>CM065813.1:97635857-102522178 GCA_033398695.1 Orobanche coerulescens | reverse complement strand
ATTTCAGGTTATGATTATCCGGACGAGCGAGCACCGGGACAGTACGAGGATGTCGGCCAGGGTCGTTGACATGTGCATTTGGGTCGTCTTAATTCCTTTATCTAATTCGATATGGTTGTTTCCTGTATTTCTAAACTTATAGATTGTCCTCGCGAGTACTTAGGTTTTTCCTTTCGGATTGTGTTTGGACTTCGTTGGAGTTACTGTATTTGCCGGTTGATGTTTATTGTGTCGGTTGTACCGGACGTGTTGTTTTATGTTCTGTTGTTAACAGTTGTTTCCTCGCTAACCGAGACGGTTAGTCGTGAGGTGTTTTCTTGTGTTAGCCTGGTGGATCCCATGTAGGGGTCCACGGCGCTGTAATACAACTCGAATATCTTGGGGGTGTTACAGAAAATGGTATCGGAGCACTAGGTTTATGGATACCTAGGCTTGTCGGTTATTTGGGTCTAGTCGTGTTTGTTTTGCACATTGTCACACCGCCGACATCCCAAGTACTTCGGTGCTCGTAAGTTTTCTTATTCGGCTCTTTTGTTTCTTGCATTGTATTTCCACTTTTGAATCGTAGTTGCTTTTCCTCCCTTACTCATCATCGATATACTTCTGTTATATCTCAACATCAGTATGGATGCCGGAGAAAACCGTGGTCGTGGTCATGGTCGTGGTCGTGGACGCGGCCGAGGACGTGGGGCAGCCGGTGGGGCGGCCACATCGCATTCTTCGAGGCCAGCGATGCCGTGACCGTCACAGTCATGCTTCTTCTCAGGAGCGCCCCGATCTTGGTATTGCGGCTGTTATGCAGCAAATGGTTAACCAGATGGCGGCTATAGCTCAGGTGGTCCAGAACCCCGATCAGGCCCATGCTAATCGGGGCGGAGCGGATCGGCCCAGGATGTCATCAAGATGCATCCTCCTCAGTTTTCGGGAGCTTCGGACCGGATCGGCTGGGAAGGGTGGATCAAGGATATATCCAAAGTCTTCACTGCTACCAACTGCCCTGAGGACCGTAAGGTCCCTATTGCTCAATACTTTCTCACGGGAGATGCTACAGATTGGTGGGAGGCCGTTGGTCCCAAAGATCACGTTGCTTCGTGGACCGAATTCCAAGAATTGATGGAGACCGAATATTGTCCGTGGCCGGTCAGACAGGCTCGAGTGTATGCTTTCTATGATGCTCAACCACGGGATATCCCCGTATCTCAGGCCATTGCCGACTTTAACAAGGAGTTGCGTTATGTGAAGACCCAAGTTGTCGCTGAGAGCGACAAAATTTTCCATTTTTCCAGGAGGATGAAGCTGCCCATTCGGGACTACATGTCTGGACTCGTCTGCATTACCTTGAAGGATTATCAGAGTAGGGCCCTCGCTTATGATATGTCAGTGACGGCTAGTGATTTGGCTCGTGAAAGCAAGAAACAGAAGTCGGTCGGAAATTTTTCTGGTCCCAAGAGTAGAGGCCAGCAGAAATCTCAAGCTACAAATATTTCAACGGGCGGTTCGGCTCGTTTCTCTGGGGGCTTTCGGGGTGCCGCCGGAACCACCAATCGTGAACCCACATGTTTTAACTGTGGTGTGCAGGGCCATAGGAGCCGGCAGTGTTCTCGTCCGAAGTTTACTTGTCACACTTGTGGACAGCTGGGCCACAAGGCCCCTTTCTGTCAGCAGGTCAAACAGCTTCGCGGCGCCCATTCTTCTCAACCAGTACCGTTGGAGCCGAGTGTGAACCAGGGCTCATTTACTCCGCCGCCTCCACCGAGTGCCGGCCGAGGTAGGGGTCGGAGTCAGCCCGCTAGGGGTGGAGCTTCCATTGTCGGCTCCGCCCAGCCGCGTATATACGAGATGAGGAGGGCCGATGACCCAGCAGCTATTGTGGCGATAGGTACCGTTCATATCCATTCTCATCCTGTCGGTGTGCTTTTTGATTCGGGTGCCACGCATTCATTCATTTCTCTAGAGTGTGTACGCCATTTGAGTCTCGACTGCTTGTCACCTTGCGAGCCTTTCATCGTTAAACTTCCTAGCGGTGATAGAATCGTCGGTGCTCGAGAAGTCCTAGACTGCTCTGTATTTATTTGTGAGAGAGCTTGGCTCTCTACTCTTATTGTCATTAGTATTGTGGGTGAGGATTTGATTCTCGGGGATGATTGGCTCGAGCGGCATGGCGCAATCATGAACTATCGCACGAGAATCATCACCATGTTAGCCGAGGATGGCACCGAGCACTCCTTCGCGGGGCGAAGGAGGGGAAATCAGAAATTTGTCATTAATGCCTTGAAGGCGATGAGTCTCCTGCGAAAGGGGTGTACTGGTTATTGGTGCTACGCCTTGAAGATGGAGAATGGTGGAGTCGAGTTTTCATCGATTCCAGTCGTTAGTGAGTTTCCGGATGTATTTCTTGACGAGTTACCGGGATTGCCACCGGATCGTGAGGTTGAGTTTGCTATAGAGTTAGAGTCGGGCGCGGCTCCGATTTCGAAGGCGCCGTATCGCATGGCACCTTCAGAGATGGCAGAGTTGAAGAAGCAGTTGAGTGAGCTTCTTGAGTCGGGGTATGTTCGACCGAGTGCCTCGCCTTGGGGCGCACCGGTCCTGTTTGTGCGGAAGAAGGATGGTTCACTACGTTTGTGTATCGACTATCGCGAACTAAACAAGGTGACCATCAAGAACAAGTATCCTTTGCCGAGAATTGATGACTTGTTTGACCAGTTGCAGGGAGCTGCGGTATTCTCGAAGATTGATTTGAAATCGGGGTACTATCACCTTCGGGTGAGAGACTCCGACGTGCCGAAAACAGCTTTTCGGACGAGATACGGACATTACAAGTTTGTAGTTATGCCTTTCGGGTTAACTAATGCGCCGGCGGCGTTCATGCAATTGATGAACAAAGTCTTTATCGAGTATTTGGATAAGTGTGTCGTCGTCTTCATTGACGATATTCTTATCTATTCGAGGAATGAGGAAGAGCATGCCCATCATCTGCGGATAGTGTTAGACATTTTGAGGACCAAGCAACTCTATGCGAAGTTCTCGAAATGTGAGTTCTGGCTGAAGGAAGTGATGTTTTTGGGTCACGTGATTTCAGCAGAGGGAGTCCGTGTGGATCCGCAGAAAATTGAGGCAGTGCTGGATTGGGCATCGCCCACAAATGTGAAGGAGGTCCGTAGTTTCTTGGGTTTGGCTGGCTACTACCGTAGGTTCGTCGAGGGTTTCTCAAAACTAGCTCAACCACTTACACAGTTGCTCCAGAAATCCGAGAAGTTCGTCTGGACTAATGAGAGACAGTCGAGTTTTGAGGAACTGAAGAAGCGTTTGACTTCAGCTCCGGTTTTGGCATTATCATGTGGCAATGAGGGATTCGCCGTGTATAATGATGCTTCGGGTCAGGGTCTTGGGTGCGTATTGATGCAGCACGGCAAGACTATTGCCTATGCGTCGAGACAGTTGAGGTCGTATGAACTTAACTACCCTACTCACGATTTGGAGTTAGCGGCGGTTGTCTTTGCACTCAAGATTTGGCGTCACTATCTTTTCGGCTCTGCATGTCAGATTTTTAACGATCATAAAAGTCTGAAATACATATTTACTCAGCGGGAGTTGAATATGAGGCAGAGGAGGTGGTTAGAGCTGATTAAGGATTACGACCTCGAAATCCTTTATCATCCGGGCAAGGCGAACGTCGTGGCCGACGCCTTGAGTCGTAAACCGATTGCGTTGTGAACGCTTGAGGTCCTTACGCCTCAGTCTGAGCTTCGGCGGGCTTTGATCGGGTTAGATGTTGAGGTTTTGTTGCCTGGAGCTGTCGGGCAACTTTGTGCTTTAGAGATTTCGTCGTCTTTGATCGATGAAATTAAGCTGAAGCAATTAAAGGATCCGATGATTACTCAAATCCGAGAGAACGTTCTTAAGGGAAAGTCTCCTGGGTTTGTGATTCACGAGGATGGTATTTTGAGATTCCAGAGTCGGCTTTGTGTGCCGAACGATCCAGAGTTGCGACAGATTATTTTGCATGAGGCCCATTCCACACCCTATTCCGTTCATCCTGGTTCGAGTAAGATGTACAAGGACCTGAGGAGGAACTTCTGGTGGAATGATATGAATGAGGAGGTCGCACAGTTTGTGGCGAGATGTTTGACTTGCCCGAGTCAAAATCGAGCATCGGCCCCGGCCCGGGTTATTGCAGTCACTTCCCATTCCAGAATGGAAATGGGAAGATATATCGATGGATTTTGTTACGAGTTTGCCGAGATCGAGGTCGGGCATGAATATGGTATGGGTGGTTGTTGATCGTCTGACCAAGTCGGCACATTTTCTGGGCAGCAAGGACACTTGGGCCCCGGAGAAATTGGCTCGTGTGTTTATCGCGCAGATTGTGAGACTTCACGGTACTCCGAAGTCTATTGTTTCGGATCGTGATGGCCGTTTTGTATCGCACTTTTGGCAGGCGGTGCATAAGGCGTTAGGTACCCGTTTGCATTTGAGTACCTCTTTTCATCCCCAGTCAGATGGACAGTCGGAACGCACTATCCAGAAATTCGAGGACATGTTGCGTACTTGTGCTCTCGACTGGAGTAGTGACTGGGAGTAGCATTTGCCATTGATCGAATTCACGTACAACAATAGTTGGCACGTGTCGATTCGGATGGCACCGTATGAGGCACTTTATGGGCGAAGATGTCGATCGCCGATTTGTTGGAATGAGGCGTCCGATTTGGTTGGGACCGAACCGGATGTCATTTTAGAGACGAGACGGAAGATAGAATTAATTCGAGAACGGATGTTGACTGCCCAGAGTCGACAGAAGTCATATGCCGATGTCCGTCGTCGACCTTTAGAATTCGAGGTGGGAGACCACGTTTTGCTGAAGGTGTCGCCGACGAGAGGAGTTTTCCGTTTCGGGAAGAAGGGGAAGTTGAGTCCGAGATTTATTGGACCCTTCGAGATTCTCGAGCGAGTCGGTGGGTTAGCATACCGTTTGGCGTTACCCCCGGGCCTGAGTCATGTTCATAGCGTTTTTCATGTTTCCCAGCTGAGGAGATATGTCCCGGATCCTAGTCACATCATCGACTATGGGGAGATTGACGTTGCCGAGGATATTACTTTTGAGGAGCGTCCTTTGAAGATTTTAGAGCATCGGGAGAAGCTTGGAGGCATAAGACCATCCCTTTGGTCAAGGTGCAGTGGTCGAGACACGGTGTCGAGGAGGCAACTTGGGAAACCGAGGAGAGCATGCGTGCTAGGTGCCCTGAGTTGTTTGTTTCTTAAGTTTCGGGACGAAACTTGTTTTTAGAGGGGTAGAATGTAATATCCGCATTTTTCTTCCCCTTGTATTTTTCTTTTTCGGCGTATTTCCCGATAGTAGTGACCCTCGTGTATCTTTCAGTGTATCTTTTCTATTATCTATGGATTTTATCCCCGTTATTGTTGTGCGGAACCGCCGTTTCGGGGTTGCCGTGGATCCATTCTATGTTATGATGCCCGTTGAGATGTTCCGTTGGATGTTTCGTTCACCTTATGGTGTTTTGAACCATTCATATTTCATACCTAGCGCACGCTATTTTTTTCTGCATAGCGCACGCTAGGGGTCCCTTTGTAGCGCACGCTACGTTTGTTTCGTAGCGCGCGCTAGCGAGTAGCCCTGGGAGTGCCAGTGCTGTTTTTACAGCCTTCTCGACTAGCGTATTAGCGTACGCTACGTATACTAGCGCACGCTAATGTCGAGAGGCTAGCGCACGCTGATGATGCCCGGTAGCGTGCGCTAGCGTGGGTGTCCAGTACTGGACAGTTTATTTCTGGAATCGGTCAGGTGCCAGTTAGCGCACGCTACGCTCGTATGGTAGCACACGCTAACGGGTCAGGTGAGTTTTGGGCAGTTAGCTTCTTGACTCGGCTGATGTCCAGGTAGCGCACGCTATTGGTCGATAGCGCGCGCTACCGATAGGTTGTTAGCGCACGCTACGCTTGGAGTAGCGCACGCTAACGGCCAGAAGTCTGGCTACTGGACTGGACGCTAACTATTTTGGCCTATAATTTTATCCCATTAGCAGGGAGTTGACCCAGATGAGCAGATTAGTTCATTTCATTTCCTCTCCGCGACACAGAGCTCTTCCGGGCGATTTCCGAGCGATTCTTCCCTTCGATTATCTCAGGCATCCTCTACCTTGAGTTTTTGAAGTAGATTAAGAACACCTACTTGTGTTCTTCATCATCAATCCAAGGTAAATCTCTTAGAACCCTACTTTTCGATAAATTGGGGGTTTTGGGATTTTCTTCCGATCCGTTCCGTTTTGTTGATGGATTCATGATGAATATGATTAATCTTGTTGGTATTCTTAGTTTCCCTACGGATTCATGGTATATTTCGTGATATTTACGGAATCGAGAGGGTTTGGTTGTGGTCCGCCCTCGTTGTTGTTTATATACGAATATACATGAATCGTAGGTGGGTTTTCGGGTGTATTCCAATTCCGTATTCATTTAGAAATGGTTGTGATTGTATTCTTCGAATCGTTAGGTTCGGTTTCATTGGTTCCTAGCATTCGTCGGTGACTTTCCTTTCCGTTCTTCGTGTCGTCATTAATTCAAGGCAAGTATTTTTGGAAACCTTTATGCTTAACGTGGAATGGTAATGTATTTTGTGTGTGATTTTCTCACCTCGTGTTGGTCCGACGGGATCAAGGAGGGAATCCAAAGGTTTGCGTCCCGGATTCATGAGTTTGTTTAGCTAGCTTGATGCGGAGGGTCCTTAGAGGCCTCGTGCGGGAATTTATGATATGACTCTGTTCCCAAGGCGATGCATGTGCGTGTTTTGCTTTATAATATAGCCAGTGCGGGAGGGTCCATAGAGGCCTCGTGCGGGAATTTATGATATGACTCTGTTCCCAAGGCAAATAGTTTGACTGTTTATTTCCGGAAAAGACATGTCTGGTTTTGGCTTTTGAAATTGATATTGGTGCATGTACTATGAAATGTGTAAGCGATTGGTTTGCCATAATTACTTGTACTAGCGTAATTGCTAACCCCTTTGGGGGACCCGTTTCGGGGAAATTCTTGTTATGGATTTCAGATTATGATTATCCGGACGAGCGAGCACCGGGACAGTAGGAGGATGTCGGCCAGGGTCGTTGACATGTGCATTTGGGTGGTCTTAATTCCTTTGTCTAATTCGATATGGTTGTTTCCTGTATTTCTAAACTTATAGATTGTACTCGCGAGTACTTAGGTTTTTCCTTTCGGATTGTGTTTGGACTTCGTTGGAGTTACTGTATTTGCCGGTTGATGTTTATTGTGCCGGTTGTACCGGACGTGTTGTTTTATGTTCTGTTGTTAACAGTTGTTTCCTCGCTAACCGAGTCGGTTAGTCGTGAGGTGTTTTCTTGTGTTAGCCTGGTGGATCCCATGTAGAGGTCCACGGCGCTGTAATACACCTCGAATATCTTGGGGGTATTACAAGGACTGTCCATACAGTCCGTCCCTACTGCATACAACAAAGAGACTTAAAGCGTTGGATACAGCATACAGGCTGAAGATGTTTTACTTAGGAAAAGTAAAACATATCTAAGAGGACTGAACAAAAGAAGATTTATACCTTTGTGAGATAAATATTATTTATTCATAAAGAATTAATGGTTAAAGAAGCATTTATTGCTGATATGAAAGCATTTAATGCATCTGGAGAGAGACGAGTCTGTATGCTTTGAAGAGCATTTAATGCAAAGACAGAAATGATGTCTGAAGCATTAAATGCGATCTTCTTTAATTCAAACATTCAGCAGCCGTCAATCAAGAGACAGACATCTCACCAACCAACAACGGCTACATTTATAACAGATACAGTTCCAAGGTTATAAATAGCCCGAAGCAAGAGGACTTCATTCACACATTATTCATTATCGCGAAAGCTCTAACAGATTACTCTGACATTCTAGCGATAATAAAGAAGTATATTTCGTGAGCATACATCAGTATTTAAGCGAAGAAATATACTAAGTCCTCAATGCAAACAGCACAACATACAGTGATCATTCTTCAAAGATAAAGCTGTTGTTTGAAGATTTGTTCTACCCTCTTACCATTGAGATTATCATTAGCCCTGTGCAGACTAAGGATCCTTGCTTATTCTGACCTGTGTGGGAATAATAGTATTGAAGACGAAACTTCGATTTGTGTAAGAAGAAGCGAGTCAAAATAGCTCAAGCCAATTTATGTGAACAGCACAAAGCTAGAGTCCCTATATCAATCTGTGTGAACAATAGAGAGACAGGTTCACTTAAAGTCACATAGTTGTGTATGTAGTGATTTTAATAAACTCTTTACTCCTGTGTGGAGGTGTCACGGACCCTTATTCCTAAGGAAGGCACAGCCAGGGCATGACCCGGGGTAGGAATTAAGAAACGAGGAAGAAGGGGGGAAACATACGTTTCATAAGGATTAGGGGTAAATTTCAACCAGTAACCTATCAAGGCATCATGAAGGGGAATCAATCCCGTGGGAATGACTTAGAATTCAAGGTGAGAATACATAGTAATAATAATAGCCATGAAGTTTAGGAAAGTCTTTATAGTACATTACAAACGACGTGACTTAGAAAATAAAATCGTAAAGAGTGTTTGCAGCGGAAAATATGGTTGGTTACATATATGAAGACATGTAACCAGGGCTTAACATCGTTTGTAGACAAAAGACTCCCACTCAACACCCTCCGTCACATCCCCTGCTCAACCTGCACATTTTAAAACATATACAAGGCTGAGTACAACGTACTCCATGATTATATTGCCAAAACATAAAACATGTTTTCGTATTTGTCATCATGCATATAAGAAGTAACACACGGGGTTTTTAAGAAAAGCCCATGTTTAATAAATCATTTCGTTTCATTGCATATACCATCGGATTCACCATATCCATAATTTATGCTGGGAAAGGTTGCCACCTCCCGTGAACGTTACTCCCCGAGATTGGCCACTCCGAAGAGAGCTCACAATCCCGAGTATTGTGTACACTAAACTGGCCAGCAACCTTTATCTAGCTCAGGATCCGATCATTTCATAGGTTGGAAAGCCAACAGTGATAGGTTCATAAGAATCCACATAAAAGTTTTTACGCATCATAATCATTGAATCATAATTT
This sequence comes from Orobanche coerulescens, assembly GCA_033398695.1. Taxonomy (NCBI): domain Eukaryota; kingdom Viridiplantae; phylum Streptophyta; class Magnoliopsida; order Lamiales; family Orobanchaceae; genus Orobanche; species Orobanche coerulescens. The sequence continues at coordinate 102,513,049 of CM065813.1, read as the reverse complement.
GCTTGTAAAACACTTCATCAAGATAGAGCAAAGCTCAAATCATTTTCGTATAGAAAGCCCATAATAATCATTTTCGTGTAGAATGCCCACATAATCATTTTCGTATAGAAAGCCCACATGGACAAGTAATAACACAATGAAAAATGATTATTGAGGATTTTAAAATCATGTTTAGGTCATTTTCATGTTAGAAACAAAACTTTGATTATCAACATGAGTATAGATAAAATGTGTTGTTTGATGTTGGTGATATTTGATGTTGATGATACTTGATGTTAATGATGTTTGAATATTTAATGTTGGAAAATAAAAATGAGTTAGTAGTCATTTTTCAAAAGAAACGATCATGACATGGAGTTCGTGGTGTCGAGAAGCATGCTTGTATGTCGTCTCCTATATGTGTTATAAGTATGATATGCATGATTAGAGTTTACATGTTTAGGGTTTTCGTTGTTAGAAACGATCTCTAGACTAATATGACGTTTTTCCCATTTTCGCCGGAAATTGGTAGTTTAGATACACTTTACGGAAATGGCCATAACTTTCTCGATGGTTAATATTTTTGAGATATGTAAGATGGACAGGAAACTAGACTTCAGTGGCTTTCTAGTAGTAAAATATACACTGTCTAGTTTTTATTTGCAAATACAGAATTCGAACTCTTTCCAGCCTTTGTGCACATTATGGTTTTGACTATGTTAAGTGTTTGATGATGGTTTTCGAACCAAGGAATGTGTAACGGAATCAAGTGTCGGTTACCATTGTTAGTATTTTTATATGTTATATAGTCATTTAGGTTCTCTAATAGAATCATAGCTTTTATTATTAAAATTAAGTCGAATTCAAAACCCTAAAGTCCAAACATGTAGATCGAGTCCGTTGTCCGTTAGACTTCATTAAGCTCGATCGACCGCTAAACTTAGTTGTTTCCGATGAAAGATGGAGCAGCAGATTGAAGTGTAAGGAAGAGTCGAGACTACATCAACTTTAGTATTTAACAACTTCATAAATCTAACTTCATGCTTTTGTTTTCAAATAAATTTCTAAAACATTTTATAAAAATCTAGTAAAAACATATTATGTACTCCTTTCGTACATCATCACAATCATCAAGTTACTTTTGAACATATATCGACATATCAAGAACTAAGCATGATTCTTCCTTACTTTCAAAATACCAAACATTTTATAAAAATCCCATAAATTCATAATAGCATCATATCATCATGTAGGAACATATTGTGTAAGAAAATCATAAGAAAACAACACATGATTGGGTTATAAAATCCTAATATTTTCGGCCAAAACTTGAAAATCAAAACATGATCAAACTTGTTCTAAACACTATCAAGTACCTTAGAATCAACTTAGAAACAACATACAAAGGATTAAAACATCAAACCTACATTCCTTCATAAATTTCCAAATTTTAAAGTTAGCTACAACCTATTTCTACTTGGATAGTAATGAAGAGGAGAAGCTAACTTGCTTGAATATGAACTTTGTTTCAAGTTTGGAACACAAATGGAGCTTGTACTTGAGTTCTTAAGGAAGAATAATGGAGTTTCTTCACTAGGGGGGGGGGGGGGCAAGAGGTGAAATGAAGGGGAAGAAGATGAAAGGAGGAGAAAAAAGTGTTATGTCCCTTTACATACTAGGTTAACCCTAGACGTCATCATAAATCGATCGAAGAATATTTTACGTTCACTCCTCCGCAGATAAAATTACTCGGGTTTTGTGTGTATGTTATATACTTAAATTATAGTGTCTCACTTACAACTTAAAGTTGAAGAAAAGTTACATGATTTACGGAATGCGAATTATTCGAGAAAATGACCCGACATATAATATACATGAAAAGTCAAAAAGTAAACTTTCTAAAATCATACTCGCAATGTAAAAATAGTGTATATAGAAGGCGACATAATAAAAATTCTGTCTATCGAAATATAAAGTCAAATTCGGAAGATAATTCCAGCCAGATAACCGAACATCAATTTCTGAAACTGAAAACGTGTAAATAGATCTAAACTTATCCCATTTGTCATAATTTTATTACTTAGGAATGCAAGAACCCTAATGCCGCACTTGAGGTTATAATAAATCATACATATAAAAGACCGGGGCATTACATCTTACCCCTCGAATAAAAAATTTCGTCCCGAAATTTACATACCTTATCAAAGAGTTCGGGTAGTTCTCCCTTATCTTGCTTTCGAGTTTCCACGTAGCTTCTTCCTGACCGTGGTGACTCCATAAAACTTTAACCAAAGGAATAGACTTATTCCTCAGTTCTTGAACCTTCTGGTCTAAAATAGCTTCAGGCCTCTCTTCATAACTCATATTGTGACTAAGAATTATGTCACTCTGATGAATCAGATGCTTGGTATCAAATACAAAATCCCTCAGCTGAGAAACATGGAAAACATTGTGAACATTACCAAGACTAGGTGGCAAAGCCAACCTATAAGCAACTGGGCCGATCCTCTTGAGAATCTCATATGTCCCTATAAAATGTGGCCTAAGCTTGCCTTTAACACCAAACCTGATTATTCCCTTAGAAGGGGAAACCTTGAGGAAAAGCTTATGCCCACTTTCGAAATGCAATTCAGTCCGGCCTGTATCAGGGTATGACTTCTGTCGAGTCTGGACCTCTTATATTCTCTATCGTATCATGCGGATAATATCGATCATCCCACTGACTATGTCGGCCTAAAATATTTCTCTCACCGACTTCATCCCAATAAAGTGGTGGTTTTGCATTTTCTGCCGTATAATGCTTCATAAGGCGCCATACCTATGGTTGCCTGATGACGGTTATTGTAATCAAATTCAATTAACGGCAAAACATGCTTCCAATTTCCACCTTGATCCCACACTATAGTGCTCAACATGTCTTCTACTGTCTGAATCGTCCTTTTTGATTGTCCATCGGTCTGCGGGTGGAAAGCGGTACTAAAGTTCAGGTGTGTGCACAATTCCTTCGGTAGGCTCGTCCAAAACCTAGAGGTAAATTTTGGATCTCGATCTGATGTGATTGATATTGGTACTCCAACGCCAATTTCACGGACATCTAAGTGTGCTAACTTCTCAGATCCATAAGTGATCGGGATAGGCAAAAAGTGAGCTGATTTTGTTAGTCTGTCTACTATAACCCATATAGCAGTGTTTCCTCATTTGGTCCTCGGAAAACTTGTCACAAAATCAATAGCTATTCCTTCCCACTTCCATTCTGGAATGGTCAATGGTTGTAACTTCCCGCATGGTCATTGGCGTAGTGCTTTCACTTGATGACAAGCCAAACACCGCTCGACAAATGAAGCTACATCCCGTTTCATATCGTCCCACAAGAAATTTCTCTTCAGGTCTTGGTACATCTTGGTACTTTCTGGGTGAGCGGTGTAGGGAGTATCATGAGCTTCACTCATAATTTCATTCTTTAACTCCTCATCATATGGAACACATATTCTCTCTTCGAAAATAATTGCGTTATCAGCCGCTTCGCAATAACCTCCTGGGTTATCGGATCTAATTCTTATACATAGTTTCTCGAATGCTTCATCTCTACTATGCGCATTCATTATCCGTCCTCTCGAATCCAGTGTCATCACTAACGTCGCGACACGACCCATTACCATTTCCGGCGGATGAACCACCTCTAAGCTTATTCCTTCAAAATCTTGGACTAGATCCCCTTCTGCAGTAAGTAGGTATCCTAACTGTGATTGAGACTTACGACTCAAGGGATCTTCTACCACATTAGCCTTGCCGGGATGATAGTTAATACCACAATCATAATCCTTTACCAATTTGAGCCATCTCCTCTGTCTCATGTTTAAGTCCTTCTGCTCGAAAAAGTACTTTAAACTCTTATGAGCAGTAAAAATTTCACACCTTACTCCATAAAGGTGATGTCTCCATATCTTTAGTGAGTGCACAACTGCGGCTAGTTCCAAATCATGCATGGGATAATTAACTTCATGCGGCCTAAGTTGTCTTGGCGCACAAGCTATCACTTTCCCATCTCAGCTAGCCTATTCTTAGAAGCATCCGTGTAAACCACATACTCCTTGTTCGCTTCCGGCACTGCTAAAACTAGCGCAGTAGTCAACCTTCTCTGGAGTTCCTGAAAACTCTCATCACATTGATCCATCCATAAATACTTGATTCCTTTCCGCAATAGTTGTGTCATTGGTCTAGCAATCTTGTATAATCCTTCGCTGAACCTTCAGTAGTACCCAGATGGACCCAAGAAACTCCTAATCTCATTAGGGTTGGTTGGTGACTTCCAGTCATGTAGTGCTTCCACTTTAGCTGGGTCCACCTTAATACCGTATGCTGATACAATGTGCCCAAGAAACATTACTTCTTTCAACCAAAATTCGCACTTACTGAATTTGGCAAAGAGTTTCTCCATTCTCAGTATTTCCAACACTATCCTGAGATATTCTTCATGCTCTTTCTTGTTTACAGAGTAGATGAGAATGTCATCTATGAACACCAAGACAAACTCATCTAAGTACGGGTGGAACACTCTGTTCATAAGATCCACGAATACTGTGGGGGCATTAGTAATCTGAATGGCATGACTATAAACTCATAGTGTCCATATCTTGTTCGGAATGTTGTCTTGGGTATATCTTTCGGTCGAATCTTCAACTGGTGATACCCAGACCTAAGGTCTATCTTAGAAATACAGTTGTTCCCTTGAGTTGGTCCAAAAAGTCATCTATCATTGGTAGAGGATACTTGTTCTTGAGTGTGAGCTTATTCAGCACCCTGTAATCTAAACACATTCTCAGCATACCATCCTTCTTCTTCACAAAAAGTAAAGGTGCTCCCCATAGAGAACACTCGACCTGATGAAACCTAAATCCAATAGCTCTTGCAGTTGGATCTTGAGTTCTTGCAGTTCCTTCCGTGCCATCCTGTATGGTGCTTTCGACATGGGGGCTGACCCTGGCTCTAGGTCGATTGAAGTCCACTTGTCTATCTGGTGGTAAACCCGGTAACACTTCTAGGAATACATCCTCGAATTTCCGCACAATTGGCACATCTCCTATCATCTTCTCTTCTCCAGCTTCCCCATTAAGGTAAACAAGAAAATCCTGACAATCATTCTTTCTCATCATCTTCTTGGCTTGAAGAGCAGAGATAACGGGGGCTCCTCTACCCATTCTAAGGCTATGAAAGTCTGTAGGCTCATTTCCCGGTGGTTGGAAGGAAATTTTCCTCTCATAACCAAGAATTGTGGCATAATTCTTAGCTAACCAATACATTCCTAGGATTACATCAACATCCCATATTGCCATAACATTCAGATTATTAGTTACCATATTAAGGTTTCCGAGTTCTAATTCCAGATTAGAACAAACATGTGTGGTAGTTGAAATTCCTCCTGGTGGTGTAGATACTCTCATGACATAACTCGCACGTTCTGGTATAATGTTAAGATTATCCACACATGCTCTAGCAATAAATGAATGTGATGCTCCAGTATCAAACAAAACAATTACAGGTAGGTTAAGAAGTTACCCTTATCCTTCTCAGGTTGCTTCTGATTGATGGAATATGACGTAGCATTATGATTCCGCTGTTTAGGTGGTGGCGGTAGTTGCGGCTGTCCTTGTAGTGCCCTCAGTAGCTGGGGTTGACCCTGGTTGTTTGGTCTCTCTCCCTGTTGCTGCTTAGGACAATTCCGCATGATATGGCCTTTCTGACCACAGGTGTAGCAACTTCTAGTGCCCAACAGAAAGGCACCATGATGCTGCTTGTTACACTTGGGACATATGGAGTTTTCAACTCATCCCTGATTATTGCCTCCCTAAGCAGGAACCATCTGTCATCCCTGATTGTTGCCTCCTTGAGCCTGAGGCTGTCCCTGAGGTATATTTCCCTACCACGGCTTCCTGTTGGCCTGGTTGTTGCCATTGTGGTTGCTATTGCCACCATTATTTTGTCATTCCCACTTACGCTTCCCCTTATACTCATGGGCATTCATCTGAGTGGATGGTGGTGTAATTGTGGGTGCCCATTTCTCTTCTGGCATTGCTGCCTCGATATCCAGTGCTCTGTTATGAGATTTAGTGTAGCTCAGCCTTCCATGGTTAGATAAGTACATGCGTATCTCGTGCCTCAGTCCTGATCTAAATTTACTTGCCATCTTCTGGTCAGTATCAACTTGGTCCGGAGCATACCCTTCTAACTCACAAAACATTCTATCGTACTCAGTAACTGAGATCCTCCCTTGCTTTAGATTATAGAACTCAGCTTCCTTCTTGACCTTGAAGATTTGTGGAACATACTTGTCATACAATGCTTCTTTGAATTCCTCCCAAGAGTAGTTTTTCAGTTGCTCAGCCGTCAGGATCGTCCTGCGTGCTTCCCACCAGAAGTCTGCAGATCGAGTGAGTTGGAAGAGCACACAAGAAACGCTCTGGGTTGGTACACCTTAGGAAGTTAAAAATTTATTCCATAGCTCTAACCCAAAGCTCAGCATCGCTTGGGTTTCCTGAACCATTGAAAGTATGAGGATTCTTCTGAGGAAAAGCTCTTCAATAGCCCATTGGGGTGGAAGAGGAGGTGGTGTAGGGTCGCGTTCATCCCCTCCTCTCCTTCTTTACATTATGGGTGGCATTCTGTGGTTCACATAATCATCATTAGTTCATTCTCATTGGTCCATAATTATCGTCATACTTGATCATGAGAAAAAATCCGATGAAGTGTCAAAATATATAAACTCCAACCAAAAACTCCTTTCTCCACATATGGCCCGCAACGTCGACCATTAACCCATATTAGATCACCTCAAATATGCTATGACAAAACGTTGAAACAAATAAACACAGCGAAAGACTTCCCGAGAGGTTTCATTTGAACAAGTAAACCAAAACCTCGAAAGGCAGAAACAAAGTAGATAAACGATTAGTAAAGTGTTTTACAAATCTCGGGAGTTTTAGAAAACAGAAAGACCTTTTGAAACATTAGGGTATCAGCCCGTATCTCGTTCCATATTACAAGAAGTTTAAAAAGTAGAAAACTCTTTTCGGACTCCAAGTCCTAAGTGACAAAACCATTTCAAAATCGATTGGGTATCGGCCCAAAATCATTTTCCATAAAACATCCGTAAAACATTCATGTTGAAAAGTATCATTTTCAAATGCTCCAAACAATTCATATATCTCAAAATGTACTAACATGGCTACATGTTGTTCTCAACCATCCACAACATTTCCACAAATACATAACTCCGTTTTCCCAGTTTCACCGACATATCGATTTCCAAATTCAGAGCGTCTCAAGATCATCAATCCTGTCCCAACTCTATTATCTCATACTGTAATGCATAATATTCTGCTGAATCTCAAAGCATACCAACTTAGAACAACAACAAATCTCAATGCAATTCAAAATCCAAATACTTACAGATCGTGAAGCCGACGATTCCCGGTGATACTGGCACATGTCTCAACTCTACAAAATACTCGACACGGATATTTTCAAAACACACATTTTTCAAACTCATTTCAACTCGAGAACACAACACGGCTCTATCCGAAGAAACACGTTAACACCATTTGGAAACATTTACAACAACCCCAGTACCACACTGGTAAATCACATAACGCACAAGCCCGAGTGAACAACAAAAATTCAGAGCTCAAACCCTTGTCAACTGACAACTCGAATGACACGACAAAAGCACGACCCAACTCGGCCCGACTGCCTAGGTTTTCACAACCTAAGCTCCGATACCATATTCTGTAACACCCCCAGAGCTATCCAGGAATATTACAGTGCCGTGGGCCCTGAGATAGAACCCACGAGGCTGAAGGAAATTTTCGCAAATATTTACAAACGCCCAACAGGCTAACGACGGTATTATCTATTTAAAACATTCGAAGACCTGTAAAACTCGTTTATCAAACCGTCGTAAAATCTCATTTGAAAAAACAAGGCCCGAAATGCCAAGACTCAACAGTTTAAAAACATACGTTAAGCTATCGCTTACACGTACCGATAAAATAGTTTATAAAATGATTGCCAAAGTAAACTAAGTTACCAGATACCAAAAGGTCATTTAAAAATACTCACACAGCGGAAAAAGACAAACAATTAAAATACTCTAGCAGCGGAATTACAACAACTGATCAGGAAACTCAATACACAAATACATGCTCTAGCCAGTATCCTCCGGAAAGCTCATCTCTCCACGACCGCTACAAGCTTGATAATCCAAGAACATAAAAAGAAAGCCCACGACGGGGTTATCCATAAAAGATCAATATATCATATGCATCATAATAGAACAATTGCCTTCAATGAGGTCTTACTGACTATCAAACTATACAAGCTGATCTGGGCTACCTGCCTACACATATATCAAAATACGGGATGCTCTAACAAATAGCATTGCTGTCTGTAAAATAAGAAAGTTCTAGACATCAGAACGACACATATAAGCAAAAGAAATGACGTTCCGCATACAAAATACAAAATAAATGGCTAGCAGCATCCTGAACTATCTCAAGTCGCCCTCGACTCAGCGGTCGAGCTATCTTCCTAGGAAAACTCATCTGGATCTTCTTCCGGGTCTTCTTCTGACTTCTCGTCGAAAACTAGAGAGACTACAACAGGGTCTTCAGTGACTCTGTTCTTCTTCGGGAGAAGTAGATGAGCATCATGTGCGATTGGTCATGGGTGGACTGTATCAATGAATGCCATAGGTCGAAGTGGCGGAGACGTCCTTCTGAGAATAAAAGGCTCGGTCCTCATGTCCCTGCGGCGACGTGCTGAGGTCCCTACCTCCATGTCTAACCCATCCTAAGTATGAGGTGGTGCAACAAGAACCACCTGGATGGGTAAAGGTGTAGCTGGCCTCTCCAGCAAAGCTCCCCTAGCATATGGTCGATACACGCAATCTCCAGGGGGAGGTGCACGGTGCTAGAGGTACTGAGTGGTGATCCGGATAGCAAAGACCACGAAATCTCCGAAAGGTACCAAAGTGGGCTCATGCAAAAATATATAGTACCATGAGACTGCAGTAGCCCACTCCCTCTACTCGATCAGAAAAAGGTTGATAAGGGACTCAAGGTCGTCATAGTGTGATACACCATGAGGAGCAGCTAGGCACCAGGTCGCCTCGAGGTCTGCCACGCACTGGGCTACGGAGGCACCCATGCCTCGATACGTGCTGCAGAAAGCCTCTAAAAGGTCGCACAGTGTCCGCCTTCTACTCGTTGACTTCTACGTCGTCGTCTTCGTGGTCGCCATCTTATGAAGAAGGTATAGGTATAATACTTCAATGTCTCAACATAATAGACCAACTCTACTAAAGGGTTCTCAGAAGAAGAATATAAATCTCATCCTAAGTTCTCGACTTGAACTCTGGACCCTGAGAAACAACTAACATAAAATTAATAATATACTCTCTAACGGGGTACGTTATGAAAGTTATACGGGTTTCGTCATAAATGGACATCCTGATAAAAAATAACCTTAGTCGCATTACTCGTACGTAAGTGACATTCGTTTGGAGATGTCATTGCATCATTGATCCTCATCGTTACATCGTCATTGCTCGCCCTTCACATTCGTGTGTATGCTGAAATACTTAAGGCGCATAAGTTCTCATTCGCATAATACAAGACCCTAATGAAGTTCCTAGATTATCGCCTTTCATGTTTCTTCATCAGCAACAATTCATGCGTAATCGTAAAAATAAAATTCATATATTACATGCTTCGTCATACATATATCGTTCCATACATGTTCATAAATAAATATCATAAAAGCTCGTAAAGAGATACATTTTTCATGGCAAAAGAAGTTTGAATTATAAAGACTAGTAAATCAATCATTTACCTTACTCTTCAGTTGAGCATGACGTGACGGGGTGTTGAGTTGACAATTGATCAGTTTATAGAATCGAACTAAACTTCACTTGAAAGAACTTAGACTCAGAGCGAACGAACCGCTCTGATACCATTATGTCACGGCCCCTTATACCTAAGGACGGCATAGCCAGGGCGTGACCCGGGGTGGGAATTAATGGGAAGAGGGGCGAAACATACGTTTTATAAGGATTACGAGTGACTTTCCACTAATAACCTATCATGGCATCATGAAGGGGAATCAATCCCATGGGAATGACTTAGAATTTAAGGTGAGAATAAATAGTATTAATAATAGCCGTGAACTTTAGGAAAGGCTTCATAGTAAATTACGAACGACTTGACTTAGAGAATAAAATCGTAAAGAGTGTTTGCAGTGGAAAACATGGTTGGTTATATATATGAAGATATATAACTAGGCTTAACATCGATTCTAGACAAAAGACTTCTACTCAACACCCTCCATCACATCCCCTGCTCAACCTGCACATTTTAAAACATATACAGGGCTGAGTACAACGTACTCCGTGAACATATTTCTAAAACATAAAACATGCTTTCGTACTTCTCATCATGCATATAATAAGTAACACATGGGGGGTTTTAAGAAAAGCTCATGTTTACTAAATCATTTCATTTAATTGCATATATCATCATATTCACCATATCCATAATTTACTCCGGGGAAGGTGGCCACCTCCCGCGAACATTACTCCTCGAGATCGGCCACTCCGAAAAGAGCTCACAATCCCGAGTACTTTGTACACTAACCCTAGCCAGCAACCTTTGTCTAGCTCAGGATCTGATCATTTCAGAGGTTGGCAAGCCAACACTGATAGGTTCATAAGAATCCACATAAAAGTTTTTATGTAAAACATTTCATCAAGATAGAGCAAAGCTCAAATCATTTTCGTATAGAAAGCCCACAATAATCATTTTCGTGCAGAAAGGCCACATAATCATTTTTGTGCAGAAAGCCCACATAATCATTTTCTTATAGAAAGCCCACATGTACAAGTAATAACACAAGCAAAAATGATTCTCGGCTCTTCCTTACCCTTCAATCTGCTGCTCCACCTTTCATCGGAAACAACTAAGTTTAGCGGTCGATCGAGCTTAACGAAGTCTAGCGGACAACGGACTCGATCTACATGTTTGGACTTTAGAATTTTACATTCAACTTAAGTTTAATAATAAAAGCTATGATTCTATTAAAGAACTTAACTGACCATATAACATATAAAGATACTAACAATGGTAATCGACACTTGATGTAACACCCCCAAAACCATCCGGGATATTACAGCGCCGTGGGCCCCGTGCCGGTGTTGGGATTCGGTGCCTAAAACGAAGGCCCAGCGGAAGCGGTAAAACGAAAATTAATTCGATCCGAATCCCTACGAGGATCGATCGAGCTACGTATATATGAATATCAAAACGAAATACAAGAGATACGAGAAACATACCCTCGTAGTCCGTTGATTAAATGGATAACCTTCTCTTGAGCTATTCCCCAAGCTCTTGAACGATCCAACGCCGAAAACACCGCGTCTCTACTTGCCACGCGCCGGAGAAACGACCGGAACAACAATCACCTTGCTATCCTCCGAGGATACGGCTAGAGCTAAGTGATGAAGCTATATATTTGTGATTACAACACTCCAAGTGTATAACTCATTTACTCTCAATGAATCTCTCAATTTTCTCCAAGAACAATTAAGATGATATGAAGAAGATGATGAAGATAATTGAGAAAAAAGGTTTTTCTCTTTCTCTCTCTCTATTTCACTTTCACGTATGGTAGCTGGTGTATGTAAGTGATAGTCATCCTCCTTTATTTATTCAACTCCCCACTACCTTTAACAACTCATGCATGTGGGAATCTAACCCCACCTCCACAATAATAATACATTAAAGAATGGAGACATAAGTCCAAAAGGAAGGTGGGTGGAATGTGGGGGGCGGCCCATGCTAGAAATCGGACGAGTTCGGTTCGTTTCGGACTCCCGAGGGTCTAAATAGATAAACTCCGATTCCGTATCGATGTATTTATATCGATTAATTAATCCAATTAATTAAACATATCAAATACAAAATAATATAATTAATTTCTCCAAGAAATAATTATATACATGAATTAAATTAATCACCCAGTAATTTATTTAATTCATTAGGCCGTAAAACAATTTATCCAATAAATCGATTTAAACATCCAATGTTCCAAAATTAGATATCCAATATGTAATATACATAATGAGAGAATTAGCTTGAATCATTCCGTCGTCAATCCTATTGCGCGACTCGGTAGGTCCGTCTCAGTCAGCAATGGGAGGAACCAAAGAGTAGTAGCACCACCTAGCCAGCCTGGCGGCTACACTGCTGTACCCCATCGAGAACGAATGATTGGGATCATTCAAGAACCATTCATCGTGAATACCGGTATACGTATAAACCCTTCTTTCAAATGTCCCGATCAAGTTATAGGGTCACGGTCGGTCAAACCCTATCTGTACTTGACGCTATGCATGCGTTAATGCAAATCGAGATCATCGGTATCGTGTATCTAATACAACTAGATCCAATGCTTTGGCCAAAGACTTATGATCTCATCGCCAATAACCGCATAGGACATATAACCCGCTCACTAACGGGAGAAAGAATTCTATCTTGGTATTGATGGGACTGCTACTTGCCGTCAAGATGCACGTCGAGGTTGACCCCGCCTTAGGTTTACGTGGTCGAACTACTCTAATGAAAATCTTGACGTCACAAGCACATCCCTACTAAATCCTCAAGTCGAAGGTTCACGAATACCTATCACAACCTTTCGATTCCGTCATTGATTGTCCTGAGTGAAATCCATGTGACGAATCGAGGGTGAGTCGGTTCGAGTATACTAATCCAATTAGCATACCTATAACGTGTGCTCCCACTAACCATTAGTGTTCGAGGCACTCTCCATGTCAAAGAACACGTCATACAAGTCTTCACATAAACTTAATGCCCGGTCAAGTTTTATCGACTTGCGACGATTAAGTATTTGAGCTATAACCTTTCCGGTGCCGACCCCCTTATCCAATAAGGAGTGGAAAGTTTTGCTCTCAAATACGAGGACTAGTTTCTATATGTTTATTTACGAGTTAGGAATGCCGGTAACTACCGGTAAATAAAGAAACATTCATTTGCCTTATATAAATGGTTTACATAATTACAAGTACAATGCCCTCACTCAACAACCTCTCGAGTGGCATTCGAGGGCATACTCCTAACAATCTCCCACTTGCACTCAATGCCACACACTATGGTATCTAATACCCATGTTCTCCGGATGACGCTCCAAGCTAGTCCGAGATAGTGGCTTGGTCGGTGGATCGGCGACGTTGTCGGCCGAGTCTACTCTGTGCGGCACAATGTATCCCTTGCGAACAAATTCTCTTACGAGATGATACTTCCTCTCAATATGTTTGGTCTTGTTGTGAAACCTCGGCTCCTTGGCTGCGCTCTGACTCCGTCGTTGTCGCGATGCAGTGAACAGTGACTCGGCACATGGTATCACTTGAAGTTCTCCCGAAACTTCTTAATCCGAACACTTCCTTGGAAGCCTCCGAGGCCGCTTGATACTCGGCTGACAGGTGGAATCAGCGGTCGCGCTTTGCTTGGCGCTACGCCAAGATCGCTCCTCCATTAAGAGTAAATATGTAGCGAAGTAGACATCGAGTCGTCCTTGGTCCTTGGAAGTCCGAATCGGTGAATCCCACCACATCCATTCTCCACCGCCATACATCGAACCATATCTCTAGTCCTTCTTAAGTACTTGAGAACGTTCTTTACGGCACCCAATGTTCCCTACCCGGGTTTGCACGAAACCTACTCACCACGCTTACAGCATGCGCGATGTCAGGTCTTGTACACAACATAGCATACATGAGGCTACCCACGGCCGAAGCATATGGTATATTACTCATTTCCTTTCGTTGTTCCTCACTTTGAGGACACATCTTCAAGGAGAGTTTTATTCCATGTTGCATTGGTAGGAACCCTCTTTTAGAATCATCCATCTTAAATCGCTTTAAGATTTTATCTATATAGAGGGCTTGGGAAAGACCTATTGTTCTCTTCGCTCTATCCCGGTAGAGTCGAATACCAAGAATATAGGTAGCTTCTCCCAAGTCTTTCATGGAGAAATTACTCGAAAGCCTAGCTTTCCATCGAGCATTCCCACATCATTACCTATTAGTAGAATGTCATCTACATATAGTACTAAGAATGCGATCTTGCTCCCACTAACCCTCTTGTATACACAAGGTTCCTCTTCATTTTGCACGAAGTCAAACTCTTTGATCGCCTCGTCAAAACGAAGGTTCCAACTACGCGACGCTTGCTTCAGTCCATAAATGGAACGCTGAAGCTTGCACACTTTCTGAATATCGACTTCGGACACAAAGCCTTTAGGCTGCTCCATATAGATTTCCTCCTCGAGGAATCCATTAAGGAAAGCCATATCTCATAATCATGGTAGGCAGCTATAGCAAGCATCATGCTAATAGACTTGATCATGGCTACGGGCGAGAAGGTATCGTGGTAATCGATCCCTTCCTTCTGGGTATAACCCTTTGCCACAAGCCTGGCCTTATAGGCGTCAACCTTGCCATCACCATCAGTCTTTCTCTTGTAGATCCACTTGTTCCCAATAGGCACTATGCCCTTGGGGCGGTCTACTAGAGTCCAGACCTGATTGACATGCATCGAGTCTATCTCAGCTTCCATAGCTTCACGCCATTTCGCGGAGTCTACATCCACCATCGCTTGGTCATAGGTTGTTGGGTGGGTCTCTTGGCTATCACTTGGAACCTCATGGAGACCCAGCTCCTCTAAGTGCACAAGCCCATACCTCTCAGGTAAATGAGACACCCTACAAGACCTACGAGGTGGTTGTACTTGTGTTTCAGAAAGTTCGGTTCCAGTTTCTTGCACAGGTGTCTCTCGAGGAGTTTCATTGTATTCTTCTAAAGAAATACTTCTACCTGCTCCGCCTTCCTGAATGAACTCATCTTCCAGGAAGTGTGCTTGTAAAGCAACAATGATCCTTCGATCTTCGGGCATGTAGAATAGATATCCCATCGTCCCAGACGGGAATCCAATGAAACGTCCCTTCACAGACCTAGCTTCCAACTTTTCCACCTTAGTCTTCTTGACATAAGCGGGACATCCCCAAATCCTAATATGATTAAGACTTGGTTTCCTTCCTTCCCACATCTCATGTGGAGTTTTAGGAACGGATTTGGAAGGACATCTGTTCAAGATATACGCGGCAGTCAGGAGTGCATACCCCCACAGGTAAATCGGCAAGTCAGTATAGCCCAGCATGGAACGGACCATGTTCAACAGGGTCCGGTTCCTTCTTTCTGACACACCATTTAACTGAGGAGTACCTGGAGGTGTTAGTTGTGAAACTATTCCATGTTCTTTAAGGAACTCGTCAAACTCCATACTCATATACTCGCCACCTCGGTCCGACCGAAGTGCTTTGATATGATTACCAGTTTGTTTCTCGACTAGGGCCTTGAATTCCTGGAATTTCTCAAAGGCCTCGGATTTATGTTTCATTAGGTATACATAACCATACCTAGTATGATCATCTGTAAACGTAATGAAATATTGATATCCGTCACGTCCGCTTCCAAAGCACCACAACCGTCAGTATGGATTAATCCCAGTTTATCAGCGGCTCTTTCAAAAGTCCCTGTGAAGGGGGACTTAGTCATTTTGCCTTTAAGGCAAGATTCACAAGTAGGAAAAGGATCCGATCCCAATGGACCCATAAGTCCATCTTTTTCCATCTTGTAAACCTTGGTCGACCAACATGACCAAGTCTAAGATGCCATTTCAAAACTTGGTTGGTTTCATCCCTACCACGTTTTCTAGTCATAGTATTCACAACTACTTTGTTCTTTGAGATTTAGATGATACAATCCATTCAACAATGTAGCGGTACCCACTAGTTTATTTCTAAAATAAATTTTGCAGAACCATCACCAATGAAAAATGAAAAGCCTTTTCGGTCCATGGCCGGAATGGATACAATGTTTTTATGCCCCTTGGGCAAAACAAGTACATCTTCTAAAGTCAAAACAAAGCCGGATTCTAAACCCAAAAGAAGTGATCCTATGTCGGTCGCCTCGACAGTATGCCCGCTTCCGACCGTGATCATAACTTCTCCAGCTCCAAGCTTCCTACTTTGTTCCAGATCACGATTCACGGTACAAATATGAGAACTAGCACGAGAATCCGGTATCCAGGAAGTAGAAAATACGATGCGAACAATTTGTTTCCAAAACTAAAAGTTACATGCACGAAGTGCCATGAAGAATCGGACAGTCTCTAGCCCGGTGGCCCGACTCACCGCACTTGAGACAAGCATCCTTCTTCTTCTTGTTCTTTGGAACCATCGGGGCCTTGCCCTTTCCCTTAAGGTCCTTAGCTTGTGGTCAGTCCGCTTCTTGGTCTTTTTCTTCTTATTCTTAGACTTCCGAAGTCCGAAGAAATCACAAGTGCGAGACTCCTTCATCCGCGGTGTCTTCATCCGAGCGAGCGGTCACCAGGTTGTTCATTAGCCCGGCTAAGTTACATGCAATCTCATTGCGTTGAAGTTCATAACAAGCTGTGATAAGGAATCGAGGAGAGACTGTAGGATAAGGTCGGTTTGGAGAGAAGTATCCATTTTAAAATCAAGAGCCTCCAATCTCTCGATCATGGATATCATTTTGAGGACGTGTTCCCCAACCTTCTCACCTTCCTTCATCCTTGCACCGAGCGATTGCTTGGATATCTCATATCTAGCGATTCATTGTGCTCACCATAAAGCTCGGTTAAGTGAGATAGAATGCGCCTAGCGAAGTCATTTTCTCATGAGCTCTCTGAAGCTCATTAGACATGGAAGCCATCATATAAGCACGGACTTTCACGTCATCCTTAACCCACTTTTCGTGGTTTTCAATCTCTTCCTGATTGGCTCGAGTCCGCATAGGAGGCGCCGGAATGTCCGTCTCCAAGACGTATCCCAGTGCCTCTATACTGAGGACAATCATCAGATTTCGGAGCCAATCCACAAAGTTAGGTCCCATTAAGGTGTTCTTTTCGAGTAGAATTGCGAGTGGATTCATTGTCATATTGAGATTTTGTCTGCATTAAGTATAACAGATTAATTAGTGACTTGTTATATTATGATCTGAGTATAGAATTAAGGTCTTTTCTATTCTTGTTACCCAGCTCCCACTATTTTTATCGGAACAACACACTCCCATGTGAAATTCGGAAGTATCGTCGCTCTACTTCATAGTGGTGATCGAGTTCTTTATAAATCTTAATAGAGGGCAACCGAACAGGTTTCTAGTCTATTAATTTTCATAAAGTGATGTCCAACACCAACCTATCTAATGGATGATTCGATCTTCTTTTTCCCCTTGTTCACTCCCCTCAACCTATACGGTTTCTATGGTTCGTGAACAAGTTAAGTTTATACCATCGACGCAAATCAGTTTCACAATTGAATCTTATCCGTCAACCTATTAGGTTTCTAGGGATAAAATTTGCTCCAACCGAAGGCATCCAATGCGCTCCCGGTAATTTATCCATCCTCCCCGAACGACTACCCCGATAACTCGGAAGCATAGCACATCCGGTTTGGATTTCAATTTCCCGAAAGCTCGATGGAGGGAAGGAAAACCTTGAAACCTTATAAACTTAATAATTTGTTGTGGGAGAATTTTCGCGATTAATGTTACACTTTGCACATTAATCATTTTAGCGGGTTTGTTGCATTCATACAATATGTAACAACCATTCACAACCTAGTTGCTACCAACATGTGGTTCATGGCCGTTCCTAGAAAACAAAAACTCCGTAATCTAATTACAAGTCTTCGTCTTGAATCTTCGTCTTCTCGAAACGGATCTTCCTCTGGTCTTCGTCATTACATATAAATTTTACATTGAAAAATTGCATCTTAGATACAAATATTTCTAGTAAAATAAATAGGCTCAAAACGGCCATTACAACCCAATCGAATAAAACGAACGATTCAAACTAAGTCCATGAACCACATCCCCATTCAAAAGCATTCATCCAATAAATACTCAATAAATGGATAGCGAGAAGATTACATATGATCCAATCAATAATCAACAATAAATAGAATTGATCCAATCAATTCAACAATAATCGACAATTTAATTTTCGTCCGTAGTGTACCCATAAAATATTTTCTTTGAGTTTTCCATCATCAAAAATTCCAAATTAATGATTTTAATACAGGAAAATTCAATAATCGAAAATATACTGAAAAACAAGACCCAGTGCCCGACAGCTGAAGCGCCCGGCGGCACCGGGCTCCACGCCTGGCGGCCTACGAGGCCACGCCTGCGGCTACAGCCACGCCGCTCCAGACAGAAAGGGGCTCGATCATGCCGGACACGCCGGCGGATACGACGTGCCGGCAGCGACCGGAAGGCAACGGCAGCTCATTTGGATCTGACAACGCGCTCGGCCAGAACTTCGGTGGATCTGCAAGCGCTCGGCTCAGCCCGGCCGTGACCAGCGGCACGCTCGGCGGATCTGAGAACGCGCTCGGCCAAGCACTCGGTGGATCTGACAATGCGGTCGGCAGCGGCCGGCGGCCTACTGACCACGCTCGGCGGATACATCAAGCATCCGGCCGGATCCGGCGAGCACTCGGCTCGATCTGACAAGCGTCGGCCACGGCCGGACGTGCTCGGCCACACTCGGCATTGTATGGAAAATCGTCCAACGATTCGATACGGCTCGTTTTCTGCGATTTCTAAAATCCTGTTATTCCTGATCTGAATATTATTAATATAAATCATATTTCCAAGAAAAACCTGATTTATATCATAACATAAAATCACGGAAAAAAGACACTACGACGAACAATAAAATATCTACGATTATCAAAGTGATTCTAAATCACAAAATAAGCATTCCAAATGCTAAATATCGTATATACGATCGCAAGACCTCTCTCCGATACCACTGTTGGGATTCGGTGCCTAAAACGAAGGCCCAGCAGAAGCGGTAAAACGAAAATTAATTCGATCCGAATCCCTACGAGGATCGATCGAGCTACGTATATACGAATATCAAAACGAAATACAAGAGATACGAGAAACATACCCTCGTAGTCCGTTGATTAAATGGATAACCTTCTCTTGAGCTATTCCCCAAGCTCTTGAACGATCCAACGCCGAAAACACCGCGTCTCTACTTGCCACGCGCCGGAGAAACGACCGGAACAACAATCACCTTGCTATCCTCCGAGGATACGGCTAGAGCTAAGTGATGAAGCTATATATTTGTGATTACAACACTCCAAGTGTATAACTCACTTACTCTCAATGAATCTCTCAATTTTCTCCAAGAACAATTAAGATGATATGAAGAAGATGATGAAGATAATTGAGAAAAAAGGTTTTTCTCTTTCTCTCTCTCTATTTCACTTTCACGTATGGTAGCTGGTGTATGTAAGTGATAGTCATCCTCCTTTATTTATTCAACTCCCCACTACCTTTAACAACTCATGCATGTGGGAATCTAACCCCACCTCCACAATAATAATACATTAAAGAATGGAGACATAAGTCCAAAAGGAAGGTGGGTGGAATGTGGGGGGCGGCTGATACGAAACCGACTACTCCAAGTGAAGAAGACGAAGTAAGAATTGACATAAAACACCTCGACCATACTCCAACGTACTTGGGCGAGAGAACTGAAACGAGGCCTGGAGTTACATTGATAATCGGAATTGGGGTAACTTAAAGACAACTTGCATCTTGAGGAGGGGAGGAAATTCAAGTGGCAATTAAACAATAAAAGAATGTTCAGCTTTCTCTTACAAAAGCAGCAGGATTCTTGGCAAAAAGGGCGGCTATCAACTTTCAACTTGGAGACAAAGCCCAGCTTTTACTTTTGTTTGCAAGTGCCGTGGCGAACCTTTTATTATCTTTTCAGTATTTTAAGAACAGCTTGTATTAGTTTAGTTTATTTTGTCAGGCCACTTTTGCCTATAAATAGTGGCAGTAGAGTTGTAATGGGAGAATTATTAAATGTTGAAGAATTAAGAACACTTGGTGTTTTTCCCTGGTGAATGCTTTTCATCAAAACTTGGTTTTTATTCGACGCGTTTCGAATACTAATCTGATTGATTCTCAATAGGTCTTGAGGAGAAATCACTTTATCAAATTATAGGTCTAATTTGATAAAACATCTGTTTATACCTTGTTTCGATATTCTGTTTATTTTTCGATACAGTTTGATACTTGTTCAATATTTCGTATAAAGTGTTGTTCGATCCTTCGAACGTGTTTCCTGTCTTAAATTCGCTCCCGAACGAAACGGGCTGTTTCGAGCCTTTTCATTTGGACCAAATTCCTGTCGTGTGGCTGTATCGAATTGCCGCCTTCATCATCAAGCGATTGTGGTGTAGTCAGCTATTGTCACGATTCCCAGGTTTTCGTGTCGATAGCTTCCGTTCATCAAAAAGCCTTCTGCTGTATCGATAGCGAATTCGCATAACCAGTGAGAATTCGTATTTGTTCAATATTTCGTATAAAGTGTTGTTCGATCCTTCGAACGCGTTTCCTGTCTTAAATTCGCTCTCGAACGAAACGGGCTGTTTCGAGCCTTTTCATTTGGACCAAATTCCTGTCGTGTGGCTGTATCGAATTGCCGCCTTCATCACTGGGCAGTATTGGTGCTGTAGCGAGCTATTGTCACCAATTCCCGACAGTTTCGTGTCGATAGCTTCTGTTCATCAAAAAGCCTTCCGCTGTATCGATAGCGAATTCGCATAACCAGTGAGAATTCGTATCATAAGTGGCATCGGAGCCCAGGTTCTTGATCTTTGGCATTATGGATCTCAACGACGCTGATTTCTTGGCAAAACTTCGTGACGCATTGCGTGACGTGCACTGTAACGCGACCGGCGTTGGCAACCTAGGCGTGGTGACTATGAGCGACCCTCACGCCATGTCGAAGAATTCAAGGTGAGCAGTGCGAGTTCGTTGGAGGGACAGACCCTGAAGTTTACCTGGAATGGGAACGAAAAATTGATCATATGTTCGAATTTAAAGACCTTGACGATGAGAAAAGGTGTAAGTATGCAATTCTCAAGTTAGGGAAAGGAGCTTCACTTTGGTACGAAGGAATTAAAACACGAGGAGCTCGTGCGGGGAAGGAAAAGATCCGTTCGTGGGAGTCATTAAAAAGAAAACTTCGTAAAAGATATGTGCCAACATCACACCGGTTATCCTTGTACAGGAAGATTGCAGATCTCATGCAGGGAAAGTTAAATGTCAGTGAGTACATTGAGGAATTTGAGAACCTAACCTTAATGGGAGAGATAGAGGAGAATGAGGAACAGAAGATGTCGCGATTCTTGCGTGGCTTAAACCGAAGCATAGCTAACTCGGTGGAACTGTATCCATACGAGGACTTCGATACTTTATGTGGGTTATGTGTGAAGTTAGAAGCTCAAAACAGGATGAAGATGTATAAACCCGAGTTTCCAGTCAAGTTTGGAAACCCAAGCGTCGGATCTAGTTCAGCTGCTAAGGCAACTGTACCGACTCCGGTTCCTGTTGCGATTCCTGCTAAGGCGACTGTACCCTACGTACCGAAGGAGACAAGTTTGGCTAAAGTGAGATGTTTCAAATGTCAAGGATTCGGGCATTATCAAAATGCTTGTCCGAACAAGCGAGTGGTGACACTAAGGGAAGCTGTCACGATCCGAGACGAGTTGTTGGTTGAGGAAGAAAGACTGGGTGACGTATTTGATTTCGACATTAAGGACGAAGAAGGAGAAGAATGCGAGACTTACGATGCTCCGAGCTATGACACGGCTTTAGTTCTGCGAACGCTACAAGCCAAAGCTGTATCGAATGATTCGGAACAGCGGAATCAAATATTTCACACGAAGTGTCGAGTGGGAAATAAATGGTGCAGTTTGATCGTTGATGGAGGGAGTTGCACCAACGTAGCTTCCAGCGAGATGGTGACTAAACTCGGGCTGACCACTACGGCTCACCCGAAACCTTACACTTTGCATTGGCTCGATGATGGGAGCAAAATAAGGGTGACTAAACAAGTGAGGATTGGACTAGCCATGGGTTCATATGAAGACAACGTATTATGTGATGTACTCCCGATGGATGCATGCCATGTACTGTTGGGAAGACCATGGATGTTTGATAGGGACGTTTTACACCGAGGAAGAAGCAATGAGTACGAGTTACGGGATAAAGGCAAGAAGATTGTGCTTAAACCAATGTCACCTCAAGCGATTCACTCTATGAGTTCTAGTAGGAGTGAAAAGCCAAAACTGGCCATGTTTGCGAGCGAACGGGAGGTGGAACATGCTATTAATGATGGCAAGTGCGTGTACTTGTTGGTTACGAAGGAGACACGGAATGGTGACATAGTTGTGCGGAACGAAAGGATGGATGCCTTATTACGCGAATTTGCGGATGTTTTTCCAGAAGAATTGCCGTCTGGTTTACCACCAATTCGCGGGATTGAACATCGATCGACCTCATACCGGGTGTGTCGTTGCCTAACAAAGTGCCTATAGATGTAATCCCGAGGAAGCGAAGGAATTACAAAACCAAATCAAGAAGCGATGGATCGTGGATACGTTCGAGAAAGCCTAAGTCCTTGTGCGGTTCGGTATTCTTGGTTCCAAAGAAAGACGGATCTTGGAGGATGTGTATTGTGATCGGCGGTGAACAACATAACCATCAAGTATCGATTCCCGATTCCGAGGCTTGATGACATGTTGGGCGAATTACGGATCGCTGATCTTTTCAAAAGTTGATCTACGAAGTGGTTATCACGGTCGAATGCGAGAAGGAGATGAGTGGAAGACAGACTTCAAAACTCAACACGGGCTGTTTGAATGGACCGTTATGCCGTTCGGTCTTACAAATGCACCTAGTACTTTCATGCGCTTGATGAATGAGGTACTTAAGCCATTTTAGGGAAATTTGTGGTTGTATACTTAGATGATATTTTGATCTACACCGATCGTTGCAAGAACATTTCGAACACTTGAGGCAAGTCTTGAAACCCTTAGAGACCAGTGTATGGAAAAAGGAGAAGTGCTCATTTTTGGTCGAAAGTATAGTCTTTCTTGGCTATGTTGTTTCAAAGAATGGAGTGTCGGTCGATCAAGCGAAGATCGAAGCAATTAAGTCATGGCCGGTTCCCACTACAGTGACGGAGGTTAGATCGTTCCATGGACTAGCTTCATTTTACCGAAGATTCATTCGAGACTTCAGTACCATTGCAATCCCAATAACCGAATGTTTGAAGAAGGGCACGTTTAATTGGAGCAGAGCTGCTCAGGAGTCATTTGCAAATTTGAAGGCGAAGTTGTGCGAAGCACCAATCTTAGCATTACCCGATTTTTCGCAACCGTTTGAGGTGGAATGTGATGCTAGCGGAGTGGGCATTGGAGCGGTTCTCATTCAGGGAAAGCGACCTATTGCTTATTTTTCCGAGAAGTTAAACGGTGCTCGTCTGAATTATTGTACGTACGACAAGGAGTTTTATGCTATTGTGAGGGCTCTAGATCATTGGAGTCACTATCTTCGGTCAAGGCATTTTATCATACACTCGGACCATGAATCTTTGAAGTACATTAACGGGCAACACAAGTTAAGTCCCAGGCATGCGAAGTGGGTGGAATTCTTACAATCGTTTCACTTTTCATCGAAGTATAAGGATGGCAAGAGCAATATTGTGGCAGATGCATTGTCTAGGCGTTATGCCTTACTCGCCACTCTTGATGTTCGATTGCTTGGATTCGATACAGTAAAGGAGTATTACGAAGGTGATGCGGATTTTGGCGAGACCTTCGTCCGGTGCAAACCTGGCCCGGTGGGAGAATTTTCGATACAGGAGGGCTTTCTTTTTAAGGGAAATCGGCTTTGTCTACCAAGGCACACGATTCGAGAATTGCTGGTTCGAGAGGCTCATGGGGGAGGTTTGGCTGGCCACTTTGGTTCGGCCAAGACATTGGAGGTGCTTAAAGAACATTTTTATTGGCCAAGGATGCAGGGGGATGTTCATAATATAATTAGTAAATGTGTGACGTGCCATGTTGCGAAGAGTTCGTTCAAACCAGGAGTCTACACACCTTTACCGATCCCGGAGAGACCGTGGGAAGATGTCTCAATGAATTTCATTATGGCTTTGCCTCGAACCCAACAAGGTAAGGATGCGATTATGGTGGTCGTCGATCGTTTTTCAAAGATGGCTCATTTTGTTCCTTGTCACAAAACCGATGATGCGAGTAATGTTGCTGACCTGTATTTCCGAGAGGTGGTGCGATTACATGGAGTTCCGAAAACTATTGTTTCGGACCGGGACTCAAAGTTTCTAAGCTACTTTTGGAACACGTTATGGAGGAAGGTAGGAACCAAGCTTTTGTTTAGTACTTCACATCATCCTCAAACCGACGGACAAACTGAAGTGACGAATCGAACACTGGGACGCTGTGCAGGCTTGGTGAGCAAAACACAAAAGGACTGGGATCCGAAGCGGCACATGCGGAGTTTGCTTATAATCGATCTCCTACTCATGCCACTGCACACTCTCCATTTGAAGTAGTTTACGGACTGAATCCTTACATACCACTAGATCTAATTCCACTACCAAGTGACGAATTAGTGCATAAGGATGCGGAGTCGAAGCTGAAATCAATGATGAAATTACACAAACAGGTGCGGGATCGAATCAAGGAAATAAACGAGGCATACAAAAGGAAGTCGAATAAGCAAAGAAGGCCGAGACTATTCGAGGTGGGAGATTTAGTTTGGTTACATTTGAGGAAGGAACGATTTCCGAGTAAGCGTAAGAACAAGCTAATGCCACGAGCTGAGGGACCATTTAAAATAATTGCGAAGGTGAATGACAATGCTTACAAGTTAGAACTTCCGGGTGATTACGGAGTACATGCTACTTTCAACGTAGGTGATCTATCCCCTTACCTTGACGACAATGGGATTGCGGAATTGAGGACAATTCCTTTTAAAGAAGGAGGGAATGATACGAAACCGACTACTCCAAGTGAAGAAGACGAAGTAAGAATTGACATAAAACACCTCGACCATACTCCAACGTACTTGGGCGAGAGAATCGAAACGAGGCACAGGAGTTACATTGATAATCGGAATTGGGGTAACTTAAAGACAACTTGCATCTTGGGGAGGAGGAAATTCAAGTGGCAATTAAACAATAAAAGAATGTTCACTTTCTCTTACAAAAGCGGGATTCTTGGCAAAAGGGCGGTATCAACTTTCAACTTGGAGACAAAGCCCAGCTTTTACTTTTGTTTGCAAGTGCCGTGGGGAACCTTTTATTATCTTTTCAGTATTTTAAGAACAGCTTGTATTAGTTTAGTTTATTTTGTCAGGCCACTTTTGCCTATAAATAGTGGCAGTAGAGTTGTAATGGGAGAATTATTGAATGTTGAAGAATTAAGAACACTTGGTGTTTTTCCCTGGTGAATGCTTTTCATCAAAACTTGGTTTTTATTCGACGCGTTTCGAATACTAATCTGATTGATTCTCAATAGGTCTTGAGGAGAAATCACTTTATCAAATTATAGGTCTAATTTGATAAAACATCTGTTTATACCTTGTTTCGATATTCTGTTTATTTTTCGATACAGTTTGATACATGTTCAATATTTCGTATAAAGTGTTGTTCGATCCTTCGAACGTGTTTCCTGTCTTAAATTCGCTCCCGAACGAAACGGGCTGTTTCGAGCCTTTTCATTTGGACCAAATTCCTGTCGTGTGGCTGTATCGAATTGCCGCCTTCATCACTGGGCAGTATTGGTGCTGTAGCGAGCTGTTGTCACCAGTTCCCGACAGTTTCGTGTCGATAGCTTCCGTTCATCAAAAAGCCTTCCACTGTATCGATAGCGAATTCGCATAACCAGTGAGAATTCGTATTTGTTCAATATTTCGTATAAAGTGTTGTTCGATCCTTCGAACGTGTTTCCTGTCTTAAATTCGCTCCCGAACGAAACGGGCTGTTTCGAGCCTTTTCATTTGGACCAAATTCCTGTCGTGTGGTCAGATCGAATGCCGCCTTCATCATCGGCGATATTGGTCTTGAGCGAGCTGTTGTCACCAGTTCCCGACAGTTTCGTGTCGATAGCTTCCGTTCATCAAAAAGCCTTCCGCTGTATCGATAGCGAATTCGCATAACCAGTGAGAATTCGTATCAGCGGCCCATGCTAGAAATCGGACGAGTTCGGTTCGTTTCGGACTCCGGAGGGTCTAAACAGATAAACTCCGATTCTGTATCGATGTATTTATATCGATTAATTAATCCAATTAATTAAACATATCAAATACAAAATAATATAATTAATTTCTCCAAGAAATAATTATATACATGAATTAAATTAATCACCCAGTAATTTATTTAATTCATTAGGCCGTAAAACAATTTATCCAATAAATCGATTTAAACATCCAATGTTCCAAAATTAGATATCCAATATCTAATATTCATAATGAGAGAATTAGCTTGAATCATTCCGTCGTCAATCCTATTGCGCGACTCGGTGAGGTCCGTCTCAACAAGAATGGGAGGAACCAAAGAGTAGTAGCACCACCTAGCCACTGGCGGCCTACACTGCACTTAACCGAGAACGAATGATTGGGATCATTCAAGAACCATTCCGTCGTGAATACCAAGATACGTATAAACCCTTCTTTCAAATGTCCCGATCATGTTATAGGGTCACGGTCTACCAAACCCTATCTCGTACTTGACGCTATGCATGCGTTAATGCAAATCGAGATCATCGAGCCGTGTATCTAATACAACTAGCTCCAATGCTTTGGCCAAAGACTTATGATCTCATCTCGCCAATAACCGCATAGGACATATAACCCGCTCACTAACGGAGAAAGAATTCTATCTTGGTATTCGGTAGGACTCGCTACTTGCCCGTCAAGATGCACGTCGAGGTTGACCCCGCCTTCCGGTTACAGGTGGTCGAACTACTCTAATGAAAATCTTGACGTCACAAGCACATCCCTACTAAATCCTCAAGTCGAAGGTTCACGAATACCTATCACAACCTTTCGATTCCGTCATTGATCGTCCTGAGTGAAATCCATATGACGAATCGAGGGTGAGTCGGTTCGAGTATACTAATCCAATTAGCATACCTATAACGTGTGCTCCCACTAACCATTAGTGTTCGACAGGCACTCTCCATGTCAAAGAACACGTCATACAAGTCTTCACATAAACTTAATGCCCAGTCAAGTTTTATCGACTTGCGAACGATTAAGTATTTGACCTATAACCTTTCCAGTGCCGACCCCCTTATCCAATAAGGAGTGGAAAGTTTTGCTCTCAAATACAGGGACTAGTTTCTATATGTTTATTTACGAGTTAGGAATGCCAGTAACTACTAGTAAATAAAGAAACATTCATTTGCCTTATATAAATGGTTTACATAATTACAAGTACAATGCCCTCACTCAACAACCTCTGAGTGGCATTCGTCGGCATACTCCTAACAGCCGGAACCCACCAGGCTAAAAACCGTTTACAAAATTATTTCAAAAACGTTCAAAGACACCAAAAAGGCCGATAATGGTAATATTTCAAAAACTCACAAAAACCATTTACAAAATACCAAATACCGTCATAAAATACCATTTGAAAATACGAGGCGAAATGCCAAATCTCGACAGTTCAAAATGTATGTTAAACCACCACTTAAACGTACCGATAAAATAATTTGGGAAAAAGAGTTTGACGAAAATAACACAAGTTCGTAAAATGCCAAAAAGGCCATTTGAAATACACACGAGTTGGTAAAAAGACCAAAGAGCCATTTTGAAATATACACACCCAGCGGATAAAATGCAGTTCAAAAATACACAATTGCAGCGGAATAAAACAACCAGAAAAGAAATACTCGATACTCAAAAACATGCCACAGCCAGTATCACTCGGGAAGCTCACCCCTTTACGACCGCTACTAGCTCGACCTCCGTGTACCTAAAAATAAAGCCCACGACGGGGTTAGCCACAATACTCAATAATGATATCGATCACATAAACATAAATAATTACATACCAATGTAATAATATAGTAAGAATACTACCAAAGTAATCTTACCGTCATACCTTACCAATCCATAACAATCCGTAACAGATTAATCCTTACCATAATCCACATTTCTCATTCTCAAATGGCGAAATGAACTCAACCATATCCAATTGTATTGTATTCGAACAATATCAAAAATCCTCAAAACATCATCATAACTCATAATCATAAAATAATTCACCCGTGCCAAATCCTGTCCATCATATTACACAATCAAATCTCAACCTGGGTAAACCAATAACATACAACATATATGTAGATCAACTACCACAAAACAATGAATACAAATCCCGAAACAACGACGTACAGCCCGAATGCTCATACGATCAATAACACTGATCAACCAATATATCAACTGAGAATATCATCGACATGATAACTCCAATACGACCAATAAAGGATCACGATAACCAAGAATACCGTCAACAAGGTAAATCCCGAACACAATCAATAAAGGATCAAGAATAACCGAGAATACCATCAACAAGGTAAACTCCAATTGATCAACAAAGATCAATAATAATCGAGAATACTCTCAACAAGGTAAACTCCAAATGATCAACAAAGGACCAACAATAACCGAGAATACCATCAACAAGGTAAACTCCAAATGATCAACAATAATGGATCTCAAAGAAATAACTTCGACTGTCGAACATACCCCTCGGGCGTATGAACGATTAATCACAAAACGTCGAACACATCCAAACATTTAAATGGACTATGAACGACCAAAAATTATACGGCTCAAAGATGGACATCACAGTACGCCCGATCTGGAAATGTGTCAGTGCACATGTCCACCCCGTATACGGAATCCAGAATATACGTGGGACAATGTACCTAATTAGCGTCACGAACTACGTCTCGTGTGCACGGTTCAATGTGGAAATATCAACACATAACCATATTGTGCCCAGCTAAAATCCTACACAATAACCAATCGGAACACAGATATGATTCCAGATATGTCACGATGCAACATGACAACGAAACCCAAAGAATCACATATCCAATAAGGATCAAAAGACTCACTGAAGTGAACAAAGACAAACTGACAAAGAAAAGTCGACACGACTAATCGATATCCAAAACAACAATCCTGGGATCATCATCCCCGACAAATGATCAAAAAGATCAACGATCTCAATACAATCAGCCCTGGGATCATCATCCCTCAACGAAATAATCAATACGAATCCCAATATACGAAACATCAACATACAACATATACAATAATTCCTCAGAACAATTATCCTCATAACTGAACAATACTGGAATTACCTCAAAGCCGAAGACAATATTCTTTCCAAGAACAACATCCCTGAACGAATACACAGTTATACGAATAATCTCAAATAAGGTACCACCCATTCAATATCAATAAACACTTTTCCCGATACTCATGCCATCACGATAACGATCCTCGTTATCCGACATTCCATATCATAGATCAAAGATAACTCACAGCTCTGTCCTCAATCAAACTTAATTAAACCATATACATTATGATTTGTCCCAAACCACAGCATGATAAACAAATCATCATCCCGGCAGTTTACATCTATAATATCATTGCTATATGAATTATAAATGAAATGAAAGCGAAATCATTCATCAAATATTATAAACTGAACAAGTATAACTTTCCTCGATACCGATACCACGAAGCCGTTACCAAAATCCATTGCCTTAGTCTACGAGCTCCTCAGCCCCGACCAAAAGTAATCTACGAACTCTTCGACCTCAACCACAACACAACGATCATAATCCACGATCAAAACATGTCAACCTATTGAAGTAATCAATCAACAACAATCCGGTAACAATCAATAACCGACATACCCAACCAACAAACTCCACGGTTCAATGAAACCTCGATCATATACATAAAACCAAATAATCCAACTCAACAAATAAGAACTCATATCCACAATACAAGCCGTAACTCGATGATCACAAATAACAATCAATAACCGATCAACAAACACGACAATTCCACAATATCCTGATTAAATACAAATCCGAACAACCAAATCAATCGATCATGAACTCATAACCACAACACGATTTATAATCCGATAATCATATCAATAATCAATTTAAACCAATAGCAAAAGGGTCTAAACATTACCGACTCCAAATTCTATCTTAAATATGGATACAAGTTTCCTCCTTGTACATTCATAATAAAATCCAATTACCGATTATCATCATGAATCCGGACGATCCGATTAATTCAACATTATAGATAACCATATTCCAAAGGTTTCAAATAATTCCATTATCCGAATTGAACACTTGTTCAATACGTATGAATTCTCAAACTCAAAAGTGAATCATAATCTTATCAAACCCGGAACCATATTCGTATTCCTATACGAATATTGTACCAAAACATATAACCTATTTCTAGATATGAATATTCCATATTCATGTCCAAAACACCAACACCTCTTAAAATATGTTCATCAATTCATATAATCCAAGAGTTCCTTAACAACACAACTAATTCCGAAATCACATTCAAAATCTCCAATAAGACATAATCCGATGTGTTCTAACATCTAAACAATCCTTATTCATAATTCAAGATGTATATAATCATGTTCTTCAACATATACTTCTAATAACATCATGAATCGCAACAAACTACCAAGAACATAGAGCATACTACGATTCCATAATCATAACAACATAATCAAGACATTTGATCATCAATTCATTATCTTCCTTTAACAAAATTCCCGTAAATACCAAGAATCATCACAACAATATCAATTCAATCACCATTCATACGAAAACGTGTAGAATTTCCCAAGTTCTACTCATTGAGGCATTTTATCGGACACCTTGAGGGCATAGTCCAATTTAATCGATTATCGAAGAAATACTCAAATTTGTTCCACAAAACTTCAAGGGTAATGTATGATTCCAAGAATACAACAAAGTTATATCAATAATCTGAGTTAAAACAAGTCAAATCGGCCAAAACATCAAGAAAGCTCAAGAATCTCCAAAACCAAGAATTTAGGTGTTCTCACCTTCGATCTAGGCGGAAGATGATGTTAGACATGAATCTAACTTCCAAAAAATGTTGCTCCATGATGTCTCCAACCAAAACAATCGATCTCTGATGAAAAATCGCGAAAGGAATGAAGAAAATGCGAAAATGCCCAAGTGATCCGTGTCCCGGCCTTAAATAGGCCGAGACCTGCCGGTTCCTAACGTACGTAACCGGCA
Organism: Orobanche coerulescens; assembly: GCA_033398695.1. Lineage (NCBI taxonomy): Eukaryota > Viridiplantae > Streptophyta > Magnoliopsida > Lamiales > Orobanchaceae > Orobanche > Orobanche coerulescens. The sequence goes on along the minus strand of CM065813.1, from coordinate 102,481,696 downwards.
GCTTCCTTACGTACGTAGTCAGCCCTTGAAAACAATCTGACCAGTTTGGTCGGCATCCTTACCAACGTAACCAGCAGCTTCCTTACGTACGTAATCGGCCCTTACGGCCATAACCGGCCACAGCCTTATGGCCGTTATCGGCCAGTCCTAGCCCCCAGCGAGTCACTGCTGACCGTGATCGGCCATCCCTGCGAGTCACTGCCGACCATGCTCGGCCACTACAGGTCCTCTCGGCCACGACTCGGCCAGCCGCCCCGTAACGTACGTAACACTTAATCCGTTGCGTACGTAATATGTACGTTGACTTGCTACAGTATTATACTAGTATTACGTACGTAATACACCCTGTATAGCGTACGTAAATCTATCCGTTGACTCACCTGTCCACATCCGCGCCGAAATCCACCGACTATGAGCCCCACTATCCGATCACAGCTCGGTCCTGTCTGATTCCTCTTGTTACGTATGTAATGCCTTATGCATAACGTACATAAAGCGTATAATTTAGCGTACGCAAGTACTTAAACTTAGCGTACGTTAAGGGCTCTATACTTAGCCAAAATCCAACTGTTCCTGTCCAACGTCTCAACATACTGGATACGAACATACGACATACTGAATATACATATACTCATCCCGAAAATATTTTCATACGATATACCTGATATCCAAATCAGTTCAACCCGATATAACATATCCTCAAATGTAGTTGTCTACCAAATATGACAATTACACAATTACAACTATCTCAGTTCTCAATTTATTTTATCCATACTGTATAGACACCAAACTATACAATATATCTCAGATAAAATAACGCGAAAAATTTATACTGAAAATCCGGGTATTACACTTGATTCCGTTACACATTCCTTGGTTCGAAAACCATCATCAAACACTTAACATAGTCAAAAACATAATGTGCACAAAGGCTGGAAAGAATTTGAATTATTTATTTGCATAGTAAGAAATACACAGTGTATCTTATAATACTGAAAAGCCATTGAAGTATAGCCTCACGTCCATTTTATGGATCTAAAAAATATTGACCCTGGAGAACGTTATGGTCGTTTCCGTGAAGTGTATCTAAACTGCCAATTTCCGGCAAAAATGGGAAAAACGTCATATTAGCCTAGAGCTCGTTTCTAATAACGAAAACCCTAAACATGTAAACTCTAATCATTCATATCATACTTATAACACATACAAGAGTCGACATACAAGCATTCTTCTCGACACTACGAACTCCAAGTCTTAATCTTTTCTTTTGAAAAATGACTACTAACTCATTTAATCTATACTCATGTTTATAATCAAAGTTTTGGTTCTAACATGAAAATGACCTAAACATGATTTTAAAATCCACAATACATATTATGCTCTTTAAGTACATCAACTTTAATATTCAACATATTTCAACTTCATAAATCTAACTTCATGCCTTTGTTTTCAAATAAATTTCTATAACATTTTATGAAAATCTAGTAAAAACATAGTATGTACTCCTTTCATACATCATCACAATTACCAAGTTACTTTTGAACATATATCAACATATCAAGAACTAAGCATGATTCTTCCTTACTTTCAAAAATACCAAACATTTTATAAAAATCCCATAAATTCATCATAGCATCATATCATCATGTAGCAACATATTGTGTAAGAAAATCATAAGAAAAGCAACACATGATTGGGTTATAAAACCCTAATATTTTTTGCCGAAACATGAAAATAAAAATATGATCAAAACTTGTCCTAAACATTCTCAAGTACCCTAGAATAAACTTAGAAACAATATACAAAGGATTAAACATCAAACCTACATTCCTTTATAAATTTCCAAATTTTAAAGTTAGCTAAAACTTATTTCTACATGGATAGAAATAAAGAGTAGAAGCTGACTTACTTGAATATGAACTTTGTTTCAAGTTTGGAACATAAATGGAGCTTGTACTTGAGTTCTTAAGGAATAACAATGGAGTTTCTTCACTTGAAGTGTGTGTGTGTGTGTGGGGGGGGGGGGGAGGGGGAGGACAAGAGGTGAAATGAAGGGGAAAAACATGAAGTGAGGTGGAAAAAGTGTTATGTCCCTTTATATACTAGGTTAACCCTAGACGTATTCATTAATCAATCGAATAATATTTTACGTTTCGCTCCTCTGCAGATAAAATTACTCAGGTATTGTGTGTATGTCATATAATTAAATTATAGTGTCTCACTTATAGCTTAATTCGAAGAAAATTTATGCGATTTACGGACCGCGAATTATCCGAGAAAATGACCCGACATATAATATACCCGAAAACTCAAAAAGTAAACTTTGGAAAATCATACTCACAATGTAAAAATAGTTTATATAGAAGTCGAAGGAATCAAGATTCCGTCTATCGAAATATAAAGTTAAATTCGGAAGATAATCCCAACCACAACATCAATTTGTGAACTGAAAACATGTAAATAGATCTAAACTTATCCTATTAGTAAGAATTTTATTACTTAGGAATGCAAAAACCCTAATGTTGCACTTGAGGTTATAATAAATCATGCATATAAAAGACCGCGGAATTACAGGAGGCCTCGAACCACTTTAAACTGTGTTATTACTTTCTATCATTACTGTTTTCAGTCTATTGTGTTTTATCTAGTATACACTGTAAACCCTGTATGCATTAAGCAAACAGGAGAACACCTAGTTGCTGTATTTACAGCAACGCACACAACTTACCTCCGCTACGAAAACGTACAGCTTATTGTACTCTTACTTCCTAAGCTGTTTATTGTGTACTTAGTGGCCAACACTACTATTCATAACACAGTCATATTTTTCTTACTTCCAGTATTGTGAACTCATTGAGAGTGTTGGATGGTGCGCACACGAGTAAATCCAAGCAGGTCATTCAATGGGTTTATCCCAAAGTAAGTAAAATTTCAATACCAAAACCTACATATAATTCTGTGTGATTTTATCTTGCTTGACAAATATTCTTTTACCAATTGCAATTTTTTAATATTTCTTTTATTAGTATAATAACCAAAATAGAGGTTGGGAGTGTGAATATTATGTCATGAACTGGATGCAAACCATAATTTAGGCTGGTACTGCAGAAAATTGGATGGAGGTAAATAGATTTTTTCTTAATTTTATCAACTAATCATATATTTTTTTCTGTTGTTGTACTGAAAAGTATTTCTGTAAATTATATGACAGATATTTAGTGATAATCAAGCACTTCCTAAAGAGAGCATTAAAGAAATTCGAACGCAATGGGCGAAATATTTTCTTACCAAATTTGTTTAAATTTTTATATGACATAAAAATTATTGGTTCTTGTTATTCTCGAATGGGTAAGTTCATGAAGTTATAGCTTTCGAGGCTTTTATAAGGATATGTATTTTTATTTTGTAGTTAGTTGATAATGCTTGTTGTAAATAGTTGAGATTTAGATATTATGTCTTTGCTTCATAGTTGATAATATTCGTTGCTTAAAAATTCTGTTAGGTTGGTTTTCTTTTGAGATGTTGATGATTGAAGTGTTTGTAAACAGAAAATATGTTGGTGTAGATTGACCCAATTTTATACATGTGGATTTGGCACATTTTACAGTGCTGGGTTGGAAAAATAGAGTAATTCACATCGGTTCAATTTGTAACCGATGTTAACATTCACATCGGTTGTAAAACCGATGTTAACATTCACATCGGTTGTAAAACCGATGTGAATAACAATTTAGCATCGGTTAAAAACCAATGTGAATAACAAATATTCTCAGTTTAACATTTAACATCGGTAAAAAACTGATGTACTAACAACTGTATATATCGATTTTAAACCGATGTGAATTACAACTTTAATGTCAGTTGAGAACCGTTGTATATATTAACTGGTCACATCGATTGTAAAACCAATGTGAAGAACAAATTTAACATCAGTTAAGAACCAATGTAAATAATAGCAAGTCACATCGGTTGTAAAACCGGTGTGAATAACGAATTTTAGCATCGGTTTTAAAACCGATGGGAATTTATCACCTCGGTGGATACGACATTGGTTTTACAACTGATGTGAATCGCACAAAAAAATCGATGAGAATCTTATTTTGGTATGGTGTTAACTTGCACTAAATTTCAGTTGAGATATCTGCTGTATAATATTTAGTGGAAGATAGTTGGCTTTTAATGCAACAGTTAAAATGAATGCAGCAGTTAAGTATGACGTTAAAATGATAAATCACACAGCACTTATAGTGGTTTCAGAGGTAGGGTAAACCTCTACTCATCCACTTCTCTTCAGTCCACTTGGAGATAAATTAACTATAACTTTCAACCAGTGAAACTTAGTTACAATGAATTTAGTTGCAGCATTTTTCAACCAGTGAAAATCTGTGGCCGTTGCAACTCCTTCCCTTGGTTGCCTGTCACCTCTTGATCGAAAACTCTTGGATGCCTCAACAACTCACAAGTTGTCTATCACCTTCCAATCAAGAACTCGTGGATGCCTTACAACCTTTTACTCTCGAGAACCTCATTCAAGAAAGTACCCATGTACTCAAACTTTAAGACAAAAGTGTTTGTCTTCTCCAACTTCAAATAAATTCTGATGATTTATATCTTTAAGATCTTTGCTCTTTCACGATGCTTAGCACATAGTATATTTCTTATGTTTGCTTTGTTTGCTTGAAAGTATTAATCACATCGTACTTCTGCTCAAGTGTTCTTCAGATATTTATAGTATGATTTTTGAGGTCTTCATAGCTGTTGCATCTTTGAACAAATCCATCCGTTGGAGAGTAGACTTCATTGTTTTGCTTTTCATCTCTCTGCACGACTGTCTCTTTCTTCAATCCGACTGGTTGAAGATGTATAATTGTTCGCGCCATTTTCTTTGGTTACTATAATTAGAAGTCTTGTGGGTGCATATCTCAAGGAATAATTGATTCCTTAATTTCTGAGAATCAATCAGTTTGTCGCCCTTACTTTAATTACATCTGCATGTGATTTTCCATTATTGTTGACTTTTCAACATTTGCTGATGTGGACATAACTGATGTCTAAACTTGGCTGATACTCCGCCTTGATCAAACTTGGCTGATTTTCTGCCTTGGTCAAACCCAACAGACGTATCGGTCAAACTCGGCTGATATTTTGCTTTGACCAAAACCCGTCTGTTGTTTATCTAGTCAAACTTAGCTGATATTTACCTTTGACCAAACCCGAGTTATATTTGACTGAAACCCGACTGATGTTTATCTTGTCAAACTTAGCTAATATTTGCCTTTGACCAAACCGGCTGATATTGACTGTTCCATATTTAGCCAAAATTTTATCTGATCAACATGATCAATACTTGGCCTATTTCTTAAAGGCCTGTAGAAGATACTCATTTGGTTCTTCTTTACAATGCCAATTACTTAAACATACATTTGAAATAAACTTTGAATACAGGGATGAAATAATCAAAATCTCAAAAAAGTAATCCTAACACCTTTTTGGTATTATCAAGCTCAGTTACGTTGCCATGGATATCCCAGAAAATATCCATCCTTCACCTAGTCGAAGCGACTTGCGACTGCTCTAGTCAGATCATCAGTCTTCTGATTGTGGATGCTAAGTCTGGTCTTGGTGTACTCGAGGGAGGCTATTGTTTTAGCTTTTGCGACCCTTAGCTTTTCTTGCTCTTGCTTAAGGATCTTCCCCTGATACTATTGGAGCTGATGGTATATGGCATGGACATAAGCCTAAAGGCTTATTCAACGTCCTGCACAACCCTTATTAGAAGGGTGAATTCATCTAGGGCAGTTCCTCGCATCTAGTCAAGTTCTTTCCCAATGTCATACAGGGTTTGACAGCATCCTGCAAAAAGATGGTTTGACGACTGATGCATTGTAATTGCTTTATTTTGGCTTTGGTCTGCGGAGAGTGAGGATGTGCAATTAGAGATAGGAGGGCTCCTGCCTACTCGGTGACCACATTATGTGAATGCTTCTTTGGGCTGTCATCAGGTAGGTAGTCCTCATCTGTTTCAGAAGGTAAACCTGTAGGGATAGGAGGGACTACCTGTTCGGAGGCGTGAATCTCTGTCGGTTCAGCCTGAGTGTCCGTCTGGGAGACAGAAGGTACTGATTCCTCCTGGATTATTTCGACTTATGTAGCCGGTCGAACAAGAGAGACTGATTCCTCTTGCTGGCTCTCAGTTGTCGCATGCTCTTTAGGAGGGACTGAATTCTCCTGTTGGATGACGCGTTTGCATCCTCCTGGGTTGGAGGGATTGATTCCTCCTGGGTGGGAGGTGTTATCCTCTCATGCTGCAGGGCCTATGTAGCAACATCTTCAGTTACAAGATGGATTGATTCCTCCTATAAGTTGGCAAATTAGGCAGCTTCATTCTACGGACTGGGGGACTTAGGCTTTTTTAATGATTGCCTTGATGTCCCATGGCCTTTGGGTGGCTTGAATGTTCTCTAATTCTTTCTCTAGGGCCTCTTCAGTGCTCATTTGCATCCCAGTCTGTAAGGTTTCATGATAGCCTTCAGAGTCGAGATCGGAACGGTGACTTGAACTCCGAGTTCCATCGTGTGATAGTTGTATTCCTTTAAGTCTGACCTTCTCCTTTTTCCACATAATATTTTGCAATCAGCTCGTGGCAAAGGGGATCATCCCACCTGATAAGGACCTCTACATTGTTATAGTTCGTTACCATTAGCACGAACATTTCCTCGTCCTTCCTATCTTCCCAATTATATAGGGTGTCAAAAGGGGCAACCTTGTAGTTCTTCCAAACTCCGAAGCATTCAATTGCCTCATCACTATGGACTTGGAGGACGGTCTGATTTATTATTTTCAAAGGGGAGGGACTCTTTACATTAGAGAGTTCCAATGCCCGATTTGGATCCTCTATAGGTGTGGGAGCCTGTGGAGGAGATGAATCCCTGATAGGGTGGGGTGCCCTATTGGGACAGGGACCCTTACAGGGATAGAAGCCCTGTGAGGAGAAGTAGTTGTCTGCTCCAAAGGGCCAGCCGATTCACCAACTTCTTCCAGCTTGCAAAACACCTGGTCATCCATATTAGCTGCAGCTGGCTCAAGATCTGCTGTGGGAGCAGCCAATTTTTCTTCCATTAGAACAGCCTCTGATGGGTGGACTACTGCAGTTGCAGGCACAGTAGGCGGAGCCTCAATGACCGTTGTAGTCTGCTGAGGTGTTGTAGGAACAACTTCTGACTTTGAAGACTCCTTCTTGGTCTTAAGCATTTTCTTCTTCTTCTCGACAGTTGAAGGTGAGCTACTATCGGGAATCACCCTCTTCTTTCTTATAGGCCTCTTCTTTTTATCATTGTCACTAGCTTTGGCCTTGAAAGAGTGATCATTGATATCCCTTGGGTCACTCGACATCAGCAGAGAGGTACGGGTCAATTTGTTGGTAATTGGCATAGCCTTGTTGTACTGGGCAGGTTTAGAACCACCCAAGAATTTCCCAACAAGTATATTTTTTGTTATAGATGATTGCTGGATACCACAACTTGCCAACATTTAGTTCAGCATTTGGCTGAAGAACTTCCTTGCAGATTCTAGCTTGGAAGCCTCCTCGTGCCGGCGCTTCATAATGACTTGGCACCAGTTCACCTTCTGACCACACATGATGGCCACCATCATCCTAAATTTCAGGTTCATGCACATTTCAAAAGCACCGGTCTTGTTCTCCACAACCCGACAGCAAAATTCGTGCAAATAAAAGTAAGAAAGAGTGAAGATCTTCTTATGAAATGAAGGATGAATGTCTGCGGCATTGGATTCCAACTGAATAGCATACAGTATGCTTCAATCATACTATCAGGCCTGAAGGTCTCCAGTCCTCCAAGGTAAGGCTGTCAGTAGGTAGTTTGTACAACTACTCTAGAAGATCCCTGTTAATAGAGATCTCCTTTTCCTGCACGGTGCTCACTGATGCGTTGGTACCACCACTAGAAGGGGGGTTGAATAGTGCGGTTAAGAGAAATAAACTCTTTTTTGTGTGCAAAAGCGATAGATAAGTGCGAAAAATAAATGACACAGAGATTTATATAGGTTCAACAATTTGCCTACGTACTCTCTCCTTAGTTATCTTTTTTTATAGATTCAAGATAAACCTTTCTGCCTTGTATTTGATCGGTCCGATGTAAACCGTTACAATCTTATCTTCAATCAGTCCAAAATAAACCGTTACAATCTTATCTTTTTATCGATCCAAGATAATCCATTTTTCCTTTTCTATATGCCAAGGAAACAACCTTTCTAGCTTTCGATCCGTACTACAAAAACTCACTTGGATTTAGATTATGATTCTAATAATGCTAGATTACGATTTTAAAAACACCGAATCAAATCTACAATCTTTTCTTTCCGTTCGTGTATGGTTGAGTGCATTAAACACTCAAACTCTCATTGATTAAGCTCGATTACAACCACAATAATGTATACAATAATCTAAGATGTATATAAATTCTGCTTGGAGTTGTTTTTTGAATACCAAATGAAGTGGTATTTATAGGCTCCAAAGCCTCAACTAGCCATTGCTGCCAGCTCCTTCATAGTGTATGTTATGCTGTTTACATAGCGTACGTTATGCTTTTAGCGTACATAAGCCTTTTCTGTTATGTACGTTAGCGTATGTTCAATTCAGTCCAGTAGCTACTGCTTCTTCCCTTGTGTATGTTAAGTACAAAGGGTATATGAATATTGTACACGTTAACCTTCTAGATGCCTCCAACGAACTGATATTTGAATTTTCTTTTTAAACTTCATAGCATACATTAGTATTTATGTGTGACGTACATTAATCATGTAATGTTGCCTACATTATCTTTCTTTATTACGTACATTAACATGCCCTAAATGTTTTTGTCCAATTTCTTCTGATTTTAACATAGCGTATTTAACTCGTAACTTTAGCATACGTTAAGCTTGCTTTTGCATCACTGCTTTGATTTTCAGTCCAGCTCGTCCGTCTTCGACTGCTTGTTGAATAATTGTTGTTTTTTTGTTCATCAACACATCATCAAAATCCTTTAATATATTTGTGTGGAATAAAATGTTGCAACAATATCCCCCTTTTTGATGCTGACAAAACAACAATTCTTGATGGGATATATATTTGTAAAAAATATACACATCAAAGTTTTCGGCTTTGTTTGATTTTGTTAGTTTCTTCTCCCCATCAATCCTTCTCCTTAATCGTTCTCTTTCTCCCCATTTTGGATATTAGCAAAAAGTATAAAAATATATATGGGTAAAATAGTGGAACACCTGTTACTAAAAAAGTGGGTATTATCCCCTGAATAATTTATTCCCCCATGAAAATAACAACTCCCCCTGAGTTTAATACCAATTTGTTTGATAAATATATAAACAAACGATAAGCAATTAATTTTCAATTTTGGGGATCCAATTGACTATGGTCATTACAGATTTGGCAAATAAACGATATTCGGCAATATGGCTCCTTTCGGAATCCACATTTTCTTAATTTTAATCGTCCGTCTACGGCTTTTGCAATTTGAAATATGATGCCCGATTTTTAAATATTTTTCACAATGAGGTATTTTAAAATTTAAGGATTAATTAGATTTATTTTTATCACATAGTGCGAATCCAATTCCTTATTTATTAACGAAAGTTTTTGAATAGAAAGTAATTTTTTAAATTTGTCATTTCCACATAAAAATTTATTCGTTAAACTTTCAAGTTCATTTTGAACGTTTAACAAATCACTCTTTAATTTATTTTCATTTCTCTCGTATTTTGGAAAAAATGTATTTCTTAATTTAAGGGATTTATTATCTTTCAACGAATTTCGAAAATCCATATGTAATCATTCGAAAACATTAAAAAGATCCTCTTGAGATGAAGTACTTACCTGGCTTTCGTTGTCGCTATCATCGTATGAGATTCTGATCATAAGTGCGAGATTATTTTGATTATTTTCATATTCGTCGTCTTCATCACTCTAGGTAGCTATATAAACTTCCTTTTTTGGAAATCGAGCCACGACAATTTTTTGCAAAATGAACGGGTTTTCCTTAATTTCGACAGTTATTGTCGAATCTTTTTGACTCGTTCCGAGCTTGCGAGTTGATGTCTTTTATTCTCCTATTTAATAGATTTTGATATTGATTTATATTTTTGGTATAGAATGCCGATTTGTCATCTTTATCATCAATTGGGACTTCTTCATCATTATTTGACATCCTTTTTGCTTTCAAAGCTATGGATTTTTCTTTGGGGTTCGGTTTGGTATTTCGTGATTTAAGCACGATCTAATAATTTATTAGCGAACCGACGAGGGTGCTAAAATCTAACTTGTTGAGATCCTTCGACTCCATAATAGCCGTGACCGTTCCATCCCATTCACGAGGTAATGATCGTAATATTTTCTTCACTTTTCACTACTCGATAATGGTTTCCCAAAACAAGCAAGTCCATTTGGGATGACCGAAAATCAATCGAGCATGTTTGATATGGAGTCATCATCTTTCATCATAAATAGCTCGTAGTCATGGAGAAGCATATTTATTTTTGTCTCCTTGACTTGAGTTGTTCCTTTGTGGGTTACCTTGGGCATTTTCTAGATTTTTTTGGCACTTTCACACGAGGAAATATGATTATGTTCTTCCGGATTAAGAGCACAATATAGTAATTGAGTTGCTTTACAATTGTAATGGTCACTTTTCCAATTTTCATCATTAAATTCTTCGAATCTCTTGAGAGAATCATGGGACTTGGTAGGAATTTTCGGACCAAGGCATATTACCTTCCAAAGTTTGATATCGTAAGCTCGGATAAAGATTGACATTTTTTTATTCCGTGTCACGAAATTCGATCCGCCGAAAAATGGTTGTCGATTAAAGGCAAGGCCTTCGACCAGAGCAAAATCATACGCCATTGGATCTTTTTTCTCTTGGATGTTAAGCCGGCTATTTTAAAAGAACCTCTCTGATACCAATTATTGTGTTGGTACTGCCACGAGAAGGGGGGTTGAATAGTATAGTTAAGAGTAATGAACCCTTTTTTACTGTGCGGAAGCAATAGATAAGTGTGGAAAATAAATGACACATAGATTTATAGAGTTTCGGAAATTTGCCTACGTCCTCTCTCTTTAGTTATCTTTTTCTACAGGTTCAAGATAAACCTTTCTGCCTGTCTTCGATTGGTCTTAGGTAAACCATTCCAATCGTTTGTTCAATCGGTCCAAGATAAACTGTTATAATATTGTCTTTTTATCGGTCCAAAATAAACCATTTTTCCTTTTATATCGACCAAGGAGACAACCTTTCTAGCTTTCTATCGGTACTAGAAAAAACTCACTTGGATTTAGATTATGATTCTAATACGCCGGATCCACGATGCTAGTAACTGTTGTGATTCGATGCCAAAAACGAAGGCACAGCGGAAGCAAAATCAAATCTTACCGAACCACTAAGGAGGACCAATCATGTGTAATACCCGAGATTTTTATGTGTATTTTGAACCTTGTGCCATTGTATATGTTGTATTTGATCTGAGTATTATCCTTTGTATTTCATGATCTTGTACTGTTGAGCATATGATTTTATGAATGTTGTTGTTTATAATTGTATATGTGCACTTGTAGCGCATGCTAACGTCTGAGAGTAGCGTACGCTAATTGAGTTTCCTAACGCACGCTATGTATGAGCCTTAGCGCACGCTATGCATAGTCAACTTGATTAAGACAGGGCAGTAGGTGAGATCAGACCGTGGATCTTTGTCGGGATATGTGGGAATGAATCTGGACGGCTTTTGGAAAAGCCGAGTCAACGTTGTCTAGCGCACGCTACTAGTATGAGGATAGCGCATGCTAAAGTTGGGTACAGTGAGGTCAGTAAGCTTCGTATGGTTGTTAGCGCACGCTATATGGTGTGGTAGCGTACGCTAATTGCCGTACTTAGCGCACGTAAAGGGTGTTAACGTATGCTAAGCCGAGACCAGACCGAGACAGTAGACTGCTAGTCCATTAGCGCACGCTAAAGATATAGCTGTAGCGCGCGCTAATAACGATTTTCTATATATAGGACAGCACTCTCTTTCATTTTCAGACAACCACTTCAACCCACACTCCAATTCTGCGACTTTAGGAGTTACCCTCTCCATCTTCAACCTTCATATCAGCCGCCTAACACATCATTGAAGGCGAGGAGCTTTGAGGATTGGTGTTCAAGCGTCCAACGTTGAGTTCATCAAGAGTTTTTCGTCTTTTCTTTCCATACATGGTATGTGTTGCTGCCCGAATTTAGAATTCGTGTTCATATTCGGATTATAACTACCTCCTGGAATTATCAAGGTTATGGATTAATCATTAGGTTAAACACCATACCATGTAAACTTGAAATAATCATATTAGAAGTCCTTTGAGTAAGAAGATCATCAACCGAACCTTATTGAGTTGAAACTAGGAATCTGATTTCGGATAGCATGAGATGACCTTCAACGTAATTCACAACTCGTAGTGATTACTAGGTTTGTTTACCTTCTTGTTGATGATTCGAACATAGAGTGTTGATGGGTGACAATTAATTTGAACGGGAAACTTTGGCGGAGATGGCAGCTTGTAGAAAAACGAAGTATAGAGATGAATCAACCTTGAAATTCGTATTGAAGGTGTTATATAACCAAATTTGGTAATGACATCGATAATCAAAAATTGAAATATGAAATTACGGTGATTTGAGTGACTCTAGCTAGACCGAGCGGTCGTCGGGTGAGTTGAACCGTGAGCCGGCTAGCTTAGAGTGTTAACCCGACGGTAGTAGACGTTAGATGTTCGTACGTTTAAACTTATTTTGAGTTGCCGTTATTTTTCCTGTTTGGTCAAAGGTCGAGCATTGTGAACATTTGATCGAAGGAGGCGGCCTTCGAGTGTGTTGAGATCATTGGAGTAATTAGTTCTTGCCATCCTTAGGCAAGTATCGTATTTTAAAATTGTTAATGTTGGGATTTTGAGCATGCATATGGTTTATTCATGTTGTTGATCATGGGATTTATTACGTTGTATTGTCATGATATTCGTTATCGATTACTTGTATGTTCATGTTGATGGACATAGCAATTTTGTATATATGTATCCATAAGTTGTGTTTGTGTACGTTGTGCGATCTATCCTGAGGGCGCTCGATCGGATGTCCACCTCGTGTTGGTCCGACGGGATCATCTTGGGATCTATGCTGGGGGCGCTAGATCATTGTATGGGTTTTTCCACCTCGTGTTGGTCCGACGGGATCATCTTGGGATCTATGCTGAGGGCGCTGGATCATTGGAATACCCATGCTGTGTTAATGGAATCATGTGGATTTGCATTGTTGGATTCCAGTAACGGAAGTCCGTATTGTGTATATTGTTATGCATTGTTGTTTCATATTTGATTTGTGTATTATGATACTTGTACTAGCATCGTTTGCTAACCCTTTGGGGGCGGACATTTGTTTTGATGTTCAGGTAGCCGAGGAGTTGGGAAGCAACCACAGTACCAACATGACGATGAAGTGGCTCAGTGAAGTGGATTGTGTTGTCTTGTTTTCTAGTTATATTTTCAGTGCTCGAGTACGCATATGTTGTTGATATTTTGGAGATGGTTTGTAATAATGGACTCATTTTAATTGTTGCTGAACTGGTCTTAAATTTTAAATGGCACTTTAGTATTTTTGTATTTCTCAAATTAGCCTTGTAAATTCTAATATAAAGGATTTACGGCGCTGTAATTATTCCGAATATATCGGGGTGTTACAGAATATGGTATCGCAGCTAAGATTCATGGATATCTTGGCAGTCGGGTTTAGTTAGGTCTGTTTACGTTATTTGATTTACGGGTCGTTTGTAACATCATTGCCTAGCCAGCGTCGTCATGTGGACCGTGGTTGTAAGTATCCTAATCTCTTATACTACCGTTTTACTTAATTTCTGTATTGTGAATATTGACGGACTTTATTTTTTTGAAAATTTTGCCGTGGATATTGAGTATTTGTGTTTACAGTATGTTGAGGGGAGGTCGTGGATGCGGACGTGGTAATGTGAGACACGAGGATTCAGTGACTACCCCAGAATTATCGGCTAGTCGAACTGATTCCCATTCTGGAGGACAACAAGGATCAGCGAATGACAACGCAAATCCTAACATGCCAGGGGTGCTTCAGCAGGTGGTCGCTCAGATAACCCAGTTCGCTCAAGTGCTTGACCGCATGCAGACAAAAATGGGCCAGCAGCGCAACGAGGATAATCAAGGAGACAAGTGGCTTACAAAGGTGGTCAAATTGCACCCGCCAAAATTTGACGGTTATGCTGAGATACCTACTTGGGATCACTGGCTGAAGGAGTTGGAAAAGATATTTGCAGGGATCAACTGTCCCGATGACCGAAAAGTTCCTATTGCCTAGTATTTCCTGACTGGAGAGGCTTTTGACTGGTGGGAAGCTGTTCGACCTGAGGATTATAATGCTGACTGAACAGAATTCAGATTAATGATGGAAGCACAATATTGTCCTCGGCCAGTTAGAGAGGCTAGAGTCCGAGAGTTCTTCTCCCCACAGAGTTCGGAAGCATCTGTGACAGACATAATCAAGACTTCTAATCATCAGCTGACTTGTGTGCGACACTTGGTCAGGACGGAGGCGGAGAAGATTTTTCATTTTGATATACGGATGAAGCCGGAGATTCAGCTGTATATGTCCGGATTCGATTTTACTACCTTGCAACAATATCAGGACAAAGCATTTGCCTACGACGTGAAAGAGGCGGCTATGGAGAAATCGATGGAGGCAAAGAAGTAGAAAGTGACCGGCAACTTCTCGGAGAACAAGAGTAGTGGGCCCCGCAAGGGACATTCTTCATTCTATTCATCTAGGAAACCTCCGCATCCTTCTCGGGGTGGAAAGAAGTTCTGGACAACATCAACAGTTTCGGACGCATCGAAGAAGTGCTATAACTATGGTCGAGCAAGGCATATTCAACGTGATTGGTCTGTTCCTTCTGTAACTTGTTTTGAATGTGGGCAAGAAGGGCAACGTGCGAATTTTTGCGAAAATGTGACTAGATCATTTGGTACTCACACTCCAGCACCAGTTCCGAAAGATACAAGTGTGAACCAGATGCAGTAAAGTGGGTTTCAGCAGCAGAATATTGGGAAAAAAGAGGCGTCCAGTGCTGGGTCCGTTCCTCTGCGCCTGTACGAGATGAGGAAGACAGACGATCAGAACACTGTTGTTGCATCAGGTAAGATTCAGATCCTTTTGCAACCAGTTAGTGTCTTATTCGATTCAGGAGCTACACATTCTTTCATATCATTGAACTGTGTTAATCGTTTGAAAATCTCGTGTTTATTTGATTGTGAGCCTTATTTTGTGGGTTTGTCGAGCGGAGAGAGGATTGTGGGAACCCTAGAAACTAGAAATTTTCCAGTATCTATAGTAGGGAGAGATTGGCCATCAAACCTTATTGTGGTTGACAT
This sequence comes from Orobanche coerulescens, assembly GCA_033398695.1. Lineage (NCBI taxonomy): Eukaryota > Viridiplantae > Streptophyta > Magnoliopsida > Lamiales > Orobanchaceae > Orobanche > Orobanche coerulescens. Next base: position 102,466,206 of record CM065813.1, on the reverse strand, counting down.
ACATGGTGACGATCTAATTCTCAGAGATGATTGGCTCAACCGTTATGGGGCTATTTTAAATTACCGAAAGAGAGTTATTTCTATCATTGCTGATGATGGATCTGAACATTTATTCAAAGGATGGAGACCAGGAAGCTCGGGAAAATTGATCAAAGCTATGAAAGCAATGAAATTACCGAAGGAGGGTTGTCGTGGATTTTGGTGTTATGCCATGAAGAAATAAGAAGGAGTAGAGCTCTCATCTATTCCAGTTGTGAACGAATTCTCAGATGTATTCCCTGGCGAACTACCCGGGTTACCTCCGTGGAGAGAAGTAGAGTTCAATATCGAATTAGAGCCTGGAGCTGCTCCTATTTCCAGAGCACCATACCGTATGGCGCCAACCGAGATGTATGTACTAAAGAAGCAGCTGGAGGAATTATTGCAGAAGGGTTACATTCAACCTAGCGTTTCTCCTTGGGGAGCACCCGTTCTCTTTGTCCGGAAGAAAGATGGATCCCTCCGATTATGTATTGATTATAGGGAGCTAAACAAGGTGACGATCAAGAACAAGTATCCTATACCTCGAATCGACGACTTGTTTGATCAACTGCAAGGGGCAAGGGTATTCTCGAAGATTGATTTGCGATCAGGATACCTTCCTTGGGCATGTGTGTTGTGTCAAGATTTAACACCTTCCGACCGGCGATCGCCTCCGAGGCCGAGCGACCGACTTACAGGCCGAGCGACCGAGTCACTGCCGAGCGACCAAGGCAAGCTCGCGATCGGCGACTGTGCGACCGAGCCTTAGCCCAGTGGACATGCTAGACTGGCCAACCGAAGGGCCCAGGGCGAATCCCGGTGCCGAGCGATCGACATCAAGGCGATCGCCTCTCAGTACTCGGCGACCGACCCTTGGCGATCGACCGTCTCTCGGCACCTGACGACCTACCCATGGCGACCGACCCTTGGCGACCTCCATCCACTGGCCAATGACGACCTCCGAAGACCATCCAGGTCGATCACCACCGATGGCCATCCAAGTCGGCAAAGGCCGAGCCTCAAGACTGGCACCATGTGCGAAGGCCGGGACAAGATCCGCGAATCCCGGGCCATTGACCAAAGCCTGACAGATTCCCTCCACCACCGACAGGCCGCCGAAAGCTTGTCGGTAGGGCCACATGTTGATCGACTCGGACACGTGATGGCTCCTTATCGACCGCCAGCCGTGGGCGCCTCTTCTCGACTTTAGCCCGACAACAAGATCTTATTTGGACTTTAGCCTGATGACCTGTGGATCGCCCCATTAAAGTATTGGCCAGCGATCGGCCGAATATTAAAATGACCGGCAGGCGATCGGCCACTACAGGACAGGACCCGGCTGCCCCTATATAAACAAGGCAGCCTTCACTTGTCCAAGGACCGAGATTCTGACTCTAAAAACACGCTGCACTCTCTTGCAATACAAACGCAATACAGAAGCAAATTACTTGCACTTGGCAAATCACCAACTCTTGGCAACAGCTTTCTTTCGGTCTTACTTCTCCCGGCCTTTTCTCCTCGAGCAGATCACCGGCGGGACGAAGAACACCTAGCTTCGCTCAAGAGCCGGATCAACAGAGTCTTTTTACACTCATTGTATTTAGATTTCTCTCATTAATACTTGTATCCACGAATATTTGTATTAATAACATCTCGCGAGAGCATTCAAGCCCGGGCCTAACAAACCCGGCAAATCTTGTATTATTTATCTTCTCTCGGAAGTGCTCCCGCATTTGTTTGTTGTCCGTCTTCCAGCAGTATTAATCTTCGGATAAATATTTTGGGCAACAACAATTGGCGCTAGAGGAAGGGGAATCCAACCCTCGATTTTTTATACCTACCGTCCCGAAGAACACTCATCGTTCTGGGCGAGATACTTGAAGTGACACTCACCGCACTTCAAAGAAATCCTTCAAATCATGTCTTCGCATCCGTCGAAGAAAGCCGCCACCCGGCTGACTCTGGCCTCCCCAGCCCGAGCCCGATGGTGGAAGGTAGCCACCGCGCCGGAGGCGCCGACCACGCCCCGGGAAGGCGGCCCGAGCCTCTCGCTCGACCGGTTCCAAACCAAGGAACAGATCGAAGGGGCCCCCGGCCGTCCTTCAGAGCGACAGAGTGCTCTCGACGCGCCTCCGCCTACCGCCCCGGCCTCTCGGAAGATCAAGCGGAAGCTTAAAGCACTACCGGCCGAGCAAGCGCCAGAGGCTCTCGCCCGCAAGAAGAGGCGCTCGGCAATGGGCACGCCTCGTCTCGATCGCTCGGCGCCGACCCGACTGGCGACCGGGCGGCCCGGCCCGGCTACGAGACGACGGAGTTGGTGTCCGTCACTGTGAGCTCGGCCTACCCGGCTCCCACAAGACGATCCACCCGCTGGCTCCCGCCGCCGAATTCCCGAGGTCGGCAGCAGCGGGTCCGAGATCGGTACACGATCGCCTCGGCCCCGCTCCCAAAGCCAATCCGCGGCAAGCGAGCCGCGGCGATCGCTGCAATGCAACGCCGATTGACGACATGAAGGTGCTCCCGCAATCCGGGCGAGCGCCACCAGACGATCGCCCGCCGAGCGAGCCGCTCGCGATCGACATCGAGCTCGCCCGGCAAAGACACGATCGCCCTCCTAAGACACCCGTGTACCAAGGGCGATCGGACCCCTGTGCACACTCCGCACAAGTTCAACATCTACATGACCGGGTGTGGGGCATCGACGCGACCAGTGCCGAATGTTCCTCCGACACTAGACGACCTCGCCACCGGTGGTACACCTCATTGCCACCTCGGTCCATAGGCTCCTTTAACGAGCCGGCGACGTCTTCACGAATAATCCGCCACTGTGGCCGCCGCCGTAAGGTCCCCATCGCATGTGGCGGATCGTGCAAGGAGAACAGAGTCCGACTCGGACTACATCGACCGGGTTGACATGATCATCCTCAACGGCGAGCCCGTAAGCGATGAGACCGCCTCTACGCGGTCCTAAGAGGTTTTCGTGGCTTCGCCTATGTTCAGCATCTCACGAAGACCCTACCGACGACCCACGCAGCCTTTCCGGCCGAGCCGCAGATTTCTGTCTGTGCAAAGGCTTCTTCTCAGCCTAGGAGTAGATCGATCGGCGCCCGTACGACGACCTCCAGTCTACCAGCCCGATCGCTACTACCCAGCAGAGCCGGAGGACTCGATCACCGCCTACAGTCCATTCTAACATGAGCGACTAGCCGCCGCCCGATCGCCAATTTCGACCTACGAATGAAGCGATCGGCCGCCGAGCGACAGATCGCGCTTTTCCGGCGATCGCAACATCATCAGCAGCCCGGTGGACACGATCGCCATCTACACCAAAGATATAACATGACGGACTAAGGCCTAAGATCGCCTCCACCGCGCATCATAAAGCCATGGCCCTGGCAGTCGATGGAACCGGCTGCTTCGGCCATGCAAGGTCCCTTTCGGCCGAGATCGCCCGCCTTCGTTTAAATACGAGGCCGGCGTAGTCGGAGGGCCCTCCAACATTAATCAGTGGACTCATTCCACAACCCCGTCTCAACGTACACCGTCGAGGTCGGCCATCTCCATGGCTGGCCGAGGTGGAAGCAGAGCTAACAAGCCGCGGGCGTGGAGTTGATTCATCCGACGCTGCCCCGCGCAAGGACTCCTCTAGACCGAGACCGCACGCCTTTCGTTTAAAAACAAAGGCGAGGCGCAGCCTAACAGAGGACCCTCATAATAAAGTGAGTCACGAGGCACTCATTGTCTTTGTGCACCAAGACACGGTCATGGGGTCGGTCCATCGATCTCCGCGACTGTGCACGATTCCTCAAACAAGCGAAACCACCAAGTTTCCGTGGGGGATCGGCCAATGTTGTTTTTGCGGTACAAGACCGAAAGATAGCTAAGCCAATCGACCATGATTAAGCCCAAGTCCGAGTCCTAAGTCGGCTCAGATCGCCTGTCCTCATCCAGACGCGATCACCAAGAAGAACCACCTCGCCCCATGTCTTCAACATAGGAGCAAGTGGGGCAATTGTTGTGTCAAGATTTAACACCTTCCGACCGGCGATCGCCTCCGAGGCCGAGCGACCGACTTACGAGCCGAGCGGCCGAGTCACCGCTGAGCGACCAAGGCAAGCTCGCCGATCGGCGACCAGCGATCGAGCCTTAGCCCGATGGACATGCTAGATCAAGCAACCGAAGGGCCCAGGGCGAATCCGGTGCCGAGCGATCGACATCAAGGCGATCGCCTCTCAAGACTCGGCGACCGACCCTTGGCGATCGACCGTCTCTCGGCACCTGACGACCTACCCATGGCGACCGACCCTTGGCGACCTCCATCCACTGGCTGATGACGACCTCCGAAGACCATCCAGGTCGATCACCACCGATGGCCATCCAAGTCGGCAAAGGCCGAGCCTCAAGATGGCACCATGTGCGAAGGCCGGGACAAGATCCGCGAATCCCGGGCCATTGACCAAAGCCCGACAGATTCCCTCCACCCGGGACAAAGCCGAAAGCTTATCGGTAGGGCCACATGTTGATCGACTCGGACACGTGATGGCTCCTTATTGACCGCCAGTGTGGCGCCTCTTCCTTCGACTTTAGCCCGACAACAAAGATCTTATTTGGACTTTAGCTTTGACACCAGTGATCGCCCCATTAAAGTATTGGCCGGCAGGCGATCGGCCGAATATTAAAATGACCGGCAGCGATCGGCCACTACAGATGTGACCCGCCGCCCCTATATAAACAAGGCAGCCTTCACTTGTCCAAGGACCGAGATTCTGACTCTAAAAACACGCTGCACTCTCTTGCAATACAAACGCAATACAGAAGCAAATTACTTGCACTTGGCAAATCACCAACTCTTGGCAACAGCTTTCTTTCGGTCTTACTTCTCCCGGCCTTTTCTCCTCGAGCAGATCACCGGCGGGACGAAGAACACCTAGCTTCGCTCAAGAGCCGGATCAACAGAGTCTTTTTACACTCATTGTATTTAGATTTCTCTCATTAATACTTGTATCCACGAATATTTGTATTAATAACATCTCGCGAGAGCATTCAAGCCCGGGCCTAACAAACCCGGCAAATCTTGTATTATTTATCTTCTCTCGGAAGTGCTCCCGCATTTGTTTGTTGTCCGTCTTCCAGCAGTATTAATCTTCGGATAAATATTTTGGGCAACAACAATGTGATATCAGCTGACGAAGTTCAGGTGGACCCAAAGAAAGTCGAAGCATTCTTGGAATGGGAATCTCCTAATAACGTGAAAGAAGTCCGAAGTTTCTTAGGACTTGCTGGATATTAACGCCGTTTTGTAGAGGGATTTTCCAAAATTGCTCGTCCGCTCACTCAGCTGTTGCAGAAGACTCAAATATTCGTGTGGAATGAGAAATGCCAGGCTAGTTTTGATGAACTTAAGAGGAGAATGACGACAGCACCTATATTAGCATTACCAGATGGAGTCGAGGGATTCATGATGTACAGTGACGCTTCAAATCAGGGGCTGGGATGTGTGTTGATGCAAAAGGATAGGGTGATTGCCTATGCCTCTCGATAGTTGAAACCATACGAAGTTAATTACCCGACTCATGATCTGGAGTTAGCAGTTGTGGTCTTTGCTTTGAAAATTTGGCGACATTATTTGTACGGCACTCATTGTCAAATCTTCACAGACCATAAGAGCCTTAAGTATATTTTCAGTCAGAAGGAATTAAATATGAGGCAAAGAATGTGGCTGGAATTAGCAAGGATTACGATTTGGAAATTCTCTATCATCCAGGCAAAGCAAACGTGGTAGCTGATGCACTGAGCCGCAAACCGGTTTCTCTTCAAGTATTGGAAGCGCTTACGTCCCAAACCAGCATTCAACGAGAACTGATCCACGAAGGGATTTAAGTATGGTCACCAGGAATCTAAGGGCAACTATACGTGGTGGAACTAACTTCGTCACTAGTCGAGGAAATCAAATCTAAGCAGTTGAACGATTCTCTGATTCTTCGGTTATGTGATGAAGTAAAGAAAGGGAAGGCCCCAAGATTCGTGATACAAGATGATGGAGTTCTGAGATTTCAGAGTCGACTTTGCGTTCCCGATGATGATGTTTTGAGGCAGACGATTCTGAAGGAAGCTCACATCGCGCCCTATTCTATTCACCCGGGCAGCAGTAAGATGTATAAGGATCTAAAACAAAACTTCTGGTGGGGAAATATGAAGAAGGACGTAGTAGAATACGTTTCGAAGTGTTTGACTTGTCAGTAGATTAAGATTGAACATCAGCGACCTGCCGGAATGTTGAAGCCACTTCCGATCCCTGAGTGGAAGTGGGAGTATATATCGATAGATTTCATCACCAATATGTCAAGGACCAAGACGGGAATGAATATGATTTGGGTTGTAGTTGATCGACTAACCAAGTCGGCTCATTTTCTAGGAATTAAAGACATGTGGGGACCCAAGAAATTGGCACGAGTATTTATTTCAGAGATAGTCCGATTGCATGGTACACCGAAGACCATTATTTCGGATCGAGATGGTCACTTCGTGTCGCACTTTTGGAAGGCAGTTCATGGGGCTTTGGGAACCGAGCTGAACTTTAGCACGGCTTATCATCCTCAGACGGACGGTCAGTCGGAAAGGACTATTCAGACAGTAGAAGACATGTTTAGAGCTTGTGCCTTAGATGGGTCAACCAACTGGGAGGTTCATTTGCCCTTGATTGAATTTACATACAACAATAGTTGGAATGCTTCCATTAAGATGGCACCATTCGAAGAATTGTTCGGGAGAATATGTAGATCGCCACTGTGTTGGGATGATTCTTCTGACTTGATTGGGACGGAACCAGAGTTGATAGTTCAGACTCAAGAGAAGGTAGCTCTAATTCGGGAACGGCTGTTGACTGCCCAGAGTCGACAGAAGTCTTATGCTGATGTGCGCCGTCGCCTACTGGAGTTTGATATTGGGGACCACGTACTATTGAAGGTGTCTCCTACTCGGGGAATTTTCCGTTTTGGGAGGAAAGGTAAGCTAAGTCCGAGATATATCGGACCATTTGAGATCCTCGAGAGAGTTGGGAATTTAGCATACAGGTTAGCCTTACCGCCATCGCTGAGTCACGTTCACAATGTGTTTCACGTATCCCAGTTATGGAAATATATACTAGATCCCAGTCATATCATTGATTTCGGCGAGATCGAGATAGCTAATGATGGCACCTTCGAAGAGAAACCAATCAAAATACTTGAGAGTCGGATCGAACAATTGAGTAATAAACCAATATCCTTGGTTAAAGTGCAATGGTCACGACACGGAGTCGAGGAGGCCACTTGGGAAACGGAGGATGGTATGAAGACTAGATATCCGGAGTTATTTTTATCTTAAGTTTCGGGATGAAACTTCTTCTTAGGGAGAGAGGGTGTAATACCCGAGATTTTAATGTGTATTTTGAACCTTGTGCCATTGTATATGTTGTATTTGATCTGAGTATTATCCTTCGTATTTCATGATCTTGTACTGTTGAGTGTATGATTTCATGAATGTTGTTGTTTATAATTGTATTTGTGCACTTGTAGCGCACGCTAATGTCTAAGAGTAGCGTACGCTAATTGAGTTTCCTAGCGCATGCTATGTATGAGCCTTAGCACGCGCTATGCGTAGTCAACTTGATTAAGACAGGACAGTAGGTGAGATCAGACCGCGGATCTTTGTCGGGATATGTCCGAATGAATCTGGACGGCTTTTGGAAAAGCCGAGTCAACATTGTCTAGCGGACGCTACTGGTATGAGGATAGCGGACGCTAAAGTTGAGTACAGTGAGGTCAGTAAGCTTCGTATGGTCGTTAGCGCACGCTATATGGTGTGGTAGCGTACGCTAATTGCCGTACTTAGCGCACGTAAAGGGTGTTAACGTACGCTAAGCCCAGACAAGACCGAGACAGTAGACTGCTAGTCCGTTAGCGCACGCTAAATATATAGCCGTAGCGCGCGCTAATAACAATTTTCTATATATAGGACAGCACCCTCTTTCATTTTTAGACAACCACTTCAACCCACACTCCAATTCTGCGACTTTAGGTGTTACCATCTCCATCTTCAACCTTCATATCAGTCTCCTAACACATCATTGAAGGCGAGGAGCTTTGAGGATTGGTGTTCAAGCGTCCAACGTTGAGTTCATCAAGAGTTTTTCGTCTTTCCTTTCCATACAAGGTATGTGTCGCTGCCCAAACTTAGAATTCGTGTTCTTATTCAGATTATAACTTCCTCCTGGAATTATCAAGGTTATGGATTAATCATTAGGTTAAACACCATAGCATGTAAACATGAAGTAATCATATTAGAACTCCTTTGAGTAAGAAGATCATCAACCGAACCTTATTGAGTTGAAACTAAGAATCTGATTTCTGAGGTTGTTGTATAGTTGGGTTGTCTTTTCCGAATCAAATGTGTGCCGGTGTATTGTTATTATCATTTCCTAGAATGAGATCTTTAGCAAAGAAAGAAATTCTTAGAGTGGTCCCTAAGATATAATCTTCGGATAGCATGATATGACCTTCAATGTAATTCACAACTCGTAGTGATTACTAGATTAGTTTACCTTCTTGTTGATGATTCGAACGTAGAGTGTTGATGGGTGACAATTAATTTGAACGGGAAACTTTGGCGGAGATGGCATCTTGTAGAAAAACGAAGTATAGAGATGAATCAACCTTGAAATTCGTATTGAAGGTGTTAACCAAACTTGGTAATGACATCGATAATCAGAAATCGAAGTACGAAATTACGGCGATTTGAGTGACTCTAGATAGACCAAGCGGTCGTCGGGTGAGTTGAACCATGAGTCGGATAGCTTAGAGTGTTAACCCGACCATAGTAGACGTTAGATGTTCGTACGTTTAAACTTGTTTTGATTTGCCGTTATTTTTCCAGTTTGTTCAAGGGCCGAGCATTGCGAACGTTTGATCGAAGGAGGCGGCCTTCGAGTGTGTTGAGATCATTGGAGTAATTAGTTCTTGCCATCCTTGAGGCATGTATCGTATTTTAAAATTGTTAATGTTGGGATTTTGAGCATGCATATGGTTTATTCATGTTGTTGAACATGGGATTTATTACGTTGTATTGTTATGATATTCTTTAACGATTACTTGTATGTTCACGTTGATGGACATAGCAATTTTGTATATATGTATGCATAAGTTGTGTTTGTGTACGTTGTGCGATCTATGTTGAGGGCGCTGGATCGGATGTCCACCTCGTGTTGGTCCGACGTGATCATCTTGGGATCTATGCTGAGGGCGCTGGATCATTGGATGGGGTTTTCCACCTCGTGTTGGTCCGACGGGATCATCTTGGGATCTATGCTGAGGGCGCTGGATCATTGGAATACCCATGTTATGTTAATGTAATCATGTGGATTCGCATTATTGGATTCCGGTAGTGGAAGTCCGTATTGTGTATATTGTTATGCATTGTTGTTGCATATTCGATTTGTGTATTATGATACTTGTACTAGCATCATTTTCTAACCCCTTCGGGGTGGACATTTATTTTGATGTTCAGGTAGCCGAGGAGCTGGGAAGCAACCACAATACCGACATGACGATGAAGTAGCTCAGTGATGTGGATTGTGTTGTCTTGTTTTCTGGTTATATTTTCAGTACTCGAGTACGCATATGTTGTTGATGCTTTGGAGATGCTTTGTAATAATGGACTCATTTTAATTGTTGCTGAACTTGTCTTAAATTTTAAATGGCACTTCAGTATTTTTGTATTTCTCAAATTAGCCTTGTAAATTCTTATATAAAGGATTTACGGCGTTGTAATTATTCTGAATCTATCGGGGTGTTACATCATGCATTGTATATACGAATCTAAATGGACCAGAGTAAAGATATGAAGACATACCCTTGTAGTCCTTTGATTGAATATTGGTGTTGATGCCGATGACCACAAATCGGATTTGATAAGTCATGGATGATCCAAATACCGATTTGCTCGTACAAGTACTTTAATCACATGCATTATATGTTCTTCATTTAAAAATTATTTGAAAAATATTTCAAATTAATATTCCACAATATTCATAGTTAATCTGTAAAATCGCTCAAAGGTAATTCTCGTGATAAGGCCCGTAGCCAAGTTTCCATGGGTCCCGTCGCACTATCCCCAGATGAGATCACCACATCCTGACCTGTTCCCAAAGTACCGGTCCTCAAAGATCCTGTCGAACCTTTCCTGAGTGGACATCTACATCACACACAAAAATCACATTTCAGAGTTCACAATAATGCAATAAATTCATAAAACAAGCGGTTAAGAGTACTTTTCTCGACTCGGTTAAGAGAGGTAACTCCATTTCGATAATTTTCCCAATTCAATACTGAATTCTCTCTACTCACTTGAGAAGACGAACTTCGATTCATATATCGGTCATCCACCCCTAAGCATACATTCGTCCTAATTCAATACATGTTTCTAAAGAAGAATTGAAATGAACATCCCAAACCCCATCTAGGATTTCATAATCGTAGGTCAATTTATATCATGAAGATATCGATCACCATCTCCATATTCAAAACCCATTTCTCATAAGAATCAACATCACAACCCATATACCATCAACATCGGACAAATCCAAATTATATTATGAACTCAAAAATCACCCAACAAAACCCAATAAGTGTAATATCCGCAATTTCGGATTTCCGGTAATTTTCATTTTTCGGCGGAGGTCCGTTTCGACGACTCGTTTTCGACCGTTTCGTCATTCTGAGAATATTTAATTCTGCACTTTTTGTCATCCGAGTTCGTTTCGGTTTTGTTTTGTTGAGTTTCGTGTTCTTAAATGACTTTTCCGCACTTGAGTTCGATTCTCGCAAATCTCGTCCGAAACTGTTGTTTCGAGTTTCTCGGAAGTTCATTTAATGTTATTATTCATGTTGTAAGTTTCGGTTTGGTGTTTCGATCGTGTATCAGGTATTTCGGACGTTTTGGGCCATTTTCGTAATTTCCCAAAGTTTGGGGTAATTACTTTCGTTGTCGAATTTCGAGCCCTCGGGTGGTCGGAATCGGGTGTTCTCTTAGTATTCGGATTCGTCTTTGCGAGTACTTCATAATCGTGTTTTCGGTTTACGCTCGTGTCGGAGTTTGGGATTTTCGGACCGTCGGATCAACCGAGGCCTGGCGAGCTGGCCGAGTAACGGCCGTAATGGCGGCGATGCGGCCGTAATGCGATTACGCGTATGCTGACCTTCCGATACGTCGTAACATGTCCGGCGAATCGATCCGGGGAGTTCGGCCTTGGCGATTACGTGCGTAGGCATTGGCCGATTAAATGCGTGGCGGTAAGCGGTCGGCTATTTATAGGCCTGGACCGAGTCATCCGGCCATTTATCATCTTTTCTTCATTCCTTCCGCGATTTTTCACCCTAGATCGATGGTTTTGAGTAGAATCAACTTATATAAACATGTTTTGGAAGTTGGGATCATGGATTAACATCATCTTCCACCCGGATCGAAGGTAAGAACACCTAAACTTTTGGTTTTTGGATGTTCTTGAGGTTTCTTGGTGTTTTGGCCGATTTGCTTCGTTTTGATTCATATTATTGTTAGAACTTGATTGTAAACTCGTAATCATTCAATACCCTTGAAGTTTTGTGGAACGGATTTGAGTATTTCTTTGAATAATCGATTAAATTGACTACGCCTCAAAGTGTCCGATAAAATGCTTCAATGGGTAGAACTTGGGAAGTTCCATACGTTTTCGTAGAATTGTGATTGAATTGATATCGTTGTGACTTAGGAGCGAATTCTTGTGAAGAACTCGAGTCGGAACCCTTCCGTTCGTTGCCTTCTTTGGGGTCCGAGCTTCCCGGTCGAACCGTGTTCTTCGGAGTGTTCGGTAGCGGTTATTAAGGCAAGTATCTTACTATACGACTTGTATCTTGCGACTAGTAATTACGTATGAGATGTATGATGACTTTGCTTGCCTTCGTAAATATGTTCCGTTTGAGTTGGTTGTGTTTTCCGCAATTTGAAGGCTTTGTGATAATAGTGTTATATCAGTATACGTGTTAGACGTTGTGCCATTTGTGCAGGAATGCGACGTACATATGGGATGGTTGTACACTTGGTTGTACAATGTATTGTGTACCGAATGTGTGTTATGTTGGTTAAATGTCGTTGATTGATGATAGTTGTTGCGAGTGTCGAGGTTGTGTTATGTGAGTGCAATGTACGATTTTGTGATGATCAAGGTGATTGATTAATTGTGCTCATTGTTGTATGTAATGTGAATGTGAATATGTGTGTGACCGCTAAGTTCACTCGTGTTGGTTCGACGGAACCTACGAGGATTCGTGGCAGTGGACTACGGGATCAGAACTTAGTGAGGTACTGAGGTCCAATCGTGCTGGGATGACGAGGCCTACGATAACGCATGGCAGTGGACCATGAGTTTCGGACACAGTGCGTCCAACCGGGTGAGCTCGACGGGGCTTACGGTGACACGTGGCAGTGGACTACGGTGTCAGGACTGTGTGTGATTGTTGTGATTGATATAGTCCGTGCGGGTTGTTATGCCTACGGAGACACGTGACAGTGGATCACGGTGTCGGAATTGGTTATGTTGGTTAATAGTCCGTGTAGGTTGTTGAACCTACGGAGACACGTGACAGTGGATCACGGTGTCGGAATTGATTATGTTTGTTTAATTGTGCGTGATGTAGTCCGTGCGGGTTGTTGAACCTACGGAGACACGTGACAGTGGATCACGGTGTCATGAGCATGATACTTTTCAAATCAAAGTTTTTAAAGGAAAAGTTTTAAGAAAGAATGTTGGGCCGAGCCCCACGAGATTTATGGAAATGTTTCCGGTATTGTAAATCGTTGAATTATGAAAAAGTTTTGGGTTAAGGCCCTTAAGTTTTTCGAAAGGTTTTGTGAATCGGGACTTGAGGTCTTAAGGTTTTGAAATTTAAAAATTCCGAGATGATAATCCTATTTTCGAATGCTTCATAGCTTATCTTCTCTTGTGAAAACCTCCCGGAATATTCGATACTTGATTATTATATTTGATCACGATTATTAATTGCTTGTTACATTTCGTATGATTTGATACTTGCACTAGTAAAACAGGAGTTTTACTAACCCCGAGTAATCGGGGTGGATGTCTGCTTTGCGTCCGGTACATGCGATTCGTGGGAGCACACAGGATTGGCACAAGAGGATGACGAGTGCGATACTAATCATGAGTCGAGAGTTATTTTTATTTTTGTTGTGTTGTCGAGTTGATTTCGGTCTTCCATTGTATTGTATTTCGACCCCCGTGTCGGTAATGTTATTTAAGCCGGTTTTATCGATTGGGTTGTGTGACCTCATCGGTCTGTGTATTCACGTGTAGGTGATCATATCGGTCCGTATCATTTTATTGTTTGACCACAGTCGGGCAAGCATTTGGTTGTTTATGGATGTTTAGACTGGTAGATCCTTGTGGAAAGGGTCTACGGCGTGTAATATTCCCATATGGTTTTGGGGATGTTACAATTATGGTATCGGAGCTTAGGTTGCGGAAACCTAGGTGCCGGGTCGAGTCAAGTCGTGATTTGTCGAGTAATGTGTTGTCTTGTCGCTCGAGTCGCCGTGACAAATTGAGTTTAGCGTATTCACAACGTTTCGGTTATGTTGTTGGGCCGAGATTAGTATCGTGGCGGTCACCTCGTGCGACTTCGTGGATGTAAGTCTCCTTCTTTATGCGTAATACCTGTGTATCTCGATTTTATCTTAGTGAGTTAATTGCGGTGCATGATCTTGTTTACACAGTATTGTGTGATGTAGTTGTGTTTAATACTTGTGGTACATGGTATGAGTATAGCTGGGCGTATTGTTGTTTTTCTTTTGAACCACCGTGTGGGGTGGTATGGTGTGAAAGATTTAAACCTTGATGGGTTCTGTGAAGATATCAACGGTAGAGTTTGTGAGAAACCCGATGAATGATTTTGCTGTGTGTTTAAACTTGATACCACGAGATGCATTTGATTGAATTGGCGACCCTGGTTGCCATTTGAGTATGTGGTTTTAAATTCGACTGTTTTTGGGATGTTGTAATTTTGTCCGCTATGGGTAACTTTAAGAATATTTTCTGAAGGACTTTACAGTTTGAGAATTTTTGTAGAAATCGATTTTTGGAAAATATTTTGGTGGTTCGGTCAAACCACGATTTATATGGATTTTTAAAATTTGTAAATTTTGACAAATGGGCCGTGTATTTTCAAATGACACCATCAGACGGTATTTGAAAAATGTGTTTTTAAGTACTTCGGACATTGTAAAATATTACCGTCGTTTTGTTTATGAACTAAAGGATTTTGGGAAAACTTTATTTTGCAGAACGATTTTTGGTTTTCGTAATTTTGAACTTCTTATGTCCATGTGTTGGGGCTAAGTGGTTGTGATAAGTTTGTAGTGTTGTTGTGCTCGCCGGAGAATGTTTTAGTGTTTTCTAAATGTTGAGATACATGGTTTTGATTAAACGATCGAGGTATTAAAAATGTCTTCAAAAATTTCATTTCACCAAATTTTTCAAACTTGAAAATTTTAAAATTTTATCATTTGAATAATACCCCGAAAATATTTTATTTTTGCTGTGAGTGTTTGATCCCTACGATACGTGTGTGGTTTTGACTGTGTTTGGTTTGGTAAAATCCAAACACCTCTGTTGATGTGACTGTGTGAATTATTTTTGAATGAAGTTCTTAAATTACAGTGTTGGTTCATGCCCTTGTGTGATGACTTGGAGTTGATGCTTTATCGTCCGCTATTATCGCCCTATGTTGACGTTGTGACGTTTGTTTGGTTGCGTTATTGTTTGGTCGCCTGCTCGTAATGCCGAGAGGTCGTGGCCGAGGACGTGGTCGTAGTCGTGGTCGTGATCAGGAGCATGAGAGGGCGACTCCCTCCTTGCCGGGTACCGATCAGCTCAGTACAGATCAGGGACATTCGACTAGCGTTAATGTTGACGTTGGCGCTGCCACCATCCTTCGTCAGGTGGTTGATCAGTTAGTGCAGATGAATCAGGCCGTACATCGGGATGAGAACCCAGATGGGGATAACGGGGCTAGTAAGTGGTTACGAGATGTGATGAAGATGCAGCCGCCCCGTTTTGTGGGTTCATCTGACTCGTTAGGTTGGGAAGGCTGGCTCTTCCAGTTGGACAGAACATTTGATGTCGTAGCTTGTCCGGATGAGAAGAGGGTACCCATTGCTCAGTACTTGCTTGACAAAGAAGCTGCAGACTGGTGGCAGGCTGTAGTGCCTGCAGATCGTACACCTACATGGGCTGAGTTTAAGACCGCCATGGAGGCAGAGTATTGCCCGTTGCCTGTTCGTGAACGCAGGATTGTTGAGTTTTTCTCGGCCACGCCCCAGGATGTGTCGATATCCAGGCGATAGTCGATTATAATCGACAGTTGGCTTATGTTCGTGATCAAGTGAGAAGTGAAGCGGACAAGGTCCGATACTTCAATATGCGCATGAAACCCCATATCCGTGAGAGTATGGCTCCGCTCATGTGTACCACCCTGAAGGAATATCAGGACCGAGCTTTAGCCATTGAGATGGCCGTTTCTGTGACGGAATGCAGTTCGGAGAGTAAGAGACAAGACCTCGAGAAATTTTTCAAGAGGCCGGAGGAGTGAGATCCGTGAGCCCGTTGCTTCAGCTTCCTTCAGGAGCACTCCTCGTTCGGTTGACCAGTCTAAGAACCTTACCCCAGGCGAGTAAGACGATCGGTGTGAAGACTGCTTTAGCCGATCGTGTAGGCCATGCGAGATGTAATTGTCGTTCGCCACCGGTTAATTGTTTTAAGTGCGGCTAATCGGGCACCAAGCGGTGCATTGTGAGACCGTTGCCGGGATGTTCGGGAATCGGGTTTCGCTCCTACTCGGGGAGGGCCCGGTGGTGTCCAGTGATGTAGTTGTGTATCGTACTTTGTGCTGTAATTCGTGTAGAGATTGATATTTGCTGCGTGAACTTTTTGGTTTTGTTTCTATTCTATCATGATGTTTTATTTTAAGTTTCGGGACGAAACTTAATTTTAATCGGATAGAATGTAATATCCGGTATTCTCGTTTTCCGTTATCTTGAATTGTTTGTGTTTTGACGTCAGACATTTTCTTGTTGATGAGAATCGGAATGATTTCTATCGTAATACTCTATTTGTTTCTGTCGCATAGCCGTTTTAGTCGGGTGCGACTTATTGTCGCGTACGTTTCTTTGATTAAATGTGTGCATATGATGTGGTATGTGATGCGTCGTTATTTGATCGTTATTGGTTGAATCATTGCCGGTGGCGTTGTTATGGTCGTCGTGTGGCGTGTTGTCACGCTGTATATTCTTTCGCGTTGCTTGTAACGTTCCGCCAATGGATGAAAGTTACGCGTTTCTTGTGTATCTTGTTGAGTTTTCCTGTCAGGGTATTGCTTCTCCCTACTTGTTTTAAGTTTCGGGACGAAACTTCTTTTAAGGAGGGTAGAATGTAATATCCGCAATTTCGGATTTCCGGTAATTTTCATTTTTCGGCGGAGGTCCGTTTCGACGACTCGCTTTCGACCGTTTCGTCATTCTGAGAATATTTAATTCTACACTTTTTGTCATCCGAGTTCGTTTCGGTATCGTTTTGTTGAGTTTCGTGTTCTTAAATGACTTTTCCGCACTTGAGTTCGATTCTCGCAAATCTCGTCCGAAACTGTTGTTTCGAGTTTCTCGGAAGTTCATTTAATGTTATTATTCATGTTGTAAGTTTCGGTTTGGTGTTTCGATCGTGTATCAGGTATTTCGGACGTTTTGGGCCATTTTCGTAATTTCCCAAAGTTTTGGGTAATTACTTTTGTTGTCGAATTTCGAGCCCTCGGGTGGTCGGAATCGGGTGTTCTCTTAGTATTCGGATTCGTCTTTGCGAGTACTTCATAATCGTGTTTTCGGTTTACGTTCAGGTCGGAGTTTCGGGATTTTTCGGACCGTCGGATCAACCGAGGCCTGGCTGGCCAGGCCTGGCCGAGTAACGGCCGTATTGGCCCGGCAGTAACGGCCGTAATGCCGGTTACGTACGTAACAGCCTTACGGTTACGTACGTAACATGTCCGGCAGAATTAGTCCAGGGAGTTCGGCCTTAGCCGATTACGTACGTAGGCATTGGCTGATTACGTACGTAAGCGGCCGGCCAGGGTCGGCTATTTATAGGCCTGGACCGAGTCATCCGGCCATTTCTCATCTTTTCTTCATTCCTTCCGCGATTTTTCACCCTAGATCGATGGTTTTGAGTAGAATCAACTTATATAAACATGTTTTGGAAGTTGGGATCATGGATTAACATCATCTTCCACCCGGATCGAAGGTAAGAACACCTAAACTTTTGGTTTTTGGATGTTCTTGAGGTTTCTTGGTGTTTTGGCCGATTTGCTTCGTTTTGATTCATATTATTGTTATAACTTGATTGTAAACTCGTAACCATTCAATACCGTTGAAGTTTTGTGGAACGGATTTGAGTATTTCTTTGAATAATCGATTAAATTGGACTACGCCCTCAAAGTGTCCGATAAAATGCTTCAATGGGTAGAACTTGGGAAGTTCCATACGTTTTTGTAGAATTGTGATTGAATTGATATCGTTGTGACTTAGGAGTGAATTCTTGTGAAGAACTCGAGTCGGAACCCTTCCGTTCGTTGCCTTCTTTGGGGTCCGAGCTTCCCGGTCGAACCGTGTTCTTCGGAGCGTTCGGTAGCGGTTATTAAGGCAAGTATCTTACTATACGACTTGTATCTTGCGACTAGTAATTACGTATGAGATGTATGATGACTTTGCTTGCCTTCGTAAATATGTTCCGTTTGAGTTGGTTGTGTTTTCCGCAATTTGAAGGCTTTGTGATAATAGTGTTATATCAGTATACGTGTTAGACGTTGTGCCATTTGTGCAGGAATGCGACGTACATATGGGATGGTTGTACACTTGGTTGTACAATGTATTGTGTACCGAATGTGTGTTATGTTGGTTAAATGTCGTTGATTGATGATAGTTGTTGCGAGTGTCGAGGTTGTGTTATGTGAGTGCAATGTACGATTTTGTGGTGATCAAGGTGATTGATTAATTGTGCTCATTGTTGTATGTAATGTGAATGTGAATATGTGTGTGACCGCTAAGTTCACTCGTGTTGGTTCGACGGAACCTACGAGGATTCGTGGCAGTGGACTACGGGATCAGAACTTAGTGAGGTACTGAGGTCCAATCGTGCTGGTCTGACGAGGCCTACGATAACGCATGGCACTGTACCATGAGTTTCGGACACAGTGCGTCCAACCGGATGAGCTCGACGGGGCTTACGGTGACACGTGGCAGTGTACTACGGTGTCAGGACTGTGTGTGTGATTGTTGTGATTGATATAGTCCGTGCGGGTTGTTATGCCTACGGAGACACGTGACAGTGGATCACGGTGTCGGAATTGGTTATGTTGGTTAATAGTCCGTGTGGGTTGTTGAACCTACGGAGACACGTGACAGTGGATCACGGTATCGGAATTGATTATGTTTGTTTAATTGTGCGTGATGTAGTCCGTGCGGGTTGTTGAACCTACGGAGACACGTGACAGTGGATCACGGTGTCATGAGCATGATACTTTTCAAATCAAAGTTTTTAAAGGAAAAGTTTTAAGAAAGAATGTTGGGCCGAGCCCCACGAGATTTATGGAAATGTTTCCGGTATTGTAAACTGTTGAATTATGAAACAAGTTTTGGGTTAAGGCCCTTAAGTTTTTCGAAAGGTTTTGTGAATCAGGACTTGAGGTCTTAAGGTTTTGAAATTCTAAAAATTCCCGAGATGATAATCCTATTTTCGAATGCTTCATAGCTTATCTTCTCTTGTGAAAACCTCCCGGGAATATTCGATACTTGATTATTATATTTGATCACGATTATTAATTGCTTGTTACATTTCGTATGATTTGATACTTGCACTACTAAAACAGTGGAGTTTAAAAAACCCCCGAGTAATCGGGGGGTGGATGTCTGTTTTGCGTCCAGGTACATGCAGATTCAGGGGAGCAGTCACAGGATTGGCACAAGAGGATGACGAGTTGCGATACTAATCATGAGTCGAGAGTTATTTTGATTTTTGTCGTGTTGTCAGAGTTGATTTCAGTCTTCCGCTGTATTGTATTTCGACCGCTGTGTGGGTAATGTTATTTTAGTCAGTTGTCTCGATGGGTTGTGTGACCTCATCGGTCTGTGTATTCACGTGTAGGTGATCATATCGGTCCGTATCATTTTATTGTTTGACCCTGGTCGGGCAAGCATTTGGTTGTTTATGGATGTTTAGCCTGGTAGATCCTTGTGGAAAGGGTCTACGGCGTGTAATATTCTCATATGGTTTTGGGGATGTTACAATAAGAGAGTTCAACGCGTCATACCTCGATTCAGATGATGTTGACGGAATAACTTCCAACATCTGTACAAAAAAAAATAGAAATATAGAAAAATCGACCTTGATTTTCATCAATGAAAATATACTTCCAGATGTTGTGAACAACATATCCAATAAATGGACCAATCCAATGGCTATATGTTCTGGAACCGTCCAAATACAGAGACTGCAAAATACAGATTCGAAAACAGAATGCTCGTGGATATTTGAATATAACTCATACAATGGATGTCCAAATCCAATATCCACCACTCGTTGTGAATTTCAACATGTTGCGAATGTCCTGTTGAAAGTTTGCACAGATCCAGCGGTTCAATTTCACAGATCGTATATGTAAAATTACTGCGTAAATGAACTTCTCCCTCATGATTTTTCTCTCTTTCTCTCTCTTTCTTTCATTATTTGATTGTGATAATAACTCTCCAATCTCTGAGTTATTTATTATAAATATGAAGACAAATCAACAAGGTTCTAGAAGATGTTGAGATTCGGGCCTAAAAATGAGGGCGTATCACAATGATAAAATTGATCGAATCAATTAATCAAACGCATGAACAAGATTGATCAAGCATCATATATACCAAAAAAAATAATTCAAAGTATGAATTTAGAAATCATACACTTGACGTCTTTTGATTAAATATTGATGACAACAATTGAAGCTTTCACAAAATCTCAAGAACCGAAAACACTGTTCTTCTACGTATCATGCATCGGAAAGATGACCGAAATGATTTCCATCTTCTTATTCTCGAAGAATATGGCTAGAAGGAAATAGAATTAGCTTTGTATTTATATTACAAGTACTCTTAAGTATTTTGCAAATATTTTTGTTTCTCTTAAAATACATTAAAAACCAAGTTGCAAGACTTGAGAATAATTTTCTCTCTACTCCTTGTAACTCACGGCCAACCTCTCAATTAGTGATGTTGTAGTCATGAGGATGATGATAATGATGACATATAAATCAAACATCCTTCACTACACACAAAAAGCCTTTCATTTTACTATACACCAAGTGTATAATAAAAGTCCTCACAATCGATTATCATCTAACCATAAGAAAAACATTGATATTCACCAACATGTGAGGTGAGGAGGGGGCATCCAGGAGGGAGAAAAATAGTGTTGGTTCATTTTAGTCCGTGAAACGGATCGTCGTGTATCTAGTCCAATAGATGACCTTGGTACGTATCGATATTAATATAACTGATTAATCCAATTAATTAATTATATTAATATAATTTCTATCAGAAATATTATGAATAAAATTAATTTATCAGTAATTTTTTAATTCGCTTGACCGAATTAATTTATCCAATAAATTAAATAGATATTTATTATCCAATATTAACCAAGAGAGAATAAGCTAAATATAATCCATCGTTTATTCCTGTGCCGCGACTCTATGGGTTCGCCTTAATTAGTATTGGGAGGATCCAAAGAGTGTTAGCACCACCTAGCCAGTCTCGTGGCCTACACCATAACCCAACTGAGAACGAATGATATAGATCATTCTGAAAACCTTTATGTTATAAATACTATATACGTATAAAGCCTCAATGTTATGTCCCGATCAAGTATTAGGGTCACGACAATGTCATACCCTAACTAACTTACCTCTATGCAATTGTTAGTGCAAACTGAGATCAGCGAGCCCTCGTGTATCAAATACATCTATCTCTAATTGCTTTGGCCAAAGACTTATGATCTCATTTGCCACTGTCCGCATAGGATATCTACCTGATCACTTACTGGAAAAAGGATCATATTATTGTATTCAGTAGAGACTCCAACTTTTCCACTAATTTGCACATCGTGGTTGACCCAAACATCTCGTGATTGGATCGAACTACTCTTGTGACTAACTTAATGCAACAAGCCAATCTCCTACTAAATCCTCAAGTCAAAGTTTTATGTATATCTATCACAACCTTTCGAGTCATTCATTGACTATCCGGGAGTAAAATCTATGTGACATAATCGAGGTGAGTCAAGTCCGAGTACACTAATACCACTAGCATACTTATAATATGTGCTTCCACTAACTCCTAGTGAAACAGGCACTCTACATGTCAAACTACACGTTATATAAGTCTTGTCTAAAATTACCAGTTAAGTTTTATCGACTTGCGAACTAGTTAATCATTCGAGCTCTAAACATTTCCAATGCCTATCTCCTTGTCTCATAAAGAGTTTAATGTATGCTCTCAAATGCAAGGAAAATTATTCTATATATCAAATCATGATGGCAATCATATACAATTATATAACAATAATAAATGTCTTATTTGGATGATGTTCATAGTTACAATATAATGGTCTCACTCTCTCATCCTCTAAGTAGCATTCGAGGGCATATTCCTAACAATCTACCACTTGAACCCAAAGCCACAAACTATGGTATATAATTCTCATACTCTCTAGATGTTGCTTTAAGACCACCTGAGACAGTGGCTTGGTCAGTGGATCAACAACGTTATTTGCTTTGTCTACTCTCTGCAGTGTAACATTTCCCATCTTAACCATTTCTCTTACAAAATGATACTTCCTTTGAATATGTTTGGTATTGTGGTGAGCCCTAGGCTCCTTAGCCTGAACAACAGCTCCATCGTTGTTGCAAAATAGGGTTGCGGGCCGCTCTGTGTCATGGACCACTTGAAATTCCTTAGTAAACTTATTAATCCAAGAAGCTTCTTTAGCATCCTCTGTGGTTGCCTGATATTCGGCTTGACATATAGTGATAGTAGTTGTGCGCTGCTTGTCACTTCTCCAAGATATTGCTCAACCATTCAGAATAAAGATATCCCTTGAAGTGGACATCTTCACATCCATGTCTGCCGAAAAATCCAAGTCTGTATAACCCTCCACTTTTACTCCTTAACCACCATATGTAAGAACCAAGTATTTAGTTCTTTTAAGGTACTTAAGAATGTTCTTTCGGGCATTCTAATGTTCCTATCCTCGATTTGACTGATACCGACTTACCATACTCACAGCATAAGCAATTCTGGTCCAGTGGAAATCATAGCGTACACGAGGCTACTCACTGCCGAAGCATAGGTACCTTTCTCAGTTTCTTTATATCTTCCTCACTTTCAGGACACATATCTAAGGAATGTTTTATACTATGTCGCATAGGTGAACCCTCTTTTAGAATCTTCCATCCTACATTGCTTTAGGATCTTTTCTATATAGAGGGCTTGCGATAGCCCTAACATTCTTTTCGTTCTATCCCAATAGAGACAAATAACCAGAATATAGGTACCTTCTCCTAAGTCTTTCATTGAGACAAGCTTTCATAGAACTGAGCATTCCAACGTTGTTTCCTATAAGTAGAATGTCATCAACATATAGTATTAAGAATGTAATTTTACTCCCACTAACCTTCTTATAAATACAGGGCTCCTCTTAGTTTGGGACAAAATCAAACTCTTTGACTGTCTCATTAAAACGAAGATTCCAACTATGTAAAACTTACTTTAGCCCATAAATGGCACGCTAAGCTTACAAATTTTATAAATATAGGTTTTGGATATGAATCCCTTAGGCTGTTCCATATAGATCTCCTCCTTGAGGAATACTTTTAGAAATGCCATTTTCACATCCATTTGCTATATTTAATAATCCAAATGGGCCACTATAGCAAGCATCATGCGAATAGACTTTATCATGACTACAGGGGAGAAGGTCTCTAAGTAATCGATTCCTTCCATTCTCAAAGTAATCGGTTCCTTCCCTTTGGAAATAACCCTTTGCCATAAGCCTGACCTCATAGGTATCAGCCTTGCCATCTCTATCGGTATTTCTTTTGTAGATCCACTTGTTCCCAATGGGCACTTTGCCCTTAGGATGATCTACTAAAGTCCAGACCTGATTAGCATGCATTGAGTATATCTCAGCTTCCATAACTTCTCTCCATTTTGTGGGGGCCACATATACAATCGGTTGGTTATACGTAAACGGATCATTCTATTGACTACTTTCTGTCATCTCATGGACATCTGTTTTCTCTTGATGCAGGTATCAGTACCTTTCACGTAATTGCGAAGCTCTACTAGACCTATGAGTTTTAGATTGTATTTCAGAAGGTTCGGTTCCAATATCCTGTACAGGTGTCTCATTTGGTATTTTTATTATTTCTTCCAATGGAACATTTCTACCTGCGCTGTAATATCCGCATTTTTTTCCTTTTTCCTAATTTATTCATTTTGCTGTATTTCTCGTTTTTAGTGAATCTCTTGTAACCGTATTAATATTTCAGGAATATTTAATACTAGACGTTTTATCATTCGAGCTTGTCTCGGACTTGTTTTACTCAATTCCGCGTTTGATGTAATTTTTGTTGCTTTTGGGTTCAATTCTCGTAATCATTGTTCGGAACCGCCGTTTTGGGGTTCCCGAAAATCCATTTCATGTTATTATGGATGTTGTGAACTTTTATTGGTGTTTCGATCGAGTATCGTGTTGGGTCATTCCGTAATATTCCAAAGTTTTGGGTTCCATTGCGTTATTCTCTTTCTGGGTCGTTTGATGTTACCGTCATGTTAGGACTGACTTTTTTGACATGAAGTCACTAAACGAGGATTCATGGTTGTTCATCCAGGCCTTTGAATGGTCGGGACTATACGTCGTTCAAGAGTATCATGTTCGTGGGTTTTATTTCGGCGCTTTTAGCCACAAACAGTGTGTGCCGCGGCACAAGGGAATGTGTGCTGCGGCACACCCCTTTTGAGGTTTCGGGCTGGGTGCGTCTATCTCGTGCGCCGCAGCACACTATGTTCTGTGCCGCGGCACAGCCTGAAGGCCTGTTCGTGAATTTTAGCCGCGTGCCGCGGCACACGAGTCAGTGGGTCTTTTTAACTGTGGGATTTGGAGAGGATTTCATTTTCTCTCCTTTCTTCTTCCTTCTTTCCGTGGGCGATTTTTTGGGTGATTTTTGGTCGATTTGGATATCTTTAATCTTAGAGATATCATCTTCCTCGAGTTCTTGGTGTAGATTAGCAACACCATTTTGTGTTCTTCGTCATTAATCTGAGGTATTACTCTAGAACCCTAAGTTTGGGAATTTTGGGGTTTTTGATGTTTCATCCTTGTAGCTCCATATTGTTTATTAATACTTGTTAGAGATGACTAATCTTCAACGGATCCATATTTTTCCTACGAATTTATGGTAAATTCCGGGTTGTCTAAGTAATCGAAAGGGTTCGGTTGTGAACCGCCCTCGTTGTTATTTTTGTACGAGTTTACATGAATCATAGATGGGGTTTCGGGTGTTTTCCGTTATTATTATTCTTGTCGAATTGGTTGTAATGGTGTTTGACGAATCGTCTAGGTTCGGTGTGTCCAGTTTCTCACAACTGCGATTGTTTCATTTCGTCTTTT
Organism: Orobanche coerulescens; assembly: GCA_033398695.1. Lineage (NCBI taxonomy): Eukaryota > Viridiplantae > Streptophyta > Magnoliopsida > Lamiales > Orobanchaceae > Orobanche > Orobanche coerulescens. Next base: position 102,441,347 of record CM065813.1, on the reverse strand, counting down.
CGTCGTTATAATCGAGGCAAGTACTCCTAATGAACTTACATGCTTAACGTAGTAGTATTGCATGAGTAACGTGTGTGTGTATGCTCACTACGGGTTAGCTCCGACGGGGTCTCAGTAGGGGTCCACAAAGGCGTGGATCAACGGTTAATTGTGGTGCATTTTTATAAATGTGTTTTGGGTTATTGCGATTCAGGAAATGTGTGTCACAAACTGATGTTTTCTCATTTGCATGCTTTGACTATATGTGTAAGGTTTAATTTGTTCATTTGGTTACTTGTACTAGCATAATTGCTAACCCCTTTGGAGGGACCCTTTTTGGGGAAATTTGTTTATGAATTTCATGTTAGGATCAGCGGAACGAGCGAGGCACTGGATTGGTACGAGGATGACGGTCATGCGTGATGATTTTGCAAAAGAAGTGTTTTATCTGTTTTCTATCTTTAAATCGTTTTGAAAACTTGTAAACTAATAGAAGTACTCGAGTACTTTGGAGCTTTTGATTTTGCGAATTGAACTGCTTGGTCCATTATATTTTCATTGGGTTTTTGTGATGTTGCTTGACCGGTTGAACCGGGTGGATTATTATTGTTTTGCGTCTTTATGATGTGGTGTTATTGCGTTGAATCCGCGAGTCGATGAGGTCTCAGTAGGGGTCCACGGCGCTGTTACATTCCCGAGATTTCTTGGGGGTGTTACATGCGCCTCTTTCTTGGATGCACTCATCTCCAAGGAAGTGTTCTTGTAAAGCAATGATGATCCTATGATCTTCGTGCATGTAGTATAGATATCCCATGAATCTCCTAGATATCCCATGAAATGACCCTTTAGACACCTATCTTCCAACTTCTCTACTTTAGTCTTCTTGACATAAGCAGGACATCCGCAAATCCTGATGTGATTAAGACTTGGCTTCCTACTTCTCCACATCTCATATGGAGTCTTAGCAACAGATTCGGAAGGACATTTGTTCAAGAGATATACAGCAGTAAGGAGGGCGTAGCCCCACAGGTAAATTGGTAGATTAGTATAATTAAGCATGGATTGAACCATGTCTAACAAGGTCCGGTTCCTTCTTTCTGACACACCATTCAATTATGAAGTAGCTGGAGCTATAAATTGTGACATTATTCCTAGTTTTTAAGAACTCATCAAACTCGGTACCCATATACTCGCCACTTTGGTCTGACCGAAGAGCCTTAACACAATGCCTGTTTGGTTTTCAACTAGAGCCTTAAATTCCTTGTATGTTTCATTAAGTACACGAACTCATACCTAGTATGGTCATTTGTTAAATTAATGAAATACTGAAAAACATCTCGTGTCACTTTAAAAGATCCACATATGTCAGTTCGGATCAATCCAAGTTTTTCAGAAGCTCCTTCAAAAGTCCATGTGAAGGGTAATTTACTTATTTTTCCTTGAAGGCAAGATTCACAAGTTTGGTAGGGATCCGATCTCAATGGACCTGTAATCCCATATTTCTTCATTTTATGAACTTTGGTCTGATCAACATAACCAAGTCTAAGATGCCACTTAAGCGCTTGGGTTGTTTCATCTCTACCATGCTTCCTAGTTATAATGTTCATAGTAGTTTTATTCTTTAGATTTAAATGGTATAAACCATTCAATAATGTAGCAGTACCAACCAATTTATTTCTAAAATAAATGTGACAAAACCCATCTCCAATAAATAAATGAAATCATGTACGGCCAATGGTCGGAATTGGTACAATATTTTTGTGCCCCTTGGGCAAAACAAGTACATCATCCAAGGTAATAATAAAGCCAGAGTCTAAATCCATCATAAGTGATCCGATATCGGTAGCCTCGAGAGTATGCCCGCTGTCGACTTTCACCATCACTTCTACAGCTCCAAGTTTCCTACTTCGTTCCAAATTCTGATTCATTGCACATATGTGAGAACTCGCACCAGAATCAAGTATCCAAGAAGTAGAATAAATAGTTACAAAATAATTCATTTCCAAAACTAGCAGTTCTGCACCTGAAGGCGCATTACGGTCAAGTTTTGGATAGTGCCTCCTTCAGTGTCCGAGCTCCCAACTGTTGAGGCATACATCTGTCTTCTTGGCCCCCTTACTGTTAGCAAACATTGGGGTCTTACCTTTATCTTTTTGTACTCCATCTTTGGGCTTGTACTGATTATTATTCTTTTTTATTGTTCTTGGACCTCCACGGCCGTGAAAAAATTACAAGTGCAGCCTTCTTCGCCTAGTATTTATCTAAGATTGTTTCGTACTCAGTTTGTTCATCAGCCCATCTATGTTGAAGCAATTTCATTGCAGTTAAATTTCATAACAAACTGAGAAAATGAGTCAGGAAGTGATTGTAGGACAAGGTCAGTCTGGAGAGAAGTATGCATCTGAAAATAAAGAGCCTTCAATCTCTCGATCATAGATATGATTTTGAGGATGTGTTCCCCAACCTTCTCACCTTCCTTCATCCGAGCACCAATCAACCACTTCGATATCTCATACTGAGCAGTTAGAATGTGCTCCCCGTATATCTCAACAAGATGTGCAGAATTGCCCTTGAAGTGGGCATTTTCTCATATCCCCTCTGAAGCTCATTATTCATTGAGGCCATCACGAAACCACGAACCCTAACATCATCTTTAACACATTTTTCAGGGCATTGACTTCTTCTGCTTAGCCCTAGTCCTTATAGGAGCTGGTGATATGTACGCCTCCATAGTGAGGACTAACCTCACATTACAGAGCCACTCAATAAAGTTGGGTCCAGTAAGAGTGTTCTTCTCAAGTAAAATAGCGAGTGGGTTTATTGTCATTTTGAGAGTTTGTTGTTTGTTAGACTGCAGATAACAATATAAGATTCATTAGTGATTGCTTATTTTATGATCCAAGTAAAAAATTTAAGGACTTTCTATATTCATAACTCGACTGTCACTATTTTATCGGCATTACACACTCTCGTGTGGAATCCGGAGGTCATAGATGACTTCATAGTGGTGATCATGTTCTTTATAAATTTTAATAGATGGCAATCCACTCAGTTTCTATTCTATCATTCTTTATAAAGTGGTGTCTACCACCAACCAGTCTAATAGATTATTTGATATTCTTTTACCCCTAGTTGACTTGCCCTCAACTCATCGGTTTATATGGCTCGCTGAACTATCCATGTTTAAACCACCAACTCCTATCAGTCTGATAATTGAATCTAACCCGGAAACCCATGCGGCTTCTAGGTGTTCGATTTGTCACAACCGGAGGCATCTAATGCACTCTAGGTATTTATCGCTTCCCCATAATACTACCCTGACATACTCGGATGACTAGTAATTCAGTTTAGATTTTAATTTTCCATGAATTTGACCCGTAAACTTTATAACTTAGTGTTTGTAAGTATTACGCGATTATATGTTACACATTGCACATTCATCTGTTTATAAGCGCGGTTTGATGGTTTGTCTGTTTGTCATACAATATGAAAACATCCACAACCTAGTATCTACCAACATGCAGTTCATTGACCGTTCCTAAGTACCAAGCCATTATCGACCAAGTAAAAATACAAGTAATCAAATTACATGTCTTGAATCTTCGTCTTGATGGTGGTTCATCCTCGGCTCTTCGTCGTAGCTAATTTATTACATCAATAAAAATTGCATCCTACATAAATTTTTCTAATAAAATAAATTGGTTCAAAATGGCCTTTACAACCCATCGAAAAAAGATTCAAAATTAAGTCCATGAACTACTACACTATCATTACAAAATAACTACAAAAAATACATTAAAGTAAGGGCATAAATAATTAATTTAATATATTGATCTATCAATATAAAAATAATCCAACAATTAGAATTAATCAAAATAATTCACACAATCGATAATTTTAATATGTTCTGGATAAAAATAATTATTTCTTTACATTATACCTCAAAATAAAAGTACCATATTTTTTTTTTAGTCCAATTAACATAATTTATATTGCGGGAAATTATTACCAAATATTAAATATAAAAATAAAGTCGGAAACAAAATGCCCCGACCAGGCCCGCGGCCCGGCAAGACTGTCGGCCCTTGGTCGAGAGGTCCAGTACTCTCCATCATTGCCGTCAGCGAGAGCGGACACTGTCGACTCTGGCCATCAGCGTCAACGCCCCAAAGCAGCCGAGTCAAGCTACTTTTCTGGCTCGTACTTTCATCCCGAATTAAAAATAATATTTATCTAATATGTTAAATATATACATATGTCAGTTTTCTAAAAGAAAAATAGAATTATATTGTAACATAAAATCATGAAAAATAAATTTTTTGACTAATAATTGAACATTAATGATTAATATAATTATAATTCTAAATCATAAAAATATTCAGTCAAGCATTTAAAATACGGATATCGCTTATACGATTGCATAGACCTCGCTCCGATGCCACTATTGAGATTCGGAGCTAAAAAATAAAGGCGCGGTGGAATAATAAAATTGATTTGATTTAATAAACTTTGAGTGACTATTTCACATGATTTTCCGTAGTTGTACTGATGTAACCGTGTCTATACAATACCTCCTTTTTGTTTGTAGGTAAAGCATTTTTCCCATAACCGTAGCCATAGGATCCTTACCGACACACAATTTAATTTTTTTAGTAGCTATTGTTTTCCTCTTGGACAATGAAAAATTGTAAAGGGTGGTCGTATTTTTCCTTTTAGATACTAAAAAATTGTAAAAGGTGGCAATTGTTTTCTTTTGGACACTGAAAATTTATAAAAGGTGGCAGTTGTTTTCTTTTGGACACTGAAAATTTATAAAAGGTGGCCATTGTTTTTCTTTTGGACACTAAAAATTGTAAAAGATAGTAGTTGTTTTCCTTTTGGACACTGGAAGATTGTAAGAAGTGGTTGTTTGTTTTCTTATTGGTCACTGGAAAATTATAAAAGGTGGCCATTGTTTTTCTTTTGGACACTGAAAAATTGTAAAAGGTGGCCATTGTTTTCCTTTTGGACACTGAAAAATTGAAAAAGCTTGTCGTTGTTTTCCTTTTGGACATCGAAAAATTGTAAAAGGTGGCTGTTATTTCCCTTTTGGACACTGAAATTTGTAAAAGATGGCTGTTGTTTTCTTTTTGGACAATGAAAAATTATAAAGAGGTGGTCGTTGTTTTCCTTTTGAACACTGAAAATTTGTAAAAGGTGGTTCTTGTTTTCCTTTTGGACACTAAAAAATTGTAAAAGGTGGCTGTTGTTTTCTTTTTGGACACTGAAAATTTGTAAAAGATGGTCGTTGTTTTCCTTTTGGACACTGAAAAATTGTAAAAAGTGGTCGTTGTTTTCCTTTTGGACACTGAAATTTGTAAAAGGTGGTCGTTGTTTTCCTTTTAGACACTCAAAAATTATAAAAGGTGGTCGTTGTTTTCCTTTTGGACACTGAAAAACTGTAAAAGGTAGCCGTTGTTTTCCTTTTGGACCCCCAAAATTGAAAAAGATGGTCGTAGTTCGTCCATTGGCCACAATTTCACCTCTAAAAGGTGGTCGTATTTGTCCATCGTCCATGGTTTCACATCTAAATGGTGGTTGTATTTCATATTCAGCCACAAGAATGCAGTATTGGCCACCTATTTTATCGAGTCTTTAAGGACCTATTTGCCACCTACTTCTAATGTGTAACATAAACTCATTAACAATTATTGATGCAAAATTGATCCAATTTTTATTACTCATATGATAAAAATTTAAATGTCTTGATCAGATAAATGAAAAATGTTTAAAAAAGAATAAATCAACTATTTTGATTAAGAAAATTAAATATTCAATGCCTACGGAAGCACGACTATTTCTCCTATTTTAACTGGGCTACAGTCTTGATTCTCTTGCTGGTTCTCGGAAGCTTCAATATCTCGTCGTTCATATCAGAAGCTTTCTTCTTCTTCTTCTTATTCTTCTTAGTATTTTCAACTGTCCTTTGGCTATCATCATGTTGTTGATCTAAGCTTTCAATTATCCTCCGATTGTCATCATTGTCATCATGTCCTTGATCAGAGCTTTCAAGTATCTTGTGGTTGTCGTCCTGTTGATCAAACCTGTAACACCCCGAGATATTCGGAATAATTACAGCACCGTAAACCCTTTAAGTAAGGATTTACAAGGCTAATTAAAAGAAATGCGAATATAAATCAATCTTACAACTGAAGTTCAAAATACAGAACTGGTTCAACTGATCCAAAGAGTTAACTTATACAGCCATATCGAAAATGACATTATTAAAACACACGTACTCGAGTACTAAAGTGAACCAAGAAGACAAATCACGATAACAATAAACATCAACCACATCACTGAGCCATTTCATCGTCCTGTCGGTACTGCGGTTGCTTCCCCGCTCCTCGGCTACCTGAACATCAAAACAATGTACACCCCCGAAGGGGTTAGCAAAACAATGCTAGTACAAGTATCATAATACATAAATCATCAGTACATCATAAAACATGAAAAACGGACTTCCGTCATCGGAATCCAACGATGTGAATCCTCATGATTCCATCATCACAATATAGGGTAATCCATCGATCCAGCGCCCTTGGTATAGGTCCCCATGACATGGTGGAAAACCCGTCCAGCGATCCAGCGCCCTCAGCATAGATCCCCATGATGATCCCGGCGGACCAACGCATGGTGGACATTCGATCCAGCGCCCTCAGCATAGATCCTCATGACCCCCTCAGATCATTTATACCATAAACCGATTAATTATGCATACATATATGCATTTCAATATGTTCATCAATACGAACAATTAACAACGAATACCACGAGAAATTAAAGAAATAAATCTCATATTCGACAACATGAACAAAACCATATGCATGATCAAAGTTCCAATATACATCAAACTCAACATATGATACTTGCCTCGCCAACAAATGACATGCGTCCGTATGCCACCGCCCCTCGATTGTCCCCTATGCAAGGCTCGGACATAAGAAATAATAAAGAATTCCTCTCAAGTCGTACGAATGTCTAACAATCCGGTTTACGGCCGCAAGCTCTAAAAAAAATGAATTCTGCCTGAACTACTTAGCACGCGCTACGTATTCTACGTAACGTGCGCTAAGCATGCCCGTTAACGTACGCAAATGACCAAGTTTAGCGTGCGCTAGCTGTGTATCTTGTGATCTATCTCGAGCATTGCCACCGCTCGATGACATAACGTACGTTACGTACCCAACATAGCGTACGTTATTCATTCCCGATAGCGCACGTTAATATATACATCTTAGCGTGCGCTAACCGTGCATGGCAGTCATTATTGGGTAAAAACTTGAGCTAAAGTGATGAAAACTCATGAAATCGTCAGTGTTAATGCATGCCAACTCCGTGCATATCATGATCATACGATTTATGAAAGATCTTTATGGATTAAATGACTACGAGACACAAGGATACATATCATCATTACTACACCATAATACATCTTGATCTTCAAGAAAATATCCTAAGTTCAATTCATTCCAAGTCCCAAAACATATGATTCCTTACGTAAAACATAAGAACTAGGTAATCTCCATATATTGGTCATAATGGGTTTTGAAGATACATGAATATGCTTAGGAGTCCAAATACAAAAAAGGTTCAATGGATTATACGATGAATAAGTGCCGAAACGTCAAAAATATCCTTCTAACACATGATGTTCGACTACTAACGAATTTAACTGACTAGATAATCAAGATCAAAACGTCCTTCAGAATATTATTAATATTGGTGAAGAATCACCTACCTCAAAGTAGTGAAGAACACGAAGGAACTAGAAGAAATCCAACACCGAGAGCTTGAACAACAATCTCCAATGATCTACAATCTTCGACTCAAGCTAGGATGCTGATATGAAGGGTTTAGGATGAAGAGAGTAATTCTCTAAGTCCAATGATTCAGATGTGGGAAGTGAAAAGACTGAAAATACAAAAAGGGATGCTGTCCTATTTATAAAAAGTGGTTATTAGCGCGCGCTAGTCCATATTCATAGCGTGCGCTAACGGCTTACTGACTTCACTGTACTCAGCATTTAGCGTGCGCTGTACTCACATCAGTAGCGTGCGCTACCGCATTGACTTGGCTTTTTCCCGAAAGCCATCCAGGTTCATCCCGACATAATCCGACCGAGATCTGCAGCCGATCTCACCTACCGCCCTGTCTCAATCATGCTGACTACGTGTAGCGCGCGCTAAGGTTCATACATAGCGTGCGCTACGGCTCCAAATTAGCGTACGCTACATATAGCAATAGCGTGCGCTACATGCGCAGAATCACAAATTAGATCACATTCATGAAATCATGCGCTCAACAACACCGGATCATGAAATACGGAGAATAATAATTAGATCAAAATGCAACAATTACAATATCACAAGGTTCAATTACATATCAGAAATCTCGGGTATTACATCCATTCGAATGGCTTCCTTTGTATGTAGCAAAAAGGTATTTTATGATGTACATATTGTAATACCCGTACTTTTTATTGATTGTTTGACCTTGCTGTTCTTCCTCTTTTGTCGCTCTGTAAACAGTTTGAGATGTTGTCGGTGTTGATTTAGATTTTCGTACATTTTTTCTGGATCTTGATCGTGTTGACTGGACTTTTAGGCAGTGTTATGGGACAGGAAGATAGCGCACGCTAGGCCTAGGCTAACGCACACTATTTCTACTTGAGTAGCGCACGCTAGCTGTGAGCCTTAGCGCGCGGTAACGATCGGAGCATATCACAGGTAGTAGCTGATTCTGCCCTCTGGACTAGCAGTTAGCCCACGCTAGGTGTTAGCTAGCGCACGCTATTCATGTTCAGTATCATGCGCTAACATAGATCGTAGCGTACGCTAATGAGATAAGTCGGCAGAGGCAGTGGGGTATTTCTACTTTCTGGACTAGCAAGTAAAGCAACGCTAGGCAGCAGCTATCGCACGCTATAGGTGTTGCGTAGCGCGCGGCAGTGCCTAGTCGTAGTGCATGCTAGCGGAGTTAGGCAGTGAACTAGAATTTTTACATGATACACCAGTTAGCACACGCTAAGTTGTGGTAGCGCGCGCTAACGCCTAAGGACAGAAGCCACTAGACTACCGGGTGACCCCGTTAGCGCACCGTAACCCCGATTTTTAGCGCACGGTAACCTGGCGCTGTATATAAGGGGCAGTCAACCCTTGCACTGGTCATTTCACATCTTTTTCACTCATTTCGACAGGAGAGCTCGGGAGAGGGCGATTTGGGGCGATTTGAGGTGGTCCTTCTTCAACTATCATCATCGTTGGTTGGATAACAAAGATTTCACATCTAATCCATTTCTATCTTCCAAATCAAGGTAAAATCCTTAGAACCCTAGTTTTGGGAATTTTTGGGGATTTTCTTAGATTCGTTCGATTTATCAGTTTTGGAGTTTGAGATATTTAAGATTATGATGTATCTACCCCATACCCACGTTTCCCTACGATTATATGGGCTATTTTGTACCTTGTTCGGTCTTGAGAGGGTTTAGGCGACTTTCAAACCTCTAGTTGATTTTCCTCGTAGTTTCGTGAATCGTAGGTGGGTTTCGGGAGTTTCTTCATGTAATTTGAGTATGGATTATTGATTATCATATTCCTTACGAATTGTTTAGGTGCCGAAAGTGCGTTCTTGGACCTACCGAACTTATACTCTTTTCCTGCCGATTCTCGATGTCTCAAAGGCAAGTATATGTTTATGATTGTGCGTTCTCGACTTTGAAAGTATGATATATGAATTGTATAACGGTTTATATCTACTCTGGGATCGGCCGACGGGTCCTCTAAGGGTTCCGTAGCCTCTGTTGCGGTTCCGCAGTTAATCATGTATGTATTGAATGTGATGCTATGAGATTTAGGTATTCCGGAATACTCTTCTTGAATTGATGAGATGATGATTACATTTACTTTATTGTCGAAGAGAATTGTGTTTCATATTCGATATACTTGTACTAGCTATTCGATGGCTAACCCCTTTATGAGGGAAGTACCTTTCATGTATTTTAGGATCCAGGAGAGCGGACAAGCATGTACCGGGTCGGCATGAAGATGATGGGGAAGTGTGATGTGTGTCTTGTCTCTGGTTATGTTTTTTATTACCTCCATTCAGTGTTGTTGTACTTGAATGGTTTTTGAATACTCGAGTACTTTTTTTGGTTTCCTTTATGTTCCGGCCTGTGTTGTGTGGTATTGAATTGTGATGTGTTGTATTTAGATGTATTGATATGGTATGAATACCATTTTTATTGTCCTTCATTTCATTGTACTTGGACCTCCTCGGTCAAAGATCATAGTCCGCGTATAAATAGCCTTGTGGGTCCCATGGTGGGGCTCACGACACTGTAATATACCCTGAATAACTTGGGGGTGTTACAGAATATGTTATCAGAGATTAGGTTTATGGATACCTAGGCTGTCGGTCTTTTGGGTCGATTGAGTCATCGTTTTTCTACAGTATCACTACTTTACCATCATCACAGTGCGATCGGTATTTGTAAGACCTCTTACGCTCCTAGTGTTTCCTTAATCGCTTTACTTTTGAATTGGTATTTTGGGAATCGGTCACTTCGATGACGTGCGATTTGAATTGTACTTACGTGCTTTGGGTATCCTTCAGAATGTCTGCTGATAGGGGACAGAGACGAGGTCGTGGTCGTGGATGCGGACGAGGACGTGGCGCGGCCCCTTCCCTCAGTTCCGTTGCGGGGTCGACCACCCCTAGTTTATCTAACTCAGTACATTCTCATACCGAGGGTCATCACGACCAGTCGGCCGGCCAAGGGAATAACGCAGATTTTGGAGTTACGAATGTCCTTCAACAATTGGCTAACCAGATGACTATCCTAGCCCAAGCCGTTTAGCTGAACAATCCGAACCCGAAATCGGATGCCTTGCTTCAGAATGTGATTCGTATGCACCCTTCACAGTTCAGTAGTGATACAGACCCGATGGGTTAGGAGAATTGGTTGGTAGAACTATAGAAAGTGTTTAAAGCAGTTGATTGTCCGGAAGTGAGGAAGGTACCGATTGCTCAGTACTTCCTTACCAAGCAAGTCGCAACTTGGTGGAAAGTTATCAAGCCACATGATCATGCTGCTATGTGGGAGAGTTTAAAGAGCTACTAGAGGCCAAGTTTTGTCCTTGTCCAGTGCAAGAAGGCAGAATCCGAGCCTTTTTCGAGGCTAAACTGCAGAATATTCCAGTCTTGCAGGCGATAGTAGAATACAATCAACAGCTAATCCACATGAAGAATCAAGTACGGGATGAGCGTGACAAGATCCGTTACTTTGATATGCAGATGAATATCAATTTATGGCATTATATGGCCGGGTTTGCTTGTACTACCTTGAAGGAATACCAAGACAGGGCTTTGGCATATGACATGTTGAGTCCCAACAACGATACCGCAGAAGAACTGAAGAAGCAGAAGACCGTTGGTAACTTTTCTGGATCTAAAGGTGGCAACTTCCAGAGACCTCCGACGACTAACTATTCTGTCGAGCAGTCATCACGTTCTGCTAGAGGGAAGAGGAATTTTCGTTCTGCTCCGGGCACCTCAACTCGCCCGGTAACTTGTTTTAATTGTGGTCGTCCAGGCCACGTTAATCTGGAGTGCAATTTCCCACCCCTGAAGTGTCACACTTGTGGACAGATGGGACATAGGGCAACTTTTTGCCCCCAACAAGATTAGACTGTAGACACTCGGGCTTCTACCCCAGCGCCTTTAGATCAGAGTATGAATCAAAGGCAACCAGTTGGACTATCACAGCAGAGTTATGGCAGAGGCCGGGGACAGAGTCAGAACGCTAGAGGGGGAGATTCTAGCATCGGTTCGGCACACCCACGAGTCAATGAGATGCGTCGAGCAGACGAACCCGATGCGGCGGTGGCCTCAGGTACCATTCATATCCTTTTCATCCAGTTCGTGTACTTTTTTATTCGGGTATTACACATTCTTTCATCTCCTTAGAGTGTGTACGCCGTTTGAATATAACTTGTATGACTGCTTGCGATCCTTTCATTGTGAAACTTCCTAGTGGGGATAGAATCGTGGGGAACCGGGAGATTAGATATTTTCTAGTGAATATAGCCAGTATGGATTGGTTATCGAATTTGATTATGGTGGATATGGAGGGCGACTATGTGATCCTCGGAGAGGATTGGCTTGACAGTCACCAAGCAATTATGAATTACCGTACTAAGGTTAACACCATGATAACTAAAGACGGTTTCGAGTACTCATTTATGGGACGTAAGTCGGGCCAACCTAAGTTGCTTATCAGTGCCATGAAGGCCGTAAAACTTCTAAATAAAGGTTGCACGGGCTATTGGTGTTATGCTTTAAAAACGGAAGGTAACTATATTGATTTCTCTTCGATTCCAGTTGTTAATCAGTATCCCAACGTTTTTCTGGAAGACCAACCGGGATTACTGCCGGATCGAGAGATAGAATTTTCAGTGGACGTAGAGCCTGATGCGGCTCCAAATTCTAAGGTACCTTATCGGATGGCACCTTCCGAGATGCAAGAATTAAAGAGTCAGCTGGGAGAACTATTGGGGAAAGGGTACATCAGACCGAGCGCTTCGCCTTGGGGTGCGCCTGTTCTTTTTGTGAGGAAGAATGATGGTTCACTATGTTTATGCATCGATTACCGTGAACTAAACAAAGTGACCATCAAGAACAAGTATCATTTGCCTCGTATAGATGATTTATTTGATCAGTTGCAGGAAGCTGCAGTATTCTAAAAAATTAATTTGAGATCAGAGTACTATCAGCTCCGGGTGAAAGAGTCTGACGTTCGAAGACTGCGTTTCGGACGAGGTACGGACATTATGAATATGTGGTCATGCCTTTTGGATTGACTAATGCACCGGCAGTATTCATGCAACTAATGAACAAGATATTCATCGAATACGTGGACAGATGTGTGGTCTTCTTTATTAACGACATCTTGATTTATTATCGGGATAAGAAGGAGCATGCCCGGCACTTGCGTTTGATACTAGATGTTTTGAGAACCGAGCACCTCTATGCAAAATTCTCGAAATGTGAGTTCTGGTTGGAAGAAGTTATGTTTCTCGGCCATGTGATTTCGGCCGAAGGGTTTCGTGTAGACCCACAGAAGATTGAGGCAGTGCTAGATTGGGCACCGCCTAAAAATATTAAAAAAGTCCGTAGCTTTTTGGGTCTTGCTGGGTATTACCGTCGGTTTGTCGAAGGGTTCCCAAACTCGCTCGGCCGCTTACAAAATTAATCCAAAAGACAGAAAAGTTTGTTTGGACGGCTGAGAGACAGCAGAGCTTCGATGAGCTGAAGAGACGTTTGATCTCAGCGCCGATTTTAGCTTTACCACAGGGTAGTGAAGGATTTGCTGTTTATAGCGACGCTTCGGGAGAGTGGCTTGGATGTGTGCTTATGCAACATGATAAGACGATAGCTTTTGCGTCACGACAGTTGAAGCCGTATGAGATGAACTATCCTACTCACGATTTGGAGTTGGCCATAATTGTCTTCGCACTTAAGATTTGGCGGCATTATTTGTATGGCTCTCCGTGTCGGAATTATACCGATCACAAAAGTTTGAAGTATATTTTCAGTCAGAAAGAGCTGAATATGTGGCAGAGACGTTGGCTGGAATTTATCAAGGATCGCGATTTGGAAATTCTATACCATCCGGGAAAGGCCAATGTCGTCACGGACGCCTTGCGCCGCAAATCGGCATCGCTTCAAATGCTCGAGGTTCTAACATCTCAGACGAAGATTCGTCAGGATTTAATCGAGCATGGAATAGAAGTTTGGCTTCAAAGAATGCAAGGACAATTGTGCACTCTTGAAATTACTTCGTCCTTGGTTGACGACATCAAAGGGAAACAGTGGAGTGACCCGATGACCTCTCAACTGAAGGAAGATGTAATTAAAGTAAAAGCCCCTGGTTTTATGGTCCACGAGGATAGTATTCTGAGGTTCCAGGGCAGTCTTTATGTTCCGAATGATCTAGAGTTGAGGCAGAGAATTCTCCGAGAAGCTCATGCTACACCTTACTCAATCCACCCTAGAACGAGTAAGATGTATAAGGACTTGAAGCGTAATTTTTGGTGGAATAATATGAAGAAAGATGTCATGGAGTTTGTACTATGGTGCTTGACGTGTCAACAAGTCAAGATTAAACATCAACGACCGGCGGAGTTGTTGAAGCCACTTCCTATTCCCGAGTGGAAGTGGGAAGATATCTCTATAGATTTTATCAGTGGGATGCCGAGAACTAGAGCCGGAATGAATATGATTTGGGTAATCGTCGATCGGTTGACCAAGTCTGCACACTTCCTAGGTATTAAGGATACTTGGGGACCGGAGAGATTGGCTCGAACTTTTTTAGCTGAGATCGTGAGATTGCATGGTGCCCCTAAGACCATTATTTCCGATCGAGACGGTCGTTTCGTATCGCATTTTTGGAAGGCCGTTCATCACGCTTTGGGTACCGAGTTGAAATTGAGCACGTCTTTTCATCCTCAATCATACGGTTAGACAGAGCGGACGATTCAGACGTTGGAGGATATGTTGTGGGCTTGTGCCCTAGACTGGAATAATGATTGGGAACTTCATTTACCATTGATCGAGTTTGCCTACAATAATAGTTGGCATGCGTCGATCAAAATGGCACCTTTCGAGGCACTTTATGGTAGGCGGTGTATATCGCCATTATGTTGGGACGAGGCTTTGGAGCTAGTCGGAATGGAGCCGGACATGTTGTTGGAGATAAAGGAGAAGATTTCTATTATCCGGGACCAGTTGTTAACCGCCCAAAGCCGTCATAAATCTTATGTTGATACCCATCATCAGCCTTTAGAATTCGAAGTGGCAGACCATGTTCTACTCAAGGTATCGCCGACCAGAGGAGTTTTCCGCTTCGGGAATAAGGGGAAACTTAGTCCGAGGTATATCGGACCTTTTAAAATTTTGGACAGGGTTGGAGATTTAGCTTATCGCTTGGCGTTGCCTCTAGCTTTGAGTCACGTCCATAGCGTTTTTCATGTGTCTCAGTTAAGAAAGTACGTGCCGGATCCAAGTCATGTTATCAACGATAGTGAGATTGACGTATCCGAGGATGTTACCTTTCCGGAGAGGCAGGTGAAGATACTTGAACGTCGTGAGAAGCAACTTCGGCACAAAACCATCCCGTTGGTTAAAGTGCTATGGTCGAGACATGGCGTCGAGGAGGCAACTTGGGAGACGGAAAAGAAAATGCGATCAGAATACTCCGAACTTTTTATTTCTTAAGTTTCAAGACGAAACTTCTTTTTAGAGGGGAGAATGTAATGCCCGTACTTTTTATTGATTGTTTGACCTTGCCGTTATTCCTCTTTTGTCGCCATGTAAACACTTTGAGATGTTTTCGGTGTTGATTTAAAGTTTCTTACCTTTTTTTTGGATCTTGATCGTGTCGACTGGACCTTTTGGTAGTGTTTTGGGACAGGCAGATAGAACATGCTAGGCCTAGGCTAACACACGCTTTTCCTACTTGAGTAGCGCACGCTAGCTATGAGCCTTAGCGCGCGCTAACGATCGGAGCATGTCAGAGGCAGTAACTGATTCTGCCCTCTGGACTAGCAGTTAGCGTACGCTAGGTGTTAGCTAGCGCGCATTATTCGTGTTCAGTAGTGTGCGCTAACATCGACCATAGCGTACGCTAATGAGCTGAGTCGGCAGAGGCAGTGGGGTATTTCTACTTTCTGGACTAGCAGGTAACGCACGCTAGGCAGCAGCTAGTGCACACTATAGGTGTTGCGTAGCGCGTGATAGTGCCCAGTCGTAGCGCACGCTAGCGGAGTTGGGCAGTGAACTGAAAATTTTGCAGGATACCATTTAGCGCACGCAAAGTTGTGGTAGCACGCGCTAACGCTTAGGACAGAAGCCACTGGACTACTGGGTGACCCCATTAGCGCACGCTAACCCCGATTTTTAGCGCGCGCTAACCTGGCGCTGTATATAAGGGGCAGTCAACCCCTGCACTTGTCATTTCACATCTTTTTCACTTATTTCGATGGGAGAGCTTGGGAGAGGGCCATTTGAGGCGGTCCTTCTTCAACTATCATCATCTTTGGTTGGATGACAAACATTTCACGACATCTAATCCATTTCGATCTTCCAAATCAAGGTAAAATCCTTAAAACCCTAGTTTTGGGAATTTTTGGGGATTTTCTTAGATTCGTTCGATTTATCCATTTTTGAGGTTGAGATCTTTGAGATTATGATGTATCTACCCCGTACCCACGTTTCTCCTACGATTTATATGGGTGGTTTTGTACCTTGTTCGGTCTTGAGAGGTTTTGGGCGACTTTCAAACTCTAGTTGATTTTCCTCGTAGTTTCGTAAATCGTAGGCGGGTTTCGGGAGTTTCTTCGTGTAATTTGAGTATGGATTATTGATTATCATATTCCTTATGAATGGTTTAGGTGTCGGAAGTGTGTTCTTGGACCTATCGAACTTATACTCTTTTCCTTCTGATTCTCGATGTCTCAAAGGTAAGAATATGTTTATGATTGTGCATTCTCGACTTTGAAAGTAAGATATATGAATTGTATAATGGTTTATATCCACTCTGGGATGGGCCTACGAGTCCTCTGAGGGTTCCATAGCCTCTGGTGTGGTTCCATAGATATTTTGGGTTAACCACTATGGGACGAACCGACGGGTCCTCTGAGGGTTCCGTAGCCTCTGCTGCGGTTCCGCGATTAATCATGTATGTATTGAATGTGATGCTATGAGATTTAGTTATTTCGGAATACTCTTCTTGAATTCATGAGATGATGATTACATTTACTTTATTGTCGAGGAGAATTGTGTTTCATATTCGCTGTACTTGTACTAGCTATTCGTCGGCTAACCCCTTTGTGGGGGAAATACCTTTCATGTATTTCAGGATCCAGGAGAGCGGATAGGCATGTACCGGGTCGGCATCAAGATGATGGGCAAGTGTGATGCTGTGTCTTGTCTCTGGTTATGTTTTTTATTACCTTCATTCAGTGTTGTTGTACTTGAATGGTTTTTGAATACTCGAGTACTGTTTTCGGTTTCCTTGATATTCTGGCCTGTGTTGCCGTGGTATTGAATTGTGATGTATTGTATTTGGATGTATTGGATATGGTTTGAATACCATTTTTATTGTCCTTCATTTCATTGTACTTGGACCTCCTCGGTCAAAGTTCATAGTTCCGCGTATAAATAGCCTTTTAGGTCCCATGGCGGCGCTCACGGCGCTGTAATATAACCTGAATAACTTGGGGGTGTTACACATATGCATAGGCAAAAGGTTTTAGCAAAATATACTTGAAGTTATGGAGTAAATCACCTTACAGTAGAGAGATTGATCACCCATTATTTTGGCCATGCTACCAAACTGTTTTTAGCATCCTCTACTGTTTTAAATTCTTGTGTTATGTAGGGTAAACCTGCATTTGGATGTATTGGTTTATCAATCCATACTCTGAAGCAATATTCTTCAGATCAACTCCATGTATCTTCTGTTTTGGAGATGAGTCCAGAATAACACGTCCATTTGCAACAATGTTTATCTGTCGGCCATGTGCCAGTTTGCATTTTTCAGTCTACAAACATATATGCCATAACAACATATTAAACAGGGCTAATACATAGAAGTCTGAACATAGAAAAAAAATCATACCATGAAAAATTTGTTCATATAAGAATTTTTGAAACAACCATTCAAACAACCAACTTCATCGTATCATATCTGATCAGAACAAATGGTATGATATATCAATGTGCATGAATAGACACGTACCAATTAAGAAAGATATAAAATGGTACAAGCTTGGTGGTTTAGTGTTGTTAGTTGATTATCTATATTTTCCAACAGTTGGAATCTTGACAGACTTGGTTTCTTATTGTATTTATTCATTTCGGGTGCCGCACATGTTTCCTTATTGATGACATAGCAACATATAACAGTGTGTCGTTACAAGAATCAAATAACTCCTCTTGTTGGACATACATATAAGAAGAAAAACATTCTACATGTTAGTATCTCAGAAGTTGTCAACTTGTCACAACATTCAAGTCAACATCAGTATATAAATTATATTTACCACTGTTTAAATGTTGCCATAAGAATTAAATACTTTCAAAAAGAACATACCCTTGGGAATTACTGGCCTTCGGTTGTAGACTGACATCTAACACGCATAGCAGACATGTCTTGAGCAGGGGATTCCTGTGTGGTAACGGGAGACACCGGTCTAGATCCATTAGAATGCTGGCTAGATGTAGGAGATCCATATGTAGTTGCAGGAGTTGAGTGATAGGTATTTGTAGATTTCTGAAGAGTACATGCAGTAAACATTTTGAAGAAATATTAGGTGCTGAAATATTGATTGAAAATCTCATAACATTCAATAAAAATAAGCATTCAATAAGAAAATCATACTTTATAATGTATTTAATTGCAAATACAGGAAGCACGACATTGTAATACTTTGCTTACCCGTTGCTTTATGGTAGTGGAATCTTTCTTTTTCAATAATCCTTGAGAATTTGGCTTAGATAATAATTTGCTCATCATTTTTCCTTGTTCAGCCATTTTTTCCATCATATTCTTCATTTGTTCATCATTCTTCTCTTTCTCCCTCTGGTTCTCGCGCCTTTCATCATCTAATTATTTCTTCAGTTCAGCAAGGCTCTCCTTGGATGCTCCTCTTCATGGCATGTGCCAGTAGTTTGTTGGAGTCACTCATTTGCCCGCACATCTTACATGCCCAGGACGTTCTTTGCCAAACACGTGTGACGGAATCAACACCTAGTTCTTTATTCAGTGTTCCATCTTCTAGCTTCTTATCAAACTCCTCCTGTGCACAAAATAGAGAAGTCTGAAAGTATTAATCAAGTAATATAAACTTCACTGCTGTTAGTTTTACCTCGATATACTAATTTCCCCTATATTCAGTATAAATTGCAAGAATACTCAAGCAGGAAATAGATAGCTAGCTAGTTTCAGTCATCTTACAAGCTGTTTTACCTTTTCCTAAACCTCGTCATCAGAATATTCACCGTCTAGATTTCGACGTGCCATCATCCGTAAGAGAGACCACGAAGGATTGTCATCATCTTCACGAATCACTTTATCTTTTTTCTAGTAATTCAACAGATGCCAAATATTACATACATACTCTACTTTTCATGTCATGGATTAAATTCAATACAAAATAAACAACACTAGATATACTTTTTGACTAAGCACTAGCTAACAAGGTGTATGTCAGTGGACTTATTAATTTTTCAACGAACCCCGAGTATCCTCTTCTTCCCATCCTATGTTCATATTTGTAGTTCGCACGCGCCGTAACTCCATCATCGGACAATTTATGGGCACGTAGATAAATAACTACATTCAGCAGCAAACTTCAAGACTAAAAAATGACATTAATGTGATTATAAATTTAAAAGAGTGAAATATACAACCTTGCATATCGGAGAGAGTCGGAATTTTACGAACTTGTCCCAATATTCTTGCTTCAAAAATACACGATATTTTCTAGGGACTTTTTGTAATTTCGCTGGTTTACCCAAATTGGGCTGTATAAAATTTGCGTACAATTTTATTTTAAAATTGCGTAAGTGTACATCGAGATGGCTAATCACTTTTTTTCTCATGGTCTCCTAGATTTCATAAAAGCGCCACCAGAATATGAATGGCAGGTAAGTGACAAATAACTGAATAGAAATGAATAGCATATATTATTGTATTGAACTTGAATGTTGAAATCAATGAATTACGTACTAATATTTGCTCCCATAACTTTTCCTTCAACTCTAAACTCGAGGGGCACCTTTCTCCACTCCAAGTACCGAAGCCCAACATCTCGACGTACCAACACTCCCATATAACTTGAAATTTCTGATGCATATTCCCCCGTAAATCGGCCCAGGTTATCAAATTCAACCACATGTTTCTTGCCATCCCAGTTTTTAGTTAGTTTCAACATTCTTGACAATCCGCGAACCTCCTTCTTCTCTTCCTTCTTCTATTTAGACATTGTTTTATATTGATCCCCTGTGAATTGAGGTGTCTATAACTTCAGTGTTAGTCGCTATCCCTTCATGTTCATCATCCCCTGGAATTTTAAACCCAAAAACAAGTTATGTCAGTTATTGCAAAATGATGGTGTAAGAGTAAACTTCTGATATTCAAGTCCAAAACAAACTAATACAAGCAAGATGGTATATTTATTGTAGCATTACCAAGAAGTTCATCAGGAGACTCATCAGAACTGCTGCTATAGTAACCATTATTATATCCACTATTGGTTCAGTCTCAAAGTCATTATTGTCATATTCTGACTCTTCACTTGACGCCATATCAAAATCTGCATAATAGCGAAACTAACTCATCATAAAGTACTTCATAATATCAATATAAATCTGAAAATGAACTAAACTCATGAAAATACCATCTTAATCATAAAATCCACTGACAATATCAAATAAAAAATGTTAAAAGAAGAATAAATTGAAACCAAATCACATTCCTGACTTGATCGGTTTTGACATATCCAAGGTCATAAAAGTTACGAAAACGTAGTTAGTTCAAATGATGGTTTCAAGGTTTTAATGTAGTCAGCCTCTTAAAATAATGACAACAATATGCAGCTCTTCTGGGTAACAAAATTAGTAGTTCTACCATTAATATTCACAACTCCTACTCCCCCTAATAGTGAATTAACAATCGACCCAAATAAACAATATGTATGAAACTTTACCGTTGAATCATCTGCCCTGCCAAGAAGCCTAGGACCCAGTCGCCTTCCCAAGCAATGTGAAGAACATAACAAAAAATCCAATCAAAACATATAATAGCTTCATCAGCGAACCAATCATATAGCATTTCTTTACAAAGAAGAAACATAAAATCACCACAGAATCACCCCGAAATAAAGTTCTTACTAGACCTACAAAATGTGGCATACGTAATATAAGATTTTAATGTAATCTAAAAATACCAGAGCAATCAACAATAACACACCGGTTAATAACCTGTGAAACTATTTAACCAAGAAAAAAACGAAAGAACAAAGATGCATATCAAGTATGACAGACAGACACTTCAATCAGTCTGGCTTGCAGCAACCTACATCCTCCTAAAATTCTAATTCAAACATACTACTTTAACTTTTAAATGAGTTCCCTAAGACATCGTATTTGAATGAAACGCCTACATGAATCCCAAATCAGCATCTTATTCTCAATTGCCTCAGCTCTTCAACATACACTGAGTTAAAATATCACAATTAGCAGTTAATAAACTTCATGGAAGTTCGTTTTTGTGAAGAACAAGCTCACAGAAATGTATCCACATGTCAAAATGCAATGAAAAATCAAACCATGCGTTGCTTATAGCAACACAAAAATGTATCGGAGCATATTCACATGGTATATGTAACACCCCGAGATATTCGGAATAATTACAGCGCCGTAAACCCTTTAAGTAAGGATTTACAAGGCTAATTAAAAAGAAATGTAAATATAATCCAATCGTACAACTGAGTTCAAAATACAGATTTGGTTCAACTGATCCAATGAGTTAACTTGTACAACCATATCGAAATGACATTATTAAAACAGACGTACTCGAGTACTAAATGAACCAAGAAGACAAATCACAATAACAATAAACATCAACCACATCACTGAGCCATTTCATCGTTCTGTCGGTACTGTGGTTGCTTCCCCGCTCCTCGGCTACCTGAACATCAAAATAATGTCCACCCCCGAAGGGGTTAGCAAAACAATGCTAGTACAAGTATCATAATACATAAATCATCAGTGCATCATAAAACATGTAAAACGGACTTCCGTCATCGGAATCCAACGATGTGAATCCTCACGATTCCATCAACACAATACAGGGTAATCCAGCGATCCAGCGCCCTTGGTATAGATCCCCATGATGATCCCGTCGGATCAACGCATGGTGGAAAACCCGTCCAGTGATCCAGCGCCCTCAGCATAGATCTTCATGATGATCCCATCGGACCAACGCAGGGTGGACATTCGATCCAGCGCCCTCAGCATAGATCCTCATGATCCCCTCGGATCATTTATACCATAAACGAATCAATTATGCATACATATATGCATTTAAATATGTTCATCAATACGAACAATTAACAACGAATACCATGAGAAATTACAGAAATACATCTCATATTTAACAACATGAACAAAACCATAAGCATGATCAAGGTTCCAATATAAATCAAACTCAACATATGATACTTGCCTCGAAAATGGCAAGAATGGAAATACTCCAACAAATGACACGCGTCCGTATGTCACCGCCCCTCGATCGTCTCCTATGAAAGGCTCGGACCTAAGAAATAATAAAGAATTCCTCTCAATTCGTACGAACGTCTAACAATCCGGTTTACGGCCGCAAGCTCAAAAAAAATGAATTCTGTCTGAACTACTTAGCGCGCGCTACGTACTCTACGTAACGTGCGCTAAGCCTGCCCGTTAACGTACGCAAATGACCAGGTTTAGCGTGCGCTAGCTGTGGTAATGACATCTTCTTCGAACATCCGATCGCCTGCCTCGATGATATAACGACGTTACGTATCCAAAGTAGAGCACGTTACTCCTTCGCGATAGCGCACGTTTATATTTACATCTTTGAGTGCGCTAATCGTGCATGCGATCCTCTGGTAAAACTTGAGCTAAAGGTGATGAAAACTCATGAAATCCTCAATGTTAATACATGCCAACTCCGTGCATATCATGCTCATACGGTTTATGAAAGATCTTTATGGATTGAATGACTACGAGACACCAGGATACGTATCATCATTTCTACACCATAATTCATCTTGATCTTGAGAAAGTATCCTAAGTTCCCTTCGTCCTACGTTACAAAACGCATGATTCCAATGTGTAAAACATAACAACTTGATATTCTCCACCTACTGGTCATAATCGGTTTGATGATACATGAATATGCTTAGGAGTCCATATACTAAAAAGGTTCAAAGGATTATACGATGAATAAGTGCCGAAACGTCAAAAATATCCTTCTAACACATGGTGTTCGACTATTAACGAATTTAACTGTCTAGATAAACATGATCAAACGTCCTTCAGAATACTACTAATATTGGTAAAGAATCACCTACCTCAAAGTAGTGAAGAACAAGGAGGAAATTCGAAGCAATCCAACGCCGAAGGTTTGAACACCAATCCTCCAATGATCTACAATCTTCAACACGAGCTAGGATGCCGGCAAGAAGTGTTTAGGATGAAGAGAGTGTCTTTCTAAGTTCAAGAATTCGAATGGGGGAGTGAAAAATCTGAAAATATGAAAAAGGATGTTGTCCTATATATAGAAAATGGTTATTAGCGCGCGCTAGTCCATTTTCATAGCGTGCGCTAACGGCTATTTGAAACGTTACTGATTTCACTGTACTCAGCCTTTAGCGTGCGCTACCCTCATGTGAGTAGCGTGCGCTAACGCGTTGACTTGGCTTTTTCCCGAAAGCCGTCCAGGTTCATCTCGACACAATCCGACCAAGATCCCCGGCCTGATCTCACCTACCACACGTCTCAATCATATTGACCACGTATAGCGTGCGCTAAGGTTCCTTTGTAGCGTGCGCTATGGATCCAAGTTAGCGTACGCTACACATAGACGATAGCGTGCGCTACATGCGCAGAATCACAATTTTTAAATCACATTCACGAAATCATACACTCAACAACACTGGACTATGAAATACGGAGAATAATACTCAGATCAAAGTGCAACAATTACAATATCACAAGTTCCAAATACATATCAGAAATCTCGGGTGTTACATCCTTCCTCCCTAAAAAGAAGTTTCGGCCCGAAACTTAAGATGAAAACAACTCCGGATATCTAGTCTTCATATTGTCCTCCATTTCCCAAGTGGCCTCTTCAACTCCGTGTCGTGACCATTGCACTTTAACCAAGTGTATTGGTTTATTCCTCAATTGTTTGATCCAACTCTCAAGTATCTTGATGGGTCTCTCTTCGAAAGTGCCGTCATTAGCTATCTCGATCTCGTCGAAATCAATGACGTGACTGGGGTCCGGTACATACTTCCGCAATTGGGATACGTGAAACACATTGTGAACGTGACTCAGCGATGGCGGTAAGGCCAACCTGTATGATAAATCCCCAACTCTCTCTAGGACCTCAAATGGACCGATATATCTCGGACTTAGCTTACCTCTCCTCCCAAAACGGAAAATCCCTCGTGTAGGAGACACCTTCAATAGTACATGGTCCCCAGCGTCGAACTCTAGAGGGCGACGACATACGTCTGCATAAGACTTCTGTCGACTCTGTGCAGTCAACAGTCTCTCTCGAATCAAAGCTATCTTCTCTTGAGTCTGAACTATCAATTCCGGTTCCGTCCCGATCAAGTCCGAAGAATCATCCCAGCACAGGGGTGATCGACATCTTCTCCCATACAAAGCTTCAAATGGTGCCATCTCAATAGAAGCATGCCAACTATTATTGTAGGTGAATTCAATCAATGGCAAATGAATTTCCCAATCAGTTGACCAATCCAAAGCACAAGCTCTAAGCATGTCTTCTACTGTTTGTATAGTCCTTTTGGACTGACCGTCCGTTTGGGGATGATAAGCCGTGCTAAAGTTGAGCTCAGTCCCCAAATCCCTGTGTACTGCCTTCCAGAAGTGCGACACGAAGCGACCATCTCGATCCGAAATAATGGTCTTCGGCGTCCCATGCAATCTGACTATCTCTGCAATAAATACTCGCGCCAATCTCTCGGGTCCCCATGTATCTTTAATTTCTAGGAAATGATCCGACTTGGTTAGTCGATCAACTATAACCCAAATCATGTTCATTCCCGTTCTAGTCCTTGGCATACTGGTGATGAAATACATCGAGATATCCTCCCACTTCCACTCAGGGATCGGAAACGGCTTTAACATTCCGGCAGGTCGCTGATGTTCAATCTTAACCTGCTGACAAGTCAAACACCTCGAAATGTACTCTGCTACGTCCTTCTTCATATTCCCCCACCAGAAATTTTGTTTTAGATCCTTGTACATCTTACTGCTGCCCGGGTGGATAGAATAAGGTGCACTATGAGCTTCTTTCAGAATTGCCCGTCTCAAATCATCATCATCGGGAACGCAAAGTCGACTCTGAAATCTCAGAACTCCATCATCTTGTATCACGAATCCTGGGGCTTTTCCTTTCTTTACATCATCACATAACCGAAGGATCAGAGAATCGTTCAACTGCTTAGATTTGATCTCCTCGACTAGTGATGAAGTCAGTTCCATCACATATAGTTGCCCTTGGATTCCTGGTGCCCATACTTCAATCCCTTCGCGGATCAGTTCATTTGAATCTTTGGTTTGGGATGTAAGTGCTTCCAACACTCGAAGAGAAATAGGTTTACGGCTCAAAGAATCGGCTACTACGTTTGCTTTACCCGGATGGTAGAGAATCTCCAAGTCGTAATCCTTGATCAATTCCAGCCACCTTCTCTGCCTCATGTTTAATTCTTTCTGGCTGAAAATATACTTGAGGCTCTTATGATCTGTAAAGATTTGACAATGAGTGTCGTACAAATAATGTCTCCAAATTTTCAATGCAAAGACTACAACTGCTAGCTCCAGATCATGCGTCGGGTAATTAACCTCGTACGGTTTCAATTGCCGAGAAGCATAGGCAATCACCTTATCCGTTTGCATCAACACACATCCTGCACTCGATTTGAAGCGTCAGATACCATGAATCCATCAGTCCCATCTGGTAACGCTAATATAGGTGCTGTCGTCAGTCTCTTCTTAAGTTCATCAAAACCAGTCTGGCATTTCTCATCCCACGTAAACTTTTGAGTTTTCTGTAACAGCTGGGTGAGCGGACGAGCAATTTTGGAAAATCCCTCTACAAAGCGGCGATAATATCCAGCAAGTCCTAGGAAACTCCGGACTTCTTTCACGTTATTAGGAACTTCCCATTCCAAGATTGCTTCGACTTTCTTCGGGTCCACCTGTACTCCGTCAGTTGATATCACATGCCCAAGGAAAGTTACTTCCCTAAGCCAGAACTCGCATTTTGAAAGCTTTGCATACAGCTGTTCCTTCCTCAAGGTGCTCAAAACCACATGCAAATGTTCGGCATGCTCCTCTGTGTCCTTCGAATAAATCAAAATGTCGTCAATGAAGAGGACC
The DNA here is from genome assembly GCA_033398695.1 of Orobanche coerulescens. Taxonomy (NCBI): domain Eukaryota; kingdom Viridiplantae; phylum Streptophyta; class Magnoliopsida; order Lamiales; family Orobanchaceae; genus Orobanche; species Orobanche coerulescens. The sequence goes on along the minus strand of CM065813.1, from coordinate 102,415,091 downwards.
ACAAATTTATCCAAGTATTCTAAGAATACCCGATTCATCAATTGCATGAATACCGCAGGAGAATTTGTAAGTCCAAAGGGCATCACTACAAATTCATAATGCCCGTACCGGGACCTGAAAGCAGACTTAGGTATATCCGATTCCTTAATTCTCAACTGATGGTATCCTGATCGCAAGTCAATCTTCGAGAATACCCTTGCCCCTTGCAGTTGATCAAACAAGTCGTCGATCCGAGGTATAGAATACTTATTTTTTATTGTCACTTTGTTGAGCTCCCTGTAATCAATACACAATCGGAGGGATCCGTCTTTATTCCGGACAAAGAGAACGGGCGCTCCCAAAGGAGAAACGCTAGGTTGAATATAACCCTTCTGTAATAATTTCGCTAATTGCTTCTTTAACTCATACATCTCGGTTGGCGCCATGCGGTATGGTGCTCTGGAAATAGGAGCGGCTCCAGGCTCTAGTTCGATAGTGAATTCCACCTCTCTCTGCGGAGGTAACCCAGGTAGTTCGTCAGGAAATACATCGGAGAATTCATTCACAACTGGAATAGATGAGAGATCTACTCCTTCCTCTTTCCTCATGGCATAGCACCAAAGTCCATGACATCCCTGCTTCAGTAATTTCACGGCTTTCATTGCTTTGATCAATTTTCCCGAGCTTGCCAGTCTCCATCCTCGGAATAAGTGTTCAGATCCGTCATCAGTAATGATAGAAATGACTCTCTTTCAGTAATTCAGAATAGCTCCATAACGGTTGAGCCAATCGTCTCCAAGAATTAAATCGTCACCGTAGATGTCAACTACAATAAGATTCGATAGCCAATCTCTCCCTCCTATAGACACTGGAAAATCTCTATCTTCTAGGGTTCCCACAATTTTCTCTCCGCTCGGTAATCCCACAACATAAGGTTCACAATTATACAAGCATGATATTTTCAAACGATTAACACAGTTCAAAGATATAAAAGAATGCGTAGCTCCCGAATCGAACAAGACACTAACTGGTTGCAAAAGGATCTGAATCGTACCTGATGCAACAGCTGTGTTATGATCATCCTTCTTCATCTCGTAAATACGCGGAGGAACGGACCCAGCGCTGGATGCCTCTCTTTTCCCAACATTCTGCTGCGGGAAACCGCTTTGCTGCGTCTGGTTTACACTAGTGTCCTTCGGAACCGGTACAGGAGTGCGAGTACCAAAATATCGGGTTGCATTCCCACAAAATGTTGCGTGATGCCCTTCCTGTCCACACTCGAAACAGGTCACACCAGGCGCGAAACAGTCACGTCGAACATGTCCCGCTTTGCCACAGTTATAACATTTCTTCCCTGCGTCTGTAACGGTTTGTGCTGCCCGGAACTTCTTTCCTCCTCGAGAAGGATGCGGAGGCCTCCTGGATGAATGAAAAGAGGACTGGCCCCTGCGAGGCCCACTACTCTTATTCTTCGTGAAGTTTCCAGCCACTTTCTGCTTCTTTGCTTCCGTTGATTTCTCTCGCCGCCTCTTTCATATCATAGCCGCGCCTTGTCCTGATACTGTCGCAAAGTGGTACAATCAAATCCGGACATATATTGCTGAATTTCCGGCTTCATTCGCATGTCGAAATGAAAAATCCTCTCCGCCTCGGTTCTGACCAAGTGACGCACATAAGTCAGCTGGTGATTAAAAGTCTTAATCACGTCCGTCACAGATGCTTCTGAATCTTGTGGTGAGAAAAACTCCCGGACTCGGGCCTCTCTAATCAAGGGGACAATCTCGCGCTTCCATCATTAATTTGAACTCGTCTGCCGACATTATGCTCTTCAGTCGAATGGACTCCCACCACCGAAAGCCTCCCCGCCGAAGATCTTGGGCGACGAACCTTTCTGTCGTTGGGACAGTTAATCCCCGCAAAAATCTTCTCTAACTCCTTCAGCCAGTGATCCCAAGAAAGCGTCTCAGCAGAACCATCAAATTTCGGAGGATGCAATTTGATCACCTCAGTAAGCCATTTATCTCCCCGATTATCCACGTTATGCTGCTGTCCCATCGCCGTCTGCATGCGATCCAAAACTTGAGCAAACTGGTTTATCTGAGCAACCACCTGCTGAAGCACTCCCGGCACGTTAGGATCTGCATTATTATTTGATGATCCCTGTTGTCCCCCGAAATGGGAATCCGTTCGGCTAGCGGTTATTTCTGGGGTAGACACTGAATCTTCTTGTCTCGCATTTCCACGTCCGCATCCACGACCGCGTCCGCATCCATGACCTCCTCTCAGCATACTGTAAACACAAATACTAAATATCCAGGGCAAACTTTCTAAAAGTACGTCCATCAATGTTCACAAAACATGAATTAAATAAAACGGTATTATTTGAGATTAGGAAACTTACAACCACGGTCCACACGATGATGCTGGCTCAGCAGTGATGTTACAAACGACCAATAATCAAATAACGTAAACAGACCCAACTAACCCGACTGCCAAGATATCTATGAATCTTAGCTCCAATACCATATTCTGTAACACCCCGAGATATTCGGAATAATTACAGCGCTGTAAACCCTTTAAGTAAGGATTTACAAGGCTAATTAAAAAGAAATGTAAATATAATCCAATCGTACAACTAAAGTTCAAAATACATATTTGGTTCAACTGATCCAATGAGTTAACTTATACAACCATATCGAAATGACATTATTAAAACAGACGTACTCGAGTACTAAATGAACCAAGAAGACAAATCACAATAACAATAAACATCAACCACATCACTGAGCCATTTCATCGTCTTGTCATCCGTGGTTGCTTCCCGCTCCTCGGCTACCCGAACATCAAAACAATGTCCACCCCGAAGGGGTTAGCAAAACAATGCTAGTACAAGTATCATAATACATAAATCATCGATGCATCATAAAACATGCAAAACGGACTTCCATTATCTAATCCAATGATGTGAATCCTCACGATTCCATCAACACAATACAGGTAATCCAAATGATCCAGCCTTGGTATAGATCCCCATGATGATCCCGTCGGACCAACGCATGATGGAAAACCCATCCAGATCCAGCGCCTCAAAGATAGATCCCCATGATGATCCCGCTTGACCAACGCATGGTGGACATTCGATCCAGCGCCCAAGATAGATCCTCATGATCCCCTCGGATCATTTATACCATAAACCAATCAATTATGCATACATATATGCATTTCAATATGTTCATCAATACGAACAATTAACAACGAATACCACGAGAAATTACAGAAATACATCTCATATTTAACAACATGAACAAAACCATAAGCATGATCAAGGTTCCAATATAAATCAAACTCAACATATGATACTTGCCTCGAAAATGGCAAGAATGGAAATACTCCAACAAATGACACGCGTCCGTATGTCATCGCCCCTCGAACGTCCCCTATGAAAGGCTCGGACCTAAGAAATAATAAAGAATTCCTCTCAATTCGTACGAACGTCTAACAATCCGGTTTACGGCCGCAAGCTCTAAAAAAATGAATTATGTCTGAACTACTTAGCGTGCGCTACGTACTCTACGTAACATGCGCTAAGCCTGCCCGTTAACGTACGCAAATGACCAGGTTTAGCGTGCGCTAATCGTATCGAGTCTTCTTCGAGTACGATCGCCTCGCTCGATGATATAACGACGCATGATTCAACGTAGCGCACGTTACTCATTCCCGATAGCGCACGTTAATATATACATCTTAGCGTGCGCTAATCGTGCATGGCAGTCACTACTGGGTAAAACTTGAGCTAAAGGTGATGAAAACTCATGAAATCCTCAATGTTAATACATGCCAACTCCGTGCATATCATGCTCATATGGTTTATGAAAGATCTTTATGGATTAAATGACTACGAGACACCAGGATACGTATCATCATTTCTACACCATAATTCATCTTGATCTCGAGAAAGTATCCTAAGTTCCCTTCGTCCTACGTTACAAAACGCATGATTCCAATGTGTAAAACATAACAACTTGATATTCTCCACCTACTGGTCATAATCGGTTTGATGATACATGAATATGCTTAGGAGTCCATATACTAAAAAGGTTCAAAGGATTATACGATGAATAAGTGCCGAAACGTCAAAAATATCCTTCTAACACATGGTGTTCGACTATTAACGAATTTAACTGTCTAGATAAACATGATCAAACGTCCTTGAGAATACTACTAATATTGGTGAAGAATCACCTACCTCAAAGTAGTGAAGAACAAGGAGGAAATTCGAAGCAATCCAATGCCGAAGGTTTGAACACCAATCCTCCAATGATCTACAATCTTCAACACGAGCTAGGATGCCGGCAAGAAGTGTTTAGGATGAAGAAAGTGTCTTTCTAAGTTCAAGAATTCGAATGGGGGAGTGAAAAATCTGAAAATATGAAAAAGGATGATGTCCTATATATAGAAAATGGTTATTAGCGTGCGCTAGTCCATTTTCATAGCGTGCGCTAACGGCTATTTGAAACGCATCGATTTCATCAGATTTCGGCCTTTAGCGTGCGCTACCCTCATGTGAGTAGCGTGGCGCTAATGCGTTGACTCGCTTTTTCCCAAAGCCGCCTGTGTTCATCCCGACACAATCCGACCAAGATCCCCGGCCTGATCTCACCTACCACACGTCTCAATCATATTGACCACGTATAGCGTGTGCTAAGGTTCCTTTGTAGCATGCGCTATGGATCCAAGTTAGCGTACGCTACACATAGATGATAGCGTGCGCTACATGCGCAGAATCACAATTTTTAAATCACATTCACGAAATCATACGCTCAACAACACCGGACTATGAAATACGGAGAATAATACTCAGATCAAAGTGCAACAATTACAATATCACAAGTTCCAAATACATATCAGAAATCTCGGGTATTACAGTATATGGTCATCTTTACTGGTTAAGGGTACATACACTTCTATATAGATATGTTTCCAGAACTCGAGTAAGTACTAATTGTTTTATAATGGGTACTCCTCAGACAGGATTAGGAAAAAAGTAAATCATGATAGTGCAACTCGGACTTCTAGTAGTGATAACTGAACTTTTGTCTAAACTGAGTAATTAGCCATAATTCTAAATAGATAAAAAGCTTAAAACGTTCTTGAATCACTAAAATTACAAATCAAGACTACCATAATTTTTGTCCCTAAAACACTACTAAAATCATAATTTTTTTTGTGCAGATAAAGCATTTCAACAGACTTCCAATTCACATTGCCAAACCGTGGATGTATGTTAAAGGAAACACCAATGTAGACAAATAATAATCAAAATCAGCCAAACCATAAATCAATTGCTCAAAATTGAGCTAGTGTTGAAATAAAAATATGTTATTTATCTACAGAGAAAATGAATACCTTTGTTTATATTTATGATTGATTCCTTGGTTGATATACCCCCCAAAGAGTAATCGCGGAAGTAACTATCGATAAAACTAATTTTTTGTTTGAACTTTGTACTAGTTGAACTCAAAACACCAAGCGGGAATAATCCCGCCCAAATAGACTTCATCTTGATTTCAACCCGCCCATAAAGGGTTCAATAAATATTATTTTTTACCACGATTATTCCTATTGAAGATATTCTATCCATGGGTGGCGTGATTTCTTCTAACAGATTTCCGAATTTATCCTAGTTTCCTAATTTTCTGCAAGAAAATGCGAGTAAAACTCTCTGTTTGCGGTTTAGAGAGGGATCCGTGATTTAGAGAGGGATACGCAGAAGAAGGATATTATAAGAACGTTTGTGATGCAAATTCTGTAGTTTGGAGAGGAATCTGCAATAGGCATATAACGTTTTTTATTAAAACTAAAAAAAAAATCTAAAATTAATATATTTGTTAATATTAGGAAAAAAAAGTTTGACTGGAAAAAATAATTTTGATGCAACGTAGCTAGTGACTTGAGTTTATTTTAGGGGAGTGATATTTACACTCCATTTTTCAAATCGGACCAGGTTATCAAATTCAACCACATGTTTCTTGCCATTCCAATTTTTAGTTAGTTTCAACATTCTTGACAATCCCCGAACCTGCTTCTTCGCTTCCTTCTTCTCTTTAGACATTGTTTTATCTTGATCCCCTGTGAATTGAACTTATCTTTATATAACTTCAGTGTTTGTCTCTACCCCTTCAAGCTCATCATTCCCTGGAAGTTTAAACGCAAAAACAAGTTATGTCAGTTATTGCAAAATGATGGTGTAAGAGTAAACTTCTGATATTCAAGTCCAAAACAAACTAATACAAGCAAGACAGTATATTTACTGTAACATTACCAAGAAGTTCATCAGCAGACTCATCAGAACTGCTGCTATAGTAACCATTCTCCATAGTCATATCCACTATTGGTTCAGTCCTCATTGTCATAATCTGACTCTTCATTTGACGCCATATCAAAATCTGCATAATCGCGAAAGTAACTCATCATAAAGTACTTCATAATATCAATATAAATCTTAAAATGAACTAAACTCATGAAAATACCATCTTAATCATAAAATCCACTTACAATATCAAACATAAATGTTAAAAGAAGAATAAATTGAAACCAATTCACATTCCTGACTTGATCGGTTTTGACATATCCAAGGTCATAAATGTTATAGAACGTAGTTAGTTCAAATGATGGATTCAAGGTTTTAAAGTAGACAGCCTCTTAAAATAATAACAACAATATGCAGCTCTTTTGGGTAACAAAATTAGTAGTTCTACCATTAATATTCACAACTCCTACTCTCCCTAACAGTGAATTAACAATCGACCCAAATAAACAATATGTATGAAACCTTACCGCTGAATCGTCTGCCCTGCCAAGAAGCCTAGGACCCAGTCGCCTTCCCAAGCAATGTGAAGACATAACAAAAATTACAATCAAAACATATAATAGCTTCATCAGCGAACCAATCATATAACATTTCTTTACAAAGAAGAAACTTAAAATCACCACAGAATCACCTCGAAATAAAGTTCTTACTAGACCTACCAAATGTGGCATACGTAATACAAGATTTTAATGTAATCTAGAAATACCAAAGCAATCAACAATAACACACCGGTTAATAACCTGTGAAACTATTTAACCAAGAAAAAAACGAAAGAACAAAGATGCATATCAAGTATTACAGACAGACACTTGAATCAGTCTGGCTTGCAGCAACCTACATCCTCCTAAAATTCTAATTCAAACATACTACTTTAACATGTAAATGAGTTCCCTAAGACATCGTATTTAAATTAAATGCCTACATGAATCCCAAATCAGCAGCTTATTCTTTATTGCCTCAGCTCTTCGACACACCCTGAGTTAAAATATCACACTTAGCAGTTAATAAACTTCAGGGAAGTTCGTTTTTGTGAAGAATAGGCTCACAGAAATGTATGCACATATCAAAATACAATGAAAAATCAAACCACGTGTTTCTTATAGCAACAAAAAAATGTATCGGAGCATATTCACATGGTATACGGTCATCGTTACCAGTTAAGGGTACATACACTTCTATATAGATATGTTTCCAGAACTCGAGTAAGTACTCACTGTTTTATAATGGGTTCTCCTTAGAGAGGATTAGAAAAAACGTAAATCATGATAGTGCAACTCAAACTTCTAGTAGTGATAACTCAACTTTTGTCCAAACTGAGTAATTAGCCATAATTCTAAATAGAGAGAAAGCTTAAAACATCCTTGAATCACCAAAATTATAAATAAAGACTACCATAATTTTTGTCACTAAAACACAACTAAAATCATAATTTTTTCGTGCAGATAGAGCATTTTAACAGACTTCCAATTCACTTTGCCAAACCCTATATGTATGTTAAGGGAAACACCCACTTAGACAAACAATAATCAAAATCAGCCAAACCTTATATCAATTGCTCAAAACTAAACTATTGCTGGAATAAAAATATGTTATTTATCTACAGAGAAAATGAATACATTTTCTTATATTTATGATTGATTCCTTGGCTGATAATGTAACACCCCCAAGACGTTCGGGGCATATTACAGTGCCGTGGACCCCACCCTTGGAATCCACCAGGCTAACACACAAACGCGATATGACAACAGCAATAGACATCATCAACATACGAACGAATCCTCAATCAAAGACATACAAAATAAGTAAACCGAACTTGACAGTACAATGCAACGTTAAACCAACCCCAAATCGGGTGCTCAATAATTACAATGTTCACAGGAAAGAAGTACTCGAGTACTGAAGCAACAACATGATTAATAAAATATAAAAGACATGATATTGCGAACGATCATTGAACAGAATCACTCTTGCCCAGCATCCTCGTACTGCCCGCATGCTCGTTCGCCTCCAAGACCTGTACCTGAAATACAAAAGTATATTCCCCATTTAAGGGGTTAGCGACAACTGCTAGTGCAAGTACAATCCATTCGAACTACCATTGTAATCAGATGAAATATGTGCCAAAATCATTTTAGAAAACATTTTATATTCCGAAATACTACAGTGCACGAGCACAAAACACGGTTCTCCAACAAAACATTTCAAAGGTTAATCGTTGGTACGAGACTCACGGCCACCGCACCCCGCAGAGGCCCCGTCGGACCATCCCTGGGTGGTTAACCCCAGTTCACGATACGCATACACACGGCACTACGTATCCCCAGAGGCCCCGTCGAACCATCCCTGGGTGAACATACACATTCACATCCACAACATACACAGGAAGCCATAATCTAAATCCAAAAATATGCAAACAAATGTAAAGTACTTGCCTTTGAGACATCTTCGGCGAAATGAGAACGAACAACGTCTAGGAATGACCAGGAGGGAACACGATCATTAACACAACTCAGTCCTACACAATAATCGATCTCTCAAGGAACTCCATGGACAAATCTTGAACAATCGCTCCAATCGCTTACAGGAACTCACTCACGGACGAAGAAGGAAGAAAAGAGGAAATGACGCGGAGAAGGGTCTGCTCAGATTTATAAAACCTGACCACTCATTACGTACGTTAACATGTTGATGTTAACATACGCTACACCTCTTACGTACGTAACACTCAGGTGTTGGCGTACGTAATGGCTTGGCAGAACAATCTGTCCAATTTGCTGAGGCCGATAGCGTACGCTACACTAGACAGTTAGCATACGCTATAAGGAACTTACGTACGTAACAGCCGCGAGTTAACATACGTAAGGACTCGTCAAAAACTGGGCAAAAGCCACTGTCCGCTGAGGACCATAACGTACGTTATCACCAGGGTGTAACGTACATTATGAAGGCATCGATAGCGCACGCAAGAAAGCATGCATAACGTACGTTATGCATGCAGCAGTTTAATAGTGCTGAATACAGTTTGCTGCACAGGACGGTACGAAGTAAAAACGAAAAACAAGGACAGGACCCAAAAACGTAAATACGAAATATTCGCGATGATGAAGCTAAGTGTGGAAATGAAATACGATTCCGACTACAGGGGAATTCGAAATACGACAGAGGAGATAAAATTCCCTAAACTTATAGGAAATTACAAAATATCCCAAACGTCGAAAAATTACGATACAATGTCGGATTAACAAACCGAAAATCACAACATGAACAACTCAACCATACGAACTCATGTAAACAAAGAAACGACGAAATTGAATGAGTTTTACGAGAATCGAACATACATGCGACAAAACATAACCCAAAATGAAATTACATTAGAACATCTCTGAAACTCGTCCAAATGGAAAAACTCCATGAACAGAATAGATTCAAAACCTTGAAACGGTTACAGGAGAGTCGATAAAAATAGACATGCGTCAAAATGAAAAATTGCTAAAAATGGAAAGGTACGGATATCACATTCTCCCTCTCCAAAACTTAAGAATCAAAAAGCTCGGGGTGTCTCGCACGCATATCCTCATCCAATTCCCACGTTGCTTCCTCCACTCCATGCCTCGACCATTATTGTTTCACCAAGGGGATTGTTTTATGCCTTAACTATTTATCTCGGCGTTCTAAAATCCTCACCGGCCTCTCTTCAAATGTAACGTTCTTCTCGATCTCCACGCCCCCGAATTCAATAACGGGAGTTGGGTCTCGTACATACTTCCTCAACTGAGAAACTTGAAATACACTACGCACATGGCTCAACGATGGGGGTAATGCCAAACGGTAGGCCAACTCTCCTACTCGTTCCAATATCTCGAAAGGTCCAATATACCTTGGCCTAAGCTTCCCCTTTTGCCAAAACAGAAAACTACCTTCGATGGAGACACTCTCAACAAGGCATGATCCCCAACCTCAAACTCCAAGGGTCGATGCCTAACATCCGTATAAGTCTTTTGTCGACTCTGAGCCGCCAACATTCTCTCTCGAATCAACTCGACATTCTTCCCCGTATCCAACACAAGATCCGGCTCGGTGCCAACTAAATCGGACGGCTCATTCCAACATATCGGTGATCGACACCGTCGGCCATAAAGCGCCTCATACCTTGCCATCTTAATCGACGCATGCCAGCTATTATTATAAGTAAACTCGATCAGGGCCAGATGTTCTTCCCAATTACTACTCCAGTCTAGCGCACACACGCGCAACATGTCTTCGAACGTCTGAATAGTATGCTCGGACTGTCCATCGGTCTGAGGATGGAAAGATGTAATCAAACGCAAACATGTCCCTAATGCCTTATGTACTGCCTGCCAAAAGTGCGATACAAACCGACCATCTCTGTCCGAAATAATAGTCTTCGGCGTACCATAAAGTCTCACGATCTGCGCAATAAAAATACGAGCCAATTTTTTTGGACCCCAAGTGTCCTTGATATCAAGAAAATGTGCCGAATTAGTTAGTCGATCCACGATCACCCATACTATCTTCATTCCCGTCTTCGTCCTCGGCAAATTTGTGACATAATCCATAGAGACGTCCTCCCACTTCCATTCCAGGACGGGGAGTGGTTTCAACAACCCGGATGGCCACTGATGCTCGATTTTGACTTGCTGACAAGTCAAACAATTAGCCAGAAACTGTATTACCTCATTCTTCATGTCATTCCAATGGAAATTCTTCCTCAAATCCTTATACATTTTACTCGAGCCCGGATGGACGGAGTAAGGTGACGCATGAGCCTCTCGCATAATACCCTGCCTCAATTCCATGTGGTTTGGAACACACAGCCAACCTTGGAATCTCAACACACCATCCTCATGAATCATGAATCTTGGGGACTTCGCCTTCACCACATTCTCACGGAGTTGAATAAACATCAGATCTTCTAACTATCTCGATTAATGTCGTCAACCACATACGAAGAGATCTCAAGAGTGCGCAACTGCCTAGCACTCCCTCGTAGCACAACCTTAATACTCAACCACATCAAATCTCGCTGGAGCCCTGGCTGGGCCGTGAGTTACTCAAGTGACCGAAGTGATACCGATTTCCGACTCAAGGCATCTGCCACCACATTTGCCTTGTCCGAATGATAAAGGATCTCGGGATCGTAATCCTTAATTGACTCCAGGCACCTTCTCTGTCTCATATTCAGTTCTTCTGTGAAGATGTAACACCCCAAACTAGGCGGATATTACAGTGCCGTGGACCCCCGACTGGGACCCACTAGGCGAATGAAAATGAATGAATTACGCAGGGTAAATGTAGTACCGAACCACATTACAACAATAATTACTCCGATGAGGAGTTTCATACAACACATCCAGGATAATACAGAATACATGTATATTTTATATGGAGATAAAATATACAACACCGAGTGAAATGAGTATTCAAACGGAATGTCTGCAGCGGAATAAATGAAGGAAACATAAATGACTGAAAAGACTGGGACCCCCTTCTAGTATCATTGGGACTCCTCGCCGTCAACGTGCTCTCCCCGTGCCTTTGCCTTGCCACGACCTGAAAAACAATATCCCCAAACGAGGTCAGTTACACAGAACAACAATCCTCAAGAGTTGAATAAACACAATCATGCATATGTTGTATAAACCACAAGTTCGATCAAAAATGAATCGGTTAGATTACAGCCCAATATTGTTGAAAACATAAGCAATCAAACATGCTGTATGAATCAACTAACAGTACGGCTCAAAGGGTGGCGCCACACTACGCCCGGGATGGAAATGTGTCCGTGCACAAGCCACCAACGAGTATCGATCGAATACACGTGTGGTCTTGTACCTAATCAGTCTCACGAAGCAATCTACTCGTGTGCACAGTCCAATGTGAGGCCAACAACCAACACATGACGGGGTATCCGACTCTCGAATCCGCAACTGATGATATCCAGATATTAAGTCGATCTTGGAAAATACTGAAGCTCCCTGAATTTGATGTAAGAGATCATCAATACGGGGTAAGGGATATTTGTTCTTGATCGTCACCCGGTTCAATTCCCGGTAATCAATGCACAAGCGGAACGAACCATCCTTCTTCTTGACAAACAACACCGGTGCTCCCCACGGGGACGCACTCGGACGGATATAACCTTTCTCGAACAATTTCTCAAGTTGATTCTTCAACTCCTGCATTTCGGTCGGGGCCATCCGGTACGGTGCCTTTGATATCGTGGACGTACCGGGCTCCAACTCAATCGTGAATTCCACATCTCTCTGTGGAGGCAAACCAGGTAATTCGTCTGGAAATACATCGGCATATTCTCTCACGACCGGAATATCTGTCAACATTACTGATGGTTTCTCGGTCTTGGTCATATAGCACCAATAACCAATACACCCCTGATTGAGTAATCTCACTGCTTTCATCAAATTAATAACTCTTCCGAGCTTGGGATTACCTCCCGAAACACACATTCGACCCCATCGTGCAAAATGATAGTGACCATACGCTACGGACACTAATGATGGCATCATGACGATCCATCCAATCAATACCCAAGATGATGTCGTCTCTCGGCAAATCTACTACGATTAGGTCCACCGCCATACATGACCCCGGTCAATCGACAATTCAATCTCACGATTTCGATAATTCGCCTACCATCGTAGGCCAATGACATAAGGCTCACAACTAGTAGAACTACCCACGTAGTCTACTCAAACATGACTCGGAAATGAATGAATGTGATGCACCAAGATCAAAAACGGTACACACAAAGTTGAGATAGAATATCGAGTGTACCGAGATCATTCGGGCCTCTGGATCGTCGGTCTTCTTCATCTCAGAAATTGGGCTTGCCGCCCCGAACCGATGCTCTGCCTCGATAGCTTTTGGCTCCGCCTTTGATAGCTCCCGCTGCCTTAAACGATGCTGACTGAGTGGCCTGATTCTGCACCGCTGAATGTCCTGGGGCCTGAGATGACGCCGGAGTGGGTTTAGAGTCCCTTCGGCAAAAACGGGCCCTATGCCCAGCAATTCCACAGTTATGGCATGTGACAGCCTGTTTCGGACATTTGGTGCTGAAATGACCCTATTCTTCACAGTTAAAACAGGTGACAACCGAACTAGCCGCCCGTGACTGAGATTCCGCGGGTTTAGGCGCCATAGGAGGTCGCTCAGAAAAGGTAGAGCCCGCACATGGTTTCTTGAAAGTGGCCTGACTGCCGTCAGACTGATTACGGTTCTTAGACTTCTTGCCAGCAGATGAAGGTTGTTGCTTAGAAATCTCCTTAGCAGTAAGCTCATAAGTAAGAGCTTTCTCGATGAATTCGGCCAGGGTGGTGCAATTATGATTAAGCAACTATAGCCGCATACGAGGTTTCAGCCTCTTGCTGAAATACTTGATCTTGTCCGCCTCAGAGTGAATGATAGATGAGGCAAACGGAAGAAGTTCCTGAAATTTTTCGGCGATGACAAGAACATCGTCGTCCGCTGAGTGGTCAGGAGTGAGTAATTCTGACAGCTTGGCCTCTCTGAGTGGGGCCGGATAATACCTCTCCATCATGAGAGTCTTGAACTGATCCCAAGTACACGATCCTTCGGTGGGCTTCAACGACAACCACCAAGAATGAGCGCTCTTACCAAGATAGTAAGCCGCAACTGAGACTTTGTGTCCTTCGGGACACTCTACCATAGCGAATAACATCTCAAAATGTTCGAGCTAATGAACAATATCCGCCGGCTCAGATGAGCCTTCAAAAGTAGGTGGCCTTTGGCGAGAGATGTCGCCGATGATACTGCTCACATTCCTCTCTTGCCTCTGAGGTGGCGGCGGAGGAGCCTGTTGATTTTGACTAGTGGAGTTATGCATCGTCTCAATTAGTTGTGCTATCTGCGCCACTTGGGCCATCATGCCCTGCATAAAAGCGAGTGGGTCAACCCGAACACCTTCTGGCTGAGCCGTGTCCCAGGTACAACTCCCCGATAGTGAATGATCACGTCCAGGTGAATGAGTGGCAGCGTCGCTGCTCGATGAATTAGCATTATTTCTTGCATTTGCACGTGTATTCACACGAGCTCTCGGGATTCGGACCGCACCACGGCCTCATCCTCCGCGTCCTCTTCTCGCTCTCTCCATACTGAACTAGGAAAGTCACATGATGATTAATATATTCCCCGCATGAATATCACGTTATGATTATGACATGAGATGATGAAAATGAGCATACACGCTCTAACACAGTGATTACATGAATGATTAACTGAGGTGACATGATTATCTGATGAAATTATTGAATTGATTATCTTGAACAAGTTAACAAGATTAATGATATGATCTTCCAGATCAACAACCGAGTAATGAAATGAATTGAGTGATTAATGAGTTAACATGACCGTCCTGGTCAAAATGAAAATGATGATTGAAGATTGTTAACTGATGAATTATGAATGAATGATTATTGCCAGAAATTATACCCTGGCTATAGAAATCTTACAGTTCTTGTTCTGATTGGCTAGTAATTTGCACAGGTCACACGTGACGCGAAAGTCCAATGATACTAGTCCGATGATGATGATTTCAAATGAGACATGACTCGGAAGGTAGTATTCAAAACCACGCTCCAATACCAACTCTGTAACACCCCAAACTAGGCGGATATTACAGTGCCGTGGACCCCCGACTGGGACCCACTAGGCGAATGAAAATGAATGAATTACGCAGGGTAAATGTAGTACCGAACCACATTACAACAATAATTACTCCGATGAGGAGTTTCATACAACACATCCAGGATAATACAGAATACATGTACATTTTATATGGAGATAAAATATACAACATTGAGTGAAATGAGTATTCAAATGGAATGTCTGCAGCGGAATAAATGAAGGAAACATAAATGACTGAAAAGACTGGGACCCCCTTCTAGTATCATTGGGACTCCTCGCCGTCAACGTGCTCTCCCCGTGCCTTTGCCTTGCCACGACCTGAAAAACAATATCCCCAAACGGGCCGCCATACGTAACAACAATCCTCAAGAGTTGAATAAACACAATCATGCATATGTTGTATAAACCACAAGTTCGATCAAAAATGAATCGATTAGATTATAACCCAATCTTGTTGAAAACATAAGCAATCAAACATGCTGTATGAATCAACTAACAGTACGGCTCAAAGGGTGGCGCCACACTACGCCCGGGATGGAAATGTGTTCGTGCACAAGTCACCAACGAGTATCGATCGAATACACGTGTGGTCTTGTACCTAATCAGTCTCACGAAGCAATCGACTCGTGTGCACAGTCCAATGTGAGGCCAACAACCAACACACGACTTAAATGTGCCTGACATGAAAATCCTACACATACCAACCGGCACGCCAGTATGACCCGGAATGCCACAATATAACAAAAGTGACATCGAAAATGAATAACGACTCACCGAGATGAAATGATTGTGAAATGAATGACAACTCAATGAAATGATTGGAACTGTCATTCCTTGTGACTGAAGTGATTAATTGACAATGACAAGTATTGATACGGTTAATACAATGATGAATGAGTTATGATCATGAATGAACAACAACAAAAGGAATGAATATCCTTTTAACCGAGTAAGAATTAACTTACACAATACCGATGAAGAATATCCTTCCACGAACAAACGTCCTAAATGAAGTGTCAGTCGCTCGAACAACCTTGAATAACACAATTACCAACAATCCGCTCAATAAACGAATCAAACACGATTATAACGAACTCAAGGCGTCAAAATGACTAAACCAAGTTCATTGAGGCATTATATCGAATACATTGTGGCCAAACTCCGATTGTTTACAATCAAATCTCAATATGCCATTATCAAATCCCCCAAGAAGTGTTTCAAACCAACAAAACATCTTCCAAATGATCAATAATCCAAAATGAATATCCAAAAACGTGATTATAACGACAATTAATCGAAAACCCCCAATTCCAACTCGATGTTCAAAGTGTTCTTGAATAATCCCTCAATAATCCAATGAATCTTTATACAAAATCATAATCATATACATATCCCTTCATATAACATGATTATAACGTCCAAAAAATCATATCTCAACACAAAATCGAAATCCAAGATGTTGAAGAAATTACCTCAAGAAGATCCAACCACTTCGATCCGATGAACACAAGTTAAATCGAGTATCCAAGCTTCCCAAATGAATGAAGATGATGAAAATCTAACATTCAGGTGATTGAGGATGGAAAAATCCCTCCTTCAAGTCTCTCTCTCGGAACAAAGAAGAAAAAGGATGAAAATGATGAAAAAGTCCCGGCCGGGTCCTTATATACTGCCGGAAGGAGGGATAGAGAACCCCTCCTTCACGTTCTTGGGCAGCATCCAATAGAGAACCCCTCGACAAACCTACGATAATACCCGGTCAAACCTAGAAAACTACGGACTTCCTTCACGTTCTTTGGCGGCTCCCAATCCAACACTGCCTTTATCTTGTGTGGGTCCACACGAACACCCTCGGCCGAGATCACGTGACTGATAAACATAACCTCTCGCAACTAAAACTCACACTTTGAGAACTTCGCATAAAGACGCTGAGTTCTCATGATTCCCAACATGATATGCAAATGACGTGCAGGCTCCTCCTCACTCCGCGAGTAAATCAGAATATCATCGATAAAGACGACTACACATTTATCGAGATATTCGATAAAGACCTTGTTCATTAGTTGCATGAACATGGCTGGGGCATTGGTTAACCCGAACGGCATAACCACAAACTCGTAGTGGTTGTATCTCGTCCGAACGGCCATCTTAGGAATATCGGAATCCTTCACTCGGAGCTAGTAATACCCCGATTGCATGTCAATCTTTGAGAACATGGTTGCGCCCTATAATTGGTCCAACAAGTCGTCAATCCTCGAGAGCGGATACTTGTTTTTGATGGTCACCTTATTCAACTCGCGATAGTAGATACATAGACGAAGTGACCCATCCTTTTTCTTCACAAACAAGACTGGTGCGTCCTAAGGCGAGGCACTCGGTCGAATATAACCCATGTCTAACAACTCTCCCAACTATTTCTTCAACTCAAACATCTTGGCAGGCACCATGCGGTACGGCGTCTTCGAAATCGGAGCCGCACCTGGCTCTAAATCAACAGTGAACTCAACCTCACGGTCTGGTGGCAAACCCGGAAGCTCATCTAGAAAGACATCAGGATACTCACTCACTACCTGAATAGACGAGAGCTCGACTCCCCCTTCTTCCGATCTCAAAGCAGAACACCAGTAACCAGTGCAACCCCCTCGAAGGAGTTCCACTGCTTTCATGACGCTGCTCAGAAATCTCTGACTACTCCGCTTGCATCCCACAAAAGAATGCTCGGTACCGTCAGAGGCTAACATCGAAATGGTTCTCGCTCTATAATTCATGATCGCCCTATGTCTATCCAACCAATCCTCACCAAGAATCAAATCCTCATCCTTAATGTCTACCACAATCAGATTAGAAGACCAATCCCTCTCCGCGATACTCACTGGAAAATCTCTAACCTCACGATTCCCCACAATACTATCTCCACTAGGCAGTTTAACAACAAATGGTTCACATGAAACTAGACAATTAACATACATACGATGCACATAATACAAATAGATGAAAGAATGCGTAGAACCTGAATCGAATAGCACGGAAATGGGATGGTCAAGGATGTGAATGGTACCTGTAGCCACTGTCGCGTCAGGATCGACAGTTCATCTCATCTCATACACACGGGCGGAATAGACCCCGCACTAGACGCTCCCCCTCTAGAAGGCTGCCCACGTCCTCAACCTCTGCCAAAACTCTGCTGAGGCTGGATAGTTGTCGGTGTCTGATTCATGCTTGGCTCTCCCGCAGCCGGGGCCGACACCTGAGTAACTGCTACCCGACTCGCATCTCTGAAATACTTAGCACGATTCCCCATCCGACCGCAAGTAAGACACTGTAGCGCCAGCCTGTCACACTCACTCATCATATGTCTGGGACGACCGCAGTTAAGACAGGTAGGACCACAAACAGGAACAGTTGGAGCAGACTTGGAACCATTTCCTCGCCCAAATGACGGGGACTGATTCCCGAAGACTCGCGAACCAGACTGAGCCTTCTGATGCCCACCAAACTTACCTCCCGAAAATTGAACGGAGGTTTTCTATTTCTTACCCTTTGTTGCTGCCTCTGTCGCAGAGAAAGACATCTCGTAGGCCATCGCCTTGTTCTGATAATCTTTCAAAGTTGTACACCTAAGGCCTGACATGTAGTGGCGAACCCTCGGCTTCATCCGCATGTCGAAGTGGAGGATTTTATCTAGCTCATCTCGGACCTGATTCCTTACATAATGTAGCTGTTGATTGTAGTCCTTGATCGCCTGTGAAATGGGAACATCCTGGGGTTTTGCTTCAAAGAAGGCTCGAATCCTTCCCTCTTTTACCGGCCACGGACAATCTTCGTCCTCCATCAACTCTTGGAACTCGTCCCACGTAGCAGCCCAATCATGCGGTTTCATTGCCTGCCACCACGTTGCCGCCTCCTTGGTGAGGAAGTACTGAGCGATTGGTACTTTTCTATCCTCGGAGTAGTTAGCCGCCTCAAACACCTTCTCCATCTCGAATAACCAACTCTCCCAACCAGAAGGGTCGGAAGTACCATTGAACTGTGAAGGACGCATAAGAATTACGTCCTAAAGTAGCTTGTCGGTACCATAACCATTAGGCGGAACCGGATTAGCATTAGCTTGGTTGACCAGAACGGCCAGAGTCAGTAGCGTCATCTGATTTGCTACTTGCTGTATAATGTTCGCCACTTCAATGTTATCACGAGCATTGCCGAAGCTAGCAGACCGATCCTGCTGGCCCTCTACACTAGGCTGAACACTGTTCGACAATGAAGGCATTGCTGAACCAGCCCCTGAGCTATCGGACATGGCCGCCGCACCGGCTGAGCCATGTCTCCTACCGCGTTCGCGACCGCGTCCGCGTCCTCTACCAGCAGGCATTCTGAAGAAGTAACGGGTGAGTACAATTAAAACACAAAACATATCACGACATTAAGAAAGGAACAACACAGGATAACGCCACGAGTCAAGTCAGGAAAAACTTACGAGCACCGACGTACTGAGATGACGGCGTAGTAGTGATACTATTCAAAAACGACACTCAACTTGATCCAAATAACCGACAGGACAGCCTAGGTATCCATAAACCTAAGTTATGATACCATATTCTGTAACACTCCTAAGACGTTCAGGGCATATTACAGCGTCGTGGACCCCATCCCTTGGAATCCACCAGGCTAACACACAAACTAGAGATGACAACAGTGATAGACATCATCAACATACGAACGACTCCTCAATCCTATTAGGAGTATGCCCTCGAATGCCACTCAGAGGATGATGAGTGAGGGCATTATACTTGTTATTATGTAAATCATTACTATAAGGTAATGAATATTTCTTTATTTACTGGTAGTTACTGGCATTCCTAACTCGTAAATATACATATAGAAACTAGTCTGTGTATTTGAGAGCAAAACGTTCCACTCCTTATTGGATAAGGGGGTCGGCACTGGAAAGGTTTATAGCTCAAATACTTAATCGTTCACAAGTCGATGAAACTTGACTGGGCGTTAAGTTTATGTGAAGACTTGTATGACGTGTTCTTTGACATGGAGAGTGCCTGTTGAACACTAATGGTTAGTGGGAGTATACGTTATAGGTATGCTAATTGGATTAGTATAGTCGAACCGACTCACCCTCGATTCGTCACATGGATTTCACTTTGGGACAGTCAATGACGGAATCGAAAGGTTGTGATAGGTATTCGTCAACCTTTGACTTGACGATTTAGTGGGGATGTGATTGTGACGTCAAGATTTTCATTAGAGTAGTTCGACCTTGTAAACCGGAAGGTGGGGATCAACCTCGACATGCATCTTGATGGGCAAGTAGCAGGTCCTACTGAATACCAAGATAGAATTCTTTCTCCCGTTAGTGAGCGGGTTATATGTCCTATGTGGTTACTGGCAGATAAGATCATAAGTCTTTTGCCAAAGCATTGGAGCTAGTTGTATTGGATACACGAGAGATCGATGATCTCGATTTGCATTAACGCATGCATAGCGTCAAGAAAAGATAGGGTTTGACTGACCGTGACCCTATATCTTTATTGGGACATTTGAGAGAAGGGTTTATACGTATACAGGTATTCACGACAGAATGGTTCTTGAATGATCCCATCATTCGTTCTCAGTTGGGGTACAGTGTAGGCCGCCAGGCTCGCTATGTGGTGCTACTACTCTTTGGTTCCTCCCATTGCTGACTGAGACGGCCCTACCGAGTTGCGCAATAGGATTGACGACGGAATGAATCAAGCTTATTATCTCATTATAAATATTAGGTATTGGATATATAATTTGGGACATTAGATGTCTAAATCCATTTATTGGATAAATTTATTTACGACCTAATGAATTAAATAAATTACTGGGTGATTAATTTAATTCATGAATTTAATTATTTCTTGGAGAAATTAATTGTGTTATTTTGTATATGATATGTTTAATTAATTAGATTAATTAAATGATAAAAATACATCGGAACGGAATCGGAGTTTATCTGTTTGGACTCACGGGAGTCCAAAAAGAACCGAACTCATCCGATTTCTACATGGGCCGCCCCCCATTTCCACGCACCTTCCTTTTGGAATCTTGTCTCCATTCTTTAATGGATGATAATTGTCTTGGTGGGGGTTGATTCTCATTAGCATGAGTTGTTACATGTGGGGAGTTGAATAAAAAGAAAAAAGAAGACAATCACTCTCAACACATTTGAGTTCATACTTTTGAGAGAGAGAGCAAGAGAGAGAGAGAAAATCTTCTCCGAAGTCTTTTTCCTTTTTCTTCAAGTTCTTGATTTTTCCTTGGAGGAAAATTAAGAAATAAAAGATAATATGTGATCAATACACTTAGAGTGTCATAATCACTCTAGTCGTATCCTTAGAGGATAACAAGGTTTAGTCGTTCCGGTCGTTTCTTCGGTGCATGGCAAGTAAAGACGCGGTCCTTTCGGCATTGGATCATCCAAGAGATCGGAGCAAATTGGTTCGTAAGGAATTCCATTAAAGCTTGGGGAATAGCTCAAGAGAAGGAATCTATTTAATCAACGGACTACAAGGGTAAGTTTCTTGTATCTCTTGTGTTCCGTTTAATATTCATATATACGTAGCTCGATCGATCCTCGTAGGGATTCGGATCGAATTAATTTTCGTTTTACCTCTTCCGCTGGACCTTCGTTTTAGGCACCGAATCCCAACAGCGGTATCGGAGCGTAGGTCTTGCGATTGTACATACGATATTGGCATTTGGAATGCTTGATTAGATGATGAATGATTTGGAATCATTTATAGTCATAATCGTGGTATATGTTTTTCGTTCGTTCTAGTTGTATTTTTCGTAAGTTTATGTCTAAATATAAATCTTTAATTTCTGGGAAATATGATTTATATTGAAGATATGAATGTTGGAAAATATAGATATTGGATATCCGGTTGAATAACTAGCCCCGAATTACCGTTGGATGGTCCGGGAATGGTCCGGAAGGAGGGGTCCACAGCCCAGGGCTCGGGGGCCGCGGCCCAGGGCTCAGGGGGCCATGGCCAGGGCTGCTGGGCAGCCCTACTTGCTGCCCCGTGGGATTTCGGGCGCAGTCCAGCCCTTTTCGGACCCGTTTCGGGCTTGTTTTCTTCGTGTATTTCTAAAACTGATTTCTCACATTTTAGATTGGATTTAATATGACTAAAATGATTTATGGTATTTCATTTTATAAGGTAAAATTGATTTATTGGAATACTTGTGATCGACCAAATTATTTTGAACATTTTCATATTACCGATTGTGTGAATCGATTGAATCGGTTCGTATTGTTGATTGGATCATGTATCTCTACGCTTTCCATTTATATAGTATTTATTGGATGAATGCTTTTGAATGGGGATGTGGTTCGTGGACTTAGTTTTGAATCGTTCGTTTTATTTGATTGGGTTGTAAAGGCCGTTTTGAGCCTATTTATTTTACTAGAAATGTTTGTATCTAGGATGCAATTTTCAATGTAAAATTTAGATGTAATGATGAATACCGGAGGAAGATACGTTTCGAGAAGATGAAGATTCAAGACGAAGACTTGTAATTAGATTACGGAGTTTTTGTTTTCTAGGAACGGTCCATGAACCACATGTTGGTAACAACTAGGTTGTGAATGGTTGTTCATATTGTATGAATTTACAAACGTGCTTAAATGAATTAATGTGCAAAGTGTAACATTAATCGCGATAATTCTCCCACAACAAATTATTAAGTTTATAAGGTTTCAAGGTTTTCCTTCCCTCCATCGAGTTTTCGAGAAATTGAAATCCAAACCGGATGTGCTATGTTTCCGAGTTATCGGGGAAGTCGTTCGGGGAGGACGGATAAATTACCGAGAACGCATTTGATGCCTTCGGTTGGAGCAAATTTTATCCTTAGAAACCTGACAGGTTGCCGGATAAGATTCAATTGTGAAACTGATTTGCGTCGATGGTATGAACTTAACTTGTTCACGAACCATAGAAACCGTATAGGTTGAGGGAAGTGAACAAGGGGAAAAAGAAAATCGAATCATCCATTGGATGGGTTGGTGTTGGACACCACTTTATGAAAATTAATAGACTAGAAACATATTCGGTTGCCCTCTATTAAGATTTATAAAGAACTCGATCACCACTATGAAGTAGAGCGACGATACTTCCGGATTTCACATGGGATTGTGTTATTCCGATAAAAATAGTGGGAGCTGGGTAACAAGAATAGTAAAGACCTTAATTCTATACTCAGATCATAATTAAATGAGTCACTAATTAATCTGTCGTACTCAATGCAGACATAACTCTCAATATGACAATGAATCCACTCGCAATTCTACTCGAAAAGAACACCTTGAACGGACCTAACTTTGTGGATTGGCTCCGCAATCTGATGATAGTCCTCGAGGCACTGGGATACGTCTTGGAGACGGACATTCCGGCGCCTCCAGTACGGACAAGAGCCAATCAGGAAGAGATTGAAAACCACGAAAAGTGGGTTAAAAATGACTTGATAGTCCGTGCATATATGATGGCTTCCATGTCTAATGAGCATCAGAGAGATCATGAGAAAATGACTTCTGCTAGGCAGATTCTATCTCACTTAACCGAGCTTTATGGTGAGCCCAGTCGAACTGCTAGATATGAGATATCCAAGCAACTGTTCGTTTCAAGGATGAAGGAAGATGAGAAGGTTGGGGACCACGTCCTCAAAATGATATCCATGATCGAGAGATTGGAGACTCTTGATTTTAAAATGGATACTTCTCTCCAAACCGACCTTATCCTTCAGTCTCTCCCTGATTCCTTGTCACAGTTTGTTATGAACTTTAACTGCAATGAGATTGCATGTAATTTAGCTGGGCTAATGAACAAACTTGTGACCGCTCAGTCTGTGATGAAGACTCCGCGGATGAAGGAGTCTGCTCTTGTGATTTCTTCTGGACCTCGGAGGTCTAAGAACAAGAAGAAAAAGACCAATAAGCAGACTGGACCACATGTCAAGGACTTCAAGGGCAAGGGCAAGGCCCCAACGGTTCCGAAGAACAAGAAGAAGAAGGATGCTTGTCTCAAGTGCGGTGAGCTGGGCCACTGGGCTAGAGACTGTCCGATTCTTCATGGCACTTCAGGTACAGAACTTTTAGTTTTGGAAACAAATTGTTCTTCTACTGTATTTTCTACTTCCTGGATACTGGATTCTGGTGCTAGTTCTCATATTTGTACCATGAATCAGGATCTGGAACAAAGTAGGAATCTTGGAGCTAGATAAGTTATGATCACTGTCGGAAGTGGGCATAGTGTCGAGGCAACTGACATAGGATCACTTCTTTTGGGTTTAGAATCCGGTTTTTGTTTTGACTTTAGAAGATGTACTTGTTTTGCCCAAGGGGTACAAAAACATTGTATCCATTCTGGTCATGGACCGAAAAGGCTTTTCATTTTTCATTGGTGATGGTTCCTGCAAAAGTTATTTCAGAAATAAACTAGTAGGTACTGTTACATTGTTAAATGGATTGTATCATCTAAATCTCAGCAACAAAGTAGTTGTGAATACTATGACCAGAAAACGTGGTAGGGATGAAGCCAATCAAGTTTTAAAATGGCATCTTAGACTTGGTCATGTTGGTCAGTCCAAGGTTTACAAGATGGAAAAAGATGGACTTATGGGTCCATTGGGATCGGATCCCTTTCCTACTTGTGAATCTTACCTTAAAGGCAAAATGACTAAGTCCCCCTTCACAAGGACTTTTGAAAGAGCCGCTGATAAACTGGGATTAATCCATACCGATGTATGTGGTGCTTTGGAAGCAGCACATGACGGACATCAATATTTCATTATGTTTACAGAAGATCATACTAGGTATGGTTATGTATACTTAATGAAACATAAATCCGAGACCTTTGAGAAATTCCAGGAATTCAAGGCCCTAGTCGAGAAACAAACTAGTAATCATATCAAAGCACTTCAGTTGGACCGAGGTGGAGAGTATATGAGTACGGAGTTTGACGATTTCCTTAAGGAACATAGAATATTATCACAACTAACACCTCCAGGTACTGCTCAGTTAAATGGTGTGTCAGAAAGAAGGAACCAGACCTTGTTGGACATGGTCCGTTTCCATGATGGGCTATACTGACTTACTGATTTACCTGTGGAGGTATACACTCCTGACTGTTGCATATATCTTGAACAGATGTCCTTCCAAATCCGTTCCTAAAACTCCACATGATATGTGGGAAGGCAGGAAACCAAGTCTTAATCACATCAGGATTTGGGGATGTCCCACCTATATTAAGAAGACTAAGGTGGAAAAGTTGGAAGCATGGTCCGTAAAGGGACATTTCATTGGATTCCCGTCTAAGACGATGGTTTATCTATTCTACATGCCCAAAGATCGAAAGATCGTTGTTGCTTTGCAAGCACACTTCCTGGAAGAAGAGCTCATTCAGGAAGGCGGAGCAGGTAGAAATATTTCTTTGGAAGTATATAATGAAACTCCACAGGAGACACCTGTGCAAGAAATTGGAACCGAACCTTTTGAAACGCAAGTACAACCACCTCGTAGGTCTAGTAGGGTGTCTCAATTACCTGAGAGGTATAGTTTTATGCACTTGGAGGAAGTGGGTTTCCACAAGGTTCCAGGTGATAAACAAAAGACCGACCCGCGACCAATGACCTTGCAATGATGGATGTAGACTCCATGAAATAGACTGTAGCAGTCTTCATGTAGTTGGGACCTTCGTTTTGACGAGGCAGTCAAAGAGTTTGACTTCGTGCAAAATGAAGAGGAACCTTATGTATACAATAGGGTTAGTGGGAGCAAGATCACATTCTTAGTACTATATGTAGATGACATTCTACTAATAGGAAATGATGTGGGAATGCTTAGTTCTGTGAAAGCTTGGATTTCGAGTAATTTCTCCATGAAAGACTTGGGAGAAGAAACTTATATTCTTGGGATTCGACTCTACTGGGATAGATTGAAGAGAATGATAAGTTTTTCCAAATCCCTCTATATAGATAAAATCTTAAAGCGATTTAAGATAGATTATTCTAAAAGAGGGTTCCTATCGATGCGACATGGAATAAAACTCACCTTGAAGATGTGTCCTCATAGTGAGGAACAATGAAAGGAAATGAGTAATATACCCTATGCTTTGGAAATTGGGTAGCCTTATATATACTCTATTGTGTACGAGACCTGTCATTGCGCATGCTGGGAGCGTGGTAAGTAGGTTTCGGGCTAACCCAGTTAAGGAACATTAGAATGCCGTAAAAGAACGTTCTCAAGTACTTTAGAAGAACTAGAGACCTGGTTCTTAAATATGGCGGTGGAGAACTGAATGTAAAGGGATTCACTGTATTGGACTTCCAGGACAGAAAGATGATTCTATGTCTACTTTTGGCTACATTTACTCTTAATGGAGGAGCAGTATCATGGCATAGTGCCATGTATAGCGTGACTGCTGGTTCCACCTATTAGGCTAAGTATAAAGCGGCCTCGGAGGCTTCCAAATGAAGGGTTAAGAAGCTACTGGGTAAACTTCACGTGACACCATGTGCTGTACTGCCTATTTTCATTTTTATACGATAATAATAGAGCGGTAGCACAGGCCTGAGAGCCGAGGTTTTGTAATGGTATAAAACATATTGAGAGAGAGTATCATCTCGTAAGAGAATTTGTTCGCATAGAGATACATTGTGCTGCATAGAGTAGAGTTAGCCGACTACGTCGCTGATCCACTGACCAAGCCACTTTCTCAGATTAGCTTGGAGCGTCATCTGAAAACATGGGTATTAGATACTATATTGTGTGGCATTGAGTGCAAGTGGGAGATTGTTAGGAGTATGCCCACGAATGCCACTCAGAGGATGATGATTGAGGGCATTGTACTTGTTATTATGTAAATCATTAATTTAAGGCAATGAATATTTCTTTATTTACTGGTAGTTACTGGCATTCCTAACTTGTAAATAAACATATAGAAACTAGTCCGTGTATTTTAGAGCAAAATGTTCCCCTCCTTATTGGATATGGGGGTCGACACTGGAAAGGTGTATTGCTCAAATACTTAATTGTTCGCAAGTCGATGAAACTTGACTGGGCATTAAGTTTATGTGAAGACTGGTATGACGTGTTCTTTGACATGGAGAGTTCCCGTCGAACACTAATGGTTAGTGGGAGCACACGTTATAGGTATGTTAATTGGATTAGTATACTCGAACGGACTCACCCTCGATTCGTCACACGAATTTCACTCCGGGACAGTCAATGACGGAATCGAAATGTTGTGATAGGTATTTGAAACCTTTGACTTGAGGATTTAGTGGGGATGTGCTTGTGACGTCAAGATTTTCATTAGAGTAGTTCGACCTTATAAACCGGAAGGTGGGGGTCAACCTCGACGTGCATCTTGATGGGCAAGTAGCAGGTCCTACTGAATACCAAGATAGAATTCTTTCTCCCGTTAGTGAGCGGGTTATATGTCCTATGCAGTTACTGGCAGATAAGATCATAAGTATTTGTCCAAAGAATTAGAGCTACTTGTATTGGATACACGAGATCTCGCTGATCTCGATTTCCATTAATGCATGCATAGCGTCAAGAACAGATAGGGTTTGACTGACCGTGGCCTTATATCTTGATCGGGACATTTGAAAGAAGGGTTTATACGTATACTGGTATTCACGACAGAATGGTTCTTGAATGATCCGATCATTCGTTCTCATTTGGGGTACAGTGTAGGCCACCAGGCTGGCTAGGTGGTGCTACTACTCTTTGGTTCCTTCCATTGCTGACTAAGACGGACCTACCGAGTCGCGCAATTAGATTGACGACGGAATGAATCCAGCTTATTATCTCATTATGAATATTAGATATTGGATATCTAATTTGGGACATTAGATGTCTAAATCGATTTATTGGATAAAATTATTTACGGCCTAATGAATTAAATAAATTACTGGGTGATTAATTTAATTCATGAATATAATTATTTCTTGGAAAAATTAATTATGTTATTTTGTATTTGATATGTTTAATTAATTGGATTAATTAAATGATATAAATACATCGGAACAGAATCGGAGTTTATGTGTTTGGACTCACGGGAGTCCGTAACGAACCGAGCTCGTCCGATTTCTACATGGGCCACCCCCCATTTCCACCCACCGTACTTTTGGACTCTTGTATCCATTCTTTAATGGATGATAATTATCTTGGTGGGGTTGATTCTCATTAGCATGAGTTGTTACATATGGGGAGTTGAATAAAAAGAAAAAAGAAGACAATCACTCTCAACACATTTGAGTTCATACAGTTGAGAGAGAGAGCAAGAGAGAGAGAGAGAGAGAGAGAAAATCTTCTCAAAGTCTTCTTCCTTTTTATTCAAGTTCTTGATTTTTCCTTGGAGGGAAATTAAGAAATAAAAGATAATGTGTGATCAATACACCTAGAGTCTCATAATCACAAGCAAAGCTTCTACAATCTTGTTCTAGCCGTATCCTTAGAGGATAACGAGGTTTAGTCGTTTCGGTCGTTTCTTCGGCACGTGGCAAGTAGAGACGCGGTCCTTTCGGCGTTGGATCATCCAAGAGCTCGGAGCAAATTAGTTCTTAAGGAATTCTATTAAAGCTTGGGGAATAGCTCAAGAGAAGGAATACATTTAATCAACGGACTACAAGGGTAAGTTTCTTGTATCTCTTGTGTTTCGTTTAATATTCATATATACGTAGCCCGATCGATCTTCGCAGGGATTCAGATTGAATTAATTTTCATTTTACCACTTCCGCTGGGCCTTCATTTTAGGCACCGAATCCCAACAAATCCAAAACATACATAATAAGTAAACCGAATTTAGCAGTACAATGCAACGTTAAACCAACCCCAAATCGGGTAGTCAACAAGTACAATGTTCACAGGAAAGAAGTACTCGAGTACTGAAGCAACAACATGATTAATAAAATATAAAAGACATGACAGCACGAACGGTCATTGAACAGAATCACTCTTGCCCGTCATCCTTGTACTGCCTGCATGATCGTTCGCCTCCAAGACTTGTACCTGAAATACAAAAGTATTTCCCCCATTTAAGGGGTTAGCGACAACTGCTAGTGCAAGTACATTACATTTGAACTACCATTCTAATCAGATGAAATATTCGCCAAAATCATTTTAGAAAATATTTTATATTCCGAAATATTACAGTGCACAAGCACAAAACACAGTTCTCTAGAAAAACATTTCAAAGGTTAACCATTGGTACGAGACTCACGGCCACCTCACCCCGCAGAGGCCCCATCGGACCATACCTGGGTGGTTAACCCCAGTTCGTGATATCCATACACACGGCACTATGTATCCCCAGAGGCCCCGTCGGACCATTCCTGGGTGAACATATACATTCAAATCCACAACATACACAGGAAGCCATAATCTAAATATTAGAATATGCAAATAAATGTAAAGTACTTGCCTTTGAGACATCTTCGACGAAACGGGAACGAACAACGACTAGGAATGACCCGGAGGGAACACGACCATTCCTAAATGAGAGATTAACACAACTCAGTCCTACACGATAACAATAATCAAACGGAAGATGCCCACAACCCCGATTAACAATCATAAACATACACGGACGAGGAATATGGGCGAGGGTTTTCATAAAACCTCCCTAAATCAACAATCCATGAATTAAACACGACGGAAATGGATTGGGAATCACCCAACAATAATAGTCAATAAGAAATATCACAACACAAAAGAACAATTCGAGTTCAATCTAGACAAATCTCGAAAAACTCCAAAATGGATAAAGGTAGGGTTCTAAGCCAAATACCTTGTATTCGGACGGAGGAAGATGATTATGATGATGATAAACTTCACTTGGAACACAATAATCGATCTCTCAAGGAACTCCAGGGATAAATCTTGAACAATCGCTCCAATCGCTCATAGGAACTCACTCATGGACGAAGAAGGAAGAAAAGAGGAAATGACGTGGAGAAGGGTCTGCTCAGGTTTATAAAACCTGACCACTCATTACATACGTTAACATGCTGATGTTAACATATGCTACGCCTATTACGTACGTAACACTCAGGTGTTAGCATACTAATGGCTCGGCAGAACAATCTGCCTAATTTGATGAGGCCGATCGCATACGCTACACGAGACAGTTAGCATACTCTATAAGGAACTTACGTACATAACAGCCGCGAGTTAACGTACGTAAGGACTCGGCAAAAACTGGGCAGAATCCACTGTCCAAAACGCTTAGGACCATAACATAAGTTATCACCAGGGTGTAACGTACGTTATAAAGGCATCGGTAGCGCACGCAAGAAAGCATGCATAACGTACGTTATGCATGCAGCAGTTCAACACTGCTGAATACAATTTGCTGCACAGGACGGTACGAAGTAAAAACGCAAAACAAGGATAGAACCCAAAACTGTAAATACGAAATATTCATGACGACGAAGCTAAGTGTTGAAAGGAAATACGATTCCGACTACTGGGGAATTCGAAATACGACAAATGAGATAAAATTCTCTAAACTTATAGGAAATTAGAAAATGGCCCAAACGTCCGAAAATCACGATACAACATCGTATTAACAAACCAAAACTCACAACATGAACAACTAAACCATACGAACTCATGTAAACAAAGAAACAACGAAGTCGAATGAGTTTAACGAGAATCGAACATACATGCGACAAAACATAAGCCAAAACGAAATTACGTAAAAACGTCTCCGAAACTCGTCCAAATGGAAAAACTCCCAGAACAAAATAGATTCAAAACGTCGAAACGGTTACAGGCGAGTCAATAAAAATAGACATGCGTCAAAATGAAAAATTGCTAAAAATGGAAAGGTTCGGATATTACAGATAAACCCCCCAAAAAGTAATCGCGGCAGTGACTATTGATAAAACTAATTTTTTGTTTGAACTTTGTACTAGTTGAACTCGGAACACCAAGCGGGAATAATCCCACCTAAATAGACTTCATCTTAATTTCAAGCCGCCCAAAAAGGGTTCAATCAATATTATTTTTTACCATGATTATTCCGATTGAAGATCTTCTATCCATGGGTGGCGTGATTTCTTCTAACATATTTCCGAATTTATCCTAGTTTCCTAATTTTCTGCAAGAAATGAGGGTAACTCTCTGTTTGTGGTTTAGAGAGGGATCCGCAGTTTAGAGAGGGATCCGCAGAAAAAGAAGATTATAAGAACGTCTGTGATGCAAATTCTCTTGTTTAGAGAGGAATCCGAAATAGGCATATAATGTTTCTTATTAAAATTAACAAAAAAATCTAAAATTAATATATTTGTTAATATTAGGAAAAAAAAGTTTGACTTAAAAAATAATTGTGATGCAACGTAGCTAGTGACTTGAGTTTGTTTTCGGGGAGTGCTATTTACACTCCATTTTTCAAAACGGCCCAGGTTATCAAATTCAACCACATGTTTCTTGCCATCCCAACTTTTAGTTAGTTTCAACATTATTGACAATCCCCGAACCTCCTTCTTCTCTTCCTTCTTCTCTTTAGACATTGTTTTATCTTTATCCCCTGTAACTTGAGGTGATCTTTCTATAACTTCAGTGTTAGTCTCTGTCCTTCATGTTCATCATTCCCTGGAAGTTTAAACCCAAAAACAAGTTATGTCAGTTATTGCAAAATGATGATGTTAGGGTAAACTTCTGATATTCAAGTCCAAAACAAAATAATACAAGCAAGACAGTATATTTACTGTAGCATTACCAAGAAGTTCATCAGGAGACTCATCAAAACTGCTGCTATAGTAACCATTCTCCAAAGTCATATCCATTATTGGTTCAGTCTAAAAGTCATCATTGTCATAATCTGACTCTTCACATGTCGCCATATCAAAATATGCATAATAGCGAAATTAACCCATCATAAAGTACTTCATAATATCAATATAAATCTGAAAATGAACTAAACTCATCAAAATACCATCTTAATCATAAAATCCACTAACATTATCAAACATAAATGTTAAAAAAAATGAAACCACATCACATTCCTGACTTGATCGGTTTTGACATATCGAAGGTCATACATGTTACAGAAACATAGTTAGTTCAAATGGTTTCAAGGTTTTAAAGTAGTCAACCTCTTAAAATAATAACAACAATATGCTTCTCTTTGGGTAACAGAATTAGTAGTTCTAACATTAATATTCATAACTCCTACTCCCCCTAACAGTGAATTAACAATCGACCCAAATAAACAATATGTATGAAACTTTACCGTTGAATCGTCTGCCCTGCCAAGAAGCCTAGGACCCAGTCGCCTTTGTAACACCCCCAAACCACTCGGGAATATTACAGCACCGCAGACCCTCTCCGCGAGGATCTACCAGGCTAGATACAAAACAATGCATCACTTCACATGCCGACATGGCTACATAAAGGACCATTAGACCGATTTGGTCTTATATCACAACACACACAACAATACATACAAGATCCTTGCCCAGAACACATACCCACGCAGGGGCTAGAATACAATAACACTTCCATAATTCGAGAAAATAACACATCGGAGGAATAACCAACACGACTCTACCAAATACTCTATAGGTCTTCACGTGATTAGTATCTTCGTCTCCCATCATCCTTCGTATCGATCCTGTGATTCGCTCCCCAGCTACCTGCAAGTACACGGACGCACATGACATCCACCCCGAATACTCGGGGGTTAGCAAAATTCCACTGTTTTGCTAGTGCAAGTATAAAACAAAAGTACAAGCCATACACAACGTGCTTCAAGAATATAAAATCTTGAATATATTTACCGAGATAAATCACTTAATCAAAACAGTTTGATTTATAAAAGGTAGGAATAGAACCATGTATCTCATACAAAATATTTTACGGTCTCGGGAGTTTGAAAACATTTGGAAATAAGGAATTCTCAAGTCTTTCGAAAACACTTGGGGACACGGCCCAAAATCATCTTTCCAAAATACGATTCCAATAATAAAACAGGGTTTCACAACCCAATTCACAACACACGGGGTCCAAGACCCGAATCATAAGCCACAGGTCCACGACCCGAATAACATAACACATGTTCCTAAGGATTATTCGCGTCCCGTGCTAACAAGCCACGAACCTCAGATGCTCCCGTAGAACATACCCGAGTGAATAATCAATAGGAAACCATACCAAATCACATGTCCTCGTGACAACAGTCACAGAACCATTCCAAACCACAACCATAAGTTATCCCGGCATCGGGCTAACAAGCCACGAATCTCGGAGTCCCCGCAAGACATACCCGATGATAACCCCCACAAGTTATCTCGGCATCGGGCTAGCAAGCCCCGAACCTCGGAGTCCCCGCAAGACATACCCGGATTGGATAACCCTACGGTCACGCCCGACCCATACTAGCAAGTATGGATACCGGAGATTCAACAATCCTACCCGTAGGCACATCACTTTCAGCAATCACATAACAATGAGTAGAACATCAAGCCAAGCAACACTTAAACATCACAACCTCCTTTCAAAGGAGTAACAACTAATATCCCACGTAATACATTCTTAACGAACAAGTACACATAACATTACGTAATCCCCGGCAAAGGATTACGGTCTAATAAACTCATTCAAAGTGATCATATCATCTTTTCAACATACAAAACCAACACACATATTCCGAGAACACATATATTCACGAAGTACATAAATTATCGTTGAAAGACAACATTTATCGAGAATATACCGATCCCTTTTTACGTTCATTAAACATTGGGTTTCGCATTTAAATCCTTTACCATTA
The DNA here is from genome assembly GCA_033398695.1 of Orobanche coerulescens. Lineage (NCBI taxonomy): Eukaryota > Viridiplantae > Streptophyta > Magnoliopsida > Lamiales > Orobanchaceae > Orobanche > Orobanche coerulescens. Next base: position 102,381,242 of record CM065813.1, on the reverse strand, counting down.
ATTACGCCTACGAAACATGAAACGTATGGACAAGATACTTGCCTCGATATCACGAGCTTAAACGATTTAACGGGCACGATCGGGAAACCTTCGAACTTCCAAAAACGAACAAGACTTCGACAGCCCACGAATACTACGAAAATAGCATCACCACGAATCAATAACACTAATCGAAAACCGAAACGATCCTAAAAACGACAAGGATCTAAGTGTTCTCGAAGAAATCAAGAATCGTTGATCCGGGCTATAAAAATCAATGAACGGTTAACAAAATCCGAAGATTACGGTCAAGACAAACAAGAACAAATAACCGATCGGATGAGATCGGTTAAGAATCACAAATCCAAGCAAAAACCCCAAATTTAAGAAAATAGGGTTCTAACAAGAGATTACCTTGATTTGGACCAAGAAGACGATTAGATGTTGTTAAACATCTACAAATCCGCTCAAAGATGAAGCTAGAAGAAAAAGATCGGTCCTACTCGCCTCTGGATCTCACTCCCGTCGTAAGGGATGAAGAAAAGTGGGAAAATGACGACTTAATGTTGTTGTCCAGTATTTATACTGGACAGTTATTAGCGCGCGCTAAACACCCTGCATTAGCGTGCGCTAACGGGGTCAACGCTCCAGAGAAACTGCCTATAACAACGTTAGCATGCGCTAGCTAAAAGCCATAGCGTGCGCTAACGGGTCACAAAACCAGTCCAATAGCCCCTGGACAGAACTGCACCTACCGGGTAGCGTGCGCTAGAAAGAAGAGAGAGCGTGCGCTAAGCAGTCGATAGCGTGCGCTAGCTATCGGCCTTAGCGTGCGCTAACAAAGCTCCAGTCCCAGTCCAGTAGCTACTGGACTGTCTCCGGACTGTCAGTTAGCGTGCGCTACAAATTCAGTAGCGTGCACTATGCTTCAAGCATTAGCGTGCGCTACACCACAAAAACTCAAAAACTCACAAAGTGATCCGAAATGCCTCCAAAAACATGTCCCAACAAGTCACAACCAAACATGGCACGAAATTCCTACGATGAGGACAATGACAATCCGATAAAACCCAGAAAACCCAACGAATCCGGAATAAAGATCTCGGGTATTACATTCTACCCCTCTTAAAAGAAGTTTCGTCCTTGAAACTTGAAACATGGAACGAACGACGCAAAACAAACTCAGATAACACACGATATCCGCTACCGAAATAACAAAACACGATACGGTTGAACAATTCAACAGTACATCAACCAAAACACGAGCTATACGCTGAACCAATACGAGATTCCACAGCCCAAGGATTGGAAGATCGAACACAAAACAAATCTCCTGAACTTAGGGAAATTACGAAGGAGTCCTAACGCTCAACAATCACGGAACGAGATCAGCAAAAACCGAACAATCAAACGATTGAATTACAACGATCGAGGCACAAAAGTCGATCAGTCATGTTCGATTCATGACGAACGATAATACTCAAAAAAACAACCCCAAAGTTCACATCTCGACTCGAGACAATATACGATCCGGTGAAGACAACAAGATGTGCATTCACATAAGATCCACAGGAAAGGGAATAGCAATTTGGAGAGTCATAACGACAAACAGGTTATTCTGAAACAATACCACAACTCGTTCGATCAATAAAAGCACAAGACAGGACAAGATCAGAAAATGTCAACGAATATAAACGATTCGACAGAGTCGAGAGTACAGAGTTCAAAATCCGATCCACTTCAAATAAAAGAAGTCAATCTCTGAATTTCGAAACAATAAAGCAAGGGAAATAATTCAACATGCAACTGATAGACCACGCCCCTCCGGGACTACTCGGAGTCGATCCTGATATCAAATCTCAAGTCCCTGCCTCGGAATGCTCGGTAACCATCTCGCAAAACTGAACCTGGTGTCCCTCGATGTAATATCCGCAATTTCGATTTTTCGGTAATTTTCTTTTTTCGAAGGAAGTCCGTTTTGACGACTCGCTCATGACCTTTTCGTCATTCCGAGAATATTTAATTCTGCACTTTTTGTCATCCGAGTTCGTTTCGGTATCGTTTTGTTGAGTTCCGTGTTCTTAAACGGCTTTTCCGCACTCGAGTTCGATTCTTGCGAATCTGCATTTAAATCGTTGTTTCGAGTTTCTCGTAAGTTCATTTAATGTTATTATTCATGTTGTGAGCTTTGGCTTGGTGTTTCGATCGTGTATCGTGTATTTCGGACGTTTTGGGCCATTTTCGTAATTTCCCAAAGTTTGGGGTAATTACTTTCCGTTGTCGAATTTCGAGCCTTCGGGTGGTCGGAATCGTGTATTCTCTTAAGGCTTGGATTCGTCTTTGCGAGTACGTCGTAACCATATCTTCGATTCGTATTCGAGTTCGGGTTTCGGGGTCGTCGGGCCGTCGGAGTGGCCACGGCGAGCCGGGCCGGGCTCGCCGAGTTACGGCCGTAAGGTGCAGTTCTGGCCAGACGTCGTGCATGGCCTGATTTAATGGCACGGCGAATGCGATTACGGCCGTAAGGGCCGAGAGTTACGGCCAGACGGGTGCCAGGCGGCTTCTCGACGAATGCGATTACGGCCGTGGGACCCGGCGATTACGGCCGTAAGTGCGAGTTACGGCCGTAAGGCCTGTCGCTTACGGCCAGAAGCGGTCGGCCGGCGGGCGAAGTTTTGACGAATGCCGATGGCCGTAAGGCTCGCCGTTACTGGCCGTAACCATCGGCCATATATAGGCGATGTGACTGCCCAGACTTCATTTTTATCACATTTCTTCACCCGGGTGCGGCTGGCGACGGGGAAAATCGGGAAATGGAGTTTTTGGTCGATTCCACTCGATTTCTAAGCGTTTTTGAGGATCCTTATCGATTATATCATCATCAAATCATTGTTCTTCGTCGGATCGAGGTAATTTCTTGAAATCTCCTAGGATTGGATTTTTCGAGATTTGTTCTTGATTTTCGATTCTAGTCCGATTTTGATGAATCGGTTGATGTTAGTAAACATTATTAATCGTGTTCTATGGATTGTATATCCATATTTTCGATTCATTCAACCCGATTGATGATTTTTAGGCTCTTGAGGAACTTTGAACATTTAGTGTTCGATCAAATGCCTCAAAGAGTTTCTTTCGGTCGTTATGTTGATTTCGATTGATATTGTGTTATTGAACGAATTGTATTTCATTCAAGGTGGTTCGAGTACTTGTGTTTATCGGAGGACGCCGTTCGTTGTTCGTGGAAGGAATTCATCGCCTTCGGTTGAGGCAAGTTTTATACTTGTACTAGTCAATGAGCTAATGTCATCATGTATGTGTATAGATGTGTTGTATCATTCCGAGACTTAGTCTCTTCATGAATTCATTGATATCAAGAGATCGTTCGATACGATACCTTCCGGCAATTTTGCCAAATGTCATTGTTGTTCGTTAACGGCCGATTCAAGGCATTGTAATACTCATTATTAATGTCATTGTCGATAGCCGGTTCATGTATCGATGTATCGATTGTTGTTCATATAGATGTCAATCTAAAACATCGTTGAAATCATTGTTATTCTGTTGGGGTTGTCATTAAAACTGTATTGGCGATTAAAGGCATTAGCGTATTCATTTCTCATCTTCACGTCAGAACCGATTAAAGGTGCCGAGGTATCCTTCATATCATTGTTATCGATTGGCGTTCTCGTGCAAATCGAAATGTTCAATCATTCACTATATCATTATTATCGATTGACCTTTCTAAGGCAATCGAGATATTCAATCATTCATCATATTACTCTTATCGATTTGCCGTTCTAAGGTAATCAAACACTCAATCATTCATGGAATCATCCATTGCATCATTGTTATCGTGTTGGCCGACTCAAGGTAGCACACTATCAATCTCACGAATTCGGTAATCTACGAATCGTTGTCATTTGTGATTAATTATATTTTTGGAGGCTAGTCTCGGCTAGTGCTTATTATGGGTAAGTTTGGGGCTTGAACCTTCGCGGTTGGCTTCCCAACACCTACAACTTAGTAGGTCACGGTCGTGTTTATGATCTTATGGGTAAGCTTGGGGCTTGAACCTTCGCGGTTGGCTTCCCAACACCTACAACTTAGTAGGTCACGGTCGTGTTTATGATCTTATGGGTAAGCTTGGGGCTTGAACCTTCGCGGTTGGCTTCCCAACACCTACAACTTAGTAGGTCACGGTCGTGTTTATGATCTTATGGGTAAGCTTGGGGCTTGAACCTTCGCGGTTGGCTTCCCAACACCTACAACTTAGTAGGTCACGGTCGTGTTTATGATCTTATGGGTAAGCTTGGGGCTTGAACCTTCGCGGTTGGCTTCCCAACACCTACAACTTAGTAGGTCACGGTCGTGTTTATGATCTTATGGGTAAGCTTGGGGCTTGAACCTTCGCGGTTGGCTTCCCAACACCTACAACTTAGTAGGTCACGGTCGTGTTTATGATCTTATGGGTAAGCTTGGGGCTTGAACCTTCGCGGTTGGCTTCCCAACACCTACAACTTAGTAGGTCACGGTCGCGTTTATGACCTTATGGGTAAGTTTGGGGCTTGAACCTTCGCGGTTGGCTTCCCAACACCTACAACTCAGTAGGTCACGGTCGTGGTTATGACCTTATTAGCCCTCATTAACTATAGCTTCGGGCTGTTTTGACTTCAGGTGTTTGTGATATTTGTTAATTTCCGCTGAACGACTTTCAGGCCTTTCGTAATGTTTTGGTATTTTTCATTGGAGCCTTCGGACATTATGATTCATATTTAATTGATTACCGTGTGGTTCATGCCGTAATTCATTGTGGTATTCGTGATTATAATTCTCCGTTGGGCACTTATGTTCTAATCATTCGAATGTATTAATAGTATGCCGTGGGCATAGTATTTCACGAATGCTCGATTCTTACATTGGTTTGTGAGCATCTCGTATTATTATCATTGTACTGCTTTCATTCTCGCTTTGGATGCATATCATGTTATACATGTATTTGATATTCATTATCTGGATGACTCGACCGTGGGGCGGAACATGTTTTCATGTTTTAGGTGCTTGCGAGGAGAGAGTTGAGACACGGGGCATGATGATGGCGACGAGGCATTCGAGCGATACTAGTCCGAGTTGTTCATTGTTGGTCGATCGGTTGGAGTGTACTCCGGTCTTGTCGATTGTTGTCGTGTTGTATTACCCGAATGGATGTTCGTGGATCTTTGTTGATTTCATTTTGGCCATGTAGGCCACTTTTGTCGTTGAAATTCCCTATCGGAATATTGTGTTGGATATCATGGTAGGGACTATGATTTTCCCTTGTTGTTTAATTTAACGTATTTTAGTCATGTTCACTGGTGGATCTCCCGGCGTGGGGTCCATGACCGTAATAACCCAATAGGATTTGGGGGTGTTACGAAATGGTATCGTAGATTTGGGTTGTGGAATACCCCGAGATGTGAGTTATGTGGTCCTACCGACGCAGCGGTAGTAGTGGGATTGTCGGGTTATGACAATCTAGTCGATCGAGTTTTGTGAGTCGTAATATTAGTGCGACTGCACGAGTCATTCATTCATCGAGTCGTCGTCAGTGAAGACTAGTATCGCGAGTCCTCGAAGCTTCGTATGACCTGTGTAAGGACTCGATTCTCTTTATGTTCATACATTCATCATGTCATTAATTATTCATGCTTTGTTGAAACATATATGTGATATTAGCGTTATGATTGATTCATGACTAATTGTTTTGGAGCACGTGTGACTTGTGTAAGCATTAAGGATCAACTCATTCATCAGTTAATAATCCTCAATCATCATTCTGATCTTGTCGATCATGTTAATTCATTCATCACTCAGTCAATATCATTACTCAGTCAATTCATCACTCAGATAATTTATTCATCACTCAGTCAATATCATTACTCAGTCAATTCATCACTCAGATAATTTATTCATCACTCAGTCAATATCATTACTCAGTCAATATCATTCATCACTCAGTTAATTCATTCATCACTCGGTTAATTCATTCATCACCCAGTCAATATCATTGCTCAGTTAATTCATTCATCACTCGGTTAATTCATTCATCACCCAGTCAATATCATTGCTCAGTTAATTCATTCATCACTCAGTTAATTCATTCATCACTTAGTGAATCTCATTGTTCATATTAATTCATTAATCACTCAGTCAATCTCATTGTTCCGTCAATTCATTCATTACTCAGTCAATCTCATTGCTCAGTTAATTCATTCATCACTTAGTGAATCTCATTGTTCAGTTAATTCATTCATCACTCAGTCAATCTCATTGTTCAGTCAATTCGTTCATCACTCAGTCAATCTCATTGTTCAGTTAATTAATTCATCACTCAGTCAATATCATTCATCACTCAGTTAATTCATTCACCACTCAGTTAATTCATTCATCACTCAGTCAATATCATTACTCAGTTAATTCATTCATCACTTAGATAATTCATTCATCACTCAGTCAATTTCGTTACTCAGTTAATTCATTCATCACTCAGTTAATTCATTCATCACTCAGTTAATCTCATCGTTCGATTAATTCATTCATCACTCACCAATCTCATCGCTCGATTAATTCATTCATCACTCACCAATCTCATCGTTCAAGAATTCATTCATCACTCGCTTAATCTCATCGTTCGCTTAATTCATTCATCACTACCAATCTCATCGCTCAGCTTAATTCATTCATCACTACCAATCTCATTGTTCAGTTAATTCATTCGTCACTCAGTCAATCTCATTGCTCAATTAATTCATTCATCACTCAGTCTATCTAATTGTTCAGTTAATTCATTAATCATCCAGTCCATCTCACGGTTCAATTGTTGATCTTGTGGATCGAATTTTCAACCTTGTTAACTTGTTCAAGGTAATCATTTCAGGAATTTCATCAGATAATCATGTTACCTCATTTGATCTTTCATGCGATCTTATCATATTCCGGCGTCATGTCGACGATCATTTCATTGCATTATTAATGCATTCATTGTGTTAGAGCGTGTATGCTCATTCTTATCATTCCGTCTCATAATCATAATGCGATCTTCATACGAGATCTGTAATTATCACGTGACTTTCCTGCCTCGGTATGGAAAGAGCTGTTAGAGGGACATCGGACTCCGACGTCCAAGAGATTGTTTTCTAGTCGTCTTCGTGCTGGGAGAGCATCTTCATCTCAGACGATGAGTTCGACTGTTGTTGCTTTAACTATGATACAATAGGACATTCATCACCGGTTTTGAGCAAGTTAATTCTTGTTCGGTAATAGGATAATCACTCATTTCATTTGTCGTTCATTCATTCATATAAGTCATTCATCATATATCAATCACGTTGAGACTTATAATTATCAAACTAATCATTCAATTCACGGGGAACTATGGTTCCAATCATTTTATTTGAGCTGTCACTCATTACGTTATCATTTCACACCGGTGAGTCATTCTTGATCCTTGTTGGATTTCGATTCATTATCATTCATTGTGATCATTCTTTTTCGTGTGTATCTCGTCGATTTTTCCTAGCGGGATATTGCTTCTCCCTACTTGTTTTAAGTTTCGGGACGAAACTTCTTTTAAGGGGGGTAGTATGTAATATCCGCAATTTCGATTTTTCGGTAATTTTCTTTTTTCGAAGGAAGTCCGTTTTGACGACTCGCTCATGACCTTTTCGTCATTCCGAGAATATTTAATTCTGCACTTTTTGTCATCCGAGTTCGTTTCGGTATCGTTTTGTTGAGTTCCGTGTTCTTAAACGGCTTTTCCGCACTCGAGTTCGATTCTTGCGAATCTCGTCCGAAACTGTTGTTTCGAGTTTCTCGTAAGTTCATTTAATGTTATTATTCATGTTGTGAGCTTTGGCTTGGTGTTTCGATCGTGTATCGTGTATTTCGGACGTTTTGGGCCATTTTCGTAATTTCCCAAAGTTTGGGGTAATTACTTTCCGTTGTCGAATTTCGAGCCTTCGGGTGGTCGGAATCGTGTATTCTCTTAAGGCTTGGATTCGTCTTTGCGATGCGTCGTAACCATATCTTCGATTCGTATTCGTGTTCGGGTTTGGGTCGTCGGGCCGTCGGAGTGGCCAGGCCGGGCGGCGAACTGCGAGTTCTGGCCGTAAGGTGCCGATTGACGTCGTGCTCGGCAGGCATGGCACGGCGAATGCGATTACGGCCGTAAGGGCGGAGTTACGGCCGTGCGGGTGCGGCGGCTTCTGGCGAATGCGCGATTACGGCCGTAAGGACTCGCCGATTCGGCCGTAAGTGCCGAGTTACGGCCGTAAGGCCCTGTCGATTACGGCCGTAGCGGTCCGGGCGTGGCGGATTTTGACGAATGCGGTTACGGCCGTAAGGCCACCGATTCTGGCCGTAACTGTCGGCCATATATAGTGTGGCAAAGCCCAGACTTCATTTTTATCACATTTCTTCACCGGGTGCGGCTGGCGACGGGGAAAATCGGGAAATGGAGTTTTTGGTCGATTCCACTCGATTTCTAAGCGTTTTTGAGGATCCTTATCGATTATATCATCATCAAATCATTGTTCTTCGTCGGATCGAGGTAATTTCTTGAAATCTCCTAGGATTGGATTTTTCGAGATTTGTTCTTGATTTTCGATTCTAGTCCGATTTTGATGAATCGGTTGATGTTAGTAAACATTATTAATCGTGTTCTATGGATTGTATATCCATATTTTCGATTCATTCAACCCGATTGATGATTTGTAGGCTCTTGAGGAACTTTGAACATTTAGTGTTCGATCAAATGCCTCAAAGAGTTTCTTTCGGTCGTTATGTTGATTTCGATTGATATTGTGTTATTGAACGAATTGTATTTCATTCAAGGTGGTTCGAGTACTTGTGTTTATCGGAGGACGCCGTTCGTTGTTCGTGGAAGGAATTCATCGCCTTCGGTTGAGGCAAGTTTTATACTTGTACTAGTCAATGAGCTAATGTCATCATGTATGTGTATAGATGTGTTGTATCATTCGAGACTTAGTCTCTTCATGAATTCATTGATATCAAGAGATCGCTCGATACGATACCTTCCGCAATTTTGCCAAATGTCATTGTTGTTCGTTAACGGCCGATTCAAGGCATTGTAATACTCATTATTAATGTCATTGTCGATAGCCGGTTCGCGGTATCGATGTATCGATTGTTGTTCATATAGATGTCAATCTAAAACATCGTTGAAATCATTGTTATTCTGTTGGGGTTGTCATTAAAACCGTATTGGCGATTAAAGGCATTAGCGTATTCATTTCTCATCTTCGACGTCGGTAACCGATTAAAGGTGCCGAGGTATCCTTCATATCATTGTTATCGATTGGCGTTCTCTCGTGCAAATCGAAATGTTCAATCATTCACTATATCATTATTATCGATTGACCTTTCTAAGGCAATCGAGATATTCAATCATTCATCATATTACTCTTATCGATTTGCCGTTCTAAGGTAATCAAACACTCAATCATTCATGGAATCATCCGCTGCATCATTGTTATCGTGTTGGCCGACTCAAGGTAGCACACTATCAATCTCACGAATTCGGTAATCTACGAATCGTTGTCATTTGTGATTAATTATATTTTTGGAGGCTAGTCTCGGCTAGTGCTTATTATGGGTAAGTTTGGGGCTTGAACCTTCGCGGTTGGCTTCCCAACACCTACAACTTAGTAGGTCACGGTCGTGTTTATGATCTTATGGGTAAGCTTGGGGCTTGAACCTTCGCGGTTGGCTTCCCAACACCTACAACTTAGTAGGTCACGGTCGTGTTTATGATCTTATGGGTAAGCTTGGGGCTTGAACCTTCGCGGTTGGCTTCCCAACACCTACAACTTAGTAGGTCACGGTCGTGTTTATGATCTTATGGGTAAGCTTGGGGCTTGAACCTTCGCGGTTGGCTTCCCAACACCTACAACTTAGTAGGTCACGGTCGTGTTTATGATCTTATGGGTAAGCTTGGGGCTTGAACCTTCGCGGTTGGCTTCCCAACACCTACAACTTAGTAGGTCACGGTCGTGTTTATGATCTTATGGGTAAGCTTGGGGCTTGAACCTTCGCGGTTGGCTTCCCAACACCTACAACTTAGTAGGTCACGGTCGTGTTTATGATCTTATGGGTAAGCTTGGGGCTTGAACCTTCGCGGTTGGCTTCCCAACACCTACAACTTAGTAGGTCACGGTCGCGTTTATGACCTTATGGGTAAGTTTGGGGCTTGAACCTTCGCGGTTGGCTTCCCAACACCTACAACTCGAGGTCACGGTCGTGGTTATGACCTTATTAGCCCTCATTAACTATAGCTTCGGTGTTTTGACTTGGTGTTTGTGATATTTGTTAATTTCATTTGAGCGACTTTCGTGCCTTTCGTAATGTTTTGGTATTTTTCATTGGAGCCTTGGACATTATGATTCATATTTAATTCAGTTCCGTGTGGTTCATGCCGTAATTCATTGTGGTATTCTGTGATTATAATTCGCCGTTGGGCACTTATGTTCTAATCATTAACAGGTATTAATAGTATGCCGTGGGCATAGTATTTCACGAATGCTCGATTCTTACATTGGTTTGTGAGCATCTCGTATTATTATCATTGTACCGTTTCATTCTGCCTTTGGATGCATATCATGTTATACATGTATTTGATATTCATTATCTGGATGATCGACCCCAGTGGGCGGAACATGTTTTCATGTTTTAGGTGCTTGCGAGGAGAGAGTTGAGACACAGGGGCATGATGATGGCGACGAGGCATTCGAGCGATACTAGTCCGAGTTGTTCATTGTTGGTCAGTCAGTTGGAGTGTACTCCAGTCTTGTCAGTTGTTGTCGTGTTGTATTACCCGAACAGATGTTCGTGGATGCTGTTGTATTTCATTTTGGCCATGTAGGCCACTTTTGTCGTTGAAATTCCCTATCGGAATATTGTGTTGGATATCATGGTAGGGACTATGATTTTCCCTTGTTGTTTAATTTAACGTATTTTAGTCATGTTCGCCTGGTGGATCTCCTGGCGTGGGGTCCACGGCACTGTAATAACCCAATAGGATTTGGGGGTGTTACACTCGAGTCCGCACCTATAACACGTTACTGGTGGGGAAGGACAATGTGCACGAACATGTCCCGCCACATTACAGTTAAAACATCTCCTGGCTTTACCAGGAGTCAGAACAGAAGACTTGGAACTCCCAGTTCCACGCATCGAGCGATGGAACTTTACAGCGGAGAGACTACTACGTTGCAAATTGGAAACACCGACTCCTGCACTGTCCACACGATCATCGAACTCCCTCTGCTTCTTCGACTCGGGCATACGCTCCGACGATAATGAAGCTAGTTCACGAGCTAAGGCTCGATCTTGATAGTCTCTCAATGAAGTGCAATTAAATCCCGACATATACACACGAATATCCGGCTTCATCCGTTTGTCAAAGTGAAGGATTCTCTCTTCCTCGGTTCTCACCCGATCTCGCACATAACTGAGTTGTTTGCTATAATCGATGATAGCCTGCGACACCGATATATCTTGCGGTTCTGCCAAGTAGAATTCGCGAATCCTCTGCTCTCTAATCGGTTTCGGACAGAACTCAGCTTCCATAAGTGCTTGGAACTCCGCCCACGTGACATCACGATCACGAGGTTTAACAGCTTCCCACCAATTAGCGGCATCTTTGTCGAGAAGGTACTAAGCGATAGGTACCTTCCGCTCTTCAGGACATCCGACAGCCTCGAAAATCTTTCCCAACTGGAAAATCTAACCATCCCAACCCAACGCATCCGCAGCACCGGCGAATCGAGGGGGATTCATACGAACAACCTCGCGAAGCCATTGATTTACACCAACGTTCTGACTCGCGTCAATGCTACGTTGAACCACCTGGGTCAACTGAGTCATCTGAGTCGCTACTTGTTGCAATATAGTAGCAACACCCAAACTAAAATCATTCCCAGCGGCATTCTCTCGATTCCGCATCTGGTCCCCGTGGCCATCAGCACCACGGTTACGACCACGACCTCTGCCCCTCGGCATACTAACAAACAACAACCTAGGGTAACGAAAGATCATAACTAATAGCAAGATATTCACATCTCTCTCTTTAATCCAACATCATTAAATCATATACATATTACCATTTCATTCCAGCTAGAGCACAATATACAAACTATTATACCAAAAATCTTCATTTATAATGCCGTTGTTATGCGATTTATAAATGCAATGAAATTGAAATCATCCATTATATCAAAATCATTTTCTGTACGGTTTCCGCGCCGGAACTCACCAAGTTGAAAACCATTTTCAAAAACGTTCCAAAATGCCCAAAAAAAAGGCCGATGACGGTAATACTTTTCAAATACTCCCCAAAAGTCATTTTTCCAAATACCAAATACCATCATCAAAGACCATTTGAAATTACAAGGCGTAGACGCGGAAACTCAATAGTTTCAAAATATATGTTAAGTCACCCGACAAAAGAGTTAGGAAAAAAGGTCAATGAAATAATTCAAATTTACAAACCCGGAAGATCATTTTGAAACACACACTATTTGGTAAAAGTACTCAAAAAGTCATTTTGGACTTTACACACGCAGTGGATAAAAACACAGTTCAAATTACACACAACCACACAACGATTGTTATTCCTGAACAACACATAGAGTACGGTCACAAATGGTCAGCCTAACAATTGCAAAAGTTAGACTTACGGCCAGAATGTAGTTTCCGAGCTTCTGCTCAGACCGATTAGGGTATGATTTAACAGAGACTTAGCGTGCGCTAGCCATGCCACGTTAGCGCGCGCTAGCTATTCTCATCCAGCAACACATTCATAAACATATACGAAATAATGCTAAAAGCCGAAGGTTACAAATAAACAACAACATACGAATCCCAACACCAACAATTTATATTCTCACTAGATATCGTTTTGTCGAAAAGTTGAAGGCGAAAGTCACGTCTCAAGTAATCTATTGATAGACCTCGTTTAAGCATTTAAAAATCAAATTTTGAAAATTTTCAATGCAAGATGAAAATATAATATATGTAGTTTGAATTCTCAAAATCTTTGGTCCCGAGGTCATCATACGAAAATCAAATCATTTTTCCTCCTCGAAGGATGTTTTTAAATAGAATTTACGTGACTTCCCCAAAACATTTGAAATTTAAAATACCACATTGATAAACTTTTATTGAGTAACCAATCCAAAACATCACCCCTGTAAAAAAAATGATTTCACACAAAGATGTATACATATATACATGCATACCGGTACTACTCTTTGTTCCAACACAATACGAGAATCAAACAAGTATGGAGTAAGTATTCACGAGGCATAATTAAACTCCACATAATAACAAAGAATCACATAAACTCGTATAACACGAGACACAACAAAATAGGGAGACTTACATCCACAGATCGCACGAAGATGATGGTTGCACCTCGATACTAATCACGACCGACAACTCAGACGACGCGTCGCGACACCACTCAGTCAGACCAAATCTGACAAGACAAGACCCGACAACACACAACTCAACCCGACAGCCTAGGTTTCCTCAACCTAAGCTCTGATACCATATTCTGTAACACCCCCAAACCACTCGGGAATATTACAGCGCCGCAGACCCTCTCCGCGAGGATCTACCAGGCTAAATACAAAATAATGCATCACTTCACATGCCGACATGGCTACATAAAGGACCATTAGACCGATTTGGTCTTATATCACAACACACACAACAATACATACAAGATCCTTTCCCAGAACACATACCCACGCAGGGGCTAGAATACAATAACACTTCCATAATTCGAGAAAATAACACATCGGAGGAATAACCAACACGACTCTACCAAATACTCTATAATTGGTCTTCACGTGATTAGTATCTTCGTCTCCCATCATCCTTCGTATCGATCCTGTGATTCGCTCCCACTACTGCAAGTACACGGGCCTTGTCTGAGACATCCACCCCCCGAATACTCGGGGGTTAGCAAAACTCCATTGTTTTGCTAGTGCAAGTATAAAACAAAGGTACAAGCCATACACAACGTGCTTCAAGAATATAAAATCTTGAATATATTTCCCGAGATAAATCACTTAATCAAAACAGTTTGATTTATAAAAGGTAGGAATAGAACCATGTATCTCATACAAAATATTTTACGGTCTCGAAAGTTTGAAAACATTTGGAAGTAAGGAATTCTCAAGTCTTTCGAAAACACTTGGGGACACGGCCCAAAATCATCTTTCCAAAATACGATTCCAATAATAAAACGCGGTTTCACAACCCAATTCACAACACACGGGGTCCAAGACCCGAATCATAAGCCACAGGTCCACGACCCGAATAACATAACACATGTTCCTAAGGATTATTCGCGTCCTGTGCTAACAAGCCACGAACCTCAGATGCTCCCGTAGAACATACCCGAGTGAATAATCCAATAGGAAACCATACCAAATCACATGTACTCGTGACAACAGTCACAGAACCATTCCAAACCACAACCATAAGTTATCTCGGCATCGGGCTAACAAGCCACGAACCTCGGAGTCCCCGCAAGACATACCCGATGATAACCCCCACAAGTTATCTCGGCATCGGGCTAGCAAGCCCCGAACCTCGGAGTCCCCGCAAGACATACCCGGATTGGATAACCCTACGGTCACGCCCGACCCATACTAGCAAGTATGGATCCCGGAGATTCAACAATCCTACCCGGAGGCACATCACTTTCAGCAATCACATAACAATGAGTAGAACAACAAGCCAAGCAACACTTAAACATCACAACCTCCTTTCAAAGGAGTAACAACTAATATCCCACGTAATACATTCTTAACGAACAAGTACACATAACATTACGTAATCCCCGGCAAAGGATTACGGTTTAATAAACTTATTCAAAGTGGTCATATCATCTTTTCAACATACAAAACCAACACACATATTCCGAGAACACATATATTCACGAAGTACATAAATTATCGTTGAAAGACAACATTTATCGAGAATATACCGATCCCGTTTTACGTTCATTAAACATTGGGTTTCGCATGAAATCTTTTACCATTAATTACGCCTACGAAACATGAAACGTATGGACAAGATACTTGCCTCGATATCACGAGCGACGAAACGACGAACGGGCACGATCGGGAAACTTTCGAACTTCCAAAAATGATCAAGACTTCGACAGCCCACGAATACTACGAAAATAGCATCACCACGAATCAATAACACTAATCGAAAACTGAAACGATCCTAAAAAGGACAAGGATAATGACGCCAAATCTTCAAAGCGAACACTACGGCTGCTAGCTCCAGGTCGTGTCTCGGATAATTAACCTCGTAAGGTCTCAATTGCCGCGAAGCATAAGCAATAACTTTCCCGTTCTGCATGAGTACACATCCGAGACCCTGTCCGGACGCATCACTATAAACCACAAATCCCTCCGTCCCTTGCGGTAAAGAAAGGACAGGTGCTGAAGTTAACCGGCTTTTGAGTTCCTCAAAACTCCGTTGACACGCGTCGGACCACGCGTATTTCTTATCCTTCCGTAAAAGGTTCGTCATGTGTTGAGCGATTTTAGAAAATCCCTCCACAAATCGCCGATAGTAACCCGCTAATCCGAGGAAACTTCGGATTTGCTTAACATTCTTCGGAGGTAGCCAATCTCGAATAGCCTCCATCTTCTGAGGATCGACACGAACTCCGTCTGAAGAAATTACGTGTCCGAGAAACGTCACTTCGGACATCCAGAACTCACATTTGGAAAACTTCCCATATAGTTGTTCTCGTCTCAACACGTCGAGCACTTGATGAAGGTGAAACTCGTGTTCCTCCCGGTCACGAGAATAAATCAAAATGTCATCAATGAAGACAACCACGAACTGATCCAGATAGTCGATGAAAACCCGATTCATTAACTTCATGAATACTGCAGGTGCATTAGTTAGTCCGAACGGCATAACTACGAACTCATAATGACCATAGCGCGTACGAAACGTTGTCCTCGCGATATCCGACTCTCGAATCCGCAACTGATGATATCCAGATCTTAAGTCGATCTTGGAAAATACTGAATCTCCCTGAAGTTGATCCAAAAGAACATCGATACGGGGTAAAGGATACTTATTCTTGATCGTCACCCTGTTCAACTCCCGATAATCAATACATAAGCGAAAAGAACCATCCTTCTTCTTGACAAACAACACTGGTGCTCCCCACGGGGACGCACTCGGTCGGATATAACCTTTCTCGAATAACTCCTCAAGTTGATTCTTCAGTTCCCGCATTTCGGTCGGGGCCATCCGGTACGGTGCCTTCGATATCGGGGACGTACCGGACTCCAACTCAATTGTGAATTCCACATCTCTCTATGGAGGCAAACCAGGTAACTCGTCTGGAAAAACATCGGCATATTCCTTCACTACCGGAATATCCGTCAACATTACTGATGATTTCTCGTTTTTCGTCATATAGCACCAATAACCAACGCATCCCTGACTGAGTAATCTCACTGCTTTCATCAAATTAATGACTTTACCAGAACAGTCGGGATTACCTCCCTGAAAAACACATTCAACCCCATCGTCTGAAATGATAGTGACCATATGCTTACGGACACTAATGATGGCATCATGACGATCCATCCAGTCAATACCCAGAATGACGTCGTCTCTCGGTAAATCTACCACGATTAGGTCTGCTAGCCATACACGGCCATGAAGCTGAATCGGACAATTCTGAATCTCATGATTTCCGATAATTCTTCTACCGTCAGGTAGACAAATGACATAAGGCTCACAACTAGTAGCACTACCCAGACGTAGTCTACGCAAACATGACTCGAAAATGAACCAGTATCAAAAAGGGTACACACAGGTTGAGATAGAATATCGAGTGTACCTGATATCATCCGGGCCTCTGGATCGTCGGTCTTCTTCATCTCATAAATTCGGGGCTTGCCGGCCCCCGAACCGGACGCTCCCGTCTGATAGCTCTTGGCTCCGCCTTTAGCTCCTGTCATCTTAAACGACGCTGACTGAGTGGCCTGATTCTGCACCGCTGAATGTCCTGGGGCCTGAGATGACGCCGGAGTGGGTTTAGAGTCCCTACGGCAAAAACGGGCCCTATGCCCAGCGATCCCACAGTTGTGGCACGTGACAGTCCGCTTCGGACACTTGGTGCTGAAATGACCGTGTTCTTCACAGTTGAAATAGGTGATGGCCGAACTGGCCACTCGTGACTGAGATTCCGCGGGTCTAGGCGCCATAGGAGGTCGCTCAGAAAAAGTAGCGCCAGCACGTGGTTCTTGAAAGTGGCCTGACTGCCGTCAGACTGATTACGGTTCTTAGACTTCTTGCCAGTTGATGAGGGTTGTTGCTTAGCAATTTCCTTAGCAGTAAGCTCGTAAGTAAGAGCTTTCTCAATGAACTCGGCCAGAGTGGTACAATTATGATTAAGCAACTGTAGCCGCATACGAGGTTTCAGCCTCTTGCTGAAATACTTGATCTTGTCTGCCTCAGAGTGAATGATAGATGAGGCGAACGGAAGAAGTTCCTGAAATTTTTCGGCGATGGCAAGAACATCGTCGTCCGCTGAGAGGTCGGGAGTGAGTAATTCCGACAATTTAGCCTCCCTGAGTGGGGCTGGATAATACCTCTCCATCATGAGAGTTTTGAACTGATCCCAAGTACACGATCCGTCGGTGGGCTTCAACGATAACCACCATGAATGAGCGCTCTTACCAAGATAGTAAGCCGCAACTGAAACCTTATGCCCTTCAGGGTAATCCACCATAGTAAATAACTTCTCGAAATGCTCAAGCCAATGAACAATATCCGCCGGCTCAGATGAGCCCTCGAACGTAGGTGGTCGCTGGCGAGAGATATCGCCAATAATACTGCTTACACCCCTCTCTTGCCTCTGAGGTGGCGGCGGAGGAGCCTGTTGATTTTGAGTAGTGGAGTTATGCATCGTCTCCATTAGTTGTGCCATCTGAGTCATTTGGGCCATCATGCCCTGCATAAAAGCGAGTGGGTCAACCCGAACACCTTCTGACTGAGCGGTGTCCCGGGTACGACTCCCCGATAGTGAATGATCACGTCCAGGTGAATGAGTGGCAGCGTCACTGCTCGATGAATTAGCATCATTCCTTGCGTTCGCATGTGTATTCACACGAGCTCTCGGGATTCGGCTCGCACCACGGCCTTGTCCTCCTCGTCCTCTTCTTGCTCTCTCCATACTGAAGTAGGAAAGTCACATGATGATTATATTCCCCGCATGAATATCACGTTATGATTATGACATGAGATGATGAAAATGAGCATACGCTCTAACACAGTGATTACATGAATGACTAACTGAGGTGACATGATTATCTGATGAAATTATTGAAATGATTATCTTGAACGAGTTAAAAAGATTAATGATATGATCTTCCTGATCCATAACTGAGTAATGAAATGAATTGGGTGATTAATGAGTTAAAATGACCGTCTTGGTCAAAATGAAAATGATGATTGAGGATTGTTAACTGATGAATTATGAATGAATGATTCTTGCCAGAAATTATACCATGGCGTTAGAAATCTTATAGTTCTTGGTCTGATTGGCTCGGCATTTGCACAGGTCACACGTGACGTGAAAGTCCCATGATACTAGTCTGATGACGATGATTTCAAATGAGACATGACTTGGAGGGTAGTATTCAAAACCACGCTCCGATACCAACTCTGTAACACCCCAAACTAGGCGGATATTACAGTTCCATGGACCCCCGACTGGGACCCACCAGGCGAATGAAAAAGGATGAATTACACAGGGTAAATGTAGTACCGAACCACATTACAACCTCAATTACTCCGATGAGGTGTTTCATACAACACACCCAGGATAATACAGAATACATGTATCTTTTATATGAAGATAAAATACACAACACTGAATGAAATGAGTATTCAAACGGAATGTCTGCAGCGGAATAAATGAAGGAAACATAAATGACTGAATAAATGACTGAAAAGACTGGGGCCCCCTTCTAGTATCATTGAGACTCCTCGCCGTCAACATGCTCTCCCCGTGCCTTTGCCTTGCCATGACCTAAAAAACAAATATCCCCAAACGGGTCGATTACGTGAGAACAACAATCCTCAAGGGTTGAAAATACACAATCATGATATATCTGAAGTTATGAAATATCCTGTCGAAACATACGCAATCAAACATGCTATATGAATCAACTAACGGTATGGCTCAAAGGAATGGCGCCACACTACGTCCAGGATGGAAATGTGTCCGTGTACAAGCCACCAACGAGTATCGATCGAATACACGTGTGGTCTTGTACCTAATCAGTCTCACGAAGCCATCAACTCGTGTGCACAGTCCAATGTGAGGCCACCAACCAACACACGACTTAAATGTGCCCGACATGAAAATCCTACACATACCAACCGGCACGCCGGTCACGACCGAATGCCACGATATAACAAAAGTGACATCAAAATCAATAATGACTCACCGAGATGAAATGACAGTGAAATGAATGATAGCTCAATGACATAATTGGAACCGTCGTTCCTTGTGAATGAAGTAATGAAGTGATAATTACAAGTTTTGAAATGGTTAGTACCTTATGAATGAATTATGATTATGAATGAACAACAACGAAAGGAATGAATATCCTTTTAACTGAGTAAGAATTAACTTACTCAATACCGATGACAATGTCCTTCCACGAACAACGTCCTAATCGAGATACCGGTCGCTCGAACAACCTTGAATAATAATAATTACCAACAACCGTTCAATACACGTATCAAGCAACGAAACACGATTAACCCAAAGGTCGATACAACGATAATCAAACTCATAGGGGCATTCTAACGAATACGTAACCAACCACACAACTTCGAAAATATCCAATCCCGAATATATCGAAACCAACACCAAAATGAGTATTTCGAACTATTAAAACACTTCAATGATATCAATAATCCAATAGGAATCCACAATTCAAGATTACAACAACATCAATCGGAAAATCCCCAATTAACCGAAGTCAACCCCAAGGGTTCTTGAAATAATTCCGAAAATAGCCATTAAATCCGTAGGAATATATTTATCCAAGGTAGATAATCCATATCTAACATATTCCAATAATAATCCAAGCTTACACGAAGAAATCGGAAGGAAAACCCAAAAATCCGAAATTCTAGATCCAAGAGATTAATACCTTCGATTTGATGTGATGAGGATGTTGAAATGATGATTAATCCAAAAGATAAGCTTGAAGATGATGATTGATGATTACTCCTCGAAGAACACTCTCCAAATCGCCCGGAATCGCCCGAACCCGCCGAAGAAACGAATAGAAATGATAAATGACGGAGTAAGGGCTGAAGTGCCCTATTTATAGTAATCCCAGTTTAGCGCGCGCTACCCCCAGCTCTTAGCATGCGCTAACGGGTGTTTTGGGTAGTCCAATACCCACTGTCCGAACACGGTAGCATGCGCTACGTACCTTTTGTAGCGTGCGCTACAACCATACCAGTAGCGTGCGTTAATACCCACGGTTAGCGTGTGCTAACGAATTATTTGATGCCCAGTACTGGAATCCAGAAACTGTCTGTCCTCTGATCTGACCTCGGTAGCATGCACTACAACCAATATTTAGCGTGCGCTATAATATCGATTGCGTACACTAAAAATAACTCATAGCCTGCGCTATGAATTAATCCAGTGCAGTCCAATAGCCACTGGACTCAACCTGATCCGTCCTTAGCGCGCGCTACAACAATCATTAGCGTGCGCTACTACAACCCACTAGCGCGCGCTACTTACCACTCGTAGCGTGCGCTACTAATAACTCACCTGCAGTCCAGTACCTTCTGGACTGCAGCCAGGGTAACATTAGCGTGCGCTAATGCTGAGTGGTAGCGTGCGCTACCTGTACTCAATTAGCGCGCGCTAGAAAGAGTACGTAGCGTGCGCTACTCCTCACGCACAGCCCACAATGAAAACGACAATGATGATAAACACGGCACGGAACTCCAATTAGATTAGGGATGAACGACGATTGATACACGATACAATTACTCTGAACGGTGAATACCATGATTGAATATAAGTGACAAATGATCATTAATGAGTGAAATTACTGAATGATAATTACTGAATTACAACCGGGTATTACATACACCCCCCCTTAAAAGAGTTTCGTCCCCGAAACTAAGTGTCAACTCGGGATAACTCTCCCGCATACTATCCTCGGTTTCCCAAGTAGCCTCTTCGACTCCGTGTCTAGACCACTGGATTTTAACCAAAGGAATCGTCTTATTCCTCAACTGTTTGATTCTCCGCTCTAAAACTCGTATAGGATGCTCTTCATATGAATGATTATCGGCGATCTCGATTTCATCGAACTGAAGTATGTGACTCGGGTCGGCAACATACTTCCGCAACTGAGAGACGTGAAACACATTATGAATTCGGCTCAACGCCGGAGGTAAAGCCAATCGATAAGCTAACTCGCCTACTCGATCCAAAATCTCAAACGGTCCAATGAACCTCGGACTTAACTTTCCCCTCTTCCCAAAAAGGAAGATACCACGACTCGGGGATACCTTGACCAAAACATGGTCACCCGTCTCGAACTCTAACGGTCGACGACGATTATCTGTATATGATTTCTGTCGACTCTGAGCGGTCAACAAATGACTCCTGATCAAAGCTACCTTCTCACGGGTGGCTATAAGCATATCGGGCTCGGTGCCGATTGATTCTGATAGGTCATCCCAACACAAAGGAGATCGACAACGATGACCATACAAGCTCGTAAGGTGCCATCTTAATCGAAGCATGCCAACTATTATTATACGTGAACTCGATCAATGGTAGTTGGGCTTCCCAATCGTCTTTCCAATCGAGGACGCATGCCCTCAACATGTCCTCTAATGTCTGAATAGTCCTCTCTGACTGCCCGTCGGACTGAGGATGAAAGGCGGTACTGAGATTAAGCTGAGTTCCCATAGCACGATGAACTGATTTCCAAAAATGCGACACAAACCGTCCGTCACGATCAGAAACGATACTCTTAGGAGTACCATGCAATCTCACTATCTCTTTGATGAATAACTGGGCAAGTCTCTCGGGACCCCAAGTATCCTTAATCTCAAGAAAATGAGCTGATTTAGTCAAGCGGTCCACAATTACCCAGATCGTATTCATGCCACGACGACTCGTCGGCAAACTCGTGATGAAATATATAGAAATGTCTTCCCACTTCCATTCTAGAATAGGGAGCGGTTTCAGCATACCCGCCGGTCGCTGATGTTCTATCTTGACTTGTTGACAGGTTAAGCATCTCGAAACAAATTCCGCGACTTCTCGCTTCATATTACTCCACCAGTAATTTTGTTTCAAGTCTTTATACATCTTGCTAGACCCCGGGTGAACAGAATAAGGGGTAGCATGAGCTTCTTTCAAAATCGAGTTTTTCAACTCGTCATTCGCCGGTATGCACAATCGATTCTTAAATCTCAAAAGTCCATCCTCGTGGACCACGAACCCAGGGGCTTTCCCCCGAACCACATCCTCACGGATGCGTAACAACGATGGGTCCGAACCCTGATTCTCTCTGATTGCCTCCTCAAGTGACGATGAGATCTCCAACATACAAAGCTGTCCCTGAACTCGCTGAAGCCAGACCTCGATCTTGGGTCTAAGGAATTCCAGCTGAAGCTCCTTCTGGACTGTTAAACGAGCAAGCATCTGCTCCTGAACGGACTTACGACTCAAAGCGTCGGCGACAACGTTCGCCTTGCCCGGGTGGTAAAGGATCTGAATATCATAATCTTTGATTAATTCCAACCACCGTCTCTGTCGCATATTTAAATCCTTCTGAGTAAATATATACTTTAAACTCTTATGATCGGTGAATATCTGACAGGTAATGCCATAAAGATAATGATGCCAAATCTTCAAAGCGAACACTACGGCTGCTAGCTCCAGGTCGTGTGTCGGATAATTAACCTCGTAAGGTCTCAATTGCCGCGAAGCATAAGCAATAACTTTCCCGTTCTGCATGAGTACACATCCAAGACCCTGTCCGGACGCATCACTATAAACCACAAATCCCTCCGTCCCTTGCGGTAAAGAAAGGACAGGTGCTGAAGTTAACCGGCTTTTGAATTCCTCAAAACTCCGTTGACACGCGTCGGACCACGCGTATTTCTTATCCTTCCGTAAAAGGTTCGTCATGGGTTGAGCGATTTTAGAAAATCCCTCCACAAATCGCCGATAGTAACCCGCTAATCCGAGGAAACTTCGGATTTCCTTAACATTCTTCGGAGGTAGCCAATCTCGAATAGCCTCCGTCTTCTGAGGATCGACACGAACTCCGTCTGAAGAAATTACGTGTCCGAGAAACGTCACTTCGGACATCCAGAACTCACATTTGGAAAACTTCCCATATAGTTGTTCTCGTCTCAACACGTCGAGCACTTGATGAAGGTGAAACTCATGTTCCTCCCGGTCACGAGAATAAATCAAAATGTCATCAATGAAGACAACCACGAACTGATCCAGATAGTCGATGAAAACCCGATTCATTAACTCCATGAATACCGCAGGTGCATTAGTTAGTCCGAACGGCATAACTACGAACTCATAATGACCATAGCGCGTACGAAACGCTGTCCTCGCGATATCCGACTCTCGAATCCGCAACTGATGATATCCAGATCTTAAGTCGATCTTGGAAAATACTGAAGCTCCCTGAAGTTGATCCAAAAGATCATCGATACGGGGTAAAGGATACTTATTCTTGATCGTCACCCTGTTCAACTCCCGATAATCAATACATGAGCGAAAAGAACCATCCTTCTTCTTGACAAACAACACTGGTGCTCCCCACGGGGACGCACTCGGTCGGATATAACCTTTCTCGAATAACTCCTCAAGTTGATTCTTCAGTTCCCGCATTTCGGTCGGGGCCATCCGGTACGGTGCCTTCGATATCGGGGACGTACCGGGATCCAACTCAATTGTGAATTCCACATCTCTTTGTGGAGGCAAACCAGGTAACTCGTCTGGAAAAACATTGGCATATTCCTTCACTACCGGAATATCCGTCAACATTACTGATGATTTCTCGTTTTTGGTCATATAGCACCAATAACCAACGCACCCCCGACTGAGTAATCTCACTGCTTTCATCAAATTAATGACTTTACCAGAACAGCCGGGATTACCTCCCTGAAAAACACATTCAACCCCATCATCTGAAATGATAGTGACCATACGCTTACGGACACTAATGATGGCATCATGACGATCCATCCAGTCAATACCCAGAATGACATCATCTCTCGGTAAATCTACCATGATTAGGTCTGCTAGCCATACACGGCCATGAAGCTGAATCGGACAATTCTGAATCTCACGATTTCCTATAATTCTTCTACCGTCAGGTAGACCAATGACATAAGGCTCACAACTAGTAGCACTACCCAGACGTAGTCTACGCAAACATGACTCGGAAATGAATGAATGTGATGCACCAGTATCAAAAAGGGTACACACAGGTTGAGATAGAATATTGAGTGTACCTGATATCATCCGGGCCTCTGGATCGTCGGTCTTCTTCATCTCATAAATTCGGGGCTTGCCGGCCCCCGAACCGGACGCTCCCGTCTGATAGCTCTTGGCTCCGCCTTTAGCTCCTGTCATCTTGAACGATGCTGACTGAGGGGCCTGATTCTGCACCGCTGAATGTCCTGGGGCCTGAGATGACGTCGGAGTGGGTTTAGAGTCCCTACGGCAAAAACGGGCCCTATGCCCAGCGATCCCACAGTTGTGGCACGTGACAGTCCGCTTCGGACACTTGGTGCTGAAATGACCCTGTTCTTCACAGTTGAAACAGGTAATGGCTGAACTGGCCGCTCGTGACTGAGATTCCGCGGGTCTAGGCGCCATAGGAGGTCGCTCAGAAAAAGTAGCGCCCGCACGTGGTTCTTGAAAGTGGCCTGACTGCCGTCAGACTGATTATGGTTCTTAGACTTCTTGCCAGTTGATGAGGGTTGTTGCTTAGCAATTTCCTTAGCAGTAAGCTCGTAAGTAAGAGCTTTCTCAATGAACTCGGCCAGAGTGGTACAATTATGATTAAGCAACTGTAGCCGCATACGAGGTTTCAGCCTCTTGCTGAAATACTTGATCTTGTCTGCCTCAGAGTGAATGATAGATGAGGCGAATGGAAGAAGTTCCTGAAATTTTTCGGCGATGGCAAGAACATCGTCGTCCGCTGAGAGGTCGGGAGTGAGTAATTCCGACAATTTAGCCTCCCTGAGTGGGGCTGGATAATACCTCTCCATCATGAGAGTTTTGAACTGATCCCAAGTACACGATCCGTCGGTGGGCTTCAACGATAACCACCATGAATGAGCTCTCTTACCAAGATAGTAAGCCGCAACTGAAACCTTATGCCCTTCAGGGCAATCCACCATAGCAAATAACTTCTCGAAATGCTCAAGCCAATGAACAATATCCGCCGGCTCAGATGAGCCCTCGAAGGTAGGTGGTCGCTGGCGAGAGATATCGCCAATAATACTGCTTACACCCCTCTCTTGCCTCTGAGGTGGCGGCGGAGGAGCCTGTTGATTTTGAGTAGTGGAGTTATGCATCGTCTCCATTAGTTGTGCCATCTGAGTCATTTGGGCCATCATGCCCTGCATAAAAGCGAGTGGGTCAACCCGAACACCTTCTGACTGAGCGGTGTCCCGGGTACGACTCCTCGATAGTGAATGATCACGTCCAGGTGAATGAGTGGCAGCGTCACTGCTCGATGAATTAGCATCATTCCTTGCGTTCGCACGTGTATTCACACGAGCTCTCGGGATTCGGCCCGCACCACGGCCTCGTCCTCCTCGTCCTCTTCTTGCTCTCTCCATACTGAAGTAGGAAAGTCACATGATGATTATATTCCCCGCATGAATATCACGTTATGATTATGACATGAGATGATGAAAATGAGCATACGCTCTAACACAGTGATTACATGAATGACTAACTGAGGTGACATGATTATCTGATGAAATTATTGAAATGATTATCTTGAACGAGTTAAAAAGATTAATGATATGATCTTCCTGATCCATAACTGAGTAATGAAATGAATTGGGTGATTAATGAGTTAAAATAACCGTCTTGGTCAAAATGAAAATGATGATTGAGGATTGTTAACTGATGAATTATGAATGAATGATTCTTGCCAGAAATTATACCATGGCGTTAGAAATCTTACACTTCTTGGTCTGATTGGCTCGGCATTTGCACAGGTCACACGTGACGCGAAAGTCCCATGATACTAGTCCGATGACGATGATTTCAAATGAGACATGACTTGGAGGGTAGTATTCAAAACCACGCTCCGATACCAACTCTGTAACACCCCAAACTAGGCGGATATTACAGTGCCGTGGACCCCCGACTGGGACCCACCAGGCGAATGAAAAAGGATGAATTACACAGGGTAAATGTAGTACCGAACCACATTACAACCTCAATTACTCCGATGAGGAGTTTCATACAACACACCCAGGATAATACAGAATACATGTATATTTTATATGAAGATAAAATACACAACACTGAATGAAATGAGTATTCAAACGGAATGTCTGCAGCGGAATAAATGAAGGAAACATAAATGACTGAATAAATGACTGAAAAGACTGGGGCCCCCTTCTAGTATCATTGAGACTCCTCGCCGTCAACATGCTCTCCCCGTGCCTTTGCCTTGCCATGACCTGAAAAACAAATATCCCCAAACGGGGTCAGTTACACAGAACAACAATCCTCAAGGGTTGAAAATACACAATCATGATATATCTGAAGTTATGAAATATCCTGTCGAAACATACGCAATCAAACATGCTATATGAATTAACTAACGGTATGGCTCAAAGGAATGGCACCACACTACGTCCGGGATGGAAATGTGTCCGTGTACAAGCCACCAACGAGTATCGATCGAATACACGTGTGGTCTTGTACCTAATCAATCTCACGAAGCCATCAACTCGTGTGCACAGTCCAATGTGAGGCCACCAACCAACACACGACTTAAATGTGCCCGACATGAAAATCCTACACATACCAACCGACACGCCAGTGCGACCCGGAATGCCACGATATAACAAAAGTGACATCAAAATAAATAATGACTCACCGAGATGAAATGACAGTGAAATGAATGATAGCTCAATGACATAACTGGAACCGTCGTTCCTTGTGAATGAAGTAATGAAGTGATAATTACAAGTTTTGAAACGGTTAGTACCTTATGAATGAATTATGATTATGAATGAACAACAACGAAAGGAATGAATATCCTTTTAACTGAGTAAGAATTAACTTACTCAATACCGATGACAATGTCCTTCCACGAACAACGTCCTAATCGAGATACCGGTCGCTCGAACAACCTTGAATAATAATAATTACCAACAACCGTTCAATACACGTATCAAGCAACGAAACACGATTAACCCAAAGGTCGATACAACGATAATCAAACTCATAGGGGCATTCTAACGAATACGTAACCAACCACACAACTTCGAAAATATCCAATCCCGAATATATCGAAACCAACACCAAAATGAGTATTTCGAACTATTAAAACACTTCAATGATATCAATAATCCAATAGGAATCCACAATTCAAGATTACAACAACATCAATCGGAAAATCCCCAATTAACCGAAGTCAACCCCAAGGGTTCTTGAAATAATTCCGAAAATAGCCATTAAATCCGTAGGAATATATTTATCCAAGGTAGATAATCCATATCTAACATATTCCAATAATAATCCAAGCTTACACGAAGAAATCGGAAGGAAAACCCAAAAATCCGAAATTCTAGATCCAAGAGATTAATACCTTCGATTTGATGTGATGAGGATGTTGAAATGATGATTAATCCAAAAGATAAGCTTGAAGATGATGATTGATGATTACTCCTCGAAGAACACTCTCCAAATCGCCCGGAATCGCCCGAACCCGCCGAAGAAACGAATAGAAATGATAAATGACAGAGTAAGGGCTGAACTGCCCTATTTATAGTAATCCCAGTTTAGCGCGCGCTACCCCCAGCTCTTAGCGTGCGCTAACGGGTGTTTTGGGTAGTCCAGTACCCACTGTCCGAACACGGTAGCGTGCGCTACGTACCTTTTGTAGCGTGCGCTACAACCATACCAGTAGCGTGCGTTAATACCCACGGTTAGCGTGCGCTAAAGAATTATTTGATGCCCAGTACTGGAATCCAGAAACCGTCTGTCCTCTGATCTGACCTCGGTAGCGTGCGCTACAACCAATATTTAGCGTGTGCTATAATATCGATTGCGTACGCTAAAAATAACTCATAGCGTGCGCTATGAATTAATCCAGTGCAGTCCAGTAGCCACTGGACTCAACCTGATCCGTCCTTAGCGCGCGCTACAGCAATCATTAGCGTGCGCTACTACAACCCACTAGCGCGCGCTACTTACCACTCGTAGCGTGCGCTACTAATGCTCACTGCGGTCGGTACCTTCGGGATGCGGCCAGTAACATTAGCGTGCGCTAATGCTGAGTGGTAGCGTGCGCTACCTGTACTCAATTAGCGCGCGCTAGAAAGAGTATGTAGTGTGCGCTACTCCTCACGCACAGCCCACAATGAGAACGACAATGATGATAAACACGGCACGGAACTCCAATTAGATTAGGGATGAACGACGATTGATACACGATACAATTACTCTGAACGGTGAATACCATGATTGAATATGAGTGACAAATGATCATTAATGAGTGAAATTACTGAATGATAATTACTGAATTACAACCGGGTATTACAATTTAAATATTCCACAATAATTAATTTCCTCAAAATAAAAACACCAAGTCTTTTTATTTAGTCAAATTAAATCTAATATAAATTGCCGGAAATTATTATAACGAAACATAAAATTAAAACGGAGTCGAAACTAAAAATCCCGGAGCTGTCCGCGGCCCGACCAACTGTCGGGCCATGGCGAGAGGCAGCCCTCTCGGCGGCTGCACCAATGCAGGCGGCATTCTGCCATTGCCGGCAGCCTCCTGCCCGGTCCGATTTTACGACCCGTTTTCGTCGATTCCAAAAATTATATTTTTATAATTTTAATATTACTCATATAAATCAGTTTTAATAAATAAAACAAAATTTATATATAGTAACATAAAACATGAAAAAATTAATTTTCGATGAACAATTAAAACAACGAATTAAACATCGTGATTCCAAATCACTAAACATTTAATCAAACATTCCAAATGCTAAATATCGTATATACGATCGCAAGACCTATGCTTCGATACCACTGTTGGGATTCAGTGCCTAAAACGAAGGCGCAGCAGAAGCAATATACTAATCTAATTCGATCTGAATCCCTACGAGGATCGATCAAGCTACGTATATACGAATAAATAAATTAAAACAAGAGTAGGATTCGAAATTATACCCTCGTAGTCTGTTGATTAAATGGTGAAAATATGATGTCCCTTTCAAATCCAATCCGCAACAAGCTTTAGGTTGATCAAACGCCGAAAACACCGCTTCTCTACTAGCGACGCGCCGGAGAAACTATCGGAACGACAACCACCTAATTAACCTCCAAGGTTACGGCTAGAATAGGATGATGAAGCTATATGATTTGATGAATACAGTCCAAGTATATTTATCAAAATATCTCTCTTAAATTTTTCTCAATTTTTTTCTCCAAGACAATATTAAGAACAATGAAAAATAAAGATGAAGACTAAGAAAATTATTCTCTCTCTCTTGTTTGCTAAGAACCGTGAGTTCAAAGTGTGTGTGAGGAAAAATCAAGTCTTCACATCTTTATTATACATTTTCATGACCAAAATCACCTACCTCAATAAAATATAAGATATGTCCCCAAAATATCTTTTGTCTTCCACCAATTAAGGTGGAGACAAAAACCAAGGAAGGTAAGTTGGTGGGGGGCATCTAGAAGAACCGGACGGGTTTGGTTCATTTTGGACTCTCGTGAGTCCAAATAGATAAAATTCAATTCCGTTCCGATGTATTTATATCAATCAATTCATCCAATTAATTAATCGTATCAAATTCAAAACAACATAATTAATTTCTCCAAGAAATAATTATATTTATAAATTAAATTAATCACCCATTAATTTATTTAATTCATTAGGCTGGAAATTAATTTATCCAATAAATTAATTTAGACATCCAATGTCCCTAAATTAACTAGACATCTAATGTCAGATAAATTTAGATATCTAATATCTAATATTTATAAAGAGAGAATAAGCTCGATTCATTCCATCGTCAATCCTATTGCGCGACTCGGTAGGTCTGTCTCAGTTAGCAATGGGAGGAACCAAAGAGTAGTAGCACCACCTAGCCAGCCTGGCGGCCTACACTGTACCCTAACTGAGAACGAATGATGGGGATCATTCCAAAACCTTTTTGTCGTGAATACCAGTATACGTATAAACCCTTCTTTCAAATGTCTTGATCAAGTTATAGGGTCACAGTCAGTTAAACCCTATCAGTACTTGACGCTATGCATGAGTTAATGCAAAACCGAGATCATTGAGCTCTCGTGTATCCAATACAACTAGCTCCAATGCTTTGGCCAAAGACTTATGATCTCATCTACCAATAACTGCATAGGACATATAACCAGTTCACTAACGGGAGAAAGAATCCTTTCTTGGTATTTAGTAGAACCTGCTATTTGCCCGTCAAGATGCACGTCGAGGTTGACCCCCACCTTCCTGTTTTCTGGGTCGAACTACTCTAATGAAAATCTTAATGTCACAAGCACATCCTTACTACATCCTCAAGTCTAAGGTTCACGAATACCTATCACAACCTTTCTATTCCGTCATTGACTGTCCCGGAGTAAAATTCGTGTGACGAATCGAGGGTGAGTCGGTTCGAGTATACTAATATCATTAGCATACCTATAACGTGTGCTCCCACTAACCATTAGTGTTCGACAGGCACTCTCAAAGTCAAAGAACACGTCATACAAGTCTTCACATAAACTTAACGCCTAGTCAAGTTTCATCGACTTGCGAACGATTAAGTATTTGAGCCATAAACCTTTCCAGTGCCAATCCCCTTAAACAATAAGGAGTGAATGTTTTGCTCTCAAATACACGGACTAGTTTCTATATATATATTTATGAGTCAGGAATGCCAGTGACTACCAATAAATAAAGAAACATACAATTGCCTTCTGATAATGTATTACATAATAACAAGTATAATGCCCTCACTCTAACATCCCCTGAGTGGAATTCTAGGGCATACTCCTAACAATCTCCCTCTTGCACTCAATGCCACACACTATGGTATCTAATACCCATGTTCTCCAGATGACGCTCCAAGCTAATCTGAAAAAGTGGCTTGGTCAGTGGATCAGCGATATTGTCGGCTAGATCTACTCTATGCAGCACAATGTATCCCTTGCAAACAAATTCTCTCACGAGATGATACTCCCTCTCAATATGTTTGGTACTGTTGTGAAACCTCAGCTCCTTGGCCTGCGCTACATCTCCATCATTATTGCGGAAAAGTGGTACAGGCAGCTCAGCACATGGTATCACTTGAAGTTCTCCCAGAAACTTCTTAATCCAGAATCCTTTCTTAGAAGCCTCCGAGGCTGCATGATACTCAGCCTAGCTGGTGGAATCAGTAGTCGCCTTTTCTTGGTGCTATACCAAGATACTGCTCCTCCATTAAGAGTAAATATATAGCCAGAAGTAGACATTGAATCGTCTTTCTGTCCTTGGAAGTATGAATCAGTGAAGCCCATCACATTAAGTTCTCCACCGCCATACATAAGAACCAGATCTCTAGTCCTTCTTAAGTACTTGAGAACGTTCTTTACAGCAGTCCAGTGTTCCCTACCTGGGTTTGCCTGAAACCTACTTACCACGCTCACAGCGTGAGCAATGTCAGGTCTCCTACACAACATTGCATACCTAAGGCTACCCACAATCGAAGCATATGGTATATTACTCATTTTCTTTCGTTGTTCCTCACTTTGAGGACACATCTTCGAGGAGAGTTTTATTCCATGTCGCATCGGTAGTAACCCTCTTTTAGAATCATCCATCTTAAATCGCTTTAAGATTTTATCTATATAGAGGGCTTTGGAAAGATCTATCATTCTCTTCACTCTATCCCTGTAGAGCCGAATTCCAAGAATATAGGTAGCTTCTCCCAAGTCTTTCATGGAGAAACTACTCGAAAGCCAAGCTTTTACAGAACTGAGCATCCCCACATCATTTCCTATTAGTAGAATGTCATCTACATATAGTACTAAGAATGCAATCTTGATCCCACTAACCCTCTTGTCTTGTATACACAAGGTTCCTCTTTATTTTGCACGAAGTCAAACTCTTTGACTGCCTCGTCAAAATGAAGGTTCCAACTACGCGAAGCTTGCTTCAGTCCATAAATGGAATGCTGAAGTTTGCACACTTTGTGAATATCGATCTCGGACACAAAGCCTTTAGGTTGTTCCATATAGATTTCCTCATCGAGGAATCCATCAAGGAAATCCGTCTTTACGTCCATCTGCCATATCTCATAATCCTGGTAGGCAGCTATAGCAAGCATCATGCGAATATACTTGATCATAGCTACAGATGAGAAGGTATCATGGTAATCAATCCCTTCTTTCGAGGTATAACCCTTTCCCACAAGAATGGCCTTATAGGTGTCAACCTTGCCATCCCCATCTGTCTTTCTCTTATAGATCCACTTATTCCCAATAGACACTATGTCCTTGGGGCGGTCTACTAGAGTCCAGACCTGATTGACATGCATCGAGTCTATCTCAACTTCCATAGCTTCACGCCATTTTGCGGAGCCTACATCCACCATCGCTTGGTCATAGATCGCGGGGTCGGTCCCGGGAACCTCATGGAGACCCAGCTCCTCCAGGTGCACAAGGCCATACCCCTCAGGTAAATGAGACACCTTACTAGACCTACGAGGTGGTTGTACTTGTGTCTCAGAAGGTTCGGTTCCAATTTCTTGTACAAGTGTCTCCTGAGGAGTTTCATTGTATTCTTCCAAAGAAATACTTCTACCGGCTCCGCCTTCCTGAATGAACTCATCTTCCAGGAAGTGTTCTTGCAAAGCAACAATGATCTTTCGATCTTCATGCATGTAGAATATAAAACCCATCGTCCCATATGGGAATCCAATGAAACGTCCCTTCATGGACCTAGCTTTCAATTTCTCTACCTTAGTCTTTTTGACATAGGCGAGACATCCCCAAATCCTAATGTGATTAAGACTTAGTTTCCTGCCCTCCCACATCTCATGTGGAGTTTTAGGAACGGACTTGGAAGGACATCTGTTCAAGATATAGGCAGCAGTTAGGAATGCATACCCCCACAGGTAAATAGGTAAGTCAGTATAGCTAAGCATAGAACGGACCATGTTCAACAAGGTTCGGTTCCTTCTTTCTGACACACCATTTAACTGGGGAGTTCCCGAAAGTGTAAGTTGTGATACTATTCCATGCTCCTTAAGGAACTCATCAAACTCTGTAATCATATACTCGCCACCTCGGTCCGACCGGAGTGCTTTGATATGATTACCAGTTTATTTTTCGACTAGGTCCATAAATTCCTGGAATTTCTCAAAGGCCTCGGATTTATGTTTCATTACATATACATAACCATACCTAGTATGATCATCTGTAAACGTAATAAAATACTGATATATATTATGTGCTGCTTCTAAAGCACCACATACGTCGATATGGACTAATCCAAGTTTATCAGTGGCTCTTTCAAAAGTCCCTGTGAAGGGGGACTTAGTCATTTTGCCTTTAAGGCAATATTCACAATAAGGAAAGGGATCCGATCCCAATGGACCCATAAGTCCATCCTTTTTCATTTTGTAAACCTTGGTCTGACCAATATGACCAAGTCTAAGATGCCATTTCAAAACTTGATTAGTTTCATACCTACCACGCTTCCTAGTCATAGTATTCACAACGACTTTGTTACTTAGGTTTAGATGATACAATCCATTCAACAATGTAGCAGTGCCCACTAGTTTACTTCTAAAATAAATTTTGCAGGAACCATCACCAATGAAAAATGAAAAGCCTTTCCAATCCATGACCGGAATGGATACAATATTTTTATGCCCCTTGGGCAAAACAAGTACATCATCTAATGTCAAAAAAAAGCCGGATTCTAAATCCAAAAGAAGTGATCCTATGTCAGTTGCTTCGACACTATGTCCGCTTCCGACAGTAATCATCACTTCTCCAGCTCCAAGCTTCCTACTTTGTTCCAGATCCTGATTCACGGTATAAATGAGAGAACTAGCACCTGAATCTAGTATCCAAGAATTAGAAAATACAGTAGCAGAACAATTTATTTCCAAAACTAAAAGTTCTGTACCTGAAGATCCATGAAGAATCGGACAGTCTCTAGCCCAGTGGCCCAGCCCACCGCATTTGAGACATGCGTCATTTTTCTTGCTCTTGGGAACCGTTGGGGACTTGCCCTTTGTTGGCCACTAAGTATACTGGATACAGCTTGGAAAGCGTTTTAGACAACAAGCTGTACTGATTTAAAATCTGAGTGCGTAACGGAAGTCTTGAATACAGTAAGTTGTTGTGGATACAGCAACTAATGTGCAGTGTATACTTAAATAATCACGGTAATTAAAACAGTAAAAACTGAAGGTAAATAACACAGTATTTAAAGCGGTTCGAGGTAAACCCCTCTACGTCAACTGGTCCTCCACACAGGAGTAAAAAGTTTATTATAATTACTACGTACAAAACTACGTAATTATAACAATACACAGTCAATATATCGTTCACATAGATTGATATAAAGATCTTAGCTTCAACCGTTCACACAGATTGGTTTGAGCTAATGCTTTGACTGGCTTCTTCACACAGAGTTTTGAAGCTTCGTCTTCCTCAGTCCACACATGGCTGATCTGGGTTTGTTCAAGGATAGAACAGGGTATGAAAAACAGCTTTGACTTTTCTGAGCTTCTAGCTGATGATGTGTTGTTCAAGATGTTGAGCACTGTATATCTCTTAGATCTGAGTTGCAGTAAGCTTCTGGACATATGTTTTGCTCTGATAATAACTTTGATAGCTTGCTAGTTTTGTAACTGATCTTCAACGCCTTGATGAGATATATATAGTCTACTGGAAAATATATCCGTTGAGATAAATCCATTGAGCAAGATTCCGTTCCAACGGTATGAAAAGCACGATCCGGATTTTGCGGGATTTGAAGATCTGTTGACTGACAGTATTTAAATACTTTATCTCTTTAGTATTTAAATACTTCTTATATCAATGGGACTTGACTTCTGAAGATTCCTTCTTTGTCCTGTTGAGAGCTGTATGGAAGATCACTATATTGACAATTCGAGACAGCTTCCATACTTGGTCTTTATACGACTTCTTCGCTGTACAGAGAGGTTCCACTATATGCTGGATCTGAGACAGTCCTTCGATACATGTTGGCACTTCAACTTATCGATACAGTTCCCTTACTGTATTGAGGATTGGCATATATGTCAAAACCTTTTATCATCACTATTCGATACAGGGATTGAATATCCTGGCTGTTTCGATACATGGTATTTTGTTATCCCAACAATTTCCCCCTTTTTGACAATTTGCCAAGACTTTAAAACTTTCAAGTTTTCTTGATGATGCCAAAACCTTCTTCATTAAGCGAATGACTTTCTTGATGACTTCTGGCAGATTTCTTGGTCTTCTGTCAAATGGTCTGTCTTTCACCAACTTAGACTAATTTATGAACTGCTCGCAGGCGAGTTCGATACAGCTAAGAATTTTTACAAGTTAAGCTTATGATTGGCGCGCAGGCACAATCTTACAATGTATTCTAGATGCATACAACTGAAATTATGAACTGTTCGTAGACAAGTTCGTACAGCTTATTTTTCAAACAAGTTTCTATATTTGTCATTGTTATCCCATCAATTTAAGTTATGTAATCATATATGGACACAGTAGATTACGAGTTGTAATCTTTCAAGACAAGCAAACATTTTATTGATATTCAAAAAAATATAGTACAAAGATTGCTGTATTGAAAGAAAATTTAAAAAATACAAGGATTTCAGCTCCTATAATCAGTTTGTCTCCATGGCCTTTTCTCTGGATCATTCTCGGTTCCACGCCACCAGTGCTGTAGGGAATCGTTGCCTCGATTTTGATAGATTGCTCTACCTTCATATGATCTGTCGAAGGCAAGGATCCAGTCTTCTGGATGGGTGATCCGATCTCCTCTTTGATGCTTGGATTTCATATCTAGCTGGATAGGAAGTTTTCCGTCTTCTAACATTTTCGTGAATTTTTATGCAGCATCCGCTAATGTTTTATAACTATTGAAGATGGAGGATTCCCTGACGAGTTTAACAAAATATCTCATCAGTTCATTTTGCCTCCATTTCTTCACCTCTTCGGCAGTTGGATGGCGGTTGGTTGGCAGACAAATTTCAGAAGGTCTTTGGATTAATATTTGCCAGGGGACATTGGGGTCATTAAATTCGGGTCGAGAGCCTGAAATCTTGAAACTTTGAGAGGGAGGGGCTAGCTTATTCAATTCAGCGGTAATGCTGTCTTGAGCAGCATTAAATTCCCTTTCGTGCTGTAGCCTTATTCTCCTAGTAGCTTCTCTTGCTTCCTCCCCCTTTTTGGCGTCATCAAGACGTCCTAGGATTTCCAGTGCGGCATCCTGTTTCGTCTCAATGTTTGTCATTCTTTCTAAAAGGGTGGAGAGCACCTGCGACATATCTTTTATACTTTTGTCATGGGCTCGCAAGTGAGAAGTTGTCTCGATCAATGCTGATACGGTCTTGGCCTCTGATATGCGAGTTTTGGATGCCTCTTCTCTCAGTAGTTGCTCTTGTTTGTCTTGCATAATCTTCAGTGCTTGCTTGAATACTTCTGGCAAAACAGCGAAGGCTTCTACTACTCGAGAGACTTCTTGCTGTAATGTAGTCATCTCTTCGACGGCAGAAGTGTGCATCCAATTAAGAGCTTTTTCCACAGAATACAAGGCATTTACTGCATCCTGGATAAAGACGGTCTGAAGGCCAAGAGCACGCAATCGCTCTTTCTTAGCAGCAGTGCTTGGAGAATCCGGCTGAGCAAAATCTTCGGCTCCATTCAACCTTCTCAGATTCACGGTAGGGCGTGAATTGAGTTGGACATCCTCAGGTACTGTACCGTCGTCGGATTCCATGGTTGGTGGGGCGGGATCAGTTGATGCGGGTTCGGCGGCATGAGGTGCTGTATCCTCCTGTTGTGAAGATGCGTCTGTAGATATGGGTACAGGAGGGACTGAATCCTCCTGTTGTCCCTCAACTTCCGCCTGTTCCGGCAGAGGGACTGATTCCTCTTGCTGGACGGCGTGTGAAACTTCTTCTTCTTCTGCAGCAGCAGGCTCGCATGCCTGTTCCGAAACAATTTCTTCTTCCTCGACTTGAGGGACTGATTCCTCATCATCAGGAATATTCTCTTGCTGTGGCGAAGAGGGCTCACTTCGGTTTGATGGCCCTTCTTCATCCTTGGTTTGAGAGACATCTTTGTCTTGATCCTCCTCACGACTCATTCTCAGACCTGCTTGTAAAGCATCGTCATCGTCGTCTGAGTCATCGTCATCTTTTGGATCTTGGGGAGAATCCTCAGACTTATCTTTTCCTTTTCTCCTGGCGTCAGATTTTTGCAATAGATGGCTTTCAATCAATTCTTTGCAGTAGAGATTTTCCCATTGGATCAGGGCATCAACTTCCATTGAGTCCGTCACTTCCAATACAAATTTCTCTTCATGGCTCCAGTCGCTCCAGTTGTATAAGGTGTCGTACGGAGCTAGCCTGTAGGTTTTCCATTTAAGGAATCTTTCATAAGCATGATCAATCTGCACAGAGAGAAGGGTTTTGTTGATAATGGTGTCCGGGGAGGGACTGCGTACAACATCTGAGTCCGCTGTAGCGAGGGATTACTCTATGGGTGTGGGATCATGTAGGGAAGAAGGATTCCTTACAGGGGATGGTGCCCCGAAGGAAGGTGGATCCTGTACGGATGTGGAATCCCGCATAGGAGAAGTAGCTGTTGGCTCCAAAAGGGCAGCCGACTCGCTAGAGTCTTCTAGGTTGGCAGATGTCCGATCATCCGTCTTAGCCGCCAAAGGATCAGGATCAACTGTCGATATAGTAGCGGGCACCTCTTCCGCAGGGGTTGGGCCCTGGGGTAGTTCCTCAGTGGATTGTGCCACTATAGAAGCATCCTCGGAGGTTTTTGTGGATTTAGCTTTAGAAAGCCACCTTAGCTTCCTTTTCGGCTTCTCACCAGCAATAGGTGTCTTGCTGTGAGATCTTTTCCTCTTCCTTGAAGACTCCACATCCTAGGACTTCAAAGAAACATCCCTTGGATCTTCATAAACGGGCATACTTGGGATTTTTGGGTGGTTGCAGACCAGAGTGCTCTGGTTATACATTGTAGGCTTGACGCCTCCTAAGTAGATACGGGAGTTGATTTTCTTCGCATCTGCGGATTGTGAAAGTCCGCATTTCATCACAATATGGTTTAAAAGTAAACCAAACGATTTCTTTTGATTGGCAGGCTTCAACACTTCTTCCTGCAATCGTTTCAAAATTATCTGGCACCAGTTGACCTTTTCACAGGTCAAAATCGCAACCATCATCCTAAATCTCAGATTAGTACACATTTCAAATGCGCCAGTGCGATTCTCGATTATCCGGCAGCAAAAATCGTGCAAGTACACATAGGGCAAATAAAAATTCTTCTTGTGACAGGTGGTGTGAACCACGTCAACAATAGTTAAGCCGGTGAACAGCCCATAGTACTTTGTTATCAGCTCTTGAGACCCAAAGGTTTCAAGTCCTTCCATGGTAAAGCCATCAGCAGGTAGCCTGTAAATGTTTTGAAGAAGATCTTGATCGATACAGATCTCCACTCCTTGAATGGTAGCAGTGATATCAGCGACGTGGCCTCCCTGGGCCAGCGGCAGAAAACGAACAGCGGCGTTGAGGTAGAACTCCTCAACCAGATGGACGTCGTATTTCTTGGCAGCATGACTTCCAAGGCGGTAGAGGCCTTGCTAACGTAGTTGGGTGATGATGAACTCCATGGGTTCGATATGATTAGTTTCAGAGAGAACACGTTCAATGATGACAGATCTGGAGAAGATCCGTCTGTCGATGAAGTTCGAGGTCTTCTTGAGGGCGGTGGCAGAAGTTTGAGCATCCATTGATGATTCTCAAGAGGATATGAAGAAGATTTAAAAGAAATTTGCAGTAAAACACGAAGAAAACTTGTAGGTTGTATTTGCTTTGAGTACTCTTAAATTTTGCAGAAGACGTAAAGAGTCTCTAATGGCAGTATCAGTCCTTTTATATTGGGCGGCGAAGAAGGGTTTCTCAGATGAACGAATGGTCAGATTTAAGGGATGAGAACCGGTTTTTGAAATGAACGGCCAAGGTGGACTGAGTGTAACTGGTACACTTATCCATTAAAATGTTAAAATATGAGCGGGTCCCACTTCTGACATTTGTTGTTACCCTTAATGCCTGAAACGGCGGTTTTAAAACGTTAAACAATTAAAAACATCGCGGCTTTTTAGATTCAGTTGTCCAGATGTCGTGTAAGGAATTTAATGTAAATGACGTTGACATGAAAACAAAGCACATGGACAAGAATTATTTTAAAATGAAATAATACAATATATATACTGAATCGAAATTCTATAGTATGTGCTGTATCCGCGACGATACAGCGTTCCCCCTTAAAAGGTACATATAGGTTTTAATTCCATACAGCAACTTTCGGATTAATGTTGTATTCATGGGTCATACTGTATTTCCCCTTAATTATTGCACATGTCAGCTGTAGGATTATTCATGTCACTTTGTTCACTACAGTTCTGTATTGACGGTTGTATTCTTGGGTCTTACAGCATTCCCCCTCAATTGTTGAGACAAAGCAGTAAATACTTACAGGAAGTCGGGCTGTAGCATTCCCAATTCTTGTCTAAGCATGTTGAATCTTGCTGTGTCGAGAGGCTTGGTGAAGATGTCGGCCAACTGAATATCTATAGGAACCTTTTAGAGCCGAACATCCTTGTTCTCGACATGATTCCTTATGAAGTGATGCTTGTAGCACCCCCAAAATATCTCGAGGTATTACAGTGCCGTGAACCCCACGTGGGACCCACAAGGCTAGTTGGAATAATAGGCATTTTAAGAAAATCGCGATAAAACATTAAATTCAAGGTTTACATAACGTGAGTCGAAAGATTTAAGGAAAAATGTAGTTTGTAGTCCAATTATTACACAACAAAAGTTTTTCCAAAGAAAACAATTTATTTCAATGAGCAAATGGCTAGAGATAATTCCAACACCGTTCAAGTCCGACCGACTTCGGGAATGTCACGCACATGATGAACAATTTTACCTAGTACGACGAATCATACCAGGTAACCAAGGTCAGAGAATGCATACCAAATAACAGTTACTAACATTGATATACGTCATCTTTACAATCACAGTATCTAGTAATCACATGGAATATTTCATCACTCGACCGACGTTGTCTCTCTCTTTTATCACATAAGCCCCAAGGTCGCAACCAAGGGTCACGGAAGTATCCACAAGGGAATACCCCGGAACATAGGCGCCCAATTCGGGTCTTACCCCCTAACACATTTCCACACGGGTACCATACAGGTTTTATCCCCAACACATCGGCCCATTTATAACATTTTTAGAGAAAGACAAACGTCGGCTTTTATCAAAATGGCACATACGCACATACGGTATAACATTGATATAAGAAAATTCTCGAGCAAGGTTTCACTTGCCTGTGATCCGATAGTAGGTGCTTTGTGATAAGGAATCCCCACGCCCGCTCGAGCTTAACCTAGCCACGAAGTATCCGATTAACACCTCGTATGGATTATGATGAATAAAACTAATCTCCCTTTCCTAATCGGATTCCTAGTGTAGTTTTGGTTGTCGATATAAGTATCGTTTCTAAGTTTTAACGCATTGCGTACCATTATCTCGTTCAATCCTATAATTATCATTAGGTATATCGATTTACTCAAGAAGATAATCCTATCATTTTTTGATTGACAACGAATTATTATGGCGTAATCGAATCTCATGCCTTCTAATTCAATTCTATATTCCGAATACTATAATCGACGGATTCTATTGCACAATAACTTTGGTGGTTTGATACCCAATATTAATTATACTATCGAATCGTTTTCCTTAGTTTGCTAAGTGTCAAAAATCACAAGGTAAGGGTGGCTACAAACAATGGAACATACGGTAACGGATTACTACGAATTTTCCCACAATTGATTCGTCAAATTTTACATTCTTAGCGATGATTTGAAGTGAAATTTTGTATGATAGATATGATTTGCATGAAACGAAACATATGAGAAACGATACTTCCGGTTACTACAATTCCATCCGACAAGATTGTTTACGAAGTTTAGCAAAATCTACCCAATACCCGCAATCTAATAAGTATAAATACGAAAACATCAAAGGTATAACTCCATGGATTGGTGGCTTACCTTATTGGAAGAAGAATAATGAAGATAGTTGACGGATTCGCAAGAACTACAGGGAAAACGAGAAGTGACTTGAACGACTTGGATAATCTTCACCGGAGCTCAAGAATCCACCTCCTCAATGCTAGTTCAAGTGTATAAGAGGCTTAAGAACCGGGTATAGGGCTAGGAATTTCTCCAAGGGTGATAGTTTGTGATGTTGGGTCGTGCAAATGAAGAAGGGAATTGCCATTTTATAAAACTTGTTTTTGGTAATGTACGTTAACGATAAGAGTGTTACGTACGTAAGGCGTATTATGTACGTAACAGTGTAATGACAACGTACGTAAAGAACTCACTGCCCGAAATGTGCCCAAGTGTTACGTACGTTAAATTTGGGACATAACGTACGTAACGAATAGTTGACTCGTTTGTCCTCTAGCCCGCCGAAAGTAACTCTGTCCGTGTCAAAGGAAAGATTCTGGTCGGGAGACCGACCCACCCGTTAGGTACGTAATATAGCTACCCTAACGTACGTAACAATAGAAATATAGTGTACGTTATGCATGAGTGATAGCGCGCGTTAGACAGAACTTTAACGTGCGTTAGACATAAACTCTTTAGCCTCAAACCACATTCTAACCATCTCGGGGTGACTATCCCTTCCACTCGTCAACAATTATCAGGGACAAGACGTTGGCCACCGTCATATTCGCACCGACGATCGTCCCACAGCGTCAAGACGTGTCACCTCTGTTTCATTCACATCGTACAATTATATAGCACTCAATGGAATACATAAATAGAAATAACGTCACATTACCAAACATTCACACGGTACAAAGTAATCAAGCATGGAATACTGGAGGTATTACAATGCTTCATGTTGATATGATTAGTGCGTGAGTGCAGGACAGGATAGTGCGTGATTGCAATTGCACTCGTGCTATCACACATGATTGGCGTCTCTCTGGCTTCAATTCCATAATCTTACAACTGCTGCTGCATCCAAAGAATCTGCATACAGCAACTACCAGCAGCATAGTATTCTGATTCAGCCGTGGAAAGAGAGTTTGCCAATTACTTCTTACTGAACCAAGAGACAAGTCTAGGTCCAAGAAAGTGACAAGTTCCACTTGTACTCTTCCTATCTAGCTTGCAGCCTCCGAGATCCAAGTCGTTGTACCCAACTAAATCGAATCCGCCTTCTTTAGGATACCACAGTCCTACATCGACTGTTCCTTTAATATACTTCAGGATTCGTTTAGCTGTATTGAAGTGTGATTCCTTAGGTGCTACTTGATATCTCGCACACACTCCAACAGCAAACTAGATATCGGGCCTGCTAGCTGCTAGGTACAGGAGAGAGCCAATAAGCTTCCTGTAGAGTGATTGGTCAACCGGCTTTCCGGCTTCATCAGCACTAATCTGCACGGAAGTGCTCATGGGGGTTGACGATGATTTGGAAGTATTCATTCCAAATTTGTGGAGAAGCTCCTTGCTGTATTTTTCGTGGTTGATGAAGATACCTGTAGGCCACTGTTTTACCTGCAAACC
Source organism: Orobanche coerulescens (assembly GCA_033398695.1). Lineage (NCBI taxonomy): Eukaryota > Viridiplantae > Streptophyta > Magnoliopsida > Lamiales > Orobanchaceae > Orobanche > Orobanche coerulescens. Next base: position 102,337,977 of record CM065813.1, on the reverse strand, counting down.
TAGGAAATAACTAAGTTCTCCCATCATACTCATTTCAAATTTTCTTTGCATGAGATGAGAGAACCTTTGACACAAAGCAAGGTTAGTTGAACCAAAAATTATATCATCTACATAGATTTGCACCATCAGAAGGTCATCGCCTTCCTGTATTTTGAATAAGGTCTTGTCCACAGCACCTTTCTCGAATCCATTATTGGCTAGATACTGGGACAGGGTCTCATACTAGGCTCTAGGGGCTTGCTTAAGTCCATACAGTGCTTTCCTTAACCTGTATACTTGGTCGATACCGTCTGTGTTGGCAAACCCTGGTGGTTGTTCAACATAAACTTCTTCGGCAAGGTCTCCATTCAGGAATGCCCTTTTGACGTCCATTTGATATACAATGAAGCTCTTATGGGCGGCAAAGGCTAAAAATATCCTAATGGCTTCTAGTCTGGCTACAAGGGCAAAGGTTTCATCATAGTCTATGCCTTCTTCCTGACTATAGCCTTGTGCGACTAGTCTGGATTTGTTCCTTATGATAAGTCCATTTCGATCCTTCTTGTTTCGAAAAACCCATTTGGTTCCTATAACCGATTGATGCGTAGGTCTGGGTACAAGATACCATACATTGTTTCTTTCGAAACCGTTAAGCTCTTCTTCCATAGATGTTATCCAATGAGAATTATTAAGAGCGGCTATGGTCGAAACAGGTTCGGACTGGGCTAAGAATACAGTGATAGTGCACATGTTGAGTCTTCTAAGCTCGGATTGAGATTTCCATTCAGGGAATTGTGATATCTCAGTATCTAGTTCTTCTTGTGCACAAAGTACATTTCCTTGTGTACTCTGTATTGTCCTACGAGTAGAAACACTAGCATCTATGTTTCCAATGATCAGCTCTTGCGGGTGATCTCTCAACCATCTTCGGTCGGGTTCTAATTCAGGGTCCCGTATCAGATCGAGAGTTTCAGAGATACGGCTTGGCTTGTACAGCATCGGCTTCATCTACGTCGATTCTTACAGCTGCGGGGTTGATTTCTAGGTCAACAACTGGTTCTATGGGAGTTGGTGGATCTAGGATGGAAAGATGTTGGATGTTCTGAGTAACATCTTCTACTCCTGTAGGGTCATGGTGAGGTTCATCAAACACTACATGAACTGATTCCTCGATCGTCAGCTTCCTTTTATTAAATATCCTGTAAGTTTTGCTGACGGAGGAGTATCCTACAAATATTCCTTCATCTGATTTCTCATCAAAGGTTCTAAGTTGATCCTTCCCATTATTCAACACATAACACCTGCATCCAAAAATGTGGAAATATGAAACTAACGGATTTTGTTGTTCCATACCTCATATGCTGTTTTGTTGTTCTGTTTGTTGACGATACAGCGGTTTTGAGTGTAGCATGATGTATTGGTTGCTTCACCCCAGAAACGCTGTGGCAACTTGCTTGCGGCAATCATTGTCCTTGTAGCTTCTTTCATCATCCTATTCTTTTGCTCGGCAACACCATTTTGTTGAGGTGTACGGGCAGCTGAGTATTCGTGCTGTATCCCATTTTCCGAATAGTATTGCTCTATAAAGCGGTTAGTAAATTCTGTACCTCTGTCGGAACGAATGGACACGATACTCAATGCCTTTTCATTTTGAAGCTTTCTCAGGAGCTCGGGCAGCTTTGATGTTGTTTCCTTCTTCTTGCTTAGGAAGATCGTCCAAGCATACCTGGAATAATCATCAACAACAACCATGCAGTATTTCTTATCTCCCAAACTTACTGGGTCTACAGGACCATAGAGATCCATATGTAGCATTTCCAACACTCTTTGGGTTGAAAGGTAGGATTTGCTCTTCAGGGTTGATTTGATTTGCTTGCCTTTCTGACATGGTCCCCAGACGCGGTCCTTTTTCAATGACACATTTGGCAATCCTCATACCATTCCCTGTCTTGAGAGCTTGTTGATCGTCTAGAAGTTGACATGACACATCCTCTTGTGCCATAACCAGCTTAGATCTGCAGTGCCTTTGGCAACAAAGCATGGAATTGAGGAGCTCATAGGCTTCCAGTCAGCAATGTACATGTTACCTGATCTGCTTTCTGTAAGCACAACTTCCTTGGTCTGGATGTTCTTAACTCTACAGCGATCTATATAGAATTTCACCGAGAACTGTTTATCACAGAACTGGCTAATACTAAGTAGATTGTACTGTAAGCCTTCAACATATACAACATCAGTGACTTTGAATTTTCCTACAAGAAGGTTTCCTTTCCCTCTTGTTCTTCCTTTGGATTTATCACCGAAGCGAACTTTTGGACCGCAGCCTTCTACGAAATCTGATAGCTTGCTTCTATCTCTGGTCATGTGCCGAGAGCATCCACTATCAAAGTACCAGGTGTCCTCCTCTAGGATGTCCTGTATGCAAAAAGATTAAGTAGATTTAGGTCCCCTTTGATTTTTGGGTCCATGAATGTTAGTGCCTTTAGGTACCCAAGTTTTCCTGACAGCAATTGGTTTACTGTAGGTCGCATTCGGTACAGTGTTGCGGTATCTACGTGGGGCATACACGTAGTCGCTATATCCATGATAATTGTTATGCATGTAAAATTCAGGGTTATTATTATTAGTCCAGTACGAGTGCCGTCTCGAAGGTGGAGCCATTTTCTTTGGCCTAACAGCTTGCCTTCTGGGTCTCCAGTTGGATTCCCAACGCTGTTGTTGATACTGAGCGGGCACCTACTGTCTCGAGGAATAACGGGGCTCCTGTATTCAATACCTAGGCGTGCTGTACTGATAGTACTGCCGTGCGGGCCTTTGATATTTGGATACAGCCTTATTTTTGAACGGCTGTTGGCGTTGTTGATATGCTCGGGGAGCATGCTGTTGAGTGCGCCTTTTAGGTCTGAATGGCTAGTGATTCCGCTGTCTGGAATAGGATTGGGGGGCGGAATAGCAGCCTTCAGTTTTCGCGGTGCAGCAGGTTCCTTCACGGGACTAGGGGTATCTTTCGATACAGGAATGTGTTCCACACTCTTGACAAACACTGTACTAGTTTTCCCTTTGTTTGAACATGAGCTGTATCCTAAGCCACTTTTATCATGAGCATGTTTAACAGTGCTCAGAATTTCTTCCATTCTTTTGGACGATTTCTCGAACAATTTCAGAATGATCTCAATTTCATCTTCCCGTATTTCGAGAGTTTTGATTTTGGCTTGAAGTAGAACCAAACCATTTGTCTTGCTCTCATTGTGAGTTTTAACCTCACTTAGTTCATGAGCAAGTTGATGATTACTCTCCATGAGTTTTCATAATCGACTTTGTTGGTTTCACAATCAATAGACATATTTTCATAATTTATCTTCAGCAAGTTATTTTCATCTTTCAGCTCTAGGTTAGACAGTTGGAGCTGTATATTCTCATTTTTCAGTGTCTCATGGGCCTTTTGAATGCTTTTAAACTAATTCATCATGTTTTCAAAAGTATGAGATGCATTTGCAAGAATGATTGAGGTTGAGCTTACCTCATCGTCGCTATCTTCACCTTCCGGAATGTCCTTGGCCATAAAGCACATATATGCTTTATCATCGAACTCATCATCAGATGAATCACTTTCAGTGACCACCTGAAGACATTCTTCGGATTTGGATGGTGCGGGGGAGGATCTTGATTCCCCAATCAGGGCCTTGAGCTTGTTTTTCCAAGCACGTCTTCGTTCATCTCTTTCTTATTGCTCGGCTTCCGGCAACCTTTGAACTTTGGGATGAGGACATTTATTTGCATAATGTCCTGGTTTCCTGCAATTATAGCATAGGTTAGAATTACCGGATGAAGTTTCGTTACTTACCTTGTGGACAGGTTTGGGCCTGTAGGGAGTCTGCTTGATGAACTTTTTGAATTTGTGCATGAGAAGCGCCATTTCATCTTGGGACAGGATGTCGTCGCCACTGTCAGCATTCTTGTGACTAGATTTTGACGAGCTGGGCATGCTTTGTCGATGGCTCGATACAGCGGCTAGTGCTGTGATCTTTGAAGGAGATTCTTCATCTTTCCCTCTTATGTCAATATCATACTCAAACGCTCTTTGAGGTCAGAGAAGAGATCAAAAGTAGATATTTCATTAAGATTGCAAGACATGCGCATAGCTGTGGTCTTAATGTCCCATCGGGCAGGGAGAGATCTGAAAATTTTTAAATTCTTCTCGTTTTGGGTATAAACTTTGCCCAACGCTTCAAGTTCACCAACAATACCAGTGAATTTGAGGTCAAGTTCCTCAAGTGTCTCAGTTTGTTTCATTTCGAAAGATTCAAATTGCTGAGTCAGTTTTGAAATCTTGTTTTCTTTTGAGAGCTCAGTTCCCTCACAAATCAACTTGAGTTTATCCCAGATTTCCTTGGCTGTTTTACAGCTCTTTACCTTCGAGAACGTGCCTTTGTCAAGAGTGACAAATAACGCGTTCTTAGCCACATTGTCAAGATTTGCGCGCTTTCTTTCATCTGTGGTCCATTGCTCGCGCTCCTTTTTGAGTATCTCAGCATGAGATTGGCCTTCAATCCTTGCGGCTGTGTTTACCTTTATTATCTTGATGGGGCCATCCTATATAACAAAAATCATCTCTTCGTGCATTGCTGCAAGATGAGCCTCCATCCTGATTCTCCAATCATCAAATTCGTTAATAGAGAACATAGGTACTTTGTTGATCATTTATGCATCCATGTGAGAATAAAGGAATGAAGAAGACTATTTTGAAAATTAAGTGATTTTGGATCTGATTAGGTTAAAAATACGACTAATTCTTTTTAGAATCAACCTCTCTGATACCACTTGTTGGCCACTAAGTATACTGGATACAGCTTGGAAAGCGTTTTAGACAACGAGCTGTACTGATTTAAAATCTGAGTGCGTAACGGAAGTCTTGAATACAGTAAGTTGATGTGGATACAGCAACTAATGTGCAGTGTATACTTAAATAATCACGGTAATTAAAACAGTAAAAACTGAAGGTAAATAACACAGTATTTAAAGTGGTTCGAGGTAAACCCCTCTACGTCCACTGGTCCTCCACACAGGAGTAAAAAGTTTATTATAATTACTACGTACAAAACTACGTAATTATAACAATACACAATCAATATATCGTTCACAGAGATTGATATAAAGATCTTTGCTTCAACCGTTCACACAGATTGGTTTGAGCTAATGCTTTAACTGGCTTCTTCACACAGAGTTCTGAAGCTTCGTCTTCCTCAGTCCACACAGGGCTGATCTGGGTTTGTTCAAGGATAGAACAGGGTATGAACAACAGCTTTGACTTTTCTGAGCTTCTAGCTGATGATGTGTTGTTCAAGATGTTGAGCACTATATATCTCTTAGATCTGAGTTGCAGTAAGCTTCTGGACATATGTTTTGCTCTGATAATAACTTTGATAGCTTGGTAGTTTCGTAACTGATATTCAACGCCTTGATGAGATATATATAGTCTACTGGAAAATATATCCGTTGAGATAAATCCGTTGAGCAAGATTCCATTCCAACGGGATGAAAAGCACGATCCGGATTTTGCGGGATTTGAAGATTTGTTGACTGACAGTATTTAAATACTTTATCTCTTTAGTATTTAAATACTTCTTATATCAACGGGACTTGACTTCTGAAGATTCCTTCTTTGTCCTCTTGAGAGCTGTATGGAAGATCACTGTATTGACAATTTGAGACAGCTTCCATACTTGGTCTTTATAAGACTTGTTCGCTGTACAGAGAGGTTCCACTATATGCTGGATCTGAGACAATCCTTCGATACATGTTGACACTTCAACTTATCGATACAGTTCCCTTACTGTATTGAGGATTGGCATATATGTCAAAACCTTTTATCATCACTATTCGATACAGGGATTGAATATCCTGGCGGTTTCGATACAGTGTATTTTGTTATCCCAACACCCTTACCCTTAAGGTCCTTGATTTGTGGTCCCGTCTGCTTATTGTTCTTTTTCTTCTTATTCTTAGACCTCCGAGGTCCAGAAGAAATCACAAGGGCAAACTCCTTCACCCGCGGAGTCTTCATCTAAGACTGAGCGGTTACCAGTTTGTTCATCAACTCTGCTAAGTTGCAAGCAATCTCATTGCAGTTGAAATTCATAACAAACTGTGAGAAGGAATCAGGAAGAGACTGTAGGATAAGGTCGGTCTAAAGAGAAGTAAAATCAAGAGCCTCCAATCTCTTGATCATATATATCATTTTGAGGACGTGGTCCCCAACCTTCTAACATTCCTTCATCCTAGTACCGAATAGTTTCTTGGATATCTCATACCTAGCAGTTCGACTCTGCTCATCATAAAGCTCGGTTAAGTGAGACAAAATCTGCCTAGCAGAAGTCATTTTCTCATGAGCTCTCTGAAGCTCATTAGATATAGAAGCCATCATATAGGAACGGGCTTTTATGTCATCCTTAACCCACTTTTCGTGGTTTTCAATTTCTTCCTAATTGGCTCTAGTTCGCACCGGAGGCGCCGGAATGTCCGCCTCCAAGACGTATCCCAGTGCCTCTATACTAAGGACTATCATCAGGTTGCGGAGCCAATCCACAAATTTAGGACCGATTAAGGTGTTCTTTTCGAGTAGTATAGCGAGTGGATTCATTGTCACATTGAGAGTTGATGTTTGATTGTATGCATTAAGTACGACAGATTTATTAGTGACTCGTTCAATTATTATATGAGTATAGAATTAAGGTCTTTTCTATTCTTTTAACCCAGCTCCCACTATTTTTATCGGAATAACACGCTCATATGTGAAATCCGTAAGTATTGTTCACTTTACTTCAAAGTGGTGATCGAGTTCTCTATAAATTTTAATAGAGGGCAACCGAACAGGTTTCTAGTCTATTAGTCTTCATAAAGTGGTGTCCAACATCAACCCATCTAATGGATGATTCGATCTTCTTTTTCCCCTTGTTCACTCCACTTAACCTATACGGTTTCTATGGTTCGTGAACAAGTTAAGTTTATACCATCGAAGCAAATCAGTTTCATAATTGAATCTTATCCGGCAACCGAACAGGTTTCTAGGAATAAAATTTACTCCAACCGAAGGCATCCAATGGGCTCTCGGTAATTTATCGACCCTCCCCGAACGACTACCCCGATAACTCAGAAGCATAGCACATCCGGTTTGGATTTCGATTTTCCAAAAGCTCGATGGAGGGAAGGAAAACCTTGAAACCTTTTAAACTTAATAATTTTCCGTGGGAGAATTTTCGCGATTAATGTTACACTTTGCACATTAATTCATTTAAGCATGTTTGTAGCATTCATACCATATGAATAAAATATTCACAACCTAGTTGCTACCAACATGTAGTTCATGGACCGTTCCTAGAACAAAAACATCGTAATCAAATTACAAGTCTTCGGGCTTGAATCTTCGTCTTCTCGAATGGATCTTCCTCCGGTCTTCGTCATTACATATAAATTTTATATTTGAAAAATTGCATCCTATACAAATTTTCTAGTAAAATAAATAGGCTCAAAACGGCCTTTACAACCCAACCGAATAAAACCGAACGATTCAAAACTAGGTACATGTACTACATCACCATTCACAAGCATTCATCCAATAAATACTAAATAAACGGATTTAAGTAATACAATATATTGATCCAACCAATATAACAAATTAACCATCTAATAGAATTAATCCAATTAATTCACGAGCATAGTAATTTTAATTCATTCGTATGATCCGGACGATTTAAATATTCCAAAATAATTAATTTCCTCAAAATAAAAGCACCAAGTATTTTTATTTAGTCAAATTAAATCTAATCTAAATTTCCGGAAATTATTATAACGAAACATAAAATTTAAAACAGAGTCGAAACAAAAAATCCCAGAGCCCGTCCCGCGGCGCGGCAGCCACTGTTGGGCCATGGACGAGAGGAGAAGCCCTCTCGGCCGCTGCCTGCCCAGCGCAGGTAGCATTCTGTCGGGCGCTGCCCGACAGCTTTCCGGCTGCCGGTGCAGCGATTTTCCGACCCGTTTTTCGTCCCGATTCCAAAAATTATATTTTTTTAATTTTAATATTACTCATATAAATCAGTTTTAATAAATAAAACCATATTTATAGTAACATAAAACATGAAAAAATTAATTTTCGACGAATAATTAAAACAACGAATTAAACGGTCGTGATTCCAAATCACTAAACATTTAATAAAGCATTCCAAATGCTAAATATCGTATATAGGGCTGTAAACGAACCGAGCCGAGCCGAGCCAAGCTTTGACCTAAACGAGCCGAGCTCAATTTTTTTCCCTGACGAGCCGAGCCGAGCTTTATTATCGCACAAAAAACGTGTTCGAGTTCGAGCTCGTTAATAAAACGAGTCGAACTCGAGCTGTTCGCGAACAACTCGAGCCGAGTCGAGCTCGATCCGAGCTCGAGCTGTTCGTGAATAATTATATATTTTTAAATTATTTAAATAATATATTTGAATTATTTAAAATAAATATTTTAAAATAATCATTAAAAATTATATTTTTTTAAATATATAAAAATTAATATTTTAATATATGAAAATTATTTAAAAAATTATTAATCTATAATATAATATATAAATTTTATTAAAATGAATTTAAAAATATATTTATTAATCGAGCTTAACGAGCCGAACCGAGCTCGAGCCGATCTCAAGTCGAGCTCGAGCCGCACATGCCCAAGCTCGGCTCGAGCTCATTTTCTTAACGCACAGATTTTTGTGTTCGAGCTCGAACTCGACTTCTTAACGAACCGAGCCCTTAACGAGCCGAGCCGAGCTTTGTTCGCGAACGGCTCTGTTCGTTTACAGCCCTAATCGTATATACGATCGCAAGACCTACGCTCCGATACCACTGTTGGGATTCGGTGCCTAAAACGAAGGCACGGCGGAAGCAATATACGAATCTAATTCGATACGAATCCCTACGAGGATCGATCAAGCTACGTATATACGAATAAATAAATTAAAACAAGAGTAGGATTCGAAATCATACCTTCGTAGTCCGTTGATTAAATGGTGAAAATATGATGTCCCTTGCGAATCCAATCCGCAACAAGCTTTAGGTTGGTCCAACGCCGAAAACGCGCGTCTCTACTTGCCATGCGCCGGAGAAAAGATCGGAACGACAACCATCCAATTAACCTACAAGGTTACGGCTAGAATGGGATGATGAAGCTATATGATTTGATGAATACACTCCAAGTATATTTATCATAATATCTCTCTTAAATTTTTCTCAATTTTTTTCTCCAGGAAAATATTAAGAACAATGAAAAACAAAGATGAAGACTAAGAAAATTATTCTCTCTTGTTTGCTAAGAACCGTCAGTTCAAAGTGTGTGTGAGGAAAAATCAAGTCTTCACATATTTATTATACATTTTCAAGACCAAAATCACCTACCTCAATAAAATATAAGATATGTCCCCAAAATATCTTATGTCTTCCACCAACTAAGGTGGAGACAAAGACCAAGGAAGGTGGGTTGGTGGGGGGCGGCCATCTAGAAGAACCGAATGGGTTTGATTTGTTTCGGACTCCCGTGAGTCCAAACAGATAAAATTCCATTCCGTTCTGATGTATTTATATCAGACAATTAATCCAATTAAGTAATCATATCAGATACAAAATAACATGATTAATTTCTCCAAGAAATAATTATATTTATGAATTAAATTAATCACCCAGTAATTTATTTAATTCAATAGGCCTTAAATTAATTTATCCAATAAATTAATTTAGACATACAATGTCCCTAAATTAATTAGACATCTAATGTCCAATAAATTTAGATAATATTTATAAAGAGAGAATAAGCTCGATTCATTCTGTCGTCAATCCTAGCGCGACTCGGTAGGTCCGTCTTAGTTAGCAATGGGAGGAACCAAAGAGTAATAGCACCACCTAGCCAGCCTGGCGGCCTACACTGTACCCTAACTGAGAAGGAATGATGAGGATCATTCCAAAACCTTTCTGTCGTGAATACCAGTATACGTATAAACCCTTCTTTCAAATGTCCCGATCAAGTTATAGGGTCATGGTCAGTCAAACCCTATTAGTACTTGACGTTATGCATGAGTTAATACAAAACCGAGATCAACGAGCTCTTGTGTATCCAATACAACTAGCTCCAATGCTTTATCCAAAGACTTATGATCTCATCTGCCAATAACCGCATAGGACATACAACCCGTTCACTAATGGGAGAAAGAATCCTTTCTTGGTATTTAGTAGAACCTTGTACTTGCCTGTCAAGATGTACGTCGAGGTAGACCCCCACCTTCCGGTTTTCTGGGTCGAACTACTCTAATGAAAATCTTAACGTAACAAGCACATCTCTACTGAATCCTCAAGTCGAAGGTTCACGAATACCTACACAACCTTTCGATTCCGTCATTGACTGTCCCGGAGTGAAATCTGTATGACGAATCGAGGGTGAGTTGGTTCGAGTATACTAATCTCATTGGCATACCTATAGCGTGTGCTCCCACTAACCATTAGTGTTCGACAGGCACTCTCCAAGTCAAAAAACACGTCATACAAGTCTTAACATAAACTTAACGCCCAGTCAAGTTTCATCGACTTGCGAACGATTAAGTATTTGAGCCATAAACCTTTCCAGTACCAATCCCCTTATCCAATAAGGAGTGAAATGTTTTGCTCTCAAATACACGGATTAGTTTCTATATATATAATTACGAGTCAGGAATGCCAGTGACTCCTAGTAAATAAAGAAACATACAATTTCCTTATGATAATGTATCACATAATAACAAATACAATGCCCTCACTCTAACATCCCCTGAGTGGCATTCGAGGGCATACTCCTAACAAACGCACATAAGCGCTAAAAGGAAACACCATTCCGACTACCCAGAGGTTCGGACTTCGACGACGAAAGTAAATTTCCTTCAAACTTTGGGAAATTACAAAATGGCCCAAACGTTCGAAAATCATGATACGACGTCGGATTATGAAACCGAAACTCACAACACGTATAACTTAATCATACAGACTCGTGAGAACAAAGGAACAACGAAATCAAACGAGTTTTACGAGAATCGAACGTACACGCGACAAGATCATAACATAAAGCATATTACGTAAAAACACCTCCGAAATTAGTATAAATGGAAAAATATGAAGAACAAAATAGATTCAAAACGTCGAAACGGTTATAAGAGAGTTGCTAAAATAGACATGCGTCCAAAAAAAAAGGAACTGCTAAAAATAGAAAGTACGGATATTACATTCTCCCCCTCTAAAAAGAAGTTTCGTCCTGAAACTTAAGGATCAAAAAGCTCGGGATACCTCGCACGTGTATCCTCCTACAATTTCCATGTCGATTCCCACTCGATGTCTTGACCATTGCAATTCCCATGTCGCTTAGTCCAAAATCATCACTGGCCTCTCCTCAAATGTAACATCCTTCTCGATTTCCACATCCCCAAAATCGATAACGTGAGTCGGGTTTGGGACATACTTTAGCAACTGAGAAACGTGAAATACACTTTGTACATGGCTCAACGACGGGGTAATGCCAAACGGCAAGCCAACTCGCCAACTCTCTCCAATATCTCGAAAGGTCCAATATACCTTGGACTAAGCCTTCCCTTTTGCGCCCAATCTAATACTGCATATATCTTGTGTGGGTCCACACGAACACCCACGCCCGAGATCACGTGATCGAGAAACATAACCTCCCGCAACCAAAACTAACACTTTGAGAACTTCGCATAAAGGCGCTGAGTTCTCAAGATTTCCAACACGATATGCAGATGATGTGTATGCTCCTCATCGCTCCTCGAGTAAATCAGAATATCATCGATAAAGACGACTACACACTTATCGAGATATTCGATGAAGACCTTGTTCATTAGCTGCATGAATACAGCTGGGGTGTTGATTTGCTCGAACGGCATGCCCACAAACTCGTAATGGTTGTATCTCGTCCGAAAGGCTATCTTCGGATTATCGGAATCCTTCACTCGGAGTTGGTAATATCCCGATCTCAAATCGATCTTCGAGAACACACATAATATCGGCTGAACCCGATAATGTACATTATATCTAACAGTTAACGTACGTTATCGATACTCAGATAATGCACATAATATAGCATGCACAACGTACGTTATGCGTGCAGCAGTTCAGCACTGCTGAGTGCAGTCCACTACCCAAGGAAGTACAAAATCGAAATGCGACAAAAGATGGGATCCGAAGACAAAATTACAAAGTATTCACGACAACGAACCTAAGCGCTAAAAGGAAACACCATTCTGACTACCCAGAGGTTCGGACTTCGACGACGAAAGTAAATTTCCCTCAAACTTTAGGAAATTATAAAACGGCCCAAATGGTCGAAAATCATGATACGACATCGGATTAGGAAACCGAAACTCACAACATGAATAAATCAGTCGTACAGACTCATGGGAACAAACTCGTAATGGTCGTATCTCGTCCGAAAGGCCGTCTTCGGAATATCAGAATGCTTTATTCGGAGTTGGTAATATCTTGATCTCAAATCGATCTTCGAGAACACAGTCGCTCCCTGCAATTGGTCAAACAAGTCATCAAACCTCGGAAACGGGTACTTGTTTTTGATGGTCACCTTGTTCAACTCTCGGTAGTCGATGCATAAACACAGTAACCCATCCTTCTTCCTTACGAACAAGACTAGTGCGCCCCAAGACGAAGCGCTCGGTTGAATATAACCTGTGTCTAGCAACTCTCCCAACTGTTTCTTCAACTCAAGCATCTCGGCAGGCGCCATACGTTACGGCGTGTTCGAAATCGGGGCCGCACCCGGCTCTAAATTAATGGTGAACTCAACCGCACGATCTGGTGGCAAACCCGGCAACTCATCTGGAAAAACGTCAGGATACTCGTTTACTACCGGAATAGACAAGAGCTCGACTCCCCCTTCTTCCAATCTTAAAGCATAACACCAGTAACCTCCTTGAAGGAGTTTCACCGCTTTCATAGCGATGACCAAAGAATCTCTGACTATTCCGTTTGCATCCCACAAAGGAGTGTTCAGTACCATCAGAGGCTAACATCGAAATGGTCCTCGCTTTATAATTCATGATCGCCCCATGTTGATCCAACCAATCCTCACCAAGGATTAAATCTGTAACACCCCAATTTCACTTAAGGGACATTACATGCCGTAAAACCTTCATAAGGTTTACCAGGCTAACACATGACACAAAATTCACAGACAATTCACATAAGACATAATAAACATAGTAAAATAGGACCGTGTCTTCGGCCAAAACATTTTAATCGGACATCAAGAAGTATGAGTCAATACGAGTTCATTGCGCACGCAGTGGACTTTAACCAAGATTAATGAAACCAAATAATATCCAACACCCAAGTAGACTTAATAACAAAATATCTAATACAGACTCGGGCCTCATCATCATGTTGGTCCATCCTTTGCATACGTATCCCGTGCCAGCTCCTCAGCTCGACCAATACCTGAAATGCATAAGACGCATTTTCCCCATTTAAGGGATTAGCATTCGAATAGCTAGTGCAAGTACACAATTATACTACATTATATACAGATACGATTTATACAGTCAGCTCATTCAGAAAACGTTTGAAAAGCCATATTCCGGAATATTACATTGGCATTCAAACAGTTTAGAAATTCATCACAATATCACCAACATTCACAACTGGTAACTCGTGGCCGTACCCCTTAGTATCGACCCCCAGACGCCCCGTCGAACGCTCCAGGTGGGAAACCACTTCCGCGGACGTACCCCTTAGTATCAGCCCCCAGACGCCCCGTCGAACGCTCTGGGTGGAAGTTCAACCACACACGCACCCAAGTCCACTTCCGCGGCCGTACCCCTTAGTATCGACCCCTAGACGTCCCGTCGAACGCTCCGGGTGGAAGGACAAATAACTCACACACCCAAAGATCATAATTCATCATTCATACCGAAACCGTAACCCACATAATGGAATGTAATACATGTACTTGCCTTGAATACACGACGAGACGGAAACGGTGAAATGAAGGGTTTCGGTCCGAATAATCTTCACAAATTAGATCCTAATACAATAATGATATACAAACAATCTCAATATTGCGGAAACGTAGGAATTCATCCCAATTCTACCCGTTGGAACAATTTGACGGTCACTACGAAATCATAAACGATTCCAATCTATTAACGGTGAAAACCTAGAAGTTTAATCCGATAAACTATATTGAAAGTAAGGGACTATGACTATATAATCACAATCTAACAACCTATCGAAGTTAAATCGGGTTCAAAGGGTGAAATCATATCAAAATCCCGAAATCCCCAAAAACTAGGGTTCTAACGAAATATACCTCGATTCGAACAGAGAAGGATGACCACGATGATGATACGCATCACTGGGAACACAATAATCGATCTACGGAGGAACTCTACGGACTACTCTGCACGAATCGCTCCAAATCGCCCGAAGAACTCCTGTCGCGAGCAAGGGAAAGAAAAGGAAGTGAAATAATGCGTCTGAGGTCAACTCAGGATTTAAACACCTGACAGTGCATTACGTACGTTAACACCAATAGTTAACGTACGTTATGAGGTTTACGTAAGTAACCTCCCACAAGTTAACGTATGTAAGAGCCCGACAGAACATTCTATACTATCTGATGAAGGCCATAACATACGTTACCTGTAAAGCATAACGTACGTTATGCAGGTATCGATAGCGCACGCTAAGAATCATGCATAACGTGCGTTATGCATGCAGCAGTTCCACACTGCTGAACACCATTTCCTGCACAAGACGATACAAAGACGGAACGCAACACGAGGACAGAACCCAGAAGTGTAAACACAAGGTATCCATAATGACGAAGCTAAGTGTTGAAAGAAAATACACTTCCGACTATCCGGGAATCCGAAATACAACAAAGAAGATAAAATTCCCTAAATTTCTAGGAAATTACAAAACTACCCAAACGTTCAAAAAATCACGATACAACGTCGGATTAACAATCCGAAACTCACAACATGAGCAACTCAACCATACGAACTCATGGAAAAAGGGAAATAACGAAATCGAATGTACATGCGATAAAACATAATCTCAAGACGGAAGTACGTGAAAACATCTCCGAAACTCGGCCAAATGGAAAAATTCCAAGAACAAAATAGATTTAAAATTCCAAAACAGTAACAAGCGAGTCGTCCGAAATGAACATACACCAAAAATAGAAATTACCAAAAATAGAAAGTATGGATATTACATTCTCTCCACCTAAAAATAAGTTTCGTCCTAAAACTTACAACGCGAATAACTCGGGGTATCTCGACTTCATATCCTCTTCCGTCTCCCGCGTGGCTTCCTCGGATCCATGCCTCGACCACTGCACGTTTACCAAAGGAGTGGTTTTGTGCCTAAGTCGCTTCACCCGACGTTCTAAAATCTGAATCGGCCTCTCTTCAATGGTAATGTCGGGACCCAGCTCAATCTCTCCAAAATCAATAATATGGCTAGGGTCAGATATGTACCTCCTAAGCTGGGAAACATGAAACACGTTATACACGTGACTCAAGGACAGCGGCAAGCCTAACCGATATTCAAGCTCTACAACTCTCTCTAAAATCTCGAGCGGTCCAATATATCTCGGACTAAGTTTACCCTTTCGGTCAAAGCGGTAAACTCCCCATGTCGGCGACACCTTAAGCAACACATGGTCTCTCACCTCAAACTCCAACGGCCGGCAGCGCGTGTTGGCATAAGGCTTCTGTCGACTCTGGTCCGTCAACAATCTATCGCGAATCAAAGCAATCTTCTCTCTCGTCTCAACTACCATATCTGGTTCGGTAGCAACAAACTCGGACGCATCATCCCAACACAATGGTGATATGCACCTCCTCCCATACAATGCCTTAAATGGTGCCATTTTGATCGAGGTGTGCCAACTATTGTTGTACGTGAACTCGATCAATGGTAAGTGTGACTCCCAATCATCCTTCCAGTCTAAAGCACAAGCTCTCAACATATCCTCCAGCATCTGAATCGTCCACTCTGACTACCCGTCTGTCTGAGGGTGGTAAGATGTACTGAGTCTCAACTCAGTCCCTAAAGATCGATGAACAGCCTGCCAAAAATGTGATACAAACCGGCCATCTCGATCTGAAACAATACTCCTAGGAGTCCCATGTAACCTGACGATCTCTGCAATAAACACTTGTGCTAGCCTCTCCGGCTCCCAAGTTTCCTTAATACCCAGAAAATGAGCTGATTTGGTTAGTTGATCGACAATAACCCAAATCATGTTCATTCCAGTTCGAGTCCTAGGCATACCGGTAATGAAATCCATAGAGATGTCTTCCCACTTCCACTCCAGAATGGGAAGTGGTCGTAATAACCCCGCGGGCCGCTGATGCTCAATCTTAACCTGCTGACAGGTCAAACACTTCGCCACAAACTCGCTAACATCCGTCTTAAAATTGCTCCACCAGTAGTTACTCCTTACATCCTTGTACATTTTGCTCATACCAGGATGTATGGAGTAAGGTGCAGTATGAGCTTCACTCAAGATCTTCTGTCTCAACTCAATATCACTCGGATAATCTGCCGCGAAATCTCAAAACTCCATCATCCTGAACCACAAATCCAGCGGCTTTCCCCTTCTTGATGTCCTCTCTCAACTAGACTAAAAGTGGATCATAATATTGCCTCGCTTTGATATCATCAACCAAGGATGAAGTGATTTCTAATGCACATAACTGGCCCTGAACTCTCTGGACCCAAACCTCGATATCTTGACAAATCAAATCCCACTGGATCTTGCTTTGAGGCGTAAGTACCTCTAACATCTGTAGCGCCATCGGCTTATGACTCAATGCGTCTGCCACCACATTAGCCTTACCCGGATGGTAAAGAATTTCGGGGTCATAATCTTTAATTAACTCCAACCATCTACGCTGTCTCATATTCAACTCCTTTTGATTGAAGATATATTTCAAACTCTTGTGGTCCGTGTAAATCTTACACGACAACCCATAGAGATAATGCCTCCAGATTTTTAAAGCGAAGACGACCACTGCTAATTCTAAATCATGCGTAGGGTAGTTTGCTTCGTAAGGTTTCAACTGACGGGATGCATAAGCAATGACTCTATATCTCTGCATCAAGATACATCCAAGTCCGAGGCCCGAAGCATCACTATAAACCACAAAATCCTCGTTCCTCTGAGGCAATGCTAAAATGGGTGCGGTAGTCAACCGTCTCTTCAACTTATCAAAACTGTCCTGTCTGTCTGCGGTCCACTCAAACTTCTGAGTCTTTTAGAGTAACTGGGTGAGTAGTCTAGATATCTTAGAAAATCATTCGATGTATCTATGGTAATAGCCTGCAAGTCCCAAAAAACTCCTCACTTCCTTCATTTCTCGGTGGTTCCCAAGCCATCACTGCATCTATCTTCTGCGGATCTACCCAAACTCCCTCTGCTGAAATCACATGCCCGAGGAATATCACTTCCTTGAGCCAAAACTCACACTTAGAGAACTTCGCGTACAGCTGCTTAGCTCTAAAAATATCTAACACAGTCCGGAGATGTAAGGCGTGCTCCTCCCGACTCCGGGAATAGATAAGAATGTCATCGATAAAGACGACTACGAATTTGTCCAGATACTCAATAAAAACTTTGTTCATCAACTGCATGAACACTATTGAGGCATTGATTAGCCCGAACGGCATAACCATAAACTAGTAATGGCCATATCTCATCCAAAAAGCAGCTTTCGGTATAACGCTATCCCGAATCATCAACTGGTAGTAGCCCGATCGTAAATCAATCTTCGAGAAGACTGTCGCTCCCTGAAGCTGATCAAATAAGTCATCGATCTGGGGCAAAGGGTACTTATTTTTTATGGTTAACTTGTTTAATTCTCGATAATCGATGCATAAACGAAGCGACCCATCCTTCTTCTTAACAAAAAGCACATGTGCACCCCAAGGCGATGCGCTCGGTCGAATATACCCTTTATCTAGCAATTCTCCCAACTGCTTCTTCAATTCTAACATCTCCGACGGTGCCATATGGTACGGAGCTCGAGAAACAGGAGCCGCGTTCAGCTTTAGATCAATAGGAACTCAACCTCCCGCTGCGGCAGTAATCCCGGCAAGTCATCCGGAAATACGTCGGGATACTCACTAACAAATGGAATCGATGACATGTCAACTACACCATTCTCCGCCTTCAAAGCGTAACACCAGTAGACTACACAGCCCTGGTTTAGAAGTTTTATCGCCTTCAAGGCACTAATCACATTACCCGATCAACCCGGCTTACAACCAACAAGTGTATGCTCTGTGCCATCCTCAACCACTATCGAGATAGTACGAGTCTGATAGTTCATGATGGCACCGTGACGATCCAACCAATCGTCCCTGAGAATCAAATCCTCGCCCCTAAGGTCTACAACAATGAGATTCGAGGGCCAATCCCTGCTCCCGATCCTCACTGGGCAATCCCTAACTTCCCGGTTCCCAACCATATGATCCCTACTAGGCATGCCCACTACAAACAGTTCACACTCGAACAAGCAGTCAATACCAATACGACACACACAATCCGAAGCAATAAAAGAGTGGGTATCACCCGAATCAAAAAGCACCGAAACTGGATGAGAAAGGATCTGAGTGATGCCTGACGCCACCGGAACGTGTGCCTCATCTGATACAATCGATGATGGACTGAGCCCGAACTAGATGTAGCTCAGCGGTCCGGCTGACCCCGACCCCTACCAAGCACCGAACTCTGAGGAACCTGAGTGATTGGAGTCTTCTGATCGACGCTAAGCTCCTTCTAAACGACAGTGGTATTCGGAGCTCTGACGACTCTGGTAGCCCTCTCGCAATGAGTTGCCCGGTGCCCGGTCTGTCCGCAAGTAAAGCAAGTAACTAAAGCAAATAGACAATCCTTCATCAAATGCTCATATTAGTTGCAGTTAAAACAAACTCTGCCGCCAGGTGCAACAGACTGGACTGAACGGTTACCCTGAGATCCACCGGCCTGATGAAACAGCCTCTTCCCAGATGTAAGAGCAGACTGAGATTTCGAAAATCAACCACTCTTGCTGGCTGAAAAACTGCCAGCTGTCTTCTATTTCTTGGCCTCAGAACCCAACTCTGATTCCGGGACAGCCATCTCAATCGCTAGGGCGCGATCCTGGTATTCCTTCAAGGTGGCACACATGAGCGGTGCCATACTCTGCCTGATATGCGGCTTCATGCGTATATTGAAATACCGGATTTTATCGGCCTCAGTCCTCACCTGATCTTTTATGAATCGCAACTGCTGATTATAAGAGATGATGGCCTGAGAAATCGGCACATCCTGAGGTGTAGCAGTGAAGAATTCCACAGTCCTACGTTTTTTGACTGGCGGTGGACAATATTCTGCTTCCATGGCAGTCTTAAATTCCTTCCAAGTGGATGGGCGGTCTCTGGGCGCCACAGCCTCCCACCATTCCGCAGCTTCCTTATCCAGGAGGTACTGAGCAATACGTACCCTCCTGTCATTGGGACAAGCTATGGCATCGAAAGTCCTTCCCAACTGAAAAAGCCAATTCTCCCAACCGAGGGAGTTAGTACTACCAGTGAAACGAGGAGGGTGCATCTTAGCCACCTTCTGAAGCCAATTACTAGCTTCATCCTCAGGAGTCAGGGGCGGATTCTGGCGTCCACCCTGAGGCAAGCTGAGCTACCAACTGCTGAAGCACTGCAGTAGCTCCCATGTCGGCATTACTCCCCGACGGCTGATCTTGACTGACTGACAAATTCTGCTGCCCGTCAGAACTCAGAGGTAGAATGTTCGCCACTGAATGAGAGGCCAAACCTGCAGAGAACTGAGAAAGCGTAGATTCCTCATTATCTGCACCACGACCACGGCCTCGGCCGCGCCCCCTAGCTGGTCTACCGCGACCTCTCAACATACTGAAGAAAAGATATGAAAGGAACAAGATCAAAAAAATTCACAGTTTGCAAGCTCGGTACCACAATTCATAATTCCAAACAACACAAGGAAATGAATTACGGAAATATAAGAGTTCGAGGAGACTTACAGCCACAAGTCGCACGAAGAGATGGTAGCACGATGATATTAGGCTCAACAACTGACTCTAACGACACGACTGACAGACCCAAAATTAACCAACTGCCTAGGCATTCATAACCTAAGGCTCTGATACCATAAATGTAACACCCCAATTTCACTTAAGGGACGTTACATGCCGTAAAAACTTCATAAGGTTTACCAGGCTAACACATGACAAAAAATTCACAGACAAATCTCATAAAACATAATAAACATAGTAAAATAGGGCCGTGGCCTGGGCCAAAACATTTTAATCGGACATCAAGAAGTATGAGTCAATACGAGTTCATTGCCCACGCAGGGGACTTTAACCAAGATTAGTGAAACCAAATAATATCCAACACCCAAGTAGACATAATAACAAAACATCTAATATAGACTTGAGCCTCATCATCATGCCGGTCCATCCTTTGCATACGTATCCCGTTCCAGCTCCTCAGCTCGACCAATATTTGAAATGTATAAGATGCATTTCCCCCATTTAAGGGGTTAGCATTCGAATAGCTAGTGCAAGTACACAATTACACTACATTATATACAAATACGATTTATACAGTCATCTCATTCAGAAAACATTTGAAAATCCATATTCCGGAATATTACATTGGCATTCAAACAGTTTAGAAATTCATCACAATATCACAAACATTCAAAACTGGAAACCCGTGGTCGTACCCCTTAGTATCGACCCCCAGACGCCATGTCGAACGCTCTGGGTGGGAAACCACTTCTGCGGCCGTACCCCTTAGTATCGGCCCCCAGACGCCCCGTCGAACGCTCCGGGTGGAAGGACAAATAACTCACACACCCAAAAGATCATAATTCATCATTCTTACCGAAACCGTAACACACATAACGGAATGTAATACATGTACTTGCCTTGAATACACGACGAGACGGAAATGGTGAAAGGAAGGGTTTCGGTCCGAATAATCTTCACAAATTCGATAATAATACAATAATTATATACAAACAATCTCAATATTGCGGAAACGTAGGAATTCATCCTAATTCTACCCGTTGGAACAATTCACCAGTCACTACGAAATCATAAACGATTCCAATCTATTAACGGTGAAAACTTAGAAGTTTAATCCGATAAACTATATTGAAAGTAAGGGACTACGACTATATAATCAAAATCTAACAACCTATCAAAGTTAAATCGGGTTCAAAGGGAGAAATTATATCAAAATCCCGAAATCCCCAAAAACTAGGGTTCTAACGAAATATACCTCGATTCGGACGGAGAAGGATAACCATGATGATGATACACCTCACTTGGAACACAATAATCGATCTACGGAGGAACTCTACGGACTGCTCTCACAAATCGCTCCAAATCGCTCGAAGAACTCCCATCACGAGCAAGGGAAAGAAAAAGAAGTGAAATAACGCATCTGAGGTTAACTCGGGATTTAAACACCTGACAGTGCGTTACGTACGTTAACACTAATAGTTAACGTATGCTATGAGGTTTACGTACGTAACCTCCCACAAGTTAACGTCCGTAAGTGCCCGGCAGAACATTCTGTACTATCTGGTGAAGGCCATAATGTACGTTACCTGTAAAGCATAACGTACGTTATGCAGGTATCGATAGCGCATGCTAAAAAGTATGCATAACGTGCGTTATGCATGCCGCAGTTCCACACTGCTGAACACTGTTTCCTGCACAGGACGATACAAAGATGGAACGCAACACGAGGACAGAACCCAGAAGTGTAAACACGAGGTATCCATAACAACGAAACTAAGTGCTGAAAAAAAATACACTTCCGACTATCCAGGAATCCGAAATACAACAAAGAAGATAAAATTCCCTAAACTTCTAGGAAATTACAAAATGGCCCAAACATCCGAAAAATCATGATACAACGTCGGATTAACAATCCGAAACTCACAACATGAGCAACTCAACCATATGAACTCATGGAAAAAGGGAAATAACAAAATCGAACGAGTTTTACGAGAATCTAACGTACATGCGATAAAACATAATCTCAAGATGAAAGTACGTGAAAACATCTCTGAAACCCGTCCAGATGGAAAAATTCCAAGAACAAAATAGATTCAGAATTCCAAAGCAATAACAAACGAGTCGTCCGAAATGAACATACACCAAAAATAGAAATTACCAAAAATAGAAAGTACGGATATTACAAAATTTTCATCCTTGACGTCTACTACAATCAGATTAGAAGACCAAGCCCTCCCTGCGGTATTCACTGGAAAATCTCTAACTTCACGATTCCTCACAATACTATCCCCACTAGGCAGTTTAACAACAAACGATTCACATGCAACTAGACAATCAACATGCATACGACACACACAATCCAAAGAGATGAAAAATGTGTAGCACCGGAATCGAATAGCACAGAAACAGGGCGGTCAAGGATATGAACGGTACCTGTGCCCACTGTCGTGTCAGGATCTCCAACTCGTCTCATCTCATATACATAGGGCGGAACAGACCCCGCACTAGATGCTCCACCTCTGGAAGACTATCCACCTCCATGACCGCTGCCGAAACTCTACTAAGGCGGATTAGTGATTCATGCTCAGTTCCCTTGTTGCCGGGACTGACAACTGGGTAACGGGAGCCCAGCTCCCATCTCCACAATACGCAGCACGATGCCCATACGACCACAATTATGACACTGTAGCGGCGGCGTGTCACACTCACTCATCATATGTCCCGGACGACCACCGTTAAAACAAGTATGACCATGAACAGGAATAGCCGCAGCAGACTTAGATCCATGGCCTCGCCCAAATGACGGGGACAGATTCCCAAAAGATCACGGACCAGACTGAGTCTTCTGGTTCCCGCCAAACTTACTTCCTGAAAACTGACAGGAAGTCTTCTGCTTCTTACCCTCTGATAGTCTTTCAAAGTTGTACACCCAAGGCCTGACACATAGTGGCGAACCCTCAGTTTCATCCGCATTTCGAAGTAGCAGATCTTATCCTATTAGTCCCGGACCTGATTCCTCATGTAATGTAACTGTTCCTAAACAAATGGTTAATATGAATCAGTCCTAAACGACATCAATAACCGAACCGAATACGTCCACAACCCTGATTACCAACCATAAAAATATACATACGATCAACACGTGCGAGGGTTTTCACAAAACCTCCCCGAATCGACAACTCACGGATCAAACACCGATGGAAATGGATTTGGAATCACTCGATAACAATAATCGATAATAAATATCACAACACCAATGAACCATTCGATTTTAGATAGACAAATCCCGAAAACCCCCCAAAATTGACAAAGTTATGGTTCTAAGCCAAAATACCTTGAATTCGGACGGAAGAAGATGGATTAGGATGATGATACACTTCGTTTGGAGTGTAAAAATCGATCGGCCAATGAACTCCACGGATAGCTCTCCACAAATCGCCCAAAAATGCTCCAAGAACTCAAAACGTGGACAAGGGAGAAGGAAAGAAGAAAAGTGATGCGTCCGAGATGATTGAGGCTTTAAGTACCTGAATGTGGCATTACGTACGTTAACATGGAGGGTTAATGTACGTTAAGGGTTTTACGTACGTAAGACCCATCAATTAACGTACGTAAGGACCTCAGCAGAACATTTTGCTCAATCTGCTGAACTCGATAACGTACATTATATCTAACAGTTAACGTACGTTATCAATACTCAGATAACGCACATAATATAGCATGCACAACGTACGTTATGCATGCAGCAGTTCAGCACTGCTGAGTGCAGTCCACTGCCCAAGGAAGTACAAATCGAAATGCGACAAAAGATGGGATTCGAAGACAAAATTACGAAGTATTCACGACAACGAACCTAAGCGCTAAAAGGAAACACCATTCCGACTACCCAGAGGTTCGGACTTCGATGACGAAAGTAAATTTCGCTCAAACTTTGGGAAATTACAAAATGGCCAAACGGTCGAAAATCATGATACGACGTCGGATTATGAAACTGAAACTCACAACACGAATAACTCAATCATACAGACTCATGAGAATAAAGAAACAACAAAATCAAACGAGTTTTACGAGAATCGAACGTAGATGTGACAAGATCATAACATAAAGCATGTTACGTAAAAACACCTCTGAAACTCGTACAAATGGAAAAATACCAAGAACAAAATAGATTCAAAATGTTGAAACGGTTACAAGCGAGTCGCTAAAATAGACATGCGCCCAAAAAAAGAAACTGCTAAAAATAGAAAGTACGGATATTACATTCTAAAGAAGTTTCATCCTGAAACTTAAGGATCAAAAAGCTCGGGATACCTCGCACGCGTATCCTCTTACAATCGCCATGTCGCTTCCCACTCCATGCCTTGACCATAGCAATTCCCATGTTGCTTAGTCAAAAATCATCACTGGCCTCTCCTCAAATGTAGCATCCTTCTCGATTTCCACATCCCCAAAATCGATAACGTGAGTCGGGTCTGGGACATACTTTATCAACTGAGAAACGTAAAATATACTTTGTACATGGCTCAACGACGGGGCAATGCCAAACGGTAAGCCAACTCGCCAACTCTCTCCAATATCTCGAAAGGTCCAATATACCTTGGACTAAGCCTTACCCTTTGCACCCAATCTAATATTGCCTCTATCTTATGTGGGTCCACACAAACACCCGCGGCCGAGATCACGTGACCGAGAAACATAACCTCCCGCAACCAAAACTCACACTTTGAGAACTTCGCATAAAGGCGCTGAGTTCTCAAGATTTCCAACACGATAGGCAGATGACGTGTATGCTCCTCCTCGCTCCTCGAGTAAATCAGAATATCATCGATAAAGACAACTACACACTTATCGAGATGTTCGAGAGAGTTAACCCCGTAAAGGAAACACCATTCCGACTACCCAGAGGTTCGGACTTCGACGACGAAAGTAAATTTCGCTCAAACTTTGGGAAATTACAAAATGGCCAAACGGTCGAAAATCATGATACGACGTCGGATTATGAAACTGAAACTCACAACACGAATAACTCAATCATACAGACTCATGAGAACAAAGGAACAACAAAATCAAACTAGTTTTACGAGAATCGAACGTAGATGTGACAAGATCATAACATAAAGCATATTACGTAAAAACACCTCTGAAACTCGTACAAATGGAAAAATACCAAGAACAAAATAGATTCAAAATGTCGAAACGGTTACAAGCGAGTCGCTAAAATAGACATGCGCCCAAAAAAAGAAACTGCTAAAAATAGAAAGTACGGATATTACATTCTCCCCTTCTAAAAAGAAGTTTCGTCCTGAAACTTAAGGATCAAAAAGCTCGGGATACCTCGCACGCGTATTCTCTTACAATTGCCATGTCGCTTCCCACTCCATGCCTTGACCATAGCAATTCCCATGTCGCTTAGTCCAAAATCATCACTGGCCTCTCCTCAAATGTAACATCCTTCTCGATTTCCACATCCCCAAAATCGATAACGTGATTCGGGTCTGGGACATACTTTATCAACTGAGAAACGTGAAATATACTTTGTACATGGCTCAACGACGGGGTAATGCCAAACGGTAAGCCAACTCGCCAACTCTCTCCAATATCTCGAAAGGTCCAATATACCTTGGACTAAGCCTTCCCCTTTGCACCCAATCTAATATTGCCTCTATCTTGTGTGGGTCCACACAAACACCCGCGGTCGAGATCACGTGACCGAGAAACATAACCTCCCGCAACCAAAACTCACACTTTGAGAACTTCGCATAAAGGCGCTGAGTTCTCAAGATTTCCAACACGATATGTAGATGACGTGTATGCTCCTCCTCGCTCCTCGAGTAAATCAGAATATCATCGATAAAGACGACTACACACTTATCGAGATATTCGATGAAGACCTTGTTCATTAGCTGCATGAATACGGCTGGGGTGTTGGTTAGCCCGAACGGCATGCCCACAAACTCGTAATGGCCGTATCTCGTCCGAATGGCCGTCTTCAGAATATCGGAATCCTTCACTCGGAGTTGGTAATATCCCGATCTCAAATCTATCTTCGAGAACACAGACGCTCCCTGCAATTGGTCAAACAAGTCGTCAATCGTCGAAAGCGGATACTTGTTTTTGATGGTCACCTTGTTCAACTGTCGGTAGTCGATGCATAAACGCATGTCTAGCAACTCTCCCAAGTATTTCTTCAACTCAAGCATCTCGGCAGGCGCCATAGGGTACGGCATTTTCGAAATCGAGGCCGCACCCGGTTCTAAATCAATGGTGAACTCAACCTCACGGTCTAGTGGCAAACCCGGCAACTCATCTGGAAAAATGTCAGGATACTCGTTTACTACCGGAATAGACGAGAGCTCGACTCCCCCTTCTTCCAATCTCAAAGCATAACACTAGTAACCAGTGCAACCTCCTCAAAGGAGTTTCACCGCTTTCATTGCGCTGACCAAAAATCTCTGACTACTCCGTTTGCGTCCCATAAAGGAGTGTTCAGTACCGTCAGAGGCTAACATCGAAATGGTCCTCGCTCTATAATTCATGATCGCCCCAAGTTGATCCAACCAATCCTCACCAAGGATTAAATCTTCATCCTTGACGTCTACCACAATCAGATTAGAAGACCAATCCCTCCCTGCGGTACTCACCGGAAAATCTCTAACTTCACGATTCCCCACAATACTATCCCCACTAGGCAGTAACAAACGGTTGACATGCAACTAGACGATCAACACACAGACGATGCACACAATCCAAAGAGATGAAAAATGTGTAGCACCAGAATCGAATAGCACAGAAACAGGGTGGTCAAAGATGTGAACGGTACCTGTGTCCACTGTCGCGTCAGGATCTCCAGCTCGTCTCATCTCATACACATAGGGCGGAACAAACCTCGCACTAGACGCTCCCCTGTTAGGAATACTTGTTAGATTTTGATGATGTCATAAAATCAAATGTTTATTACTTGGCAAAATGTAAGGAAGAACCAAATGAGTATCTTCCATAGGCCAAATATGTTAAGTATAAAACTTGGCAAAATGTAAAGAAGAACCAAATGAGTATCTTCTGTAGGCCAAAAATTGGTTAGACTGAAAAATGGCTAAGTACTAAGTACAGCTTAGTCCATCAGAGAGGAACAGCCGAGTCCAGTCAGAGTAGCTCTGGTCAACTAAATTTATCAGAGAAGTTTGACCAGACTGCAGCCGAGGTACCTCAGGGAAGTCACCTGACCAGATAAGTCACAAACAGTGAACAGCCGAGAGGACCTATCTGCAGAGATGTTAGCTGCATATCAGCCTACTCGAAGGCAGCCAAGTACTCCAAAGTCCACGTCAGCATGCGTTGAAAAGTCAAGTATTACGGAAAGCTCACATGCAACGTGAAGAGACAAATTGGAGTGATTCCCGCAAGAGATATGATTTAAATAAATCATCCTGACCCACCTTGAAGACTTTAATCCTTTTATATTCAAAAGATTCGGCGCTCACATGCAGAAGTCTTCACAACGGTCGGAAGATAAATTAAAATAATGGGAATCCAGCCTTGCAACGTTCAGAAAGATTAAACAATGAAGTCTCCCTCCAACGGACGGATTTGTTCAAAAGATTTGCAACGGCTACAAGGAAGAAGCTCAGAGATCGTGATCTATATATATCCGAAGATTTGAAACTGAGCAACTACCGGTGCGAACATACATTCTAGCAATCAAAGCAATCAAGCAATCTAAAGCAATCAATAGCATCGTGAGAAGAGCAGATCTAAAAGTTCATACTTAAGGAAGCTCTTAAGTTGGAGAAGACAAACACTCTTGTCTATAATCTTGAGTACGGGGTACTTCACTAGTTGAAGTAAGAGACTCTAAAGGCATCCGAGGATCGAGGATCAAGAGGTGCAAGGCAGTCAAGTGTGTATAACGGCACGGATTTCCACTGGTTGGAAGCTGTTGTAGTGTGGTTTGAATCACTGTAATATTTATTACTGGTTGAAAATTATAGTGAATTCATCTCCAACTGGTTTGGAGAAAAGTGGATTAGTAGAGGATTACCCCACCTCTGAGACCACTATAATTGCCTGTGTTATTTACTGTTTTACTGCATCATACTTTAACTGCTGCATACATTGTTAAGTGTTTCATTAAGTTGATTTCTATTCGTCATCAGCTGACTTCCGCACATATCCAAGAACAAACGACTCCAAGTCATTTGTCTAACTATCAGCTGAAGAAACTCACTCTTCGTGAAAAAGAGTTCAAGAGTTTCAACAAGTCTATTCACCCCCCCCTCTAGACTTGTTCCTGGACGACTTGTGACCTACAAGTGGTATCAGAGAGGTTGGTTCATTTATCTCACGAACCAGATCTATATTAGATATATATATATCTTAACTCTCACTTTATAATGGAACACATGCACTCTAGACTCCCTGTCTTTTCAGTTGACGAGTATGATCTGTGGAAGATAAGGATGCACGCACACTTATCTTCAATTCATGACGACATGTGGTGCATCATTGAAGATGGTCCATTCATCTTTGAAAAGGACAACACAGCAGAGGAGATTGCAGCAGGGAGGCCAGAAAAGATTCCTAAGAAGAGAACGGAGCTGACCCCCGAAGAAAGAAAGCTGGCCAATCTTGATAACCGGGCCAGAGATGTGTTATATCAAACTCTTGACAAATCCACTATGGTCAAGATCAAGAACTGTAAGAATGCCAAAGAAATTTGGGACACATTAGCTCTAATGTGTGAAGGAACGGAGCTGATCAAGGAAAACAAGCTGTCAATTGCTATCCAAAAATTTGACAACTTTAAAATGAAGAATGGTGAATCTATAGATCAAGTGGACACAAGGTTCACTGAAATTATCAATGAGATCAACTCCCTGGGCAAAACCTATGGCAACAGGGAAATGGCACTAAAGGTCCTCAGATCTCTCAATCCCGAATGGAGCATGAAGGCCGTAGCCATGAGAGAGTCCAAGGACTGAATAAGATAAAGATTCGGAGGCTGTTCTCGATACGAAGGCTTATGAGTTCGAGCTTCCAAGTTCATCATCAATCGAGCTGCAGAGAAGGGAATCGCATTTGCAGGCCGAGTCCCCCGCAAGAGCCTATTCGACGTGAAACCTCCAAATCCACTAGATTTTGAGGAAGAAATGGCTTTCATAATGCAAAGGTTCAGCAATTTCGAAAGAACTACTCAAGTATAAGAAAAACTACAAGGAGAATCCAAGAAGGAACCGGAAAATTTGGAAGGCTGGAAAGTAGAATGCTATAACTGTCACAAAATAGGACACATCCAAATAGATTGTCCCGAGCTCAAGAAGGACGAAACCAAGAAGGAGGTGGGCAGAAAGGAAGATAGAAGAAAGGCCCTCATCGGAGAAGACCAGGAGCATGTCGAATCAAGCGGTTTCTTTTCCGATGAAGGCGAGGAGTATGATTGCACGATGGCAAACCTAGCTGATGAAGAGGTAACTTCTAAACCCACCGGTTCAAATAATAGCTCAGCCATGTCACAAGATATGGATCTACATGAATCGGTAAATCAGTTATTTAAAGATTTTGAAACACTCAAATCTGCACACCAAGTTGTATCAGCTGAGAAGACTCAGCTGCAAGATGAGAATAAGCGGTGAAAAATGATTTCGAAAAACTCAGCCTAGATTTAAATAAGGTTGAGACAACTACAGCTGACTTTAAAAACCAGGCAAATGTCAATACAGCTGAGATAGATCGGCTAACCATTTTACTTAAAGAAAAATCAGCTGCACTTGCTCATGCCAAAGCTGAGTTTACTAAGCTGGCACAGATAAATAAAACTCAGGCGCAGGAAATAACCTCCCTGAAGGCGTCTTCAACCCTGGGAGAATTGTGTACTTATAAAAGGTCACTATATACCAAATCAGGCCTGGGATTTGATTCTCACTCTCCCTCTAGTTCTGATACCAAGTTTATCAAGGGAGAAACAATAGTCTCGATCACGAGCTGTATATAAACCGATATTCAAAAGCAGCAACAAAGTCAAACGTCTAGGCTGCAATCGAGTTACACTGCATACCACCTAGACAGCGACTAAGCGGCGGCAAAGCAAGCGGCCAGACAACATGCCCACTATTACCAACAACTCCCCAAAAATAGATTTCATAATGGGAGGGGCAGATGGAAACCTCAAGGTTATCCTAATTACCAAAATGAACAAGTGTGGAGACCACAAAGGTTTAATAAATGGTCTCAGCCTAGATTTAGAAATGGCCCACACTATCAAAATTTTGAGGAATATCCGGTATACAATCCAACCAGAAGATTCAGACCTCGACCACAGACACCTTATAAGGGTTATAATAATAATAATTTCTATAATCCAAGGAGAAATCAATTCTCCAGGAAACCAACTAACCCCAAAGGACCCGCACAAATTTGGGTACCTAAATCTCTGCTTATTTAATTGCAGAAAAGGTGGAAGGACTACAACCACATCTCCTCAAGCTCAAATTTTGGAGGTGAAGAATGGTTTGTAGACTCTGGATGCTCGAGGCATATGACCGGGAACAAGAAGATGCTGACCAAATACATCAAAGAAAGAGGTCCCGATGTAACTTTTGGAGATAGCTCTAGAGGACAGACAAAAGGCTTTGGAGAGCTGCACCGAGGAAACATTGTCATATCCAAAGTTCATTATGTCAAAGGGCTCAAGTACAACCTCCTGAGCATAAGCCAGTTCTGTGACGAGAAGAATCTAGTAGTCTTCACCATCTTGAAGTGTATGGTGATAGACATCTTATCTGGGGAAATAAAGCTACAAGGATTCAGAAGAAGAGATGTCTACATGATTGATTGGAACACAGGAACACCTAACTCATGCTTCCTATCCAAGACAGTAGCTGAGAATGGATGGTTGTGGCACAAAAGACTATGTCACCTAAACTTCAAAGCCATCAACAAGATTAGCTCTCAGAAGCTGGTCAGAGGACTTCCAAATGAAGCATTCAAGAAGGAAGCACTCTGTGATGCATGTCAGAAGGGAAAGCAGACCAAGGCATCGTTCAAGTCAGTTCAGCCTACAACGCTCACAACAAGGATCTTAGATCTACTCCACATGGATCTATTTGGTCCTATCAAGCCAAGGACTTTGAGCGGCCGAAAGCATGCACTTGTAATAGTAGATGATTATTCAAGGTACACTTGGATCATTTTTCTATACAAGAAAAGTGAAACCCTGACCAAGTTACCTGAGCTGCTGAGAAGGATCCAGAATGAGAAATCCCTCTCCATAATCAAGATCAGATCAGATAGAGGAGGAGAGTTTCTCAACAAGGCGATAACTGATTACAGCGATCAGAATGGGATCCTGCATGAGCTCTCTGCAGCCAGGACGCCCCAGCAGAATGGTGTTGCTGAAAGAAGGAACAGAACCCTGAAGGAAGCAGCAAGGTCCATGATTGCAGAAGCGGACCTACCCAAAAGGTTCTGGGCTGAAGTAACACGACTGCCACACCTGCACAGGAGTATGATAGTAGGGAGACATGGCAAAACTCCTATGAGGTTTGGAATAATAGAACTCCTCTGCTTACTTTCATGTTTTTGGTTGTAAGTGTTTCATCCACAACAACGGTAAAACACAGCTAAATGCCTTTGATGCTAAAACTGATGACGGTCTCTTTATGGGATATTCCCAAAGAAGCAAGGCATATAGAGTTTTTAATAAAAGAACCTTAGTTGTGGAGGAAACACCCCATGTTGTTTTTTATGAATCTACCGTTGAGTACAGGAAACAACTTGAGCTAATTGAGAACAAGCTCAAGTCAGCAACCCTTGAAGAAGTCATTATACATGACACTGGAATGGTGGACTCACCTGCAGACCAGCCTGATGACCCAACTGCAGCTGATGAAGACCCAACTGCAGATCAGACAGGATCACCAAACCTATCTGATCCAGTTGCTGCGGAAGAAGACCCAGCCGGAGCTGACAAAGACTCATCTGCAGATCAGAACCAACCTGCAGATGACAAGGCGATGGCTGATCCAGTTGCAGACCAGAACCCAGCTGATGCAGATAACCACCAGGGCAATCCAACAGGGGGAACAAACCCAGAAGAGGACGATATCCCCAAATGGCTCAAGGATCACCCAATTCAGCAAATTATTGGAAAATTGACTGATGGAGTTAAGACGAGACAGTCAACCCTACCAGCAGGAATGACGATGTTCTCATGTTTCATGTCGCAAATTGAACCCAAGACTACAGAACAATCCTTGGAAGATTATTCATGGATTAATGCCATGCAAGAGGAATTGGAGCAGATGGAAAGAAACAAAGTTTGGGAACTAACAGACAGACCTGATCACAAGAAAGTTATTGGCACCAAATGGGTGTATAAAAACAAGAGTGATGAAGACGGAGCTGTTGTTAGGAATAAAGCCAGACTTGTAGCAAAAGGTTATGCACAGTGTGAGGGAATAGATTTTGATGAAACCTATGCACCTGGTGCAGGATTAGAGGCCATCAGACTATTCCTCGCATATACTGCATTCAAAGACTTTGAAGTCTACCAGATGGATGTAAAAAGTGCTTTTCTGAACGGAATCCTAGAAGAAGAAGTCTATGTAGAGCAACCCCCAGGTTTTGTCAAATGATACAAAGTCTATAAACTGTTGAAGGCTCTGTATGGACTCAAGCAAGCACCGAGAGCATGGTATGAAACACTGTCTGTGTTTCTTGAGAAAAATGGATTTTGCAAAGGGAAAGTGGACAAGACCCTATTCAGAGTGGAGCACGGAGGCCACATATTAATAGTCCAGATTTATGTGGATGACATCATATTCGGGTCAACCAATCCAGAACTATGCGAGAAATTCTCCAACCTCATGCAAGGAGAATTTGAGATGAGTATGATGGGAAAGCTTAACTTCTTTCTCAGATTACAAGTTAAGCAGATGGAAAAAGGAATTTTCATCAACCAAGCAAAGTATACCAGAGATCTTATCAAGAGATATGGAATGGAATCAGCCAAGCCCGCAAGAATTCCAATGATCACAAGTACTCTCCTGGATGCGAGGCAGGCGGGCATATCGGTGGACTCAACCCACTACGGAGGACTCATCGGATCTCTTACGTACCACCGCAAGGAGCCGGACATATCATATGCTGTTGGAGTTTGTGCAAGATTCCAGTCCAAGCCGAAGCAATCACACCTAGATGCAGCCAAGAGAATAATTAAGTACCTAAAGTCTACAATTAATGTTGGACTATGGTATCCCAAGGATGACAACTTCGAGCTATCAGGATACTCAGATACGGATTTCGCAGGATGCAAAATCAACAGGAAGAGCACTAGTGGAACGTGTCAATTCCTAGGAACCAGACTGATATCCTGGTTTAGCAAGAAGCAGGTTTCTAACTCTATCTCCACTACAGAGTCAGAATACCTAGCTGCAGGTAGCTGTTGTGCACAGATTCTATGGATCAGACAACAGTTAAGGGACTATAATATAATTGCCAACGAAGTTTTTATCTGGTGTGACAACAATAGTGCTATTGCAATAACCAACAATCCGGTTTTGCACTCAAGGACGAAGCACATTGATGTTAAGCACCATTTCATTAGAGACCATGTGCTTAACAAAAGGGTTAGAGTTGAAAGAGTCAGCACAGACTACCAAATAGCTGACATCTTCACTAAACCATTGCCAGAAGAAAGATTCCTAGAACTTAGCAGAGACCTTGGATTACTAGATTGGGAATCTAGTACTGAAGCAAGTTAAAGGAAGGACGGACCCCCAGAATCAGCTTAGCTGATGCAGGCGAGAAGACGAAGGCCAGACGAAGCAACTTAGCTGTTCAGAATACCAGGCGAGAAGTCAAACTCACATGTTGCAGAGTGGTCAACAGTCAAC
The DNA here is from genome assembly GCA_033398695.1 of Orobanche coerulescens. Classification (NCBI taxonomy): domain Eukaryota; kingdom Viridiplantae; phylum Streptophyta; class Magnoliopsida; order Lamiales; family Orobanchaceae; genus Orobanche; species Orobanche coerulescens. The sequence goes on along the minus strand of CM065813.1, from coordinate 102,303,966 downwards.
AAATCAGACCAGCTAAGTTTTCTAAACTGACCTCTAAATTTTTAATTATTATCTGCCACATTTATAATATTAATTTTGGCTAACGAAATAGCATTTAAATATACATTTTATAAGCCAAGTGGAAATTTTAAAACACGCGTCAAACGCCTATTAAATCAACCTCTACGATGGCCAATCAGAATCAACCGTCGAATTTTAAATTGGGCCACCGATTCAAATTTGAAATTCAAAAGAATATCAAAAGGCGTACCACCATTCAAATATATAATAAACTAATACAAACGTCTTTTCATCTTCTTTATAAGGAAAGAATACCTTTCACTTTACTTTTTACGCTTACAGAAACCCTAGAATTTACAGAGCAAAAATATACACTAAAAATCATCTATTTGCAGAAATGGCATCTTTCGAAGGAGTGAATTTGAAGGCGGTGAAGGACCAGGTCATTTTCTCCATGGTTGTCGACTTTGAAGGTTTACTAGAAGCAAACCTGGAGGACTACGACATGCTCAATTTGATCCGGGCAATGAAGCTTAACGGAATCTACCCTTTTCTTGACATCAACCCGCAACATCTGTTCAAAGAAGCTGTTGTTGAGTTCTATCGCAACGCTTATCTGGTTCCAGACGGAATCTACAGCACCGTTGGCGGAGTACCAGTCACCATTTATCGAGAGACGATTCGTTCTGTATTCGGGATGAAGCACCGTGGTTTGGCGGTCGAAGCTCTCAAGCAATCCGCTGCCGAAACCTGGAAAACGATTAAAGTCGAAAATATCCTAGAAAAATTGAAGTTTACAACCAAGAGGAATGAATTAAAAAGGATTTACCGTGTTGCGTTGGATATTACCAACAAGATAGTCATGGGGATGGCAGGCAGTTATGACCAACTGTCATCGTCGAAATTCATGGTGTTGGGTGCATTGATTCAGGAAGAGGAAATCGATTGGGCAGACTATATTTTTAGGCAACTCGTGCGCGAGGTGAACAAGGTCGAGTGGCTTGACGGTGAGAAGAAGTTCAAGACAAAGTTGGTGTTCGGAACGCATCTCAGTTGGTTTTTGGAGAAGACCGGAGTGGCTAAGGGAAACACTGACCCCTTCCACCCAAATAAAAGGCTTGGTCATATGGACCATGAAAAGAAGAAAGTCGGAGGCACTGGGAAAGCAGCTCAGTTGTTGAAGGAGCTGCCGGACTCAAGAACATATCCAAGATACGAGTTATCAGAGGAGTCGGACAGACCTGCAGCTGAGATCGGAACTGCAGTCGAGTCCGACAACGAGTCCGACGATACACCCATTGCTATCAGATTCAAGAGACGGGGACCAGCCCCAGAAGGACCCTCTAACCTGCAGTCATCACCAGAATCCTCTCCTAAGAGGCCAAGGAAACTGCAGTTTAGCGAGGGAGAGAAGTCTGAACACCTTACCAGCCCCTCAGTTCGGTCACCAGTTCATCCTGAAGACCTACCTGCACCAGACACCACTGAAACTCGGATTATACCTGTTCTCACCCCTCCATTCTACATATCCGAAGAAGAGGAAGCAGGTCTAATAATCTCTATTCCTGAAGCTGACTATACTTTTAACCTGTTAGAAAATAATACCTTCAATCTTTCTATTGAACAACTCCAGCTTGTTAAACCACAAGCAGAAAAACACTCTTTTGTACATATTTTTGAAGAGTGGAAATCTTTCAAAACTATGCCTTTTACAAATCTTCAAAACTACATAGCAACTGATGGTTGGGAATATCCCCAAGCCACTGAGGAGGTTCTGATTGAATTTTGCAAAGAATCAGATTTAGCTTTAATCCTCCAGGATAAATGGTTCATGTCACATTTTAAAACAAACATGGACCACTTTATCCATTCTATCATGCTCAGCATTTTTGATGGCGTTTTTGGAGAGGAGGAGGAGGAGGTAGCTGAAAAGGAGATTAGGATTGAAGAAGTAAATGGAGATAATGAAATTATTGATTTGGTGGCTGAAGAAGACGAAGAAGAGAGAAAATCAGGAGAAAATATTCCAGTAGAAATTGAGAAGACAGAGGAAGTGGCTGATGAAGGAGATGAAGAAGAAGGAGAGGAGGTAGATCAAGAAAAAGATGAAAAAGAAAAGGAGGATGAGGATGATGAAGGAGAAAAGAAGGAGCAGGATGATGATAAGAATGATGATGATGATGATGATGATAATGATGATGGAGGAGAAGCAGGAGCAGAAAAAGAAAATGAAAAAGAAAAAGATGAGGAAGAAGAAAAAGAAAAATCTGGAGAAAAAGAAGAAGGGAAAGAGGAAGAGAGAGAAGGAGACAAGGAGCCAGAACAATAGCCGGAGCCAGAGCCTACTCACGAAGCTGCAGATAGATCTGGTACTGCCACAGACACTACCGACGCAGAGTCGGGTCAAGACTCAGTCAGGGACCCCGGAGAAAACCCACTCTGACCTACCAGCTGCAGACAGGAGCCTGCAGTCTAGTGGTTCCCTTGCAGAAGGATCAGGAGAGCACTCTCCATCAGCTCAGATATCCCCCACCATGACTGAGCTTATCAGGCAAATCGTCAAGGACACTATTGGAGAGCTGCTATCATCTCAGGTCACTCCTGACCTTCAGTCAATAAATGCCAAGATAGATACCCTTCTAGAGAGAGAGATCCCTCAGCCTCCTCCCCCTACCAACAACAGAATGCCATTTGGCATGTCTGATTGGATGAGCAGAATGGAACAGCAATTAACTATTGTTGTTGATGCTGGCAAAAAGGGGGAAGAGAGAGTTCAGGGGGAAGAGAGAGAAATGAGAAGCAAGAAGAAGCATGATGTTCTTCAAATTGAAGGACCCTCTACTCTGAAGAGAAAGGAAGTTGTGGATCCAGATGACCAGGCTGACCAGCCTGAAGGAAAGAGAAGAAGGACTAGAGGTGGTTTTGAACCTACTCTAGAATGGGAAGGGAAGGAGCTGTGGTTTGTGGAGGACTTTATTGTGGATCCAAATGACCAGGCTGACCAGCCTGAAGGAAAGAGAAGAAGGACTAGAGGTGGTTTTGAACCTACTCTAGAATGGGAAGGGAAGGAGATGTGGTTTGTGGAGGACTTTATTCCATTTGAAGCTCTTGAGATGTGGGGATCTGCTAGGAAGAGGTTCATCAAAGACTATTACATCTGGGAACTACTCCAGGATGATAAACTCTCCCCACAAGAAATTTTCATAAACTTCATGGAAGAAATCCATCCGAAGCTTTGGGCTGTTCTGAAGAAGCACGCTAAAGAACAAAATGCTTATCCTATGATTCCCTCATTCAGGGCAGAGGAAGCACCAATCCGTATGGACGGTGAACTTGATGAGTTAGCACTTCAAAGGGAAATCAAGCTATTGTGTCTTGAGAACAGATTCAGATCACAGCAAGAACAAGACTTCGCAGCACTTGTTGTGAAGAGAAAATATGGTCTTGCTCCAGTCAAGATAAGACCAATTGGAGCCAAACCATTCAAGTCTGCCAAGCAGCCTGTTCGAAGAGGCAGAGGAAGAGGCAGATGACTTTTAGTTATTTCTTTTACTTGTAATATTTTATGTACTTAAACCTTCTTGTAAAATTTCAAATAATAAGTCAGAAAATTTTATAAACAGTGTGTTGAATGACAATTTCCAGTTGTCTCAATATTAGACTGATTTCAGTTTTTGTCTCGCACTTAAGTGCAGACTTGGTCATTTGATTTCTTACTTAGTTTTGCCATCATCAAAATAGGGGGAATTTGTTAGGAATACTTGTTAGATTTTGATGATGTCATAAAATCAAATGTTTATTACTTGGCAAAATGTAAGGAAGAACCAAATGAGTATCTTCCATAGGCCAAATATGTTAAGTATAAAACTTGGCAAAATGTAAAGAAGAACCAAATGAGTATCTTCTGTAGGCCAAAAATTGGTTAGACTGAAAAACGGCTAAGTACTAAGTACAACTTAGTCCATCAGAGAGGAACAGCCGAGTCCAGTCAGAGTAGCTCTGGTCAACTAAATTTATCAGAGAAGTTTGACCAGACTGCAGCCGAGGTACCTCAGAGAAGTCACCTGACCAGATAATTCACAAACAGTGAACAGCCGAGAGGACCTATCTGCAGAGATGTTAGCTGCATATCAGCATACTCGAAGGCAGCCAAGTACTCCAAAGTCCACGTCAGCATGCGTTGAAAAGTCAAGTATTACGAAAAGCTCACATGCAATGTGAAGAGACAAATTGGAGTGATTCCCGCAAGAGATATGATTTAAATAAATCATCCTGACCCACCTTGAAGACTTTAATCCTTTTATATTCAAAGAATTCGGCGCTCACATGCAGAAGTCTTCACAACGGTCGGAAGATAAATTAAAATAATGGGAATCCAGCCTTGCAACGTTCAGAAAGATTAAACAATGAAGTCTCCCTCCAACGGACGGATTTGTTCAAAAGATTTGCAACGGCTACAAGGAAGAAGCTCAGAGATCGTGATCTATATATATCCGAAGATTTGAAACTGAGCAACTACCGGTGCGAACATACATTCTAGCAATCAAAGCAATCAAGCAATCTAAAGCAATCAATAGCATCGTGAGAAGTGCAGATCTAAAAGTTCATACTTAAGGAAGCTCTTAAGTTGGAGAAGACAAACACTCTTGTCTATAATCTTGAGTACGGGGTACTTCACTGGTTGAAGTAAGAGACTGTAAAGGCATCCAAGGATCGAGGATCAAGAGGTGCAAGGCAGTCAAGTGTGTACAACGGCACGGATTTCCACTGGTTGGAAGCTGTTGTAGTGTGGTTTGAATCACTGTAATATTTATCACTGGTTGAAAATTATAGTGAATTCATCTCCAACTGGTTTGGAGAAAAGTGGATTAGTAGAGGATTACCCCACCTCTGAGACCACTATAATTGCTGTGTTATTCTTGTTTTATTGCATCATACTTTAAGCTTTGCATACATTGTTAAGTGTTTCATTAAGTTGATTTCTATTCGTCATCAGCTGACTTCCGCACATATCCAAGAACAAACGACTCCAAGTCATTTGTCTAACTATCAGCTGAAGAAACTCACTCTTCGTGAAAAAGAGTTCAAGAGTTTCAACAAGTCTATTCACCCCCCCCCCCCTCTAGACTTGTTCCTGGACGACTTGTGACCTACATCCCCCTCTAGAAGACTGTCCACATCCCTGACCTCTACCGAAACTCGACTGAGGCTGATTAGTCGTTGGAGCCTGATTCAAGCTCGGTTCCCTCGTTGCCGGGACTGACAACTGGGTAACGGGCGCCCGACCCGCATCTCCACAATACGCAGCACGATGCCCCATACGACCACAATTATGACACTTTAGCGGCGGCGAGTCACATTCACTCATCATGTCCCGGACAACCACACTTAAAACCAGTATGACCACGAACAGTATCAGCCAGAGCAGACTTAGAACCATGGCCTCGCCCAAATGACGGGGACAGATTCCTAAAATATGGCAGACCAGACTGAGTCTTCTGGTGCCCGCCAAACTTACTTCCTGAAAACTGACCGGAAGTCTTCTGCTTCTTACCCTCTGATAGTCTTACAAGTTTTACACTCAAGGCCTGACTTATTGTGGCGAACCCTAGGTTTCATCCGCATTTCGAAGTAACGGATCTTGTCATGTTAGTCCCAGACCTGATTCCTCATGTAATGTAACTGCTGATTATAATCTTTGATTGCTTGAGATATAGGAACATCCTTGGGTTTCGCATTGAAGAAGGCTCGAATCCTTCCCTTGTTCACTGGCCATGGACAATACTCAGCCTCCATCAATTCCGGGAACTCATCCCACGTAGCTGCCCAGTCAAGCGGTTTCATTGCCTACCGCCACGTTGCCGCCTCCTTGCGAGAAAGTACTGAGCAATTGATACTTTCCTCTCCTCAGAGCAGTTTACTGCCTCGAATACTTTTTCCATCTCAAATATCCAACTCTCCCAACCAGAAGAGTTGGAAGTACCATCGAACTGGGGAGGACGCATACGAATCACATTCTGAGCAACTTGTTGGTACTAGAAATAGTAGGCAGAGCCAGAGTAGCATTAGCTTGATTAACCAGGACCGCCTGAGTTAGTAGCGCCATATGATTCGCTACTTGCTGCAGAATGTTAGCTACCTCGACATTATCATTAGTGGTACCGAAGGTAGCAGACTGATCCTGCTGACCTTTGGCACTAGGGTGGACACTATTTGACAAAGACGGCGTTGCCAAACTAGCCTCAGAGCTACTGGACATGGCCGTCCCACCGGCTGCGCCACGTCCCCTACCGTGTCCGCGACCGCATCCGCGTCCTCTACCAGCATGCATTCTGAAGAAGAAACTAGTGAGTACAGTTCAAACGCAAAACACATCACAATATTAAGAAAGGAACAACACAGGATAACGCAACGAGTCAAGTAAGGAAAACTTATGAGCATCGGCATACTGAGATGATGGCATAGTAGTGATACTGTACAGAAACGACACTCGACTAGACCCAAATAACCGATAGCCTAGGTATCCATAAACCTAAGCTCTGATACCATATTCGGTAACACCCCCAAGACGTTCAGGGCATATTACAGCGCCGTGGACCCAACCCTTTGGAATCCACCAGGCTAACACACAAACTCGACATCATGACTGATGACAAACATCATCAACATACAAATAATTTTACAATTTTCAATACATTCAAACAAATAAACCCAACCCGATCGTAATAAATAAAATCTTTCCCAAACCGGGTCCACAAACAAATACAAGTCCAAAAGAAAAAAGTACTCGAGTACTGAAATAAATGACATAATTCATAAAATTAAAAGACAAGACGCCAAACAAACGACCATTGAACAGAATCACCATTGCCCATCATCCTCGTACGGTCCGCATGCCCGATCGCCTCCATGACCTGTACCTGAAATACAAAAGTATTTCCCCATTTAAGGGGTTAGCGACAACAGCTAGTTCAAGTACAATCCATTTGAACTACCATTCTAATCAGATGAAATATGTGCCAAAATCATTTTAGAGAACATTTATATTCCTGAATATTACGGTGCATGATCACAAAACATGGTTCTCCAACAAAACAATTCAAAGGTTACCGTTGGTATGACACTCACGACCACCGCACCCCGTAGAGGCCCTGTCGGACCATCCCTGGGTGGTTAACCCCAGTTCGCGATACGCATACACACGGCACTACGTATCCCCAGAGGCCCCATCAGACCATACCTGGGTGAACATATGCATTCACATCCACAACATACATGGGAAGCCATATATCAAATACTAGAATATACATACAAATGTAAAGTACTTGCCTTTGAGACATCTTCGACGAGACGGAAAATAAACAACGGCTAGGAATGACCCAGAGTGACCACGACTGTTCCTAAACAAAGGGTTAACACGAATCATTCCTAAAGGACATCAATAACCGAACGAAATACGCCCACAACCCCGATTACCAACCATAACAATATAGGTACGGTCAACACGGGCGAGGGTTTTCACAAAACCTCCCCGAATCGACAACTCACGGATCAAACACCGATGGAAATGGATTTGGAATCACTCAATAACAATAATCGATAAGAAATATCACAACATCAACGAACAATTCGAGTTTAGATAGACAAATCCCGAAAATCCCCCAAAATTGACAACGTTAGGGTTCTAAGCCAAAATACCTTGAATTCGGACGAAAGAAGATAGATTAGGATGATGATACACTTCGTTTGGAGTGTAAAAATCGATCGTCCAATGAACTCCATGGATAGCTCTCCACAAATCGCCCAAAAATGCTCCAAGAACTCAAAACGCGGACAAAGGAGAAGGAAAGAAGAAAAGTGACGCGTCTGAGCCGATTCAGGCTTTAAGTACCTGACTGTGGATTTACGTACATTAACATGGAGGGTTAATGTACGTTAAGGGTTTTACGTACGTAAGACCCATCAATTAACGTACGTAAGGACCTCGGCAGAACATTCTGCCCAATCTGCTGAACCCGATAACGTACATTATATCTAACAGTTAACGTACGTTATCAATACTCAGATAACGCACATAATATATCATGCACAATGTACGTTATGCATGCAGCAGTTCAGCACTGCTGAGTGCAGTCCACTGCCCAAGGAAGTACAAAATCAAAATGCGATAAAAGATGGGATCCGGAGACAAAATTACGAAGTATTCAAGACAACAAACCTAAGCGATAAAAGGAAACACCATTCCGACTACCCAGAGGTTCGGACTTCGACGACGAAAGTAAATTTCCCTCAAATTTTGGGAAATTATAAAATGGCTTAAACGGTCGAAAATCATGATACGACGTCGGATTATGAAATCGAAACTCACAACACGAATAACTCAATCATACAGACTCATGAGAACAAAGGAACAATGAAATCAAACGAGTTTTATGAGAATCGAACGTACACACGACACGATCATAACATAAAGCATATTACGTAAAAACACCTCCGAAACTAGTACAAATGGAAAAATACCAAGAATAAAATAGATTCAAAACGTCGAAACAGTTACAAGCGAGTCGCTAAAATAGACATGGGCCCAAAAAAAAGAACTGCTAAAAATAGAAAGTACGGATATTACATTCTCCCCTCTAAAAAGAAGTTTCGTCCCGAAGCTTAAGGATCAAAAAGCTCGGGATACCTCGCACACGTATCCTCCTACAATTCCCATGTCGCTTCCCACTCCATGTCTTGACCATTGCACCTTAACCAAAGGAATGGTTTTGTGCCTTAACTGTTTATCCCGACAATCCAAAATCATCACTGGCCTCTCCTCAAATGTAACATCCTTCTCGATTTCCACATCCCCAAAATCGATAATGTGAGTCGGGTCTGGGACATACTTTAGCAACTAAGAAACGTGAAATACACTTTGTACATGTCTCAACGACGGGGTAATGCCAAACGGCAACCCAAGTCGCCAACTCTCTCCAATATCTCGAAAGGTCCAATATACCTTGGACTAAGCCTTCCCTTTTGCGCCCAATGAAGTGTTAAATGAACGTAACATTTGGAAACACAAGAAAATCAAAGTAGCTAAATAAAATGCCTTTTGGCCTCGGGTTAATTGGTGTGTAGAATTCCAATGTGACTGTATCCTCATCAATGGCTAAATATTATATGTTTAGATTTGAAACCATGACCAAATTGTGCCATATGGCTACAAAACAATAAATGTTTGTCCATAATTAGCCCACAAGATTATTTTCATCCTTTGGCCACTGTAAAAACAAAAACTCTAGTCAGTTATTAATATCTCAATTAGCTATATATGTCACTTTTTGTCTCGCAAAATCGAAGTGTCAAATGAACGTAACATTTGGAAACACAAACAAACCAAAGTAGCTAAATAAAATGCCTTTCGGCCTCGGGTTAATTGGTGTGTGGAATTACAATGTGACTATATCCTCATCAATGGCTACATATTATATGTTTAAATTTGAAACTATGACCAAATGGTGCCTTATGGCTACAAAACAGTAACCATAGTGGCCATAACTAGCCCACAAGCTTCTTTTTATCCTTTGGCCACTGTAAAAACAAAAATTATGGCCAGTTATTAATATCTCAATTGGCTATATATGTCACTTTTTGTCTCGCAATATCGAAGTGTCAAATGAATATAATATTTGAACACACAAACAAACCAAAGTAGCTAAATAAAATGCCTTTCGGCCTCGGGTTAATTTGTGTGTTGAATTCCAATGTGACTATATCTTCATAAATGGTCACATATTATATGTTTAGATTTGAAACCATGACTAAATGGTGCCCTATGGCTACAAAACAATAACTGTGATGGCCATAACTAGCCCATAAGCTTATTTTCATTCTTTGGCCACTGTAAAAACAAAAACGTGGCTAGGATGTAACTCAAAAAACGTGGCCTATGTGACCTTTTGTACTAGTGGACAATAAGCTAAATATAATTCGTCGTCTATTCATGTGCCGCGACTCTATAGGTTCGTCTCAGTTAGTATTGGGAGGATCCAAAGAGTGTTAGCACCAGCTAGTCAGTTCCGTGGTCGACACTGTAATCCAATTGAGAATAAATGATAAGGATCATTCCAAAAATCTTTAGTATAAACCCCTCAATCTTATGTCTTGATCAAGTATTAGGGTTACAGCAATGCCGAACCTTATTGTAACTTGATTCTATGCATTTGTTAGTGAATACCTATCACATGTGATCCCACTAACTCTTAGTGAATACTGGCACTCTACATGTCAAAGTATGCATTTTACAAGTTTTGTCTAAAATTGATGCCCGGTTATATTTTATTGACTTGCGAACTAGTTAAGCATTCAAGCTCTAATCATCTCCAATGTCTATCTCCTTATCTCATCAGGAGTAGAATGTTTGCTCTTAAATGCAAGGACAATTATTTTATCAAATCATGATGTCAATGATATCCATTACTATAGCAATAATAAATATCTTATTCGATTGATGTTCATAATTACAATATAATGTTCTCACCCTCTCTCATCATTTGAGTTGCATTCAAGGGCATATTCCTAATAGAAGAATCAAGAGGAGTGCAGAAATGATGTCCAGAACTATATCTCGCACTTATATAGTCTTCATCACAGACAATCCTCACTATTCGGACCATAACTTTCTCATCAGAACTCGGATGGACTCAATGTTTAAACCATTAGAAGTCTAACGTTAATTCTCTATTATAATATTTAATTTCAGAGTTTTTAGACTTCACAAGTATCTGTGGTGTATAGACCTAAATACGCAATACCTTCTCGAAAAAAGTCTATTCAAACCGTTGACGAATTCCAATCATGGAACAACAATATGAATATATATAATTATCTGATGACAATTTCCCGGTATATACAATTCCACCAAGAACCAGTCACATTTCAATTCTCTAATATTTTCAAAACCAATCATACTAATAGAAATACATGTATTAAAAAAACATTCCAAGCATTATTACGCTTAAAAATACTCCTTAACATAATAAAGTTCCTGCCTGCCCGACATTCACTCTCTTCTTGTTTCCACCAAGGAGTAGATTTTCAGATATTCGAATATTTACAATGAAATATCTAGATAGTACACCCATGATCGATTGTAATTTGGACTTGAAGGAAGATCCATCTCATCCGAAGAAATTTGATGAAGGTATTTTGAGAGACGAAATTTCCTATCTAAAATGCAATAGGGCATTATTGTACTTGGCTCAGTGTAATCAACCTGGTATTGCTTTCTCAGTAAACTTGTTGGCTAGATATAGTTCGGATCCCACGCAACGTCACTGGGATGGCGTCTTGAACATCTTTCGACACCTCAAAGGAAACTATTGACTTGGGACTTTTCTTTTCCTATAAGGCTAACGAAACTGCCGGCAAACGTGCAATCATTGAAGTAAGTGTAAATGCTGGGAAAACTATCCTGACGAATGTGTTGGTAGGATTTGTTGATGATGGGTACCTCTCGGACCCACATAAAGATCCTCCGAAATTGATTACGGTTTTACCGTTGGGAACACTATGGTATCTTGAAGATCAACTAAGCAAACTCCTGTTGCTACCTCTTCAAATCATGTAGATATTATCGCTCTGCATGAGGCAGTACGCAATCGTACATGGTTAAGAGCCATCATTACACATATTCTAGGTAACAATGGACTAAGTGATTTCTCTGACGCGCACACATGCATATACGAAGATAATGTCGCTTGCATCGAACAGATGATGCTTGGGTATATCAAGGGGATAATACGAAGCATATCTCTCCAAAAAAATTCTACAATCAACAACAACAAACTCTTCTGAACATCCAAGTTAAGTAAGTGAAGTCCGAGGAGAATGCGATTAATTTATTTACTAAATCATTGTCCAAGACCGTACTTGAAAAATATGTGAGAAACATCGGAATGTGTAGGATATTTGAACTCCCGAGATCAAAGTAAGGATCGGATGTGAGGGTGGGTATAACAAAGATTACCCACCAACATTGTACTTTTTTCTTTGATCACGGTTTCTTTTGTCCCAATAGCTTTTGTTACTTGGCAAAGTTTTTAATGAAATAATGACACAAGCACTATTCTTCAAATTCCTTGATTGGTGAACTAATCGGGGAGAGATGTAGACTTGGAGGGAGTCTTACATCCATGTTGCAAGTTATGCTGTTTTCCTTAACCAAGGATTCTTTTTTTCAATGGATTTTTATCACTTGAAAAGGGTTTTAAGTAGGTAACTAGACGTTTAGCTCATGGATCGACGAATTGATCACATTTTCGAGCATATTGATCGTTGAAATGATCAATATAGTTTGCGATTAACGAAATTAACCTAACCAATATGTCTGGATGTTGTACTTTTTCCTGCGATCAATACATTTTTTCCATAAGATTTTTGTTTGACGATGTTTTAATGAGACAACTTGACATATCATAGTGTAAATTATAAAATAATTATCAAACAACATACGTAGTCGCTGCTAGAACGAGAAGAAATCACTGATCCAGCTGCAACACCGTCATTCAGTAGCTGAGGGTGCGAATAACGATAATACTAATTATAATTATTTTTTTATTATAATAATAATTCTATCACAATTATAATTATGATTATTAATTATAAAAATTATAAATATTATTCTAATAATATTTTATTATTTATTATATAACGCGGGGGAGTCCGCAAATTCCGCCTCTGCTTTGGCAGAGGCGTCCGGGGCGGACGCCCGAACCATGGCGAGGCATCTGCCGTTTTCGCCCAGCCACGGACTGGGCTTCCGCCAATCCGCCCTGATCATGGCGAGGCGCCTGGTCTGGACGCCTAAACCGTCGGCCACACGTAAACTCCAAACGCCCGCCCTTGGTGTAGGCAGAATTTTTGGACGCCTTAAATTTTATTGAGAGAGAGAGAGAGAAGTGAGGTAGAGACAATGAGATTTTAACGACAAAATTTTAATTTTTGAGGGTGGTAGATAGGGCGGTATTCGAAATCCACAGATAAAAGTAAATATGTGGTGGTGATTAAAGAGTGAAATTATTATTTGATTTGATCGTGTAAAGATGATAAATGTAAAATTTATAGATGTAAGTATAAAATTGTGAACGAAGAGTGTTGAAATAGTACATCGTGAAGTTTTAATGCATAAAACGTTGTGAATAGAGCATTCTTGTTTTTTTATATCAATATCATCTTCCTGTCGCTTTCGTTTCTCTTAGGGGTGTTAATAGAAATCCGAAAACCGACCAATCAATCCGAACCAATCCGTACCGAACCGAAAATCCCCGACCGAAAGCAACTCCGAACTTGAAACTTACAAACCGAAACCGAAACCGAATTAATTCGGGTTTAGATAACTTAAAACCGAACCGAACCGAATTACCCTGAATTGGACCGAACTAACTCGAATTATTTATATTATATAAACTTTTATTTATATGACTAAAATTTTTAAACTTATAAAATAATATATCTACACATATATTGTAGTTTTGATAAAAACAATGATTAAACATATCAATAAAAGATCTATCTATTATTTTAGAACAAGTTTTATTAATATAATTAATTTTTTTGTTACTTTATTAAATAAATATATATAAATTAAATATGTTTGGGTCAAAACCGAATTTGACCGAACTAATCCGAAACCGAAACATTTGGGGAGGATTTGGGTATTGAGTTTTGAAAACTAAAACCGACCGAAACCGAAACCAAATTTTAAAATTTGGGAAGGATTTGAATTTCAAAAATTTTACCCCGATCAAAACCAAAAACACCCCTAGTTTCTCTTTCACCCACGCACCACACTAATCTCTACCTTACTAGGGCAGAAGATTCAAGGTAGAGAGTCTCGAGAGAGAGAGAGAGAGAGAGAGAGAGAGAGAGAGAGAGAGGGACAAAGCTGTAGACACGCACATAATTTATGCATATATAGCATGGAAGAAAGCGTAGACAGAGAGAGAGAACGACCAAGCAATTTGTACTAAAACAACATATAACAAGATCAAAAAATCTTACAGTACTTCCTTAGGATAGATTTCCTAACAGGAAAACCATCCACTGCTTTAATTTCCCGGTTTGTATTCATTGTCCGATGATGAACGAATCCGTTTTTGCCCGGTCTCCGGCTTACTACCTCGACCCCGGCGCTCAAGAGTTCTTCCCCACGACCACTCTACCCTCAGGCCTACCCCAACTTTACTACCCATACCCTCCTCTGCCGCCATACGACAACACGAGATACGCGTGGCCGCAGTTTTCTTCTCCTCAGGCGTATGTGAGCTCTGCCGCCCACCCACCGCCTCCACCTCCGCTCCTGCCGGCACCGCTAGTTTTTTTACCTCTGCCCTCGGCACCACCGTCTCGGAGTTTGCTCCTCAGCATGGTGCCAACCTCCGTGAGCGAATCTACGGTCCGCCGTGAACTGGAAGTCTTTGGAGACGTGAGGGCGGTACAGATGGAGCGGCGGTTCGAGGGTTTGGTCACAGTGCATTTCTACGACGTGAGGGAGGCGCAGGCGGCGCTGACGGCAATCCAGGAGCAGCACATGCAGCAACAGTACCGCCTTGGCCGTCACTACGACGCCCTCCTGAACAATCCCATTGCATTGGCGGCTGTTGTGCCGCCGCAGCCGCAGACGGCGCGTGGGCTGATTTTGGGACGAGTCGTGTGGGCCCAGTTTACTACGCCAGTGACCTCTGGTCTTCCCGATGGGAATAATCAAGGAACACTGGTTATATTCAATTTGGAACCTGTGGTTTCTGCTGCTTATCTCCGAGATATTTTCGAAGCTTTTGGTATGATTATTATTTTCTGTTTTTTTTTTCCTTAATTATTCTTGTTGTGTTACAATTAACACAGACAGTTTCTTAAATGATGTCTTCCCAACAAAAAGAGAATTGACTCCGACAGTCAAAAATATTTTTACGGAATATTTTTATGTGCACTAAGATGGTCTTCACGGAAACAGTCTTGCATGGTTTGCATACATCCATTTTGCTCTGAGCGGGATATACTGAGTATCATTGGTTTGTTTTTTTAGTCAAAAATATTTTTAATCGACCAGACGAATATTTTTAATTTTTTTTATCGGATAGAATTTTCTCTCTCTAGGTTCCAAGTTTTTTTTTTTTTTCCGGAATGCTTGTTTTGAAATTTGAAGTATTCTCCTTAAACGAGGGGTCGTTTTCTTGACCACATTAATGTGCAAAATAATTGTCTCTTGTGTGTATGCGTGTGTGTCGATTCACTCTCTCTGGGTGGTGTTAACTTTTCATGCGTTTATTGTTTGTTTTTGTATGATTTGCCCTGCCCCAAAAAAAAAAAAAAGGTCCGGTGAAGGAATTGAGAGAGACGCCCAACAAAAGAAACCAAAGGTTCGTGGAGTTCTACGATGTGAGAAATGCATCAAAGGCCATGTCCGAGATGAATGGCAAACAAATTTACGGCCAAACCATTGTGATTGAATATAGCCGGCCTGGTGGCCATTGCAAGAAGTTCCCAGCTAATTATTCATCACGAAACTCTTTGCGGTGTTTGCCGCCGTCTTTGACCACTCGAAATCCGGAAAATAAACCCTCTGCCCGATCCACGCAGCTGTGTAGCAACTACCCTTCCAAAGGAAACCCTTATGCGAGAGATAAGAGTCGGAGTAGGACTCGACCATCCATTCATGAACCTATGGCTAGTTTATCGATTGGTGCATATGAGGAGTTATCAAGTGTTAATAATGTGACAAAAAAGAAGCATAGCGGTAATAGTTCCAAGAAAAGCAATAATGTTAACATTATTACTTGTAAGAGTGGTGGTGGTGGTGGTGGCCATGGGAGTTCGAAGCAGCAGCCGAGCCATGGCGGCAAACTGTGGAAAGGGGGTGGTGGTGGTGGAGGAAGACGGGGTAAAGATCGTGACCCACGGTTTCTGATAAATGAAGATGTGATAGTGGAGGAATCAGACTGCAGGGATCCAAGAACCACTGTCATGATCAAGAACATCCCTAACAAGTACAGGTATTAATTGTTGGGTCTTGTCTTTCTTTCTTTCCTTCATTTAATTTCTCTTATTACCTTTGCTTGTTTGTTTAGCCTAAATATTCTGATTATACCTCACACTCTTTTTCCTATCTGCCACCGGAGCCCATTATTAAGGAATTAATCTCTGTTTAACTGATGTTATTTTTTTTTTTTTGAGTTTTAACTTTGACTATATATCGAGTTTATTTCAAAATTTGATCATAAAAATTACTAAAAGAGTTATATTATAAAAATGTTTGTTAGTGCAAGTATAATTTTTATAAATATGTGGTTGTGTGTTGGGAGATAATCTAGGGTCAAATCCAACATACAAAACAAAACATCAATATGAAACTAAAAAAATAGGGGATTAATATATATATGATAATAGATTTAGGATCAAATGAGAATGATTCTTATAATGTGAATTGCGAATATGCATGAGTTTTGTACTAATTATACATGAAATATATGCATTTCGTACATCAAAATTGCAATTCATTAAAATATGCATTATATGCATCAAAATATCGATGCATCAAAATATTGCATTATATGCATCAAAATTTTGTGAGAATAAATATAGGTCAAATTCATTCTTATTTCTTAACTTAAATTGCATTTGCACCTGAACCCATCCCTAGGATAATATATATTATATATTGTGTATTTTATTGAACATTATTTACTCCCTTTCTCCCTCATAAAAATGCATAGTTGACCATGGCAGTGATTGTAATAAAAAGTAAGTTTGAAGTATTGATAGCGGAAAAAGGGTTTCACAAGTAGAATATGCATAAATTTGAGGAGTAATATAAAGGACTAAAAATACTGTTTCTTTGTCTCTCAAAAAAAGAGAGGTTAAAATAACAATACTGTTTCTACTCTAGCCCTTGTAAGTAGTAGCATCCTATATATAGCTGCCTCTAAAGATAGACTTATATTTCATTCTTGTCCTCCCAAGGTATAGGTCCGTGAATTGACTGAATTGACCCCTCTTGAATAATTTATGTTTCTGCGATTATTTTACTTCCTCTGTCTCAATCGAGTTGCAATATTTTGAGTAAAATTATTACTCCCTCCGTTCCGCCCAAAGGTTTACATTTCTATCAAAAAGTAGTCCCTTTAGTAAGTTTACATATATCACTTTTTACAATCAAATCAAACAATCACTTTTTACTTTTTAATCTCCACCACTCATTCATCATCAATACTTTTTACTTTTTAATCTCCACCACACATTTAATCATCATTACTTATACCAACAATTACCTAAAATACACCAAATATACACCCTCTGTCAACCTTTGGCTGAGACAGAGGGAGTACATTTTAGTAGAATGATTAGATATGATAGAGGTGTAAGTTTTAAAAGTATTTATGGTGAGTGTGTGGTGTAGATTAAAAGGTAAAAGGTATTAATGATGAATGTGTGGTAGAAATTTAAAAGTAAAAGATAAATTGTTTCATTTGATGTGAGTATTTAATGGAATGTTGCATTTTCAAAGAGACATTTTTTTTGATCAATATGTTGACTTGTAGACGGGAAGAGGAAATATATATATATATATATATATATATATATATATATATATATATATATATATATATATATGATGGCGGGTTTTATTTTCAGAATTCTCTTAAGTGCGACAACGGTGAGAACTCCTCTAAACCAATGAGATTTTTTTGAATATTAAAAAATATTATTAATTCAAAAGGGTATTATAGTAAAATACAATTTTTATTACGGGAGATAACCCCTACTGATGATAACCCTACTATAATAGCCCACACTAATGATAACTCCTACTATATATATAATCCCTACTATATAGTAGGGGTTGTATGCATTGATATGATGTACATTATGTATTATTAGGAGTACAAAAGATAATTCTCGCAGTTCTCGCACTTAACAGGGTTCTGAAAATAAAGTTACACTATATATGATAATCCAACTACCTTATTAGATGGTCTGTTTACAGTTTAGTCCCTATTGTTTCATAAATTACAGCGAAAGACAAAAATTTGGTTTGGTGTTGACTACCATTAAAAAGACGAAAATACACTTGAATAAAATATTTATTTTAATATACATTTCAGATTAAACAAATAACCTAGTTTTTGTATTATAATAATAACTATTGTTCATTTTTCATAAAAGTAATTAAAAAATAATAAAAGTCTATAAAAACTATAAAAAAATAAAAAAAAATCTTGAAAATTAAAAATCTGAAAAAATGGAACTTTTATTTTTTTAGGAAAACAAATATCTGTAATATTAATATTAAAAGCCGGAAGTTCTTATTTAAAATTCGTAAATAAAAAAATTGAAAAAAAGAATTTTAGAATTGATTTGTAAACTGTTTTACTAAAAAGAATTGGAATATTATTCTACATAAAGAAATAAAAAGTTTTTTTTAAATATAGATTTTTTTAAAACTTGCTATATGTTCTTAAAAAAATCTAAAAATATTAAAAAAAAAGACAAATTAAAGTTTAACTAAAACTCTACAATATTATACTAACAAATGATATTCTATTTTTGAACTTTGAATTTTTCTAGTAAATAGAAATATATTTTTTTATTTAAAATAAGATTGGAAATTTTTGATAAAAAGGGAAAATCCTAGAAAATAAATATTTAAATACCTGAAAATTTATTAAAAGTAAAAAAAACCCAAAATGAAATAAAAATAAAAACATTTTTTGTTTTATTGTTTGCATAAATAAAATAAAAAGTTGTAATGTTTATTTTTCTAAAATAAAAAACATATCTAAATTTTTTTCGTAAAAAATATCTGGATATATTTTTTTTATCGTCTAAAAATATAACAAAAGAATAAAATCAAAAAATATATAATCCAAAAGTAAGATCAAACAAGATATTGATATAAATGGGTAAAAACGAAAAGGAAAAATAAAAGGGCAAATTCGGAATATGAGTACTCGCTTTTGTGACATCATGTGAAAGTTTGACTTTTGTCCTTCGTTGTAAATATAATTTCTGTACAGAGCAAAGTTTGTACTTCATTGTAATATCTGAAACAATAGGGATTAAACTATAATTAGGCCATCTAAATGTAAATCGCCATATATATATATATATATATTCTTCGGAATTTGACTTTCTTCTTTTCTTCTTCTCTTTTTTTTTTTTTTTTGGCAAAAATCATGTAGTCAGAATCTGTTGCTGAACATGCTGGACAGCCACTGCAGTCACTGTAACGAGCAGATAACCGACGGCGAAGAAGACCATCCCTTGTCCTCCTACGACTTCGTCTACCTCCCCATTGATTTCATGTGATTGGATCTTCTCTTTCACTGTCAAACCTTTTTCAAAATTTATTTCTTTTTATTTAATTAATTGCAATAATATTCTTAAAAAATAATATTTCCTATTTTTTTAAGTACTACTATTTAACTATTGTAATTTTGCTTTGTTTTATTAGCAACAAGTGCAACGTGGGATATGGGTTCGTGAACATGACTACCCCACAGGCGACACTGAGGCTTTACAAAGCCTTTCACCATCAAAATTGGGAAGTCTTCAACTCCAGAAAAATCTGTGAAGTCACTTATGCAAGGTTGCAGGTATGCGTTAGTACATTATATTTCTTTATCTATATTTTCATGTAAGAATACATTGTTTTTACATGTTAATTAGAGTATTAAAGAAGAGAATATATTGTTTGTGGATTTTTTTTTGGGACGAAAATTAAGGGATTGGAAGCATTGAGAGAACACTTCAAGAACTCTAAGTTTCCGAACGAGGCCGAAGAGTACATGCCGGTGGTGTTCTCACCACCTCGAGATGGCCGCATACTTTCGGAGCCCCTCCCCATAAAGGTTCGGGTTGATAGAAGCCCGTCCTCCGGCGCAAGTTCCAAGGAAAATCAATCAGAACCGCCAATAGGAGGAGTCAAGGACCACATGATTGACAGCGCCACCAGCTGTGGTGACGGCAATGTGGGTGGCTCCTGCTGCGGCCATTATGGAAATGATGACTAAATATAATAAAATTAAATGTCAATCAAGTGCCTTAATTTCATTTATCTCATCAAGAATCGCTTCAACTTCAACTTTAGCTTAATCTCTCTTTCTTCGGAGAATTATGGGCTTTCTTGCTGGGATCGGAGCCATCATGTCACGGCAATTCATGGTCATGCATAGGTGAGCTCAAGGCGCATTTGTTTGTAGTTGTATCATATATTTACTTGGGATGTTAGTAGTATAGGGTAGGTTAAGGCTTCTGGTTTTTGTACTTTCTCGATTTACATCTATCTTTTCTTTCCCTATCCGGTGGTCTTGAAAAAGATTTTTAGTGGTTGCTAGTTTAGTGAAGCCTAGAGTATATCACACGGCTGATTTTATTTATTCTTCTGTGTTCGAATGATTTTTTTTTTTGTTTGAGGTAGTATTTTACTTTTAGTTCTTAAAATAATTGGTTTGTGTTTGTTTTTTCCCACATATTAAAAGAAATTATGATTAATTGTGTTGGAGATGCACAATTTTCACTAAGAATTCTCTCCTTCCGGGTTTTCAAATGGTGCATGGTGTATCAAAATTGGTGTACATATAATCACATCGAAGATACAACATAATTACAATTTGATGTGCTACATCACGTTGAATAATATAATTATTCCTATTTATTAGTAAATGGTTTATAATTTAGGATCAATGAAAAAGCCTACCATCATAAAGAGGGAGGTTTTATTTTGATTTTTATGATCATATATTAGAATATACTCTCTACGCCCATTAAAAATATAGCACATTTAATTTTTACAGTCTCTAAAATATTATTTTGACCATTAATAATTTTAATAATATAAAAAAATTTAATAAAAAATAATATTTTAAAAAGATAAGTCAAGATAAGTCTAACAAATATATTTTTTTTGATAATTTTTTTTCCAAAAACTCCTTCATTTCATTCCATCATAGAGCAAAGGACAGAAAAACAAACTACGAACAAATATCAAGCAACACAATTGAGTTTCTGGCCTCTACACTATGAACAATTTCTTGGACCAGCTTCTTCCAAGGTCGCGAAGAATGCCTGTAAACTCTATAATTTCTCTCAATCCAACAATTATAGACAATCGAAACAAAAACTGCCCTTCTCAATTTAGCCTTCAAAGACTTACCTTTCGCCACACGCAACAATCACTAGCAACAAATATCCCAATGAGTAGGAGCATTAAAGAGCTTGCAGAGATTCATCACCTCAATCCAGATCCTCCTAGTATAGGAACAGGCAAAAAATATATGACTTCTGGACTCAGGAGCAAAACCACAAAACCTGCAGAGCAAGCAGACAAATATAACCCAAACTGCTACAATCTGCTACTCTGTCAGCAGTAGGGAGCCTATTATGCATAGCCACCCAATTTTTATGATCAAAATATTATAAAAGTTGATGCAGTAAAGAGTCTAACAAATATTTAAACAACTATAATATTTTTATATAATAATTATAAGTTATTTTGATCATAAAAATTAAATGTGTTATATTTTTTATGGACAAAGGGAGTATTACCTATCATAAAAATGCGTCAACTTTCGCTGAATTTTGGTTGACCTGTTGTGGCTCTTATATAATACTAATGATTATTGAAATGTTGCTCTTGTAATTTAAATAGTTCCAACCCATGCTAAATTACTCGTATCTTAGATTTGACTTTATATTTTATACAACAATTTATGAATTCAATCATGATAAGTGATAAATAATTCTTCTCATTCACATATACAAATAACTCTTGATCATTATTCTCCACGGGCCAAACTATAAATTAAATAAAATATAAAAATAAAATAACATTCTGTCCGGCTTAAAAAATTTGACAAATGGTGTAAATTTAATATATTTATATGATAATTGGTATAAGTAATAATAATAAATATATTGTGGAGATTTTGATAGTAAGTGTGTGATTGAGATTAAAAAGTAAAAATTGACTATTTGATTTGATTTTATAAATATGATATATATATATAGTTTATAAATGATAAGAATATGAGTGTAAAGTTTTGAACGAAATGAAAAAACATATATGGTAATATGAACAAAGCAAATTAAAAAGAACGATTTTTTTTCTCACACACCCAAGCTGATATGAAGAATTTTGAACTCCTTGATATTTAATCACACCACTCTACTACTAGATTATCATGGGACAAATTAAGAAGGGTGTTAAAAAAAAAAAACTCGATGGGAACATGCGGTTGGATTTAGGGGGTCAGTGATTGTGCTGGCTTCAATTTAGTTGGAGGTCGGGGTTGGTCTAGTGGCAACACTTTGGAATTGAATTTCTCGGCGATGATCATAGTCTTTGGTAGGGTTAAGTCTAGCCTCCAGGGTATCTTTGGTGGACAATTAAATATTGAGGCAGCGGCGGTGTGGAGGCCAGGATCTCGGTGGGAACTGCGGTTGGATTTGGGGGTCGGCGTGGACAATCGGCAGTGGGCTCGCTTGTGCGCGGTAGTTGAGGATATTTAAGAGCATGGGAGGATACATCTCGCGATTTAACCTGGTAGCGATCTTGTGGTAGAGTACATTATCCCGATATTTAGTCAGTGTAAGTTTGGAACCTCGGTATATTAAAAAAAAAAAAAAAAAAAAAAAAAAAACTGCATACATCGTAAATGGTGAAAGAAAGCAGCTGAAAAGATAAAAAAATTACAAATATCAATATGAACAAGCAAAAACATGAATATATTGCGGTTCAATTTAAGCAACGCTTAATTGAAATGTAACACCTTTAAATATGTAATTCTTCACCCGCTCTATTATAATGAACGTTTCGAACTTTTGATCATGTCTATCAATTAGCGGTTAACTGTTAGTTGGTTTTGATTGATTAGCTGTTTTGATTAATTGATTGTATTAACTTCTTTGACTAGTATTTTGTATTAATTATTTGTATAAATGTATTTAGTAAATAACTAATAACTGAGAGCTATTTAATTGTGCAAAATGACCAATAAGGACGTTCACCAAATTAATTATTTTGATAATTTATTATTCTCACGTATTTATGTTCTCACTTATTTCATTAAAATACAATTATTTCTTAAAATTGGGAATTTTAGTAGAATAGAAAAAAACTCATTCAAATTGAACAAAATATAATTGGACTAAAAGAATTTAAATATTACTTTATTTTTCAGTACATAAATTTTTTCCTCATATCTAATAATAATAAAATATTTAATAATTATTGTAATGGTATAACTCTATAAAGTTGAGATAGACATGTATCCTCACCATTTAATTATATTCGCGTTATATTAATTTATTGGTTAAAATTTTGATTTGAGATCTATGATTAAGAAAAATATTATAATTTTGTAAACATGTACGAATAAATAAGTCTTTTCAACTCATTAGAGTTTTTTTAAAATAGAGGATTGATTTGGGATGGGCCAAGCCCAAACGGGATGGGCTGATGACGGGAGGACTTTCTTTGGACTGGGCTGGAAAGGCCCGAAATTTTTGTGGGCTGAAATATTGAAGTTCGTGGACCGTCCTGGGCGGGATTAATATTGAAACGTACCCAAAGTTTATCTATTGGACTAGATACACGAACGTTTGTTTCATAGACTGAAACAAACTAACATTATTTTTCTTCCCTCTTGGCTGCCCCCCCCCCCCTATCATACTGATATCAATTTTGTCTTGATATTGATTTGGTGATATTTGGTGGGATATTTAATTAATACACTTTGCGTATACTTAATGTTATGATTTTTGGCATAATGTGTGAAGCTATGTTGCACAGGCTGGGGGGGCGGGGGCGGGTGCGGGCAAATACGGGTGCGGGGATATGGTTTTTTAAAAATGTTAGGGTGCGATACGGCAAGGATACGTCTGTTTATTTTATATTTTATTATATATAACACTTTTTAAATATAAAATACAACAATTCAAATATCACCATAAAATCAATTCAAATACATAAAACAAGTCATACAAAAAACAATTCAAAATGACTTTGAGCAGCGGAGCTTTCTAATGCTGTCCGTGAATACTGCTAAAGGTAAAAGTAATTACTTATTAAATGATTTACTTTTTGTATTTTAATTTATTTAATTTACTTTTTGAAAATTACAAAAAAAAAATAAAAGTAAAAAAAAACGGATTCGCGTATCCTGTGCCAGGATACGCGAGTCCGAATTTTTTTTTTTTGCACGGATTCGCCACGTGGCGAATCCCGTGCGAATCCCACGCGAATCGCACCCGCACCCACACCCATACAATATCCGATACTGCATACTGCCCAATTTTAAAGAATGTGCATCATAGGTGTGAAGTGAGGTGTTGTGTTACAAAACAAACATCATCCTAATTCCCACATATTACTTAGGCCGAGAGCATTAGAAGGAGGGGGAGATTTTTTTTTTTTTAAGTTTCTACACTTATCTTTTAAGTGTAATTTTGAGAGAAAATAATTTTTATAAAATACTTTCACTACTACAAAAACAGCACTTACTGACACTTAGTTTCTGATACTTTATCAAAAGTGTCAGTAACTTCAGACATTTGACTCATTTTTTTTAACATAGTTGTGTCATAAGATACTGACACTTAAATATCAATAATAAAAAAAACTCATTTATTTAAAACATATATTATTTATTTATAATACTTCACACCCGTAACCCTACTCAATCGAGAGAAGTCTCTCTCTCCCTCATTCACATCAGCACGCCGCCCCCAATCGAGAGAAGTCTCTCTTCAACTTCATCGAGAGAAGTCTCTCAATCGACTGTTCTGGTTCGATCTCCGGCGGGTTCCTTCTCTCTCTTCCGCAAAATCTTCCTCAGGTAAACACAATCGAGCATCTCCGTGCGATTCTAGGGTTCATGTTCATCGAGCATCAATTGATGCATACAATCGAGCCCATATTATTCTCGAAGTTGGGAACTTGGATACTTGGAAGGGAACTCAAACTTTGAATCACCTCAAATACTAAAATCATACCCACCATCTGTGGCGCACGCGGCAGCTCTCTTTGTCTTTCACGCAGTGCGTCTGAACTGGATATGAAGTACGTCAATCCCGAAGGTCTTCGCTTAGATGGTCGCCGTCCTATGGAAGTTTAGTTTCTCGCTGTTCATCTGTTTTTTTTTTTTCTTTTTTTCTATATTAGCCTTCTCCTGTCTTCCTTCCCCGGTAAATATTATCTTGTTTTCGATTTCAGTTGAGGAAGCCTCATGGAAAGATAGGCGTAGTTTCAAGAGCTGATGGGTAAAAATATTCGTAATTGTAGTTACTTCTATGGTTTTTATTGTGCAAGGTGAAAATCATCATAAATTGCTTGCACACAGTAAGCATTTTTTTGTGCAAGGTGAAAATCATCATAATTTTTTTCTGTCTGCAGAAAGCATTTTTATTCATTTGGTTATGTTGGGGAAATCACTTGTCGAATATGTGTATACCATTTTATTGTTTCCACGGTGTTTGTTTAACATACTCTTGAAGCCGGTTCATTAGCTACAATGGAGAATACAGTTAATATTCATATTTCAGTGCTTTCGGGTTTTTAACCTGATCTCCGGCTTTACATTATGTTTTAGCTATGATCATGTTTATTTATGACATGAAGGTGCGCTGAAGTGCATTAACCTACGAGCGCATGCATTTCTTATCCTGAAGTTACTATACACTTAAATTCTGTTCATGCCACCCTCACATTTATCTCAAATAGACTCGTGCATGTCCCTTGGTCATTAAAAGATTAAACCTCTGATGATTGTGGATAGTGCTTGCTTGTTTAAGCTTGTTTGATAATTGAGATTGGGATTGGTTAAAAATGTGAATATCTTTCAGGTCCAAAACAGGAGTCAACAAATTAATGACCAGGCACTGGTAGTTACCTTATGCAATCATTGTTACATATTTTTGTGATTTTTTCCAATGTATATCGTTATGTGTTTAAACCTGGTATGGTTGCTCAGGTACGCTGTGAGTACAGTATGACTAATTTAGAATCAAATAAAGGTATTTCTGTTGATTAATTTTGATTTTTGTAGCTCTTGATAATTCACCTCATCTTATCTCTGCTTCAAATTTTATATATTAGAAATTTACGTGCGGCAATGTAATTTTGAGGAACTCGGTTACTCTATATATTCTTTGTACTGATAATCTGACCATGGTTGAAATGTATACCTTCTTACCGAATATTAAACACTTTATATTTTCTGTAACGAATGATAGTTTTGGTTTTCTGTTCATTTATGATTTGTATGGGAACTATATCCAACTTTTGAGTCGATGTTTGTTGCCACTTAAATTAGGCACGATCTGATTTTACGTCTCATTATCTACCTAATGCCTTTCCCATCAGCATGAATACATATAAATTATTCATATAGCATGGCTGGAACGGCATGTCCAATGTTCTTGAGTTCACCGCTTTAGTTTATTTTGTTTTGTGGTGCAGGGGATACCTTATTTGATGCTTCACAGTATGAATTCTTTGGTGGCAATATGGTGGAGGAATTCGACCTTGGGGGTTCATAAGATGAGGATGATGATGTTGGCTCTGCTGGGTTTGAGGAAGAAGAATTTCAGTTGGACAATGGTGAGATTGCTGTTTAAGCTTTTAAATTGTAATTTTTCTCCTTTTCTTATGTTTTCTCTCTCTATCTATCTGTCTTTGTTTATGTGATATTAACTTCAGCGTCTGTGTTAATTACCTTTTCCATATGTGTGATTTCGTGGGAGTCATGTCTCCAAATTTTTTTCCATGTGCTTACACACTTCAACATTGTCTTTACACATTGATATGATTATTGTTGACTAGGGGATGTAAATGAGTCGAGTCGAGTCTAAGTTAGTGATGTTTAAGCTTGTTTGAATATATTTTGAGTTTAAAAAATTGTGTTTGTGCTTGTCTGATTTATTAATCGACTCGAGCTCAAACGAGCTTTAGTAAGTTAAATATGAATCAAGCTCCAGTAGAACATATCTTATTATTTTTTGCTAAACAAGTCAAGGTTTGGCTGCGTTTTATATTTTCTCGAACAGAAAATTGTGTTCAAGCTTGGTTTGTTATGATAACGAACCAAACTCAAACAAGCTTTCACTGATAGATTTTGAGTCATATATCGTGTAGTTTGGTTCGAGTTCCAGCCTTGCTGTTAAGTGGTACTATATGTTGGGTTAGAATATTACATTGATTGTGCAAAATCGATTATGATGGAAAAATTTTCAGTCATCGGTCTTTGTCAAACTTGACTATCTTACAGGTTTCTTTTGTGTTTTATATGTTGTCTCAGCTTAACTTCTGTTTAAAAAATATTTAATAATTTTTGTATGATACCTGAGTTATGTTCCATGATGTACGTGTTGATATTACAATATCATTCAAGTAATGTGACATGAGTATAGCAATTATCTGAACTCATTATCGTCTCATGATATTTTTCACATAACTGGAACACCTACGATGTTGACGGTTTTGGATATTCATTTCATTTTTCTTTGTATGAAGGTTGCGACAGGAAGGGCATTCAGCGTAAAACTGCCGCTTTGTTTTTTGTTTACATGAATTTATAGTGCTAACTAATTTTAGATAATTAATTGACACTATAATTTTCATGCCACCGAACTCAATATAGTTGAGATTAAGATGCAGTTGAGTTGTCCAATGATACCCGTTCTCGCTTCCTGTTACAGATGATTTATAGTTGAGGGAACACAAGGGGGAATCACATCTGAGTTTGGTTGTTAATGATACCAGTTGGAGCAAAGAACTGTCTTCAAAAAGTGTATCACTCTTTAATTTCTGCTCTATTGCTGTCTGTCCTAATATATGTCGCATTTTACCTTATGTAGCTGTTGATTTTCAACAACCTAAAAATCAGTGCTGAACTCTAGAATATCAATACTGTAGTTATTTGGCTACTTAGTGTGTCAATTGCAGGCTCAGTTTTCGCAAATGAGGCCTGCATCGATTGCTCCCCGTATGCCTTTGTATTCCGCTGGCGCTCCTGGTATTGGACAGCAACTATTTTATGGGCAAGCTCTTGGTATCCAATTTTAGAACTGTATTTTGTATGATTTTCTAGCATATCAAATACTCTGCTTGATTTGATAGCTTTGGTACATGTATGTGGTTGGACTAGGAGCATTTCACATTATACAGATATTTTTATTACCCATGTTTGGCGTGTTATAATTGTACTGCTATGAACTTTTTAGGATGGATTTGGTTACCAGCAGCAGCTTGTTCCTGGAATGCGCCTTGGTGCTTGCCCCCATACCGAATTTCTTTGTGCCGTTACTCCAACTAGTAGTAGTTTAATAAGATTTTGAGTTTTGTTTTCTCTGCTCTTTTTTTTCGAGACTAAAACGTCATAGACTAATATTGATTATTCAATTTAATAATGCATTTGGGATATTTTATAGGTGAATTGTCTGTTTGATAATTTTAATTTATGGTAATTTTTTTCATGTAATTAAACCGAAAAATGTAGTTAAGATAAAAATAGAATTGAGATAAAAATATAATTTTTTTCACATATGAACCTATACTGACACTAAAATAGTGTCACTAATTATTTTTACTGACACTTTATATTAGTGTCAGTAATGCTAAAGCCAGAACATACTGACACTAATGTTTAGTGTCAGTAAAAATAATTACTGACACTATTATAGTATCAGTATTTACTGACACTTTTATTACTGACACTAAAAATTAGTGTCAGTATTTTCTGACTTTAGCATTACTGACACATTTATAAAGTGTCAGTAAAAATAATTACTGACACTATTTTAGTGTCAGTAAAGGGGATATTTGTACTAGTGTTTGAGTATTTATAATTTTATAAACAAGTTAATTCTATCTACTTTTAGCCGTATTCTTAAAGAATAAGAAGGTAGAAAAATTTTCCGATCATCTTTCGACGCGTAATATGTAGAGGCGCGACATTTTCCATTCTCTGGATTTTGCTAGGGTTGGATCATTTTTGCTTGAACATTTAATCAAAGGACTTTAAGGGTATGACTTCCTAATTCATACATTATAATTTTATATTTGTATATAGATACTTGATCGATCCTCTTAGGGACTCGAATTTATTCAGTTTGATCTGTTTATATTTCTGTTATGCACTTTATTTTTTATCACTGAATCCCAATATCAGTGTCCACTCTCCATTGCTAGCCATCTCCTATCACGGTATTTGTCAATTGTTGTCTCATCCCCATTTTTTTGTTATTGATTATGTGAATTGGATTGTATTTATTTGATGGTACGAACACATTTTTGAATAACAAATAAAATTAGGGATTAGGTTAACAATTGACAAATACCGTGATGGGATATGGCTAACAATGGAGAGTGATGACTGATTTTGGGATTTGGTGATAAAAAAGAAAGTGCACAGTGGAACTATAAACAGATCAAATTGAATAAATCTGAACCCTTAAGAGGATCGATCAAGCATTCTTTATAGAAATATAAAATTACAAATTATGAATTGGGAAGTCACACACTTGAAGTCTTTTGATTAAATATTGAAGCAAAAATGAGCCAACCTTTAGCACAATCCCGAGCACCGAAAATACTGCGCCTCTACATATTACGCGTCGAAAAATTTTTCTACCTTCTTATTCTCTAAGAATATGGCTAAAAGTAAATAGAATTAGTTTGTTTATAAATTACAAATACTCAAAGTATTTGGTAAAAATTATTTTTTCTCAAAATTACACTTAGAACATAAGTGTAAAAACTTAGAAAAAAATTTCCTCTCCCTCCTTCTAATGCTCTCGGCCGAAGTATTATGTCGGAATTAGGATGGTGTTTGTTTTATAACACAACAACACCTCAGTTCACACATTATGCCAAAAATCATAACATTAATTATACACCAAGCATATAATTAAATGTCCCACCTGTTGGAAAGTAAAACACAGCGGAAGCGAAGTTTGGGAAAGTTGATAATAGCGTTTTACCCATCTACGAACATTAGATCTATTTAGGCATGCTAATTAATTAATTACTAAGACTAACAAGCAATTTAAATATTATTTATTATTTATTAATTAAATATGTTGATTGATTAAAATATCCTAATCTAGATCCAAGATCATAGGATATTACCTTTTGAAGCGCGTTGGTTACTTCCTTCTTGATCGCCTTGTATTTATACCTTCAAACCTTCTAGAGTATGATCCGCCTTGAACCGGACGTCGTGTGGGCAACGAACTACCGGATCTTGCTTGGATACCTTATGGATCGGCCGAAACAATATGCCTCACAATTCTCGATTTTCTTTTCTTCAAGTAATTCCGATGTGTAGCAAGAATTAAAGTGTTCTCTCAATTGTGGAATCAAAGACACAAGTAAAGATCCACAATTAAACACTTAGAAGAAAAATCGAAATTCCTTGTGTATGAAGAAGCATAAAAATCGGCCATCAACCATAATGTCCTATTTATAGGCTCTTGGACTACTACTAGGGATCTAGAAGAGGATTATGGAAGGACTCCCAATTAATTCATCTTACCTTATTAGGACTCTTCCTAATATATGATGAATTAATTAATATCAACTTAGTCCACTAAAAAGTTTGATATTGCACTTCCTACCAATATCCCAAATTACGAAATTGGGCTCCTTATTAAATATATTATTTCCCGTGTTTAAGATATCGAATGTCCATTAATTAATTATAAGCTCTTGTGACTTTAATTAATTAATATCTTATCCAAGAGTAGTACCACTCGAACCTTATTATTATATCGGAATTAAATCCACCTGCATGGTTTAATATAATAATCATTATCGAGCTCCTCAAGGGGACATCATCAACCCGCACGAGTCGGGACACGATTTCTAGTAATAATAAATAATTGTCGTATAAACAATATTATTGCCCAAGATACGAGGCTTATTGAGTCGATCATTTTGACTCTCACCTATGGTAAATCAAAGCAATAATTATTATAAATACACAATTAAATATTATATACTTAGAATTAAGAAATAATAATTATCCGAGATTTACGTTCTTCTTACGGTCGTCTGAGAAGACACTATCTCACCTCGATCCTGTTCAACGTATACAAATACGCTAATGTATGCTAATAGTCAAGACCAACTATTTTCAAGCATACACTACAACCCTTTATATAATTTGTCTAATAATTATATAGATTGTGAACTATTATATTATTTTATAAGGCACCGATAATGTGATCTTCCGTGTGACACCAACACACCAAATTATCTACAATATAAAATAATTAGACATTTCATTTGCATAACCATAACGTGAATTAATATGCAAAACATGTGATTAAATATAATTAATATCCTCATAGGTAGTAAATGGGAAATTAGGTAATACAAGCATAAAGTATGCTTTGCAGTATACAATCCTAACAATCTCCCACTTATACTCAAAGCATGCTTTTAAGTATACTACTCTATTACATAGTCTCTCATTTCTCCCACTTATACTCAAAGCAATGCTGCCATACACCGTAATCCCATTCCTTCCACATGCCTTTCAAAAACTTTTGAAGGTAGGCCTTTCGTGAAAGGGTCAGCAAGATTATCTTCCGATGCAACCCTGGCTACAACTACGTCTCCTTCCTTCACGAAGTGTCGTATGATGTGGTACTTGCGGTTGATATGTTTACTTGCCTGATGGGCTCGTGGTTCCCTTGAATTTGCGACTGCACCAGTATTATCACAATAAAGTGTAATACCCTCTGGCAAATCGGGAATCACATCTAAGTCCTGCAGGAAGTACTTGAGCCACACTGCCTCCTTGGCTGCCTCAGAGGCTGCCACGTACTCGGCTTCCATGGTAGAGTCCGAGATGCATTTCTGCTTCACACTCCTCCAACTAATGGCTCCACCTCCCAGGCTAAACAAGTAGACTTGGACTTTTCTTTGTCCGATGAAAAATCTGAGTCAGTGTAACCCACCGGAAACAGGTCGTCTGATTGATATACAAGCATGTACTCCCTATTCCTTCTCAGGTACTTGAGTATGTGCTTGACAGCAATCCAGTGTCACAGTCTGGTTTGATCGATATCTAGCAGCCATGCCCACGGCATGACAGATATCTGGTCTAGTGCAAAGCATAGCATACATGAGACTTCCCACAGCAGATGCATAAGGGACCATCTTCATGTCATCTATCTCCTTTTGTGTCTTAGGACACATGTTCTTAGATGGTTGAATTCCATGTCTGTAAGGTAGAAAACCTTTCTTGGAATTCTCCATGCTAAACCGCTTCAGCACTGTATCGATATAGGATGCCTGGGATAAGCACAACATCCTTTTCTTCCGATCACGAAAGATCCTGATTCCAAGGATGTGTCCTGCTTCTCCTAGATCCTTCATATCGAACTGCTCAGATAGCCATACCCGTACAGTACAAGAAACACCAACACGTTTCCATCGCATTTCTTATACACACAACTCTCACTCGGACATTGGACGAATCCATATGACTGGACAACTTCGTCAAAACGAGTGTTCCAATATCTAGATGCTTGCTTAAGTCTGTAAATGGATTTCTTAAGTTTGCACACCAAGTGCTCTTCTCCTTTAGCAATGAATCCCTCTGCTTGGCGCATATAGATTTCCTTGTCTAGACTCCCATTCAAGAATGCAGTCTTGACATCCATCTGCCAAATCTCCAGATCCAAATGCGCAGCTATATCTAAAAGAATCCGGATTGACTTAAGCATGGCTACCGGCGAAAAGGTTTCATCATAATCGATACCCTCTTTCTGAGTGTAACCTTTTGCAACAAGCCTCGCTTTGAAGGTTTCAACCTTCCCGTCTCGTCCTTTCTTTCGCTTGTAGACCCATTTACTCCCAATGGCTTGTACACCATCAGGTAGCTCTACTAGCTCCCACACTTGATTGGAATCCATAGATCCCATTTCTGATTCCATTGCTTCTTGCCAGGAGTCAGCATCTTTATCTTGGATTGCCTCCTTATAGGTCCATGGAACTGATTCATCTTCGTCTGGGATTGAGTCCGAAGACTTTCCCACGCCTATGAATCGTTCGGGCTGACGAACAACCCTCCCACTACGACGAGGCAAATCCTGAGTTGGTGTAAAAGTTTCAGAATCGATACGTGGTGCAGTGTTAGTTGGCGCTTGTACGATTGGTATAGATGGAGTCTCGCCCCTTAGCTCTTCCAGAATTATCTCGCTCATGGGCTTGTGACTAATCATATAATCCTCTTCCAGAAATCGGGCATTGGTGCTAACAATGACCTTCTGATCCTGGGGACTATAGAACAAGCCACCCTTCGTTCCCTTAGGGTATCCTACAAACACTCGCACTACATACGAGATGCCAATTTATCGACTTCCTTATTCGGCACATGTGCCGGAGTACCCCAAATCCGAACATGTCCTAGATGGGCTTACGCCCACTCCATAGTTACGTGGGTGTTTTGGAACCGATTTGAAGGCACCAGTTTAGAATGTACGCCATTGTTTCTAAGGCGTATCCCCAAAACGAAATAGGTAAATCGAATAACTCATCATTGATCTAACCATTTCTAAAAGAGTCCTATTCCTTCTTTCACCACACCATTTTGTTGTGGAGTTCCCGTAGCGGTGGTGGGGACGAAAGCCCCTCATTCGCCAAGAAATCCAATTACTCTACAGTAAGGTATTCGCCACCACGATCAGATCGTAGCGACTTGATACTCTTCCCATGACGCTTCTCCGTTTCACCTTGAAGTCTCCGAACTTGTCAAAGGCTTCAGACTTACGTCGCATCAAATAGATGTATCCATATCTCGAATAATCATCTATAAACGTGATGAAGTATTCGAAACCACCCCTAGCCTGGATATTCATTGGACCACATACATCCGTATGAACCAATTCTAACACATCCTGAGCACGGTTTCCCTTGGTTTTAAAAACCCTTTTGGTCATCTTACCTTCCAGACAGGATTCACAAATTGGAAATGACTCAACTTGGAGATCATCCAATGGGCCATCATCTACCAATCTTTGAATCCTTCTAAGGTTTACATGTCCTAACCGTAAATGCCACAAATATGTTTGGTTTATGCTTGAAGGTTCTTTTCTCTTTTTAGGTTTAGACAAAGAGTTAAGTGATTTATGCATAGGAGTTTGTGCAGTATTAACAATATATAGTCCATCATTAAAAGTACCTCTGCAAATATATTCACAGCTTCTTTTCTTAATAATGGCATCATCATCAAAAGAAACTGAATAACCATCGCATTTTAATTTAGAAACCGAAATTAAATTCATTCTAAAATCCGGTACTAATAATACATTATTGAGAACTAATAATTTATCATTAATCTTCAATGCCACGACTCCCACCGCAATGACCATAAGCACGGAATAATCGCCTTGATTGATGGTAATCTCGCCCGCACTAAGCTGCTTGGTTACCTGAAAACCATGCAAGTCAAAGCAAACATGATCAGTGGAACCTGAATCAACTATCCACGAAGTGGAAGAACAAGCTGCCAAACATGTTTTGACTACTAGTGCACGAGACATACCTTTCTTAAGAGCAGGGCAGTCCGCTTTAAAATGTCCTTTCTGACCGCACTTGTAGCACTTTCCCTTTGGCTTTTTGTTCGCCTCGGGGTGAGGAGCCTTGCTTTTCACCTTGAGGGTTGCCACTTTCTTCTGGCCAACCTTCTTCTTCTTCTTTCCCCATTTGGGTTTGGAAGAAGTAGCACCGGTTGCCGCAAGAATCTGATGATAACCTTGTTTGAAGAGACCTTCAGCAGACTGAAACTCTGTCAGAAGTTCCGCCAAACTATATGTCCTACGGTTCATATTGTAGTTAAGGCGGAACTGCTCAAAGCTTCTAGGTAAGCTGCCTAAGATAATATCGACCTGCGTTTCCGCATCGATAGTAGCCCCCAGTATGTTCAGTTCGTTCAAATGAGACATTATTTTTAGAACATGATCCCTCACTGGAGTCCCTTCAGACATTTGGGTTGTCATCAATACCCTCATAGCATTTTGTCTAGCCGCCTGTTACGATGACCAAACATCTCGGTGAGACTTTTCATCATTTCGCGGCCGAACCCATCGTCGATGCGATCTTGCCAATACATTTGTCGGTGAAACCAAAATGTAACAATGAGCCATCTCATCACACTTTTTCTATTTTGAATTCACCAACTCTTCGGGAGTGGCATCCGTTCTCAGTTCTAGAGGGCTCTCCTCGATTAAGACAAACTTATGCCCCTCGGATCGGGACAATGTCAAGATTTCTTTTCCAATCGGCAAACTTAGTGCCATCTAGTTTATTTTCTTTGAGAATAACAGCTAGTGGATTGAAAGACATCTGAGAATAAAAATTAAAAACATCCATCACATAATGCATAGCAAAATATATCGAAAAACCTCAAAACACAATATATATGCTAGCAACCAACACCTCAAAAAATCCGCACATGCAAGCCACGATCGTGTGGATGTTTACACACACATTTTTCAAGTAGAGTTTTACGTCTTTAATTTTACTATCTAGTCAAATTACGTTATGACAAGTAAAATTAATAGTTGGTTCCTCTTGGCCATGTATTAATTAACATAGACTCCGATGGGGAGCTTATTAATTAATACACCTAAGTGAACACCATAATTTAACATCCTTAAAATATTATCTTTTAAATAATAGTCCTACAGATGGAGAGGTCCTATCATAAAAAGTAATATTTACCTTATGTTATCATTTTGAAATTTAAAACTAGTGAACCTATAATTAGCACATCCGATATGGAGGAAGACTCTAATGTCAACGCACATGCTAATTACTTCACAATTTAAATTAATATATGGAGGCCAATTTGATTTTAATTAAAAAAAATTAAATCAATTTAATCACTTAGTTATTAAGCCTCAAGGTTTTTAATTTTCTCGTCCTAACATGCAAGGAAACATATCACGCATACATCCATACATGTCATACATCAAAACAATAAAAACCAAAATAAAGCATGGATAATTAAATTTATCCAATTATCATGGTCTTCTTCCTTGAGTTGAATCCGAGAAAATCTTCGACTCGATCTCTCCCACTGAATCAAGCATCTCGTCGCTCCTCCCCGGCCGGGCCGTGGATTTTCAAAATTAAAATTTTACTTTTATGCAAAATTAATTATATAAAAAAAAATTTAATTTTAAATCCCGACTTCCCAGCGGACGCAACGAACGGCAGTGAAAACGGACCGGACCAAAACTGGACGACCGGCCGAACAATAACGGCCGGACCAGGCAGCCGCAGCCTTGGCCTTCAGCGGCCGCTTTCAGCGACGGCCGTGTCTTTCAGCCGGCCCTGCTCTGTCGGCCGCAGCTTGCCAGCGATCCGCGGTCCAGTTACGCTCTATTTCTTCGCGATCCCGTCTTTTCCGAATTCGATTATAATTTTATACAAAATAAAATACATCGAAATTACATCAAGATTTACACGAAAAAATAAAACCACCTAGAACTACCCGTGGATTTACTCACGGGAAAAAACCATTACATGCCTAAAAAATGGGCCAAACCAACAATTGCATAATTAATAAAAATAAATAAATAAATACACCATTCATATAAACCATGATAATTGGATCATATCACCTGCAAGAACACATCTAGCAAAATATTCCAACATCAAAATATATGAATATTTAAATTGCTATCAATTAATCACTAAAATTAATTAAAATAGCAAAAGCCTAAAAATCCGGCTCCGATACCAATTGTTGGAAAGTAAAACGCAGCGGAAGCGAAGTTTGGGAAAGTTGATAATAGCGTTTTACGCATCTACGAGCATTATATCTATTTAGGCATGCTAATTAATTAATTACTAAGACTAACAAGCAATTTAAATATTATTTATTATTTATTAATTAAATATGTTGATTAATTAAAATATCCTAATCTAGATCCAAGATCATAGGATATTACCTTTTGAAGCGCGTTGGTCACTTCCTTCTTGATCGCCTTGTATTTCTACCTTCAGACCTTCTAGAGTATGATCCGCCTTGAACCGGACGTCGTGTGGGCAATGAACTACCGGATCTTGCTTGGACACCTTATGGATCGGCCGAAACAATATGCCTCACAATTCTCGATTTTTTTTTCTTCAAGTAATTCTGATGTGTAGCAAGAATTAAAGTGTTCTCTCAATTGTGGAATCAAAGACACAAGTAAAGATCCACAATTAAACACTTAGAAGAAAAATCGAAATTCCTTGTGTATGAAGAAGCATAAAAATCGGCCATCAAAAATAATGTCCTATTTATAGGCTCTTGGACAACTACTAGGGATCTAGAGGAGGATTATGGAAGGACTCCCAATTAATTCATCTTACCTTATTAGGACTCTTCCTAGTATATGATGAATTAATTAATATCAACTTAGTCCACTAAAAAGTTTGATATTGCACTTCCTACCAATATCCCAAATTACGAAATTGGGCTCCTTATTAAATATATTATTTCTCGTATTTAAGATATCGAATGTCCATTAATTAATTATAAGCTACTGACAGCTTTAATTAATTAATATCTTATCCAAGAGTAGTACCACTCGAACCTTATTATTATATCGGAATTAAATCCACTTGCAGAGTTTAATATAATAATCATTATCGAGCTCCTCAAGGGGACATCATCAACTCGCACGAGTCGGGACACGATTTCTAGTAATAATAATAATTGTCGTATAAACAATATTATTGCCCAAGATACGAGACTTATTGAGTCGATCATTTTGACTCTCACCTATGGTAAATCAAAGCAATAATTATTATAAATACACAATTAAATATTATATACTTAGAATTAAGAAATAATAATTATCCGAGATTTACGTTCTTCTTACGGTCGATCTGAGAAGACACTATCTCACCTCGATCCTGTTCAACGTATACAAATACGCTAATGTATGCTAATAGTCAAGACCAACTATTTTCAAGCATACACTACAACCCTTTATATAATTTGTCTAATAATTATATAGGTTGTGAACTATTATATTATTTTATAAGACACCGATAATGTGATCTTCCATGTGACACCAACACACCACATTATCTACAATATAAAATAATTAGACATTTCATTTGCATAACCATAACGTGAATTAATATGCAAAACATGTGATTAAATATAATTAATATCCTCATAGGTAGTAAATGGGAAATTAGGTAATACAAGCATAAAGTATGTTTTGCAGTATACAATCCTAACACCACCAAATATCACCAAATCAACACCAAGACAAAAATTGATATTCACCATAGTATGGGGTGGGGAGGGGCATCCAAGAGAGAAAAAAAATAATGTTAGTTCATTTCGATCTGTGAAACGAACCCTCGTGTATGTAGTCCAATAGATAAACCTTGGTACGATTCAATATCAATATAATTAATTAGAGTAAATATAAATTTTCTAAAAAATAATATGAATAAAATTAATTACCTAGTAATACTTAGTTCACTAGACCGATTTACTTTATCCAATAAATTAAATTGAACATCTAATGCCCAACATTAACTAAGAGAGAATAAGCTAAATATAATCCATCGTCAATTTCTGTGTCACGACTCTGTAGGTTCGTCTCAGTTTGTATGCGGAGGATCCAATGGGTGTTAGCACCACCTAGCCAGTCCCGTGACCTACACCGTAACCCAAAAGAGAACGAATGATAGGGATCATTCCAAAAGCCATTACTTCATGAATACCATATACATATAAACCCTTCAATCATATGACCCGGTCAAGTATTAGGGTCATAGTAATATCAAACCCTATTGTACTGTATGCATTTGTTAATACAAACCGAGATCACTAAGATCTTGTGTATCAAAAACACCTTAGCTCCAAATGCTTTGGCCAAAGACTTATGACCTCATTTGCCACTAGCCGCATAGGACTTTTACCTGCTCACTTACAGGAGGAAGAATCATATCTTGGTATTCAGTAGAGACTGCTACTTGCCCATTGAGTTGCACTTCGAGGTTCACCCCACCAGTCGGTGATTGGATCGAACTACTCTAGTGCCGAACTTAATATCACAAGCACATCTCCTACTGAATCCTAAAGTCAAAGGTTCACGTATACGTATCACAACTCTTTGATTCAGTCATTGGCTATCCCAGAGTGAAGTCCATGCAACCGAATCGAGGTGAGTCGAGTCCGAGTATACTAATCCCATTAACATACCTATAACATGTGTTCCCACTAATAGTTAGTGAATACAATCTCTCTCCATGTCAAAGTAATGTTATACAAGTCTTATCAAAACTTAATGTCCAGTTACGTTTTAACGACTTGCAAACTAGTAAAGAATTCGAGCCCCAAACATTTAAAGTGCCTATCTCCTTATCTTTATAGGGATTGAAATGTTTGCTCTCAAAGGTAAGGAATATTATTATGTATACCAAATCACAATGCCAATGATATATAATAATATAGCAATAATAAATGCCCTATTCAATTTATGTTCACAATTACAATACAATGCTCTCACTCTCTCATCCTCTGAGTGGCATTTGAGGGCATATTACTAACAATCTTCCACTTGCACTCAATGCCATAAATTATGGTATCGAATACCCATAATCTTCAGATGTCGCTCTAAGACCATCTGAGATAGTGACTTGGTTAGTGGAGGCAATGTTATTTGATGTGTCTACTCTCTGTAGTGTAACATTTTCCTTCTGAACAGTTTCTCTTACAAAATGATATTTCTTCTCAATATGTTTGGTGTTGTGGTGAGCCCTAGGCTCCTTAGCCTGTGCAAAAGCTCTGTCATTGTCGCAAAATAATGTCACAGGTTCTCTGTGTCAGGGACCACTAGAAGTTCCTCAGTAAACTTCTTAATCCAAAAAGCTTCTTTAGCGGTCTTTGTGGTTGCCTAATATTCGAATTGACATATAGAGATAACAGTCACGCTCTGCTTGGCACTTCTATAAGATACTGATCCACCATTCAGAGTAAAGATATACCCTGAACTGGACATCTTCACATCTATATCTCTTGAAAAATCCGAGTCTATATAACCTTCCACTTTTAGTTCTCCACCGCCGTATGCAATAACCAAATCTTTATCCTTTTAAGGTGCTTAAGAATGTTCTTTAGAGAAGTCCAATGTTCCTACCATATATTTGACTGATACTGAATACCCATACTCACAGCATAGGCAATATCCGATCTAGTACAAATCATAGCATACATCAGGCCACCCACTGCCGAAGCATAGAGTACCTTACTCATTTATTTTCTATCTTCTTCACTTCAAGGACACATATCTAAGAAAAGTTTTATACCATGTCGCATAGGTAGGAAATATCTCTTAGAATCTTCCATCTTAAATGGCTTTAGAATCTTTTCTATATAGAGGGATTGGGAGAGAACTAATATTTTTTTGTTCTATCCTGGTAGAGATGAATACCCAGAATATAGGTAGATTCTCCTAAGTCCTTCATTGAGAACTCTTTCGAAATCCATGCTTTCATAGAACTGAGCATTCCTGCGTTGTTTTCTATAAGTAGAATGTCATATACATATAGTATTAAGAACACAATTTTGCTCCCACTAACCTTCTTATAAATACAAGGCTCCTCTTTGCTTTGGACAAAATCAAACTCTTTGACTATCTCGTTAAAACAAAGACTCCATCTTTGTGAAGCTTGCTTTAGCTCATATATGGCACGGTGAAGCTTGCATACATTATGAATATCAATTTTGGATATGAATACCTTAGGCTGTTCCATATATATATATATCTCATCCTCGAGTAATCCATTTAGAAACGCCATTTTCACATACATTTTCCATAATTGATAATCCAAATGGGTTGCTATACAAATCGATTTTATCATGACTACAGGCGAGAAAGTCTCG
The DNA here is from genome assembly GCA_033398695.1 of Orobanche coerulescens. NCBI lineage: Eukaryota > Viridiplantae > Streptophyta > Magnoliopsida > Lamiales > Orobanchaceae > Orobanche > Orobanche coerulescens. Next base: position 102,263,014 of record CM065813.1, on the reverse strand, counting down.
AAGTAATCGACTCCTTCTCTTTGGGAATAACCCTTTGCCATAAGCCTAGACTTATAGGTATCAACTTTGCCATCTCCATAAGTCTTTCTCTTATAGATCCACTTGTTCCCAAGGGCACTATGCCCTTAGGACGATCTACTAAAGTCCAGACCTGATTATCATGCAATGAGTTCATCTCAGCTTCCATAGCATCTCCCTTTTTTGCGGAGTATACATCTACTGTTGCTTGATCATACATAGAGGGATCATTTTCTTGGCTACTTTCTGTCATCTCATAGACACCTAGTTCCTTTTGATGTAGATAGTCATACCTTTCAGGTAATTTAGAAGATCTACTTGATCTATGAGGTTGTATTTGTATTTAAAAAGGTTCAGTTCTAATATCTTGTATATGTGTCTCAGTGGGTGTTTCTTTTATTTCTTCAAAAGAAATATTTCTACGTACATCTCCTTCCTAGATAAACTCATCTTCAAGGAAGTGTGCTTGGAAAGCAACAATAATCCTATGATCTTCATGCATGTAGAATAAATATACTCTAGAATCTCTTGGATATCCTATGAAATGACCCTTCATTGACCTAACTTCCAACTTATCTATTTTAGTCATCTTGACATAAGCAGAGCATCCCCAAATCCTAATGTGATTAAAACTTAGCTTCCTACCTCTCCACATATCATATGGGGTCTTAGGAATGTATTTGGAAGGATATCTGTTCAAGATATGTGCCGTAGTAAGGAGCGCGTAACAATACAGGTAAATGTGTAGATACGTATAGTTAAGTATGGACTGAACCATGTCCAACAAAGATCGGTTCCTTCCTGCTGACACCCCATTCAATTGTGGAGTAGATAGAGGTGTAAATTGTGATACTATTCCTTCTTCTTTTAAGAACTTTTCAAACTCACTCATATACTCGCCTCCTCGGTATGATCAAAGAGCCTTAACACGATGACCTGTTTGGTTTTCAACTTGGGCCTTAAATTCCTTGAATCTATCAAAAGCTTCAGATTTATGTTTCATTAAGTACAAGAACTCATTCATAGTATGGTCATCAGTGAATGTAATGAAATACTGAAAACCATCTTGTGCCACTTCAAATGGGTTACATACGTCAGTATGAATCAATCCAAGTTTTTCAGCAACTCTTTCAAAAGTCCATGTGAAGGGTAACTTAGTCATTTTGCCTTGAAGGCAAGATTCACAAGTTTGATAGAGATCCAATCCCATCCTTGGTTTGACCAACATGACCAATTCTAAGATAACACTTAAGCATTTGGTTTGTATCATCCCTACCACGCTCCCTAATTATAGTATTCACAGTAGTTTTATTCTTTAGATTTAAATGGTATAAACCATTCATTCAATAATGTAGCAGTACCAACCAATTTTTTTCTAAAATAAATGTGACAATACCCATCTCCAATAAAGAAATGAAATCACTTAAGGTCCATGGTCGAAATTGATACAATATTTTTGTGCCCCATGGGAAAAACAAGTACATCATCCAAAACAATACTAAAGCTGGATTCTAAATCCAACATAAGTGATCTGATGTGAGTAGCCTCCACAGTTGTAATATCCAGAAATTTTAATTGGAATTATCATGGTATAAATATTTTCACTTTATCCTATCTTATTAGCTGACTAATTAAAGTTGGGTGGACTCTGAGATGTTAGACTAGAATATTGGTGATTTATTAGTTTTATCGGCCGTAATATGAATTACTCAGATAATCGAATTAGAAAACTGAATAATAGATCTCGGATTCACCCTTTTTTAATTAAATAAGACATGATTTGATATTATATCCCACTACTCATTTTAAATAACCATTGATTTGATTATATTATACCAAATTGAGATTTGTTTTCAACTCTCTTTTATCTCTCTTCTTTCCTCACGTTCTCTCGTCTCTCTCTCTCTCTCCCTCTCTCTCTTCTCTTTTATTTTTTTTCTTTTCTTTTCACTCCTCTTTCCCACCTACCCTCCCCTCACCCACGCATGGACGAACCACAACCAACATCACTCATCTCCTTCTTCTTCAGTGGCGATCGATGGTGGCGCGATCGGGGTCAGGGTTTTTGCGGCTAGTCTGAGCTATATCAGGGGATCTGGGTTCTATCGGGGATGAGTTGTGGAGGTAAACGGTGGCGGGATGGTGTCTCCAGCAACAACATCTGGAGCTCGACAGCGGCATGGTGGCCTGTGACTGGAGAAGCAATGATCTGGCCGGACTTTCAGGCGGATCGGAGCTGTAGAAGTCCAGTCTGTTTGTTCAGATTTGAGGCTCTAACGGTGGGTTTTCTTCATGGGCTCCGGTCGTTGATGTGATTAAAGTTCAAAGACGGACCGATTAGTGGTGTCCATTCCGACGATCGGAGATGCTTTTGACAAAAGTCAACTACCTGATTTGAGCTTTCCGCCGGTCGAACGACTTTAGACTGGAACGACAGGGTGAACGAAGGGGCGGTGAGACTTCCGGCGAAGGGTTGCAGATGGGGGCTGCAGTTAGGTGAGGTCCGGTCATGGCCGGGATTGAGTCGGAGCTGCACGAGTTCCGGCGGGTCGGATTATCGACGATCCAGGTTCCAATGATATAAGGAGGCGATGGTAGGGGTTGGTTTTCTGGTTGGATGTGTTGTGCAAGTGTAGTATGTGTGAACTATATATATATATATATATATATTATGTATATAGGTGATGTGTAAGATGTGTTTGTGTGTGTGAGTACTGAGTATGTGCCGTATGTGTGTGTTTAGTCTGTACAGTGTATGTGTGTCTTATATATATATATATATATATGTATGTATGTATGCGTGTACAGAAATAGGTATGTGTATGTGTTTTATATTTTATGTTGGGAGTGTTGTATATGTGTGTCCGGTGGGTGCTTGTGGTCGTATTGGGACTGTGAATGGGCGATACGTAGACATAGATGGAGATGGTGATAATTTGATCAATGTGCGGATTGGTGTAATTAGACCCACGGAATGAGTCCGAGTTCAGAGTTTGTGTTTGGAGCAATAATCGAGTTGTGGATCCGGGTTGATTATCGTTGGTCGTTTGATCCGATCAATTAATTAAGGGGCACAATTGAGGTAATATATTAGCCGACTAATTACCTTGAAATTATAAGATATTAAATTGGACCCTTATATTAAGTTGTCTATTATATATTTATATTAAAAGTTGGGATTTTAATGGATCGATCGGGTGAGCCGTGTTCGCCGGAGCTTTCGGCATCAATTATCGAGGCAAGTGTTCTTGCCTATACGACTTATATCTCGTAAATTGATGTCATGTAAAGTGTATATTATGGTTTGTCCGTATATATATTAATTTCGTGTGATGGAACTGAGTTGGTTAAGATGATTTGATTGGTCTATGTAAGTGTCGATGGGTACTGATGCGTCTAGGATAGTTAGGTTGTTGTGGAGTCGTGTCGGTCGTGTTGTTGGTCTCGGGATGTATTAACTATTGAATGTGTTGCTTGTGGATATCCTTGTGGTGTGGATGTATACTAGGAGCATCTTATAGTCATGATTAGCCTTGGTCGTAGTTATGTGTCATTAAGTGGACATTCTAGCTAGTGCCATAACTATATACATTATATTCAACGTTCGGAAATTGTGAAAGTTGTGAACGCTAGTGTGCGTGAGTTGTTCTTCCACCTGGAGACGGTTCGACGGGACCTGTGGGCCCCGATACTAATGGGTACGGCCTCGGAAGTGGTTTCCCACCTGGGGACGGTTCGACGGGACCTCTGGGAGTCGATACTAATGAGTACGGCCACGGGTTACCAAGTGTGGTTTTCGTCATATTGATGTTGATGTTTTCAGTAATTGTTATATGTCCGGAATAGCACAACTTATCCTCGATGTTGAGATATATTATATATAGGGTCTTGATACTTGGCTAGAATGGCACTAGAATATGTGTTGCATGTGTTTTGCTCCTTGATTGTGATGTTTTGGCGTCAGAATGCGGGCTCTGTTACTGTTCCCATGCATTGTGGTTTGAATAAAGTTTGGGGTGAGACCCTAACAATTGTGTAAAGGTTGTTTTGCGAAAAAAATGACTTTGGGCCGAGACCTAATTATCTTGAAATGGTTTTATAACTAAGGTCGGGAGGTTCTGAAAGATTTCCTATTTATAAAAATATTTATTACATGAACGAGAATTGGGACGAGACCATATTGTTTTCGAAAAAATGTTTTATAATCTTGGACTTCAAGTCCCAAAAGACGTTCTGTCGTTATCTAAAACCCCCGACGGCGATCGGCATAAGGGCCGAGCGACCAAAGTCAGCATCAAATGAACCAATGCACACTTACCAAACGAAGGTTTCGGATCAAGATCAAAGTACCGAGCGATCGACATTCAGGGCGATCTTCTTTTGGCACCTAGCGATCGACTTTGGTGCCCGACCAAGGACGACCGACTCATGCAACGTGTAAAGCCAACATCCGTCAAAGTCTGCGAAGACCGAATCTTGGATTAGAGGGGCACGTGCAGATCCGGAAAAGGCGCCGGATCTTTGACTCCAGCCCATCACCAGCTGTACACGACAAGGACAACCTCACCTACCGACAGACCCGCCGAAAGGTCCAAGGTGGACCTCCCAAGACAGCGACGTGAGGCATGTGTCGTCTTCTAATTGGTTCGCACAGCTGGCTGCCAGTAGCAGCCGCAGACTTTAAGGAAACCGACCCACGTGCTAAGACGATCGCCCGCTTCTTATAATATAAGAAAGGCGATCACCTGCTCGGGATCAAGACATCCCAACTACCTCCTCTTCTATAAGTAGGAGACCTACAGCATTTGGAAAGGGGTTCAGCTAAATTCACACAGTGAGAGACAGTCGATTTCTCGCAGTTGACTACAACACTTCATCTTTGTTACAAGAACTCACAGAGCATTGGTTCTTCCAGCAATCATCAGCACTCAAGAGCTAGATTACTAGGGTCGTTACACACATTGTAATTGTACTCTAACATTAATATTTGTACTCCAAAGTATTCGTATTAATAATATCTCGCGAGAGCATTCAAGCCCGGGACTAACAACCCCGGCAAATCTTGTGTTATTTACATTCCCTCGGACGTGCTCTCGTATTTTGTTTGTTACTAACCCATAGCCATATCCAGCAAACCATTCCGTATAATATTTTTGGTAACAACTGGCGTTAGAAGGAGGGCATTTACATTTATTTTCTCTCCGACCGTTTCGAAGAACACTCACTGTTCTCCGGAACATATACTTGAAGAAACACACTATTCTTCAAAGGAAAACCTTCAAGATAATGACGTCTGCCACCACCTCGTAGAGAGCAACCCTATGGGCTGCCGGACGCCTTATTCTGGCCCGGACCGAGTCCCAACCTACGGCGGAGGGAAGCCGCGGCGACGCGAGACTCTCAATCCCGTCCCCGAGGGACGGCCCCAGCCTCTCACTCGATCAATTGCAAACCGCGGAACAGATCGAGGAGACCATGGCCATCCTAAGGGAGCGACGGAGAGCATGCGATGTGCCCGCTATAACTCCCTCAGCCATCCGCCGCACGGGCAAGTGAAAGCTCAAGGGGTTACTTATCGAGCAATCACCAGAAAGCTTCGATTCACAAGAAAAGGCACTCTCGAGGCGGGATAGTTCCGTCTTCAGCCGGCTTGGAAGTGACCCTTCATGGCGACCAGGGCATTCTGGCCCCAGCCATGAGACGTCGGAGCCCGAATCCGTCACGAGGAGTTCGGCATACCCAACACCCAAAAGGCAGGTCGGCCATTTGGCTCCCCCTCGCCGAAAAACCGTGCTCGGCGGAGAAGACCTCATCGCCTACCGCGGAGCCAAGAGATCAGTACACGACCGACTCGGCTCCCGCTCCGAGAGCCAAACCGCAAATTGTAATACCCGAGATTTCTGTTATGTAATTGGAACTTGTGATATTGTAATGATTGTACTTTTGTCTAAGTACTATTCTCCGTATTTCATAATCCATTGTTGTCGAGCGTATAATTTCGTACATGTGATATTAGAGATTGAAATTCTGTGCATGTAGCGCACGCTACAGGCTGCGTGTAGCGTACGCTAACAGGGATTCATAGCGCACGCTACATGGGATCATTAGCGCACGCTATGCGTGGTCATACTGATTGGGACGTGCGGTAGGTGAGATCTGGCCGGGGGACCCATGTCGGATTGTGTCGGATGTACCTGGATGGCTTTCGGGAAAAGCTGAGTCAACGCCTTAGCGCACGCTACAGGTATATGCGTAGCGCACGCTAAGTGCAGTCTGATTTAGCGTGAGCCGTTAGCGCACGCTACGATTAGGGTCTAGCGCGCGCTAATAGCCATTTATTATAAATAGGACAACATCCTATTCGTGATTTCAGTTCTTTCTCCTCCCATAACCCGAACTCTTACACTTAAAGCATAACTCCCTTCGTCCTAAACACTTCGTATCAACCTCCTAGTTCGAGATTGAAGATCATATATCATTGGAGATTGGTGCTCAAAGCCTTCGGTGTTGGATTGCTTCATTTTCATCCGTGTTCTTCACTACTTTGAGGCAGGTGATTCTTCACCAATGATTAGTAATGTTCCTAAGGAAGTTTGAATCATGTTTGGATAGCAAGTATTTCGTTTATAATCGGTCATCACATGTTAGAAGGATACTTTTGACGTATCGGTACTATATATCGAATGAACCTTTGAACCATCTTATTATAAGGACTCCTAAGCATGTTCAAATCGATTTATGATCGATGTCGGATATTACCGGATGATACGTTGTACACGTTGGAATCATGTGTTTTGGAACGTAAGACGATGGAACTTAGATTATTTCTTGAAGATCGTAGAAGAATTATAATATTGAGATAACTATCCGTATATTTGTATCTCATAATCAGAGAACTTCCACAAACCTTATTAGCATGATATGCCCGAGGATAACTTGTATTATCACGGTAGAATTCATGAGTTCTTCACCATTTAACCCAGTTTTCGGTTTGCAGTATTCTGCCATGCAAGATTAGCGCACGCTAACAGGTGTGAGTTAACGTGCGCTATCGAGGTGCGGTTAACGCACGAAACGTACGTAGCGTACGTTATGAGACCAGCCGAGTCAGACTGCCAGTCCGTGGCTAGCGCACGCTAGTCTTATACGATAGCGTACGCTAACAGTCCGGCTTAGCGCACGTTACGTAAAGTACGTAGCGCGCGCTAAGTAATCCAGACAGCTTGTTTATTTTGAGCTTTTCGGCCGTAGGCCGAATTGTTAGGCCATTGTTCGACTTGAGATGATTTGTATATCATTCCTTTTGTTAAGGTTCGAGCTTGCTACGTTGATCGAAGGAGGCGACCTTCGAGTGGGTTGAGATCGTTGAAGTATATCGTTCTTGCCATCTTCGAGGCAAGTATCGTGATATATTAATATTGGTATTTTTGGAGCATGCGTATGGTTATTCATGATGTTGAACATGATATTTATTCCGTTGATTTGCCATGGTATTTGTTATATAGTGTTTATATGTTCATGTTGATGAACATAATGATTTGGCATATGTGTATGCATGAGTTGTGTTTGTATACGTTGTACGATCTATCTTGAGCGGTGGATCGGATGTCCACCTCGTGTTGGTCCGGGATCATCTTGGGATCTAGCCGAGGGCGCCTGGATCATTGGACGGGTTATTTCCACCTCGTGTTGGTCCGACGGGATCATCTTGGGATCTATCTTGAGGGCTGGATCATTGGAATACCCATGCTGTGTAATGGAATCTTGTAGATTCGCATTGTCGGATTCCGGTAGTGGAAGTCCGTGTGGTGTATCTTGTCATGTATTGTTGATGCATATTCGAATTGTTTAATATGATACTTGTACTAGCATCGTTTTGCTAACCCCTTCGGGGGTGGACATTTGTTTTGATGTTCAGGTAGCCGAGGAGCGGGAAAGCGACACACGATCTGGCGTGACGACGAAGGGGTTCAGTGATGTTTGTGGTTATTGGTGTTTTGTTTTCTTGGTTTGATTTCTGTACTCGAGTACGCGTGTCTTATTGATATTAATTCGATATGGTTGTATTAATTACTCGTTGAACTAGTTGTACGTTTTCACAAACTTGAATTTCCGCAGTATTGATGTCTTAGATTTACTTTCTTTTTTTAATTAGCCTTGTAAATCCTTACTTAAAGGGTTTACGGCGCTGTAATTATTCCGAATATCTCGGGGTGTTACAGAATATGGTATCAGAGCTAAGATTCATGGATATCTTGGCAGTCGGGTTTTATTTGGGTCTGTTTACGTATTAGATGTACGGGTCGTTTGTAACATCACTGTTCACCCGAAGTCGTCATGTTGACCGTGGTTGTAAGTCTCTTAATCTCTTATACTACCGTTTTACTTAATTACTATTTTGTGAGTATTGACGGACTTTATTTCGAAAAATTTTGTTCTGGATATTGAGAAATTGCGTTTACAGTATGTTGAGAGGAGGACGTGGACGCGGACGCGGTCGTGGACGTGGACGTGGTAACATGAGACATGAGGATTCCGCAACTACCCCCGAAATATCGGCTAGTCGAACCGATTCCCATTCTGGAGGGCAGCAAGGATCAGCGAATGATGACGCAAATCCTAACATGCCGGGAGTGCTTCAACAGGTGGTGGCGCAGATAAACCAGTTCGCTCAGGTCGTTGATCGCATGCAGACGGCGATGGGAAAGCAGCACCACGAGGATAACCGGGTGAGAGATGGCTTGCCGAGGTGGTTAAATTGCACCCGCCAAAATTTGTGGATCTGTGAGGCACTTACTTGGGATCAGCTCAAGGAGTTGGAGAAGATATTTGCGGGTCTTAAGCGTCCCAGGACCTGGAAGGTTCCCATTGCCCAGTATTTTCCGACCGGGAGGCCTTTGATTGGTGGGAGGCTATTCGACCCGAGGATCATAATGCGGATTGACGGAATTCAAACTAATGATGGAAGCACGATTGTCCTCGTCCGATTAGAGAGGCAAAGATCCGAGAGTTTTCTCACCACGAGTTCGGAGGCATCCGTGAGATGTAATTAAAACTTTTAATCATCACCGACTTATGTGCGACACTTGGTCGAACGGAGGCGAAAAAGATCTTTCATTTTGATATGCGGATGAAGCGGAGATTCAAGATACATGTCGGATTCGAGTGTACTACGTTGCGACAGTATCAAGACAAAGCGGCCTACGACATTAAAGGCGGCGGTGGAGAAATCGGTAGAGGCAAAGAAGCGAAGGTGACCGTGACTTTGCAGAAAACAAGAGTGGTGGGGCCCGCAGGGCCGTCTTCCTTTTATTCGGCTAGAAACCTCCACATCCTTCTAAAGGCGGAAAGAAGTTAGGACAACATCGTGATTTCGGACGCATCAAAGAAATGCTACAATTGTGGTCGAGCAGGGCATATTCGACGTGATTGCCCCGCATCTTCTGTGACTTGTTACGATTGTGGGCAAGAAGGGCACCGTGCGGCTTTCTGTGGAGCCGCTACTAGATCTTTCGGTACCCGCACTCCAGCACCAGTTCCTAAGGAGATAAGTGTGAACCAGACACAACAGAGTGGATTTCAGCAGCAGAACGTTGGGAAGAGAGAGACATCCAGTGCTGGGTCCGTTCCTCCGCGCCTGTACGAAATGAGGAGATCTGACGATCAGAACACTGCTGTTGCATCAGGTACGATTCAGATCCTTTTGCAACCAGTTAGTGTTTTATTCGATTCCGGAGCTACACATTCTTTTGTATCTTTGAACTGTGTAAATCGTTTAAAAATTTCGTGCTTAATTGATTGTGAACCGTATGTTGTGGGATTGCCGAGTGGAGAGAGAATTGTGGGAACCCTAGAGGCTAGAGATTTTCCAGTATCTATAGGAGGGAGAGATTGGCCATCGAATCTCATTGTTGTTGACATCTACGGTGACGATTTAATTCTCGGAGACGATTGGCTCAACCGTTATGGAGCTATCCTGAATTACCGAGAGAGAGTCATTTCTATCATTGCTGATGACGGGTCTGAACACTTATTCCGAGGATGGAGACCGGGAAGTTCGGGAAAATTAATCAAAGCAATGAAAGCCGTAAAATTGCTGAAACAGGGATGTCATGGACTTTGGTGTTATGCTATGAGGAAGGAGGAAGGAGTAGAGCTCTCGTCTATTTCAGTTGTGAATGAGTTCTCAGATGTATTTCCTGACGAACTACTAGGGTTACCTCCGCAAAGAGAAGTGGAATTCACCATCGAATTAGAGCCTGGAGCAGCCCCTATTTCCAGGGCACCATACCGCATGGCGCCAACCGAGATGTATGAACTCAAGAAGCAACTGGAGGAATTGTTACAGAAGGGCTATATTCAACCTAGCGTTTCTCCTTGGGGAGCGCCCGTTCTCTTTGTCTGGAAGAAAGACGGAGCCCTCATTGTGTATTGATTACGGGGATCTTAACAAGATGACGATCAAGAATAAGTATCCTATACCTCGGATCGACGACTTGTTTGATCAAGCGCAAGGGCAAGGGTATTCTCGAAGATTGACTTGCGATCGGGATACCATCGATTGAGAATTAAGGAATCGGATATACCGAAATGCTTTGAGATCGATGCAGACATTATGAATTTGTAGTGATGCCATTTGGACTTACCAATGCTCTGCGGTATTCATGCAATTGATGAATCGGGTATTCTTGGAGTACTTGGATAAATTTGTGGTCATTTTCATTGATTGACATCTTGATATATTCGAGGGACGCAGAGGAACATCTTGAACATTTACGTGTGGTTTTGAGCATCTTGAGAAAGGAACAGTGTATGCTAAGCTTTCTAAATGCGAATTTTGGCTTAAGGAAGTAACCTTCCTTGGGCATGTGATATCATCCGACGGATGCAAGGTGGACCGAAGAAAGTCGAAGCAATCTTGGAGTGGGAAGCCCTAAAGCGTGAAAGAAGTCCGAAGCTTCTTAGGACTTGCTGGATATTATCGCCGCTTCGTAGAGGATTTTCCAAAATTGCTCGTCCGCTCACTCGGCGATTCTGAGAAAACTCAAAAGTTCACGTGGAATGAGAAATGCCGGGCTAGTTTTGTGAACTTAAGAGGAGACCGACGACACCTATATTAGCACCGAGAGGGCTGATGGATTTATGGTATACTGACGCTTCAAATCGGGGTTTGGGTTGTGTGTTGATGCGAAGGATAAAGTGATTGCTTATGCTTCTCGGCAATTGAAACCGTCTGAAGTTAATTATCCGACTCATGATCCGGAGCTAGCAGTGTGGTCTTTGCCTTGAAAATATGGCGACATTATTTGTACGGCACTCATTGTCGATCTTTGAGATCATAAGAGCCTCAAATACATTTTCAATGTAAAGAATTAAACATGAGGCAGAGGAGGTGGTTTGGAATTGATCAAGGATTACGACTTGGAGATTCTTTATCATCCGGGAAAGCCAATGTAGTAGCCGATGCGTTGAGCCGTAAACTGTTTCTCTTCGAGTGTTGGAAGCTCTTACACCCTGGACCAAAGATTCAACGAGGCGATCCATGAAGGGATTGAAGTATGGGCACCAGGAATCGAGGGCAACTTTATGTGATGGAACCGACTTCATCACTAGTCGAGAAGATCAAGTCCAAGCGGTTGGGCGATTCTCGATCCTTCGATTATGTGATGAAGTAAAGAAAGGAAAAGCCCGATTCGTGATACAAGATGATGGAGTTCGAGATTTCAAAATCGACTTTGCGTTCCCGATGATGATGATTTGAGACGGACGATTACGAAAGAAGCTCATAGCGCGCCCTATTCTATTCACCAGGCGTGATAAGATGTATAAGGATCTAAAACAAAACTTCGGTGGGGAATATGAAGAAGGACGTGAGTACGTTTGAAGTGTTTGACTTGTCGTGAGGTCAAGATTGAGCATCGGCGACCTGCGGATGTTAAAGCCGCTTAGATCCCCGAATGGAAGTGGGAGGACATTTCGATGGATTTCATCACCAGTATGCCAAGGACTAGAGCAGGAATGAACATGATTTGGGTCGTAGTTGATCGACTAACCAAGTCGGCTCATTTCTAGGGATCAAAGATACATGGGGACCCGAAAGATTGGCGCGAGTATTTATTGCGGAGATAGTCGATTGCATGGGACGCCGAAGACCATTATTTCGGATCGAGATGGCCGTTTCGTGTCGCATTTGGAAAGCGATTCACGTGGCTTTGGGACTGAGCTCAACTTTAGCACGACTTATCATCCCCAACGGACGGCCATCCGAAAGGACTATTCAGACAGTAGAGGACATGCTTAGAGCTTGTGCATTAGATTGGTCGACTGATTGGGAAGTTCACTTGCCCTTGATCGAGTTCACCTATAATAACAGTTGGCATGCTTCTATTAAGATGGCACCATTTGAAGCTTTGTACGGGAGAAGATGCCGATCACCCCTATGTTGGGATGATTCTTCGGATTTGATCGGGACGGAACCAGAATTAATTATTCAAACTCAAGAGAAGATAGCTTTGATTCGAGAGAGACTGTTGACTGCCCAGAGTCGACAGAAGTCTTATGCCGATGTACGTCGTCGTCCTCTAGAGTTCGACGCTGGGGACCACGTACTATTGAAGGTGTCTCCTACACGAGGGATTTTCCGTTTTGGGAGAAGAGGCAAGCTTAGTCCGAGATATATCGGACCATTCGAGATCCTCGAGAGAGTTGGGGATTTAGCATACCGGTTGGCCTTACCGCCATCGCTGAGTCATGTTCACAATGTGTTTCACGTATCCCAACTGCGGAAGTATGTACCGGACCCCAGTCACGTCATTGATTTCGACGAGATCGAGATAGCTAATGATGGCACCTTCGAAGAGAGACCAATCAAGATACTTGAGAGCCGGATCAAGCAATTGAGGAATAAACCAATACACTTGGTTAAAGTACAATGGTCACGACATGGAGTCGAAGAGGCCACTTGGGAAACGGAGGACGGTATGAAGGCTAAATATCCGGAGTTGTTTTCATCCTAAGTTTCGGGACGAAACTTCTTTTTAGGGAGGAAGGATGTAATACCCGAGATTTCTGTTATGTAATTGGAACTTGTGATATTGTAATGATTGTACTTTTGTCTGAGTACTATTCTCCGTATTTCATAATCCATTGTTGTCGAGCGTATAATTTCGTACATGTGATATTAGAGATTGAAATTCTGTGCATGTAGCGCACGCTACAGGCTGCGTGTAGCGTACGCTAACAGGGATTCATAGCGCACGCTACATGGGATCATTAGCGCACACTATGCGTGGTCATACTGATTGGGACGTGCGGTAGGTGAGATATGGCCGGGGGACCCCTGTCGGATTGTGTCGGATGTACCTGGACGGCTTTCGGGAAAAGCCGAGTCAACGCCTTAGCGCACGCTACAGGTATATGCGTAGCGCACGCTAAGTGCCGAGTACAGTTTAGACTGTGAGCCGTTAGCGCACGCTACGATTAGGGTCTAGCGCGCGCTAATAGCCATTTATTATAAATAGGACAACATCCTATTCGTGATTTCAGTTCTTTCTCCTCCCATAACCCGAACTCTTACACTTAGAGCATAACTTCCTTCGTCCTAAACACTTCGTATCAACCTCCTAGTTCGAGATTGAAGATCATATATCATTGGAGATTGGTGCTCAAAGCCTTCGGTGTTGGATTGCTTCATTTTCATCCGTGTTCTTCACTACTTTGAGGTAGGTGATTCTTCACCAATGATTAGTAATGTTCCTAAGGAAGTTTGAATCATGTTTGGATAGCAAGTATTTCGTTTATAATCGGTCATCACATGTTAGAAGGATACTTTTGACGTATCGGTACTATATATCGAATGAACCTTTGAACCATCTTATTATAAGGACTCCTAAGCATGTTCAAATCGATTTATGATCAGTAATCGGATATTACCCAGATGATACGTTGTACACGTTGGAATCATGTGTTTTGGAACGTAAGACGATGGAACTTAGATTATTTCTTGAAGATCGTAGAAGAATTATAATATTGAGATAACTATCCGTATATTTGTATCTCATAATCATAGAACTTCCACAAACCTTATTAGCATGATATGCCCGAGGATAACTTGTATTATCACGGTAGAATTCATGAGTTCTTCACCATTCAACCCAGTTTTCGGTTTGCAGTATTTTGCCATGCAAGATTAGCGCACGCTAACAGGTGTGAGTTAACGTGCGCTATCCAGGTGCGGTTAACGCACGAAACGTACGTAGCGTACGTTATGAGACCAGCCGAGTCAGACTGCCAGTCCGTGGCTAGCGCACGCTAGTCTTATACGATAGCGTATGCTAAGATTCCGGCTTAGCGCACGTTACGTAAAGTACGTAGCGCGCGCTAAGTAATCCAGACAGCTTGTTTATTTTGAGCTTTTCGGCCGTAGGCCGAATTGTTAGGCCATTGTTCGACTTGAGATGATTTGTATATCATTCCTTTTGTTAAGGTTCGAGCTTGCTACGTTGATCGAAGGAGGCGACCTTCGAGTGGGTTGAGATCGTTGAAGTATATCGTTCTTGCCATCTTCGAGGCAAGTATCGTGATATATTAATATTGGTATTTTTGGAGCATGCGTATGGTTATTCATGATGTTGAACATGATATTTATTCCGTTGATTTGCCATGGTATTCGTTATATAGTGTTTATATGTTCATGTTGATGAACATAATGATTTGGCATATGTGTATGCATGAGTTGTGTTTGTATACGTTGTACGATCTATGCTGAGGGCGCTGGATCGGATGTCCACCTCGTGTTGGTCCGACGGGATCATCTTGGGATGTTGGCTGAGTTAGATGGATCATTGGACGGGTTATTTCCACCTCGTGTTGGTCCGACGGGATCATCTTGGGATCTATGCTGAGGGCGCTGGATCATTGGAATACCCATGCTGTGTAATGGAATCTTGTAGATTCGCATTGTCGGATTCCGGTAGTGGAAGTCCGTGTGGTGTATCTTGTCATGTATTGTTGATGCATATTCGAATTGTTTAATATGATACTTGTACTAGCATCGTTTTGCTAACCCCTTCGGGGGTGGACATTTGTTTTGATGTTCAGGTAGCCGAGGAGCAGGGAAGCGACCACGATGCAAGCGTGACGACGAAGGGGTTCAGTGATGTTTGTGGTTATTGGTGTTTTGTTTTCTTGGTTTGATTTCTGTACTCGAGTACGCGTGTCTTATTGATATTAATTCGATATGGTTGTATTAATTACTCGTTGAACTAGTTGTACGTTTTCACAAACTTGAATTTCCGCAGTATTGATGTCTTAGATTTACTTTCTTTTTTTAATTAGCCTTGTAAATCCTTACTTAAAGGGTTTACGGCGCTGTAATTATTCCGAATATCTCGGGGTGTTACACAAATAGCCAGGCTACAACGATAGCCGCAATGCAACGCCAGCTCGACGATATGAAGGCGTTCCTAGAAACTGGGGCAGGCGCCAAGAGAAAGGTCACCGGACCAAGTGAGCCGCTCGCGGTCCATATCGAGCTTGCCCCCGTGCAACCAAAGACCGCTCCTCCTCAAACACCTTTGTATGAGGGGATATCGGACCCCAAGACTCATTTAAGAAGGTTCCGTATCTACATGACCGGATGCGGTGCATCAGACGCGACAAAATGCCGAATGTTCCCATTGACATTGGGTAATCTTGCCCATAGGTGGTACGTCTCATTGCCACCACGCTTAATCAATTCCTGTAAAAAACTGGCGAGCGACTTCACGTCGTACTTCGCCGCCAAGGTCGCTCGACCAGAAGGTCCCCACCACATGATGAGGATCAGGCAGGGGAAAGACGAGTTCGGTGCAGATTACATCAACCGGGTAGATGAAGTAGTCCTCACCGGCGAGCCTATAAGCGACGAGCTCGCCCTCTACTCGGCCCTGGGGGATTCAATGGTCTTTCTCCCATGTTCAGGCACCTCACGAAGGACATCCCCCCAACCTACGCGATCTTCTGCTCCAAGGCTTCCGATTTTCGGGCCAGGCAGAGGCTGCTCACCCTTCGCCTAGGCGAGGGGACGCCGTCTCCCCTCCAAAAGACGGTGATCGCCAAGTCCAAAAAGGCGGTCGCCAAGCCACCCGGTGATTTCAAGGCCTTTGAGGATGTGGAAGCCCATCTCCTCCACAACCTTGATCTATCTCTGGCCCATATTTTTTACGCCATCAAGGGGCGCGAGTGGCTAAGCAAGCCAAAAGTGATAAGGGACATCGGTCATTTGGACCGCGATAAATTTTGTGCTTACCACAAAAGTTCCGGCCACAACACCAACCAATGCCGCGACCTCCTCAGACAACTCTGGAGATTATTCGAGGAGGGCAAGCTGGACAATTTAATAACTAAGCGAGAGCCCCGGGCAGAAAGAACCGAAGGCCGCGATCGGTGACAGAACGACGACCGTCAACCTCCCAATCCGATCGCCAGGATCGAGAAAAATGAGTTGGAGTACTCAGACGAGTCGATCCCTCCGATAAACCCCGGTGGTCGGATCTATATGCTTCAATCAAGAGGTGGGAACTTCGGAGGTCTTTCCCCAGTTTCCACCATGTCAAACGAAAGGCAACTGCCCAAGCAACGTCTCCAAAAAGAGGATGACTCGCTTGCCCTCTAAAGTTCGTCATCTAACATGATGAACCTAGGCAAGCGATCGCCTCCCCCGGCACAATGTATATCGTCGAGGATCGCCATCACACATGATAGTCCGAGGTAGAAAAGTGCAGCCATGGTTTTGGAAGTCGATTGAACTGACAGCCCATCCATGCAAAGTTCCTTCGGGCAGAGATCGCTCGCCCTTTCGTTTAAATACGAGGCGAGCGTAGCCGAAGGACCCTCCAAAACAGATCTGTGGACACGCTCGCCCACCCTCAAAGGTCCATCATCTAACATGGTGGATCCGGACAATGCAACGCGTCCCTCCCCCGTCACAATGTATGCCCTCTAAGGTCCGTCATCTAACATGTCGGTCCCAGGCAGAAAAGTGCTAATAAGCCACGGTCGCGGAGTCGATTAATCCAACAGCGCCCCGTGCAAGGACTCCTCCAGGTAGAGATCGTTCGCCCCATTGCTACATTGCGAGGCAAAATGTAGCCTACGGAGGACCCTCACAATTAAGTGAGTCGCGAGAAGTAGGCCATCAGACGGAATGTCTCTCTCACACAAGACATGGTCACGGAGATCGGTTCCACTGAACTCCACGACTGTGCACGGTTCCTCTAGGCCGAGATGGTCGGCCTTCCTCGAGGAATCTGCAAAATTGAAGATCGCAAGAACTAAACCAAACATCGCTCGCTAAACGATTTATTTTCGTTCCCTTACTTTCACTAAGTAAACAAAAACAAGGGGGAGAGCGGAGCTATATATACGACGATCGGCTTTGTTCAGATATACCTACGGCGATCGACTTTGTTCTGAAAGTTACCAATATGAGTTTTGAGTATATCAATTCATTTGGACCTGCACGTACGATGATCGCTCCTCGAACAATTTTGTACAGAGTCAAGTGCAAAAGATTCAGAAAGATGATCATACGAACAAGAAGCCAGATAAAGAAGCATGCTTTCATTTCATTTCATTTACAAGCATGGTCGCCCGAAGGCAAAATGCAACAAAACTATAAAATTGCAAGTAAAAAGGGAGAAAATATCAGGGATCGATGCTCGCTCCATTGCCAGCAGCAGGATCTGAACCCCCATCCTCTGGGGCACCCAGATGGACAAGGTTTTCCGGTGACGGGTACCAGCTCAAATCGACCCCATGATCCGCAGAGAGGTCGAGGATCGGCACAATGAAGGCTGGCTACAGAGGGTGCTCAAGCACGTAGGCTTTTAAGTTGTCAACCAAAGGGCCGACCTCGAGCCCTCTCTTCTCAGCGCGGATTGCATCAGCATAAGCCATATAATAGGCAAATTCGCTGATGCATTCCACGTTGAGGTAGGGATCGGCCTCGGTCGCCTCCATCTTCTCCCTCAGCCCCGCGATCTTTTGGTTTGCGCCCTGGAGCTCGGCAACCTTAGCTGCCACCTCTCCCTTCAACGACTCCAGCTCGCCGTTCAACCGGTCGACAACTGCCTTCAGCTCATCTACCTCCTTCTGCGCGGCCGCGTGCGACCTGCGGGCGTCACTCATTTGATCCCGCATCCGGTTGTTTGCCGTCTGGGCTCTTTCGAGGTCTTGGCTCGCCTGCTTGGCCGCCTCCACTGAACTCTTCTCCATAGCCACGAGCCTTTTGGTGAGCTCAGCATTTTGTTTTCGAATGACCTCGAGGTCCGCCTGAAGACGAGCAGTGGAGGGCCGCCCCTCATAATTCTTCACGGCCTGAGCAGGCATTGTCGCCGTTTGAAGAGCCAAAGCGAGGGTCGCCTGCATTGCGTCTGCAGATCGCCGGCGCGCGCCAGATCGGTCGTCCAGGCCTTCGGCAGGGTGGCGGAAGCCCGAGCAACATAATGGGGAATGTCGGAGGCCTCGCGAGGGGCGTTGCTCGATAAAATGTCCAGCACCATCGGCGAGTAGTTCGGGTCGGCGCGACGGACCCTGCACCAAGAACGAAAAAGTTACCATATTTCCAACATGGAAATATCATAACCCAAAGATGCAATCAAACTCACCTTGCGACCTTCTCCGGGTCGCGGCTAAAGAACGGCCTCCCGCGAGGGGTCTCAGCGCGAGCGATCGCCGTGGCCTCCAGAAAACTCGATGAATGCGTAGACCCCTCCGCAATTGGAACCACAGAAAGTGGAGGCACGATGACCGGCGGCGTCACTGTGGGCGTATCAGCAGCAACGGAGGCCAATGGCTCTTCCGTCCTCCGCCTCTTGCAGTTGAGCCGGAGTTGTCCCTCCTACCGAGGATCCTGTTTGTCGACGACTAGTTCCACAAAAGGTCTCGCCTCTGGAATAGGACGGATTGGCGCCGGGAGGGCACGACCCGTCTTCTTCCCCTGGCACAAGCGGCTCATGATCCCGGGGTTCGACATAGCAACTTCTCTCGGTGGCTCGGAATAGCGGGGGAAACGGATTTCTGCAAAGAAAATGGTCGGCAAAGGTTAATTACTTTTCTCAGCCTCCAGACGATCAACAAGCAAAAGGAGATCGTAAATATTTGTACCTGGGACCCTTAAGTGGCGGGGAAAACGAAGCAACCGAGGGGCCAACCAGTGAGCTTCGTTTATGATCCGGCGAGCGTCGATATGACTACCTGGAAGACTTCGTATTCGCTCCCAGACGATCGCAAAATCAAAAGGTAGATCGCCTGCTGCTAGAACAAGGGTACCTGCAAAAAGAAAGCCAACTTAGATCAGTTCAGAATATATCCGAACAAAGGGATAATCAAAACCCTTACTCGGATTCCTCTCCTGGAAGCCGGTGGGGATATTCAACTCATCAGTGGGATTGTCACTCCCGGCCGATCTCCACGCTCTGCCGACCCAGAACCACTTCGTCAGGTCGCCCCGGACCTTGTTCGGCACCCCAAGAATCACCCGGCCCAAGTGACCTTGAATGTGGTAACCACCAACAGAACCCTTCTGAGCTGTCAACTTGAAGAGATAGTTCATCTCCAGCGGCGAAGGAAGACGGAACAGCCGGTGACCACCGAACAGAGTGAGGGTACATACGATTTGAAGCCAGGCGTTCGGCGTTAATTGAAGCGGCGCCACATTCCAGGTGACCAACAAATAAGAAACGGTGAACGGCAGTGGAAACCGCAGCCCGACCTCCATTATCACCTCATTAACAGCGACCATGCCCTCAGGGGGTTTGTCGGCACGCTCATTCTCGGCGGGCGCATAGAGGCTAACATTAGAAGGGACATGAAACCTCGCCCTCCAGCGGTCCAAGTCTTTCCTGCTCGTCGAGCTTCTGATTTGGCCAAGGGACCACGGGGAGCGGCTCGCGGCCCGGAACAGCATCCGCCTCTCGGATTGATAGGGATGGGCGATCGAGTAAGCGCGAAAGTCGAACTTGGGGAGTGGGCCGGCCATTTTCTCCATAAGTTCAGCAAAGTTTGTGAAGGATTTGCCGAACACACTATTTTAATACGCCTTTATTGCCATTTCCTCTCCGGCCAGCGAGAGCTTCCACTCCGCCTCTGCCGACCTGGCCTCATCAGCCTCGTTGAAAAGTTCTTCAACCTCTGCAGGTTCAATCCCAGCGCGGATAGCCTCGACGGATGTCTCCACGTGGAACTCTGCGGAGATTTCATCCCGGGAGGTCGAAGTCGCGGCGGAGGAAGTGCTACCTGCCTCATGCACCTTTGATACTCCTCTTAACATCCTCAAGAAAAAAAGGGAAAAGAAAGGAATTTTTCTTACCTAAAGAGTCTGAGTCGAACGACGATCGTCACACAAAGCTTCAAAGGAATACGGCTATGTCTTCTTCTCAGATGAAAATGCGAGTAAAGTGAACCCAGAAACCGTAGCCCCTTTTTATAGGCAAAGGGAGGGGCTTCTGGGCAAATAAGCAAAATCCCGAGGGTCGAAGCGCAAAGGTCGGAGAAAGTCCGCATTTAATGCTGCCCTCGAATCCCTCGTGCATGCCGTTTTGAGGGCACGCCAAAGGGCAGTCTGAAAAAACCGTCGGACTCCCCCAACAGGAGCTCGACACGTGCCCCGGTGACGTTTCAAGACTGCTTTCACTTCCTGCTCTTTTCAGCGACTGAGTAGGTCGTCCGAATTCAAAGTCAAAGTCCGCTCGAGAGACGATCATCTGTTCCATAAAGCAATAAGTCGCTCACCTAATCCAAGCGATCGCCAGTAGAACCACCTCACCCCACGTCTTCAACATCGGAGCGAGCTGGGGGGCAATTGTTGTGCGGCGATTAATACACCTCAACGGCGATCGACATAAGGGCCGAGCGACCAAATTCAGCATCAAATGAACCAAGGCACACTTACCAAAAAAGGTTCCGGATCAAGATCAAAGTACCAAGCAATCAACATCCAGGGCGATCGTCTCTTGGCACCTAGCGATCGACTTTGGTTCCCGACCAAGGACGACCGCCTCTTGCCACGTGTAAAGCCAACATCCGTCAAAGTCCGCGAAGACCGAATCTCGGGATAGAGGCCCATGTGCAGATCCGGAAAAGGGGCCATAGGAAAAAGATCTTTGACTCCAGCCCATCACCAGCTGTTGACGACAAGGACAACCTCACCTACCGACAGACCCGCCGAAAGATCCAAGGTGGACCTCCCAAGACAGCGACGTGAGGCACGTGTCGTCTTCTTATTGGTTCGCACAGCTGGATGCCAGTAGTAGCCGCGAACTTTATGGAAACCGACCCACGTGCTAATACGATCGCCAGCTTATTATAATACAAGAAAGGCGATCGCCCCCTCGGGATCAAGACATCCCAACTACCTCCTCTTCTATAAGTAGGAGACCTCCAGCATTTGGAAAGAGGTTCAGCTAAATTCACACAGTGAGAGACAGTCGATTTCTCGCAGTTGACTACAACACTTCATCTTTGTTATAAGAACTCACAGAGTGTTAACTCTGGTTCTTCCGACAATCATTAGCACTCAAGAGCTAGATTACTAGGGTCATTACACTCATTGTAATTGTACTCTAACATTAATATTTGTACTCCAAAGTATTCGTATTAATAATATCTCGCGAGAGCATTCAAGCCCGGCACTAACAACCCCGGCAAATCTTGTGTTATTTACATTCCCTCAGACGTGCTCTCGCATTTTGTTTGTTACTCACCCGTAGCCATATCTAGCAAACCATTCCGTATAATATTTTGGGTAACAACAGGTTGTACTTTAAAAATTGAAAACTCGGAAACCTCTTTTATGTTTTGTCGTTACTTTAATAATAATTGATATTTACGTGGTATATGTTGTATGACCTGAATACTTGTACTAGCCATTCGAATGCTAACCCTTAAATGGGGGAAATGCGTCTCATGCATTTCAGGTATTCACAAGGACGACATGGAAGAAGACGATCTGCAATACTAATCAAGAGTTAAGAGTGAGTTAATGTCGGTGAATTGTCGAGCTAAACTCTGTAGTCCATTGTATTATATTTTGACCCCTGCGTGGGTATGTACAGTAATGAGTTTATTTTTGGGATTGTTTTAGTCGTGAGATCTCATCGGTCAGTGTAATTTAATATTTGATCTTATTGGTCCGTGTTAGTATGTTGTTTGACCTCGGCCGATCAAATATTTATTCATATCGTGGTGGTTAGCCTGGTAGATCCTTGTGGAAAAAGGGTCTACAACGTATAATATTCCGGGTGTATTTTTGGGTGTTATAAAAGTATGCCCGATGTCAATTGTCCTTATAACTACACCAGCTCCAAGCTTCCCACTTCGTTCCAGATCCTGATTCAGTGTACATATGTGAGAACTCGCGCCAGAATCCAGTATCCAAGAAGTAGAATAAACTGTTACAGAACAATTCACTTCCAAAACTAACACTTTTGTACCTGAAGGCGCATTGCGATCAAGTTTTGGACAGTGCCTCCTTCTTTGGCCTAGCTCACCGCAATTGAGGCATACATATGTCTTCTTACCCCCTTACTCTTATAAAACATTGGGGCCTTACTCTTATCTTTCTGTACCCCACCTTTGGGCTTCAACTGCTTCTTGCTCTTTTTCTTATTGTTCTTGGACCTCCAAGGCCCTGAATAACACCCTCCTTCGGCTTAGTCTTCATCTGAGACTGTGTCATACTTAGTTTGTTCATCATCCCAGCTTTCACACCTTTTTCACCCGAGCACCAAACAACTATTTCGATATCTCATAGCAAGTAGTTCCACTATGCTCCCCATAGAGCTCAACAAGATGTGGCAGAATCGCCCTTGAAGAGGGCATTTTCTCATGTTGCAGAATCCCCATAGAGCAGTTCCACTATGCTCCCACTTGCACGCAATGCCACAAATTATGGTATCTAATACCCATTCTCTCTACATGTTACTCTAAGTCCATCTGATATAGTGGCTTGGTCAGCAGATCAGCAACGTTATTTGTTGTGTCTACTCTCCGCAGTGTAACATTACCCTTCTGAACCATTTCTCTAAGAAAATGATATATTCTATCAATATGTTTGGTGTTGTGTTGATCCCTAGGTTCCTTAGCCTGTGCAAGAGATCCGTTGTTGTTGAAAACAATGCCACGGGCCGATATGAGTCAGGGACCACTTGAAGTTCCTCAGTAAACTTCTTAATCCAAAATGCTTCTTTAGCAGCCTCCGTGGCTGCCTGATATTCGGCTTGAAATGTGGAAATTGTAGTCGTGGTTTGCTTGGCACTTCTCCAAGATACTGCTCCACCATTGAGAGTAAAGATATACCCTGCTGTGGACATCTTCACATCCATGTCTCCAAAAAAATCCAAATCAGTATAACCCACTACTTTGAGTTCTCCGCCGCCGTATGTAAGAACCAAGTCTTTAGTCCTCTTCAGGTACTTAAGAATATTATTTAGAGTAGTTCAATGTTCCTTCCCTGAAGTTGACTGAAATCGACTTACTACGCTCACAACATAGGCAGTACCCGGTCTTGCGTAAATCGTAACGTACGTGAGGCTACCCACTACCGAAGCATATGGTACATTATTCATTTCCTTTTTATCTTCCTCACTTTGAGGACACAACTCTAAAGGAAGTTTTATTTATTTTCGCTCTATACCGATAGAGATGAATGCCTAGAATATATGTGGCTTCTCCCAAGTTTTTCATTCAGAACTCACTAGAAAGCCAAGCTTTCATAGAATAAAGCATTTCTACGTCGTTCACTATAAGTAGAATGTCATCCACATATAGTGCTAAGAACATAATTTTGCTCCCACTAACCTTCTTGTAAATATATTGCTCTTCTTTGGGTTTGACAAAATCAAACTCTTTGACTGTCGCATCAAAATGAAGATCCAACTACACGAAGCTTACTTCAGTCCATAAATGGCATGCTAAAGCTTGCATATGTTATAAATATCTATGTCACATATGAATCTCTTAGGCTATTCCATATAGATATCCTCCTCAAGTTTTCCATTTAGGAATGCCGTTTTCACACCCATTTGCCATAATTCATAATCTAAGTGGGTTTCTATGGCAATCACCATGCGAATAGACTTAATAATAGCTACAAGTGAGAAGGTTTCGAAGTAATCGATTCCCTCTATTTGGGGATAACCCATTTTACACAAGCCTGACCTTATAGGTATCAACCTATCCATATCCATTAGTCTTTCTCTTGCATATCCATTTATTACTAATAGGCATTATGTCCTTAGGACGATATACTAAATTATAGACCTGATTAGCATGTGTTGGCCATAGTATACTATTGTACGGCTTAGAATGGGGGTTGAATCAGCTGTATACTTTTTTGAAGTTTAAGTTTGCGTAGCAGAAGTCTGAAACTTAGTTGGTATAAATACAACTATGTAATCTGTTGTAGCTTGGTGCTTATAAGTTTTTCAAGATAAGTATACTAAAATCACAAACAGTATGATAACAATAAGGACATAAAGTAATGACACATAGTTTAATGTGGTTTGAGGTAATCCCTTCTACGTCCACAGGTCCCCCTCATGGGAGAGAAGTTCATTAAAGTAAAGGCATATACAACTGCATGATTTTAACTAAACTCGTCGCTGTTTCGTTCACACGGATTGATACAACCAACTGTAGCTTGAGCCATTCACACATATTGGTTGTAGGCTTCTTCGAATTGCTTTATACACAGATTGAAGGTTCATGCTAAACTCTATTCTTCCCACACAGGTCGGAATAGATTGACTTAGTCCACATAAGATAAGGTTCTCAACAGTAGGTTTTTGAAGTATCACTAATTGAACAACCGCTGTAGACTTTGTAAGCTTCGCTGTAGTTGTGCTGTTCTTTGTTGAGGACTTTGGATATTTCTTCACTCACGATATACGCTGTATGCTTGAAGAAATATATCTCTATTTAGATGTTAAGCTCGATGTCAGTCTAGCAGATGTTCAATTTTCAGTAGTGAGCAATGTCCTCTTACTTGGGTTATTTATAACCTTGAAAATAGACCTGTTATAAATATAGCCGTTGGCTGATGAGATTTAGACAAATTTGATTGGCGGCTTCAGAATGTTTTGAGTTAAAGATGTTCCGCATTTAATTCTTGACATTCTCGTTGTATATGCTCTTCTGTATGTAGTCTCTGCGACTACGTTAAATGCTGTCCTATCAGCATTTATTGCTACTTTAAACCGTGAATACTTTAAGAATAAAGAAAGTTTATTTCACAATGGTTTAAAGTTCATTCCAAGTCCTGAGTCCTGTTGGTTTTGTGTTTTACTTTTCCCAAGTAAAACACCTACAACATTGTTTATTGTAGCCAACATCTTCTTTTGTTGTACTCTGAAGCTTAACTATTGGATATGTCTTCTTTAGGTGCTGTATGACTTTTGCTATAGGGACAAGGTGTAGGGTACATTTATCAAAACACAAAGTATTATTTTTCCCAATAATTTCCCCTTTTTTGATACTGCCAAAACCCTTTAAATATATGAGGCTATCTTCAAGTCTTCTGTCGAATGCTCATCTTCAAGACTTAAACTAAAATTTGAACTGCTCGCATGCAAGTTCTAAAATCATAAATCCTACAATACTAAGTGTACTACAACTTAAATTATGATTGGCTCGTAGGCGCAATCTTATAGTAAGTAATTTTACTTGAATACAACTTAATCTATGAACTGTTTGCAGACAAGTTCTTACAACTTGAGACTTAGCAAAGTTTTATACCTAGTAAAATTTTAATATGAATTGTAACCAAAGAAGTAACTGAAGATCACGACCTGTAATATTTTGAGGTAAGATAAGATTTTTCATTGATAATATGGATTACAGTGCTGTTCAGAATTGAAAAAATACATCGGAGAGCGTACAAGAAAGAAAATCAATACAACTGTCAGAGGTTATCCCCTATAATACTGATGCTTCCAAGACTTCCAAGAGGGGTCATGCTCGGTTTCTTTCCACCAGTTGACTAAAGAGTCTCTGTCCCGGTCCCTATAGATGTTTCTTCATTCGTGGGAGACATCGAAGGCGAGAATCCAGTCTTCTAGGTGAGTTTTTCGATCACCCTTCAGATGTTTAGTCTTAAATTTAATTTTTAAGGGAAGCTTTACTTGTGACAGGAGCCTTGAGAACTCCTTTGAAGCATCCTCCAGAGTCTTGAGATGGTTGAACATGGCAGATTTCCTGATGAGTGTATAAAAGTATCTCAGCAGTTCATTATTCTTCCATGGATTCAACTTTTCAGCTGATGGATACCTGTATGAGGGAGTAAGATATCAGCGGGCTTCTGCACTGTATTTTTCATAGAAAATTAGGATCCTAGAACTCAGGACGAGAACCGGTTACCATGTATCCTCATCCTCCTTGACCTGGCCCGGGTCCGGCCAGTCTTCCAGTTGTTGTAGCAACACTATCATCCAGTATAGCTACCATCTCCCTTCTTTCTCCATCCTCCATCTTCTTCCAACCTCACGGACCTCTTCACCCTTTTTAGTATTATCAAGCTCAGTGACTTTACCATGAATATCTCGAAGAATATCATTGATTCAGCCTGTTTTTCTTTAAGATCTTTCACTTAGTCCATCAGACTGGAGACCACTGCTGGTGGGTCGTCAATTTTCTGAAAATGAGCAGTGAGTCTAGATCCATTGTATTCGAGGGAGGCTACCATTTTGGCTTCCACAACTCTTATCTTTTCTTGCTCCTACTTCAGGATCCTCCCTGATGCTGCTTAAGCTGGTTTATTGCCTGCCATAAGGCGTTCGGCATGAGGCGGAATGTTTCTTCAACATCCTGCACAGCTCTTTGAAGTTTAGGGACTTCATCCTGAGCTGTTTCTCGCATCGAGTCGAGTTCCTTGCCAACATCATACCGTTCTTTGACAACATCCTATAATAAGACGATTTGGCGACCAATTTGCTGAATTTTCTCTATTCTAGCTTCGGTACGGGAAGGGTGGGAAAGTGCAAGGTTTGAGTCATAGGGCTCTTCCAGCTGTTTGATGATGATGTTATGGTTTAGCATTTAGGGGACTATCGTCAGATTGGAAGCCCTCATCTGGTTCATATGTAAACATGTAGGGATTGGAGTTGATACCTGCTCGATGGCTGGAACCTCTACCGGTTCAGTCGGTGTTACTGTCTAGGAGATAGATGGGACTGATTACTCCTCCTCTTTGTAGTGTCTGTAGCCTGCTGTACAGGAGGGACTGATTCCTCCTGTTGGCTCCCAGCTTTCGCCTGTTCCTAAGAAGGGACTGAATCCTTCTGTTGGACGGCGCGGGATGCATCTTTCTCAGTCGCAGGGACTGATTTCTCCTTAGCGGGAGATGCTTGTTTCTCAGGTTGCTGGTCTGGTGCAGTTTGACCAGATGATGTCCCATGGCCTTCGGCGGTGGACTTAGCAACTTCTTCTTCGCGAGCATCTTCACGGCTCATTCTTAGACCTACCTGTAGGCCGTTATCCTCCCCATATGAGTTGGGATCTAGTGATGGCTGGACCTATGACTCCTACCGTCGGACTGTTTCCTCCCTTTTAGTCGGGCCTTTTTCTTTTCTACATAATATGCTATGATCAGCTCATGGAAAAGAGATCATCCCATTTGACCAAAACCTCGGCATTTTGGGTGTCCGTGACTTCCAGGAGAAACAGTTCTTCCTCCTTCCAGTTCTCCCAGTTATACAGAGTGTCGTATGGGGCGACCCTATAGCTTTCTATACTTTAAATTTCGGATACCTCATCGATTTAGACCTGAAGTACTGTTCTATTTATGATTCCAGTGGGGGAGGAACTCCGAACACTAGAGGGTTCTAATGTCCGGTTGGGATCCTCTATAGGTATGGGAGACTGTTGATGAGAGGGATCCCTGACAGGGTGGGATGCCCTGTTAGGAATGGTGGCTGTCGGATCCGAATGGGCAGCCGATTCACTAATTCCTTCCACCTTAACAAACAAATGGTCATTCGTCATAGCCTTAACAGACTCAGGATTTGCTGTGGGAGCAGCCAGTGTTTCTTCCATAGGAGTTGCATCCTGTGGGTCAGCTACTGCGGCAGAGGGTGCAGTAGGCGGAACTGCCTCAGTGACAGCGGTAGTCACGTAGGGTGATATAGGAACAGCTTCCTACTTTGAAGACTTCTTTGTCTTCAGTATTTTCTTCTTCTTCTCGACAGTTGTAGGAGAGCTGCTGTCTGGAATGGATCTCTTCTTATTGACAAGCTTATTCTTGCTCTAATCAGCCTTGGCCTTCGAGGAGTGATCGGTAACATCTCCTGGATACTCGATGTTAGTTAAGAGAAGGGGTTGGGCCTATTGACAACAATAGTTGCTTTGTTGAATACGGTCGCTTGGAACCACCTAAGATTTTTCCAGTATGAATCTTCTTGGCAGTAGGTGATTGTTGTATGCCACAAAAAGTCAATAAGTAGTTTAGAATCAGGCCGAAGGACTTTCTTGCTAAGTCTGTCTTCGAAGCCCCATCCTGTAGGCATTTCATGAGTACTTGCAATTGGCTTTCTCTCCATACATGATGGAGGGCATCATACGAAAGGTGCACATCTCAAAGGCTATGGTGCGGTTTGACACAACCCTGCAACAGAAATCATGGAGGTAGTAGTAGGGGAGAGTGAAGTTTATATTGTGTCATGCTGGATGCATTTGAGATGGCATGGAGTTGTGAAGAGATTCCAGTAGGCTTCCAACAAATTGTCAGAGCCAAAAGGTTCTAGCTCCTCTAGAGTCAGACCATCGGAGGGCAACTTGTATAGTTTTCAAGGAGTTCCCTATTGATGGAGATCTCCTTCCGCACAGTGCTCACAATAGCAATAAAAGCACATACATTGTTTTTACATACACAGATGAATTCCGCATCCAAATAGAATATCTCCACGATCTGTTAATTGTAGTTTTTTGACAAGGTTCATCCCAGTCATATCTGCGTCCTCAGAGATGATACGCTCTTGAAGAACAGAGCGAGCGAAGATTCGTCCTTCAATAATGGCATCCTTCTTCTTCAAACAAAGTGATGAAGTTTTTGAAGAAGATATTTTGCAATAAATAGAGAAGATAGAAAGATTTTAAAATATATAATATGTATGATGTGGGCTAGTTTAATATGCAGAAAGCATAAAGAGTTTGTGAATCAGCGTACTGGACCTTTTGTAGTGCAGGAAGGATAGGTTAGAGAGAACGATTAGATTTAAGGGACGGGAACCATCTTTGAATAAACGTATAGGACGAATTCAGATGTAACTCGTACATCTAATACACCAGTTTTAGAAATTAATGCCCGGTCCCACCCCTGCCACATTTTAGCTTCCACTATTGCAAGTTATGAGGTTTGAATTTTAAAATCGCAGGGTTCAAGGTATTAAACTCCAGATGTCGTTTCAGTATTCAAAGATAAATCGTTTTAAATTCAGCCAATGTACATGGACTAAAAACTTGTTTTGAAAAATGTTTAAGTGTATGAAATTTGATACGCTTAAAATATTGATTGAAATCCTATAATTTTTATGCTGTATCCGCGAAAGCACAGTGTTCCACTTTCAAGGCATTGACGTATTCGATTATCATACATGTCTTTGGTGACCGATTAAAGGCGATGAGGCATCTGTTATTGTTGTTGTTATCGATTGCATGTTCCAAGGCAATCGAGGTATTGAATTGGGACTATCAGGGACAGTTCCCATCCATTGTGTCATTGTTAATGATTGGCCGTTCCAAGATAATCGAGGTATTGAATTTGGACTATCGGGGATGGTTCTTATTCGTTGTTTCATTATTATCGATTGGCCGTTCCAAGGCACGAGGTATTTAATTGGGACTATCGGGGATGGTTCCCATCCGTTAGTTATTGTTGTCATGTTGGTCGACTCAAGACAACATGCTATCATTATTGTGAATTCGGTAATCTTGTGAGCATTACCATTTATGATTATTTGTGCTTTGGAGACTAGTCTCGGCTAGTGCTCGATGTGTAAGTTTGGGGCTTGAATCTTCACGGTTGGTTTACCAACACCTACAGTTCAGTAGGTCAAGGTCATTTTGATGATCTCATTATGGGTAAGTTTGGGGCTTGAAACTTCGCGGTTGGTTTTTCAACAACTACATTTTAGTAGGTCACGATCATTTCGATAATCTCATTATGGGTATGTTTGGGAATTGAACCTTCGCGGCTGGTTTTCCAACACCTATAGTTCAGTATGTCACGGTTACTGGGTGATCTCATTATGGGTAATTCTGGGGCTTGAACTTATCGCAGTTGGTTTCCCAGCACCTTCAATTCAACTAGTCGTGGTCATTGAATGATCTCATTGATTTGTAGCTTCGGCTGAGGGATTTTATGCCATTGTGATGATTTGCAGCTTCAGCTAAGAGATTTTATGCCATTGTGATGATTTGCAGCTTCGATTGAGGGCTTTTATGCCATTATGATGATTTGCAGCTTTGGTTGAGGGCTTTTATGCCATTGTGATGATTTGCAGCTTTGGTTGAGGGATTTTATGCTATTCCCTATTGGGCTAATTCGTTGATGGTCTTGAAGTTGATGTGAGACATTCATTTATGCCATAGACAACTTTGATCTGCAGTGCATTTGGCAACAAAACAAGAAATTGCAGTACTAGCGGGTTTCCAGTCAGCAATATACATGTTACCTTGACAGCTTTCTGTGAGGACTATTTGTTTGGTCTTTATAACCATCACCCTATAGTGATATACATAGAATTTGACCGAGGACTGTTTGTCACAGAACTGGCTAATGCTAAGAAGATCATACTGTAGACCTTCTACATAGGCTATATCGGTGACCTTGAATTTTTCCACAAGCAGGGTTCCTTTCCCGCTTGTTAATCCTTTTGATTTTTCACTGAGTCGCACCTTTAGACCATGACCTTCTACATAATCTGTTATACTTGGTGACATCTCCTATCATGTGGCAAGAACATCCGTTGTCGAAATACCAGATGTCCTTCTCCTTGATTTTTGGGTCCTTGGTTATTAGTGCCATTAGGTACCCATATTGTCCTGACAGCTATGGGTTTGGTGTTGTGTTAGGTCCTATTTTGCGATATTTACATGGGGCATGAACGTATTTGCTATAAGTATTGTTATGCATATAAATTTTAGAATTTTGGCTCTAGTACAATTGTTGTCTGGGAGGAGGAACCGTATTTATCCGCCTTCTAGCCTGCCATCTGGGTTTCCAATTGGATTCCCAAACTTGTTGTTGGTATAACTGAGCGGAGGCTTGCTTACGAGAAAGATACTTGGGTTTGTAGACTCATTATCTATGAGCATTGTACTGCCGGTAGTACTAAGGTGCACGCTATTGTTGGTACTCCGATATAGCCTTCCTTCTCTTCTGTTGATGATGTTGTTGGTATGCTTGAGGGGCATACTGTTGATAATGGGTATCACGTCTTACAAGTTTATGAGGTTGTGTTTTCCGCTACTTATAATAAGAGCTAAGAGGCGGATTGGCAGCCTTTGGTTTCTGATAAGGGACAGCTGTAGCCTTTCCTTGTCTACAGGAGCATCCTTTGGAGCTTTCTTGGTTTCAGGAATGGGTTCCACTCACTTGACAAACACCATACTAATTTTGCCTTTATTGGAGAACGAGTCGTATCCCAAGCCACATTTGTCATGGACATACTGTCTAGTGATTAGGATGTATTCCATCTTCCTTGATGATTTCTAAAATGATTTTAAGATGGTCTCAAGTTCTCCTTCTCTTTTCTCGAGAAGCTGTATCTTAGCTTCTCGTAAACCATAATCATTTTCTTACATTGATTATGAGATATTACCTCATTTATCTCACTTGCAAGTTGATGATTTCTTTCCATGAGTTTTTCATGAGTGACCTTGCAGTTTTCGCAATCCAAAGACATATTTTCATAATTATTTTTCACCAAGTCATTTTTATCCTTCAGCTCTAGATTTGAAATAGTGAGCTGTAGGTTTTATTGTTTAAGCATCTCATGGGCTTTTCGAATGGTCCGAAACTCATTCATCATATTTTCAAAGGTATGTGACGCATTTAAAGGGTTGATTGAGATTGAGCTTACCTCATCGTCACTGTCATCGTCATCATATTCCTTTGCCATAAAGCACATGTAGGCTTTATCTTCGATTTCGTCGTTGGAGGAGTCACTGTCGGTGATGGCCTGTAGGCACTCTTCTGTTTTGATAGTTGTGGGCGTGGATTCTGATTCTCCGATCAGTGCCTTGAGCTTATTTCTCCAGACACATCTTTTCTAATCCTTCTCCTGTTGCGCAGCTTCTGGCAGCTTCTGTACTTTAGGATGAGGACATCTATTTGCATAGTGTCATGGTTTCCTATATTTTTAACATAGATTAAAGTCTCCTGATGAAGGTGACTCAGAGCTTACCTTGTTGAAGGATTTAGGCCTATAGGGAGCCTTTCCGAATTTCTTAATGAATTTACTAAATTTGTGCATGAGCAAGGTCATTTCATCTTGTGACAGGATGTCATCATCGCTGTCAGCGACTTTGAATGTGCTGGGGGTAGAGCTTTCTCTCCTGTCGGATATAGTATTCAGTGCAGTAGTCTTTACAGAGTACTCTTCATACTTTTCTCTCCTATCAATATCATACTCAAAAGCTTTGAGGTCAAAGAAGATCTCAAATGTAGATATGTCATTTAAACTACAAGACAAGTGTAGTTGTGGTCTTAATGTCCCATCGACAGGGAGTGATCTAAATATTTTGAGATTCTTCTCCTTTTGGGTATAAACTTTCCCCAAAGCTTCAACTTGACCTATGATGCCGGTAAATCTGAGATCAAGCTCCTTAAGTGTTGCAGTTGTTTTCATTTCAAAGAATTCAAACTGCTGAATGAGTTTTGAAATTTTGTTTTCTTTTGAGAACTCAGTTCCTTCACAAATTAACTTGAGTGTCTCCCAAATTCTTTGGCTGTCTTGCAGCTCTTTACCTTGGAGAATGTGCCTATGTCAAGAGTGATAAATAGCACATTCTTCGCGACGTTGTCCATATTTGCAAGCTTGCGACCATCGGTTGTCCACAGATTCCTATTTTTTTCAAGCATTTCTGCATTAGGTCGGCCTTTTATCCTGGCAGCTGGGTTGACCTTCACAATATTGATCTGTCCTTCCTGTATAACGAAGATCATTTCATCATGCATGGCGCCAAGATGGGCTTCCATCCTGATTCTCCAGTTATCAAACTTGTTAATGGAAAATATGAAGACTTTATTGATCATTGATGTATCCATGACAATAGTAGGACGAATGATATAAGTACAAAAATGGAGTTTTCAAAAGCTAGTAATTTGGATCTAATTCAGGTTAAAAATCGAATGATTCTTTATAGAATCAACCGCTCTTATACCATTTATTGGTCACAATATACCATCTTACAGCTTAGAATGGGGGGTTGAATAAGTTGTACTCATTTTCGTAGTTTGATTTGCATAGCCGAAGTCTTAGGCTAAGTTGTAAGTACAACTAGGCAGTTTCCTGTAGCTTTATGCTTACAGAGTTTTCAAACCAAGTATTCTAAAATCACAGGCAGTAGGAAGACAATAAGTACATAAAGTAATAACACATAAGTTTGTGGTTCGAGGTAAACCCCTCTACGTCCACAGGTTCTCCACACAGGAGTAAGAAATTTATTAAATTCAAGACGTACATAACTATATGATTTTAACTAAACCTATCGCTCTAGCATTCACATAGATTGATACAAGACTGAAGCTTAAGTCGTTCACATATATTGGTCGCAAGCTACTTTGACTTGCTTCTTCTCATACGTATTGAAGCTTCAGCCTTGAAGTTTATTCTTCCGATACAGGTTGGAATAGCTTGACTTAGTCCATATATGGCTAAGGGTCTAAGCAATAAGGTTTTGATGTATCACGAGTACTAACAACAACTGTAGGCTTCACTGTAGTTGTGCTGATATTTGTTGAGGATTTAGATATTTCTTCACTCAAGATATTCGTTGTTTGCTTGAAGAAATATATTGCTCTTTCATAATAAGTTCGTCAGTAAGTGAGCCGTTGAGTTCGTATATATGTGAGCAATGTCCTTTTGCTTGGGCATTTTATAACCATGGAAATAGAACCATTATAAATGTAGTCGTTGGCATGTTGGTGAGATTTAGACAGCTCTGATTGGTGGTTTTAAAATGTTTGAATTAAAGATGTTTTGCATTCAATGCTTCAAACATTCTTCTTTGATCGGCGTTAAATACTCTTCTATTTGCAATATCTTCTGCTACATTACATGATGTCATGTCAGCATTAAATGCTAGTTTGAAACCGTGAATACTGTGGGATTAAATAAAGGTTATTTCACAAAGGTTTAAAGTTCAGTCTATATCATATTTGATTTTGTGTTTTACTTTTCCTAAGTAAAAACCTACAGTGTCTTTGCTGTGGCCAACATTTCTTCATGCGGTGCGCTGGAGCTTAACTGTAGTATTTGACTTCTTTGGGCGTTGTATGAAGTGGCGCTATAGGGACAGGCTGTATGATGCATTTATGAAAACACTGTTGGGTTTTCCATGCATCGAATACATAATCAAGAGTAAAACGCAGCTGAAGAATTAATATGAAAACCTAATTTAGGATCTCATGCAGTAATTTAATTATTTGATTAAAGGGTTAATCGAATTTCCTTAATCCGACGATCAGATCTAGATCAGGACTAGAAGCAGATGAATATCTCCTTCCTCTTTGGGTGATCCACACACGAACAATTCCACAAGCCGGATTGCTAGATCCTTACGAATAATATTGATAAATAGTACAGCACAAATTCCTTACTCGAAGGTTTGTACTATTGATCAAGATCAACTAAGAAAAGAGGACTAGATGGCCGATCCGCAAATTCTACTGTAGAAGGAGATGGTCGATTTTTCTAAGAGATTAAGGGGGGGGATTTTTGGTGTTGTCTTTTTATAACAACTCCTTGTCATAGATCCCTTATTTATACTAAGTAATCCCTAGAGTCAAGACTCTAGTATTTGCTTAGTTACCCTTCAATCGATCAAATAATACAATATAATATCCAATATTATACATATTACTTATTATTTAATCTCCCCATAAATATAATATCCAATATTATATTTATGATTCCCAGTTAATATTTATTCCTGCTTGTTTATAATTGTCGTACGTGTGACCCAAAAGGCTTATATTATGTTGGTAATTATTTAATACCTTATTAAATAATAAATCATAAACGGCCTCTAGCAAGACAATATGATTACCCAAATAATATAAGTTAATCGTCCATTAAACCTTTTAACATGTCAAATTCCTTTGTCATACGATATCATATTTGAACTAAGTCATGGAGTATGTCATACTTATTTATGTTCAAATGCTTTCTCGATCTTATGTAGACTGATTGAATCAAATGACTGTTTATTTGAGCATGGCCATGCATTTCCTTCAGTCCTACTTATCGAGGGCCCCAACAGATATATCTCTCACTAAAGAGAGGGACAAATCCCCATATTGATTATTCATTTCCCTCTACATGACTCCCACTAATCCCGATCGCTAACCTTTATGATCACCATGTTTCAGACGACATTGGATTACGTCAAGGCATAGCAGTTATCATGCTGGACTCTATGATAATCTCAGGTTTAAGGATTTATTGACATACTGTTATATTGAGATTCACTTATGACATTTCCATGTAGTGATCTCAATATGGGTCTGTCCAGTATTGGTTCTCCAACCAATACCCATAAGATTGATCTGTACCATACGTGTAATCATCCAATGGTTATCAATCAAACTTATACTAGTATATCAATCACTCAAGTCTCTACTGAACGTGATTGTACCAGGGATATTTGAATAATCTTATTATTCGTGAATAACTATTATTCTATTATTATAATATTAAAAAATGCACACATTGTAATAATCAATGAGAAATAAATGATATCAGATAACTTTATTTAAATGTGACAATTACAAATCTAGGCACATCGAATGTCCTAGGGCACTATTCCTAACAATCTCCTACTTTCACTAGGACCATTCATTCATGACTTTTAGTCCTATCGCTCTACATGCTCAACATGCTTTCCTTGTGAGAGAGGCTTGGTAAGTGGATCAGCAACATTCTCTTCCGTTGCTACTTTGCATATTGCAATATGTCCTCGTCTGACGATCTCCCTGACTAGGTGATGTTTTCTGAGTATATGTTTGGAATTATGATGGGACTTGGGCTCTTTAGCTTGTGCAAGAGCACCATTATTGTCACAATAAAGGCTTATGGTACCCTGGATGGTCGGTACCACTCCTAGTTTGGTAACAAACTTCTTGATCCATATGGCTTCCTTAATTGCATCCGATGCTGCCAGGCACTCAGCTTCTGTTACAGAATCAGCAACTGTGCTTTGCTTGGAACTCTTCCAACTCACATCACCTCCATTCAATACAAACACATAACCAGTTTGCGATTTAGAATCGTCTCTGTTGGTTTCGAAACTTGCATTGGCATAACTGTTTACAGCCAGCTCGTTTCCTACCCCTCCGTAAATTACGAAAGCATCCTTAGTTCTTCTTAAGTACTTTAGGATGGTTTTCACTGCTGTCCAGTGACTTTCACCTGGATTCGATTGGTATCGACTTGTCATGCTAAGGGCAAACGATACATCTGGTCGAGTACATATCATGGCATACATGATCGATCCAATGGCCGAAGAGTATGGTATTTTGATCATGCAGGCTCGCTCATCAGGAGTCGAAGGACTCTGAGTCTCACTCAGATGAATGCCATGTGACATTGGCAAGAGCCTCTCTTGGAGTCTTGCATATTGAACCTCTTCAATATTTTATTATTGTAGGTACATTGACTCAAACCAATCAATCTCTTGACCTATCTCTATAGATTTTTATCCCAGGAATGCAAGCAGCTTTTCTTAAGTCTTTCATTGAGAAACAACTTCTCAACCAAGTCTTGACTGTCTGCAGGGTGGGTATGTCATTTCCAATGAGTAATATGTCATCTACATATAAGACTAAGACAACAATATACTCTCCTTCTTGTACACACATGGTTCATCTTCACTTTGAATAAACCCAAACTCTTTGACAGTTTCATCAAAGCGAAGATTCCAGCTCCGAGAAACATGCTTCAACCCATAAATAGATCTTTTAAGTCTACAAACCTTTTTAGAATTTTCTGGATGAACAAAAAACCCTAAGGTTGTGTCATGTACACATTCTCGAGTACATTTTCATTAAGGAAAGCTGTTTTGACATCCATTTGCCATATTTCGTAATCATAGTATGCAGCAATGGCAATTAAAATTCAAATTGATTTAAGCATGACTACTGGCGAAAAAGTCTCATCATAGCCAACACCATGAATCTGCCTATAACCTTTTGCCACTAGTCTAGCTTTATAGGCTTGCAGATTATCGTCCATATCTTTCTTCTTTTTTGTAGATTGCACCTAATGGTTTTAACACCCTCAGGTGGATCTATCAAGTTCCAAACTTGATTGTCATACATGGACTGCATCTATGACTTCATGGATTTTAGCCATTCCTCGGACTCTGGTCCTGAAGCAGCTTCTGTATATCTACTAGTCTCATTATCTATGAGCGATGTGTCATCATCCTCTGTCACGAGATAACCATATCTCTCAGGTTCATGTCACATCCTATCAGATCTGCGAGGGACTTGTGTACTTTGAATGGGCTCTTCAACCGATTGTTGAGCCTGTTCAGTTTCCATCGTTGAAGCGATGTCTTCTTGTGATTCTCGAGTTTCCTCGAGAATTACTCTTCTCCCACTGTCTCTTTTGGAAATAAATTCCCTTTCTAAGAATCCAGCATTTCGAGCAACAAAAACTTTGTTCTCTGCGGGTTTATAAAAGTAATATCCTTTAGTCTCATTAGGATATCCCACAAATAAACATCTTTCAGATCTAGCTGCCAGTTTATCAAACACTTGGCGTCTTACGAACGCTTCGCAACCCCAGATCTTTAGAAAAGACAAGTTTGGTCTCTTATCAGTCCATTTCTCAAATGGTGTCTTTTCAACTGCTTTAGATGGAACACGGTTAAGGGTGAATGCTGCCGTTTCTAAGGCGTGGCCCAAAATGATAATGGAAGCTCTGTTCGACTCATCATGGATCAGACCATATCTAATAAAGTTCGATTCTTCCTCTCGGACACTCCGTTATGCTGAGGTGTTCCGGGAGGAGCAAGTTGTGAAATAATTCCGCAACTCTTAAGATGATTATCGAATTCTTAGCTCAAGTATTCGCCACCTCACTCCGATCGAAGGGCTTTAATTGTCTTGCCAAGTTGATTTTGTACTTCACTCTGGAATATTTTGAACATTTCAAAAGATTCATGTTTATGCTTCATAAGATAAATATATCCATACTGACTAAAATCATCGGTAAATGTGATGAAGTATTGGTATCCGCCTCTGGCATGTGTTCTAATAGGTTCGCATACATCAGTATGTACTAGGCCTAATAGATCACTAGCCCTTTCTCCATGACCGGTGAAAGGATTCTTTGTCATCTTGCCCAATAAACATGATTTGCATGTCCCATATGATTCATAGTTAAAAGAGTCTAAAAGTCCATCATTGTGGAGTTTAGAAATGCATTTCTTGTTTATGTGACCAAGTCGACAATGCCATAAGTATGTCGGATTAGAATCATTAAGCTTAGGTTTCTTGGATGCTATGTTATAGACTTTCAAAGTATTAGACTCATCTCGATCAATATTGTAAAGGTCAGTATATAACTTTGCAGTACCATAAAGCAAGTCATCAAAGAAAATACGAATAATCTTATTCTTAATAAGAAAACTGTAACCTTCACAATCTAATGTAGAAACTGAAATAATATTTATATTCATAGCAGGAACATAATAGCAATTGTTCAAAACCAACAAAACCCATTGGGTAAAACTAGATCATAAGTTCCTACGTCTAGTGCAACAAATCTTGCTCCATTGTCGACTCTTATATCCACTTCCCTTTTTTTCAGCTCTCAACTGCTTCTTAACCCCTGCACATTTGTACAAATGTGAGATCCACATCCAGTATCCAATACCCAGGAGTTAGAAGTAGATAAGTTAACTTCTATAATAAATATACCTGTGGCAGTCTCACTACCCTTAGTACGCTTTAGCTCTTCCAAGTAAACCTTGTAATTTCTTTTCCAGTGTCCTGGTCTATTGTAATGATGGCAATTTCCATCTTTGGGAGCTTTGGCCTTGAAAACAGGCTTAGTAGGGTCTTTAGATTTGGCAACTTTTGCCTTACCCTTGCCCTTGCCTTTGTTCTTGAAGGACTTCCCTTTGCTGACCATCAGCACGTGGCCTGGTTTCTTCTTTATATTCTGCTTAGCCATTTTAAGCATCCCATGTAGCTCAGCAATGGACTTCTCCATCTCATTCATATTATATTTCATAATGAACTGATCGAAACTATCGGGCAATGAGTTTAGGATCACATCCGTGGAGTGCTACTTAGAAAGTGGAAAACCAAGCCTATCAAGATGATCAATATATCCTTTCATCTTGAGTACATGAGTGCTGACAGATGTCCCCTCAACTATCTTGAAAGCATATAAGGCTTTAAATGTCTTATACCTTTCTTGCCTAGCATGCTTCGAGAAAATATCCTTGAGGTGAGCATTAAGCTCATAGGCCTCCATTTCTTCCAGATTCTTCTGAAGTTCTGGACAAATGGTAGCCAACATAAGACAACTGGCATCAATGGAATCATCACAATTTTTCTTCCATTTGTCTTTTATTTCTTTGTTTGCATTGTCAGCTAGCTCATGTAATATCCGGAATTTCTACTACTGTTGTTTGATATTATTTTATCCGAGTTATATTGTACAGCATGAAATCTGTACAGTAGGGATAAAATAAATGAAGGACTGAGATGTCAGTATTGGTATAATTGTCGTATTTGGTCGACAATTGTATTTGAGGATATAATGTGTTGAGTAATGTATATTTGATATGCCGTATGTTCGTATTTGATATGTCGAGATGTTGGACAAGGATAGCTGAAAATGGCTAAGTATAGCCTTATTAGCGCACGCTGATATTCATGCATAGCGCACGCTATCGTGCAGGATTAGCGCACGCTACGTTCATAGGTTAGCATACGCTAATGTAGTCCGATCAGAAGGAATCTGCGTATGGACCCGGCTGCTTTCGGCGCACGTTCTGGTAAGTCAACGGTTGTTGTCCTGAAGTATTAGCGCACGCTAAAATATTAGGCTTAGCGCACGCTAACTATGTATCAGTCAACAAGGAATCTTATCCTTGCTAGATGCTGTCGGAATGTGGGGGCGAGTGGTAGGTGAACACGGTAGTAAGTCAACTTCGGATAGCGCACGCTAAGAGTAAGGACTTGCGTACGCTAGACATGATGATTTATGTACGTTAATGCATGGGCATTACGTACGTAAGGTAGTTTACGAAGCAAGACAGTAGCCTCTGGACTGCGATAGCGCACGCTAACAAAGTCAGTTAGCGCACGCTAAGGCTAGCGCACGCTAAACATAAGGGTTTAGCGCACGCTAGTGGTGCATTCTATATAAAGGGACAAACGGGTGTCATGAAACATTTCGTCCATTTCTTTCCTTTCACCCGATAGAGACAACCTTGTGAGAACATTTGGAGTTCCTAAACAATGAGTGATGATCCACTTTAACAAGATTAAAGATGGAAATCATGGAGTAAAGCTTTGTTCTTGAAATCATTGGTGATTCTTGGAAATCAATCCTTTCCTTCAAAAAAGGTAATTACTCTTCACTTTGAGATTTTGTTTTGGATTGTATATGATGTTCTTGAGTTGATGATTATCATATAAACAAGTTGATGAGCATGACAACGAGTTGGATTACCGTACTAAGTTAGTGTTGTTATCAATATATGAGTATTGATATGTTTCGTATGGTTTTGGATGGAATTCAAGATATATGTTGAGGTAATTCCCTTCTTCAATTCGGATTTTTGATGTTTTGTCGTTGGTTACTTCGTATGGTAACGATTATGGTGATGCTACTGTGATTCTTGAAGTTATGTGAATTGTATGTCGAAGAACATGATGAATAAGGATTTTTAGATGTTAGAACACATCGGATTTTATCATTTTATGGATCATGAACGTGAATTTGGATAATTCGTGTTCTTGAAGAGCTATTAAATTATATGTCATGATTGTTATGAAATCCTTAATCTCGAGATGAGTTGATCATTGTCATGATGGAAGTGTTAGACGATGCTTGAAATGCATGCCATGCACGACATTAGCGCACGCTACGTTCTTGCCTAGCGCGCGCTAACGGGAGCAACTTAGCGCACGCCACGTTAGTTGATTAACGTGCGCTAAGTAGGCGACGATGGATATTTTTGTGTTTTGATTAGGAATTCGTGATGGTTTGACTTGGTTGGTTACATTTGTGTTTATTCGAGGTTGTGTTGAACCGTTGAGTTCGATTGGTTAATATTGTCAGTTGTTGATTGTTATCGGATATGTGTTATTTGATTTCTTCGATCGGTTGAGATTGCTGATCGGTGATTATAACCGGATATTGCGGTCGTGTTCGAGTATGTCCATTGTATTGCTTTTGATCGAATTTGAGGAGCTCGTAGACAAAGGCAATGTGTTCGGCAACAGCTTCGTGGTATCGGTATCGAGGCAAGTTATTACTTGCTCAGTTATAATATTTAATGAATGGTTTCAGTTTCATTTCGTTTATAATGCATATAGCGATGATTATTATTGTGAACTCTGGGTATCCGGATCGCATATCGTTCTTTCGATTCTGGGAGGTAAATCATAATGAATATGCTTTATCTCAGTTATTGGTATGTTCGAGTATCGAGGTTACATTATGGTAAGGACGAGGATATGAGTATCTATAGTTCGTTGTACGTTTGGATCGCCGAGCAGTGGGGATAATCTTCGGTGATGATTGGACGTCGAGGTTGCTTCCGAAGGACTCGGGGCAAGTATTCCATATTGGTCACGGTTTTATGTTATTTATTTTGGTCTCGTACATTCTCTTTCATGTTGTTGAACATGAAGTCGTCCTAGTATATTGTCATGTTGTCGTGCATGTTATGTTGTTCATGTGGATGAACGTGTTGATTTGCATATGTGTATGCATATTGTGTTGTTTTTGTTGTGTAAATAATCCGATGGGATTATGAGGATCTATCTTGAGAAGCTGGATCGAATGTCCACCATGCGTTGGTTCGACGGGAACATCATGGGGATCTATCTTGAGGGCGCTGGATCGTTGGACAGTTTTCCACCAAGCGTTGGTTCGACGGGTTCATCATGGGGATCTATGCTGAGGGCGCTGGATCGTTGGATTTCCAGGATTGTGTTGATGGAATCTGGTGAATTCGCATCATTGATTTTATAATGTGTTGTTGTTCTCATGTGGGTTGTTAGTTATCCACCTTATGTTGATCTGATAGGATCAACAAAGGGATCTATCTTGGTATTTGGATCGTCGGATTTCCATTGAGTATACGTGATTGTTATTGTTGTGATCATATTGACGTGGTCATATGAGTATGCCTTTGTAGGTCGTGTGTTAGGACCTTGTCCGTATTGCATTGATCTGATCTCGGATTAGACTGGTATGATTGTCGTGGCACTTCATATCTCGAGGTATGTTCCGTATTTCTTTGGTATTTGTCTTTGATGGACGATCGGTTATCCTCTTGGGATTTGATGATGTTATTCGATGGATCGTATTGGTCAGAAATGGTATATTTCCGTATCGTGAGTTGGTTATGACAGTTTGAGAACCTTGAGTATTGTTTGAGGTACGACTTATATTATGTTCGAGTTTATTGGTAAATCGAGTACATGATGTGAAATGTGATAATGGCTACTCTGATGAGAATCACTTGAGTAAGCAAAGTTATGGCGGTAAGATTACATTGGTCGTATTCTTATGTTGTATTCTCATTGGTATGTTATTATTAATGTTATGTGACCGTTATCATTGTTGGATATTATGGCTGACCCCGTCGTGGGATTTCTTTTAGGTTCTCGGAGTATCGAGCTTGTAGCGGTCGTGAAGAGATGAGCTTCCCGGAGGATACTGGCTAGGACATGTTCTGTGCATTGAGTTTCTTGATCGGTTCTTGTATTCCGCTGCTAGAGTATCTTTATGGTTGGTCTTTTTCCACTGCGTGAGTATTTTGAGACGCTCTTTTGGTATCTGGTAACTGAGGTTACTTTGGAAATCGTTTTCTGAACTTTTGAGTGTCGACTGTTTGGCCTTGCGATTTCAAATGAGTTTTACGACGGTTTTTGATAAATGGATTTTATAAGTCTTTGTGAATTTTAAAGTTAGTACCGTCGTTGGCCTCTTGGGCATTTGTAAATGTTTGCGAAAATTTCATTTTAGCCTTGTGGGTTCCATCTCGGGGCCCACGGCGCTGTAATATTTCTGGTTAAATCTGGGGGTGTTACAGAATATGGTATCGGAGCTTAGGTTGAGAAAACCTAGGCATTTGGGTCGAGTTGGGTCGTGTTTTTGTTGCGTCATTCGAGTTGTCGATTGAGAAATACTAGAGCCGTGAGTCTTTGTTGTTCACTCAGGCTTGTGCGTTATCGGATTTGCCAGTATCGTACTGGGCTTGTTATAACTTTTCCAAATGGTGTTTACGTGATATATTGTGTTCTTGAGTTGCACTGAGTTTGCAAAACGTGAGTTTTGAAAATACATGTCAGTATTTTCTTGAGTCTAGACATGTGCGATTATCACGGGAATCGTCGGCTTCACGATCTGTAAGTATTCGGATTTTGAATTTCATTGAGATTTACCGTTCTAAGTTGATATGTTTTGAGATTCACAGATATTA
Source organism: Orobanche coerulescens (assembly GCA_033398695.1). Classification (NCBI taxonomy): domain Eukaryota; kingdom Viridiplantae; phylum Streptophyta; class Magnoliopsida; order Lamiales; family Orobanchaceae; genus Orobanche; species Orobanche coerulescens. The sequence continues at coordinate 102,219,061 of CM065813.1, read as the reverse complement.
TGCATTTCAATATAAGGTGACAGAGTTGGGATAGGATTGATGATCTTGAGAAGTTATGATTTTGGAAATCAGTATATCAGCTAGATTTTGGAACGGAATTGTGTAATCGGGAGAAGGACTATGGATTGTTGAGAAGAACATGTAGCATGTTAATTCATTTGGGATACATGAACTGTTTTGAGCATTTGAAAATGATACTTTTCAAAATGAATATTTTACGGATGTTTTACGGAAAATGATTTTGGGCCGAGACCCAATTGATTTTGAAATGGTTTTATAACTCAGGACTTGGGTTCGAAAGAGGGTTTTCTACTTTTTAAACTTTTTGTAATGCGGAATGAGATACGGGCTGAGACCCTAATGTTTCTAACGGCTTTTCTGTTTTCTTAAAACTCCCGAGATTTGTAAAATACTTTACCAATCGTTTACCTATGTTATTTCCGCCTTTCGAGGCTTTGGTTTACTTGTTCAAATTGAACCTCTAGGGAAGTCTTTATTGTGTGGATTTGTTTCAATATTTTGTCATATCATATTTAAGGTGATCCAGGATGGGTTAATGGTGACGTTGCTAGTCATGTGTGGAAAAGGAGTTTAGTCGGAATTTATATATTGAAATTTTGGAACTCGATCGTGTGGTTTTCCGATGGAATATCAGTGGATATTGGTGACGAACCGAATTTGTATACAGGAGTATGGATATAGTCGAGCATTTGCATACTTTTCATTTTAAAACTTCGAAATCGTGTGGATTCGAAGGAAACTGTTATCAAATACTTGGCACCATCGAGCCAAGTTAATTTTTCGAAAATTGATTTTGTGGTCTTACCAAAATTTATGTTTTGAGTTTTCAAACTCTTGAAAGAATTTTCGAAAATTTGTCTTTTGACAAGAATATATGATTTCAAACTGGTTTTGAAAATGTGATTGATGTACATACGCATTTAGTGCATAATGCTATTATGGTGAAGATATGAGTGTGACTCACGAACTGGATAGTACATCAGTATGGTACGATGAAAGAGGTTCGAACGTTAGTATGGTAGTTTGGTTATCCAGAGATGATCGGTTGATTTATCGGATAAGAGAAAAAAATACTGCGTGTAGCAGGTTCGGGTACATCATGTAATTTTGGAAACTGGGGATTTTGTGAAACCGGGACATATGTGCTATGTGATTCCATTGGTACGGTAGTAGCGCGATTTTACCACAGTGATTCTGGAATGATTTCCTTGTAAGTGCAAATTTGGGGATGGTGACCCCACGCTGGTTGTTTTGGATATTGAGTGGTCGTTTCCACTCCGTGTATGATTGGGTATGTTCGTCAGTTTGTGATTGGTTGTTCATATGCCGAGGGGTATGTTCGCCAGTCGGATATGTTTATTGAGATCCACTGTATGTGATCGGTGTGTCGTTTTGAGAATTTTGCTTTTTCGTATATCTGTTTCTGTGGTTCTGTGTTGATAGTGTTGGAGTTTACCGTGTGAAGGTATTCTCGATTTCCGTTGATCGTTCGTTGGTTGTATTGGAGTTTATCACGTTGATGATATTCTCGATTGTGTTTTGACCTCTGGTTGGTCAGATTGGAATTTATCATGTCGATGATAAATTCGGTTGATTGTTGATCATTGTTGGTGATCATCGGCGTTGATTGTCTATCGATGTTTCGGGATTCGTTGCCATTGTATTGAGCAGTTGTTTCACAGATACATCGGATATTATTCGTTTTATCAGAATTGAGACTTGATTATGTAATCAGGCAGACAGGATTTGATTCGGGCAGATTGTTTCATCCGAAGACGATATCTTTTGTTGAGACTCAGAGAATTGTAATCGTAGCGTATTGGGGTATGCGGTGAGATCGCTTGCTAGTATCTCCGGAGATCGTCGACCTGCGTATTTGGAAGTATGCTCTTTTGGATATTCGGTAATGATGATGATAAATCGTTGTCGTGATGGTTTTGGGATATTTTGAGTTGAACGGTATGTTTGTTCGTTTTATGACGGATTGCAAGTTTCGAGGACGAAACTTATTTTAAGGGGTGTAGAATGTAATATCCGGAATTTCTACTACTGTTGTTTGATATTATTTTATCCGAGTTATATTGTACAGCATGAAATGCATGCAATAGGGATAAAATAAATGAAGAGCGAGATGTCAGTATTGGTATAATTGTCGTATTTGGTCGACAATTGTATTTGAGGATATAATGTGTTGAGTAATGTATATTTGATATGCCGTATGTTCGTATTTGATATGTCGAGATGTTGGACAAGGATAGCTGAAAATGGCTAAGTATAGCCTTATTAGCGCACGCTGATATTCATGCATAGCGCACGCTATCGTGCAGGATTAGCGCACGCTACGTTCATAGGTTAGCGTACGCTAATGTAGTCCGATCAGAAGGAATCTGCGTATGGACCATTGCTTTCGGCGCACGTTACGTAAGTCAACGGTTGTTGTCACGAAGTATTAGCGCACGCTAAAATATTAGGCTTAGCGCACGCTAACTATGTCGATCGACAAGGAATCTTATCCTTGCTAGATCTTTGTCGGAATGTGGGGGCGAGTGGTAGGTGAACACGGTAGTAAGTCAACTTCGGATAGCGCACGCTAAGAGTAAGGACTTGCGTACGCTAGACATGATGATTTACGTACGTTAATGCATGGGCATTACGTACGTAAGGTAGTTTACGAAGCAAGACAGTAGCCTCTAGACTGCGATAGCGCACGCTAACAAAGTCAGTTAGCGCACGCTAAGGCTAGTGCACGCTAAACATAATGGTTTAGCGCACGCTAGTGGTGCATTCTATATAAAGGGACAAACGGGTGTCATGAAACATTTCGTCCATTTCTTTCCTTTCACCCGATAGAGACAACCTTGTGAGAACATTTGGAGTTCCTAAACACTGAGGGATGATCCTCTTTAACAAGATTAAAGATGGAAATCATGGAGTAAAGCTTTGTTCTTGAAATCATTGGTGATTCTTGGAAATCAATCCTTTCCTTCAAAAAAGGTAATTACTCTTCACTTTGAGATTTTGTTTTGGATTGTATATGATGTTCTTGAGTTGATGATTATCATATAAACAAGTTGATGAGCATGACAACGAGTTGGATTACCGTACTAAGTTAGTGTTGTTATCAATATATGAGTATTGATATGTTTCGTATGGTTTTGGATGGAATTCAAGATATATGTTGAGGTAATTCCCTTCTTCAATTCGGATTTTTGATGTTTTGTCGTTGGTTACTTCGTATGGTAACGATTATGGTGATGCTACTGTGATTCTTGAAGTTATGTGAATTGTATGTCGAAGAACATGATGAATAAGGATTTTTAGATGTTAGAACACATCGGATTTTATCATTTTATGGATCATGAACGTGAATTTGGATAATTCGTGTTCTTGAAGAGCTATTAAATTATATGTCATGATTGTTATGAAATCCTTAATCTCGAGATGAGTTGATCATTGTCATGATGGAAGTGTTAGATGATGCTTGAAATGCATGCCTTTGCACGACATTAGTGAGCGCTCGTTCTTGCCTAGCGCGTTAACGGGAGCAACTTAGCGCACGCTTCGTTAGTTGATTAACGTGCGCTAAGTAGGCGACGATCAAGTATTTTTGTGTTTTGATTAGGAATTCGTGATGGTTTGACTTGGTTGGTTCTTGTGTTTATTCGAGGTTGTGTTGAACCGTTGAGTTCGATTGGTTAGTATTGTCAGTTGTTGATTGTTATCGGATATGTGTTATTTGATTTCTTCGATAGGTTGAGATTGCTGATCGGTGATTATAACCGGATATTGCGGTCGTGTTCGAGTATGTCCATTATATTGCTTTTGATCGGGGCGGAGGAGCTCGTAGACAAAGGCAATGTGTTCGGCAGCAGCTTGTGGTATCGGTATCGAGGCAAGTTATTACTTGCTCAGTTATAATATTTAATGAATGGTTTCAGTTTCATTTCGTTTATAATGCATATAACGATGATTATTATTGTGAACTCTGGGTATCCGGATCGCATATCGTTCTTTCGATTCTGGGAGGTAAATCATAATGAATATGCTTTATCTCAGTTATTGGTATGTTCGAGTATCGAGGTTACATTATGGTAAGGACGAGGATATGAGTATCTATAGTTCGTTGTACGTTTGGATCGCCGAGCAGTGGGGATAATCGTCGGTGATGATTGGACGTCGAGGTTGCTTAGAAGGACTCGGGGCAAGTATTCCATATTGGTCACGGTTTTATGTTATTTATTTTGGTCTCGTACATTCTCTTTCATGTTGTTGAACATGAAGTCGTCCTAGTATATTGTCATGTTGTCGTGCATATTATGTTGTTCATGTGGATGAACGTGTTGATTTGCATATGTGTATGCATATTGTGTTGTTTTTGTTGTGTAAATAATCCGATGGGATTATGAGGATCTATGCTGAGGGCGCTGGATCGAATGTCCACCATGCGTTGGTTCGACGGGATCATCATGGGGATCTATGATGAGGGCTGGATCGTTAGACGGAGTTTTCCACCATGCGTTGGTTCGTGGGATCATCATGGGGATCTATCTTGAGGGCTGGATCGTTGGATTACCGGTATTGTGTTGATGGAATCGGTGAATTCGCATCATTGATTTTATCATGTGTTGTTGTTCACATGTGTATTGTTAGTTATCCACCTTATGTTGATCGATAGGATCAACAAAGGGATCTATCTTGAGAATTGGATCGTCGGATTTCCATTGAGTATACGTGATTGTTATTGTTGTGATCATATTGACGTGGTCATATGAGTATGCATTTGTAGGTCTTGTGTTAGGACCTTGTCCGTATTGCATTGATCTGATCTCGGATTAGACTGGTATGATTGTCGTGGCACTTCATATCTCGAGGTATGTTCCGTATTTCTTTGGTATTTGTCTTTGATGGACGATCGGTTATCCTCTTGGGATTTGATGATGTTATTCGATGGATCGTATTGGTCAGAAATGGTATATTTCCGTATCGTGAGTTGGTTATGACAGTTTGAGAACCTTGAGTATTGTTTGAGGTACAGTACTTATATTATGTTCGAGTTTATTGGTAAATCGAGTACATGATGTGAAATGTGATAATGGCTACTCTGATGAGAATCACTTGAGTAAGCAAAGTTATGGCGGTAAGATTACATTGGTCGTATTCTTATGTTGTATTCTCATTGGTATGTTATTATTAATGTGATGTGACCGTTATCATTGTTGGATATTATGGCTGGCCCCGTCGTGGGATTTCTTTTAGGTTCTCGGAGTATCGAGCTTGTAGCGGTCGTGAAGAGATGAGCTTCCCGGAGGATACTGGCTAGGACATGTTCTGTGCATTGAGTTTCTTGATCGGTTCTTGTATTCCGCTGCTAGAGTATCTTTATGGTTGGTCTTTTTCCGATGCGTGAGTATTTTGAGACGCTCTTTTGGTATCTGGTAACTGAGGTTACTTTGGAAATCGTTTTCTGAACTTTTGAGTGTCGACTGTTTGGCCTTGCGATTTCGAATGAGTTTTACGACGGTTTTTGATAAATGTATTTTATAAGTCTTTGTGAATTTTAAAGTTAGTACCGTCGTTGGCCTCTTGGGCATTTGTAAATGTTTGCGAAAGTTTCATTTTAGCCTTGTGGGTTCCATCTCGGGGCCCACGGCGCTGTAATATTTCCGGTTAAATCTGGGGGTATTACAGCTCATCGGTAATTTCTTCCTCAAGAACATAAAACTTTCTTTCTTTCTTGAGAACTATTCTCAAGTTCCGGATCCAATTCAGATAGTTGCTGCCGTTTTCTTTGAGCTTATCCTTCTCAAGGACTGATCGCAGTGAAATGGTGGACGTGTTGTTGGATGCCATTCTATATTATCTACAAAATTCAATGTACAAAGTATTTAGTCACATTATTTTATTTCTGGAAAAATACTCCCACTAAAACAAAGTATCCTCATTTTACAACATTTGCAATTTAGTTGGCTAAAACCCCATTTTGCACATTCTAAACTCAGCTTTGGCATGACGCCTAGAATTGAGATACTTTAGGTGGATAACTCTTTATCGATTACATCATATGTAACTCTTAGATTATATTCATGGGATTTGGCATCTTTTGCCCAAGTATGTTATAATCCCATCTTATGCCTTAAGGTTCAAAACTCTTGAATTCTTAGTTCATTAAGGACATTTACCAAATTTGTCATGCAGGTAAATTGTATGCATGCAGGTAAATTGATCTTTGTTGTTTACTTTTTCATCTGAATAAACTGTCTGAATAACGAAATGACCGATTTACCTGAATATGAATTATAATTTATTTTATAAATTGTTGTTTATTTTTTAAACAATATAAATGATATAATCCAAAAATCAAGACATAAATTCATAAAGTACTTAAAAATCCAATTTCAAATACAAAGAAGTCAAGGTCAAACACAAAGTAGCCAAATTCAAACACAAAATAGACAAATTTAAATATTATTGAAAAATCAAATTTGACTCAGCTTCTATATATATATATATATTATTTAAATTTAAACAAAATATTATACATAAATAATTCAATTTTGTATGTAAGTAATATATAAAATATTTAATACGTATATAAATAATACATATAATATACAATATATATTTATATATAGAAATATATTTTAAATAGATAAGAATATATATAATAAATATTATACATATGAGTAAATGTTAATATATAAGTAATATATAATATTTATTTATATATTCATAATATATATGATATTTTGTATATACAAAAGTTTATTTATACAATAATATATAGTAACAAATATTATATATAAATTAATAACGTATATTATTTTTATATGAATAATATATATTACATTCATTTATATTAAAACCTAAATTTTTTATATTGTATATATAAATGAGTATATATAATGAGGACAGGAGAGTCATTTTATTGTCCTAAATTATTTATATTGTATATATAAATGTGTGGTTTTCAATTAGGGGTAGGGGAGTCATTTTTTTGTCTTATGGGGACAACACCCCTTTTCGTGGTTAATGAATAAGTCATTTTTGTCTGCGCGAATAAGCATTAAGCCATAAGTAAACACATCCAAACGTCTGAGCGAATAAGACATTTTACCCATTAAGGTGATTAAGTCACAAGTAAACAACCCCTAAAACACATAGGTATCACCATTACCCATCCTACCTTACTAAGATAATCCGAGTGCCCAGCTTTGGCATGACCCACTGAAGATGATCGAAGTCTTGATAGGTGTTTTTCAAATGAAGGACATTTAAAACTTTTAACGAGGGATTTTTATCCTATGTTAATGTCTATATTTGCTAACATACATCTAAACATACAAAACATCACATACATGCATAAATTTAAACATACATCACATCACATGACAATTAAAAATATAGGACCGTGTATAACATGACCATAATTCCTAACGTGATTTCCATGAGCCAACATGAAAATCACAAGGGTCAACCAAGGTTGCAATTGGTTTTCATTGATCTTCCCAACTCCTTGGAACATCATACGCGATCAATTGGCTCCTCGAGTCCGTCCTTCTCGTCCTTCATGTCTTCATTACATTAATGAAATTTAACACTACATTAGTAAATTAAATTACAAGAGGTGAAAACGACACGCAAGCGGTAAAACAATAAATAATTCAAATAGGCGACTCACAGGCCGTAAAATCAATTATAATTAAACGACACGCAGGCCGTAAAACCATCCCAAAATTAAATGGAAAATATCCAATCACATTGGTCAATTTATGGTCATACCATACACCAAACATCTACTAAAAATTAATTATCACATAATTAATTAATCAAAATATTAAAATTAATTATCAAATAATTAATTAAAGACAATATTAATCTGCCTGACAGTCAGATATAAGAATAGTATCCGATCAAAAATCAACAATCTGGATCCCTAGCTCAGACGGCCGAGCGCGCCTCTCCCCCTCACGGCCGCGCGGGTTCAAATCCCACCGGCCGCAAAAAATTCATTTTTAAAACATTAATTTTGATTTTTCAAAACAGGAGTCAAGTAGAATATCAGCGAACAAGATTCACAAAAGGTGTTCCAGCTACGATGGACGGGCGCGGCCTGCAGCTGAACCAGCACGGTTTCGAATCCCTTTGGCCGCGGTATATTTTTACTATTTTACCCCGGCCTGCGGCTGAACCAGCACGGGTTCGAATACCTTTGGCCGCGGTATATTTTTGCTATTTTACCGAGGCCCGCGTGTCCTGGTCCGACCGTGCAGGCACGAATCCGCCCGCACTGCGTGAACTGCTGAATCATTGTGCTATTCAGGCTTGATTAAGACTGATGATCTATGCGAAAAACACTCCAAAAAATTGTTTTTAAACAATCCGATTTAATCAAATTAAACCAGAAAAACTTATTTTATAAAATCTATATTTTATAAATATAATCAAGAACATAATTTACACATAAACATGTTCTTACCACTGTTGGATTTTCTATGCATCGAATACATAAATCAAGAGTAAAACGAAGCGGAAGAATTAATATGAAAACTCAATTTAGGATCTCATGCAGTAATTTAATTATTTGATTAAAGGGTTAATCGAATTACCTTAATCCGTCGAACAAATCTAGATCCTGACTAGAAGCAGATGAATATCTCCTTCCTCTTTGGGTGATCCACACACGAAAAATTCCACAAGCCGGATTGATAGTACCTTACGAATAATATTGATAAATAGTACAACACAAATTCCTTACTCGAAGGTTTGTACTATTGATCAAGATCAACTAAGGGAAGAGGACTAGATAACCGATTCGCAAATTCTACTGTAGAAGGAGATGGCCGATTTTTCTAAGAGATTGGGGGGGGGGGGGGGGGGTTGGTGTTGTCTTCTTATGACAACTCCTTGTCATAGATCCCTTATTTAAACTAAGTAATCCCTAGAGTCAAGACTCTAGTATTTGCTTAGTTACCCCTCAATTTATCAAATAATACAATATCATATCCAATATTGTACATATTCCTTATTATTTAATCTCCTCATAAATATAATATCCAATATTATATTTATTATTCCCAGTTGATATTTATTCATGCTTGTCTATAATTGTCGTACGTGCGATCCAAAAGGCTTACATTAGGTTGGCAATTATTTAATACCTTATTAAATAATAAATCATAAGCGGCCTCTAGCAAGACCTTATGATTACACAAATAATATAAGTTAATAATCCATTAAACCTTTTAACGTGTCAAATTTCTTTGTCACGTGATATCATGTTTGAACTAAGTCATGGAGTCTGTCATACTTATTTATGTTCAAATGCTTTCTCGATCTTAAGTAGACTGATTGAATCAAATGACTCTTCATTTGAGCATGTCCATGGATTTCCTTCAGTCCTACTTATCGAGGGCCCCAACAGATATCTCTCTCACTAAAGAGAGGGACAAATTCTCATCTTGATTATTCATTGCCCTCTACATGACTCCCACTAATCCCGATCGCTAACCTTTATGATTACCATATTTCAGATTACGTTTGATTACGTAAAGCCATATCACTTATCATGTTGGACTCTATAATAACCTAGGTTCAAGGATTTATTGACATACTGTTATATTGAGATTCACTTATGACATTTTCATGCAGTGATCTCAATGCGGGTCTGTCCAGTGTTGGTTCTCCAACCAATACCCACAAGATTGATCCGTACCATACGTGTAATCATCCGATAATTATCAATCAAACTTATATTAGTATATCAATCACTTGAGTCTGTACTCAACACGATTGTACCAGGGACATTTGAATAATCTTATTATTCATGACTATTAATCAATTATTATAATATTAAAATATGTAGACCTTATAATAATCAACGAAAAATAAATGATATCAAATAACTTTATTTAAATGTGACAATTACAAATCTAGACACATCGAATGTTCTATGACACTATTCCCAGCAAAAACTTGGAGTATTATTTTTCCCAACAAAGACGATGAAGAATTTAGATGTCGGAAAGATATTGGTCGAGAACCAAGGGATGATTTTAAAAGATCCCAAGTCCCTTAAATTAAAAAGTTCGATACTAGTAGTTAAATTAGTGGTGTCCCTGATATTTTTTGAAAGATTGTCGGACTGTTGCCCTTGTCAACTCTTTAAAAAATCCCTTAAGATACATTAAACAATAATAAGGTTTATATCACCACATGGAGTGACAATGAATATGATCAAGCACCAAAAGAGCAATCCAACCTAGCTCTCACGGCCTGTAAATGTAATATACATGTCTTCTATTCCTGTACTTTGTTTTTCTTTTGCGACTCTACTTGATACTACATTTGCAATATATTATGTACTTACGTGTGGATTTTTGGCATAATTCATGATTTTTACCTTTCCTTTATTTTCAGTTTATTATTTAAGCTATTTTTTTGTATAACCCCAGGTTGATGTTTTTCGGAGTTTTATAACGCCTGAGTTCGTTCATTAATGTTTTGGCTAAGCATTTGGTTGTTGGTTGAGTAGTCGTTGTATTATGTTGAATAAGTTGTCGTTGCATCAAATTGTAGATCAGTGTTTCTGTTCGGCGCTAGTTATGAATGTTGTGGCCCATGCATATCGTACGGAAAATAAAACTAACATACACTTACCTATTGCATAGTGTGCCTAAACATGCTTGCACTACTACAAAACAGACATTTAACATCGATTTTTTTGGACATTTAACATCGGTTTTGAAACAGATGTTAAATGTCGCGATGTTAAAATTAACATCAGTTTCTAATAACCGATGTTAAACTTCGATTTTAAAATTTTATCGGACCGCGGCTAACCCAGCTAGCCCAACCCAGCCCCAACCCAGACACTCGCCCCAACCACCCGCCCCAACCACCCGCACCAGGCCCCCCGCCCCAAGCCCCACCAACCTACAACAAATACCATTAGATTTCGTTGTTGGTGGGTTTCGAATTCACCACCTCTTGCTTGTGGAAGTGTGATATTACCACTCCGCCAGATGTACTTCTTGTATATTTTTTGCTATGTGTTATATTTATATACTATATAGATTTATAAATTTATATAAATATAAGATAATTTAATCTATATATATATATATATATTAAAAATCGAAAATTTATTTTTTAAAAAAAAATCTAGAATATTAATATTTAAAGTCGGATGTTTTTATTTAAAGCTCGAAAATAAAAAATAATAAATTAAAAAATCCGGATCTGATTTATAATTAATATTTAATCTGTTTTTTTTATTTTTAGATTTTTTGTAAAAACATAAAATAGTTTTTTATGAAAAGTAAAAAAATTACAAAAACAAAAACTAGCAGGTTTTTAAAAATATATATAATAATTCATTTTTTAGTTATTTATAGAAAATAATATTCCACTTTTTTTTCAAAGCTTTAAATTAAAACATCCGATTTTTATTTTCTATTTTCGAACTATAAATAAAAACGTCCGATTTTTATTTTTTATTTTCGAACTAATGTTTATTTTTTATTTTCGAACTTTAAATAAAAACTACCAATTTTTACCTTTTAATTTTGAACAATAAATATAAACATCCAATTTTTAATATTAATATTCGGATTTTTAAAAAAATAAAGTTTCTATTTTTTAAAAATCCAGTTTTAAAAATTTAACATCGGTTATACAAAAACCGATGTTAAATTAAAATTAACATCGGTTTTTCTAAAAGCCGATGTTAAATTAAAAATTAACATTGTTTAACATCGGTTTTTAAAAGCGATGTTAATTTTAATTTAACATCGGTTTTAGTATAACCGATGTTAATTTTTAAAAATCTTTTTTTAAAAAAAAATTGAAACTTTATTTAAAAATTTACATCGGTTTTCTAAAACCGATGTTAAATTAAAAATTAACATCGGTTTTCCGAAACCGATGTGAAATGGATTAATTTAACATCAGTTTTTTAAAAACCGATGTTAATTGTTAATTTAACATCGGTTTTTAGCAGAACCGATGTTAATTTGTTTTAAAATTTTCAGTTATGCCACAGTGTCTTTTTTAACATCGGTTTTTACAAAACCGATGTTAAACGAGCGATGTTGAATGTCTTTTTTGTAGTAGTGTTGCGAGGTCTGAGGTAGAAGCCTTTGTCAACACTATTGAGTATGCTATCATACGTAATACCATACATTACCTAGTCCTTATGTATGCTAAACCTGCATCTTAACGTACGTAAGGATACCTGTTAGATCGAGGCAGTAGCCTATGTGCAGGCCATTATGTATGTAAATTGAGGTTTGTAACGTACGTTAAGACTTTACATACGCTACACTTGTGGCAGTACGTACGTAGCGTGGTTGCTGCTATATATAGGCGGGCGACAACCAACTTTCATCATTTTCACTTATTTTTTTATTCTCGAGCGAAACCGATGATTTGGGCATTTGAGTGGTGAAAGTTGGTCCATATTTTATCATCCATCATTATTTTTGAGTTCCTAGCTCGGATTAAACACCATTAATCTTCATTCATCATCCAAATTGAGGTAAATCTCTTAGAATCATAGTTTTGGGATTTCGGGGGTCTCAATTGAGGTTGCTTTCTTAGTTTAATTCATCTTAGATTAGGGATGGATTCTTGATGATGTGGATGTATTCTATCGACTTCGTCATTATTCGACAGTTTGATTGTTGTTATTCCTTCGTTTTGTCGAATTTGACCAAATTGTACCTTCGATTGTTTGAGAAAATGTCTAAGTGGGGGGATTTGGTATTCCTTGTTTATTTCCCTCGTACAATTATTGACTGAGCGTTGGTATGATAATAGGGTTGGATATCTCGTGAAGGGCTTGAGCTGAAACCTCTTCTGTTTGTTGTCTCTTCGTATTCTAGTGAGCAACACAAGTATTTAATTATATGTAATATGTTTTGTGCATTTGCAAATGATGGATCATACATATGATTGGGAAAGGTTGCATGTTCACCTAGGGATACCTTCGTACCTTGAGGGGCGGATAGCGAATGCGAGGTTGTCCATATAGGGATATCCGACGAGGCGTGTAAGGTTCCGTATCTTGAGTGGCGGAACATGGATAATCATTGAGTGATGTGGAATTGTTGTTGGGTTGATGAACCCCGATGAATTATGTGATGAAATTGAATGATATTCTGGAATTTTGAACTATTTTATGAAAATGATTTTGGTAAATGGCTCAATATGTTTCATATGATTGCATACTTGCACGATTGATTCCAGCACAAACCCTGTAAGGGGTCGTTTGGGTCAACATAAAATATTAGGTATGGGGTTGGGATGAATTAAACACTTCTTTCTCTGTAAAATAAAAAATTAAAAGGTGTAAAAATGTAGTTATTGTTATTATTTTACAAGTAAAAAAATGATAAAATTACTATTATTTCAAACCAATTAATAATTATTATTAGATAATAATAAAATAATGACAATTAGTATTAAATAATTATCTAATAATAATAGTTATTAAATATAATAAAAATTAATAATTAAAAAATAATATTAATTTTTGTTATTAAATAAAATTTTACATTTTTATTTAATAATAATTTTATTTCAAAAATATTATATAATAATAATTAAGATTAATAATTGATTAAGTAATTACTAAAAACTAGTAATTAAAAAATACTAATGATTATTATTATATAATTAGTTTGTATCTTTAATAATACTAAAAATCAATTAATCATACCGTAATTATTTAATATTAATTAACGTTGCTACATAATAATAATTATAATTGTTAAAAAAACAACTATGTAATACTAATAATTACTAACTAATTATTTTTTAGTAATAATAAACATATTATTATTACTATTTGTATGATAAAATTATTAGTCATTATAGAAGAATATAAATTACTAATTATTATTAAACATTGTTATTAGCTAATTATAAAAATATAGTTTTTATTTATGAGATGTTAGCTGGAAGAAATATAAAAATTAATTTTAATTCTTAATTTAAAAGTATTTTAAACTAAACACCAACCGGAAGGCGGTTTAATTCATTCCATCACTAAACCAAATATATGGTATCAAGAATCAAGTTTCAACCTCATACCACCTGTAATATCCGACAATAATTTCATATCTACTGTTGTATTATTCGGATAATTTGAGTATCGTTGTAATCATGTTACATTTAGTTTAATGTTTACTGATGTCGGGATATATCAGAATAGACTTGATTATAACTGTCATTTGCATTGTGGTTGATTGCTTGACATTGTGTAGATTGTTACATTTTGGGCTAGGTTTTCTGTGTTTAACGTACGCTAAGGTTTAACTTAACGTACGCCAATGCATTGGCTTTACATAGGTAATGGGGTACTGGTTACGTACGTAATGATGAGAATCTTATCCGATCCCAACTTTCATTATGTGGGGCCAGGTGTAATATCCGCAATTTTCGATTTTCGGTAAATTTCTTTTTTTTTGGTCGGAGTCTGTTTTGACGACTCTCTCATGACCGTTTCGTCATTCGGAGAATATTTAATTCTGCACTTTTGTCATCCGAGTTCGTTTGGTCTTGCTTTGTTGAGTTAGTGCTTTTTAGCGACTTTTCCGCGCTTGAGTTCGGTTCTTGTGAATCTCGTTCAAAGCGTCGTTTGGGGTTTTCGTAAGTTCATTTAACGTTGTTATACGTGTTGTGAGCTTCGGTTTGATTATTCGTTGTCGTATGGTGATTTTCGGGCATTTGGGCCATTTTCGTAATTTCCCAAAGTTTGGGGTAATTACCTTCCGTTGTCGAATTTCGAGCCTTCGGGTGGTCGGAATCGTGTGTTCTACTAGCTCTTAGATTCGTCTTTGTGAGTACTTTGTAACCGTAGCTTCGGTTCGTATTCAGGTTCGGGTTTCGGTGTCGTTTTGTTGAATTCAGGATTACTAAACGACTTTTCTAAGTATGAGTTCGACTTTGTTGGATCACCATTAATTTTTGGTAACTCCAAAAATTCTGAATCTTGCAATATTATAGAGAATCGAGTTAGCTTTCCAATGGTTCGAGCGGTGAGTCAATCGGAGTCGGACGAGAGAGTTATGGTCGTTTTAGCTCACCCGCTCGTTATTGGCGATCAGCTGCGGCCGAACTCGGCCGTGTCGTCCGACACGGCCGTGCCGCACTCGTCCGGATAAGCCGGAAGTCTACGCCTCGGGACCCGGCCGTGTCGTGCAGCACGGCCGAGCCGAACTCTTAGGATAAGCCGGGCGGCGCGAAGGCCGGCCGTGTTCGGGACACGGTCGGAGTCATTGCCGAGCGCCGCGGACGGTCACTATCGGAAGGCGCGGCCGTGTCTAGCGGGACACGGTCGAGTCCCTCGCTGACATGCGCGCCACGGCCGTGTCGGGCGGACACGGTCGAGTCTCGGCTATTTAAGGCCCAGTGATCGGGTTTTTCTTCATTTTCTCACTCGTTTCTTCCTCTTCCGCGGTTGGAGATTTGATGATCATGGAGGGATGTTGTTAGGGGTTAAATCCATGAAGTTTTGAAGTTCATAACATCGATTAATCCTTCCATAACTTGCTCCGATCGACCGAATCAAGGCAAGTTTTCCTAAAATATAGTTTTGGGGATTTTGTTCGATTTGTCCGTTTAATCCGTTTTAACTTAGGATTGTGATGGATTGATGATTATTTAGATGTATTATATCATTTTCCTTGTTATTCCATGGTTGGATCGTATCGATTCGTTATTTTGGTCGAATTCTTGATCGACGCCTTGAAGGTGTCGGTAAAATGTCATAGAGGGTTTTCGGGCGTTCTACGATTATTCTTCCTCGTATGATCGATGATTTATTGATTATATGTTGTTAGGGTCGAATTCTTGTGAAGAACTCGAGTCGGAACCCTTTCGTTCGTTGTCTTCTTGAGTCCGAGCTTCCTGGTCGAACCGTGTTCTTCGGAGCGTTTGGTAGCGGTTATTAAGGCAAGTATCTTATTATACGACTTGTATCTTGTGAATAGTAATTACGTATGATATGTATAACGATTTTGCTTGCCTCCGTAAATATGTTCCGTTTGAGTTGGTTGTGTTTTCCGAAATTTGAAGGCTTTGTGATAATAGTGATATATTGGTATACGTGTTAGGCGTTGTGCCATTTGTGCTGGATTTCGATGTACATATGAGATGGTTGTACAAGTGTTTCTTCAATGAATTGTGTACCGAATGTGTGTTGTGTTGGTTAAGAGTCGTTGTGATGATCATGATGTTTGTGTTGTTTTGGTTTACTTGCTTGATTGTACATTCGGCGTAAATGTGGAATGACTTGACATTTAATGATTATGAATTGTGTCGAGTCGATGTGTGTGTGATCCGGTAGGGTCAGCGAGGCCTGCGGAGTTCGGTACATGATGTGTACGAACAAAGTGTGTGAACCGGGTAGGGTCAGCGAGGCCTGCGGAGTCGGTACATGGCGTGTACGGACAAGGTGTGTGATCCGTAAGGTCCGAAGAGACCTCTGGAGTTCGGTACATGATGTGTACGAGCGATCTTTGTAGCCGGGTAGGGTCCGTTGAGGCCTCGGAGTTCGGTACATGATGTGTACGAGCGGTGTGTGTTGTAGCCGGGTAGGGTCCGTCGAGGCCTCGGAGTTCGGTACATGATGTGTACGAACAATGTGTGCGATCGGGTAAGGTCCGTCGAGGCCTCGGAGTTCGGTACATGATGTGTACGAACGGTGATCGTGTAGCGATGATTGTTCGGGTAACATTTTAAATATGGATCTCGGACTCATAATGATATATTATTTGGTGTGCTTTGAAACGAGAATCGGGCTAAGGCCCTAATGTTTTCGAAAAGATTTTGTAAATTGGGACTCGAGGTCAGCCAAATTCTGTTTCAAAAATCCCAGAGATGATGTGTTCCTTTTCAAATATCTCTTACTTGAGTTCGAAATTCTAAAACTTCTCGGAACATTTTGATAATGGATTTCCGTATTAAATTCGTAGTTGCTAATTGCTTGTTACTTTTCGTATGGTTTGATACTTGCACTAGTAAAGCGGTGGAGTTTTACTAACCCAGTATTCGGGGTGGATGTCTGATGCGTCCGGTACATGCGAGTTCGGGGAGCGATCACGGGATTGGCACAAGGGGATGACGAGTGCGATACTAATCAAGAGTTGAGAGTTGGTAGAGTTTAGTTGTATTGTTAGAGTTGATTCGGTCTTCATTTGTATTGTATTTCGACCCCTGTGTGTGGGTAATGTTGTTAGTCGATCTGTTGATAGAGTTGTGTGACCTCATCTGCGTGTGTTTATATGTAAGTGACCTTGACCAGTGCAGTATTATTATATTGTTTGACCACAGTCGGGCAAGCTTTTAGTTGTTTATGGACGTTTGCTGGTAGATCCTTGCGGAAAGGGTTTTCGGCGTGTAATTTTGCTATACGGTTTTGGGTGTGTTAGTTTTATGGTTTGAGATCTTAGGTTGCGGATACATTTGCTGTCGGGTCGAGTCATGTCGTGTTTTGTAGAGTTTTGTGTTGTCATGTCGTTTGAGTCATCGGGTGACAAGTTGAGTTGTGCGTAGTCACAGCGTGTCGGTTATGTTGTCGGACGAGATTAGTATCGTGGGCGGCCGTCACCTCCGTGCGACTGTGGATGTAAGTCTCCTCTTTTATGCGAAGTACTGTGTATCTCGATTTTATCTTAGTGAGTTAATTGCGGTGCATGATTTTCTTTACATGTATTGTGTAATATAATTGTGTTTAGTACTTGTGGCATATAGTATGTGTATAGAATGGGCACATTATTGTTTTATCTTTAAACCACCGGGTGGTGTGGTATGGTGTGGAAGTTGTAAACCTTGACGGATTTCGAAAAGGTATCGGCGGCGAGTTTTAGTTTGAAAACCGATTCCTTTAACCGAGTTTTGGCGTTATGGCCTTGAGCGTTTTGGCAAAATTCTTGTGACGGTACTTAGTATTTTGTAAATGGCTTTTGTGAGTTTTGAAATATTACCGTCATCGGCCCTTTTGGCGTTTTTGTAAATATTTTTTTATCTGGTGGGTTCGTGGCAGGACCCACAACGCTATAATGTTCCGTGTAATTACGAGATTTTTGGGCATTCTAGCCCATTGAATTATCTTTGAAAATCTTGAGTATCCTAGAAATAAATTTCGAGACGTACGTTTAAAATGAATTGTTTTCTCATGGTACTTCCAAGGTGCCACGATATGTTTCAATTCTTCTACCTCGAGGACCAAAATGTTTTGAGATATTTTTCAATGTTTTATAAACACTTTTACATAGACCGAGGGTCGAATATTTCGAAAGTTTTTCACGAAAAGAAAGTGTCCTCATTTTTATCGAATGCAAAATAGTTTTCCAAAGTCTCGATAACGATGTTTCACGATTGTACTTTTTTGAAGGGTGATACTCAAGATCAATCGGTGTTTCCAAAATTATTTTCAAAAGGAGGTTTTCGTTTTTTAAAAACTATCCATTCCGTTTGAGATTTGGGTATGTATGTATGATGTTCACGTTGTCGTTATGATGTTTGCTCTCGAGTATGATCGAATTGGTGCCATGAACGTCGGCGTTGCCACGCATTTCTTTGTACTAGCCCTGCGTGAGAGGTGTGAACCGGTGTTTCTTGTTTATCGCCTCGTGGCGATTTGCGTGTTGTCGCACGAGTGTGAGATGTTGAAGCTTGGGTTTGTACGTTTGTGTACATGTGTGATTGTTTCATAATGTTTGTAATTATGTCTTGATTATCGTTCGGGCCGTTGATGTCGCGAACGATGCATCGTTATTGTAGTGTTTGTGTGTGTATTACTTTACGATGGTAATCGTTGTATATGATATGTATTATGATTCTTTATTATGCTGAGTTGGCATCTCGGTATGTTGTTTTGCGGTGTTATGTTCCATTGTATCTAGCATCTGTATTTTCGATATGCCGAACCGAGGCATTTCGAACGTATTGTGTCGAGAGCATGTACGTGCCAATTGTCCTTCTCGTCAGTAACGCTTTTCAAGTGAGGACCCGAGAGACACAGGATCGATTTTGCGAGTTGGGTTCCGAGTCTTTGGGCGCGAACTTGATAAAGATATGAGGATCGGATCGGAGAGGCCCATGGGAGATATTTACATCGTTTGCTTTTTGTGTTGTCACCTTACTCCAGTTGTTGTGAGTTGCGGGAACGACATTTCTTTTATAAGAGGTCGAATGTAATGCCTGTATCGTTTTGACTTCTGCATTTCCTCTTTCTCAGGTCTATCGACTCGTCGTGTTCGTTGATACTTTATGAACTTGTTCTGTAGATCGGTTTCATCGTTCGAACGAGCTGTGATCTTATTTTGGGTCGATCTGGTTATCGATGTGACTTTTTGGGTTGATTCGATTCTTGTGAACCTTGTTCGGGAGTGACATCATCGGGTTCTAATAGTTCTTTTATTCGAAGTGGATCGGACTTGGAACTCTTGTGTTTTCGACTCTGTCGACTCATTATGTTCGTTGACATTTGAGCTTGTCACGCCCCTTGCTTTTGTTGATCGAGCGAGTGTGGTATTGTTTTGGAATAACTCGTTTGTCATTTGTGACTTTGCAATCGCTATTCCCTTTCCCGTGGATCTTATGGGAATGCATGTCTTGTAGTTCTCACCAGATCATCCTGGGAGTTGTGGTTTGAATTTTATTATCCTTCGTGTTTCGGACATGATTGTTCGATTTTTGTTGTCTCGATCGTTGTGGTTCGATCGTTTGTTTGTTCGGTTTTGTTCTCGTTTCGTGATTGTTGAGCATTCAGGCTCCTTCCTAATTCCCTTAAGTTCGGGAAATTAGTCTCGTTTTCGATCTTCCATCCCTTGGGCGGTGGGATTCCGTATTTGTTCAGCGGTTGGCTCGTGTTTTGATTGATGTACCGTTGGGATGGTCAATCATATTGATTTTCGTTCGGTGTGTTTTGTGATTGTCGGATAATTGACTTGGCCATATTATCCATTTGATAACGCTTGTCATTTGTTGCTTTTATTATATCCCTAACGGCGACGTTGTGTTGGTCGCCGTGGAGCGTGTTTTCACGCCGTATATTCCTTTGCGTTGTTTGTAACATTTCGCCGTTGGGCGTTAGTTACGCATTCTTGTGTATCTTGTTGAGTTTTGCCTGGAGGAATATTTCTCCTCCCTACTTGTTTTAAGTTTCGGGACGAAACTTCTTTTAAGGAGGGTAGAATGTAATATCCGCAATTTTCGATTTTCGGTAAATTTCTTTTTTTGGTCGGAGTCTGTTTTGACGACTCTCTCATGACCGTTTCGTCATTCGGAGAATATTTAATTCTGCACTTTTGTCATCCGAGTTCGTTTGGTCCGCTTTGTTGAGTTCCGTGCTTTTTAGCGACTTTTCCGCGCTTGAGTTCGGTTCTTGTGAATCTCGTTGAAGCGTCGTTTGGGGTTTTTCGTAAGTTCATTTAACGTTGTTATACGTGTTGTGAGCTTCGGTTTGATTATTCGTTGTCGTATGGTGATTTTCGGGCATTTGGGCCATTTTCGTAATTTCCCAAAGTTTGGGGTAATTACCTTCCGTTGTCGAATTTCGAGCCTTCGGGTGGTCGGAATCGTGTGTTCTACTAGCTCTTAGATTCGTCTTTGTGAGTACTTTGTAACCGTAGCTTGGTTCGTATTCGAGTTCGGGTTTCGGTGTCGTTTTGTTGAATTCGGGATTACTAAACGACTTTTCTAAGTATGAGTTCGACTTTGTTGGATCACCATTAATTTTTGGTAACTCCAAAAATTCTGAATCTTGCAATATTATAGAGAATCGAGTTAGCTTTCCAATGGTTCGAACGGTGAGTCAATCGAGTCCTGACGAGAGAGTTATGGTCGCTTTAGCTCACCCGCTCGTTATTGGCGATCACGCCGGCCGAACTCGGCCGTGTCGTGCGACACGGCCCGTGCTGCACTCGTCCGGATAAGCGGAAGTCTCGCCTCAGGACCCGACCGTGTCGTCGCACGGCCGAGCCGAACTCTTAGGATAAGCCAGCGATCGCCCTTGAGGCCCGGCCGTGTTCCGGGACACGGTCGAGTCATTGCCGAGCGCCGCGGACGGGTCACTATCGGAAGGCGCGGCCGTGTCTAGCGGGACACGGTCGAGTCCTCGCTGCCAGCTGCGCGCCACGACCGTGTCGGCGGACACGGCCGAGTCTGTCGGCTATTTAAGGCCCAATGAATGGGTTTTCTTCATTTTTCTCACTCGTTTCTTCCTCTTCCGCTTTGGAGATTTGATGATCATGGAGGGATGTTGTTAGGGGTTAAATCCATGAAGTTTTGAAGTTCATAACATCGATTAATCCTTCCATAACTTGCTCCGATCGACCGAATCAAGGCAAGTTTTCCTAAAATATAGTTTTGGGGATTTTGTTCGATTTGTCCGTTTAATCCGTTTTCACTTAGGATTGTGATGGATTGATGATTATTTAGATGTATTATATCATTTTCCTTGTTATTCCATGGTTGGATCGTATCGATTCGTTATTTTGGTCGAATTCTTGATCGACGCCTTGAAGGTGTCCGGTAAAATGTCATAGAGGGGTTTTCGGGCGTTCTACGATTATTCTTCCTCGTATGATCGATGATTTATTGATTATATGTTGTTAGGGTCGAATTCTTGTGAAGAACTCGAGTCGGAACCCTTTCGTTCGTTGTCTTCTTCGGGGTCCGAGCTTCCCGGTCGAACCGTGTTCTTCGGAGCGTTTGGTAGCGGTTATTAAGGCAAGTATCTTATTATACGACTTGTATCTTGTGAATAGTAATTACGTATGATATGTATAACGATTTTGCTTGCCTCCGTAAATATGTTCCGTTTGAGTTGGTTGTGTTTTCCGAAATTTGAAGGCTTTGTGATAATAGTGATATATTGGTATACGTGTTAGGCGTTGTGCCATTTGTGCAGGATTTTGATGTACATATGAGATGGTTGTACAAGTGTTTCTTCAATGAATTGTGTACCGAATGTGTGTTGTGTTGGTTAAGAGTCGTTGTGATGATCATGATGTTTGTGTTGTTTTGGTTTACTTGCTTGATTGTACATTCGGCGTAAATGTGGAATGACTTGACATTTAATGATTATGAATTGTGTCGAGTCGATGTGTGTGTGATCCAGGTAGGGTCGCGAGGCCTGCGGAGTTCGGTACATGATGTGTACGAACAAAGTGTGTGAACCAGTAGGGTTTGTGAGGCCTCGGAGTCCGGTACATGACGTGTACGGACAAGGTGTGTGATCCGGTAAGGTCGACGAGACCTGCGGAGTTCGGTACATGATGTGTACGAACGATGTCAGTAGCCGGGTAGGGTCCGTTGAGGCCTCGGAGTTCGGTACATGATGTGTACGAGCGTGTGTGTATGGCCGGGTAGGGTCCGTCGAGGCCTCGGAGTTCGGTACATGATGTGTACGAACAATGTGTGCAACCGGGTAAGGTCCGTCGAGGCCTCCGAGTTCGGTACATGATGTGTACGAACAGTGATCGTGTAGCATGATTGTTCGGGTAACATTTTAAATATGGATATCTGACTCATAATGATATATAATTAGGTTTGCTTAGAAACGAGAATCGTGCTAAGGCCCTAATGTTTTGAAAAGGTTTTGTAAATTGGGACTCGAGGTCCAAAAGAATTTCTGTTTCAAAATCCCGAGATGATGTGTTCCTTTTCAAATATCTCTTAATTGATTTCGAAATTCTAAATCTTCTCGTGAACATTTTGATAATGGATTTCCGTATTAAATTCGTAGTTGCTAATTGCTTGTTACTTTTCGTTTGGTTTGATACTTGCACTAGTAAAACAGTGGAGTTTTACTAACCCCGAGTATTCGGGGTGGATGTCTGCTGCGTCCGGTACATGCAGTTCGGAGCGATCACGGGATTGGCACAAGGGGATGACGAGTGCGATACTAATCAAGAGTTGTGAGTTGGTTGAGTTTTTTTGTATTTTTAGATTTGATTCTGTCTTGATTTGTATTGTATTTCGAACAATGTTTGGGTAATGTTGTTAGTCGATCTGTTGATAGAGTTGTGTGACCTCATCGGTGCGTGTGTTTATATGTAAGTGACCTTGGCCAGTGCAGTATTATTATATTGTTTGACCCTGGTCGGGCAAGCTTTTGGTTGTTTATGGACGTTTAGCCTGGTAGATCCTTGCGGAAAGGGTTTACGGCGTGTAATATTCCCATACGGTTTTGGGGGTGTTACACCAGGCATGATCCGGATAATTGGGCCTTTCGAGGCAACCAAGTTGACATACATTACGTACGTAATGCTGAGGCTATAACGTACGTAATGAGGTGGGTGTTTTGAGGCAGTAGCCTATGGAGGCAGGTTACGTACGAAACAACTTATGTGTAGCATACATAAAGTGATTAACGTACGTTAGCTTCATGCTATAATGTACGTAACAGATTGTGTAGTTTATAAAAAGACAGCTCGTGTCTTTCATTTGCGCATTCCAACTTTGATTTTCCCTTCAAGTTTCCATCCCTCTGCCTCCCTTGACTGATTCTGCACCCTACTATCTTATCTTGGAGCTTGCACATTTGATTGAATAATATTGTTTGGAAGCTTGGAGTGTGTTCTTGCTTGGTGTTATTCTTCATTTCTTGAGGTTGGTTATCTTAAACTATTACTGATTCCATGCTTTTGATGATGTTAGTTATGAGTACTTCTTATTATGGTCGGTTAAACTGGTATAATCTAATAATTAGTGAACATTTGATCAAACTAATGTGAAAAACATAATAATATTGTTAGTATCAATTCTTGAATATTTGAAAGGTTGTAAGATAACTTATTATGGTTGTTTATGTCTAGAACCTGATATTGAACATGATAATTGGAACTTATAAGATTAGGATTCTCTTGATGCTTAGAGATTTTAGAATCTAATCATGTCTTGAAGAAGAGGTTTAGTTAATCCTTGAGGAATGATATTGAACTATGTAAATACACTCCTGATTTGATATATTTATGCTGAGCATGATAAATTGATGAATTGGGCTGTGTAAAGCATTATGTAAGAAGGTTGGTGATATTTTCAAAATGTTTATTACAAGTTATGGCAATACTAAACATATTGAAGTGAATAATTGGAATTGTTTAAATAAACTTGCTCATAATGATAGCAAGAGTATTAGAAGGATATTTTTAGCGGATAATCCGATTGTTAAAAACAAATCAGATGCATAGAGATACATCAATAGTCGATAGAACGTTCCTTGGGGTAGAATAAATTATTTCGGATAGGATTCGGGGGTCATTTCCTATGGCTTGATATCAATATTGTGTGAATGAATTACGTTTCATTCAAGGTTGCTTTCGAGTGAGTACTTAGTGGAGGATACCGTCCGTTTGATCATTTGGAGAAGGACTATCTTTCGTCTACGGAATTGAGACAAGTTATTTTGCTTGGTTATAATGATGATTTAATTCTTGTGAACGTTATACGTTTCGTGTATATGAAATGCTTATGAATCTGTGATTCATATTGTGATATTGTTCTTGAGGATATTTCCGTTTTCATTGTGGGATTATACTCCCAAGTTCATCACCTTTGAATCGTTGATCTCGTTGATTCTTATTGTCACTCCGGTGAGTTTCTTGATCCTTACTTGGATACATAATTTATTGAATTCGTTGTCATGTTGTATCGTGACACATCTGGAATCATATCTGCATGCCGATTGGTTATTGTGTAGGATTTTTATCCAGGCACATATGGTCATACGTTGATGTTTCCGTATTAGACTGTGCACGTGAGACGTAGTTCGTGAGGCTAATTAGCTACATTGTCACACATATATTCTGGATTCCGTATACGGGATGGACATGTGAACGGACACATTTCCAGATCGGGTGTACTGTGATGTCCATCTTGATCCATGTTGATTGGTCGTTCATAGTCCATCTATGATTGGATATGTTCGACGGTTTGTGACTGATTGTTCATACACCCAAGGGGTATGTTCAATAGTCGGGATGTTTCCTTGAGATCCAGTATATGTGAATTGTATAATATCTTGAGAATTATTATCATGTATATCTGACCCTGTGGTTTTGGGCGAAATACTTGTGTTGTATTTTAGGTTGAGGCAAGGGCAAGGCACGGGAAGAGCACGGTGACGGCGAAGGGTTTGAAGGATACTAGTTTGGGGGGCCCAAAGTCTTTTGTTGTTCGGTTGTGCTTAAATCGTGTAATATTACTTCTCCACTTCATTTAAACTGTTGTCGATTGTACTGTTATTTAAGTATATTCCATCTTCATATGGTCTATACTCGTATTTGGATCCTGTGTATTTTAAGGCTAATAGTCGTACTATTTGTAAACTCCCGATCGGAGTAAGGATTATTGTTTTGTGGTTCGGTATCACAAAGTATATCATGATTAATCTATATTTTGGTACCGCCTGGTGGGTGCCAGTGTGGGTCCACGGCACTGTGATAGCCGCCTTTTAGGGGGTGTTATAGAATATCGTATCGGAGAGTCGTTTCTCTTTAAGAGTCGTTATGAAGTGAACTAGTATCAAGAAACCTTCGCGTCATGTGTGATTTGTGCAAGCGTCTGACCCTATGAGCCAAATACGGTATGTCCTTTGTCAGCCATAATTTAATTACTGGCATATATTGATGTCGGAATGGATCTTTTTGTTGATCTTGATATTTCTAGGATCTGTGGTGGGATTTATCTAATCTATATTCCGAGAAATTATGGACTGATTATGTGATTGAATTTGTTTCGACTTGATGTCGATATGATATATTGTGTGGCACTTGCGGTGCCGATAATTCATTATAAACTATTTCTTAAATATGTAGTTGCATTGTTGCTATTAATTTAGCGTGAATTTTGATCGGTCGTAAAGACAGTCATAAACTGTACTTATGGTATTTGTTTGATTCTTTCAGTATGGAAAGAAACCTGAGAGGCCGTGGTAGGGGGGTAGAGGCCGCAGAAGGGGCCGAATCCCAAGGCCATGGGGCAATACCCGTTCGAATGTGGGACAAAGTTCAGCAGGAAGTGACTCGCCTTCTGAGAACCAGTCTCACCACGCTGAACGACATGAGGATGCACGCGTCGACCCTTATTTTGTTATCCAGGGTATGATGACCCAGATGGGTCAATTGATGGAGACCATCCAGAGAGCCGCTACTACTGGCCAACAACAAGGACAATAGCCTCCGCCTCTGGTACACAGCGAGATCATGAGCCGGATCATTAGCGACATATCGCTATAGCGGCCTCTGAACTTTGAAGGCTCCTCTGAGCCTGCTGATATTGTACATTGGATAGAGCATTTCGAGAAGTTGTTCGAGATGGTTGATTGTCCAGTGGAGAATTACCCCAGTAAGATCGCCCATACTTGGTGGCTTTTAGTGAGACCCGCTGATGGTGTATGTACTTGGGAGGAATTAAGAAACCTCATGCTGGACCGTTATTATCCAGGACCCCTCCGTGAGGACAAACTATCAGAATTGCTGAACCCGGACCCATTTGAAGACGACGATGTACTATCTATTGGCGAGAAATTTCAGGCACTTCTTCCTTTCGCCTCGTCGATTGTCCGAACGGAATTCATTGAGAAAGCTCTCGAGTACGAGCTTACGGTAAAGGAGATTTCCAAGAAGCAACCACAGTCCAATAACAGAAGGTCCATGAACCAGAACCAGGCTAATAGTAACTGGGGGACGTTCAAGAAACCCCAGTCTATGCAGAATCCTTCTGATTGGCCTTCTGTGGTGTGAAAACCAGCAGGATCACATCCTCGAGCAGTTAGCTCGTCGATTGTGTGTTATAATTGCGGAGATGAGGGGCACATCAGCTCCAAGTGGCCGAAACCTGCCGTTGCATGCGATGCTTGTGGGATTGCGGGGCATCGTGCTCGTTATTGCAGGGCATGCTCCAGTTCAGTATTCTGTTCAGGACCGTGTGCCTCCGCCCGCTTCCTATCAGATTACTGGGGCGAACAGAGGGATGGGCCATGGAAATCAAGCTGGTACATCTGGTATCGGACTGCGAAACCCAGATTCTACGAGATAAAGAAGGCCGATGATCCCAAAGCCAGCATGATTGCAGGTACTCTCGTGATTCGCTCTCAGCCCGTATGTTTTTTTTATACTGGTGCTTCACATTCCTTTATATCTGCTTCTTGTTTGAATCATTTGCAATTAGATCATATTATCTGTAACACCCCCAGATCCGACCGGGAATATTACAGCGCCGTGGGCCCCGAAATGGAGCCCACAAGGCTAAAAGAAATTTTCGTAAATATTTTCAAATGCCCAAGAGGCCAATGACAGTACTATCTTTTAAAAACATTCGAAGACTTAATAAAATCCGTTTACCAAAACCGTCGTAAAATCTCATTTGAAACCACAAGGCCCGAAATGCCAAAACCCAACAGTTTAAAAACATACGTTAAGCTATCGCGTACACGTACCCACAAAATAGTTTAAAAAAATGATTGCCAAAGTAACCTAAGTTACCAGTTACCAAAAGGCCATTTAAAATACTCACGCAGCGGAAAAAGACCAATAATTAAAATACTCTAGCAGCGGAATACAACAACTGATCATGAAACTCAATACACAATTACATGCCCTAGCCAGTATCCTCCGGGAAGCTCATCTATCCACGACCGCTACAAGCTCGATATCTCAAGAACCTAAAAAGAAAGCCCACGACAGGGTCAGCCATAATATCCAACAATGATAACCGTCACATCACATTAATAATTACATACCAATGAGAATACAAAATAAGAATACGACCAATGTAATCTTATCGTCATAACTTTACCAGAATTCACATCTCGCATAGTACCCAAGGTTCTCAAAACATCATCATAACTCAGTGTTACGAAATCTACTAACTCTGTCCAACCCAAATCCATCGGGTAACATCATCACATCTCGACACGAAACCAATTGTCCATCAAAGACAAATCATCTCAGTGTAATTTGAGATCAGATCAATGCAACATACGGGCACGGTCCTAACACAATACCTACAAATGCATACTCATATGACAACGTCAATATGCTCAAAACAATAACAACAGTGTATACTCAATGGAAATCCCATGATCCAGCGCCCTCAGCATAGATCCCAAGATGATCCTACTAGGTCAACACGAGGTGGATAACCAACAATATACATATGCACACTAACACATGATAAAATCAATGATGCGAATCCACATGATTCCATCAACACAACACTGGGTAATCCAACGATCCAGTGCCCTCAGCATAGATCCCCATGATGATCCCGTCGGACCAACGCATGGTGGAAAAGCTGTCCAACGATCCAGCGCCCTCATCATAGATCTCCATGACGATCCCGTCGGACCAACGCATAGTGGACATCCAATCCAGCGCCCTCAGCATAGATCACACGATCCCATCGGATCAACACAACATAAACAATACAATTATGCATACACATATGCAACTCAATAAGTTCATCAACATGAACAACATATGAATAAAAAACATGAACGACACTATGATGAAACAACTAGGATAACTTCATGTTCAGCAACATGAATGACAACATGCATGATCAACATCATCAACACTAAACCGAATCAAACTAAGATACTTGTCCCGAGTCCTTCAGGAGAAATATCGATGTCAAATCATCACCGGCGACTGTCCTCAATGCTAGACGATCCAAACGTACCATGGACTATAGATACTCATATTCTCATCTTTATCGCAACGTAATCTTGATACCCGAATATGCCAATAACCGAGATAAAGCATATACATTATGATTTAACTCCGAGAATCGAAAAGACAACATATAATGCAAATCTCCATAATTTGCAGTAATAATCATTGCTATATGCATTATAAACGAAATGAAACTAAAACCATTCATTAAACATTATAACTGAGCAATTAATAACTTGCCTCGATACCGATGAAGCCGTCACCAATCCCTTGCCATCGTCTGTAAGTTCCTCGGCCCCGATCAATGCAATCCACGAGCATCCTCGAACTTGACCGTAAGGCACGATTCTTATCAATGGTCAATTATCGAAACCTATTGCAATAATAAATTAACAACAATCCGATAACAATCAACAACCAACACGACCAATCAAACTCAACGGGTCAACAATGCCTCGATCATATATAAAACCAAATAGTATAACTCAAACCATTACGAATTCATATCCACCATATGAACCGATATCCGATAATTACTAATCAATATAATCGATCGACAAACTCAACGATTTCATAATATCTCGATTAAAGACAAGTCCAAACAATCCAACTCAACAATTACGAATTCATAACCAAAATACGATTACGGATACGAATGTAAAGGAAATCATATTCGGTGATCAATCACAATCTTTCCGGATTCCAAATAGATATCATGATTCATATTTCATCAAGAACATATGAATTCTACCACTACAATCAACGAACATTCGATCTTCATATCTAAAAATACCGATAATTCAACATACGATCGTCTTGATATGTTAAATTCATCAAGGAGTTCCTCAAGAACACAAAATGATTCGAAACCTTGTTCATAGCCATCAAAACAACGTAATTCGATGTCCTTTAACAAGTAGATAATCATCCAATTCGAAATCCAAGTCATGTATCATCATATCCTTCAATATACACTTCATGTAACTTCAAGAATCATAACAACAACACCCTAATCATCATCATACGAAGCAAATACGGATAACAATACCAATAATCTGAAATCAAGGTGTAGAGTTCATCAACATA
Organism: Orobanche coerulescens; assembly: GCA_033398695.1. Taxonomy (NCBI): domain Eukaryota; kingdom Viridiplantae; phylum Streptophyta; class Magnoliopsida; order Lamiales; family Orobanchaceae; genus Orobanche; species Orobanche coerulescens. The sequence goes on along the minus strand of CM065813.1, from coordinate 102,189,266 downwards.
CCTCAAGAACATCAAGAACACAATCAACCCTTCAAGAATCATTGATATCTTCATATCCAAGCTTCTAATCCATGCTTCCAAGCTCATAACCAAGATAGAAGAGGTTTATTCTCACTTTCATGTGCAGAGGGACGAAGTTGGAGGAAGGATATCGATTTTCTCTCGTAAAGAAATGAAAGAACGAACCTTATTTTATAAACTGCATCGCTCATTACGTACGTTACCAATCCATATTAATGTACGTAATGCATTTTACGTACGCTACATGTCTCTCATAGCGTACGTAACATCATTCCAGAACTCACTGACCTGTTTCATTAAATCGATTACATACGTAACATATCCTTCATAGCGTACGTAATATGTACGTTGACTTGCTACAGTGAAACTCCATTTAACGTACGTTATACACTTCTCTTAGCGTACTTTAACCTCAGTGTTGACTCGCCCGTCCACATCCGCGCCGAAAGCTGCCGACCACGGGTCCCACCTGTCGGCCATAGCCTGAGCTGTCCGATTCCTCTCATTACGTACGTAATGCATTATACATAGTGTACGTAACACTTAGCATCTTAACGTACGTTAACTGTGCTCATTAACGTACGTAATCCTTGTGCCCTAGCGTACGCGAAGTATATACATCGTAGCGTGCACTAATGTGGCTGTACTTAGCCATTTTCAGCTACTCTTGTCCAACGTCTCGACATGCAGAATACGAACATACGGCATACTAAATACATATACATCTTCCAACAATATTTTCATACGATAAGCCCGACACACAATGTCTTCCAATACAACTGTCAACCAAGTGCGGTAATAATACCAATACAGATGTCTTAGTCCTTCATTTATTTTATCTTTACTGTACAGATTCCATGTTGTACAACATAACTCGGATAAAATAATATTAAACCACAGTAGTAGAAATTCCGGATATTACATTCTTCCCCACTTAAAATAAGTTTCGTACTCGAAACTTGTAATCCGCCATAAAGAAAAACAAACCGTTCAACCAACATATTCCGAAACCATCACAACAACAATCAATCATCATCATTAATGAATAGCCAAACAACACACTTACATATGCGCCAAGTCGACGATCTCCTAAGATACTAGCAAGTGACTTCAATGTAAAGCCTCGATACGCTTACAATCACATTCCATGAACCTCAACAAAATATATCATCTTCGGATGACATAATCTATCCGTGTCAAATCCTGTCTGCCTGATTACCCAATCAAGTCCAAATCCTGCTAAAAATCAATAATACACGATACATCTGTGAAACAATTGCCCAAATCAACGACACAAATCCCGAAACATCGGCACAAAATTCGAACGCTCATACGATCATTAACAATGATCAACCAACAAATTAACCGAATATATCATCGACATGATAAACTTCAATACGACCAATCCAAAGGTCAAAACACAGCCGAGAATATCATCAACATGATAAACTCCAATATGACCAACCAGAGGTCAAACACAATCGCGAATATCATCAACATACTAAACTCCAATATGACCAACCATAGGTCAAAACACAATCGAGAATATCATCAACATGATAAACTCCAAAATGACCAACCAGAGGTCAAAACACAATCGAGAATATCATCATCATGACAAACTCCAATATTAACAACGAACGATCAACGAAAATCGAGAATACCTTCACATGGTAAGCTCCAACACGATCAATACAGAACCACAGAAACCGATATACGAACGAATAAAGTTCTCAAAAATGACACACCAATCACATACAGTGGATCTCAATAAACATACCATGTTGGTGAACATACCCCTCGGCATACGGACAACCAATCGCAAATCGGAGAACATACCAAATCATACATGGAGTGGGAACGACCACTCAATATCCAAAACAACCAGTATGGGGTCACCATCCCCAAACCTACACTTACAAAGAAATCATTCAAAAATTACTATGGTAAAATCATACTACTACCATACCAATGGAATCACATAGCACATATGTCCCGATTTCACGAAATCCAAAGTTCCAAAAATTACATCTTGTGCATGGATCTACAACACGCAGCATATTTCTCTTATTTGATCAACCAACCGATCATCTTTGGATAACCAAACTACCATACTAAAATTCAAATCTCTGTTCATCGTACCATACTGATGTATTATTCAGTTCATGAGTCACACTCATAACTTCACCATGATATGCACTATGCACTAAATGCATATGTATACCAATCACATTTTTTTAAAACCAGTTTGAAATCATATAGTCTCATCAGGAAGACAAATTTTCAAAAGTTCTTTCAAGACTTTCAAAACTCAAAACATAAATCCACAAAATGAATTTTCGAAAAAATCAAACCAGCTCACTTACGTCAAGTTCTCGATGACAATTCTTTTTTGAATACACACGATTAAATGGAATTATGCAAATGCTTAGTTACATCCATACTCCTGTATACCAGTTCGGCTTGTCACCGATTCACTAATATTCCATCGGAAAACCACACGATAAATTTCCACAATCTCAATGTATAGACTCCGACAAAAACTCCTTTCTCCACATATGGCTAACAATGTCAACCATTAACTCATCCTGGATCACCCCAACTACGCTATGACAAAACATTGAATAATCAACAAATCAAACACAATGAAAGACTTCCCGAGAAGTTTCATTTGAACAATTAAACCAAAATCTCGAAAGGCGGAAATAAAATAGGTAAACGATTGGTAAAGTGTTTTATAAATCTCGAGAGTTTTAGAAAACATGAAAAGCCTTTTTGAAACATTAGGTCTCAGCCTAAATCCCATTCCACATTACAAGAAGTTCATAAAGTAGAAAAACCCTTTTCGGACCCCAAGTCCTGAGTTATAAAACTATTTCAAAATCAATTGGGTCTCGGCCCAAAAATCATTTTCCGTAAAACATCCGTAAAACATTCATTTTGAAAAGTACCATTTTCAAATGCTCAAAAACAGTTCATATATCACAAAATGAACTAACATGACTATATGTTCTTCTCAACAATCCACAGTCCTTCTCCCGAATACACAATTCCGTTCCAAAACTTAACCGACATATTGATTTCCGAAATCATAGTTTCTCAAGATCATCAATCCTGTCCCAACTCTGTCACCTTATACTGTAACGCATAATATTTGCTGAATCTCAAAGCATATCAACTTAGAACGGCAATAAATTTCAACGCAATTCAAGAATCCAAATACTTACAGATCGTGAAGTCGGCAATTCCCCGTGATATTGGCACATGTCTCAACTCAAGAAAATACTTGACACAGATATTTTCAAGACACACATTTTGCAAAATCAGTTCAACTCGAAAACACAACACATCTCTTTCCAGAGAATCACGTTAACACCATTGGGAAAGGTTTACAACAACCCCATTACCACACTGGTAAATCACATAATGCACAAGCCCCAGTGAACAACAAAAACCCAGGGCTCTAATATTCGTCAATCGACAACTCGAATGACGCGACAAAAACACGACCCGACTCGACCCAACTGCCTAGGTTTTCTCAACCCAAGCTCCGATACCATATTCTGTAACACCCCCAGATCCGACCGGGAATATTACAGCACCGTGGGTCCCAGAATGGAACCTACAAGGCTAAAAGAAATTTTCGCAAACATTTTCCAATGCCCAAGAGGCCAACGACGGTACTATCTTTTAAAAACATTCAAAGACTTAATAAAATCCGTTTACCAAAACCGTCGTAAAATCTCATTTGTAACCACAAGGCCCGAAATGCCAAAACTCAACAGTTTAAAAACATACGTTAAGCTATTGCGTATACGTACCCACAAAATAGTTAAGAAAAACGATTGCCAAAGTAACATAAGTTATCAGTTACCAAAAGACCATTTAAAATACTCACGCAGCGGAAAAAGACAAATAATTAAAATACTCTAGCAGCAGAATACAACAACTGATCAGGAAACTCAATACACAATTACATGCTCTAGCAAGTATCCTCCGGGAAGCTCATCTCTCCATGACCGCTACAAGCTCGATATCTCAAGAACCTAAAAAGAAAGCCCACGACGGGGTCAGCCATAATATCCAACAATGATAACCGTCACAACACATTAATAATTACATACCAATGAGAATACAAAATAAGAATACGACCAATGTAATCTTATCGTCATAACTTTACCAAAATTCACATCTCGCATAGTACCCAAGGTTATCAAAACATCATCATAACTCATTGTTACGAAATCTACTAACTCTGTCCAACCCAAATCCATCGGGTAACATCATCACATCTCGACACGAAAATCAATTGTCCATCAAAGACAAATACCAAGGGAAATACGGAAATACCTCGAGATGCACAATACCACGACAATCATGTCAGTATAATCCGAAATCAGATCAATGCAACATACGTGCACGGTCCTAACACAAGACCTACAAATGCATACTCACATGACAACGTCAATATGCTCAAAAGAATAACAACAGTGTATACTCAATGGAAATCCCACGATCCAGCGCCCTCAGCATAGATCCCAAGATGATCCTACTAGGTCAACACGAGGTGGATAACGAACAATATACATATGCACAACAACACATGATAAAATCAATGATGCGAATCCACATGATTCCATCAACACAACACAGGGTAATCCAACGATCCAGTGCCCTCAGCATAGATCCCCATGATGATCCCGTCGGACCAACGCGTGGTGGAAAACCTGTCCAACGATCCAGTGCCCTCAGCATAGATCCCCATGATGATCCCGTCGGACGAATGCATAGTGGACATCCGATCTAGCGCCCTCAGCATAGATCACATGATTCCATCGGATCAACACTACATAAACAATACAATTATGCATACACATACGCAACTCAATATGTTCATCAACATGAACAACATATGAATAAAAAACATGAACGACACTATGATGAAACAACTAGGACGACTTCATGTTCAGCAACATGAATGACAACCTGCATGATCAACATCATCAACACTAAACCGAATCAAATTAAGATACTTGTCCCGAGTCCTTCAGGAGAAATATCGATGTCAAATCATCACCGACGATTATCCACAATGCTCGGCATTCCAAACGTACCATAGACTATAGATACTCATATTCTCATCTTTATCGCAATGTAACCTTGATACCCGAATATGCCAATAACCGAGATAAAGCATATACATTATGATTTAACTCCCAGAATCGGAAAGACAACATATAATCCAAATCTCCAGAATTTACAGTAATAATCATTGCTATATGCATTATAAACGAAATGAAACTGAAACCATTCATTAAACATTATAACTGAGCAAGTAATAACTTGCCTCGATACCGATGAAGCCGTCACCAATCCCTTGTCGTCGTCTGTAAGTTCCTCGGCCCCGATCAATGCAATCCACGAGCATCCTCGAACTTAACCGTAAGGCACGATTCTTATCAATGGTCAATTATCGCAACCTATTGCAATAATAAATTAACAACAATCCGATAACAATCAACAACCAACACAACCAATCAAACTCAATGGGTCAATGATGCCTCGATCATATATAAAACCAAATAGTATAACTCAAACCATTACGAATTCATATCCACCATATGAACCGATATCCGATAATTACTAATCAATATAACCGATCGACAAACTCAACGATTTCATAATATATCGATTAAACATAAGTCCGAACAATCGAACTCAACAATTACGAATTCCTAACCAAAATACGATTACGGATACGAATGTAAAGGAAATCATATTAGGTGATCAATCACAATCTTTCCGGATGCCAAATTGATATCATGATTCGTATTTCATCAAGAACATACGAATTCTACCACTACAATCAACGAACATTCGATCTTCATATCTAAAAATACCGACAATTCAACATACGATCATCTTGCTATGTTAAATTCATCAAGGAGTTCCTCAAGAACACTAAATGATTCGAAACCTTGTTCATAGTTATCAAAACAACGTAATTCGATGTCCTTTAACAGGTAGATAATCATCCAATTTGAAATCCAAGTCATGTATCATCATATCCTTCAATATACACTTCACATAACTTCAAGAATCATAACAACAACACCCTAATCATCATCATACGAAGCAAATACGGATAACAATACCAATAATCCGAACCAAGGTGTAGAGTTCATCAACATACCTCAAGAACATCAATAACACAATCAACCCTTCAGGAATCATTGATATCTTCATACCCAAGCTTCTAATCCATGCTTCCAAGCTCATAACCAAGATAGAAGAGGGTTATTCTCACTTTCATGTGCAGAGGGACGAAGTTGGAGGGAGGATACCGATTTTCTCTCGTGAAGAAATGAAAGAACGAACCTTATTTTATAAACTGCACCGCTCATTACGTACGTTACCAATCCATATTAACATACGTAATCCATTTTATGTACGATGCATGTCTCTCATAGCGTACGTAACATCATTCCAGAACTCACTGACCTGTTTCGTTAAATCGATTATGTACGTAACATATCCTTCATAGCGTACGTAATATGTACGTTGACTTGCTACAGTGAAACTCCATTTAACGTACGTTATACACTTCTCGTAGCGTATGTTAACCTCAGCGTTGACTCGCCCATCCACATCTGCGGCGAAAGCCACCGACCACAGGTCCCACCTGTCGGCCATAGCCTGAGCTGTTCGATTCCTCTCGTTATGTACGTAATGCCTTATACATAGGATACGTAACACTTAGCATCTTAACGTACGTTAACTGTGCTCATTAACGTATGTAATCCTTGTGCCCTAGCGTACGCTAAGTATACATCGTAGCGTGCGCTAACGTGGCTGTACTTAGCCATTTTTAGCTATTCTTGTCCAACGTCTCGACATGCAGAATACGAACATACGGCATACTGAATACATATACATCTTCCAACAATGTTCTCATACGATCCAATACAACTGTCAACCAAGTGAGGTAATAATACCAATACAAATGTCTTAGTCCTTTATTTATTTTATCCATACTATACAGATTCCACGCTATACAACATAACTTGGATAAAATAATATTAAACCACAGTAGTAGAAATTCCGGATATTACATTATCGATTGTGAGCCTTATGTAATTGGCCTACCCGATGGTAGAAGAATTGTTGGGAATCATGAAGTTCAGAACTGTCCGATTCGTATGAACGACCGTGAGTGGTTGTCATATTTAATTGTGGTCGATTTACCTAAAGATGATATAATCTTGGGTATCGATTGGATGGTTCGTCATGATGCCATACTTAGCGTCCGCAAGCGGATGGTGACCATCACTGCTAACGATGGCTTCGAGTGTATTTTTCAGGGTGATAATCCCAACCGTTCCCGGAGAATCATCAGCGCTATGAAAGCAGTGAAACTGCTTAATTAGGGATGTATTGGTTATTGGTGCTACATGACCAAGACAGTGGATCGATCAATTGAATTGGCCGATATTCCAGTAGTCCGAGACTTTGCAGATGTTTTTCCAAATAAATTACCAGGTTTACCTCCACATCGTGAGGTAGAATTTACCATTGAGTTAGAGCCAGGTACGTCCCCGCTTTCAAAAGCACCGTATCGCATGGCTCCAACTGAAATGCAAGAGTTGAAGAATCATCTTGAGGATTTGACCGAAAAGGGTTATGTTCGACCCAGTGCGTCCCCTTGGGGGCACCAGTTTTATTTGTACGGAAGAAAGACGGATCCTTACATTTATGTATTGACTACCGTGAGCTGAACAGAGTAACAATCAAGAATAAATATTCGCTGCCTCGTATTGATGATTTGTTGGATCAAATCCAAGGCGCAGCTGTGTTTTCAAAGATCAACTTGAGATCTGGATATCACCACTTCAGGATTTGGGAGTCCGATATATCGAGGATAGCTTTTCGTACTCGCTATGGGCATTATGAGTTCGTAGTAATGCCGTTTGGACTGACTACCGCACCCGTGGTATTCATGGAATTGATGAATTGAATTTTCATTAATTTTTTGGGTCGTTTTGTGGTCGTATTCATCGACGACATCTTGATTTACTCCCGTAGCCATGAAGAACACGAGTATCATCTCCGCCAGGTTCTTGATGTGCTGAGACGAGAACAACTCTATGGAAAAATTTCCAAATGCGAGTTCTGGATGGCTGAGGTTACTTTTTTTAGACATGTTATATCGGTTTAAGGGGTTAGTGTGGACCCACAAAAGACAAAGGCTATCCGGTATTGGTCACCTCCGAAGAATGTGAAGGAAATTCGTAGTTTTCTTGGTCTTGCAGGCTATTATGGACGATTTGTGGAAGGATTTTCCAAGATCGCTCAACTGCTGACTAATCTGTTGAGGAAGGACAAGAAGTATACTTGTTCAGAAGCTTGTCAACGAAGCTTTGATGAACTCAAAAGTCGATTGATTTCGGCACCTGTTTTGGTCATACCTCAAAGGACCAAAGGATTCGTGGTATATAGTGATACGTCACGACAGGGCCTTGGATGTGTATTAATGTAGAATGGGAAGGTGATTGCCTATTCATCGAGACAGTTGCGACCCTATGAAGTTAACTATCCGACCCATGACTTGGAGCTAGAATCCGTGGTGTTTGCTTTGAAAATTTGGCGCCACTACTTGTATGGAGTCACCTGTCAAATTTTTACTGATCATAAGAGTTTGAAGTATATTTTTACTTGGAAGGAGTTGAACATAAGACAGAGAAGGTGGCTAGAGCTGATTAAGGACTATGACATTGAGATCCTATACCACCTAGGAAAGGCGAATATGGTTGCTGACGCCCTGAGTCGCAAGATAGTACAGGAGCAAATGCTTAGTCGTCTGACAGCCCAAAGATAATTGGAGTTAGATCTTATGAGGCCGGAAATTGAAGTTTGGCTACAGCGTGTTCAGGGACAACTTTGCACGCTTGAGATCTCGTCGTCCCTTGATGATGAAATCAGATCGAAGTAGATTACGAACCCATTCTTATATTGGGTTCAGAATGAAGTAACTCCACGGAAGGCCCCTGAATTTGTGATACACGAGGATGGAATGATACGTTTCAAGAATTGAGTATGTGTACTGGCAGATGAAGAATTGAGAAAATCTATTCTGAGAGAGGCTCATGCTACTCTTTATTCTATTCACCAGGGTCTAGCAAGATGTATAAGGATTTGAAGCAATGCTATTGGTGGGGTAATATGAAACGAGAAGTTGCAGAATTCATTTCAAGATGTTTGACCTGTCAGCAGGTTAAGATTGAGCACCAACGACCGGCAGGTATGCTGAAATGACTCCCAATTCCCTAATGGAAATGGGAGGACATATTGATGGATTTTATCACCAACTTACCGACGAGTCGCCGAGAAATGAATACCATTTGGGTGATTGTGGATCATCTGACCAAATCAGCCGACTTCTTGGAGATTAAAGACGCATGGGTCCCAAGAGGTTGGCTCAGCTGTTCATTAAAGAAATTATAAGGTTGCACGGTACTCGCAAGAGTATTATATCGGGTCGTGGCGGGCGGTTCGTGTCACACTTTTGAAAAGCAGTTCATCCTGCGATGGGTACACAGTTGAACATCAGTACAACATTTCATCCTCAGACCGATGGCCAGTCTGAGAGAACTATCCAAACTCTAGAAGATATGTTGAGGGCGTGTACTCTTGATTGGAAGGATGACTGGGAAGCCCAACTGCCTTTGGTGGAATTCACCTACAATAATAGTTGGCATGCTTCGTTTCAGATGGCACCTTATGAAGCATTGTATGGCCGTTGTTGTAGGTCCCCTTTGTGTTGGGACGACCTATCGGAATCTCTGGGTACGGAACCTGATATGTTGTTAGCAGCCCGTGAGAAGATCGCCCTAACTAGGAGTCGTTTGTTAACGGCTCAGAGCCGGCAGAAATTTTATGCAGACAACCGTCGACGACCGTTTGAGTTCGAGGTTGGTGACCATGTGCTAATGAAGGTGTCCCCTACTTGAGGTGTCTTTCGTTTGGGGAAGAGAGGCAAGCTGAGTCCGAGGTATATCGGGCCGTTTGAGGTTTTGGAATGAGTAGGCGATCTGGCTTATCGTCTGGCGTTGCCACCAAATTTGATTCGGATTCATAACGTATTTCATGTCTCCCAGTTGAGGAAGTATGTTGCTGATCCGATCCACATACTTCAGTTCGAAGAGATCGAGTTAGCCGATCAAACAATTGAGGAACAAGACGATTACCCTGCTAAAGGTTCAGTGGTCACGACACGGAGTCGAGGAGGCTACGTGGGAGACCGAGAGCAGCATGCCAGAAAGGTATCCCGAGTTGTGTACCCCTTAGTGTCGAGGGCGAACCTCCTTTTAAGGGGGGAGTATGTAATATCAGAAAGTAATTTCTTATCTATTGTTGTATTAGTCGGATAGTTTGAGTATCGTTGTAATCATGTTACATTTAGTTTAATGTTTATTGATATCAGGATATATCATAATAGACTTGATTATAACTGTCATTCGCATTGTAGTTGATTGCTTGACGTTGTGTAGATTGTTACATTTTGGGCTAGGTTTTCTGTGTTTAACGTACGTTAAGGTTTAACTTAACGTACGCTAATGTATTAGCTTATCCGATCTCAACTTTAAGCATGTGGGGCCAGGCATGATCCGGATAATTGGCCCTCTCGAGGCAGCCAAGTTGACATACATTACGTACGTAATGCTGAGGCTATAACGTACGTAATGAGGTGGGTGTTTTGTGGCAGTAGCCTCTGGAGGCAGATTACGTACGTAACAACTTATGTGTAGCGTAACATACGTTAGCTTCATGCTATAACGTACGTAACAAATTGTGCAGTTTATAAAAAGACAGCTTGTGTCTTTCATTTACACGTTCCAACTTTGATTTTACCTTCATGTTTCCATCCCTCTGCCTCCCTAGACCGATTCTGCACCCTTCCATCTTATCTTGGAGCTTGCACCTTTGATTGAATCATATTGTTTGGAAGCTTGTAGTGTGTTCTTGATAGTCTCGGTGTTATTCTTCTTTTCTTGAGGTTAGTTATCTTGAACTCTTGCTGATTCCGTGCTTTTGATGATGTTAGTTAAGAGTACTTCTTATTATGTTAGGTTAAACGGGTATAATCTAATGATTAGTGAACATTTGATCAAACTAATGTGAAAAACATAACAATATTGTTAGTATAAATTCTTGAATGTTTGAAAAGTTGTAAGATAATTTAGTTATGGTTGTTTATGTCTAGAACCTGATATTGAACATGATAATTGGAACTTATAAGATTAGGATTCTCTTGATGCTTAGAGATTTTAGAATCTAATCATGTCTTAAAGAAGAGGTTTAGTTAATCCATTAGGAATGATAATGAACTATGTAAATACATTCATGATTTGATACATTTATGCTCAGATTGATAAATTGATGAATTGGGCTGTCTAAAGCATTATGTAAGAAGGTTGGTGATATTTTCAAAATGTTTTTTACAAGTTATGGCAATACTAAACATACTGAAGTGGTTAATTAAAGTTGTTTAAGTAAACTTGCTCATAATGATAGCAAGAGTATTAGAAGGACATTTTTAGCGGATAGTCCGATTGTTAAAAACAAATCAGATGCATAGAGATACATCAATAGTCGATAGAACGTTCCTTGGGATAGAATTAATTATTTCGGATAGGTTTCGGGTGGCGTTTCCTACGGCTTGATATCAATATTGTGTGAATGTATTGTTGAATGAATTACGTTGCATTCAAGGTTTGTTTCGAGTGAGTACTTAGTCGAGGATACCATCCGTTCGACCATTTGGAGAAGGACTATCTTTTGTCTACGGAATTGAGGCAAGTTATCTTGCTTGGTTGTAATGATGATTAAAGTCTTGTGAACATTACACATTTCGTGTATATGAAATGCTTATGAATCTGTGATTCGTATTATGATATTGTTCTTGAGGATATTTCCGTTTTCATTGTGGGATTGTACTCCAAGTTCATCACCTTTGAATCGTTGATCTCGTTGATTCTTATTGTCACTTCGATGAGTTTCTTGATCCTTACGTGGATACATAATTTATTGAATTAGTTGTCATGATGTATCGTGACACATATGAAATCATTTCTGCATGCCGATTGGTTATTGTGTAGAATTTTTAGCCAGTCACATCTGGTCATACGTTGATGTTTCCGTATTGGACTGTGCACAAGAGACGTAGTTCGTGAGGCTAATTAGGTACATTTTCACACGTATATTATAGATTCCGTATACGGGGTGGACATGTGCACGAACACATTTTCGGATCAGGCGTACTGTGATGCCCATTTTGAGCCATGTTGATTGGTCGTTCATAGTCCATGTATGATTGGATATGTTCGACGGTTTGTACTGTTCTTACGCCCGAGGGGTATGTTCATTAGTCGGGATGTTTCCTTGAGATCCAGTATATGTGAATTGTGTAATGTCTTGACATTATTATCATGTATATCTGACCCTGTGGATTTGGGCAAAATACTTGTGTTGTATTTTAGGTCTAGGCAGGGGCAAGGCATGGGAAGAGCACAGTGACGGCGAAGGGTTTGAAGGATACTAGTTCGGGGCCCCAAAGTCTTTTGGTGTTCGGTTGTGCTTAAATCGTGTAATATTACTTTTCTGTTTCATTTAAACTGTTTTCGATTGTATTTAAGTATATTCCATCTTCATATGGTCTATACTTGTATTTGGATCCTGTGTATTTTAAGGCTAATAGCCGTTCTATTTTTAAACTCCTGATCGGAGTAAGGATTATTGTTTTGTGGTTCGGTATCACAAAGTATGTCATGATTAATCTATATTTTGGTATCGCCTGGTGGGTGCCAGTGTGGGTTCACTGCACTGTGATAGCCGCCTTTTAGGGGGTGTTACAGAAGATGGTATCGGAGAGTCGTTTTTATTTAAGAGTCGTTATGAAGTGAACTAGTATCAAGAAACCTTCGCATCATGTGTGACCTGTGCAAGCGCCTGACCCTACGATCCAAATACGGTATGTCCTTTGTTAGCCATGATTTAATTACCAGCATAATATTGATGTCGGAATAGATCTTTTTGTTGATCTTAATATTTCGAGATCTGTGGTGGGATTTATCTAATCGATATTCCGAGAAACTATGGACTGATTATGTGATTGAATTTGTTTCGACTTGATGTCGATATGATATATTATGTGGCACTGGCGGTGCCGATAATTTGTTATAAACTGTTTTCTTAAATATGTAGTTGCATTGTTGCTATTAACTTAGCAATAATTTTGATCGGTCGTAAAGACGGTCATAAACTGTACTTATGGTATTTGTTTGATTCTTTCAGTATGGAAAGAAACCTGAGAGGCCGTGGTAGGGGGGTCGAGGCTGCGGAAGGGGCCGAATCCCAAGGCCTCGGGGAAATACACTTTCGAATGTGGGACAAAGTTCAACAGGCAGTGACTCGCCTTCTGAGAACCAGTCTCACCACGCTGAACGACACAAGGATGCACGCGTCGACCCTTATGTTGTTATGTAGGGTATGATGACCCAGATGACCCAGATGGATCAATTGATGGAGACCGTGCAGAGAGCCGCTACTACTGGCCAACAGCAAGGACAGTAGCCTCCGCCTCTGGTGCATGGCGGGATCGTTAGCTAGATCATTAGCGATATATCTTGATAGAGACCTCCGAACTTTGAAGGCTCCTCTGAGCCTGCTGATATTGTACATTGGATAGAGCATTTTGAGAAGTTGTTCGAGATGGTTGATTATCCAGTGGAGAATCGCATTTCCGTGGCAACTTACTACCTCACTAAGAGCGCCCATACTTGGTGGTTTTCAGTGAGACCCGCTGATGGTGTATGTACTTGGGAGGAATTCAAAAACGTCATGCTAGACCGTTATTATGTAGGACCCCTCTGTGAGGACAAACTATCATAATTGCTGAACCCGGACCCGTCTGAAGATGATGATGTACAATCTGTTGCTGAGAAATTTCAGGCACTTCTTCCTTTTGTCTCGTCGATTGTCCGAACGGAGGCCGATAAGATCAAATATTTTCTCAAGAGGCTTAAACCCTGAATGAGAATGCAGCTGTTTAATCACCACTGCACGACTCTGCCAGAATTCATTGATAAAGCTCTTGAGTACGAGCTTACGACAAAGGATATTTCCAAGAATCAACCACAGTCCAATAAAAATAGGTCCAGGAACCAGAACCAGGCTAATAGTAACTGGGGGACGTTCAAGAAACCCCAGTCTGTGCAGAATCCTTCTGAGCGGCCTTGTGCGGCGTCAAAACCGACAGGATAACATCCTCGAGCAGTCAGCTCGTCGATTGTGTGTTATAATTATGGAGATCAGGGGCACATCAGCTCCAAGTGCCCGAAACCGGCCGTTGCATGCCATGCTTATGGGATTGCGGGGCATCATGCTCGTTATTGCAGGGCATGCTCCAGTTCAGTCTTCAGTTCAGGATCGTGTGCCTCCGTCCGTTTCCTATCAAACTACCGGGGCGAACAGAGGGATGGGCCGTGGAAATCAAGCTGGTACATCAGGTACCGGGACTGTGAAACCCAGATTCTACGAGATGAAGAAGTCCGATGATCCCAAAGACAGCATGATTGCAGGTACTCTCGAGATTCGCTCCCAGCTCCTATGTTTTTTTTATACTGGTGCTTCACATTCCTTTATATTTGCTTCTTGTTTGAGTCATTTGCAATTAGATCATATTATCGATTGTGAGCCTTCTGTAATTGGTCTACCCGATGGTATAAGAATTGTTGGGAATCGTTAAGTTCAGAACTGTCCGATTCGTATGAACGACCGTGAGTGGTTGTCAGATTTAATTGTGGTCGATTTACCTAAAGATGATGTAATCTTAGGTATCGATTGGATGGATCATAATGATGCCATACTTGCGTCCGCAAGCGGATGGTGACCGTCACTGCTGACAATGGCTTCGAGTGTATTTTTCAGGGTGATAATCCCAGCCGTTCCGCGAGAATCATCAGTGCTATCAAAGCAGTGAAACTGCTTAATCAGGGATGTATTGGTTATTGGTGCTACATGATCAAGACAGTGGATCGATCAATTGAATTGGCCGATATTCCAGTAGTCCGAGACTTTGCAGATGTTTTTCCAGATAAATTACCAGGTTTACCTCCACATCGTGAGGTAGAATTTACCATTGAGTTAGAGCCAGGTATGTCCCCGCTTTCAAAAGCACCGTATCGCATGGCTCCAACTGAAATGCAAGAGTTGAAGAATCATCTTGAGGATTTGACCGAAAAGGGTTATGTTCGACCCAGTGCGTCCCCTTGGGGGCACCAGTTTTATTTGTACGGAAGAAAGACGGATCTTTGTATTTATGTATTGACTACAGTGAGCTGAACAGAGTAACAATCAAGAATAAATATCCGTTGCCTCATATTGATGATTTGTTGGATCAACGCCAAGGCGCTTCTGTATTTTCTAAGATTGACTTGAGATCCAGATATCACCAGTTGAGGATTCGGGAGTCCGATATCTCGAAGACAACTTTTCGTACTCGCTATGGGCATTATGAGTTCGTATTAATGCCGCTTGGACTGAATAATGCACCAATGTTATTTATGGAATTGATGAATTGAATTTTCATTAATTTTATGGATCGTTTCGTGTTCGTGTTCATCGACGACATCTTGATTTACTCCCGTAGCCTTGAAGAACATGAGTATCATCTCTGCCAGGTTCTCGATGTGCTGAGACGAGAACAACTCTATAGAAAATTTTCCAAATGCGAGTTCTGGATGGCTGAGGTTACTTTTTTTGGACATGTTATATCGGTTGAAGGGGTTGGGTGGACCCACAAAAGACATGGACTATCCGGTATTGGTCACCTCCGAAGAATGTGAAGGAAATTCGTAGTTTCCTTGGTCTTGCAGGCCATTATAGACGATTTGTGGAAGGCTTTTCCAAGATCGCTCAACTGCTGACTAATCTCTTGAGAAAGGACAAGAAGTATACTTGGTCAGAAGCTTGTCAACGAAGCTTTGATGAACTCAAAAGTCGATTGATTTCGGCACGTGTTTTGGTCTTACCTCAAGGGACCGAAGGATTCGTGGTATATAGTGATGCGTCACGATAGGGCTTTGGATGTATATTAATGCAGAATGGGAAGGTGATTGCCTATGCATGGAGACAGTTGCAACCCTATGAAGTTAACTATCCGACCCATGACTTGGAGCTAGCAGCCGTGGTGTTTGCTTTGAAAATTTGGCGCCACTACTTGTATGGAGTCACCTGTAAAATTTTTACTGATCATAACAGTTTGAAGTATATTTTTACTCAGAATGAGTTGAACATGAGACATAGAATGTGGCTAGAGCTGATTAAGGACTATGACATTGAGATCTTATACCACCCAGCAAAGGCGAATGTGGTTGCCGACGCCCTGAGTCGCAAGATAGTACAGGAGCAAATGCTTAGTCGTCTGACAGCCCAAAGAGAATTGCAGTTAGATCTTATGAGGCCGGAGATTGTAGTTTGGCTACAGCGTGT
Organism: Orobanche coerulescens; assembly: GCA_033398695.1. Lineage (NCBI taxonomy): Eukaryota > Viridiplantae > Streptophyta > Magnoliopsida > Lamiales > Orobanchaceae > Orobanche > Orobanche coerulescens. Next base: position 102,172,697 of record CM065813.1, on the reverse strand, counting down.
TCAGGGACAACTTTGCACACTTGAGATTTCGTCGTCCCTTAATGATGAAATCAGATCGAAGTAGATTAAGGACCCATTCTTATCTCGGGTTCGGAATGAAGTAACTCAGGGGAAGGCCCCTGGATTTGTGATACACGAGGATGGAATGATACATTTCAAGAATTGAGTATGTGTACCGGTAGATGAAGAATTGAGAAAATCTATTCTGAGAGAGGCTCATGCTACTTCTTATTCTATTCATCGGGGGTCTAGCAATATGTATAAGGATTTGAAGCAATGCTATTGGTGGGGCAATATGAAACGAGAAGTTGCAGAATTCGTTTCAAGATGTTTGACCTATCAGCAGGTAAAGATTGACCACCAACGACCGGCAGGTATGCTGAAATGACTCCCGATTCGAGAATGGAAATGGGAGGACATATCCATGGATTTTATCACCAACTTACCGACGAGTCGCCGAGATATGAATACCATTTGGGTGATTGTGGGTCATCTGACTAAATCAGCCCACTTCTTGGATATTAAAGACACATGGGGTCCCGAGAGGTTGGCTCAGCTGTTCATTAAAGAAACTGTAAGGTTGCACGGTACTCGCAAGAGTATTATATCGGATCATGACGGGCGGTCCGTGTCACACTTTTGGAAAGCAGTTCATAGTGCGATGGGTACACAGTTGAACTTAAGTATATCATTTCATCCTCAGACCGATGTCCAGTCTGAGAGAACTATCCAAGCTCCAGAAGATATGTTGAGAGAGTGTGCTCTTGATTCGAAGGACGACTGGGAAGCCCAACTGCCTTTGGTGGAATTCACTTACAATAATAGTTGGCATGCTTCGATTCAGATGGCACCTTATGAAGCATTGTATGGTTGTTGTTGTAGGTCCCCTTTGTGTTGGGACGACCTATCGGAATCTCTGGGTACGGAACCTGATATGTTGTTAGCAGCCCGTGAGAAGATCGCCCTAACTAGGAGTCATTTGTTAACGGCTCAAAGCCGGCAGAAATCTTATGCAGATAACCGTCGACGACCGTTTGAGTTCGAGGTTGTTGACCATGTGCTAATGAAGGTGTCCCCTACTCGAGGTGTCTTTCGTTTGGGGAAGAGAGACAAGCTGAGTCCGAGGTATATCGGGCCGTTTGAGGTTTTGGAACGAGTAGGCGATCTGGCCTATCTTCTAGCGTTGCCACCAGCTTTGATTCGGATTCATAACGTATTTCATGTCTCCCAGTTTCGGAAGTATGTTGCTGATCCGATCCACATACTTCAGTTCGAAGAGATCGAGTTAGCCGATTATCATTCTTACGTGGAACGTCCCATATAGATACTTGAGAGGAGGATCAAACAATTGAGGAACAAGACGATTACCTTGCTAAAGGTTCAGTGGTAACGACACGGAGTCGAGGAGGCTAAGTGGGAGACCGAGAGCAGCATGCCAGAAAGGTATCCCGAGTTGTTTACCCCTTAGTGTCGAGGGCGAACCTCCTTTTAAGGGGGGAGTATGTAATATCAGAAAGTAATTTCTTATCTACTATTGTATTAGTCGGATAGTTTGAGTATCGTTGTAATCATGTTACATTTAGTTTAATGTTTATTGATATCAGGATATATCAGAATAGACTTGATTATAACTCTCATTCGCATTGTGGTTGATTGCTTGACGTTGTGTAGATTGTTACATTTTGGGCTAGGTTTTCTGTGTTTAACGTACGCTAAGGTTTAACTTAACGTACGCTAATGTATTAGCTTATCTGATCTCAACTTTCAGCATGTGGGGCCAGGCATGATCCGGATAATTGGCCCTCTCGAGGCAGCCAAGTTGACGTACATTACGTACGTAATGCTGAGGCTATAACGTACGTAATGAGGTGGGTGTTTTGTGGCAGTAGACTCTGTAGGCAGATTACGTACGTAACAACTTATGTGTAGCGTACATAAAGTGATTAACATACGTTAGCTTCATGCTATAATGTACGTAACAAATTGTGCAGTTTATAAAAAGACAGCTTGTGTCTTTCATTTGCACGTTCCAACTTTGATTTTACCTTCAAGTTTCCATCCCTCTGCCTCCCTAGACCGATTCTGCACCCTTCCATCTTATCTTGGAGCTTGCACCTTTGATTGAATCATATTGTTTGGAAGCTTGTAGTGTGTTCTTGATAGTCTCGGTGTTATTCTTCTTTTCTTGAGGTTAGTTATCTTAAACTCTTGCTGATTCCATGCTTTTGATGATGTTAGTTAAGAGTACTTCTTATTATGTTAGGTTAAACGGGTATAATCTAATGATTAGTGAACATTTGATCAAACTAATGTGAAAAACATAACAATATTGTTAGTATAAATTCTTGAATGTTTGAAAAGTTGTAAGATAACTTAGTTATGGTTGTTTATGTCTAGAACCTGATATTGAACATGATAATTGGAACTTATAAGATTAGGATTCTCTTGATGCTTAGAGATTTTAGAATCTAATCATGTCTTAAAGAAGAGGTTTAGTTAATCCATTAGGAATGATAATGAACTATGTAAATACATTCATGATTTGATACATTTATGATCAGATTGATAAATTGATGAATTGGGCTGTCTAAAGCATTATGTAAGAAGGTTGGTGATATTTTCAAAATGTTTTTTTACAAGTTATGGCAATACTAAACATACTGAAGTGGTTAATTGAAGTTGTTTAAGTAAACTTGCTCATAATGATAGCAAGAGTATTAGAAGGACATTTTTAGCGGATAGTCCGATTTTTAAAAACAAATCAGATGCATAGAGATACATCAATAGTCGATAGAACGTTCCTTGCGGTAGAATAAATTATTTCGGATAGGTTTCGGGTGTCGTTTCCTACGGCTTGATATCAATATTGTGTGAATGTATTGTTGAATGAATTACGTTGCATTCAAGGTTTGTTTCGAGTGAGTACTTAGTCGAGGATACCATCCGTTCGACCATTTGGAGAAGGACTATCTTTTGTCTACGGAATTGAGGCAAGTTATCTTGCTTGGTTGTAATGATGATTGAATTCTTGTGAACATTATACATTTCGTGTATATGAAATGCTTATGAATCTGTGATTCGTATTATGATATTGTTCTTGAGGATATTTCCGTTTTCATTGTGGGATTGTACTCCAAGTTCATCACCTTTGAATCGTTGATCTCGTTGATTCTTATTGTCACTTCGATGAGTTTCTTGATCCTTACGTGGATACATAATTTATTGAATTAGTTGTCATGATGTATCGTGACACATATGAAATCATATTTGCATGCCGATTGGTTATTGTGTAGAATTTTTAGCCAGTCACAGATGGTCATACGTTGATGTTTCCGTATTGGACTGTGCACACGAGACGTAGTTCGTGAGGCTAATTAGGTACATTGTCACACGTATATTATGGATTCCGTATACGGGGTGGACATGTGCACAGACACATTTTCGGATCAGGCGTACTGTGATGTCCATTTAGAGCCATGTTGATTGGTCGTTCATAGTCCATGTATGATTGGATATGTTCGACGGTTTGTATTGTTCTTACGCCCGAGGGGTATGTTCAATAGTCGGGATGTTTCCTTGAGATCCAGTATATGTGAATTGTATAATGTCTTGACATTATTATCATGTATATATGACCCTGTGGTTTTGGGCAAAATACATGTGTTGTATTTTAGGTCTAGGCAGGGGCAAGGCACGAGAAGAGCACAGTGACGGCGAAGGGTATGAAGGATACTAGTTCGGGGGCCCAAAGTCTTTTGGTGTTCGGTTGTGCTTAAATCGTGTAATATTACTTCTCTGTTTCACTTAAATCGTGTAATATCACTTCGGTGAGTTTCTTGATCCTTACTTGGATACATAATTTATTGAATTCGTTGTCATGTTGTATCGTGACACATCTAAAATCATATATGCGTGCCGATTGGTTATTGTGTAGAATTTTTAGCTAGGCACATAGAGTCCTACGTTGATGTTTCCGTATTGAACTGTGCACATGAGACACAGTTCCTGAGGCTAATTAGGTACATTGTCACACGTATATACTGGATTTCGTATACGGGGTGGACATGTGCACGGACACATTTCCGGATCGGGCGTACTGTGATGTCCATCTTGAGCCATGTTGATTGGTCGTTTGTAGTCCATGTATGATTGGATATGTTCGACGGTTTGTGACTGATTGTTCATACGCCCGAGGGGTATGTTCAATAGCCGGGATGTTTCCTTGAGATCCAGTATATGTGAATTGTTTAATGTCTTGAGAATTATTATCATGTATATCTGACCCTATGGTTTTGGGCAAAATACTTGTGTTGTATTTTAGGTTGAGGCAAGGGCAAGGCACAAGAAGAGCACGACGAAGGGTTTGAAGGATACTAGTTCAGGGGGCCAAAAGTCTTTTGTTGTCCAGTTGTGCTTAAATCATGTAATATTACTTCTCTATTTCATTTAAACTGTTGTCAATTGTACTATTATTTAAGTATATTCCATCTTCATATGGTCTATACTCGTATTTGGATCCTGTATATTTTAAGGCTAATAGCCGTACTGTTTGTAAACTCCCGATCGGAGTAAGGATTATTATTTTGTGGTTCGGTATCACAAAGTATGACATGATTAATCTATATTTTGGTATCGCCTGGTGGGTCCCAGAGTGGGTCCACAACACTGTGATAGCCGCCTTTTAGGGGGTGTTACACCACCTTAACCCTATTTTTGGTTCCAAACTCATACCCCAATACGAATCAAACGACCCCTAAATGTGGGAAGTACCTTTTCATACATTTCAGGTGATTTTCAGTTTGAGGAGACGTCACGGGATATGCATGGGACAGCATGGCAGCAAGGATGTAAGGCGCTAAAACAAAGAGTTGGGTGTTTTTGTTGGTCTCATGTCAGATTCATAATGTTGTTGTCCTGTGTTAGTTTAAATTATTGTGGAAGTCCCTTGGGGGGACATTTGAAATGTTTTGAATATTATTAGGACTTGTCGTATTTCAATATTTTGGCCGAAGTCGAGACCCAACTGGTTAGTTCATAGGATGTTTAAATGTTTATTTTCTTATCGTTTATGTATGATATCATCATGGTAGAACACAGTGGGAGTTTCTACGACGTAAAATAGCCTAGCAAAATTGGGATGTTATAGTAAAATTGTTGAAAGTCACAGCAAGTTAGGTAAGTGAATCCTCTCATGAAGAACATATTGATGATTTTGAATCAATAAATTAAAATTTAAAAATTAAGTCAAAAATATTTTTAGTGATATTCTTCTTGCCTTGAAATCGAAAAAAATTTGATAGACGATTTGGAGAAAGTTCAAAAAGAGCTCAAACTTTTTTGTGAAAAGAATCTTCTTTGGGAATAAAAAATTTGAAAAATTTTTATCTCTTCATTTTTTTTTTAAACAAAACAATGACTTTGATATAATTCTCTTACCATGAAAAAGTCCTTAGATAAAAATTCAATGAATTCCAAAAAATAAAACATAGAATTCTGTCATGCCCAAGATGTTTACAAATAGGGCATAATGAAAAATCTTGTACTAGTTCAAGACGTAAATCAAAGTTAAATAAATATGGGTTCCCAAATAAATAATTATTCCAAATATTGTTCATGTTTCTAACTCTGTAAGACCCAAATTAGCCTACGTACCTATAAAAAGAAAGAAAATTATGCAAGAACCAGTGTACCATCAAATAAATAGTATATTTACTTTGGATGTTCAAGACAAGTGAGTGTAAACGAGTCTCTCTCTACAAAGCTGGAAATAAAAGAAGAAGGCTTTGTCACTTTCAGTGATAAAAAACGAGGAAAATTAGTGGTAAATGTAAAGTGGATAAGTAACCTTTACGAACCATTGTAATATTTTTTTATGGATGGTCTATTTTACAATTTGCTTAATGTTTATCAGCTATGTGATACTCGACTCAAAATGATTTTTAGAAGTGCTCATTGTACCGCAAAGAAAAAAGATAAGATAGATTTTATTAGACTAAGATATGGAAATATCTACATTGTTGATTTACAAGATGAGTTTTTTCACTGGAACAATCATTTGGCATCATAAACTGGGACGAATGCCGGCCCGTGGCCTAGATCGGGAGTGTGTCGGCCTAGGGCCCAGGGAAAAAAGGACCCAGATGTTTTAGTTTTTTTTACCAGTAGTCAAGTATACAATTAGAAGGATATGTTGGGGAACGTTGATGCTGATATGATTATAAATATTTTTCATCTCAAGATGTCTGTAGAAATAGCTTCTTATGACTTTAGGAATAGGTAATTACCAAATTCTCATTTCTGTTAACTTTTTGCTTGGGTTTAATTTTATGACCGCCCAAGTTCTTATACTCTTGGTTATTTTTTTCAATGAATTGGGTTATAATATTATTTACTTGATGGTATTTTCTCTAAGGAGAATTTTGCACCACAATATTTTATCGAGGTTCAGTGCATTACCCTATTTTGCTTCAAAAAATAAGATGTATATTATGTTAAGTAAGCATGTCTACTTTTCAGTCTTCGCCTAGGGAACAGAAAATGTCGGGACCATCACTTATTGGTACATGCTTCACTTACATTACTTTTAAAACTGGCCAAAATATTGTTGAAATATTTTATTCTAAATATTCATTATAGAGTTTTGATGAGAACTTGTTAAATAAAGTAAAACCACAAAGAAGCGAAACAAAACAACAAAGATGTCGAAGACGAAAAAAGCTGGAATTAACAAGATTAATGCACGCTATCTGCTAGGAACAGCGCACACAATCGAAGGATCTTAACGTACGTAATATACAAAGCCTAACGTACGTAATAAGGAAGTTACCTGCAGATCGGACGAGTTAAGAAGCTACCTGAAGGACTTACCTGATGACGATAGCGCACGCTACAAAGGAAGAATAACGCACGCTATTGAAGGTGGCTAACGTATGTAACCCAAAAGTATTAACATACGTAATGTTGTTTGAATACGAATTCAAATAAGATGAACGTTGGGAAAAGTCAGGGTCAAAGTCAGAGAATCAAACGGTCAGTTCGACAAAAGCATGCAACGGATATATGATTAACGCACGCTACATCTAAGGATTAACATACGCTAATGAGACAAGATAACATACGTAATATGAAGAGACAACGTACGTAATAGCAGAAATTAAAGCCACTGGACTGAAACTGGAAGTCAATAACGTACGCTATAGGATAGTCATAACATATGTAACGAGCTTAATGCACGCTATGAAGAAAGGCTAGCGCATGCTAGCAAGTCAAAAGTGACTAACGGCTAGTTGAAGGAAAATGGCTATAAATACCAAACTATTTGGTATCAAACTACACAACATTGAGCAAAGCATTCATACTTGAGATATCATTTTAATCATTCTAGTTGTTGTATTTGAGCTTATATTGTTTAGTTATTGAGTGTTGTACACGAAATCATACAAGAGAGGAAAAAGAAAGGATATGATTGGATTCGGTGTTATTAGGATCAAGGATCCGGCATTGTTAGAATCACAATCGATATCTATGTGAAGTTTATCTAGTACCCACCGAAAGCTAGATTGGTTGATTCCATCTCTAATAGAAAAGGAAACGGTTTAACTTGGACCGACATAAAGACAAGTGATTGAACAGTTTACTTGGATCGATAGAAGGCGAGCTTTTAACGGTTATCCCTTGACCGATAGAAGAGAGGTGCAGAGGTTTATCTTTAGCCTATAGAAAAAGATACCGAGAGAGGACGTAGGCACGTTTGGCCGAACCTCTATAAATCCTGTGTCGTTTATTTTCTGCACCGTTATTTAAATCGCTTCCGCAACATGAAATAGTTATATAACTCTGTTGCTACCCAAAATATTATTTGGAGGTAGATGTTGCTGGAATGGATGGATAGCAAACAAAGTGCGAGAACACTTCCGTAGAGAAAGTAAATAACATAAGATTTGTCGGGGTTGTTAGTCCCGGGCTTGAATGCTCTCACGAGATGTTATTAATACGAATATTCGGGGATACAAGTATTAATGTTAGAATGCTATTACAATGAGTGTAACGATTCTAGTTATCTTAGCTAGTGGGCGCGTAGATTGCCGGAAGAACCAGATGTGATGCTCTGTGAGTTCTTGTAACAACGTAGATGAGCTTTGACAGCCGTGAGAAATCGACAGTCTCTCACGGCGTGTAGTAGCTGTATGTTGGAGTTCCTAGGCTTATGAGTTTTGTTGAATATATTCTGCAGGGAGTTCCTGCCTCTGTCGACCGTCTTCTGGGTGGGAGGTGCTGAGAGAAGTCCCGAGATAGATTCAAGAGAGAAAACCGAGAGCCTGAAGGGATGTATGTGTTTGTATGTATTTCTGTGAATGAAGTTGGAACCGATTGTAATAAATTGCGAACCTTCTTCCAGTTGCTGGAAGCATTCTATATATAGGACTCGGAGATGCTGGGCGATCGCCTCTGCTGTATTATAATAAGCGGGCGATCGTCTTTTAGCACATGGGCTGGTCCCCTTAAAGTCCGCATGAGTTGTTGGCAGTCAGCTGTGCGGTCCAATGAGAAGTCTGCACGCATCTGAGTCGCTGTCACGGGCTGTCCCACCTTGTACCTTTCGGCGGGTTTGTCGGTAGGTGATAAGGTGGTGACAGGCTGTGGTCAACGATCCATGAAACGCGGCGCCTGTTGCGGATCTGCACATGGGAGCTGCTTTGAGACTCAGTCTGCGTAGTCTTCGACGGACGTAGGCCTCTGTTCGTGGCACTGGACGGTCGTCTTAGGTCGGGAATCAGAGACGGTCGCTGGATGCCAAAGGCGATCGCCTTGAGAGTCGATCGCTAGATACTTGAAGGTGGTCTGCTATCTTCACTTTGCCGTAGCTTGTTCGGCCGTGGACTCGGTCGCTCGGCATTTATGTTGATCGCCTGTCGAGGTGTATAAATCTCGACACAACAATTGCCTCCCAGCTGGATCTGATGTTGGAAACCTGGGGTGAGGTGGTTCTGTTGGCGATCGCTGAATTCTGACGAGTGACTCTGTATTTTACGGAACTGGCGATCGTCTTTGAGTAGATTGGTTTGAACTTGGATGATCTGGTTGGTCGCTGAAATGAGCGGGAAATGGCAGCGGATGCGTAAAAGTCTCTGGGACACGTGTCGGATTCCTGTTGGGGGAGACTGACGGTTAGGTGTGACTCCTCGTCTGGCATGTCCTTGAAAAGACGCGTCGCGGGTTACAAGGGAGCATTAATTGCGAGTGTTGCACTCCCGACCCCTGGTATTCTCCTTATTTGCATGGAAGTCCCTGCTTTCTCTTATAAAAAGGCGTGGGGTTGCAGCGTTAAAACCCTTATGCGCTTTATCGGAGAAGAAGACTTTTGCTGAAGATTTTCCTGGAGATCCGGCTACCGATCGTCGATCGATTCAATCTTGGGTAAGAAAAACACTCCTTTTCTCCTCTTTTATTCGAGAATGACCGGAACATCTTCTTCGCATGGAATGGGCACTTCTTCTGCCGCCGGGGCTTCGACTTCCCGGGGAGGATCCTCCGTGGAATTCCATCTGGAGACAGCCGCCGAAGCTATCCGGGCCGGAATTGACCCTGCGGAAGTCGAGGTGTTGTTTAATGAAGCCGACGTCGCTAGGGAGGCGGCACTTGAGCGGAGACGCTCGCAGACGGAGAGGGATTCAGTGGTTAGAGCCTACTAGAAGCAACACAGCGCTTTTGGCCGGGCCTATCTGGCCTTTGCTGAAATTATGGAGAGGTTGGCCGGTCCGTCTCTTAAGTTCAATTATCGGGAGTATTCGATCGATCACCCTTATCGGTTAGCGACCGACTTTTCGGGCTGCACAGCGATCTCTATGGTCTCTTGGCCAAATTAGGAGTTCGGCGACCAGGAAGGACCTGTCCGTCTGGAGGACTAGGTTCCATGTCCCTTCAGATGTGGATCTATTTGTGCCGGCCGAGAATGAGCGAGCCGATCACCTCCGGAGGGTATGGTCGCTGTGAATGAAGCGATCATGGAGGCTGGGCTGTGATTTCCTTTGTCGTCCTCCGTCACCCATCTGCTGGCTACTTGGAATGTTGCGCCACTCCAGTTAACGCCGAATGCTTGGCTCCAGATAATTTGCACTCTCACCTTATTCGGCGGTCACCGACTATACCGCCTTCCTTCGCCGCCGGAGATGAATTATCTGTTCAAGCTGACGACTCAAAAAGGGTCGGTCGGAGGCTATCATATTCAAGGCCGATCCGGTCGGGTGATCCTCGGAGTCCCGAATAAGGTGCGGGGTTACCCGGCGAAGTGGTTCTGGGTCGGCAGTTCATGGAAGGCCTTGGCGAGCAACAATCCTTTGGACGAGTTGAATATTCCAACCAGCTTTCGGGAGAGGAATGCAGGTAAGGGTTCTGACTCTCCCTTTGTTCGGATATGATCTGAACTGATCTAATTTGGTTTTCCTTTTGCATGTTTTCACATTCCGACGATCGACGAGCTTCCTTTTGACTTTTTGGTTGTCTGGGAGCGGATACGGAGTTTGTCGGACGACGACTTAGACGCTGTCCAGATTAACAGGGAGAGCCGTTGGTTGTCCGCTCGACTATTCTGTTTTCCACGGCATCTTTCGGTCTCAGGTATGAGTTTCTGCGACCTTCAATTTCTTGGCGATCGTCGTGCTTGAGGAATATGTCTAACTGTTGTTCGACTGTCTTTATTGTACAGGTCCGTTTTCCTCGTTTCTTGGAGCCCCCACTGGAGATAGCTATGTCGAACCCTGGAGTTTTGGGACGTCTCCGCCACAAGAAGTCATCTTAGGCTCCTACTGTTGCGCTGCCTATCATTCCGGAGGTGGAGCCTCGTGCGGAGCCGATCGTGGCTGAGGAGGAAATTCGGGAGGAGGGGCTACGGACGAATCGTAAGCAGCAGAGGTCGGGAGAAACTCCAGTTTCTGCCCTAGCCAGTGAGGTGCCGATCGCCGCGCCTCCAATCACCGTTGTTCCTCCGGCGACTGAGTCTACGCCCTCTGCGACCTTCTTACGGGAGATGGCGATCGCCGATACTGAGACCCCTCATGAGAAACCATACTTTGGTCGCGACCCCGAGAGGGATGAGAGGTAGACTTCGCTTTTTGAGTTGAAACTTGTCATTCGCGTGGGAGATGTGCTAACTCTTGTTGTTTTGATGCAGGATCCGTAGCACTGACCCATCCTGCCCGCCGATGGTGCTGGATTTCTTAGCGAGCCGATCTCCTCGCCAATCCTGTGATATCCCGTTATACGTCAACCGGGCCGTTTCCGCTTTGCCGAAGGCATGGACGACGGACTTAGATGCGATCGCTCGTCAGCGATCTGGGAGTTCGATGCAGGCTGCTTTCGATCACTCTCTTCAGGTGGCGACAATGGTTGCCCAGGATGTGCAGGAGTTTGAGGGGCGTCCTTCCACTACTCGCCTGTAGGCGGATCTTGAGGCAGCTCGGAAGGAGAACGCCGAGTTCGCCAACATGATTGTGGCAATGGAGAAGGACTCCCTGAATGCAGCAAAGCGGGCGAGCCATGAACTTGAGCTGGCGAGAAAGGATGCTGAGCAAGCCCGGATGACGGTCGACTGATTTCGGGACTGGATGACAGATGTCGTACGGTCGCAGAAGGCCGCTGAGAAGGAGGTCGATCGACTGAAGGTGACTATCGCTCGGCTAAATAGCGAGCTGGAGGCGTCAAGGGGAGAGACGGCTGCGAGGGAGGCCGAGCTCCAGGGTTCGCAACAGGCGATGGCGGAGCTGAAAGGGGAGCTAAAGGCGACCAAGGCCAATCCCTTACTTAATGTGGAGTTCGTCAGTGAGTTTGCCTACTATATGGCGTATGCTGACTCGCTCCGAGTTGCTAAGAAAGGAGGACTGGAGGTCGTCCCTCTAGCCGAAAATTTCAAGGCGTATGCGTTGGAGCACCCTCTTCATACCGACTTCTCCGTGCCGATCTTGGATCTTCAGGAAATTGGTGTGGACTTGAGCTGGTATCCGACCCCGGCGAACCTTGTTCATCCCGATGCTCCGGAGGACGGGGAGATTGCTCCAGAAGCTGACGAAGGGTCGCGGGCCGAGCCGGAGGTTGGAGGCGAACGCCAGGTAGGGTCCTGAGGCTCATTGTTTATTGTTTCAGCTCTTTTGTCATGTAATTTTGTAGCTTTCTTTTCGTGTATGTACTTCTGAAATTCCAAGTAATGAAATGAACATTTGATTCTCTGAGTTTTTACTTGAATGATTGCTATTTTTGAGTCTTTTGCTTGACTTTGTACAAATGTGTGAGGAGAGATTGTTGCGTGTGTAGTATGTCTAAGTGAATTGATAAACTCATATAGATAACTTTTACAACAAATTCGATCGCTGCACAAAAATCTGATAATTGCCGATTTCCGTATGTGATTGGATAGGGACGATCGTCGTATAGGTAGGTCCGCACTCTTCCCCCTTGTTTTAGTTCACTTAGTGAAAGTAAGGGGGCGAAAATAGATCGTTGAGCGAGCGGTATTCAAATTTGTCGAATCCTCGAGGAAGGCCGTCCATCTCGGTCCTGAGGAACCGCGCACGATTGCGGAGTTCGATGGACTGATCTCCATGATCCTGTCTTATGCGCGAGCGACATTCCCTCTGATGGCAAAGTTCTCGCGACTCACTTAATTGGTAGGGTCCTCCGAAGGTTGCGCCTCGCCTCGTATTTAAACGAAGGGTGTGTAGTCTTGGTCTGGATGATTCCTTGCGCGGGGCGTCGTTGGATTAATAAACTCCACTTCCAAGGCTTGTTAGCTCTGCTTCCACCTCGGCCCACCATTAAGATGGCGACCCTCGACGGTGTACGTTGAGACGGGGGAGGGACGCGTCGCATTGTCCGTGAAGGACCCATCATGTTAAGTGACGGACCTTCGAGGGCGGGCGATCGTGTCCACAGATCTGTTCTGGAGGGCCCTCAGATTACGAAGGGCGGGCGATCGTGGCCCAAAGGGACCTTGCATGGCCGAAGCGGTTGGTTCCATCGACCACCAGGACCATGGCTGCACTCTTCTACCTCGGATCGTCGTGTTAGATGCCGATCCTCGACGGTATAAGTTGTGCTAAGGGAGGCGATCGCTGCTTAGGTCCATCATGTCGATGACGAACTTTAGAGGGCGAGCGAATCATCCTCTTTTTCGAAGCGTTAGCTCAGGTAGTAGCCTTTTGTTCACAGAGGTGGGAAATCGGGTAGAGACTTTCGAAGTTCCCTTCTATTGATTGAAGCATGTAGATACGATCGCCGAGGTTGATCGAGGGGTTAGCTCATATGATCTTTCCATCCTGTTCGCGTTCGACTCGGACGATCATGTTGGGAGAATGGTAGGGGCTCCGGCTAAGCTAATAAACTGTCCAACTTGCCCTCCTCAAACAATTTCTAGAGTTGTCTGAGGAGGTCGCGGCATTGGTTGGGGCTGTGGCCGGGACTCTTATGGTAGGCACAATATTGATTGTGGTCCAGATGACCATGGTCCCTTAAGGCCTTTGGCTTGTTCAGCAGTTCGCGCCCCTTGATGGCGTAAAAAATGTGGGCCGGAGTTCGGTTGAGCGTATGGAGGAGATGGGCTTCCATGTCCTCGAAGGCCTTGTGGTCGCCGGATGACTTGGCGACCTTCTTTTTGGTTTTGGCGATCTTCGTCTTTCGGATAGGAGGTGGCATTCCCTCGCCTAGGCGGAGGGTGAGTAACTTCTGCCTGGCCAGAAAGTCGACAGCCTTAGCGCGGAAGATCGCATAGGTTGGGGGGATGTCCTTCGTCAGATGTCTAAACATGGGTGAGTGACCGTAGAATCCCCCCAGGACGGAGTAGAGAGCGAGCTCGTCGCTTATGGGCTCGCCAGTGAGGACGATTTCGTCTACTCGGTCGATGTAATCCGCGTCGGATTCGTCTTCCCCTTGCCTGATTTTCATCATGCGGTGGGGGCCTTCTGGTCTATTGACCTTGGCGGCGAAGAATGAGGTGAAGTCACTCGCCAATTTCTCAAAGGAGGTGATCGATCGCGGTGGTAGCGAGACGTACCACCTATGGGCCAGCTCGCCCAATGTTAACGGGAAAATTCGGCACTTGGTTGCATCTGATGCCCCACACCCGGTCATGTAGATTCGGAACTTGCTTAGGTGGGTTTCGAGGTCCGATCTCCCTTCGTATAGAGGTGTTTTGGGAGGAGCGATCCTTGGTTTCACGGGGGCGAGCTCGATGTGGACCGCGAGTGGCTCAGTCGGTCCGATGATATCTCTGCTGGTGCTTGCCCCAGTGTCCAAGAGTGCTTTCATCTCGTCGAGATGGTGTTGCATAGCGGCCATCGCTGCGGCCTGGCTGCTTGCAGCTAGGCGCTCGGAGCGGGAGCCGAGGAAATCCAGTACTGATCCCCTGGCGTTCGGAGTGGGAGCCAAACGGTTGACTCGTGTTTGGCTGGGAGTTGGGTATGCTGAACTCCTGGTGACGGACTCGGATTCCGTCGTCTCGTGGTCGGGGCCAGAATGCCCCGGTCGCCATGATGGGTCGCTTCCCAAGCGATTGAATACGGAACTGTGTAGCCGTGCGAGAGCCTTTTCTCGCGAGTCGGGGCTTTCTGATGATCGCTCGCCTAGTAGCCCCTTGAACTTCCGTTTGCCCACACGGCAGATGGCCGAGGGAGTCATAGCGGTCGCTGCGCATGCTCTCCGTCGCTCCTTTAGGATGGCCATAGCCTCCTCGATCTGTTCCGCGGTTTGGAGCTGATCGAGTGAGAGGCTGGGGCCACCCCTCAGGTGCAGGATCGAGAGTCTCGCGGTGCCGCGGCATTCCTCTGCCGTTGGCTGGGGCTCGGATTGAGCCGGGATATGGTGTCCGGCGGTTTGGAGTGCGGCCCTCTTTGATGTGGTGGCAGACGTCATGATTCTGAAGGCTTTCTTTGAAGCGCAGTAAGTGTAACTTCAAGTATATGCCCCGAGAACAGTGAGTGTTCTTCGGGACGGTAGGAATAAAAATGAAGGTTAAGACAGCGCCCTTCCTCTAGCGCCAATTGTTGCTACCCAAAATATTATCCGGAGATAGATGTTGCTGGAATGGATGGATAGCAAACAAAGTGCGAGAACACTTCCGTAGATAAAGTAAATAACACAAGATTTGCCGGGGTTGTTAGTCCCGGGCTTGAATGCTCTCGCGAGATGTTATTAATACGAATATTCGGGGATACAAGTATTATTGTTAGAATACTATTACAATGAGTGTAACGATTCTAGTTATCTTAGCTAGTGAGCGTGTAGATTGCCGGAAGAACCAGATGTGATGCTCTGTGAGTTCTTGTAACAACGTAGATGAGCTGTGACAGCCGTGAGAAATCGACAGTCTCTCACGACGTGTAGTAGTTGTATGTTGGAGTTCCTAGGCTTATGAGTTTCGTTGAATCTGTTCTGCAGGGAGTTCCTACCTCTGTTGACCGTCTTCTGGGTGGGAGGTGCTGAGAGAAGTCCTGAGATAGATTCAAGAGAGAAAACCGAGAGCCTGAAGGGATGTATGTGTTTGTATGTATTTCTGTGAATGAAGTTGGAACCGATTGTAATGAATTGCGAACCTTCTTCCAGTTGTTGGAGGCGTTCTATATATAAGACTGGGATATGCTGGGCGATCGCCTCTGCTGTATTATAATAAGCGGGCAATCGTCTTTTAGCACATGAGCTGGTCCCCTTAAAGTCCGCAGGAGTTGCTGGAAACCAGCTATGCGGTCTAATGAGAAGTCTGCACGCATCTGAGTCGCTGTCACGGGCGGTCCCACCTTGTACCTTTCGGCGGGTTTGTCGGTAGATGATAAGGTGGTGACAGGCTGTGGTCAACGATCCATGAAACGCGGCGCCTGTCGCGGATCTGCACATGGGAGCTGCATTGAGACTCAGTATTCGTAGTCTTCGACGGACGAAGGCCTCTGTTCGTGGCACTGGACGGTCGTCTTAGGTCGGGCATCAGAGACGGTCGCTGGATGCCAAAGGCGATCGCCTTGAGAGTCGATCGCTAGATACTTGAAGGTGGTCTGCTATCTTAGCTTTTCCGTAGCTTGTTCGGCCGTGGACTCGGTCGCTCGGCATTTATGTAGATCGCCTGTCGAGGTGTATAAATCTCGACACAACAAACTCTATCTCCAAACGTCTATACCGACCAATATCGCACCAACAATTGGTATCATAGCGGTACCTCCTAGAAGAGGCTTAACATCCAAGGATTTGATCCAAATGGCGTTTCAACTTGGCCCGGTCGAAGGTCTTGCTCTTAACCGACCACCATTTTTTGACAGATCTAACTTCATGATATGGAAGAAGAAGATGTCAATATTCATTCGATCTTACGACATTGAATTGTGGAAAGTAATCTGTCTTGGTCCCAAAATTCCTACGAACTCGAACGGAACTCTCAAAATCTTTGAAGAGTATGATGATACGGATTGAAAAAACGACCACTATAATTGCATAGCCATGTAATTATTATATTGTGCATTAAATCCAGAAGAACACAACCGGATATCCTCGTGTGATGCAAAAGAAATATGGAAAATGCTTGAAGTCACACATGAAGGAACGTCTCAAGTCAAGGAGACGAAGATGAACATGCTTCTTCACGATTACGAGCTATTCCAAATGAAAGTAGAAGAACCCATCACAATTATGCTCGATCGATTTTCGGTCATTACGAATGGATTGGCATGTTATGGAAAACCCCTTTCGAGTAGTGAAAAAGTTAAGAAGATCCTACGATCACTACCTCGAGAATGGGATGGAATGGTGACTGCAAGAATGGAACCAAAAGATTTAAACAATCTTGATTTTAGTGCTCTCGTTGCTTCAATCATAAACTACGAGATTGTCCTAAAATCTCGGAATGCCAAGATGAAGCCAAAGGAAAGAACAATAGCCATGAAAGCTAAGATGTCGTGAAACAAAGAAAAAATCCCGATGGACGAAAGTGACGAAGAATCGGCATATTATGCCAAGAATACTAATAAGTTCCAAAACTTATTAAACCGGAGAAAGAAAGGCATTTTAATACTCATACATTTTATTTCCCGGTTTAATTGTTATTGTTCGATTTGTGGTTGTTCACCTCGGACCGTTTCGATTTATTGGATATTTTTTCGTTGCTTGTGTTTTCTCGGACCGTTGGGTCGGCATTTCGTGTTGTGGTTCTATCGTCTTTCTCAGTTTGGGTAGCATCGTCATGTGACCAGAGGCTGTCTGGCATGACCTATGCAAAACGACGCAAGACGATCGTGCTTTGGCCATTGAAATGGTTATTTCTGCATCAGGATCGGGCACCGAGAACAAGAAACTGAAGACGAATGGTGGTTTTTCAGGAAACATGGGCAGTAGATTTCGTAAATCTCAGGTTTCTCATTCTGCTATCGGGAAACCAGTTCATCAAGCTTATAGTGATCCAATTTCACAATCGGGCCATTCTTTTTCATCTGGCATAGGGCTATGTTTTAATTGTAATCATGTGGGTCACCAATTTAGGGATTGTCCCTTATCTCCTACAACTTGCTTTTCATGCGGACAGACTGATCACAGATCTGCCTAATGTGAGGTTGCCACTAGGCTCAACAAGCAACAGAATTCGGCGCCAACTTCTAGTGTGAATCCGGGGTCTACATCTGGTCAACCGCATCAGACTTTTGGATGAGGCAGAGGCCGAGGTTGGTCAGATCATCAGACTGCATCGAGTGTGGGTTCGGTTCAGCTGAGGGTGTATCAGATGAGACGCGCGGACAATGCACAGGCTCCGGTAGCTGCAGGTACCTCGCAAATACTTTCCCAGCCTATTTCTATATTATTTGATTCGGGAGCTACGCATTCTTTTATTGCACTTGACTGTGTGTATCGTTTGGGTCTTGATTGTTTTGTTGAGTGTGAACCGTTTGTGGTGGGTACTCCTAGTCGGGAGCGTTGGGTTGGTAACAGAGAAGTTAGGTATTGTCTTGTGTAGATTGGGAGTCGGGATTGGCCTTCGGACCTCATTGTAGTAGATCTGAAGGGTGAGGATGTGATTCTCGGAGATGATTCGTTGATTCGGCATGGCGCTATTATGAACTATCGGACTCGAACCATTTCTATATTAGCTGAGGATGGTGTCGAGCAGATTTTCATGGGTCGTAAGCCGGGTAGTTTGGGCAGAATGATTTCAGCCGTCAAGGCGATGAAATTACGGAACTAATACTGTATCGGTTATTGGTGCTATGCCGTGAGTACCGATGATGGTGGAATTGATCTATCATCAATTCTAGTTGTGATCGAGTATCCTGATGTATTTCCAGATGATCTCCCGGGTTTACCCCATCTAGAGATGTAGAGTTTTCCATCGATCTCGAGTCGAGTGCAGCACCTGTTTCTCACGCACCATATCGTATGGCACCTATTGAGATGTTAGAACTGAAAAAACAGCTGGGTGAGCTTCTTGACAAAGGGTATATTCGACCGAGTGCTTCACCTTAGGGTGCACCAGTCCTCTTCGTTAAGAAGAAAGAGGGATCATTCCGTCTGTGCATCGATTATCGGGAGTTGAACAAGCTGACCATCAAGAACAAGTATCCGTAGCCCCATATAGATGACTTGTTAGACCAGCTTCAGGGAGCTACTGTTTTTTCTAAGATCGACTTGCGTTCGGGATATTATCAACTTAGGATTCGAGATTCAGACATTCCGAAGACTGCTTTTCGTACCTGTTATGGTCACTATGAGTTCGTGGTTATTCCTTTTGGGTTAACTAATGCTCCCACCGTGTTTATGCAGTTGATTAATAAAGTCTTCATTGATTATCTTGATAAATATGTGATCATTTTCATTGATGACCTTCTTATCTACTCACAGAACGAGGTAGATCACACCGAGCACCTCTATATAGTGTTAAACACCTTGAGAATAGAGAAACTTTACGCAAAGTTTTCTAAGTGTGAGTTTTGGCTTAAGAGAGTAACTTTGCTTGGGCACGTAATTTTAGCTAAAGGAGTTCGGGTGGATCCCCAGAAGATAGCGGCAATTATATAATGGGAACCACCAGGGAATGTAGGAGACACTGAGTTTCTTCGGACTTTTCGGGTATTACCGTAGGTTTGTCGAGGGATATTCGAAAATCGCTCGACCACTTACTCAGTTGCTCCATAAATCCCAGAAGTTCGAATGGAGTGTGGAGAGACAGAATAGTTTTGATGAGTTAAAGTGGCGGTTAACTTCGGCGCCAGTATTGTCATTACCTCATGAAGATTTTGTTGTCTATAGTGATGCTTCGGGTCTCGGAATTGGATGTGTTCTAATGCAGAAGGATAGGGTGATTGCTTATACATCTCTACAGTTGAAACCATATGAAGCAAATTACCCTACACATGATTTGGAGCTAGCTGCAGTTGTTTTCGCTTTAAAAATTTGGAGGCATTATCTCTATGGGTTGTCGTGTAAGATTTACACGGGTCACAAGAGTTTGAAGTATATCTTCAAGCAAAAAGGATTGAACATGACACAGCGTAGGTGGCTGGAATTAATTAAGGATTACGATCTTGAGATTCTTTACCATCCAAGTAAGGCAAATGTAGTGGCTGTTGGTAGGAAATCGGATTTTTGCGCCGTTTTGTGCGGAAGCGTAAATAAATTGCGGAAAATAAATCGCACAGGGATTTATAGAGGTTCGGCTATTAACGAAGCCTATGTCCTCTCTCGATGTATCTTTTCTTAGGATTAAGATCAAAACCTCTACGCCTCTCTTCTATCGGTCGAGGGATTACCGTTTACAAGCTCGTCTTCTATCGGTCCGAGTAAAACCGTTTTCCCTTTTCTATTGGATAAGGAATCAACCAATCTAGTATTCTATGGGTACTAGATAAATCTCACTTAGATATCGATTGCGATTCTAACAATGCCGGATACTTGATCCTAATAACACCGAATCCAATCGTATCGTTTCTTTTACCTCTCGTGTATAATGTTGAATGTATAAACACTCAAACTAACAATATAAGCTCAATATTACAACAACAATGTAAGTATATAAATATAAGATCAATGTCTTGAATGCTTGGAGTTGTTGTCAAACAATACCATAGGAATGGTATTTATAGGCATTTTCCACAAACTAGCCGTTGCTGGCTGTTTTGACTTGCTAGCGTGCGCTAGTCTTCTTTAGCGTGCGCTAATATCATTAGCGTGCCTGTAGCGTGCGCTGCATTCCTCACGATTTGATCCGATAACCGTTTCTTCCCTTAGCGTACGTTATGACTTCTTCCTTACGTACGTTACCATCTTGCTTTAGCGTGCATTAATAATATAATGTAGCGTGCGCTAAGCAATATATCCGTTGCCTTCATTTGTCAAAGTATCCGTTTGATATACTGACTTTGACCTGCTTTTCCCAACAATCTGATTGACTAGAATTCAAACTGATATTTAGCGTGCGCTAATATCATTCCTTGTGTGCACTAATACTGACTTCATTGCATACGTCATTCTGTGTTTGAATATCTTCCCAACGGTAACATGGCTCGATAGCGTGCGCTAAATATAAGGTGTAGCGTGCGCTACCTCATCAGTTAACTTTATTTCAGGTAACTTCGAACTTGGCTATGCAGAGAACTCCCCGTTAGCGTGCGCTAACATATATGTCTTACCGTGCGCTAATGCAGTCCAGATTGCAACTTTTTGCGTCTTCGTCTTCTTCTTCGTTTTGCTTCGCCTCGATGTTGTTTTGTTGTTTAGCAACTTTAATCATCAAAACACAAATTAAATAATGTGTGGAATAAATATTCCAACAATCTCCCCCTTTTTGATGATTACAAAACAACTCTTGATTTAGATAAAATCTGTAAAAAATAATATATGTATATTTCTTCGAATCAAAGTTTTCGGCTTTGATCGTTTCGTTAGTTTCTCCAATTCTCTTTTCTTTTAGACATCTCCCTTATTTTTCAACCCCTTCGTTTTATCTCCCCCTTTTTGTATGCTTTCTTTTCAACTTCTTCAATTTATTTTTTCATGTTTATCGATTCGTTTCCTTCTCCCCCTTTTTGTCTTCATCAAAAAGTATAAAATAATGTGGAGAATATCAATTATCGAATATAAATAATATGCATGATATGGGTAAAACTCCCCCTGAAAATATTATCTCCCTTAAAAAAAATTAAGTTTTGGGGATCCAACCTATAGTTGGTTTTTGTTTCGAGACGTGAACGATATTTGAAACGTTTGTTTCTTTAGGAACCCAAATCCTTTTAATTTTTATCGTTCGTCTTGGACTTCTACAGTTTGAGATATGATGCCCAATTTTCAAATATTTTTCACAACGGGGTATCTTGAAATTTACGGATTCGTTTTTGAAACGTGGTTTGAATCTTAACCCCTCTTTATTTAAAGTATATTTTTGAACCGAGAGCATATTTTCAAATTTCTCGTTTTCGAGAGAAAATTTCTTCGGCAAATTCTTGAGCTCGGTTTGAACTTTAACAAGATCATTCTTTAAAATATTCTCGTTTTCAACGCATTTTGAATGATCGATCTCGACAAATTTTCCCTTTTCTAGAATTTTGGAATTTTCATTTTCCAAATATTTATATTTAGTTTGAAGAGATTTAATTTTTTTCAAAGCATTTTGATAATCGGTATGTAATAACTCGAATGCTTCAAAAAGTTCGTCGTAAGAATTACTTACTTGGCTTTCGACGTCGCTATCGTCGAATGAACTCCGAGCCATGAGCGCGAGATTATTTTGATTTAGAAAATCTTCATCGGGATCTTCTTCGCTCCATGTTGCAACTAAAACATCCTTGGGTTTTACACGACAATTTTTCGCAAAGTGGCCTGGTTTACCACATAATCGACAGGAATTGTCAAATTTCTTAGATTCGCCCGCTTGGATGTCTTTCTTTCTCCGGTTTAATAAGTGTTGGAACTTATTAATATTCTTGGCATAATATGCCGATTCTTCGTCGCTTTCGTCCACCGGAATTTCTTCTTTCTTTCTCGGCACCTTAGCCTTGAAGGCTATCGATTTTTCCTTCGGTTTTGGTTTGGCATTCCGAGATTTTAGAACAATCTCATAGTTGATAAGAGAACCAACGAGAGCACTAAAATCGAGAGTATTTATATCTATTGATTCCATTATTGCCGTAACCGTACAGTCCCATTCCCGAGGTAGTGATCGGAGAATTTTCTTTACTTTCTCACTACTCGAAAGTGGTTTTCCGAAACATGCTAATCCATTGGTGATGACCGAAAATCGGTCGAGCATAATCGAGATGGATTCGTCGTCCTTCATTTGGAATAATTCATAATCGTGAAGGAGCATGTTTATCTTCGTCTCTTTGACTTGAGACGTACCTTCGTGTGTTACCTCAAGAATTTTCCAAATTTCTTTGGCACTATCACACGATGATATCTGGTTGTGTTCTTCCGGATTTAATGCACATTATAATAATTGCATGGCTTTGCAATTATAATGGTCGTTTTTCTAATCCGCATCGTCATACTCTTCAAAGGTTTTGAGAGTTCCGTTTGAGTTCGTCGGAATTTTGGGACCAAGGCAAATCACCTTCCATAATTCGATATCGTAAGCTCGGATGAAAATAGACATTTTCTTCTTCCAAGTCATGAAATTCGATCCATCAAAAAATGGTGGTCGGTTGAGAGCAAGGCCTTCGACTGGAGCTATTTGAAACGCCATTTTGGATCTTCTATTCGGATGTTAAGCCGCGTATTGGAGTACCGCTCTAATACCAATTGTTGGTAGGAAATCGGATATTTGCGCCGTTTTGTGCGGAGGCGTAAATAAATTGCGGAAAATAAATCGCACAAGGATTTATAGAGGTTCGGCTATTAACGAAGCCTACGTCCTCTCTCGATGTATCTTTTTCTTAGGATTAAGATCAAAACCTCTACGCCTCTCTTCTATCGGTCGAGGTATTATCGTTTACAAGCTCGTCTTCTATCGGTCCGAGTAAAACCATTTTTCCTTTTCTATTGGATAAGGAATCAACCACTATAGTATTCTATGGGTACTAGATAAACCTCACTTAGATATCGATTGCGATTCTAACAATGCCGGATACTTGATCCTAATAACACCGAATCCAATCATATCTTTTCTTTTACCTCTCGTGTATAATGTTGAATGTATAAACACTCAAACTAACAATATAAGCTCAATATTACAACAACAATGTAAGTATATGAATATAAGATCAATATCTTGAAAGCTTGGAGTTGTTGTTGTCAAACAATACCATAGGAATGGTATTTATAGGTATTTTCCACAAACTAGCCGTTGCTGGCTGTTTTGACTTGCTAGCGTGCGCTAGCCTTCTTTAGCGTGCGCTAATATCATTAGCGTGCCTATAGCGTGCGCTAGACTGTTCCTAGTTTCAGTCCAGTATCTTCGTTTCTTCCCTTAGCGTATGTTATGACTTCTTCCTTACGTACGTTACCATCTTGCTTTAGCGTGCGTTAATAATATAATGTAGCGTGCGCTAAGCAATATATCCGTTGCCTTCATTTGTCAAAGTATCCGTTTGATATGCTGACTTTGACCTGCTTTTCCCAACGATCTGATTGACTAGAATTCAAACTTATATTTAGCGTGCGCTAAATATCATTCCTTGCGTGTGCTAATATTGACTTCATTGCATACGTCATTCTGTGTTTGAATATCTTTCCAACGGTAACATGGCTCGATAGTGTACGCTAAATATAAGGTGTAGCGTGCGCTACCTCATCAATTAACTTCACTTCAGGTAACTTCGAACTTGGCTGATATGCAAAGAACTCGCCATTAGCATGCGCTAACATATATTTCTTAGCGTGCGCTAATGCAGTCCAGATTGCAACTTTTTGCGTCTTCGTCTACTTCGTCGTTTTACTTCGCCTCGATGTTGTTTTGTTGTTAAGCAACTTTAATCATCAAAAAAAAAATTAAATAATGTGTGGAATAAATATTCCAACAGTGGCGGATGCATTGAGCCGTAGAATGATGGCTTTACAGATGTTGGAGGTACTTACGCCTCAGAGCAGGATCCAGCGGGATTTGATTTGTTAAGATATCGAAGTTTGGATTCAGAGAGTTCAGGGTCAGCTATGTGCATTAGAAATCACTTCGTCTTTGATTGATGATATCAAGGCGAAACAGTACGATGACCTATCCCTAGTTCAGTTGATGGAGGACGTGAAGAAAGGGTAAACTCTGGGATTTGTAGTTCATGATGACGGAATTTTAAGATTTCGTGGCAGGTTGTGTGTCTGGTGCGATATTGAGTTGAGACAGAAGATTTTGTGAGAATCTCACAGTTCGCCTTATTCCATACATCCGGGTACAAGCAAAATGTACAAGGATGTAAGGAGTAACTTCTGGTGGAGTAATTTGAAGATAGATTTCAGCGAGTTTGTGTCGAAATGTTTGACCTGTCAGCAGGTCAAGATCGAGCATCAGCGACCCGCGGGGCTATTGCGACCACTTCTTATTCCGGAGTGGAAGCAGTATGATATTTCTATGGGTTTCATTACCAGTATGCCTAAGACTAGGACTAGAATCAACATGATTTGGGTCATTGTCGATCGACTAACCAAATACGCTCATTTCTTGGGTATTAAGGATACTTGGGTACCAGAGAGATTGGCATGGGTATTTATTGCGGAGATCATGAGATTGCATGGGACACCTAAGAGTATTGTTTCGAATCGATATGGCAGGTTCGTATCACATTTCTGGCAGGCTATTCATAGAGCCTTAGGGACTGAGTTGAGACTCAGTACATCTTATCACCCTCAGACAGACGGACAGTCAGAGCGGACTATACAAACACTGGAGGATATGTTGAGAGCCTGTGCTTTAGACTGGAAAGATGATTGGGAGTCACACTTGTCATTAGTTGAGTTCACGTACAACAACAATTGGCATGCCTCGATTAAAATGGCACCATTTGAGGCCTTGTACAGAAGAAGGTGTAGATCACCTTTATGTTGGGATGACGCATCTAATTTAATAGGTATTGAACCGGATTTGGTAGTTGAGACAGGAGAGAAGATTGCTCTTCTCCGTGATAAGCTATTTACGGCTCAGAGTCGACAGAAGTCCTATGCCGACACGCGCCGTCGACCATTGGAGTTTGAGATTAGAAATCACATTTTACTGAAGGTGTCGCCGACTCGAGGAGTTTACCGCTTCGGTCGGAAGGGTAAACATAGCCCGAGTTATATTGGACCCTTTGAGATTTTAGAGCGAGTTGGGGATCTCGCCTATCGCTTGGGTCTCCCGCCGTTGTTAAGTCACGTGCATAATGTGTTTCATGTCTCACAGTTGAGGAAGTATGTGTCAGATCCTAACCATATCATTAATTTCGGGGAAATTGAATTGGGTTCCGATGTCACATTTGAAGAGAAGCCGATTCAGATTTTGGAGTGTCGAGTAAAACAACCTAGACGCAAAGCTATTCCGTTGGTGAAGGTGCAATGGTAAAGACATGGGACGGAGGAAGCTACATGGAAAACCGAGGATAGTATGAAGTCAAAATATCTGGAATTTTTCACATTTTAAGTTTAGGGATGAAACTTTTGTTAGATGGGAGGAATGTAATACTCGTACCTTTTATTTCCCGGTTTAATTATTATTGTTCAATTTGTGGTTGTTCACCTCGGACCGTTCCGATTTATTGGATATTTTTTAGTTTCTTGTGTCTCGGACCGTTGGGTCGGCATGTAGTGTTGTGGTTTTATCGTCTTTCTCAGTTGGGGTAGCGTTATCATGTGACCAGAGGCCGTCTGGAATGACCTGTGTAAAACGGCGCAAGACCCGCGGCACTTTGCGCCGTGCGCACACTATCTGGCAACATGGCGCAAGACCCGCGGCACTTTGCACCGTGTCTGTGCGCCGTGTCGCACAGGGGCCGCTCACTGACTTACAATACGGCGATGAACACGGCGCTAGTTGGGCCATTTGTTGCGCCGTGTTCCGTCCAATATATATAGGACATACGGGTGTTTTAACCCCATTTCCTCCTTTTTCTCTCGGTTTTTCACTCCTCCTTGGTGATTTTGGGCGATTTCACTCGGATATTACATTCCATCATCTTATAACTCGGCACGAATCAACCATCTTCCTTCCACCATTTCATCGTCGAATTGAGGTATTTTGACATTATACCTAATGTTAGGGTTCTTGGATATAATTCATTTTCCTTTTCATTTTTGCTTCCATTGATCGTGGATTATAGTTGTGTAATCATGGTTTTAGATTTTTCTAGAAGTTTTGTGGATTAATTCCGAGTTTTTCCCTTCTTTAATCAAGTTTAACCCTTATGCCTTCATAGTGTTCGGTATATTGTTCCTAAGGGTAGAACTTCGCATGATTCATGGTTTTTCAGTGGGATTCTAGTTGATTGAGTTTCTATTGTTGTTAGGATCGGAATTTGGAGATAATCTGGACTAAAGCCTTTTTCTTTCGTCGTCCACTTCGTATTTTAGGAACCAAGGCAAGTACTTTTTGCTTTATATTATGGCATGCATTTCGGTAATGAAATTGTGATGTTGGAGTGTTGTAAGGATGTTCTTGGGGTACTCTCACCTGGGGTTGCTCGACGGGGCACACAGGGACTTGGCCGTGTGGTCTTGCGCGAGAGTTACCTTCGAGGGGAGGTATTCTCACCTGGGGATTGGTTCGACGGGGCCCATAGGGACTTGGCCGAGTGGTCTTGCGCGAGAATTTCCTTGAGTGATGTTTTTGATTGATGAATGATGATGGATATTCCGGAATATCATGACTATGAAACGTTTTATAAATGATTTTTGGAAATGTCTGTCTATTAAAATACTATAATATTGTAATTGCACTAGCTGTTCTTGCTAGCCCCTCGTAGGGGTGGAATGTTTATGCATTTCAGGTGGTACCGAGAATCAGGAGCCTACACGTGGTCCATACGGAGTTGACGGGCAGCCAAGATGTTAAATAGCTCGAGTCAGTATTTTGGAATGTTTCTGTATTCGTTTCACTTTTGATAATGTACTGGAGTTCGATGTTGTTCATCGGGTGATGTCCTTGGATTATATTTTAAATTGTACTGAACTTGCACATTTTGGCCGAGCCCATGGCCCCACTTTAATTTTAGATGCGTTTTTGTATTATTGAGTTATTGTGTGTGTTTTTTATGTCAGCCTGGTAGGCCCTGGTGGGTCCTACGGCGTGTAATCACCCGTAAGAGAATTGGGGTGTTAGAGGCATCTCAGGCAGAATGAAGAAATTCGACAACAACTGTCAAGTCTGTGGTAAACCAGGCCACTTCGCGAAGAATTGCCGAGCAAATCCTAAAAAGCAAGTTTTAATTGCAACGTGGAGTGACGAAGACGAGGACGAAGATTTTATCAATCAAAATAACCTCTCACTCATGGCACGAAGTTCACTCAACGAAAGCGACGTCGAAAGCCAGGTAAGTACATCCTCCCACAATGAATTATTTGAAGCATTCGAATTATTGCATACCGATTTCAAAATGCTTTATCCGAAATAAAATCCATTCAATCTAAAATAAACTATTGGAAATTCAAATTTCGAAAACTCTTGAAAAAGACAAATTTATCGAGACCGATCATTCTCAGTGCCTTAAAAATGAAAATATTTTAAAGAATGATCTTTTAAAAGTTCAAGACGAACTGAAGGTTTTAACAAAGAAATTTTCGTAAATATACGAAAAATTTGAATAAATGCTTTGTGTTAAAAAATATACAAAAAATTTGAACAAATGCATTGTGTTCAAAAATATTCTTTGTGTTTAAAAATTGGGCATCATTTTACGAGTTCCAAAAGCCCACGACGGACGATAAAAACCAAAAAGATTTGGATTCCAAAAGTAACTTTTATTCCGAATATCGTCTATGTCTCGAAAGAAAAACCAACTATCAGTTGGATCCCCAAAAATAAAAATTAACTTTTATCAATAAATATTTTACTCAGGTGGAGTTTATATTTTTAAAGGGGAGATTTTTGTCAGGGGGAGAGTTTATACCCTTTTATGCTCATTTTATCATATCATATTTTATAATAAATTGGTATCCTTAGATTTACATTTTTTGCTGATAACAAAAACGGGGAGAAAAGAGTTGAATGGGATAAAAAGCGTCATAGAAGAATGACGAGAAAAATAAAAAGTAAAAAAGGGGAGAAAAAAAAGAATAAACGAAGAAGTTGAAAAATGAAAAGAAGAAGTCGAAAAGGAGAAAGCTGAAAAGATGGGAGAAACTAACGGAACGATCAAAGCCGAAAACTTTGATTTGTACAAATATATATATATTTTATTTTGCAGGTTTTATCCATTAAAGGTGTTGTTTTGTAATCATCAAAAATGGGGAGATTGTTGGAATATTTTATTCCAAATATTCATTATAGAGTTTTGATGATTAAGTTGTTAAACAAAGTAAAACAACAAAGAAGCGAAACAAAACAACAAAGATGTTGAAGACGCAAAAAGGTGGAACTAACAAGATTAACGCACGCTATCTGGCAGGAATAGCACACACAATCGAAGGATCTTAATGTACGTAATATACAAAGCCTAACGTACATAATAAGGAAGTTACCTGCAGATCAGACGAGTTACGAAGCTACCTGAAGGACTTACGTGATGACGATAGCGCATGCTACAAAGTAAGGATAACGCACGCTATCGAAGGAGGCTAACGTACGTAACACAAAAGTGTTAACGTACTTAATGTTTTTTGAATACGAATTTCAAACAAGATGAACGTTGGAAAAAGTCAGGGTCAAATTCAGAGATTCAAACGATCAGTTTGACAAAAGCACGCAACAGATATATGATTAACGCACGCTACGTATAAGGATTAACGTACTCTAATGAGACAAGATAACGTACGTAACAGCAGAAACAAAAGCCACTGGACTGAAACTGGAAGTCGATAACGTATGCTACAGGACAGCCATAACGTATGTAACGAGCTTAACGCACGCTATGAAGAAAGGTAGTGCATGCTATCAAGTCAAAAGTAACTTACGGCTAGTTGAAGGGAAATGGCTATAAATTCCAAACCATTTGGTATCAAACAACACAACAACATTGAGCAAAGTATTCATACTTGAGATATCATTGTAATCATTCTAGTTGTTGTATTTGAGCTGATATTGTTTAGTGATTAAGTGTTATACACGAAATCATACAAGAGAGAAAAAAGAAAGGATATGATTGGATTCGGTGTTATTCAGATCAAGGATCCGGTATTGTTAGAATCACAATCGATATCTACATGAGGTTTATCTAGTACCCATAGAAAGCTAGATTGGTTGGTTCCTTGTCCAATAGAAAAGGAAAACGGTTTAACTTGGACCGACATAAAGACAAGTGATTGAACGGTTTACTCGGACTGATAGAAGGCGATCTTGTAACGGTTATCTCTCGACCGATTGAAGAGAGGTGAAGAGGTTATCTTTAGCCTATAGAAAAAGATACCGAGAGAGGACGTGGCACGTTTGGCCGAACTACTATAAATCCTGTGTTGATTTATTTTCTGCACCGTTATTTAATTCGCTTCCATAACGCGAAAGAGTTTTATAACTCTATCTCCAAACGGCGATACCGACCAAGATCGCACCAACAAATATTATGTTGTTCGTTGTTTTCCAAAAATAAATTATAGAATGTATCACATATATGAAGCTTGTATCAAAGGCAAATATGCCAGGGAAACATTACGGATCCATTTAACATAGAGCCAATTAATCATACCATAATTATTTAATAATAATAATTAACGTTGCGATATAATAATAATTATAATTGTTAATAAATAACTATGTAATACTAATAATTACTAACTAATTATTTTTTAGTAATAATAAACATATTATTATTACTATTTAAATGAGAAAATTATTAAATATTATATAAGAATATAACTTATTAGTTATTATTATTGTTATTAGATAATTATAAAACTATATTTTTTTATTTTTGAGATATTAGCTGGAAGAAATATAAAAAATTAATTTTATTCTTAAAATTTAGTTACGAATTTTTGAGATATCCTAAAATTTCCCTACGAATTTTTCGCATTGTTTTATCTGAGTTGTACTGTACAGAGTGGGACCGATGCAGTATGGATGAATAATTTTGGGAACCGTGACAGTTGTACCAGTATATCTATCGAGGTTATTTTAATTCTAGGATATTACATGCTTGATATGTCTTTTGATGTCGAGTATACTGTATGAGTATTTGTATAATTGTCGTACTTGGTCGACGATTGCATTTGAGGGTATCGTACATCAGATGTATCGTATGAGAATGTTATCGGAACGAGTATATGTATTCAGTTTGTCGCGTGTACGTGTTTGGTATATTGAGACGGCAGATAGGAGCAGAAATGGCTAAGTATAAAAGCCATTACGTACGTTAAGCATAGGGGCCTACGTACATAAAGGTACAAACATAGCGTACGCTAAATAGAGGAGCTTACGTACGTAACGAAGGAAGCTTAACGTACGTTAGGTTGAGCATATAACGTACATTATGAAGAGAATCGAACAGGTCCGAGCTATGGTCGGCAGGTGGGCCCGTGTCGGCAGCTTTTGGCGCGGATGTGGACAGGCGAGTCAACATCGAGTTTTATGTATGTTAATGATAGCCCATTATGTACATAAACAAGTATAGCACTGTAGCAAGTCAACAGCTATATTACGTATGCTACAGCAAGGAAATTACGTACGTAATGCATGCCACGAAATAAGTCAGTCAACCCTGGATGACGATTACGTACGCTATGCAGGACATGATGTAGAGTACGTTAAAGGGTCTTACGTACGTTAAGGTTGGGTCTTAACGTACGTAACGAGCTGTGCAGATTACATATTAAGGGCTTTCATTTATTCACGAGAAGAAATATATTTTTCCACCCCAGCTTCGTCCCTCTTCACTTTCAATCCAATTCCAGACCCTTCTACCTTGGTTGAGACCTTGAGGATTTGATTAGAACCTTGAAGCTTGTAGTTCTTGATGTTTCTTGAAGCGTTCGATATTTGTGGTTCTTCTTCAAGAGGTATGCTGAAAAACTCCTTTCTTTGATTCGTATTTTGATATTGTTGTTGACGTTCTTCTTCGTATGATGATGGTTATTATGTGTTGTTGTGATTCTTGAGGTTATATGAATTGTATATTGAAGGACAAAAGGATATACGCCTTGGATTGTGAATTAAGTGATTGTTTAGATGTTAGAAGACATCGTAGTATACCGTCTTATTGAGTATGAACGTGATTACGGACTAGTGTTCTTGAAGAACTCTTGAGTTATATATATCGTGATTTATGAATGGAATTTGGGAAGATTATGGTTAATTTCGGTATGTGATTACTCATGATAATAACCGGTAATTGGTTTTCTATGAATTTACGAATATGAACAAGAAGGAACCTTGTTAAAACCGTAATTAAGGTTGAAGTCGCAATCGAGAATGTTGAGAAACTTATTAGAATTGATTGATTACCGAACTATGACTTGTATTCATAATTGTATGAGTTGAAATGGTTTGGTTTCGTATAATCGAGATATTATTGAACCGTTGAGTTTGCTGGTTGGTCATATCGGTTGTTGAGAATTATCGAATGTGTGTTAATCGATTATTGCATAAGGTTATAATGTTCTGATCGTGGATATCGTTTTGCTGCGGTAGAGATTGGAGAATGCATGTATTGCCTTTGTCGGGACTGGGGAGCTTGTAGATGAAGACGACGAGATTGGTAACGGATTCATCGTATCGGTATCCAGCCAAGTTATGCTTGCTCAGTTCATAATGTTTAATAAATGGTTTCGATTTCATTTCATTTATGATTCATATAGCAATGATATTATGAATATGAGTTGTCGGGATGATGGTATGTATATTATGCTTGGACTGGGATAAATCATAATGCATATGATTTAAAGATATCTAGTGGAAACGGAGGTGTGAATTATCTTTGGTCTATTATATGAAATGTTGGATATCGAGGATAGTTTACTGTGCTGACATTGATCTCGAGGTGGTGGATTGTCGATAGTGATGAACTGTACTTCGTTCCGGACTATTCGTATAACTGTGTATTCGTTCAAGGATTTTGGTCCTGGAAAGGTTAGTGTCTCCGGCTTTGAGGTAATTTAGTATTGTTGAATTATGATAATTATCCTGTTGCATTGTTGTATATGTGTGTGTTAATGTTTCATGTGGTGAGTGTGCATCGTTGTTTGGTGTATTTTGTGATGTGCTCATTCTTTGAATTGTAATTTGATAGGGTGATGTGTTCAGGGATA
This sequence comes from Orobanche coerulescens, assembly GCA_033398695.1. Taxonomy (NCBI): domain Eukaryota; kingdom Viridiplantae; phylum Streptophyta; class Magnoliopsida; order Lamiales; family Orobanchaceae; genus Orobanche; species Orobanche coerulescens. The sequence goes on along the minus strand of CM065813.1, from coordinate 102,140,396 downwards.
AGACCTAAATGGCACCCACGTTCCGGAGTATTCCTGTGTAGATGCTTCCGTGACCTTTGGTTGCGACCTTGGGGTATTTGTGATTGCATGTAATGTGTTGAGGGATAATACCAGAATATGGCATCCACGGTCCGGAGTATTCCTGTGTAGATGCTTCCGTGACCCTTGGCTGCAGCCTTGGGAGTTATGTGTTAATATTATATGCATTGTTGAGCATGCTATGAACTGTTGTCTAACGTAAATACGACATTGTGGTCGCGTCGATCTTTCATTACCAAACTGTCGTTGTTCACTTGGGAACTCTTCTGATCCTTATTGGATATGCATTTCTTCGAGTTTCGTTGTCATGTTGTATCGTGACATATCTGGAGTCAGATACGTATTGATTGGTCATGTGTAGGATTTTCAGGGCGGGCACGTGTTGTCATGTGTTGGTTTGAACCTCACATTGAACCGTGTACACGAGACGTTCTTCGTGAGACTGATTAGGTACAAGACCAGATGTGTATTCGATCAATACCCGTGGGTGGCTTGTGCACGGACACATTTTCGGATCGGGCGTATCGTGACGTCCATCTTGAGTCGTATTGATTGGTCGTTCACAGTCCATGTATGGTCGGATATGTTCGATAGTCGGGTTTGTCTTCGAGATCCCGTATATGTGATTTGAATGGGGTTGACGATTTTTTTCTCTCTCATATATCTGACCCTGTGGTTCTTTATTGATCTTGTTGAAGTTTACCATATCGTTGGTATTCTCGTTCGTTATTGATTCTTCTTGATCTCGTTGGAGTTCACTATATCGTTGGTATCCTCATTCGTTATTGATTCTTATTGATCTCGTTAGAGGTCACTATATCGTTGGCATCCTCGTTTGTTATTGATTCTTATTGATCGCGTTGGAGTTCACTATAATGTTGGTAATCTCGTTCGTTATTGATCCTAATTGATCTCGTTAGAGCTTACCATATTGTTGGTATTCTCGTTCGTTATTGATCCTCCATTGATCTTGTTTGGAGTCTACCTTGTCATTGGTATTCGCGGTCTTTGTTGATCCTTATCGATCTTGTTGGAGTTTACCACATCGATGATGTTCTCGTTCGTGGCTGGTCCCTTGTCGATTTTGTGCGGAGTTATCATGTCAATGATATTCTCTTTTTGATGCATTGGTTGTTTATTATTATTGAATGTGTGAGCTTTCATAATTTGTATCGATATCCGGGACTTGCCATTGTTTTGGGGCAGTGATCTATTGATGTATCACATGTTATCGGTTTTATCGGAATGGGGATTCGATTGTGCGATCCGGCGGACAGAACTGGACATGGACAGATTATTCCTTATTGGAGATATAATATGTTTTGAGAATCTTGGCATTGTTTGAATACAGTACAGATGGTTATTCTCGAACTCTGTCGTCACTTGAGAATGCGAGGTGTGATTTGAGGTAAGGGTTGATTTGGTATGAGTTACCACGAATTGGTAAGGTTACTACGGTAAGATTACACTAGAAATGTTCTTACCCTGTAATTACATTGATATGTAATTGTTTATGTTGATGTGATAGTTATCATTGTTGAGTATTGTGGCTGACCCCATCGTGGGCTTTATCTTTAGGTACTCGGAGATCGAGCTAGTAGTGGTCGTGAAGGAATGAGCGTCCCGGTGATACTGGCTACGGCATGTGTTTGAGACCGAGTATTTTTCCTAACTGTTATGAATCTGCTACAAATGTATTTTTATCATGTCTCTATCCGCTGCGTGTGTATTTTAAAATGCTTTTCGGTATTTTACCAACTCGTGTATACTTCCTAAATGCCCTTTTGGCGTCTTCGCCTTGTGCTTTCTAATGGTATTTTATGACGGTATTTGGGAACTATGCTTTGAAAAATATTGAGTATTTAAAATATTACCGTCTTTGCCTCGTTGGCGTGTTTGTAACATTTGCGAAAATGATTTTTAGCCTTGTGGATTCCGGTGCGGGGCCCACGGCGCTGTAATATTCCCGGTTGGTTTTGGGGTGTTACAATTTCATTCCATCACTAAACCAAACACATGGTATCAAGAATCAAGTTTCAACCCATACCACCTTAACCCTATTAGTGGTTCCAAACTCATACCCCAATGCGAATCAAACAACCCCTAAATGAGGGAAGTACCTTTTCATACGTTTCAGGTGATTTTCAGCTCGAGGAGACGTCACGGGATACGCATGGGACAGTATGGCACTAGGGATGTATGTAACGCCCCGATTTCGCATATACGTTTAATGTGAATTATAGAAAACATGTTCAATTTTATTAAATTAATGCCCGAATAATTTATCGTTTAATTCATTTCATTTTCATGAGCATGCAAACTTATTTATTTCATTGCAATTCATGTCAAATCGATTTTCTCATTTTCAATTCAAGTAAATGTTTGCATTTCGTCAATTCTAGATCCGATTCTTTTATAAATCATATTCATCTGATTAATTAGCTCATACCATATTATTTCTATTATTATTATTACTACTATTATTTTTATTAATGAGTCAATTATTATCGAATTACGGTTATTATTTTAAATCCAATTATAATAATAATAATAATAATTTGTTTCGGGAATTATTATTCTCGTGATGTGTCTTACCTAATACTGATTGTAGGGGGATACATACATGGAAGGTTCTAGATCCTTTTAGAGGTAGTAGGATCCTATTAGATGTTTTACCTTATCTAGGAATCCTATGTATGGAAGGACTCTCATTGTAATGCCTATATAAAGGCCCCTCTATCAGTGTCATGAATACAATTGATTGACTCGTATTTACAGTCTTTTACTTTCTCCTTAAACACGTTATCAGCACGTACTCTACCAACAGAGCATGAAAAATCCGACCAAAACCTCTGAAAATCCCCCCCAAAAAAAGAGAGAAAATCGAAATTTGTCCTACAAACCCTAGCTGTCACTGTCTGCACGCAATCGAACGCCGTTCAGAAAGACCTAACAGCCCCGCGACTCATCTTCCCCAGCCGACATCCTTCTCTCCCCCAATCTGTCTTCTTCCTCCATCTGCGTCGCCGCCGTCTTCTGCAGCAAACCAGACCCGCGTCACCACCATCTTTCCCAGCACACCAGACCCGTGTCGCCACCGTCTTCTGCAGCACACCAGACCCGCATCGCCGCCTTCTTCCTAGCACACCAAACCCGTGTCGCGATTCCATCCTCCAGGTCAGACAACACCATGGCAAACCCGTCTCACAGTACAGACACCAGCCAGATCCCCAAGCTGTAACCAGTCCGTAGAGTCTCGGCCCGCTCACCCAGCCCGCATCCGGCCCGCCCCAGTTTGTACCTGACCCAGTTGCTGCCCAGCCCAACCCGACAGCTTTCAATCAATTTTTTTAGCCCAACTAACGAAGTAAAAACTACAAGTCCAACGGTGGAGATCTGATTCGGAACAGTATTATCGACAAAACTGTATGCGAACAGAAGCATATCTTTACACACAAAATAAAGAGAAAATTTCCGCGCGTAAATTTTCTGCACAGCGCAGTCGTACCAAAATCATGTTTTCCAATTCGTTAACCGTCAGATCGGTTTGAAATTTTGACAGCAACTTTCCAACAGAAATATATGTATAATCAACGGTGGAGATCGGATTTTGAGTAATATTGATTACTGAATATGTCGCCGAACAGAAGCAGATTTTTACAAGGAAATTTGGAGATCCGACCTCATCCAATACCGAACTACTGCACCGCCGCGCCCGAGTCCTTTTTTGGCCGATTATCGAGCCCAGTTGCCCTCTCCGGGCATTTCTCAACTCTTCATCTTATCCTACTTAATGATTCATTTGTTCATTGATTTGTACACTTATGAATCTTACCATATTTATATTTTACGTGAATATAGGAAAATATGTTGCTCATGATGATGTGCAAAATATGGAAAGAAGCCATATTTATTATCCCGTTCAAGGATCAAAGTAAATATGGAACCGAGTACCACGAAAATATGTTGCTCATATGGAGAAAAGCTCCCGTTCAAGGATCAAAAAAAATATGGAACCGAGTACCCACGTAAGATTTTATTAAAGTTCCCGTTTTTCAATTCCTTTCTTTTTGGGAATTTTTTTTGGGGAATTGGATATTTGGGTTCTTTATCTCCCACGCTACTTTGCGGTGGATGAGACTATGGGAGGTGGTATCACTCTCATATGTCGAAGTAAACTGTGTGACGGTCCTAGAGGAGTCACGGATAATTGTTGAAAGTCGATATTTGTGGTTGTTGCATACACCACGTTTTGGGTGCGATTTGACGTCGCCACTCTGGCGATTTTAAACCAACAATTGAATAAAATGAACATTGTTGGTAACGGTAAAGTTATGACTTGTTCATGATTAGTCACGAATTTGTGACGTACAAATGGGACAAACATCGATTACGACGGATATGTCATGGTTAAAATCGATTTGTGATGGATTTGTCACGTTGAATTGAGGGACCACCACGTTGGTCTTGACCCAATCCCATACTTGGAAAACTCCATCTTTCATCTTATTAAAATAAAATATTGCATGTGGGTGTAGTCATGCACCGTCTCCTTGCAATATAATATATGAAAGAATGTAAGAGTAATTCTCATAAATTTCAACATGTAAAGCAATGGCATATTGTGGTAAATACATGAATTCGTTGACCTCGATTATAGTTCGTGTGACTAAGGTCCGAATACTTTTCCAAGTATTTGTAAAGGCATGTGCCTTATACATTTGACTATGTCTAGTCGATCTTATTGGATGGTCAAGACGAGTTGGTTATGATATATTCATTATGTCTCATGGTTCAAAATGCTTAATTATGATGCACCGCGTTGCATCCACATAACATGGCTATTATGACGTATACTTGCAAATTGAGAAACAATATACTTGGTTGATTAGATGCATTTTGGTGGATTTTGTCTACACTTTTGATCATGACTAGGGGAAGCGACCCAGTGGTGCAAGGAGTTCGTCTTTCTTCTGCTCGTTCATTTTGTTCCTGTGAGCGCATCAGCAAGGAGAAAGTAAAGGGTGCCCTTTTTAAAATGGGTAGAGCTAAGGCTGTAGGCCCGTATCAGATCCCTATTGAGGTGTGGATTTGTCTGGGGGAAGTTGGTGTTCAGTTGCTAGTAGAGTTGTTCAACATCCTTCTCAGAGGTTCTAAGATGCCGACGGAGTGGAGGCGTAGTATTGTTGTGCCGTTTTTCAAGAATAAAGTCGATGCTCAGAGTTGTAGTAACTATAGGGGTATTAAACTCCTCAGTCATATTATGAAACTTTGGGAGAGAGTAGTGGAATGCAGGGTTAGAAGAGAAGTTGAGATCTCTGAGAACCAATTTGGCTTCATGTCAGGGAGGTCCACGACTGAGGCCATTCATCTCGTCAGACGCCTTATGGAAAAGTTTAGAGAGCGGCGTAAGGACCTCCATATGGTGTTCATTGATTTAGAGACGGCTTATGATAGCATTCCGCGCGATGTTATTTAGAGGCGCCTAGAAGAGAGGAGGGTGTCGTTGTCGTTCGTTAGGGCGATCCAAGACATTTACTTCCAAGCTAGGACTTGCATTAGGACCCCAGTTGGTGACACACAGTATTTCCCGGTTGAGATAGGACTACACCAGGGGTCGGCACTAAGCCCTCTTCTCTTCGCTCTAATCCTTGACGTCATTTCACGGGGGATACAGGATGGCGTCCCATGGTTCATGCTTTTTGCTGACGACATTGTGTTACTGGCGGAGTCGAGGAGAGAGGTGAACGCGAAGTTGGAGTTGTGGAGGTCTAAGTTAGAATCCCAAGGTTTGCGTGTGAGCCGGTCTAAGACCGAGTATCTCTGGTGTAACTTTAGTGGTGAGGCCAACGAGGAAGAAGTAGAGGTAATGATTGCGGATCAGATCGTACCCCATACGGATAAGTTCAAGTATTTGGGTTCGATCATTCAGAAGGAAGGTGAGTGTGAAGATGATGTCACTCATCGTATCAAAGACGGGGTGGCTAAGATGGAGAGCAGCAACTGGGGTCCTGTGCGACAAGAAAGTCCCACTTAAGTTGAAGGGTAAATTCTATAGAACGGCAATCAGACCTGCGATGTTGTATGGATCAGAATGTTGGGCGATGAAGAAGTCGCTTGAGAGCAAGTTGGAAGCGGATGAAATGAGAATGTTACGTTGGTCGTGTGGTCGCACATTGTTGGATAGAATCTCAAACGGGATTTTCAGGAACGCGCTTGAAGTGGCGCTATTTCAGCGAAAGTTAGGGAAGGGAGATTGAGATGGTTTGGCCACGTCCGCAGGAGGCAGGCTTCTGCTCCGGTGAGGAGGGTCAAGAGTTTATTGGTTGTCGGGGAGAGGAGGAGAGGCAGACCGAGGAGGACGTGGGAGGATCAGCTGAGATTAGATTTGAAGTCCTTAAACCTTTCTGAGACCATGACGGTTGATAGGTGCTCGTGGAGGCGCCAGATCAGAGTTGTGGATGCTTTTGTAGGGAGCGGTGCTGTAGTTGAGAGCGTCATGGTTGGGTTGTCTCGGTTAGCTTTGACCTAGAGCATTACACTTTTTACTTTTACTGTATATTTGATCCTCCTGCCTTTTGCGTGCGATGTATTTTTTACAGGTAGCTGTACGCAGAGTCAACCTATCTTCGGTTAGAGCAGCATTCATTGAGAGTGCAGTTGTCAAGGTCCCCTTAGGTAAGTCTCATGTGAATGAAACCATGTGCTCAGGTATGGTCGTGAGCTTTTTCGTACCATATGTTTCTTTGTATACACCACTCTATATTGTGCTGTGCACTAAGCTGGGTGTCTTCACGGAAACAGTCTCCCTACCGTAAAAAGTAGGGGCATGGTCTGCGTACATCTTACCCTCCCCAGACAATGCTCTGAGCGGGATATACTGGGTATGTTTAGTTTGGTTTGGTTTGATTTTTGATCATGACTAGGCGCATCCTCCTTGGTATTTATATATATACTTTGAAAGTTCAATAGGAATCAGTGGTTTTTAAACAGCCTTAGTTGTATCTACATTCCTACTTTCTCTGCAAGTCTACCAAGTTGGAGTTACCGAAAGGATCATTAGTTGAGATAAGAAATCGAACACCCTGCTGCGTTTATACGCATCTATGGCATTGGATATGGTCTCAACCATTTCCATGTTTTTGCATCAACATTTATGCCATTGGATATGGTCTCAATCTTGTTTTCTCACTAAACTTGAGAAATACTAAAGCAGACAATTGAAACATGCACTGTGATCTGAGTTTAATGATCCATGTGGTACAAAACCTATGGATAGAAATATATGGAAGTCTAGTTTCCAGAATATCTGACTGTTCGTCCATAGCCTTCCTAACGAGGGAGTTATCGCTGTTTTAGTGAACAAAGGTCAAGCTGTGCGGAATTTTATTTCCATCGATTGTGCTAACTTTTGTCCCAACCAACTTGGTTCCCATCTTAAATTTGCAAGTGGTCTTATGACACACGTTTTTCAACCTCGTTTTGTCTGAATTTGCCACAGATGATGTGATTTTTAGTATGCATTGTACGCTATAAAGTCATCTTTCAAATATTAAAAAACAGTTTCCTTGGGGAAGCCCAAAATACACACCCTTATAAGAAGGTCGAGCGTGTGCATGGTAGTGTTACACCATGCTTGTGTCGTAATTTTGCCTCTTAGGCATATAACTTTGCCATGTTATGCACTCAATAAGATAGACCATTTTGATCGTATCAGGTATAAAATCTCTATGTTGCTAGAATGTTCGCTATGCTCGTGTTTATAAAATTTTGCAAGCAAAATTGAGTGCGTATTAAGCTATTTTCAAGGAACACAATATTTTTGGATTTCGGTTTATAAATCCATTGTGACTACGATGACTAGGTCATCACAATCAATGAGTAGTACAATGCTCAAGTTGTTGATTGCCGAATGACATTTTCTAGTCACATATGTTCCGTAACAATTGAACCATGTTATGACTCGATGACATATATGCCAAAGTGTATCATTCACTGCATCTCATTGTAATTTGTGACAAATAAAATCTTATGCATCACTTGTATTGGATATGTGAAAAGGAAAAATATTCATGAGTCAATATGGTCCGGCTTGCATCGGTTTTTATAACCAGAAGATGTATTGGGATATTGACACATCTAGGCTTTAATAGTCCGGAGTTTGGACAGTTTGATTATCCATACACTACGGTATTGCCATGGACATCATTTTTTCTTTGAACAAAGAAGCTAGCTGGATCAAAGACACTAAAGTACGTTGGTGAAGTCGTGAGCAGGACTCATGACCGATGATGATAGTTATGTCATTCGCGTCTTGCTTTCATAAGCATGTGTGATGCCAAAGACCCCCCGATGATCCTTCTTAGCCATGTTCATTGATTAAACCCTATTATTTAGCACGATTAGGAGATGACCCTCCTATGATAAAGAGAATAATGTAACGACTCGCATAAGCATGGTGCTGAGTCATCCCTTTTCACTGAGTCCTTATACATACATGATCATAAGTATTAGCCTGGGTGGCTTATGATGCTATGATGGTGTTCACAAATGGTCGTACTCAAGTGATAACATTTATATGTTATGTTATCCTTTGACAATGATTGATAAGTTGATGAAACCTTAGTTTATGGTTGTCCAACTTGTGGACCAGTCATTGTAAAGGTCGGTTCACCCACTTGTAGACCAAGTATTAAAGTGAAATTTTAATGAGTACTTCCTAACATCCAAGGCTACCTTCTCACAAATATTGGTGACATGTGGAGACTTGGAAGGAGGTGAACCACTTAAATGAAGTCTTCACATACCACCAATCATCCGAACGACCAGTTCGATGTCATTTCGATCGGTTTTTGGCCACAGGGTTGATGGTTTTGGAATCCTAAACACCTGTTTATACATGCTCACGAAATTTTGTGGTGTTTGGGGCAGGCGAAGGGAGTGAACTCTTCAAGAAAGCACTAGAGGTTCGATAAAACCAACGGCCTATCATCGGTTCAATCGTTTCTTTATGTTCGATCCTGCTGGTGCATGGTGACGGTTTTGTTGGATTCTCAAGACCAGTAGCTACGGTTATATAGCATAGGTAAACATGTCATATTCACCTATCCCTATCATCATTCAAATGGTTAGTTACGAGTATAATAGTATGCATTTTGTTAACTTGATTGTGTTAACAATGAAAACCTTTATCGTCCACATGCTCATGTGCCAAAGTGCGTTACCACAATGCATTATGATAGGTTATAAATGATGAATATGACATGCGATTTCACTCATAGTCCTTTTAAAATATACCTTGGCAGACGATCTCATAAGTCACTTTGATGAGCCAGTCTTCCCGTCGTTAGGGGGAGATACGAACGATCATGTTCGAGTAGAACGACTTGGAATTATAGTAGTTTGTTCCTACTGTGCCTCACCAAGTTCCCTAAAGTGACGAGATTAAATACATGCTGCAAACATGTCTGCAAGGGTTGTGTTCGGTCATGGACGTTCGTCACCTATAAATGGTGATATGGTAACACCACAAATTATGGTAGACGGTGTTACTAGGCCGTGGATCTCATCGAGTATTGGGATGCCACTTGGTTCGATAAATACTCTTGCTAAGAAGGTATGCAAGTTTGATACATGAAAATTGATCATATGATCAAATGACCTCATCCGTCTCATGTGATTCTAGATTACAGTCATCATTGGGGGACGCCTCAATGAATGTCAATGTATAAAGAGTACTCTATGAATAAAGCAGGTTCATGAGGACGTGGAATGTGAGTTTAATCGAACCATACTTCGTTGAAAATCTTCAATGTTGTAGCATTGGCCTAAAATGGAAATATGTGTGACTCCAGTATGAACAAATTGATAGCCCTTTGTTGAAGTGGTTCCGACACTCCAAAGATGAGATATATCCGTATACTTTCTTAAAGCGAGTGAGAGAATGAGTTAAACTCACCTCATGGTGTGAGGTTTCTCATGAACGCATTGGAAATCGACTACGATGACATAAAACTTAGTTGTGCTATCGTAATGGATGTTATAGCATCCACTATCTTTTTAGTTAGATAGTTTCCCAAAAACTGACGTGCAGTTTGTGGTTAAATCTTATCTTAGTGGGGAACTAAGTTAAGTAATGAAAGGATCTCTTGGTACCATTGGAAAGGCTTGTGTCTACTTTCCAAGGAAACCAACCATTTTATGACATCCATCATGTTGAGTGACATATGACTATTGTTGCAAAGTAGGATAGGATATGTCCGGTAATTTGCTGAGTCAACTTCGATAGAGCTTTGTGATCTGCTCAGGTCGATCTAAGTTACGTACTGTTGCGAATTTCGGTGAACGCAAGTGCACGTTGTCGTAAGCAAGTAATAAAGTGATGAGTAAGATATCGTTCCCATGAGGACTAGCTTACTAACTACCAATTTATGAGTATTCTAATTTTATCTGAACGATCGAAATTTGAAGGGCAAGTAATAATTAAAGAAAATAATAAAAGAATAAAAAGTAAAATCGATTGTTCGAAGAAAGAAAATTAAATAGGGAAATAATCTAGGATTGTGAATCCACCTCGGTTTATCCAAATTACTCTTGATTATATGAATTTAATGATTTCCCAATTTATTGAAGGCGAAGATTGCTAAAATACTCTACCGCCTCTCCCGAGGTCAATAGAATTTTCTAAGGCGAATAACACACTCTATTCCTAGGTGAATTAATTCGACAATAGGCAAACAGTACGAAATATTCAGAAAGGCCACGTAATTCCTATGAATATATTCCTATCTCATAAGAAAAAACGTTTCTCGCCAATTTTCCTACCAACTCTCCTCTCCCGATTCGAGTTGCGTAATCAAAACAATTCAATTATAGGCCACACAATTGAAAGCATTAAGAATAATTGGGGAAAACTCAATAGAAAAGAGAATTATATTGAGAATGCAAAATCAAAAGTTAATTCATCAAAACCTCGGTTTCATCAAAATCCTAGACTAGGGTTCTAGCCTGACATGCTAGAAAATAAAAATACAAAAAGGATTAAAGAAAGCATAGAAATCAAACGCAGATGAAGAACTTGGATTCATTCGTTCTCTAGCTTCTGCTCTCTGCTCCTTGGTGTTTTTCTCCTTCTCTTCGATTCCTCGATGATTCACTTCCCCTCTTTTCAGACCTTTAATTCCTATTTATAACCATCGGCCGTTTCCAAAACGCGTCCGTGGATTAGGTCGAAAACGGGCTTCAGAAACGGCTCAGAAACGCGGCAAAATTAGCAAAACCGCCCCGCGGGCCGCGGCTCAGTAAGTGTGTGCCGCGGCCCCTAATGCCCAGCGCCTTATACCTGGGCGCATTTTTCTTCATGGGCCGCGGCTCAGCTTCAACGTGCCGCGGACCCCGGTACAGTGTGCTCGGTGCCTTGCTGTGCCGTGCGTGTGCCGCGGCCGGGCCTTGGTGCGCCGCGGCCCCAGGCCAAAAATTGTCGTTTTGGCCCGTTTTTTGCCGTTCGAGCTTCCGGACTCCAATTTTCTACAAAACATATAAAGATAGTGCATTAAAAGCTCATTTATGCAGATTTAGACTCAAAATGGATATAGAATAATGATAAATAAGCGCATAAAAATACGCCTAACACGTACTGTATGTGAATGAAAAGCTATGGGTGTCTAATTTTCATAAGTTCTTACAGTTTCATTGATACTTATTGAATCGAAGAAGTTATGACTGATTTAGTACATGGGGTTCAAAACTTTAGAAAACATGATAAGTCTTTAGCGAATCTGCACTTTGGATGCGTCGCGCTCTTTTTGTCCTTAGGCCAAGGTTTGTTTTTTCCCGTTCGGTTTTCACTTGGTAAGGTTTCTAACGAGGCGACCTATGAGAACATCCATACAATGATGCGTTGTGTTGTTGCCCAAAATATTTATCCGAAGATTAATACTGCTGGAAGACGGACAACAAACAACAATTGCGGGAGCACTTCCGAGAGTAGATAAATAATACAAGATTTGTCGGGTTTGTTAGGCCCGGGCTTGAATGCTCTCGCGAGATGTTATTAATACGAATATTCGTGGATACAAGTATTAATGAGAGAAATCTAAATACAATGAGTGTAAAAAGACTCTGTTAATCCGGCTCTTGAGCGAAGCTTGGTGTTCTTCGTCCCCGCCGATAATCTGGATGAGATAGCCGGGAGAAGTAAGACCGAATGATAGTCATTGCCAAGAGTTGGAGATTAGCCAAGTGTGTGTATTTTGCTTCAGATGCGTGAAATCCAAGGAAGTCAAGAAGTGTCCAAGTGCGGTGCCTTGCTTATATAGGACAAATGGTCCTGTCCTTAGGCGGGCGATCGCCTTTGGTCATTATAATAATGTGCCGATCGCCGACCAATATAGTAATGTGCCGATCTCGGCCGTCGCTGCAAAGTCCAAGTAAGATCTTGTCCGGGCTAAAGTCCAAAGCTCCAAAGAGGCAACACCGGTGGACCAATAAGGGGCGAGCGTGCGGAGCGACCACAATGTGGCCCTACTGACAGCTTTCGGCGGCTTGTCGTCTGGTGGAGAGATTCTGCCAGGCTGTGGTCAATGGCCCGAGATTCGCGGATCTTGTCTCGGTCCTTGCACGTGGTGCCAGTCTCAAGGTTCGGCCTTCGCCGACTGGATGGCCATCGGTGCTGATCGACATGAGGCGATCGCCTCTAGCTGGTCATCAGAGGTCGCCATCGGCCAGTGGATGAGGGTCGGCAATGGTCGGTCTCCAAGGGTAGGTCGGCAAGTACCGAGAGGTGATCGTCCATTAGTAGATCGCCAGGAGTCGGTCGCCGAGTATCGAGAGGGGATCGTCCATTAGTAGATCGCCAGGGGTCGGTCGCCGAGTATCGAGAGGGGATCGTCCATTAGTAGATCGCCAGGGGTCGGTCGCCGAGTATCGAGAGGGGATCGTCCATTAGTAGATCGCCAGGGGTCGGTCGCCGAGTATCGAGAGGCGATCGACTCTGAGGTTGATCGCTCGATACCGGGACTTGTCCTGGGGCCTTCGGTTGGCCAGTCTAGCATGTCCGCTGGGTCAAGGCTTGGTCGCCTGGTCGCTGATCGGCAGACCTGCCTTGGACGATCGGCAGTGACTCGGTCGCCCGACCTCCGAGGCGATCGCCGGTCGGAAGATGTTAATTCTTGACACAACAATTGCCCCCCAGCTTGCTCCTATGTTGAAGACATGGGGCGAGGTGGTTCTTGCTGGTGATCGTGTATGGATGAGGACGGGCGATCTGAGCTGACTTAGGACTCGGACTTGGGCTATCATGGTCGATTGGCTAGCTATCTTTCGGTCTTGTACCTGCAAAAACAACATTGGCCGATCCCCCATGGAAACTTGGTGGTTTCGCTTTGTTTGAGGAATCGTGCACAGTCGCGGAGATCGATGGACCGACTCCATGACCGTATCTTGGTGCGCGAAGACAATGAGTGTCTCGTGACTCACTTTATTATGAGGGTCCTCTCTAGCCGCGCCGCCTCGTATTTAAACGAAGGGCGTGCGGTCTCGGTCTAGAGGAGTCCTTGCGGGGCGTCGGATGAATCAACTCCACGCCCGCGGCTTGTTAGCTCTGCTTCCACCTCGGCCACCATGGAGATGGCCGACCTCGACGGTGTACGTTGAGACGGGGTTGTGGCATGTGTCCACCGATTAATGTTGGAGAGCCCTCGACTACGCCGGCCTCGTATTTAAACGAAGGGCGGGCGATCTCGGCCGAAAGGAACCTTGCATGGCCGGCGGCCGGTTCCATCGATTGCCAGGACCATGGCTTTATGATGTGCGGTGGAGGCGATCTTATGCCTTAGTCCGTCATGTTATATGGCCGGATCGTAGATGGCGATCGTGTCCACCGGGTTGCCGATGATGTTGCGACCGGCCTAAGATCGCGATCGTCGCTCGGCGGTGATCGCTTTATTCGTAGGTCGATATCGGCGATCGGCGGGAGTTAGTCCCTTATTTAAAATGGACGGTAGGCGGGATCGAGTTCTCCGGCTCTGCTGGGTAGTAGCGATCGTCTTGAGAGACCGGAGGTCGTCAGACGGCGCCGATCGATCTACTCCTGGCTAAGAAGAAGCCTTTGCCTCGGACAGAAATCGCGGCTCTAGCCCTAAGGCTGCGTAGGTCGTCGGTAGGGTCTTCGTGAGATGCCCGAACATAGGCGAGAAGCCACGAAAACCTCCTAGACCGCGTAGAGGGCGGTCTCATCGCTACGGGCTCGCCGCTGAGGATGATCACGTCTACCCTGGCCGATGTAGTCCGAGTCGGTCTCTTCTTCCCCTTGCCTGATCCGCCACATGCGATGGGGACCTTCTGGCCGAGCGGCCCTGGTGGCGAAGTATTCTGTGAAGACGTGCGCCAGCTCGTTAAAGGAGCCAATGGACCGAGGCGGCAATGAGGTGTACCACCGGTGGGCGAGGTCGTCCAGTGTCAGAGGGAACATTCGGCACCTGGTCGCGTCAGATGCCCCACACCCGGTCATGTAGATGTTGAACTTGTGCAGGTGTGTTTGGGGGTCCGATCGCCCCTGGTACACGGGTGTCTGAGGAGGAGCGATCTTGTGCTGCACGGGGGCGAGCTCGATGTCGATCGCGAGCGGCTCGCTTGGCGCGGCGATCGTCTTCACGGCGCCCGCCCCGGATTGCAGGAGCACCTTCACGTCGTCGATCTGACGTTGCATTGCGGCAATCGCCGCGGCTCGGCTGCTTGCGGATCGGCTTTGGGAGCGGGGGCCGAGGCGATCGTGTACCGACCTCCGCACTCCCGCCGCCGACTCCTGAATCCGGGCGAGCGGAGCCGTGCGGCCGGATCGCCTTGTGGGAGCCGGTAGGCCGAGCTCCCGTGACGGACACAAACTCCGCTGCCTCGTAGCCGGGCCGGACGCTTGGCCGCTGTGTCGGGTCACCGCCTGTGCGATTGAAGACAGACGTGCCCAGTGCCGCGAGCGCCTCTTCATGCGGACGGAGCCTCACGGCGATCGCTCGGCCGCAACGCCTTGAGCTTCCGCTGACTTCCGGCGGAGACCGAGGGGTGATAGCGTAAGGCGCGTCGAGAGCACTCCGTCGTTCCCGGAGGACGGCGCGGCCTCTTCGATCTGTTCATTGGTGCGGAACCGATCGAGCGAGAGGCTCGGGCCGCCGCCCGGACGGATCGAGCGCCTCGACGCGCGGCCGCCTTCCACCATCGGGCCGCGCTCGACCGGGACGGAACAGGGGTCCGGCCTACGGGCCGGCTTTCTTCGACGCGGTTGCTGAAGACATGTTTTCTGAAGGATTTCTTTGAAGTGCATTAAGTGTCACTTCAAGTATCTGCCCCGAGAACAGTGAGTGTTCTTCGGGACGGTAGGTATAAAAAATCGAGGGTTGGATCCCCTTCCTCTAGCGCCAATTGTTGTTGCCCAAAATATTTATCCGAAGATTAATACTGCTGGAAGACGGACAACAAACAACAATTGCGGGAGCACTTCCGAGAGTAGATAAATAATACAAGATTTGCCGGGTTTGTTAGGCCCGGGCTTGAATGCTCTCGCGAGATGTAATTAATACGAATATTCGTGGATACAAGTATTAATGAGAGAAATCTAATTACAATGAGTGTAAAAAGACTCTGTTAATCCGGCTCTTGAGCGAAGCTTGGTGTTCTTCGTCCCCGCCGATAATCTGCTGGATGAGATAGGCCGGGAGAAGTAAGACCGAATGATAGCTGTTGCCAAGAGTTGGAGATTAGCCAAGTGTGTGTATTTTGCTTCTGTATTGCGTGAAATCCGAAGGAAGCTGAAGAAGTGTCCAAGTGCAGGGTGCCTTGCTTATATAGGGACAGTCGGGTCCTGTCCTTAGGCGGGCGATCGCCTTTCGGTCATTATAATAATGTGCCGATCGCCTGCCGACCAATATAGTAATGTGCCGATCTCCTGGGCTGTCGGGCTAAAGTCCAAGTAAGATGCTGGCTGTCGGGCTAAAGTCCAAAGCTCCAAGGCAACACTGGTGGACTAATAAGGGGCCGAACGTGCCTTGAGCCCACAATGTGGCCCTACCGATGACTTTCGGCGGCTTGTCGTGCGGTGGAGAGATTCGCCAGCCGTGGTCAATGGCCCGAGATTCGCGGATCTTGTCTCGGCCTCGCACGTGGTGCCGCCTCAAGGTTCGGCCTTCGCCGACCGGATGGCCATCGGTGCCGATCGACATGAGGCGATCGCCTAGCTGGTCATCAGAGGTCGCCATCGGCCAGTGGATGAGGGTCGGCAATGGTCGGTCTCCAAGGGTAGGTCGGCAAGTACCGAGAGGTGATCGTCCATTAGTAGATCGCCAGGAGTCGGTCGCCGAGTATCGAGAGGGGATCGTCCATTAGTAGATCGCTGTGGCCTGGCCGAGTATCGAGAGGGGATCGTCCATTAGTAGATCGCCAGGCCTGGCCGCCGAGTATCGAGAGGGGATCGTCCCATTAGTAGATCGCCAGTTTGGCCGCCGAGTATCGAGAGGCGATCGACTCGAGGTTGATCGCTCGATACGGGACTTGTCCCGGGGCCTTGATTGGCCGCTGGGCCTAAGATGTCCGCTGGGTCAAGGCTTGGTCGCCTGGTCGCTGATCGGCAGACCTGCCTTGGACGATCGGCAGTGACTCGGTCGCCCGACCTCCGAGGCGATCGCCGGTCGGAAGGTGTTAATTCTTGACACAACACGTTGTACTTCTATTCAACTTAGACCAAGAGGTATTTTTCCCACTGGATTTTTCCTTGGTATAGTTGTGAGGGCAACTTGGCAGATCTCCTATGATTTGAGGTACTCATCAGGGGGAGTCATTATGTATACATCAGGGGGAGTATATATGACATGTTATGTTGGTGCGTTGCGATTTTTTCCTCATCAAGCCTTTATTTTTTCCCATGGGGTTTTGTTTTGACTTGAAATAGGTTTTTACGAAGGCAACATCTTCTGCATCATTGTTATATTAATGCTCGACACAGGGGGAGTATTCCGGGAATTATTATTCCCGTGATGTGTCTTTCCTAATACTGGTTGTAGGGGACATACATGGGCTGCTCTAGATCCTTCTACAGAGGTAGGATACTATTAGATGCCTTACCTTATCTAAGAATCCTGGTATGGGAGACTCTCATCAGAATGCCCGTATAAAGCGCCTCTATCAAATGTTATGAACACACCGATTGATCGATATTTACGCCTTTTACTTTCTCCTGAAACATAATTATTATTATTGTTATTATTATTATTATTATTATTATTATTATTATTATTTGGCCAAAACCATTTTCTAGTCTAAATTTTATTATTAAGCTCAATATTACTATTTTAACCCGATTATTATTTAAATGGCCCGAATGATTTTTCTTGTTCCGATCGGTTCTCCTCTTTCGAATAGAATTCGCACCTTCTCAAAATTCCAAGAGTCCAAAATCCCTCAACCTAGACTTACACTTATAAATACCTTCTATTTTCTACATCAGCCCAGTCCCTATACACACAAATCTCTCCACACACGCAGAATACCTTTTTTTTTCTTATTTTTCTGTATCATCAGAAGAGTCGTCTTCTGCACGTCTTCTCCTCCAACCAAAAAAAAGTATTCATTCATCTCTACACCACACCACAATATGCAAAGTTCAATCCGCCCAACCAGCATTCCAAATCAGAAATCAAACCTTTGGCAACCTGTCGGAACTACCAGAACAACTCAAGACCGAGCCCAAAATCTAGCATCCGCTCAACTCTCGGACCTCTAACCCAAACCAGATCTTCCCCTACGATTCAAACCCACACAAAATCAAGATCAGAATTCGTAAAACCCGATTGAAATCACAGAATCCGAAATTTGCAATCCATTTAGCTCGACTATAAACCCGCGGCCTGAACCTGCATACACTGACAATCCGCATCAGGTTACAACCATGACCAGACGCCATCGCCTGACCAAATTCTCGGCAGCGCGACCCTTCTCCGCCAATAACCACTAGCTGGAGGTCCAAGGCCGTAACCCTCTCAGTCCGGCCGAAACCGAAGGCTCTCACCCGGTCCGCTACTGCTCAGATTCCATGAGGAATTCTGATTCTAATGTGTATCTGTACCGAGTGTGTATGTTTCCTGCAGATTTTGAGTTATGGCCGAGGTGGATTCGAGAGAGAGAGAGAGAGAGAGAGAGAGAGAGAGAGAGAGAGAGAGAGAGAGAGAGAGAGAGAGAGAGAGAGAGATGAGAGAGGTTGAGAAATCCGGAGTGAGAGAGAAGAAAAGAAAAAATGTCGAGGGTTGGGGGAGGACAAGGTTTTATACACAACTTTCTTTTTAGAATAAATCAATTGATCCCCCGATTCCGATAATCTTTCAATCTAACCGCAGTAACTCTTCCAATTTCAGTCCCCGGTAGTTAATTCTTGCAAATTAACCCAATCAACTTTATAATTCTTTCAATTTCAGTCCTCAAATGTTTAATTCTTTCAGTTTACTTCAATCAACTTTCAATAATTAAAAAATTCAGCCTTATTTATCCAAGCTATCAAATATGTAGACTTTTCAAATAATCTTAATATTCAATTTAATTCATATCTTGTATATTATTTTCAATTATAGTATTATATTAATAACAAACTATTATTATCTCTAGATAATAACAAGAACTTACGGGCCTAAAATTATCGAGTCAAGCATCTTCATCACATTCAAGTTCAAGTACTGCATTTTATCCAGATATTGGGATTTATTACGCTTTTGTTTATTTTAATTACTTTATATATTGTCTTATATGTGCACGTGAAACCAATTAGAAGCAATTAAATGTGTAAATTAGTCAGAAGCACTTAAATATGCAAATCAGCCAGAAGAACTTGAATGTGCAAATCAGTCATAAGCACTTAATTGTGCATAAATCCTTCGGGCTAGCCGACGGGCTTCAGAATTTATCAGTCATGTTGTTTATACTTGCTAATATATTTACTAATTAACTTAGATATATTGCATACCCTCCACGTTGAGCGAGTTGGAAGCTCACCCCACTATTTAACCCTTTCAGGTTGGGGAGCTCGATGTGGCATGCAATTGAGAGTGTGATGATCAAGATTCATGATTAGATGTTTATTTATTTAATGTTACTTCTCTCAAACTATGTTTTATGAACAAGTGTTCGATTTGTTTTCACGTCAAAGTATGTTTTGGTTTAACGATGACTCGAGAATATTACTTGCGATTATTAAGTTTATCTTTTGAAATGTATTTCCGCTGCAAATATTTTATTTATTCTTCTAAAATTAGAAGAATTATTTTTCTAGAAAAGTGGTCGCTACATAAGTGGTATCGGAGCGGGCCTACTGTTCTATAGACTCGTTAAAATTGTTTCTTTTTCCAAACTAAAACTTCATTTTCGCAAGTAGTCAAATATTTTTAGCAATTATGATCATCCACCTCTGCCTCTCCACGTCGACTCCAAGGTACATTAAGTTATTATTATTCATTATGTGATTTTTCGTCTTATTCCTCTCTCTCGTTGGGAAAGTACTAAGGGATCATTGAGTATGATATGCCTTAGGATAATGGAAACTTGTAGACGTGGACGCTCAACTAACCGAGGTGGAGATAATCTCGGTGGTCAGAATGCCAGCCTTGGTGCTGGTGGTGGTTGTAACAACCCTGTCCCGGGCCGGCACTGTTACAGCGCCGTGGATCCATTTTGAGGATCCACAAGGCAAGAATTGTTTAACATACTTATACAGACACAGCGACCACTCAGGTCGACCATAATAACGAGACAATAATCAACAAGAACAAGGCCATCAACACAACATACTAATAACATCTCCACCGACAGGTCGGATATGATCATAGCAAAAACTAGCTCAATAAACAAGTAAAAACATCCAGACGGTACACCCGACATGACATCAATGAAAACAGTACTCGGGAGTACTCGGGAATACATTCAAGTTCAAGTACTGCATTTTATCCAGGTATTGGGATTTATTATGTTTTTGTTTATTTTAATTGCTTTATATATTGTCTTGTATGTGCACGTGAAATCAGTTAGAAGCAATTAAATGTGCAAATCAGTCAGAAGCACTTAAATATGCAAATCAGTCAGAAGCACTTGAATGTGCAAATCAGTCATAAGTACTTAATTGTGCATAAATCCTTCGGGCTAGCCAACGGGCTTCAGAATTTATCAGTCATGTAGTTTATACTTGCTAATATATTTACTAATTAACTTAGATATATTGCGTACCCTGCACATTGAGCGAGTTGGAAGCTCACCCCACTATTTAACCCTTTCAGGTTGAGGAACTCGATGTGGCATGCAATTGAGAGTGTGATGATCAAGATTCATGATTAGATGTTTATTTATTTAATGTTACTTCTCTCAAACTATGTTTTATGAACAAGTGTTCGATTTGTTTTCACGTCAAAGTATGTTTTGATTTAACGATGACTCGAGAATATTACTTGCGATTATTAAGTTTGTCTTTTGAAATGTATTTCCGCTGCAAAAATTTTATTTATTCTTCTAAAATTAGAAGAATTATTTGTCTAGAAAAGTGGTCGCTACATAAGTGGTATCAGAGCGGGCCTATGGTTCTGTAGACTCGTTAAAATTGTTTCTTTTTCCAAACTAAAACTTCATTTTCGCAAGTAGTCAAATATTTTTAGCAATTATGATCATCCACCTCTGCCTCTCCACGTCGACTCCAAGGTACATTAAGTTATTATTATTCATTATGTGATAAATGCAGTTTACCAGATCAACCTTGATTCATGCATTAAAGAGGCATCTTCAGTCTATTTTGTATATATATATAAGTATATGTGTGACATGCGTAAATCATCATTGCTAGAAATTTCTAGTTCTCAACCCATAGATGCAATGTAATTTTTCATCTTATTTCTCTCTCTCGTTGGGAAAGTACTGAGGGATCATTGAGTATGATATGCCTTAGGATAATGGCAACTTGTAGACGTAGACGCTCAACTAACCGAGGTGGAGATAATCTCGGTGGTCAGAATGCCAACCTTGGTGTTGGTGGTGGTTGTAACAACCCCGTCCCGGGCTGGCACTGTTACAGCGCCGTGGATCCATTTCGAGGATCCACAAGGCAAGAATTATTTAACATACTTATACAGACACAGCGACCACTCAGGTCGAACATAATAACGAGACAATAATCAACAAGAACAAAGCCATCAACACAACATACTCATAACATCTCCACAGACAGGTTGGATATGATCATAGCAAAAACCAGCTCAATAAACAAGTAACAACATCCACACGGTACACCCGACATGACATCAATAAAAACAGTACTCGGGAGTACATACCCAAAACAATATCAATCAGACTCCTACCCAAAACATACTCGGGATTGCCTGTGCCGCAATCCTGAGACTTCCTGGGCTAGTCTGCTCGGCCAAGTAGCGTGTGCTGCCTTCCAACAGTAGCGTGCGCTATGCTGGTTCCTGCCACACCTGTTCGGCCAGTGCTCGCACCCGTCCGGCCAGTGCCCAGCCGCCATGACTCGACGACTTGATTTTACTAAATCGCACGGAAATGAACATGATGAAACGCTCGGTAGGAGTCTCGATCACGCATTAACTTATTAATTACGCACCGAGAGGAATATAGCATAAGAAAGTTCGTAATGGAATATAATAATGTTATAAATCATAAAAATCGAGACATATGGAAATGGGAAAAATAGGATTATCACATTCTACCACCCTTAAAATGAGTTTCGTCCCTAAACTTAAGGCAAGGAAAGGTAGACGACCCATGAAACTATAAGGTTCCAAGATTAGTTCATAGATAAAAATGTAGAACGAGGTAATATAGAAATATCAAAATCATTACAAGCGCGTTGTTAAAGTTTGGAAAAGCATCGAAATACATATTTCCCAAAAAAACAGAAAATACGGATATTACATTCTCTCCCTCAAAAAGAAAGTTTCGTCCCGAAACTCAAGAAGTAAAAAGTTCGGGGTAACTCGAACGAGTCTTCTCTTCACACGTAGTATTCTCATCTACATTAATCTCATCTTATCCGACAATATGACTTGGATCCAATACATAAGTCTAAGCAACAATTATACATACGAATATGGGGAATCATAATTTAGGAAGATGGGTTCGAAAATAAATATCACAAAATTTAGAAAAATTCCAGAATGGTCCGATCGTTTAAAAAAATTATGCAACCAACGTTAGCGCGCAAGTTCATAGCACGATCGAACATATAAAAAATAAACTAATGGGAAGAGCTAACCATACGAGATCAACAGAAACTGATATTCATGCGAAAAGAAATCGTATCACCTCTGGCTTACTCCAGAACAACTTTCGATTTCACCCAAAATTAGAAGGGTAGAAATAAATACGGCTTCCGCTACGCAATGAACAACCATTCGGAATACCAGTAAATAGGCTCGAAGGATAATTGTACCGAGAACGACCAAGATAGTATGATCATGTAATATTTCAAATGATTACCAAACTCATTCGTTTCCTAAAAATATAAGAAAGAACATATATCACAAGAATCATGACGAGTGCAAACGAGTTGCTAGAATCTGAAAAAGGTACGAGAAACGGAAAAAATATGAACCTTACATCCCCTCTTTAAAAGGAAGAGGGTTTTCCCCCGATACACGGGACATGGAAGACTGAAAAATCGAGCAGTGCAACAAACGGAATCAACCAACAATTATCGAAAAGAACCAAACAGGGCATTAATTATAAGATTTGTACACCGAACTTGTTTCCGACCAACAACTCTCGGAATCTTCATTTATTACCGCTTGGCTCTTCAGGAGTAGAAACCGAAATTCGGTTCCCCAAAACATCTTAGCAGCGCCTTCGTGATATAGGAATATCCCACATATTCACACTAGGTAGTTTAAAATTGAGCAGAACAAATTAATTGCGCAAAACAATATATCTTGAAATTGTCGAAGAGATTATATACGAGTCATCTACGATGAAATAGCACCTAACATGGAGATTATTAGGAAAATTCGGGTAATACATTCCCCCCATATTAAGAATAAATTCTGACCCCAAGCTTAGCACAACAAGAGTTGAAAATGTAACGCACTGAGATGAAAAATAACCAAGTCACAATTATTGGGTATAACAACGGTTTAGAACATATTACAAAAATCTTCCATAGGTCTTCTGTCTTTTTGCCTCGGTCATTGACTTAGTCACCAAGGAGGTTTCATAGGGTATCATCTGATTTTGGTGCTCTTTCGCAGTAGCATGAATCATTGTCGCATGAGTCACCTCACTGCTTCCACAACAGTCATTGCATCCTCTTTCGCCAAGAAACAACGAAATGTGTTCACAATGAAGAGAGAGACTGGTGACAATGGAGATCATCTCAAACCAACGAAGGAAAATTCATATGAATATCTAATCGAACAATGAATGTTCACAGTTCATCAAGAACCCTAAAATCGTCAACTGAGTTGATCAAGTCGGAATTATGGACATACAATCCATAGAACATGATTAACAACAATATTTAACACCAATCGATTAATCAAAATCAAAGTGGAAATGAGAACAAGAACAAAATGGTTATCTCAAGAAAAATTGAGGGATTACCTCGGTCCGGCGAAGAACAATAGATTACATGATGTTATAATCATCTAGGATACTTCAAAAAACCTTTAACTGGAACAAAGTCGGTAACAACCATGGACCCGAGTCGCCCTCTACTCACACCCGTAGAAAAAGAGAAAATAAGGTGTAAATGATAAAACACAACTGCTGTCCGGTTTATATTCCACACAGATTAGCGTGCTTAACGCATATAAGTAGCGCGTGCTAACGAAACATCAATACAAGCCTTCTACCAAATGTACAGTTAGTGTGTGCTAACTACAAGCGTTAGCGTGTGTTATCGATACTTTCCGTCCTAGCCCAGTAGCTTCCGGACTGCCCCAAGACTACCAGTTAGGGTGCGTTATCCCCAAGGTAGCGTGCGCTAATTCTGTACAGTAGCACGTGCTACACCACCTATATCGAACCAAAACTCCTCACATCAACGATACTTCCCACCGGGACGAAAAACACGCAACGATCTGATTCGTAACCAACCAAGTGTCCAATCACGACACACGATCCATAGACATGAACTAGAACAATCTGTTAAGCCGGAGAGAAATTCAACACAACCAAAATGAAATCTCAGGTATTACGGGTTCAATCAACATCCCCGAATGTTTAAAGTTAGCAACACTAAGATGACAAAGAATTCGGGAAGCATGCGTATTATACACAAGTCCGGGTGTTCATATTATATCAGAAAACGACACCATACGAGCTGTAGAATTTTTTTTATAACTCGCAAGATGTAATATTCTTAAAAACCAACTTTTAGTCCTTTGACGAGGACGATAATATCATGCCTGCACTATATGAAAAAAAAACGATCTCTTTAAAAATTAAAGGGGCGAGTCACGTTCCGCCAAAAACTTGTAGATACTGTAGAAGAGGAGGTTTTATTTCACACGTCGACTTTTAAAATAGTTAATGTTTTCAAAATTTTAAAGATATCGTAACTAATTTGAAATATTTCAAGAATTTAATTTGAAGTTTAAATACTAAAAGTTTAAAATCTTTCCTCTTCTATCAAAGGTTTGATCGAAAAGAGTCTTCATCGAAATACATGATCATTCGATATGACGATTTAAAACCGTAGGATTCCACAATGTCTCAAAATTTCGAAACTCAACTTTAAAATGTTCGTGCAGCGGATAGAATTAATATTTAAGAGTTTATTCTTATGAAATATGAAAATCGAGAATGCATCCAATTTTTTTTTCAAAAATACTCAATATAACCATTTTCCCCGAACCGAATGCGCATTGTATATCCCAAAAACCCTAATACCACCAATGAGTTCTAGCTCCTCGACCAAGGTTGATCGAATTAGCACAACATAATTACCGTACACATAGGAGGGAACTTATAATCGAGAGACTTACCAACTCTATACACCCGTATGCACAAGTTCCTCAGACGTATAAGGGGAGGAAAAAGAATAGACGCAGTTCGAGGGGAATCAACAGGCTACTCTGGTTTCTCGCAGGTCTCTTGATAGTATCAGAAATCAATTGGTACGACTCTAATGAAATACAATTCGTAAGAGGAACCCAAAGTCTACGTATGTTCAGAAAAGAGTTTCAAACATTTTGGAAAAAAAAATTAAGGATCAGAGAGACTTACAGCGTAGGTGGCACGAGACGATGGCAGCCCGTGATATTCATCAACAATCAATACGACACGACAAAACAGACCCAATAACCGACGGTCTAGGCATTCAGAAACCTAGGCTCTGATACCATAATCTGTAACAACCCCGTCCCGGGCCGGCACTATTACAGCGCTGTGGATCCATTTCGAGGATCCACAAGGCAATACCTGTTTAACATACTTATACAGACACAGCGACCACTCAGGTCGAACATAATAACGCGACAATAATCAACACGAACAAGGACATCAACACAACATACTCATAACATCTAGACCGACAGGTCGAATATGATCATAGAAAAAACCAGCTCAATAAACAAGTAACAACATCCAGACGGTACACCTGACATGACATTAATAAAAACAGTACTCGCGAGTACATACCCAAAACAATATCAACTGACACGACACAATATATATCGAGATAATGTCACTACTGCTCGTCATCCTCGCCCCTTCCTGCGTCGGCTCAACAACTGGATATGTACCTAAATACACAAACAATGTATCCACCCCCGAAGGGGTCAGCAAACAGCCGGTACGAGTATTTCATACATGAGTATGTATAATCATGCAATCATAACAAACATAGAGCCGAGTAAAATAAAATACCAGAGACAAGAATAACCATCATTTACCAACGTTTCCATAGTATCGTGATAGCGGAAACAAACTCCACGTCATTATTCCGGAATAATACGCGTATCATCAATCATGCACAAAACAACCTCCCTGATTAGCCGTGGACCCATCATAGGTGAAAATCCCTCCTAAGGCCTCGTCAGACCTTCAAGGAGTGGCTAACCCAAATTTTCGCGGAACCGTCATAAGCGGAACCCTCCTAAGGCCTCGTCAGACCTTCAAGGAGTGAACGTATAAAACACTCTCAAATTCATGTGCATTACTTTCCACATTTAGGAACATAATCCATTGCCACATACTTTGACGACGCTAGTTTCAAACCATCGACGTTACAATTATGTTTTTCAATCACCATCCGAAATAATATCTCCAAATCGTTTTCAACAAAAATATTTATGAAGTGTCATCATCTCGATAAATTTATGAAAATCAGCCCTTGACATTTTTGAAGAACTTTCCCGGAAAATATTTTGAAAATCCTTGGTTTGGAAAATATTCCCAAAAATATTTTCAAAACACCAATAAACATTAGTGAAAGTCAGAACACGGACCATTCAATTCTAAAAGCATATTTATACGATTTATATGGCAAGATAATACATAAACATAATCAACTACTCGCTTGGTCTTTCAACAGATGAGAAAAGTTTACTGATACGAAAACAGGATCAGGATGGACGATTCACCAGACTTCGATCTTGGCAAGTTCCGGGAATACTCCGAAGAACACGATCAATTGGAGACGAACTTTGATGAGGACGTCGAACGGAAAGGTTCAACATCAGCTCCTCGCAGGGAAATTGACCCTAATATCCTAACATCAAACCAATAGCGATCACGCAAGGAAAAACATTGTAGAATGCCCGAATTCTCTCTATAACATTTTACCGGACACCTTGAAGGCGTCGATTAGACGTTCAACAAAACGATGAATCCTTGGAAATTAAACCGTGGAACAACAAGGAAAATGATAGAATACATCTTAATAATCATTAATCCATCACCAATCTAAGTCATTACAGATTAAACGGATGAAATCAAGCAAAACCCATAATTTTCCCAAAACTAGGATTTTAGGAAAACTAAACTTGATTCGCTGGATCGAAGGATGTTATGGGATAATCAATCGATGATATAGGCTCAGGAACTTCATGGATTAATTGTTAAACATCATGCCTTCAAGTTCCCCAGGGCTCCAACCGTGGAAGGGAAAAAGAGAAATGGGAAAATGAACGAAACTGGACTGCTCGACCATATTTATACTGGTGCGCACTAGCGTGCGCTAGGCTTTCGATCTAGCATGTGCTAACGGGCGGTCGTGATCGAGAACATTCGACCGGGGCCCGCCATCATGCGCTAGACATGTGGGCTTTCGGCCTGTGCCGCAACCCAGAGACTTCCTGGGCTAGTCTGCTCGGCCAGGTAGCGTGCGCTATGCCAGTTCCTGCCGCACATGTCCGGCCAGTGCCCGCACCCATCCGGCCAGTACCCGCACCCGTACGGACAGTGCCCAGCCGCCATGACTCGACGACTTGATTTTCCGAAATCGCACGGAAACGAACATGATGAAACGCTCGATAGGAGTCTCCATCACGCATTAACTTATTAATTATGTACCGAGAGGAATATAGCATAAGAAAGGTCGTAACGGGATATAATAATGTTATAAATCATAAAAACCGAGACATACGGAAATGGGAAAAATAGGATTATCACATTCTACCACCCTTAAAATAAGTTTCATCAAGGAAAGATAGGTGACCCATGAAATTATAAGGTTCCAAGATTAGTTCATAGATAAAAATGTAGAACGAGGTAATATAGAAATATCAAAATCGTTACAAGCGCATCGTTAAAGTTTGGAAAAGCATCAAAATACATATTTCCCAAAAAAACAGAAAATACGGATATTACATTCTCTCCCTCAAAAAGAAAGTTTCGTCCCGAAACTCAAGAAGTAAAAAGATCGGGGTAACTTGAACGAGTCTTCTCTTCACACGTAACATTCTCGGCTACATTAATCTCATCTTATCCGACAATATGACTTGGATCCAATACACAAATCTAAGCAACAATTATACATACGAATATGGGGAATCATAATTTAGGAAGATGGGTTCGAAAATAAATGTCACAAAATTTGGAAAAATTCCAGAATGGTCCGATCGTTTAAAAAAATTATGCAACCAACATTAGGGCGCAAGTTCATAGCACGATCGAACATATAAAAAATAAACTAATGGGAAGAGCTAACCATACGAGATCAACAGAAACTGATATTCATGTGAAAAGAAATCGTATCACCTCTGGATTACTCCAAAACAACTTTCTATTTCGCCCAAAATTAGAAGGGTAGAAATAAATACGGCTTCCGCTACGCAATGAACAACCATTCGGAATACTAGTAAATAGGTTCGAAGGATATATGTACCGAGAATGACCAAGATAGTATGATCATGTAATATTTCAAATGATTACCAAACTCGTTCGTTCCACAAAAATATAAGAAAGAACATATATCACAAGAATCATGACGAGTGCAAACGAGTTGCTAGAATATGAAAAAGGTACGAGAAACGGAAAAAATATGAACCTTACTTCCCCTCTTTAAAAGGAAGAGGGTCTGCCCCCGATACACGGGATAAGGAAGACTGAAAAATCGAGCAGTGCAACAAACGGAATCAACCAGCAATTATCGAAAAGAACCAAGTAGGGCATTAATTATAAGATTTGTACACCAAACTCGTTTCCGACCAACGACTCTCGGAATCTTCATTTATTACCGCTTGGCTCTTCAGGAGTAGAAACCAAAATTCGGTTCCCCAAAACATCTTAGCAGCGCCTTTGTGATATAGGGATATCCCACATATTCACACCAGGTAGTTTAAAATTGAGCAGAACAAATTAATTGCGCAAAAAAATATATCTTGAAATTATCGAAGAGATTATATACGAGTCATCTATGATGAAATGTCACCCAACATGGAGATTATTAGGAAAATTCGGGTAATACATTCCCCCCATATTAAGAAGAAATTCCGACCCCAAGCTTAGCACCACAAGAGTTGAAAATGTAACGCACTGAGATGAAAAATGACCAAGTCACAACTATTGGGTATAGCAACGATTTAGAACATATTACAAAAATCTTCCAGAGGTCTTCTATCTTTTTGCCTTGGCCATTAACTTAATCACCAAGGAGGTTTCATAGGGTACGTTTGATTTTGGTGCTCTTTCGCGGTAGCATGAATCATTGTCGCATGAGTCACCTCACTGCTTCCACAACCGTCATTGCATTCTTTCGCCAAGAAACAATGAAAATGCGTTCACAATGAAGAGAGAGACTGGTGACAATGGAGATCGTCTCAAACCAACGAAGGAAAATTCATATGAATATTTAGTCGAACAATGAATGTTCATAGTTCATCAAGAACCCTAGAATCGTCAACTGAGTTGATCAAGTCGGAATTATGGACATACAGTCTATAGAACATGATTAACAACAATATTTAACACCAATCGATTAATCAAAATCAGAATGGAAACGAGATAAAGAACAAAATGGTTATCTCAAGAAAAATTGAGGGATTACCTCGGTCCGACGAAGAACAATAGATTACATGACATCATAATCATCTAGGATACTTCAAAACACCTTTAACTAGAACAAAGTCGGTCAAAACCATGGACCCTAGTCGCCCTCTACTCACACCCGCAGAAAAAGAGAAAATAAGGTGGAAATGATAAAACACGACTGCTGTCCGATTTATATTCCACACAAATTAGCGTGCTTAACACATATAAGTAGCGCGTGCTAACTAAACATCAATACAAGCCTTCTACCAAATGTACAGTTAGTGTGTGCTAACTACAAGCGTTAGCATGTGTTATCGAGACATTCCGTCCTAGCCCAGTAGCTTCCGGACTGCCCCAGGACTACCAGTTAGGGTGCGTTATCCCCAAGGTAGCGTGCGCTAATTCTATACAGTAGCACGTGCTACACCACCTATATCGAACCAAAACTCCTCACAACAACGATACTTCCCATCGGGACGAAAAACACGCAACGATCTGATTCGTAACCAACCAGGTGTCCAATCACGACACACGATCCAAAGACATGAACTAGAACAATCTGTTAAGCCGCAGAGAAATTCAACATAGCCAAAATGAAATCTCGGGTATTACGGGTTCAATCAACATACCTATATGTTTAAAGTAAGCAACACTAAGATGACAAAGAATTCAGGAAGCATGCGTATTATACACAAGTCCGGGTGTTCATATTATATCAGAAAACGACACCATACGAGCTATAGAATTTTTTTTATAACTCGCAAGATGTAATATTCTTAAAAACCAACTTTTAGTCCTTTGTCGAGGACGATAAAGGGGCGAGTCACGTTCCGCCCAAAACTTGTAGATACTTTAGAAGAGGAGGTTTTATTTCACACGTCGACTTTTAAAATAGTTAATGTTTTTAAAATTTTAAATATATCGTAACTAATTTGAAATATTTCAAGAATTTAATTTGAAGTTTAAATACTAAAAGTTTAAAATCTTTCCTCTTCTATCAAAGGTTTGATCGAAAAGAGTCTTCATCGAAATACATGATCATTTGATATGATGATTGTTGTTACCCAAAATATTATCCGGAGATGATATTGCTGGAATGGTCGAGTAACAAACAAATGCGAGAACACTTCCGTGGGAAAGTAAATAACACAAGATTTGCCGGGGTTGTTAGTCCCGGGCTTGAATGCTCTCGTGAGATGTTATTAATATGACTACTTTGGAGTACAATTATTAATGTTAGAATCTATTACAATGAGTGTAAAGACTTCTAGTTATTTTAGCTGTAGAGCGTGAAGATTGCCGGAAGAACCAGATATGAAGCTCTGTGAGTTCTTGCTTTTGGTGCTCTGTATGTGTGAATGAATATCACTGTGTTTGTGTAAGTATTCGTCAGATGAGTCTTTTATTCTCTCTGTACGTTTTTCACTGTCCTTTGGCCACTGTTGTAAGCCTCCTATTTATAGGAGACAAGGTTGTTGGGTCCTCTCCGGCGATCGCGGGCGACCGCCATTTTCTATATTAGAATAAGGTGTGCGATCGTCCCGTCACGTGGGGCTGTTCCTTTAAAGTCCGAGGCTGCTGCTGACAGCCAGCTGTGCGAGCCAATGGGAAACTTGTACGCGTCCTGAGCCGCTGTCTGGGGAGGACCCACCTTTTACCTTTCGGCGGGCTTGTCGGTAGGTGTGAGGTTGGTGACAGGCTGGGGTCAAAGGCCTTATCTTGCAGCGCCTTTTGTGGATCTGCACGTGGGTCTACGTCCGAGATTCGGTCTTCGAAGACTTTGACGGGTGTCGGGTTCACATGCAGTATGGGACGATCGTCTACAGTCAGACATCATTGGCGATCGCCAGATGCCTACAGACGATCGCCTTAGACGCCGATCACTAGGTGCTTGTCCAGTGTCTGTCTTCTTTGGCTGGCTTCTGACCATTGTGCCGATCGCCATCGAGGCGTATAAATCACCGCACAACAATTGCCCCCCAGCTCGCTCCGATGTTGAAAATATGGGGTGAGGTGGCACTATTGGCGATCGCCTATTTTAGACGATTAGCTCGTCTGCTTATGACAAGGATGATTGTCGCTAGAACGGTCTGATTTCGAATCCGGACGATCTCCTTATGCGCTGGAAATAGCGGGAAACGGAGGCGGGCTCTCGAAACGTTGCAGGGACACGCGTCGCGCTATCGTTGGGGGAGTCCGACGGTTTCGTCAGACTTGTCGTCTGGCGTGCCATCGAAACGACACGTACACGGGTTTCGAGGGCTGCATTTAATGTGTCCCCCCCGACGGTTGCACTCCAGCCCCTGGGATTCCGCCTATTTGCACAGAGGTCCCTGTACTCGCCTATAAAAGGGCTAGGGTCATTTCAGTTTATCTCTGTATGCGCCCTTGCCTTCTAGACGAGACTCTGCCGAAATTCCTTGAAGATTCTTGTGCCGACCGTCTTTCTTTCTAGGTAAGAACAAAAATTCTCTCCCCCTTTACTTTTAAGAACATGTCTGGAGGAGGATCTAAGACATACGAGGCTGGTAGTTCTTCCGCCGCCGCCGCTTCGCCTGACCGGGAAGAAACCCCGCGGTTCTCACCATGGAGACGGCTGTTGAGGCCATCCGTGCGGGAATAACACCTGCAGAGGTTGAAGAGCTCTTCAATGAGGCTGACGTGGCGAGATCAGCGGCTGTGGCGGAGCAGGGGGGCTCGCCGGTGGATGAGGATGAAGTGGTACGGCTGCACTGAGAGCAGAACAGTGTGTTCGGCTCTGCCTATTTAGATTTTGCTAGGCTTATGGAGGGGATTGCCGGACCATGCCCCAAGTTTGACTTCGAAGCATATTCTACCGCCCACCCCTATGAGCCCGTGAAGCGGACGTCATTCCGGGCCGCAGACCATTCCTTATGGACCCTTGGATAGATCCGGAGTTCGGCGTCCAGGAAAGACTTGCTTCGCTGGAGGGAGAAATTCCACATTCCTTCTGATGTTTCATTGTACGTGCCCTCGGAGAACGAACTGCCGACCAGCCTCCCGAGGGCATGGTCGCTGTCAATGAAATGATCCTGGAGGCCGGATTGCGGTTTCCCTTGCCGTTCGCCTTGTCGTATTTGCTGATCGCCTGGAATGTGGCGCCGCTCCAGTTGACGTCGAACGCCTGGCTGCAGATTATCAGCACCTTGACATTGTTTGGCGGTCATCGGTTGTTTAAATGCGCATACTGCGGCTGAAATGAACTATCTTTTCAAGCTGACCGCGCAGAAAGGATCGGTCGGCGGCTACCATATCCAGGGTCGCATGGGTAGGGTGGTCCTTGGGGTGCCGAACAAGGTTTGGGGCGACCTGGCCAAGTAGTGCTGGGTCGGCGGAGCATGGAGGTCGGCATCGAGCGATAAGCCAGAGGAAGAGTTGGATATCCCCACCGGTTTTCGGGAGAGGAATCCGAGTAAGGGTTTCAACTCTCACTTTATTTGGACACACCTCGAACTGATCTAATTTGGTTTCCTTTTTGCAGGATCCCTTGTTCCAGCGATCGGCGATCTCCCCTTTGATATCTTGATCGTCTGGGAGCAAATTCGCGGTCTGCCGGACTCCTACACCGACGTTCGCTCAGTCAGCCACGAACTTCATCGGTTGGGAGCTCGATTGTTTCGCTACCCTCGCCACCTGAAGGTTCCAGGTATGAATTTTTACTTCCTCTTTCCTGTGTGACGATCGCGTGATTGAAGTAGATGTCTAACTTGTCTGAATTTCTTCTTTGACAAAGATCCATTTTCCCCGTTATACCGAGCCACCGAGAGAGATCTCCATGTCAAATCCTGGTCTTTTGGGTCGTCTTCACCAGGGCAAGAAGACGGGTCGTGCCCCAGCAACAATGTCCCCTCCTGTCCCTGTGGTGAGACCTACTGTGGTGCCGGTCGTCGAGCCGAAAGTTCGGGAGGAAGAACAGCTCCAGCGCAACCGCAAGAGGCGGAGGCTGGAAGAGTCTGTGCCGACTGCTGACGCGGAGGTATCCATTTTGGAGCCGCCGATTGCCGCGCCGCCTATCTCTACTGTTACGATGGCGGAGGGGTCCAGGACATCAGCTGCCTTCCTGAAGACCGCTGCGATCGCCGAGGCCGAAACTCCTCGGGGCAAGCCCTTTTTCGGCCGTGACCCCGAGTTGGTCAACAGGTAAGACCGGTTTGATCTTTCTGATTTAGGCTATTTGTGTAGGATGTATACTAACTCCTTTGTTTCTTTTTGTTTGTGTTGCAGGGTCCGTCTTACCGATCCGGACGTCTCGTCGATGGTGCTGGATTTCTTGTCGAGCAAGTCTCCGCGCCAGTCCCTCGATGTTCCTTCTTATGTCTCCCGGGCCATCAACTCTCTTCCCAAGGCCTGGACGACCGACCTCGATGCGATTGCTCGTCGGCGGTCTGGAGATGCCATGCAGGCGACGCTCGCCCTGACTCTCCAGGCGGCGACGATGGCCGCCCAAGCCGCTAAGGATTACGAGGGGGGACCCTCTAATGCTCGCCTGCATCAAGATCTCGAGATCGCTCGGAGCCAGAATGCTGATTTCGCTAACCGGATCATGGCCATGGAGAAGGAACAAATTGAGACGGCCAAATGGGCCAAACAAGACCTCGACCGGATGAAGCAAGAGCTTGGCCAGTCCAAGGAAGTGGCCGATCGGTTCCGAGACCAGATGACAGACGCTCGTCGGTTGCACGTGGCCTCGCAGGAGGAGGCGGCTGGGCTGAGGGCGATAGTGGGTCGTCTTAACGGCGAGCTGGAGAAGGCGAAGGGAGAACTGGCCACCAAGGTAGCCGAGCTTGCGGATGCTGACAAGACGACTGCGGGGCTGAAGGATCAATTAAAGGAGATCGAGACCGATCCTTACCAAAATGTGGGATACGTCGGCGAGTTCGCCTATTATATGGCCTATGCCGACGCTATCCGTTCCGCCAATAAGGTAGGGATCGACGTCGGACCAATGATGGAAACCTTCAAGGCCTACGTACTCGAGCATCCCCTGCATCCGGACTTCTCCCTACCGATCCTCGATCTCACCGACTTGGGGATCAACTTGAGTCTGTATTCTTTTCCAGATAAACTTATTTATCATGAAGCCGATGGGGGAGCGCATGCCGATCCGCCTGCTGGGGGCGAAGGTCAGTTGGGGGCGGCCTGAGTGATGGTGGAGTTTGTTTTAGTTTTCTGTTGCTTGTAATTTCCTGTTTTTCCTTGTATTGCCTTCGGGCTTTGTATTGTACGAACTTCTCGACTTGAATAAAATACTCCTTTTTCGTATCTGATTCTTTATAAGTACGATCGTCTCTTCTGAGTGTTTGCACATGAATTTGTACAAGTGTTTACACAATTGCACCTGATGCCTTGTTTGTACGATCGGCTGTTTGAATGTTGAATGGATCTGATTGTATGGATATACTTGAAAATTCTTACTTGTAACTTCTTGTACAAAACTGATCGTCATGTGTGTGTTTGAACGAAGACGATCGTGTATGGTCCCTTCCTCCCGATCGCATTTAGGAATAGCTCCACTTTGCCCCTTGTTTTTGTTTACTTAGTGTAAGTAAGGGAATGAAAATAGTATGTTTGACGAGCTATCATGAGTGTTGCCGATTCTTTAAGGGAGGACGACTGTGTGCACGGTCGCTGAGTTCGATGGACCGACCTCCGTAACCGTTTCTTTACGTGCGAGGGACATTCCATCCGTAGGTCTGTCCTGCGACTCACTTTATTGTTAGGGTCCTCCGCCTTGTATTTGACCGAAAGGCGGGCGGTCTTGGTCAGGAGGAGTCCTTACACGGGGCGTCTTCGGTTTATTCGACTCCACGTACACGGCTTGTTAGCACTTTTCTACATTGGGTCGCCATGTTAGATGGCGACCCTCGACGGTATATGTTGTGACGGGGTAGGGACGCGTCGCCTTGTCCGGGTATATCATGTTGGATGATGTATTTTGAGGGCGCGCGAGCGTGTCCACAGATTTATTTGGAGGGTCCTTCGGCTACGCCCGCCTCGTATTTAAATGAAAGGCGAGCGATCGCAGCCCAAAGGAACCTGGCATAGACGAAGTTGTCGGTTCCATCGGCCTCCAGGACCATGGCTGCACTTTTCTACCTCGGATCGCCATGTTAGATGACGACCCTCAACAGTATACGTTGTGCTTGGAGGGCCGATCGCTTGCATACCCTCGATGGTATACGTTGTGCTTGGAGGGGCGATCGCTTGCATAGGTCTGTCATGTTTAGACGATGACCTCTTGTAGGGCGAGCGAGCCGTCCTCTTTTTAGTTGTTCGTTTTCGTTGAGGCGAATCATATAGATGGGATAGGAAAATCTCATTATACTCTGTGTACATTGGGTAACTAAAACTGAATACAAAGTTTTCACTGGTAGTATTTCTTTAAATATACAGCGTTCCAGGGATATTGGTTTGGAGTGCCGTCAGGGTGTTCAAGTTCGTAGGCTCCCCTAGTTAGCCATTTAGATATCCTGAAGGGGCCTTCCCAATTTGGGCCAAAGACTCCTGTGTGAGTCTGGACTTTTTTGAGGACTAGGTCGCCCACTTGGAAACGTCTTTCCTTGACCTTCGAATTGAAGAACTTCTCGGATCTCCTTTTGTGGATCGTGTTCTTCATTTCCGAGGTCAGTCGCCGTTCTTCGAGCATGTCCAAGTCGATCCGTCGGGCCACATCATTGTCCGTCGTCATCTCTTGTTCAGTTCGGTGGCTGAGGACGGCGATCTCCGAAGGGATCACCGCTTCTGTTCTGAAGGCGAGGGTGAATGGGGTTTCGCCAGTCG
This sequence comes from Orobanche coerulescens, assembly GCA_033398695.1. Lineage (NCBI taxonomy): Eukaryota > Viridiplantae > Streptophyta > Magnoliopsida > Lamiales > Orobanchaceae > Orobanche > Orobanche coerulescens. The sequence goes on along the minus strand of CM065813.1, from coordinate 102,104,060 downwards.
AGTTTCGGGTCGTCGTACAGTAGGACCACAAAAAGTCCGGGAGCTCGCTCGCCCATCGTCCTTGTTTGGATTCAAGTCTCACTTTGATCGTGTTTTTGAGGATCTTGTTTACAACCTCTACCTGCCCGTTCGTCTGAGGGTGGTCAGGGGTCGAGAACAACTTTTTGATTCCCCACTTCTCGCAGAATTGCATGACTTCCAAACCGTCGAACTGATAACCATTGTCATAAATGATAGCCTGAGGTAGACCGAACCGGCATATGATGTTTTTCCAAATGAACTTGATCACTTGTTCTTGGCCGATCTTGTTGAGCGGCTCGGCCTCAGCCCATTTCGTGAAATAATCGACCCCCACGATGGCATACTTACAGCCCCCTGGCGCCGTCGGCAAGGGACCTATAAGGTCGATGCCCCATTGGGCGAATGGCCACGGGCTGTACATCGAAGTGAGATGCTCAGGGGAGAGATTGATGTTTTGGCCCATCACTTGACACCTATGACATGATCTGGCATAGGCGATCGCATCTTTCTGAAGCGAAGGCTAGAAAAATCCTTGCCTGTTTGTTTTCTGGATGAGAACTCGCCTGCCAGCATGGTTTCCACAGATCCCGTCATGGATCTCGGCTAAAACAGGCCGGACTTCCTCCGGCGTAATGCACTTGAGGAGGGGAAGGCTGAAAGCTCGCTTGTAAAGCCGGTCGTCCAGTAGGGTGTATCTGGTTGCACGGAGTTGGAGCTGGCGAGCTTTGATACGGTCGTCGGGGACCATCCCGTCCTTCAAGTATTTAATGAAAGGAGTCATCCAGTTCTCCTCGGCGACGGTGACCGTGGTAATCAGGTTTCTGTCAATCGTCGGCTTTGCTGATTTTGTGATCTGGATGTTAGAGAAATCTGCTGCCCCATCTGATGATGCTAGTTTGGATAGGGCATCCGCCTGGGAGTTGTGCTCTCTCGGGACTTGTTCGATTAGAACTTCTTCGAACTTCGTGCACATTTCGGCGACCAATTCTTGGTATTTGATAATTCGTTCACCGCGCGCATCATATTATCCCTTGACTTGGTTCACGACCAAGAGGGAGTCCATGAAGATGTGGAGACGGCGAACATCCAGGGCGAGGGCTAGATCGAGCCCGCCTACCAAGGCTTCGTATTCGGCCTCATTGTTGGTCGCCCGAAACCCGAAACGTACGGCATTTGTGAAACTTTGGCCATCGGGGATGATGAGGACAATCCCTGCCCCTGCTCGCGAGTTGGTTGCCGAGCCATCCACGTACAACTTCCAAGCGGGGCGACCGATCTGGGTCGGATTGGGTGGGAATGTTAATTCCACCACGAAGTTCGCCAGAGCTTGACCTTTGATCGCCGTGCGAGGAGCGTACGTGATACCGTATTGGGCGGTCTCCAGTGACCACTTGAGTAGTCGCCCGTTAGTGTCTGGCCAGTGCAGGACTTGCCTTAAGGGGAGAGTCGTCAGAACCTCCACTTGATGTTCGAAAAAGTAGGCCCTTAGCTTGCGAACACTCATGACTAGAGCGTAGGCGATCTTCTCTAAAGGTGTGTACTGCATTTCTGCGTCATGGAGCGCTTGGCTAACGAAGTAGATCGGCAAGTGGACTTGCCCCTCCGCTCGCACTAATACAGCACTCAGCGCGACCTCCGAGGCCGCCAGGTAAAGGAACAACTTTTCGCCGGGGATCGGTTTTGCTAAGATCTGGGGGTTAGACAGATATTCCTTGATTTTGGCGAACGCTATTTGACTCTCCTTCGTCCATGCGAACTTCTTGTTCTTTATGGTCGCAAAGAACGGCTTGCTTTAATCCCCGAGCCGGGAGATAAAACGGTTGAGGGCAGCTAGGCAACCTGTAAGGCGTTGTACCTGCTTGACATTCCGTGGCTCCTGCATGTCGAGGATCGCCTGGATCTTGGTGGGGTTCGCCTCGATCCCCCTTTGGCTCACGATGTGCCCCAGGAATTTTCCGGAGCTCAACCCGAAGTTGCATTTCTTGGGGTTTAGCTTCATGTTGAACTTTTCGAGGATGGCGAACGTCTCGGCTAGGTCATTGAGGTGATCTTCCTTTTTGAGGCTTTTGACCACGATGTCGTCAATGTAGACCTCCATGGTCTTGCCGATCTGGTTGGCGAACATCCCGTTGACTAGCCGTTGGTAGGTCGCCCCTACATTTTTCAGGCCGAACGGCATTCGGACCCAAAAGTATATGTCTTTTTCCGTGTGGAACGATGTGTGTTTTATGTCTTTCTCCGCCATGGGGATCTGATGGTATCCGGCGAAGGCATCCATAAACGACATCATTTCGCAACCTGCTGTACTATCGACCAAGTGGTCGATATGAGGCATTGGAAAATGATCCTTTGGGCATGCCGCATTGAGGTCGGTGAAGTCAATGTATAACCTCCAGGAGCTGTTCAGCTTTTTGACGAGCACCGCATTGGCTACCCATTGTGGCTCATCTGTAGCTACTCCGATTAGTTTGTTGTCGAGTAGCTTTTTGACTTCTATGTCGAGTGCTGCGTACTTTTCAGGACCGAATTTCCTACGTTTCTGGTGAATAGGTTTCCTTGCCGGGTCGATATTTAGATAGTGGCAAGCATGTTCAGGACTTATGCCGACCATATCTTGATGCGACCAGACAAAGACTCCAATGTTCTTACGTAGTAAGGTGACCAGATCATCCTTTAATTCGAGGTCGACGCTCGTACCGATCTGTACTTCCCGCTCCGGGCGAGCCGGATCTATTGTTATATTTTCCAACTCTTCATTGGGGACGGTCGCTTCTCGTTTGGAACGATTTCCGGACTCGATCCTTGGATCGATGTCGAGGCTTAGCTCGAAACCGATCCTTGGCTCGATGTCGTCCGTTAATCGATGTGAGATGGCGTCCTCTGAGTTGGGTTGGTTCGAGGTGCTCGGCTCGTCGATCTCCATCGGCTGATTGTCGATCGTCTAAATGTTATAAATAGCATGGGAAGTGTTGAATGAAGTTATGACACAGGAGTAATTCAAACATTTCTTAGCCATTAGCTGATCTCCTTTTACACTACCGACCGCCCCATCGGCAGTGGGGAATTTGATACAGTAAAAGAAAGAAGAGGCGACCGCCTCGAAGGTTTCTAGAAACGGATGACCTAGGAACCCATTATAGATGCTGGGCCTATCTATGATTACAAAATTTAGGTTCCTAGTAATCCTAACCTTGGGATCGTAAAAGCATATTAGCTCGAGAGAGAGCTTGATCCTTCCGTAGGCTTGGACTGTGCTGTCGCCGAACCCTTGAAGCACGGTGTCAAATGGCTTGATGAACTTGGTCAGGTAGCCGAGCTGGTCAAGAGCGGATTTGAATATGATATTGCAGAAGCTCCCATTGTCAACCAGCACGCGATCGACCATTTTCCCAAGGATACATGCAGAGATCACCAATGCATCCTCTTTGGGGCACTGCAGTCCCTCCCTATCCTTGTTGGAGAAGGTGATGAGCGCGTCTTTGGAGATGGTCGGCTCTGGGGGTACCATGATGCGACCCCCACACGACGTGCCGTGGTAACCGCTATCGCTAGTATGATTTTAGTTCCCAAGATCGTTCCAATATTAAGCAAATGATTGTTTTACTTCAAGCCCTCTACGTGACGCGCCGTAGCAAACCGGAAGGTGCGATTCAAACACACCACGAGGTTTCTAACGCCTCAATAAGTGAATTGAAATCACGATTTATATTTTGGAGACACACTCAACAAAATAAGAAGAAAGTTTGTTAACACAAACACTCACAATTTTGATAAATTTCAAGCTCCCCTTACAAATGAAAATGAGGGCTATTTAAAATATTTTGGTCCTCAAAATAGAAGAACTTTGAAATAGATAGTTGCGCTAGTAGGCGTCCCGAAAATACAATCCATTTAAAAGTACGTCTCGAATTTTATTTTCTAAGACACTCAAGGTTTTCAAAAATCCAATAGGCCAGAATGCCCAAAACTCACACGTATCGACATTCACTTACATACAATCATAATACACGCATCAACTCGTTTAAAACCAAGACAACATTTGTCTTTTACCGGAAACAAATAGTCAAATATCCTAGTCAAAAAGACATAAATAATGACAACACTCCTCATATAAACGAAATATGAGAGTCACACAAACGCATCACGAAACCAAGAATCTGCATAAGGATTCCATCACTTAACAAATAATCAGACAAATAGCTCGTGTTACACGAGGCTCAATACAAAGAAGGGAGACTTACGGCCACAGGTCGCACGAAGATGATGATCGCCCCACGATACTAATCAAGACCAACAAACTCAGACGACGCGTCGCGACACGACTCAGTCAGACAAAATCTGACGAGACAAAAACTCAACAAACACCGCTAAACCCGACAGCCTAGGTTTCCACAACCTAAGATCCGATACCATTTATGTAACACCCCCAATCCGCTCAGGGATATTACACGCCGTAGAACCTTTACTCAAGGATCTACCAAGCTGGTAACAACGTTAAACATCTCGACAATGCCTTTAAGGCTAAAATGACTCAGTAGACCGATTTGGTCTTTCATTAAATGCATACAACTCAATCACAATGCATGCCCACGCAGGGGTCAAGTACAACACACTCCCGTACAACGGGGAAAGAATAGTGCAGCGGAAAATAAAATACAACTAAACCAATACGACATCAATGGGTCCTCGTGTGATAGTATCGTTCATCTTTCATCATCCTTCGTGCTGACCCTGTGCTATGCTCCAAAACCTGAATGCAATACATGTAACACTCCAATCTAGGCGGATATTACAATGTCGTAGATCCCCGACTGGGACCCACCAGGCGAATGAAAATGAATGAATTACACAGGGTAAATGTAGTACAGAACCACATTTCAACAATAATTACTCCGATGAGGAGTTTAAGTGCAACACCAGGACAATACCGAATACTAGTGTATTTTATATGAAGATAAAATACACAACACTGAATGAAACGGAGTATCCAAATGAAAATCTGCAGCGGAAAATAAATGACAACAATATGAATAACTGAAAAGAATGGGGGCCCCTACTAGTATCACTGGGACTCCTCGCCGTCAACATGCTATTCCCGTGCTTTTGCCTTGCCATGACCTGAAAAACAAAATCCCCAGCCGGGTTCAGTTACACAGAACAACAATCCTCAAGGGTTGAAAATACACAATCATGATATATCTGAAGTTATGAAATATTCTTAGTTATGAATTACGTTGAAGAGGAGTATCATAGTACGCCCTTAGTGTTCTGTGCAAGTGTACAAGACGGATGACCGGACACACCCGTCCTTGTACCTAATTAGTCTCACGGAGGTAATCGTTACCGTGTGCACAGTCCAATGTATCACTCCCAATACATGGCCATCGCGTGCCCGACTAAAAATTCCACACATCCGCACCCGGCCACGCAATATGAACCCAGAAGGTCATATGAACGAGAATGACCACAATGAATATCAATGAATAATAATAATCTGACAAAGTCAAGAATGACTCACCGAGATGAAAGTAATAATGAAGTGATTGATAGTTTCAATGAAATGATTGGAACCGCCGTTCCTCGTTAATGAAGTGATTATTCGACAATTACAAGTCTCAATATGATTAATACAATGATGAATGAGTTATGATTATGAATGATCAACAACAAAAGGAATGAATATCCTTTTAATCGAGTAAGAATTAACTTACTCAACGCCGGTGACAAATATCCTTCCACGAACAACGTCCTAATTGAGATATCGGTCGCTCGAACAACCTTGAATAACACAATCACCAACAATCCGTTCAACATACGAATCAAACACGAATATAACGAACTCAAAACGTCGATACGATTAAACCAAGTCCATTGGGGCATTATATCGAACACTTTGTGGCCAACTTCGATTGTTTATAACCAAACTTCAAAAATACCAACATCAAATCCCCAAGAAGTGTTTCAAACCAACAAAACATCTCCAATACGATCAATAATCCATTATGAATATCCAAAATCGTGATTTCAACAACAATTAATCGAAAACCCCCAAATCCAACACAATATTCAAAGTGTTCTTGAATAATCCTTCAATAATCCGATGAAGAATCAAACATGTCCATAATCATGCGTATATCACTTCATACAACATGATTTTAACATCCAAAACATCATATTCCAATACAAAATCGAAATCCAAGATGTTGAAGAAATTACCTCTTGAAGATCCAAGCACTTTTGAACCGAAGAACACACGTTAGATCAATAATCCGGGCTTCACGATCGAAAGGAAATGAAGAAAATATAACCCTCAAGTGATGGATGAAGAAAAGTTTCTCCCCTCAAGCTCTCTCTCTCGTATGAAGGTGAAGAAGTGAACACATGATCTGATTTTGCTGAAAAAACGCAATTATAGAGTTGACTGCCCTGTGTGCCGCGGCCCAGCCGAAGTGTGCCGCGGCACAGGGCCAAAACTGCGCCCAGTGGTCGGCAGTGTGTCGCGGCCCTTCCGGCATGTGCCGCGGCAGTGACTCGGCAGTGTGCCGCGGCCCTGCCGGCATGTGCTGCGGCTCACGGTACAGAGGGGTTGGCCGATAATTGCAACACGAGTGTGCCGCGGCCCGGACGGGTGTGCCGCGGCAGTGACTCGGTGTGCGCAGCCTGCCGGCATGTGCCGCGGCCACATGACAGTGCCGGCGCCAAAAACTGGAAAATGATTGTCTGAGCTATTTCGACTATAACTCTCTCGTCTGGACTCCTATTGACTCACCGTTTGAACCATTGGAAAGATAACTCGATGTTCTATAATATTGAAAAGATTCAAAATATTTGCAATTTCCAAAAATTAATGGTGATTTTACAAAGTCGAACTCATACGGGAAAGTTGAAACAATGAACAATATCGATACACAACTCGAAGTTATTCCGAACTGTGAACATGGATGAATGAACATGATTGATGAATAATTATTAATGAGTGAAAATCCACTGAATGACAATTACCGAATGAAATTACTGAATGATAGTGACTGAATTACAACCGGGTATTACATACACCCCCCCTTAAAAGAGTTTCGTCCCCGAAACTAAGGGTCAAACAACTCGGGATGACTCTCCCGCATACTATCCTCGGTTTCCCAAGTAGCCTCTTCGACTCTGCGTATAGACCACTAAATTTTAACCAAAGGAATCGCCTTATTCCTCAACTGTTTGATTCGCCGCTCTAAGACTCGTATGGGACGCTCCTCATACGAATGATCATCTGCGATCTCGATTACGTCGAACTGAAATATGTGACTCGGGTCGGCAACATACTTCCGTAGCTGAGAGACGTGAAAGACATTATGAATTCGGCTCAACGCCGTAGGTAGAGCCAAACGATAAGCTAACTCGCCTACTCGTTCCAGAATCTCAAACGATCCAATAAATCTTAGACTCAACTCTCCTCGCTTCCCGAAACGGAAGATACCTCGACTCGGGGATACCTTGACCAACACGTGGTCACCTGTCTCGAACTCTAGTGGTCGACGAAGATTATCTGCATAAGATTTCTGTCGATTCTGAGCGGTCAACAAACGACTCCTGATCATAGCTACCTTCTCACGGGCGGCTATAAGCATATCGGGCTCGGTGCCGATTGATTTGGATAGGTCATCCCAACATAAAGGAGATCGACAACGACGACCGTACAAGGGCTCGTAAGGTGCCATCTTAATCGAAGCATGCCAACTATTATTATACGTGAACTCGATCAATGGTAGTTGGGCCTCCCAATCGTCTTTCCAATCGAGGACGCATGCCCTCAACATGTCCTCTAATGTCTGAATAGTCCTCTCTGATTGTCCGTCGGACTGAGGGTGAAAAGATGTGATGAAATTAAGCTGAGTTCCCATAGCACGATGAACTGGTTTCAAAAAAATGAGACACGAATCGTCCGTCACGATCGGAAACGATACTTTTAGGAGTACCGTGCAATCTCACTATCTCTTTGATAAATAACTGGGCAAGTCTCTCGGGACCCCACATATCCTTAATCTCAAGGAAATGAACTGATTTAGTTAGGCGATCCACAATTACCTAGATTGTGTTCATGCCACGACGACTCGTCGGTAACCTTGTGATGAAGTCCATTGAAATATCCTCCCACTTCCATTCTGGAATAGGGAGAAGTTTCAGCATATACGCCGATCGCTGATGTTCTATCTGGACTAGCTGACAGGTCAAACATCTCGAAACAAATTTCGCGACTTCTCGCTTCATATTACTCCACCAGTAATTTTGTTTGAAGTCTTGCTACATCTTGCTAGACCCCGGATGAATGGAGTAAGGGGTAGCACGAGCTTTTCTCAAAATCGAGTTTTTTTTTTCAACTCGGAATTTGCCGGTACGCACAACCGATTCTTAAAACACAAAAGTCCATCCTCGTGGACCACAAATCCAGGGGCTTTCCCCTGAGCTACATCCTCACGGATGCGCAACAATGATGGGTCTGAACCCTGATTCTCTCTGATTGCCTCCTCAAGTGGCGATGAAACCTCTAACATGCAAAGTTGTCCCTGAACTCGCTGAAGCCAGACCTCGTCCTCGGGTCTAAGGAATTCCTGCTGAAGCTCCTTATGAACTGTTAAACGAGCAAGCATCTGCTCCTGAACGGACTTACGACTCAAGGCGTCGGCGACAACGTTCGCCTTGCCCGGGTGGTAAAATACCTCAATATCATAATCTTTGATTAGTTCCAACCACCGCCTCTGTCGCATATTTAACTCCTTCTGAGTAAATATATACTTCAACTCTTGTGATTGGTGAATAATTGACAGGTGACGCCATAAAGGTAATGACACTAAATTTCCAACGCGAAAACCACGGCTGCTAGTTCCAGGTCGTGGGTCGGATAATTAACCAGCTAATCCGAGGAAACTTTGGATTTCCTTAACATTCTTCGGAGGTTGCCAATCTCGGATAGCCTCCGTCTTCTGAGGGTCGACACGAACTCCGTCTGATGAAATTACATACCCGAGAAAAGTCACTTCGGACATCCAGAACTCACATTTGGAAAACTTTCCATAAAGTTGCTCTCATCTAAACACGTCGAGAACCTGATGAAGATGAACCTCGTGTTCCTCTCGATCACGAGAGTAAATAAAAAAAATGTCATCAATAAAAATAACCACGAACTGATCCAACAGTAGATTAAATCCCGATTCATTGATTCCATGAATACCGCAGATGCATTAGTTAGCCCGAACGGCATAACTACGAACTCATAATGACCATAGCGTGTACGAAATGCTGTCCTTGCGATATCCGACTCTCGAATTCGCAACTGATGATATCCAGATCTTAGGTCGATCATGGAAAAATACTGAAGCTCCCTGAAGTTGATCTAAGAGATCATCAATACGGGGTAAGGGATACTTATTCTTGATCGTCACCCTATTCCACTCCCGATAATTAATACACACACGAAACGAACCATACTTCTCCTTGACAGATAACACTGGTGCTCCCCACGGGGACGCACTCGGGCGGATATAACCTTACTCGAACAATTCCTCAAGTTATATCTTCAACTACTGCATTTCGGTCGGGGCCATCCGGTACGGTGCCTTCGATAATGGGGACGTACCAGGCTCCAATTCTATCATGAATTCCATATCCCTCGGTGGAGGTAAAACAGGTAGCTCGTCTGGGAGTACATCGTCACGCGATAACGATGATAATATGAATGGTTGAACACCTCGATTGCCTGAGAACGGCCAATCGATGACAATGATATAATGAATAATTGAATATCTCGATTGCCTATGAACGGCCAATCGATGGCAATGATACAATGAATGATTGAATAACTCGATTGCCTATGAACGGCCAATCGATGACAATGATACAATGAATGATTGAACAACTCGATTGCCTTAGAATGGCCAATCGATAAAAATGATACGATGAATGATTGAACAACTCGATTGCCTATGAACGGCCAATCGATGACAATGATACAATGAATGATTGAACAATTCGATTGCCTATGAACGGCCAATCGATGACAATGATACAATGAATGATTGAACAACTCGATTGCCTTAGAATGGCCAATCGATGAAAATGATACGATGAATTATAGAACAACTCGATTGAGGAGTTTCTCTGCTTCCATCATATTAATAATTCTTCCGGAACAACGGGGATCACCTCCCTGAAGCACACATTCGACCCCAACGATGGAAATGATAGTGACCAAACGTTTAAGAACATTGAGGATGGTATCATGACGATCCATTCCACTAATACCCGATATACATCGTCCTTAAGTAAATCCACCACGATTTGGTCCACCAACCAATCGCGGTCATTTAAACTTAATTCGGTATGATTTCCGAAAATTCTTCCATCATCAGATAGACTGATGGTATGAGGTCCACAAGCAAAAGGACTATCCAAATTAAGTCTATTCAAACATGATTCGAAAATGAATGAATGCGGTGTACCAGTATCAAAAGGTATACACAGGTTGGAGTAAAATTACGAGTATACCTGAGATCATTCGGGCCACCGGATCGTCGATCCTCTTCATCAAATGAATCCAGGACTTGCCGGCCCCCGAACCGGACGCTCCCGTCTGATAAATATGAGCTCCGACTCTATTGGCTTCCATTGTCTTAAATGACGCTGACAAAGCAGTCTGATTCTGAATCACTGATTGCTTCGGGGCCTGAGATGCCGCCGGAGCCGACTTGGAGTCCTTTCGGCAAAAACGGGCCTTATGCCCAAAAATCCCACAATTATGGCACGTGATAGACGGTTTCAGACACTTAGTGCTGTAATGACCCGGCGTTCCACAGTTGAAACAGATGATGGCCGAACTGGCCGCTCGGGACTGAGATCCCGCACGATTATGCGCTGTAGGAGGTCGCTCCGAAACGTTAGGGCCCGCACGAGGATTCTTGAAGGTTGACTGACCGCCTTCGGACTGATTATGCTTCGTTGATTTCTTGCTAACAGATAAAGGTTGTTGTTCAGCAATTTCCTTAGTAGCAGGCTCATACGGGAGAGTTCTCTCGATTAAATCAGCCAGAGTGGCGCAATGATGATTGAGCAATTGCATATGGGTCATCATGACCTGCATAAAAGTGAGTGGATCAACCTGAACATCTTCTGATCGAGCCGAGTCCTGGGTACGATTTCCCGACAATGAGTGATTGTTTCTCGGGTTTCGGCAAGCACCGCGGCCTCTCCCCGTGCATCCCCTGATAGCTCTCTCCATACTGAAGTAGGAAGGTCGCATGATAATCATAGATGTCGTATGAGTATCGCATTATGATTTACGTCATGAAATGATGAAAATGAGCATATGCGCTCTAACACAGTGATTACATGAATGATTAACTGAGGTGACATGATTATCTGATGAAATTCTTGAAATGAGTATCTTGAATAAGTTGACAAGATTAATAATATGATCTTCCAGATCAATAACTGAGTAATGAAATGAATTGAGTAATTAATGAGTTAACATGATCGTCCTGATCATCAACTGAGTAATGAAATGAATTGAGTAATTAATGAGTTAACATGATCGTCCTGATCATCAACTGAATAATGAAATGAATTGAGTGATTAATGAGTTAACATGATCGTCCCAGTGTCATAGATCCCCGACTGGGACCCACCAGGCGAATGAAAATGAATGAATTACACAGGGTAAATGTAGTACCGAACCACATTTCAACAATAATTACTCCGATGAGGTGTTTAAGTACAACACACCAGGACAATACCGAATACTAGTGTATTTTATATGAAGATAAAATACACAACACTGAATGAAACGGAGTATCCAAATGAAAATCTGCAGCGGAAAATAAATGACAACAATATGAATAATTGAAAAGAACGGGGCCCCCTACTAGTATTACTGGGACTCCTCGCCGTCAACATGCTATTCCCGTGCTTTTGCCTTTCCATGACCTGAAAAACAAAATCCCTAGCCGGTGTCAGTTACACAGAACAACAATCTTCAAGGGTTGAAAATACACAATCATGATATATCTGAAGTTATGAAATATTCTTAGTTATGAATTACGCTGAAGAGGAGTATCATAGTACGCCCGTAGTGTTCTGTGCAAGTGTACAAGACGGATGACCGGACACACCCGTCCTTGTACCTAATTAGTCTCACGGAGGTAATCGTTACTGTGTGCACAGTCCAATGTATCACTCCCAATACATGGCCATCGCGTGCCCGACTAAAAATTCCACACATCCGCACCCGGCCACGCAATATGAACCCAGAAGGTCATATGAACGAGAATGACCACAATGAATATCAATGAATAATAATCTGACAAAGTCAAGAATGACTCACCGAGATGAAAGTAATAATGAAGTGATTGATAGTTTCAATGAAATGATTGGAACCGCCGTTCCTCGTTAATGAAGTGATTATTCGACAATTACAAGTCTCAATATGATTAATACAATGATGAATGCGTTATGATTATGAATGATCAACAACAAAAGGAATGAATATCCTTTTAACCGAGTAAGAATTAACTTACTCAACACCGGTGACAAATATCCTTCCACGAACGTCCTAATTGAGATATCGGTCGCTCGAACAACCTTGAATAACACAATCACCATCAATCCGTTGAACATACGAATCAAACATGAATATAATGAACTCAAAACGTCGATACGATTAAACCAAGTTCATTGGGGCATTATATCGAACACTTTGTTACCAACTTCGATTGTTTATAACCAAACTTCAAAAATACCAACATCAAATCCCCAAGAAGTGTTTCAAACCAACAAAACATCTCCAATACGATCAAAAATCCATTATGAATATCCAAAATCATGATTTCAACAACAATTAATCGAAAACCCCCAAATCCAACACAATATTCAAAGTGTCCTTGAATAATCCTTCAATAATCCGATGAAGAATCAAACATGTCCATAATCATGCGTATATCACTTCATACAACATGATTTTAACATCCAAAACATCATATTCCAATACAAAATCGAAATCCAAGATGTTGAAGAAATTACCTCTTGAAGATCCAAGCACTTTTGAACCGAAGAACACGCGTTAGATCAATAATCCGGGCTTCACGATCGAAAGGAAATGAAGAAAATCTAACCCTCAAGTGATGGATGAAGAAAAGTTTCTCCCCTCAAGCTCTCTCTCTCTCGTATGAAGGTGAAGAAGTGAACAAATGATCTGATTTTGCTGAAAAAAACGCAATTATAGAGTTGACTGCCCTGTGTGCCGCAGCCCAGCCGAAGTGTGCCGCGGCACAGGGCCAAAACTGCGCCCAGTGGTCGGCAGTGTGCCGCGGCCCTGCCGGCATGTGCCGCGGCTCACGGTACAGAGGGGTTGGCCGATAATTGCAACACGAGTGTGGCGCGGCCCGGACGGGTGTGCCGCGGCAGTGACTCGGCAGTGTGCCGCGGCCCTGCCGGCATGTGCCGCGGCCCACAGTACAGGCTGCTCGGCCAAAAACTGGAAAATGAGTGTCTGAGCTATTTCGACCATAACTCTCCCATCCGGACTCCGATTGACTCACCGTTTGAACCATTGGAAAGCTAACTCGATGCTCTATAATATTGAAAAGATTCATAATCTTTGGAGTTTCCAAATATTAATGGTGATTTTACAAAGTCGAACTCATACGTGGTAAGTTGAAACAATGAACAATATCGATACACAACTCGAAGTTATTCCGAACGGTGAACATGGATGAATGAACATGATTGATGAATAATTATTAATGAGTGAAAATCCACTGAGTGACAATTACCAAATGAAATTACTGAATGATAGTGACTGAATTACAACCGGGTATTACAATACAGACATCCACCCCCCGAATACTCAGGGGTTAGCAAAACTCCACTGTTTTGCTAGCAAGTACAAAGTGCAAAAATACGAGCCATACAATACAAGTTCCAAGGACAATAATAACCAGGAATCCTCAAAGATTTAAACATAACGAAAATACTTCCTGAGGCAAGATTTTAGGTAAAACTTTCCAAAATCGAAAGATCCCAAGTCAAGGGAAACAATTTATAAAGTGATTTAAAATGCCATCGGGAGTTTTGATAGAAACAACTCAGGATTTTCGAATCCTTCTCTTTCCAAAATCAACAGGGATCATAGCCCAAAGGTTTCATTTTCACAAATAGAACCAACAACAACTCACAGGGCCAGAGCCCGCATCAAGTGTCCTAAACGGACATAAAGTCGACACAACATAATCACATACAAGCATCGCCTAGGACCGGCACAAAGCCACAAATCCCACTCGAGGCCTCTAAGGACCCTCCCGAGCTGGCCACAATCATAAAACAAATCACGCACATGCATCGCCTAGGACAGGGACGAAGCCACAAATCCCACTCGAGGCCTCTAAGGACCCTCCCGAGCTGGCTAGCTAAACAAATCACACACCATATCTCACGGTTGGATCAAATCACTTGTTGCATCCTGACCACATGATCACAACCCATGTGTCACCGTAGATTATCTCAGGCTCTCACGGTTGGATCAATCACTTGTTGCATCCTGACCACATGATCACGTGCCATGTGTCACCGTAGACCTTCAACCATATCCACACATTCACACAAATAACATATCACATTAATAATATCCAAGTAGTTCACTCAATGGCAACAAACACAATGCACGACGCAATGGTCAAATCACAACGCACCGATATGAGATAATATATACATATATATTATCAAAGCACAACGACAACACCAAGTGTATCCATAGTAATTCACGTAACCATCCACGAACACAATGTCCACAAAACACACGCGTTTTGAAAGAGGGCCTTTAACAAGGCTAACCGAATCTTTGAAAGTGAAATTCAAACGATCAAGTAAACATAAGGAGACGATCACAAATTATCATATCCATAAAACAAGAATTGTATGGACAAGGTACTTGCCTCGAATAACCACAACGCGGAGAATCGATCGAAGTGAGGAGACTCGGACCGACTACGAACCCGCCGACTCCGCCGAACGACAACCCGCAACAATAAGCTACGAACGACAACAATAACAACGAAAATGAATTCCAAAGTGCGACCCAAAGCCGCTGAATTCAAGTAACAAACGATGAAAGTTCAAGGGTTTCCCCCAAAATGGCCAAGAACACGAATCGACCCGACAAAACATGAAAATGGAATTCCCAACCGAAATATGGATATTCAATCCATAGGATATGTCATTTAACAAAAATCAGTCTATCAAAACCAAAAGGAAAACGAAATCAAGAAGAAATCCCCCAAAAAGTCAACTCTAGGGATCCAAGAAAAATACCTTGATTCGGTGAAGAACAATGGATTAGATGATGTTATAATCACCTAGATATTCCAAAACACCTTTGGATGGAAGCAAATCGGCCCAGATGCGAACCCTAGTCGCCACGTCTCAAACTCGCGGAGGAAGAAGAAGAAATGAAGAAAAATGCAGATTAATGACTGCTGTCCAGTTTATATACTGGACAGCTTAGCGTGCGCTAATCCTACCTGATTAGCGTGCGCTATCGAAGCATCAGAACAAAACATTCTGCCAAAATGTATAGTTAGCGTGCGCTAGCTACAAAAATTAGCGTGCGCTAACGAGGCCCCCAGACCCAGTCCAATAGCTCCTGGACTGCCCTGAACTATCGGGTAGCGTGCGCTATTCTTCCCCCCGGTGTGCGCTACCAATGCACCCTACCGCGCATTATGTTACCAATTAGCGTGCGCTAACCAACGTTCTAACCCAGTCCAGTAGCCTCTGGACTGTTTCTACACCACCCGTTAGCTTTCGCTACCAAACCTGTAGCGTGCGCTAACAACTGCACCATAGCGCGCACTAACCAATAGGTGTAGCGTGCGCTAATGACTCAAAAGGACAGCAACAGTGCTCTCAAAGCCGATTATAACAACGGATTCCTCCGATCGGAACACTAAGTTCAAGATACGCACGGAAAGCTCCAGAATAAGATCATACTAAGAGCTTGAGTTACAATCAAACTCACACGCGACCATAAAAAGGGTCGAGACAACAAATACGTATACGGATACCCACCACTATGGAAAATTACAAAAATGGCCCAAAATGCCCCAAAATCACGATACGCGAACGAATGAACAAAACGAAGTTCATAACACGTCTAACAAAGTTAAACGGTCTTACGGGAACTCAGAACAACAGTTTCAGACGAGATTCGTAAGAATCGAACTCAAGTGCGGAAAAGTCGCTAAAAGCAACGGAACCCAACAAAACGACACCAAAACGAACTCGATCTTCGAAAAGTGCAGAACTAAACATTCTTAGAATGACGAAACGGTCAGAAGCGATCTGCCAAAACAGACTCCTGCTGAAAAAAAAGAAAATCACCGGAAATCGAAATTGCGGATATTACATACTACCCTCCTTAAAAGAAGTTTCGTCCCGAAACTTAAAACAAGTAGGGAGAAGCAATATCCCGCGAGGAAACACTCAATGAGATACACACAAACTGAAAACTCGTGCCCAACGGCGAAACATTACAATTAACACAAGGAAACATAAGGCGTGGACACACGCTCCACGACGACCATCACAACGCCACAGGCAGAGACATAATAAAACCAATAAGTGACAAGCGTCATCAATAGATAATACAGTCAAGTCAATTATCCGAACAATCCCAAAACACTAAGCACCTATTACAAAGAAGCACGCATAGTCAAGAAAACAGCAATTAAACACAAAACGGTTCACAATGAAAATCATAAACAGTTCGGACTACGCCAAAATTCTCAAAAATCACACTAGGCATCTCTGTGTCCTTTCGGAGCAGAGACGCAACCTCGATCCCCAAACCTCTCAGCTACTGACTCGCAATGCACGGCTCGGTGACCCGTCTGGCCACACTCGAAACAGCTGACTAACGGTGAACGACAATTCTTCGCGGTACGAGATCAAGCCGCAACAGTCAGACAACCACGATCGAACAACAATGGTCAAAAACAATGATCGAACAACAATGATCGAAAAATAATGATCGAACAACAACGATCGAAAAATAATGATCGAATAACAACGATCATACAACAATGATCGAATGGCAATAGTCGAACAATGACTCTGAAGTTCACACTTCAACTCAAGACATCAAAAGAACTAGTAGAAACTAAAAGATGTTACTTCCGAACAAGGTTCACAAGAATCAAACCGAACTCGGAAAAGTCACAACGATAAACAGATTAATCCGAAACAAGGTCACAACCCGTTCGAACGATGACAACCGAGATACCAAACAAGTTCAAAATTATCAACGAACACGAGCAAGTCGATAGAATTTAGAAGGCGAAAATGCAGAAGTCAAAAATAACACAGGTATTACATTCGACCTCTTATAAAAGAAATGTCGTCCCCGCAACTCACAACAACGGAAACAAGGTAACGACACAAAAAGCAACTGATAGAAACATCTCCCACGGGCCTCTCGGAGCCGACCCTGATATCTGTGCTAAAGCGCGAACTCCGGAAGTCTCGGTAACCAATTCGCAAAACTAAATTCTGCGTCCCTCGAGTCCACACTTGAAATGTGTTACTGATGAGAAGGACAATTTGTACGTACATGCCCCCGGCACAATATGGTTGAAGCACCTCGGCTCGGCATACCATATATACAAATGCTAGATACAATGGAACACAACACCACAAAACAACAAACCGGAGATGCCAACTTGGCATAACATATCAACACATACTAAAATCACAACCACCACATATGTACACAATCATGCAAACTCAAGTTCCAACAACTCGCACGGGTGCGATAACACACAAATCATCACAAAGCAACAATATTCAATACTAACATCTCACCCCTCATAGAGGGCTAATCACAACAAATACGTGGCAAACGACTCAATGTTCACGCCACCGATTCCATCATACTTGGGAGCTAACATTATAACGACAATGCGAATATCACATATACATTCCCAGACCGCAAATAGGAATGATAGGTTTTAAAAAAAACGAAAATCACCTTTTTAAAACAGTTTGGAAATACCAGTTGATCTTGAGTATCACATTTTCAAAAAGTTGCACAAACACCATTATCGAGACTTTGAAAACCATCTTGCATTTGATAAAACGAGGACACTTTCCTTTAAATTGAAACTTTCATAAATATTCGACCCTTGGGTCTAACCAACTGCATTTCAAAAAAAAATTGAAAATATCTCAAAATATTTTGGTCCTCAAAATAGAAGAACTTTGAAATAGATAGTTGCGCTAGTAGGCGTCCCGAAAATACAATCCATTTAAAAGTACGTCTCGAATTTTATTTTCTAAGACACTCAAGGTTTTCAAAAATCCAATAGGCGAGAATGCCCAAAACTCACACGTATCGACATTCACTTACATACAATCATAATACACGCATCAACTCGTTTAAAACCAAGACAACATTTGTCTTTTACCGGAAACAAATAGTCAAATATCCTAGTCAAAAAGACATAAATAATGACAACACTCCTCATATAAACGAAATATGAGAGTCACACAAACGCATCACGAAACCAAGAATCTGCATAAGGATTCCATCACTTAACAAATAATCAGACAAATAGCTCGTGTTACACGAGGCTCAATACAAAGAAGGGAGACTTACGGCCACAGGTCGCACGAAGATGATGATCGCCCCACGATACTAATCAAGACCAACAAACTCAGACGACGCGTCGCGACACGACTCAGTCAGACAAAATCTGACGAGACAAAAACTCAACAAACACCGCTAAACCCGACAGCCTAGGTTTCCACAACCTAAGATCCGATACCATTTATGTAACACCCCCAATCCGCTCAGGGATATTACACGCCGTAGAACCTTTACTCAAGGATCTACCAGGCTGGTAACAACGTTAAACATCTCGACAATGCCTTTAAGGCTAAAATGACTCAGTAGACCGATTTGGTCTTTCAATAAATATATACAACTCAATCACAACACATGCCCACGCAGGGGTCGAGTACAACACACTCCCGTACAACGGGGAAAGAATACTGCAGCGGAAAATAAAATACAACTAAACCAATACGACATCAACGGGTCCTCGTGTGATTAGTATCGTTCATCTTTCATCATCCTTCATGCCGACCCTGTGCTATGCTCCAAAACCTGAACGCAATACAGGCATCCACCCCCCCAATACTCGGGGGTTAGCAAAACTCCACTGTTTTGTTAGTGCAAGTACAAAGTGCAAAAATACGAGCCATACAATATAAGTTCCAAGGACAATAATAACCAGGAATCCTCAAAGATTTAAACATAACAAAAATACTTCTCGATGCAAGAGTTTAGGTAAAGCTTTCCAAAATCGAAAGATCCCAAGTCAAGGGAAACAATTTATAAAGTGATTTAAAATGCCATTAGGAGTTTTGATAGAAACAACTCAGGAGGTGAAGAACAATGGATTAGATGATGTTATAATCACCTAGGATACTCCAAAACACCTTTAGATGGAAGAAAATCAGCCCAGATGCGAACCCTAGTCGCCACGTCTCAAACTCGCGGAGGAAGAAGAAGAAATGAAGAAAAATGCAGATTAATGACTGCTGTCCAGTTTATATACTGGACAGCTTAGCGTGCGCTAATACTACCTGATTAGCGTACGCTATCGAAGCATCAGAACAAAACGTTCTGCCAAAATGTACAGTTAGCGTGCGCTAACGAGGGCCCCAGACCCAGTCCAGTAGCTCCTGGACTGCCCTGAACTACCGGGTAGCGTGCGCTATTCTTCCCCCCAGCGTGCACTACCAATGCACCCTAGCGCGCATTATGTTACCAATTAGCGTGCGCTAACCAACGTTCTAACCCAGTCCAGTAGCCTCTGGACTGTTTCTGCACCACCCGTTAGCGTGCGCTACCAAACCTATAGCATGCGCTAACAACCGCACCATAGCGCGCGCTAACCAATAGGTGTAGCATGCGCTAACGACTCAAAAGGACAGCAACAGTGCTCTCAAAGCCGATTACAACAACAGATTCCTCCGATCGGAACACCAAGTTCAAGATACGCACGGAAAGCTCCAGAATAAGATCATACTAAGAGCTTGAGTTACAATCAAACTCACATGCAACCCTAAAAAGGGTCGAGACAACAAATACGTATACGGATACCCACCACTATGGAAAATTACAAAAATAGCCCAAAACGCCCGAAAATTACGATACGTGAACGAATGACCAAACCGAAGTTCATAACACGTCTAACAAAGTTAAACGGTCTTACGGGAAGCCAGAACAATAGTTTCAGACGAGATTCGTAAGAATCGAATTCAAGTGCGGAAAAGTGGCTAAAAGCAACGAAACCCAACAAAACGACACCGAAACAAACTCGATCGTCGAAAAGTGCAGAATTAAACATTCTCAGAATGACGAAACGGTAAGAAGCGAGCTGTCAAAACGGACTCCCGCCGAAAAAAAGAAAATCACCGGAAATCGAAATTGCGGATATTACACACTGTTACAGCGCCGTGGATCCATTTCGAGGATCTACAAGGCAATACCTGTTTAAAATACTTATACAGACACAGCGACCACTCAGGTCGAACATAATAATGCGACAATAATCAACACGAACAAGGCCATCAACACAACATACTCATAACACCTCGACCGACAGGTCAGATATGATCATAGAAAAAACCAGCTCAATAAACAAGTAACAACATCCAGAGGGTACACCCGGCATGACATTAATAAAAACAGTACTCGCGAGTACATACCCAAAACAATATCAACTGACACGACACAATATATATCGAGAGAATGTCACTGCTGCTCGTCATCCTCGCCCCTTCCTGCGCTGGCTCAACAACTGGATATGTACCTGAATACACAAAAAACAATGTATCCACCCCCGAAGGGGTCAGCAAACAGCCGGTACGAGTATTTCATACATGAGTATGTATAATCATGCAATCATAACAAACATAGTGCCGAGTAAAATAAAATACCAGAGACAAGAATGACCATCATTTACCAATGTCTCCACAGTATCGTGACAGCGGCAACAAACTCCACGTCATTATTCCGAAATAATATGCGTATCATCAGTCATGCACAAAACAACCTCCCTGATTAGCCATGGACCCATCATAGGTGAAAATCCCTCCTAAGGCCTCATCAGACCTTCAAGGAGTGGCTAACCCAAATGTTCGTGGAACCGTTGATACGAATTACGTATGAGAATAGACGTAAACTCGTATGGAATGCAGCGGAAATATAATTGATCCTCACAACACTTGAATATGTGTAACACTCGAAAGATATAACCGAATGTAGGGCAATTCGGCTTACATAAACAAGAACAATATGAATGATTTATCAAACTAGACCTATAGTTTGATAAGATAATCTTTCCTCAAGACCTATTGAGAATCGATTCGATTAAAACTCGAAACGCGTCGAATTATAACCAAGGCTTTGATGAAAAGCATTCACCAAGAAAACACAAGTGTATTCTTATTTCTTCAACATACAATGGCTTTTATAATGCTAACACAAGCCTATATATAGGAGACTTCAAGTCTTCCTATAATAAAAGAAAATAATTCAAAGATTTATAAAATCTTTGAATAACCAAAACAAATCAACAATAAAATATAAAAGGAACAACATTCCTAATTTTAGGGGAAACACAATCCCTAAAATGAGTAGAAAACAAGGCAAAGACGAACACACAAAAGAAAACACAAAAAAAGTGAAATCTGCCGGCAGGACTCGGCCGTGTCGCTTGACACGGCCGCGGCGCGACAAGGACGTCGGAAGTGACTCGACCGTGTCCGCTTGACACGGTCGCGGCGCGACAGGGACGTCCGACAGGAACTCGTCCGAACCCAAGCAATCGAACGTCAAGAGTAGAGAGTAAGGCATACCGTCTAGATAAAGCATCCGCCACAACGTTGCTCTTGCCATCTTTGTATTTTGATGAAAAGTGGAATGATTGCAAGAATTCCACCCATTTAGCATGCCTCGGACTCAACTTTTGTTGGCCGTTAATATATTTCAAGGACTCATGATCCGAATGTAGGATGAATCCAATGGTCAAGAGCTCTCACAATGGCATAGAATTCCTTGTCATAAGTACAATAGTTGAGTCGAGCCCCACCCAATTTCTCCGAAAAGTATGCAATTGGTCGCCTCCCTTGGACGAGGACCGCCCCAATACCCACTACACTTGCGTCACATTCTACCTCGAAAGGTTGTGAAAAGTCGGGTAAAGCCAAGATAGGTGCTTCACACATTTTCGCCTTCAATTTTTCAAACGCCCCTTGGGCAGCCCCGTTCCACACAAACGGTCCTTTTTTTCAGCATTCCGTTATCGGGCTAGAAATGGTACTAAAGTCTCGTATGATCCTCCGATAAAATGAAGCAAGTCCGTGAAAGGATCGGACTTCCGTGATGGTTTTGGGCGTAGGCCAAGATTTAATCGCCTCGATCTTGGTTTGATCAACCGACACTCCTTCTTTAGAAACGATGTAGCCAAGAAAGGCTACACTCTCGACTAGAAACGAACACTTCTCCTTTTTCCCATAAAGTTTTTGATCCCTAAGGATCTCGAAGACTTTCCTCAAGTGCCCGTTATGCTCTTGCAATGATCGAATATAAATCAAGATGTCGTCCAAGTATACGATGACAAATTTTCCCAAAAACGGCTTAAGTACCTCATTCATTAATCGCATGAAAGTACTTGGCGCATTTGTAAGGCCAAAGGGCATGACGAGCCATTCATATAATCCATGTTTTGTCTTGAAAGCCGTTTTCCATTCATCTCCTTCCCGCATGCGAATTTGATGATAGCCGCTTCTCAAATCAACCTTCGAAAAAATCACCGAACCATGCAACTTGTCCAACATATCATCAAGTCTAGGAATTGGGAACCGATATTTGATGGTTATGTTGTTCACGACTCTACTATCTATACACATCCACCATGACCCATCCTTCTTTGGAACAAGTAAAACCGGAACCGCACAAGGGCTCAAACTTTCTCGAACGTACCCGCGGTTCATTAGCTCCTCGATTTGTTTTTGCAACTCCTTTGTCTTCTCGGGGTTACATCGATAGGCGGCCTTGTTAGCGAGTGATGCACCCGGTACAAGGTCGACTTGGTGTTCAATCCCACGTAAGGGTGGTAAACCCGGCGGTAAGTCTTCCGGGAAGACATCCGCAAATTCTTGTAGCAAGGTATCGATATCTCTCTTGCCTTGCACAACTACGTCAACATCTCGTGTTTCTTTAATCATCAATAAATACACATGCTCGCCATCGTCAATAGCATGTCTCACCTCTTTCTCGCTAGCAAACATGGTAAGCTTCGGTTTCTCCATTTGATTAGAACTCATCGATCGAATGGCTTGGGGTGCCATCGGTTTAAGCACAATCTTCTTGCCTTTATCTCGTAATTCATATTCGTTACTCCTTCCTCGATGAAAAACATCTCGGTCGAACATCCATGGTCGTCCCAAAAGTACATGGCATGCATCCATCGGGAGTACGTCACATAACACATCGCCTCCGTATGATCCCATAGTTAAGTTGACCCGTACTTGTCTCGTCACCTTCATTTTGCTTCCATCATCGAGCCAATGTAAAGCATACGGTCTCGGGTGAGCCGTAGTAGTTAGCCCGAGCTTGGTGACCATCTCGTTTGATGCTACATTCGTGCAACTCCCTCCGTCTATTATCAAGCTACACCACTTTTCTCCGACTTTGCATTTGGAATGAAAGATTTGGTCTCTTTGCTCCGTATCACTTGGAACGATTTTGGTATGTAGTGCTCGAAGCACTAAAGTAGTATCATATTCCGGAGTGTCATAAGTCTCGCAATCCTCATTCTCTTCCTCGGCCTCCATGTTAAATACGTCACCAAGGCCTTCCTTCTCGTATTCGACTAAAAGTTCGTCTCGGACCGCAAGAGCTTCTCTTAAAGTGACCACCCGTTTATTTGGACATGCATTTTGATAGTGACCAAAGCCTTGACATTTAAAACATCGTACTTTAGCCAAGCTCGTTTCCTTGGAAACGTGGGGAACCTTCGAGGCCGGGGTAGGGACTTGAAAAGGTACAGTAGGTTTCGTAGTCGAACTTGAGCCGGCACTTGTATTTCCAAATTTGTATGGGAATTCGGGTTTGGTAAACTTCAACTTGTTTTGAGCTTCAATTTTTATGCATAGTCCGCATAAAGTGTCAAAATCTCCGTATGGGTATAATTCCACCGTATTTGCAATGTTTCGGTTTAGACCACGTAAGAAACGTGACATTCTTTGTTCTTCATTTTCTTCAAGTTCTCCCATTAAGGCCAAGCCTTCAAATTCTTCGATATATTCTTCCACACTTAGTTTTCCTTGTACGAACTCCGCAATTTTTCGGTACAAGGTTAACCGATGTGATGTCGGGACATACCTTTTACGTAGTTTTTCCTTCAAAGAATCCCAAGAACGGATTTTCTCTTTTCCCGCACGATCTCGTTGTGTTTTCATACCCTCGAACCATAAGGAAGCGCCCTTCCCTAACTTGAGAATTACATATTTGCAACGTTTCTCATCGTTAAGGTGCTTGAATTCGAACATACGTTCAATCTTCCTCTCCCACTCCAAGTAAACTTCGGGATTAGTACCTCCGACAAATTCCGGAAGTTCATTAACTTTAAATTCATCCACATGACGCGGTGAATGTGCATCATATCCTCCTCTTCTTGCTTGAAAACGTGGTTCTTGCATGCTGTGTAGTGCCTCACGTAGTTTCTCCATGAAATCGTCGGAAAAATCCATGATAAGATAGTTTTGATAAGAAAATCGCCAAGAGAAATTCGCCAAGGAAGTAACCATGGTCTCCGATGCCACTAATGATACGAATTACGTATGAGAATAGACGTAAACTCGTATGGAATGCAGCGGAAATATAATTGATCCTCACAACACTCGAATATGTGTAACACTCGAAAGATATAACCGAAAGTAGGGCAATTCGGCTTACATAAACAAGAACAATATGAATGATTTATCAAACTAGACCTATAGTTTGATAAGATAATCTTTCCTCAAGACCTATTGAGAATCGATTCGATTAAAACTCGAAAACGCGTCGAATTATAACCAAGGTTTTGATGAAAAGCATTCACCAAGAAAACACAAGTGTATTCTTATTTCTTCAACATACAATGGCTTTTATAATGCTAACACAAGCCTATATATAGGAGACTTCAAGTCTTCCTATAATAAAAGAAAATAATTCAAAGATTTATAAAATCTTTGAATAATCAAAACAAGTCAACAATAAAATATAAAAGGAACAACAATCCTAATTTTAGGGGAAACACAATCCCTAAAATGAGTAAAAAACAAGGCAAAGACAAACACACAAAAGAAAACACAAAAAAAGTGAAATCTGCCGGCAGGACTCGGCCGTGTCGCTGACACGGCCGCGGCCGCGGCGACAAGGACGTCAGCGATGACTCGACCGTGTCCGCTGACACGGTCGCGCGCGACAGAGGACGTCCCGACAGGACTCGTCCCGACAGCTGACTCGGCACGGCGCGGCGCCGACAAGGACGCGTTCGCGTGGGCCCGATCGTGTCACGCCGCACGGCCGGCCGTCGGGCATCGGTTTTGGCTTATCCGGAAGAGTTCGACTGACTGCGCTGCATAACACGGTCGAGTCCTGTGGGCGTGACTTTTGCATTTACGGATGAGTGCGGCACGGGCTGTGTCGGATGACACGGTCGGGTCCGGTCGGCGGTTTCGCCGATTCCGGCAGTGGTGAATTTTCCTACAGTTGGATATTTTCCGGCATATTGAACATTTTTCCAGCAGGTTGGATGTCGACCTTCCGGCACAGCATGACACGGGCCGCTGAGACCGATACTCCACGTCTTATGTCCGTTTTCTCGCCTAAATACATCGTAGTCCGTGCATGTAACACCCCCAAGTTGTTCAGGGTATATTACAGCGCCGTGAGCCCCGCCGTGGGACCCACAAGGCTAAACATATACGGAACCATAAAACTTGACCGAGGAGGTCTACATATAATGAGAAGAAAGACGATACAAAGGTATTCAAAAACATAACCAATGTATTCACAGACATTACATCACAAGTCAACACTTCGGCAAACACAGGCCGGAACTTCAAGGAAAGAGGAAAAACAATACTCGAGTATTCAATAACCAATCCAGTACAACAACACTGAATGGAAAGCTCAAAACATAACTGGAAGACCAACACAGTATCACACTTGCCCACCATCTTCATGCCGACCCGATACCTGCCTGTCCGATCTTCTGGAACCTGAAATACATGAAAAGTATTTCCCCCATAAAGGGGTTAGCCGTCGAATAGCTAGTGCAAGTATATCAAGTATGAAACACTATACTCCTCGACAATAAAGTAAATGTAATCCGTCAATTCATCAATATCCGTCAATTCATCAATTTAAGACTAGTATTCCGGAATAACTAAATCTCATAGTATCACATCAAGACGCATATGAATACCGTGGAACCGCACCAGAGGCTACGGAACCCTCAGAGGACCCATCGGCCCGTCCCGGAGTGGTTAATTCATATCGTCCATCATTATTGCATGTATGAATACCGTGGAACCGCACCAGAGGCTACGGAACCCTCAGAGGACCCATCGGCCCGTCCCGGAGTGGTTAATTCATATTATCCATGGAATCGCACCAGAGGCTACGAAACCCTCAGAGGACCCGTCGGTCCGTCCCGGAGTGGATATAAATAAGCATGCCATTAATATTTCATACTTTCAAAGTCGAGAATGCACATTCATAAATATATACTTGCCTTTGAGACATCGAGAAAATCGAACGGAGGAAGGGTATGAGTTCGGTAGGTCCAAGAACGCGCTTCCGGCACCTAAACGATTCGCAAGGAGTATGATAATTACACATCCATATTCAAACTACACGAAGGAACTCCCCAAACCCGTCTACGATTCATAAAGATATACGGATAATCAACTAAAGGTTGGAAAATCGTTCTAAATCTTCACAAGTCCGAAAATGGCACAATCTAAACCATAAAATCGTAGGAAAGGTATTCATATAGTATAGATACACCATAAACTCAAGGTTCTCAAGCTTCCAAACGGATAAATCGGACGAATCTACAAAAACCCCAAAATTCCCAAAAAATAGGGTTCTAAGGATTTTTACCTTGATTCGGACGTTAGGAGGGATTAGATGTTGAGAAATCTTTGTTCTCCAACCAAATATGTTGTTGCTAGAAGGAAGATTACTCCCAATCGCCTGAGATCGTCTCTCCCGATCGCTTCCCGTCGAAAATGAGTGAAGTAGGTGAGAAAATGACGAAATGGGAGTCAACTGTCATATTTATATCTGCCCAGTCTAGCGCACGCTACGCCTCCTTCGTTAGCGTGCGCTAGCGAAGTCACCGGATAGTCCAAGTGGTTTCGCCGGTTCCGTTAGCGTGCGCTAACCGTATGTCTCTAGCGTGCGCTAGTCCAAAACGTGGAACTTCTGTCTCGCCTGCTCAACACTTAGCGTGCGCTAGCGCTAAGACTTAGCGTGCGCTATTCCATACTCTAGCGTGCGCTAGCAAGCCTCAGCGTACGCTACCCGATATTCCAGAAAACACGGCAACCTCACCGCCTCCGGCCCGGCCCGGCCGTAGCGTGCGCTACGGACGAATGATAGCGTGCGCTACTAACCACGAATAGCGCGCGCTAACCACTCCTAGCGTGCGCTAAACCGCCCGATCGAGCGATTCGAAAATCGGTTCGACTGATCGATCCTCTTAGCGCGCTACGGCCTCAAAGCTAGCGTGCGCTAATCAAGCGATTTAGCGTGCGTTAGCCTAGGCCTA
The DNA here is from genome assembly GCA_033398695.1 of Orobanche coerulescens. NCBI lineage: Eukaryota > Viridiplantae > Streptophyta > Magnoliopsida > Lamiales > Orobanchaceae > Orobanche > Orobanche coerulescens. The sequence continues at coordinate 102,076,113 of CM065813.1, read as the reverse complement.
GCGTGCGTTATATCCTGGCCCGAACATTTCCGCAAGGTCTAATACGACATGATCAATCTAACCTAGCGAGATACTAAACTCAATAACAATTTTAACAACATCTCCATGCATTTACAGTGCGACAAAATAAGGAGGGTGACAGAGTCAAAAAGTCAATAAAAGTACGGGTATTACATTCTCCCCTCTAAAAGAAGTTTCGTCCCGAAACTTAAGAAATAAATGATTCGGGGTATTCCACCCGCATCTTCTCTTCCGTCTCCCAAGTTGCCTCCTCGACTCCATGCCTCGACCATTGCACTTTAACCGGTGGAATGGTTTTATGCCGGAGTTGTTTCTCGCGACGCTCAAGGATCTTCACGGGTCTCTCCGGAAAGGTAATATCCTCGGCTACGTTAATCTCACCGTAGTCGATGACGTGGCTCGGATCCGATGCGTACTTTCTCAATTGAGACACATGAAAAACACTATGGACGTGACTCAAAGCTGGAGGTAACGCCAAGCGATAAGCTAAATCTCCAACTCTGTCCAAAATCTCGAAAGGTCCGATATACCTCGGACTAAGTTTCCTTTTTCCAAGCGGAAAACTCCACGGGTCGGCGACACCTTGAGCAAGACATGATCCCCACTTGAACTCCAAGGGTCGACGGCGAGTATCGACATAAGATTTCGGCGACTGCTGGGCAGCCAATAATCGGTCCGGATGATAGTAATCTTTTCCTTAGTCTCCATCAACATATCCGGCTCCGTCCCAACTAGCTCAGAAGCCTCGTCCCAACACAATGGCGACCTACATCGCCTACCATAAAGTGCCTCGAAGGGTGCCATTTGGATCGACGCATGCCAACTATTATTGTAAGCAAACTCGATCAACGACAAGTGAAGCTCCCAATCATTACTCGATCTAAGGCACAAGCCCGCAACATATCTTCCAACGTTTGAATCGTCCTCTCTCTCGTCCATCCGACCGAGGATGAAAAGAAGTGCTCAATCTCAACTCGGTACCCAAAGCCTCGATGAACGGCTGCCAAAGTGCGACACGAAACGGCCGTCTCGATCGAAACAATGGTTTTGGGGGCACCGTGTAACCTCACGATCTCGGCAATAAAGGTTCGAGCGGTCTATCGGCCCCCAAGTATCCTTAATACCCGGAAAGTGTGCAGACTTGGTCAACCGTCGACAACCACCCAAATCATATTCATTCCGGCCCGAGTTCTCGGCATGCGATGATGAAATCCATAGAAATGTCTTCCCACTTCCACTCGGGAATGGGAAGCGGTTTCAACAACCCCGCTGGTCGTTGATGTTCAATCTTGACTTGTTGACAAGTCAAGCACCGTAGTACAAACTCCGTAACATCCTTCTTCATGTTATTCCACCAAAAATTACGCTTCAAATCTTTGTACATCTTACTCGTCCGGGGTGGATTGAATAAGGCGTAGCATGCGCTTCTCGGAGAATTCTCTGTCTCAACTCTAAATCGTTCTAACACAAAGCTGCCTTGAAATCTCGAATACTATCTTCGTGTACCATAAAGCCAGGAGCTTTTCCTTTAATTACATCTTCCTTCGATTGAGAAATCATCGGGTCACTCCACCGCTTCCCTTTGATGTCATCAACTAGAGACGAAGTAATTTCGAGAGTACACACTGCCTCGTACTCGTTGAAGCCAAACTTCTATCCCTTGCTCAATTAAGTCTGACGGATTTTCGTCGAGGTGTAAGAACCTCGAGCATTTGAAGAGATGCCGATTTGCGGCTCAATGCATCCGCAACGACATTAGCTTTACCGGGGTGGTATAGAATTTCCAAGTCATAATCCTTTATCAACTCTAACCAACGCCATTGTCTCATATTCGGCTCCTTCCGATCAAAATATACTTGAGACTCTTGTGATCGGTATAAATCCGCACGGTGAACCATACAAATAATGTCGCCAAATCTTGAGTGCAAAGACAATTGCGGCTAATTCCAAATCGTGAGTAGGATAATTCATTTCGTAAGGCTTTAATTGACGAGACGCAAAAGCTATCGTCTTATCATGCCGCATAAGCACACAACTGTGCCTTGACCAAGCGCCATCAGAAAGCGCAAAGCCTTCGCTACCATGCGGTAAGGTTAAAATCGGCGCTGAAGTCAATCGTCTCTTGATTCGTCGAAGCTTTGCTGTCTCTCATCCGTCCAAACAAACTTTTCGGTCTTCGGAGTAATTTCGTAAGCGGTCGAGCGAGTTTCGAGAACCCTCGACAAACCGACGGTAATACCCAGCAAGACCCAAAAAGCTACGAACCTCTTTAACATTCTTAGGCGGTGCCCAATTTAGCACTGCCTCGATCTTCTCGGGTCTACACGAACCCCTTCGGCCGAAATCACATGGCCGAGAAACATAACTTCTTCCAACCAAAACTCACATTTCGAGAATTTTGCATAGAGGTGCTCGGTTCTCAAAATGTCTAAGACCAAACGCAAGTGTCGGGCATGTTCCTCCTTATCCCGAGAATAAACCAAGATGTCGTCAATAAAGACGACTACACACCTGTCGAGATACTCGATGAATATTTTATTCATCAACCGCATGAATACTGCCGGCACATTCACAACCCAAAAGGCATAACTACAAATTCATAATGCCCATATCTCGTCCGAACGCCGTCTTTGGAACGCCGATTCCCTCACTCTAAGTTGATAATACCCGGATCTTAAATCAATCTTCGAGAAAACCGCAGCTCCTTGCAATTGATCAAATAGATCGTCTATACGAGGCAAAGGATATTTATTCTTGATGGTTACTTTATTCAGCTCACGGTAGTCAATGCACAAACGTAGTGAACCATCCTTCTTCCCGATTTAAAAGAACGGGCGCGCCCAAGGCGAAGCGCTCGGTCTGATGTACCCTTTTTCCAAAAGTTCTCCCAACCGAGTCTTCAATTCCCCGCATCTCGGAAGGTGCCATCCGATAAGGTGCTTTAGAAATCGGGCCGCATCCGGCTCCAAATCCACGGAAAAATCTATCTCTCGATCCGCGGTAATCCGGAAGATCGTCCTAAAAACATCGGATACTCGTTAACAACCTAATTGAATAGAAATCGATTTCAATTCCTTCCGCTTTTCAATGCATAACACCAATAGCCCGCATAACCTTTATTCAAAAGTTTTACGGCCTTCATGGAACCGATAAGTAACTTGGATTGGCCCAACTTACGTCCCAAAAATGAGTACTCGGATCCGTCCTTAGTCATCATAGTGATAACTTTGGTACGGTAATTCATAATCGCTCGGTGATTATTAAGCCAATCCTCGCCGAGGATTACGTCCTCGCCTTCCATGTCAACTACAATTAAATTTGATAACCATTCCATACCGGATATAACCACCGGAAAATCTCTAATCTCCGGTTTCCCACAATTCTATCCCCGCTAGGCGTCTCACGATGAAGGGATCGCAAGCAGTCATACAAGTTATATTCAAACGGCGTACACACTCCAAAGAAATAAAAGAATGTGTAGCACCCGAATCAAAAAGTACACTGACCGGATGAGATAGGATATGAATGGTACTGAAGCCACCGCCGTCGGGTTCGCTCGCTCGACGCATCTCATAAACTCGTGGTTGTACCGAACCGACGCTAGAGTTTCTCCAAAGATTCTCGACTTCGTCCCCGGCCCCCGCCGAAATTCTGCCGAGGTTGACCACCGGGGCGTAAACCCGAGTGTCCAAAGTCCGATTCGGCTCGGAACAATAAGCCGCTCTATGTCCCATCCGTCCGCACGTGTGACACTTCAACGGTGGAAAATGGCATTCCAAATTAATGTGGCACGAACGGCCACAATTATAGCAAGTCACCGCGATTGGTGGTACCCGGTGGGACGGTAACTCCTCTTCCCTTTATTAGAACGCGACGATCGTCCGACGAAACGCAGTTAGTCGCCCGAGACTTCGAAAGTTGCCACCTTTAGGTCCGTAAAAATTTCCCGCGACTTTCTGCTTTCTTCGGTTCTTCGACGGTATCGTTGTCGGGCTCAACATATCATGGGCTAAAGCTCGTCCGATACTCTTTCAACGTGGTACAAGCAAATCCGCCATGTACCGTAAGTCCAATTTCATCCGCATATCAAAATAACGGATCTTATCACGCTCGCACGTACTTGATCCTTCACATGGATCAATTGTTGATTGTACTCCACGATCGCCTGCGAAACGGGAATATCCTGTGGTTTAGCCTCGAAGAAGGCTCGGATTCGGCTCTCTCGTACCGGCCAAGGGCAAAACTCGGCCTCCAAGAGCTCCTTAAACTCATCCCACGAGGCAATACGATCCTGTGGCTTGATGACCTTCCACCAAGTAGCGGCCTCCTTAGTGAGGAAATACTGAGCAATTGGTACTTTCCTCACCTCGGGGCAATCAACCGCCTCGAAAATCTTCTCTAATTCCGCTAGCCAGTCTTCCCAGCCTAACGGGTCTGTGGCACCGCCAAACTGTGGAGGGTGCATACGGATTACATTCTGAAGTAAGGCATCCGTGTTTGGGTTCGGGTTATTCATCTGAACAGTTTGGGCCAAAATAGTCATCTGAGTAGCCAATTGTTGAAGTGCATTCGCCACCCCAACGTCCGCGTTGTTCCCCTGACCGTCTGACTGGTCGTGCTGACTCTCGGTGTCGGGATGCACCGAATTCGACAAACTGGGGTTGGTCGACCCCGCAACTGAGCTGATGGAAACGGCCGCGCCACGACCTCTTCCTCGTCCACGGCCACGACCACGGCCACGGCCCCTACCAGCTGACATACTGAAGAACATACAAGTCACGTAAGCACAATTCAATCACGCATCGTCAAAGTGTCCGATTCTCAAGAATACCAACAGAACGACGCAAAACAAACAAGGAAACACTAGAAGAGTAAGAGGTCTTACAAGTACCGGTCGACCTTGTGATGATGGCAAAGTAGTGATATCATGGACAAATGACAACTCGATCGACCCAAAAGACCGACAGCCTAGGTATCCATAGACCTAAGCTCTGATACCATATTCTGTAACACCCCCAAGTTGTTCAGGGTATATTACAGCGCCGTGAGCCCCGCCGTGGGACCCACAAGGCTAAACATATACGGAACTATAAAACTTGACCGAGGAGGTCTACATATAATGAGAAGAAAGACGATACAAAGGTATTCAAAAACATAACCAATGTATTCACAGACATTACATCACAAGTCAATACTTCGGCAAACACAGGCCGGAACTTCAAGGAAAGAGGAAAAACAATACTCGAGTATTCAATAACCAATCCAGTACAACAACACTGAATGGAAAGCTCAAAACATAACTGGAAGACCAACACAGTATCACACTTGCCCACCATCTTCATGCCGACCCGATACCTGCCTGTCCGATCTTCTGGAACCTGAAATACATGAAAAGTATTTCCCCCATAAAGGGGTTAGCCGTCGAATAGCTAGTGCAAGTATATCAAGTATGAAACACTATACTCCTCGACAATAAAGTAAATGTAATCCGTCAATTCATCAATATCCGTCAATTCATCAATTTAAGACTAGTATTCCGGAATAACTAAATCTCATAGTATCACATCAAGACGCATATGAATACCGTGGAACCGCACCAGAGGCTACGGAACCCTCAGAGGACCCATCGGCCCGTCCCGGAGTGGTTAATTCATATCGTCCATCATTATTGCATGTATGAATACCGTGGAACCGCACCAGAGGCTACGGAACCCTCAGAGGACCCATCGGCCCGTCCCGGAGTGGTTAATTCATATTATCCATGGAATCGCACGGAGGCTACGAAACCCTCAGAGGACCCGTCGGTCCGTCCCGGAGTGGATATAAATAAGCATGCCATTAATATTTCATACTTTCAAAGTCGAGAATGCACATTCATAAATATATACTTGCCTTTGAGACATCGAGAAAATCGAACGGAGGAAGGGTATGAGTTCGGTAGGTCCAAGAACGCGCTTAGGCACCTAAACGATTCGCAAGGAGTATGATGATTACACATCCATATTCAAACTACACGAAGGAACTCCCAAACCCGTCTACGATTCATAAAGATATACGGATAATCAACTAAAGGTTGGAAAATCGTTCTAAATCTTCACAAGTCCGAAAATGGCACAATCTAAACCATAAAATCGTAGGAAAGGTATTCATATAGTATAGATACACCATAAACTCAAGGTTCTCAAGCTTCCAAACGGATAAATCGGACGAATCTACAAAAACCCCAAAATTCCCAAAAAATAGGGTTCTAAGGATTTTTACCTTGATTCGGACGTTAGGAGGGATTAGATGTTGAGAAATCTTTGTTCTCCAACCAAATATGTTGTTGCTAGAAGGAAGATTACTCCCAATCGCCCGAGATCGTCTCTCCGATCGCTTCCGTCGAAAATGAGTGAAGTAGGTGAGAAAATGACGAAATGGGAGTCAGCTGTCATATTTATATACGCCCGATCTAGCGCACGCTACGCCTCCTTCGTTAGCGTGCGCTAGCGAAGTCACCGGATAGTCCAGTGGTTTCGCCGGTTCCGTTAGCGTGCGCTACCCGTATGTCTCTAGCGGGCGCTAGTCCAAAACGTGGAACTTACTGTCTCCGCCTGCTCAACACTTAGCGTGCGCTAGCGCTAAGACTTAGCGTGCGCTATTCCATACTCTAGCGTGCGCTAGCGTACGCTACTCGATATTCCGTAAAACACGGCAACCTCACTGCCTCCGCTGACCAGCCCGGTAGCGTGCGCTACGGACGAATGATAGCGTGCGCTACTAACCACGAATAGCGCGCGCTAACCACTCCTAGCGTGCGCTAAACCGCCAGTCCAGAGAGCAGTTCGAAAAACTGGTTCTGACCTGACTGATCCTCTTAGCGCGCGCTACGGCCTCAAAGCTAGCGTGCGCTAATCAAGCAGATTTAGCGTGCGTTAGCCTAGGCCTAGCGTGCGTTATATCCCTGGCCCAGAACATTTCCGCAAGGTCTAAAACGACATGATCAAAAACCAATCGAGATACAAAACTCAATAACAATATTAACAACATCTCCAAGCATTTACAGAGCGACAAAATAAGGAGGCTGACAGAGTCAAACAGTCAATAAAAGTACGGGTATTACAGTGCATGGCGTGTAGTAAGGTCATTTATATCGATCCTTACTTCGTCTTCTTCGTTCATATCAAATTATGCCGTATCTACCGTCATAAGCGCAACCCTCCTAAGGCCTCATCAGACCTTCAAGGAGTGAACGTATAAAACACTCTCACATTCATGTGCTTTACTTTCCACATTTAGGAACATAATCCATTGCCACATACTTTGACGATGCCAATTGTAAATCATCGACGTTACAACTATGTTTTTCAATCACCATCAGAAATAATATCTCCAAATCGTTTTCAACAAAAATATTTATGAAGTGTCATCATCTCGATAATTTTATGAAAATCAGCCCTTGACATTATTGAAGAACTTTCCTGGAAAATATTTTGAAAATCCTTGGTTTGGAAAATATTCCCAAAAATATTTTCAAAACACCAATAAACATTAGTGAAAGTCAGAACATGGACCATTCAATTCTAAAAGCACATTTATACGATTTAAATAGCAAGACAATACATAAACATAATCAAATATTTGCCTGGTCTTTCAACGGGTGAGAAAAGTTGACTGATACGAAAACAGGATCAGGATGGACGATTCACCAGACTTCGATCTCGGCAAGTTTCGGGAATACTTCGAAGAACACGATCAATTGGAGACGGACTTTGATGAGGATGTCGACCGAAAAGGTTCAACATCAGCTCCTCACAGGGAACTTGACCATAATATCCTAACATCAAACCAATAACGATCACGCAAGGAAAAACATTGTAGAAAGCCCGAATTATCTCTATGGCATTTTACCGGACACCTTGAAGGCATCGATTAGAAGTTGAACAAAACGACGAATCCTTGGAAATTAAACCCTGGAACAACAAGGAAAACTATAGAATACAGCTTAATAATCATTAATCCGTCACCAATCTAAGTTATTACGGATTCAACGGATGAAATCAAGCAAAACCCATAATTTTCCCAAAACTAGGATTTTAGGAAAACTAACCTTGATTTGCTGGATCGAAGGATGTTATGGGATGATCAATCGATGATATAGGCTCAGGAACTTCATGGATTAATTGTTTAACATCATGCCTTCAAGTTCCCCAGAGCTCCAGCCGCGGAAGGGAAAAAGAAAAATGAGAAAAATGAATGAAACTGGACTGCTCGACCATATTTATACTGGTGCGCACTAGCGTGCACTAACTTCCGAGCTAGCGTGCGCTAACGGGCGGTCATGATCGAGAACGTTCGGCCAGGGCCCACCATCATGCGCTAACATGTGCGCTTTCGGCCTGTGCCGCAATCCAAAGACTTCCTGGGCTAGTCTACTCGGCCAGGTAGCGTGCGCTGCCTTCCGGTCGTAGCGTACACTGCCTTCCGACTGTAGCGTGCGCTATGCCTGTTCCTGCCGCACCTATCTGGCCAGTGCCCGCACCCGTCCGGCCAGTGCCCGCACCCGTCCGGCTAGTGCCTAGCCGCCATGACTCGACGACTTGGTTTTCCGAAATTTCATGGAAACGAACATGATGAAATGCTCGGTAGGAGTCTCGATCACGCATTAACTTATTAATTATGCACCGAGAGGAATATAGTAGAAGAAAGGTCGTAATGAAATATAATAATGTTATAAATCATAAAAACTGAGACATACGGAAATGGGAAAAATAGGATTATCACAGTGGTGATAACGGAGGTCAGAATAACCACAACAATAACGTGCCAGCTCCTACTCAGGCACAAGTTGTGCAACAGTTCTAATGTTTCACACCACTATCATTCAACGGTCGAGAAGGACTAGCATTTGTTGACGACTGGTTCATGTCGCTCGAGCGCACCTTTGAGCTCATTGGGTGCACTTATGCGCAAGGAATTCTTTGCGGCCAATATCAGATGGGAGCATGTTGTATGCTGGTGGATGAGCTATTGGCGCTTGAGGCCGGCAGCCGAGCGTGCAACATTGACTTGGTATCGGTTCAAGGAAATAGTGATGGAGCAGTACTACCCACAGCATTACCGATAGAAAATAGAGAGAGAGTTTTGGAATCTCGAACGAGGAAGAGAATTTGACGCTACCCTTTATTTGATTAACTCGATGGATTTTTACGTGATCCTTGGTATGGACTGGCCGATAGATATGATGCCGATATAAGGTGTCGTGAGAAGAAGGTGACATTGAGGTGTTCCGAAGGCGAGTCGATCACCTTTTATGGTACTAAGAGTAGGACGGTACCGAGAGTAATCACAACCATGAATGCACTGAGAAGTCTAAGCAAGGAGAAATGTCAGGGTTACTTGGTGAGTTTAGTCGACACTCCTAATAATGAGGTGTCCCCTACAGAGGTACCTATGTAATATCCGCAATTTTCGATTTTTGGTAAATTTCTTTTTTCGGACGGAGTCCGTTTTGACGACTCGCTCATGACCGTTTCGTCATTCTGAGAATGATTAATTCTACACTTTTTGACATCTGAGTTCGTTTCGGTGTCGTTTTATTGAGTTCCGTGCTTTTTAGCGACTTTTCCGCGCTTGAGTTCGATTCTTGCGAATCTCGTTCGAAACTGCTGTTTCGAGTTTCCCGTAAGTCTGTTTAACTTTGTTAGACATGTTGTGAATTTCGGTTTGGTTATTCGATCACGTATCGTGATTTCCGGGCGTTTTGGGCCATTTTGTAATTTCTTGAAAGTTACGGGTATCCGTATCTGTAATTGTTGACTCGACCATTTTCTTGGTCGCGTATGATTAATTATGGTATTATGTTTTTATTTCGGGTCGTTGATGTTGTCCGCGAACTTTTCGTCGTGTTCGTTCCGTGCGTTTTCGGAAATCGGGTCGTCGAGCCCTGACGGTTGCGGGACTGGCCGGACGGTGGCGGGACGATTGCGGGCACCGGCCGGACGGGTGCGGCAGGAACCGGCGTAGCGCACGCTATGGCCTGAAGGCTGCGCGCGCTAACCGGCAGGTGTAGCGCCGCCGGTGTGGCTAGCGTCTTATCCGGGCCCGGGCAGAGGATTACGAGGTTCTGGACTCGGTCAGGATCGGCAGGTAGCGCACGCCGCTGTCGGTCATAGCGCACGCTAACCGGGGGTAGCGACGCGGCCGACTAGCGTCGTTACAGGTAAGTTTGTTAGTCCGGTGGCTCTTTGGGCCAGTCGGCTAGCGCGAGCTTCGGCCGTAGCGCACGCTAGCGGAGTCGATGGACGAGTCATGGTCGGAAGAATTTGGTCGGTGGTTCCGGGTCATGCGGGCCATGGCCGAGAGTGCTCGGCGGTGCGGCGATAAGCGCACGCTAGTCCGGGAAGGCTAGCGCACGCTAGTTCCGGCCCAGTATATATATGACAGACCAGCCACATTTCCCTTCATTTTTCATTTCCTTCCTTCTCCGTCCGCGAATGGCGATTCATGGGTGACAAAGCCATGTTGTTTAACAACAAATCCATGAAGTTCTTGAGTTCATAACATCAATCAATCGTCCGTTATCATCCTTTGATCCAGTGAATCAAGGTAATCTTCCTTAGAACCCTAATTTCGTGAATTTGGGGATTTTTGCATTTTCGTCCGATTCGTTCCGTGTTGTTGATTAATTCATGATGGGTATAATTAATCTTGGTAGTATTCTTGTGTTTAACATCATTTAATCCATTGTTCTTCGTCGAATCGAAGTATATTTCTTGATTTCCTTCGAATTGACTTTTTGGGGGATTTGTCCTCGATCTCGTTTTTCATCCGTTTTCGATGGATCGATTATGGTTAAATGATGTTGTTAAACATATTCTATGGATTGTATATCCATATTTCAACTTGGAATTCCGTTTTCGGGTTTTGACGGAACGAATCGTGTTCTTGGCCGTTTTGGGGGAAATCCGTGAACTTTCGTCATTCGTTCTTTGAATTCAACGGCTTTGAGTTGTGTTATGGAATTCATTTCATTGTTATTATTTGTCCTTCGTAGTTTGTGAACGTGAGTTGGCGTTCGGTGGAGTCGGCGGGTTCGTAGTCGGTTCGGGCCAACCTACTTCGGTCGATTCTCCGCGTTGTTCTTATTCGAGGCAAGTACCTTGCCCATACTTTTCTCGTTTTATGGATATGATGATCGGTGGTCGTCTTGATGCGTTTGTTTGGTTATTTGAAATGAAGTTTCAAAAGATTTCGGTTTGGCCTCGTTAAAGGCTCTCTTTCAAAACGCGTGTGTGTTTTGTGAACATTGTGTTTTGGGAATTTATTATGATTTGATTATTTTGAACGTTGAAGGATTTGGTGATGATACTCCTATTGTTTAAAGTTATGGAATCGTGTATTCCGTATTTAATCCTGTTATTGTGTTTTGAAGAGTTTGATAATGGTGTCGAGTTAATGGCCATCTCTAGTGAGTATTCTTAATGAACTTACATTCTTAGCATATTAGTATTGCATGAGTAACGTGTGTGTGTATGCTCACTACGGGTTAGATCCGACGGGGTCTCGGTAGGGGTCCACGGAGGTGTGGATCGACGGTTAATTGTGGTGAATTTTACAAATGTGATTTGATATTGGCATTTCCGGAAATGAGTGCTTTTGAACGTTTTTCATGATTGCATGCATCGACTAAGTGTGTAAGAGGTAAGTGTTCGTTTGGCTTACTTGGCTAGGATGGCACTAGAGTATTTTGTTGTTTGTTTTAAATCCTTTATTTGTGGATTTTGATGTTGGAAGACGAACCTTGTTGTCGTTCTCGTGTACTGTGAGTTGCTGAGATTTGGGGCTAAAATCCCAATAGTTTTGTAAAAGTTGTTTTACGGATTTGGGGCTAAAATCCCAACGGTTTGGTTAATATCATTTTTCAGAAAGTAAACCTTTGGGGCGGTGACCCCTTTTTGCCTTTTGGATTTTGAAAAGTAGGATTTGATAATCCTAAATTATTTTCTATTAAAACTCTCGATGGCATTCTAAACCGTTTTATAAATTACTTCCATTGATTTATGATGTTTCGATTTTGAAATGTTTTCTCAAACCCTTGCCTCGGGAAGTACTTTTCGTTTCGTTTGGATCTTTGAGGATCCTCGGTTATTGTTATTCGTGGAATGTGAATTGTATGGCTCGTATTTGCACTTTGTTCTTGCACTAGCAAAACAGTGGAGTTTTGCTAACCCCCGAGTATTCGGGGGGTGGATGTCTGTTTTTGCATTCAGGTTTTGGAGCATAACGCAGGGTTGGCACGAAGGATGATGAAAGATGATCGATACTAATCACATGAGGAACCGTACATCGTGTGTTGGTTCAATTGTAGTTTATTTTCCGCTGCAATATTGTTCCCGTTGTACGGGTGTGGTTGTATTTTGTCCCCTGCGTGGGCATGAGTTGTATTTGAGTTGTATGTATTTGTGGAAAGACCAAATCGGTCTACTGAGTCATTTTAGCCTTGAAGGCATTGTCGAGATATTAAATGTTGTTACCAGCCTGGTAGATCCTCGAGGAGAGGGTCTACGGCGTGTAATATCCCTGAGTGGATTGGGGGTGTTACATAAATGGTATCGGAGCTTAGGTTGAGGAAACCTAGGCTGTCGGGTCAAGTCGTGTTGTTTGAGTCTTGTTTCGTCGGATTTTATCTAGATCGAGTCGTGTCGCGACGCGTCGTTTGAGTTTGTTGGTCGTGATTAGTATCGTGGGGCGATCATCATCTTCATGCGACCTGTGGAAGTAAGTCTCCCTTCTTTGTGTTGTGCCTCGTGTGACACGAGCTATTTTTATGATTATTTGTTAAGTGGTGGAATCCTTATATGAATTTTGATTTCACGATATGTATTTAGTCGACTCTCGTATTTGATTTATACGAGGAGTGTCGTCGCTTGTGATGTCTTTTTATTGTTGTTTTTGTCCGTTGTTGATGATTTTCGAATCGATTTGCACGTTTTACAAGTTCTATTGTGGAAGCTTTGTGCTTATACGCGTTCGACTTATTCACTAGCCAGTGCGGGAGGGTATTTTATCAGTGGTTTTGTTCTGAATGTGGTATTTTATCGTTTATTTCCGTTTAAAGACATGTATTGTCTTGATTTTTAAACCTTTTGATGCGTGTGCTAGGAGTTGTTTTAGTGAACGTCGATATGTGTGAGTTTTGGGTATTCTGGCCTATTGGATTTTTGAAAACCTTGAGTATCTTAGAAAAATAAATTTCGAGACATACTTTTCAAATGAGTTATTTTCTTGTGGTACATCCAAGGTGCCACAATATATTTCAAAAAAAAAAATTCTACTTCGAGAACCAAAATGCTTTGAGATATTTTCAATGTTTTAGAAACACTTTTATTTAGACCCGAGGGTCGAATATTTTGAAAGTTTTCATTAAGAGAAAGTATCTTCATTCTTATCAAATGCGAAATGGTTCTCCAATGTCTCGATAACGATGTTTCACGTTTGTATTTTTTTTTGAAAGATGATACTCAAGATCAATCGGTGTTCTTCTAAATTATTTTCAAAATGAGGTTTTCGTTTTTAAAACCTATCCATTCCCGTTTGAGGGCTGGGTATGTATGTGTGATGTTCGCGTTGTCATTTTGATACTTTCTCCCGAGTATGACCGAATTGGCGGTGTGAGCGTTGAGTCGCTTTCCACACATTTGTTGTGTTAGCCCCCTGTGAGAGGCGGGATGTTGGTGTTAAATATTATCGCCTCGTAGTGATTCCTGCGTTGTCGCGCATGTGCGAGCTGTTAGAGCTTGGTTTGGTATGACCGTGTGCATCGGTGATGGTTCCGTTATGCGTCGATTGTTTAATGTCTTGTTACCTTTCTCCCGTTTTTGTGAATTTCGTGGACGAGGTCGGAGGTAATGCCCGTACTATTTTGACTTCTGTATTTTCTCTTTCTCCAGTCTATCGATTCGCTCATGTTCGTTGGTACTTTATGAACTTGTTCTGTATTTCGGTTTCATCGTCCGAATGAGCTGTGATCTTGTTGTGGGTCGATCTGGTTATCGATGTGACTTTTTCGGGTTCAGTTCGATTCTTGTGAACCTTGTTCGGGAGTGACATCATCTGGTTCTATTAGTTCTTTTATTCGAAGTGGATCGGATTTGGAACTCTTATATTTTCGACTCTGTCGACTCATTTATGTTCGTCGACATTTCTGAGCTTGTCCTGCCCCTTGTTTTTGTTTATCGAACGAGTGTGGTATCGTTTCGGAATAACTCGTTTGTCGTTGTGACTTTTCAATCGCTATTCCCTTTCCTGTGGATCTTATGGGAATGCATGTCTTGTAGTGCTCACCAGATCATCCTGGGAGTCGTTGTTTGAACTTTATTGTTCTTCGTGATTCGAACATGATTCTTCGATTTTTGTTGTCTCGATCGTTGGGGTTCGATCGTTTGATTGTTCGGTTTTTATTGATCTCGTTCCGTGATTGGTGAACATTCAGGCTCCTTCGTAATTCCCTTCAGTTCGGGAAATTAGTTTCGTTTTCGATCTTCCAGCCCTTAGGCGGTGGAATTCCGTATTTGTTCAGCGTTTGGCTCGCGTTTTGATCAATATACCGTTAGGTTGGTCAATCGTATTGATTTTCGTTCGTTGTGTTTTGCGATTGTCCGGATAATTGACTTGATAGTATTATCCATTTGATGGCGCTTGTCACTTGTTGGTTTTTTTATATCCCTAACGGCGACGTCGTGTTGGTCGCCGTGGAGCGTGTTTACACGCCGTATATTCCTTCGCGTTGTTTGTAACATTTCGCCGTTGGGCGTTAGTTGCGCATTCTTGTGTATCTCGTTGAGTTTTTCCTGGCGGAATATTTCTTCTCCCTACTTGTTTTAAGTTTCGGGACGAAACTTCTTTTAAGGAGGGTAGAATGTAATATCCGCAATTTTCGATTTTCGGTAAATTTCTTTTTTCGGACGGAGTCCGTTTTGACGATTCGCTCATGACCGTTTCGTCATTCTGAGAATGATTAATTCTACACTTTTTGACATCCGAGTTCGTTTCGGTGTCGTTTTGTTGAGTTCCGTGCTTTTTAGCGACTTTTCCGCGCTTGAGTTCGATTCTTGCGAATCTCGTTCGAAACTGTTGTTTCGAGTTTCCCGTAAGTCTATTTAACTTTGTTAGACGTGTTGTGAATTTCGGTTTGGTTATTCGATCACGTATCGTGATTTCCGGGCGTTTTGGGCCATTTTGTAATTTCTTGAAAGTTACGGGTATCCGTATCTGTAATTGTTGACTCGACCCATTTCTTGGTCGCGTATGATTAATTATGGTATTATGTTTTCATTTCGGGTCGTTGATGTTGTCCGCGAACTTTTCGTCGTGTTCGTTCCGTGCGTTTTCGGAAATCGGGTCGCCGAGCCACGGCAGTTGCGGATCGGCCGGACGGTGGCGGGGCGCCGGACGGTGCGGGAATCGGCCGGACGGGTGCGCGAGAACCGGCGTAAGCGCACGCTACGGCCGGAAAGGCTGCGCGCTAACCGGCAGTGTAGCGCACGCCGGGTGGCTAGCGTCTGTGCTCGGGCACGGGCAGAGGATTACGAGGTTCGGACTCGGTCGGGATCGGCGGGTAGCGCACGCCATTCGGTCATAGCGCACGCTAACCGGCAGGGTAGCGCCGCTGCCGGCCGACTAGCGACGTTACAGGTAAGTTTGTTAGTCCAGTGGCTACCGGGCCAGTCATTAGCGCGCGAGCTTCGGCCCGTAGCGCACGCGCTAGCGGGAGTCGGTGGACGAGTCATGGTCGGCGAGAATTTGGTCGGTGGTTCCGGGTCATGCGGGCCATGGCGAGAGTGCTCGGCGGTGCGGCCGATAAGCGCACGCTAGTCCGGAAGGCTAGCGCACGCTAGTTCCGCCCGATATATATATGATGAGACGACCACATTTCCCTTCATTTTTCATTTCCTTCCTTCTCCGTCCGCGAATGGCGATTCATGGGTGACAAAGCCATGTTGTTTAACAACAAATCCATGAAGTTCTTGAGTTCATAACATCAATCAATCGTCCGTTATCATCCTTTGATCCAAATAATCAAGGTAATCTTCCTTAGAACCCTAATTTCGTGAATTTGGGGATTTTTGCATTTTCGTCCGATTCGTTCCGTGTTGTTGATTAATTCATGATGGGTATAATTAATCTTGGTAGTATTCTTGTGTTTAACATCATTTAATCCATTGTTCTTCGTCGAATCGAAGTATATTTCTTGATTTCCTTCGAATTGACTTTTTGGGGGATTTGTCCCGATCTCGTTTTTCATCCGTTTTCGATGGATCGATTATGGTTAAATGATGTTGTTAAACATATTCTATGGATTGTATATCCATATTTCAACTTGGAATTCCGTTTTCGGGTTTTGACGGAACGAATCGTGTTCTTGGCCGTTTTGGGGGAAATCCGTGAACTTTCGTCATTCGTTCTTTGAATTCAACGGCTTTGAGTCGTGTTATGGAATTCATTTCATTGTTATTATTTGTCCTTCGTAGTTTGTGAACGTGAGTAGGCGTTCGGTGGAGTCGGCGGGTTCGTAGTCGGTTCGGGCCAACCTACTTCGGTCGATTCTCCGTATTGTTCTTATTCGAGGCAAGTACCTTGCCCATACTTTTCTCGTTTTATGGATATGATGATCGGTGGTCGTGTTGATGCGTTTGTTTGGTTATTTGAAATGAAGTTTCAAAAGATTTCGGTTTGGCCTCGTAAAAGGCTCTCTTTCAAAACGCGTGTGTGTTTTGTGAACGTTGTGTTTTGGGAATTTATTATGATTTGATTATTTTGAACGTTGAAGGATTTGGTGATGATACTCCTATTGTTTAAAGTTATGGAATCGTGTATTCCGTATTTAATCCTGTTATTGTGTTTTGAAGAGTTTGATAATGGTGTCGAGTTAATGGCCATCTCTAGTGAGTATTCTTAATGAACTTACATTCTTAGCATATTAGTATTGCATGAGTAACGTGTGTGTGTGTATGCTCACTACGGGTTAGATCCGACGGGGTCTCGGTAGGGGTCCATGGAGGTGTGGATCGACGAGCTTTGCTTTTAACCACTACGGGTTAGATCCGACGGGGTCTCGGTAGGGGTCCACGGAGGTGTGGATCGACGGTTAATTGTGGTGAATTTTACAAATGTGATTTGATATTGGCATTTCCGGAAATGAGTGCTTTTGAACGTTTTTCATGATTGCATGCATCGACTAAGTGTGTAAGAGGTAAGTGTTCGTTTGGCTTACTTGGCTAGGATGGCACTAGAGTATTTTGTTGTTTGTTTTAAATCCTTTATTTGTGGATTTTGATGTTGGAAGACGAACCTTGTTGTCGTTCTCGTGTACTGTGAGTTGCTGAGATTTGGGGCTAAAATCCCAATAGTTTTGTAAAAGTCGTTTCTGGATTTGGGGCTAAAATCCCAACGGTTTGGTTAATATCATTTTTCAGAAAGTAAACCTTTGGGGCGGTGACCCCTTTTTGCCTTTTGGATTTTGAAAAGTAGGATTTGATAATCCTAAATTGTTTTCTATTAAAACTCTCGATGGCATTCTAAACCATTTTATAAATTACTTCCATTGATTTATGATGTTTCGATTTTGAAATGTTTTCTCAAACCCTTGCCTCGGGAAGTACTTTTCGTTTCGTTTGGATCTTTGAGGATCCTCGGTTATTGTTATTCGTGGAATGTGAATTGTATGGCTCGTATTTGCACTTTGTTCTTGCACTAGCAAAACAGTGGAGTTTTGCTAACCCCCGAGTATTCGGGGGGTGGATGTTTGTTTTTGCATTCAGGTTTTGGAGCATAACACAGGGTCGGCACGAAGGATGATGAAAGATGATCGATACTAATCACATGAGGAACCGTACACCGTGTGTTGGTTCAATTGTACTTTATTTTCCGCTGCTATATTGTTCCCGTTGTACGGGTGTGGTTGTATTTTGTCCCCTGCGTGGGCATGAGTTGTATTTGAGTTGTATGTATTTGTGGAAAGACCAAATCGGTCTACTGAGTCATTTTAGCCTTGAAGGCATTGTCGAGATATTAAATGTTGTTACCAGCCTGGTAGATCCTCGAGGAGAGGGTCTACGGCGTGTAATATCCCTGAGTGGATTGGGGGTGTTACAACCTATAGTACGGGAGTTTTTGGATGTGTTTCCAGAAGATTTGACGGGAGTCCCACCCGAACGACAAGTGGAATTTAGTATTGATTTGGGCCCTGGGGCGGACCCAACTTCCAAAGCATCATATAGAATGGCTCCGAAGTTATTTCAAGAATTGAAAGTCCAAATTCAAGAGCTGTTGGAGCTCGGATTTGTTCGTCCTAGTGTGTCTCCATGGGGTGTACCAGTGCTGTTTGTAAGAAAGATGGGTCATTTCGGATATGTATTGATTACAGGGAGCTGAATCGACTCACGGTAAAGAACAAGTACCCATTATTGAGAATCGAGGATCTATTTGATCAGTTGAGGGGAGCCAGAACCTTTTCGAAGATCGTTTTGAGGTCCGGGTACCATCAATTGAAGATTAGGGAGTGTGACATTCCCAAGACGTCTTTCAGGACCCGTTTTGGGCGTTTTGAATTTATAGTGATGCCTTTTGGTTTGAGTAATACACCCGCAGTCTTGGTGTATTCTAAGGACAGGGAACAACACCAAGAACATTTGAGGGTTACATTGGAGACACTTCGCAAGGAGAAGTTGTATGCCAAGTTCAAGAAATATGAGTTTTCGTTAAACAGAGTTGGATTCCATGGACATGTGGTGACTTCAAAAGGAATTGAGGTAGATCTCGATAAGGTTGTAGCAGTGAGTCGTTCGGGAGTACCCAAGAATGCGAGCGAAGTTCACAGCTTTCTGGGCTTACCTGACTATTATAGAAGATTTATCGAAGGATTTTCAAAAATCACCTCTCCTATGACCCAGTTAACAAGGAAAGGTGTGAGGTTTGAATGGAGTGACAGGTGCGAGGAAATTTTTCAAGAGTTGAAAAGGAGACTAACCTCGGAACCAGTATTAACGATTCCTGATCTGACGGAAGACTTTTTTATTTATACTGATGCCTCAAAGCAGGGGTTGGGTTGTGTTCTGATGCAACATGGTAAAGTAGTAGCCAATGCATCGAGACAGCTTAAACCACATGAGTTGAACTATCGAACGCATGATCTGGAGTTGGATGTTGTAGTACATGCGCTGAAGATTTTGCATCACTATCTCTACGAAGGGAAGTGTGGAATATACACGGACCATAAAAGTTTGAAGTATCTTTTCACACAGAAGGATCTTAATATGAGACAAATTCGATGGTTAGAATTGGTGAAGGACTATGATTGTACCATTCATTACCATCCGGGTAAGGCTAATGTGGTAGTCGATGCCTTGAGTCGGAAGACTAGAGGCGAGTTAGCTTGCTTGACCGGTCAGGAGAGTTTGATAAAGGAGTTCTCTCTGTTGAGGATTGAGGTAGTTGAGTCTTCAAAGAGTTCGAAAGCAATCCTATCTATTTGGTCTTGCAACCAAACTTGAGGGATAAGATTAAGGAGGCTCAACCACGCGATAAGTTCTTGTGCAGGATGAAAGATAGAGTACAAGATGGAAGTATTGAGAAATTTATCGTTGCGGCAGACGACATTCTAACTTATTATGGGAGTTTATGTGTTCTTAAGGATCAATCACTTAGGAAGCAAATCCTTGAAGAAGCTCATAATGCACCATACTCCACTCACCCGGGAGGTAACTTCAACCGTTGGAAATCCAGGAATGGAAATGAGAACATATCACAATAGATTTCGTGGTTGGTCTACCGCGAACCGTGAGGAAGAACGATGATATTTGGGTAATCGTAGATCGTTTGACGAAGTCATCACATTTTCTACCAGTGAGGATGACTTATAATATGGAACAGTATGCAAAGATTTATATTCGGGATATTGTGAGGTTACATGGTGTACCAGTGTCGATCGTCTCTAATAGAGATCCGCGATTTACATCGAAATTTTGGAAAAGTCTACAAAGTGCATTGGGCACTAAGTTGAATTTCAGTACTTCATATCATCCGCAGACCGATGGTCAATATGAACAGACTATCAAGACACTTGAAGATTTGTTGAGGGCGTGTGTTCTTGATACTTGTGAGAATTGGGAAAATATTTTGCCGTTAGTAGAGTTTGCTTATAACAATAGTTATCAAGCGACTATACAAATGGCCCCGTATGAGGCTCTGTACGGAAGGAAATATCGATCACCCCTTTATTTGATTGAGTTTGGAGAAGGAAAAATTTTGGGTACAGAATTGACCGGGCAGACTGTAGAGAAGATAGCCGAAATCAGAAGTAGAATTAAGACTGACCAGGATCGGCAGAAGTCTTTTGCTGATAAACGAAGGAACGATATCCAATTTGAGATTAGAGAAAAAGTGTTTTTGAAGGTAGCATCGATGAAAGGAGAAAAGTGAAAGCTACAACCTCGTTATATCGGACATTTTGAGATTTTGGATCGTGTTGGTGATCTTGCTTATAGTTTGGCATTGCCGTTGGAGTTATCAGGAGTGCACAATGTCTTTCACGTCTCCATGCTGAGAAAGTACATACATGATCCTGGTCACGTATGCAATTTCGAAGAGTTGCATGTATCCAAGAACCTGACTTATGAGGAGGTACCTACAGCTGTTTTGGAGCATAAGGTACATCAGTTACGAAACAAAGAGGTTAAATTGGTGAAAGTTCAATGGAGTCGTCATGGATCAAATGAGGCAACTTGGGAACGTGAATAGGAGATCCGTTCTAAGTATCCAATATTCATTTTTCAAGGTACATAACTGAATTTTCGAGGACGAAAATTTGTTAAAGGGGGGTAGGTTGTAACGCCCCGATTTCGCATATATGTTTATTGTGAATTATAGAAAATATGTTCAATTTTTTTAAATTAATGCCCAAATAATTTATCGTTTAATTCATTTTATTTTCATGAGCATGCAAACTCATATATTCCATTGCAATTCATGTCAAATCGATTTTCTCATTTTCAATTTAAGTCAATGTTTGCATTTCATCAATTCTAGACCCGATTCTTATATAAATCATATTCATCTTATTAACTAGCTCATACCATATTATTTCTATTATTATTATTATTATTATTACTACTATTATTTTTATTAATGAGTCAATTATTATCGAATTACGATTATTATTTTAAATCCAATTATAATTATTATTATTATTTGGCCGAAACCATTTTCTAGTCTAAATTTTATTATTAAGCTCAATATTACTATTTGACTTAAATACATTTTTGGTCATTGTGGTTTGCCGGGTATTTCACTTTTACTCCATTTTTTTAAAAAGTTTCGGGTTTGGTCCAAAAGTGAAACACCCGTTTCAGTTTCAGTCGTCTTTACTAACACCGTTAGTTTGACTAGGTTTGATCGTTAGTTAGGAGTATATTTTTGTCTTTTCATTAATAAATAAAATAAAATATTCAGATTTTTATTTATTTTATGGAAAATAATATTCTAGTTTTTATTTTTATTAAAATAATTTATAAATAATATCCATAGTTTATAAATTTTTTATTTCCAATTTTTAAATAAAAAAATTCTGATTTTTTAATATTAATTATATTCCAGAATTTAAAAAAATACCTGAAGTTCCAATTTTCTAATTTTCCAGATTTTTTAAAAAATCTGGAAAATTTAAGAAAAAAATTAGAATTTCATTTTTTATTTAAAAAATCTGGAAAATTAGAAAAAATCGGAACTACATGTATTTTTTTAAATTTTGAAATATTAATTTAAAAAAAGTCGAGTTTATATTTGGAATTAAAAAAAATATAAATACTGAAATATTATTTTCCATAAAATAAATATAAAATCTGATCAGTTATCTTCTCCGGTGAAATTGAATTCAAGTAATAAATCTTTAATTTGTCTTTTTAGATTTTTAAATTTTTGTAAAAAAATAAAACAATATTTTTTATGAACAACAACAACAACATCTAAGCCTTAGTCCCAAAATGATTTGGGGTCGGCTAACATGAATCAAACTTTGAAACCGTCAATAATCGTTACATAAATAACATAAAAGGAAAAAAAGAGGGAAAAAGTAGAGAAAAAAGCAAATAAAAAAAGAGAATGAATGTAAAAAAAAAAAAGATAACATGAAATAAAAGAAAATAGAAAAAAAAAGGAATCAGATTCCATCCACCATCCGTATTCTTTCCCGCCACATTTGCCTCTCCATCGCCATACTTTCTCCAATTCCAAGAAACCGCATATCATTTTCAATCATCTTTATCCAAGTTTTCTTGGGTCTTCCTCTACCTTTCACAACATTACTTGTTCCTTAACTTTCTAGCCTCCTCACTGGGGCATCAATAGGTCTTCTTCTCACATGACCAAACTATCGTAATCGATTCTCCATCATCTTGTCTTCTATAGACGCAACTCTTACCTTCTCTCTGATCACCTCATTTCTGAGCCGATCCTTTTTTGTATGATCACACATCCATCGTAGCATACGCATCTCTGCCACATTCATCTTTTGAACGTGACAACATTTCTGACCCAACACTCGGTGCCATATAACAGCACAGGCCTAATTGCCGTGCGGTAAAATTTACTCTTTAATCTATGAGGCATGCCAGGATCACATAAAACCCCTGTGATACTCTTCCACTTCAACCACCCTGCCTTTATTCTGTGAGCCACATCGCCATCTAGCTCTCCATCCTTTTGGATAATAGATCCAAGATACCGAAAGAAAGTGGATCCATGAACAACTTTCCCATCAAATGTGATCATCCCCGCCTCTCTATCATCAAGCGCTAAACCTACACTCCATATATTCGCCTTACTTCGCTCACCTAAAGCCTCGAGCTTCCAAAGTATCCTCCAAAGTTCCAATTTCGTTGCACTCCAACCTTCGTTTCATCAATCAACACAATATCATCTGCGAACATCATACACCACTAACGTCATTTTGAATTTCTCTTGTCAATTCGCCCATGACTATGGCAAAGAGAAAAGGACTAAGAGCAGATCCTTGATGCACCCCAATCGTAATAGGATTTCTTGTCCTCCCAACATTAGTACGTACACTTGTACTAGCTCCCTCATACATGTCCTTTATAATGTCAATATATTTCCGCGATACACCCTTCTTTGCTAAGGCCCACCAAAGTACTTCTCTTGGTACTTTATCATACGCCTTCTCTAAATCAATAAAACCATATGCAGATCTTTCTTTTTATCTCGATAATGTTCTATCAATCACGGATAAGATAAATTGCTTCCATGGTCGATCTTCCAGGCATAAATCCAAACTGATTTTCTATTATCTTCACACATTTCCTGATCCTTTGTTCAATCACTCGTTCCCACAACTTCATGGTATGACTCATTAGTTTAATTCCGCGATAATTAGAACAATCTTGAACATCACCTTTGTTCTTATACAAAGGGACGAGAATACTTTTCCTCCATGCTGATGGCATTTTATTGCTTCTCCAAATCTTATTGAAAAGCATAGTTACCCATTCGATCCCTCTCTCCTCCAAACACCTCCAAACTTCAATAGGTATACCATCTGGTCCTTCTGCTTTCTTTAACCCCATCTTCTTCAATGCAATTGTCACTTCACCCTTTTGGATTCTTCTCTTAAACTCTCGGTTAACCATACTTGAGGGGATGTTTAAATTCCCAATATCTTGTTCTTGATGGCCATTGAATAGGGTATCAAAGTATGACCTCCATCTCTCTTTTATCTCTTTATCTTGAACCAAAACTTTTGGCAAGATCTTTACACATTTAACTTTTCCAATATCTCGCGTCTTCTTCTCTCTCATTCGAGCAAGTTTATAGATATCTTTTTCCCCTTCTTTAGTATCTAATCTTGCATATAATTCTTGATTGACCTTTGATCGGGCATTTCGCATTGCCTTTTTAGCATCTGTTCGAGCTTTCTTGTACTTCTCATAATTCTCATCGCTCGAGCATTTACCCAGTACCTTATAACATTCACGTTTGGTCTTTATCGCTTGCTTAACTTCATCATTCCACCAAGATGTGTCCTTACTTGATGGTCTGTTTCCTTTAGATTCTCCTAGGACTTCTTTTGCAACTTCCTTTATGTTATGCTCCAACAAGTTCCACATCGAATCTATATCTATCTCCGTGCAATCAGACCAAATACCACTATCAGCAATCTTAGCCACAAAAGTATGTCGACTCTCCCCTTGGAGCTTCCACCACTTAATTCGAGGGTCAACTTGTGGTCTTCTCTTTCTTAAGTGCCTCTTACCTCGAAAGTCAAGCACCACAACCCTATGCTGTGTTGCAGCACTCTCACCGGGTATTACCTTGCAATTAGTAAAACTTTTCCTCCAAAGATTCCTTACTAAAAAGAAATCAATCTGACATGCATTACCTCCGTTTCTATATGTCACCAAATGAGAGTCCCTTTTCTCGAACCAAGTGTTCATAATACCCAAGTCATGAGCTAATGCGAAATCCAATATACCATTTCCTGCTTCATTCCTGTCCCCAAAACCAAAGCCACCATGAATGCTCTCAAAGCCATCTCTGCTAACACCGACATGCCCATTGAGGTCACCACCAATGATCAATTTCTCACCCATAGGAATTCGTTCGACAACCTCTTCCAAATCTTCCCAAAATTCTTGTTTGATCGATGCATCCAATCCTACTTGTGGTGCATAAGCACTTATGATAGTTAGAAACTCATCCCCTATCACAAGCTTAATACTCATTATTCTATCGCTCTTTCTTGACACTTCCACCACATCATCAATGAATTCTTTATCGATGACGATGCCCACTCCATTTCTACTTCTATCCTTTCCAGAGTACCAGAGCTTGTAACCCCAAGGAGCTAACACTCTTGCCTTCTCGCCAACCCACTTAGTCTCTTGTAGACACATTATGTGAATTCTCCTCCTTTTCATAACCTCCCCCACTTCTGCTGATCTCCCCGTCAAAGAGCCAACGTTCCAAGTTCCAAACCGCACCTTACTACCCTTACTAGCCGCAAGAACTAACTTCTCTGTCTGTCCCCGTCCACGCTGCAAGGATTCTTGCACATTTGCACATTTTTACTTATGAAAAGTAAAAAAAATTAAAAAAATAAATTACTAGCAGTTTTTTTTTAATAAATAAAATAAAATTTCAGATTTTTATTTATTTTATGGAAAATAATATTCTAATTTTTATTTTTTATTAATACAATTTAAAATAAGATACAGAGTTTTTTAGTTTTTTTATTTCTGATTTTTAAATAAAAAATACTTAACTTTAATAATAATATGAATAATAATAATAGAGAAAGAAAGAATGAAAGGAGAGTATCTTAATCATTTTATGTTGTTTAATCGGTCAAACTAATAGTCAACACCAAAATCGGTTCTCCTCTTTCGAATAGAGTTTGCACCTTCTCAAAATTCCTAGAGTCCAAAATCCCTCAACCTAGACTTGCATCTATAAATACCTTCCTTTTTCTTCATCAGCTCAATCTCTATACACACAAATCTCTCCACACACCTGTATCATCAGAAGAGTCATCTTCTACGCGTCTTCTCCTCCCACCACAAAAAAGGTACTCATTCATCTCTACACCACTCCACAATATGCAAAGTTCAATCGGCCCAACCAGCATTCCAAATCAGAAATCAAACCTTTGGCAACCTGCCGGAACTACCAGAACAACTCAAGACCGAGCCCAAAATCTAGCATCCGCTCAACTCTCGGACCACTAACCCAAACCAGATCTTCCCCTTCGATTCAAACCTACCATAATCACAAAATCAAGATCAGAATTCATAAAACCCAGATTGAAATCACAGAATCCGAAATTTGCAACCCATTTCGCCCGACTATAAACCCGCCGCCTGAACCTGCATACACATCTGACAGCCAGAATCAGATTACAGCCATAACCAGACGCCATCGCCTGACCAAATTCTCGGCGGCGCAACCCTTCTCCGCCAATCACCACTAGCTGGAGGTCCAAGGCCGTAACCCGCTCAGTCCGGCCGAAACCGAAAGCTCTCACCGGTCTGCTACTACTCAGATACCATGAGAATTCTGATTTTAATGTGTATCTGTACCGAGTATGTAAGTTTCCTGCAGATTTTGAGTTATGACCGAGGAGGATTCGAGAGAGGGAGAGAGAGAGAGAGAGAGATCGATGAGAGAGGTTGAGAAATCCGGAGTGAGAGAGAAGAAAAAGAAAAAATGCCGAGGGTTGGGGGAGGACAAGGGTTTTATACCCAGCATTCTTTTCAGAATAATCCAATTGAGCCCCCAATACCCATAATCTTTCAATTTAACCCCAGCCTATTTATAACTCTTCCAATTTCAGTCCCCGGGTAGTTAATTCTTGCAAATTAACCCAATCAACTTTATAATTCTTTCAATTTCAGTCCTCAAATGTTTAGTTCTTTCAGTTTACTTCAATCAACTTTCAATAATTAAAAAATTCAGCCTTATTTATCCAAACTATTAAATTTGTAGACTTTTCAAATAATCTTAATATTCAATTTAAGTTATATCTTGTATATTATTTTTAATTATGGTATTACATTAATAATAAACTATTATTATCTGTAGATAATAACAAGAACTTACGGGCCTAGAATTATCTAGTCAAGCATCTTCAGCACATTCAAGTTCAAGTACTGCATTTTATCCAGGTGTGGGGATTTATTGTAACACCCCGATAAGGCGGCCATTACAGTGCCGTGGACCCCACGTTGGGATCCACCAGGCGATATCTAAAGTAAAGATTAAATACACAATACATGTGATACCGAACCACAAAACATAATACTTACTCCGATGTGGAGTTTACAGCAGTATGGCCTACGGCCTTATTACACACAGGATCCAGAACGTAAGTATAATCCATATGGAGATGAATTATACCTCAAATAACAATACATTTGTTTAAACTTAAAATGAAGCGGAAAATAACATTACACGCTACAATCATGACCGGACACGAAAGACTTGGGGCCCCCGAACTAGTATCCTTCGAACCCTTCGTCATCACCTTGATCTTCCCGTGCCTTGCCTTTTCCACGACCTAAAATACAACACAAGTATTTCGCCCAACACAGGGTCAGATATACATGATAAATGATTCTCAAGATAGTATACAATTCACGCATATGAGATTTCAAGAATAACGCCCCGACTAACGAACATACCCCTCGGGCGTATGAACACTCAGTCGCAAAACGTCGAACACATCCACGTATAAAAATGGACTGTGAGCGACTAAGATAGTACGGCTCAAGAGGGACATCACAGTACGCCCGATCCGAATATGTGTCAGTGCACATGTCTACCCCGTATACGGAATCCAGGATATACGTGGGACAATGTACCTAATTAGCCTCAACGAACTACGTCTCGTGTGCACAGCCTTTCACGGAAAATATTCACGCATGACTATATATGTGCCCGGCTAAAAATCCTACACAATATCCAATCGGAACGTCGATATGACTCCGGATATGTCACGATGCAACATGACAACGAATTCAAGAATTTCACAAAATCCGCATAAGGATCGAGGACTCACCGAGATGACAACAAGATCAACAATATCAAGGGTCCAAAAGTAACGAACTTGGGAATACAATCCCATGATGAAAACGGGACATCATTAAGAGCAACATCAAATCACAAGACACAAGTTCATAAGTGTTTCATATACACGAAATGCATAATCATCATAAGAATCCACACATCATTATAACCAAGCAAGATAACTTGCCTCAATACGGAGACGGGAATAGTCCTCTTCTTGTCTAACGAACGAACGGTCCTCAACTAATGTTGTGTACTCGAACAATCAACCTTGAATGAAGTATATTTTGCTCATTAATACGTTTATATGATCATCTACACCGAATTTTCACGAGATAACATCTTAATTTCCGATTGAGTAGTTTAACTTCTAAAGTGTTACTTCAAGAACTTTATCCATACCATTCAATTCTCACAATTGATTACAAGCTGATACCAAATGTTTGTTGGATCAAGAATCATTCCATAATGTTTTAAACAATAATCTCATATCCTTTAATCTTATCAAGAAAAAGTAAAATCTGCACTACTTACAATTACTTATGTTGAGTTAATTAGTTGTAAATCCATATCATGGTTATGAAGATTATCTCAAGTTTAGCACCACTCTTATACTCTTCCAATCGACTGGGATTCAAACAACACACCTCGAATTCACTTAGCCTATGTTCAAGAAGATTATTTCATTCTTCTAATGATCAACAAGGTTTCTTAAAACATTTATGGTAATTATTCCAATGAGTCATTTACATTACAATGGAACAAGGATTATTATTATACCAATGGTGTTATAAGTCTAGCAAGGAGAGTGTGGTTAAACTAAACATGATCATTACCATATTAAAACACCAAGAACACACCATTACAAACCCTCTAATCATCATGTTCATCATTAAGTTGTTGAAAGCTTAACTACAACATGTTTATTTTGATTAATTCATCACTAGGTGAAATATACTTAATCACTATCATATTAAATTCGAGATTATAGGGTTAAATCGCAGAACATACCTTGAGAAATGGAGAACTATACACCAAACCACAAGAACACAATATAAGCTTCAAGAATGTCTCCAAGTTCCAATCAACGGGCTCCAAAATCAAAATGTAAAGCTCCAACACAAGTAGGAAGAAGGTAAACTTGCTCTAGGGATGAAGGGGATGATTATATGGGTGAAAATCGGAAGTTGGTCGTGCAAAATGAAAGACACAAGTTGTCTTTTTATAACAAAGATTCGTTACGTACGCTACACAACAAGTGTTACGACGTAAGCTAAATCCATAGGTTCTTGGACTGAAATATGAACTTCATTACGACGTTATCGCTAGAAGCATTACGTACGTAATGTGGGTCAACTAGGTTGGCTCCAAAATCGATATTCGAATCCCACCCGGCCCCACGCGCCGAAAGTTGAGATCGGATCCGACAGACGGGTTACGTACGTAACAGGCACCCCGTTACGTACGTAAAGGCCTCAAAATAGCGTACGCTATGACTTACGATTAACGTACGTTAGGCTCAGGTTTTTAATAGTTCAATATGCACTTATCTCTACAACACTGAAAATTCAAACATAATACGAGTGATCATTTTATTCAAGTCTATTATGTTATATTCCAACATCAATATTCATTTCACAAATGCAACAAGATTACAACAGTATTAAATTATCCGAATAGTACAACAGCAAGTAAGAATTCCGTCGGATATTACATTTATTATGGTTTTTATTTTAATTGCTTTATATATTGTCTTGTATGTGCATGTGAAATCAGTAAGAAGCACTTAAATGTGCAAATCAGTCAGAAGCACTTAAATGTGTAAATCAGGCAGAAGCACTTAATTATGTATAAAGCCTTCGGGCTAGCCGACGGGCTTCAGAATTTATCAGTCATGTTGTTTATATTTGCTAATATATTTAGTAATTAACTTAGACATATTACGTACCCTCCGCACCGAGTGAGTTGGAAGCTCACCCCACTATTTAACCTTTTCAGGTTGAAGAGCTCGATGTGGCATGCAATTGAGAGTGGGATGATCAAGCTTCATGATCAGATGTTTATTTATTTAATGTTACTTCTCTCAAACTATGTTTTATGAACAAGTGTTCGATTTGTTTTCACGTCAAAGTATATTTTGCTTTAACGATGACTCGAGTTTATTACTTGCGGTTATTAAGTTTGTCTTTTGAAATATATTTCCGCTGCAAAAATTTTATTTATTCTTCTTAAAATTAGAAGAATTATTTTTCTAGAAAAGTGGTCGCTACAATGTAAAGCGCTCAAACAAAGAGTTGGGTGTTTTTGTTGGTCCCATGTCAGATTCATAATGCTGTTGTCCTGTGGTTGTTTAAATTATTGTGGAAGTCCCTTACGGGGACATTTGAAATGTTTTGAATATTATTAGAACTTGTCGTATTTAAATATTTTGGCCGAAGTCAAGATCCAACTGGTTATTTCATATGATGTTTAAATGTTTATTTTCTTATCGTGTATGTATGATATCAGCCTGGTATACCACTGTCTGTGGGAGATTCTACGGCGTATAACAACCTAGCGAAATCGGGGTGTTATAGTAAAATTGTCAAAAGTCACAGCAAGTTAGGTAAGTGAATCCTCTCATGAAGAACATATTGATGATTTTAAATCAATAAATTAAATTTTTAAAATTAAGTCAAAAATAATTTAGTGATATTCTTCTTGTCTTGAAATCGAAAAAAGGTTGATAGACGATTTGGAGAAAGTTCAAAAAGAGCTCAAACTTTTTTGTGAAAAGAATCTTCTTTTGGAATAAAAAAAATTTGAAAATTTTTTATTTCTTCAATTTTTTTACCAAAATAACGAATTTGATATAATTCTCTTACCATCAAAAATCCTTAGATAAAAATTCAATGAATTCCAAAAAATAAAACATGGAATTCCGTCATGCCCAATATATTTACAAATAAGGCATAATGAAAAATCTTGTACTAGTTCAAGAAGTAAATCAAAGTTAAATAAATATGGATTCTCAAATAAATAATTATTCTAAATATTGTACATGTGTCTAATTCTATAAGACCCATATTAGCCTATGTACCTATAAAAAGAAAGAAAATTAGTTTTGTAGGTGTAGGCAAGGATACCAGTGCACCATCAAATAAATGGTATATTTACTATGGATGTTCAAGACACATTAATGTAAATGAGTATCTCTCTACAAAGATGGAAATAAAAGAACAAGGATTGGTCACTTTGAGTGATAATAAAAGAGGAAAATTAGTGGTATATGTAAAGTGGATAAGAAACCTTTACCAACCGTTGTAATGTATTTTTTATGGATGGTCTATTTTACAATTTGGTTAGTGTTTGTCAACTATGTGATACTCGGCTCAAAATGATTTTTAAAAGTACTCATTGTACTGCGAAGAAAACAAGATAAAATATATTTTATTGGACTAAGATATGGAAATATCTACATTATATATTTACAAGATGAGTTTTTTCACTGAAAAAATCATTTGGCGTCATAAATTGGGACTAATGCTGGGAAAAAAGGGCCCAAATTTTTTAGTCTTGTACCGAGTAGTCAAGTATACAATTAAAAGGATATGTTGGGGAACATTGATGCTGATGTGATTATAAATAATTTTGCATGTCAAGATGTCTGGAGAAACCGCTTCTTAAGACTTTAGGAATAGGTAATTGCCAAATTCTGATTTCTGTTAACTTTTTGCTTGGGTTTGATTTTATGATCGCCCAAGTTCTTATACTCTTGGTTATTTCTTCCAATGATTTAGGTTATAATATTATTTTCTTGATGGTATTTTCTCTGAGGAGGATTTTGCGACACAATATTTTAACGAGGCTCATTGCATTACCCCATTTTGCTTCAAAAAATAAGATGTATGTTATGTTAAGTAAGCATGCCTACTTTTTAGTCTACGCCAAGGGCACAGAAAGTGTCGGGACCATCAATTATTGGTACATGCTTCACTTACATTACTTTTAAAACTGGGCAAGAAATTATGTGGTTTTGAAAAATTAAATTTTAGAAAGTATCACATATGTGATGTAATACCCGGTTGTAATTCAGTCACTATCATTCAGTATTTATCGTTCAGTAATTGTCACTCAGTAAATTTCACTCATTAATGATCATTCATCGTTCTTATTCATTCATAATATTCACCGTTCAGAGTAATTGTATCGTCATTCATCATCAATCTAGTTGGAGAATTGTGCCGTGTTTATCATCATTGTCATATTCATAGTGGGCTGTGTGTGAGGAGTAGCGCACGCTATGAACTCTCTTTAGCGCACGCTAATTGAGTTCAGGTAGCTCACGCTACCTCCCAACACTAGCGCACGCTAATGTAGTTCAATGCAGGCAGTCCAGAAGGCAAGGGACTGCAGTTGGGTTGTAAGTAGCGCACGCTACGAATGGTAAGTAGCGCGCGCTAGTAGGTCGGAGTAATGCATGCTATGCGGTCTATATTGCTCACGCTAAGGATGGATCAGGCAGAGTCCAGTAGCTACTGGACTGAGTTGGAATACTTCCTAGCGCACGCTACGAGTAGTTTTTAGCGTACGCTAATAGGTGTTAGTAGCGCACGCTGTATATTATGTGTAGCGCGCTCTATCGCGAACAGATTAGAGAACATGAGGTTCTGGACTTCAGTACTGGGCATCAGATAAATCGTTAGCGCACGCTAACATTTTGAGTTAGCACACGCTAACATTTTGAGTTAGCGCACGCTAAGTATACGGTTGTAGCGCACGCTACAAAAGGTACATATCGCACGCTAACATTGCGAACAGAGGGTACTGGACTACCCAGTACACCCGTTAGCGCACGCTACGCACAGGAGCTAGCGCACGCTAACTAGGATTTGCTATATATTGGACAGTGCAGTACATTTCATCATTTAACCATCTCACTTCAATCCTTCAGCGGTTTTGGGCGATTTCGAGCGATTTGGAGAGTTTTCTTCGAGCGGAATCCACAAATCAACATCTTCAAGATTATCATTCGGATTAATCATCATTTCGTCATCCCCATCACATCAAATCAAGGTAATAATCTCTTGGATCTAGAATTTCAGATTTTTGGGTTTTCCTTCCGAATTCTTCGTGTAAGCTTGGATTGTTGTTGGAATATGTTAGATATGGGTTATCTACCTTAGATAAATGTATTCCTATGGATTTAATTACATATATTTCGGATTTCATGTATTGTTGGGGTTTGATTCAAGAACACCTTGGAGTTGACTTTGATATTTGGGGGTTTTCGATTAGATGTTGTCGTTAACTCGTGTTGTGGATTCCTATGGGATTATTGATATCATTAGAGGTGTTTTGTTGGTTTGAAATACTCATTTTGGAGTTGGTTTCGACATATTCGGGATTGGATATTATCAAAGGATGTATGTTTGCTAAGTGTTTGTTTGATTGCCTCAATGAGTTCGGATATTGTTGTATCGACCTTTGAGTTAATCTTAATTCATGCTTGATATGTATATTGAGCAGATTATTGGTAATTGTGTCATTCAAGGTTGTTCGAGCGACCAACATCTCGTTTTACGACATTGTTCGAGGAAGGACATTTCGACATCGGTATTGGGTAAGTAAATTCTTACTCGGTTAAAAGGATATTCATTCCTTACGTTGTTGTTCATTCATACATGTAATTCACTCATAATATATCGTTCATATCGAGACTTGTATTTATCAACTCATCATGTAACTCACGAGGAACGACAGTTCCAAAATCATTTCATTGAAGCTATCACTCGTTGTATCATTATTTCATCTCGGTGAGTCGTTCTTGATCCTTATCAGATTTTATTCATTACTCCTCACCTTGGTCATTTTTGTTTTGGTGATCTTCCGGAATTATATTGTTGGTATAAAATCGGATATTTGCGCCGTTTTGTGCGGAAGCGAAAATAAATTGCGGAAAATAAATCACACAATAATTTATAGGGGTTCGGCTATTAACGAAGCCTACGTCCTCTCTCGATGAATCTTTTTCTTAGGATTAAAATCAAAACCTCTACGCCTCTCTTCTATTGGTCGAGGGATTACCGTTTACAAGCTCGTCTTCTATCGGTCCGAGTAAAATCGTTTTTCCTTTTCTATTGGATAAGGAATCAACCACTCTAACTTTCTATGGGTACTAGATAAACCTCACTCAGATATCGATTGCGATTCTAACAATGCCGGATACTTGATTCTAAAAATACCGAATTCAATCGTATCTTTTCTTTTACCTCTCGTGTATAATGTTGAATATATAAACACTCAAACTAACAATATAAGCTCAATATTACAACAACAATGTAAGTATATGAATATAAGATCAATGTCTTGAATGCTTGGAGTTATTGTACTCAAACAATACCATATGGATGGTATTTATAGGCATTTTCCACAAACTAGCCGTTGCTGGCTCTTTTGACTTGCTAGCGTGCGCTAGCCTTCTCTATTAGCGTGCGCTAGACTGTTCCCAGTTTCAGTCCAGTAGTTTTGTTTCTTCTTTAGCATACGTTATGCCTTCTGCCTTACGTACGTAAACATCTTGTATTAGCGTGCGTTAATAACACATTGTAGCGTGCGCTAATACAATATATCCGTTGCATGGATTTGTCAAAGTATCCGTTTGATATGCTGACTTTCACCTGCTTTTCCCAATGTTCTTATTGACTTGATTCAAACTGCTTAGCGTGCGCTATTCCTTCTTTGTAGCGTGCGCTAATGCTGACTTCATTGCATACGTTATTCTGTGTTTGAATATCTTCTCAACGGTAACAAGGCTCGATAGCGTGCGTTAATGATAACGTGTAGCGTGCGCTATCTCATCAGATGACGTCCCTTCAGGTAACTTCGAACTTGGCTGATAAGCAGATTACTTCCCGTTAGCATGCACTAACATATATGTCTTAGCGTGCGCTAGATATGCATTTTGCTCAGCTTTTTGCGTCTTCGTCAGCTTCGCTGTTTTGCTTCGCCTTGATGTTGTTTAGTTTGTTGACACGCTTTTAGTGTAACTATCGCAAGTGCACGATATCGTATCAAGTAGTAAAGTGGAATTTTTGAGTCCGGTTTATCGATCCCACAAGGAAGTTTTGTTATAATTTGAATTATACACTATTAGTCTATTTTTATAGATACTTAAGATGAGTGAAACACACAATTAAAAAGTTTGGTTTAATAATTGCAAAGAAATTGCAATAATAGTTCTAATATTATAAGGAAATAAAAAGATAACAATAATAATAGATTGATTATCGATAAAATGAAATAGTTGGGATTACAAACTTAGTTCGTCATTAGTTATAAAAGATGTATAGGAGATCATAAAATGAATTTACTTATTATGTTGTGTAGATTCGATATTCCTTAAAAAGACGGTTTCTCTTTCGAACTATAAAACGCCCCTTACATATTAAATCAATCCACTATATTTCTATGTTGATCGGCTTCAATACATAGCATTAGGATTTATGAAAATAACTCAAAGAATCATCTAAGGACTAGGGGTATATTTCTACCCCCTAGAACAACTTAGAGTGAAGATCATTTGATCTAATCAAACATATTTTCTTTCGAAACATATGAAGACCATAAATATCGTCATTTATTGGCCAAATAAATAAAGATTGTTAAAACAATAAAAATCACACACAATAATAAGTAATTCACAATAGATCTTTATACAAACATAAATAACATGACTAACCTTGTTTATAATCCCAACTAAAAATTACTTAGCCCATGAAGGGTTTATTACACATATTACAAGCTTGTGTGGTCATTATTAGTTGAATCAAGAGAAATAATTGATCCTAACTCCCTTTGTAGATAAAGGAGATAGAAACAATAAACTCTCTGAACAACATATGTTATACCACACTTACAAAGATCACTCAAGAACACAAGTGTGTTCTTCACACAAAAAGAAAAGTTTACAAGAAAATGGAAAATTATAAGATGAATGATGAATGATGAAGGATCTAAGGGGTCTATTTATACACCTAAAGTCATCTAATAGCTCCAAAACTCCAGCATTATTATATTAGATCGGATCAATGCCACCATCCCTCAATAATACACAAAAAGTATAAAAATTAGACAAATCATAGTAATCTGTCAAGAGTTACGGTAGTAACATTCGGAGTTACGGCCGTAACTAGATGACTTACTACCGTAACCCCCGAATGTTACGGCCATAACTCGGCTCGTAAATTTGCTCATTTGAAGCTTGATAGTTACGTTTCGGCCCGAATTTCTCGGACTTTGCGTTTTTGCCCCGCATCTTCTTCGGATGATAACTTTTGATATATAACTCTGATTTTGAATCCGGAAAGACTGCCGAATTCGTCTCGGAAAGCCCTACAACATGAATATATCAAAATTCAATAAAGAGAATATTTATTAAACATGTTGTTTCTTGAGTAATTCAGTTATTTAATCCGATCATCATCCGATAAAAATAAAATTATTAAAACTAATAAATTAAAAGCAAAAAACGAGTAGACTAGCTCAATTATGGGTGAATTTTATCGATACAAACCATGGATAAGTGTACAAAACTGACACTTATCACACCCCCAAACTTGAATTCTTGCTAGTCCCGAGCAAGACTCTTAATTATTCACACTCCAAAAATAAAAATAAAAATCACTAAAATAAGAAAATTAATACACACATAAATTAAAATATAAAAAGAGGAAAGGAGATCAAAATGCCATTAATAAACAACAACCAGCTTTATACAGTAGATAGAAATGAATCAAGATTCAAAATAAATCTACTAATGTTTTTGAAGTTAAAACACGATTTTTATTTTGTAATTCCAAAATGTAAGGTTTTCCCCCCAAAAGGTTGATTATTTCTTTCCCACTCGTGATATACACGACTCCCTTTAATGGTTGCTCTCGATCACTCGTTTATTTTTCGACTCAATATGAAGAAGAATTTCATTGGCGTCATCAAATATTGTGATTTTCACAAAATTGAGTGTATTGAAATTCAGCTGCTAATTAATTCAAATCTGCTCATAAACTACATCCCTTTTAGTGATAGCTTTCACACCGTTATTTGCTAACGTGTAGCTCTTTTCACTAACACAATTTCTATCTCATTATTTTTCTTTTCGTAAAAAGGTGATAACTTTCACACCGTTATTTGCTAACGTGTAGCTCTTTTCACCAATTTTTCTGAGACGGCGACTACGCACCAACAATGGTTAGTCCTTTATTTTTCGCAAAATTTAAGACTTCCAAAATTAGCAAATGTCGCTCAACACTTCTCCTTTTCCTCATTTATTTTTTAGGTGATAGCTTTCACACCGTTATTTGCTAACGTGTAGCTCTTTTCACCAATGACTCCTTTTTTAGGGAATAGAATTTTTGAAAATCATTTTTAGTTAAGCATGAAAAATCAAAACTCCACAAATTAAGTAAATTTCGTTTTATTTTTCATCAACCAATTGATTCTTCTTTTCTTAAGGTAACGAATGACTCGATTTTATATGATAATTACAAGGCTTGGAAAGAGAGATTAAGGCACAAAAATTTTTGGAATATACAATTTTTTTACGGTTAAAACGATTTTAGAAGCTTGTATATAGCTATTTTATTGGTGTTATGGCCAGATCTAGAAATCTCAAAAATCAAAATACTATAAATAAATATATATATATATATAATAAAAAAAATTTATGCAAATAACCAAATCAATCAAAAAACACAAAATTTATTAAAAAATCAACCCCCAAACTTTAAAATAAAACTGTCCTCGCTTTAAAAATAAAAATCAATGCGAAAAGCGAATACTCCTGTTAAGAAAGTTGATGTCTGAGCTAACGCCTTTTAGAATCTGCAAGAGATTAAATATACGAGGCACACAACAAAAGAAAATAAAATATACTCGAAAATATAACAAAATTTTTAAGATGCGCATCAAGAAAGTCCGAAGAGTCGCCTTACGCTGCCATCAAAGTTTTTATAAAAAAAAACACACAATAAACATTACAGTAATAAAATAAAAATACATAAATCGCGAATAGATGCGCGTCAAGAGATCAAGAAGAAACTCCTTAAGCTGCCATCATTTAGCACGATTATTACACACGTAAAGTAAAAATACAAGAGGTCCGACATGGGTAATCAAATGGAGATGAATGAATCCACTTTTCGTTTTCTCACGGTAAAATCTTCTACCTGCATAATTTTAGCTAGAGTTGGATCTGGTTGAGGAACAAATTCATTGAGTTTTTTGATTAGTTCTTCTGGTGTTGTTGCAACGACTATGATTCGTTTTGCACGTTCGGAAATAAAGCCCTTTTCAGCAGAGTAGTCGATGAAAGACAGTAAACCATCAAAGAAACCATTGACATTAAGCACACCTATTGGTTTTTGATGAACATTTAGCTGGGCTCTGGTAACCACATGAAAAAGTTCCTCAAGGGTGCCAAAACCACCGGGAAGGGCGATAACGGCGCCAGAATTATTTATCATGTGAGTTATGCGATCTTGCATATTCACAAATCTAAACTCATCTCCAATAGTTGACCCGGTGATTTTACTTTCAGCCAGAGGTTTTGGGATTATTCCCAACACTCTTACTCCTTCCATATAGGCGTATGTGACTCGTCCCATTAATCCTAGACTTCCTCCTCCGTAAACTACATGAATGCATTTTTCTCCTAAGGTACGACCCAAGTTGTGGGCTGCTTCAGTAAAGCATGCCTCTTTTCCAGAATTAGCTCCACCAAAAATGCATACTGTGTTAAATTTTTTTGTTGAAGATGATGACTCCATTTTTGAAAAGAAAATTTTTTTTTAGAGAGAAACAGAGAAAAGTGAAAGTTTGAGGGATGAATAAAAGAAACCGGTAGAAAGTTTATTTATAGAAGAAAAAGAAGGTAAAATTTTTTTAACAAGTTTGTGATTGCGTTTGATTGTGCTTCAACTACTCAATAGAATAATGAAAGCTTTTATCGCGTATCACATTTTTTTATTCAGAAAATCTCACCACACGACAAAAATAAAAGATACTTACGCGTATGTACAGTAGTTGTGATTGTGGCTCACATCTTCCTCTGATTTTACGTTCAGAAACGGCCTAAACGCCTTCTATGAGTCGGGGAGAAGCTTCCCATCCAATTTTCTTACAAATTGGCAAACAGGGTCTTTTAACGTCAGATTCCCAAGACGTTGTTCATATTCTGGTTTGAATTTATTCCACAAACATTGAATTCCGTAATACACAAGTCCACTAGGATGCGTGTCAAGAGAAATTTCGATATTATCTAAATTCTCCTTATTCAGACCATCATTAATGAACTGAATTTTATCTTCTCTGTTTGTAGATGGAATTCCTAAAGATCGACATTTTACATTATAGTTCCATCTAGCACATTTATAGCAAACAGCTAGCATCTTTGCTCGTCGTTTCTTGGCATATGAACTTTTTCCAAGCCCTGGTAAAAATCTAGTCGGTGTTTCTGTGAATTCACCTTCTATTCTTACTTTGGCTTCGATAATGAATCTTATGTCAAAAGGTATGCTTTTATTCGTAAGCAACCTCATCCTTTCAAGCCTTGTCTTGTAAATTTTTAAAATTGCATTTTTGCTTAGAAAGGAAAATCTTTTTTCGATTTTATACAATATTTCTTCCATAATAAAAAAAAATAAAAATAAAATGACAATGAAAATAATTGAAGAAAATATCTACAAATATCAGTTGTTGTGGGAAACTGAAAAATCCGACTTTAATAGTCACGGAGTACCGTTATCCGCCACTTGACCGGACAAACACAATTGAGTACTAAGTTACAACGTCGAGAAATTTGTACCTATAAAAATAGTTTACAATGTAAGATTTCAAATATAACTTATACTTCCCCGGCAACGGCGCCAAAAACTTGACACGCTTTTAGTGTAACTATCGCAAGTGCACGATATCGTATCAAGTAGTAAAGTGGACTTTTTGAGTCCGGTTTATCGATTCCACAAGGAAGTTTTGTTATAATTTGAATTATACCTATTAGTCTATTTTTATAGATACTTAAGATGAGTGAAACACACAATTAAAAAGTTTGGTTTAATAATTGCAAAGAAATTACAATAATAGTTCTAATATTATAAGGAAATAAAAAGATAACAATAATAATAGATTAATTATCGATAAAATGAAATAGTTGGGATTACAAACTTAGTTCGTCATTAGTTATAAAAGATGTATAGGAGATCATAAAATGAATTTACTTATTATGTTGTGTAGATTCGATTTTCCTTAAAAAGACGGTTTCTCTTTCGAACTATAAAACGCCCCTTACATATTAAATCAATCCACTATATTTCTATGTTGATCGGCTTCAATACATAGCATTAAGATTTATGAAAATAACTCAAAGAATCATCTAAGGACTAGGGGTATATTTCTACCCCCTAGAACAACTTAGAGTGAAGATCATTTGATCTAATCAAACATATTTTCTTTCGAAACATATGAAGACCATAAATATCGTCATTTATTGGCCAAATAAATAAAGATTGTTAAAACAATAAAAATCACACACAATAATAAGTAATTCACAATAGATCTTTATACAAACATAAATAACATGACTAACCTTGTTTATAATCCCAACTAAAAATTACTTAGCCTATGAAGGGTTTATTACACATATTACAAGCTTGTGTGGTCATTATTAGTTGAATCAAGAGAAATAATTGATCCTAACTCCCTTTGTAGATAAAGGAGATAGAAACAATAAACTCTCTGAACAACATATGTTATACCACACTTACAAAGATCACTCAAGAACACAAGTGTGTTCTTCACACAAAAAGAAAAGTTTACAAGAAAATGGAAAATTATAAGATGAATGATGAATGATGAAGGATCTAAGGGGTCTATTTATACACCTAAAGTCATCTAATAGCTCCAAAACTCCAGCATTATTATATTAGATCGGATCAATGCCAGCCATCCCCTCAATAATACACAAAAGTATAAAAAATTAGACAAATCATAGTAATCTGTCAAGAGTTACGGCCGTAACATTCAGGAGTTACGGCCGTAACTAGGATGACTTACGGCCGTAACCCCTGAGTGTTACGGCCGTAACTCGCTCGTAAATTTGCTCATTTGAAGCTTGATAGTTACGTTTCGGCCCAATTTCTCGACTTTGCGTTTTGCCCCGCATCTTCTTCGGATGATAACTTTTGATATATAACTCGATTTTGAATCGGAAAGACCGCCGAATTCGTCTCTAAAGCCCTACAACATGAATATATCAAAATTCAATAAATAGAATATTTATTAAACATGTTGTTTCTTGAGTAATTCAGTTATTTAATCCGATCATCATCCGATAAAAATAAAATTATTAAAACTAATTAATTAAAAGCAAAAAACGAGTAGACTGGCTCAAATGGGTGAATTTTATCGATACAAACCATGGATAAGTGTACAAAACTGACACTTATCACACCCCCAAACTGTAACACCCCCAAGATATTCGAGGTGTATTACAGCGCCGTGGACCCCTACATGGGACCCACCAGGCTAACGCAACAAAAACACCGCTCGACTAACCGTCTCGGTTAGCAAGGAAACAATTGTCAACCACAAGAACATAAAACGACGCGCCCGGTACAACCGGCATAACAAACATCAACCGACAAATACATTAACTCCAACGAAGACAAATCACAACCCGAAAGGAAAATCCTAAGTACTCGCGAGTACAATCTATAAGTTTACAATTTGGAAAACAACCACATCAAAAGAGACGGTAGAAATTAACAAGACTCGATTTGCACATGTCAACAACCGTGGCGACATCCTCGTACCATCCGTAGCCCAGCTCGTCTGAACATAACCTGAAATCCATAACAAGAATTTCCCCGACAACGGGTCCCCAAAGGGGTTAGCAATTACGCTAGTACAAGTATTCAAGTCAAACCAGTCGCTTACACATTTCATAGTACATGCACCAATATCAATTTCAAAAACCAAAATTAGACATGTCTTTTCCGGAAACAAACAGTCAAACAATTTGCCTTGAGAACAGGGCGGCAGCATACATTCTCACTCGAGGCCTCAAAGGGATCCTACCGAGTTGGCTACAATTACAGAAAAACAAAATTACGCACACGCTATGCCGTGAGAACAGGGCGGCAGCATACATTCTCACTCGAGGCATCACAAGGACCCTAACGAGTTGGCTAGCGGTACGAAACTCGTGAAATCCAGGGCGGCAGCATAGATTTCCCTCCTTGACCCCGTCGGGCCAACACAAGGTGAGTTACACACAAGTAATATACATTACCATTTCATGTTAAGCTTAAAGGTTTCCAAAAATACTTGCCTCGATTAAATAGACGACTACACGAACGGAACGGAAGAGTTGAACACGACCGCAAGGAACCGGCGGAATGAACCTAACGATTCGGATAACACAATCACAACCAACTCTAGACGATTACGGAAATGGAATACACCCGGAACCTCGCCTACGATTCATGTATATTCATACCAAAATAACAACGAGGGCGGACCACAACCAAACCCTCTCGATTCCGTAAAAATCCACAAAATATCCATGAATCCGTAGGAAAACTAAAGATACTAACAATATTAATCGTAAACATCATGAATCCACCAACAAAACGGAACTAATCGGAAGAAAATCCCAAAACCCCCAAATTAATCGAAAATAGGGTTTTAGAATATTACCTTTGGAGATTCAAGAACTAAGATCCGTAGAACACGCGTTAGATTGATTATCCGAGCCTCACAACCGAAAAGAAATGATGAAAATCGACCCCCGGATGAAGAACTCTCCCCCTCCATATCCTCGCTCTCGTGATGCCGTGGAAAAATGGGGAAGGAGACGACCGATCTCGTCTAATAAGGATGAGTCTGCGCAATTACCGCTTCGTGTGCCGCGGCACAGCAGAAGTGTGCCGCGGCACAGGCCGAAAATCTACTCCCAGGTTTTGGCATTGTGCCGCGGCACATCTGCGTGTGCCGCGGCACTGTCTGATTGGGTTTGGTCGCGGAAGACACACGAGTGTGCCGCGGCACTGGCCAGGCACCGTGCCGCGGCACCGGATGGGTGTGCCGCGGCACAGTCTGCTTTGTTCGACATATTACACTGGCACCTTTCGGCGATTGCCGGCCTCCGGCGATTACGCACCGGTCCGGCGATTGCTCGGCCGCCACGACCGATGCCTCGATTTCCAAAACGCGGAACGAACACGACGAAAAGTTCGCGGACGACATCAACGACTCGAGATGAAAACGTAATGCAATAATTAATCATACGCGACCAAGAAAAGGGTCAAGATGACAAATACAGATATGGATACCCGTAACTTTCAAGAAATTACAAAATGGCCCAAAACGCCCGGAAATCACGATACGTGATCGAATAACCAAACCGAAGTTCACAACACGTCTAACAAAGTTAAACGGACTTGCGGGAAACTCGAAAGCTGATTTGGACGAGATTCGCAAGAATCGAACTCAAGTGCGGAAAAGTCGCTAAAAAGCACAGAACTCAACACAACAACACCGAAACGAACTCGGATGACAAAAAGTGTAGAATTAATCATTCTCAGAATGACGAAACGGTCATGAGCGAGCCGTCAAAACGGACTCCGGCCGAAAAAAAAGAAATTTACCGAAAATCGAAAATTGCGGATATTACATTCTACCCTCCTTAAAAGAAGTTTCGTCCCGAAACTCAGAACAAGTAGGGAGAAGCAATATCCCTTGCCAGAAAAACTCGACGAGATAGACAAAAACCGAAGACTCACGCCCGACGGTGAAACGCTGCAAGGAACGCAAAGAGACATACGACGAGAAAATACGCTCTAGGGCGACTAACACAACGTCACCGGTAGAGACATAATAAAATCAACGAGTGACAAGCGTCATTAAACGGATAATACAATCAAGTCAATTATCCGAACAATCACAAAACACGACGAACGAAAATCAATATGATTGACCAACCCAACGGTTCATCCATCAAAATGCGAGCCAAACGCTGAACAAATACGGAATTCCACCGCCTAAAGATTGGAAGATCGAAAACGATACTAATTTCCCGAGCTTAAGGGAATTACGAAGGAGCCTAAACGCTCAACAATCACGAACGAGAACAAAAACTGAACAAACAAACGATTGAGACAACAAAAATCGAACGATCATGTCCGAAACACGTAGGGTAATAAAATTCAAACAATAACTCCCAGGATAATCTGGTGAGAACAGCAAGACGTGCATTCCCATAAGATCCACAGGAAAGGGAATAGCGATTGAAAAGTCACAACGACAAACGAGTCATTCCGAAACAATACCACCCTCGATCGATCAACAAAAGCAAGGGATAGGGAAAGTTCAGAAATGTTAACGGGCATAAATGAGTTGATAGAGCCGAAAATACAGAAGTTCAAAATCCGATCCACTTTGAATAAAAGAACTATTAGAACCAAAAGATGTTACTTCCGAACAAGATTCACAATAGTCGAACCGGATTCGGAAAAGTCACAGCGATAACCAGATCGACTCAAAACCAGATTACAGCTCGTTCGAATGGTGAAACCAAGGTATAGATCAAGTTCAGAAGGTATCAATGAACACGAGCGAATCGATAGGCTGGAGAAAGAGAAGATATAGAAGTCAAAATAGTACGGGTATTACTTTTGACCTCGCCCCCGAAACTCACAACAACGAAACCAAGGTAACAGTACAATAGGCAACCGACACAATGCGGCCCACTCACCGATGCACACAATCGTACCAACCCGAGCTCTAACAGCTCGCATATATGCGATAACGCATAAACCGCTACGAGGCGACAACATCCAATACCAATATCACACCCCTCACAGAGGCTACCACGACGACTGTGTGGCGAACTACTCAACGCTCACACCGCCAATTCAACAACAACTCGGGGGTTAACACCCTAACGATAGCACGAACATTACACATATATTCCGGACCACAATTAGGAATGATAGATTTTAAAAACGAAAACCATCTTTTGAAAATAACTTGCAAGCATCAGTTGATCTTGAGTATCATATATCAAAAAGTAGTACAAACATCGTCATCGAGACTTTCAAAAGAAGTCAACTTGCGTTTAA
This sequence comes from Orobanche coerulescens, assembly GCA_033398695.1. Classification (NCBI taxonomy): domain Eukaryota; kingdom Viridiplantae; phylum Streptophyta; class Magnoliopsida; order Lamiales; family Orobanchaceae; genus Orobanche; species Orobanche coerulescens. The sequence goes on along the minus strand of CM065813.1, from coordinate 102,031,324 downwards.
TAAAAAAAAATGAAGACACCTTTCGTTAAATTAAAACTTTTCAGCTATTTCGACCTTCGGGTCTAAACGAATGCGTTTCTAAATCATTAGAAATATCTCAAAATGTTTTGATCCTCAAAGTAGAATAATTTTGAAACATAGCGTGGCACTAGTAGGGATCTTGAGAGCACTGTGAGGAAATAATTCATTTTAAAAGTACGTCTCGAGTTTTATTTTCTAAGATCCTCAAGGTTTTTCAGAAGTACAATAGGCCAAAATGCCCAAAATTCGCACGTGTCAACATTCACTTAAACACATCATATCACACGCATCAAATCGCTCAAAATCACGACGGTAATATACGATCCTCAGGATATATTTAACAACATCTTTAAAACAACAATCGGTTTATCAAAACTGGATGGAAAACGATATCAAGAACAAAACTCCAAAGAGTCAACTCTAGGGATTCAAGAAAATACCTAGATTCGGCGAAGAACAATGGATTAGATGATGTTAAAATCATCTAGGATACTCCAAAACACCTTTGGATGGAAGAAAAATCAGCCCAGATGCGAAACCGAGTCGCTACGTCTCAAACTCATGGAGGAAGAAGAAGGAATGAAGAAAAATGCAACTTCTAGACTGGTGTCCAGTATTTATACTGGACACAATTAGCGTGCGCTAATCATTAAGGTTAGCGTGCGCTATCACGGCACCAAACAAAACTCCTGACCAAAAATACACTGTTAGCGTGCGCTAACGAGAACTTCAGGCCCAGTCCAGTAGCTCCTGGACTGCCCTGAACTACCAGGTAGCATGCGCTATCCTCCCCTTAGCGTGCTACCAACGCACTCTTGCGCGCGCTAGCTGCAAAGCGTAGCGTGCGCTAACGACCCACAGAGACAACAACAGAACATATCAGAAAAATTACAGGCCGTAAACCTTTCTCACAAGGATTTACCAGGCTAAGCACAATTTCCCATGTCATTTCGAAAGTGCTAAAAAGACCAATGACGGTAATATTTTTCCAAAGCTCACAAAATCATTTGTCAAACCATCATGAAATATTTAAGGCCAAAATGCCAAAACTTGGTTCAAGGAATCAGTTTTACGAAATAAAACTCAGTTTGCAAAATACCGAAAGCCGTTTTGAAAGAACTCATACAGCGGATAAAATACGGTTCGAAAATACATCAACAGTGACGACACTCCTCATATAAACCAAATACGAGAGTCTAATAAACACATATCGTGAAATCGAAATCTACAGAAGGATTCCATCATTCAACGACTAATCATACAATTAACTCGTGTCACGCGAGGCACAACACAAGGAAGGGAGTTTAACACCCATAGGTCGCACGTAAGTGACGACCACCCCTCGATACTAATCACGACCAATGATCTCAAACGACGCGTCGCGATGTGACTAAGTCAGACAAAATCCGACAAGACAAAACTCAACAAACACAACTTGACTCGACAACCTAGGTTTCCCAGGCTAATCGATTTTAAAATCGTATACTCTAGTTATTCGAAAATAAAACCAATAAGTTAAAAATCGTTTTCAAGACCCCTTCAAACACGACAAGGGCTTAACAATGGTAGCATTTTATAAAATGTCCTAAAACACTTTTAAACACAACCTTTAAATACCGACACAAGGTTTTATTTGAAAATACCAGGCTGGCTCGCCCAAATTCATGTCACTTTTCAAAAACCCACAATACGATCAAGTCTATGAAATTTTCAAGCATGCACGCCGCATGTATTATTATTAATAGAAACACATTGGTTGAAAATAACAATAATTAGCCAAGTACCAACAATTCCCGGACACACTCATATACGACATTCAAAAATCACCAGTTCAAAAAGCGCAACTCGGAAATACCAATTCCAAGCCTATGTCAAACTATCTCTTCAAGTTTAACAACATAACCAAAGATCACCGATTTGGACGTATGTCGAAACCAGCTATGTGAGTTTCTCAACAAACTCTGCCATCAATACCTATACCGGAACATATCAATGTTCAAAACTTCTACATCATACTGCACCCTTCGGTGTCCAACTCATCGGTACATTCGGCTCAACATACATTTAGTATATCGCAATTACCAAACACAGATTCCATCATACGACAAAAGACTAGAGAGTCAAGCCCTCTCGCAATATACCACGGAGCAAAACTCGGATCTTTCGATCACCAACGATCCCACCAATGCTAGGAAGTTTGGCGATGGATGGCTCGCAAAACGACAAACGGTCAAGCCCAGAACGGCGCACATATTCCAGAGAGATAAAGGACGGCGCAATACAAAAATCAAAAGTACACAAACCGGATGGGTCGAGAAACAACTCGACGATAAGTACGAGAGAGGCAATCACAGTTCAAGAAGTGGAATTTCAATACGAGAAAACAAGAGAATCGAGTAAGGAGAACTTACGAGCACTGGATGTACTGAGATGCCGGCAGCGGTGTGACAATGTGCAAAACAAAACACAACTAGACCCAAATAACCAACAAGCCTAGGTATCCATAAACCTAGAGCTCTGATACCATTTTCTGTAACACCCCCAAGATATTCAAGGTGTATTACAGCGCCGTGGACCCCTACATGGGACCCACCAGGCTAACGCAACAAAAACACCGCTCGACTAACCGTCTCGGTTAGCAAGGAAACAATTGTCAACCACAAGAACATAAAACGACGCTCCCGGTACAACCGGCATAACAAACATCAACCGACAAATACATTAACTCCAACGAAGACAAATCACAACCCGAAAGGAAAATCCTAAGTACTCGCGAGTACAATCTATAAGTTTACAATTTGGAAAACAACCACATCAAAAGAGACGGTAGAAATTAACAAGACTCGATTTGCACATGTCAACAACCGTGGCCGACATCCTCGTACCATCCCAGCGCCCGCTCGTCTGGCTGAACATAACCTGAAATCCATAACAAGAATTTCCCCGACAACGGGTCCCCAAAGGGGTTAGCAATTACGCTAGTACAAGTATTCAAGTCAAACCAATCGCTTACACATTTCATAGTACATGCACCAATATCAATTTCAAAAAACCAAAATTAGACATGTCTTTTCCGGAAACAAACAGTCAAACAATTTGCCTTGAGAACAGGGCGGCAGCATACATTCTCACTCGAGGCCTCAAAGGGACCCTACCGAGTTGGCTACAATTACAGAAAAACAAAATTACGCACACGCTATGCCGTGAGAACAGGGCGGCAGCATACATTCTCACTCGAGGCATCACAAGGACCCTAACGAGTTGGCTAGCGGTACGAAACTCGTGAAATCCAGGGCGGCAGCATAGATTTCCCTCCTTGACCCCGTCGGGCCAACACAAGGTGAGTTACACACAAGTAATATACATTACCATTTCATGTTAAGCTTAAAGGTTTCCAAAAATACTTGCCTCGATTAAATAGACGACGACACGAACGGAACGGAAGAGTTGAACACGACCGCAAGGAACCGGCGGAATGAACCTAACGATTCGGATAACACAATCACAACCAACTCTAGACGATTACGGAAATGGAATACACCCGGAACCTCGCCTACGATTCATGTATATTCATACCAAAATAACAACAAGGGCGGACCACAACCAAACCCTCTCGATTCCGTAAAAATCCACAAAATATCCATGAATCCGTAGGAAAACTAAAGATACTAACAATATTAATCGTAAACATCATGAATCCACCAACAAAACCGAACTAATCGGAAGAAAATCCCAAAACCCCCAAATTAATCGAAAATAGGGTTTTAGAATATTACCTTTGGAGATTCAAGAACTAAGATCCGTAGAACACGCGTTAGATTGATTATCCGAGCCTCACAACCGAAAAGAAATGATGAAAATCGACCCCCGGATGAAGAACTCTCCCCCTCCATATCCTCTCTCTCGCGATGCAGTGGAAAAATGGGGAAGGAGACGACCGATCTCGTCTAATAAGGATGAGTCTGCGCAATTACCGCTTCGTGTGCCGCGGCACAGCAGAAGTGTGCCGCGGCACAGGCCGAAAATCTACTCCCAGGTTTTGGCATTGTGCCGCGGCACAGCCTGCGTGTGCCGCGGCACACGGTACAGTTGGGTTTGGTCGCGGAAGACACACGAGTGTGCCGCGGCGGCACTGCCTTTGTGCGCCGGCGGCACGGATGGGTGTGCCGCGGCACACGCTGATTTGTTCGACATATTACACTGGCTGCTCGGCGGTGCCAAGACTTCCGATGTTGCCGCACCGGTCCGATTGCTTTCGGCCGCCACGACCCGATGCCTCGATTTCCAAAAACGCACGGAACGAACACGACGAAAAGTTCGCGGACGACATCAACGACTCGAGATGAAAACGTAATGCAATAATTAATCATACGCGACCAAGAAAAGGGTCAAGATGACAAATACAGATATGGATACCCGTAACTTTCAAGAAATTACAAAATGGCCCAAAACGCCCGGAAATCACGATACGTGATCGAATAACCAAACCGAAGTTCACAACACGTCTAACAAAGTTAAACGGACTTGCGGGAAACTCGAAACAGCAGTTTCGGACGAGATTCGCAAGAATCGAACTCAAGTGCGGAAAAGTCACTAAAAAGCACAGAACTCAACACAACAACACCGAAATGAACTCGGATGACAAAAAGTGTAGAATTAATCATTCTCAGAATGACGAAACGGTCATGAGCGAGCCGTCAAAACGGACTCCGGCCGAAAAAAAGAAATTTACCGAAAATCGAAAATTGCGGATATTACACAAACTTGAATTCTTGCTATTCCCGAGCAAGACTCTTTATTATTCACACTCCAAAAATAAAAATAAAAATCACTAAAATAAGAAAATTAATACACACATAAATTAAAATATAAAAAGAGGAAAGGAGATCAAAATGCCATTAATAAACAACAACCAGCTTTATACAGTAGATAGAAATGAATCAAGATTCAAAATAAATCTACCAATGTTTTTGAAGTTAAAACACGGTTTTTATTTTGTAATTCCAAAATGTAAGGTTTTCCCCCCAAAAGGTTGATTATTTCTTTCCCACTCGTGATACACACGACTCCCTTTAATGGTTGCTCTCGATCACTCGTTTATTTTTCGACTCAATATGAAGAAGAATTTTATTGACGTCATCAAATATTGTGATTTTCACAAAATTGAGTGTATTGAAATTCAACTGCTAATTAATTCAAATCTGCTCATAAACTACATCCCTTTTAGTGATAGATTTCACACCGTTATTTGCTAACGTGTAGCTCTTTTCACTAACACAATTTCTATCTCATTATTTTTCTTTTCGTAAAAAGGTGATAGCTTTCACACCGTTATTTGCTAACGTGTAGCTCTTTTCACCAATTTTTCTGAGACGGCAGCTACGCACCAACAATGGTTAGTCCTTTATTTTTCGCAAAATTTAAGACTTCCAAAATTAGGCATTTATTCTTGCTCAACACTTCTCCTTTTCGTCATTTATTTTTTTAGGTGATAGCTTTCACACCGTTATTTGCTAACGTGTAGCTCTTTTCACCAATGACTCCTTTTTTTAGGGAATAGATTTTTTGCAGAAAATCATTTTTTAGTTAAGCATGAAAAATCAAAAAACTCCACAAATTAAGTAAATTTCAGTTTTATTTTTCATCAACCAATTGATTCTTCTTTTCTCAAGGTAACGAATGACTCGATTTTATATGATAATTACAAGGCTTGGAAAGAGAGATTAAGGCACAAAAAATTTTGGAATATACAATTTTTTTTACCGGTTAAAACGATTTTAGTAGCTTGTATATAGCTATTTTATTGGTGTTATGGCCAGATCTAGAAATCTCAAAAATCAAAATACTATATATATATATATATATATAATAAAAAAAATTAAGGCAAATAACCAAATCAATCAAAACACACCAAAATAATTAAACAAACCACCCCCGAACTTTAAAATAAAACTGTCCTCAGTTTAAAAATAAAAAATCAATGCAGAAAAGCAGAATACTCCCTGTTAAGAAAGTTGATGTCTGAGCTAACGCCTTTTAGAATCTGCAAGAGATTAAATATACGAGGCACACAACAAAAGAAAATAAAATATACTCGAAAGTATAACACAATTTTTAAGATGCGCATCAAGAAAGTCCGAAGAGTCGCCTTACACTGCCATCAAAGTTTTTATAAAAAAAAACACACAATAAACATTACAGTAATAAAATAAAAATACATAAATCGCGAATAGATGCGCGTCAAGAGATCAAGAAGAAACTCCTTAAGCTGCCATCATTTAGCACGATTATTACACACGACAGAAAGTAAAAATACAAGAGGTCCGACATGGGTTATCAAAGGGAGAGGAATGAATCCACTTTTCGTTTTCTCACGGTAAAATCTTCTACCTGCATAATTTTAGCTAGAGTTGGATCTGGTTGAGGAACAAATTCATTGAGTTTTTGATTAGTTCTTCGGTGTTGTTGCAACGACTATGATTCGTTTTGCGCTCGGAAATAAAACCCTTTTCACAGAGTAGTCGATGAAAGACGGTAAACCATCAAAGAAACCATTGACATTAAGCACACCTATTGGTTTTGATGAACATTTAGCCGCTCCTGTAACCACATGAAAAAGTTCCTCAAGGGTGCCAAAACCACCGGGAAGGGCGATAAAGGCGCCAGAATTATTTATCATGTGAGTTATGCGATCTTGCATATTCACAGATCTAAACTCATCTCCAATAGTTGACCGGTGATTTTACTTTCAACCGAGGTTTTGGGATTATTCCCAACACTCTTACTCCTTCCATATAGGCGAGAAACGTGACTCGTCCCATTAATCCTAGACTTCCTCCTTCGTAAACTACATGAATGCATTTTTCTCCTAAGGTACGACCCAAGTTGTGGGTCGCTTGATAAAGCATGCCTCTTTTCAATTAGCTCCACCAAAAATGCATCCGTGTTAAATTTTTTGTTGAAGATGATGACTCCATTTTGAAAAGAAAAATTTTTTTTAGAGAGAAACAGAGAAAAGTGCAAGTTTGAGGGATGAATGAAAGAAACCAGTAGAAAGTTTATTTATAGAAGAAAAAGAAGGTAAAATTTTTTTAACAAGTTTGTGAATGCGTTTGATTGTGCTTCAACTACTCAATAGAATAATGAAAGCTTTTATCGCGTATCACATTTTTTTATTCAGAAAATCTCACCACACGACAAAAATAAAAGATACTTACGCGTATGTACAATAGTTGTGATTGTGGCTCACATCTTCCTCTGATTTTACGTTCAGAAACGGCCTAAACGCCTTCTATGAGTCGGGGAGAAGCTTCCCATCCAATTTTCTTACAAATTGGCAAACAGGGTCTTTTAACGTCAGATTCCCAAGACGTTGTTCATATTCTGGTTTGAATTTATTCCACAAACATTGAATTCCGTAATACACAAGTCCACTAGGATGCGTGTCAAGAGAAATTTCGATATTATCTAAATTCTCCTTATTCAGACCATCATTAATGAACTGAATTTTATCTTCTCTGTTTGTAGATGGAATTCCTAAAGATCGACATTTTACATTACAGTTCCATCTAGCACATTTATAGCAAACATCTAGCATCTTTGCTCGTCGTTTCTTGGCATATGAACTTTTTCCAAGCCACAGTAAAAATCTAGTCGGTGTTTCTGTGAATTCACCTTCTATTCTTACTTTGGCTTCGATAATGAATCTTATGTCAAAAGGTATGCTTTTATTCGTAAGCAACCTCATCCTTTCAAGCCTTGTCTTGTAAATTTTTAAAATTGCATTTTTGCTTAGAAAGGGAAATCTTTTTTCGATTTTATACAATGTTTCTTCCATAATAAAAAAAATAAAAATAAAATGACAATGAAAATAATTGAAGAAAATATCTACAAATATCAGTTGTTGTGGGAAACTGAAAAATCCGACTTTAATAGTCACGGAGTACCGTTATCCGCCACTTGACCGGACAAACACAATTGAGTACTAAGTTACAACGTCGAGAAATTTGTACCTATAAAAATAGTTTACAATGTAAGATTTCAAATATAACTTATACTTCCCCGGCAACGGCGCCAAAAACTTGACACGCTTTTAGTGTAACTATCGCAAGTGCACGATATCGTATCAAGTAGTAAAGTGGACTTTTTGAGTCCGGTTTATCGATCCCACAAGGAAGTTTTGTTATAATTTGAATTATACACTATTAGTCTATTTTATAGATACTTAAGATGAGTGAAACACACAATTAAAAAGTTTGGTTTAATAATTGCAAAGAAATTGCAATAATAGTTCTAATATTATAAGGAAATAAAAAGATAACAATAATAATAGATTGATTATCGATAAAATGAAATAGTTGGGATTACAAACTTAGTTCGTCATTAGTTATAAAAGATGTATAGGAGATCATAAAATGAATTTACTTATTATGTTGTGTAGATTCGATTTTCCTTAAAAAGACGGTTTCTATTTCGAACTATAAAACGCCCCTTACATATTGAATCAATCCACTATATTTCTATGTTGATCGGCTTCAATACATAGCATTAGGATTTATGAAAATAACTCAAAGAATCATCTAAGGACTAGGGGTATATTTCTATCCCCTAGAACAACTTAGAGTGAAGATCATTTGATCTAATCAAACATATTTTCTTTCGAAACATATGAAGACCATAAATATCGTCATTTATTGGCCAAATAAATAAAGATTGTTAAAACAATAAAAATCACACACAATAATAAGTAATTCACAATAGATCTTTATACAAACATAAATAACATGACTAACCTTGTTTATAATCCCAACTAAAAATTACTTAGCCCATGAAGGGTTTATTACACATATTACAAGCTTGTGTGGTCATTATTAGTTGAATCAAGAGAAAGAATTGATCCTAACTCCCTTAGTAGATAAAGGAGATAGAAACAATAAACTCTCTGAACAACATATGTTATACCACACTTACAAAGATCACTCAAGAACACAAGTGTGTTCTTCACACAAAAAGAAAAGTTTACAAGAAAATGGAAAATTATAAGATGAATGATGAATGATGAAGGATCTAAGGGGTCTATTTATACACCTAAAGTCATCTAATAGCTCCAAAACTCCAGCATTATTACATTAGATCGGATCAATGCCAGCCATCCCCTCAATAATACACAAAAGTATAAAAATTAGACAAATCATAGTAATGTCAAGAGTTACGGCGTAACATTCGGGAGTTACGGCCGTAACTAGAATGACTTACGGCCGTAACCCCTGAATGTTACGGCCGTAACTCGCAACGTAAATTTGCTCATTTGAAGCTTGGCTGAATTACGTTTCGGCCCGAGAATTTCTCGGACTTTGCGTTTTTGCCCCGGATCTTCTTCGGATGATAACTTTTGATATATAACTCGATTTTGAATCGGAAAATGCCGAATTCGTCTCGGAAAGCCCTACAACATGAATATATCAAAATTCAATAAAGAGAATATTTATTAAACATGTTGTTTCTTGAGTAATTCATTTATTTAATCCGATCATCATCCGATAAAAATAAAATTATTAAAACTAATAAATTAAAAGCAAAAAACGAGTAGACTAGCTCAATCATGGGTGAATTTTATCGATACAAACCATGGATAAGTGTACAAAACTGACACTTATCATTTGTTTAGCAACTTTAATCATCAAAACACAAATTAGATAATGTGTGGAATAAATATTCCAACAATCTCCCCCTTTTTGATGATTACAAAACAACTCTTGAATTGGATAAAATCTGTAAAAATAAAATATATGTATATATATACGAATCAAAGTTTTCGGCTTTGATCGTTTCATTAGTTTCTCCAATTCTCTTTTCTTTTCGACATTTCATTTATTTTTCAACTCCTTCGTTTTATCTCCCTCTTTTTGTATGCTTTATTTTTCTTTTCGACTTCTTCGATTTTTATCTCAATTTCATCTCAATTCATCTCCTTCTCATTTTTATCTCAATTCATCTCCTTCTCCCCCTTTTTGTCTTCATCTAAAAGTGTAAAAAAAATGCATAGAATACCAATTAAATAATGTGCATGATATGGGTAAAACTCCCTCTAAAAATATTATCTTCCCTTCAAAAATATTCCTTCTCCCCCTTTGTAAAATATCACTTTAAAATTTATTTTTGGGGATCCAACCTATAGTTGATTTTTCTTTTGAAACGTAGATGATGTTTGGAATAATTGTTCCTTTAGGAACCCAAATCTTTTTAATTTCTATCGTTCGTCTTGGGCTTTTGCAATTTGAAATGTGATGCCCAATTTTCAAATATTTTTCACACCGGGGTATTTTGAAATTTACGGATTCATTTTTAAAACGTGGTTTGAATCCTAACCCCTTTTTATTTAAAATATATTTTTGAACCGAGAGCATATTTTCAAATTTCTCGTTTCTGAGAGAAAATTTCTTCGTCAAATTCTTGAGCTCGGTTTGAACTTTAACAAGATCATTCTTTAAAATGTTCTCATTTTAAACGCATTTTGAATGATCGATCTCGACAAATTTTCCCTTTTCTAGAATTTTGGAATTTTCATTTTCCAAAGATTTATATTTAGTTTGAAGGGATTTAATTTCTTTTAAAGCATTTTGATAATCGGTATGTAATAACTCGAATGCTTCAAAAAGTTCGTCGTAAGAATTACTTACTTGGCTTTCGACGTCGCTATCGTCGAATGAACTCCGGGCCATGAGCGCGAGATTATTTTGGTCAAGAAAATCTTCATCGGGATCTTCGTCGCTCCATGTTGCGATTAAAACCTCCTTTTGCTTTACTCGACAGTTCTTAGCAAAGTGGCCTGGTTTACCACATAGTCGACAAGTATTGTTGAATTTCTTAGGTTCGCCCGCTTGAATGTCCTTCTTCCTCCGGTTTAATAAGTGTTGGAACTTATTAATATTTTTGGCATAATATGCCGATTCTTCGTCGCTTTCGTCCACCGGAATTTCTTCTTTCTTTCTCGGCACCTTGGCCTTGAAGGCTATCGATTTTTCCTTCGGTTTCGGTTTGGCATTCCGAGATTTTAGAACGATCTCGTAGTTGATAAGAGAACCAACGAGAGCACTAAAATCGAGAGTATTTAAATCTTTAGATTCCATAATTGCCGTAACCGTACCGTCCCCTTCTCGAGGTAGTGATCGGAGAATTTTCTTTACTTTCTCACTACTCGAAAGTGGTTTTCCGAAACATGCTAATCCATTGGTGATGACCAAAAATCGGTCGAGCATAATCGAGATGGATTCTTCGTCCTTCATTTGGAATAATTCATAATCGTGAAGGAGCATGTTTATCTTCGTCTCTTTGACTTGAGACGTACCTTCGTGTGTTACCTCAAGCATTTTCCAGATTTCTTTGGTACTATCACACGATGATATCCGGTTGTGTTCTTCCAGATTTAAAGCACAGTATAATAATTGCGTGGTTTTGCAATTATAATGGTCGTTTTTCCAATCCGCATCGTCATACTCTTCAAAGTTTTTGAGAGTTCCGTTTGAGTTCGTCGGAATTTTGGAACCAAGACATATCACCTTCCATAATTCAATATCGTAAGCTCGGATGAAAATAGACATTTTCTTCTTCCAAGTCATGAAATTCGATCCATCAAAAAATGGTGGTCGGTTGAGAGCAAGGCCTTCGACTGAAGCCATTTGAAACGCCATTTTGGATCTTTTCCTCGGATGTTAAGCCGCGTATTGGAGAACCGCTCTGATACCAATTGTTGGTATAAAATCGGATATTTGCGCCGTTTTGTGCGGAAGCGAAAATAAATTGCGGAAAATAAATCACACAATGATTTATAGAGGTTCGGCTATTAACTAAGCCTACGTCCTCTCTCGATGAATCTTTTTTTTAGGATTAAGATCAAAACCTCTACGCCTCTCTTCTATCGGTCGAGGGATTACCGTTTACAAGCTCGTCTTCTATCGGTCCGAGTAAAACCGTTTTTCCTTTTCTATTGGATAAGGAATCAACCACTCTAGCTTTCTATGGGTACTAGATAAACCTCACTCAGATATCGATTGCGATTCTAACAATGCCGGATACTTGATCCTAAAAACACCGAATCCAATCGTATCTTTTTTTTTACCTCTCGTGTATAATGTTGAATGTATAAAAACTCAAACTAACAATATAAGCTCAATATTACAACAACAATGTAAGTATATGAATATAAGATCAATGTCTTGAATTCTTGGAGTTGTTGTACTCAAACAATACCATAGGGATGGTATTTATAGGTATTTTCCACAAACTAGCCGTTGCTGGCTGTTTTGACTTGCTAGCGTGCGCTAGCCTTCTCTATTAGCGTGCGCTAGACTGTTCCCAGTTTCAGTCCAGTAGCTTCGTTTCTTCTTTAACGTATGTTATGCCTTCTACCTTACGTACGTAAACATATTGTATTAGCGTGCGTTAATAACACATTGTAGCGTGCGCTAATACAATATATCCGTTGCATGGATTTGTCAAAGTATCCGTTTGATATGCTGACTTTGACCTGCTTTTCCCAACGTTCTTATTGACTTGATTCAAACTGCTTAGCGTGCGCTATTCCTTCTTTGTAGCGTGCGCTAATGCTGACTTCATTGCATACGTTATTCTGTGTTTGAATATCTTCTCAACGGTAACAAGGCCCGATAGCGTGCGTTAATGATAACGTGTAGCCTGCGCTATCTCATCAGATGACTTCCCTTCAGGTAACTTCGAACTTGGCTGATATGCAGATTACTTCCCGTTAGCGTGCGCTAACATATATGTCTTAGTGTGCACTAGACATGCATTTTGCTCAGCTTTTTGCGTCTTCGTCTGCTTCGCTGTTTTGCTTCGCCTTGATGTTGTTTTGTTTGTTTAGCAACTTTAATCATCATAACACAAATTACATAATGTGTGGAATAAATATTCCAACATATATTGCATGGCCGGTTGGCGCATGTGTGAAATTTTAGTCGGGCACACTATGGTCATGTGTATATGCGGGACTCCGGACACATTAGACTGTGCGCATGGTAATGTGTATACGCGGGATTCCGAACAGATTGGACCGTGAGACTAATTAGGCTAATAATGGGTGTATATGCGGGACTCCGGACACTCGGCTATTGGTTCTATTACTCAGTTCATTCGAGCATACATTGATGCTCATCATTTAACTTAATTCATTAATTCATTCATGTGATTGTTGTATATTGTTCAACTCCTCAGGATTGTTGTTCTATGTAACTGACCCCGTTGGGGGATGTTGTTTTCAGGTCATGGCAAGGCTAAGGCACGAGAAGAGAACGTTGATGGCGAGGTGTCGCAGTGATACTAGTAGGGGCCCCAGTCCTTTCAGTCTTCATGTTTTCTTCATTTGTATTCCGCTGCAGACTTCCACTTTAAATACTCATTTTAACTGGTGTTGTATATTTTATCTTCATATAAAATATACATGTATTCTGTTTTTATACTGGGTGTGTTGTACTTGAAACTCCTCATCGGAGTAATTATTGATATACTGTGGTTTGGAACTACAACTATATCACTTAATTCATTAATTTTCATTCGCCTAGTGGGTCCCAGTTGGGGGTCCACGACACCGTAATATTCGCCTGGTTGGGGCAGAGTTGGTATCAGAGAGTGGTTTTGAATACTACCTTCCGAGTCATGTCTCATTGAAATTATCGTTCATCAGACTAGTATCATTATACTTTCACGTCACGTGTGACCCGTGCAAGAGCCGAGCCCCTCAGACCAAAGAACAGTAAGATTTCTGACGCCATGGTATAATTTCTGGCAATAAGAATCACACATTCCTCATTTTCATTTGTAATTATGTCGATCATGTTAACTCATTAATCACTCGGTTCATTTCATTGTTCAGTTGTTGATCTTGAGGATCGTATCATTAACCTTGTTAACTTGTTAAAGATAATCATTTCAAGGATTTCATCAGATAATCTCGTCACTTCGGTTGATCATTCATGTAATCATTGTGTTTGAGCGCGTGTGCTCGTTTTCATCGTTTCATAATGTAATCATAATGTGATATTCATGCGAGATATATAATCATCTTGTGACTTTCCCACTTCAGAATGGAAAGAGGTGGCAGAGGACGCGGGGGAAGAGGCCGCAATGCGGGCCGAACCCCGAGAACTCATGTGAATAGGCGTGCGAACGCGAGGAATAATGCTAATTCATCGAGCAGCGATGCCGCCACTCATTCTCCTGGGAATGATCATTCACTGTCAGGGCGCCGTACCCGGGACACAGCTCATTCAGAAGGTGTTCGGGTTGACCCACTCGCTTTTATGCAGGGCATGATGGCCCAGATGACTCAAATGGCACGTCTTATGGAGACGATGCAGAACTCAACTACTCAGAATCAACAGGCTCCTCCTCCGCCACCTCAGGGTCAGGAGAGGGGTGTGAGCTGTATTATTGGCGACATCTCTCGCCAGAGACCACCTACCTTTGGGGGCTCATCTGAGCCGGCGGATATTGTTCATTGGCTTGAGCATTTCGAGAAGTTATTTGCTATGGTGGATTGCCCCGAAGGGCATAAAGTTTTAGTTGCGGCTTACTATCTGGGTAAGAGCGCTCATTCTTAGTGGCTATCGTTGAAGCCCACCGACGGATCATGTACTTGGGATCAATTCAAGACTCTCATGATGGTGAGGTATTATCCGGACCCACTCAGAGAGGCCAAGTTATCGGAATTACTCACTCCCGACCTCTCAGCGGACGATGATGTTCTCGCCATTGCTGAGAAATTTCAGGAGCTTCTCCCTTTCGCCTCATCTATTATTCACTCCGAGGCGGACAAGATCAAGTATTTCAGCAAGAGGTTGAAGCCTCGTATGCGGATGCAGTTTCTTAATCACAATTGCACCACTCTGGCCGAATTCATTGAGAAAGATCTTACTTATGAGCTTACTGCTAAGGAGATTGCTAAGCAACAACCTTCATCTGCTGGCAAGAAGTCTAAGAATCGAAATCAGCCTGAAGGCAGTCAGGCAACTTTCAAGAAGCCTCGGGCGGGATCTACTTTCACTGAGCGACCTCCTATGGCGCCCAGACCCACGGAATCTCAGTCACGAGCGGCCAGTTCGGCCATTACCTGTTTCAACTGTGGAGAACAGGGTCATTATAGCACGAAATGTTTGAGGCAAACCGTCACGTGCAATAACTGTGGAATGGCGGGGCATAAGGCCCGTTTTTGCCGAAGGGACTCCAAACCTACTATGAAGTCATCTCAGGCCCCGAAACAGTCAGCGGTTCCAAATCAATCTACTCAGTCCACGTCATTTAAGACGACGGGAGCTAACAAAGGCGGAGCCCACAGCTATCAGGCGGGAGCATCCGGTTCCGGAGCTGGCAAGCCCCGAATTTATGAGATGAAGAAAGCTGATGATCTAGAAGCCTAAATGATCTCAGGTACACTTGAAATTCTATCTCAACCTGTGTGTACCCTTTTTGATACTGGTGCATCGCATTCATTCATTTCCGAGTCGTGTTTGAGTAGACTACGTCTAGGTTGTGCTACTAGTTGTGAGCCTTATGTCATTGGTCTACCTGATGGTAGAAGAATTAGCGGGAATCGTGAGATTAAGAATTGTCCGATTCAGTTTCATGGCCGTGATTGGTTGGCAAACCTAATCGTGGTAGATTTACCGAGGGACGACGTCATCCTGGGTATTGATTGGATGGATCGTCACGATGCCGTCATTAGTGTCCGTAAGCGTATGGTCACTATCATCTCAGACGATGGGGTCGAATGTGTATTTCAGAGAGGTAATCCCAGCTGTTCTGGGAGAGTCATCAACTTGATGAAAGCAGTGAAATTACTCAGTCAGGGGTGTATCGGTTATTGGTGCTATATGACCAAGACCGAGAAACCATCAGTAATGTTGACGGATATTCCTACATTGAGAGAATATGCTGATGTATTTCCAGACGAGTTAACTGGTTTACCTCCACAGAGAGATGTGGAATTCACGATTGAGTTGGAGCCTGGTACGTCTCCAATATCGAAGGCACCGTACCGGATGGCCCCGACCGAAATGCAGGAGTTGAAGAATCAACTAGAGGATTTGACCGAGAAGGGTTATATTCGACCGAGTGTGTCCCCGTGGGGAGCACTAGTGTTATTTGTCAAGAAGAAGGATTGTTCGTTCCGCTTGTGTATTGATTACCGGGAATTGAACCGGGTGACGATCAAGAATAAATATCCTATACCCCGTATCGATGATCTTTTGGATCAACTTCAGGGAGCTTCAGTATTTTTCAAGATCGACTTAAGATCTAGATATCATCAGTTGCCAATTCGAGAGTCGGATATCGCAAGGACGGCGTTCCGAACACGCTATGGTCATTATGAGTTTGTGGTAATGCCGTTTGGGTTAACTAATGCACCTGGGGTATTCATGGAATTAATGAATCGGGTCTTCATCGACTATTTGGATCAGTTCGTGGTTGTATTTATTGATGACATTCTAATTTATTCTCGTGACCGGGAGGAACACGAGTTTCACCTTCATCAGGTGCTCGACGTGTTGAAACGAGAGCAACTTTATGGAAAGTTTTCCAAATGTGAGTTTTGGATGTCCGAAGTGACATTTATCGGACATGTAATTTCATCTGACAAAGTTCGTGTCGACCCTCAGAAGATGGAGGCGATTCGAGATTGGTAACCTCCAAAGAATGTTAAGGAATTCCGGAGTTTCCTCGGATTAGCTGGTTATTATCGGCGATTTGTGGAGGAATTTTCTAAAATTGCTCAACCCATGACGAACCTTTTACGGAAGGATAAGAAATACACGTGGTCCGACGCGTGTCAGCAGAGTTTTGAGGAACTCAAGAGCCGATTAATTTCAGCACCTGTCTTTTCCTTATCGCAAGGGACGGAAGGACTTGTGGTTTATAGTGATGCGTTCGGACAGGGTCTCGGATGTGTACTAATGCAGAACAGGAAAGTTATTGCTTATGCTTCACGACAATTGAGACCTTACGAGGTTAATTATCCGACTCATGACTTGGAGCTAGCAGCCGTGGTATTCGCATTGAAGATTTGGCGTCATTATCTTTATGGCGTTACCTGTCAGATATTCACCGATCATAAGAGTTTAAAGTATATATTTACTCAGAAGGAGTTAAATATGTGACAGAGACGGTGGTTGGAACTAATCAAAGATTATGATATTGAGATACTTTACCACCCGGGCAAGGCGAACGTTGTCGCCGACGCCTTGAATCGTAAGTCCGTTCAGGAGCAGATGCTTGCTCGATTAATAGTTCAAAAGGAACTTCAGCAGGAATTTATGAGACCCGAGATCGAGGTCTGGTTACAGCAAGTACAAGGGCAACTTTGTACGTTAGAGATTTCATCGCCACTTGAGGAGGCGATCAGGGAGAATCAGGGTTCGGACCCATTTTTGTTACGCATTCGAGATGATGTGACTCAGGGGAAAGCCTCTGGATTTGTGGTCCACGAGGATGGACTTTTGCGATTTAAGAATCGGTTGTGCGTACCGGCGAATGACGAGTTGAAAAACTTTATTTTGAGAGAAGCTCATGCTAACCCTTATTCCGTTCATCCGGGGTTTAGCAAGATGTACAAAGACTTGAAACAAAATTACTGGTGGAGTAATATGAAGCGAGAAATCACGGAATTTGTTTCGAGATGTTTAACCTATCAACAAGTCAAGATAGAACATCAGCGACCGGAGGGTATGCTGAAACCTCTCCCTATTCCAGAATGGAAGTGGGAAGATATTTCAATGGACTTCATCACGAGTTTGCCGACGAGTCGTTGTGGCATGAATACAATTTGGGTAATTGTGGATCGTCTAACTAAGTCAGCCCATTTCCTTGAGATTAAGGATACGTGGGGTCCCGAGAGACTTGCCCAGTTGTTTATCAAAGAGATAGTGAGACTGCACGGTACTCCTAAAAGTATCGTTTCCGATTGTGACAGACGGTTCGTGTCTCATTTTTGGAAATCAGTTCATCGTGCTACGGGAACTCAGCTTAATCTCAGTACAACTTTTCATCCTCAGTCCGACGGACAATCAGAGAGGACTATTCAGACTTTGGAAGACATGTTGAGAACATGTGTTCTCAATTGGAAAGATGATTAGGAAGCCCAACTACCGTTGATCGAGTTCACGTACAATAATAGTTGGCATGCTTCGATTAAGATGGCACCTTACGAGGCCTTGTACGGTCATCGTTGTCGATCTCCTTTATGTTGGGATGACTTATCAGAATCAATCGGTACCGAGCCCGATATGCTTATAGCCGCCCGTGAGAAGGTAACTTTGATCAGGAGTTGTTTGTTGACCGCTAAGAGTCGACAGAAATCTTATGCAGATAACCGTCGTCGACCATTAGAGTTCGAGACAGGAGACCATGTTTTGGTCAAGGTATCCCCGAGTCGAGGTATCTTCCATTTTGGAAAGAGGGGAAAGTTGAGTCCGAGATTCATTGGACCGTTTGAAATTTTGGATCGAGTAGGCGAGTTAGCTTATCGATTGGCCTTACCTCCGGCGTTGAGCTGAATTCATAATGTGTTTCACGTATCTCAATTACGGAAGTATGTTGCCCATATAGGAGTATGCCCTCGAATGCCACTCAGAGGATGTTGAGTGAGGGCATTGCACTTGTAATTATGTAAATCAATTATATAAGTCAATGAATGTTTCTTTATTTACTGGTAGTTAGTGGCATTCCTAACTCGTAAATATACATATAGAAACTAGTCTGTGTATTTGAGAGCAAAATGTTCCACTCCTTATTGGATAAGGGGCTCGGCACTGGAAAGGTTTATAGCTCAAATACTTAATCGTTCGCAAGTCGATGAAACTTGACTGGGCGTTAAGTTTATGTGAAGACTTGTATGACGTGTTCTTTGATAAGGAGAGTGCCTGTCGAACACTAATGGTTAGTGGGAGCACACGTTATAGGTATGCTAATTGGATTAGTATACTCGAACCGACTCACCCTCGATTCGTCACACGGATTTCACTCCGGGACAGTCAATGATGGAATCGAAAGGTTGTGATAGGTATTCGTGAACCTTCGACTTGAGGATTTAGTAGGGATGTGCTTGTGACGTCAAGATTTTCATTAGAGTAGTTCGACCCTATAAACTGGAAGGCGGGGGTCAACCTCGACGTGCATCTTGATGGGCAAGTAGCAGGTCCTACTGAATACCAAGATAGAATTTCTTCTCCTGTTAGTGAACGGGTTATATGTCCTATGCGGTTATTGGCAGATGAGATCATAAGTCTTTGGCCAAAGCATTGGAGCTAGCTGTATTAGATACACGAGAGCTCGATGATCTCGATTTGCATTAACGCATGCATAGCGTCAAGTACAGATGGGGTTTGACTGACCGTGACCCCATAACTTGATCGGGACATTTGGAAGAAAGGTTTATATGTATATTGGTATTCACGACAGAATGGTTCTTGAATGATCCCAATCATTCGTTCTCAGTTGGGGTACAGTGTAGGCCGCCAGGCTGGCTAGGTGGTGCTACTACTCTTTGGTTCCTCCCATTGCTGACTGAGACGGACCTACCGAGTCGCACAATAGGATTGACGACGGAATGAATAAATCTAATTCTCTCATTATAAATATTAGATATTGGATATCTAATTTATTAGACATTGGATGTCAAATTAAATTTGGGACATTGGATGTCTAAATTAATTTATTGGATAAATTAATTTACGGCCAAATGAATTAAATATATTACTCGGTGATTAATTTAATTCATGAATATAATTATTTCTTGGAGAAATTAATTATGTATGTATTTGATATGATTAATAATTGGATTAATTAATCAATATAAATACATCGGAACGGAATCGGAGTTTATTTGTTTGGACTCACGGGAGTCCAAAACGGACCGAACTCGCCCGGCTCCTTCTAGATGGCCGCCCCTCTTTCTTTCCCTTTTCCTTGGTCATAGTCTCCACATGTTGGTGGAAGACCTATGTTTTGTCAAGGGGACAAAATATTGATAAGTGTCAGTTTTGTACACTTATCCATGGTTTGTATCGATAAAATTCACCCATAATTGAGCTAGTCTACTCGTTTTTTTGCTTTTAATTTATTAGTTTTAATAATTTTATTTTTATCGGATGATGATCGGATTAAATAACTGAATTACTCAAGAAACAACATGTTTAATAAATATTATCTTTATTGAATTTTGATATATTCATGTTGTAGGGCTTTAGAGGCAATTCGGCGGTCTTTAGGATTCAAAATCGATTTATATATCAAAAGTTATCATCAGAAGAAGATGCAGGGCAAAAACGCAAAGTCTAAGAAATTGCGGGCCGAAACGTAACTATCCAAGCTTCAAATGAGCAAATTTACGAAGCCGAGTTACGGCCGTAACATTCGGGGGTTACGGTAGTAAGTCACCTAATTCTGGCCGTAACTCTGAATGTTACGGCCGTAACTCTTGAACATTACTATGATTTGTCTAATTTTTTATACTTTTTGTGTATTATTGAGGGGATGGCTGGCATTGATCCGATCTAATGTAATAATGCTGGAGTTTTGGAGCTATTAGATGACTTTAGGTGTATAAATAGACCCCTTAGATCCTTCATCATTTATCATTCAACTTATAATTTTCCATTTTTTTTTGTAAACTTTTCTTTTTGTGTGAAGAACACACTTATGTTCTTGAGTGATCTTTGTAAGTGTGGTATAACATATGTTGTTCAGAGAGTTTATTGCTTCTATCTCCTTTATCTACTAAGGGAGTTAGGATCAATTCTTTCTCTTGATTCAACTAAAAATGACCACCAAAGCTTGTAACATGTATAATAAACCCTTCATGGGCTAAGTAATCTTTAGTTGGGATTATAAACAAGGTTAGTCATGTTATTTATGTTTGTATAAAGATCTATTATGAATTACTTATTATTGTGTGTGATTTTCATTGTTTGAACAATCTTTATTTATTTGGCCAATAAATGACGATATTAATGGTCTTCATATGTTTCGAAAGAAAATATGTTTGATTAGATCAAATGATCTTCACTCTAAGTTGTTCTAGGGGATAGAAATATACCCCTAGTCCTTAGATGATTCTTTGAGTTATTTTCATAAATCCTAATGCTATGTATTGAAGCCAATCAACATAGAAATATAGTGGATTGATTCAATATGGAAGGGCGTTTATAGTTCGAAGAGAAACCGTCTTTTTAAGGAAAATCGAATCTACACAACATAATAAGTAAATTCATCTTATGATCTCCAATACATCTTTTATAACTAATGACGAACTAAGTTTGTAATCCCAACTATTTCATTTTATCGATAATCAATCTATTATTATTGCTATCTTTTTATTTCCTTATAATATTAGAACTATTATTGCAATTTCTTTGCAATTATTAAACCAAACCTTTTAATTGTGTGTTTCACTCATCTTAAGTATCTATAAAAATAGACTAATAGTGTATAATTCAAATTATAACAAAACTTCCTTGTGGGATCGATAAACCGGACTGAAAAAGTCCACTTTACTACTTGATACGATATCGTGCACTTGCGATAGTTACACTAAAAGCGTGTCAAGTTTTTGGCGCCGTTGCCGGGGAAGTATAAGTTATATTTGAAATCTTACATTGTAAACTATTTTTATAGGTACAAATTTCTCGACGTTATAACTTAGTACTAAATTGTGTTTGTCCGGTCAAGTGGCGGATAACGGTACTCCGTGACTATTAAAGTCGGATTTTTCAGTTTCCCACAACAATTGATATTTGTAGATATTTTATTCAATTATTTTCATTGTCTTTTTATTTTTGTTTCTTTTATCATGGACGAAACATTGTTTAAAATTGAAAAAAGATTTCCCTTTCTAAGCAAAAATGCAATTTTAAAAATTTACAAGACAAGGCTTGAAAGGATGAGGTTGCTTACGAATAAAAGCATACCTTTTGACATAAGATTCATTATCGAAGCCAAAGTAATAATAGAAGGTGAATTCACAGAAACACCAACTAGATTTTTACCAGGGCTTGGAAAAAGTTCATATGCCAAGAAACGACGAGCAAAGATGCTAGCCGTTTGCTATAAATGTGCTAGATGGAACTGTAATGCAAAATGTCGATCTTTAGGAATTCCATCTACAAGCAGAGAAGATAAAATTCAGTTCATTAATGATGGCCTGAATAAGGAGAATTTAGATAATATCGAAATTTCTCTTGACACGCATCCTAGTGGACTTGTATATTACGGAATTCAATGTTTGTGGAATAAATTCAAACCAGAATATGAACTACGTCTTGGGAATCTGACGTTAAAAGACCCTGTTTGCCAATTTGTAAGAAAATTGGATGGGAAGCTTCTCCCCGACTCATAGAAGGCGTTTAGGCCGTTTCGAACGTAAAATCGAGGAAGATGTGAGCCACAATCACAACTCTGTACATACGCGTAAGTATCTTTTATTTTGTCGTGTGGTGAGATTTTTGAATAAAAATGTGATACGCGATAAAAGCTTTCATTATTCTATTGAGTAGTTGAAGCACAATCAAACGCAATCACAAACTTGTTAAACAATTTTTACCTTCTTTTTCTTCTATAAATAAACTTTCTCTGGTTTCTTTCATTCATCCCTCAAACTTGCACTTATCTCTGTTTCTCTCTAAAAAATTTTTTCTTTTCAAAAATGGAGTCATCATCTTCAACAAAAAAATTTAACACGGTATGCATTTTGGTGGAGCTAATTACGGAAAAAGGCATGCTTTACTTGACGACCCACAACTTGGGTCGTACCTTAGGAGAAAAATGCATTCATGTAGTTTACGGAGGAGGAAGTCTAGGATTAATGGGACAGTGCACTCGCCTATATGGAAGGAGTAAGAGTGTTAGGAATAATCCCAAAACCTCTGGTGAAAGTAAAATCACCGGGTCAACTATTGGAGATGAGTTTAGATCTGTGAATATGCAAGATCGCATAACTCACATGATAAATAATTACAGCGCCTTTATCGCCCTTCCGGTGGTTTTGGCACCCTTGAGGAACTTTTTCATGTGGTTACAGGCCCGGCTAAATGTTCATCAAAACCAATAGGAGTGCTTAATGTCAATGGTTTCTTTGATGGTTTCTGTCTTTCATCGACTACTCTCTTTGAAAAGGGCTTTATTTCCGAGCGTGCAAAAGCGAATCATAGTCGTTACAACAACAGGAAGAACTAATCAAAAACTCAATGAATTTGTTCCTCAACTAGATCCACTCTAGCTAAAATTATGCAGGTAGAAGATTTTACCATGAGAAAGCGAAAAGTGGATTCATTCCTCTCCCTTTGATAACCCATGTCGGACCTCTTGTATTTTTACTTTCATCGTGTGTAATAATCGTGCTAATTGATGGCGGCTTAGGAGTTTCTTCTTGATCTCTTGACGCGCATCTATTCGCGATTTATGTATTTTTCATTACTGTAATGTTTATTTCGTGTTTTGCTTTTATAAAAACTTTGATGGCAGCGTAAGGCGACTCTTCGGACTTTCTTGATGCGCATCTTAAAAATTGTGTTATACTTACGAGTATATTTTATTTTCTTTTGTTGTGTGCCTCGTATATTTATTCTCTTGCAGATTCTAAAAGGCGTTAGCTCAGACATCAACTTTCTTAACGGGAGTATTACTTTTACGCATTGATTTTTATGTTTTTATTTTTAAGCGAGACAGTTTTATTTTCAAGTTTGGGGGTGGTTTGTTTAATTATTTTGGTGTGTTTTTATTGATTTGGTTTTTGGTGTGTTTTGATTGATTTGGTTATATTTTTTTGGTGTATAATGAGATAGAAATTGTATTAGTGAAAAGAGCTACACGTTAGCAAATAACGGTGTGAAAGCTATCACCTAAAAAAATAAATGACGAAAAGGAGAAGTGTTGAGCAGCAACAACTGCCTAATTTTGGAAGTCTTAAATTTTGCGAAAAATAAAGGACTAACCATTGTTGGTGCGTAGCTGCCGTCTCAGAAAAATTGGTGAAAAGAGCTACACGTTAGCAAACAACGGTGTGAAAGCTATCACCTTTTTACGAAAAGAAAAATAATGAGATAGAAATTGTATTAGTGAAAAGAGCTACACGTTAGCAAATAACAGTGTGAAAGCTATCACTAAAAGGGACGTAGTTTATGAGCAGATTTGAATTAATTAGCAGCTGAATTTCAATACACTCAATTTTGTGAAAATCACAATATTTGATGGCCTTGATAAAATTCTTCTTCATATTGAGTCGAAAAATAAACGAGTGATCGAGAGCAACCATTAAAGGGAGTCGTGTGTATCACGAGTGGGAAAGAAATAATCAACCTTTTGGGGGGAAACCTTACATTTTGGAATTACAAAATAAAAACCGTGTTTTAACTTCAAAAACATTAGTAGATTTATTTTGAATCTTGATTCATTTCTATCTACTGTATAAAGCTGGTTGTTGTTTATTAATGGCATTTTGATCTCCTTTTCTCTTTTTATATTTTAATTTATGTGTGTATTAATTTTCTTATTTTTGTTTTATTTTTATTTTTTTTATTTATTTTTGGAGTATGAATAATAAAGAGTCTTGCTCGGGACTAGCAAGAATTCAAGTTTGGGGGTGTGATAAGTGTCAGTTTGTACAGTTATCCATGGTTTGTGTCGATAAAATTCACCCATAATTGAGCTAGTCTACTCGTTTTTTTGCTTTTAATTTATTAGTTTTAATAATTTTATTTTTATCGGATGATGATCGGATTAAATAACTGAATTACTCAAGAAACAACATGTTTAATAAATATTCTATTTATTGAATTTTGATATATTCATGTTGTAGGGATTTAGAGGCAATTCGGCGGTCTTTACGGATTCAAAATCGAGTTATATATCAAAAGTTATCATCCGAAGAAGATCTGGGGCAAAAACGCAAAGTCTGAGAAATTCTGGGCCGACAACGTAACTATCCAAGCTTCAAATGAGCAAATTTACGAAGCCGAGTTACGGCCGTAACATTCAGGGGTTACGGCCGTAAGTCACCCTAGTTACGGCCATAACTCCTGAATGTTACGACCGTAACTCTTGACAGATTACTATGATTTGTCTAACTTTTTATACTTTTTGTGTATTATTGAGGGGATGGCTGGCATTGATCCGATCTAATGTAATAATGCTGGAGTTTTGGAGCTATTAGATGACTTTATGTGTATAAATAGACCCCTTAGATCCTTCATCATTCATCATTCAACTTATAATTTTCCATTTTTTTTGTAAACTTTTCTTTTTGTGTGAAGAGCACACTTGTGTTCTTGAGTGATCTTTGTAAGTGTGGTATAACATATATTGTTCAGAGAATTTATTGCTTCTATCTCCTTTATCTACTAAGGGAGTTAGGATCAATTCTTTCTCTTGATTCAACTAAAAATGACCACCAAAGCTTGTAACATGTATAATAAATCCTTCATGGGCTAAGTAATCTTTAGTTGGGATTATATACAAGGTTAGTCATGTTATTTATGTTTGTATAAAGATCTATTATGAATTACTTATTATTGTGTGTGATTTTCATTGTTTGAACAATCTTTATTTATTTGGCCAATAAACGACGATATTAATGGTCTTCATATGTTTCGAAAGAAAATATATTTGATTAGATCAAATGATCTTCACTCTAAGTTGTTCTAGGGGATAGAAATATACTCCTAGTCCTTAGATGATTTTTTGAGTTATTTTCATAAATCCTAATGCTATGTATTGAAGCCAATCAACATAGAAATATAGTGGATTGATTCAATATGTAAGGGGCGTTTTATAGTTCGAAAGAGAAACCGTCTTTATAAGGAAAATCGAATCTACACAACATAATAAGTAAATTCATCTTATGATCTCCAATACATCTTTTATAACTAATGACGAACTAAGTTTGTAATCCCAACTATTTCATTTTATCGATAATCAATCTATTATTATTGCTATCTTTTTATTTCCTTATAATATTAGAACTATTATTGCAATTTCTTTGCAATTATTAAACCAAACCTTTTAATTGTGTGTTTCACTCATCTTAAGTATCTATAAAAATAGAGTAATAGTGTATAATTCAAATTATAACAAAACTTCCTTGTGGGATCGATAAACCGGACTCAAAAAGTCCACTTTACTACTTGATACGATATCGTGCACTTGCGATAGTTACACTTGTAACACCCCCAAGTTATTCAGGGTATATTACAGCGCCGTGAGCCCTGCCGTGGGACCCACAAGGCTAAACATACGCGGAACTATAAACTTGACCGAGAAGGTCTACATACAATGGAAAGAAAGACGATACAAATGGTATTCAAAACCATAACCAATGAAACCATATACATCACTGCACAAATTAATACCTCGGCAACACAGGCCGGAACATCAAGGAAACTGAAATATAATACTCGAGTATTTAAAAATCCATTCCAGTACAACAACACTGAATGGAGGAATCCAAGAAAATAACCGGAGACAAAACACAGTATCACACTTGCCCATCATCTTCATGCCGACCCGGTACCCGCCTGTCCGCTCTCCTGGAACCTGAAATACATGAAACGTATTTCCCCCATAAAGGGGTTAGCCGTCGAATAGCTAGTGCAAGTATAACAATATGAAACATAATACTTCTCGACAATAAAGTAAAAGTAATCCGTCAATTCATCAATATCCGTCAATTCATCAATTTAAGACTAGTATTCCGGAATAACTAAATCTCATAGCATCACATCAAGACGTATATGAATACCGTGGAACCGCACCAGAGGCTACGGAACCCTTAGGGGACCTGTCGGCCCGCCCCAAAGTGGTTCGTTCATATCATCCGTCATCAATACATATATGAATACCGTGGAACCGCACCAGAGGCTACGGAACCCTCAGAGGACCCGTCGGTCCGTCCCGGAGTGGTTAATTCATATTATCCATGGAATCGCACCAGAGGCTACGAAACCCTCAGAGGACCCGTCGGTCCGTCCCGGAGTGGATATAAATAAGCATGCCATTAATATTTCATACTTTCAAAGTCGAGAACGCACATTCATAAATATATACTTGCCTTTGAGACATCGAGAAATCGAACGGAGGAAAGGTATGAGTTCGGTAGGTCCGAGAACGCGCTTCCGACACCTAAACGATTTGCAAGGAATATGACAATTAATTATCCATACTCAAATTACACGAAGAGACTCCCGAAACTCGCCTACGATTCATGTATATTTGTATATAAACAACAACGAGGGCGGACCACAACCAAACCCTCTCGATTCCATAAAAATCACGAAATATACCATGATTCCGTAGGGAAACTAAGAATACCAACAAGATTAATCATATTCATCATGAATTAATCGACAAAACAGAACGAATCGGACAAAAACGTGAAAACCCCCAATTTTACCAAAAGTAGGGTTCTAAAGATCTAATCTTGATTCGCTGGATCAAGGGATGATATCGGACGAACGATTGATGATATAACCCAAAGAACTCCATGGATATGTTGTTAAACAACATGGCTTCAAGCTTAGAACACGCCCAGCTGCGGAAGAGGAGAAGAAGAAGGTGAAGAATGGCGATAAAAACGTCTGCAGGGCCTTTTATAGGGGTTGATCGCCTGCCGGACACGGCCGTGCCGATCGGCACGGTCGTGTCGCCTGGTGGCCGAGGGACTCGACCGTGTCTGCCCGGACACGGTCGCGGCGTGGAGGGCCTTCCGATAGTGACCCGTCCGGCGACTCGGCATGACTCGGCCGTGTCACGGAACACGGTCGGGCGTGTCGGCGATCGGTTACAGCTTATCCGGAAGAGTTCGACTCGGCCGTGCGAGCGACACGGTCGGGTCTGAGGCGAGACTTCGGCATTTCGGACGAGTGCGGCACGGGCCGTGTCGGACGACACGGCAGTTCGGCCGGTGATCGGCGATAACTGAAAAAATGAGCGGGTGAGCTAAAACGACCATAACTCTCTCGTCCGAACTCCGATTGACTCACCGTTCGAACCATTGGAAAGCTAACTCGATGCTCTATAATATTGTAAAGATATAGAATTTTTGGAGTTACCAAAAATTAATTGTGATCTAACAAAGTCGAACTCATACTTAGAAAAGTCGTTTAGTAATCCTGAACTCAACAAAACGACACCGAAACCCGAACCTGAATACGAACCGAAGATACGGTTACGAAGTACTCACAAAGACGAATCTAAGAGCTAGTAGAACACACGATTCCGACCACCCGAAGGCTCGAAATTCGACAACGGAAGGTAATTACCCCAAACTTTGGGAAATTACGAAAATGCCCCAAATGCCCGAAAATCACCATACGACAACGAATAATCAAACCGAAGCTCACACCACGTATAACAACGTTAAATGAACTTACGAAAAACCCCAAACGACAGTTTCGAACGAGATTCGCAAGAACCGAACTCAAGCGCGGAAAAGTCGCTAAAAAGCACGGAATTCAACAGAACGATACCGAAACGAACTCGGATGACAAAAAGTGTAGAATTAATCATTCTCAGGATGACGAAACGGTCCCAAGCAATTCGTCAAAATAGACTTCCGCCAAAAAAAATAGAAAATTTCCGGGGATCAAAATTACGGGTATTACATTCTACCCTCCTTAAAAGAAGTTTCGTCCCGAAACATAAAACAGGTAGGGAGAAGAAATATTTCGCCAGGAAAAACTCAACGAGATGCACAAGAACCGAAACTTACGCCCAAACGGTGAATCATCAATATAGAACACCACAATACATTACCCAAAGGCAAACCAAACCAATGCCGAAAAAGATACGAATTCACAATGCCCGAAGGCTCCAACGGGAATACCGATACATCACAATGGCCTGAAAGCCGAACAGCCCAAAGCTGTAAATCATCACAATACAGATCTCAAAGGCAAACCGATATCGTACATACCCCTCGGCGTATGAACAACGATCGCAAATCGTCGGACATATCCATACAACATGGACTACGAGCGATCAGTCAATAAAGCTCAAGAGGGACATCACAAGACGCCCGATCCGGAAATGTGTCCGTGCACATGTCCACCCGTATACGGAATCGAATATACGTGTGACAATGTACCTAATTAGCCTCAAGAACTACGTCTCGTGTGCACGGTCCAATGCGGAAATATCCACGCATGACCATCGAGTGCACGGCTAAAAATCCTACACATAACCAATCGGACGCAGACATGATTAGGATATGCCACGATACAACATGACAACGAAACTCAAGGGATAAAACATCGATATGGATCATACAACTCACCAAGTGAGCGATGACACACGAATAATGAAAGATCGACACGACCAACGATATTCAAAACAACCATCACGGGATCAGAATTTCCCTAAGGACCGATTAACACGAGCAACGATCACAACACAACAGATTGGAAAATCCTCAACCTTCAAAGATCACAAAATTACCGAGTTCACAAGAAAATAGTGTCTTGCCTTGAATCGGTCAACACGACAATAATAATTTAACGGATGGGAACTATCGTTGATAATCCCAATTCAATACTTCGATTACCGTAGGATGGCGATCGATAACAATTATACAACGGATGGAAATTATCTTTGATAACGGATGGGAATTATCTTGATAATCCCAATTCAATACCTCGATTACCTTAGAGCGGTCAATCGATAATCAATGATACGATAGAATAGATGTCGGTGTCTTAAACCGACCACCGAAGCGGAGATGACAAAAGGATATATCAAGCGTCCACAATCGGTTAACGATCATCATAGCAGCGTTCCGATCGATGACAAAGATTCAACGATGTCTCAGAACGACATTAATCGCGAACAATAATAATCGATACATCGATACAGCGAACCGGCTATCGATAGCAACTTAACCAACAAGTATCGCAATGCCTCGAACCGGCCTTTTACAAACAACAGTAACATTTGGCATAATTTGTCGACGGGTGTCGTATCAAACAATCCCCTGTTATCAATAGAATCATAAGGAGGCCAAGTCTTGAAATGATACACACATTCGTACACATACACGATAACATTAGTCTCATGATTAGTACGAGTATAAAACTTGCCTCGATATCAATACAACGAACTGTTACCAATTCAGTTGATTTCGTCTTACGAGTTCCTCAGTCCCGACCAAGTTAATCTACGAATCCTTCAACCTTAATCGTAACACAACAGTCATAATCTATGATCAAACATCATATCTTATTGTAAAACGAAGGATTAATAATCAACAGGTTCGATGACGACCAATATCAACACCACCAAACCACGAACTCAATCGTTTTACTATATCT
This sequence comes from Orobanche coerulescens, assembly GCA_033398695.1. Taxonomy (NCBI): domain Eukaryota; kingdom Viridiplantae; phylum Streptophyta; class Magnoliopsida; order Lamiales; family Orobanchaceae; genus Orobanche; species Orobanche coerulescens. The sequence goes on along the minus strand of CM065813.1, from coordinate 102,000,944 downwards.
CGACTAATCACAGTCTGAACAATCCAACTCAGACACTTACAAATCCTGTCCACAATACGAGTCGAAATATGATGATCATATCAGCAACCAATTCGGACCAATAATAAGGGTCTGAATGTTCCAAACTCAATTCTTAAATACGAATTGACGAGGTTCCCTTCTCGTAAATCCATCGTTAAAATTTACTTATGACCGTCATCAATTCGAATCATCCGACTGGTTCAAAACAATAGATAATCATATTAAAAAGGTTATCAAACAATCCAATCATTCGATTAGAATATTTGCTCCATACGTATGGGCTTCCAAATTCAGAGATGAATAATAGTCTCATTAAGCTCATCATCACATTCGTATTCCTATACGAACATTATTTCCAACACATAGTTTAGCTCTAGATATGAATATTCCATATTCATTTTTAAAACATCAACACTTCTTAAAAATTTTCATCATCTCGTATAATTCAGGAGTTCTTCAAGAACATGAAATATCGGAAATCACGTTCAGAATAACATATCCGAGGTATATATCTCCATGTTATCATTTCCTTCATCATGTCATTCATACAACCTCAAGAATCACAACAAAACCCTTATCGTAATATGAAGAAGATCTCAATAATCATATCAACATCCGAAATCTCTTATTACAATTCCAATAAATCTCGTATAGCATTATGACATGATACCAAGATTGTAATACCCCAGATCCTCCTGGGAATATTACACGCCGTAAACCCTTCTCACAAGGATTTACCAGGTTAAGCACAATTTTCCACGTCATTTCCAAAAATGCCAAAAAGACCGATGACGGTAATATTTTTCAAATACTAAAAAAAATCATTTTTGAAATACCGTCAAAACGATCAAGGCTAAAATGCCAAAAATTCAATTTAGGGAATCGGTTTTACAAAATAAAATTCAGTTGGCAAAATACCAAAAGCCATTTTAAAATACTCACGCAACGGATAAAAATACAGTCCAATTTGTGCAATTACATTGAAATAAGACGAACATCGAAATACACGATTCCCAACATACTCCCTCCCAAGTAGTAATCCTTAAAAAAAACGAACCACTATCAAAGGGATACGAGGATTACCTTGTATGGACGAACCACGAAGAAAGAATAATTGAACTCCACTCCAAGAATCATCAAATCATCATAGTCATCATATGGCCTCGAGAATATCAAGAACTCTATGATTCCATAATCATAATCAATATATTCAAAGCATATCATTATCTTCCTTCAACATAAACCTCATAGAATATGGATAACACAAGAAATCACTTCAAGAATCAACAATAGTTCCATAACCAAGCTCTAATTCCATGATTCCAAGCTCACAATCATGTTAAAAGTGTTTAGAACACTCTTAAAAGTGAAGAGGGACGAGTTTTGGAGAGAAATATCTCAAAGGATCGTGAGAGAAATGAAAGGCAACACTTCAATATATAAATTGCACTCTCATTACGTACGTAAGTGTCCTTTCTTAACGTACGTAACAACTTTAACGTACGTAATCCAATATCCATAACGTACGTAACCAACTCACTGTCTCATTCCGTGCAGTCCATTACGTACGTAACCCATACCATACAACGTACGTAATATACCAGTTGACTTGCTACAGTACAATGGTTGTGTTGCGTACGTAACACGTCCTGTATAACGTACGTAACACGTACGTTGACTCACCTGTCAACATTCTCCGCCGAAAGTTGCCGAAACAGGGTCCCACCTGCCTCACAGGACTCGGTTCTGTCCGATGCTTTCGTTAAGTACGTAATACCTTAGCCTTAACGTACGTAACCATGCCAATCTTACGTACGTAATCTCACCTTATTACCGTACGTAATAATTCCATACTTAGCCAATTTCAACAATTCCTGTCCAAAGTCATGACATACCAAAATACGAGCATACGGCAAAATCAATACATATACTCAATTCAATAACATTATCAAACGTTCACAACGTCCTCGAGCATAATTAACCATCCACGATATCCAATATATAAACGAAAAAAATATATCCGAAAAATCGGGGTATTACACTCTACCCCCCTTAAAAATAAGTTTCGTCCTCGAAATTTACAATCACTCGTACAAACAACATTTCAACGGGAATTCAATTTCACCAAGAATTATCGAATAATTCGAACAACATACTTACAAGTCTGCGAAGTCGAAGATTTCCCGTGATACTAGCATGCGACTCCTAAACAAAGTCTCAACATAATATCGATACACACCATTATCGCCATTAGCAACTTAACAAAATCTCAAGGAAGAGTTCACGTCCGTGACCACGGCCACGATTCTTCCTACTTTCACCAACATTCGAAGGCACACACGTGCGTAAGTATAATCCGAATCGCACATTCTCGAAGTGACCAATTCCCAAGAATACCAAGCTATAAGCGAAGCGATTAAGAAAAATACGAGAAGAGTGAGAGGACTTACAAGTACCGGTCGCCGTGATGATGGCGAGTAGTGATCGTGGGCAAATGACAACTCAATCGACCCAAAGACCGGCGGCTAGGTATCCATAAACCTAAGCTCGATACCATATTCGTAACACCCCCAAGTTATTCGGGGTATATTACGGCGCCGTGAGCCTCCGTGGGACCCACAAGGCTAAACATACGCGGAACTATAAACTTGACCGAGAAGGTCTACATACAATGGAAAGAAAGACGATACAAATGGTATTCAAAACCATAACCAATGAAACCATATACATCCTTGCACAAATCAATACCTCGGCAACACAGTAGGAACATCAAGAAGCGAAATATAATACTCGAGTATTTAAAAATCCATTCCAAGACAACAACCTTTGAATGGAGGAATCGAAAATAAGGAGACAAAACACGGTATCACACTTGCCCATCATCTTCATGCCGACCGGTACCGCTGTCCGCTCTCCTGGAACCTGAAATACATGAAACGTATTTCCCCCCATAAAGGGGTTAGCCGTCGAATAGCTAGTGCAAGTATAACAATATGAAACATAATACTTCTCGACAATAAAGTAAAAGTAATCCGTCAATTCATCAATATCCGTCAATTCATCAATTTAAGACTAGTATTCCGGAATAACTAAATCTCATAGCATCACATCAAGACGTATATGAATACCGTGGAACCGCACCAGAGGCTACGGAACCCTTAGGGGACCTGTCGGCCCGCCCCAAAGTGGTTCGTTCATATCATCCGTCATCAATACATATATGAATACCGTGGAACCGCACCAGAGGCTACGGAACCCTCAGAGGACCCGTCGGTCCGTCCCGGAGTGGTTAATTCATATTATCCATGGAATCGCACCAGAGGCTACGAAACCCTCAGAGGACCCGTCGGTCCGTCCCGGAGTGGATATAAATAAGCATGCCATTAATATTTCATACTTTCAAAGTCGAGAACGCACATTCATAAATATATACTTGCCTTTGAGACATCGAGAAATCGAACGGAGGAAAGGTATGAGTTCGGTAGGTCCGAGAACGCGCTTCCGGCACCTAAACGATTCGCAAGGAATATGACAATTAATTATCCATACTCAAATTACACGAAGAGACTCCCGAAACTCGCCTACGATTCATGTATATTCGTATATAAACAACAACAAGGGCGGACCACAACCAAACCCTCTCGATTCCGTAAAAATCACGAAATATACCATGATTCCGTAGGGAAATTAAGAATACCAACAAGATTAATCATATTCATCATGAATTAATCGACAAAACAGAACGAATCGGACAAAAACGTGAAAACCCCCAATTTTACCAAAAGTAGGGTTCTAAAGATCTAACCTTGATTCGCTGGATCAAGGGATGATATCGGACGAACGATTGATGATATAACCCAAAGAACTCCATGGATATGTTGTTAAACAACATGGCTTCAAGCTTAGAACACGCCCAGCTGCGGAAGAGGAGAAGAAGAAGGTGAAGAATGGCGATAAAAACGTCTGCAGGGCCTTTTATAGGGGTTGACTGCCCTGCCGGACACGGCCCGTGCCGATCGGCACGGTCGTGTCGCACTGGCCGGCGAGGACTCGACCGTGTCTCGCTTGACACGGTCGCGGCGTGGAGGGCCTTCCGATAGTGACCCGTCCAAGCGGCGACTCGGCATGACTCGGCCGTGTCCGAACACGGTCGGGCGTGTCAGCGATCGGTTACGGCTTATCCGGAAGAGTTCGACTCGGCCGTGCAGGGCGACACGGTCGGGTCTGAGGTAGAGACCCGGCATTTCGGACGAAATGCAGCCGCGGGCGTGTCGGACGACACGGCCGAGTTCGGCCGGCGATGATCGGCAATAACTGAAAAAATGAGCGGGTGAGCTAAAACGACCATAACTCTCTCGTCCGGACTCCGATTGACTCACCGTTCGAACCATTGGAAAGCTAACTCGATGCTCTATAATATTGTAAATGTTTAGAATTTTTGGAGTTACCAAAAATTAACTGTGATCTAACAAAGTCGAACTCATACTTAGAAAAGTCGTTTAGTAATCCTGAACTCAACAAAACGACACGAAAGAACACGAATACGAACCGAAGATACGGTTACGAAGTACTCACAAAGACGAATCTAAGAGCTAGTAGAACACACGATTCCGACCACCCGAAGGCTCGAAATTCGACAACGGAAGGTAATTACCCCAAACTTTGGGAAATTACGAAAATGCCCCAAATGCCCGAAAATCACCATACGACAACGAATAATCAAACCGAAGCTCACAACACGTATAACAACGTTAAATGAACTTACGAAAAACCCCAAACGACAGTTTCGAACGAGATTCGCAAGAACCGAACTCAAGCGTGGAAAAGTCGCTAAAAAGCACGGAATTCAACAGAACGATACCGAAACGAACTCGGATGACAAAAAGTGTAGAATTAATCATTCTCAGGATGACGAAACGGTCCCAAGAAATTCGTCAAAATAGACTTCCGCCAAAAAAAATAGAAAATTTTCGGGGATCAAAATTACGGGTATTACAACACTAAAAGCGTGTCAAATATCACCTTAGGTGATTTTGTCAAAAGGTGATTGATATGAGGGGATTTGATGGATAATATATTTAGAAGACCACATCTCGTTGCTTGAGAGAGAACTCACGTTTTTGTAAGTAGAAGGAGAGAGGAAAAGTTTTTTCCAAGGCTTCATACTATTCATCATCATCTTCACAACATTCATAAGTTTTTCTTGGAGAAAAATATTTTTGAGATAGAGAGATACTAGATTAAACACTTAGAGTGTTGTAATCTTGAGTTGCATAGCTTCTATAACCTTGTTCTATCCGTATCCTTGGAGGATAACGAGGTTTAGTCATTCCGGTCGTTTTTCCGGCGCGTGGCAAGTAGAGACGCGATGCTTTCGGTGTTGGATCGTTCAAGAGCTTAGAGCGGATTGGACTCGTAGAGATCAAACTAAAGCTTGGGGAATAGCTCAAGAGAAGGTTACCATTTAATCAACGGACTTCGAGGGTTAGTTTCTTATGACTCTTGCTTTTAGTTTATATAATCGTATATACGTAGCTCGATCGATCCTCGTAGGATTCGGATCAAATTAATTTTCGTTTTACCGCTTCCGCTGGGCCTTCGTTTTAGGCACCAAATCCCAACAGTGGTATCGGAGCATAGGTCTTGCGATCGTATATATGATATTGGCATTTGGAATGCTCGATTAGATGGTGAATGATTTGGAATCATTTTAGTCATAATCGTGGTATATGTTTTTTGTTCGTAATAATTGTATTTTTCGTAAGTTTATGTCTAAATATAAATCTTAAATTTCTGGGAAATATGATTTATATTGAAGATATGAAAGTCTAAAAATATAGATATTGGATATCCGGTCGAAAATCTAACTCCGAATCGTCGTCGGACGACTTTTCGGACAAAGGGCAGGAAGCTGCCAGGGTGACTCGGCCTTGTCTGGTGACACGGGCCGTGTCCGGCAGTCCCCAGGCCACTGCCAGGCAGACACGACCGTGTCAGGAGACATGGGCCGTGCCTGGCCGGCAGCTGCCGAGCGTGACTCGGCCATGCCAGGCATGTCTGCCGGAAAGCTGCCGAGGGTGACTCGGTTAGGCAGCCCATTTTCGCCCCGGCTCGATTTTTCCGTGTATTCTTAAAAATTAATCTCCCGCATGTTAAATTGGATTTAATATGATTAAAATGATTTATGTTATTTCATTTTATAAGGAAAATTTGATTAATTGGAATATTTATTGTCGACCGAATTATTTTGAACGTTTTCATATTACCGATTGTGTGAATCAATTTGATCGGTTCGTATTGTTGATTGGATCAAGGTATCTCTACGCTTTCCATTTATTTAGTATTTATTGGATGAATGCTTTTGAATGGGGATGTGGTTCGTGGACTTAGTTTTTGAATCGTTCGTTTTATTCGATTGGGTTGTAAAGGCCGTTTTGAGCCTATTTATTTTACTAGAAAAAAATTTGTATCTAGGATGCAATTTTCAATGTAAAATTTATATGTAATGACGAAGACCGGAGGAAGATCCATTTCGAGAAGACGTAGATTCAAGACGAAGACTTGTAATTAGATTACAGAGTTTTTGTTTTCTTAGAACGGTCCATGAACCACATGTTGGTAGCAACTAGGCTGTGAATGGTTGTTTCATATTGTATGAATGCCACAAACGCGCTTAACTGATTAATGTGCAAAGTGTAACGTTAATCGCAAAAATTCTCCCACGACAAATTATTAAGTTTATAAGGTTTCAAGGTTTTCCTTCCCTCCATCGAGTTTTTGGGAAATTGAAATCCAAACCGGATGTGCTATGCTTCCGAGTTATCGGGGTAGTCGTTCGGGAAGGACGGATAAATTACCGGGAGCGCATTGGATGCCTTCGGTTGGAGCAAATTTTATCCCTAGAAACCTGATAGGTTGCCGGATAAGATTCAATTGTGAAACCGATTTGCGTCGATGGTATAAACTTAACTTGTTCACGAACCATAGAAACCGTATAGGTTGAGGGGAGTGAACAAAGGGAAAAAGAAGATCGAATCATCCATTAGACGGGTTGGTGTTGGACACCACTTTCTGAAAATTAATAGACTAGAAACCTGTTCGGTTGCCCTCTATTAAGATTTATAAAGAACTCGATCACCACTATGAAGTAGAGCGACGATACTTCCGGATTTCACATGGGAGTGTGTTATTCCGATAAAAATAGTGGGAGCTAGGTAACAAGAATAGAAAAGACCTTAATTCTATACTCAGATCATAATATAACAAGTCACTAATTAATCTGTTATACTTAATACAGACAAATCTCAATATGACAATGAATCCACTCGCAATTCTACTCGAAAAGAACACCTTAATGGGACCTAACTTTGTGGATTGGCTCCGCAATCTGATGATTGTCCTTAGTATAGAGGCACTGGGATACGTCTTGGAGACGGACATTCCGGTGCCTCCTGTGCGGACCCGAGCCAATCAGGAAAAGATTGAAAACCACGAAAAGTGGGTTAAGGATTACGTGAAAGTCCGTGCTTATATGATGGCTTCCATGTCTAATGAGCTTCAGAGAGCTCATGAGAAAATGACTTCTGCTAGGCAGATTCTATCTCAATTAACCGAGCTTTATGGTGAGCACATCAGAACTGCTAGATATGAGATATCCAAGCAACTGTTCGGTGCAAGGATGAAGGAAGGTGAGAAGGTTGGGGAACACGTCCTCAAAATGATATCCATGATCGAGAGATTGGAGGCTCTTGATTTTAAAATGGATACTTCTCTCCAAACCGACCTTATCCTACGCCTCTCCCCGATTCCTTCTCACGCTTTGTTATGAACTTCAACCGCAATGAGATTGCATGTAATTTAGTGGGCTAATGAACAAACTTGTGACCGCTCGGTCTCGAGATGAAGACTCAGTGGATGAAGGAGTGCTCTTGTGATTTCTTACGGACCTCGGAGGTCTAAGAACAAGAAGAAAAAGACCAAGAAGCAAACTGGACCACAAGTTAAGGACCTTAAGGGTAAGGGCAAGGCCCCGATGGTTCCGAAGAACAAGAAGAAGAAGGATACTTGTCTCAAGTGCGGTGAGCTGGGCCACTGGGCTAGAGACTGTCCGATTCTTCATGGCACTTCAGGTACAGAACTTTTAGTTTTGGAAACAAATTGTTCTGCTACTGTATTTTCCACTTCCTGGATACTTGATTCTGGTGCTAGTTCTCATATTTGTACCGTGAATCAGGATCTGGAACAAAGTAGGAAGCTTGGAGCTGGAGAAGTTATGATCACAGTCGGAAGCGGGCATAGTGTCGAGGCGACCGACATAGGATCACTTCTTTTGGGTTTAGAATCCGGCTTTGTTTTGACTTTAGAAGATGTACTTGTTTTGCCCAAAGGGTACAAAAACATTGTATCCATTCCGGTCATAGACCGAAAAGGCTTTTCATTTTTCATTGGTGATGGTTCCTGCAAAATTTATTTTAGAAATAAACTAGTGGTACTGCTACATTGTTGAATGGATTATATCATCTAAATCTCAGCAACAAAGTAGTTGTGAATACTATGACTAGAAAACGTGGTAGGGATGAAACCAATCAAGTTTTGAAATGGCATCTAAGACTTGGTCATGTTGGTCAGACCAATGTTTACAAGATGGAAAAAGATGGACTTATGGGTCCATTGGGATCGGATCCCTTTCCTACTTGTGAATCTTGCCTTAAAGGCAAAATGACTAAGTCCCCATTCACAGGGACTTTTGAAAGAGCCGCTGATAAACTGGGATTAATCCATACCGACGTATGTGGTGCTTTGGAAGCAGCACGTGACAGATATCAATATTTCATTACATTTACAGATGACCATACTAGGTATGGTTATGTATACTTAATGAAACATAAATCCGAGGCCTTTGAGAAATTCCAGGAATTCAAGGCCCTAGTCAAGAAACAAACTGGTAATCATATCAAAGCACTTCGGTCGGACCGAGGTGGCGAGTATATGAGTACGGAGTTTGACGAGTTCCTTAAGGAACATGGAATAGTTTCACAACTAACACCTCCAGGTACTCCTCAGTTAAATGGTGTGTTAGAAAGAAGGAACCGAACCTTGTTGAACATGGTCCGTTCCATGCTGGGCTATACTGACTTGCCGATTTACCTGTGGGGTTATGCACTCCTGACTGCCGCTTACATCTTGAACATATGTCCTTCCAAATCCGTTCCTAAAACTCCACATGAGATGTGGGAGGGCAGGAAACCAAGTCTTAATCACATTAGGATTTGGGGATGTCCCGCTTATCTCAAGAAGACTAAGGTGGAGAAGTCGGAAGCTAGGTCCTCGAAGGGACGTTTCATTGGATTCCCATCTGGGACGATGGGATATCTATTCTACATGCCCGAAGATCGAAAGATCGTTGTTGCTTTACAAGCACACTTCCTGGAAGATGAGTTCATTCAGGAAGGCGGAGCAGGTAGAAGTATTTCTTTAGAAGAATACAATGAAACTCCTCGGGAGACACCTGTGCAAGAAACTAGAACCGAACCTTCTGAAACACAAGTACAACCACCTCGTAGGTCTAGTAGGGTGTCTCATTTACCTGAGAGGTATGGGCTTGTGCACTTGGAGGAGCTGGGTCTCCATGAGGTTCCAAGTGATAGCCAAGAGACCGACCCGACGACCTATGACCAAGCAATGGTGGATGTAGACTCCGCGAAATGGCGTGAAGCTATGGAAGCTGAGATAGACTCGATGCATGTAAATCAGGTCTGGACTCTAGTAGACCGCCCCAAGGGCATAATGCCTATTGGGAACAAGTGGATCTACAAGAGAAAGACTGATGGTGATGGCAAGGTTAACGCCTATAAGGCCAGGCTTGTGGCAAAAGGTTATACCCAGAAGGAAGGGATCGATTACCACGATACCTTCTCGCCCGTAGCCATGATCAAGTCTATTCGCATGATGCTTGCTATAGCTGCCTACCACGATTATGAGATATGGCAAATGGACGTAAAGACGGCTTTCCTTAATGGATTCCACGAGGAGGAAATCTATATGGAGCAGCCTAAAGGCTTTGTGTCCGAAGTTGATATTCAGAAAGTGTGCAAGCTTCAGCGTTCCATTTATGGACTGAAGCAAGCGTCGCGTAGTTGGAACCTTCGTTTTGACGAGGCGGTCAAAGAGTTTGACTTCGTGCAAAATGAAGAGGAACCTTGTGTATACAAGAGGGTTAGTGGGAGCAAGATCGCATTCTTAGTACTATATGTGGATGATATTCTGCTAATAAGAAATGATGTGGGAATGATCAGTTCTGTGAAAGCTTGGCTTTCGAGTAATTTCTCCATGAAAGACTTGGGAGAAGCTACCTATATTCTTGGTATTCGACTCTACCGGGATAGAGCGAAGAGAACAATAGGTCTTTCCCAAGCCCTCTATATAGATAAAATCTTAAAGCGATTTAAGATGGATGATTCTAAAAGAGGGTTCCTACCGATGCGACATGGAATAAAACTCACCTTGAAGATGTGTCCTCAAAATGAGGAACAACGAAAGGAAATGAGTAATATACCATATGCTTCGGCCGTGGGTAGCCTTATGTATGCTACGTTGTGTACAAGACCTGACATCGCGCATGCTGTAAGCGTGGTGAGTAGGTTTCAGGCAAACCCAGGTAGGGAACATTGGACTGCTGTAAAGAACGTTCTCAAGTACTTAAGAAGGACTAGAGATATGGTTCTTGTAATATCCGCAATTTTCGATTTCCGGTAAATTTCTTTTTCGGCCGGAGTCCATTTTGAAGACTCTCTCATGACCGTTTCGTCATTTCGAGAATGATTAATTCTGCACTTTTTGTCATCCGAGTTCATTTCGGTATCGTTTTGTTGAGTTCCGAGCTTTTTAGCGACTTTTCCGCACTTGAGTTCGATTCTTGCGAATCTCGTCCGAAACTGTTGTTTCGAGTTTTTCATAATTTCATTCAATGTTATTATTCATGTTGCGAGCTTTGGTTTGGTGTTTCGATCGCGTATCATGATTTTCGGACGTTTTGGGCCATTTTCGTAATTTCCCAAAGTTTTGGGTAATTACTTCCGTTGTCGAATTCCGAGCCTTCGGGTGGTCGGAATCGTGTGTTCTCTTAGTGCTCGGATTCGTCTTTGCGAGTACTTCGTAACCGTATCTTCGATTCGTACTCAGGTTCGGGTTTCGGGGTCGTTCGGGCCGTCGGAGTTGGTCCCGGCCGAGTCATGGCCGGGCATCTTTGGAGCAGGCCGGCCACTGGCGAGTAACGTCACGGTAGTGCTCGGCCGTTACGTCGTAAGGCGATTACGTCACGTAAGGCCACGGCGTAACGCACGTAACGTTTCCGGCATTTCGAGCGATGTGTTCGGCCATGGCGATTCGTCGTAAGCCATGGCGATTCGTACGTAACGTGGCCGTGATCGAGCTATTTAAGGCACAGCGGCGTATTTTCACCCAGTTTCTCATTCCTTTTCTTCCCGTACGCGACTGTGGGTGTATACATCATGGAGACATGATGTTGTTCTTTCAATCCATGAAGTTTTGAGGCTCATATCATCAATCATCCCTCCTATAACATCCTCCGATCTACCGAATCAGGTCAGATTTCCTAGAAATCTAGTTTTGGGGAATTTGGGTATTTTGGTTGTTTTCATCCGATTAATCCGATTTAACTTAGGGTTATGATGGATTGATGATTATTTAGATATATTATATAATTTCCTTTATTATTCCATGGTTGGATCGTATCGATTCGTCGATTTGGTCGAGTTCTTGATCGACGCCTTGAAGGTGTCCGGTAGAATGTCATAGAGGGGTTTTCGGGCGTTCTACGATTATTCTTCCTCGTATGATCGATGATTTATTGATTATATGTTGTTAGGGTCGAATTCTTGTGAAGAACTCGAGTCGGAACCCTTCCGTTCGTCGTTTTCTTCAAGTTCTCGATCGTGGGTGTATTCATTTCCTTTGCCGGGGAATCGTAGGTGTTCGAGGTGTCCCGACTGAGCCGTGATTGTAAGAGTGTCCGGTATCGATTATCGAGGCAAGTATCTTGCCCATACATTATGTGTTTTGTGGATATAATGGTTGTTAATCGTCGATATGTGCTAAATAAATATTCATAACCATCTTTTTCAAAAGTATCGGTATATTTACCATCATGGTTTTCTTAAAGACGACTCGTGTGTTCCGAGAATTAATATGCTTAATTGAATACATGTATTAATGTTGAGTATAAGATCGTAATACTTTCGTGTGATGCCATTGTGTGTGATTACGTCGTCGGTAAGTTTTGAAGTTTAATCCTTTGTTTAAGCTGTACATGGAGACATGTCGTTATCGATGAATTATGTGAATTTATGTGATATTGATTGTGCCGTTCGGTGCTGTTGGAATAGTGTGCTTTCTTGTTGATAGTATTAGTTCTGAATATGTGAGTATATGTTGGATGAACTGGCCATTCTAGTAAGGTACCTCGACTATATATACTGTGATTGAGCTTCGAGGCTTGTGGTTTGCAACTGTGATTTTGGAACGTGTGTGTGTGTTGTTCCTTCCAACCTGAGTGTCCGTCGGGATGTCCGGGGTCGATACTAAGGGTACGGCCACGGAAGTGGACTTGGGTGCGTGTGTGGATGAACTTCCACCGGAGTGTCGATGGGATGTCCGGGGGTCGATACTAAAGGGTACGGCCGCGAGTGGTTTCCACCGGAGTGTCCGACGGGATGTCTGGGGGTCGATACTAAGGGGTACGGCCGCGGGTTACCAGTTGTGGTTTTCATCTTGAGGATGACGTTGATGTTTTCGTTAATTGTGATATTGTCCGGAGTATCACAATGCTTTGTGCTTGGGGTCGAGAGACATTATATATCGAGTCTTGGTGCTTGGCTAGAATGGCATAAGAATAATGTGTTATGTGTAATGTGTCCTTGTAAGTGAATTGAAATGGATGATCGGGTCGTGGACCCTGTGTTTTGTGACCGGAATGGTTTGGTCGTGGACCCCGTGTTTTGTTAAACGGATTTGTATTTTGAAAAATGAACTTTGGGGCTGTGACCCTAAATGGCTTTGGAGGAATTAAGAACATTTTCAATTTCTAATGTTTTTAAAACTCCCGAGATTTGGAAATGTTTTCAAAGTGCTTACTTACTTTGTTTCTACTTTCAAGACTTGAACTATTTTTAACTAAATATACCTCGGGAAGTCTTTCGTTGTATTCTCGGAATGTGTTGTGTATGGCTCGTATTTGCACTTTATACTTGCACTAGCGAAACAGTGGAGTTTTGCTAACCCCCGAGTAATCGGGGGGTGGATATGTGTATTGTGTCCAGGTACATGCAGGTTTTCGGGAGCAAGACACAGGATCGACATGAGGGATGATGAAAGATGAATGATACTAATCACACGAAGGCCAGTTTTGGGTTCAGTTAGTCGGAGTCCATTGTATTGTCTTTTCCGCTGTCTTATTGTTCGTTGTTGCAAGTATTTTACCCTTGTGTGGGTATGAGTCTGGATGAGTTTATGTATTTTGATTTGTAAGTCAGTGACGAAAGACCAAATCGGTCTATTGGTCCGTTATTTTGATTCGTCGGTATGTAATGTAATGTGTTGTTTTGATGTCTAGCCTGGTGGATCCTCGCGGAGAGGGTCTGCGGCGTGTAATATTCCCGGTTCGATCTGGGGATGTTACATTTATGGTATCAGAGCTTAGGTTGAGGAAACCTAGGCTGTCGGGTCGAGTTATGTGTTGTTGAGTCTTGTTTTGTCAGATTTTGTCTGACTGAATCGTGTCGCGACGCGTCGTCTGGGATGTCGGCCGTGATTAGTATCAGGGTGCAGCCATCATCTTCGTGCGGTCTGTGGATGTAAGTCTCCCTACTACATGTTATACCACGAGCTATACGAGCCTGTATGATTCTGTGTTATGTAGTAGTATTTGAAGGTGCATCGTGAGTAAGTGACATATATTTGTTGATTCCCGTTTTGTGCTAGAATGAAGAATGATCTTGCTAAATATATCCTTATATGAACTGTTTCTATTGCAAGAGTAACAACCTCGGAATTTTTAGTTTCGAAGGCTTCCGGGGAGCCACGTAAATTTTTAAAATGTTCTCCAAGGGAGGAAAATTTTTGATTTTTGTATGATGACCTCAAGGTCTAAAATTTTTAGACTTCAAACTACCGATATTTCATTCTCATCTCATACTATAAGTTTTCAAAACTCGAGTTTTTAACTCAAATAAGGTCTTCAAAATATACTCAAGACGTGACTCTCGTTTGTAACTTTTCGGTTTCATGAATGTTGGTCAGAAGATGCGTATTGATGATGCTCTCGTTGTTAAGCAATGGTGCCAGTTTTATGATTAAAATAGTAACGTGAAAGTTGAGTCCATCGGTATGTATGTGTTGAGATAGTCCTCTTTATTGAGAAGTAAAATTTTTGTTTTTGGTAGGATGATTTTCTTTTGATGGTTGCTTGTGAGATGTTATAATTATGTGAATCGATGACATTTAGACTCGTATGTTGTTGCTTATTTGTAACCTTCGAGTCTAGTATTACCTCATATATGTTTGCAATCGTGTCGGTGATTAGAGCAGTTAGCACAGGCTTAATACGAGCCTAACGCGCGCTAACGTGGCGTGTTTAGCGCACGTTAATCTTTGTTGTAACGCGCGCTAATCAACCTGGGCAGAGGCTATGGAACCGCATTATAGCCGTTAGGTCTAACTTTTGCGGCCAATCACCTGTAGTTGTATTCTCTACGTGGTGTTTAGTGATAACAACTGTTGTGCGTGAATGTGTGTTAAGACTTTTCGTATTGCTAGGTGATATTTGATTGTGTTTGATGAATTGATAAATTATGTCTGCTGTGTGTGTTCAAAAACACTTTCCTGGAAACTTCACAAAGTTTTGACGGTTCGAGTAATCGGCGGCTCCATGTATACTTTGAAAATTATTTGGAATTGACAAGCCGGCCTTGGATTCTCAAATAAAACCTCGATGGTATTTGAAAGAGTTGTTTTAAAGTACATGTAGACATTTTGTAAAATATTACCGTCGTTGATGTTTGTCAAGTGTTGGGAGAATTTTCGAAAATGATTTTTAACGTATTGTTGTATTTTCAAATAATTCGAGTGAATGATTTTCAAAAATCTTTCACACCATAAAAATATTTTATTTCAAAAACCAATGCGATTTTTATTTTCAAAAATATATAGTGAAAGATGAAAAATCTCACTCGATGTAAAGTTCAAACTCGGATTTGGAAATGTTAGAGTATGTAAGAATGATTTGATGATCTTGCATGGTTAACTTGTTAGTTGTTAACGGTGATGATGATACGTAGGGGCGTGATGACTTCAAATGATTTCAAATGAGACGGTTAAAGTATGTTGTTTACAAGTTTTGATGAAACAACCCGAGGTACCAAAAGTACTTTTAAAGTTTATTTTAAATACCATACAAATCCAAGGATTTTCAAAAGATTTCCTTTAAAAGGATACCTCGTGGATTTTCTTTTCGAGTTGTTATTGGTTACCTTATGTGATATGTCGTGCTGAGTTGGTACTTTAGTATAATATTTTGCGAAGTTGTGCAATCGTATTGAGTGGGAATCCGCTTAGTATGCCGATGGGCAGAGGACGCAGTCGTGACCACGATACTAATGGCCATGAAGATCGGATGTGGACCAAGAGGATATGGTCGGGTAGGTTGCTATTCCAGCACTTTGTTCTCGTTGTTTAGGTTTCGGGACGAAACCTCTTTTAAAGGTGATATGATGTAATACCCGCATTTTTCTTTCTTTCTCTTCTGTTTCGTCCAACCGTATCGACTCGACTGTGTTCGTTGATGCTTCTGACCTGGTGTTGTTTCTCGCCTTTGTCATTCGAGCGAGTTCTGATATTGTCCCAAATTGATCTATATATCGTTGTGACCTTTCCAAGTTCGGAAAATTAGTCTCGTTTTCGATCTTCCAACCCTTGGGCGGTGGAATTCAGTATTTGTTCAGTGATTGGCTCGCGTTTTGATTGATGTACCATTGGGTTGGTCAATCATATTGATTTTCGTCCGTTGTGTTTTGTGATTGTTCGGATAATTGACTTGATTGTATTATCCATTTGATGACGCTTGTCACTTGTTGGTTTTGTTATATCCCTAACGGCGACGTCGTGTTGGTCGTCGTGGAGCGTGTTTTCATGCTGTATATTCCTTTGCGTTGCTTGTAACGTTTCGGCGATGGGCGTAAGTTACGCGTTTCCTTGCGTATCTCGTTGAGTTTTCCTGGCGGGATATTGCTTCTCCCTACTTGTTTTAAGTTTCGGGACGAAACTTCTTTTAAGGAGGGTAGAATGTAATATCCGCAATTTTCGATTTCTGGTAAATTTCTTTTTCGGCCGGAGTCCGTTTTGACGACTTTCTCATGACCGTTTCGTCATTTCGAGAATGATTAATTCTGCACTTTTTGTCATCCGAGTTCGTTTCGGTATCGTTTTGTTGAGTTCCGAGCTTTTTAGCGACTTTTCCGCACTTGAGTTCGATTCTTGCGAATCTCGTCCGAAACTGTTGTTTCGAGTTTCTCGTAATTTTATTCAATGTTATTATTCATGTTGCGAGCTTTGGTTTGGTGTTTCGATCGCGTATCGTGATTTTCGGACGTTTTGGGCCATTTTCGTAATTTCCCAAAGTTTTGGGTAATTACTTCCGTTGTCGAATTCCGAGCCTTCGGGTGGTCGGAATCGTGTGTTATCTTAGTGCTCGGATTCGTCTTTGCGAGTACTTTGTAACCGTATCTTCGATTCGTACTCAGGTTCGGGTTTCGGGGTCGTTCGGGCCGTCGGAGTTGGTCCCGGCCGAGTCATGGCCGGGCATGCTCGAGCCAGGCCGGCCCTGGCCGAGTAACGTACGGTAGTGCTCGGCCGTTACGTACGTAAGGCGATTACGTACATAAGGCCCTGGCCGTAACGCACGTAACGCTTCCGGTATTTCGAGCGTGTGTTCGGCCATGGCCGGTTACGTACGTAAGCCATGGCCGGTTACGTACGTAACCCGGCCGGCAGTCGGCCTATTTAAGGCCTGGCAGCGTATTTTTCACCCAGTTTCTCATTCCTTTTCTTCCCGTACGCGACTGTGGGTGTATACATCATGGAGACATGATGTTGTTCTTTCAATCCATGAAGTTTTGAGGCTCATATCATCAATCATCCCTCCTATAACATCCTCCGATCTACCGAATCAGGTTAGATTTCCTAGAAATCTAGTTTTGGGGAATTTGGGTATTTTGGTTGTTTTCATCCGATTAATCCGATTTAACTTAGGGTTATGATGGATTGATGATTATTTAGATATATTATATAATTTCCTTTATTATTCCATGGTTGGATCGTATCGATTCGTCTATTTGGTCGAGTTCTTGATCGACGCCTTGAATGTGTCCGGTAGAATGTCATAGAGGGGTTTCGGGCGTTCTACGATTATTCTTCCTCGTATGATCGATGATTTATTGATTATATGTTGTTAGGGTCGAATTCTTGTGAAGAACTCGAGTCGGAACCCTTCCGTTCGTCGTTTTCTTCAAGTTCTCGATCGTGGGTGTATTCATTTCCTTTGCCGGGGAATCGTAGGTGTTCGAGGTGTCCCGACTGAGCCGTGATTGTAGGAGTGTCCGATATCGATTATCGAGGCAAGTATCTTGCCCATACATTACGTGTTTTGTGGATATAATGGTTGTTAATCTTCGATATGTGCTAAATAAATATTCATAACCATCTTTTTCAAAAGTATCGGTATATTTACCATCATGGTTTTCTTAAAGACGACTCGTGTGTTCCGAGAATTAATATGCTTAATTGAATACATGTATTAATGTTGAGTATAAGATCGTAATACTTTCGTGTGATGCCATTGTGTGTGATTACGTCGTCGGTAAGTTTTCAAGTTTAATCCTTTGTTTAAGCTGTACATGGAGACATGTCGTTATCGATGAATTATGTGAATTTATGTGATAATGGTTGTGCCGTTCGGTGCTGTTGGAATAGTGTGCTTTCTTGTTGATAGTATTAGTTCTGAATATGTGAGTATATGTTGGATGAACTGGCCATTCTAGTAAGGTACCTCGACTATATATACTGTGATTGACCTTCGAGGCTTGTGGTTTGCAACTGTGATTTTGGAACGTGTGTGTGTGTTGTTCCTTCCACCCGGAGTGTCCGACGGGATGTCTGGGGGTCGATACTAATGGGTACGGCCACGGAAGTGGACTTGGGTTCGTCTGTGGATGAACTTCCACCCGGAGTGTCCGACGGGATGTCTGGGGGTCGATACTAAGGGGTACGGCCGCGGAAGTGGTTTCCCACCCGGAGTGTCCGACGGGATGTCTAGGGGTCGATACTAAGGGGTACGGCCGCGGGTTACCAGTTGTGGTTTTCATCTTGAGGATGACGTTGATGTTTTCGTTAATTGTGATATTGTCCGGAGTATCACAATGCTTTGTGCTTGGGGTCGAGAGACATTATATATCGAGTCTTGGTGCTTGGCTAGAATGGCATAAGAATAATATGTTATGTGTAATGTGTCCTTGTAAGTGAATTGAAATGGATGATCGGGTCGTGGACCCTGTGTTTTGTGACCGGAATGGTTGGGTCGTGGACCCCGTGTTTTGTTAAACGGATTTGTATTTTGAAAAATGAACTTTGGCTGTGACCCTAAATGGCTTTCGAGGAATTAAGAACATTTTCAATTTCTAATGTTCTTAAAACTCCCGAGATTTGGAAATGTTTTCAAAGTGCTTACTTACTTTGTTTCTACTTTCAAGACTTGAACTATTTTTAACTAAATATACCTCGGGAAGTCTTTAGTTGTATTCTCGGAATGTGTTGTGTATGGCTCGTATTTGCACTTTATACTTGCACTAGCGAAACAGTGGAGTTTTGCTAACCCCCGAGTAATCGGGGGGTGGATATCTGTATTGTGTCCAGGTACATGCAGGTTTTCGGGAGCAAGACACAGGATCGACACGAGGGATGATGAAAGACGAATGATACTAATCACACGAAGGCCGCTTTGGGTTCATTAGTCGAGTCCATTGTATTGTCTTTTCCGCTGTCTTATTGTTCGTTGTTGCAAGTATTTTACCCTTGTGTGGGTATGAGTCTGGATGAGTTTATGTATTTTGATTTGTAAGTCAGTGACGAAAGACCAAATCGGTCTATTGGTCCGTTATTTTGATTCTTCGGTATGTAATGTAATGTGTTGTTTTGATGTCTAGCCTGGTGGATCCTCGCGGAGAGGGTCTGCGGCGTGTAATATTCCCGGTTCGATCTGGGGATGTTACAGTTCTTATGTATGGCGGTGGAGAATTGGATGTGGTGGGATTCACTGATTCGGACTTCCAAGGACTGAAGGACGATTCGATGTCTACTTCTGGCTACATATTTACTCTTAATGGAGGAGCAGTATCTTGGCGTAGCGCCAAGCAAAGCGCGTGTAATATCCGCAATTTCGAATTTCGGTAATTTTCTTTTTTCGGAGGAAGTTTGTTTTGACAACTCTATCATGACCGTTTCGTCATTCCGAGAATGATTAATTCTGCACTTTTTGTCATCCGAGTTCGTTTCGGTGTCGTTTTATTGAGTTCCGTGTCCTTAATCGACCTTTCCACGTGGGAGTTCGACTTTGTAAAGTCATCATTAATTCTTGGAAACTCCAAAAATTCTGAATCTTCGCAACATTATAGATCATTAAGTTAGCTTTCCAATGGTTCAAACGGTGAGTCAATCGGAGTCCAGACGAAGGAGTTATGGTCGAAATAGCTAAGACTACACGATGTGCCTTTTCGTGTTGGAGCGGGCTGTACCGTGTGCCGCGGCACACTTCAGCTGTGCCGCAGCACTAAGCTGATTCCTGGGCGTTTTTTTTGGCCCTGGTCCGCGGCACACTCATCCTGTGCCGCGGCACACGGGCTTTTTCTGCGTTTTTTTAGCAGATTTTCGAGGAGAAAACTTCATTTTTCTCCTCTCTTCTTCCTCCTTCCATCTAGGGCGATTTGTGGGCGATTTTTGGGCGATTTGAGTGCTCCCAAACTTGTAGAGATCATCCACCTCAAGTCTTTTTGTAGATTTTCGACCTCTACTTGAATCCTTCATCCAAATCAAGGTATTTTGGCTTGAACCCATGTTTTTGTAGATTTGGGGATTTTCCTTTTTGATTTCGATTCCAATCCGTTTTTGATCAATTAATTGTTGTATAAACGTTGTTTTGAACTTGTTCTATGGATTGGATACTCGTATCTTTGGTTCGTTCGACCAGAGGGGTGATTTCTTTGTTCTTGAAGGGTCTTGAACATTTAATGTTTGATTAAATGTTCGAATGAGTTCCCTTTGATAGTTTGTTGGGATTTCCGTTGTTTTCGGCCTTGATTCTCGTCGTAATCATGTTTTATTATTCCTTACGGAGGATTATAGGTGCTCGATGATTCCGATGTTGAATTCCGTTGGTGATTGATGATTCATGTGGTGTTTTCTCGTAGTAATTTCGGTGCTATCGCGTTCTAGATAGTGTTCGGGAAATTGAGGGCTACCCAGCCGTATCCGTTCATTTTTCCATTGCTCGTGATATCGAGGCAAGTACCTTGTCCATACTATTCTTGTTTTGTGAATATGATAATTGGTGATCGTCTTTATATATTTGTTTGATTGTTTAAAACGAGATTTCAAAAGATTTGGTTAGCCTTGTTAAAGGCCCTCTTTCAAAATCGTGTGTGTTTTGTGATTGGTGTGTTTCTCGAATGAGTATGTGAATCTTATGGACATGTTTGGTGTTGATGATGCACTTGGTATTTGCGTGTGGACGTATATTGTTTCATTTCGGTGCATTGTGGTTGACATGTTGTTTTACTAAGTGTTTGATGCCTCTGGGTGAATTGTTTGGATATCCTCGGTGTGATATGTTACTCGTGCTTGAGTTTGTTTAGCTAGCCATCTCGGGAGGGTCCTTCGAGGCCTCGGGCGGGAATCAATGATATGACTCTGTTCCCAAGGCGATGCTATGTGTTGTGATTTGTTTAGCTAGCCAGCTCGGGAGGGTCCTTCGAGGCCTCGGGCGGGAATCAATGATATGACTCTGTTCCCAAGGCGATGCTATGTGTTGTGACTTGTTTAGCTAGCCAGCTCGGGAGGGTCCTTCGAGGCCTCGGGCGGGAATCAATGATATGACTCTGTTCCTAAGGCGATGCTTGTTGTGATATGTTATTTAGTGAATGTATTTTACTCACCGTGGGTTGGTTCGACGGGGCCACGACGGGAATTCCAATGGGTGAGTCCAGGAATCACGAGTAAAAACTTCACGAGTTGGTATTTGATTTTATGTCCGTCGAGGACATGTGACTTGGGTTTTGGTCCTCTGAACTGTTGTCGGTTTTCTATTTGCGAAAACAAAACCTTTGGGTTGTGACCCTGTGTATTTTTGGAAAGAGAAGGATTCGATAATCCTAAAATTTGTTTTCTATTAAAACTCTCGATGGCAATTCAAACTGTTTTATAAATTGTTTTCCCTTGATTTGCGACCTTTCGGTTTTAGAATGTTTTACCAAACTCTTGCCTCGGGAAGTACTTTTCGTCACGCTTTGAGGATTTTCTGATTATTATTGTTCTTGGAACTTGTATTGTATGGCTCGTATTTTTGCACTTGTACTTGCACTAGCAAAATAGTGGAGTTTTGCTAACCCCCGAGTATTCAGGGGGTGGATGTCTATTTTTGCATTCAGGTTTTGGAGCATAGCACAGGGTCGGCACGAGGGATGATGAAAGATGAACGATACTAATCACACGAGGTTCCGTTGATGTCGTATTGGTCCAGTTGTATCTTCTTTTCCGCTGCGGTATCTTTTCCCCGTTGTACAGGAATTTAATGTATTTTGACCCCTGCGTGGGTATGTGTTTGGAATTGAGTTGTATGTTATTATTGAAAGACCAAGTCGGTCTACTGAGTCATTTTAGCCTTAAAGGCGATGTTTAGATGTTTGATTTTAGTTATCAGCCTGGTAGATCCTCGAGGAGAGGGTCTACGGCGTGTAATATCCCTGAGTGGATTGGGGGTGTTACATAAATGGTATCGGAGCTTAGGTTGTGGAAACCTAGGCTGTCGGGTCAGTGGTGTCTGTTGAGTTTTGTCTTGTCGGATTTTGTCTGACTGAGTCGTGTCGCGACGCGTCGTCTGATTTTGTTGGTCGTGATTAGTATCGTGGGCGATCATCATCTTCGTGCGACCTGTGAATGTAAGTCTCCCTTCTTTGTGTTGTGCCTCGTGTGACACGAGCTATTTGTATGATTAGTTGTTAATTGATGGAATCCTCTTATGGATTTTTATTTCTTGATATGTGGTTATTTGACCCTCATATTTCGTTCATATGAGGAGTAGCGTTGCTGGATTGTACATGTTTGACTTTATTTCTTTTATCCGCTGCGTGAGTTCTTTTGTAATGGCTTTCGGTATTTTACCGACTGAGTTTTATTTCGAAAACCGATTCCTTTAACCGAGTTTTTGGCATTATGGCCTTGATCATTTTGGCGAAATTCTTATGACGGTATTTAGCATTTTGTAAATGGCTTTTGTGAGTTTTTGAAATATTACCGTCATCGGCCTTTTTGGCGTTTTTGTAAATGGTTTTTAGCACGGTGGGTTACGCACGGGACCCACGGCGCTATAATGTTCCGTATAATTACCGAAATTTTGGGCATTCTAGCCAATTGAATTATCTTTAAAAACCTTGAGTATCTTAGAAAAATAAATTTCGAGACGTACTTTTAAAATGAATTATTTTCTCGTGGTACATACAAGGTGCCACAACATGTTTCAAAATTCTTCTACCTCGAGGACCAAAATGCTTTGAGATATTTTCAATGTTTTAGAAACACTTTTATTTAGACCCGAGGGTCGAATATTCTGAAAGTTTTTCACTAAGAGGAAGTGTCCTCATTTTTTTTTATCAAATGCGAAATGGTTCTCTAAAGTCTCGATAACAATGTTTCACGTTGGTACTTTTTGAAAGGTGATACTCAAGATCAACCGGTGTTCTTCTAAATTATTTTCAAAAGGATGTTTTCATTTTAAAAACCTATCCATTCCCGTTTGAGGGCTGGATATGTATGTATGATGTTTGCTTTGACGTTATGATGTTACTCCCGAGTATGATCGAATTGGTGGCATGAATGTCGAGGGGTTGCCACGCATTTGTTGTACTAGCCCTCTTTGAGAGGTGTGAACTCGTGTTTACTGTTTATCACCTCGTGGTGATTTGCGTGTTGTCGCACGAGTGTGGGTTGTTAAAGCTTGGATTTTTGTGCGTTTATGCACATGTGTGATTGTTTCATGATGTTTGTAATTATGTGCTGGTTATCGTTCGGGCCGTTGAGGTCGCCGAACGATACCGTCGTTGTTGTAGTGTTTGTGTGTGTATTACTTTACGATGGTAATCGTTATATATGATATGTGTTATGATTCCTTGTTGCGCTGAGTTGACATCTCCGGTATGTTGTTTTGCGGTGTTATGTTCCATTGTATCTAGCATTTGTATTTTCGGTATGCCGAGCCGAGGCATTTCAACCGTGATGTGCCGGGGGAATGTACGTGCAAATTGTCCTTCTCTTCAGTAACACATTTCGAGTGTGGACTCGAGGGACACCGAATTCAGTTTTGCGAATTGGCTACCGAGGCTTTAGGAGTTCGCGCTTCAGCACAGATATCAGAATCGGCTTTGAGAGGCCTTTGAAGGATGTTTCTGTCGATTGCCTGTTGTGTCGTCTCCTTGATTTCGTTATTGTGAGTAGCGGGGACGACCTTCTTTTAGAAGAGGTCGAATATAATACCCGTATTATTTTTGGCTTCTGCATTTTCTCTTTCTCAATTCTATAGACTCGCTCGTGTTCGTTGATACTTTCTGAACTTGTTCTGTATTCCGGTTTCATCGTTCGAACGAGCTGTGATCTTGTTTTGGGTCGATCTGGTTATCGTTGTGACTTTTTCGAGTTCGGTTCGATTCTTGTGAACCTTGTTCGGAAGTAACACCCTTTGGTTCTACTAGCTCTTCTATTCGACGTGGATCGAATTTTGAATTTCTATATTTTCGACTCCGTCGACTCGTTTATGTTCGTTGACATTTCTGAACTTTCCCTATCCCTTGCTTTTGTCGATCGAACGAGTGTGGTATTGTTTTGGAATAACTCGTTTGTCGTTGTGACTTTTCAATTTCTATTCCCTCTCATGTGGATCTTATGTGAATGCATATGTTGTTGTTTTCACCGGATCATATATTGTCTCGAGTCGAGATGTGAACCTTGGAGTTGTTGTTTGAATTTTTATTGTTCTTCGTGGTTCGAACATGATCGTTCGATTTTTGTTGTCTCGACCTTTGTGGTTCGATCGTTTGATTGTTCGGTTTTTTTTGATCTCGTTTCGCGATTGTTGAGCGTTCAGACTCCTTCCTAATTCCCTTAAGTTCGGGAAATTAGTCTCGTTTTCGATCTTCCAACCCTTGGGCGGTGGAATTTCGTATTAGTTCAGCGATTGGCTCGCGTTTCGATTGATGTACCGTTGGGTTGGTCAATCATACTGACTTTCATTCGTTGTGTTTTGTGATTGTCGGATAATTGACTTGGCTATATTATCCGTTTGATGACGCTTGTCATTTGTGGTTTTATTGTATCCCTAACGGCGACGTTGTGTTGGTCGTCGTGGAGCGTGTTTTCACGCCGTATGTCTCTTTGCATTTCTTGCAGCGTTTTGCCGTTGGGCGCGAGTTTTCTATTTTTGTGTATCTCGTCGAGTTTTCCTGGCTGGTATATTGCTCCCCCCTACTTGTTTTAAGTTTCGGGACGAAACTTCTTTTAAGGAGGGTAGAATGTAATATCCGCAATTTCGAATTTCGGTAATTTTCTTTTTTCGGAGGAAGTTTGTTTTGACAAATCTATCATGACCGTTTCGTCATTCCGAGAATGATTAATTCTGCACTTTTTGTCATCCGAGTTCGTTTCGGTGTCGTTTTGTTGAGTTCCGTGTCCTTAATCGACTTTTTCACGTGGGAGTTCGACTTTGTAAAGTCATCATTAATTCTTGGAAACTCCAAAAATTCTGAATCTTTGCAACATTATAGAGCATCAAGTTAGCTTTCCAATGGTTCAAACGGTGAGTCAATCGGAGTCCAGACGAAGGAGTTATGGTCGAAATAGCTAAGACTACACGATGTGCCTTTTTCGTGTTGGAGCGGGCTGTACCGTGTGCAGCGGCACACTTCAGCTCTGCCGCGGCACTAAGCTGATTCCTGGGCGTTTTTTTTGGCCCTGGGCCGCGGCACACTCATCCTGTGCCGCGGCACACGGGCTTTTTCTGCGTTTTTTTAGCAGATTTTCGAGGAGAAAACTTCATTTTTCTCCTCTCTTCTTCCTCCTTCCATCTAGGGCGATTTGTGGGCGATTTTGGGCGATTTGAGTGCTCCCAAACTTGTAGAGATCATCCACCTCAAGTCTTGTTGTAGATTTTCGACCTCTACTTGAATCCTTCATCCAAATCAAGGTATTTTGGCTTGAACCCTTATTTTTGTAGATTTGGGGATTTTCCTTTTTGATTTCGATTCCAATCCGTTTTTGATCAATTAATTGTTGTATAAACATTGTTTTGAACTTGTTCTATGGATTGGATACTCGTATCTTTGGTTCGTTCGACCCGAGGGGTGATTTCTTTGTTCTTGAAGGGTCTTGAACATTTAATGTTCGATTAAATGTTCGAATGAGTTCCCTTTGATAGTTTGTTGGGATTTCCGTTGTTTTCGGCCTTGATTCTCGTCGTAATCATGTTTTATTATTCCTTACGGAGGATTATAGGTGCTCGATGATTCCGATGTTGAATTCCGTTGGTGATTGATGATTCATGTGGTGTTTTCCCGTAGTAATTTCGGTGCTATCACGTTCTAGATAGTGTTCGGAAAATTGAGGGCTACCCGGCCGTATCCGTTCATTTTTCCATTGCTCGTGATATCGAGGCAAGTACCTTGTCCATACTATTCTTGTTTTGTGAATATGATAATTGGTGATCGTCTTTATATATTTGTTTGATTGTTTAAAACGAGATTTCAAAAGATTTGGTTAGCCTTGTTAAAGGCCCTCATTCAAAATCGTGTGTGTTTTGTGATTGGTGTGTTTCTCGAATGAGTATGTGAATCTTATGGACATGTTTGGTGTTGATGATGCACTTGGTATTTGCGTGTGGACGTATATTGTTTCATTTCGGTGCATTGTGGTTGACGTGTTGTTTTACTAAGTGTTTGATGCCTCTGGGTGAATTGTTTGGATATCCTCGGTGTGATATGTTACTCGTGCTTGAGTTTGTTTAGCTAGCCAGCTCGGGAGGGTCCTTCGAGGACTCGGGCGGGAATCAATGATATGACTCTATTCCCAAGGCGATGCTATGTGTTGTGATTTGTTTAGCTAGCTAGCTCGGGAGGGTCCTTCGAGGCCTCGGGCGGGAATCAATGATATGACTCTGTTCCCAAGGCGATGCTATGTGTTGTGACTTGTTTAGCTAGCCAGCTCGGGAGGGTACTTCGAGGCCTCGGGCGGGAATCAATGATATGACTCTGTTCCCAAGGCGATGCTTGTTGTGATATGTTATTTAGTGAATGTATTTTACTCACCGTGGGTTGGTTCGACGGGGCCACGACGGGAATTCCAATGGGTGAGTCCAGGAATCACGAATAAAAACTTCACGAGTTGGTATTTGATTTTATGTCCGTCGAGGACATGTGACTTGGGTTTTGGTCCTGTGAACTGTTGTCGGTTTTCTATTTGCGAAAACAAAACCTTTGGGCTGTGACCCTGTGTATTTTTGGAAAGAGAAGGATTCGATAATCCTAAAATTTGTTTTCTATTAAAACTCTCGATGGCAATTCAAACTGTTTTATAAATTGTTTTCCCTTGATTTGCGACCTTTCGGTTTTAGAATGTTTTACCAAACTCTTGCCTCGGGAAGTACTTTTTGTCACGTTTGGAACCTTGAGGATTTTCTGATTATTATTGTTCTTGGAACTTGTATTGTATGGCTCGTATTTTTGCACTTGTACTTGCACTAGCAAAACAGTGGAGTTTTGCTAAGCCCAGTATTCGGGGTGGATGTCTATTTTGCATTCGGGTTTTGGAGCATAGCACGTGGTCGACACGAGGGATGATGAAAGATGAGCGATACTAATCACACGAGGTTCCGTTGATGTCGTATTGGTCGATTGTATCTTCTTTTCATTGCGGTATCTTTTCCCCGTTGTACGGGAATTTAATGTATTTTGACCCCTGCGTGGGTATGTGTTTGGAATTGAGTTGTATGTTATTATTGAAAGACCAAGTCGGTCTACTGAGTCATTTTAGCCTTAAAGGCGATATTTAGATGTTTGATTTTAGTTATCAGCCTGGTAGATCCTCGAGGAGAGGGTGTACCGCGTGTAATATCCCTGAGTGGATTGGGGGTGTTACAGCGCGACTGCTGATTCCACCTGTCAGGCTGAGTATCAAGCAGCCTCGGAGGCTTTCAAGGAAGGGTTCTGGACTAAGAAGTTTCTGGGAGAACTTCAAGTGATACCATGTCTTGTTTGCTGTTCATTGTCTTTGCGACAACGACGAGTCAGCGCAGCCAAGGAGCCGAGGTTTCACAACAGCACCAAACATATTTAGAGGAAGTATCATCTCATAAGAGAATTTGTTCGCAAGGGATACATTGTGCTGCACAGAGTAGACTCGGCCGACAACATCGCCGATACACTGACCATGCCACTTTCTCAGACTAGCTTGGAGCGTCATCTGGAGAACATGGGTATTAGATACCATAGTGTGTGGCATTGAGTGCAAGTGGGAGATTGTTAGGAGTATGCCCTCGAATGCCACTCAGAGGATGTTGAGTGAGGGCATTGCACTTGTAATTATGTAAATCAATTATATAAGGCAACAAATGTTTCTTTATTTACTGGTAGTTACTGGCATTCCTAACTCGTAAATATACATATAGAAACTAGTCCGTGTATTTGAGAGCAAAACGTTCCACTCCTTATTGGATAAGGGGCTCGGCACTGGAAAGGTTTATAGCTCAAATACTTAATCGTTCGCAAGTCGATGAAACTTGATTGGGCGTTAAGTTTATGTGAAGACTTGTATGACGTGTTCTTTGATAAGGAGAGTGCCTGTCGAACACTAATGGTTAGTGGGAGCACACATTATAGGTATGCTAATTAGATTAGTATACTCGAACCGACTCACCCTCGATTCGTCACACGGATTTCACTCCGGGACAGTCAATGATGGAATCGAAAGGTTGTGATAGGTATTCGTGAACCTTCGACTTGAGGATTTAGTAGGGATGTGATTGTGACGTCAAGATTTTCATTAGAGTAGTTCGACCCTATAAACCGGAAGGCGGGGGTCAACCTCGACGTGCATCTTGATGGGCAAGTAGCAGGTCTTACTGAATACCAAGATAGAATTCTTTCTCCTGTTAGTGAACGGGTTATATATCCTATGCGGTTATTGGCAGATGTGATCATAAGTCTTTGGCCAAAGCATTGGAGCTAGCTGTATTAGATACACGAGAGCTCGATGATCTCGATTTGCATTAACGCATGCATATCGTCAAGTACAGATGGGGTTTGACTGACCGTGACCCCATAACTTAATCGGGACATTTAGAAGAAGGGTTTATATGTATAATGGTATTCACGACAGAATGGTTCTTGAATGATCCCAATCATTCGTTCTCAGTTGGGGTACAGTGTAGGTCGCCAGGCTGGCTAGGTGGTGCTACTACTCTTTGGTTCCTCCCATTGCTGACTGAGACAGACCTACCGAGTCGCGCAATAGGATTGACGACGGAATGAATAAAGCTAATTCTCTCATTATAAATATTAGATATTGGATATCTAATTTATTAGACATTGGATGTCAAATTAAATTTGGGACATTGGATGTCTAAATTAATTTATTGGATAAATTAATTTATGTCCAAATGAATTAAATATATTACTCGGTGATTAATTTAATTCATTAATATAATTATTTCTTGGAGAAATTAATTATGTTATTATGTATTTGATATGATTAATTAATTGGATTAATTAATCAATATAAATGCATCGGAACGGAATCAGAGTTTATCTGTTTGGACTCACGGTAGTCCGAAACGGACCGAACTCGCCCGACTCCTTCTATATGGCCGCCCCTCTTTCTTTCCCTTTTCCTTGGTCATAGTCTCCACATGTTGGTCGAAGACTTATGTTTTGTCAAGGGGACAAAATATCACCTTAGGTGATTTTGTCAAAAGGTGATTGATATGAGGAGATTTGATGGATAATATATTTAGAAGACCACATCTCCTTGCTTGAGAGAGAACTCACGTTTTTGTAAGTAGAAGGAGAGAGGAAAAGTTTTTTCCAAGGCTTCATACTATTCATCATCATCTTCACAACATTCATAAGTTTTTCTTGGAGAAAAATATTTGTGAGATAGAGAGATACTACATTAAACACTTAGAGTGTTGTAATCTTGAGTTGCATAGCTTCTATAACCTTGTTCTAGCCGTATCCTTGGAGGATAACGAGGTGTAGTCATTCCGGTCGTTTTTCCGGCGCGTGGCAAGTAGAGACGCGGTGCTTTCGGCGTTGGATCGTTCAAGAGCTTGGAGCGGATTGGACTCGTAGAGATCAAGCTAAAGCTTGGGGAATAGCTCAAGAGAAGGTTACCATTTAATCAACGGACTTCGAGGGTTAGTTTCTTACGACTCTTGCTTTTAGTTTATATAATCGTATATATGTAGCTCGATCGATCCTCGTAGGGATTCAGATCGAATTAATTTTCGTTTTACCGCTTCTGCTGGGCCTTCATTTTAGGCACCGAATCCCAACAACCCACCCGAGTCACATACTTCATTTCGACGAAATCGAGATCGCCGATGATCATTCATACGAGGAGCGTCCTATACGAGTCTTAGAGCGGTGAATCAAACAGTTGAGGAACAAGAAGATTCCTTTGGTAAAAATTCAGTGGTCTAGACACGGAGTCGAAGAGGCTACTTGGGAAACCGAGGATAGTATGCGGGAGAGTCATCCCGAGTTATTTGACCCTTAGTTTCAGGGACGAATCTCTTTTAAGGGGGGGTGTATGTAATACCCGGTTGTAAATCAGTCATTATCATTCAGTATTTATCGTTCAGTAATTGTCACTCAGTAAATTTCACTCATTAATGATCATTCATCGTTCTTATTCATTCATAATATTCACCGTTCAGAGTAATTGTATCGTCATTCATCAATAATCTAGTTGGAGAATCGTGCCGTGTTTATCATCATTGTCATATTCATAGTGGGCTGTGTGTGAGGAGTAGCGCACGCTATGAACTCTCTTTAGCGCACGCTAATTGAGTTCAGGTAGCGCACGCTACCTCCCAACACTAGCGCACGCTAATGTATTTCAATGCAGGCAGTCCAGAAGGCACTGGACTGCAGTTGGGTTGTAAGTAGCGCACGCTACGAATGGTAAGTAGCGTGCGCTAGTAGGTTGGAGTAACGTACGCTATGCGGTCTATGTTGCGCGCGCTAAGGATGGATCAGGCAGAGTCCAGTAGCTACTGGACTGAGTTGGAATAATTCCTACCGCATGCTACGAGTAGTTTTTAGCGTACGCTAATAGGTGTTAGTAGCGCAGGCTGTATATTGTGTGTAGCGTGCGCTACCGCGAACAGATTAGAGAATAGGAGGTTCTGGACTTCAGTACTGGGCATCAGATAAATCGTTAGCACACGCTAACATTTTGAGTTAGCGCATGCTAAGTATACGGTTGTAGCGCACGCTACAAAAGGTACGTAGCGCACGCTACCGTTGCGAACAGAGGGTACTGGACTACCTAGTACACCCGTTAGTGCACGCTACGCACAGGAGCTAGCGCACACTAACTGGGATTTGCTATATATTGGACAGTGCAGTCCATTTCATCATTTAACCATCTCACTTCATTCCTTCGGCGATTTTGGGCGATTTCGGGCAATTTGGAGAGTTTTCTTCGAGATGAATCCACAAATCATCATCTTCAAGCTTATCATTCGGATTAATTATCATTACATCATCCCCACCACATCAAATCAAGGTAATAATCTCTTGGATCTAGAATTTTGGATTTTTGGGTTTTCCTTCCGAATTCTTCGTGTAAGCTTGGATTGTTGTTGGAATATGTTAGATATGGGTTATCTACCTTGGATAAATGTATTCCTACGGATTTAATAACATATATTTCGGATTTCATGTATTGTTGGGGTTTGATTCAAGAACACCTTGGAGTTGACTTTGATATTTGGGGGTTTTCGATTAAATGTTGTCGTTAACTCGTGTTGTGGATTCCTATGGGATTATTGATATCATTGGAGCTGCTTTGGTGGTTTGAAATACTCATTTTGGAGTTGGTTTCGACATATTCGGGATTGGATATTATCAAAGGATGTATGTTTGCTAAGTGTTTGTTTGATTGCCTCAATGAGTTCGGATATTGTTGTATCGACCTTTAAGTTAATCGTAATTCATGCTTGATACGTATATTGAGCGGATGATTGGTAATTGTGTCATTCAAGGTTGTTCGAGCGACCGACATCTCGTTTTAGGACATTGTTCGAGGAAGGACATTTCGACACCGGTATTGGGTAAGTAAATTCTTACTCGGTTAAAAGGATATTCATTCCTTACGTTGTTGTTCATTCATACATGTAAGTCACTCATAATATATCGTTCATGTCGAGACTTGTATTTATCAACTCATCATGTAACTCACGAGGAACGACGGTTCCAAAATCATTTCATTGAAGCTATCACTCATTGTATCATTATTTCATCTCGGTGAGTCGTTCTTGATCCTTATCGGATTCTATTCAATACTCCTCACCTTGGTCATTTTTGTTCTGGTGATCTTCCGGAATTATATTGCATGGCCGGTTGGCGCATGTGTAAAATTTTAGTCGGGCACACTATGGTCATGTGTATATACGGGACTCCGGACACATTAGAATGTGGGCATGGTAATGTATATACGCGGGATTCCGGACACATTGGACCGTGAGACTAATTAGGCTAATAGCGGGTGTATATGCGGGACTCCGGACACTCAGCTATTTGTGCTATTACTCAGTTCATTCGAGCATACATTGATGCTCATCATTCAACTTAATTCATAAATTCATTCATGTGATTGTTATATATTGTTCAACTCTTGAGGATTGTTGTTCTATGTAACTGACCCCGTTGGGGGATGTTGTTTTCAGGTCATGGCAAGGCTAAGGCATGGAAAGAGAACGTTGATCGCGAGGAGTCCCAATGATACTAGTAGGGGGGCCCAGTCCTTTCAGTCTTCATGTTTTCTTCATTTGTCTTCCGCTGCAGACTTCCACTTTAAATACTCATTTTAACTGGTGTTGTATATTTTATCTTCATATAAAATATACATGTATTCTGTTTTTATCCTGGGTGTGTTGTACTCCTCATCGGAGTAATTATTGATATACTGTGGTTCGGTACTACAACTATATCACTTAATTCATTAATTTTCATTCGCCTAGTGAGTCCCAGTTGGGGGTCCACGACACTGTATAATTCGCCTGGTTGGGGTGTTACATGTGAAGCTTGTATCAAAGGCAAACATGCCAGAGAATCATTTAAGTCAAAGATGAAAGTTTGCATTAGCTGAATCCTAGAATTAATTGGTTATGAGTTCAGGATTAAAAGATTTATATGCTCTATTTATCTTGATAATATGTTCTTTGAACAAGCATAATTAAACAATAGCTTATATGTGCTAAATACGGATAAATAAATCTACAACATAAATAACAAAAGGCTAAACCAATCGAATTGAATACAACTTACCTCTGGCGTTGTCATCTAGGCCACATTAATATAAGAAGTGTGGAGAAACTCCTCAATAAGGGGATTATGGATCCATTTGACTTAGAGCCATTTGACACATGCGAAATATGTTTAATGGAAAAGATGACAAAATCGCATTTACTAGAGTGAGCGAAAGAGAAACTGACTTGTTGGGACTCATTCACACAGATGTTTGTGGCCCCATGAGTTCAAGCGTAAGAGGTGGATTCAACTACTTCATCATTTTTTGCCAAAGACTTAAGTAGATATGAATATATCTACGTCATGAGGTATACGTCCGACTCTTTCAACAAATTAAAGAGATTTCAAAGTGAAGTATAAAATAAACTTGGCAAGAAGATAAAGGCACGTATATTGGATCATCGTGGCGAATATGTGAGCATAGAGTTTGATGACCATCTAAAGAGTTGTGGAGTTCTATCCGAATTCACCCCTCCTGGAACACCTCAATGGAATAGTGTGTCAAGAGGAGGAATTGAATGCTTGGAGGAGGAATTGAATGCTATTGGATATGATTCGATCTATCATGAGTCAAGCCAATCTTTCGATGTCCTCTTAGGGAACATGCTCTACCAATGCTGCCCTTATACTGAATCTGGCACTGTCCAAAGCTGTAGAAAAGGCACCATATAAGATATGGACTATGAAGGTTCCCAAATTATCTTTTCTTAAAGTCTGGGGATGTGAATCATATGTGAGACGTCTGGTTTGATAAGCTTGTTCCTAAATTAGACAAATATCTCTTTGTGGGTTATCCAAAAGAGATAAATGGGTACTATTTCCACCAACGTCATGGGAACAAAGTGTTTGTTGCTTGAGAAGGTCTCTTTCTTGAAAAGGAATGTTTCCAAAAAGATAAGTTGGGGTAAAGTTCACCACGGAGAAATTAGAGAAGAACAATAAACAGAGATGGGAACTCCTACTCATAATTCCTTTGACACGTGTTTCATACGAAGTTGTTCCGGATAATCTAGAACCAGTTTTGGAAACTGCTACAGAAGTTGATCAACCCCTGTGTAGGTCTCAAATATATAAAATTCAGCTAGGAAAGATACTACGATATCAATCTAACCGAAAGCTATAAAGTTATGCTTTTAGAAAGCAATGAACCGAGCACCTACAAAGAAGCTGAGACAAGATCGAATTTCGTGAAATATCAAGAAGCAGGGTCGGCCTGTTAGTGAGGCCCGTGAGGTGGCCGCCTCAGGCCTAAGAATTTTAGAGACCCAAAATTTAAACATAATTCTAATATATATTATATAATTTAGTTTGGGGTTAAAAATATTTATTGGCTTGGTGGTAACTGCCAATACTAAATTTTTAGACACTTCAAATCAATCCAAGATCAACCATTAGTTTTTACACTTTTTTAATTTAATTTACTTTTTATGATCTTTTTCATAACTGGACCAAAAGGCCCAAAACGGAGAATAATAAAGTCATATCTCTTAAATACTACTTGATGGATTGATCTGACAACAAAAAGAAAAAAATGGTAACTTTTTTAGAATGTTTTTTTTTCTTATTATTATTTATAAATTGAATATTTAATATATTAATTTATTTTTGAGTTATGTGTCATGTTATATAATAACTACTCCCTCCGTACACCAAAAAATCCCGATTTTGACTTTTTCCAGTCACAATTTATAAACTTTGACCATAAATTACGATCAATACATAAAGAATTTAGTCATATAAGATAAAGCTGTCAAATACTTATATGACTATATTTTTTGTTATTTATGGATCGTAATTTATCGTCAAAGTTTGTAAATTTGGACCGAAAAAAGTCAAAATAGGATAATTTTTTGATGTACGAAGGATAAATTCTATCGGAGCTTGTTTTAGCGTGCCTCGGGCCCTTAAAATGAATGGACCGACGGTGCAATAGAATTTCATAAATTCTTTTTGATTTGAATGGACTTCTATCTATTAGAATTCTATAGACTTTCATGGATTTTTACGGACTTTCATGGATTTCTAATAACTTTATTTTTCTCAAAAGATAGTCACCACTGGAAATTCATTTATTAGCGTTCTATCTTAATAGATAGTTGTTCTATATATGATTTTCAATAAATAGTTATGTACAATATATTTTTTAATTAAAAATAAATAGCTATTGCAAATAGAAGTTTTACAATTTGATATAATTTAACGAGAAAAATTAAAAACTATCTCATATTAAAAAAACTAGAACATATGTCAAGTTATTAAAGTAATGAGCAAATACAAAATATTTAATTATAAATTGAATTTTTTTTATAAGTTTTTGTAAATAGTTATTTTTTCATAAAAAGTTAAAGAACAAAAGATAAAAATATTTATAAGAACTTCTTTATTATTCCGGGATATACTTCCCTTATCTGTGTCTTGCCTAATACTGGTTGTAGTAGGATACATAGATGGAAGGTTCTAGATCCTTCTAGATGTAGTAAGATCTCTCTATGCATCTTATCTTAATTAAGAATCTTATATATGGAAGGACTCTCATTGTAAAGCCTATATAGAGGCACCTCTATCAGTATTAGGAATACAATTTATTCATGTTTACTATTTTCTTACATTCTCCTGAATATTTACATTATTCTTATAGCAAAAGTAAGAAAAAAATAAATAAATAAGATAAAAGTCATGAGAAATGACAGTGGTGGTAGTGGCAGTGATGGTGGCGGCGGGGTTACAGTGGAAATGATGTTGGTGGTGGGACGGGATAGTGGCAATGGCGGTGTGGAGGCAGTGGTGGTGGAGGCGGTGATGTGGTGGTAGTGGAGGCGGATACAATAGTGGTGGGGGTAGTGGTGACGAATAAATTTCCATCAAATTCTTGGGAGTGTACGGAAGATTTAAAAAAATAAATTATGTTTGTACTTTGTTCTTAAAGATGAGTACCTAGATGATTCTATTAAAATACTTAGAATCCAAAATAAATTTGAAGGCAACTAGCTAGAAAGCGGGCCTGATATAAGATTTATAAAAGTTTTCATTTAATACATCATGACTTTAATGGACTTTTAAAAACTCCATAAAATTCTATATTGAATACCACAAAATTTTAATTGATTTTTAAAAGTCTCAATTAAATACACCCAAACTTTTTCAAATCCATCAAATTCTGTGAGCCAAGATTAACTGACCTGCGCCTGGAGAGCACGTCTGTAATGTTCTTAAAAACAAGAATACTGCAAGCGGAGCAAAGAAGAAGAGTGGAAAAGCTACAACGACTACAAAGAAGGATTTGGAGATAACACCGTTGAGTTTGGGCTCTAACTTGTCAAAGAAGAAAGGGGATAAAATAGTGGATTCTGCAGAAGTGGAGAAAATTGAGAGGTCAACTGCGGCAAACACCAGATCTGAGATCCAACGACGTCCAAAAATGGAGATCCTCTCAAGTCTAGTACCAAATCTAGTGCTAGAGCCAGTGAATGAGATAGCTGTGACAGATTCGAGTTCTTCATTGTTGAAGGACCAGAGCACAAAAGTAGAGTTTCCATTACGTCCCAGTCATAAAGGTGTGAAACTTTATTTTGTTCCTCCTACTCTAAAACAAGGTGTTCCTATTGCTTGTTAAGCTAAGGTACATATATTGAAGATGTTGGGAGAACGTCACCATTTTATATGTAATAGGTGTAATATCCGTAATTTTGATTTTCGGTAAATTTCTTTTTTTGGAAGGAGTCCGTTTTAATGGCTCGCTTGTGACTGCTTCGTCATTATGAAAATGATTAATTCTGCATTTTCTGACATCCTTCGTTTCGGTGTCGTTTTGTTGAGTTCCATGCTTTTCGGCGACTTTTCCGCATTTGAGTTCGATTCTTCCGAATCTCGTGCGAAACTGTTGTTTCGTGTTCCCTGTAAGTCCGTTTAACTTTGTTAGATGTTTTGTGAACTTTGGTTTGGTTATTCGATCACGTATCCTGATTTTCGGGCATTTTGGGCCATTTTATAATTTCCCAAAGTTGTGGGTATCTGCCTTTGTATTTATTGTTTCGACCCTCCTCATGGTCGTGTGTGAGTTTGATTAGAGCTCAAACTCATAGTATGATCATATTCTGGAGCTTTTTGTGTGTATCTTGAACTTGAAGATTCGGTCGGAGAAATCGGTCGTCGTACCCATTTTTGAGGGTACTGTTGCTGTTATTTCTGAATCGTTAGCGCACGCAACATCCGGGTGGTTAGCGCGCGCTAAGGTACAGTAGTTAGCGCACGCTACAGGTTTGGTAGCGCACGCTAACTGGTA
Source organism: Orobanche coerulescens (assembly GCA_033398695.1). Taxonomy (NCBI): domain Eukaryota; kingdom Viridiplantae; phylum Streptophyta; class Magnoliopsida; order Lamiales; family Orobanchaceae; genus Orobanche; species Orobanche coerulescens. The sequence goes on along the minus strand of CM065813.1, from coordinate 101,963,729 downwards.
GTTCGAGGCAGTCCAGGAGCTACTGGACTGGAACTGGAGTCTCGTCAGCACACGCTACGGTTGGTAGATAGCGCACGCTATCGTCTACTTAGCGCACGCTATCTGTCCTTTCTAGCGCACACTACCTGGTAGGTGCAGATCTGTCCAGGAGCCACTGGACTGGATTCTTGGTTCGTTAGCGCACGCTACGTGATACAACCACGGTTGTGCTACCAAGAGAGTTAGGAACGGTTGGAACCGTCATGGACCCCACTGGTCCTACCACACGTACACGTGCTAGGAAGTTGAGAGAACAAACGAGTGAAATATTGAGAATGAGTGACACTAGCACCACCTCACGAAATAAACTTAATGCACGTTCCTCACCTGTTACCTTATTATCTGTTACTAACTCTTATGAAGACAACTCGGTTCCTACTCAAGAGGTTTACTGTATGACCTCGATCAAATCCTCTCTTGAAGACCCTCACAGTGAGTCTGCTTGGAGTGCACTGAATAAAGACCCCGAACCTAGAAGAATTCACGTCCAAAGAAAAGAAGAAGACAAGCTCATTCTTAAGTTTCCCGAATTGGAAGTGGAAATCATGTCTAAGTTTAGTGACTGTGCGACGGTGGATCTACTTGAGATTCAAGAAGGCCCGACAGTTGTTCAAATCCTAAGCCCAGATATAGCTTTGCTTGAGGGCAGCCCAAATATAGCTAAAAACAGAAAGCTTGAGGGCGGACCCCAGATATTGCCTAAATAATGGCATGAGGGCGTCTTTGTCGTATTTCCTGGAAATGAGAGTTAAATCATAAAACTCGAAAAGAAAAATACTCTATAAAAAGGATAAACAACCGAAGGTCGACTTGATGATTAAAGAAAATCCAACCTAGCTTGGAAATTAGACTTAGGCGTGAGGAAGCTTCAAGGAAGGTGTGATGTTTGGTGTTGTCTTGGAAAAAAGGACTTTAGCATGTGGGAGCTTCAAAATGAACGTGATGATTGTGAAGACCAAGACCTTTTCAAGACTTCTTTATTTTCTTTCTAGGATAGTTGATCTTAGTTTATTTACTTTTAATCTAGTCACATGTGTAACCGCCCTGCATTGTCTTATAAATAGGGACACTCTTAATTTTATTTCCTTAGTTTAATATGTCAGGAATAATATAGTTTGTTGTGTACACTCCTATAAAAGGAGACCTTTAGGTAATGAAAGAGGACATCATCTTTGAAATCAAAAAGATATTTCGGCCTTGTGCTAGAATCAAGAGCTGTTGCTCAAATTTTTCTTGAGTATTATTCTTATAATTCTCACTTCTACATTCTTACAATTTTAGTTCATAAGATTGTTAAGTCTTAATCACAGAAACTTGAGTTCTTAGAATAATTCCAAACGTTTCTTTAGAACAGGATTCTAAGGGGATTATAGTGATTAATTCTAAGGGTTTGAAGTGCCCTCATCATTTCCGTGTCCATTGTTGCTGTATCGAAATACAGTCCATTGTTGCGGTATAGAAATACAGTCCATTGTTGCTGTATCGAAATACAGTCCATTGTTGCTGTACCGAAGTACAATCCATTGTTGATGTACCGAAGTGCAATCGATTCTCGCTGTACCGAAGTACCGTACTGAAGTATTGTCCAATTGCCGCTGTACCTAAGTGTCGTACTGAAGTATTGTCCAATTATCGCTGTACCGAAGTGCTGTCCGAATGTTGCTGTACCGAAGTGCTGTCCAAATTATTGCTATCGGAATACCAAAGTACCGACCGTTGTTACAATCCGCTGCTTGCTGTTTGTTTGCTTCCACTCGAGAACTTATACTTCCGCTTCACACAGCCACGATTCACAACAGTTCCTGTATTGGTATCACTATGCGTATTTGCTAGCGCACGCTAACAGTTTTGCAGACGGAATGTCTGGGGCGTTGACCCCGTTAGCGCGCGCTAATGCGGTGTGTTTAGCGCAAGCTAATAACTGTCCAGTATAAATACTGGACATCATCCTTTATTCCGTCATTTCTCTCCCTCTTCGTCTCTTTTCGTCGGGAGCAAATTCTTGGAGCGATTTTGAGTGATCTTCATCATCAAACGTCATCTTGGAATGGATTTGTGTGTGTTTAACATCATTTAATCTATTGTTCTTCGCTGGATCGATGTATTTTTCTTGATTTCCTAGAGTTGACTTTTTAGAAGTTTTGTTCTTGATTCCGAATCCAATCCGGTTTAGATGAATCGACTGGTGTTAGATGTTGTTGTTAAACATGTTTTATGGATTGTATATCCACACTTTCGGTTCGTTTCAACCCGAAGGGTGATTACGGTGTTCTTGAGGTGTAGTGAACATTTAATATTCGATTAAGTGTTCGAATGAGTTTTCATTCGATAGTTTAATGTGATCTCCGTTGTTTTTGGTCTTGATCCACGTCATAATCATGTTTTTGTTGTTTTGTCCGGAGAATTATAGGTGCTCGAGGATTCCGAGTTGATCTCCGTTTTATGTCGGAAATTCGTGTGGTGTTATTCCCATAGTGTTCGCGGTGCTATTGTATTCTTGATTATGTTCAGAAGTTCGGGGCTGCCCGACCGCATCCCGTTCATCATATCGTTTCGAACGTGGTTTCGAGGCAAGTATTTTTCTTATACAATTTGTGTCCTGCAAATAGAGTTTACATGTTGGATTTACGATGGGTGGTCTACCCTCGTGAATATGAGTCGTGTGAATTGATTATGATTTGATTATTTTGAATGTTGAGGGCTTTAATGATACCCCTGCTTGTTTAATGTTATGGAATCGTGTATTCCGTGTTAATTGTGTTGTTGTGTTGTGATTGATTGTTCGTGATTGAGGTATTGTGATGAGTATGATAATTGTGTCGGGTAAGTGGCCATTCCCATTAAGTATTCTTAATGAACTTACATTCTTAGCATATTAGTATTGCATAAGTGGCGTGTGTGTGTATGATCACTACGGGTTAGATCCGATGGGGTCTCGGTAGGGGTCCACAGAGGCGTGGATCAACGATCTTGGCTTTTAACCACTACGGATTAGATCCGACGGGGTCTCGGTAGGGGTCCACAGAGGCGTGGATCTGCGGTTAATTGTGGTGCATTTTTATAAATGTGTTTTGGGATATGGTGTTTCCGGAAATGAGGGTTTTGTACGGTGATTTCATGATTGTATGCATTGACTAAATGTGTAAGAGGTAAGTTGTTCATTTGGCCTACTTGGCTAGGATGGAACTAGAGTATTTTGTCGTATGTGTTTAGTCCTTTAGTTATGGGGTTTTAATGTTGGAAAACAGACCTTGCTATTGTTCTCGTGTACTGTAATTTGATGAGATTTGGGATGAGATCCCAACGGTTTTGTAAAGGTCATTTTACGGAAAGTGATTTTGGGCCGAGACCCATTCGTCTGGAAATGGTCATTTTTCAACTAAGGACTTGAGGTCCAATAAGGTTTTTACTTTTAAAATTCCCGAGATGAGGAATTTATTTTCAAACACTTCATTGATTGCTTTTTAATTAATAAAACCTCTCGGAAAGGCTTTGGTAGTTAATTGTTGTACCCGATTCGTGATTTCTATTTGTTTGTTACATTTCGTATGATTACGTACTTGCACTAGCAAAATAGTGTGATTTCGCTAACCCCCGAGTAATCGGGGGGTGGATGTCTGTATTGCATTTAGGTTTTGGGGAGCATAACACAGGGTCGGCATAAAGGATGATGAAAGATGATCGATACTAATCACATGAGTATCCATACTGTAATACCCGAGATTTATGATGTGCAATTGAACCTTGTGATATTGTATTTGTTGTATTTTGATCTGAGTATTATTCTCTGTATTTCATGATCCGGTGTTGTTGAGCAGATGATTTCATGATTGTGTTCAATATTGTGATTTTGCACATGTAGCGCACACTATCGACTAGGCGTAGCGTACGCTAATTTGGGTTTAGTAGCGCACGCTATATATGAACCTTAGCGCGCGCTATATGTAGTCAGCATGATTGAGACGCGTTGGTAGGTGAGATCAGGCCGCGGATTTCGTTGGGATTATGTCGGGATGAACCTGGACGGATTTTGGGAAAAGCCAAGTCAACGCAGTAGCGCACGCTACTGATATGAGGATAGCGCACGCTAAATGCTGAGTACAGTGAAGTCAGTAAGTTTCGTATAGCCGTTAGCGCACGCTATGAATATGGACTAGCGCGCGCTAATAACCATTTTGTATATATAGGACAACACCCTTTTTCATTTTTTCAGCTTTCATCACTTTCCAAACCCGAATTCTGAGACATAGGGAGTCACTCTCTCCATCCTAAACCCTTCATATCATCATCCTAGCCCGAGTTGAAGATTGTAGATCATTGGAGATTGGTGTTCAAGCTCTCGGTGTTGGATTTCTTCAAAGTTCCTTCGTGTTCTTTGCTACTTTGAGGTAGGTGATTCTTCACCAATATTAGTAGTATTCTGAAGGATGTTTTGATCATGATTTGGGATTATCTAGTCAGTTAAATTCGTATGTAGTCGAACATCAGGTGTTAGAAGGATATTTTCGATGTTTCGGTACTTCTTCATCGTATAGTGTTTGAACTCCTAGCATATTCATGAAGCTTCAAACCAGGTTGTGATCAGTATATGGAGATTATCAAGTTCTTAAGTCTTTACATAATGGAATCATACGTTTTGGGACATGAAATAGATTGAACTTAGGATATTTTCTTGAAGATCGAGATGAATTATGGTTTTGTGATGATTATAAGTATCCTTGTATCTCGTAGTCGATTAATCCGTAAAGATCTTTCACAAACCGTATGAGCATGATATACACGAAGATGACTTGTATTAGCACTGAAGATTTCATGAGTTTCTTCACCATTAGATTAAGTTTTACGCAAGAGTAAATCACATGCTGAGTAGCACACGCTAAGATATATATATTAACGTGCGCTATCGGGAATGAGTAACGTACGCTACGTTTGGTACGTAACGTACGTTATGTCATCAGGCGAGTCAGCCGGCTGATCAGAGAGGACTGCCGGTACATAAGTTAGCGTACGCTAGACTTCGTCGTTTACGTACGCTAACGGGCAGGCTTAGCACACGTTACGTAGAGTACATAGCGTACGCTAAGTAGTTTAGGCAGATTGCATTTTTGGAGCTTTCGGCCGTAGACCGGGTTGTTAGACATTCGTACGACATAAGATAAATTCTATATTATTGTTTTTGTTAAGGTTTGAGCTTGCTATGTTGATCGAAGGAGACGGTCTTCGAGTGTGTTGAGATTCGTTGGCGTGATTTGTTCTTGCCATCTTTGAGGCAAGTATCGTATTTTAAGCTTATTGATATTACATTATTGATCATGTGTATGATTTATTCGTGTTGTTGAACATGTGACTATATTCTTTGAGTTGTCATGATATTTATGTTGATGAACGTGTTGATTTGCATACGTGTTGATTTGCATATGTGTATGCATAATTATAATGGTTGTGTTGAAAATGATCCGAGGGGATCATGAGGATCTATGCTGAGGGCGCTGGATCGTTGGACGGGTTTTTCCACCATGCGTTGGTCCGACGGGATCATCATGGGGATCTATACCGAGGGCGTTGGATCGTTGGATTACTCTGTATTATGTTGATGGAATCGTGAGGATTCAAATCGTTGGATTCCGATGACGGAAGTCCGTTTTGTATGTTTTATGATGCATTGATGATTTATTGTAGTACGATACTTGTACTAGCATTGTTTAGCTAAACCCCTTCGGGGGTGGACATTTGTTTTGATGTTCAGTTAGCCGTGGAGCAGAGGCGACCACGATGCGACATGACGATGAAGTGGCTCAGTGATGTGGATTATGTTGTCTTATTTTCCGGTTATTTCAGTACTCGAGTACGTTTATGAGGTTGTTGTCTTGGGAACATTTTGTAATAATGAATTTATTTGAATTGTCGAACGAGTTTGAAATTCCTTTCATTAATGACACTTTTGTATTATTTCCATTATCTTCAAATTAGCCTTGTAAATTCTTATATAAAGGGTTTACGGCGCTGTAATTATTCCGAATATCTCGGGGTGTTATACATACGATGTCGTATTGGTTTGGTTGTACTTTATTTCCGCTGCAGTATTTTCCCCGTTGTACGGGAGTGTGTTGTATTTTGACCCCTGCGTGGGGATGTACTGAGATTGTGTTGTATGTATTTATTGAAAGACCAAATCGGTCTACTGAGTCATTTTTTTTAGCCTTAAAGGCGATGTTGAGATGTTTAATTGTGTTACCAGCCTGATAGATCATTGAGAGAAGGTTTTATGGCGTGTAATATCCCTGAGTGGATTGAGGGTGTTACATAAATGGTATCAGATATTAGGTTGTGGAAACCTAGGCTGTCGGGTCAAGTTGTGGCTGTTGAGTTTCGTCTCGTCAAGATCTTGTCTGACTGAATGTCGCTACGCATCGTCTGAGTTTGTTGGTCGTGATTAGTATCGTGGATCGTCATCTTCATGCGACCTGTTGATGTAAGTCTCCCTTCTTTGTGTTGTGCCTCGTGTGGCATGAGCTACTTGTATGATTATTTGTTAAGTGATGGAATCCTTCTGTGGATTTTGATTTCGTGATATGTGGTTATTCGACTCTCATATTTTGTTTATATGAGGAGTGGTGTCGCTCCTAATGTATTTTTGACTGTAGGTTTCATCCGCTGCGTGTGTATTACAAAATGATTTTCTCGTTTTGCGAGTATTATTATGAAACCTTTGTGCTTAATATGGATTATGTTTATATGTGTTTGATTTGCTCACTCCGGGAGGGTCCGACGAGGCCTCTGGGGAGTCCATGACTTCACTCCGGATTCACGAGTTTGTCCGCTAGCCAGTTCGGGAGGGTCCTTAGAGGCCTCGAATGGGATCAGTGGTTTCGTCCCGATCCTAGGCGGGTTTCGACTGTGATATATGACTGCTTGTTTTCTGGGAAGTGACATATCTTGTTTTGAATCTGAGCAATTTCATGCGTGTACTATGAGATGTATAAGCGAATGTCGATACATGTGAGTTTTGGGCATTCTGGCCTAATGAGTTTTTTTTAAAACCTTGAGTATCTTATAGAATAAATTTCGAGACGTGCTTTTGAAATGGATTATTTTCTCGCGGTATTTTCAAGGTGCCTACTATGCCACTGTATGTTTCAAAATTATTCCACTCTGAGGAACAAAATATTTTGAGATATTCTCAGTAAGTTAGAAACGCATTTTCTTAGACCCGAGGGTCGAATATTTATGAAAGTTTTTAACCATAGAAAGGTGTCCTCATTTCTAACAAACGCAAGATGGTTTTTCAAAGTCTCGATAGCGATGGCCGTGTTATTTTTTTCGAAATATGATACTCAAGATCAACTGATGTTCCCAAAATTGTTTCAAAAAGGCGGTTTTCGTTTTTAAAACCTATCGTTCCTGTGTGCGGTCCGGGAATGTAAGTATGATGTTCACACTGTCGTTAGGTTGTTAACCCCTGAGTTGTGATTGAATTGGTAGTGTGAGCATTGAGTCGTTCACCACGCATTTGTTGTGTTAGCCCTCTGTGAGAGGTGTGATGTTGGTATTTAATGTTGTCGTTTCATGGTGATTTGCGTGTTATTGCACCTGTGCAAGCTGTTAGAGCTCGGGTTTGTATGATTGTGTACATCTGTGATTGTTTCATGATGTTTTGTGATTGTGTGCTGGTTATCATTCGAGCCGTTGAAATCGCCGAATGTATGCCGTCGTTGCTGTGATTCTATGTATGTAGGTTGCCTTACGTTGATATGTTGTGCTGAGTTGGCATCTCCGGTATGTTGTTTTGCGATGTTATATTCCATTGTACCTAGCAGTTGTATTTTCAGTATGCCGAAGTGCTTCATCTGTAATGTGCCGGGGCATGTACGTGCAAATTGTTCTTCCCCGCCAGTAGCAGATTACAAGTGTGGACTCGAGGGACACAGAATCCAGTTTTGCGAGTTGGTTACCGAGTCTTCCGGGTACGATCTTCAGCACAGATATCAGGATCGACTTTGAGAGGCCTTTGAAATATGTTTCTGTTGGTTACTTGTTGTGTTGTTACCTTGCTTTCGTTGTTGTGAGTTTCGAGGACGACACTTCTTTTATAAGAGGTAGAATGTAATACCGGTATTATTTTTGACTTCTGCATCTTCTCTTTCTCAATTCTATCGACTCGCTCGTGTTCTTTGATACTTTGTGAACATGTTTGGTATCCCGGTTGTCATCGTTCGAAAGGGTTGTGACCTTGTTTCGGATCAATCTGTTTATCATTGTGACTTTTCCGAGTTTGGTTCGATTCTTGTGAACCTTGTTCCAAAGTAACGTCTTTCAGATCTACAAGTTCTTTTAATGTCTTGAGTTGAATTGTGAACTTCGGAGTCGTTGTTCGACCCTTGTCATTCGGTCATTGTTGTTCGATCGTTGTTATTCGATCGTTGTTGTTCGATCGTTGTTGTTCGATTATTTTTGTTCGATCATTGTTGTTCGATCATTGTTGTTCGATTGTTGTTGTTCGATCATTATTGTTCAATCGTGGTTGTCCGATTGTTGTTGCCTGATCTCGTACCGCGAAGAATTGTCATTCACCGTTAGTCAACTTTTTCAATTGTGGTCAATTGGGACACCGAGCCGTGATTTGCGAGATGGTAGCTGAGAGGTTTGGGATGGAGTTTGCGTCTCTGCTCCGAAGGGACACAGAGATGCCAAGTGTGGTTTTCGAGAATTCCGGTGTGGTCGGAGTTCTCCGTGGTTACCTTTGCGGATCGTTGTATGTTTCATTTCTATTTCTCGACTGTGCTTGTTTTCTTGTAATAGGTGCCTTTTGTCTCTTGATGGTTCGGACAATTGACTTGATTGCGTTATCTGTTTGGCGATGCTTGGCTCTTGCTGATTGTGTTATGTCCCTGCTTGTGGCATTATGATGGTTGTCGTTGAACGTGTTTCCACGTCGTATGTTCTTTTGCGTTCTTGTAACGTCTCGCCGATGGGCGTAAGCTATGCGTTCTTATGTATCTAGTTGAGATGTTCCTGATGGGATATTGTTCCACCCTGCTTATTTTTAAGTTTCGGGATGAAACTTCTTTTAAGGGCGGTGGTATGTAATATCCGCAATTTCGATTTTCGATAAATTTCTTTTTTTTGTAGGAGTCCGTTTTAACAGCTCGCTTATGACCACTTCGTCATTCTTAGAATGATTAATTCTGCACTTTTTGACATCCGAGTTCGTTTCAGTGTCGTTTTGCTGAGTTCCGTGCTTTTTGGCGACTTTTCCGCATTTGAGTTTGATTCTTATGAATCTCGTTCGAAACTGTTGTTTCGTATTCCTCGTAAGTCCGTTTAAATATGTTAGACGTGTTGTGAACTTTGGTTTGGTTATTCGATCACGTATCGTGATTTTCGGGCATTTTGGGCCATTTTGTAATTTCTAAAGTTGTGGGTATCCACCTTCGTATTTATTGTTTCGACCCTTTTCATGGTCGCGTGTGGGTTTGATTAGAGCTCAAGCTCTTAGTATGATCATATTCTGTAGCTTCCCGTGTGTATCTTGGACTTGAAGATTCGGTCGGAGAAATCCGTCGTCATACCCATTTTTGAGGGTACTGTTGCTGTTATTTCTGAGTCATTAGCACACGCTACATCCGGGTGGTTAGCGCGCGCTAAGGTGCAGTAGTTAGCGCATGCTACGGGTTTGGTAGCGCACGCTAACTGGTAGTTCGAGGCAGTCCAGGAGCTACTGGACTGGGACTGGAGTCTCATTTGCGCACACTACGGTTGGTAGATAGCGCGCGCTAGCGTCTGCTTAGCGCACGCTATCTGTAATACCCGCAATATCGGATTTAGGTGATTTTCTTTTTTTTTGGCGAGAGTCCGTGTTGATGACTTGCTTGGGACCGTTTCATCATTCTGAGAATGATTAATTCTGCACTTTTTGTCATCCGAGTTCGTTTCGGTGTTGTTTTGTTGAGTTCCGTGTTCCTTACCGACTTTTCCGCACTCGAGTTCGATTCTTGTGAATCTCGTTCGAAACTACTGTTTCGAGTTTCCCGTAAGTCCATTTAACTTTGTTAGAAGTGTTTTGAACTTCGGTTTGGTTATTTGATCACGTATCGTGATTTCGGGCATTTTGGGCCATTTTGTAATTTACCCAAAGTTGTGGGTATCCGCATTCGTATTTGTTGTCTTGACCCTTTTAATGGTCGCGTGTGGTTAATTGTTGCATGCTATTTCATTTCGGGTCGATGATGTTGCCCATAAGCATTTTGTCGTGTTCGTTCCGTGCGATTTCGGATAATCGGGCCGTCGAGTCGTGGTGGTCGGGCACTGGCCGGACGGTTGCGGGCACTGGCCGGACGGTTGCGGGCGCTGGCCGGACGGGTGCGGCAGGAATCGGCGTAGCGCACGCTACGGCCGGAAGGTAGCGCGCGCCACGTCCGGAAGGTAGCGCACGCTACGTCCGGTTGGCTGCGCGCGCTAGTCGGCCGAGGCAGTAGGTTCTGGACTCGGGTGGATCGGCAGGTAGCGCACGCTACTGTCGGGCACTGCGCACGCTACGACCGGCAGGTAGCGCGTGCTACGGCCGGAAGGCTGCGCACGCTACCTGGCCGAGCAGTGCCTCTGGATTGCGGCCCAGGTCGATAGCGTACGCTAGCTCGGCAGCCTAGCGCACGCTAGGCTTCACCAGTATAAATGTGACAGAGCAGCCCAGTTTCGGTCATTTTTCTCATTTCTATCTTTCTCTTCCGCGGCTGGAGACTTGGGGATCTTGAAGCCATGTTGTTGAACAACAAATCCACGAAGTTCTTGAGTTCATATCATTGATTGATCATCCTATATCATCTTTTGATCCACCGAATCAAGGTGAGATTTCCTAGAACCCTATTTTGAGAAATTTTGGGGTTTTTGCGTTTTTGTCCGATTCGTTCCTATTGTTGATTAATCCATGATGGGTATGATGAATCTTAGTAGTATTCTTGTGTTTAACATCATTTAATCCATTGTTCTTCGTCGAATCAAAGTATATTTCTTGATTTTCTTCGAATCGACTTTTTGGGGGATTTATTCTTGATCTCGTTTTCCATCTGTTTTTGATGGATCGATTGTTGTTAAATGATGTTGTTAAACATATCCTATATATTGGATATACATATTTCAATTTGGAATTCCGTTTTCGTGTTTTGACGGGACGAATCGTGTTCTTGGCCGTTTTGGGGGAAACACTTGAACTTTTGTCATTCATTCATTGAATTCAACGGCTTTAAGTCGTGCTATGGAATTCATTTTCATTGTTGTTATTATCCTTCGTAGTTTATTATCGCGAGTTGGCGTTCGGTGGAGTCGGCGGGTTCGTAGTCGGTTTGTGCCAACCTACTTCGGTCGATTCTCCGCCTTGTGGTTATTCGAGGCAAGTACCTTGTCCATAAAATTCTTGTTTTATGGATACGATAATTAGTGATCGCCTAAATGTGGTTGTTTGGTCGTTTGAATTGAACTTTCAAAAGATTCCGTTTAGCCTTGTTAAAGGCTTGTTTTCAAAACGCGTGTGTTTTGTGAATGGTGTGGTTTATGAATGACTATGTGAATTCTATGGATATGTTTGGTGTTGATGTTGCACTTGATATTGCGTGTGGATGTATATGGTTTCATTTCAGTGCGTTGTGGTTTGACGTGGTGTTTTCCTAAGTGTTTGATGCCTCTGGGTGAATTGTTTGAATATATGTGTTGTATTGTGCTGTGTGTGAATGTATGGATGTGGGCGGGGCCTACGGTGGCACATGGCATGCGATCATGTGGCTAGGATGCAACAAGCGATTGATCCAACAGTGAGAGCCTAATAAAAACTACATTGACACATGGCATGCGATCATGTGGTCAGGATGCAACAAGTGATTGATCCAACCGTGAGCGCCAAAGATAATCTACGGTGGCACATGGCATGCGATCATGTGGCCAGGATGCAACAAGTGATTGATCCAACTGTGAGATGTTGTGACTTTTGTTTAGCTAGCCAGCTCGGGAGGATCCTTAGAGGCCTCGGGTGGGATTTGTGGCTTCATCCCGGTCCTACGCGATGCATGTGCGTGATTTGTATTATGATTGTGGCCAGCTCGGGAGGGTCCTTAGAGGCCTCGGGTGGGATTTGTGGATTCGTCCCGGTCCTAGGCAATACTTGTACGTAATTACGCCGTGTTGATTTTATGTCCGTCGAGGACACGTGATATGGGTTCTGACCCTGTGAACTGTAAGTGGTTTTCTATTTGCGAAAACAAAACCTTTGGGCTGTGACCCCTGTTGATTTTGGAAAGAGAAGGATTCTGAAATCCTAAATTGTTTTCTATTAAAACTCCCGATGGCATTTTAAACTGTTTTATAAATTGTTTCCCCTGATTGGTGATCTTTCGGTTTTGGAATGTTTTTCCCAAACTCTTACCTCGGGAAATCTTTGAGGATTCCTGATTATTATTGTTCTTGGAACTTGTATTGTATGGCTCGTATTTATGCACTTGTTCTTGAACTAGCAAAACAGTGGAGTTTTGCTAACCCCCGAGTATTCGGGGGGTGGATGTCTGTATTGCATTCAGGTTTTGGATCCTAGGTCAGGGTCGGCATGAGGGATGATGAAAGATGAACGATACTAATCACACGAGGATCCGTACGATGTTATTGGTTTAGTTGTATTTTATTTCCGCTGCAGTATTTCTTTCCCCGTTGTACGGGAGTGTGTTGTATTCGACCCCTGCGTGGGCATGTGTTGTGTTTGAGTTGTATGTAATTATTGAAAGACTAAATCGGTTTACTGAGTCATTTTAGCCTTAAAGGCGATGTTTAGATGTTTGATTTTAGTTACCAGCCTAGTAGATCCTCGAGGAGATGGTCTACGGCGTGTAATATCCCTGAGTGGATTGGGGGTGTTACAATAATGGTATCGGAGCTTAGGTTGTGGAAACCTAGGCTATCGGGTCAAGTGGTGTCTGTTGAGTTTTGTCTCGTCGGATTTCGTCTGACTGAGTCGTGTCGCGACCCGTCGTCAGAGTTTGTTGGTCGTGATTAGTATCGTGGGGCGATCATCATCTTCGTGCGACCTGTGGATGTAAGTCTCCCTTCTTTGTGTTTGTGCCTCGTCTGATGCGAGTTACAGGTATGATTATGAGTTATTTGACGGAATCTTCTTATGGATTTTGATTTCGTGATATGTGGTTATTTGACTCTCATATTTCGTTCATATGAGGAGTAGTGTTGCTGGATTGTGCATGTTGGACTGTATTTCTTTTATCCACTGCGTGAGTTCTTTTGTAATGGCTTTCGGTATTTTACCGACTGAGTTTTTTTTCGAAAACCGATTCCCTTAACCGAGTTTTTGGCATTATGGCCTTGATCGTTTTGGCGAAATTCTTATGACGGTATTTATTATTTTGTAAATGGCGTTTGTGAGTTTTTGAAATATTACCGTCATCGGTCTTTTTGGCGTTTTTGTAAATGGTTTTTAGCCTGGTGGGTTCTGGCGCGGGACCCACGGTACTATAATGTTCCGTGTAATTACCTGAAATTTTTGGGCATTCTAGCCCATTGAATTATCTTTAGAAACCTTGAGTATCTTAGAAAATAAATTTCAAGACGTACTTTTAAAATGAATTATTTTCTCGTGGTACATCCAAGGTGCCACAATATGTTTCAAAATTCTTCAACCTCGAGGACCAAAATGTTTTGAGATATTTTCAATGTTTTAGAAACACTTTTACTTAGACCCGAGGGTCAAATATTCTGAAAGTTTTTCACTAAGAGAAAGTGTCCTCATTTTTATCAAATGCGAAATGGTTCTCCAAAGTCTCGATAACGATGTTTCACGTTTGTACTTTTTTTTGAAAGGTGATACTCAAGATCAACCAGTGTTTTTCTAAATTATTTTCAAAAGGAGGTTTTCGTTTTTAAAACTTATCCATTCCCGTTTGAGGGCTGGGTATGTATGTATGATGTTCGTGTTGTCGTTATGATGTTTTCTCCCGAGTATGATCGAATTGGTGGCATGAACGTCGAGGCGTTGCCACGCATTTGTTGTACTAGCTCTCTGTGAGAGGTATGAACTGGTGTTTACTGTTTATCGCCTCGTGGTGATTTGCGTGTTGTCGCACGAGTGTGAGTTATTAAAGCTTGGAATTTAGTGCGTTTATGCACATGGGTGATTGTTTCATGATGTTTGTGATTGTGTACTGGCTATCGTTCGGGCCGTTGTAATCGTCGAATGATGCCGTTATTGTTGTAATTTTTGTTATGTGTTGATATGTTATGCTGAGTTGGCATCTCCAGTATGTTCTTTTGTGGTGTTATGTTCCATTGTATCTAGCATCTGTATTTTCGGTATGCTGAGCCGAGGCATTTCAACCGTGATGTGCCGGGGGAATGTATGTGCAATTTGTCCTTCCTCGCCTGTGACGCGTTTCAAGTGCGGACTCGAGGGACATCATGTTCAGTTTTGTGAGTTGATGACCGAGCCTTCTGAGGCACGGACTTGAGCATTGATATCAGGACCGGCTCCGAGGAGCCCCTAAGGGGCGTGGTCTATCAGTTGTATGTTATGTTATTTCCTTACCTTGTTGTTTCGAACTTCGGAAATTAAGTTCTTTTAGTCGAAGTGGATCGGATTTTGAACTTCTGTATTTTCGACTCTGTCGACTCGTTTATGTTCATTGACATTTTCTGAGCTTGTCTTGCCCCTTGCTTTTGTTGATCGAACGAGTGTGGTATTATTTCGGAATAACTTGTTTGTCGCTGTCACTTTTCCGAGTTCGGTTCGATTTTTGTGAACCTTGGGGTTGTTGTTTGACTTTTATTGTTCTTCGTGATTCGAACATGATTGTTCGATTTTTGTTGTCTCGATCGTTGTGGTTCGATCGTTTGATTATTCGGTTTCTGTTGATCTCGTCTCGTGATTGTTGAACGTTCAGACTCCTTCGTAATTCCCTTAAGTTCGGGAAATTAATCTCGTTTTCGATCTTCCAACCCTTGGGCGGTGATCCGTATTTGTTCAGCGTTTGGCTCGCGTTTTGATTGATGAACCGTTGGGTTGGTCAATCGTATTGATTTTCGTTCGTTGTGTTTTGTGATTGTTCGGATAATCGACTTGATTGTACTATCTATTTGATGACGCTTGTCACTTGTTGGTTTTATTATGTCTCTATCGGTGGCGTTGTGTTGGTCGTCGTGGAGCGTGTTTTCACGCCGTATGTCTCTCTGCGTTTCTTGCAGCGTTTCGCCGTTGGGCGCGAGTTTTCGGTTTTTGTGTATCTCGTCGAGTTTTCCTGGTGGGGATATTGCTTCTCCCTACTTGTTTTAAGTTTCGGGACGAAACTTCTTTTAAGGAGGGTAGAATGTAATACCCGCAATTTCGGATTTCGGTGATTTTCTTTTTTTCTGCGAGAGTCCGTTTTGATGACTCTCTTAGGACCGTTTCATCATTCTGAGAATGATTAATTCTGCACTTTTTATCATCCGAGTTCGTTTCAGTGTTGTTTTGTTGAGTTCCGTGTTCCTTAACGACTTTTCCGCACTCGAGTTCGATTCTTGTGAATCTCATTCGAAACTACTGTTTCGAGTTTCCCGTAAGTCCATTTAACTTTGTTAGAAGTGTTGTGAACTTCGGTTTGGTTATTCGATCACGTATCGTGATTTTCGGGCATTTTGGGCCATTTTGTAATTTACCCAAAGTTGTGGGTATCCGCATTCGTATTTGTTGTCTTGACCCTTTTAATGGTCGCGTGTGGTTAATTGTTGCATGGTATTTCATTTCGGGTCGATGATGTTTCCCACGAGCGTATTGTCGTGTTCGTTCCGTGCGATTTCGGATAATCGGGTCGTCGAGTCATGGTGGTCGGGCACTGGCCGGATGGTTGCAGGCACTGGCCGGATGGTTGCGGGCACTGGCCGAACGGTTGCGGGCGCTGGCCGGACGGGTGCGGCAGGAACCGGCGTAGCGCACGCTACGACCGGATGGTAGCGCGCGCCACGGCCGGAAGGATGCGCACGCTACGTCCAGTTGGCTGCGCGCGCTAGTCGGCCGAGGCTGTAGGTTTTGGACTCGGGTGGATCGGCAGGTAGCGCACGCTACTTGGCCGTTTTGGGGGAAACACTTGAACTTTCGTCATTCGTTCTTTGAATTCAACGGCTTTAAGTCGTGCTATGGAATTCATTTTCATTGTTGTTATTGTGCTTCGTGATGTTTCATTGTATGATTGTGTACATCTGTGATTGTTTCATGATGTTTTGTGATTGTGTGCTGGTTATCATTCGAGCCGTTGAAATCGCCGAATGTATGTCGTCGTTGCTGTGATTCTATGTATGTAAGTTGCCTTACGTTGATATGTTGTGCTGAGTTGACATCTCCGGTATGTTGTTTTGCGATGTTATATTTTATTGTACCTAGCAGTTGTATTTTCAGTATGCCGAAGTGCTTCATCTGTAATGTGCCGGGGCATGTACGTGCAAATTGTTCTTCCCCGCCAGTAGCAGATTACAAGTGTGGACTCGAGGGACACAGAATCCAGTTTTGCGAGTTGGTTACCGAGTCTTCCGGGTACGATCTTCAGAACAGATATCAGGATCGACTTTGAGAGGCCTTTGAAAGATGTTTCTGTTGGTTACTTGTTGTGTTGTTACCTTGCTTTCGTTGTTGTGAGTTTCGGGGACGACACTTCTTTTATAAGAGGTCGAATGTAATACCTGTATTATTTTTGACTTCTGCATCTTCTCTTTCTCAATTCTATCGACTCGCTCGTGTTCTTTGATACTTTCTGAACTTGTTTGGTATCTCGGTTGTCATCGTTCGAAAGGGTTGTGACCTTGTTTCGGATCAATCTGTTTATCATTGTGACTTTTCCGAGTTCGGTTCGATTCTTGTGAACCTTGTTCGAAAGTAACGTCTTTCATATCTACAAGTTCTTTTAATGTCTTGAGTTGAATTGTGAACTTCGGAGTCATTGTTCGACCCTTGTCATTCGATCATTGTTGTTCGATCGTTGTTATTCGATCGTTGTTGTTCGATCGTTGTTGTTCGATTATTGTTGTTCGATCATTTTTGTTCGATCATTGTTGTTAGATTGTTGTTGTTCGATCATTATTGTTCAATTGTGGTTGTCCGATTGTTGTTTCCTGATCTCGTACCGCGAAGAATTGTCATTCACCGTTAGTCAGCTTTTTCGATTGCGGTCAATTGGGACACCGAGCTGTGCATTGCGAGATGGTAGCTGAGAGGTTTGGGGATGGAGTTTGCGTCTCTGCTACGAAGGGACACGGAGATGCCAAGTGTGGTTTTCGAGAATACCGGTGTTGTCGGAGTTCTCCGTGGTTACCTTTGCGGATCGTTGTATGTTTCATTTCTATTTCTCGACTGTGCTTGTTTTCTTGTAATAGGTGCCTTTTGTCTCTTGATGGTTCGGACAATTGACTTGATTGCGTTATCTGTTTGGCGATGCTTGGCTCTTGCTGATTGTGTTATGTCCCTGCTTGTGGCATTGTGATGGTTGTCGTTGAACGTGTTTCCACGCCGTATGTTCCTTTGCGTTCTTGTAACGTCTCGCCGATGGGCGTAAGCTATGCGTTCTTATGTATCTCGTTGACATATTCCTGATGGGATATTGTTCCTCCCTGCTTATTTTTAAGTTTCGGGATGAAACTTCTTTTAAGGATGGTGGTATGTAATATCCGCAATTTTGATTTTCGATAAATTTCTTTTTTTCGTAGGAGTCCGTTTTAACAGCTCGCTTATGACCGCTTCGTTATTCTGAGAATGATTAATTATGCACTTTTTGACATCCGAGTTCGTTTCAGTGTCGTTTTGCTGAGTTCCGTGCTTTTTCGCGACTTTTCCGCATTTGAGTTTGATTCTTACGAATCTCATTCGAAACTGTTGTTTCGTGTTCCTCGTAAGTCCGTTTAACTCTGTTAGACGTGTTGTGAACTTTGGTTTGGTTATTCGATCACGTATCGTGATTTTCGGGTATTTTGGGCCATTTTGTAATTTCTAAAGTTGTGGGTATCCACCTTCGTATTTATTGTTTCGACCCTTTTCATGGTCGCGTGTGAGTTTGATTAGAGCTCAAGCTCCTAGTATGATCATATTCTGTAGCTTCCCGTGTGTATCTTGGACTTGAAGATTCGGTCGGAGAAATCCGTCGTCGTACCCATTTTTGAGGGTACTATTGCTGTTATTTCTGAGTCATTAGCACACGCTACATCCGGGTGGTTAGCGCGCGCTAAGGTGCAGTAGTTAGCGCACGCTACGGGTTTGGTAGTGCATGCTAACTGGTAGTTTGAGGCAATCCAGGAGCTACTGGACTGGGACTGGAGTCTCGTTTGCGCACACTGCGGTTGGTAGATAGCGCGCGCTATCGTCTGCTTAGCGCACGCTATCTGTAATACCCGCAATATCGGATTTCGGTGATTTCTTTTTTTTTTCAGCGAGAGTCCATTTTGACGACTCTCTTTCATCATTCTGAGAATGATTAATTCAGCACTTTTTGTCATCCGAGTTCGTTTCTGTGTTGTTTTGTTGAGTTCCTTGTTCCTTAACGACTTTTCCGCACTCGAGTTCGATTCTTGTGAATCTCGTTCGAAACTACTGTTTCGAGTTTCCTGTAAGTCCATTTAACTTTGTTAGAAGTGTTGTGAACTTCGGTTTGGTTATTCGATCACGTATCGTGATTTTCGGGCGTTTTGGGCCATTTTGTAATTTACCCAAAGTTGTGGGTATTCGCATTCGTATTTGTTGTCTTGACCCTTTTAATGGTCGCGTGTGGTTAATTCTTGCATGGTATTTCATTTCGGGTCGATGATGTTGCCCACAAGCGTTTTGTCGTGTTCGTTCCGTGCGATTTCGGATAATCGGGTCGTCAAGTCGTGGTGGTCGGGCACTGGCCGGACGGTTGCGGGCACTGGACGGATGGTTGCGGGCACTGGCCAAACGGGTGCGGCAGGAACCGGCATAGCGCACGCTACGGCCGGAAGGTAGCGCGCGCCACGGCCGGAAGGTAGCGCACGCTACGTCCGGTTGGCTGCGCGTGCTAGTCGGCCTAGGCAGTAGGTTCTGGACTCGGGTGGATCGGCGGGGCGCACGCCATCGCCGCAGACGCGACGCCACTGACCGGAAGGTAGCGCGCGCTACGGCCGGAAGGCTGCGCACGCTACCTGGCCGAGTAGTGCCTCTGGATTGCGGCCCAGGCCGAAAGCGTACGCTAGCTCGGCAGCCTAGCGCACGCTAGGCTTCACCAGTATAAATGTGACAGAGCAGCCCAGTTTCGGTCATTTTTCCCATTTCTATCTTTCTCTTCCGCGGCTGGAGCCTTGGGGATCTTGAAGCCATGTTGTTGAACAACAAATCCACGAATTTCTTGAGTTCATATCATTGATTGATCATCCTATATCATCTTTTGATCCAACGAATCAAGGTGAGATTTCCTAGAACCCTATTTTGAGAAATTTTGGGGTTTTTGCGTTTTTGTCCGATTCGTTCCGTATTGTTGATTAATCCATGATGGGTATGATGAATCTTAGTAGTATTCTTGTGTTTAACATCTTAATCCATTGTTCTTCGTCGAATCAAAGTATATTTCTTGATTTCCTTCGAATCGACTTTTTGGGGGATTTATTCTTGATCTCGTTTTCCATCTGTTTTTGATGGATCGATTGTTGTTAAATGATGTTGTTAAACATATCCTATATATTGTATATCCATATTTCAATTTGGAATTCCGTTTTCGTGTTTTGACGGGACGAATCGTGTTCTTGGCCGCTTTGGGGGAAACACTTGAACTTTTGTCATTCGTTTTTTGAATTCAACGGCTTTAAGTCGTGCTATGGAATTCATTTTTATTGTTGTTATTATCCTTCGTAGTTTATTATCGCAAGTTGGCGTTCGGTGGAGTCGGCGGGTTCGTAGTCGGTTTGTGCCAACCTACTTCGGTCGATTCTCCGCCTTGTGGTTATTCGAGGCAAGTACCTTGTCTATAAAATTCTTGTTTTATGGATACGATAATTAGTGATCGCCTAAATGTGGTTGTTTGGTCGTTTGAATTGAACTTTCAAAAGATTCCATTTAGCCTTGTTAAAGGCTTGTTTTCAAAACGCGTGTGTTTTGTGAATGGTGTGGTTTATGAATGACTATGTGAATACTATGGATATATTTGGTGTTGATGTTGCACTTGATATTGCGTGTTGATGTATATGGTTTCATTTCAGTGCGTTGTGGTTTGACGTGGTGTTTTGCTAAGTGTTTGATGCCTCTGGGTGAATTGTTTGAATATATGTGTTGTATTGTGCTGTGTGTGAATGTATGGATGTGGGCGGGGCCTACGGTGGCACATGGCATGCGATCATGTGGCCAGGATGCAACAAGCGATTGATCCAACTGTGAGAGCCTAATAAAAACTACGGTGACACATGGCATGCGATCATGTGGTCAGGATGCAACAAGTGATTGATCCAACCGTGAGTGCCGAAGATAATCTACGGTGGCATATGGCATGGGATCATGTGGCCAGGATGCAACAAGTGATTGATCCAACCATGAGATGTTGTGACTTTTGTTTAGCTAGCCAGCTCGGGAGGGTCCTTAGAGGCCTCGGGTGGGATTTGTGGCTTCATCCCGGTCCTAGGCGATGCATGTGCGTGATTTGTTTTATGATTGTGGCCAGCTCGGGAGGGTCCTTAGAGGCCTCGTGTGGGATTTGTGGCTTCGTCCCGGTCCTAGGCAATACTTGTACGTAATTACGTCGTGTTGATTTTACACGTGATATGGGTTCTGACCCTGTGAACTGTTAGTGGTTTTCTATTTGCGAAAACAAAACCTTTGGGCTATGACCCCTTTTGATTTTGGAAAGAGAAGGATTCTGAAATACTAAATTGTTTTCTATTAAAACTCTCGATGGCATTTTAAACTGTTTTATAAATCGTTTCCCCTGATTGGTGATCTTTCGGTTTTGGAATGTTTTTCCCAAACTCTTACCTCGGGAAATCTTTGAGGATTCCTGATTATTATTGTTCTTGGAACTTGTATTGTATGGCTCGTATTTATGCACTTGTTCTTGTACTAGCAAAACAGTGGAGTTTTGCTAACCCCCGAGTATTCGGGGGGTGGATGTCTGTATTGCATTCAGGTTTTGGAGCCTAGCTCAGGGTCGGCATGAAGGATGATGAAAGATGAACGATACTAATCACACGAGGATCCGTACGATGTTATTGGTTTAGTTGTATTTTATTTCCGCTGCAGTATTTCTTTCCCCGTTGTACCTGCGTGGGCATGTGTTGTGTTTGAGTTGTATGTAATTATTGAAAGACTAAATCGGTCTACTGAGTCATTTTAGCCTTAAAGGCGATGTTTAGATGTTTGATTTTAGTTACCAGCCTGGTAGATCCTCGAGGAGAGGGTCTACGGCGTGTAATATCCCTGAGTGGATTGGGGGTGTTACATAAATGGTATCGGAGCTTAGGTTGTGGAAACCTAGGCTGTCGGGTCAAGTGGTGTCTGTTGAGTTTTGTCTCGTCGGATTTTGTCTGACTGAGTCGTGTCGCGACGTGTCGTTTGAGTTTGTTGGTCATGATCAGTATCGTGGGGCGATCATCATCTTCGTGCGACCTGTGGATGTAAGTCTCCCTTCTTTGTGTTTGTGCCTCGTTTGATGTGAGTTACAGGTATGATTATGAGTTAATTGACGGAATTCTCTTATGGATTTGGATTTCGTGATATGTGGTTATTTGACTCTCATATTTCGTTCATATGAGGAGTAGTGTTGCTGGATTGTGCATGTTGGACTGTATTTCTTTTATCCACTGCGTGAGTTCTTTTGTAATGGCTTTCGGTATTTTACCGACTGAGTTTTATTTCGAAAACCGATTCCCTTAACTGAGTTTTTGGCATTATGGTCTTAATCGTTTTGGTGAAATTCTTATGACAGTATTTAGTATTTTGTAAATGGCGTTTGTGAGTTTTTGAAATATTACCGTCATCGGCCTTTTTGGCGTTTTTGTAAATGGTTTTTAGCTTGGTGGGTTCCGGCGCGGGACCCACGGCGCTATAATATTCCGTGTAATTACTTGAAATTTTTGGGCATTCTATCCCATTGAATTATTTTTGAAAACCTTGAGTATCTTAGAAAATAAATTTCGAGACGTACTTTTAAAATGAATTATTTTCTCGTGGTACATCCAAGGTGCCACAATATGTTTCAAAATTCTTCTACCTCGAGGACCAAAATGTTTTGAGATATTTTCAATGTTTTAGAAACACTTTTACTTAGACCCGAGGGTCAAATATTCTGAAAGTTTTTCACTAAGAGAAAGTGTCCTCATTTTTATCAAATGCGAAATGGTTCTCCAAAGTCTCGATAACGATGTTTCACGTTTGTACATTTTTTTTGAAAGGTGATACTCAAGATCAACCAGTATTTTTCTAAATTATTTTCAAAAGGAGGTTTTCGTTTTTAAAACCTATCCATTCCCGTTTGAGGGCTGGGTATGTATGTATGATGTTCGCATTGTCGTTATGATGTTTGCTCCCGAGTATGATCAAATTGGTGGCATGAACGTCGAGGCGTTGCCACGCATTTGTTGTACTAGCTCTCTGTGAGAGGTATGAACTGGTGTTTACTGTTTATCGCCTCGTGGTGATTTGCGTGTTGTCACACGAGTGTGAGTTATTAAAGCTTGGATTTTTGTGCGTTTATGCACATGGGTGATTGTTTCATGATGTTTGTCATTGTGTACTGGCTATCGTTCGGGCCGTTGTAATCGTCGAATGATGCCGTTGTTGTTGTGATTTTTGTATGTGTTGATATGTTATGCTGAGTTGGCATCTCCAGT
The DNA here is from genome assembly GCA_033398695.1 of Orobanche coerulescens. Taxonomy (NCBI): domain Eukaryota; kingdom Viridiplantae; phylum Streptophyta; class Magnoliopsida; order Lamiales; family Orobanchaceae; genus Orobanche; species Orobanche coerulescens. Next base: position 101,940,863 of record CM065813.1, on the reverse strand, counting down.
ATGTTGTTTTGCGGTTTTATGTTCCATTGTATCTAGCATCTGTATTTTCGGTATGCTGAGCCGAGGCATTTCAACTGTGATGTGCCGGGGGAATGTACGTGTAATTTCTCCTTCCTCGCCTGTGACGCGTTTCAAGTGCGGACTCGAGGGACATCATGTTCAGTTTTGTGAGTTGATGACCGAGCCTTCTAAGGCACAGACTTGAGCATTGATATCAGGACCGGCTCCGAGGAGTCCCTGAGGGGCGTGGTCTATCCGTTGTATGTTATGCTATTTCCTTACCTTGTTGTTTCGAACTTCGGAAATTAAGTTCTTTTATTCGAAGTGGATCGGATTTTGAACTTCTGTATTTTCGACTCTGTCGACTCGTTTATGTTCGTTGACATTTTCTGAGCTTGTCTTGCCCCTTGCTTTTGTTGATCGAACGAGTGTGGTATTATTTCGGAATAACTCGTTTGTCACTGTGACTTTTCCGAGTTTGGTTCGATTCTTGTGAACCTTGGAGTTGTTGTTTGACTTTTATTGTTCTTCGCGATTCGAACATGATTGTTCGATTTTTGTTGTCTCGATCGTTGTGGTTCGATCGTTTGATTGTTCGGTTTTTGTTGATCTCGTCTCGTGATTGTTGAACGTTCAGACTCCTTCGTAATTCCCTTAAGTTCGGGAAATTAATCTCGTTTTCGATCTTCCAACCCTTGGGCGGTGATCCATATTTGTTCAGCGTTTGGCTCGCGTTTTGATTGATGAACCGTTGGGTTGGTTAATCGTATTGATTTTCGTTGGTTGTGTTTTGTGATTGTTCGGATAATCGACATGATTGTACTATCTATTTGATGACGCTTGTCACTTGTTGGTTTTATTATGTCTCTATCGGTGGCGTTGTGTTGGTCGTCGTGGAGCGTGTTTTCACGCCGTATGTCTCTTTGCGTTTCTTGCAGCGTTTCGTCGTTGGGCGCGAGTTTTCGGTTTTTGTGTATCTCGTCGAGTTTTCCTGGCGGGGATATTGCTTCTCCCTACTTGTTTTAAGTTTCGGGACGAAACTTCTTTTAAGGAAGGTAGAATATAATACCCGCAATTTCGGATTTCAGTGATTTTCTTTTTGTCGGCAAGAGTCCATTTTGACGACTCTCTTGGGACCGTTACATCATTATGAGAATGATTAATTCTGCATTTTTTGTCATCCGAGTTCGTTTCGGTGTTGTTTTGTTGAGTTTCGTGTTCCTTAACGACTTTTCCGCACTCGAGTTCGATTCTTGTGAATCTCGTTCGAAACTACTGTTTCGAGTTTCCCGTAAGTCCATTTAACTTTGTTAGAAGTGTTGTGAACTTCGTTTTAGTTATTCGATCACGTATCGTGATTTTCGGGGCGTTTTGGGCCATTTTGTAATTTACCCAAAGTTGTGGGTATCCGCATTCGTATTTGTTGTCTTGACCCTTTTAATGGTCGCGTGTGGTTAATTGTTGCATGGTATTTCATTTTGGGTCGATGATGTTGCCCACGAATGTTTTGTCGTGTTCGTTCCGTGCGATTTTGGATAATCGGGTCGTCGAGTCCTGGTGGTCGGGCACTGGCCGGACGGTTGCGGGCACTGGCCGGACGGTTGCGGGCACTGGCCGAATGGTTGCGGGCGCTGGCCGGACGGGTGCAGCAGGAACCGGCGTAGCGCACGCTACGGCCGGAAGGTAGCGCGCGCCACGGCTGGAAGGTAGCGCACGCTACGTCCGGTTGGCTGCGCGCGCTAGTCGGCCGAGGCAGCAGGTTCTGGACTCGGGTGGATCGGCAGGTAGCGCACGCCATCGCCGGCATCAAGCACGCCACGGCCGTGTAGCGCTTACGCCGGAAGGCTGCGACGCTACCCGGCAGCAAAGGTTTTCGGATTGCGGCCTGTGCCGATAGCGACGCTAGCTCGGCAGCTAGCGCACGCTAAGTGCACCAAAGATAAATGTGACAGAGCAGCCCAGTTTCGATCATTTTTCCCATTTCTATCTTTCTCTTCCACGGCTGGAGCCTTGGGGATCTTGAAGCCATGTTGTTGAACAACAAATCTACGAATTTCTCGAGTTCATATCATTGATTGATCATCCTATATCATCCTTTGATCCAGCGAATCAAGGTGAGATTTCCTAGAACCCTATTTTGAGAAATTTTGGGGTTTTTGCGTTTTTGTACGATTCGTTCCGTATTGTTGATTAATACATGATGGGTATGATTAATCTTAGTAGTATTCTTGTGTTTAACATCATTTAATCCATTGTTATTCGTCGAATCAAAGTATATTTCTTGATTTCCTTCGAATCGACTTTTTGGGGGATTTGTTCTTGATCTCATTTTCCATCCATTTTTGATGGATCGATTGTTGTTAAATGATGTTGTTAAACATATCCTATGGATTGTATATCCATATTTCGATTTGGAATTCCGTTTTCGTGTTTTGACGGGATGAATCGTGTTCTTGGCCGTTTTGGGGGAAACACTTGAACTTTCGTCATTCGTTCTTTGAATTCAACGACTTTAAGCCATGCTATGGAATTCATTTTCATTGTTGTTATTGTCCTTCGTAGTTTATGATCGCGATTTGGCGTTCGGTGGAGTCGGCGGGTTCGTAGTCGGTTCGTGCCAACCTCCTTCGGTCGATTCTCCGCGTTGTGGTTATTCGAGGCAAGTACCTTGTCCATATAATTCTTGTTTTATGGATACGATAATTAGTGATCGTCTAAATGTGGTTGTTTGGTCGTTTGAATTGAACTTTCAAAAGATTCGGTTTAGCCTTGTTAAAGGCTTGTTTTCAAAACGGTTGTGTTTTGTGAATGGTGTGGTTTGTGAATGACTATGTGAATTCTATGGATATGTTTGGTGTTGATGTTGCACTTCATATTGCGTGTGGACGTATATGGTTTCATTTCGGTGCGTTGTGGTTTGACGTGGTGTTTTCCTAAGTGTTTGATGCCTCTGGGTGAATTGTTTGAATATATGTGTTGTATTGTGGTGTGTGTGAATGTATGTATGTGGGCGGGGCCTACGGTGGCACATGGCATGCGATCATGTGGCCAGGATGCAACAAGCGATTGATCCAACCATGAGAGCCTAATAAAAACTACGGTGACACATGGCATGCGATCATGTGGTCAGGATACAACAAGTGATTGATCCAACCGTGAGCGCCAAAGATAATCTACGGTGGCACATGGCATGCGATCATGTGGCCAGGATGCAACAAGTGATTGATCCAACCGTGAGATGTTGTGACTTTTGTTTAGCTAGCCAGCTCGGAGGGTCCTTAGAGGCCTCAGGTGGGATTTGTGGCTTCATCCCGGTCCTAGCCGATGCATGTACGTGATTTGTTTTATGATTGTGGCCAGCTCGGGAGGGTCTTTAGAGGCCTCGGGTGGGATTTGGGGCTTCATCCCGGTCCTAGGCAATACTTGTACGTAATTACGTCGTGTTGATTTTATGCCTGTCGAGGACACGTGATATGGGTTCTGACCCTGTGAACTATTAGTGGTTTTCTATTTGCGAAAACAAAACCTTTGGGCTGTGACCCCTGTTTATTTTGGAAAGAGAAGTTTTCTGAAATCCTAAATTGTTTTCTATTAAAACTCCCGATGACATTTTAAGCTGTTTTATAAATCGTTTCCCCTGATTAGTGATCTTTCGGTTTTGGAATGTTTTTCCCAAACTCTTACCTCGGGAAATCTTTGAGGATTCCTGATTATTATTGTTCTTGGAACTTGTATTGTATGGCTCGTATTTATGCACTTGTTCTTGTACTAGCAAAACAGTGGAGTTTTGCTAACCCCCGAGTATTCGGGGGGTGGATGTCTGTATTGCATTCAGGTTTTGGAGCCTAGCTCAGGGTCGGCATGAAGGATGATGAAAGATGAACGATACTAATCACATGAGGATCCGTACGATGTTATTGGTTTAGTTGTATTTTATTTCCACTGCAGTATTTCTTTCCCCGTTGTACGGGAGTGTGTTGTATTCGACCCCTCCATGGGCATGTATTGTGTTTGAGTTGTATGTAATTATTGAAAGACTAAATTGGTCTACTGAGTCATTTTAGCCTTAAAGGCGATGTTTAGATGTTTGATTTTAGTTACCAGCTAGGTAGATCCTCGAGGAGAGGGTCTACGGCGTGTAATATCCCTGAGTGGATTGGGGGTGTTACACTATTTGTCCTTTCTAGCGCACGCTACCTGGTAGGTGCAGATCTATCCAGGAGCCACTGGACTGGATTCTTAGTTCGTTTGCGCACGCTAACAGTGTTTCGGACGGAATGTCTGGGGCGCTGACCCCGTTAGCGCGCGCTAATGCGATATGTTTAGCGCACGCTAATAACTGTCCAGTATAAATACTGGACAACATCCTTTATTTCGTCATTTCTCTCCCTCTTCGTCTCTTTTCGTCGGGAGCAAATTCTTGGAGCGATTTTGGGCGATCTTCACCATCAAGCGTCATCTTGGGATGGATTTGTGTGTGTTTAACATCATTTAATCCATTGTTCTTCACCGGATCGAGGTATTTTTCTTGATTCCCTAGAGTTGACTTTTTGGGAGTTTTGTTCTTGATTCCGAATCCAATCTGGTTTAGATGAATCGATTGGTGTTAGATGTTGTTGTTAAACATGTTTTATGGATTGTATATCCATACCTTCGGTTCGTTTCAACCCGAAAGGTTATTACGGTGTTCTTGAGGTGTAGTGAACATTTAATGTTCGATTAAATGTTCGAATGAGTTTTCCTTCGATAGATTGATGTGATCTCCCTTGTTTTTGATCTTGGTCCTCGTCGTAATCATGTTTTTGTTGTTTATTCCAGAGGATTATAGGTGCTCGAGGATTCCGAGTTGATATCCGTTTTGTGTCGGTAATTCGTATGGTGTTATTCTCCGAGTTGATTCTCGTTTTTTATCTGTTTTGTATTTTTGATTATGTTCAGGAGATCGGGGCTGCCCGGCCGCATCCCGTTCATCATCTCTTTTCAATCGTGGTTTCGAGGCAAGTATTTTTCTTATACGATTTGTGTCCTGCAAATAGAGTTTACATGTTGGATTTATGATGGTTGGTCTACCCTCGTGAATATGATTCATGTGAATTGATTATGATTTGATTATTTTGAATGTTGAGGGCTTTAATGATACCCCTGCTTGTTTAATGTTGTGGAATCGTGTATTCCGTTTTAATTGTGTTGTTGTGTTGTGATTGATTGTACACGATGGAGGTATTGTGATGAGTATGATAATGGTGTCGGGTAAGTGGCCATCCCTATTAAGTATTCTTAATGAACTTACATTCTTAGCATATTAGTATTGCATGAGTGGCGTGTGTGTGTATGTTCACTACGGGTTAGATCCGACGCGGTCTCGGTAGGGGCCCACAGAGGCGTGGATCCGTGAGCTTGGCTTTTCACCGCTATGGGTTAGATCCGACGTGGTCTCGATAGGGGTCCACAGAGGCGTGGATCCGCGGTTAATTGTGGTGCATTTTTATAAAATATGTTTTGGAAACGAGTGTTTTTGAATGGTGATTTCATGATTGCATGCATTAACTAAATGTGTAAGAGGTAAGTTGTTCATTTGGCCTACTTGGCTAGGATGGCACTAGAGTATTTTGTCGTATGTGTTTAGTCCTTTACTTGTGGGGTTTTGATGTTGGAAAATGGACCTTGCTATTGCTCTCGTGTACTGTGATTTGATGATATTTGGGATGAGATCCCAACGGTTTTGTAAATGCCGTTTTCCGGAAAGTGATTTTGGGCCGAGACCCATTCGTCTTGAAATGGTCATTTTTCAACTAAGGACTTGAGGTCCAATAAGGTTTCTACTTTTAAAATCCCCAAGATGAGGAATTTATTTTCAAACACTTCATTGATTGCTTTCTAATTAATAAAACCTCTCGGGAAGGCTTTTCTAGATAATTGTTGTACCCGATTCGTGAGTTCTATTTTTTTGTTACATTTCGTATGATTACGTACTTGCACTAGAAAAATAGTGGGATTTTGCTAACCCCCGAGTAATCGGGGGGTGGATGTCTGTATTGCATTCAGGTTTTGGGGAGCATAACACAGGGTCGGTATGAAGGATGATGAGACATGATCGATACTAATCACATGCGGATCCAGACGATGTCGTATTGGTTTGGTTGTACTTTATTTCTACTGCAGTATTTTCCCCATTGTACGGGAGTGTGTTGTATTTTGACCCCTGCGTGGGTATGTATTGAGATTGAGTTGTATGTATTGATTGAAAGACTAAATCGGTCTATTGAGTCATTTGTTTAGCCTTAAAGGCGATGTTGAGATGTTTAATTGCGTTACCAGCCTGGTAGATCCTTGAGAGAAGGGTTTACGGTGTGTAATATCCCTGAGTGGATTGGGGGTGTTACAATAGGAGACTTCCCCACTTGTATCATAGTGCTTATTTGGAGAAACAGTGCTTGGTGAGAACTCCTGAAATCTTATGACATCAAGAGGGATATTTTGTGGTTAGATTTCAAAGTAAAGAAGATAGAGATGCTGTGTTATTTGAAGGCCCACACACACCATATCCAGTCGACCAATGATAGTTAAAGCTTGGGAACCTAAATTTAACTTCAAAAAGGAAATTCTAAAGGTTGTGCCTCTATGGATACAACTGCCCGATCTGCCTTTGAACTGCTGGTGTGCAAATTCTTTGAGTAGAATTATGCAGTATTTTTTGGAAGCCTCTCTATGTGGAAGAGTGTACAACACCTCAAAATAGAATTTACTATGCTCCAATGCTTGTGGAAGTTGATTTCACTATGCCTATCATGTATAAAGTCTTGATTGAAGACGAAAAGGGTAATAGAGTGAAGCAAAAGGTCCTCTATGATTAGATCCCTCCCTTCTACAAGAAATGCCAAGTTACAGGGCATAATTATAATGCTACAATGAAGCCTAAACCTACTCAACCTACTCAGAAGCAACGGCAGCCAAAAAATTAGGAAGGGAAGAATCCACCACAGCCAAATCCTGTTGAGAACCTGATTGATGGGAAGAAAGTTATTGCAAAGTATATTTTACTAAGAAAAACATATAGTCAAATCATTATGGGAGAATGTTCTGTGCCTTTATATTCTGAGAATACTTATCAAGTTCTAAATTCCGCAAAACAAAGAGAGAAACAAATCAGTGGAATGAATTCTGAAAAGGTCAGGGACCTTATACCCTTGGTAACCACATGAAGATTGTTTTCTGGAATGTGAGGGGTTGTAATAAACCACTCAAGCAGAAAGAGCTAAGGCTCTTTATGCAAAGTATAAAAGTAGATGTATTTGTAGTATTGGAAACAAGAGTGAATGAGAGGAATTTTAAGAAGGCCACAGAGAAACTAAGCAGGCAATGAATCTTTTTTAACAACTATTCTCAGGCCTACAATGAGAGAATTTGGATTGGTTATAACCCAAAGAAACTAAATATCACTCACATAGAAAGCACAGCTCAAGGCATGCACTGTATAGTTCTTGTCATTATTATTGGGAAGCGGTCTCACTTGTTACCTGTGTATGCTCATAATACAAATGAGTTAAAGAAGGACTTATGGAGATTCATATGTAGAGTTGCATATGTGGTGGAGTAACTGTTGGTTATTGGAGGAGATTTTAATATAGTGCTCAACTCTGAAGAGGTTCCAAGTAACCCCAGTGACTGAGGCAGACATAAAAGATTTGGCAGATTGTTTATTACAGAATGAATTACACCAAGTGAGAATGGTTTTACTTGGGGCAATAATTAGGATGGAGAAGTAAGAGTCTATTCTTTGAGAGATAAATGTGTAGCAATCAGGCTTGGTTCAGCATGTTTAGTGATGTGGTGGTGGAGATCCTTGAGAGAAATGTTTCAGATCACTGCCCTTTAATGGTCAACTTGGAAAATGTTCAAGCTAATTAACATGCTCCTTTCAGATTTTTGAATGTCTTATCAGACCATATAGAGTTTTATCCAGCTCTACAATAGGCTTGGGCTACTCAATGTAATAATAATAAGCTTCTGAACATTTGGTACAACCTAAAGAGTTTGAAGACTCCACTCAAGTAGATAAATACTTATCCACTATCGAAACATATGTGAGAGGTTGAGCAATATGAGAATAGCACCAATTGATATACAACATCAATTAGTAACAAACAGGCTCAATGAGGAATTGATAGCTGAGGAGAAAAGCATTAACTGAGCTAGATAAGTGGAGCAGCATAGAAGAAAGTATTTAAAGGCAAAAATCTCGAGCTGACTAGATCAAGCTACGAGATTCCAATACTCGGTTTTTTCATGCCTATGCTAAAGCAAGACAAAGTAGAAAGACAATAACTCTACTGATAAAGGAGGATGGTGTAATACCTGGATAATTATTTTGTATTTTCACCTGTATTTGAATCATGTGCTATTTAACTATGCCATGTAATCAATCGAAGTATGATTTTCTATATTCTTAATCCGGTATTCATGAGTGTATGATGTAATGGATGTTAATTCATGCAAGTGTCTGCATGCAATTAACGTACGCAAACGTATGAAGCTAGCGTACGCTAAAATGTGAGAATTAGCGTACGTTAAGCTAGAAACTTAGCGTACGTAATGTATATTCAACAGATGGGGACGTGGTAGGTTATTAGAAACCAGATCACGGATATTACGGGATGTGTTGAATGAACCTGGGTGACTTTTTGAAAAAGTTAAGTCAACAGTGTTTAGCGTACGCTACATGATACAGGTAATGTACGCTAAGTCATGGACAGAGAGGCAGTAAGGTTCGTAAGATCGTTAGCGTACACAATGGTACGTGTTAGCGTACGCTAAAGTCAGCATGTAACAAACGTAATGACTTATAGCGTACTCAAGACGGGAGGTAGATTGAGGCAGTGAGCTTCGTAACCCTTTAGCGTACGCTCTGAGAGAGGGTTAGCATATGCTATGTGTTATTTCTTATATATAGGACACCAACCTGGAATTCGTGTTCTTAGGAATGTTATGAGTATGCTACTGAAGTTATTAGGGTTTGATGATAACTTAATGAATCGAACACCATGTTTTAGTAGGATTTGGATGATTATACTTAGGTTTTTCCATTGTTAAGAGGATTCGAGTTGAGCCTTGATTGTGTTAAACATTGGGATGAAATTTTCTGAGATTGTATCATGTATTTGATGATGATTCGAAATGTTCTTATGTCAAATGACTTGTTATAATATCACCTATGATAGATGAATTCAAGTGGAAGAATAGTGAGTGTGTTCATCAAGAATAAATGCACATTTTGCAAGGAGGAGTTCGTGATTAGATGATCTTCATATTAATGGTTGGAATGAAGTGATTATGTGGGTAACAACCGTATTGAACGTAGAACTTTGGTAAGAAGAACTACTTCGTGAGAGAACGAGAATCCTAGTGGTGAATTAACCTAGAACTCGGCTGAATGTGGTTTCACTTGCTATGAATCATAGATTAGCGAACCACACTTTTGAGTTAATAATAAAGATTGGAATATGGGACTGTGATGACTTGAATATCCTGCGTCGGTATTGTACCCCTATTATGATCATTTGATTTGCATGAAATATGTTATTATCCCGACTTAATGTTCATTAGGTAGTTGAATCGTGAACGGCCGTACGTATCATGATTAACTCGGTCGTAGTTTAGAAACGTTAGATGACCGTGTTCTAGTTATATATATACAAGTTGAACTCTTCGTTATTTTATTATCGCTTAAGGTTCGAAGCTTGCAAGTGGTTAGACAAAGGGACGACCTTCGAGTGTTTTGGTGTTCGCCAAGTATTTAATCATTGTCGTCATTATAAGGCAAGCACTTTAATTATGTTTTTGTATTAATATTATTCATGTTGTCGTGCATATATGTCGTTGTCATTTCTCCACCTCGTGTTGGTCCTACGGGATCATCTTGGGATCTATGCAGTGAACGATGGATCATCGGATTACCATGTGTATGTTGTGATTGTCATATTTTGTAATGCATTGATAGTCTTCTCACAGGAGAGGCTTATTGTTGTTGTTGTGTTGTTGATACTGTGTTATTCTTCACGATTAGTCGAATAATCTGTTGTTGTATAATTGTCGTACTTGTAGTAGCAACGTGGTGCTATGCCCTTCGGGGGTGGACATGTGTTTTAAATTCAGGATCCAGGAGAGATGGAAAACAACCACAGGAACTATATGGCGACGGGGGTGCAGAGTGATGTTAACGGTCCGGAGAGTCCTTTCAGTTATGTTGTGATTTTAATAAGTACTCAAGTATGTCATTGCTTTATGTTGTTTGAATGGAATTGTGTTGTTTACTGTTTGGTGTTTGTCTTTTTGTTCTTTTGAAACTCGATACGTAATAATAAATTTTACTGTTGGTATTTAATAATGTTGTTTTAAATTCTTAGCCTAGTAAGTCCTTATATAAAGGATTTACGGCACTGTAATAATCCTGAATATCTCGGACTGTTACAGAATATGGTATCAGAGCTAAGATTATGAATCTCTTGGCCATCGGGATAAATTAGGGTCCAGATGTGTCTTTTGGGTTAACCAACCGCGAATAACATCAACCGCCTATGCCTTCACGTAGGTTGTGGTTGTAAGTTTCCTAAAACTCTATTATTGTACTTTAATGTTATGCCTTTACGATAATTACACGTTAGAACGATAGTGTTGTTAGGAATACTTGTTAGATTTTGATGATGTCATCCCTGTATTCTGATTTATTCAAATGTATGCTCTAAGTACTTGATATTATAAAGAAGAACCAAATGAGTATATTCTATAAGACATTGAATAGGCTTAGTTTGATCAAAGGTTAATCAGTAGAAAATCGGCTAAGTATAGAACTGCCAATATATCAGATAAGTTAGATAAGTTGTTAGGCAAGTTCTTTATCAGACAAGTTTTGGTCAACAGGAACATCATAGAGGTTTGACCAAAACACTGCAATAGCCGGGGTGCAGACAAGTCATCATCAGGCAAGATAACTTCAGTTGAGTCTTGGTCAACTCAACAGACCAGATAAGGTTGACCACAGACAAGATATAATCAAGCAACTTATCAGAGGAGTTCTGGTCAACAGAGTATATCAGAAATGTTTGACCACATACGGGTTTCATATCAGACGAGTTTTCAAATAGCTGAAGTTTAACAGAGCATATCAGAGAACTTTATCAGAGCATATCAGAGAACCTTGATTGAGCAGCGAACCTTGTCAAGACAGATCAGAGAAGTTTTCTTGGAAGTTCTCTCAACAGAAACATTAGAGCGCTCTAGACTAAGTCCACGTCAGCAAAGCGATGAAAGTTAACAAATACGGAAAGACACGTGCAGACTTAATTGAAGGAGTCAAAAATAATTTACTCCTAGAGATCGGCACCAGGAAGACTTTCTGAATATACAAATCAAGAAAAGCGGTGCAATGGGAAGATTCTTAAAACGGATATATTTGAAGAGAGGCAAACAAGTCGTGCAAAGAGATGAAAGAATAAACAAAGAAGTCCACTCTCCAACGGACGGATTTGTTTCAAGAGATGAAACGGCTATGAAGAAGCTCAAGATTCATGCTATAAATATTTGAAGACAGATTTGAGCAATGTACGATGCGAACAACATTTACAAACCAAGCAAAGTATTCAAAGCAATCAAAGCTATCTAAGAAAACAATAGCATCCTGAAGATCAAAGTTCAAAAGTTCACATACTGAGAAGCTCTTAAGTTGGAGAAGACAAAAAATCTTGTCTTAAAAGTTTTAGTACGGGGTTGCTTTCTTGAACGAGGTTCTTGAAAGTAAAGAGGTTGTAAATGCATCCACGAGTTCTTGATTGTAAGGTGATAGGCAGCTTGCGAGTTGTTGAGGCATCCACGGGTTTTCGATTGCAAGGCAGCCAAAAGGAGTTGCAACGGCCATGGGTTTCCACTGGTTGGAAGCTGTTGTAACTGGTTGAATCATTGTAACGTTTATCACTGGTTGCAAGTTATAGTGAATTCATATCTAACTGGTTTGGATAAAAGTGGACTAGTAGAGGATTAACCCACCTCTGTAACCACTATAAGTGCTTGCGTGTTTTACTGCATTCATCATACTTATCTGTTGCATTCATATTAACTGTTCCATATAGCAGTTAACTGTCTTCCACACATCTTAGTTTTACAGTTGACATAAGTCACCTGCAGGCGACATAAGTCACCTGCATTTTCATCAGCTGTGCTTCCGCATTATCATATGCAGTTAAGTTTTTATTAGCTACATATTTTATCAGCTGAGTAAACTCACATGAGATTCAGGAAAAGAGTTTAATATGTCTATTCACCCCCCTCTAGACTTATTCCTGACAACTTGTGACCTACAAGTGGTATCAAAGGTTGGTTCAATTTTATAGAATCAAATCCATATATCTGAGCATATATAAATCTCTCATTTAGAATGGAACACATGAAGCACATGCACTCTAGATTACCTGTATTTTCTGTTGATGAATATGACCTCTGGAAAATAAGAATGCAGGCACATCTTCCATCTATCTACGATGACATGTGGTGTATCATAGAAGATGGACCTTTCATCTTTCTGAAGGACAACATACCTGAATAAATTGCAGCTGGGAAGCCAGAGAAGATTCCCAAGAAGAGAACAGAAATGTCACCTGAAGAGAGGAAGCTGGCCAACCTAGACAACCGGGCCAGAGATGTCTTATACCAGACCCTTGATAAAGACACCATGGTAAAGATCAAGAACAGTAAGAATGCAAAAGAAATCTGGGACACATTGGCAGTAATGTGTGAAGGAACCAAGCTAATCAAGGAGAACAAGTTGTTGATAGCCACCCTGAAGTTTGACAACTTCAAGATGAAGAATGGAGAAACCATTGACCATGTGGATGGAAGAATCACAGAAATCATAAATGAAATCAATTCTCTTGGAAAAACATATGGCAACAGGGAGATGGCCCTAAAAGTCCTAAGGTCTCTGAACCCAGAATGGAGCATGAAAGTCGTAGCCATGAGGGACAAAAAAGATCTTAACAAGATAAAGATCAAGGAGTTGTTCTCTGACCTGAAGGCATATGAGTTTGAGCTGCCTTGCTCATCATCAACTGAACCAGCTGAGAAAGGACTAGCATTTGCAGCTGAGTCCCCTGCAAAGAACCTGTTTGAAGTTAAACCTCTAAATCCTCTAGATTTTGAGGAAGAAATGTCATTCATCATGCAAAGATTCAGCAACTTCAGAAAAAACTACTCCAAGTACAAGAAAAATTACAATGACAATCCAAGGAGGAACCAAAAGTCTGGACATTGGAAGATTGAATGCTACAACTATCAGAAGACATGACACATATAATTTGATTGCCCTGATCTCAAGAGAGATGAAGATAAGAAGGACATAGGCAAGAAAGAAGACAAGAGAAAAGCTCTCATTAGGGAAGATCAGATTGAAGGAAGAGTAGAATCAAGTGGTGGATTTTTCTCTGATGATGATGATGACTACAACTGCCTGATGGCTAATCCAGCTGATGAAGAGTTAAAATCTAAACCTCCAATTTCAAATAATGACAGCTCAGACATATCTCACGATATTGATTTATGTGAATCTATCAATCAGCTCCTTAAAGACTTTGAAACATTAAAAAGTGCACACTTTACTGTGACGGTTGAGAAAATACACCTGCAAGATGAGAATAGATAGGCAGCTGAAAAATAATTTGGACAAACTTAGCCTTGAGTCAGCCAAATTCAAATCTGAATTTGAAAAACAGACTAAGGAAAACCTGAAAAACTCAGCCAAAATTACCACAGTTGAGATACAAAAGCTGACTGCTTTAAACAGTGAAAAGTCAGCCGCACTTGCTCATATAAAATCTGAGTTTTCTAAACTAAAACAGCTGAGCAACACACAAGGTAAAGAGATAACATCTCTGAAAGCATCTATAACTCTTGATGGTTTGTGTATAAACCAGAGCCACTTTATTCAAAATCAGGCCTTAGATATGACCCCAACACCCCTTCTAGTTCAAAACCACTTTTATCGAGGGAGAAACTTATGTCCAGACTGCTGAGCCTATAAAAACCGTATTTCAAAATAGGTAGCAACCAAGATTTACAAGGCAGCCACCTAGACAGGAGACTAAGTAATGGCCAAGGCACACATTATGCTAATTATTACCAAGGACTCCCCAAAAACAGATTCCAAAATGGGAGTGGTAAATGGAAACCTCAAGGTTGTCCAAATTTTCAAAATGACCAGGTGTGGAGACCCCAAAGATTTAATAAATGGTCTCAGCCAAGATTTAGAAATGGCCCACACCACAAATATTATGAGGCATATCCAGTATACAATCCTAACTAGGGATATAGTCCTAGACAGCACACACCTTATAGGGACAATCAACATAATTATCATAACCCAAGGAGAAACCAATTCTCCAGGAAGCCTATTAACCCCAAAGGACCCACACAAATTTGCTTACCTAAATCTATACTTGTCTGATTGCAGAAAAGGTGGAAGGACTACTAACATGTCACCTCTAGTTCAATAGGAGGAGATAAAGAATGGTTTGTAGATTCTGGATGCTCAAGGCACATGACAGGGAACAAGAAGATTCTGTTAGAATATGTTAAAGAAAGAGGTCCACATGTAACCTTTGGAGATAGCTCACGTGGACAAACCAAAGGTTATGGGAAGTTGCACAGAGGGAACATAATCATTACTAAAGTGCAGTATGTCAAAGGTCTTAAATACAATCTTCTAACACTACCACAGAATACCTTTCAATGACGTTGAAAAAATGTCATAAAATGGTTTCCATGACGTTTTATCCCCGTCATCTACAATGTCGTCTATACTGGTGTCATGGAAAGTGTTTGAATTAATAACGTCTAAAAAACGTCGTATATATCTTTTTATGACAGTCATGTGGCGACATAAATATATGACGCATGACGTTCGTAAATTGTCATGAAATATTTTCAATGGCGCTTGTATTTCGTCATTACAAGTCTCTATTATAATGTTAATGAGACGTCATTGAATGTTTAATATGACAGTTTTCCATTGTCATCTATTTATTATTCCATGATAGTTATATATCATCATCAATTATGGGATCAATGACGTTGAGAAACTGTCGTTATAAACCTTTAAATGACAGTATATAATCATCATAAATATATTAAGCATGACGTTTCGAAACTGTCATAAAATGTTTGCAATGACGCTTGTATTTTGTCATTCTAAGTTGCTATTACCATGTTTAAAAGGCGTCATAAACTGTTTTTATGACGTTTTCGAACATTGATTATAATGCTTTTAATGACACTTTTCTGTAGTCATATATGTTTTGATGATGGCTTTCTAACATCGTGCTAACATATTCAATGTCATTTGGTTACTGTCATAAAACAAAAAAAAATCTGAAAAAAAAAATTACAATCTCCTGGATTTTAATTATATTTAAAACTAATATAGAATAAATTCATCATCACATATGAAGTCAACATCCGAACTACCAAACTAAGAACAGACAATAACAACTACCAAACTAAGTACATCCAAATAGACCATAAGTTATTGGAACAAGCCAATAACAACCAAACACAAAGCTCTACACTTGCACTGTTAACAAAAGAAATGCAACGACATCCATATCATACACGCACTATCACATAAGTTTATAAGCAGAAGAGAACATATGTTTATAAATACTAAAGTGTGAGGGATAATGTATTTGATTGGTGATGATTCTTGATCGACTCATTCTATTCTATTGAGTCGTGTTTTTGTTTGCTTTTTAGTGTTTTTGTTCTCTTTTACGCGTGGTATGTTGTGTTTTTGTTTTATAGGTAGCCGAGCGAAGATTGTGGTGAAATATGTGCTTTTATTGCCAATATTGGAGTTTATGATGATCAATAGCAAGTCGGGAGCAAAAACATAGCTCGGGCGATGAAAAACGAAGCAACATCGGTCGTATTTTCTAAATTCCAGAATCATCACTCTGAATTTGGATGTGTTCTCTATTGATATAGATTCCTCATGAAATTAGCTTCGAAACGTATATCATACGCTAAATTCCGAGGTGTATTGATGCAAAAATGAAAGATCAAGTCGAAGAAGACCAAAAATTGGAGTCAAAACACGAAGAAATGACCCAGGCCGTGTAGGCAACTCGACCGTGTCACACGACACGGCCGGGTCACGCATCCAGTGAGATTTTCATTTCTAGAGCAGTTCTACACGGGCCGTATCACAGGACACGGCCGGGTCCATTGGACAGTGAAATATGGCGTTTCCAGGACAGTTCGACACGGGCCGTGTCATCTGACACGGACCTTGTCACTTTTCGGTGCATGACCTTTTCATTGACATTTTTACACGATTTGGAGGGATTTTATTGGCTTTTTGGCTTTATAAAAAGGTCTTGGGGACCTAAAGAGGACATATTCTGATCTTGTGAGATATAGTGTGTGGAAAAACACAAGATTTGTGGAGAAAACACCAAAAAGGGAGGAAAAGAGAGATTTTATTTCATCATTTTCCTTGTATGTTCATCGTTTTGAAAAATACATTTATGAGTGATTATAATTTCTTGTATCATTTTGTTATGAGTTCTTGAAGGAAGAACATCAAACCTTCATCGGGAACTCGATTTCGGCTTTTACAAGGGAAGTTTCTACCATGTTTTGTTTTACGATCTTCACTATTATTGTTTAAATAATCATGTGTGGCTAATCTTTTCATATGAATTTTTAGATTGTGCCACAGACATATTGTCGATTGTTAGTTTCAATTGATTTTCCGGGTAGAGTTTGGGATTGTTCCTCTTTGTTTGTTCTTTGCATAAGAACTTTTGATTTAGATCATCAAACCTATTTCATAGTTGTTATTGTTGTCAAAACAAGGGTTTTTGTCGGAGTCCGCCATCAAACGACCTGATAGAAGCAATTGTTAATCTTCTAACCTTTTTTACGCGATCTTTTAGTGATTTACCTCATCAAAAGTAGTCGGTTAATCGATTGTTAGTTATGGATTCATCCCCATCAAAGGAGTGTCTCTTATTTTCGAAAAGAACAATCGTGATTTTTAGAATTACCGCCATCAAACGGATTTCTTTTAATCGCGAGCAATCGATAATTCCAAACCTTATTTCTTTGAGTATCGGAACTAATAATTGATTACGTGTGTGTCGGTGATTCTAAACTCCCATATCATTATCATAATTGTAATCTCTTAATTATCCAACCATTAATTCGGTGTTGTTAACGTTTCATTTATTTTAATTTTCTACGTTTGTGATTGTAATCCTATCAAATCATTGGTGTATTTTACTTTACTTTACTTTTGTTAATTCGACTATTTGCCGAACATTATTGAATTTCAAACGGTTTCTAACTCCTTGTGAGATCGACCTCGGAATTACTTGTCACTACCTACAAAAGCGATTCGTACACTTGCGAGTTTTAGTTTGTTCATCAATTGGCCACATAATGGTGCTTCCAACTGCATCTTCGATAGAAGAAAATTCGGGCTACGAACGATAGAATTCAGCTCTAGGATTGACTGCTTCCTCAATGTCAACTCTGTAACAGTTAGGTCCAAGCTTGTATCCATGCATTTTGCTTGTTGTATCCACTGCTGATATTTTGCCTCTAGCCACAATTTCATTTGTGCCCTCCCAATCGAGTAACATGCAGCGTTGAGATACGTAAAGGGTGCTCTCTTGTACCGACTACAACAACCAAAAATACAGTCACAACTCAAATGGTGCCCCCTTTCAAACAAAATGAGATATAACATCTAGAAAATAATTAAACGGGGATATAAGCAAACTTATCTCAAGTAAGTTTACATTTGAAAATAAAACAAAATGAGAGATGGGAAATTTCATTTCTGCTGCTGCCAGGCCTGAGTATGTTTATAAAACACCAAAGGTGCTCCCTTGTACCGACTGAATATGTTTATAAAACACCAAGGGTGCTCCCTGAACATGTAGCGCTGAGATACACCAAGGGTGCTCCCTTGTACCGACTACAACAACCAAAAACGTAGTCACAACTCAAATGGTGCCCCCTTTCAAACAAAATGAGATATAACATCTAGAAAATAATTAAAGGGGGATATGAGCAAAACTTATCTCAAGTAAATTTACATTTGAAAATGTTTATAAAACACCAAGGGTGCTCCCTGAACATGTTTATAAAACACCAAGGGTGTTCCCTGAACATGTTTATACAAACACCAAGGGTGCTTCCTGAACATGCAGAGCTGAGATACGTCAAGGGTGCTCCCTTGTACCGACTACAACAACCAAAATCACAGTCACAACTCACAGGCCTGAATATGTTTATAAACTAACCCCAAGTTATACACAACACCAAGTTATACACAACAAAACATACTTTATACATAAGATATTTCAAGGAAAACAAAGAGATATTCAGGTAATACTACCAAAGCAAAATAGACCTTAGTCATAACAACACATTATCTTTCCATATATAGCAAAACAGATCTCAGATATAATTATAAACGTACCTTAGAATTTCCAGTCATAGGGCTATGGTTAATTCTTTCTTCACCATTATCAGGTACATCCTAAATTATAAATACACACGCAAGTAAGTATTTATAGATTAACAACTAATTAAGTTTTCAGTGATCTGGAATAATGCACCAGTAATTTAGTAACTTACTTGTGCTTTATCAGGACTGCTTGTGCGCTTACATCCACCATCACCTCTACAACCATGCCCACTGCCCCCAGGAATAGTAGAACTTTGATTCTTTCAAAACAATAACAAACGATTTCATCATAGATGAACAAAAATAAAAATCGAGAATCAGAGGAGTTATAAGTCTAGAAAATTGGCATAAGAGATTGGTTCATGAATCTTGCACAAAACTCAAGCATATTTATTTTTCGAGAATAATAGTGACAATTTTGGTGATTTTGTAATTCGTATGAGGGCTAAACAGATGAAACTACCTTTTTCACTTAAATCTATTAAAACGAGTTCATGCTTTAAATTATTGCATCATTTGGGGAAGCTATGAACATGCTTGTTTTTTGGGTGTGCACTATTTTCTTTCCATAGTTGATGATTTTAGTTGTGGTGTATGAGTATTTTTTATGATAATTAAATTTGAAGTCACCAGTTGACTAGTTTTTGTAACATGGTAGAAAATATATCTGAAAAAAAGCCTACACGCATTGGAAAGGATAATGAAAATGAATTTCAGTCCAGTTAAATATTAGAATCCTATGCCGTTCTTGGAAACGGGCCAACAAACATTCAAGCACCTTGAGGACTTCGACATAGATGTAAAACCCCAAATTAGACGGCTATTACAGTGCCGTGGACCTCTAACTGGGACCCACCAGGCGAATGAAAATAAATGAATTAAATAATATAACTGTAGTACCGAACCACATTATATTACCAATTACTCCGATGAGGAGTTTCAAATACAACGCACCCAGGAATACAGAATACATGTATATTTCATATGAAGATAAAATATAAAACACTGAATAAAATGAAAATCCAAACGGAACTGCAACGGAAAATACACATCAAAGAAACATGAATAGATGGACAGACTGGGGCCCCCTACTAGTATCACTGGGACTCCTCGCCGTCATCGTTCTCTTCCCGTGCCTTTGCCTTGCCATGACCTTAAAACAACATCCCCAACGGGGTCAATTACACAGAACAAAAATCCTCAAGAGTTGAACAATGGGCATCATAGTACATCACGAATGGGATGTGCAAGTGCAGAAGCCTGCCCAGTGCCCGGCGTAAACACCCACAAAACTTGGCCTAGTTATTCTCATGGAGGCACGTTACCATGATCACAGTCCAATGTGTCCGGATCTCCGCATAAACACAATGACCTTAATGTGCCCGACTAAAAATTCCACACATATACCACCCGAAACGCAATACAATCCCGGAAGGTCACAAGAACAAAAGCGACCAAGATGAAGAACAATGAATAGAAAGTCGACAAGGGTCAATAATGACTCACCGAGGTAAAATAATGACGCAATGAGTGATAGCTTCAAATGAAATGATTGGAACCATTGTTCCTCGTGAATTGAATGATTAGTTTGATAATTACAAGTCTCAACATGATTGATGTATGATGAATTAATTATATGTATGAATGAACAAAAACGAAAGGAATGATTATATCCTTTTAACCAAGAATGAATTAACTTGCCTCAATATCGGTGATGAAATGTCCTTCTTCGAACAAACATCCTTAATGGAGTTATCGGTCGCTCGAGCAACCTTGAATAACACAAGTACCAATAATTCGCTTAATATACATATTAATTACGATCATAACCAAATCAAGAAGTCGATACAACAAATCCAAACTCTTTGGGGCATTTTGGTAAACACATTGCAAACATTCCTCCATTGTTTACAACCAACCCCAATTATATCGAAACCAACCTCCAAATGAGTGATTCAATCCAACCAAACATTCTCAATACAATCAATAATCCAATATGAATACACAATTTGAGATTTCAGCAATATCTAATCGAAACCCCCAATTCCAAAAATCAACATTCAAAGTGTTCTTGAATAATTCTCCAACAATCCAATGATAATTCGTAGAAAGTCATAATCCTATGTATATCTCTTCATATATCATGATTATAACATCCAAAACATCATACTCCATTTTAAAATCCAAATCTAAGGTTTTGAAGAAATTACCTTTGAAGATCCAACCTCTTCGATCCGTAGAAACTCATGTTAATCGACTTCCCAAGCTTCTTAAACGAATAAAGATGATTAAAACACGAACACACACGTGTTTGGTGAAGAAAAATCTATCCCAAATATCTCTCTCGGAACCAAAATGAAGAAGTGAAGAAAATGAGGGCAAAGACCCGTCCAGTCCTATAAATACTGCGTAGAGTTACGGCCGTAACTCTGCCACCTTACGGCTGCAACTTCCCAAGTCAACGGCCTTACGGCCGTAGTCTCTATTACATACGGCCGTAACAAAACTTCATCGAAAAAAATGACAATGCCCGCACTGTCCAAGTTACGTCCATACCAGGACTACCTTACGGCTGTAACAACACTTCGCTGAAACATCTCCGGAACACCAACACATCATTTACGACCGTACCCTGTCAATCCTACGGCCGTAAGTTGTCCTCGTTGACAACACCTCCTGAACCGATGTATGCATGTTACGGCCGTAGCCTTTAAATCATACGGCCGTACCTTCCTTCTTACGGCCGTATCTTGTATGACTTATGGCCGACGTCTTCGTCCAGAAATCACAAATTCCACGAATGCATATTACGGCTGTAATGCATGATAAGTTACGGCCGTAACTCACTGCTGGAATGACAATAATCTGACAACTCCGTCTTCTCGCTACAAATGATGAATGATCCGACATACAATACTTGTATGAATATAATTAAGTCCAATAACATGCAATAGATGATACTTCCAATACAAGGCTACCAATCACAATGATTATGATAATGTTCTCGTCTCGATTCTCAAACGAAGTTGAATGACGATCGATAACTGATACACGGCTCAAAGTACGCCAATGATGAATACAAACGAATTAACATGAATGATGAATGAGTATTATTGGATGAAAAAAATTACTGGGTGACAAATACTGAATGATAATAAATGAATTCACAACCGGGTATTACGTACCCCTCCTTAAAAAGAGTTTCGTCCTCGAAACTAAGGAGTCAAACAAATCGGGATAACTCTCCCGCATACTATCCTCGATTTCCCAAGTACCCTCTTCGACTCCGTGTCTAGACCACTGAATTTTAACCAAAGGGATCTCCTTGTTCCTCAATTGTTTGATTCATCACTCTAATACTCGTACAGGACGCTCCTCGTACGTATGATCGTCTGTGATCTCGATTTCATCGAACTGAAGTATATGACTCGGGTCGGCAACATACTTCCTCAACTGAGAGACGTGAAACATGTTATTAATTCGGCTCAAGGCCGGAGGTAAAGACAATCGATAAGCCAGATCGCCTACTCGATCCAAAATCTCAAATGGTCCAATGAATCTCGGACTCAACTTTCCCTGCTTCCCGAAACGGAAGATACCTCAACTCGGGGATACCTTGACCAAAACGTGGTCACCCGCTTCGAACTCTAATGGTCGACGAAAATTATTTGCATATGATTTTTGTCGACTCTGAGTGGTCAACAAACGACTCCGGATCAACGCTACCTTCTCGCGGGCGGCTACTAGCATATCGGGATCAGTGCCGATTGATTCTGATAAGTCATCCCAACATGAGGGGGATCGACAATGAAGACCATATAATGCCTCGTAAGTGTAATATCCGCAATTTACGATTTTCGGTAAATTTCTTTTTCCGCCGGAGTCCATTTTGACGACTCGCTCATGACCGTTTCGTCATTTCGAGAATGATTAATTCTGCACTTTTTGTCATCCGAGTTCGTTTCGGTATCGTTTTGTTGAGTTCTGAGCTTTTTAGCGAATTTTCGGCACTTGAGTGCGATTCTTGCGAATCTCGTCCGAAACTGTTGTTTCGAGTTTCTCGTAAGTTCATTTAATGTTATTATTCATGTTGCGAGCCTTGGTTTGGTGTTTCGATCGCGTATCGTGATTTTCGGACGTTTTGGGCCATTTTTGTAATTTCCCAAAGTTTTGGGTAATTACTTTCGTTGTCGAATTCCGAGCCTTCGGGTGGTCGGAATCGTGTGTTCTCTTAGTGCTCGGATTCGTCTTTGCGAGTACTTCGTAACCGTATCTTCGATTCGTACTCAGGTTCGGGTTTCGGTCGTCGGGCCGTTGGAATTGGTCCCGCCGCGAGTCATGGCCGGCATGCTCGCCAGCCGGCCCCGCCGAGTAACGCACGTTAGTGCTCGGCCGTTACGCACGTAAGGGCCGATACGCACGTAAGGCCCCGGCCAGAACGCACGTGGGCCGGCAGCTTTGGCGATGACTCTTACGTGACGTAACCTTGGCCGATTACGCACGTAACCCTTGGCCGGTTACGTACGTAACCCGGCCGGGCAATGGCTCATTTAAGGCTGCGGACGTTTTTTCACCCATTCTCTCACTCTTTCTCTCTTCCGCGGATGGAGGCGTGGGAATCTTGGAGCAATGTTGTTATACATTTAATCCATGAAGATTTGAGGCTCATATCATCAATCATCCCTCCTATAACATCCTCCGATCTACCGACCGTGCCGATTTCCTAGAAATCTAATTTTGGGGATTTTGGGTATTTTGGTTGTTTTCGTCCGATTAATCCGATTTAACTTGGTATTATGATATATTGATGATTATTAAGATGTATTACATCTTTTCCCTTGTTATTCCATGGTTGGATCGTATCGATTCGTTGTTTTGGTCGAGTTCTTGATCGACGCCTTGAAGGTGTCCTAGAAATGTCATAGAGGGGTTTTCGGGCGTTCTACGATTATTCTTCCTCGTATGATCGATGATTTATTGATTATATGTTGTTAGGGTCGAATTCTTGCGAAGAACTCGAGTCGGAACCCTTCCGCTCGCCGCTTTCTTCAAGCTTTTCGATCGTGGGCGTATTCTTTGTCTTCACGGAGAATTGTAGGTGTTCGAGGTGTCCCGACTGAGCCGTGTTCGTATGAGTGTCCGGTGTCGACTATCGAGGCAAGTATCTTGCCCATACATTACGTGTTTTGTGGATATTATGGTTGTTAATCGTCGATATGTGCTAAATAAATATTAATAACCATTTTTCAAAAGAATCGGAATATTTACCATCATGCTTTTTGTAAAGGTGACCCATGTGTGTCGGGAATTAATGTTCTTAGTTGAATATGTGAGCTAGTGTCGAGTATAGAATCACCTTACTTTCTTGTGATGTCATTGCGTATGATTATGTCGTTGGTAAATGTAAAGTGTAATTCTTTTGTCAAATGATGTGCTTGGAGTCACGTGTTTATGGATGAATATGTGAGTTTGTGTGATATTAGTTGTGTCGTTCGGTGCTGTTGAAATCTTGTGCTTCCTTGTGAATCGCATCATTACTTGGTCGTGAGTATATGTTGGATGAACTGGCCATTCTAGTAAGGTACCTCGACTATATATACTGTGATTGACCTTCGAGGCTTGTGGTTTGCAACTGTGATTTTGGAACGTGTGTGTGTGTGTGTTGTTCCTTCCACCCGGAGTGTCCGACGGGATGTCTGGGGGTCGATACTAAGGGGTACGACCACGGAAGTGGACTTGGGTGCGTGTGTGGATGAACTTCCACCCGGAGTGTCCGACGGGATGTCTGGGGTCGATACTAAGGGGTACGGCCGCGGAAGTGGTTTCCCACCCGGAGTGTCCGACGGGATATCTGGGGGTCGATACTAAGGGGTACGGCCGCGGGTTACCGGTTGTGGTTTTCATCTTGAGGATGACGTTGATGTTTTCGTTAATTGTGATATTGTCCGGAGTATCACAATGCTTTGTGCTTGGGGTCGAGAGACATTATATATCGAGTCTTGGTGCTTGGCTAGAATGGCATAGGAATAATGTGTTATGTGTAATGTGTCCTTGTAAGTGAATTGAAGTGGATGATCGGGTCGTAGACCCCGTGGTTTTGTGATCGGAATGGTTGGGTCGTGGACCCCGTGTTTTGTTAAATGGACTTGTATTTTGAAAAATGAACTTTGGGGTCATGGACCCTAAATGGCTTTCGAGGAATTAAGAACATTTTCAATTTTTGATGTTTTCAAAACTCCTGAGATTTGGAAATGTTTTCAAAATGCTTACTTGCTTCGTTTCTGCTTTCAAGACTTGAACTATTTTTAACTAAATATATCTCGGGAAGTCTTTCGTTATATTCTCGGAATGTGTTGTGTATGGCTCGTATTTGCACTTTATACTTGCACTAGCAAAACAGTGGAGTTTTGCTAACCCCCGAGTAATCGGGAAGTGGATATCTATATTGTGTCCAGGTACATGCAGGTTTTCGGGAGCAAGACACAGGATCGGCACGAGGGATGATGAAAGACGAATGATACTAATCACACGAAGGCCAGTTTTGGGTTCAGTTAGTCGGAGTCCATTGTATTGTCTTTTCCGCTGTCTTATTTTTCGTTGTTGCAAGTATTTTACCCTTGTGTGGGTATGAGTCTGGATGAGTTTATGTATTTTGCTTTGTAAGTCAGTGACAAAAGACCAAATTGGTCTATTGGTCCGTTATTTTGATTCGTCGGTATGTAATGTAATGTGTTGTTTTGATGTCTAGCCTGGTGGATCCTCACGGAGAGGGTCTGCGGCGTGTAATATTCCCGGTTTGATCTGGGGGTGTTACATTTATGGTATCGGAGCTTAGGTTGAGGAAACCTAGGCTGTTGGGTCGAGTTATGTGTTGTTGAGTCTTGTATTGTCAGATTTTGTCTGACTGAGTCGTGTCGCGACGCGTCGTTTGGGATGTCGGCCGTGATTAGTATCAAGGTGCAGCCATCATCTTCGTGCGATCTGTGGATGTAAGTCTCCCTACTACATGTTGTACCATGAGCTATACGAGCCTGTATGATTCTGTGTTATGTAGTAGTATTTGAAGGTGTATCGTGAGTAAGTGACATATATTTGTTAATTCCCGTTTTGTGCTAGAATGAAGAATGATATGGCCAAATGTATCCTTGTATGAACTGTTTTGCTTGCAAGAGCAACAACCTTGGAATTTTTAGTTTCGAAGGCTCCCGGGGAGCCACGTAAATTTTTAAAATGTTCTCCAAAAAAAAAAAAATTGATTTTTTTGTATGATGACCTCAAGGTCGAAAATTTTTAGACTTCAAATTACCGATATTTCATTCTCATCTCATACTATAAGTTTTCAAAACTCAAGTTTTTAACTCAAATGAGGTCTTCAAAATATACTCAAGACGTGACTCTCGTTTGTAACTTTTCGGTTTCATGAATGTTGGTCAGAAGATGCGTATTGATGATGCTCTCGTTGTCGAGCAGTGGTGCCAGTTTTATGATTAAAATAGTGATGTGAATGTTGAGTCCATCGGTATGTATGTGTTGAGATAGTCCTCTTTATTGAGAAGTAAAATTTTTGTTTTTGTAGGATGATTTTCTTTTGATGGTTGCTTGTGAGATGTTATAATTATGCGAATCGATGACATTTAGACTCGTATGTTGTTGCTTATTTGTAACCTTCGAGTCTAGTATTACCTCATATATGTTTGCAATCGTGTTGGTGATTTGAGCGATTAGCACAGGCTTAATTCGAGCCTAACGCGCGCTAACGTGGCGTGTTTAGCGCACGTTAATCTTTGTTGTAACGCTCACTAATCAACCTGGGCAGAGGCTATGGAACCGCATTATAGCCGTCAGGTATAACTTTTGCGGCCAATCACCTTTAGTTGTATTCTCTACGTGGTGTCTAGTGATAACAATCACAGCTCGAATGTGTGTTAAGACTTTTCGTATTGCTAGGTGATATTTGATTGTATTTGATGAATTGATAAATTATGTCTCATTGTGTGTGTTCAAAATTTCTGAAACTTCACAAAGTTTTGACGGTTCGATTAATCGGCTCTCGTATACTTCAAAATTATTTGGAATTGGCAACCCGCCTCGATTCTCAAATAAAACCTCGACGGTATTTGAAAGAGTTGTTTTAAAGTACATGTAGACATTTTGTAAAATATTACCGTTGATGTTTGTGAAGTGTTGGGAGAATTTTCAAAATGATTTTTAACGTATTGTTGTATTTTCAAATAATTCGAGTAAATGATTTTCAAAAATCTTTCACACCATAAAAATATTTTATTTCAAAACCAATGCGATTTTTATTTTCAAAAATATATAGTGAAAGATGAAAAATCTCACTCGATGTAAAATTTAAACTCGGATTTGGAAATGTTAGAGTATGTAAGAATGATTTGATGATCTTGCATGGTTAACTTGTTAGTTGTTAACGGTGATGATGATACGTAGGGGCATGATGACTTCAAATGATTTCAAATGAGAAGGTTTAAGTATGTTGTTTACAAGTTTTGACGAAACAACCCGAGGTACCAAAAGTACTTTTAAAGTTTATTTTAAATACCATACAAATCCAAGGATTTTCAAAAGATTTCCTTTAAAAGGATACCTCGTGGATTTTCTTTTCGAGTTGTTATTGGTTACCTTATGTGATATGTCGTGCTGAGTTGGTACTTTAGTATAATATTTTGCGAAGTCGTGCAATCGTATCGGTGAGAATCCGCTTAGTATGTCTAGGGACAGAGGATACGGTCGTGACCGCGGTATAGATTGTCGTGGAGATCAGATATAGGACCAAGAGGATATGGTCGGGAAGGTTGCTATTCCAGCACTTCGTTCTCGTTGTTTAGGTTTCGGGACGAAACCTCTTTTAAAGGTGATATGATGTAATACCCGCATTTTTCTTTCTTTCTCTTCTGTTTCGTCCAACCGTATCGACTCGACTGTGTTCGTTGATGCTTCTGACCTGGTGTTGTTTCTCACCTTTGTCATTCGAGCGAGTTCTGATATTGTCTCAAATTAATCTATATATCGTTGTGACCTTTCCAAGTTCGGAAAATTAGTCTCGTTTTCGATCTTCCAACCCTTGGGCGGTGGAATTCTGTATTTGTTCAGCGATTGGCTCGCGTTTTGATTGATGTACCGTTGGGTTGGTCAATCGTATTGATTTTCGTCCGTTGTGTTTTGTGATTGTTTGGATAATTGACTTGATTGTATTATCCATTTGATGACGCTTGTTACTTGTTGGTTTTGTTATATCCCTAACGGCGACGTTGTGTTGGTCGTCGTGGAGCGTGTTTTCACGCCGTATATTCCTCATGCTGCTTGTAACGTTTCGCCGATGGGCGTAAGTTACACGTTTCCTTGCGTATCTCGTTGAGTTTTCCTGGCGGGATATTGCTTCTCCCTACTTGTTTTAAGTTTCGGGACGAAACTTCTTTTAAGGAGGGTAGAATGTAATATCCGCAATTTTCGATTTTTGGTAAATTTCTTTTTCGGCCGGAGTCCATTTTGACGACTCGATCATGACCGTTTCGTCATTTCGAGAATGATTAATTCTGCACTTTTTGTCATCCGAGTTCGTTTCGGTATCGTTTTGTTGAGTTCTGAGCTTTTTAGCGAATTTTCCGCACTTGAGTGCGATTCTTGCGAATCTCGTCAAATCTGTTGTTTCGAGTTTCTCGCAAGTTCATTTAATGTTATTATTCATGTTGCGAGCCTTGGTTTGGTGTTTCGATCGCGTATCGTGATTTTCGGACGTTTTGGGCCATTTTTGTAATTTCCCAAAGTTTTGGGTAATTACTTCCGTTGTCGAATTCCGAGCCTTCGGGTGGTCGGAATCGTGTGTTCTCTTAGTGCTCGGATTCGTCTTTGCGAGTACTTCGTAACCGTATCTTCGATTCGTACTCAGGTTCGGGTTTCGGGTCGCTCGGGCCGTCGGAATTGGTCCCGGCCGAGTCATGGCCGGCATGCTCGGCCAAAGCGATCTGCCGAGTAACGACGTTAGTGCTCGGCCGTTACGCACGTAAGGGCGATTACGCACGTAAGGCCCCGGCCGGTAACGCACGTAGTCGGCCGGCGATTTGGGGCGATGACTGCTACGCACGTAACCTGGCCTACAGACGTAACCCGGCAATCGGCCTATTTAAGGCTCATGACGTTTTTTCACCCATTCTCTCACTCTTTCTCTTCTCTTCCGCGGATGGAGGCGTGGGAATCTTGGAGCAATGTTGTTATACATTTAATCCATGAAGATTTGAGGCTCATATCATCAATCATCCCTCCTATAACATCCTCCGATCTACTGACCAGTCGATTTCCTAGAAATCTAATTTTGGGGATTTTGGGTATTTTGGTTGTTTTCGTCCGATTAATCCGATTTAACTTGGTATTATGATAGATTGATGATTATTAAGATGTATTACATCTTTTCCCTTGTTATTCCATGGTTGGATCGTATCGATTCGTTGTTTTGGTCGAGTTCTTGATCGACGCCTTGAAGGTGTCCTAGAAATGTCATAGAGGGGTTTTCGGGCGTTCTACGATTATTCTTCCTCGTATGATCGATGATTTATTGATTATATGTTGTTAGGGTCGAATTCTCGCGAAGAACTCGAGTCGGAACCCTTCCGTTCGTCGTTTTCTTCAAGCTTTTCGATCGTGGGCGTATTCTTTGTCTTCGCCGGAGAATTGTAGGTGTTCGAGGTGTCCCGACTGAGCCGTGTTCGTATGAGTGTCCGGTGTCGATTATCGAGGCAAGTATCTTGCCCATACATTACGTGTTTTGTGGATATTATGGTTGTTAATCGTCGATATGTGCTAAATAAATATTAATAACCATTTTTCAAAAGAATCGGAATATTTACCATCATGCTTTTTGTAAAGGTGACCCACGTGTGTCGGGAATTAATGTTCTTAGTTGAATATGTGAGCTAGTGTCGAGTATAGAATCACCTTACTTTCTTGTGATGTCATTGCGTATGATTATGTCGTTGGTAAATGTAAAGTGTAATTCTTTTGTCAAATGATGTGCTTGGAGTCACGTGTTTATGGATGAATATGTGAGTTTGTGTGATATTAGTTGTGTCGTTCGGTGCTGTTGAAATCTTGTGCTTCCTTGTGAATCGCATCATTACTTGGTCGTGAGTATATGTTGGATGAATCGCCATTCTAGTAAGGTACCTCGACTATATATACCGTGATTGACCTTCGAGGCTTGTGGTTTGCAACTGTGATTTTGGAACGTGTGTGTGTGTTGTTCCTTCCACCGGAGTGTCCGACGGGATGTCCGGGGTCGATACTAAGGGGTACGGCCACGGAAGTGGACTTGGGTGCGTGTGTGGATGAACTTCCACCGGAGTGTCCGACGGGATGTCCGGGGTCGATACTAAGGGGTACGGACGCGGAATTGGTTTCACACCCGGAGTGTCCGACGGGATGTCCGGGGTCGATACTAAGGGTACGGCCGCGGGTTACAGCCATTGTGGTTTTCATCTTGAGGATGACGTTGATGTTTTCGTTAATTGTGATATTGTCCGGAGTATCACAATGCTTTGTGCTTGGGGTCGAGAGACATTATATATCGAGTCTTGGTGCTTGGCTAGAATGGCATAGGAATAATGTGTTATGTGTAATGTGTCCTTGTAAGTGAATTGAAGTGGATGATCGGGTCGTAGACCCTGTGTTTTGTGACCGGAATGGTTGGGTCGTGGACCCCGTGTTTTGTTAAATGGACTTGTATTTTGAAAAATGAACTTTGGGGCTGTGACCCTAAATGGCTTTCGAGGAATTAAGAACATTTTCAATTTTTGATGTTTTCAAAACTCCTGAGATTTGGAAATGTTTTCAAAATGCTTACTTGCTTGCTTTCGCTTTCAAGACTTGAACTATTTTTAACTAAATATATCTCGGAAGTCTTTCGTTATATTCTCGGAATGTGTTGTGTATGGCTCGTATTTGCACTTTATACTTGCACTAGCAAAACAAAGGAGTTTTGCTAACCCCGAGTAATCGGGGTGGATATCTCAGTATTGTGTCCGTGTACATGCAGTTTTCGGGAGCAAGACACATGATCGGCACGAGGGATGATGAAAGACGAATGATACTAATCACACGAAGGCCGCTTTTGGGTTCATTAGTCTGAGTCCATTGTATTGTCTTTTCCATTGTCTTATTTTTCGTTGTTGCAAGTATTTTACCCTTGTGTGGGTATGAGTCTGGATGAGTTTATGTATTTTGATTTGTAAGTCGGTGACAAAAGACCAAATCGGTCTATTGGTCCGTTATTTTGATTCGCTTATGTAATGTAATGTGTTGTTTTGATGTCTAGCTCGGTGGATCCTCACGAGAGGGTCTACGGCGTGTAATATTCCCGCTTGATGGGGGTGTTACATTTATGGTATCGGAGCTTAGGTTGAGGAAACCTAGGCTGTCGGGTCGAGTTATGTGTTGTTGAGTCTTGTATTGTCAGATTTTGTCTGACTGAGTCGTGTCGCGACGCGTCGTTTGGGATGTCGGCCGTGATTAGTATCAACGTGCAGCCATCATCTTCGTGCGATCTGTGGATGTAAGTCTCCCTACTACATGTTGTACCACGAGCTATACGAGCCTGTATGATTCTGTGTTATGTAGTAGTATTTGAAGGTGTATCGTGAGTAAGTGACATATATTTGTTAATTCCCGTTTTGTGCTAGAATGAAGAATGATATGGCCAAATGTATCCTTGTATGAACTGTTTTGCTTGCAAGAGCAACAACCTTGGAATTTTTAGTTTCGAAGGCTCCCGGGGAGCCACGTAAATTTTTAAAATGTTCTCCAAGGGAGGAAAAAAAAAAAATTGATTTTTTTGTATGATGACCTCAAGGTCGAAAATTTTTAGACTTCAAACTACCGATATTTCATTCTCATCTCATACTATAAGTTTTCAAAACTCAAGTTTTTAACTCAAATGAGGTCTTCAAAATATACTCAAGACGTGACTCTCGTTTGTAGCTTTTCGGTTTCATGAATGTTGGTCAGAAGATGCGTATTGATGATGCTCTCGTTGTCGAGCAGTGGTGCCAGTTTTATGATTAAAATAGTGATGTGAATGTTGAGTCCATCGGTATGTATGTGTTGAGATAGTCCTCTTTATTGAGAAGTAAAATTTTTGTTTTTGTAGGATGATTTTCTTTTGATGGTTGCTTGTGAGATGTTATAATTATGCGAATCGATGACATTTAGACTCGTATGTTGTTGCTTATTTGTAACCTTCGAGTCTAGTATTACCTCATATATGTTTGCAATCGTGTTGGTGATTAGAGCAGTTAGCACAGGCTTAATTCGAGCCTAACGCGCGCTAACGTGGCGTGTTTAGCGCACGTTAATCTTTGTTGTAACGCGCACTAATCAACCTGGGCAGAGGCTATGGAACCGCATTATAGCCGTCAGGTCTAACTTTTGCGGCCAATCACCTGTAGTTGTATTCTACGTGGTGTCTAGTGATAACAATCAAGCAGCGTGAATGTGTGTTAAGACTTTTCGTATTGCTAGGTGATATTTCATTGTATTTGATGAATTGATAAATTATGTCTGTTTTGTGTGTTCAAAAATTAAATGGAAACTTCACAAAGTTTTGACGGTTCGATTAATCGGCGGCTCCGTGTATACTTCGAAAATTATTTGGAATTGGCAACCCGGCCTTGGATTCTCAAATAAAACCTCGACGGTATTTGAAAGAGTTGTTTTAAAGTACATGTACACATTTTGTAAAATATTACCGTCGTTGATGTTTGTGAAGTGTTGGGAGAATTTTCGAAAATGATTTTTAACGTATTGTTGTATTTTCAAATAATTCGAGTAAATGATTTTCAAAAATCTTTCACACCATAAAAATATTTTATTTCAAAAACCAATGCGATTTTTATTTTCAAAAATATATAGTGAAAGATGAAAAATCTCACTCGATGTAAAATTTAAACTCGGATTTGGAAATGTTAGAGTATGTAAGAATGATTTGATGATCTTGCATGGTTAACTTGTTAGTTGTTAACGGTGATGATGATACGTAGGGGCATGATGACTTCAAATGATTTCAAATGAGACGGTTTAAGTATGTTGTTTACAAGTTTTGACGAAACAACCCGAGGTACCAAAAGTACTTTTAAAGTTTATTTTAAATACCATACAAATCCAAGGATTTTCAAAAGATTTCCTTTAAAAGGATACCTCGTGGATTTTCTTTTCGAGTTGTTATTGGTTACCTTATGTGATATGTCGTGGCCGAGTTGGTACTTTAGTATAATATTTTGCGAAGTCGCAATCGTGACGAGTGAGAATCCGCTTAGTATGTCTAGGGACAGAGGATACGGTCGTGACCGCGTATAGATTGTCGTGGAGATCGATATAGGACCAAGAGGATATGGTCGGGAAGGTTGCTATTCCAAAGACTTCGTTTCGTTGTTTAGGTTTCGGACGAAACCTCTTTTAAAGGTGATATGATGTAATACCCGCATTTTTCTTTCTTTCTCTTCTCTGCTTCGGCCCAACCGTATCGACTCGACTGTGTTCGTTGATGCTTCTGACCTGGTGTTGTTTCTCACCTTTGTCATTCGAGCGAGTTCTGATATTGTCTCAAATTAATCTATATATCGTTGTGACCTTTCCAAGTTCGGAAAATTAGTCTCGTTTTCGATCTTCCAACCCTTGGAATTCTGTATTTGTTCAGCGATTGGCTCGCGTTTTGATTGATGTACCGTTGGGTTGGTCAATCGTATTGATTTTCGTCCGTTGTGTTTTGTGATTGTTTGGATAATTGACTTGATTGTATTATCCATTTGATGACGCTTGTTACTTGTTGGTTTTGTTATATCCCTAACGGCGACGTTGTGTTGGTCGTCGTGGAGCGTGTTTTCACGCCGTATATTCCTTTGCGTTGCTTGTAACGTTTCGCCGATGGGCGTAAGTTACGCGTTTCCTTGCGTATCTCGTTGAGTTTTCCTGGCGAGATATTGCTTCTCCCTACTTGTTTTAAGTTTCGGGACGAAACTTCTTTTAAGGAGGGTAGAATGTAATATCGGCAATTTTTGATTTTCGGTAAATTTGATTTTCGGCCGGAGTCCATTTTGACGACTCGCTAATGACCGTTTCGTCATTTCGAGAATGATTAATTCTGCACTTTTTGTCATCCGAGTTCGTTTCGGTATCGTTTTGTTGAGTTCTGAGCTTTTTAGCGAATTTTCCGCACTTGAGTGCGATTCTTGCGAATCTCGTCCGAAACTGTTGTTTCGAGTTTCTCGTAAGTTCATTTAATGTTATTATTCATGTTGCGAGCCTTGGTTTGGTGTTTCGATCGCGTATCGTGATTTTCGGACGTTTTGGGCCATTTTTGTAATTTCCCAAAGTTTTGGGTAATTACTTCCGTTGTCGAATTCCGAGCCTTCGGGTGGTCGGAATCGTGTGTTCTCTTAGTGCTCGGATTCGTCTTTGCGAGTACTTTGTAACCGTATCTTCGATTCGTACTCAGGTTCGGGTTTCGGGGTCGTTCGCCGTCAATTGGTCCCGGCCGAGTCATGGCCGGCATGCTCGGGCCAAAGGCCCCGCCGAGTAACGACGTTAGTGCTCGGCCGTACGCACGTAAGGGCCGATTACGCACGTAAGGCCCCGGCCGGTAACGCACCTAATGGCCGGCGCTGGGGCGATGACTCGGTTACGCACGTAACCTCGCCGGTTACGACGTAACCCGGCCGGCAATGGCCTATTTAAGGCTCGGACGTTTTTTCACCCATTCTCTCACTCTTTCTCTTCTCTTCCGCGGATGGAGGCGTGGGAATCTTGGAGCAATGTTGTTATACATTTAATCCATGAAGATTTGAGGCTCATATCATCAATCATCCCTCCTATAACATCCTCCGATCTACTGACCGTCCGATTTCCTAGAAATCTAATTTTGGGGATTTTGGGTATTTTGGTTGTTTTCGTCCGATTAATCCGATTTAACTTGGTATTATGATAGATTGATGATTACTAAGATGTATTACATCTTTTCCCTTGTTATTCCATGGTTGGATCGTATCGATTCGTTGTTTTGGTCGAGTTCTTGATAGACGACTTGAAGGTGTCCTAGAAATGTCATAGAGGGGTTTTCGGGCGTTCTACGATTATTCTTCCTCGTATGATCGATGATTTATTGATTATATGTTGTTAGGGTCGAATTCTTGCGAAGAACTCGAGTCGGAACCCTTCCGTTCGTCGTTTTCTTCAAGCTTTTCGATCGTGGGCGTATTCTTTGTCTTCGCCGGAGAATTGTAGGTGTTCGAGGTGTCCCGACTGAGCCGTGTTCGTATGAGTGTCCGGTGTCGATTATCGAGGCAAGTATCTTGCCCATACATTACGTGTTTTGTGGATATTATGGTTGTTAATCGTCGATATGTGCTAAATAAATATTAATAACCATTTTTCAAAAGAATCGGAATATTTACCATCATGCTTTTTGTAAAGGTGAACCATTTGTGTCAGGAATTAATGTTCTTAGTTGAATATGTGAGCTAGTGTCGAGTATAGAATCACCTTACTTTCTTGTGATGTCATTGCGTATGATTATGTCGTTGGTAAATGTAAAGTGTAATTCTTTTGTCAAATGATGTGCTTGGAGTCACGTGTTTATGGATGAATATGTGAGTTTGTGTGATATTAGTTGTGTCGTTCGGTGCTGTTGAAATCTTGTGCTTCCTTGTGAATCGCATCATTACTTGGTCGTGAGTATATGTTGGATGAACTGGCCATTCTAGTAAGGTACCTTGACTATATATACTGTGATTGACCTTCGAGGCTTGTGGTTTGCAACTGTGATTTTGGAACGTGTGTGTGTGTTGTTCCTTCCACCCGGAGTGTCCGACGGGATGTCTTGGGGTCGATACTAAGGGGTACGACCACGGAAGTGGACTTGGGTGCGTGTGTGGATGAACTTCCACCCGGAGTGTCCGACGGGATGTCTGGGGGTCGATACTAAGGGGTACGGCCGCGGAAGTGGTTTCCCACCCGGAGTGTCCGACGGGATGTCTGGGGGTCGATAATAAGGGGTACGGCCGCGGGTTACCAGTTGTGGTTTTCATCTTGAGGATGACGTTGATGTTTTCGTTAATTGTGATATTGTCCGGAGTATCACAATGCTTTGTGCTTGGGGTCGAGAGACATTATATATCGAGTCTTGGTGCTTGGCTAGAATGGCATAGGAATAATGTGTTATGTGTAATGTGTCCTTGTAAGTGAATTGAAGTGGATGATCGGGTCGTAGACCCCGTGTTTTGTGATCGGAATGGTTGGGTCGTGGACCCCGTGTTTTGTTAAATGGACTTGTATTTTGAAAATGAACTGGGGTTGTGACCCTAAATGGCTTTCGAGGAATTAAGAACATTTTCAATTTTTGATGTTTTCAAAACTCCCGAGATTTGGAAATGTTTTCAAAATGCTTACTTGCTTCGCTTTCGCTTTCAAGACTTGAACTATTTTTAACTAAATATATCTCGGAAGTCTTTCGTTATATTCTCGGAATGTGTTGTGTATGGCTCGTATTTGCACTTTATACTTGCACTAGCAAAACAGTGGAGTTTGCTAACCCCGAGTAATCGGGGTGGATATCTATATTGTGTCCAGTACATGCGGGTTTTCGGGAGCAAGAAACAGGATCGGCACGAGGGATGATGAAAGACGAATGATACTAATCACACGAAGGCCGCTTTGGGTTCGATTAGTCGAGTCCATTGTATTGTCTTTTCCGCTGTCTTATTTTTCGTTGTTGCAAGTATTTTACCCTTGTGTGGGTATGAGTCTGGATGAGTTTATGTATTTTGATTTGTAAGTCAGTGACAAAAGACCAAATCGGTCTATTGGTCCGTTATTTTGATTCGTCGATATGTAATGTAATGTGTTGTTTTGATGTCTAGCATGGTGGATCCTCACGGAGAGGGTCTGCGGCGTGTAATATTCCCGGTTTGATCTGGGGGTGTTACAGTAAGGTGCCATCTTAATCGAAGCATGCCAAATGTTGTTATAAGTGAACTCGATCAATGGTAGTTGGGCTTCCCAATCATCTTTCCAATCGAGGACAAATGCCCTCAGCATGTCCTCTAACGTCTAAATAGTTCTCTCTGATTGTCCGTCGGAATGAGGGTGAAAAGTTGTGCTGAAGTTTAGCAGAGTTCCCATGGCACGATGAACGTATTTCCAAAAATGTGACACGAATCGTCCGTCACGATCCGAAACGATACTCTTAGGGGTACCGTGCAATCTCACGATCTCTTTAAGGAATAACTGGGCAAGTCTCTCGGAACCCCACGTATCCTTAATCTCAAGGATATAAGCTGACTTAGTTAAACGATCCACGATTACCCAAATTGTATTCATACCACCACGACTCGTCGGCAGACTCGTGATGAAGTCTATTGAAATATCCTCCCACTTCCACTCCGGAATAAGGAGCGGTTTCAGCATACCCGCCGGTCGCTGATGTTCTATCTTGACTTACTGATAGGTTAAACATCTTGAAAAAAATTCTGTGAATTCTCACTTCATATTACTCCATCAGAAATTTTTCTTCAAGTCCTTGTACATCTTGCTAGACCCCGGATGGATAGAATAAGGGGTAGCATGGGCTTCTCTCAAAATCGAGGTTTTTAACTCATCATCCGCCGGAATGCATAACCGGTTCTTAAATCACGAAAGTCCATCCTCGTGGACTACAAATCCAGGGGCTTTGCCCTGAGCCACCTCCTCTCGAATACGCAACAAAAATGGGTCTGAACCCTATTTCGTTCTGATCGCCTCTTCCAATGGCGATGAAATCTCTATCATACAAAGTTGACCTTGCACTCGCTGTAACCAAACATCGATCTCACGCCTTATTAATTCTTATTGAAGTTCCTTCTGAGCAGTCAAACGAGCAAGCATTTGCTCCTGAATGGACTTACGACTCAAGGCGTCGGCGACGACGTTCGCCTTACCCGGTGGTATTGTATCTCAATATCATAATCTTTAATCAGTTCCAACCACCGTCTCTGTCACATGTTTAAATACTTCTGGGTAAATATATATTTTAAACTCTTTTCATCGGTGAAAATCTGACAGGTGACCCCATAAAGATAATGTCACCAAATCTTCAATGCGAATACCACGGCCGCTAGCTCCAGGTCGTGGGTTGTATAATTGACCTCATAAGGCCTCAGTTGCCGCGAAGCATAGGCAATCACTTTCCCGTTCTGTATTAATACACATCTAAGACTGTGTCTAGATGCGTCACTATAGACCAAGAATCATTCCGTCCCTTAGGTAGAGAAAGGACAGGCGCTGAAATTAAACGACTCTTGAGTTCCTAAAAACTCTGTTGACATGCGTCAGACCACGTGTATTTATTATCCTTCCTCAAAAGGCCCGTCATCGGTTGAGCGATTTTAGAAAACCCTTCCACAAATCGCCAGTAATAGCCTGCTAATCCGAGGAAGCTTCGGATTTCCTTAACATTCTTCGGAGGGTGCCAATCTCGGATAGCCTCCAACTTCTAAGGGTCAACACATACTCCGTCTGATGAAATCACATGTCCGACAAACGTCACCTCGGACATCCAAAACTCACACATGGAAAATTCTCCATAGAGTGCTCTCGTCTCAACACGTCGAGAACCTGATGAAGGTGAAGTTCGTGCTCCTCTCGGTTACGGGAATAAATCAAAATGTCATCGATGAAAACCACCACAAACTGATCTAAATAGTCGATGAAAACTCAGTTCATTAACTCCATGAATACCGCAGGTGCATTAGTTAACCCAAACGGCATCACTACAAACTCGTAGTGCCCATAGCGTGTTCGAAACGCCATCCTTGTGATATCCGACTCTCTAATTCGCAACTGATGATACCCAGATCTTAAATCGATCTTTGAAAATACTGAAGCTCCCTGAAGTTTATCTAAGAGATCATCAATACAGGGTAGAGGATATTTATTCTTGATCGTTACCCTGTTCAGCTCCCAATAATTAATGCATAAGCGAAGTGAACCAACTTTCTTCTTGACAAATAATACTGGTGCCCCCCACAGGGATGCACTCGGTCAGATATAACACTTCTCGGTCAATTCCTCCAGTTGATTCTTCAATTCCTGCATTTTGGTCGGGGCCATACGATACGGCGCTTTCGATATCGGGGACGTACCAGCCTCCAATTCTATCGTGAATTCTATATCTCTCTGTGGAGGTAAACCGGGTAACTCGTGTGAAAACACATCGGTGTAGTCTATCACTATAGGGATATCCGCCAACATCACTGATGATTTCTCGGTCTTAGTCATATAGCACTAATAACCGACACACCCCTGATTGAGTAACTTCACTGCTTTCATCATATTGATAACTTTTCCGGAATGGCTGGGGTTACCCCCCTGAAATACACACTCGACTCCATCATCTGAAATGATAGTGACCATACGCTTACGGACACTAAGAATGGCATCATGACGATCCATCCAATCAATACCCAAGATTACGTCGTCTTTAGGTAAGTCTACCATGATTAGGTCTGCCAACCATTCATGACCCTCAAGCTGAATCGGACAGTTCTTAACTTCACGATTCCCAATAATTCTTCTACCGTCTGGTAGACCAATGACATAAGGTTCGCAACTAGTAGCAATATCCAGGTGTAGTCTGCTCAAACATGACTAAAAAATGAATGAATGCGATGCACCAGTATCAAAAAGGGTACACACAGGTTGAGATAGAATTTCGAGTGTACCTGAGATCATTCGTGCCTCCGGATCGTCGCTCCTCTTCATCTCATAAATTCAGGGCTTGCCAGCCCCAGAACCGGATGCTCCTGTCTGATAACTGTGGGCTCCGCCTGTGGATGCTCCCGTCATCTTAAACGATGCGGACGGAGTGGCCTGATTCTGAACAGCTGACTGTTTCGGGGCCCCAAATGCCGTCGGAGTAGGTTTGGGGTCTCTTCGGCAGCAACGGGCCTTATGCCTGGCAATCCCACAGTTATTACACGTGATAGTTTGCCTCGGACACTTAGTGCTGAAATGAGCCTACTCTCCACAGTTGACACCGGTGATGGCCGAACTGGCCGCTCGGGACTGAGATTCCGTAGGTTTAGGCGCCATAGGAGGTCGCTCAGAAAAAGTAGGGCCCGCACGAGGCTTCTAGAAAGTTTCCTAACCGCCTTCGGACTGATTACGATTCTTCGATTTCTTTCCAGAAGATGAAGTTTGATGCTTAGCAATTTCGTTAGCCGTAAGCTCATAAGTAAGAGCTTTCTCGATGAATTCGGCAAGGGTGGCGCAATGGTGATTAAGCAACATCATCAATATGCAAGGTTTCAACCACTTCGAAGTGGATAACTGATGAGGCAAAGGGAAGTAGCTCCTGAAACTTCTCGGTGATGGCGAGAACATCATCTTCCGCTGAGGGGTCGGGACTGAGTAACTCCGATAACTTGGCCTCCCTGAGTGGGTCCGGATAATATCTTTCCATCATGAGGGTCTTGAACTGGTCCCAAGTGCAAGATACATCAGTGGGCTTCAAAGATAGCCACCAAGAGTGAACGCTCTTACCCAAATAGTAAGCCGCAACTGAAACTTTCTGTCCCTCAGGACACTCCACCATAGCAAATAACTTCTCGAAATGCTCAAGCCAGTGAATAATATCCACCGGCTAAGATGAGCCCTCAAAAGTAGGTGGTCTCTGGTGAGAGATGTCGCCAATTATACTGCTCACACTCCTCTCTTGCGTCTGAGGTGGCGGCGAAGAAGCCTGTTGATTCTGAGCGGTTGAGTTCTGCATCGTCTCCATCAGACGTGCCATCTGAGTTATCTGGGTCATCATGCCCTGAACAAAAGTGAATGGATCTACCCGAACACCTTCTGATTGAGCTATATCTTGGGTACGACTTCCTGACAATGAATGATTATCTCCCGGTGAATGAGTGCCAACATCGCTACTAGTTAAATTAGAATTATTCCTCGCATTCGCGTGGGTATTCGCACGATCTTGGTTTTGGCCCGCACCGCAGCCTCTTCCCCTACGTCCTCTGACAGCTCTATCCATACTGAAGTAGGAAAGTCACAAGATAATTATAGATTTCGCATGAAAGATCAACTGAGGTGTCATGATTATCTGATGAAATTATTGAAATGATCATCTTGAACAAGTTAACAATATTGATGATACGATCCACAAGATCAACAACTAAGCAATGAAATTGACTGAGTGATTAATGAGTTAATATGATCGACACGATCAAAATGAAAATGATGATTGAGGATTGTTGACTGATGAATGATGAATGAGTGATTCTTATTGCCAGAAATTATACCATGGCGTCAGAAATCTTACTGTTTCTTTGGTATGAGGGGTTTGGCGCTTGCACAGGTCACACGTGACGCGAAAGTCCAATGATACTAGTCTGATGAACGATGATTTCAATGAGACACGACTTGGAAGGGTAGTATTTAAAACCACACTTCGATACCAACTCTGTAACACCCCAAACTAGGCGGCTATTACAGTGCCATGGACCCCCAACTGGGACCCACCAGGCAAATGAAAATAAATGATTAAATAATATAATTGTAGTACCGAACCACATTATCTTGCCAATTACTCCGATGAGGAGTTTCAAGTACAACACACTCAGGAATACAGAATACATGTATATTTCATATGAAGATAAAATATACAACACTGAATTAAATGAAAATCTAAACGGAACTGCAGCGGAAAATACACATCAAAGAAACATGAATAGGTGGACAGACTGGGGCCCCCTACTAGTATCACTAGGACTCATTGCCATCAACATTCTCTTCCCGTGCCTTTGCCTTGTCATGACCTAAAAACAACATCCCCAACGGGGTCAATTATATAGAACAACAATCCTCAAGAGTTGAACAAATACAATAATCACATGAATTAGTTATGAAATTGAGTTGAACGATGGGCATCATAGTACACCACGAATGGGATGTGCAAGTGCAAAAGCCTGCCGAGTGTCCGACGTCCTGCATAAATACCTGCAAAACTTGGCCTAATTAGTCTCACGGAGGCACGTTACCATGTGGACAACTCAATGTGTCCTGATCCCCGCATAAACACAATGACCTTAATGTGCCCGACTAAAAATTCTACACAGATACCACCTGGAACGCAATACAATCTCGGAAGGCCACAAGAACAAAAGCGACCATGATGAAGAACAATGAATAGAAAGCCGACAAGGGTCAAGAATGACTCACCGAGGTGAAATAATGACGCAATGAGTGATAGCTTCAAATGAAATGATTAGAACCATTGTTCCTCGTGAATTGAATGATTAGTTAGATAATTACAAGTCTCAACATGATTGATGTATGATGAATGAATTATATGTATGAATGAACAACAACGAAAGGAATGATTATCCTTTTAACCGAGCAAGAATTAACTTGCCTCAATACCGGTGTTGAAATGTCCTTCGAACAAACGTCCTTAATGGAGTTATCGGTTGCTCAACAACCTTGAATAACACAAGTACCAATAATTCGCTTAATATACGTATAAATTACGATCATAACCAATCAAGAAGTCGATACAACATATCCAAACTCATTGGGGCATTTTGACAAACACGTTGCAAACATTCCTCCATTGTTTACAACCAACCCCAATTATATCGAAACCAACCTCCAAATGAGTGATTCAATCCAACAAAACATCCTCAATACAATCAATAATCCTATATGAATACACAATTCGAGATTTCAACAACATCTAATTAAAACCCCCAATTCCAAAATTCAACATTCAAAGTGTTCTTGAATAATTCTCCAACAATCCAATGATAATTCGTAGAAGCTCATAATCAT
Organism: Orobanche coerulescens; assembly: GCA_033398695.1. Classification (NCBI taxonomy): domain Eukaryota; kingdom Viridiplantae; phylum Streptophyta; class Magnoliopsida; order Lamiales; family Orobanchaceae; genus Orobanche; species Orobanche coerulescens. The sequence goes on along the minus strand of CM065813.1, from coordinate 101,898,478 downwards.
ATGTATATCTCTTCATATATCATGATTATAACATCCAAACTATCATACTCCATTTCAAAATCGAAATCTAAGGTTTTGAAGAAATTACCTTTGAAGGTCCAACCTCTTCGATCCGTCGAAACTCATGTTAATCCACTTCCCAAGCTTCTCAAACGAATAAAGATGATTAAAACACGAACACACAAGTGTTTGGTGAAGAAAATTCTCTCCCAAATATCTCTCTCTCGGAACCGAAATGTAGAAGTGAAGAAAATGAGGACATAGACCCGTCCAGTCCTATAAATACTGCACAGAGTTACGACCGTAACTCTGCCACCTTACGGCCGTAACTTCCCAAGTCAACGGCCTTACGGCCGTAATCTCTATTACACACGGCCGTAACAAAACTTCATCGATAAAATGACAATGCCCGCACTATCCGAGTTACGGCCGTACCAGGACTACCTTACGGCCGTAACAACACTTCGTTGAAACATCTTCGGAACACCAACACCATCACTTACGGCCGTACACTGCCGATCCTACGGCCGTAAGTTGCCCTCATTGACAACACCTCCTGAACCAACGTATGCATGTTACGGCCGTAGCCTTCAAATCATATGGTTGTACCTTCCTTTATACGTCCGTATCTTGTATGACTTACGGCCGTACGACGTCTTCGTCCAGAAATCACAAATTCAACGAATGCATGTTACGGCCGTAATGCATGATAAGTTACGGCCGTAACTCACTGCTGGAGTGACAACAATCCGACAACTCCATCTTCTCGCTACAAATGATGAATGATCCGACATACAATACTTGTATGAATATAATTAAGTATAATAACATGCAATGGATGATACTTCCAACACAAGGCTACCAATCACAATGATTATGATAATGTTCTCGTATCGATTCTCAAACAGAGTTGAATGATGATCGATAACTGATACACGGCTCAAAGTACGCCAACGATGAATACAAACAAATGAACATGAATGATGAATGATTATTATTGAATGAAAAAAATTACTGAGTGATATATACTGAATGATAATAAATGAATTCACAACCGGGTATTACAATAGATGTGTCAACATCATTATCAGCTCTACCGATTTGGGAACATTGGTACTACATCCATAATCTAATTATAGTCATATAATAATTTTTCTAACGCCATAAGGCTTATCTTTCGGCCATCACTTCATGGGATGAGCCAAACTATTTTTTACCCAGCTGTCAGAGATCTCTATAAATTGTTAAGCCACAAAACTTACCAAGTTAAAAATGAAGTCCTCTAGAATTATCTTATAGACCTAAACTAGATACTCCTTGATACTCCTCACCTAAACTTACCAATTTTTTACCACAAAACTTACCAAGTTAAAAAATGAAGTCCTCTAGAATTATCTAGAATTATCTAATACACCTTGATACTCCTCACTTCTTGGATCCCAATTTAACCAGCTCTTATCCATGCTAAAACTAGAATTATCTAATACACCTAAACATTGATAAATCCACACAAATTATAATATGGTGTACCAAAGAGTAATTAACATAATCAGTAGTGAATAATATTGTTCATAAATAATTCCAACATATGCATAATTGTATTTGAAGTATATATCACAAGATAAAAAGCAAATTGAAGGAAAATGTCCAAATTTTTAGCAACTAGCATAACGTATATGAAAAGAAAGATCCACGAGATTCAAAATCCATGTGTTAAAACACCTCACAATCAACTCAAATCCATCATCAAACAACAACCAATACTCAGGTTGATCTTTTAACTAAAAGTTAGCATGTGTGGGAAGTTTGAAATAATGACCAATAATTGTTTTCTGATTTTTGGCTGATTAGCTTACTAAAATAAATTCTATTTATTTTATAGGCGCATTAACAACTGTACTTATTTTGTAGGCGCATTTACAACTGACGTGGTTGCAGCTGCACCTGTGTTGTACTATAACGAGGCGCTTAAGAAGTCGGATACGGTATGTTACGTAAATAGCAAATCCATACTGAGTATAGAAGAGCAAGCAGGAAAACTGGTTTAATAACTTAAAAGGTTAAAAAATGAAAGTGTTGACTAATCATTTGAATTGTATGACAAATTGCCAAGATAATCATATCTAGCTAATAATGTGCGAATTATATGGAATAGAAGACACGGAAAGAAATAACTTCTGAATAAAGCTGGAAACGTATTTTCATATATACGGGAATTATATGAGCAGTTTCATATTTTTTCTTCATCTTGCTAATCAAGTGTTTGTTAACTTTATGAGAATAGTGATGTAGTGTATCCATACATGTAGTCTTGGTCATCTGTTGTAATAACCGGATTTATTACTGTGTATTTCATCTGTACATTGAACCCTGTATTATTTTGGGAATGATGATATTGATAATGGAGTATGATCATTGTCGTATTTGTATCTTTATACATGGGTGTGGCAACATATAAATTTTTCTCCATGCATATACGTGATGACGTACGTTAATAATGTAACTTAACGTACGTAATCTGTTAGTGTTAACGTACGCTATGGATGAAACGTATCGTACGTAATGCGGTCAATTATTGGGTGGGCCGGCTAGCACATGGAGTACATGGTGGTGGGCTCGACCAAGATACCCACCAGATTCGCACGGCATGAATCTGGACACCTTTTTAAGTCAACGGCTTAACGTACGTTATGGACGTTGTGTAGCGTACGCAAATTATATGGGTTACGTACGTAACATGTTTAGTATAGCGTACGTAATGAAGTTCAGAAATCAGACAGTGAACTATTTTGAACGATAACGTACGTTATGAGTAGCCCTAGCGTACGTAACACTCAGAAAGTTATAAAAGGAGTAGCACCCCATTTCATTTCAGCTCGTCCTTTTGCTCCTAAACTTCACCATATTCGTCCCCAGAAGATTTCCATCCTCTATTAACACCTTTATATCAATTGTTACTGAATCATTGAGCTTGTATGACACTACTTGATCATTGAAGACAACTTATATTGGACTTTGGAGTAGAAATCATCGCGAGTCGGCGTTGAAGCAACCGGAGTTGGATTTTTACTTAGAGTCTCAGTATTATCTTCCTCTTAAGGTATGTTATACTACTTCCAATCTTGAAGTTATGTTGATTAAGACGATATGATCGCATTACCAAGAACAGTAGATCACTTTGACGACGTATGCGACCTAGTATCATATTTAAACTATAATGATCGAACTATTATGGTGTAGAACACCGTAGTTGAACTCGGTTATGCCATAGATGAGAATAGTGAATTATTAACCGTATCAAATGTTATCGTCATGTTGATTGTAAACTGAGTGTCAATTTCCACTTTTACCAATGGATTTTGGAATGAATCATCATAGTTGTAATCTTGCTTGCATAGATGGAATATGTAGTTCGCGATCGGTATAAGCACGGATCTAATGACGATATTAGATCAATTACATCAACCTTAGACCAACCGAACCTTGCATGAGTATTTCGATCAAGATTGAAAATAGTATTACGATGATATCCGTATCCTTGAAATTGAAGATATTAATCCGAAGATCATTCATGAGTATGATATATATATTTGAAGGTATATTAGATTACTCACTAAGAATTTCGTAATACTTCGTCACTAATCGATCCAGTCATCCGTCCGGAGAAATCGACATGCATGATTAACGACGTTAAGTTTGGTTACTAACGACGTTATATGACGTTGTTAACGCACGCTACGTTCGCACGTAACGCACGTTATACTATCGACGAATCGATCGAGAGGAACTGTTGGTATATGTTTAGCGACGCTATACTTCATAGTTTACGACGCTAACGAATAAGTCTAACGACGTTACAGAGGACATGTAACGACGTTATTCAGTCGAGCATTTTCGTTTTATAGACTCTCAACCGTAATTCGGATTGTTAGATGTTCGCTCGACCTAAGGTGAATTCCATGTTATTTCTCTTATTTAAGGTTCGAACTTTGCTACGTGATTGATCGGGAGGGGCAACCTTCGAGCGTTTCGTTCTCGTGGAAGTATTATTCTTGTCTTCGAACCGAGGCAAGTATTCTAATTAGAAATGTTTATATTATGACAATGTGATTGTATCGTGTAAATATGTTGTGATTATATGTCCACCATGTGTTGATCCGACGGGAATCATCATGGGAATCTATAGTCAGGTGACTGGATCGTTGGACAGGTAGTTCCACCATGTGTTGGTCCGACGGGATCATCATGGGAATCTATAGCTGTGTGCGCTGGATCGTTGGAATACCATCAGTATGTTGAAACTGTTATGATATGATATGTGTTGTGGATATTCGTTGGAGAAACTTGTATGATATAATTGTTGATTATATCACTGTTGTGTGATTATTGTACTTGTACTAGCATCGTTGTGCTAACCCCTTCGGGGGTGAACATTTTGTTTGTTCAGGATCCAGGAGAGCGGGGAAACAACCACTGGAGATGCATGACGACGAGGGTGCAAAGTGATGTTCCGGCCGGGTTTATCATTCGTTATTTGTTGGATATTTCAATAAGTACTCGAGTACGTCGTCCGTTTATAATGTTGGGTTTTTAATGATGTAATAAATTTTCATTGGATATTTGTATTTCGATTTTTGAACCAGACGGTTGTATTTTACTTCAGCAATTTCATAAAGCGGTATCTGTTATTGTCTTTTCTTTTAATCAGCCTTGTAAATCCTTATGTAAAGGATTTACGGCGCTGTAATATTCATGAATATATCGGGGTGTTACGAATATGGTATCAGAGCTAAGATTATGGATATCTTGGCCGTTGGGTTAAAGTAGGGGTCATTTATGTCTTTTGAGGTAACCGGCCGTGAATGACATCACCGCACTGCCTACGTCTTCATGCGAACGGTGGTTGTAAGTTCCTAAACTCTATCTCATTCTTTACATGTTGTGTCTCTTTATACTTGAACATTAGAACAATGTTGTTTCCTGTATATTAAGTACTTGTACTTACAGTATGTTGAGAGGCGGACGTGGACGTGGTCGCGGTCGTGGATGCGGACGGAGGAATGCTGAAAGGGAGGCGTCGCCTTCTAATCAGGCTAGTCATAGCTTAGGCGAGCCGCAGCAATCCATCAATAACGAACCGGAACCTGGTGTACCAGAAATCCTTCGTCAAGTCGTGAACTGATGACTCGGCCGCAGTGTCGTGGACCGAATGCAAGTGGCGGCAGGAATTCAGCAGGGAGATGGACAACAAAGGATTCCAGAAATGGGAAATCGAGGTGACCGATGGTTACAAGAGGTGGCAAAGATGCAACCACCCAAATTTGACGGCTTTTCCGAGACTCCCACTTGGGACCATTGGTTGAAGGAACTGGAGAAAATTTTTGCTGGAATTAATTGCCCAAATGACAGAGAGCTCCTATTGCCCAAGATTTCTCTCGACGGAGAAGCGTCCGAGTGGTGGGAAGCTATCCGACCCGTAGATCATGATGCCGATTGGGCGGAATTTAAAATGATGATGGAGGCTCGATTGCCCTCGTCCCGTGAGGGAAGCCAAAATTTGAGAATTTTTCTCTACTCGGCCATCGATGAACCCGTATCCTGCATTTATCAAGACGTTTAACCAAAGAATTAGCATTTGTTCGACATCCGGTCGTAATGATGCGGAGATGATGATTCATTTTGAAATGAGAATGAAACCAGAAATCCAGAGGTACATGTCCGGTTTTGAATGTACCACTCTCCGCCAATACCAGGATAAGGTGTTGGCGTATGAAATTAAAGAAGCAGCAATGGAGAAGTTTATGGAGTCGAAGAAACAGAAAGTCTCTGGTACTTTTACAGAGCACAAAAGCAGTGGGCCCCGCAAGGCCCAGACTTCTTTTTCTTTCAAGAAACCTCCGCACCCATCCAAGAACGGAAAGAATTACGGATCAGTGTCAGCCACGACGGATACAACTAGGAAGTGTTTTAATTGTGGTCGCCCAGGCCAACTTTGGTGTGATTGTTTGCGCACCCCAGTTACATGCTTTGACTGCGGACAGGAAGGGCACCGTGCGACGTTCTGCAAGGACGCCACCAAATACAAAGGAACCCGTTCATCACAGCCAGTTCAGAAGGAAGCTAGTATTCAACAGACGCAGCAAAGTGTTCAGATGCCTCAAAATTTTGGCCGTGGACGAGGCAGAGGACAATGGGACCAAAAGGGGGGCATCGAGTGCCGGATCTGTTCCCCCACGCCTGTATGAGATGAGGAGGACAGACGATCGTGATGCCGCCGCCGCATCGTGCATCGTCCCATTCTTTCCCAACCAGTTAGCATTTTATTCGATACAGGAGCTACGCATTCTTTTATCTCTTTGTCTTGTGTAAATCGTTTGAATATTTCTGGTTTTCATACTTGTGAACCTTATGTTGTTGGTTTACCGAGTGGAGAGGGGATTGTTGGGAACTTAGAGACTAGAGATTGTCCTGTATTATTTGGGGGTAAGAAATGGCTCTCAAACCTAATTGTGATATAAATGCAAGGAGATGACCTAATACTCGGAGACGATTGGCTTAATCGATATGGAGCAATTGTAAATTACCGAAGGAGGAATATTTCGCTAATCGCCGATGATGGCTCAAGTCTTGTTTGAAGGATGGAAACCAGGAAGCTCAGGAAAGTTGATCAAAGCAATGAAAGCTGTCAAATTGTTGAAACAGGGCTGTATCGGGTACTGGTGTTATGCAATGAAGAAGGAATATGAAATTGTGGAACTTTCATCCATTCCTATTGTGAACGAATTTCCAGATGTATTTCCTGACGAGTTGCCTGGACTACCTCCACGACGGGAAGTAGAATTCACGATTGAGCTAGAACCCGGAGCTACACCAATTTCTAAGGCACCGTATCGCATGGCACCTACGGAGATGTACGAACTGAAGAAGCAACTGGAAGAATTCTTGGACAAAGGCTATATTCAACCAAGTGTTTCACCTCGGGAGCACCGGTTCTTTTTGTTCGAAAGAAGGATGGATCGCTTGATCGTATTGATTACACGAGAGTCGAACAAGATGACGATTAAGAACAAGTATCCGTTGCCACGGATTGATGGTCTGTTTGACCACTTGCAAGGAGCAACAGTGTTTTCAAAAATCGATCTAAGATCGGGATACCATCACCGAGGATTAAGGAATCGATGTTCCAAAGTCGGCATTCGTAACTCGCTACGGACACTATGAGTTTATAGTGATGCCATTTGACTCACTAATGCGCCCTTTGTATTCATGCAGTTGATGAACCGAGTGTTCATCGAATATTTGGATAAATTTGTGGTCGTGTTCATTGATGATATTCGTATATTCTAAGAACCCTAAGAACATGCGCAACATTTGCGGATTGTATTGGAACTTTTGAGAAGCGAGCAATTGTACGCCAAACTTTCCAAGTGTGAATTCTGGCTAAAAGAAGTAATGTTCCTCGGCCATGTGGTGTCAGCTGAAGGAGTCCGAGTAGATCCTCAGAAGATCGAAGCAATTATGGATTGGAAGCCTCCAAAGAATGTGAAAGAAGTCCGAAGTTTCTTAGGACTCGCTGGGTATTATCGTCGGTTCGTGGAAGGGTTTTCCAAAATTTCCCACCCACTTACTCGACTCCTTCAGAAAAATCAAAAGTTTGAATGGAATGAGTTGTGTCAGATTAGCTTTGATGAATTGAAGAAGAGATTGACGACGGCACCGATTCTATCACTTCCACAGGGAACTGGAGGATTTATAGTTTACAGTGATGCTTCGAACCAAGGACTTGGGTGCGTATTGATGCAGAATGATAAGGTGATCGCTTATGCGTCGCGACAGCTGAAACCTTATGAAGTAAATTACCCAACACATGATTTGGAGCTAGCAGCAGTGGTTTTTGCTTTGAAGATCTGGAGGCATTATCTGTACGGGACTCACTGTCAGATCTTTACGGATCATAAGAGTCTCAAGTACATATTCAGTCAGAAAGAGTTGAACATGCGGCAAAGAAGATGGTTAGAGCTGATCAAGGACTATGACTTGCAGATTTTATATCATCCAGGCAAAGTGAATGTAGTGGCCGATGCACCTAGCCGCAAGCCTGTCTCTATTCAGATGCTGGAGACACTGACCTCCCAACTTAGCCTTCAACGAGAGATGATTCGTGAAGGAATCGAAGTGTGGTTACCAAGAGTCCAAGGACAACTGTGCGTGATGGAGATAACTTCATCATTAACCGAAGAAATCAAATCCAGACAGGCGGATGATCCTCTGATGATTCGGGTACGTGATGAAGTAATCAAGGGAAAGGCCCCCGGATTCCTAATTCATGATGATGGAATTTTGAAATTTCAGAACCGACTCTGCGTTCCTGATATCGATATTCTGAAACAGACGATTATGAAGGAAGCTCACAGTTCACCCTATTCTATCCATCCAGGTACCAGTAAAATGTATAAGGACTTGAAGCAAAATTTCTGGTGGGGCAACATGAAGAAAGATGTAGCGGACTATGTTTCGAAATGCTTGACTTGTCAGCAGGTTAAGATCGAGCATCAACGGCCTGCCGGAATGTTGAAGCCACTCCCGATTCCTGAATGGAAGTGGGAGGACATATCGATGGACTTTATCACTAATATGCCGAGAACCAGGACAGGAATGAACATGATTTGGGTGATAGTTGATCGTTTAACCAAATCAGCTCATTTTCTAGGCATTAAGGATACATGGGGACCAGAGAAGTTGGCACAGTATTTATTTCGAGATAGTTCGATTACATGGTACGCCGAAGACCATTGTTTCGATCGAGACGGCCGTTTTGTGTCTCACTTTTGGAAAGCGATTCATAAGGCCTTGGGGACCGAATTGAACTTCAAGATGCCTTATCACCCGCAGATCGACGGACAATCGGAAAGAACTATACAAACGGTGGAAGACATGCTAAGGGCTGCGCCTTAGATTGGTCAACCGATTGGGAAATTCATCTACCGTTGATTGAATTTACCTACAACAATAGTTGGCATGCTTCCATTAAGATGGCACCATTTGAGGCATTATACGGGAGGAGATGCAGATCGCCCTATCTTTGGGACGATTCATCGGACTTGATCGGAACAGAACCCGAGTTGATCGTACAGACTCGAGAGAAGATAGCCTTGATTCGTGAAAGGTGTTGACCGCCTGCAGTCGCGAAATCTTACACAGACGTACGTCGTCGCCCTTTGGAGTTCAGTATTGGAGACCACGTACTTTTAAAGGTTTCACCTACTCGGGGAATATTCCGTTTCAGAAGGAAAGGAAATCTAAGTCCGAGATATATCGGACCATTTGAGATCCTTGAAAGAGTTGGAGAGTTGGCATATAGATTAGCATTGCCACCGTCACTGTGCCATGTACATAACGTGTTCCACGTATCCCAATTACGGAGGTATGTACCAGATCCCAGTCATATCATTGATTTCGGCGAGATCGAAGTCACGCAGGATGGGACGTTTGAAGAAAGACCGGTCAAGATACTCGAGAGTCGAGTTAAGCAGTTGAGAAACAAACCCATCATTTTAGTCAAAATTCAATGGTCACGCCATGGAGTGGAAGAAGCCACATGGGAAACGGAAGATGGCATTAAGTCCAGATATCCCGAGTTATTTTCGTCTTGAGTTTCGGGACGAAACTCCTTTTTAGTAGGAGAGTATGTAATAACCGGATTTATTACTGTGTATTTCATCTGTACATTGAACCCTGTATTATTTTGGGAATGATGATATTGATAATGGAGTATGATCATTATCGTATTTGTATCTTTATACATGGGTGTGGCAATATATAAATTTTTCTCCATGCATATACGTGATGACGTACGTTAATAATGTAACTTTGTAATATCCGGAATTTCTTCTACTATCGTTTGATATTATTTTATCCGAGTTATATTGTACAGCAGGGAATCTGTACAGTAGAAATAAAATAAATGAAGGACTGAGATGTCAGTATTGGTATAATTGTCGTATTTGGTCGACAATTGTATTCGAGGATATAATGTGTTGAGTAATGTATATTTGATATGCCGTATGTTCGTATTTGATATGTCGAGAGTATAGCCTTATTAGCGCACGCTGATATTCATGCATAGCGCACGCTATCGTGCAGGATTAGCACACGCTACGTTCATAGGTTAGCGTACGCTAGTTCAGATCAGCTCAGAAGGAATCTACGCGTGGACCAGGCCACTTTCGGCGCACGTTCTGATAAGTCAACGGATGTTGTAATGTAGTGTTAGCGCACGCTAATGCATGTTGATTAGCGCACGCTAACTATATATCGGTCAACAGGGAATCTCGGCTTTATTGGTTGATTTCGGATTGTGGGGTCACGAGCATCTTCGTGGTAGGTGTATACTGTAGCAAGTCAACTTCGGATAGCGCACGCTAAGATAAATGACTTGCGTACGCTAAGCAGGATGTTTTACGTACGTTAATGCATGGGCATTACGTACGTAAGTTAGTTTACGAAGCAAGGCAGTAGCCTCTGGGCTTCGATAGCGCACGCTAACAAAGTCAGTTAGCGCACGCTAAGGCGGTAGCGCACGCTAAACATGAGATGTTAGCGCACGCTAATAATGAATATTATAAAGAGGGACAGAAGGGTGTTAGTAAGCATTTCGTCATTTCTTTCTTCTTTCAGCCGAGAGAGAGAGAGAGAGAGAGAGAGAGAGAGAGAGAGAGAGTTGGGATATATTGGAGGTTCCAAACACTGGATTAAGATGGAGTTAATCATCCATAACAAACATTTGAAGCTTGAAATCATTGGTGATTCTTGTAAATGGATTCAACCTTGGAAATCAATCCATTCCTTCAAAAAGGTAATTACTCTTCACTTTGAGATTTCGTTTTGGATTGTATATGATGTTCTTGAGCTGATGATTATCATATAAACAAGTTCATAAGTATGATTATGAGTTGGATTACCGGATTATGATAATGTTATTGTTGATATGAAGATATTGATATGAATTGGATGGTTTCGAATGAGTTGTTATCTTCAAAGAGATATGTTGGATAATGTCTTCCTTCAATTCGGATCTGTGATGTTGTTGTTGTTGGTTCCTTCATATGATGATGAACATGGCATTATTATGAGTTCTTGGTGTTAGGTTGATGATATTAAGAAAGATGAAATATGAATATATGACTTGAATTAAAAGTCGGATGATTACCTATTTGTTAAAGGATATTGTATTTCGTTGTTTGATAGCTATGATCATGATTTAGAATCACTTAGAGTTTTTGATAATCGCCAGATGTTGATCGGTACCCGAAATGCATGTAACTGCACGTTATTAACGCACGCTAAGCCTACTGGCTAGCGCACGCTATCGGGAACAACTTAGCGCACGCTGCAGTAAAAGATTAACGTGCGCTAAGTCATCAGGCAGGGTAATATATTCTGTTTCGATTATGAATTCGTGATCGTTTAAGTTGGTTTGATCAGACTTGTGGTTAACTGAGATATTGTTGAGCCGTTGGGTTTGTGAATTGGTTTTAGCGGTTGTTGATTATTATCGGATTGTTGTTTAATCGATTATTGTTATAGGTTAAGTTTATTGATCGGTGTTTATAACCGTATCCGCGGTCGTGTTCGAGTATGTTCGTGAATTGCTTCTCGGGGCCACGGCGCCGTAATATCTCCTTAAACTGGGGTGTTACGTAATATGGTATCGGAGCTTAGGTTGAGAAAACCTAGGCATTTGGGTCGAGTTGGGTCGTGTTTTTGTTGCGTCATTCGAGTTGTCGATTGACAAATATTAGAGCCGTGAGTCTTTCCGCTCACTCAAAGCTTGTGCGTTATCGGATTTGCCAAGATCGTGATCGGGCTTGTTATAACTTTCCAAATGGTGTTAATGAGATTCTCTGGAATGAGATGTATTGTGTTCTCGAGTCGAACCGATTTGGCAACGTGTGTTTTGAAAATATCCGTGTCGAGTATTTTCTTGAGTCGAGACATGTGCCAAGATCACGGGAATCGTCGGCTTCACGATCCGTAAGTATTTGGATTTTGAATTGTATTGAGATTTATTGCCGTTCTGTAGTTGATATGCTTTGAGATTCAGCAGAATATTATATGTTATAGTATAAGGTGACAGAGTTGGGACAGGATTGATGACCTTGAGGAGTTATAATTTTGAGAATCAGTATGTTGGTTAGATTTTGGAACAGAATTGTGCATTTGGGAGAAATATTGTGCATGGTTGAGAAGAACATATAACATGTTAATTCATTTTGAGATATATGAATTGCTTTTGATCATTTGAAAATGATACTTTTCAAAATGAATGTCTTGCGGATGTTTTACGGAAAATGATTTTTGGGTCGAGACCGAATTGATTTTGAAATGGTTTTATAACTCAGGACTTGGGTTCGAAAAAAGGGTTTTCTACTTTTTAAACTTCTTGTAATGCGGAACGAGTTACGGGCTGAGACCCTAATGTTTCAAACGGCTTTTCTGTTTTCTTAAAACTCCCGAGACTTGTAAAACACTTTACCAATCGTTTACCTATGTTATTTTCGCCTTTCGAGGCTTTGGTTTACTTGTTCAAATGGAATTTCTCGGGAAGTCTTTCGCCGTGTTTGATTTGTTGATTTGTTTCAACGTTTTGTCATATCATGTTTGAGGTGATCCAGGAAGGGTAAATGGTTGACGATACGAGTCATGTGTGGAAAATAAGTTTAGTCGGAATTTATATATTGAGATTTTGGAACTCGATCGTGTGGTTTTCCGATGGAATATCAGTGGATATTGGTGACGAACCGAATTGGTATACAGGAGTATGGATATAGTCGAGCATTTGCATACTTTTCATTTTTAAAACTTCGAAATCGTGTGGATTCGAAGGAAACTGTTATCGAATACTTGGAACCATCGAGCCAAGTTAATTTTTTCGAAAATTGATTTTGTGATCTTACCAAAATTTATGTTTTTAGTTTTGAAATTTTTGAAAGAACTTTCGAAAATTTGTATTCTTGACGAGACTTTGTGATTTCAAACTGGTTTTGAAAATGTGATTGATATACATACGCATTTAGTGCATAGTGCATATCATATTGATGGTACGATGGAAAAGGAATTCGAACTTCGGTATGTTAGTTTGATTATCCGGCGATGATCGGTTGAGTTATCGGATAAGAGAAATATGTTGCGTGTTGTAGATTCATGCACATAATATTATTTTGGAAACTTGGGATTTTGTGAAACCGGAACATATGTGCTATGTGATTCCATTGGTATGGTAGTAGCGCGATTTTACCTTAGTGATTCTGGAATGATTTCCTTGTAAGCCTAGATTTGGGGTTGGTGACCCCATCTTGGTTGTTTTGGATATTGAGTGGTCGTTTCCACTCCGTGTATGATCGGGTATGTTCGTCGGTTTGTGATTGGTTGTTCATATGCCGAGGGTATGTTCGCGATCGGATATGTTTATTGAGATCCACCGTATGTGATCGGTGTGTCGTTTTGAGAATTTTGCTTTTCGTATGCTGTTTCTATGGTTCCGTGTTGATCGTGTTGGAGTTTACCGTGTGAAGGTATTCTCGATTATCGTTGACCTACGGTTGGTCATATTGGAGTTTACCATGTTGATATTTTCGATTGTGTTTTGACCTCTGGTTGGTCATATGGGAATTTATCATGTTGATGATAAATTCGGTTGATTTATTAGTTGATCACTTTGGTGATCATCCGAGCGCTCGGATTTTGTGTTGATGTTTGGAATTCGTGTCATTGTTTTGGGCGGTTGTTTTGCAGATGTATTGTGTATTATTAGTCTTATCGAATTGAGACCGATTATGTAATCAAAGCATGGATTTGATTCGGCATTCTTTCATCCGAAGATGATATATTTTGTTGAGAATCGGGAATTGTGATCGTAAGCGTATTGAGACTGCATGTGAGATCGCCGCTAGTATCTCCGGAGATCGTCGACTGCGTATTTGTAAGTATGCGGTTTTGGCTATTCGTAATAATGATGATTGATCGGTCGTGATGGTTTTGGGATATTTTGGGTTGAACAGTATGTTTGTTTGTTTTCTATGACGGATTGCAAGTTTCGAGGACGAAACTTATTTTAAGGGGTGTAGAATGTAATATCCGGAATTTCTACTACTGTCATTTGATATTATTTTATCCGAGTTTAATTGTACAGCAGGGAATCTGTACAGTAGGGATAAAATAAATGAAGGACTGAGATGTCAGTATTGGTATAATTGTCGTATTTGGTCGACAATTGTATTCGAGGATATAATGTGTTGAGTAATGTATATTTGATATGCCGTATGTTCGTATTTGATATGTCGAGATGTTGGACAAGGATAGCTGAAAATGGCTAAGTATAGCCTTATTAGCGCACGCTGATATTCATGCATAGCGCACGCTATCGTGCAGGATTAGCGCACGCTACGTTCATAGGTTAGCGTACGCTAGTTCAGATCAGCTCAGAAGGAATCTACGCGTGGACCAGGCCACTTTCGGCGCACGTTCTGATAAGTCAACGGATGTTGTAATGTAGTGTTAGCGCACGCTAATGCATGTTGATTAGCGCACGCTAACTATATATCGGTCAACAGGGAATCTTGGCTTTATTGGTTGATTTCGGCTTGTGGGGTCACGAGCATCTTCGTGGTAGGTGTATACTGTAGCAAGTCAACTTCGGATAGCGCACGCTAAGATAAATGACTTGCGTACGCTAAGCAGGATGTTTTACGTACGTTAATGCATGGGCATTACGTACGTAAGTTAGTTTACGAAGCAAGGCGAGCCTCTGGCTGATAGCGCACGCTAACAAAGTCAGTTAGCGCACGCTAAGGCGGTAGCGCACGCTAAACATGAGATGTTAGCGCACGCTAATAATGAATATTATAAAGAGGGACAGAAGGGTGTTAGTAAGCATTTCGTCATTTCTTTCTTCTTTCAGCCGAGAGAGAGAGAGAGAGAGTTGGGATATATTGGAGGTTCCAAACACTGGATTAAGATGGAGTTAATCATCCATAACAAACATTTGAAGCTTGAAATCATTGGTGATTCTTGTAAATGGATTCAACCTTGGAAATCAATCCATTCCTTCAAAAAGGTAATTACTCTTCACTTTGAGATTTCGTTTTGGATTGTATATGATGTTCTTGAGCTGATGATTATCATATAAACAAGTTCATAAGTATGATTATGAGTTGGATTACCGGATTATGATAATGTTATTGTTGATATGAAGATATTGATATGAATTGGATGGTTTCGAATGAGTTGTTATCTTCAAAGAGATATGTTGGATAATGTCTTCCGTCAATTCGGATCTGTGATGTTGTTGTTGTTGGTTCCTTCATATGATGATGAACATGGCATGATTATGAGTTCTTGGTGTTAGGTTGATGATATTAAGAAAGATGAAATATGAATATATGACTTAAATTAAAAGTCGGATGATTACCTATATGTTAAAGGATATTGTATTTCGTTGTTTGATAGCTATGATCATGATTCAGAATCACTTAGAGTTTTTGATAATCGCCAGATGTTGATCGGTACCCGAAATGCATGTAACTGCACGTTATTAGCGCACGCTAAGCCTACTGGCTAGCGCACGCTATCGGGAACAACTTAGCGCACGCTGCAGTAAAAGATTAACGTGCGCTAAGTCATCAGGCAGGGTAATATTTTCTGTTTCGATTATGAATTCGTGATCGTTTAAGTTGGTTTGATCAGACTTGTGGTTAACTGAGATATTGTTGAGCCGTTGGGTTTGTGAATTGGTTTTAGCGGTTGTTGATTATTATCGGATTGTTGTTTAATCGATTATTGTTATAGGTTAAGTTTATTGATCGGTGTTTATAACCGTATGCTGCGGTCGTGTTCGAGTATGTTCGTGAATTGCTTCGGTCGGGGCCCACGGCGCTGTAATATCTCCGGTTAAATCTGGGGGTGTTACAAACTTAACGTACGTAATCTGTTAGTGTTAACGTACGCTACGGATGAAACGTAGCGTACGTAATGCGGTCAATTATTGGGTGGGCCGGCTAGCACATGGAGTACATGGTGGTGGGCTCGACCAAGATACCCACCAGATTCGCACGGCATGAATCTGGACACCTTTTTAAGTCAACGGCTTAACGTACGTTATGGACGTTGTGTAGCGTACGCAAATTATATGGGTTACGTACGTAACATGTTTAGTATAGCGTACGTAATGAAGTTCAGAAATCAGACAGTGAACTATTTTGAATGATAACGTACGTTATGAAGTATCCCTAGCGTACGTAACACTCAGAAAGTTATAAACGGAGCAGCACCCCATTTCATTTCAGCTCGTCCTTTTGCTCCTAAACTTCACCATATTCGTCCCCAGAAGATTTCCAGCCTCTTTTAACACCTTTATATCAATTGTTACTGAATCATTGAGCTTGTATGACACTACTTGATCATTGAAGACAACTTATATTGGAATTTGGAGTAGAAATCATCGCGAGTCGGCGTTGAAGCAACCGGAGTTGGATTTTTACTTAGAGTCTCAATATTATCTTCCTCTTAAGGTATGTTATACTACTTCCAATCTTGAAGTTATGTTGATTAAGACGATATGATCGCATTACCAAGAACAGTAGATCACTTTGGCGACGTATGCGACCTAGTATCATATTTAAACTATAATGATCGAACTATTATGGTGTAGAACACCGTAGTTGAACCTGGTTATGCCATAGATGAGAATAGTGAATTATTAACCGTATCAAATGTTATCGTCATGTTGATTGTAAACTGAGTGTCAATTTCCACTTTTACCAATGGATTTTGGAAAGAATCATCATAGTTGTAATCTTGCTTGCATAGATGGAATAAGTAGTTCGCCATCGGTATAAGCCTGGATTTAATGACGATATTAGATCAATTACATCAACCTTAGACCAACCGAACCTTGCATGAGTATTTCGATCAAGATTGAAAATAGTATTACGATGATATCCGTATCCTTGAAATTGAAGATATTAATCCGAAGATCATTCATGAGTATGATATATATATTTGAAGGTATATTAGATTACTCACTAAGAATTTCGTAATACTTCGTCACTAATCGAGCCAGTCATCCGTCCAGTGAGAAACTGACATGCATGATTAACGTACGTTAAGTTTGGTTACTAACGTACGTTATATGACGTTGTTAACGTACGCTACGTTCGGTACGTAACGCACGTTATACTATCAGACGACTGATCAGAGAGGAACTATTGGTATATGTTTAGCGTACGCTATACTTCATAGTTTACGTACGCTAACGAATAAGTTTAACGTACGTTACAGAGGACATGTAACGTACGTTATTCGTGTCGACGCTGCTTTATAGACTCTCAATCGTAATTCGGATTGTTAGATGTTCGTTCGACCTAAGGTGAATTCCATGTTATTTCTCTTATTTAAGGTTCGAACTTTGCTACGTGATTGATCGGGAGGGGCAACCTTCGAGCGTTTCGTTCTCGTGGAAGTATTATTCTTGTCTTCGAACCGAGGCAAGTATTCTAATTAGAAATGTTTATATTATGACAATGTGATTGTATCGTGTAAATAGTTGTGATTATATGTCCACCATCTGTTGATCCGACGGGAATCATCATGGGAATCTATAGGCATGTGCTACTTGGATCGTTGGACAGGTAGTTCCACCATGTGTTGGTCCGACGGGATCATCATGGGAATCTATAGCTGTGTGCGCTGGATCGTTGGAATACCATCAGTGTGTTGAAACTGTTATGATATGATATGTGTTGTGGATATTCTCGTTGGAGAAACTTGTATGATATAATTGTTGATTATATCACTGTTGTATGATTATTGTACTTGTACTAACATCGTTGTGCTAACCCCTTCGGGGGTGAACATTTTGTTTGTTCAGGATCCAGGAGAGCGGGGAAACAACCACTGGAGATGCATGACGACGAGGGTGCAAAGTGATGTTCCGGCCGGGTTTACTGTCTGTTATTTGTTGGATATTTCAGTAAGTACTCGAGTACGTCGTCCGTTTATAATGTTGGGATTTTAATGATGTAATAAATTTTCATTGGATATTTGTATTTCGATTTTTGAACCAGACGGTTGTATTTTACTTCAGCAATTTCATAAAGCGGTATTTGTTATTGTCTTTTCTTTTAATCAGCCTTGTAAATCCTTATGTAAAGGATTTACGGCGCTGTAATATTCCTGAATATATCGGGGGTGTTACATCTGTGTTCCAAAGGTACCTTGTTCATAATTCTTTGCTCAAGCTGCCAAAATATAGGAAGCTATGACATTCAACGTATTTCACAGGACTTTATATAATTGTTAATTGGTACTTGACAAGTGTTGCAAGGTATTCCTGTAAAACCAAACTGCCTTCCAAGGTTTCCTGTTTAAGCATGTGATTTTGACAAAAGCTTATTTTAGTTTCCCAAAAAAAAGATAACTAATTTCTTCTTCACTCTTCAGCTCCCCACCCCAGACAATAAACAAAAGAAAATAATAATAATAATAATTATTATTATTATTATAATAATATCACGACGAGAAGAATGAGAACATCATCGGATGACTTAAACTGATATACATCCTGTGATATTTTCAGGCTCGTGCCATACTAATAAATGCTGGTCAGGCAAATGCAGCAACGGTAACTTTGCTTAATTATATTGCTTCTGCTCTTTAAAATAGTGGTAATAAATTTCTTTTTTTCTCGAAGACAGTGGAGGCCTGGGATTTTACCCGATTTCATTTCTTTATATTTCGTATCATTTTCTAGTAAACTTAGATAACTGCTGCTGGCCATGTATTTCGTCAAATAATGATATATGGTGGAGCTAAAATCCCTTTAAAATTGTTTATCAGGGTGATGCAGGTTACCAGGATGTTATAGAATGTTCTCGTACGCTTGCTGATGTGTCCATATTTCGCTCTTTTTTTCCCTCATTCTTTTAATGGACAGGAAGCACTTCTAGAATCTAACTTCCGAAAGAACACAGTTGCTGCAACTGAAGCCAAACCAAGTTTTGATAGAATCCACTGGCGTGACTCATAAACGTATCAAGAAGGTAAATTGCTAGTCGTCACTTCTTCTATTCTATGGTCTAGATTTACAAACAGCTTTTAACTCAAAATTCTTAAATTCAGTGCATACCATATTTGGTATACATCTAGACAAGACACAAATAAACAACTTTCGTCTTTTGACCAACTTGAAATTAGGTCTTTAACCCCTTCAAAACAACTCTACAAAATAGATCAATAAATCTAAAAATGTAAAATGCTACTGCGCATACTATACTTAAACATTTTTAATAAATCGAACAATTCTTCTTAAATCACAAAATCTGGCAGATTTTTACTTCAATATCAAGTCAATCTCTCATAAAAATTTAATCTCCAAAAACTTTTTATAACATATAAAACGAATTGAAACAAACTTAAGCAGAAGCACTGAAATTTCAGTTTCGCAAACCTTCACTAAAATGGTCATAACTTTTGACCCGTTTGCTATTTTGACACAAGGTTTTCACGTAGACAAACTAGAAACCAAATTCTACAACTTATCTCATGGAGTCATAGTCAAAACAAGGGAATAATAGCCTCGAAACACTGCTGCAACAACAGTACAGTAGGTAGCTAAACTGCTCATCGACTTCTAACATCAATATGTAATAATGTAAATTATGTAATTGAAATTAAAATGCAAAAAGGATCCAAACTACCTGGCCGATCTGAAGTTGAAGCATTTGGAGTGTGCTGTACAACTGTAGTGTGGCGACGGTGTGCAACGTGAAGTGTAGGTGCAGTGGAACTGGCCCGACTGGGAGAAGCGGCGGTGGATCCCTTTTTTTCTGCTCGAATTGGCAGAGAAATTCGAAGTAGTTTTTTTTTTCGTGAGGACTGAGGAGGAGCAGAGAAAAGGTAGGGGTTTTTTGCACGAGCACAGCAGGAGGACAGAAGGCTTTTTCTTAACTGAGGACAGCAGGAGAACACCGTGAGACTGCACACACTTTTTTATTTTTTATTATTGACATTTATATTTTATAAAATTTGTTATTTGGCATAAATATATTGCATAATTATATTCTGTAAATAGACCACAAGTTAAAAAATAAAAAATAAATAGACACTAATTTGGTATCGGCTTAAAATTGATAAAATAAATATTAAGTTTAAAATTTTAACTTTTTTGACAATGATATTTATTGTTAATTTTTTTTGGATATACTCATGTGGTAGCATTAAAAGATAAAACTAATCAAACTTATTTTGATGTTCAATCCACCAATTTCATAAAGAAAATATATCAACCATCCAGAAATATTAACGATCCAGAAATCATAACCATCCAGAAATTTAAGTCATCCAGATATTTTGGTTCAGATTTAACAAATGGCCCCTTGTTTTTTTAAGTCATCCAGATATTTTGGTTCAGAATTCACAAATGAGCCTAATTAAGTAGATCCCTTTCGTTTTTTTTTTCAAAGGGCTTGGGCTGGGCCTATTATAAAATATTAACTAAACGTCATATAAAGTAGGCCCTAATTTTTTTTAAATATTTGGAGGCCCTGTGCAGCAGCACAGGATGCACAGGGCCAAAGACGGGCCTGGTGCACAGACAAACGGAGTTTTTTCCAAGTGGTTTGTTGTTCAGTTTTGCTACCTACTATATTAAGTGGGTTGGGAAGTGCCAAAAGTCTAAACCTAAAAGATTATGTTTTTTGCTGAAATATTTTTGCGGTATTTGGTCAATTTTTTTCATGAAGGAAATAAATTGTCATCACCCAAATAGTATTTCATGACAGTTGAAAATTGTCATTGAAACTTATTACATAACAGTTGTAAAACGTCATGATATAACGAAATCATGACGTTTCTAAAACATTATTGATAACTTATACAATTGATGACAAAACTAAAACGTCATGAAAACCCGAATCAAGCATGACATTGGTAAAACGTCATACAATCGCTCCATATTTTAGATCCATGACGTTTGTTGTCCTAAACGTCATGGAAGCCCCCTACAACGACATTTATCTCAAAATGTCATAAAAGTAATGTCATTAAAGTATATATCTCTAGTAGTGTAAGTATAAGCCAATTCTGTGATGAGAACAACCTAGTAGTCTTCACAAGATGGAAATGCATGGTGATTGATCTCCTGACTGGAGAAGTGAAGATACAAGTATTTAGAAGAAGATATGTCTATCTGATAGACCGGAAATCGGGAGCACCAAACACTTGTTTCTTATAAAAACAATTGCTCAGAATGGAAGTCTGTGGCACAAGAGATTATGTCACCTGAACTTCAAAGCCATCAACAAGATAAGCTCTCAAAAGTTGGTCAGAGGACTTCCAGCAGAAGCATTCAAGAAGGAGAGTATATGTGATGCATGCCAGAAGGGAAAGCAGACCAGAGCAATATTCAAACCAGTTCAGCCTACCACACTCACCACCAGTATTTTGGATTTACTTCATATGGATCTCTTTGGTCCCATCAAGCCAAGGACATTGAGTGGAAGGAAGCAGGCCCTAGTAGTAGTGGATGACTACTACAAATATACATGGGTCGTTTTTCTCTATAAAAAGAGTGAAACATTAACAAATCTACCTGAACTGCTGAGGAAAATTTAGAATGAAAAATCCCTCTCAATTATAAAGATCAGATCAGACAGAGGTGGAGATTTTATCAACAAAGCAATCACTGAATACAGTGATCAGAATGGAATCCAACATGAAGTCTCTGTCACAAGAACACCATAGCAAAATGGTGTTGCTTAAAGAAGAAACAGAACCTTGAAGGAAGCAGCCAGGTCAACGATGGCAGAAGATGACCTGCCAAAGCGGTTCTGGGCTGAAACTGTTAACACATCATGTCATACTCAGAACAGGAGTATGATAGTATGGAGAGATGGCAAAACTCCCTATGAGGTTTGGAATGTCAAAACACCAACTGCTGCATACTTTCACATTTTTGGTTGTAAGTGCTACATCCACAACAATGGAAAAACCCAACTGAATGCCTTTGATGCTAAAACTGATGATGGTCTCTTTATGGGATACTCACAAATAAGAAAGACATATAGAGTTTTTAACAAAATAACACTGGTTGTGGAAGAAACACCCCATGTTGTGTTTGATGAATTTACTGTTGAGTACAGGAAACAGGTGGAACCAATTGAGAAAAAGCTCAAATCCACCTCCCTGGAAGAAATTATCATCTATGACACAGGAATGATGGACTCATCTGAAGACCCAACTGCAGATCAGCCAGAAGACCCAACTACAGATCAGAATGAAGACCCAACTGCAGATCAGATCGAATATCCAACTGTACCTGTCCCAACTGCAGCTGATGAAGACACACCTGCAGAGCAGACAGGATTCCCATCAGCAGATGACAAGACCATAGCTGAACCAGATGCAGTTCAAGAAGGCCAAAACCAAGTTGATGTAGAGAGAGATGAAATCCATCAAAGCAACTCAACAGGGGGAACAAACCCTGAAGATGATATCCCCAAATAGCTCAGAGATCATCCCATTTAACAAATAATTAGAACCTTAACCGATAGAGTCAGAACTAGGCAATCTACAGAAGCATCAGGAATGGCAATGTTCTCTTGTTTCATGTGTCAGATGGAACCAAGACAACAGATCAAGCACTATAAGATTACACATGGGTAACTGCAATGCAAGAAGAGCTAAACCAAATAGAGAGAAACAATGTCTGGGAACTAACAGACAGACCAGATCACAAGAAAGTCATAGGCACCAAATGGGTGTACAAAAACAAATGTGATGAAGATGGAGCTGTTGTTAGGAATAAATCCAGACTAGTTGCATCTGGATATGCACAGTGTGAAGGAATATATTTTGATGAAACTTATGCACCTGTAGCAAGACTGGAGGCTATCAGACTATTCCTTGCATATGCAGCATTCAAGGATTTTGAAGTCTACCAAATGGACTTAAAAAGTGCATTTCTCAATGGAGTTCTACAAGTAGAAGTCTGTGTGGAGCAACCCCCTGGATTTGTCAAAGGAGACAATGTATACAAACTTCTGAAAGCTCTATATGGACTCAAGCAGGCACCAAGAGAATGGTATGTGTAATGCCCAGATAATTAATGTGTATTTTACCTGCATTCGAACCTATAACATTTGATTATGTTGTATTATTAATCGTAGTGTGTTTTCCCGTATTCGTATTCCTACGTTCTTGAGTTTCAAATACATCCATGCATGCATGTATCTGCACATCATAACATACGCTAGATGTTGAGCATAACATACGTTAAGTGTTGAATATAATGTACATTATAATCATAGCGTACCGTACATAAGCTTCAGTCAAAGGCATATCAGATAAGGTCGGCGTGTGGAGCTAGAGGGAGATCCGTCGGATTTTCCCCGCATGGAGATGGACGGCTTTTCAATAAAGCAGGTCAACGAGGCTTAACGTACGTTAGATATAAGTGCTAACGTGCGCTATGTTCATTATGATACGTACGTAAAGGTCTGGATAGTGTACGTAAGAGAAGCCTGAAACGAGGCAGTGAGCTACTGTCGGACGTTAACATACGCTAAGGATTGAAAATAGCGTACGCAAAGGAGATAACGTACGTAAGGCTTTGCTGTTAACGTACGTAATGTGTAAAATTCTATTTATAGACCTCAACCTCCTTTTCATTTCCTCCTCACTCCTTGGCCGATTTCTGCAACCTGAGAACTCCCTAGCCCCATAAATCTCTTATATCAACATCCCAACTCGGTTTAGAAGATCGTAGACCCTTGTGGATTGGTGTTCAAGCTTTTGGTGTTTAGTTTCACCAAGTATTTCATCGATCTTCTCTATGTTAAGGTATGTTGATCCTTCACCAACCAGAATACATTTTCTTAATGACGTTTTGAACCTATTTTTGAGATAACCAAGTTCGATATTATCATGATGAGTCTAACCTCATGTTTTAAGAAGAATAGATTCAATTATACTTCGATTATCCTTCATGGTTTAGAGTTTTAAATCGAACCTTGTTGGGATAGAACCCTAGGATGTAGTTTTCTGAGTTTGTTATGGATTTTGAACATGTTTTCGAATGAGTTTTCTGAGGTTTCTAAGGTATTTGACCGAGGATAATTCGTGTTTTGAGAGACGTGCATGAATTAACAATCTTCTTCATCTTCTTGGTTAAAATGAATTGACTATGTTGTTAGAATCAAACCCGGAACACCGTTGTATCATCTCCTTTCGTAGTACACTTTGGTATGCTTATATCTTGAATCATACCTTGGATATGAATTCTAAGATTAGCCGAACCATATATTTATTGGAAGTAGAAATCAAGATTGAGGTTTGGATTGCGATGACATATATATATCTATGAATCTGTAGACGTCGGCATTTCATCTCCGATTTGGTCATTCGATTCGTATGAAGTATGTCATTAATTTCGGCTTAGCTTTCATCTAGTATATAAACCGTGAACCGGCCTTACGTTAATGTTAACCCAGATATAACTTAAGGCGCTAGGTGTTCGTACGTTAGCTTTATGAAGTAAGTTGAATCCTTTGTTATTTCTTTTGAATAAGGTTCGAGCCTTGCAAGGTGATTGATCGATGGGGTGACCTTCGGGCATATTGACAGTCGTTGAAGTATTTAATTCTTGCCATCTTTCTAAGGAAAGTATATTAATTTTACTATTGATTTAGTGTTGATGATTTTGATTATGCATATTGTCATTCATGTTGTTGAACATGAGATCATCCAAGTTGAATTGTCATAATGTCGTTTAGGTTATTGATTCATATGTTGTTCATGTTGATGAACATATTGATTTGCATATGTGTATGCATAGTTGCATTGTACATGTTGTATTGATCCGAAGGGAACGTGTGATCTATGCTGAGGGTGCTGGATTAGTTGTCCATCTTGTGTTGGTCCGACGGGATTATCTTGGGATCTATGCTGAGGGCGCTGGATCATTGGATGGGGTTTTCACCTCGTGTTGGTCCGACGGGATCATCTTGGGATCTATGCTGAGGGCGCTGGATCATTAGATTACCATGTGTTGTGTTGATGGAATCATGTGGATTCGCATCGTTCGATTCCATTAGAGGACGTCCGCGTTTTATGCATCGTTGTTGCATATCTGATTTTGTATATTATGATACTTGTACTAGCATCGGTTTGCTAACCCCTGCAGGGGTGGACATTTATTTTCATGTTCAGGTAGTCGAGGAGCGGGGAAGCAACCACAGTTCCGGCAGGATGACGAAGGGGCACAGTGATGTTATCCGTTGAATTGTTTTGGTATTCTGGTTTTGTATTTAGTACTCGAGTACGTGTGTTCTTTTGGTGATTTGAGAAATTTGTAATAAATGGGTTGTTTTGGATGATTAAACCGGTTATTAAATTACTCAAATATTGGTGGTACTTTCGTATTGTTCAGCATTTCTTTTAATTTATCCTTGTAAATTCTTATATAAAGGGTTTACGGCGCTGTAATTATTCCAAATATCTCGGGGTGTTACAGTATGAGACACTATATGTATTTATGGAGAAAATTGGATTTAGAAAAGGAAAGGTGGACAAGACACTCTTCAGAATTGAACATGAAGACCACATATTACTTATTCAAATATATGTGGATGATATCATATTTGGCTCAACCAACCTTGAGCTATGTGAAAAATTCTCAACTCTCATGCAAGGAGAATTTGAGATCACTATGATGGGAAAGCTAAATTTCTTTATTGGTTTGCAAGTCAAACAAGTTGGCAATAGAATTTTCATCAACCAAGTAAAGCATACAAGGGATTTAATCAAAAGATTTGGCATGGACTCACCCAAACCACTAAGAGTTCCCATGAGCACCTCCCAACACATTGATGAAGATGAAGGAGGCATTCCATTGGATCCAACACACTACAAAGGACTAATTAGTTCTCTCCTATACCTCACTGCAAGCAGACCTAATATTTCATATGCAGTAGGAGTGTGTGCAAGATTTCAGTCAAAGCCGAAGCAATCTCACAAGGAAGCACCTAAGAGGATAATCAGATACCTTAAGTCCATAATCAATGTGGGTTTATGGTATACCAAGGATGACAACTTTGAGCTCTTAGGATATTCAGATGCAGACTTTGCAGGATGCAAGATAGACAAAAAAAGCACCAGTGGAACATGTAGTTCCTAGGAACCAGACTTATTTCATGGTTCAGTAAAAAGCAGGTATCCAACTCAATATCCAAAACTGAGTCAGAATACCTAGCTGTAGGGAGCTGTTGTGCTCAAATTCTATGGATCAGACAACAGCTAAGGGATTACAATATTATTGCAAATGAAGTTCTTATCTGGTGTGACAATAATAACACAATTTCTATAACCAACATTCCAGTCCTGCATTCAAGAACAAAGCACATAGATGTCAAACATCATTTCATCAGAGAGCATGTGCTCAACAAAAGAGTAAGAGTGGAAAGAGTCAGCATAGAGTATCAAATTGCTGACATATTCACTAAGCCTTTACCAGAAGAAAGGTTTCTCGAACTTAGCAGGGATCTTGGATTACTAGATTGGGAATCTAGTACTTAGTTGAAGAAAAGTCATCTGACCTGAAGAAAAGTCATATGACCTGAAGCATATAAGAGACAAGAAAAGCCACCTGATGTGCAGACGAGTAAAGCCACCTGGTGTACAGATGAGAAAAGTCACCTGACCAGAGCAGACAAAGATCCAAAGGACAGACGAGGAAATCTAGCTGATATCAACCTCACCTGATGCAGAAGCAGACAAACGAAGGAAAGCTAGCTGATCAGAAGAACAGAGAAGAAAAGTCCCCTAATCAGATCATATAAGAAATCACAACTGCATCAGAAGTCAAACGGTCAACCAGCTAAGTTTCTCATTCCCTGACCGACATATGATTATTATATTATTTATTTACACGTGGATAAAACTACATGATCACACTACCTCCACGATGTCCAATCAACTCTAACTGTCATCCCTATTTATTAAAAATCGGACCGCCGCTTGCTTATTTAATTATTAAAATTAAAAGGTCTTTTGAACTGGGTATATAAGACAGCAGAAATCATTTCAGAAAAACCTTATCGTCTTCAAGCTCAAGAACCCTAGATTTTTCAAAAGCAAAGAACCCTAGAATTTTCACTACACTAAATCGAAACATCTTCTTTGCAGAAATGGACTCAACCACTTATTTCGAAGGAGTCAACCTGAAGATGGATCTCAAATTCAGACATAAATTGCCCTACGAAACTCAAATTAGATGGATCATGGAGTTCCTTGGCAAGGCCAAAGGAAAAGCGGATACATTTCAAGTCAGCAAAAGACTTGGTCACCTGGACCAAGATACTTTGAAGAAATTGGGAGATAAGCAGCTGAAGGCAGCTGAGAAACTGAGGGAGATGACTAGTGGAGCCTCACCTTACAGAGGACCTTCAGACTCAGATGAGGTCCAATCAGATGCAGCTGCTCAACCTGCACCTAAGATAATTGCAGAGGAGATGACATTAGCTCCCTCTGCAGCTGAGATTCTTCCAAAGTCACCTGCATCTGAGATCCTACCTGCAGATGATTCCGAATCTGACAACTTACCTCTGTCCAAAATATTCAAGAAGAAGTCACCTTAACTGGAGGAAGTTGTCTACATCAAATCTTCACCTGATCAGTCTCCCAAGAGATAGAGAGGCCTGGTAGACTATTCATCAGAAGGAGAAGAAGAAGAAGAAGAAGAGATGCAGACTGCCACATCACCTACACCAGCACTGGTTGTAGAACAACCACAACAAATGCAGATGGTCATCTCACCTGCACCAACTGTAATTGAAGATCAACCTTCTCACTCCTTAGAGCTGGTGGCAGAAATAATCCCTCTATTAACACTTCCAAGTGTTATAGGAAGAACAAGCTGAGGAAACCATTAATATACCAAAAGCTGGATATTCTCTCAGCCTCAGGGAGAACAATCCTCTGAACCTTACATTGGAGCACTTAAAACTGGTAAA
The DNA here is from genome assembly GCA_033398695.1 of Orobanche coerulescens. Classification (NCBI taxonomy): domain Eukaryota; kingdom Viridiplantae; phylum Streptophyta; class Magnoliopsida; order Lamiales; family Orobanchaceae; genus Orobanche; species Orobanche coerulescens. The sequence goes on along the minus strand of CM065813.1, from coordinate 101,870,414 downwards.
ACAACAATCTCTAAAATTTTCCTTTGTCAATATTGAAGAGTGGAAGGAATTAAAAACACTCACCTTCACTCAATTGCGAGAGTTTGTTGAAAGAAGTACCTGGGATCACCCCATGGCTACTGAACAACTCGTAATGTTTTTCTGTCAAGAGACAAATGTGAGTTTATTGTTAAAGGAAAACTTCCTGTCTCATTTTAAACAAAACATGGACCATTTCATCCTTCATGTTATGAAGGGTATATCACAAGGTGAAACCCTTGGAGAGGAGCAGATGTTGGAATATTTCATTCCATACATTTATATTTGAGTTTTGATGATTAGTTGTTAAATCAAATAAAAACAACAAGGAAGCAAAACAAAACAATGAAGAAGTCGAAGACACAAAAAGCCAGACAGAACATGCTTAACGTACGTAATACATATTGTATAACGCACGTAATAAGAAGTTACCTGAAGACAGAATGCAGACGACATGTCTTAACGTACGCAACTGCAAGATGATAACGTACGTAATGTATAAGGCTTAACGTACGTAATGAGAAGATACATATTCAACTATTGGAACTGTTGAACGGACAAATGACGTCATGGAGTACGTCAGCATGCAACAGATATGAAGACTTATTCTAACGTACGTAATGAGGTTTTGATCACGTACGTAATGGAAGAAACGAAGCTACTAGACTGATCTGCATAGAGTATAACGTACGTAACAGGATGATGTTAACGTACATAATAGGACAGAGCTAACGTACGTAATGAGGCAGCAGTGAGTAACGGCTAGTTGAGCCTTTGAGCCTATAAATACCAAATCATTTGGTATCCTTCTACACAACAACTCTGAGTAAAAGATATACAAATCTGATATTGTTATATATACTTTCGTTGTTATAATTGTGCTTATATCGATAAGTGTTTGAGTGTTATACACGAAAACATACAGGAGAGGAAAAAGAAAGGATAAGATTGGATTCGGTGTTATTAGGATCAAAGATATGGCATTATTAGAATCTCAATCTAAATTCACATGAGGTTTGTCTAGTACCCATAGAAAGCTAGATAGATCGCTTCCTTGTCCAATATAAAAAGGAAAATGGTTTATCTTGGACCGACATAAAGACAAGAGTGCAACGGTTTATCTCGGACTGATAGAAGACGAGATTTTAACGGTAATCCCTCGACCGATAGAAGAGAGGTGCAGAGGTTGATCTTTATCCTATAGAAAAAGATACAGAGAGAGAGGACTTAGGCACGATTGGCCGAACCTCTATAAATCTTGTGTCGTTTAATTTCCGCACTTTAAGTCGCTTCCACAACGCGAAAGAGTTTCATAACTCTAATTCCAAAACGGCGACACCGACAATCTTGCTCCAACAATTGGTATCGGACCGTGTATCCATATAAAGCGGACTAACATCCGAGGGGAAAAGATCCGATGGTTTTTTAATTTGCACCAGTCGAAGGTCTTGCCGAAGCCGAAGGAAAGAATAATAGCTTTGAAAGCTAAGATGTCTCGAAAAGATGAAATTCCGGTGGACGAAGATGATGAAGAATCGGCATATTATGCCAAAAATATAAATAAGTTTCAAAACTTATTTAACCGGTGAAAGAAGGACATCAAATCGGGCGAATCTAAGAAATTCGACAACAACTGTCGAATCTATGGTAAACCATGCCACTTTGCTAAAAATTGTTGAGGTTCAAATCCTAAGAAGGAAGTAATCGTTGCAACATGGAGCGATGAAGACGAAGATGATGATTTCAATCAAAATAATCTCGCTCTCATGGCACGAAGTTCATTCGAAAAAGCGACGTCGAAAGTCAGGTTAGTACATCCTCTGAAGATGAACTTTTTGAAGCATTCGATCTTTTACACACCGATTTTAAAAATGCTTTAATTGAAATGAAATCCCCCCAATCGAAAAATAAATTACTGGAAATTGAAAATTTCAAATTAAAAGAAAAAGGGAAATTCATTGAAATCGACCATTCATTCTCTATGTATTGAGAAAGAGAATAATTGAAAGATGATTTTTTGAAAGTTAAAACGATCTTAAAGTTTTAACAAATAAATTTTCTTGCGGAAATGAGAAATTTGAACAAATGCTTTCCGTTCAAAAATATTCTCTAAACAAATAGGGGTTAGGATTCAAACTGCTTAATAAAACTGAATCCTTAAATTTCAAAATACCCCGTTGCAATAAATGTTTAAAACTTGGGCATCATATTTCAAATTGCAAAAGCCCATATCGGACGATAAAAACTAAAAATATTTGGATTCCAAAAGGAACATTTATTCCAAATTGTAATACCCGGTTGTAATTCAGTCATTATCATTCAGTAATTTTATTCGGTGATTGTCACTCAGTGGATTTTCACTCATTTATAATCATTCACCAATCATATTCATTCACCGTGTTCACCGTTCGGAAAAACTTCGAGTGGTGTATCGTTATTGTTCATTGTTTCAACTTTCCTCATATGAGTTCGACTTTGTTAGATCACCATTAATTTTTGGTAACTCCAAAAATTCTAAATCTTTCCAATGGTTCAAACGGTGAGTCAATCGGAGTCCGGACGAGAGAGTTATGGTCGTTTTAGCTCAACCGCTCATTTTGATTTTGGCGATCAACGCCGAACGAACTCGCCGTGTCGTCCGACACGGCCCGTGCCGCACTCGTCCGGAAAGTGCCGGAAGTGTCTTCCTCAGACCCGACCGTGTCGTGCACGGCCGAGTCGAACCCTTCCGGATAAGCCGAGCGATCGCCGACACGCCCGACCGTGCCGCAGCACGGCCGAGTCATGCCGAAGTCGCCGTCGGACGGGTCATCGGGAGGCCCTCCGCGCCACGACCGTGTCAAGCGGTGACACGGTCGAGTCCTCGCTGCCAATCACGCCACCATGCGACACGACCGTTCCGATCGGCATGGGCCGTGTCCGGCAGGCAGTCAACTCCCTTAAATTCATTTTTTTTCAGCATTTCAGCCATTTCTATCCCTTTTCTTCACATTCAACCGTGAGAGTAAGCTTGAGGGAGGGTTTTTCCTTCACAAATCATTTGGGTGTTTGATTTTCTTCATCTCCTTTCGATCGTGAAGCCCGGATAATCAATCTAACGCGTGTTCTTCGGATTAAAGTACTTGGATCATCAAGAGGTAATTCCTTCAACACTTTGGACTTCGATTTTGTGTTGAGATATGATGTTTTGGACGTTATAATCATGTTATATGAAGGGATATGTATATGATTATGAGTTTTTATAAGGATTCATTGGATTATTGAGGAATTATTCGAGAACACCTTGAATATCGAGTTGGAATTGGGGATTTTCGACTAATTGTTGTTATAATCACGTTTTTGGATATTCATAACGGATTATTGATCGTATTGGAGATATTTTGTTGGTTTGAAACACTTCTTGGGGATTTTGATATTGGTATATTGAGGTTTGATTGTAAACAATCGGAGTTTGGATACAAGGTGTTTGATTTAATGCCTCTATGGACTTGGTTTAGTCGTATCGACGTTTTGAGTTCGTTATATTCGTGTTTGATTCGTATGTTGATCGGATTGTCGGTAATTGTATTGAATTAAGGTTGTTCGTGCGACCGACACTTCATTTAGGACATTTGTTCGTGGAAGGACTTTCTTCATCGGTATTTTGTAAGTTAATTCTTACTCGGTTAAAAGGATATTCATCCCTTTTGTTGTTGTTCATTCATAATCATAACTCACTCATCATTATATTAACCGTATCAAAACTTGTTGTTATCAATTAATCGTTTCAGTCATAAGGAACGACGGTTCCAATCTTTTCGTTGAGCGATCATTTATTTCGTTACCATTCCACCTCGGTGAGTCATTATTCATTTTCGATTACACATTTGATAAATCGTGGCATTACGGGTCATCTTGGCGTGCAGTTGGTATGTGTAGGGTTTTCATGTCGGGCACATTATAGTCGTGTGTTGGTTGGTGGCCTCACATTGACTGTGCACACGAGATTGATTGTTTCGTGAGATCGATTAGGTACAAGACCACACGTGTATTCGATCGATACTCGTTGGTGGCTTGTGCACGGACACATTTCCATCCCGGGCGTAGTGTGGCGCCATTTCCTTTGAGCCGTCTTGTTAGTTGATTCATATAGCATTTTTGATTGAGTATGTTTCGACAGGTTGTTTCATAACTTCAGATATAATCATGATTGTGTATTTTCAACTCTTGAGGATTTTTGTTCTTTGTAATCGACCCCGTTTGGGGATTTTGTTTTTCGTGTCATGGCAAGGCAAACGCACGGGAATAGCATGTTGACGTCGAGGAGTCCTAGTGATACTAGTAGGGGCCCCGATCTTCAGCTTATTCATGTTATTGTTCTTTATTTTCCGCCGCAGACTTTCATTTGAATAGTCCGTTTAATTGATTGTTGTGTATTTGATCTTGATATAAAATACACCAAGATTCGTATATTGTCTGGTGTGTTGTAACTAAACTCCACATCGGAGTAATTATTGCCGTAATGTAGTTCGGTACTACATTTATCTTCTCGTAATTCATTCATTTTCATTTGCCTAGTGGGTCCTGGTTGGGGATCTACGTGACCGTAATATCCGCCTAGTTTGGGGTGTTACGAGTTGGTATCGAGCGTGGTTTTGAATACTACCTTCCGAGTCATGTCTCATTTGAAATCATCGTCATCGGACTAGTATCATTGGACTTTCGCGTCACGTGTGACTGTGCGTGATGCCGAGCCAATCAGACCGAAAGAACTGTAAGACTTCTAACGCCATGGTATAATTTCTGGCAATAGTCATTCATTCATCATTCATCATTTAACAATCCTCAAACATCATCATTCATTGTGATTAGGACAATCATGTTAACTCATTAATCACTTAATTCATTTCATTACTCAGTTAATAATCAGGACGATCATGTTAACTCATTAATTACTCAATTCATTTCATTACTCAGTTGTCAACCTAGATAATCATATTGTCAATCTTGTTAAGTTATTCAAGATAATCATTTCAAGAATTTCATCAGATAATCATGTAACTTCAGTAAATCATTCATATAATCACTAAGTTAGAGCATGTATACTCATTTTCATCATCTCATGACATAATCATAACGTGCTAATCATGCGGGAAATATAATCATTATGCGACCTCCCTACTTCAGTATGGAGAGAGCTGTCAGGGGATGCACGGGGAGAGGCCGCGGTGCGGACCGAAACCCGAGAAATAATCACTCGCTGCCGGGAAATCGTGCCCAGGACTCGGCTCGATCAGAAGATGTACGGGTTGATCCACTCACTTTTATGCAGGCCATGATGACCCATGTGCAGTTGCTCAATCATCATTGCGCCACTCTGACCGGATTAATTGAGAGAACTCTCCCGTACGAGCCAGCTGCTAAGGAAGTTGCTGAGCAACAACCTGCATATGTCAACAGGAAATCAACGAAGCGTAATCTATCCGAAGGCGGTCACCAACTCGCAAGAAGCCTCGTGTGAGTCCTATCGCTTCGAGCGACCTCCTACGGCACATAATCGTGCGGGATCTCATTCCCGAGCGCCGATTCCGCCATCACTGTTTCAATTGTGGAACGCCGGTCATTTCAGCACCGAGTGTCCGAAACCGTCTATCACGTGCTATAATTGTGGGAATTTTGGGCATAAGGCCCGCTTTTGCCGAAAGGACTCCAAGTCGGCTCCGGCGGCATCTCAGCCCTCAAGCAATCGCCTTTCGTAATCGATCGCTTTGTCAACGTTGTTTAAGACACCGGAAGCAAATAGAGTTGGAGCTCGTATTTATCGACGGGAGCGTCCGGTTCGGGCCGGCAAGTCCTGCATTTATATGATGAGGAGGATCGACGATCCGGTGGCCCGAATGATTTCGTATACCGGTAATTTTATTTCAACTTGTGTGTACCTTTTGATGCTGGTACACCGCATTCATTCATTTTCGATTCATGCTTGAATAGACTTGTTTCGGGATAGTCCTACTTAATGACCGTGATTGGTTGATGGATCTAATCGTGGTGAATTTATCTTAGGACGATGTAATTTTCGGTATTAGTTGGTTTGATCGTCTTGATACTATCCTCAGTGCTTGTTAGCGTTTGGTCGCTATCTTTCCGTCGTTGGTTGTCGAATGTATGCTTCAGGGAAGTAATCCCCGTTGTTCCAGTCGAAATTTTATTATGGCGGAAGCAGAGAAATTCCGCAATCGAACTATTCAATCATTCATTGTATCATTCTCATCGATTGGCCTTTCTAGGGCAATCGAGTTATTCACTCATTCCTTGTATTATTTCCATCGATTGGCTTTTCTAAGACAATCGAGTCATTCAATCATTCATTGTATCATTTTAATCGATTGGCTTTTCTAAGACAATCGAGTCATTCAATCATTCATTATATCATTTTCATCGATTGGCCTTTCTAGGGCAATCGAGTTATTCAATCATTCATTGTATCATTTCCATCGATTGGCCTTTCTAAGACAATCGAGTTATTCAAAAATTCATTGTATCATCTTCATCGATTGACCTTTCTAAGGCAATCGAGTTGTTCAATCATTATTGGTATCTCTTTTTATCGATTGACCATTCTAGGGCAATCGAAATGTTCAATCATTCGTGGTATCATTGTCATCGATTGACGATGTATTTCCGCACGAGTTATCCGGTTGCCTTCACATAGAGTAAGGGAATTCAGAGTGAGTTGAGCCAGACGCCCCTTTATCGAAGGCACCGTATCGGATGACCCCGACTGTAATGCAGGAGTTGAAGATTCAACTTGAGAAATAGTTCGAGAAAGGTTATCTCCGACCGATTGCGTCCCGTGAGGAGCACCGTGTGATCTGTCAAGGAGAAGGATGGCTCGTCTCGTGTGTGTATTAATTACCGTGAGTTGAACAGGTGATGATCAAGAGTAGTATCCTTTACCTCGTATTGTTGATCTTTTAGATCAACTTCAGGAGCCTCGATTTTTCCAGGATCGACTTAAGATCCGGATATCACCAGCCATGGATTCGAGAGTCGGATATCGCGAGGACAGCGTTTCGTACACGCTATGGTCATTATGAGTTCGTAGTTATGCCGTTCGGGCTAACTATTGCACCTGCGGTATTCAGGGAGTTAATGAATCGGGTTTTCATCGACTTTTTGGATCAGTTTGTTGTTGTCTTCATCGAAGACATTTTGATTTATTCTCTTAGCCGAGAGGAACACGAGGTTCATCTTCTTCAGGTTCTCGACGTGTTGAGACGAGAGCAACTTTATGGAAAGTTTTCCAAATGTGAGTCCTGGAGGTCGGAAGTGACTTTCTCGGACATGTAATTTCATCTGACAGAGTTCGTGTCGACCCTCAGAAGACGGAGACTATCCGAGATGGGCAACCTCCGAAAGATATTAAGTAAATCCGATGTTTCCTCGGATTAGTTGGTCAATTATCCAACCCACGACCTGGAGCTAGCAGCCGTGGTTTTCGCGTTGGGGATTTGGCGTCGTTGCCTTTATGGCATCACCTGTCACATCTTCACCAATCACAAGAGTTGAAGGATATATTTACTCACAAGGAGTTAAATATGCGACAGAGGCGGTGGTTAGAACTAATCAAAGATTTTGATATCGAGATCCTTTACCACCTGGGCAAGGCGAACGTTGTCGCCGACGCCTTGAGTCGTAAGTCCGTGCGGAGCAGATGCTTGCTCGCTTAATTCGTAAGAAGCTTCAGCAGGAATTCCTTAGACCCGAGATCGAGGTCCGCTTCAAATAATCGTGGACAGCTTTGTATGTTAGAGATTTCATCATCTCTTGAGGAGGTAATCGAGAGAATCGAGTTCGACCCTTCATTGTTGCGCATCCGTGAAGATGTGGCTCAGGGAAAGCCCTGGATTCGTGATCCGCGAGGATGGACTTTTGAGATTTAAGAATCGGATGTGTGTACTGCGAATGACGAGTTGAAAAACTCTATTTTGAGAGAAGCTCATGCTACCCCTTATTCTCGTTCATCCGGGTCCAAAGAAGATGTACAAGGACTTGAAACAAAATTACCGGTGGAGTAATATGAAGCGAGAAGTCGCGAATTTGTTTCTAGATGCTTAACTTGCCAACAAGTCAAGATTGAACATCGGCGACGGCGGTTATGCTGAAAACCTCTCCCTATTCCGGAATGGAAGTGGGAAGACATTTCTATGGATTTCATCACGAGTTTGCCGACGCAGTCGCCGTGGCATGAATGCGATCCGGGTGATTGTGGACCGCTCAACTAAATCAGCTCATTTCCTTGAGATCAAGGATACGTGGGGGCCCGAGAGACTGGATCAGTTGTTCATCAAGGAGATAGTGAGACTGCACGGTACTCCTAAGAGTATCGTTTCCGATCGTGACGGACGATTTGTTTCCCATTTTGGAAATCGGTTCATCGTGCTATGGGAAATCGGCTTAATCTCGATTGCCTTTCATCCTCGGTCAGACGGACAATCGGAGAGAACTATTCGGACATTAGAGGACATATTGAGGGCATGCGTCCTCGATTAGTAGACGATTGGGAAGCCCAATTACTGTTGTTTAAGTCCACGTACAGTATAGTTGGCATGCCTCCATTAAGATGGCACCTTACGAGGCCTTGTACGGTCGTCTTTGTCGATCTCCTTTATGTTGGGATGACTTGTCAGAATCAATCGGCACCGAGCCCGATATGCTTATAGCCGCCCGAGAGAAGGTAGCTTTGATCAAGAGTCGTATGTTGACAGCTCAGAGTCGGCGTAAAATCATATGCAGAAATCGTCGTCGACCACTAGAGTTCGAGACGGGTGACCATGTTTTGGTCAAGGTATCCCAGAGTCGAGGTATTTTCCGTTTCGGAAAACGGGGGAAGTTGAGTCCGAGATTCATTGGACCGTTTGAAATTTTGGATCGAGTAGGCGAGTTAGCTTATCGATTGGCTTTACCTCCGGCTTTGAGCCGGATTCATAATGTGTTTCACGTCTCTCAGTTGCGGAAGTATGTTGCCGACCCGAGTCACATACTTCAGTTCGACGAAATTGAGATCGCGGATGATCATTCGTACGAGGAGCGTCCTGTACGAGTGTTAGAGCGGCGAGTCAAACAGTTGAGGGATAAGTCGATTCCTTTGGTCAAGATTCAGTGGTCTAGACACGGAGTCGAAGAGGCTACTTGGGAAACCGAGGATAGTATGCGGGAGTGTTATCCCGAGTTGTTTGACCCTTAGTTTCGGGGACGAAACTCTTTTAAGGGGGGTGTATGTAATACCCGGTTGTAATTCAGTCATTATCATTCAGTAATTTTATTCGGTGATTGTCACTCAGTGGATTTTCACTCATTTATAATCATTCACCAATCATATTCATTCACCGTGTTCACCGTTCGGAAAAACTTCGAGTGGTGTATCGTTATTGTTCATTGTTTCAACTTTCCTCATATGAGTTCGACTTTGTTAGATCACCATTAATTTTTGGTAACTCCAAAAATTCTAAATCTTTGCAATATTATAGAGCATCGAGTTAGCTTTCCAATGGTTCAAACGGTGAGTCAATCGGAGTCCGGACGAGAGAGTTATGGTCGTTTTAGCTCAACCGCTCATTTTTCGTTTGGCGATCACGCCGAACGACTCGGCCGTGTCGTCCGACACGGCACGTGCCGTACTCGTCCGGAAAGTGCCGGTTCGCCTCGGGACCCGACCGTGTCGCTGCACGGCCGAGTCGAACCCTTCCGGATAAGCTGAGCGATCGCTGACACGCCCGACCGTGTCGCCCGCACGGTCGAGTCATGCCGAGTCGCTGTCGGACGGGTCACTGTCGGGAGGCCCTCCGCGCCGCGACCGTGTCAAGCAGGACACGGTCGAGTCCCTGTCGGCCAGCTGTGCGACACGACCGTGCCGATCGGCACGGGCCGTGTCCGGCAGGCAGTCAACTCCCTTAAATTCGTTTTTTTCAGCATTTCAGCCATTTCTATCCCTTTTCTTCACCTTCAACCGTGAGAGTAAGCTTGAGGGAGGGTTTTTCCTTCACAAATCATTTGGGTGTTTGATTTTCTTCATCTCCTTTCGATCGTGAAGCCCGGATAATCAATCTAACGCGTGTTCTTCGGATTAAAGTACTTGGATCATCAAGAGGTAATTCCTTCAACACTTTGGACTTCGATTTTGTGTTGAGATATGATGTTTTGGACGTTATAATCATGTTATATGAAGGGATATGTATATGATTATGAGTTTTTATAAGGATTCATTGGATTATTGAGGAATTATTCGAGAACACCTTGAATATCGAGTTGGAATTGGGGATTTTCGACTAATTGTTGTTATAATCACGTTTTTGGATATTCATAACGGATTATTGATCATATTGGAGATATTTTGTTGGTTTGAAACACTTCTTGGGGATTTTGATATTGGTATATTAAGGTTTGATTGTAAACAATCGGAGTTTGGATACAATGTGTTTGATTTAATGCCTCTATGGACTTGGTTTAGTCGTATCGACGTTTTGAGTTCGTTATATTCGTGTTTGATTCGTATATTGATCGGATTGTCGGTAATTGTATTGAATTAAGGTTGTTCGTGCGACCGACACTTCATTTAGGACATTTGTTCGTGGAAGGACTTTCTTCATCGGTATTTTGTAAGTTAATTCTTACTCGGTTAAAAGGATATTCATCCCTTTTGTTGTTGTTCATTCATAATCATAACTCACTCATCATTATATTAACCGTATCAAAACTTGTTGTTATCAATTAATCGTTTCAGTCATAAGGAACGACGGTTCCAATCTTTTCGTTGAGCAGTCATTTATTTCGTTACCATTCCACCTCGGTGAGTCATTATTCATTTTCGATGTCACTTTTGTTATATCGTGGCATTCCGGGTCATCTTGGCGTGCCAGTTGGTATGTGTAGGGTTTTCATGTCGGGCACATTATAGTCGTGTGTTGGTTGGTGGCCTCACATTGGACTGTGCACACGAGATTGATTGTTTCGTGAGACTGATTAGGTACAAGACCACACGTGTATTCGATCGATACTCGTTGGTGGCTTGTGCACGGACACATTTCCATCCCGGGCGTAGTGTGGCGCCATTTGCTTTGAGCCGTACTGTTAGTTGATTCATATAGCATGTTTGATTGCGTATGTTTCGACAGGATGTTTCATAACTTCAGATATAATCATGATTGTGTATTTTCAACTCTTGAGGATTGTTGTTCTTTGTAACTGACCCCGTTTGGGGATTTTGTTTTTCATGTCATGGCAAGGCAAACGCACGGGAATAGCATGTTGACGTCGAGGAGTCCTAGTGATACTAGTAGGGGGCCCCGATCTTTCAGTTATTCATGTTATTGTTCTTTATTTTCCGCTGCAGACTTTCATTTGAATACTCCGTTTCATTCAGTGTTGTGTATTTTATCTTCATATAAAATACACCAGTATTCGGTATTGTCCTGGTGTGTTGTAACTAAACTCCACATCGGAGTAATTATTGCTGTAATGTAGTTCGGTACTACATTTATCTTGTGTAATTCATTCATTTTCATTTGCCTAGTGGGTCCCAGTTGGGGATCTACGGCACTGTAATATCCGCCTAGTTTGGGGTGTTACACAAATATCATCTATATTTCAAATAAAAAAACAACTATCGGTTGGATCCCCAAAAATCAAAATTGATTTTATTTAAATTAGTATTTAACTCAGGGGAGTTTTATATTTTATTAAGGGGAGATTTTTGTCAGGGGGAGTTTTACCCATTTCTGCATATATTTTGTCATAATTTTATTATCGATTTTATAATCATATATGCACTTTTTGTTGATAACAAAAAGGGGGAGAAGAGAAGAGAAGAATAGGAGAATGGGATAAAGCGTCATGGAAGAATGACGAGAAAAATAAATAAAAATATACATATCAAGAGAAGAGAGAGAAAAGACGAAGACGAAGAAGAAGTTGAAAAATGAGAAGAAGTTGAAAAGGAAAAAAGAAAAGATGGGAGGAGAAAACTAACGAAACGAACAAAACCGAAAACTTTGATTCGTACACACACACACACACACATATATATATATATATATATATATATATATATATATATATATATTATAAGTGCAGGTTTAGCCCATTGAAGAGTGTTGTTTTGTAACCATCAAAAGGAGGAGATTGTTGGAATATTTTATTCCATATATTTATATTTGAGTTTTGATGATTAGTTGTTAAATCAAATAAAAACAAGGAAGAAAAACTAAACAACGAAGAAGTCGAAGACGCAAAAAGCCGGACAGAACATGCTTAACGTACGTATATTATATAATGCACGTAATAAGAAGTTACCTGAAGACAGAATGCAGATGACATGTCTCAATGTATGGACTACAAGATGATAACGTACGTAATGTACATGGCTTGACGCACATAATGAGATGATACGAATTCAAATATTGGAACCATTAAATGGACAAATGATGTCATGGAGTACGTCAGCATGCAACGGATATGAAGACTTATTCTAACGTACGTAATGAGGTTTTGATCACGTACGTAATGGAAGAAACGAAGCTACTGGACTGATCTGCATATTGCATAATGTATGTAACAGGATGATGCTAACGTACATAACACGTCTAACATACGTAACAGGACAGAGCTAACGTACATAATGAGGCAGCAGTGAGCAACAACTAGTTGATCCTTTGAGCCTATAAATACCAAATCATTTGGTATCATTCTACACAACAACTCTAAGCAAAAGATATGCACGTCCAATATTGTTATATATACTTTCGGTGTTGTAATTGTGTAGGTCACAAGTCATCCAGGAATAAGTCTAGGGGGGGTCAATAGACTTATTGAAACTCTTAAACTCTTTTCTTCGAAGAGTGAGTTTCTCAGCTGATAAATATGCGGAAATCAGCTGATGACGAAAACAAAACTAATCAATGGAACAGTAAAGTATGAATGCAACAGTTAAGTATGATGTCGAAAACAAGAAACACGCAGCATTATAGTGGTCTCAGAGGTGGGGTAATCCTCTACTAATCCACTTTCTCCAAACCAGTTGGAGATGAATCCACTATAATTCTCAACCAGTGATAAATATTACAGTGATTTTTTTACTTAGCTACAACAACTTCCAACCAGTGGAATCCTGTCGTTGCAACTCCTCTTTGACTGCCTAGCACCTCTTGATTCTTTAAATACTCGGATGCCTATCAGTCTCGCAACTTCAACCAGTGAAGTACCCCGAACTCAGGTTTTAGACAAGAGTGTTTGTCTTATCTAACTAAGAGCTTTCTTCAATAAGAACTTCGAGTACTGCTCTTTTCACGATGCTATATGATGGCTTTGATTGCTTTGATAACTTTGATCGTTTGAGAGTTTTGTTCGCATCGTGCTGCTCAACTTCAAATCTTCGGATATATATAAGTGTCGATCCTTGAGCATCCTTCATAGCCGTTGCAAATCTTGTAACAAATCCGTCCGTTGGAGAAATAGACTTCTTTGTTTATTTTTCTGAACTTGCAATGCTGGATTCCCATATTTTAATCCATCTTTCGACCGTTGTGAAGACTTTGCATGTGAGGCTCCGAATCTTTTGAATATAATAAGATTAAAGTCTTCAGTGGTAGGTCTGGATGAATTATTTAATTCAATATCCTTTGCGGGAATCTCTCCAATTTGTCCCTTCATGCTTGCATGTGACTTTCCGTAAGTATTGATTATTCAACGCATGCTGATGTAGACTTGGAGTACTTGGCTGATCTCTTATAAGTCAAGCTGTCTGATGTCCAGTCAACTTCTCTGCAGTTTGGACTTCTCTGCTGATGACTTCTCTGATGTCCTGTTGAGACATGCCTTATCAGATGACTTGTCTGAAGTCTTATGTCTTTGATGAATTTTGACTTATCTGTTGGTCAGACTTTAGATGTCTTGGTCTGCTGATCACTCGACTGCAGTCTGGTCAACCATCACTGATGAACTTTTGTTTCTCTAATTTAGACTGACTGTGACTTCGGCTTTATTGTAGTGTTTGGTTTACACTTCTCTGAAGAACTTATCTGTACTTTTGTACTTAGCCGATTTTGAGCCTAACTTAAATGGCCTATAGAAGATAATCATTTGGTTCTTCTTTACATTTTTCAAAGTATTTAACTTAATATAATTTGGCCTATGGAAGATACTCATCTGGTTCTTTCTTACATTTTTGCCAAGTAATAAACATTTGTATTACATTAATGACATCATCAAAATCTAACACGTATTTGTAGAACCCCATAAATTTGATAGTTAGTATATGTACGACATATCCTATTGTAATATGATTGAGTAACAATTGCTATATAGCACAATATAATCTAAGTTACCATTTATTTTACTCAATTTATCAATTTTGAAATTCATATGTCAAACCATATAATTAATTAAATAAGAAAATGATATCTATCTAATGGACTACTTTTCAAACCTAATAAGTCAAGCCCAACCTATAAAATCTATAAGACTTAAAAATACAACTTAAAGCCCAATATAATCACCTAGCCCACTTTATTAAACAAATACTTAATATCTATATCTATATACACCTAAAATACAAAAACAATATATATATATATAAAATAACACACACACACACATGGGGAGGCCATAAGGAGGACTATAAGACACCTAGAGTCTTCATGTCCCCCATGCAAGATACTATCCTAAGACAACTTAGCCACATGTCACTAGTTTTCTTTACACCTCCAACTTCCCAAGCCACCTTACACCCCTCTTAAATACATACACCACCCAACACACTCCCATTCTCCAACACAAACAAAAAATCTGAGATTTAGATAGAGAGAGAGAGAGAGACAAAAACGTGAGCAAGAGAGAAGAAGGAAGGGAGGAAGAAAGAAGAAGAAACAAGAGGGAGGTAAGAACTACACTTCATACATTTTTTTTTTAACTTATTTATTCTTCCCTTTCTAACTTAAAACCTAACATGCAATTAAAATAATTATACATGGTGGGATGATACATGGGCTTAAATGTAGAGGAGGAGGAAGAGAGGTCCTTTTTCAACCTACGAGACCTAGAATCAACTTCTACCGACAAAGAACGAGGTGGGTAAAATATTTTCTTTTTAAAACTTTTATATGTAAGTTACTTTCAAAGGAAATTAATAATAATGATATAATGCATGTCCTTTATATATAGTTATATAGTTCATTCATCATATATCATTAGCATGCAAATTAGTAAGTAACTTGTTGCATGTGAAATTACCGACTTGATGACTAGAATGAAATGCATAAATATCTTACCAACCAAACATGATTTCTATCCATTATATTCTGGAAATTGATTTTTAAGAAGTTTATTTTGTTTATATGAATGTGCATGTGTAGTTGAATGCTTAAATCGTGGCCTAACAAAGATAGAACGGTTAAAACAAGCTTAAGATACGAACTAAGTGAAGGTAAAGATAATTAGGAAAATTATTGCTTAAAAGATGTAATCTGACTTAAGCACATAAAATACTATATAATTACTTGTTAATCACCTACCCTTAAAATTTTATAAGAAACGGGAACCGTTTTCCAAGCCAACGGGCCAAAATCGTCAAAACACGGAAATTGTGTAAAATCTACAAATTGTGAAACAACTAGTTGAAATCCGTATAATTTCAGTTTGTAACATCAAAAGGGACATAATAATATATTTAGCCTCTGCCCTTAAAGTTTCGTAGTGATCGGATCCATTCCCGGTGTCTACGGACTAAAAATTTGCAATTAAGAAATTTAAGGGGTCAAAATGGTAAAATCCCAAAAAAAATCCGGAGCCAAGGCAAAATTTCACCTTCTAGACTGAAGTAATGACTTATATAAGAATAAATATTCTGACCTTAAAATTTTGTAGAGATCAGAAGTCGTTTTGAGACTTGGGGCCAAAATGTAATAATCAATAAAATTGGGGTCAAATAGCAAATTACAATAGAATTGAAATTTAAAATGAAATTTCAAGACTCTGGACCGGAATATTAAATTTTCAAAAAGGTACGTATGATATCTGAAAAACCTTACAACAATCGAAGTAAATTTGGGTCAAAACGATATTTTAAAAAGTTTTGGGGCAAAACGAAAATTTTGGAAAAATCGGTCAGAAACCGAAATTATGGAAATTTACCCAACACTTAAGCTCCAAGTTCAACATGAACTCTCCTGTAAGTTTCGTCACCATCCGTGACGAAAACTAAAATTTACGGGTATAATAACCCACTTCGCAAGAATTATGGGTGGGGCCGTAATTTTGGGAATTTTAATTCAAAAATTAAAGATTGAAAATTTACCAAATCTGAAATCAATAATCACAATTATATCTTAAAGATATATCAACAACCGAACCATAATCTCGTGCCATGAATAAACTCCAAATCACAATCATATAATCGAATTACACTAAGTACCGTAATTAATTGAATGTATGACTCTGACTGTATGATGTGTATGCACCGAAAATGTGACTAACTTACAATCACGTCTAACCGGGAACTAAGTGTCTCACAAACAAAGTGCCACGGACAGGACTGTCTCTAATTCTATCGGGACAAAGTGCCACGTCAACGGATGGGGGCTACCTCTTAAGCCCATACGAAATAGAGGGTCGATCAAAGATCCGGGGCCACCTCTTGAGTTGTAAGGGCCACCACTAGAGTCCCGAATTTGTGTCAGGGACGGTTAGACCAAGTCTTGGATCGAGCAGCATGGCTGCGGTTCATGAACAAGGCTACCGTCGTTTCCTATTCCCTTGAAGCATAAGGACGGAGTGATCCTGAGGTGACTGGGTCGTAGACTTAGGGTATTAAACCTCATATAAGGACATACCGAGCCCAGATAATAGATAAGGTAGCACGTCACCAAGCGTGAGAGCTTTTAGCTCAAAGTCCAAGGTTATAAGGACGGTCCGACAAGCGCCCAAGGCTACGGTTATTAAACCAAAGGTCGTGGCGAAAGTCATAGTCCGATCTCTGATAACGGTCTAAGACGTCATAAGGAGGCCAAGGGACTTTATCACATAGACGACCTCCCTAAGCTAAATATTCACTAGGCGCTTGACGCCACATGTTGTCATACTTAATATCAATCTACGGAGATTGACTGTTCACTCATGCCATAATTCATTACATTCCTTTGAACACTTGTACTATCTATAGACAAAGATATTTTCAAAAAAGGGAGTAAATATATTATCTTTCAAAATGGTTTTATATATATATATATATATATATATATATATATATATAAATTGAGAAAATACTCGAAACCCCCCTCACTGAGAATCCATTATTATCACCCCATTTCGAATTGTTTTCTAAAAACCCCACTAGATGAAGAGAATCAAGAGGAAGAAGAGAGAGATGCTGACGACCAGTGAAGATTATCCTCAAAGTATTACCAAGACGTAGGAATTAGGATGCTGCTTTAACGCTTCTTTTTATTCCTATGTCACAATGTATTTTGGTTTCCGATGTACTCTTTTGCACTTGATGTAATAATTCCGCTGTACTCTTGAATATTTCTTTTCTATGAAATAACCAGTCTTAGTTCACCGGGCTGAGATCTGGCATATGTATGCTTTACTAGAATGTATTATCACAAACGTTATTTATTACGTTAACTGTCGCATTCTCGTCCAACCCCGGTGTGGGGGCGTGACAGTATTCCTAACAAATTCCCCCTATTTTGATGATGTCAAAACTTAAGCAAATTATTCAAATGAACAGGTCTGCACTTGAGTGCTAGACACAAACTAAAATTAGTCTAGTTTTGAGACAACTCGGGATTGTCGTTCAAAAGACTGTTATATTACTTTTTCTGTATTGTTTTACAAGTACATGGCTTTCAATGATCAACACAAATACAGGAAAATTACAAGTACAAAATTTACATCAAATATATGAGTACAAACAAATCATCTGCCTCTGTGGATAGGCTGCTTGGCAGGTCTGAGAGGCTTATCTCCAATTGGCCTTCTCTTGATGGGGGCTAGGCCATATTTTCTCCTGACAACGAGGGCAGCAAAGTCTTGTTCTTCTTGTGAAAACAACTTATGCTCGTCACACAGCTTCTTTATCTTCCTCTGCAGTGCTAACTCATCCAATTCATTATTTGGTAAGGTGGGAGGATCTGTAGGCCTGAAGGGAGGAATCATAGGGTATGCGTTATATCCCTTTGCATGTTTTAGTGGGACGGCCCAGAGATTTGAATGTGCTGTTTCCATGAAGTTAATAAAAGTCTGCTGTGGGGAGCAATTTTTATCCTAGAGTAACTCCCAGATATAAAAATCTTTGATGAAATTTTTCTCTGCAGATCCCCACATAGGTGCAGCTTCGACAGGAAGGAAATCTTCAACATACCACAACTCTTTGCCTTCCCATTCTAGTGTAGGTTCGTCCCCAATTCTGGTCCTCCTTCTTTTGGCTGCAGGCTGATCATCAGTCTGCTCTTGGTTAGCTTCTTCCTTCCTCTTTGCAGATGATGTCCCAGCTGTAATTAATTGGACATCTTGCTTCCTCTTCATCCTCAGCTCCAGAACTCCTCTTACTTCCCCCTGCCTGCTTCCTTCCCCATGTAACCTCTCTTCCCCCTTTTTGCCAGCATCAACTAATAAAGTTAACTGCTGCTCCATTATGTGCATCCAGTCAGACATGTCAAGGGGCATTCTGTTGTTTGTAGGAGGAGGTGGTTAAGGGATATTCCGCTGCAACAAGGTATCTATCTTGGCATTAATGGGCTGCAGGTCAGGAGTGATTTGTGTGGCAAGTAGCTCTCCAATAGTGTCTTTCACAATTTGTCGTATCAGCTCAGTCATCATAGGTGGAATGTGTGATGTCTGCGGAGAGTGCTCACCTGAGCCTTCGACGCCTACAGATAAGTGTGCGGATAACCCACCTGTCTGCAGACTCCTGTCTGCAGGTGGCATACCAGATGGGGTCTGCTCTGGGGTCCTGTCATCCTCAGCTAGGTCTGCGTCTTGGATGGTATAGCGGGGAGGTGCCCCAGCCTTGTCTGATTCAGCTCTAACTTCTTTTTCTGCCTCTGCTTCTTTTTACTTCTCTCCTTCTGCCTCTTTCTTTTTTTTCCTCCTCTTTTTCTCCTTCCTCCTTTTCTTCTTCCTTTTCTTCCTTTTCATCATTCTCCTTTTCTTTCTCAACCTCCTTATCTCCACCATCATCCTTACCATCATCGTCATTATCATCATTTTTTTCTTCATCATCATCATCCTTTTTATCATTGTTTTTGTCATCATCTTCTTTTTCAACTTCTTCATCCTCCTGATCAACTTCTTCTCTTTCTTCTTCTTCTTCATCCATCAACTCCACAGTTTTTTTGACTCCTTCTTCTCCTGATTGTTTTTCAACTAAGATATTTTCTTCTTCTCTTTCTTCCTGTCTCTCCTCTTCATCCTCAACAATAATAAATTCTTTTTCAACTTCTTCCTCCACTAACTCTTCTCTCTTCAACTTCTCCTTCAATTTGAGTTGCTCTATGGACAGGTTGAAGATATTGTTGTCAAGCAGGTTGAAGGTGTAGTTTGCTTCAGGTATGAGAATTATCAACCCTGCTTCTTCTTCTTCTGACATGTACTGGGGAGTGAGAAGAGGGACAATCTGGGTCTCCAGGCTGGCAGGAGCAGGATGGTCTTCCATATGAATAGGTGACCTAGCTGCAGAGCTGAAATATTGCTCTGGATGCTCTTCTTCACTAAACTGCAAACGCCTGGGCCTCTTCGGAGATGGTTCTGGGGAGGAGTGGATCACTGATGGTTTGCCAGGGGCAGGTCCCCTTCTTTTGAAACGGAGGGCTAGAGGGGTATTATCTGATTCCGTCTCGAACTGCACTGCAGGTGAGTCGCGGGCTGCAGCGTGGTCTGACTCATCTGATATAGACATATGTCTGTAGGGAGTTCGTCCTACAGGCATGTCCTTCAACATTTGGGCTGCTTTCCGTTCTCCACCTAATCTCCTCAGAGTCTCTTGGTCTAAGTGACCAAGTCTTTTGTTGATGTGGAAGGGGTCAACACTTCCATTTGCCACACCAAGCTTCCCTAGCATCCAACTGAGTTGCGTCCCGAATGCAAGCTTTGTCTTGAACCTCTTCTCGTCATCAAGACATTCGGCCTTGTTGACTTCTCGCACCAACTGTCTATTGATGTAGTCAGCCCAGTCAATTGGTTCGTCGTGAATTAGCGCTCCCAGCACCATGAACTTGGCTGATGACAGTTGGTCGTAGCTTCCTGCCATTCTCATTACTATTTTGTTGGTGATATCCAACGCATAGCGATATTCTTTCTTTAATTCGCTCCTCTAGGCAGTCAGCTTCAATTTAGATGGCTGGTCTTGGGCCTTGATTTTCAGCCATGTGTCGACTGCATTTTGTTTTAGGGCTTCGACCGCCACGGCATGGGACTCCATCCCAAAGGTTCTTCCGACTGATTCACGGGTGATATCCACTTGGACACCACAGATTGAACTCCTTATGCCTGATTCAAGAACTCGGGCCTCTCGATAGAACGCGATGACAGCCTCCTTGTAGAGATGTCGGGGGCTTATATTCAGGAATGGGTAGATCCCATTCGTCTTCATCACTTGGATGAGGTAGCGCGCGTCATTCTCTAGATTGGATTCCAGCAATCCTTCAAAGTAGACGACCAGAGAGAAAATGATCTGGTCTTTCACCGCCTTGAGGTTCACTCCATCAAAGTAAGATTCCATTTCTGCACAGTAAGAGATTTCTGAGTGTATGTAGAGTTCGTACGAATTTCTGCTCTAAAGAATTAGGGTTTTGCGAGATTGAAGAAGGTGAAGTGAAAAGGCTTTTCCCGTCTTTAAAAAGAAAATGAAACGACGTTTGCAATTAAATATTCATTTATTTTAAATGGTGGTCCACCTTTTGAGGCTTTTAAAATTCAAATTTAGTAATCGGTGATCCAGGTTTTGAGAATTTGAAAATGGACGGTTGGATTTTAAATGGTCACAGTGGAGGTCGATTGAACTCGTAGTTGCCACATGTATTTTAAACATATAGTATTATGCCACTTGTGATCCAAATAGTAATATGATATTATACAAATAGCAGATAATAAAATAATATTCAGAAGTCGGTCAGGTATAGAAAACTTAGCTGGTTGACTGTTTGACTATTGACTACTCTGCATCAGGTGAGTTGACTCCTTTGACTTCTCGCCTGTGGTTTGATCAGCTAAGTTCCTTCGTCTGTCCTTCATCTTCTTGTCTGCATCAAGTAGGGTCTGATTCCTGTGATCAACTTAGTCCGTCCTTCGTCTGATCTGCTTCAGTTAGCTTTTTCATCTGTACTAGATTCCCAATCTAGTCATCCAAGTTCCCTGCTCAGCTCTAAAAACCTTTCTTCTGGCAAAGGTTTGGTGAAAATGTCAGCAATTTGGTAGTCTGTGCTGACTCTTTCAACTCTGATTCTCTTGTTAAGCACGTGATCTCTTATGAAGTGATGCTTAACATCAATGTGCTTTGTCCTTGAATGCAATAATGTGTTATTGGTTATTGCAATAGCACTATTGTTGTCACACCAAATTGGAACTTCATTAGCAATAATGTTGTAGTCCCTTAGCTGTTGTCTGATCCATAAGATCTGGGCGCAACAACTACCTGCAGCTAGGTATTCTGACTCTGTTGTGGAGATAGAGTTAGAAACCTACTTCTTGCTAAACCAATATATCAGTTTTGTTCCTAGGAATTGGCACGTTCCACTAGTGCTTTTCCTATTTATTTTGCGTCCTGCGAAATCTGCATCTGAGTATCCTGATAGCTCGAAGTTATCATCCTTAGGATACCATAGTCCAGCATTGACTGTAAACTTAAGGTATTTGATTATTCTCTTGGCTGCATCTTGGTGAGACTGCTTTGGCTTGGATTGAAATCGTGCGCATACTCCTACGGCATAAGATATATCTGGTCTGCTTGCAGTGAGGTATAGCAATGATCCAATGAGTCCTCTATAGTGGGTTGAGTCCATTGATATGCCTCCCTCATCTGCATCTAGATGAGTGCTTGTGCTCATAGGAATTCTTGCTGGTTTGGCTGATTCCATTCCAAATCTCTTGATTAGATCTCGGGTATATTTGGCTTGATTGATGAAAATTCCATTTTCCATCTGCTTGACTTGTAATCCAAGAAACAAGTTAAGCTTTCCCATCATACTCATCTCACATTCTCCTTACATGAGATTTGAGAATTTCTCACACAGCTCTGGTTGGTTGAGCCAAATATGATGTCATCCACATATATTTGAACTAGTAATATGTGGCCTTCGTGCTCCACTCTGAATAGGGTCTTGTCCACGTTCCCTTTACAGAAACCGTTTTTCTCAAGAAATACAGATAAGGTTTCATACCAAGCTCTTGGTGCCTGCTTGAGTCCATATAGAGCTTTCAATAGCTTGTAGACTTTGTGTCCTTTGACAAATCCTGGGGGTTGCTCCACATAGACTTCTTCTTCTAGGATTCCATTAAGAAAAGCACTCTTTACATCCATCTGATAGACTTCAAAATCTTTGAATGCAGCATATGCGAGGAATAGTCTGATGGCTTCTAATCTTGCAGCAGGTGTATAGGTTTCATCAAAATCTATTCCTTCACACTGTGCATATCCTTTAGCAACAAGTCTGGCTTTATTCCTAACAACAGCTCCATCTTCATCGCATTTGTTTTTGTACACCCATTTGGTGCCAATAACCTTCTTATGATCTGGTCTGTCTGTTAGTTCCCAAACATTGTTCCTTCCCATCTGATTGAGCTCTTCTTGCATTGCATTGATCCAAGAGTAGTCTTTCAGGGCTTGCTCTGTTATCTTGGGTTCTATTTGAGACATAAAGCATGAAAACATTGCCATTCCTACGGGTAGAGTAGACTGTCTTGTCTTTACTCCATCAGTCAGCTTCCCAATGATCTGTTGGATAGGGTGATCTTTGAAACACTTAGGAATGTCTTCTTCTTCAGGGTCTGTTCCCCCTGTAGATTTGTTTTTGTGGATTTCCTCTCTGTCTGCATCAGCTTGGTTATGATCTCCTTGGGCTGCAACTGGATCAGCTACCGTCTTGTCATCTGCAGGTTGGGATCTGGTCTGGTCTGCAGATGAGTCTTTATCGCCTCTGCTTTGGTCTTTATCGGCAAAGAATCGGATCAGGTAGGTTTGGTGGTCCTGTCTGATCTGCAGTTGGGTCTTCATCAGCAACAGATGGGTCTTCAGGCTGGTCTTCAGGTGATTCCACCATTCCTGTGTCATGAACAATGACTTCTTCTAGGGTTGCGGATTTGAGCTTATCCTCAATTAGTTCCACTTGTTTCCTGTACTCAACGGTAGATTCATCAAATACAACATGAGGTGTTTCCTCCACAACTAAGGTTCTTTTGTTAAAAACTCTATATGCCTTGCTTCTTTGTGAATATCCCATAAAAAGACCGTCATCAGTTTTAGCATCAAAGGCATTTAGTTGGGTTTTACCATTGTTGTGGATGAAACACTTACAACCAAAAATGTGAAAATAAGCAACTGTAGGTGTTCTGCCATTCCAAACCTCATAGGGAGTTTTGCCATGTCTCCCTACTATAATACACTTCTGTTCTGAGTGTGGCATGCTGTGTTGACAGCTTCAGCCCAAAACCTCTTGGGCAGATCTGCTTCTGCAATCATGGACCTGGCTGCTTCCTTTAAGGTTCTGTATCTTCTTTCGGCAACACCATTCTGCTGGGGTGTCCTGGCTGCAGAGAGCTCATGCTGGATTCCATTCTGATCGCTGTAATTAGTGATCGCCTTGTTGAGAAATTCACCTCCTCTATCTGATCTGAATTTGATGATTGAGAGGGATTTTTCATTTTGGATCCTTCTCAGCAGCTCAGGTAACTTGGTCAAGGTTTCACTCTTCTTATACAAAAAGATAATCCATGTGAACCTTGAGTAGTCATCAACTACTACTAGAGCATGCTTTCTACCACTTAGAGTCCTTGGCTTGATAGGGCCAAATAGATCCATATGAAGTAGATCTAAGATCCTTGATGTGAGAGTTGTAGGCTGGACTGGCTTGAATGATGTTGTGGTCTGCTTTCCTTTCTGACATGCATCACAGAGGCCTTCCTTCTTGAATGCTTCTTCTGGAAGTCCTCTGACCAGCTTCTGAGAACTAATCTTGTTGATGGCTTTGAAATTTAGATGACATAATCTTTTGTGCCACAGCCACCCATTCTCAGCTATTGTCTTAGATAGAAAACAGGTATTAGGGGTTCCTGTGTTCCAATCTATCATGTAGACGTCTCTCCTTATGAATCCTAGTAGCTTCACCTCTCCAGATAGGATATCTATCACCATACATTTCTAAATGGTGAAGACTACTAGATTCTTTTCATCACAAAACTGGCTTATACTCAGGAGATTATACTTGAGCCCTTTGACATAATGAACTTTGGATATAGTGATATTTCCTCGGTGCAGCTCTCCAAAGCCTTTTGTTTGTCCTCTAGAGCTATCTCCAAAGGTTACGTCTGGACCTCTTTCTTTGGTATATTTTGTCAGCACCTTCTTTTTCCCGGTCATGTGCCTTGAGCATCCGGAATCTACAAACCATTCTTCACCTCCAATGCTTGATTTTGTGGAGATGTGGTAGTAGTCCTTCCACCTTTTCTGCAATCATACAATCAGAGATTTAGGTACCCAAATATGTGTGGGTCCTCTGGGGTTAGATGGTTTCCTGGTGAATTGATTTCTCCTTGGATTGTGAAAACTAGATTGATTGCCTCTATAAGGTGTGTAAGGTCTGGGCCTATATCCTCTGTTAGGATTGTGTACCGGATATGCCTCATAAAACTGGTGGTGTGGGCCATGCCTAAATATTGGCTGAGACCATTTGTTAAATCTTTGAGGTCCCCACACTTGTTCGTTTTGAAAATTAGGATAACCTTGAGGTTTCCATTTGCCCCTCCCATTTTGAAATCTATTTTTGGGGAGTTTTTGATAATAGTGGGCATGTTGTCTGGGCTGCTGCTTCTGCCTTGGCCATTGCCTAGTCTCATGTCTAGGTGGCTTCCTTGTATAACTTGGCTGCAACCTAGACCTGTGACTTGGTTGTTGCCTATTTTGAAATACCGGTTTGTATATTGGTTCAGCAGTTGAGACAATTGTTTCTCCCTTGATGAAAGTGGTTTTAGAACTAAAGGGAGTGTGTGGGTCATATCCAAGGCCTGTTCTGGAATACAATGGCCTTTTATTTGTACATAATTCGTCCAGGATTAGATATGCCTTCAGGGAGGTTATTTCCTTCGCCTGATTTTTACTTAGCTGAGTCAGTTTTGCAAACTCAACTTTTACATGAGCAAGTGCAGCTGATTTTTCACTATTTAAAACAGTTAATCGTTTTATCTCAGCTGTGGTATTATCAGCCTGGTTTGTGGAGTTATCTGCAGCCTGTTTTTCAAGATCAGCTTTGGATTTATTAAATTCTAGGTTGAGTTTTTCAAAGTCATTTTTCAGCTGCCCATTCTCATCTTGCAGCTGGGTCCTCTCGGCTGATACAGTTTGGTGTGCAATTTTTAATCTCTCAAAATCTTTGAGAAGCTGATTTACAGACTCGTGTAAGTCCATGTCTTGTGATATGTCTGAGCTGTTATTATTTGAAACTGAGGGTTTAGATGTTACCTCTTCATCAGCTAGGTTGGCCATCAGATAATCATATTCTTCATCATCATCAGAGAAGAATCCACTGTTTGATTCTACTCGCTCTTGATCTTCTCCGATGAGAGCCTTACTTCGGTCTTCTTTTCTGTTCACCTCCTTCTTACTGTTATCTTAGGGAATTCATCTTATTCAAGTTCTTGGTGTGGATTAACAACATCTAATCCTTGTTCTACGTCGGATCGAGGTAATTTCTTGAAATCTCCTAGAATTGACTTTCGAGATTTCCTTCTTGATTTTCATTGTTCGTTTGATTTTCATGAATCGGTTGATGTTATTGAACATTATTAATCATGTTCTATGGGTTGTATATCCGTATTTTGAGTTTGTTCAACTCGATTGGTGACTCGAGTGTTCTTGGGAGTTATCGAGCATTAAGTATTCGATTAAATGTCCTAATGAGTTTCCCTTTGATAGTTTGGTGGAATTTCCGTTGTTTTTGACCTTGATTCTCATTGTAATCGTATCTTCGTTGTTTTTTTGTTCCTTCCGGAGGATTATAGGTGCTGGAGGATTCCGAGTTGAATCCCGTTTGGTGATTGAAAATTCCTGTGGTGTTATTCTCGTAGTACTCGTGGTGCTATCGCGTTCTTAATAGTGTTCGGGGGTTCAGGGCTATTCGACCACATCCCATCCGTCGTCTCATTGCGATCGTGGTTTCGAGGCAAGTAGCTTGCCCATACATTTCATGTTTCGTAGGCATAATTGTTGGTAAATGATTTTATGTAAAATCCGGATGTTTAATGAATGTTAAAAAGTATCGGTATGTTCTCGATAAATGTTGTCTTTCAACGATAACTCGGATGCTTCGTGAATAAGTGTGTTTTTGGCCTATGTGTGTTAACTTCGTTTGTTGAAAGACTTATGATCACATTTAGTGAATGTAATAAACCGTAATCAATTACCGAGGATTACGTGTTGTTATGTGTGCGTTTTCGGTGAAGATGTGACGGGTGATATTGGTTGTTACTCCTTTGAAAGGAGGTTGTGATGCTTAATGTTGCTTGGCTTGATAGTTGGTTATTGTTGTGTGCTTGTTTTATGTGATGTGCCTCCGGGTAGGATCGTTGAATCTCCGGGATCCATACTTGCTAGTATGAGTCGGGCGTGACCGTAGGGTTATCTATCGGATATGTCTTGCGGGGACTCCGAGGTTTGTGGTTTGTTAGCACGATGCCGGTGATAACTTGTGTGGTTATCCATCGGGTATGTCTTGCGGGGACTCCGAGGTTCATGGCTTGTTAGCGCGATGCTGGGATAACTTATGGTTGTGAGGTTATGAATGTATCTGTGCTTGTGGTCACGTGATTGTTGTTACGGTGACATGTGATTTGGTATGGCTTCCTATTAGGTTATTCAATCGGGTATGTTCTGCGGGAGCATCTGAGGTTCGTGACTTGTTAGCACGGGACGCGAATAATCCTTAGGAATATGTGTTTGATGATTTGGGTCGTGGACCCTGTGGTTTATGATTTGGGTCGTGGACCCTGTGGTTTATGATTTGAGTCGTGGACCCTGTGGTTTATGATTTGGGTCGTGGACCCTATGTTTCGTGATTTGGGT
Organism: Orobanche coerulescens; assembly: GCA_033398695.1. Classification (NCBI taxonomy): domain Eukaryota; kingdom Viridiplantae; phylum Streptophyta; class Magnoliopsida; order Lamiales; family Orobanchaceae; genus Orobanche; species Orobanche coerulescens. The sequence goes on along the minus strand of CM065813.1, from coordinate 101,843,095 downwards.
CTTGGACCCCGTGTTTTGTGAATTGGGTTGTGAACTCGTGTTTTATTATCGGAATTGTATTTTGGGAAAGATGATTTTGGGCCGCGTCCCCAAGAATTTTCGAAAGACTTGAAAATTGTTTAAACCCAAATGTTTTTACAAACTCCCGAGATCGTAAAATGTTTTTACAAGATGTATATCGGGTTTACCCCTATATTTTGATTTAACCGTTTGATCAAGTGATTTACCTCAGGAAGTATGTGTATGATTTCTAAGTCCTTTGAGTATGATATGCATGGCTTATATTCGTATTTTATACTTGCACTAGCAAAACAGTGGAGTTTTGCTAACCCCCGAGTAAGCGGGGGGTGGATGTTTGTCTTTGCATTTAGGTTTTGGGGAGCATAACACAGGGTCGGAAAGAAGTGTCCTCATTTTTATCAAATGCAAGATGGTTTTCCAAAAGTCTCGATAATGATGTTGTACTACTTTTTGAAAGGTGATACTCAAGATCAATTAGTATTTCCAAAATTATTTTTTTTCAAAGGTGGTTTTCGTTTTTAAGACCTATCATTCCTGTTTGCGGTCCAGGAATGTATGTATAATGTTCGCACTTTCGTTAGGGTGTTAACCCCCGAGTTGTGATTGAATTGGTGGTGTGAGCACTGAGTCGTTCGCCACGCAATTGTTGTATTAGCCCTCGGCGAGAGCTGTGATGTTGATCTTCAACGTTGTCATTTCGTGGTGATTTGCGTGCTATCGCACATGTGCGATCTGTTAAAGCTTGGGTTTGTACGTTTGTGTAAATGTGTTATTGTTTCATGATGTTTTGTGATTATGTGCTGGTTATCGTTCGGGCCGTTGACACCACCGAATGGTGCCGTCGTTGCTGTGATGTTGATACGTGTGTTTCTTTATGATAGTAACCATCGTATGTGTTGCGTGTTATGATTTTCTGTTGTGCTGAGTTGGCATCTCCGGTTTGTTGTTTTTCGATGTTATATTCCATTGTACCTAGCAATCGTATATTCAGTATGCCGAGCCGAGGTGCTTCAAACGTATTGTGCCGGGGGCATGTACGTACAAATTGTTCGTCTCGTCAGTAACACATTTCAAGTGTGGACTCGAGGGACACAGAATTCAGTTTTGCGAATTGGTTATCGAGACTTCCGGAGTTCGCACTTTAGCAGAGATATCAGATTCGACTCTGAGAGGCCCATGGGACGATATTTTTTTATAAGAGGTCAAATGTAATACCCATATTGTTTTTGACTTCTGCATTTTCTCTTTCTCAATTCTATCGACTCGCCCGTGTTCGTTGATACTTTATGAACTTGTTCTATATTTCGATTTTTATCGTTCGAACGAATCGTGATCTTGTTTTGGATTGATCTCGTTATCGCTGTGACTTTTCCGAGTTCGGTTCGATTCTTGTGAACCTTGTTCGAAAGTAACATCTTTTGGTTTCTACCAGCTCTTTTAATGTCTTGAGTTGAAGTGTGAACTTTGGAGTCGTTGTTCGACCGTTGTCATTCGATCATTGTTGTTTGATCGCTATTGTTCGACCGTTGTTATTCGATCGTAGCCGTTCGATCATGGTTTTTCGATCATTGTTGTTCGATCATTGTTTTTCAATCATTTTTGTTCGATCATGGTTTTTCGATCATTGTTGTTCGATCATTGTGGTTCGATCGTGGTTGTCTGACTGTTGTTGCCTGGTATCGTACCACGGAGAATTATCGTTCCCCATTAATAAGCTGTTTTGAGTGTGGCCAGGTGGGTCACTGAGCCGTGCACTGCGAAATGGTAGGTGAGAGGTCGAAGGATAGAGTTTGCATCTCTGCTCTGAAGGGACACGGAGATGCCTAATGTGGTTTTCGAGAATTTCGGCATGGTCGGAGTTCTCCGTGGTTACCTTTGCGGATCGTTGTACGCGTCATTTCTATTTTTCGTCTATGCATGTTTTCTTGTAATAAGTGCCTTTTGTCTCTTGATGGTTCAAACAATTGACTTGGTTGCGTTATCTATTTGGTGATACTTGGCACTTGTTGATCGTGTTATCCCCTGCTTGTGGCATTATGATGGTTGTCGTTGAGCGCGTTTTCACGCCGTATATTTCTTCGCATTGCTTGTAACGTTTTGCCATTGGGCGCGAGTTTTCGGTTCTTGTGTATATCGTTGAGTTTTCCTGGCGGGATATTGCATCTCCCTACTTGTTTTAAGTTTCGGGACGAAACTTCTTTTAAGGAGGGTAGTATGTAATATCCGCAATTTCGATTTCCGTTAATTTTCTTTTTTTGGCAGAAGTCCATCTTAGCGACTCTATTGTGACCATTTAGTCATTCTGAGAATGATTAATTCTACAATTTTTGTCATTCGAGTTCGTTTCAGTGTCGTTTTGCTGAGTTCCGTGTCCTTAAACGACTTTTCCACGTGTGAGTTCGACTTTGTAAAATCACCATTAATTCTTGGAAACTCCGAAATTTTTTAATCTTTTCAATATTATATAACATCAAGATATCTTTCCAATGGTTCAAACGGTGAGTCAATTGGAGTCCGGACGAAGGAGTTATGGTCGAAGTAGCTAAGACTGCACCATGTGCCTTTTGATCTTTGGAGCGGGTCAGTACCGCGGGCCGCTTGCTGGCCGTGGCACTAAGCTGATATGCTGGGCATTTTTTTTTGCCGTGGGCCGCGGCACACTCAACCCGTGCCGCCACACAGTGCAGAATAGCCTATTTCTACACATTTTGTGAGAATCAAGCCCATTTCATCATTTTTCCTTCTTCCTCTCCTCCTGGGGCGATTTGTGGGCGATTTTTGGGCGGTTTATCTCAGGGAATTCATCTTATTCAAGTTCTTGGTGTGGATTAACAACATCTAATCCTTGTTCTTCGTCGGATCGAGGTAATTTCTTGAAATCTCATAGAATTGACTTTCGAGATTTCCTTCTTGATTTTCGTTGTTCATCCGATTTTCATGAATCGGTTGATGTTATTGAACATTATTAATCATGTTCTATGGGTTGTATATCCGTATTTCGAGTTTGTTCAACTCGATTGGTGATTCGAGTGTTCTTGGGAGTTATTGAGCGTTAAGTGTTCGATTAAATGCCCTAATGAGTTTCCCTTTGATAGTTTGGTGGAATTTCCGTTGTTGTTGACCTTGATTCTCATTGTAATCGTATCTTCGTTGTTTTTTTATTCCTTCCAGAGGATTATAGGTGATCGAGGATTCCGGGTTGAATCCCATTTGGTGATTGATAATTCGTGTGGTGTTATTCTCGTAGTACTCGTGGTGCTATCGCGTTCCTAATAGTGTTCGGGGGTTCGGGGCTATTCGACTGCATACCATCCATCGTCTCATTGCGATCGTGGTTTCAAGGCAAGTATCTTGCCCATACGTTTCATGTTTCGTAGGCATAATTGTTGGTAAATGATTTTATGTAAAATCCGGATGTTTAATGAATGTTAAAAAGTATCGGTATGTTCTCGATAAATGTTGTCTTTCAACGATAACTCGGATGCTTCGTGAATAAGTGTGTTTTTGGCCTATGTGTGTTAACATTGTTTGTTGAGAGACTTATGATCACATTTAGTGAATGTAATAAACCGTAATCAATTACCGAGGATTACGTATTGTTATGTGTGCGTGTTCGGTGAAGATGTGACGGGTGATATTGGTTGTTACTCCTTTGAAAGGAGGTTGTGATGCTTAATGTTGCTTGGCTTGATAGTTGGTTATTGTTGTGTGCTTGTTTTATGTGATGTGCCTCCGGGTAGGATCGTTGAATCTCCGGGATCCATACTTGCTAGTATGAGTCGGGCGTGACCGTAGGGTTATCCATCGGATATGTCTTGCGGGGACTCCGAGGTTTGTGGTTTGTTAGCACGATGCCGGTGATAACTTGTGTGGTTATCCATCGGGTATGTCTTGCGGGGACTCCGAGGTTCATGGCTTGTTAGCGCGATGCTGGGATAACTTATGGTTGTGAGGTTATGAATGTATCTGTGCTTGTGGTCACGTGATTGTTGTTACGGTGACATGTGATTTGGTATGGCTTCCTATTAGGTTATTCAATCGGGTATGTTCTGCGGGAGCATCTGAGGTTCGTGACTTGTTAGCACGGGACGCGAATAATCCTTAGGAATATATGTTTGATGATTTGGGTCGTGGACCCTGTGGTTTATGATTTGGGTCGTGGACCCTGTGGTTTATGATTTGGGTCGTGGACCCTATGTTTCGTGATTTGGGTCTTGGACCCCGTATTTTGTGAATTGGGTTGTGAACTCGTGTTTTATTATCGGAATTGTATTTTGGGAAAGATGATTTTGGGCCGCATCCCCAAGCATTTTCGAAAGACTTGAAAATTCTTTAAACCCAAATGTTTTTACAAACTCCCGAGATCGTAAAATGTTTTTACAAGATGTATATCGGGTTTACCCCTATATTTTGATTTAACCGTTTGATCAAGTGATTTACCTCAGGAAGTATGTTTATGATTCCTAAGTCCTTGGAGTATGATATGCATGGCTTGTATTCGTATTTTATACTTGCACTAGCAAAACAGTGGAGTTTTGCTAACCCCCGAGTAAGCGGGGGGGTGGATGTCTGTCTTTGCATTCATGTTTTGGGGAGCATAACACAGGGTCGGCATGAAGTGTCCTCATTTTTATCAAATGCAAGATGGTTTTCCAAAAGCCTCGATAACGATGTTGTACTACTTTTTGAAAGGTGATACTCAAGATCAACTAGTATTTCCAAAATCATTTTTTCAAAGGTGATTTTCGTTTTTAAGACCTATCGTTCTGTTTGCGGTCCGGGAATGTATGTATAATGTTCGCACTTTCGTTAGGGTGTTAACCCCGAGTTGTGATTGAATTGGTGGTGTGAGCCGAGTCGCTCGCCACGCAATTGTTGTATTAGCCCTCGGCGAGCCGTGATGTTAATCTTTAACGTTGTCATTTCGTGGTGATTTGCGTGCTATCGCACATGTGCGATCTGTTAAAGCTTGGGTTTGTACGTTTGTGTAAATGTGTTATTGTTTCTGATGTTTTGTGATTATGTGTTGGTTATCGTTCGGGCCGTTGAGACTGCCGAATGGTGCCGTCGTTGTTGTGATGTTGATACGTGTGTTGCTTTATGATAGTAACCATTGTATGTGTTGCGTGTTATGATTTTCTGTTGTGCTGAGTTGGCATCTCCGGTTTTTGTTTTTCGATGTTATATTCCATTGTACCTAGCAATCGTATATTCGGTATGCCGAGCCGAGGTGCTTCAAACGTATTATGCCGGGGGCATGTACGTACAAATTGTTCGTCTCGTCGGTAACACATTTCAAGTGTGGACTCGAGGACACGTAATTGATTTTGTGAATTGGTTATCGAGACCTCGGAGTTCGCCGTAGCACGAGATATCGGGATCGGCTCGAGAGGCCCATGGGACGATATTTTTTATAAGAGGTCAAATGTAATACCCATATTGTTTTTGACTTATGCATTTTCTCTTTCTCAATTCTATCGACTCGCCCGTGTTCGTTGATACTTTCTGAACTTGTTCTATATTTCGGTTTTTATCGTTCGAACGAGCCGTGATCTTGTTTTGGATTGATCTGGTTATCGCTGTGACTTTTCCGAGTTCGGTTCCATTCTTGTGAACCTTGTTCGAAAGTAACATCTTTTGGTTTCTACCAGCTCTTTTAATGTCTTGAGTTGAAGTGTGAACTTTGGAGTCGTTGTTATTGTTGTCATTGGATCATTGTTGTTCGATCGCTATTGTTCGACCGTTGTTTTTCGATCGTAGCCGTTCGATCATGGTTTTTCGATCGTTGTTGTTCGATCATTTTTTTCAATCGTTGTTGTTCGATCATGGTTTTTCGATCATTGTTGTTCGATCATTGTGGTTCGATCGTGGTTGTCTGACTGTTGTTGCCTGATATCGTACCACGGAGAATTATCGTTCCCCGTTAATAAGTTGTTTGAGTGTGGCGGTGGGTCACCGAGCCGTGCAATGCGAAATGGTAGGTGAGAGGTCGAAGGATAGAGTTTGCATCTCTGCTCCGAAGGGACACGGAGATGCCTAATGTGGTTTTCGAGAATTTCGGCATGGTCGGAGTTCTCCGTGGTTACCTTTGCGGATCGTTGTACGCGTCATTTCTATTTTCATCTATGCATGTTTTCTTGTAATAAGTGCCTTTTGTCTCTTGATGGTTCAAACAATTGACTTGGTTGCGTTATCTATTTGGTGATACTTGGCACTTGTTGATCGTGTTATCCACGCTTGTGGCATTATGATGGTTGTCGTTGAGCGCGTTTTCACGCCGTATATTTCTTCGCATTGCTTGTAACGTTTCGCCATTGGGCGCGAGTTTCGGTTCTTGTGTATATCGTTGAGTTTTCTGGCGGGATATTGCATCTCCTACTTGTTTTAAGTTTCGGGACGAAACTTCTTTTAAGGAGGGTAGTATGTAATATCCGCAATTTCGATTTCCGTTAATTTTCTTTTTTTGGCAGAAGTCCATCTTAGCGACTCTATTGTGACCATTTAGTCATTCTGAGAATGATTAATTCTACACTTTTTGTCATTCGAGTTCGTTTCAGTGTCGTTTTGCTGAGTTCCGTGTCCTTAAACGACTTTTCCACGTGTGAGTTCGACTTTGTAAAATCACCATTAATTCTTGGAAACTCCGAAATTTTTTAATCTTTTCAATATTATATAACATCAAGATATCTTTCCAATGGTTCAAACGGTGAGTCAATTGGAGTCCGGACGAAGGAGTTATGGTCGAAGTAGCTAAGATCGCACCATGTGCCTTTTGATCTTTGGGCCGGGCATGCCGCAGACGCGGCCCCTTGGCTTTGGCCGTGGCACTAAGCTGATATCGGGGCATTTTTTTGCCGTGCCGCGGCACACTCAACCGTGCCGCCACACGGTGCGAGAATAGCCTATTTCTACACATTTTGTGAGAATCAAGCCCATTTCATCATTTTTCCTTCTTCCTCTCCTCCCAGGCGATTTGTGGGCGATTTTTGGGCGGTTTATCTCAGGGAATTCATCTTATTCAAGTTCTTGGTGTGGATTAACAACATCTAATCCTTGTTCTTCGTCGGATCGAGGTAATTTCTTGAAATCTCCTAGAATTGACTTTCGAGATTTCCTTCTTGATTTTCGTTGTTCGTCCGATTTTCATGAATCGGTTGATGTTATTGAACATTATTAATCATGTTCTATGGGTTGTATATCCGTATTTCGAGTTTGTTCAACTCGATTGGTGATTCGAGTGTTCTTGGGAGTTATTGAGCGTTAAGTGTTCGATTAAATGCCCTAATGAGTTTCCCTTTGATAGTTTGGTGGAATTTCCGTTGTTGTTGACCTTGATTCTCATTGTAATCGTATCTTCGTTGTTTTTTTATTCCTTCCAGAGGATTATAGGTGATCGAGGATTCCGGGTTGAATCCCATTTGGTGATTGATAACTTGTGTGGTGTTATTCTCGTAGTACTCGTGGTGCTATCGCGTTCCTAATAGTGTTCGGGGGTTCGGGGCTATTCGACTGCATACCATCCATCGTCTCATTGCGATCGTGGTTTCAAGGCAAGTATCTTGCCCATACGTTTCATGTTTCGTAGGCATAATTGTTGGTAAATGATTTTATGTAAAATCCGGATGTTTAATGAATGTTAAAAAGTATCGGTATGTTCTCGATAAATGTTGTCTTTCAACGATAACTCGGATGCTTCGTGAATAAGTGTGTTTTTGGCCTATGTGTGTTAACATTGTTTGTTGAGAGACTTATGATCACATTTAGTGAATGTAATAAACCGTAATCAATTACCGAGGATTACGTATTGTTATGTGTGCGTGTTCGGTGAAGATGTGACGGGTGATATTGGTTGTTACTCCTTTGAAAGGAGGTTGTGATGCTTAATGTTGCTTGGCTTGATAGTTGGTTATTGTTGTGTGCTTGTTTTATGTGATGTGCCTCCGGGTAGGATCGTTGAATCTCCGGGATCCATACTTGCTAGTATGAGTCGGGCGTGACCGTAGGGTTATCCATCGGATATGTCTTGCGGGGACTCCGAGGTTTGTGGTTTGTTAGCACGATGCCGGTGATAACTTGTGTGGTTATCCATCGGGTATGTCTTGCGGGGACTCAGGTTCATGGCTTGTTAGCGCGATCTTTGGGATAACTTATGGTTGTGAGGTTATGAATGTATACGTGCTTGTGGTCACGTGATTGTTGTTACGGTGACATGTGATTTGGTATGGCTTCTATTAGGTTATTCAATCGGGTATGTTCTGGGAGCATCGAGGTTCGTGACTTGTTGGCACTGGACGCGAATAATCCTTAGGACTATGTGTTTGATGATTTGGGTCGTGGACAATTTGGTTTATGATTTGGGTCGTGGACCCTGTGGTTTATGATTTGGGTCGTGGACCCTATGTTTCGTGATTTGGGTCTTGGACCCCGTATTTTGTGAATTGGGTTGTGAACTCGTGTTTTATTATCGGAATTGTATTTTGGGAAAGATGATTTTGGGCCGCATCCCCAAGCATTTTCGAAAGACTTGAAAATTCTTTAAACCCAAATGTTTTTACAAACTCCCGAGATCGTAAAATGTTTTTACAAGATGTATATCGGGTTTACCCCTATATTTTGATTTAACCGTTTGATCAAGTGATTTACCTCAGGAAGTATGTTTATGATTCCTAAGTCCTTGGAGTATGATATGCATGGCTTGTATTCGTATTTTATACTTGCACTAGCAAAACAGTGGAGTTTTGCTAACCCCCGAGTAAGCGGGGGGGTGGATGTCTGTCTTTGCATTCATGTTTTGGGGAGCATAACACAGGGTCGGCATGAAGTGTCCTCATTTTTATCAAATGCAAGATGGTTTTCCAAAAGCCTCGATAACGATGTTGTACTACTTTTTGAAAGGTGATACTCAAGATCAACTAGTATTTCCAAAATCATTTTTTTTCAAAGGTGATTTTCGTTTTTAAGACCTATCGTTCCTGTTTGCGGTCCGGGAATGTATGTATAATGTTCGCACTTTCGTTAGGGTGTTAACCCCCGAGTTGTGATTGAATTGGTGGTGTGAGCACTGAGTCGTTCGCCACGCAATTGTTGTATTAGCCCTCGGCGAGAGCTGTGATGTTAATCTTTAACGTTGTCATTTCGTGGTGATTTGCGTGCTATCGCACATGTGCGATCTGTTAAAGCTTGGGTTTGTACGTTTGTGTAAATGTGTTATTGTTTCTGATGTTTTGTGATTATGTGTTGGTTATCGTTCGGGCCGTTGAGACTGCCGAATGGTGCCGTCGTTGTTGTGATGTTGATACGTGTGTTGCTTTATGATAGTAACCATTGTATGTGTTGCGTGTTATGATTTTCTGTTGTGCTGAGTTGGCATCTCCGGTTTTTTGTTTTTCGATGTTATATTCCATTGTACCTAGCAATCGTATATTCAGTATGCCGAGCCGAGGTGCTTCAAACGTATTATGCCGGGGGCATGTACGTACAAATTGTTCGTCTCGTCAGTAACACATTTCAAGTGTGGACTCGAGGGACACAGAATTCAGTTTTGTGAATTGGTTATCGAGACCTCCGGAGTTCGCACTGTAGCACAGATATCAGGATCGGCTCTGAGAGGCCCATGGGACGATATTTTTTTATAAGAGGTCAAATGTAATACCCATATTGTTTTTGACTTATGCATTTTCTCTTTCTCAATTCTATCGACTACTTAGTGTTCGTTGATACTTTCTGAACTTGTTCTATATTTCGGTTTTTATCGTTCGAACGAGCCGTGATCTTGTTTTGGATTGATCTGGTTATCGCTGTGACTTTTCCGAGTTCGGTTCCATTCTTGTGAACCTTGTTCGAAAGTAACATCTTTTGGTTTCTACCAGCTCTTTTAATGTCTTGAGTTGAAGTGTGAACTTTGGAGTCGTTGTTCGACTGTTGTCATTGGATCATTGTTGTTCGATCGCTATTGTTCGACCGTTGTTTTTCGATCGTAGCCGTTCGATCATGGTTTTTCGATCGTTGTTGTTCGATCATTTTTTTCAATCGTTGTTGTTCGATCATGGTTTTTCGATCATTGTTGTTCGATCATTGTGGTTCGATCGTGGTTGTCTGACTGTTGTTGCCTGATATCGTACCACGGAGAATTATCGTTCCCCGTTAATAAGTTGTTTCGAGTGTGGCCAGGTGGGTCACCGAGCCGTGCACTGCGAAATGGTAGGTGAGAGGTCGAAGGATAGAGTTTGCATCTCTGCTCCGAAGGGACACGGAGATGCCTAATGTGGTTTTCGAGAATTTCGGCATGGTCGGAGTTCTCCGTGGTTACCTTTGCGGATCGTTGTACGCGTCATTTCTATTTTTCATCTATGCATGTTTTCTTGTAATAAGTGCCTTTTGTCTCTTGATGGTTCAAACAATTGACTTGGTTGCGTTATCTATTTGGTGATACTTGGCACTTGTTGATCGTGTTATCCCCTGCTTGTGGCATTATGATGGTTGTCGTTGAGCGCGTTTTCACGCCGTATATTTCTTCGCATTGCTTGTAACGTTTCGCCATTGGGCGCGAGTTTTCGGTTCTTGTGTATATCGTTGAGTTTTCCTGGCGGGATATTGCATCTCCCTACTTGTTTTAAGTTTCGGGACGAAACTTCTTTTAAGGAGGGTAGTATGTAATATCCGCAATTTCGATTTCCGTTAATTTTCTTTTTTTGTAGGAAGTCCATCTTAGCGACTCTATTGTGACCATTTAGTCATTCTGAGAATGATTAATTCTACACTTTTTGTCATTCGAGTTCGTTTCAGTGTCGTTTTGCTGAGTTCCGTGTCCTTAAACGACTTTTCCACGTGTGAGTTCGACTTTGTAAAATCACCATTAATTCTTGGAAACTCCGAAATTTTTTAATCTTTTCAATATTATATAACATCAAGATATCTTTCCAATGGTTCAAACGGTGAGTCAATTGGAGTCCGGACGAAGGAGTTATGGTCGAAGTAGCTAAGACTGCACCATGTGCCTTTTGATGCTGGAGCGGGTCATGCATGGGCCGCGGCCCTGTTTGGCTCGGCCGTGGCACTAAGCTGATATGCTGGGCATTTTTTTTTTGCCGTGGGCCGCGGCACACTCAACCCGTGCCGCCACACAGTGCAGAATAGCCTATTTCTACACATTTTGTGAGAATCAAGCCCATTTCATCATTTTTCCTTCTTCCTCTCCTCCTGGGGCGATTTGTGGGCGATTTTTGGGCGGTTTATCTCAGGGAATTCATCTTATTCAAGTTCTTGGTGTGGATTAACAACATCTAATCCTTGTTCTTCGTCGGATCGAGGTAATTTCTTGAAATCTCCTAGAATTGACTTTCGAGATTTCCTTCTTGATTTTCGTTGTTCGTCCGATTTTCATGAATCGGTTGATGTTATTGAACATTATTAATCATGTTCTATGGGTTGTATATCCGTATTTCGAGTTTGTTCAACTCGATTGGTGATTCGAGTGTTCTTGGGAGTTATTGAGCGTTAAGTGTTCGATTAAATGCCCTAATGAGTTTCCCTTTGATAGTTTGGTGGAATTTCCGTTGTTGTTGACCTTGATTCTCATTGTAATCGTATCTTCGTTGTTTTGTTATTCCTTCCAGAGGATTATAGGTGATCGAGGATTCCGGGTTGAATCCCATTTGGTGATTGATAATTCGTGTGGTGTTATTCTCGTAGTACTCGTGGTGCTATCGCGTTCCTAATAGTGTTCGGGGGTTCGGGGCTATTCGACTGCATACCATCCATCGTCTCATTGCGATCGTGGTTTCAAGGCAAGTATCTTGCCCATACGTTTCATGTTTCTTAGGCATAATTGTTGGTAAATGATTTTATGTAAAATCCGGATGTTTAATGAATGTTAAAAAGTATCGGTATGTTCTCGATAAATGTTGTCTTTCAACGATAACTCGGATGCTTCGTGAATAAGTGTGTTTTTGGCCTATGTGTGTTAACATTGTTTGTTGAGAGACTTATGATCACATTTAGTGAATGTAATAAACCGTAATCAATTACCGAGGATTACGTATTGTTATGTGTGCGTGTTCGGTGAAGATGTGACGGGTGATATTGGTTGTTACTCCTTTGAAAGGAGGTTGTGATGCTTAATGTTGCTTGGCTTGATAGTTGGTTATTGTTGTGTGCTTGTTTTATGTGATGTGCCTCCGGGTAGGATCGTTGAATCTCCGGGATCCATACTTGCTAGTATGAGTCGGGCGTGACCGTAGGGTTATCCATCGGATATGTCTTGCGGGGACTCCGAGGTTTGTGGTTTGTTAGCACGATTCCGGTGATAACTTGTGTGGTTATCCATCGGGTATGTCTTGCGGGGACTCCGAGGTTCATGGCTTGTTAGCGCGATGCTGGGATAACTTATGGTTGTGAGGTTATGAATGTATCTGTGCTTGTGGTCACGTGATTGTTGTTACGGTGACATGTGATTTGGTATGGCTTCCTATTAGGTTATTCAATCGGGTATGTTCTGCGGGAGCATCCGAGGTTCGTGACTTGTTAGCACGGACGCGAATAATCCTTAGGAATATATGTTTGATGATTTGGGTCGTGGACCTGTGGTTTATGATTTGGGTCGTGGACCCTGTGGTTTATGATTTGGGTCGTGGACCCTATGTTTCGTGATTTGGGTCTTGGACCCCGTATTTTGTGAATTGGGTTGTGAACTCGTGTTTTATTATCGGAATTGTATTTTGGGAAAGATGATTTTGGGCCGCATCCCCAAGCATTTTCGAAAGACTTGAAAATTCTTTAAACCCAAATGTTTTTACAAACTCCGAGATCGTAAAATGTTTTTACAAGATGTATATCGGGTTTACCCCTATATTTTGATTTAACCGTTTGATCAAGTGATTTACCTCAGGAAGTATGTTTATGATTCCTAAGTCCTTGGAGTATGATATGCATGGCTTGTATTCGTATTTTATACTTGCACTAGCAAAACAGTGGAGTTTTGCTAACCCCCGAGTAAGCGGGGGGGTGGATGTCTGTCTTTGCATTCATGTTTTGGGGAGCATAACACAGGGTCGGCATGAAGTGTCCTCATTTTTATCAAATGCAAGATGGTTTTCCAAAAGCCTCGATAACGATGTTGTACTACTTTTTGAAAGGTGATACTCAAGATCAACTAGTATTTCCAAAATCATTTTTTTTCAAAGGTGATTTTCGTTTTTAAGACCTATCGTTCCTGTTTGCGGTCCGGGAATGTATGTATAATGTTCGCACTTTCGTTAGGGTGTTAACCCCCGAGTTGTGATTGAATTGGTGGTGTGAGCACTGAGTCGTTCGCCACGCAATTGTTGTATTAGCCCTCGGCGAGAGCTGTGATGTTAATCTTTAACGTTGTCATTTCGTGGTGATTTGCGTGCTATCGCACATGTGCGATCTGTTAAAGCTTGGGTTTGTACGTTTGTGTAAATGTGTTATTGTTTCTGATGTTTTGTGATTATGTGTTGGTTATCGTTCGGGCCGTTGAGACTGCCGAATGGTGCCGTCGTTGTTGTGATGTTGATACGTGTGTTGCTTTATGATAGTAACCATTGTATGTGTTGCGTGTTATGATTTTCTGTTGTGCTGAGTTGGCATCTCCGGTTTTTTGTTTTTCGATGTTATATTCCATTGTACCTAGCAATCGTATATTCAGTATGCCGAGCCGAGGTGCTTCAAACGTATTATGCCGGGGGCATGTACGTACAAATTGTTCGTCTCGTCAGTAACACATTTCAAGTGTGGACTCGAGGGACACAGTCGATTTTGTGAATTGGTTATCGAGACCTCGGAGTTCGCACTGTAGCACAGATATCGGGATCGGCTCGAGAGGCCCATGGGACGATATTTTTTATAAGAGGTCAAATGTAATACCCATATTGTTTTTGACTTATGCATTTTCTCTTTCTCAATTCTATCGACTACTTAGTGTTCGTTGATACTTTCTGAACTTGTTCTATATTTCGGTTTTTATCGTTCGAACGAGCCGTGATCTTGTTTTGGATTGATCTGGTTATCGCTGTGACTTTTCCGAGTTCGGTTCCATTCTTGTGAACCTTGTTCGAAAGTAACATCTTTTGGTTTCTACCAGCTCTTTTAATGTCTTGAGTTGAAGTGTGAACTTTGGAGTCGTTGTTCGACTGTTGTCATTCGATCATTGTTGTTCGATCGCTATTGTTCGACCGTTGTTTTTCGATCGTAGCCGTTCGATCATGGTTTTTCGATCGTTGTTGTTCGATCATTTTTTTCAATCGTTGTTGTTCGATCATGGTTTTTCGATCATTGTTGTTCGATCATTGTGGTTCGATCGTGGTTGTCTGACTGTTGTTGCCTGATATCGTACCACGGAGAATTATCGTTCCCCATTAATAAGCTGTTTCGAGTGTGGCCAGGTGGGTCACCGAGCCGTGCACTGCGAAATGGTAGGTGAGAGGTCGAAGGATAGAGTTTGCATCTCTGCTCCGAAGGGACACGGAGATGCCTAATGTGGTTTTCGAGAATTTCGGCATGGTCGGAGTTCTCCGTGGTTACCTTTGCGGATCGTTGTACGCGTCATTTCTATTTTTCATCTATGCATGTTTTCTTGTAATAAGTGCCTTTTGTCTCTTGATGGTTCAAACAATTGACTTGGTTGCGTTATCTATTTGGTGATACTTGGCACTTGTTGATCGTGTTATCCCCTGCTTGTGGCATTATGATGGTTGTCGTTGAGCGCGTTTTCACGCCGTATATTTCTTCGCATTGCTTGTAACGTTTCGCCATTGGGCGCGAGTTTTCGGTTCTTGTGTATATCGTTGAGTTTTCCTGGCGGGATATTGCATCTCCCTACTTGTTTTAAGTTTCGGGACGAAACTTCTTTTAAGGAGGGTAGTATGTAATATCCGCAATTTCGATTTCCGTTAATTTTCTTTTTTTGGCAGAAGTCCATCTTAGCGACTCTATTGTGACCATTTAGTCATTCTGAGAATGATTAATTCTACACTTTTTGTCATTCGAGTTCGTTTCAGTGTCGTTTTGCTGAGTTCCGTGTCCTTAAACGACTTTTCCACGTGTGAGTTCGACTTTGTAAAATCACCATTAATTCTTGGAAACTCCGAAATTTTTTAATCTTTTCAATATTATATAACATCAAGATATCTTTCCAATGGTTCAAACGGTGAGTCAATTGGAGTCCGGACGAAGGAGTTATGGTCGAAGTAGCTAAGATCGCACCATGTGCCTTTTGATGATGGAGCGGGTGTGCTGCCGCGGGCCTCGCTTGGCCGTGGCACTAAGCTGATATGCAGGGCATTTTTTTTTTGCCGTGGGCCGCGGCACACTCAACCCGTGCCGCCACACAGTGCAGAATAGCCTATTTCTACACATTTTGTGAGAATCAAGCCCATTTCATCATTTTTCCTTCTTCCTCTCCTCCTGGGGCGATTTGTGGGCGATTTTTGGGCGGTTTATCTCAGGGAATTCATCTTATTCAAGTTCTTGGTGTGGATTAACAACATCTAATCCTTGTTCTTCGTCGGATCGAGGTAATTTCTTGAAATCTCCTAGAATTGACTTTCGAGATTTCCTTCTTGATTTTCGTTGTTCGTCCGATTTTCATGAATCGGTTGATGTTATTGAACATTATTAATCATGTTCTATGGGTTGTATATCCGTATTTCGAGTTTGTTCAACTCGATTGGTGATTCGAGTGTTCTTGGGAGTTATTGAGCGTTAAGTGTTCGATTAAATGCCCTAATGAGTTTCCCTTTGATAGTTTGGTGGAATTTCCGTTGTTGTTGACCTTGATTCTCATTGTAATCGTATCTTCGTTGTTTTTTTATTCCATCCAGAGGATTATAGGTGATCGAGGATTCCGGGTTGAATCCCATTTGGTGATTGATAATTCGTGTGGTGTTATTCTCGTAGTACTCGTGGTGCTATCGCGTTCCTAATAGTGTTCGGGGGTTCGGGGCTATTCGACTGCATACCATCCATCGTCTCATTGCGATCGTGGTTTCAAGGCAAGTATCTTGCCCATACGTTTCATGTTTCGTAGGCATAATTGTTGGTAAATGATTTTATGTAAAATCCGGATGTTTAATGAATGTTAAAAAGTATCGGTATGTTCTCGATAAATGTTGTCTTTCAACGATAACTCGGATGCTTCGTGAATAAGTGTGTTTTTGGCCTATGTGTGTTAACATTGTTTGTTGAGAGACTTATGATCACATTTAGTGAATGTAATAAACCGTAATCAATTACCGAGGATTACGTATTGTTATGTGTGCGTGTTCGGTGAAGATGTGACGGGTGATATTGGTTGTTACTCCTTTGAAAGGAGGTTGTGATGCTTAATGTTGCTTGGCTTGATAGTTGGTTATTGTTGTGTGCTTGTTTTATGTGATGTGCCTCCGGGTAGGATCGTTGAATCTCAGGGATCCATACTTGCTAGTATGAGTCGGGCGTGACCGTAGGGTTATCCATCGGATATGTCTTGCGGGGACTCCGAGGTTTGTGGTTTGTTAGCACGATGCCGGTGATAACTTGTGTGGTTATCCATCGGGTATGTCTTGCGGGGACTCCGAGGTTCATGGCTTGTTAGCGCGATGCTGGGATAACTTATGGTTGTGAGGTTATGAATGTATCTGTGCTTGTGGTCACGTGATTGTTGTTACGGTGACATGTGATTTGGTATGGCTTCCTATTAGGTTATTCAATCGGGTATGTTCTGCGGGAGCATCTGAGGTTCGTGACTTGTTAGCACGGGACGCGAATAATCCTTAGGAATATATGTTTGATGATTTGGGTCGTGGACCCTGTGGTTTATGATTTGGGTCGTGGACCCTGTGGTTTATGATTTGGGTCGTGGACCCTATGTTTCGTGATTTGGGTCTTGGACCCCGTATTTTGTGAATTGGGTTGTGAACTCGTGTTTTATTATCGGAATTGTATTTTGGGAAAGATGATTTTGGGCCGCATCCCCAAGCATTTTCGAAAGACTTGAAAATTCTTTAAACCCAAATGTTTTTACAAACTCCCGAGATCGTAAAATGTTTTTACAAGATGTATATCGGGTTTACCCCTATATTTTGATTTAACCGTTTGATCAAGTGATTTACCTCAGGAAGTATGTTTATGATTCCTAAGTCCTTGGAGTATGATATGCATGGCTTGTATTCGTATTTTATACTTGCACTAGCAAAACAGTGGAGTTTTGCTAACCCCCGAGTAAGCGGGGGGGTAGATGTCTGTCTTTGCATTCATGTTTTGGGGAGCATAACACACGGTGGGCATGAAGTGTCCTCATTTTTATCAAATGCAAGATGGTTTTCCAAAAGCCTCGATAACGATGTTGTACTACTTTTTGAAAGGTGATACTCAAGATCAACTAGTATTTCCAAAATCATTTTTTTTCAAAGGTGGTTTTCGTTTTTAAGACCTATCGTTCCTGTTTGCGGTCCGGGAATGTATGTATAATGTTCGCACTTTCGTTAGGGTGTTAACCCCCGAGTTGTGATTGAATTGGTGGTGTGAGCACTGAGTCGTTCGCCACGCAATTGTTGTATTAGCCCTCGGCGAGAGCTGTGATGTTAATCTTTAACGTTGTCATTTCGTGGTGATTTGCGTGCTATCGCACATGTGCGATCTGTTAAAGCTTGGGTTTGTACGTTTGTGTAAATGTGTTATTGTTTCTGATGTTTTGTGATTATGTGTTGGTTATCGTTCGGGCCGTTGAGACTGCCGAATGGTGCCGTCGTTGTTGTGATGTTGATACGTGTGTTGCTTTATGATAGTAACCATTGTATGTGTTGCGTGTTATGATTTTCTGTTGTGCTGAGTTGGCATCTCCGGTTTTTTGTTTTTCGATGTTATATTCCATTGTACCTAGCAATCGTATATTCAGTATGCCGAGCCGAGGTGCTTCAAACGTATTATGCCGGGGGCATGTACGTACAAATTGTTCGTCTCGTCAGTAACACATTTCAAGTGTGGACTCGAGGGACACAGAATTCAGTTTTGTGAATTGGTTATCGAGACCTCCGGAGTTCGCACTGTAGCACAGATATCAGGATCGGCTCTGAGAGGCCCATGGGACGATATTTTTTTATAAGAGGTCAAATGTAATACCCATATTGTTTTTGACTTATGCATTTTCTCTTTCTCAATTCTATCGACTCGCCCGTGTTCGTTGATACTTTCTGAACTTGTTCTATATTTCGGTTTTTATCGTTCGAACGAGCCGTGATCTTGTTTTGGATTGATCTGGTTATCGCTGTGACTTTTCCGAGTTCGGTTCCATTCTTGTGAACCTTGTTCGAAAGTAACATCTTTTGGTTTCTACCAGCTCTTTTAATGTCTTGAGTTGAAGTGTGAACTTTGGAGTCGTTGTTCGACTGTTGTCATTCGATCATTGTTGTTCGATCGCTATTGTTCGACCGTTGTTTTTCGATCGTAGCCGTTCGATCATGGTTTTTCGATCGTTGTTGTTCGATCATTTTTTTCAATCGTTGTTGTTCGATCATGGTTTTTTGATCATTGTGGTTCGATCGTGGTTGTCTGACTGTTGTTGCCTGATATCGTACCACGGAGAATTATAGTTCCCCATTAATAAGCTGTTTCGAGTGTGGCCACGTGGGTCACTGAGCCGTGCACTGCGAAATGGTAGGTGAGAGGTCGAAGGATAGAGTTTGCATCTCTGCTCCGAAGGGACACGGAGATGCCTAATGTGGTTTTCGAGAATTTCGGCATGGTTGGAGTTCTCCGTGGTTACCTTTGCGGATCGTTGTACGCGTCATTTCTAGTTTTCATCTATGCATGTTTTCTTGTAATAAGTGCCTTTTGTCTCTTGATGGTTCAAACAATTGACTTGGTTGCGTTATCTGTTTGGTGATACTTGGCACTTGTTGATCGTGTTATGCCCTGCTTGTCGCATTATGATGGTTGTCGTTGAGCGCGTTTTCACGCCGTATATTTCTTCGCATTGCTTGTAACGTTTCGCCATTGGGTGAGAGTTTTTGGTTCTTGTGTATATCGTTGAGTTTTCCTGGCGGGATATTTCATCTCCCTACTTGTTTTAAGTTTCGGGACGAAACTTCTTTTAAGGAGGGTAGTATTTAATATCCGCAATTTCGATTTCCGTTAATTTTCTTTTTTTGGCGGAAGTCCATCTTAGCGAATCTATTGTGACCATTTAGTCATTCCGAGAATGATTAATTCTAAACTTTTTGTCATTCGAGTTCGTTTCAGTGTCGTTTTGTTGAGTTCCGTGTCCTTAAACGACTTTTCCACGTGTGAGTTCGACTTTGTAAAATCACCATTAATTCTTGGAAACTCCGAA
The DNA here is from genome assembly GCA_033398695.1 of Orobanche coerulescens. Lineage (NCBI taxonomy): Eukaryota > Viridiplantae > Streptophyta > Magnoliopsida > Lamiales > Orobanchaceae > Orobanche > Orobanche coerulescens. The sequence goes on along the minus strand of CM065813.1, from coordinate 101,823,747 downwards.
ATTTTTTAATCTTTTCAATATTATATAACATCAAGATATCTTTCCAATGGTTCAAACGGTGAGTCAATTGGAGTCCGGACGAAGGAGTTATGGTCGAAGTAGCTAAGACTGCACCATGTGCCTTTTGATGCTGGAGCGGGCTGTACCGCGGGCCGCGGCCCCTGCTGGCCTGGCCGTGGCACTAAGCTGATATGCTGGGCATTTTTTTTTGCCGTGGGCCGCGGCACACTCAACCCGTGCCGCCACACAGTGCAGAATAGCCTATTTCTACACATTTTGTGAGAATCAAGCCCATTTCATCATTTTTCCTTCTTCCTCTCCTCCTGGGGCGATTTGTGGGCGATTTTTGGGCGGTTTATCTCAGGGAATTCATCTTATTCAAGTTCTTGGTGTGGATTAACAACATCTAATCCTTGTTCTTCGTCGGATCGAGGTAATTTCTTGAAATCTCCTAGAATTGACTTTCGAGATTTCCTTCTTGATTTTCGTTGTTCGTCCGATTTTCATGAATCGGTTGATGTTATTGAACATTATTAATCATGTTCTATGGGTTGTATATCCGTATTTCGAGTTTGTTCAACTCGATTGGTGATTCGAGTGTTCTTGGGAGTTATCGAGCGTTAAGTGTTCGATTAAATGCCCTAATGAGTTTCCCTTTGATAGTTTGGTGGAATTTCCGTTGTTTTTTACCTTGATTCTCATTGTAATCGTATCTTCGTTGTTTTTTTGTTCCTTCTGGAGGATTATAGGTGCTCGAGGATTCCGGGTTGAATCCCGTTTGGTGATTGATAATTCGTGTGGTGTTATTCTCGTAGTACTCGTGGTGCTATCGCGTTCTTAATAGTGTTCGGGGATTCGAGGCTATTCGACTGCATCCCATCCATCGTCTCATTGCGATCGTGGTTTCAAGGCAAGTATCTTGCCCATACGTTTCATGTTTCGTAGGCATAATTGTTGGTAAATGATTTTATGTAAAATCCGGATGTGTAATGAATGTCAAAAAGTATCGGTATGTTCTCGATAAATGTTGTCTTTCAACGATAACTCGGATGCTTCGTGAATAAGTGTGTTTTTGGCCTATGTGTATTAAAATTGTTTGTTGAAAGACTTATGATCACATTTAGTGAATGTAATAAACCGTAATCAATTACCGAGGATTACGTATTGTTATATGTGCGTGTTCGGTGAAGATGTGACAGGTGATATTGGTTGTTACTCCTTTGAAAGGAGGTTGTGATGCTTAATGTTGCTTGGCTTGATAGTTGGTTATTGTTGTGTGCTTGTTTTATGTGATGTGCCTCCGGGTAGGATCATTGAATCTCCGGGATCCATACTTGCTAGTATGAGTCGGGCGTGACCGTAGGGTTATCCATCGGATATGTCTTGCAGGGACTCCGAGGTTTGTGGTTTGTTAGCACGATGCCGGGGATAACTTGTGTGGTTATCCATCGGGTATGTCTTGCGGGGACTCCGAGGTTCATGGCTTGTTAGCGCGATGCTGGGATAACTTATGATTGTGAGGTTATGAATGTATCTGTGCTTGTGGTCACGTGATTGTTGTTACGGTGACATGTGATTTGGTATGGCTTCCTATTAGGTTATTCAATCGGGTATGTTCTGCGGGAGCATCTGAGGTTCGTGACCTGTTAGCACGGTACGCGAATAATCCTTAGGAATATGTGTTTGATGATTTAGGTCGTGGACCCTGTGGTTTATGATTTGGGTAGTGGACCCTATGTTTTATGATTTGGGTCGTGGACCCTGTGGTTTATGATTTGGGTCGTGGACCCTATGTTTCGTGATTTGGGTCTTGGACCCCGTGTTTGGTGAATTGGGTTGTGAACTCGTGTTTTATTATCGGAATTGTATTTTGGGAAAGATGATTTTGGGCCGCGTCCCCAAGCATTTTCGAAAGACTTGAAAATTCTTTAAACCCAAATGTTTTTACAAACTCCCGAGATCGTAAAATGTTTTTACAAGATGTATATCGGGTTTACCCCTATATTTTGATTTAACCGTTTGATCAAGTGATTTACCTCAGGAAGTATGTTTATGATTCCTAAGTCCTTGGAGTATGATATGCATGGCTTGTATTCGTATTTTATACTTGCACTAGCAAAACAGTGGAGTTTTGCTAACCCCCGAGTAAGCGGGGGGGTGGATGTCTGTCTTTGCATTCATGTTTTGGGGAGCATAACACAGGGTCGGCATGAAGTGTCCTCATTTTTATCAAATGCAAGATGGTTTTCCAAAAGTCTCGATAACGATGTTGTACTACTTTTTGAAAGGTGATACTCAAGATCAACTAGTATTTCCAAAATCATTTTTTTTCAAAGGTGGTTTTCGTTTTTAAGACCTATCGTTCCTGTTTGCGGTCCGGGAATGTATGTATAATGTTCGCACTTTCGTTAGGGTGTTAACCCCCGAGTTGTGATTGAATTGGTGGTGTGAGCACTGAGTCGTTCGCCACGCAATTGTTGTATTAGCCCTCGGCGAGAGGTGTGATGTTGATCTTTAACATTGTTATTTCGTGGTGATTTGCGTGCTATCGCACATGTGCGATCTGTTAAAGCTTGGGTTTGTACGTTTGTGTAAATGTGTTATTGTTTCATGATGTTTTGTGATTATGTGCTGGTTATCGTTCGGGCCGTTGACACCGCCGAATGGTGCCGTCGTTGCTGTGATGTTGATACGTGTGTTGCTTTATGATAGTAACTATCGTATGTGTTGCGTGTTATGATTTTCTGTTGTGCTGAGTTGGCATCTCCGGTTTGTTGTTTTTCGATGTTATATTCCATTGTACCTAGCAATCGTATATTCAGTATGCCGAGCCGAGGTGCTTCAAACGTATTGTGCCGGGGGCATGTACGTACAAATTGTTCGTCTCGTCAGTAACACATTTCAAGTGTGGACTCGAGGGACACAGAATTCAATTTTGCGAATTGGTTATCGAGACTTCCGTAGTTCGCACTTTAGCACAGATATCAGGATCGGCTCTGAGAGGCCCATGGGACGATATTTTTTTATAAGAGGTCAAATGTAATACCCATATTGTTTTTTACTTCTGCATTTTCTCTTTCTCAATTCTATCGACTCGCCCGTGTTCTTTGATACTTTCTGAACTTGTTCTATATTTCGGTTTTTATCGTTCGAACGAGACGTGATCTTGTTTTGGATTGATCTGGTTATCGCTGTGACTTTTCCGAGTTCGGTTCGATTCTTGTGAACCTTGTTCGAAAGTAACATCTTTTGGTTTCTACCATCTCTTTTAATGTCTTGAGTTGAAGTGTGAACGTTGTTCGACCGTTGTCATTCGATCATTGTTGTTCGATCGCTATTGTTCGACCGTTGTTTTTCGATCGTAGGCGTTCGATCATGGTTTTTCGATCGTTGTTGTTCGATCATTTTTTTTCAATCGTTGTTGTTCGATCATGGTTTTTCGATCATTGTTGTTCGATCATTGTGGTTCGATCGTGGTTGTCAGATTGTTGTTGCCTGATATCGTACCACGGAGAATTATCGTTCCCCGTTAATAAGCTGTTTCGAGTGTGGCCAGGTGGGTCATTGAGCCGTCCACTGCGAAATGGTAGGTGAGAGGTCGAAGGATAGAGTTTGCATCTCTGCTCCGAAGGGACACGGAGATGCCTAATGTGGTTTTCGAGAATTTCGGCATGGTCGGAGTTCTCCGTGGTTACCTTTGCGGATCGTTGTACGCGCCATTTCTAGTTTTCATCTATGCATGTTTTCTTGTAATAAGTGCCTTTTGTCTCTTGATGGTTCAAACAATTGACTTGGTTGCGTTATCTGTTTGGTGATACTTGGCACTTGTTGATCGTGTTATGCCCTGCTTGTGGCATTATGATGGTTGTCGTTGAGCGCGTTTTCACGCCGTATATTTCTTCGCATTGCTTGTAACGTTTCGCCATTGGGTGCGAGTTTTCGGTTCTTGTGTATATCGTTGAGTTTTACTGGCGGGATATTGCATCTCCCTACTTTTTTTAAGTTTCGGGACGAAACTTCTTTTAAGGAGGGTAGTATGTAATATCCGCAATTTCGATTTCCGTTAATTTTCTTTTTTTGGCAGAAGTCCATCTTAGCGACTCTATTGTGACCATTTAGTCATTCTGAGAATGATTAATTCTACACTTTTTGTCATTCGAGTTCGTTTCAGTGTCGTTTTGCTGAGTTCCGTGTCCTTAAACGACTTTTCCACGTGTGAGTTCGACTTTGTAAAATCACCATTAATTCTTGGAAACTCCGAAATTTTTTAATCTTTTCAATATTATATAACATCAAGATATCTTTCCAATGGTTCAAACGGTGAGTCAATTGGAGTCCGGACGAAGGAGTTATGGTCGAAGTAGCTAAGACTGCACCATGTGCCTTTTGATGCTGGAGCGGGCTGTACCGCGGGCCGCGGCCCCTGCTGGCCTGGCCGTGGCACTAAGCTGATATGCTGGGCATTTTTTTTTTGCCGTGGTCCGCGGCACACTCAACCCGTGCCGCGCCACACAGTGCAGAATAGCCTATTTCTACACATTTTGTGAGAATCAAGCCCATTTCATCATTTTTCCTTCTTCCTCTCCTCCTGGGGCGATTTGTGGGCGATTTTTGGGCGGTTTATCTCAGGGAATTCATCTTATTCAAGTTCTTGGTGTGGATTAACAACATCTAATCCTTGTTCTTCGTCGGATCGAGGTAATTTCTTGAAATCTCCTAGAATTGACTTTCGAGATTTCCTTCTTGATTTTCGTTGTTCGTCCGATTTTCATGAATCGGTTGATGTTATTGAACATTATTAATCATGTTCTATGGGTTGTATATCCGTATTTCGAGTTTGTTCAAGTCGATTGATGATTCGAGTGTTCTTGGGAGTTATCGAGCGTTAAGTGTTCGATTAAATGCCCTAATGAGTTTTCCTTTGATAGTTTGGTGGAATTTCCGTTGTTATTGACCTTGATTCTCATTGTAATCGTATATTCATTGTTTTTTTGTTCCTTCCGGAGGATTATAGGTGCTCGAGGATTCCGGATTGAATCTCGTTTGGTGATTGATAATTCGTGTGGTGTTATTCTCGTAGTACTCGTGGTGCTATCGCGTTCTTAATAGTGTTCGGGGGTTCGGGGCTATTCGACTACATCCCATCCATCGTCTCATTGCGATCGTGGTTTCAAGGCAAGTATCTTGCCCATACGTTTCATGTTTCGTAGGCATAATTGTTGGTAAATGATTTCATGTAAAATCCGGATGTTTAATGAATGTTAAAAAGTATCGGTATGTTCTCGATAAATGTTGTCTTTCAACGATAACTCGGATGCTTCGTGAATAAGTGTGTTTTTGGCCTATGTGTGTTAACTTTGTTTGTTGAAAGACTTATGATCACATTTAGTGAATGTAATAAACCGTAATCAATTACCGAGGATTACGTGTTGTTATGTGTGCGTGTTCGGTGAAGATGTGACGGGTAATATTGGTTGTTACTCCTTTGAAAGGAGGTTGTGATGCTTAATGTTGCTTGGCTTGATAGTTGGTTATTGTTGTGTGCTTGTTTTATGTGATGTGCCTCCGGGTAGGATCGTTGAATCTCCGGGATCCATACTTGCTAGTATGAGTCGGGCGTGACCGTAGGGTTATCCATCGGATATGTCTTGCGGGGACTCCGAGGTTTGTGGTTTGTTAGCACGATGCCGGGGATAACTTGTGTGGTTATCCATCGGGTATGTCTTGCGGGGACTCCGAGGTTCATGGCTTGTTAGCGAGATGCTGGGATAACTTATGGTTGTGAGGTTATGAATGTATCTGTGCTTGTGGTCACGTGATTGTTGTTACGGTGACATGTGATTTGGTATGGCTTCCTATTAGGTTATTCAATCGGGTATGTTCTGCGGGAGCATCTGAGGTTCGTGACCTGTTAGCACGGGACGCGAATAATCCTTAGGAATATGTGTTTGATGATTTAGGTCGTGGACCCTGTGGTTTATGATTTGGGTCGTGGACCCTGTGTTTTATGATTTGGGTCGTGGACCCTGTGGTTTATGATTTGGGTCGTGGACCCTATGTTTCGTGATTTGGGTCTTGGACCCCGTGTTTTGTGAATTGGGTTGTGAACTCGTGTTTTATTATCGAAATTGTATTTTGGGAAAGATGATTTTGGGCCGCGTCCCCAAGCATTTTCGAAAGACTTGAAAATTCTTTAAACCCAAATGTTTTTAGAAACTCCCGAGATCGTAAAATGTTTTTACAAGATGTATATCGGGTTTACCCCTATATTTTGATTTAACCGTTTGATCAAGTGATTTACCTCAGGAAGTATGTTTATGATTTCTAAGTCCTTGGAGTATGATATGCATGGCTTGTATTCGTATTTTATACTTGCACTAGCAAAACAATGGAGTTTTGCTAACCCCCGAGTAAGCGGGGGGGTGGATGTCTGTCTTTGCATTCAGGTTTTGGGGAGCATAACACAGGGTCGGCATGAAGTGTCCTCATTTTTATCAAATGCAAGATGGTTTTCCAAAAGTCTCGATAACGATGTTGTACTACTTTTTGAAAGGTGATACTCAAGATCAACTAGTATTTCCAAAATCATTTTTTTTTCAAAGGTGGTTTTCGTTTTTAAGACCTATCGTTCCTGTTTGCGGTCCGGGAATGTATGTATAATGTTCGCACTTTCGTTAGGGTGTTAACCCCCGAGTTGTGATTGAATTGGTGGTGTGAGCACTGAGTCGTTCGCCACGCAATTGTTGTATTAGCCCTCGGCGAGAGCTGTGATGTTGATCTTTAACGTTGTCATTTCGTGGTGATTTGCGTGCTATCGCACATGTGCGATCTGTTAAAGCTTGGGTTTGTATGTTTGTGTAAATGTGTTATTGTTTCATGATGTTTTGTGATTATGTGCTGGCTATCGTTCGGGCCGTTGAGACCGCCGAATGGTGCCGTCGTTGCTGTGATGTTGATACGTGTGTTGCTTTATGATAGTAACCATCGTATGTGTTGCGTGTTATGATTTTCTGTTGTGCTGAGTTGGCATCTCCGGTTTGTTGTTTTTCGATGTTATATTCCATTGTACCTAGCAATCGTATATTCAGTATGCCGAGCCGAGGTGCTTCAAACGTATTGTGCCGGGGGCATGTACGTACAAATTGTTCGTCTCGTCAGTAACACATTTCAAGTGTGGACTCGAGGGACACAGAATTCAGTTTTGCGAATTGGTTATCGAGACTTCCGGAGTTCGCACTTTAGCACAGATATCAGGATCGGCTCTGAGAGGCCCATGGGACGATATTTTTTTATAAGAGGTCAAATGTAATACCCATATTGTTTTTTACTTCTGCATTTTCTCTTTCTCAATTCTATCGACTCGCCCGTGTTCGTTGATACTTTCTGAACTTGTTCTATATTTCGGTTTTTATCGTTCGAACGAGACGTGATCTTGTTTTGGATTGATCTGGTTATCGCTGTGACTTTTCCGAGTTCGGTTCGATTCTTGTGAACCTTGTTCGAAAGTAACATCTTTTGGTTTCTACCAGCTCTTTTAATGTCTTGAGTTGAAGTGTGAACTTTGGAGTCGTTGTTCGACCGTTGTCATTCGATCATTGTTGTTCGATCGCTATTGTTCGACCGTTGTTTTTCGATCGTAGGCGTTCGATCATGGTTTTTCGATCGTTGTTGTTCGATCATTTTTTTTCAATCGTTGTTGTTCGATCATGGTTTTTCGATCATTGTTGTTCGATCATTGTGGTTCGATCGTGGTTGTCAGACTGTTGTTGCCTGATATCGTACCACGGAGAATTATCGTTCCCCGTTAATAAGCTGTTTCGAGTGTGGCCAGGTGGGTCGCTGAGCCGTGCACTGCGAAATGGTAGGTGAGAGGTCGAAGGATAGAGTTTGCATCTCTGCTCCGAAGGGACACGGAGATGCCTAATGTGGTTTTCGAGAATTTCGGCATGGTCGGAGTTCTCCGTGGTTACCTTTGCGGATCGTTGTACGCGTCATTTCTAGTTTTCATCTATGCATGTTTTCTTGTAATAAGTGCCTTTTGTCTCTTGATGGTTCAAACAATTGACTTGGTTGCGTTATCCATTTGGTGATACTTGGCACTTGTTGATCGTGTTATGCCCTGCTTGTGGCATTATGATGGTTGTCGTTGAGCGCGTTTTCACGCCGTATATTTCTTCGCATTGCTTGTAACGTTTCGCCATTGGGTGCGAGTTTTCGGTTCTTGTGTATATCGTTGAGTTTTACTGGCGGGATATTGCATCTCCCTACTTTTTTTAAGTTTCGGGACGAAACTTCTTTTAAGGAGGGTAGTATGTAATATCCGCAATTTCGATTTCCGTTAATTTTCTTTTTTTGGCGGAAGTCCATCTTAACGACTCTATTGTGACCATTTAGTCATTCCGAGAATGATTAATTCTACACTTTTTGTCATTCGAGTTCGTTTCAGTGTCGTTTTGTTGAGTTCCGTGTCCTTAAACGACTTTTCCACGTGTGAGTTCGACTTTGTAAAATCACCATTAATTCTTGGAAACTCCACAATTTTTGAATATTTTCAATATTATATAACATCGAGATATCTTTCCAATGGTTCAAACGGTGAGTCAATCGGAGTCCGGACGAAGGAGTTATGGTCGAAGTAGCTAAGACTGCACCGTGTGCCTTTTGATGCTGGAGCGGGCTGTACCGCGGGCCGCGGCCCCTGCTGGCCGGGCCGTGGCACTAAGCTGATATGCTGGGCATTTTTTTTTTGCCGTGGGCCGCGGCACACTCAACCCATGCCGCGGCATACAGTGCAGAATAGCATATTTCTACAGATTTTGTGAGAATCAAGCCCATTTCATCATTTTTCCTTCTTCCTCTCCTCCTGGGGCGATTTGTGGGCGATTTTTGGGCGGTTTATCTCAGGGAATTCATCTTATTCAAGTTCTTGGTGTGGATTAACAACATCTAATCCTTGTTCTTCGTCGGATCGAGGTAATTTCTTGAAATCTCCTAGAATTGAATTTCGAGATTTCCTTCTTGATTTTCGTTGTTCGTACGATTTTCATGAATCGGTTGATGTTATTGAACATTATTAATCATGTTCTATGGGTTGTATATCCGTATTTCGAGTTTGTTCAAGTCGATTGATGATTCGAGTGTTCTTGGGAGTTATCGAGCGTTAAGTGTTCGATTAAATGCCCTAATGAGTTTTCCTTTGATAGTTTGGTGGAATTTCCGTTGTTTTTGACCTTGATTCTCATTGTAATCGTATCTTCATTGTTTTTTTGTTCCTTCCGGAGGATTATAGGTGCTCGAGGATTCCGGATTGAATCTCGTTTGGTGATTGATAATTCGTTTGGTGTTATTCTCGTAGTACTCGTGGTGCTATCGCGTTCTTAATAGTGTTCGGGGGTTCGGGGCTATTCGACTACATCCCATCCATCGTCTCATTGCGATCGTGGTTTCAAGGCAAGTATCTTGCCCATACGTTTCATGTTTCGTAGGCATAATTGTTGGTAAATGATTTTATGTAAAATCCGGATGTTTAATGAATGTTAAAAAGTATCGGTATGTTCTCGATAAATGTTGTCTTTCAACGATAACTCGGATGCTTCGTGAATAAGTGTGTTTTTGGCCTATGTGTGTTAACTTTGTTTGTTGAAAGACTTATGATCACATTTAGTGAATGTAATAAACCGTAATCAATTACCGAGGATTACGTGTTGTTATGTGTGCGTGTTCGGTGAAGATGTGACGGGTGATATTGGTTGTTACTCCTTTGAAAGGAGGTTGTGATGCTTAATGTTGCTTGGCTTGATAGTTGGTTATTGTTGTGTGCTTGTTTTATGTGATGTGCCTCCGGGTAGGATCGTTGAATCTCCGGGATCCATACTTGCTAGTATGAGTCGGGCGTGACCGTAGGGTTATCCATCGGATATGTCTTGCGGGGACTCCGAGGTTTGTGGTTTGTTAGCACGATGCCGGGGATAACTTGTGTGGTTATCCATCGGGTATGTCTTGCGGGGACTCCGAGGTTCATGGCTTGTTAGCGCGATGCTGGGATAACTTATGGTTGTGAGGTTATGAATGTATCTGTGCTTGTGGTCACGTGATTGTTGTTACGGTGACATGTGATTTGGTATGGCTTCCTATTAGGTTATTCAATCGGGTATGTTCTGCGGGAGCATCTGAGGTTCGTGACTTGTTAGCACGGGACGCGAATAATCCTTAGGAATATGTGTTTGATGATTTGGGTCGTGGACCCTGTGGTTTATGATTTGGGTCGTGGACCCTGTGGTTTATGATTTGGGTCGTGGACCCTGTGGTTTATGATTTGGGTCGTGGACCCTATGTTTCGTGATTTGGGTCTTGGACCCCGTGTTTTGTGAATTGGGTTGTGAACTCGTGTTTTATTATCGGAATTGTATTTTGGGAAAGATGATTTTGGGCCGCGTCCCCAAGCATTTTCGAAAGACTTGAAAATTCTTTAAACCCAAATGTATTTAGAAACTCCCGAGATCGTAAAATGTTTTTACAAGATGTATATCGGGTTTACCCCTATATTTTGATTTAACCGTTTGATCAAGTGATTTACCTCAGGAAGTATGTTTATGATTTCTAAGTCCTTGGAGTATGATATGCATGGCTTGTATTCGTATTTTATACTTGCACTAGCAAAACAATGGAGTTTTGCTAACCCCCGAGTAAGCGGGGGGGTGGATGTCTGTCTTTGCATTCATGTTTTGGGAGCATAACACGAGTCGGCATGAAGTGTCCTCATTTTTATCAAATGCAAGATGGTTTTCCAAAAGTCTCGATAACGATGTTGTACTACTTTTTGAAAGGTGATACTCAAGATCAACTAGTATTTCCAAAATCATTTTTTTCAAAGGTGGTTTTCGTTTTTAGACCTATCGTTCTGTTTGCGGTCCGGAATGTATGTATAATGTTCGCACTTTCGTTAGGGTGTTAACCCCGAGTTGTGATTGAATTGGTGGTGTGAGCCGAGTCGTTCGCCACGCAATTGTTGTATTAGCCCTCGGCGAGAGCTGTGATGTTGATCTTTAACGTTGTCATTTCGTGGTGATTTGCGTGCTATCGCACATGTGCGATCTGTTAAAGCTTGGGTTTGTATGTTTGTGTAAATGTGTTATTGTTTCATGATGTTTTGTGATTATGTGCTGACTATCGTTCGGGCCGTTGAGACCGCCGAATGGTGCCGTCGTTGCTGTGTTGTTGATACGTGTGTTGCTTTATGATAGTAACCATCGTATGTTTTGCGTGTTATGATTTTCTGTTGTGCTGAGTTGGCATCTCTGGTTTGTTGTTTTTCGATGTTATATTCCATTGTACCTAGCAATCGTATACTCAGTATGCCGAGCCGAGGTGCTTCAAACGTATTGCGCCGGGGGCATGTACGTACAAATTGTTCGTCTCGTCAGTAACACATTTCAAGTGTGGACTCGAGGGACACAGAATTCAATTTTGCGAATTGGTTATCGAGACTTCCGGAGTTCGCACTTTAGCAAAGATATCAGGATCGGCTCTGAGAGGCCCATGGGACGATATTTTTTTATAAGAGGTCAAATGTAATACCCATATTGTTTTTTACTTCTGCATTTTCTCTTTCTCAATTCTATCGACTCGCCCGTGTTCGTTGATACTTTCTGAACTTGTTCTATATTTCGGTTTTTATCGTTCGAACGAGACGTGATCTTGTTTTGGATTGATCTGGTTATCGCTGTGACTTTTCCGAGTTCGGTTCGATTCTTGTGAACCTTGTTCGAAAGTAACATCTTTTGGTTTCTACCAGCTCTTTTAATGTCTTGAGTTGAAGTGTGAACTTTGGAGTCGTTGTTCGACCGTTGTCATTCGATCATTGTTGTTCGATCGCTATTGTTCGACCGTTGTTTTTCGATCGTAGGCGTTCGATCTAGGTTTTTCGATCGTTGTTGTTCGATCATTTTTTTTCAATCGTTGTTGTTCGATCATGGTTTTTCGATCATTGTTGTTCGATCATTGTGGTTCGATCGTGGTTGTTAGACTGTTGTTGCCTGATATCGTACCACGGAGAATTATCGTTCCCCGTTAATAAGCTGTTTCGAGTGTGGCCAGGTGGGTCACTGAGCCGTGCACTGCGAAATGGTAGGTGAGAGGTCGAAGGATAGAGTTTGCATCTCTGCTCCGAAGGGACACGGAGATGCCTAATGTGGTTTTCGAGAATTTCGGCATGGTCGGAGTTCTCCGTGGTTACCTTTGCGGATCGTTGTACGCGTCATTTCTAGTTTTCATCTATGCATGTTTTCTTGTAATAAGTGCCTTTTGTCTCTTGATGGTTCAAACAATTGACTTGGTTGCGTTATCTGTTTGGTGATACTTGGCACTTGTTGATCGTGTTATGCCCTGCTTGTGGCATTATGATGGTTGTCGTTGAGCGCGTTTTCACGCCGTATATTTCTTCGCATTGCTTGTAACGTTTCGCCATTGGGTGCGAGTTTTCGGTTCTTGTGTATATCGTTGAGTTTTACTGGCGGGATATTGCATCTCCCTACTTTTTTTAAGTTTCGGGACGAAACTTCTTTTAAGGAGGGTAGTATGTAATATCCGCAATTTCGATTTCCGTTAATTTTCTTTTTTTGGCGGAAGTCCATCTTAACGACTCTATTGTGACCATTTAGTCATTCCGAGAATGATTAATTCTACACTTTTTGTCATTCGAGTTCGTTTCAGTGTCGTTTTGTTGAGTTCCGTGTCCTTAAACGACTTTTCCACGTGTGAGTTCGACTTTGTAAAATCACCATTAATTCTTGGAAACTCCAAAATTTTTGAATATTTTCAATATTATATAACATCGAGATATCTTTCCAATGGTTCAAACGGTGAGTCAATCGGAGTCCGGACGAAGGAGTTATGGTCAAGTAGCTAAGATCGCACCGTGTGCCTTTTGATCTTTGGGCCGGGTCATGCCGCGGGCCGCGGCCTGCCCGCCGGGCCGTGGCACTAAGCTGATATGCTGGGCATTTTTTTTTTGCCGTGGGCCGCGGCACACTCAACCCATGCCGCGGCATACAATGCAGAATAGCATATTTCTACAGATTTTGTGAGAATCAAGCCCATTTCATCATTTTTCCTTCTTCCTCTCCTCCTGGGGCGATTTGTGGGCGATTTTTGGGCGGTTTATCTCAGGGAATTCATCTTATTCAAGTTCTTGGTGTGGATTAACAACATCTAATCCTTGTTCTTCGTCGGATCGAGGTAATTTCTTGAAATCTCCTAGAATTGAATTTCGAGATTTCCTTCTTGATTTTCGTTGTTCGTACGATTTTCATGAATCGGTTGATGTTATTGAACATTATTAATCATGTTCTATGGGTTGTATATCCGTATTTCGAGTTTGTTCAAGTCGATTGATGATTCGAGTGTTCTTGGGAGTTATCGAGCGTTAAGTGTTCGATTAAATGCCCTAATGAGTTTTCCTTTGATAGTTTGGTGGAATTTCCGTTGTTTTTGACCTTGATTCTCATTGTAATCGTATCTTCATTGTTTTTGTTCCTTCCGGAGGATTATAGGTGCTCGAGGATTCGGATTGAATCTCGTTTGGTGATTGATAATTCGTTTGGTGTTATTCTCGTAGTACTCGTGGTGCTATCGCGTTCTTAATAGTGTTCGGGGGTTCGGGGCTATTCGACTACATCCCATCCATCGTCTCATTGCGATCGTGGTTTCAAGGCAAGTATCTTGCCCATACGTTTCATGTTTCGTAGGCATAATTGTTGGTAAATGATTTTATGTAAAATCCGGATGTTTAATGAATGTTAAAAAGTATCGGTATGTTCTCGATAAATGTTGTCTTTCAACGATAACTCGGATGCTTCGTGAATAAGTGTGTTTTTGGCCTATGTGTGTTAACTTTGTTTGTTGAAAGACTTATGATCACATTTAGTGAATGTAATAAACCGTAATCAATTACCGAGGATTACGTGTTGTTATGTGTGCGTGTTCGGTGAAGATGTGACGGGTGATATTGGTTGTTACTCCTTTGAAAGGAGGTTGTGATGCTTAATGTTGCTTGGCTTGATAGTTGGTTATTGTTGTGTGCTTGTTTTATGTGATGTGCCTCCGGGTAGGATCGTCGAATCTCCGGATCCATACTTGCTAGTATGAGTCGGGCGTGACCGTAGGGTTATCCATCGGATATGTCTTGCGGGGACTCCGAGGTTTTGGTTTGTTAGCACGATGCGGGATAACTTGTGTGGTTATCCATCGGGTATGTCTTGCGGGGACTCGAGGTTCATGGCTTGTTAGCGCGATCTTTGGGATAACTTATGGTTGTGAGGTTATGAATGTATACGTGCTTGTGGTCACGTGATTGTTGTTACGGTGACATGTGATTTGGTATGGCTTCCTATTAGGTTATTCAATCGGGTATGTTCGCGGGAGCATCGAGGTTCGTGACCGGTTAGCACGGACGCGAATAATCCTTAGGAATATCTGTTTGATGATTTAGGTCGAGGACCCGGTGGTTTATGATTTGGGTCGTGGACCCAGTGTTGTATGATTTGGGTCGTGGACCCTGTGGTTTATGATTTGGGTCGTGGACCCTATGTTTCGTGATTTGGGTCTTGGACCCCGTGTTTTGTGAATTGGGTTGTGAACTCGTGTTTTATTATCGGAATTGTATTTTGGGAAAGATGATTTTGGGCCGCGTCCCCAAGCATTTTCGAAAGACTTGAAAATTCTTTAAACCCAAATGTATTTAGAAACTCCCGAGATCGTAAAATGTTTTTACAAGATGTATATCGGGTTTACCCCTATATTTTGATTTAACCGTTTGATCAAGTGATTTACCTCAGGAAGTATGTTTATGATTTCTAAGTCCTTGGAGTATGATATGCATGGCTTGTATTCGTATTTTATACTTGCACTAGCAAAACAATGGAGTTTTGCTAACCCCCAAGTAAGCGGGGGGGTGGATGTCTGTCTTTGCATTCAGGTTTTGGGGAGCATAACACAGGGTCGGCATGAAGTGTCCTCATTTTTATCAAATGCAAGATGGTTTTCCAAAAGTCTCGATAACGATGTTGTACTACTTTTTGAAAGGTGATACTCAAGATCAACTAGTATTTCCAAAATCATTTTTTTTTCAAAGGTGGTTTTCGTTTTTTAGACCTATCGTTCCTGTTTGCGGTCCGGGAATGTATGTATAATGTTCGCACTTTCGTTAGGGTGTTAACCCCCGAGTTGTGATCGAATTGGTGGTGTGAGCACTGAGTCGTTCGCCACGCAATTGTTTTATTAGCCCTCGGCGAGAGCTGTGATGTTGATCTTTAACGTTGTCATTTCGTGGTGATTTGCGTGCTATCGCACATGTGCGATCTGTTAAAGCTTGGGTTTGTATGTTTGTGTAAATGTGTTATTGTTTCATGATGTTTTGTGATTATGTGCTGACTATCGTTCGGGCCGTTGAGACCGCCGAATGGTGCCGTCGTTGCTGTGTTGTTGATACGTGTGTTGCTTTATGATAGTAACCATCGTATGTTTTGCGTGTTATGATTTTCTGTTGTGCTGAGTTGGCATCTCTGGTTTGTTGTTTTTCGATGTTATATTCCATTGTACCTAGCAATCGTATACTCAGTATGCCGAGCCGAGGTGCTTCAAACGTATTGCGCCGGGGGCATGTACGTACAAATTGTTCGTCTCGTCAGTAACACATTTCAAGTGTGGACTCGAGGGACACAGAATTCAATTTTGCGAATTGGTTATCGAGACTTCCGGAGTTCGCACTTTAGCAAAGATATCAGGATCGGCTCTGAGAGGCCCATGGGACGATATTTTTTTATAAGAGGTCAAATGTAATACCCATATTGTTTTTTACTTCTGCATTTTCTCTTTCTCAATTCTATCGACTCGCCCGTGTTCGTTGATACTTTCTGAACTTGTTCTATATTTCGGTTTTTATCGTTCGAACGAGACGTGATCTTGTTTTGGATTGATCAGTTATCATTGTGACTTTTCCGAGTTCGGTTCGATTCTTGTGAACCTTGTTCGAAAGTAACATCTTTTGGTTTCTGGCTCTTTTAATGTCTTGAGTTGAAGTGTGAACTTTGGAGTCGTTGTTCGACCGTTGTCATTCGATCATTGTTGTTCGATCGCTATTGTTCGACCGTTGTTTTTCGATCGTAGGCGTTCGATCTAGGTTTTTCGATCGTTGTTGTTCGATCATTTTTTTTCAATCGTTGTTGTTCGATCATGGTTTTTCGATCATTGTTGTTCGATCATTGTGGTTCGATCGTGGTTGTTAGACTGTTGTTGCCTGATATCGTACCACGGAGAATTATCGTTCCCGTTAATAAGTTGTTTCGAGTGTGGCCAGGTGGGTCACTGAGCCGTGCACTGCGAAATGGTAGGTGAGAGGTCGAAGGATAGAGTTTGCATCTCTGCTCCGAAGGGACACGGAGATGCCTAATGTGGTTTTCGAGAATTTCGGCATGGTCGGAGTTCTCCGTGGTTACCTTTGCGGATCGTTGTACGCGTCATTTCTAGTTTTCATCTATGCATGTTTTCTTGTAATAAGTGCCTTTTGTCTCTTGATGGTTCAAACAATTGACTTGGTTGCGTTATCTGTTTGGTGATACTTGGCACTTGTTGATCGTGTTATGCCCTGCTTGTGGCATTATGATGGTTGTCGTTGAGCGCGTTTTCACGCCGTATATTTCTTCGCATTGCTTGTAACGTTTCGCCATTGGGTGCGAGTTTTCGGTTCTTGTGTATATCGTTGAGTTTTACTGGCGGGATATTGCATCTCCCTACTTTTTTTAAGTTTCGGGACGAAACTTCTTTTAAGGAGGGTAGTATGTAATATCCGCAATTTCGATTTCCGTTAATTTTCTTTTTTTGGCGGAAGTCCATCTTAACGACTCTATTGTGACCATTTAGTCATTCCGAGAATGATTAATTCTACACTTTTTGTCATTCGAGTTCGTTTCAGTGTCGTTTTGTTGAGTTCCGTGTCCTTAAACGACTTTTCCACGTGTGAGTTCGACTTTGTAAAATCACCATTAATTCTTGGAAACTCCAAAATTTTTGAATATTTTCAATATTATATAACATCGAGATATCTTTCCAATGGTTCAAACGGTGAGTCAATCGGAGTCCGGACGAAGGAGTTATGGTCGAAGTAGCTAAGACTGCACCGTGTGCCTTTTGATCTTTGGAGCGGGTGTCAGGCGGGCGCCTCGCTGGCCGGGCCGTGGCACTAAGCTGATATGCTGGGCATTTTTTTTTTGCCGTGGGCCGCGGCACACTCAACCCATGCCGCGGCATACAATGCAGAATAGCATATTTCTACAGATTTTGTGAGAATCAAGCCCATTTCATCATTTTTCCTTCTTCCTCTCCTCCTGGGGCGATTTGTGGGCGATTTTTGGGCGGTTTATCTCAGGGAATTCATCTTATTCAAGTTCTTGGTGTGGATTAACAACATCTAATCCTTGTTCTTCGTCGGATCGAGGTAATTTCTTGAAATCTCCTAGAATTGAATTTCGAGATTTCCTTCTTGATTTTCGTTGTTAAATCGATTTTCATGAATCGGTTGATGTTATTGAACATTATTAATCATGTTCTATGGGTTGTATATCCGTATTTCGAGTTTGTTCAAGTCGATTGATGATTCGAGTGTTCTTGGGAGTTATCGAGCGTTAAGTGTTCGATTAAATGCCCTAATGAGTTTTCCTTTGATAGTTTGGTGGAATTTCCGTTGTTTTTGACCTTGATTCTCATTGTAATCGTATCTTCATTGTTTTTTTGTTCCTTCCGGAGGATTATAGGTGCTCGAGGATTCCGGATTGAATCTCGTTTGGTGATTGATAATTCGTTTGGTGTTATTCTCGTAGTACTCGTGGTGCTATCGCGTTCTTAATAGTGTTCGGGGGTTCGGGGCTATTCGACTACATCCCATCCATCGTCTCATTGCGATCGTGGTTTCAAGGCAAGTATCTTTCCCATACGTTTCATGTTTCGTAGGCATAATTGTTGGTAAATCATTTTATGTAAAATCCGGATGTTTAATGAATGTCAAAAGTATCGGTATGTTCTCGATAAATGTTGTCTTTCAACGATAACTCGGATTCTTCGTGAATAAGTGTGATTTTGGCCTATATGTGTTAACTTTGTTTGTTGAAAGACTTATGATCACATTTAGTGAATGTAATAAACCGTAATCAATTACCGAGGATTACGTGTTGTTATGTGTGCGTGTTCGGTGAAGATGTGACGGGTGATATTGGTTGTTACTCCTTTGAAAGGAGGTTGTGATGCTTAATGTTGCTTGGCTTGATAGTTGGTTATTGTTGTGTGCTTGTTTTATGTGATGTGCCTCCGGGTAGGATCGTCGAATCTCCGGGATCCATACTTGCTAGTATGAGTCGGGCGTGACCGTAGGGTTATCCATCGGATATGTCTTGCGGGGACTCCGAGGTTTCTGGTTTGTTAGCACGATGCCGGGGATAACTTGTGTGGTTATCCATCGGGTATGTCTTGCGGGGACTCCGAGGTTCATGGCTTGTTAGCGCGATGCTGGGATAACTTATGGTTGTGAGGTTATGAATGTATCTGTGCTTGTGGTCACGTGATTGTTGTTACGGTGACATGTGATTTGGTATGGCTTCCTATTAGGTTATTCAATCGGGTATGTTCTGCGGGAGCATCTGAGGTTCGTGACCAGTTAGCACGGGACGCGAATAATCCTTAGGAATATGTGTTTGATGATTTAGGTCGTGGACCCTGTGGTTTATGATTTGGGTCGTGGACCCTGTGTTTTATGATTTGGGTCGTGGACCCTGTGGTTTATGATTTGGGTCGTGGACCCTATGTTTCGTGATTTGGGTCTTGGACCCCGTGTTTTGTGAATTGGGTTGTGAACTCGTGTTTTATTATCGGAATTGTATTTTGGGAAAGATGATTTTGGGCCGCGTCCCCAAGCATTTTCGAAAGACTTGAAAATTCTTTAAACCCAAATGTATTTAGAAACTCCCGAGATCGTAAAATGTTTTTACAAGATGTATATCGGGTTTACCCCTATATTTTGATTTAACCGTTTGATCAAGTGATTTACCTCAGGAAGTATGTTTATGATTTCTAAGTCCTTGGAGTATGATATGCATGGCTTGTATTCGTATTTTATACTTGCACTAGCAAAACAATGGAGTTTTGCTAACCCCCAAGTAAGCGGGGGGGTGGATGTCTGTCTTTGCATTCAGGTTTTGGGGAGCATAACACAGGGTCGGCATGAAGTGTCCTCATTTTTATCAAATGCAAGATGGTTTTCCAAAAGTCTCGATAACGATGTTGTACTACTTTTTGAAAGGTGATACTCAAGATCAACTAGTATTTCCAAAATCATTTTTTTTTCAAAGGTGGTTTTCGTTTTTTAGACCTATCGTTCCTGTTTGCGGTCCGGGAATGTATGTATAATGTTCGCACTTTCGTTAGGGTGTTAACCCCCGAGTTGTGATCGAATTGGTGGTGTGAGCACTGAGTCGTTCGCCACGCAATTGTTTTATTAGCCCTCGGCGAGAGCTGTGATGTTGATCTTTAACGTTGTCATTTCGTGGTGATTTGCGTGCTATCGCACATGTGCGATCTGTTAAAGCTTGGGTTTGTACGTTTGTGTAAATGTGTTATTGTTTCATGATGTTTTGTGATTATGTGCTGGCTATCGTTCGGGCCGTTGAGACCGCCGAATGGTGTCGTCGTTGCTGTGTTGTTGATACGTGTGTTGCTTTATGATAGTAACCATCGTATGTTTTGCGTGTTATGATTTTCTGTTGTGCTGAGTTGGCATCTCTGGTTTGTTGTTTTTCGATGTTATATTCCATTGTACCTAGCAATCGTATACTCAGTATGCCGAGCCGAGGTGCTTCAAACGTATTGTGCCGGGGGCATGTACGTACAAATTGTTCGTCTCGTCAGTAACACATTTCAAGTGTGGACTCGAGGGACACAGAATTCAATTTTGCGAATTGGTTATCGAGACTTCCGGAGTTCGCACTTTAGCACAGATATCAGGATCGGCTCTGAGAGGCCCATGGGACGATATTTTTTTATAAGAGGTCAAATGTAATACCCATATTGTTTTTTACTTCTGCATTTTCTCTTTCTCAATTCTATCGACTCGCCCGTGTTCGTTGATACTTTCTGAACTTGTTCTATGTTTCGGTTTTTATCGTTCGAACGAGTCGTGATCTTGTTTTGGATTGATCTGGTTATCACTGTGACTTTTCGGAGTTCGGTTCGATTCTTGTGAACCTTGTTCGAAAGTAACATCTTTTGGTTTCTACCAGCTCTTTTAATGTCTTGAGTTGAAGTGTGAACTTTGGAGTCGTTGTTCGACCGTTGTCATTCGATCATTGTTGTTCGATCGCTATTGTTCGACCGTTGTTTTTCGATCGTAGGCGTTCGATCTAGGTTTTTCGATCGTTGTTGTTCGATCATTTTTTTTCAATCGTTGTTGTTCGATCATTGTTGTTCGATAGTGGTTGTTAGAATTTGTTGTTGCACGATATCGTACCACGTAGAATTATCGTTCCCGTTAATAATTTGTTTGAGTGTGGCGGGTGGGTCAGGCCGTGCACCGCGAAATGGTAGGTGAGAGGTCGAAGGATAGAGTTTGCATCTCTGCTCCGAAGGACACGGAGATGCCTAATGTGGTTTTCGAGAATTTCGGCATGGTCGGAGTTCTCCGTGGTTACCTTTGCGGATCGTTGTACGCGTCATTTCTAGTTTTCATCTATGCATGTTTTCTTGTAATAAGTGCCTTTTGTCTCTTGATGGTTCAAACAATTGACTTGGTTGCGTTATCTGTTTGGTGATACTTGGCACTTGTTGATCGTGTTATGCCACTTGTGGCATTATGATGGTTGTCGTTGAGCGCGTTTTCACGCCGTATATTTCTTCGCATTGCTTGTAACGTTTCGCCATTGGGTGCGAGTTTTCGGTTCTTGTGTATATCGTTGAGTTTTCCTGGCGGGATATTGCATCTCCCTACTTGTTTTAAGTTTCGGGACGAAACTTCTTTTAAGGAGGGTAGTATGTAATATC
This sequence comes from Orobanche coerulescens, assembly GCA_033398695.1. Taxonomy (NCBI): domain Eukaryota; kingdom Viridiplantae; phylum Streptophyta; class Magnoliopsida; order Lamiales; family Orobanchaceae; genus Orobanche; species Orobanche coerulescens. The sequence continues at coordinate 101,802,669 of CM065813.1, read as the reverse complement.
CGCAATTTCGATTTCCGTTAATTTTCTTTTTTTGGCGGAAGTCCATCTTAACGACTCTATTGTGACCATTTAGTCATTCCGAGAATGATTAATTCTACACTTTTTGTCATTCGAGTTCGTTTCAGTGTCGTTTTGTTGAGTTCCGTGTCCTTAAACGACTTTTCCACGTGTGAGTTCGACTTTGTAAAATCACCATTAATTCTTGGAAACTCCAAAATTTTTGAATATTTTCAATATTATATAACATCGAGATATCTTTCCAATGGTTCAAACGGTGAGTCAATCGGAGTCCGGACGAAGGAGTTATGGTCGAAGTAGCTAAGACTGCACCGTGTGCCTTTTGATGCTGGAGCGGGCTGTACCGCGGGCCGCGGCCCCTGCTGGCCGGGCCGTGGCACTAAGCTGATATGCTGGGCATTTTTTTTTTGCCGTGGGCCGCGGCACACTCAACCCATGCCGCGGCATACAGTGCAGAATAGCATATTTCTACAGATTTTGTGAGAATCAAGCCCATTTCATCATTTTTCCTTCTTCCTCTCCTCCTGGGGCGATTTGTGGGCGATTTTTGGGCGGTTTATCTCAGGGAATTCATCTTATTCAAGTTCTTGGTGTGGATTAACAACATCTAATCCTTGTTCTTCGTCGGATCGAGGTAATTTCTTGAAATCTCCTAGAATTGAATTTCGAGATTTCCTTCTTGATTTTCGTTGTTCGTCCGATTTTCATGAATCGGTTGATGTTATTGAATATTATTAATCATGTTCTATGGGTTGTATATCCGTATTTCGAGTTTGTTCAAGTCGATTGATGATTCGAGTGTTCTTGGGAGTTATCGAGCGTTAAGTGTTCGATTAAATGCCCTAATGAGTTTTCCTTTGATAGTTTGGTGGAATTTCCGTTGTTTTTGACCTTGATTCTCATTGTAATCGTATCTTCATTGTTTTTTTGTTCCTTCCGGAGGATTATAGGTGCTCGAGGATTCCGGATTGAATCTCGTTTGGTGATTGATAATTCGTGTGGTGTTATTCTCGTAGTACTCGTGGTGCTATCGCGTTCTTAATAGTGTTCGGGGGTTCGGGGCTATTCGACTACATCCCATCCATCGTCTCATTGTGATCGTGGTTTCAAGGCAAGTATCTTGCCCATACGTTTCATGTTTCGTAGGCATAATTGTTGGTAAATGATTTTATGTAAAATCCGGATGTTTAATGAATGTTAAAAAGTATCGGTATGTTCTCGATAAATGTTGTCTTTCAACGATAACTCGGATGCTTCGTGAATAAGTGTGTTTTTGGCCTATGTGTGTTAACTTTGTTTGTTGAAAGACTTATGATCACATTTAGTGAATGTAATAAACCGTAATCAATTACCGAGGATTACGTGTTGTTATGTGTGCGTGTTCGGTGAAGATGTGACGGGTGATATTGGTTGTTACTCCTTTGAAAGGAGGTTGTGATGCTTAATGTTGCTTGGCTTGATAGTTGGTTATTGTTGTGTGCTTGTTTTATGTGATGTGCCTCCGGGTAGGATCGTCGAATCTCCGGGATCCATACTTGCTAGTATGAGTCGGGCGTGACCGTAGGGTTATCCATCGGATATGTCTTGCGGGGACTCCGAGGTTTCTGGTTTGTTAGCACGATGCCGGGGATAACTTGTGTGGTTATCCATCGGGTATGTCTTGCGGGGACTCCGAGGTTCATGGCTTGTTAGCGCGATGCTGGGATAACTTATGGTTGTGAGGTTATGAATGTATCTGTGCTTGTGGTCACGTGATTGTTGTTACGGTGACATGTGATTTGGTATGGCTTCCTATTAGGTTATTCAATCGGGTATGTTCTGCGGGAGCATCTGAGGTTCGTGACCAGTTAGCACGGGACGCGAATAATCCTTAGGAATATGTGTTTGATGATTTAGGTCGTGGACCCTGTGGTTTATGATTTGGGTCGTGGACCCCGTGTTTTTTGATTTGGGTCGTGGACCCTGTGGTTTATGATTTGGGTCGTGGACCCTATGTTTCGTGATTTGGGTCTTGGACCCCGTGTTTGGTGAATTGGGTTGTGAACTCGTGTTTTATTATCGGAATTGTATTTTGGGAAAGATGATTTTGGGCCGCGTCCCCAAGCATTTTCGAAAGACTTGAAAATTCTTTAAACCCAAATGTATTTAGAAACTCCGAGATCGTAAAATGTTTTTACAAGATGTATATCGGGTTTACCCCTATATTTTGATTTAACCGTTTGATCAAGTGATTTACCTCAGGAAGTATGTTTATGATTTCTAAGTCCTTGGAGTATGATATGCATGGCTTGTATTCGTATTTTATACTTGCACTAGCAAAACAATGGAGTTTTGCTAACCCCCAAGTAAGCGGGGGGGTGGATGTCTGTCTTTGCATTCAGGTTTTGGGGAGCATAACACAGGGTCGGCATGAAGTGTCCTCATTTTTATCAAATGCAAGATGGTTTTCCAAAAGTCTCGATAACGATGTTGTACTACTTTTTGAAAGGTGATACTCAAGATCAACTAGTATTTCCAAAATCATTTTTTTTTCAAAGGTGGTTTTCGTTTTTTAGACCTATCGTTCTGTTTGCGGTCCGGGAATGTATGTATAATGTTCGCACTTTCGTTAGGGTGTTAACCCCCGAGTTGTGATCGAATTGGTGGTGTGAGCACTGAGTCGTTCGCCACGCAATTGTTTTATTAGCCCTCGGCGAGAGCTGTGATGTTGATCTTTAACGTTGTCATTTCGTGGTGATTTGCGTGCTATCGCACATGTGCGATCTGTTAAAGCTTGGGTTTGTACGTTTGTGTAAATGTGTTATTGTTTCATGATGTTTTGTGATTATGTGCTGGCTATCGTTCGGGCCGTTGAGACCGCCGAATGGTGTCGTCGTTGCTGTGTTGTTGATACGTGTGTTGCTTTATGATAGTAACCATCGTATGTTTTGCGTGTTATGATTTTCTGTTGTGCTGAGTTGGCATCTCTGGTTTGTTGTTTTTCGATGTTATATTCCATTGTACCTAGCAATCGTATACTCAGTATGCCGAGCCGAGGTGCTTCAAACGTATTGTGCCGGGGGCATGTACGTACAAATTGTTCGTCTCATCAGTAACACATTTCAAGTGTGGACTCGAGGGACACAGAATTCAATTTTGCGAATTGGTTATCGAGACTTCCGGAGTTCGCACTTTAGCACAGATATCAGGATCGGCTCTGAGAGGCCCATGGGACGATATTTTTTTATAAGAGGTCAAATGTAATACCCATATTGTTTTTTACTTCTGCATTTTCTCTTTCTCAATTCTATCGACTCGCCCGTGTTCGTTGATACTTTCTGAACTTGTTCTATATTTCGGTTTTTATCGTTCGAACGAGACGTGATCTTGTTTTGGATTGATCTGGTTATCGCTGTGACTTTTCCGAGTTTGGTTCGATTCTTGTGAACCTTGTTCGAAAGTAACATCTTTTGGTTTCTACCAGCTCTTTTAATGTCTTGAGTTGAAGTGTGAACTTTGGAGTCGTTGTTCGACCGTTGTCATTCGATCATTGTTGTTCGATCGCTATTGTTCGACCGTTGTTTTTCGATCGTAGGCGTTCGATCTAGGTTTTTCGATCGTTGTTGTTCGATCATTTTTTTTCAATCGTTGTTGTTCGATCATTGTTGTTCGATCGTGGTTGTTAGATCGTTGTTGCACGATATCGTACCACGTAGAATTATCGTTCCCGTTAATAAGGCTTTGAGTGTGGCGGGTGGGTCACCGAGCTGCACCGCGAAATGGTAGGTGAGAGGTCGAAGGATAGAGTTTGCATCTCTGCTCGAAGGGACACGGAGATGCCTAATGTGGTTTTCGAGAATTTCGGCATGGTCGGAGTTCTCCGTGGTTACCTTTGCGGATCGTTGTACGCGTCATTTCTAGTTTTCATCTATGCATGTTTTCTTGTAATAAGTGCCTTTTGTCTCTTGATGGTTCAAACAATTGACTTGGTTGCGTTATCTGTTTGGTGATACTTGGCACTTGTTGATCGTGTTATGCCCTGCTTGTGGCATTATGATGGTTGTCGTTGAGCGCGTTTTCACGCCGTATATTTCTTCGCATTGCTTGTAACGTTTCGCCATTGGGTGCGAGTTTTCGGTTCTTGTGTATATCGTTGAGTTTTACTGGCGGGATATTGCATCTCACTAATTTTTTTAAGTTTCGTGACGAAACTTCTTTTAAGGAGGGTAGTATGTAATATCCGCAATTTCGATTTCCTTTAATTTTCTTTTTTGGCGGAAGTCCATCTTAACGACTCTATTGTGACCATTTAGTCATTCCGAGAATGATTAATTCTACACTTTTGTCATTCGAGTTCGTTTCGGTGTCGTTTTGTTGAGCTCCGTGTCCTTAAACGACTTTTCCACGTGTGAGTTCGACTTTGTAAAATCACCATTAATTCTTGGAAACTCCAAAATTTTTGAATATTTTCAATATTATATAACATCGAGATATCTTTCCAATGGTTCAAACGGTGAGTCAATCGGAGTCCGGACGAAGGAGTTATGGTCGAAGTAGCTAAGATCGCACCGTGTGCCTTTTGATCTTTGGGCGGGGGCATGCAGCGGGCCGCGGCCTGGCGGCCGGCCGTGGCACTAAGCTGATATGCTGGGCATTTTTTTGCCGTGGGCCGCGGCACACTCAACCCATGCCGCGGCATACGGTGCAGAATAGCATATTTCTACTGATTTTGTGAGAATCAAGCCCATTTCATCATTTTTCCTTCTTCCTCTCCTCCTGGGGCGATTTGTGGGCGATTTTTGGGCGGTTTATCTCAGGGAATTCATCTTATTCAAGTTCTTGGTGTGGATTAACAACATCTAATCCTTGTTCTTCGTCGGATCGAGGTAATTTCTTGAAATCTCCTAGAATTGAATTTAGAGCTTTCCTTCTTGATTTTCGTTGTTCGTCCGATTTTCATGAATCGGTTGATGTTATTGAATATTATTAATCATGTTCTATGGGTTGTATATCCGTATTTCGAGTTTGTTCAAGTCGATTGATGATTCGAGTGTTCTTGGGAGTTATCGAGCGTTAAGTGTTCGATTAAATGCCCTAATGAGTTTTCCTTTGATAGTTTGGTGGAATTTCCGTTGTTTTTGACCTTGATTCTCATTGTAATCGTATCTTCATTGTTTTTTTGTTCCTTCCGGAGGATTATAGGTGCTCGAGGATTCCGGATTGAATCTCGTTTGGTGATTGATAATTCGTGTGGTGTTATTCTCGTAGTACTCGTGGTGCTATCGCGTTCTTAATAGTGTTCGGGGGTTCGGGGCTATTCGACTACATCCCATCCATCGTCTCATTGTGATCGTGGTTTCAAGGCAAGTATCTTGCCCATACGTTTCATGTTTCGTAGGCATAATTGTTGGTAAATGATTTTATGTAAAATCCGGATGTTTAATGAATGTTAAAAAGTATCGGTATGTTCTCGATAAATGTTGTCTTTCAACGATAACTCGGATGCTTCGTGAATAAGTGTGTTTTTGGCCTATGTGTGTTAACTTTGTTTGTTGAAAGACTTATGATCACATTTAGTGAATGTAATAAACCGTAATCAATTACCGAGGATTACGTGTTGTTATGTGTGCGTGTTCGGTGAAGATGTGACGGGTAATATTGGTTGTTACTCCTTTGAAAGGAGGTTGTGATGCTTAATGTTGCTTGGCTTGATAGTTGGTTATTGTTGTGTGCTTGTTTTATGTGATGTGCCTCCGGGTAGGATCGTTGAATCTCCGGGATCCATACTTGCTAGTATGAGTCGGGCGTGACCGTAGGGTTATCCATCGGATATGTCTTGCGGGGACTCCGAGGTTTGTGGTTTGTTAGCACGATGCCGGGGATAACTTGTGTGGTTATCCATCGGGTATGTCTTGCGGGGACTCCGAGGTTCATGGCTTGTTAGCGCGATGCTGGGATAACTTATGGTTGTGAGGTTATGAATGTATCTGTGCTTGTGGTCACGTGATTGTTGTTACGGTGACATGTGATTTGGTATGGCTTCCTATTAGGTTATTCAATCGGGTATGTTCTGCGGGAGCATCTGAGGTTCGTGACCAGTTAGCACGGGACGCGAATAATCCCTAGGAATATGTGTTTGATGATTTAGGTCGTGGACCCTGTGGTTTATGATTTGGGTCGTGGACCCTGTGTTTTATGATTTGGGTCGTGGACCTGTGGTTTATGATTTGGGTCGTGGACCCTATGTTTCGTGATTTGGGTCTTGGACCCCGTGTTTTGTGAATTGGGTTGTGAACTCGTGTTTTATTATCGGAATTGTATTTTGGGAAAGATGATTTTGGGCCGCGTCCCCAAGCATTTTCGAAAGACTTGAAAATTCTTTAAACCCAAATGTTTTTAGAAACTCCCGAGATCGTAAAATGTTTTTACAAGATGTATATCGGGTTTACCCCTATATTTTGATTTAACCGTTTTATCAAGTGATTTACCTCAGGAAGTATGTTTATGATTTCTAAGTCCTTGGAGTATGATATGCATGGCTTGTATTCGTATTTTATACTTGCACTAGCAAAACAATGGAGTTTTGCTAACCCCCGAGTAAGCGGGGGGGTGGATGTCTGTCTTTGCATTCCGGTTTTGGGGCGCCTACCACCGGGTCGGCTTTAAGTGTCCTCATTTTTATCAAATGCAAGATGGTTTTCCAAAAGTCTCGATAACGATGTTGTACTACTTTTTGAAAGGTGATACTCAAGATCAACTAGTATTTCCAAAATCATTTTTTTTTCAAAGGTGGTTTTCGTTTTTTAGACCTATCGTTCCTGTTTGCGGTCCGGGAATGTATGTATAATGTTCGCACTTTCGTTAGGGTGTTAACCCCCGAGTTGTGATCGAATTGGTGGTGTGAGCCGAGTCGGTTCGCCACGCAATTGTTTTATTAGCCCTCGGCGAGAGCTGTGATGTTGATCTTTAACGTTGTCATTTCGTGGTGATTTGCGTGCTATCGCACATGTGCGATCTGTTAAAGCTTGGGTTTGTACGTTTGTGTAAATGTGTTATTGTTTCATGATGTTTTGTGATTATGTCGGCTATCGTTCGGGCCGTTGAGACCGCCGAATGGTGTAAATCGTTCTTTGTGTTGTTGATACGTGTGTTGCTTTATGATAGTAACCATCGTATGTTTTGCGTGTTATGATTTTACATTTGTCTTTGAGTTGGCATCTCTGGTTTGTTGTTTTTCGATGTTATATTCCATTGTACCTAGCAATCGTATACTCAGTATGCCGAGCCGAGGTGCTTCAAACGTATTGTGCCGGGGGCATGTACGTACAAATTGTTCGTCTCGTCAGTAACACATTTCAAGTGTGGACTCGAGGGACACAGAATTCAATTTTGCGAATTGGTTATCGAGACTTAGGAGTTCGCACTTTAGCACAGATATCGGGATCGGCTCGAGAGGCCCATGGGACGATATTTTTATAAGAGGTCAAATGTAATACCCATATTGTTTTTTACTTCTGCATTTTCTCTTTCTCAATTCTATCGACTCGCCCGTGTTCGTTGATACTTTCTGAACTTGTTCTATATTTCGGTTTTTATCGTTCGAACGAGACGTGATCTTGTTTTGGATTGATCTGGTTATCGCTGTGACTTTTCCGAGTTTGGTTCGATTCTTGTGAACCTTGTTCGAAAGTAACATCTTTTGGTTTCTACCAGCTCTTTTAATGTCTTGAGTTGAAGTGTGAACTTTGGAGTCGTTGTTCGACCGTTGTCATTCGATCATTGTTGTTCGATCGCTATTGTTCGACCGTTGTTTTTCGATCGTAGGCGTTCGATCTAGGTTTTTCGATCGTTGTTGTTCGATCATTTTTTTTCAATCGTTGTTGTTCGATCATTGTTGTTCGATCGTGGTTGTTAGACTGTTGTTGCCTGATATCGTACCACGTAGAATTATCGTTCCCCGTTAATAAGCTGTTTCGAGTGTGGCCAGGTGGGTCACTGAGCCGTGCACTGCGAAATGGTAGGTGAGAGGTCGAAGGATAGAGTTTGCATCTCTGCTCCGAAGGGACACGGAGATGCCTAATGTGGTTTTCGAGAATTTCGGCATGGTCGGAGTTCTCCGTGGTTACCTTTGCGGATCGTTGTACGCGTCATTTCTAGTTTTCATCTATGCATGTTTTCTTGTAATAAGTGCCTTTTGTCTCTTGATGGTTCAAACAATTGACTTGGTTGCGTTATCTGTTTGGTGATACTTGGCACTTGTTGATCGTGTTATGCCCTGCTTGTGGCATTATGATGGTTGTCGTTGAGCGCGTTTTCACGCCGTATATTTCTTCGCATTGCTTGTAACGTTTCGCCATTGGGTGCGAGTTTTCGGTTCTTGTGTATATCGTTGAGTTTTCCTGGCGGGATATTGCATCTCCCTACTTGTTTTAAGTTTCGGGACGAAACTTCTTTTAAGGAGGGTAGTATGTAATATCCGCAATTTCGATTTCCGTTAATTTTCTTTTTTTGGCGGAAGTCCATCTTAACGACTCTATTGTGACCATTTAGTCATTCCGAGAATGATTAATTCTACACTTTTTGTCATTCGAGTTCGTTTCAGTGTCGTTTTGTTGAGTTCCGTGTCCTTAAACGACTTTTCCACGTGTGAGTTCGACTTTGTAAAATCACCATTAATTCTTGGAAACTCCAAAATTTTTGAATATTTTCAATATTATATAACATCGAGATATCTTTCCAATGGTTCAAACGGTGAGTCAATCGGAGTCCGGACGAAGGAGTTATGGTCGAAGTAGCTAAGATCGCACCGTGTGCCTTTTGATCTTTGGGCGGGTCATGCCGCGGGCGCGGCCTGGGCCGGGCCGTGGCACTAAGCTGATATGCTGGGCATTTTTTTTTTGCCGTGGGCCGCGGCACACTCAACCCATGCCGCGGCATACAGTGCAGAATAGCATATTTCTACAGATTTTGTGAGAATCAAGCCCATTTCATCATTTTTCCTTCTTCCTCTCCTCCTGGGGCGATTTGTGGGCGATTTTTGGGCGGTTTATCTCAGGGAATTCATCTTATTCAAGTTCTTGGTGTGGATTAACAACATCTAATCCTTGTTCTTCGTCGGATCGAGGTAATTTCTTGAAATCTCCTAGAATTGAATTTCGAGATTTCCTTCTTGATTTTCGTTGTTCGTCCGATTTTCATGAATCGGTTGATGTTATTGAATATTATTAATCATGTTCTATGGGTTGTATATCCGTATTTCGAGTTTGTTCAAGTCGATTGATGATTCGAGTGTTCTTGGGAGTTATCGAGCGTTAAGTGTTCGATTAAATGCCCTAATGAGTTTTCCTTTGATAGTTTGGTGGAATTTCCGTTGTTTTTGACCTTGATTCTCATTGTAATCGTATCTTCATTGTTTTTTTGTTCCTTCCGGAGGATTATAGGTGCTCGAGGATTCCGGATTGAATCTCGTTTGGTGATTGATAATTCGTGTGGTGTTATTCTCGTAGTACTCGTGGTGCTATCGCGTTCTTAATAGTGTTCGGGGGTTCGGGGCTATTCGACTACATCCCATCCATCGTCTCATTGTGATCGTGGTTTCAAGGCAAGTATCTTGCCCATACGTTTCATGTTTCGTAGGCATAATTGTTGGTAAATGATTTTATGTAAAATCCGGATGTTTAATGAATGTTAAAAAGTATCGGTATGTTCTCGATAAATGTTGTCTTTCAACGATAACTCGGATGCTTCGTGAATAAGTGTGCTTTGGACTATGTGTGTTAACTTTGTTTGTTGAAAGACTTATGATCACATTTAGTGAATGTAATAAACCGTAATCAATTACGAGGATTACGTGTTGTTATGTGTGCGTGTTCGGTGAAGATGTGACGTAATATTGGTTGTTACTCCTTTGAAAGGAGGTTGTGATGCTTAATGTTGCTTGGCTTGATAGTTGGTTATTGTTGTGTGCTTGTTTTATGTGATGTGCCTCGGGTAGGATCGTTGAATCTCCGGATCCATACTTGCTAGTATGAGTCGGGCGTGACCGTAGGGTTATCCATCGGATATGTCTTGCGGGGACTCAGGGTTTGTGGTTTGTTAGCACGATGCGGGGATAACTTGTGTGGTTATCCATCGGGTATGTCTTGCGGGGACTCAGGGTTCATGGCTTGTTAGCGCGATCTTTGGGATAACTTATGGTTGTGAGGTTATGAATGTATACGTGCTTGTGGTCACGTGATTGTTGTTACGGTGACATGTGATTTGGTATGGCTTCCTATTAGGTTATTCAATCGGGTATGTTAAGGAGCATCCGAGGTTCGTGACCGGTTAGCACGGGACGCGAATAATCCCTAGGAATATGTGTTTGATGATTTAGGTCGTGGACCCCGTGGTTTATGATTTGGGTCGTGGACCTGTGTTTTATGATTTGGGTCGTGGACCTGTGGTTTATGATTTGGGTCGTGGACCCTATGTTTCGTGATTTGGGTCTTGGACCCGTGTTTTGTGAATTGGGTTGTGAACTCGTGTTTTATTATCGGAATTGTATTTTGGGAAAGATGATTTTGGGCCGTCCCCAAGCATTTTGAAAGACTTGAAAATTCTTTAAACCCAAATGTTTTTAGAAACTCCCGAGATCGTAAAATGTTTTTACAAGATGTATATCGGGTTTACCCCTATATTTTGATTTAACCGTTTTATCAAGTGATTTACCTCAGGAAGTATGTTTATGATTTCTAAGTCCTTGGAGTATGATATGCATGGCTTGTATTCGTATTTTATACTTGCACTAGCAAAACAATGGAGTTTTGCTAACCCCCGAGTAAGCGGGGGGGTGGATGTCTGTCTTTGCATTCAGGTTTTGGGGAGCATAACACAGGGTCGGCATGAAGTGTCCTCATTTTTATCAAATGCAAGATGGTTTTCCAAAAGTCTCGATAACGATGTTGTACTACTTTTTGAAAGGTGATACTCAAGATCAACTAGTATTTCCAAAATCATTTTTTTTTCAAAGGTGGTTTTCGTTTTTAAGACCTATTGTTCTTGTTTGCGGTCCGGGAATGTATGTATAATGTTCGCACTTTCGTTAGGGTGTTAACCCCCGAGTTGTGATTGAATTGGTGGTGTGAGCACTGAGTCGTTCGCCACGCAATTGTTGTATTAGCCCTCGGCGAGAGCTGTGATGTTGATCTTTAACGTTGTCATTTCGTGGTGATTTGCGTGCTATCGCACATGTGCGATCTGTTAAAGCTTGGGTTTGTATGTTTGTGTAAATGTGTTATTGTTTCATGATGTTTTGTGATTATGTGCTGGCTATCGTTCGGGCCGTTGAGACCGCCGAATGGTGCCGTCGTTGCTGTGATGTTGATACGTGTGTTGCTTTATGATAGTAACCATCGTATGTGTTGCGTGTTATGATTTTCTGTTGTGCTGAGTTGGCATCTCCGGTTTGTTGTTTTTCGATGTTATATTCCATTGTACCTAGCAATCGTATATTCAGTATGCCGAGCCGAGGTGCTTTAAACGTATTGTGCCGGGGGCATGTACGTACAAATTGTTCATCTCGTTAGTAACACATTTCAAGTGTGGACTCGAGGGACACAGAATTCAGTTTTGTGAATTGGTTATCGAGACTTCCGGAGTTCGCACTTTAGCACAGATATCAGGATCGGCTCTGAGAGGCCCATGGGACGATATTTTTTTATAAGAGGTCAAATGTAATACCCATATTGTTTTTTACTTCTGCATTTTCTCTTTCTCAATTCTATCGACTCGCCCGTGTTCGTTGATACTTCTGAACTTGTTCTATGTTTCGGTTTTTATCGTTCGAACGAGTCGTGATCTTGTTTTGGATTGATCTGGTTATTGCTGTGACTTTTCCGAGTTCGGTTCGATTCTTGTGAACCTTGTTCGAAAGTAACATCTTTTGGTTTCTACCAGCTCTTTTAATGTCTTGAGTTGAAGTGTGAACTTTGGAGTCGTTGTTCGACCGTTTTCATTCAATCATTGTTGTTCGATCGCTATTGTTCGACCGTTGTTTTTCGATCGTAGCCGTTCGATCATGGTTTTACGATCGTTGTTGTTCGATCATTTTTTTTCAATCGTTGTTGTTCGATCATGGTTTTTCGATCATTGTTGTTCGATCATTGTGGTTCGATTGTGTTTGTCTGACTGTTGTTGCCTGATATCGTACCACGGAGAATTATAGTTCCCCATTAATAAGCTGTTTCGATTGTGGCCAGGTGGGTCACTGAGCCGTGCACTGCGAAATGGTAGGTGAGAGGTCGAAGGATCGAGTTTGCATCTCTGCTCCGAAGGGACACAGAGATGCCTAATGTGGTTTTCGAGAATTTTGGCATGGTCGGAGTTCTCCGTGGTTACCTTTGCGGATCGTTGTACGCGTCATTTCTAGTTTTCATCTATGCATGTTTTCTTGTAATAAGTGCCTTTTGTCTCTTGATGGTTCAAACAATTGGCTTGGTTGCGTTATCTGTTTGGTGATACTTGGCACTTGTTGATCGTGTTATGCCCTGCTTGTGGCATTATGATGGTTGTCGTTGAGCGCGTTTTCACGCCGTATATTTCTTCGCATTGCTTGTAACGTTTCGCCATTGGGTGCGAGTTTTCGGTTCTTGTGTATATCGTTGAGTTTTCCTGGCGGGATATTGCATCTCCCTACTTGTTTTAAGTTTCGGGACGAAACTTCTTTTAAGGAGGGTAGTATGTAATATCCGCAATTTCGATTTCCGTTAATTTTCTTTTTTTGGCGGAAGTCCATCTTAGCGACTCTATTGTGACCATTTAGTCATTCCGAGAATGATTAATTCTACACTTTTTGTCATTCGAGTTCGTTTCAGTGTCGCTTTGTTGAGTTCCGTGTCCTTAAACGACTTTTCCACGTGTGAGTTCGACTTTGTAAAATCACCATTAATTCTTGGAAACTCAAAAATTTTTGAATCTTTTCAATATTATATAACATCGAGATAGATTTCCAATGGTTCAAACGGTGAGTCAATCGGAATCCGGACGAAGGAGTTATGGTCGAAGTAGCTAAGACTGCACCGTGTGCCTTTTGATGCTGGAGCGGGCTGTACCGCGGGCCGCGGCCCCTGCTGGCCGGGCCGTGGCACTAAGCTGATATGCTGGGCATTTTTTTTTTGCCGTGGGCCGCGGCACAATCAACCCATGCCGCGGCATACAGTGCAGAATAGCCTATTTCTACAGATTTTGTGAGAATCAAGCCCATTTCATTATTTTTCCTTCTTCCTCTCCTCCTGGGGCGATTTGTGGGCGATTTTTGGGCGGTTTATCTCAGGGAATTCATCTTATTCAAGTTCTTGGTGTGGATTAACAACATCTAATCCTTGTTCTTCGTCGGATCGAGGTAATTTCTTGAAATCTCCTAGAATTGAATTTCGAGATTTCCTTCTTGATTTTCGTTGTTTGTCCGATTTTCATGAATCGGTTGATGTTATTGAATATTATTAATCATGTTCTATGGGTTGTATATCCGTATTTCGAGTTTGTTCAAGTCGATTGATGATTCGAGTGTTCTTGGGAGTTATCGAGCGTTAAGTGTTCGATTAAATGCCCTAATGAGTTTCCCTTTGATAGTTTGGTGGAATTTCCGTTGTTTTTGACCTTGATTCTCATTGTAATCGTATCTTCGTTGTTTTTTTGTTCCTTCCGGAGGATTATAGGTGCTCGAGGATTCCGGATTGAATCCCGTTTGGTGATTGATAATTTGTGTGGTGTTATTCTCGTAGTACTCGTGGTGCTATCGCGTTCTTAATAGTGTTCGGGGGTTCGGGGCTATTCGACTGCATCCCATCCATCGTCTCATTGCGATCGTGGTTTCAAGGCAAGTATCTTGCCCATACGTTTCATGTTTCGTAGGCATAATTGTTGGTAAATGATTTTTAAGACTTATGATCACATTTAGTGAATGTAATAAACCGTAATCAATTACCGAGGATTACGTGTTGTTATGTGTGCGTGTTCGGTGAAGATGTGACGGGTGATATTGGTTTTTACTCCTTTGAAAGGAGGTTGTGATGCTTAATGTTGCTTGGCTTGATAGTTGGTTATTGTTGTGTGCTTGTTTTATGTGATGTACCTCCGGGTAGGATCGTTGAATCTCCGGGATCCATACTTGCTAGTATGAGTCGGGCGTGACCGTAGGGTTATCCATCGGATATGTCTTGCGGGGACTCCGAGGTTTGTGGTTTGTTAGCACGATGCCGGGGATAACTTGTGTGGTTATCCATCGGGTATGTCTTGCGGGGACTCCGAGGTTCATGGCTTGTTAGCGCGATGCTGGGATAACTTATAGTTGTGAGGTTATGAATGTATCTGTGCTTGTGGTCACGTGATTGTTGTTACGGTGACATGTGATTTGGTATGGCTTCCTATTAGGTTATTCAATCGGGTATGTTCTGCGAGAGCATCTGAGGTTCGTGGCCTGTTAGCACGGGACGCGAATATTCCTTAGGAATATGTGTTTGATGATTTGGGTCGTGGACCCTGTGTTTTATGATTTGGGTCGTGGACCCTGTGGTTTATGATTTGGGTCGTGGACCCTATGTTTCGTGATTTGGGTCGTGGACCCCGTGTTTTGTGAATTGGGTTGTGAACTCGTGTTTTATTATCGGAATTGTATTTTGGGAAAGATGATTTTGGGCCGCGTCCCCAAGCATTTTCGAAAGACTTGAAAATTCTTTAAACCCAAATGTTTTTACAAACTCCCGAGATCGTAAAATGTTTTTACAAGATGTATATCGGGTTTACCCCTATATTTTGATTTAACCGTTTGATCAAGTGATTTACCTCGGGAAGTATGTTTATGATTTCTAAGTCCTTGGAGTATGATATGCATGGCTTGTATTCGTATTTTATACTTGCACAAGCAAAACAATGGAGTTTTGCTAACCCCCGAGTAAGCGGGAGGGTGGATGTCTGTCTTTGCATTCAGGTTTTGGGGAGCATAACACAGGGTCGGCATGAAGTGTCCTCATTTTTATCAAATGCAAGATGGTTTTCCAAAAGTCTCGATAACGATGTTGTACTACTTTTTGAAAGGTGATACTCAAGATCAACTAGTATTTCCAAAATCATTTTTTTTTCAAAGGTGGTTTTCATTTTTAAGACCTATCATTCCTGTTTGCGGTCCGGGAATGTATGTATAATGTTCGCACTTTCGTTAGGGTGTTAACCCCCGAGTTGTGATTGAATTGGTGGTGTGAGCACTGAGTCGTTCGCCACGCAATTGTTGTATTAGCCCTCAGCGAGAGCTGTGATGTTGATCTTTAACGTTGTCATTTAGTGGTGATTTGCGTGCTATCGCACATGTGCGGTCTGTTAAAGCTTGGGTTTGTATGTTTGTGTAAATGTGTTATTGTTTCATGATGTTTTGTGATTATGTGCTGGCTATCGTTCGGGCCGTTGAGACCGCCGAATGGTGCCGTCGTTGCTGTGATGTTGATACGTGTGTTGCTTTATGATAGTAACCATCGTATGTGTTGCGTGTTATGATTTTCTGTTGTGCTGAGTTGGCATCTCCGGTTTGTTGTTTTTCGATGTTATATTCCATTGTACCTAGCAATCGTATATTCAGTATGCCGAGCCGAGGTGCTTCAAACGTATTGTGCCGGGGGCATGTACGTACAAATTGTTCGTCTCGTCAGTAACACATTTCAAGTGTAGACTCGAGGACACGAGTCGGTTTTGCGGGTGGTTATCGAGACTTCGGAGTTCGCACTTTAGCACGAGATATCGGGATCGGCTCGAGAGGCCCATGGGACGATATTTTTTTATAAGAGGTCAAATGTAATACCCATATTGTTTTTTACTTCTGCATTTTCTCTTTCTCAATTCTATCGACTCGCCCGTGTTCGTTGATACTTTCTGAACTTGTTCTATATTTCGGTTTTTATCGTTCGAACGAGCCGTGATCTTGTTTTGGATTGATCTGGTTATCGCTGTGACTTTTCTGAGTTCGGTTCGATTCTTGTGAACCTTGTTCGAAAGTAACATCTTTTGGTTTCTACCAGCTCTTTTAATGTCTTGAGTTGAAGTGTGAACTTTGGAGTCGTTGTTCGACCGTTGTCATTCGATCATTGTTGTTCGATCGCTATTGTTCGACCGTTGTTTTTCGATCGTAGCCGTTCGATCATGGTTTTAAGATCGTTGTTGTGCGATCATTTTTTTTCAATCGTTGTTGTTCGATCATGGTTTTTCGATCATTGTTGTTCGATCATTGTGGTTCGATCGTGCTTGTCTGACTGTTGTTGCCTGATATCGTACCACGGAGAATTATCGTTCCCCGTTAATAAGCTGTTTCGAGTGTGGCCAGGTGGGTCATCGAGCCGTGCACTACGAAATGGTAGGTTAGAGGTCGAAGGATCGAGTTTGCATCTCTGCTCCGAAGGGACACGGATATGCCTAATGTGGTTTTCGAGAATTTCGGCGTGGTCGGAGTTCTCCGTGGTTACCTTTGCGGATCGTTGTACGCGTCATTTCTATTTTTCAACTATGCATGTTTTATTGTAATAAGTGCCTTTTGTCTCTTGATGGTTCGAACAATTGACTTGGTTGTGTTATCTGTTTGGTGATACTTGGCACTTGTTGATTGTGTTATGCCCTACTTGTGGCATTATGATGGTTGTCGTTGAGCGCGTTTTCACGCCGTATATTTCTTCGCATTGCTTGTAACGTTTCGTCGTTGGGCGCGAGTTTTCGGTTCTTGTGTATCTCGTTGAGTTTTCCTGGTGGGATATTGCATCTCCCTACTTGTTTTAAGTTTCAGGACGAAACTTCTTTTAAGGAGGGTAGTATGTAATATCCGCAATTTCGATTTCCGTTAATTTTATTTTTTTGGTGGACGTCCATATTAGCGACTCTATTGTGACTGTTTAGTCATTCCGAGAATGATTAATTCTACACTTTTTGTCATCCGAGTTCGTTTCGGTGTCGTTTTGTTGAGTTTCGTGTCCTTAAACGACTTTTCCACGTGTGAGTTCGACTTTGTAAAATCACCATTAATTCTTGGAAACTACAAAAATTTTGAATCTTTTCAATATTATAGAACATCAAGATAGCTTTCCAATGGTTCAAACGGTGAGTCAATCGGAGTCCGTACGAAGGAGTTATGGTCGAAATAGCTAAGACTGCACTGTGTGCCTTTTGATGCTGGAGCGGGCTGTATCGCGGGCCGCGGCCCCTGCTAGCCGGGCCGTGGCACTAACCTGATATGCTGGGCATTTTTTTTTTTGCCATGGGCCGCGGTACACTCAACCCGTGCCGCGGCACACAGTGCAGAATAGCCTATTTCTGCAGATTTTGTGAGAATCAAGCCCATTTCATCATTTTTCCTTCTTCCTCTCCTCCTGGGGCGATTTGTGGGCGATTTTTGGGCAGTTTATCTCAGGGAATTCATCTTATTCAAGTTCTTGGTGTGTATTAACAACATCTAATCCTTGTTCTTCGTCGGATCGAGGTAATTTCTTGAAATCTCCTAGAATTGACTTTCGAGATTTCCTTCTTGATTTTCGTTGTTCGTCCGATTTTCATGAATCGGTTGATGTTATTGAATATTATTAATCATGTTCTATGGGTTTTATATCCGTATTTCGAGTTTGTTCAACTCGATTGGTGATTCGAGTGTTCTTGGGAGTTATCGAACGTTAAGTGTTCGATTAAATGTCCCAATGAGTTTCCGTTCGATAGTTTGGTGGAATTTCCATTGTTTTTTACCTTGATTCTCATTGTAATCGTATCTTCGTTGTTTTTATTGTTCCTTCCGGAGGATTATAGGTGCTCGAGGATTCCGAGTTGAATCCCGTTTGGTGATTGATAATTCGTGTGGTGTTATTTTCGTAGTACTCGTGGTGCTATCGCATTCTTGATAGTGTTCGGGGGTTGGGGCTGTTCGACCGCATCCCATACGTCGTCTCATTGCGATCGTGGTTTCGAGGCAAGTATCTTGCCCATACGTTTCATGTTTCGTAGGCATAATTGTTGGTAAATGATTTTATGTAAAATCCGGATGTTTAATGAATGTTAAAAAGTATCAGTATGTTCTCGATAAATGTTGTCTTTCAAAGATAACTCGGATGCTTCGTGAATAAGTGTGTTTTTGGCCTATGTGTGTTAACTTCATTTGTTGAAAGACTTATGATCACATTTAGTGAATGTAATAAACTGTAATCAATTACCGAGGATTACATGTTGTTATGTGTGCGTGTTCGGTAAAGATGTGACGGGTGATATTGGTTGTTACTCCTTTGAAAGGAGGTTGTGATGCTCAATGTTGCTTGGCTTGATAGTTGATTATTGTTGTGTGCTTGTTTTATGTGATGTGCCTCCTGGTAGGATCGTTGAATCTCCGGGATCCATACTTGCTAGTATGGGTCGGGCGTGACCGTAGGGTTATCCGTCGGATATGTATTGCGGGGACTCCGAGGCTTTTGGTTTCTAAGCGCGATGCCGGGGATAACTTGTGTGGTTATCCATCGGGTATGTCTTGCGGGGACTTCGAGGTTTGTGGCTTGTTAGCGCGATGCCGGGATATCTTATTGTTGTGATATGGTTATGAATGTATCTGTGCTTGTGGTCACGTGACTATTGTTATAGTGACATGTGATTTGGTATGGCTTCCTATTAGGTTATTCGCTCGGGTATGTTCTGCGGGAGCATCTGAGGTTCGTGGCTTGTTAGCACGAGACTCGAATAATCCTTAGGAATATGTGTTTGATGATTTGGGTCGTGGACCCTGGGGTTTAGGATTTGGGTTTTGGACCCTGTGGTTTATGATTTGGGTCGTGGACCCTGTGGTTTATGATTTGGGTCGTGGACCCTATGTTTCGTGATTTGGGTTTTGGACCCCGTGTTTTGTGAATTGTGTTGTGAACCCGTGTTTTATTATCGGAATTGTATTTTGGGAAAGATCATTTTGGGCCCTATGTTATTTATTGTGATAAGATTTTTACTGGTGGTCCTTATATATTGAAGAATCATCCTGTGATTGTTCACAAATGTACAGAGAACTTTGATTTTTCAAAGATTAACATAATTGTTGCTCCTATCTGGATTACCCTTTCTCATTTACCATTATAGTATTAGGGGAGGAAGAATCTTTGGAAGTTGGCTAGTGTTGTGGGGAAACTAGTGAGAACTAATGAATGTACTTTAAATCAATCCTAGGTTTCTTATGCTAGAATACTGGTTGATATTGATATTAGTCAGCCCTGCTTAAGGAGATTAGAATAAAGAAGCCTGATGGATCTTTCTTCTGCCAAGCAGTTGATTATGAGTGGATTCTTGAATTTTGTCAAAAATGTCAGGAAGTGGGACATGTTTGCAATCCTGTTCCTCCTCCTAAACGTAAACCAGTACCTAAGCAGCTTGACAGAAGAAACAGGCATCAAGGTCATCAGCATTGGGTTGAGGTGGGTAATGGTAAGAAGATAAAGCCTGCTCAAAAACAACATGTCAAGCCAAATTAGTTTGCTGCCCTGGCTGATACTGAAATACATGCCTCTGATTTGCAATTTGGAAGTCAGGAAAAACCTTTAAGAGTTCAAGCAGGCTCTCTGTCAACACAGGTTAAATGATAGTTGTTGATTGGAATGTAAGGGGTCTTAATAAATCATTATGACAAAAAGAGGTTGTTAGATTTATTAAAGACAATAATGTAGGTGTTTTTGGTCTTTTGGAAACTAGAGTCAAGCTTCCCAAATCTGATTCTATTAGAAAATGTTTTAGAAGAAATTGGAGTTGTGTTGATAATGTTGCAGCTGAAAATGGAAGAATCTGGGTTCTTTGGGACACTTATGTGGCTGAATTTCAGTTTATTTCTTGCACTTCTAAGTTGCTTCATGGGTATATTACTGGAGTTAAGGATGATTTTGCCTTCTTTGTTACTTTTATATATGGATTAAATGATTTGGGAGATAGGAGTGTACTTTGGACTAATTTACTTGATCTTGCTGGGATGATACAAGAGCCTTAGATCATTCTAGGGGATTTTAATAATGTCTTGAGTACTTTTGATAGGATTGGTGGTAATCCTGTGTCTGATGCTGAATGTATTAGTTTAAGGAACCTGCTGGTGGATGCTAAGTTAGAGGAAATCAGAAGTGTTGGTTGGAGACATACTTGGTGCAACCATCAGCCTGCTAATCTTATATATTCAAAGTTTGATTGGAGTTCTGGAAATGAACTGTGGCATGACAAATTTGGTCATGTAACTATTGAGTATAAGAATACGGGGGGCCTGATCACTCCCCCCAAATTCTATCAGGACTCTACTGGATAAGTTTGAGCTATTCAGTAATACTTCTGGCTTGATTGCAAATTGGAGAAAAAGTGAGATTTACTTTGCTAGTGTTAGTGAAAGTAAAAGAAGGGAGATTGCTGCTTGTGCACAGTTGCAGGAGGGGTCCCTACCTTTCAGGTATCTTGGAAGTCCCCTAAACTTAAAGAGGTTATGTGTAAAATCCACTATTGAACCTCTAAATCACTTAGTTATGGAGCGAGATTACAATTGGTTCAAAGTGTCCTTTATTCCATTCAAAACTATTGGAGCCAAGTTTCTTTTTTCCCAAAGAAGGTGAAGAGAGTGAATGCCTTATGTAGGCAGTTCCTGTGGTCAGGTGGAGTTGAGGGAATAAAATCCTCTGTGGCTTGGGATGATGTTTGTAGAACTAAAGCAGAAGGTGGTCTTGGTCTGATGCATCTTGAAACCTGGAACAAAGTTTGTATGTTGAAAATGCTTTGGGCTATTTGTAATACCCGGATAATTGTTGAATAATTTCATCTGTATTTGAACCTTGTGGTATTTGACTATGTCGTATTGATAATAGAAGTGTGATTTTTCCGTATTTGTATTCAGATACTCTTGATCATATCGTGGGGAAGTTGTTAATTTATACATGCTTTTGCATGACACCAACGTACGTTAAGAGTTGTACAAAATGTACGATATGAACTACATATAACGTACTCTACAATAGATACATAACATATGTAATGGAACTGCAGTTCACATACCTTATATACGAAGCATAGCGTACGTAAAATACGGTCATAGCAGATAAGGTGTGATCGGGATGTGGATCCAGATAAGGGTATTTGTCGGGAGAATCTGGACAACTTTTGATAAAGCGAGTCAACGAGCATAGCGTACATTAAAGGTGTACCATAACGTACGCTATGTTGAGCACATTACCTACGTAAGAGCGTTGTTAACGTACGTAATGGAGGACAGAAAACGAGACAGTGAGCTACTGGTCGGCGATAGCGTAGGTAAGGATTTGTTGTTAACGTACGTTAAACAGTTAACGTACGTAATGTCTTGTGGATAACGTACGTAAGGTTTAAAACTCTATTTATAGATATCAACCTCTTTTAATTTCACCCCGACTCCTTGTCCGATTTCTGCAAACTTGAGAGTTCCCCAGCCCTATAAAATTCCTTGTATCAGCCTTAGTGTTCAAGCTCCCGGTGTTGAGTTTCACCAAGTGTTTCGTCGTTCTCCTCCATATTAAGGTATGTTGATGTTTTCCAACCTCAAATTCTTGTTCTTAGGAATACTATGATTATGCTAATAAGATAATGGAGTTTGTTATGAGCTTTATGAATAAAACAACAAGTTTGGGAAGATTGAATTGGATGATCGTAGACTTTCCATTGGTAATAGTTGAACCTTGATTATACCTATCATAAGGATATGATTTTCGAAGATTATGACCTGCCTTGATGATGATTTCGTGATGATTACATGATGGAGATGATGATTTCGTGGTTATTATATGATGAATGAATTGAGTATGTTATCACCTAGACTAGGTGAATTCGAGATGATGAACGTAGCGAATATTCTTTAACTATAATCCAGGGTTTGTAAAGGTTATTCGAATTGATAATCTTCATATGAATGGTTAGAACGATATGATCATGTTTTAACAATCGTGGTGAATGTAGGACTTGGATTAGATGAGTTTACTTGCGGAAGAACGAGAGTGATAAGTGGTATTAACTTAGAATTTGGTTGAACGTACTTACCTTGTTATGAATTTGTTAGATAACTAATACATGTATTAGAAAGTGATGGGAAGAATTGGAATATGGTTTGTGACGATTTGTATATGCTGAAATCCATAGACATCAACGTGTTATCCCCGTTATGATCCTTCGTTTCGCATGTAGTATGGTGTTTGTTCGGCGTAGTGTGTTTTAAGTAATTAACCGGGAATCGGCCGTATGATGATAACTAGTTCGGTCACTTTTTGGAACGTTTAGTATGTTCGTGTGATAGTCTTGTTACGTAAGTTGAGTTTTTCGTTTTTTCCTCTTGTGTAAGGTTCGTGCTTTGTGAATGGTTGATCGAAGGGGCGGCCTTCGAGTTTTTTGAAGTTGTTGAAGTATTTATTTCTTACCATCTTTCTAAAGCAAGTACTTTAATTATGTTTATCCGTGTTGATATTGGTTACGTTGTTATGTGTCGTGCATATGTGTTGTGATTGTTTTGTCCACCATGTGTTGGTCCAACGGAATCATCATGGGAATCTATGTTGTATGCGCTGGATCGTTGGATGGGTACTTCCACCATGTGTTGGTCCGACGGGATCATCATGTGGATCTATGATATGTGCGCTGGATCGTTGGAATACCACGAGTATATTGAGATTGACACGTTGTATTATGCATTGTTATTATTTCTCGTTGGAGAGACTTGTTGTTATCATTGTTGATATTATTGATATTATTATTCAGGGATCGCTGAATAAACCATTGTTGTATAATTATCGTACTTGTACTAGTATTGTTTTGCTAACCCCTTCGGGTGTGAACATCTGTTTCATGTTCAGGATCCAAGAGGACGGGGAAACAACCACTAGAGCTGCATGATGACGAGGGTGCAGAGTGATGTTAAAGCCGGGATGGTTTGTCAGTTGTGTTTTGTTTTAATAAAGTACTCGAGTACGCTGTCGTTTTGTTTGTCTTTTGAGGTTTACTTTCGGGTGTTGGGCTGATTTGTACTTTTCAGACTTGTGATGTAATAATAAGTTTTACTGTTGATGTTGAATAATGTTGTTTTTAATTGCGGAATAGTACGATTGCATGGTACGTCGAAGACCATTATTTCAGATCGAGATGGTTGCTTCGTATCACATTTCTGGAAAGCGGTTCATAGATCCTTGGGAACCAAGCTGAACTTTTGCACATTATCATCCTCAAACCGATGGACAGTCCGAGAGGACTATTCATACAGTAGAAGACATTTTGAGAGCTTGTGCCCTAGATTGGTCGACAGATTGGGAAATTCATCTGTCATTTATTAAATCCACCTAAAACAATAGTTGGCATGCTTCCATTAAGATGGAACCTTTTGAAGCATTATACCGAAGAAGATGCAGATCACCCCTATGATGGGATGATTCGTCTGACTTAATTGGAAAGAACCAGAGTTGATAGTATAGACTCAAGAGAAGGTAGCTTGAAAGGATGATGACTGCCTAGATTTGGCAGAAGTCTTATGCACACGTGCGCTGTCACCCATTAGAGTTTGGAATTGGGGATCATGTACTTCTGAAAGTTTCTCCTACCTGAGGAATTTTTTATTTTTGGAGGAAAGGTAAGCTGAGTCCAAGATATATCTGACCATTCGAGATTCTTG
Source organism: Orobanche coerulescens (assembly GCA_033398695.1). Classification (NCBI taxonomy): domain Eukaryota; kingdom Viridiplantae; phylum Streptophyta; class Magnoliopsida; order Lamiales; family Orobanchaceae; genus Orobanche; species Orobanche coerulescens. The sequence goes on along the minus strand of CM065813.1, from coordinate 101,778,998 downwards.
AAAGAGTTGGGGAATTGGCGTACAGGTTGGCCTTACCGCCATCGCTGAGTCATGTTCATAATGTGTTTCACGTATCTCAGTTGCGGAAATATATACCAGATCCCAGTCATGTCATCGATTTTGGCGAGATCGAAGTAGCTAATGATGGCACGTTCGAGGAGAAGCCAATCAAGATACTCGAGAGTCGAGTCAAGCAATTGAGGAATAAACCAATCACCTTGGTTAAAGTCCAATGGTCGTGACACGGAGCCGAAGAAGCCACTTGGGAGACGTAGGATAGTATGAAGTCGAGATACCCGGAATTATTTTCATCTTAAGTTTCGGGATGAAACTTCTTTTTAGAGGGAGTATGTAATACCCGGATAATTATTGAATATTTTCATCTGTGTTTGAACCTTGTGGTATTTGACTATGTCTTATTGATAATCGAAGTGTGATTTTTCCGTATTTGTATTTAGATACTCTTGATCATATCGTGGGGAGGATGTCAATTTATACATGCTTTTGCATGACACTAACGTACGTTAAGAGTTGTACATAACGTACGCTAAGAACTGCATATAACGTACTCTACAATTGATACATAACGTATGTAATGGAACTACAGTTAACGTACGTTATATACGAATCATAGTGTACGTAAAATATGGTCATAGCAGATAAGGTGTGATCGGGATGTGGATCCAGATAAGGATATTTGTCGGGAGAATCTGGACAACTTTTGATAAAGCGAGTCAACGACCATAGCGTACATTAAAGGTGTACCATAACGTATGCTACGTTGATGACATTACGTACGTAAGAGCATTGTTAACGTACGCAATGGAGGACAAAAAACGAGACAGTGAGCTACTGGCCGGCGATAGCGTATGTATGGATTTGTTGCTAATGTACGTTAAACAGTTAACGTACGTAAGGTTTAAAACTCTATTTATAACATCAACCTATTTTGATTTCACCCCCACTCCTTGTCCGATTTATGCAAACTTGAGAGTTCCCCAAACCTATAGAATTCCTTGTATCAGCCTCTCACCTTGGTTTTGAAGATCATATACCTTCTTGAATTGGTGTTCAAGCTCCCAGTGTTGAGTTTCACCAAGTGTTTCGTCGTTCTCCTCCATATTAAGGTATGTTGATGTTTTCCAACCTCAGATTCTTGTTCTTAGGAGTACTATGATTATGCTACTGAGATTATGGAGTTTGTTATGAACTTTATGAATCAAACAACAAGTTTGGGAAGATTGGATTGGATGATCGTAGACTTTCCATTGGTAATAGTTAAACCTTGATTATACCTATTATAAGGATGTGATGTTCAAAGATTATGACCTGCCTTGATGATGATTTCGTGATGATTACATGATGGAGATGATGATTTCGTGATTATTATATGATGAACGAATTGAGTATGTTATCACCTAGACTAGGTGAATTCGAGATGATGAACGTAGGGAATGTTCTTTAAGTGTAATCTAGGGTCTGTAAAGGTTGTTCGGATTGATAATTTTCATATGAATGGTTAGAACTATATGACCATGTTATAACAATTGTGCTGAACGTAGGACTTGGATGATATGAGTTTACTTGTGGAAGAATGAGAATCATAAGTGGGATTAACTTAGAATTCGGTTGAACGTGCTTACCTTGTTATGAATTCGTTAGATAACCGATACATGTATTAGAAAGTGATGGGTAGAATTGGAATATGGTTTGTGACGATTTGTATATACTGAAATCCGTAGACATCAACGAGTTATCCCCGTTATCATCCTTCGTTTCGCATGTAGTATGGTGTGTGTTCGACGTAGTGTGCTTTAAGTAATTAACCGGCAATCGGCAATATGATGATAACTAGTTCGGTCACTTTTTGGAACGTTTAGCATGTTCGTGTGATAGTCTTGTTACGTAAGTTGAGTTTTTCGTTATTTCCTCTTGTGTAAGGTTTGAGCTTTGTGAACGGTTGATCGTAGGGGTTTTTAATTAAGTTTATCCGTGTTCATGTCGGTTATGTTGTTATGTGTCGTGCATATGTGTTGTGATTGTTTTATCCACCATGTGTTGGTCCAACGGGATCATCATGGGAATCTTTGCTGTGTGCGCTGGATCATTGGACGGGTACTTCCACCATGTGTTGGTCCGACGAGATCATCATGGGGGATCTATGCTATGTGCGCTGGATCGTTGGAATACCACGAGTATGTTGAGATTGACACGTTGTGTTATGCATTGTTATTATTTCTCATTTGAGAGACTTGTTGTTATCATTGTTGACATTATTGATGTTATTATTCAGGGGTCGCTGAATACACCATTGTTGTATAATTATTGTACTTGTACTAGCATCGTTATGCTAACTCCTTCGGGGTGAACATTTGTTTCATGTTCAGGATCCAAGAGGACGGGGAAACAACCACTAGAGCTGCATGATGACGAGGGTGCAGAGTGATGTTACGGCAGGGATGGTTTGTCAGTTGTGTTTTGTGTTAATAAAGTACTCGAGTGCATTGTCGTTTTGTTTGTCTTTTGAGGTTTACTTTCGGGTGTTGGCCGATTTGTACTTTTCAGAATTGTGATGTAATAATAAATTTTTATGGTTGGTGTTGAGTAATGTTGTTTTTAAATTCCTAGCCTAGTAAATCCTTATATCAAGGATTTACGGCGCTGTAATAATCCTGAATATCTCGGGGTGTTATACTATTAGTTCAAAAGCTGATAAGTTGTGGGTTCAATAGATTCATGCCATTTATATGAAAGGCCATGATATGATGACTTTGATAGTGCCCTGTGATTCCTACTCCTTCTTCAAGAAAGTAATGAAATTAAGGGATGTGGTTAAGCAGGTACCTATGTGGACTGATCAGCTGATGTTTCATAAGTTTTGTATGCAGAAATTTTATTGCCTACTCAAGCCTCCTGTTTCTAAGGCTGACTAAGAGAATTTGTATTGGACAAATGTGCTACTCTTAAGGCTAAGTTTATCATGTGGATGACACTGAAGGGAAGACTTGCTACTAAGGAGAGGATTTCTCAGTTCAGTGCCATTCCTGATCTGTTATATGTATTTTGTAATCAGGATATTGAAACTATGACTCATGTTACACTTAGTTGCAGTGAGGTGAAAATTTGGGAGGCCCTTTTCACTTGGTTTGGGACTCCACAACTTATTTCCAACTGGAATGAGGGGCTGCAGCAGCTGTGTGCAAAAGTGAGGGGAAATCACCCAAGCTGGGGTTTTTGAAGGCTCTTGTTACTGAGATGAAATATGCTATCTGGATTGAAAGAAGTAGAAGGATCTTCCAATCTTCTATCTCTGATCTGCAACAAATTCTTCACTCTGCTGTTCAAAATACCTTTATGCGCTCCAGTTTTCACGGTAGGTTGGTCCAGTTCTGCAACTTGTTTAGGACTTATCCCGTGTTAGCTTAGCTCATTATGTATGTTTGTTATTTTTGTTTCTATCCAGCAGACTCTGCTACTTTTTGTAATGAGAGTTGTACTCCATTGAACTACTTGGAATAAAAGCTACTAATCGAACAATTCCTTCAAAATCCCATACGATACAACTCGATTACTGCCAACCATAGAATGTAGAACCGAAAATGTATATGAAAAATGATCACTGTTGCTACCCAAAATATTATCCGGAGATAGATATTGCTGGAATGGATGGATAGCAAACAAATGCGAGAACACTTACGTGGGAAAAGTAAATAACACAATAATTGCCGGGGTTGTTAGTCCCGGGCTTGAATGCTCTCGCGGGATATTATTAATACTAATATTCGGGGATACAAGTACTAACGTAAGAATATAATTACAATGAGTGTAAAGATTCTTGTTATATTAGCTAGAGAGCGTGTAGATTGCCGGAAGAACCAGATATGATGCTCTGTGAGTTCTTGCAACAACGGAGATGAACTGTGACGGCGGTGAGAGATCGACAGTCTCTCACGGCGTATATTAGCTATGTGCTCGAGCTCCTGGTCTTATGAATCTCTTTGAATCTGCACTATGGAGACTTCTTGTCTATGCTGACCGTCTTCTGGATGAGAGGTTCTCGGAGAGAAATCCTGAGGTAGATTCCGGAGAGAAGGCTGGGAGCTTGATGGTATATATGTTCTCCTATATTTCTGTGAATGAATTCGGTATATGAGTGAACGAATTGGGAACTGAAAGCGGAACCTTTTTCCAGTAGGAGGAGGTTCTCTATTTATAGGACTTGGACCTGCTGGGCGATCATCTTTTAGCACATGGGCTTGTCTCCTTAAAGTCCGCGGCTGCTGCTGGCAGCCAGCTGTATGGTCCAATAGGGAGCCTGCACGTGTCCTGAGTCGCTGTCACAGGCGATCCCACTTTGTAACTTTCGGCGGCCCTGTCAGTAGGTGAGGTAGGTGACAGGCTGGGGTCAAAGGTCTTATCTGTCAGCGCCTTTTGTGGGATCTGCACGTGGGTGCTGTTCTGAGATCCAGTCTTCGATGACTCTACCGGGCGATCGTCTCTGTTCGGGGCGTAGGTCAGTTGTCCTTAGCCGGGCACTAGAGCCGATCGCCAGATGCCAAAGGGCGATCGCCTTGGGAGTCGATCGCTAGGTACTTGATGGTGGGCTGGTATCTTCGATTAGGCGAGTTAGCCATAGTTTGATTGGTGTGGACTCGGTCGCTCGGCCGTGTAGTCGATCTCCTGTCGAGTCGAATAAATCTCGATACGAAAATTGCCCCACAGCTCGCTCTTATGTTGGAAACATGGGGCGAGGTGGTTCTGCTGGCGATCGCTGAACTTCGACGAGCGACTCTGCGTTTCACTGAACTGGCAATTGTCTTTGAGCTGACAGATTATGAGTTTGGACGATCTGGTAGGTCGCTGAAATGAGCGGGAAATTGCAGCGGATGCGGAATAGTCTCCGGGACACGTGCCGGGTTCCTGTTAGATTAGACCGACGGTCAATTATGACTCCTCGACTGACGCGTCCTTAAAAAGACGCGTACGCGGGTTTTAAGGGAGTATTAATTGCGACGTTTGAGATCCGACCCTTGAGGTTCTCCTTAATTGCAAACGAGTCCCTGCCATCTCCTATAAAAAGGGCAGGGTGGCTTTGTTCATTCTCACGCGCATTTACTGGAGAAAGAAGGACTTGCTGAAGATTTTTCTGAAGATCTTATTACCGATCATCGGTCGATTTCACCTTTGGGTAAGACGAACATTCCTTTTCTCCTCTTTTCTTCAAGAATGGCTGGAACATCTTCTTCACATGGAGTGGGCACTTCCTCCGCCGCTGGGACTTCTGATGTCTGGGGAGGATCCACCGCTCAATTCCATCTGGAGACGGCCGCTGAGGCTATTCGGGCCGGAATTGACCCTGCGGAGGTGGAGGCGCTGTTCAACGAGGCCGACATGGCTAAGGAGGCGGCCGTCGAACATAAGCGCTCGCAGATGGAGAGAGATCTTGCTGAGATTATGGAGGGGCTGGCCGGTCCGTCTCTAAGATATGATTTCCGGGAGTATTCGATCGCTCACCCTTATCAACCCCACAAGCGATCGCTATTTCGGGATGCTCAGCGATCTCTATGGTCGCTTGGCCAAATCAGGAGTTCGGCGACCAGGAAGGATCTGGCCGTCTGGAGGACAAAGTTTCATATCCCTTCAGACGTGGATCTCTTTGTGCCGGCCGAGAATGAGAGAGCCGATCAGCCTCCGGAGGGGATGGTCGCTGTGAATGAAGCGATCATGGAGGCAGGGTTGCGATTTCCTTTGTCGTTCGCTGTCTCCCATCTGCTGGCCGCCTGGAACGTGGCGCCTCTCCAGCTGACGCCAAATGCTTGGCTCCAGATAATTTGTACCCTTACCTTGTTCGGCGGTCACCGACTGTTCCGCCTTCCTTCGCCGTCGGAGATGAACAACCTGTTCAAGCTGACGGTTCAGAAAGGGTCGGTCGGAGGCTATCATATACAAGACCGATCCGGTCGGGTTATCTATGGAGTCCCGAACAAGGCGCGGAGCGATCTGACGAAGTAGTTCTGGGTCGCCGGCGCCTGGAAAGCCTCAGCGAGCGACAATCCCACTGGCGAGCTGGAGATTCCCACTGGTTTTCGGGAGAGACATCCCGGTAAGGGTTCAGACACTCCCTTAGTTCGGATATATTCTGAACTGATCTAATTTGATTTTGTTTTTGCAGGTTTCCATATTCCGGCGATCGAGGAGCTGCCTTTTGATTTCTTGGTCGTCTGGGAGCAGATACGAAGTTTTCCGGACGACGAATTGGACGCTAACCGGATCAACAAGGAGAGTCGTCGGTTGTCCGCTCGTGTACTCCGTTTTCTGAGACATCTCTCGGCCTCAGGTACGAATTTCTACGATCTCCATTTTCTGGCTGATCGTCTTGTTGGAGGAATATGACTAACTGTGGCTTGACTGTTCTTATCGCAGAGGTTCGCTTTCCTCGCTTTGTGGAGCCCCCACCGGAGATTGCCATGTCGAACCCCGGAGTTTTGGGTCGTCTCCGCCAGACGAAGTCATCGCAGGCTCCTCCTGTGGCGTTGCCTATCATCCCGGAGGCGGAGCCTCGCGTGGAGCCGATCGTAGCTGAGGAGGAAGTTTGGGAGGAGGGGCTTCAGACGAATCGCAAACGGCAGAGGTCGGGAGAAACTCCAGTTTCTGCCCCTGCTAGCCAGGTGCCGATCGCCGCGCCTACGATCACCATTGTTCCTCCGGAGAATGAGCCAGCTCCCTCTGCGGCTTTCCTGCGGGAGATGGCGATCGCCGAAGCTGAGACCCCTCGCGGGAAGCCATACTTCGGTCGCGATCCTGAGAGAGCCTAGAGGTAGACTTTGCTTGTTGAGTTGAAACTTGTCATTTGCGTAGGAGTTGTGTTAACTTTTTGTGTTGATGCAGGATCCGTCGCACAGATCCATCTTGCCCGCCGATGGTGTTGGATTTCTTAGCGAGCCGATCTCCTCGCCAGTCTTGTGACATCCCGGAATATGTCAACCGACCCATTTCTGCTCTACCGAAGGCCTGGACGACCGATCAAGATGCGATCGCTCGTCAGCGATCGGGGAGTACGATGCAGGCTGTTCTCGCCCTTTCTCTCAGGGGCAGCAACCATGGTCATCCCAGTGCCTTGAGGAGTTTGAGGGGCGCCCTTCCACTATTCGTCTGCAGGCGGATCTCGAGGCAGCTCGGAAAGAGAACACCGAGTTCGCCGATAAGATTGTGGCAATGGAGAAGGACTCTTTGGAGGCAGCTAAACGGGTGAGCCAAGAGCTTGAGCTGGCGAGGAAGGATGCCGAGATGTCTCGGTTGACGGTTGACCGATTTTGGGACCGCATGACAAATGTCGTCCGGGCGCAGAAGGTCGCTGAGACGGAGGCAGATCGTCTGAAGGTGACGATCGCTCGGTTGACTAGCGAGTTGGCGGAGTCGAAGGAAAAGACGGCTGCAAGGGAGGCCGAGCTCCAAGGATCGCAACAGGCGATGGCGGAGCTGAAAGGAGAGGTAGAGGCGACCAAGGCTGATCCCTTTCAAAACTTGGAGTTTGTCAGCGAGTTCGCCTATTATATGGCGTTCGCCGACTCGATCCGAGCAGCTAAGAAGGGAGGTTTGGAGGTCGGGCCTCTTGCTGAGAACTTCCAAGCATATGCGTTGGAGCATCCTCTCCATTCTGCTTTCTCCTTGCCGATCTTGGATCTTGCGGATATCGGCGTGGATTTGAGCTGGTATCCGACTCCGGCTAACCTTGTTCATCCCGACGCTCCAGAGGGTGGGGAGGCCGTTCCGGAGGCTGGAGGCGAAGGCCAGGCAGGGGCCTGAGGCACTTCATCTTTTTTTTTTTTTTAGCTTATTGTCTTGTAATTCGCAGCTTTCTCTTTGTAGCATTTTGGCCTTCGGGCGACCATGTATTTTGATCCTTCAACCAATAAAATGAATGTTTGATTCTCTGACTTATCACTTGAATGATTGCCATTTTTGAGTCTTTTGCTTGACTTTGTACAAATGTGTCAGGAGAGATCGTTGCAAGTGTAGGTCTACGTGAATTGATAAACTCGTATAGATAACTTTTACAACTAAATCGATCACTGCACAACATCTGAAATCTGAAAAACGGTGATATCCATATGTGACTGGATAGGGACGATCGTCGTATAGGTAGTCCGCACTCTTCCCCCTTGTTTTTATTCACTTAGTGAGAGTAAAGGGATGAAAATAAATCGTTGAGTGAGCGGTCTTCAAATTTGTCGAATCCTCGAGGACGGTCGTCCGTCTTGAGGAACCGTGCACGATCGCGGAGTTCGATGGACCAACTCCATGACCATGTCTTGTGCGCGAACGACATAGTCTCGTGACTCATTTTATTGTGAGGGTCCTCCGTTAGGCTGCGCCTCGCCTCGTATTTAAACGAAGGGCGTGCGGTCTTGGTCTAGAGGAGTCCTTGCGCGGGGCGTCGTCGGATTAATCAACTCCACTTCCGCGGCTTGTTAGCTCTGCTTCCACCTCGGCCCGCCATGAAAATGACAACCCTCGACGGTGTACGTTGAGACGGGGCTAGTGATGCGTCGCATTGTCCGGGTTCACCATGTTGAATGATGAACCTTTGAGGGTGGGCGATCGTGTCCACTGATTAGTTTTGGAGGGCCCTCAGGCTACGCCAGCCTCGTATTTAAACGAAGGGCGGGCGATCTTGGCCCAAAGGAACCTTGCATGGCCTAAGCAGTTGGTTCCATCGACCACCAGGTCTATGGTTGCACTCTTCTACCTCGGATCGTCATGTAGATGCCGACCTTCGACGGTGTACGTTGTGCGGGGGAGGCGATCTCGTGCCTTAGTACATCATGTTAGATGGTGAACTGTAGATGGCGAGCGAGTCCTCCAGTTTCTTAAATGAGGAGGGAGATCGGGGGGAGACTTCCGAGGTTCCCTTCTCTTAATTGAAGTGTGTAGATACGGTCGCCGAGGTTGATCTAGGGATCGGCTCGTATGAGCTTTCCAACCTGTTTGTGTTCGACTCGGACGATCGTGTATAGAGATTGGTAGCGGCTTCGGCTAAGCCAATAAGTTGTCTAACTTGCCCTCCTCGAACAATCTCCAGAGCTGTCTGAGGAGGTCGCGACATTGGTTGGTGCTGTGGCCGGGACTCTTATGGTAGGCACAATATTGATTGTTGTCCAGGTGACCGTGGTCCCTTATCGCCTTTGGCTTGTTTAGCGGTTCGTGCCCCTTGATAGCACAGAAAATGTGGGCCGGAGTTTGGTTGAACGTATGGAGGAGATGGGCTTCCATGTCCTCGAAGGCCTTGAGATCTCCGGGAGGCTTGGCGATCGCCTTCTTGGATTTGGCGATCGCCGTCTTTCGGACAGGAGGTGGTGCTTCCTTGCCTCGGTGGAAGGTGAGTAGCCTTTGCCTGGCCAGAAAGTCGGCAGCCTTAACGCGGAAGATCGCGTAGGTTGGGGGGATCTCCTTAGTGAGATACCTAAACATGGGTGAATGACCGTAGAATCCCCCCAGGACCGAATAGAGAGCGAGCTCGTCACTGACGGGTTCGCCGGTGAGGATGATTTCATCTACTAGGTCGATGTAACCTGCGTCGGTTTCGTCTTTCCCCTGCCTGATTTTCATCACGCGGTGGGGGCCTTCTGGTCTGGCGACCTTGGTGGCGAAGTATGACGTGAAGTCATTCGCCAGTTTCTCAAAGGAGATGATCGATCGTGGTGGTAACGAGATGTACCATCTATGGGCTAGCTCGCCCAATGTTAATGGGAATATCCGGCACTTGGTTGCATCTGATGCCCCACACCCGGTCATGTAAATTCGGAATTTACTTAGGTGGGTTTCGGGGTCCAATCTCCCTTCATACAGAGGTGTTTTGGGAGGAGCAATCCTTGGTTGCACGGGGGTGAGCTCGATATGGACCGCGAGTGGCTCGGTCGGCCCAGTGATCTTTCTGCTGGCGCTTGCTCCAGTGTCCAAGAGTGCTTTCATCTCGTCGAGCTGGCGTTGCATAGCGGCCATCGCCGTGGGCCCAGGCGCTCGCGGCTCGCGCTCGGGCGAGCGAGGCGATCAATCTTGATCCACAGCGATCGGAGCGGGAGTCAGACGGCTGACCTGCGTTTAGGTGCGAGTTGGGTAGGCTGAACTCCTGGTGACGGATTCGGATTCCGTCTTTTCGTGGTCGGGACCAGAATGCCCCGGTCGCTAGGATGGGTTGCGCCCCAAGCGATTGAATATGGATCCGTTCGGTCGTGCGAGAGCCTTTTCTCCCGAATTGGGGCTTTCTGACGATCGCTCGCCCAGTATCCCGTTGAACTTCCGTTTTCCCATGCGGCGGACGATCGATGGAGTTATTGCGGGCGATGCGCACGCTCTCTGTCGCTCCTTCAGGATGGCCATAGCCTCCTCGATCTGTTCCTCGGTTTGGAACTGGTCGAGTGAGAGGTTGGGACCATCTCTCAGGTGCGGGATCGAGAGTCTCGCATTTCCGCGGCTTTCCCCTGTCGTCGGCTGGGGTTCGGATTGAGTCGGGATATGGTGTTCGGCGGTTCGGAGAGTGGCTTTCTTTGATGTACCGGCGGATGTCATGATTCTGAAGGTTTTCTTTGAAGCGCAGTGAGTGTCACTTCAAGTATATGCCCCGAGAATAGTGAGTGTTCTTCGGGATGGTAGGAATGAAAAATGAAGGTATAGAGCCCTCCTTCTAGCGCCAATTGTTGCTACCCAAAATATTATCCGGAGAAAGATATTGCTGGAATGGATGGATAGCAAACAAATGCGAGAACACTTCCGTGGGAAGAGTAAATAACACAAGAATTGTCGGGGTTGTTAGTCCCGGGCTTGAATGCTCTCGCGAGATATTATTAATACTAATATTCGGGGATACAAGTACTAATGTAAGAATATAATTACAATGAGTGTAAAGATTCTGGTTATCTTAGCTAGAGAGCGTGTAGATTGCCGGAAGAACCAGATATGATGCTCTGTCAGTTCTTGCAACAACGGAGATGAACTGTGACGGCGGTGAGAGATCGACAGTCTCTTACGGCGTATATTAGCTGTGTGCTCGAGCTCCTAGGCTTATGAATCTCTTTGAATCTGCACTATGGATACTTCTTGCCTCTGCTGACCGTCTTCTGGATGAGAGGTTCTGGGAGAGAAATCCTGAGGTAGATTCCGGACAGAAGGCTGGGAGCTTGATGGTATATATGTTCTCCTGTATTTCTGTGAATGAATTCGGTATATGAGTGAACGAATTGGGAACTGAAAGCGGAACCTTTTTCCAGTAGGAGGAGGTTCTCTATTTATAGGACTTGGACCTGCTGGGCGATCGCCTTTGCTGTATTATAATAAGCGGACGATCGTCTTTTAGCACATGGTCTTGTCTCCTTAAAGTCCGCGGCTGCTGCTGGCAGCCAGCTGTACGGTCCAATGGGGAGCCTACACGCGTCCTGAGTCGCTGTCACGGGCAGTCCCACTTTGTAACTTTCGGCGGCCCTGTCAGTAGGTGAGGTAGGTGACAGGCTGGGGTCAAAGGTCTTATCTGTCAGCGCCTGTTGTGGGATCTGCACGTGGGTGCTGTTCTGAGATCCAGTCTTCGATGACTCTACCGGGCGATCGTCTCTATTCGGGGCGTAGGTCAGTTGTCCTTAGCCGGGCACTAGAGCCGATCGCCAGATGCCAAAGGGCGATCGCCTTGGGAGTCGATCGCTAGGTACTTGATGGTGGGCTGGTATCTTCGATTAGGCGAGTTAGCCATAGTTTGATTGGTGTGGACTCGGTCGCTCGGCCTTGTAGTCGATCGCCTGTCGAGTCGAATAAATCTCGATACAACAATCACAAAGATGTAGTTTGGCATAGAATTCTCTTGACAAATTTAATAAATTGGTTTCTTGTATTCCACAAATTTCAGAATCCCTAACTTTGAAGAGAAATCCAGGATTTGAACATCAACTCGTTGCAAACTACTAAAAGTAGAAGTAATAACAATTAGTTACTTGTTCTTGTAGAATCATTTTAAAGAATACCTCTTGGGATTCGACCGAGTAGAAGCGATAAATGTCGAACGAGGAATTCCTAGGTCTTTTTTCCCCTTTGTATTGCTTCTTCATTGCAATGCAAGATCCACTTTCCATTGTGATTTTGAATGGGTTTTACGTGGTCGGATTTATGATTGATTTGAGTGATTGTTCTGATAAAATTGCACGAATGCGCATTGGTGAAGAATTAGGTTTTGTGAGAACGAAGAAATTGGCCGATTTTGGGATCTTAAGTGTACTAGTGTCGCGATAGCATGTGTTATGTGTAAGAATTAGATTTGCGATAGCATGCGTTATGTGTAAGAATTAGCGTGCGCTATCGGGAGAAAATTTGAGTGTTCTGTCAAGTGAGGATGTGAAAAACTGAGATGACAAATTCGCGCGCGCTAAGCTACCAGTGGTAGCATGCGCTAAGTAAAAGAGTAGGATATTTCATCTTTCAATTTAATTTAAGAACAATATTAATAAAAATAAATGTTTAAAAGTTGATGATATGTCCCATGTCGAGTTGTAGACGAATTGAGTTAAAAAATTCCTCGAGTAATGGTTTTGAAAAATATATGCAAGCTGATCCTTTGTACAAAATAAGATTAAATAAATATCTTTCTTTTACACATGGTCACATAAAAATGATGTTTGATATCTATATGTTTGGTTCTACTCTGCAGAACTGGATTTTTATTGATATTAATGGCGCTTGTGTTATCACATAAAATAGGAGTATTTTCAATAAAATGTCATAATCCTGAAGTTGATTTTTATAAGACTTGTGCACATGCGCTTCCGGCAGCTAGGGCTGTCGAATGGTTCGGTTGCAGTTAACCGGATCGAAATTTTCGGTTAACTGGAACCATAAATGTCCTAAAATAAGAATCGAAAATCGGACCATATAAATTTTCGGTTAACCGGAATCGGACCGGTTATTTCGGTTCTGGTTCGGTTAACAACAAAAACCTTTTTTTAATTTCAATTTTAAAAAATTGAAATAATAAAATATAATTATAAAATATAAAAATACAATTTCAGAAAAATAGCTTGTTGTGGGTAGGGTTCTAATTTCAAATTTTAATTTACAAAAATTAAAATACTATAATATAATTACAAAATCTAAAAATAATATTTAATAAATATATTTTATAAAAATGGTTTTCGATTCAGAGCCGAATGGTTATCGGTTAGATGGAAAACCGAATAAAGATATAGAAGGGAACCGAAAAGCGGACCGATAATCGAAATTGCGGTTCCGGTTCTAACCGAGAACTGGGAACCATTTAGACAGCCCTACTGGCAGGCACATATTCATCTTCGGTTGTGGACATCCTTACACTAGTTTCTTTTTGCTACTCCAAGTGATTGAACATGAACCAATCATATGGCACGTATCGCTAGAGGTTCCCATACACGGGTCCGGGTCCGGGTCCGACACGATGGCTCCAGGTCTCGATCGATCAAGACTCGGACCCCACCCACACATATGAAATGTACCAGTCGGAGGGTTCATGGGTCGGCCACAATATTTTTAAAATTTTATTTATTATCATTTTATATACGAAAAACAACTAATGAACCAAAAAAATAATTCGAATTAATGAGCTTATATTAAATTATAAGTTTTCGCTTAAAATTAAATTACCTACGTATCCTCGTGGGGAATCAAACCCCTACGTAGTTCTTTCACTTAAAAAAGAATTAAAAAAATTGGGCTTGTATTTAATTTTATATTTTCACTTAAAATTAAATTGCCTATGTATCCTCGTGAGGAATCGAATTCCTATGTAGTTCTTTTACTTACCTGACTTACCTTTAGTCGAAGTCGATGTCGTTGTCGTCTTGATCATCGATTCGACTTATTGGACTAGACTCTCCTTCAATGGTGCCTTATTGATAGGCTTCTTGGTCTGCAAGAGGTCATCCCACTTATATTTTTGATCTCATAAAACATCATTAAAAATCATTTGAGCTTGGATGTGGAAATAGGTCATTTGAGCAAATAGGTTATCCCACTTAACCGGGCTTTTGTTGCGTCATTAAACATCATTTGAGCCTCGAGATTTTTTGGCGTCATTCAGAATATTCGTTCGCCCAACATATAGCCACTTCACTAAAAGCGCTCTCAACGGGGACTGTAGATGTGGGCACTGCAAGAATCGCTTCTGTCATAATGGAAAGTATGGAAAATTCAGGTCCCCTTCTCTTCCACCAATCCAACATATCAATTGTTCTGCATTGTTATCATCGGCCACAAAACTAGATGCATAATATCGACTAAGGCCATTTCTTTGACCGACATTACTACCCCCTATTTCTGGATATATTATAGAGTTGTTCTCGAAATGGGTTAGTGGAAATTCTCTCCAGTTCTATGTTAAATGTATTGATAGTCCTAATTCTTATTTTTCGAATTTGAATCCTATCTCCATATTTAGCTAAATATTCAGCAAAAAGAGTTTCACAACAATTTTTTAAATTTATTTTTACTTGTTCAATATTAGGAATATTTTCAAACATAGTTTGACTCTCAACATTATTCTTAATATTAGGAAAACCCATATTTTTTAGAATATCATAATAAATTTCAAGTAATTGTTGTACGTGAGCTAAATTCAAATCAGGAGATGAAACAGCAATAATCAAGAAAACATCATGGATACGATTAAAATACTTTAGTCATTTTAAACACATTGCAAATAACATTCCCCAATCTTAGTGATTTACTACAAGCATCCATTTTGGAAACAATAAAACAATAATGAAATAAAACTATTAGATGTGGATAATAACAACCACTTAAATCTTTAGTTGTATTTTCAAAAACTTTTAATAGTTTTATTAAATGTTTGGTTTCATCCTATTAGGTTGGCAATAAATAAGTTGAATTCCATCTATATTTTTGGAAACAATAAAACAACAATCAAATAAAACTTTAGCAGATGTGGATAAAACACTTAAATGTTTGTTTATATTCATTAATTGAATTTAACATCTCATAGAAATCCATCTATGTTTTACAGCTGGAGTAAAAAATTTGGGTTGCATTTGTTTGATTTTAAAAATTTAACTCATTGTCTTGCTAACTTAGTAAGATTATGTAAAACAAGATACATTTTCTAATTGGTTCTATTGAATCATCTACAACTTTTAATGCATCTTGTAGACATAAATTTAGAATATGATATATACATCTAGTATAAAATAATTGATCTTGTAAGACAGGATTGCAAGCTTGTATTAAAGCTGATACACTAGCAGTATTAGAATTTGCATTATCAAAACCAATTGTGAAAATTTTATCCTTTAAGCAATAAAAAGTTAAAATTTTAATAACTCCTATAGCTATATTATCTGCAGGATCTGTGCAGTTAAATATTTTAAAGACAAGTAATCTTTTGTTTTGTTCCAATTTTGCCATTTGTTCTCTAGCAAATTTTTCATTATATTTATAATGTTGAGATTATGACATACCTTGAATGCCGGCTCCAATAGAAGATTGGAAGTTGAGTTGACTTTGCAATTTTTGATCTCCGTGGACCGAGGCATGGTTTTGCTCAAAATGCTTTTTAATGTTTTCATATCCATCCCGGGCGTTATACGGATATTCTTAGCTGCAATAGTTGCAAAGAACCTTCAAAGGACTATCCGGCATTTTTCCCTTCTTAAAGTGTTTTGAAAAAGGGTCGTATACCGACTTCCTTTATACAACAAGAGCAGGCTTCTTTCTCACTTTAGTTTTCTTACTTCATATTCCTTATACAATTTCTTCCTCCTCCTCGAACGATAACTTTTCAACATAAGGTGTTGTTCCTCAGCTTAGCTTGCCGCAGGACTCTTCGACTTTGAGTTTTGTGTCGGAGTTGGTACGCCATGAAGAGTGCGCTCAAACATTGCATATATTTGTGTAAACATAGCTTCATCGATTTCGTGCTCCATTTCTTCATCAATGTTGTCTAGTTGTTGACAATTTGGGATATGTCGAGATCCCCCGTGGTGAACTTCTTCACTAGTTGTTGTTGTACTATCATAATATATACTTTTATGTATCATAGGATCATATTCATCTTCTTGACTTTTATTTTCAAAATCGGGTGGAGGTTGGCTTTAAGGCTCCTGAATAGTTATGACAGATGGTTTCTTCGATTTGCCCCTGTTGGTAGCCCATCCACCTTGGAATCCACGTAAGCACTCCAGGCAGTTGAACCGGCCGAGCAGAGCCTAAAGCCGGACCGTTAACAACCGAACCGGGCAGAGACGTCAAAGCTGACCCGGTATCCGATCCGGGAGGGCCGAGCAGATAGAGGATAAAAATGCTCCGGTTCAAGATTACAACAAAGCCGACCTGAATGGCGGGAGACCCGAGGACCGACCCCAGCGGATAAGCATCGCGAGAAGCATGCGAGATAGACCCGCATGCCAATAAACGCATGCAGTCATGCCCCTTCCCAAGGAAATCCTTAGAGGCCGCCACGTGTCCAAGGCATATTTGCAGACTGACAAGTGTTTTGGGCATATTCCCCAAACATTCGCCAGCTGTCATCTCTCGACTAGCCCAAGTTGTCTATATATAGAAGGAATGTATAATGAAAGAGGACTTTTGGATTTTTTGCATTTATGATAAAAAGAGAGAAAAAAGAGAGAATTTGTAACAAGTGAGAAAAGTAGACATACCGGCTAAAACATAATCTGCTCGGCTCTAATTCATATCAAGGTCATTAATAAAATTTAGTAATCTAATCCTTTTTCATCTTATTATTATTTTCTACGTGACTTTGATCCATTCGTCCAGATCAGCACACATGACGTTGACCAAATCAGACGTCAACAGATTGGCGCTAGAGGAAGGGGACCTAAAAAATATACTACTCACCGGAGATGTCTCACGATAGTTCAAAAAACCCTCAGCCCGCGATGGAGGAGGAAAACCTCCGTAAGGTGGTAGAGTGCTTTAAACACCCAGCCTTCATCCAGGGCATGGCGGCCCTTATGGCACGAGTTACTGGGGGCGGGACCCTTCAAAATCCCGAAGACCATGTGGAGGCGGAGTCTCAGACGACCCGCCCAGCTGCCTCGGGGCGAAACAAAAAGAGGACAGCCTCTGGGGTCACCGGGGAAAGGGCGGAAAGCCATGGCGAAAGCTCACATCCCTCTCGAAAAAGTAAGCTTTCGCGCTCCATATCCGTTTTTGATCGCCTTGGGGCGGGGAAAAAAGTCGAAAAAGCGGCGCCGGCTCCCACTATCCAGAGTCAGAGCCGTAAAGAACAAAAATCTCCCCACCAGTCCCTAAACCCGACACAAGTGTTACCACCAACTCCCGGCGATAACTCGAGTGAGATCGAGTTTCTTAAAAAACGCCTTACGGAGCTCGAAAATAAACAACTTCAGCCATCCCAAAGCTCGGAATGGCTTAACATCCAGGAGAGTCCCCTGGCCCCCAGTGTTCTGGCGGAACCCCTCCCGGAGAAGTTCAAAATTCCCCAAATTCCGCCTTACAATGGAGAGACCGACCCCAACGCCTATCTTGGACATTATAATTCCTGGATGGACCTGCACGGGTCTCAGGACGTGTTCCGGTGCCGAATGTTCTCCTTGACTCTGGGGGAGAGGATCCAGAGATGGTACCGGACGCTGCCCCACCATTCTATTCAGACATGGGCCCAGCTCTCGGTGACGTTCCGATCCCATTTCATGGGTTCCCTTGTGCGAGTCGCCCCACGCTCATCTATCGCTTCCATCGTACATGGGCCGCACGAGTCCCTTAAAGATTATATATCTCGTTTCAATAAATGGATATTGGAGACGGAACCCTGTCGGACGATGCGCTGGCCATTATTGCCCAGGCCGGCCTCCCCAAAAATTCTTTTTTCCGCTGGACGGTGTGCCAGAATGTCCCACACACCTACCAGGAATTCTTGGAGCGCGCCAGCTCCCATATAGCTGCCGAGGAAGCTATGTCGGCACCCGTTTTAGTCATGCCCTCCGACCAGAAAGGGTCCTACAAAAAGAAGGAAGATAGGTATGACTACAAAGAGGACCGTCAAGAATCTCGCTGGGAGATCAAGGCTCCCGCCTCTTCCTCGACAGCCCCAGCAACTCAGAACTATCGGGAGCGTAGGCCCGAGCTCATGGCTAATTTTGCTGAGATATATTCCGTCGGAGCCGCGGCCATACTCGATCAAATAAAGGACAAAAATTTGCTCCCGGTCCCTCGGCCGATCTATAAAGATCAGAAGTACATGGACCAGACCCGCTTTTGTAAATATCATGAATCAGCGGGTCACAACACCAAACAATGCCGAGACCTCGTCGCCGCCTTGATCGCGGTATGCGACGAAACAGGCTTAAGGCGATTTACCCGGAACCCACCCCGGGATCGCCAGGATCGGGCCGACCCGACAAAAGCCAAAAATGATCGGGTGCCTCCAGCCCCCAAGTCCCCCGGGAGATTCTGACCATTATGGGAACGGCCGAGGTCGATGATCACAGGTCAAAGTGGCAGAAAAAGGCATCCATTCGAGAGGCCACCACCTCCTATCAACGGACCGAGCGCCGAGCAGAGGGGTTCCTATCAGTGGCCGAAGAAGCCCCCAAAAACCCCCAGCTGGCAGTTACTTTTGAAGAGTCCGATGCAGACGGCCTGGACCATCCCCATTCAGACGCCCTTGTCATCACCCTGCGCAAAATGGGGATCCCAGTCCACAGGGTGTTGGTAGACTCCGGGGCCTATTCCAGCATCATCTACCTTCATACCCTTTGTAGGATGAAGGTAGACCAATCTTATGTCCGGCCCTGCAACGAGGACATTAGTGGATTTGCCAACTGCCGCACCTCACCACTGGGGGAAATCGACCTCGCCTTGGAATTCGGCCAGGGGCCGATCAGAAGGACGATGATCACTACCTTCAAGATCATCGATGTGCATAGTGACTATAACGCCATCATAGGCCGACCTGTGATGTCAAGGGTGAGGGCCACTCAGTCCACGTATCATCTGTGCATGAAATTTCCCACCCCGGACGGCATCGGGGTACATAGAGGAGATCAAAGGGCCGCCCGGGAATGCAACCTCAGCATCCGGGCTCGCGAAATCAACGCCCCAGAGGGCATCCCGGAAAATTTATCGGAAGAAATGGGGGCCACCAGCTCCGAACAGCTGGTAGGAAACACCCTAGTTGAACACGAGACTGAAGGTCCCGGGGCCGCGCAAACCCCCGAAATGGAAACCGAACAAGAAGCGGACCGGGGCCACAGGCCCGGGAAGGATCCGATCCTAGAAGAGGATCCTATCGACCCGCGATACCAAAATCTGAAAGGGAAAATTCGCCATGCTGAGCCAACAGAAGAGTTGGACCAGGTCGACATGGACCCATCTAATCCAACCCGACGACTAAAGATCGGCCACAACCTCCAAGAGCCAATCCGCTTCGAGCTATTCTTCCATCTAAGAAAGAATTTGGATGTCTTCGCATGGACTCATTCGGACATGTCGGGGATTGACCCGGAACTTGCCTGCCACCGGTTGAATATCGACTCCAGTTCAAAGTCGGTTATTCAGAAAAGGAGGAAAATAGGGCCTGAACGACAGAAGGGGCTGGAAGAAGAAGTAGAGAAGCTGATCGACAACGGGTTCATCCGGGAAGCCCAGTACCCGACCTGGGTAGCCAACCCGGTCTTGGTAAAAAAGCCGACCGGGCTATGGAGGTTCTGCATTGACTTCTCCAACCTGAAGAAAGCCTGCCCGAAAGATAGCTACCCCCTCCCCCATATCGACTACATGGTGGATGCAACGGCCGGGCACGAGCTAATGAGATTTATGGATGCATATTCCGGATACAACCAGATCCCAATGCATCCCGCTGATGAAGAAAACACCTCCTTCTACTCGGCCCGCGGCCTATACTGTTACCGAATGATGCCTTTCGGGCTCAAGAATGCCGGTGCAACATATCAACGCCTGGTAAATAAAATGTTCAATAGCTTGATAGGCCGTACAATGGAGGTATATGTATATGATATGTTGGTGAAGTCTTTGCGCTCGGCCGATCATGTAAATGACCTCAATAAAATGTTTGCCATTTTGCGAGAGTATAAGATGAAGTTGAATCCGAAGAAATGTTCATTTGGGGTAGGTTCTGGAAAATTCCTCGGCTACATGGTAAGCCAAAGAGGGATTGAAGCTAACCCCGATAAAATTAAGGCAGTGACCGAACTTGTTCCTCAAAATTCGGTCAAAAAGGTGCAGAGCCTAACTGGTCGACTAGCCGCGCTAAGTCGCTTTATCTCTCGCTCAACTGATAAATGCAAACCTTTCTTTGAGGCGATAAAAAAGAACAAAGATTTTCAGTAGACAGAACCTTGCCAGAGAGCCTTCGAAGCTATCAAAGAAGTCCTGGCAGAAGCCCCGATCTTACAGTGACCGACCCCAGGGGCACTTCTCAATCTATACCTCGCGGTATCCGACTCTGCAATCAGTGCCGCTTTAATCCGAACGGACCACGCGGTTCAACATCCGGTCTACTATGTTAGCCAAGCCCTTCATGATGCCGAGCTCATATACGCCCCGATGGAAAAGATGGCCTATGCGCTCATAATGGCATCCCGGAAGTTGAGACCATACTTTATGGAATATCAGGTAGTCGTCTTAACAAACTACCCTTTAAAGCACGTCATGCACCGACCTGACGTATCCGGCCGAATGATCAAATGGGCCGTCGAACTGGGACAGTTTGACATAACGTATGAATCGCGCACTTCCATAAAGGGTCAAGCCCTGGCGGACTTCATTGCAGAGTTCACACCAGCGATCGCGCAAGAGGATGACCGATCAGAAGAGTGGTCGCTCTACGTAGATGGATCTTCAACTGCCGACCGATCGGGTGCAGGAATAGTCCTCGTCAGTCCCGACCAACGTTTGTTCTGCTCGGCCATTCGCTTAGGTTTTCCAACTACCAACAATGAGGCAGAGTATGAAGCTCTCTTGGCCGGTCTAGAAATGGCGACCTCCCTCGGTCTTACCCGCCTCACTGTTTTGAGTGATTATCAATTAGTGGTAAACCAAATCAATGGCGAATACGAAGCCAAGGAACACAAGCTGGTTAAGTACCTCAGCCTGGCGCGGGTTCGGCTGTAAGATTTTCGGGGAAATATACAACACATCCCCAGAACCGAGAACATCCAAGCCGACGCCTTGGCCAAACTCGCATCCAGCTCCGGAGCCAAACATATGGACGAGGTCAGCATAGGATATCATGCCTCATCAGCCTTGGAAATGTCCGAAGTCCGGGCAACCGAACAATCTGAACCGCAAGGATGGATGCAGCCCATAATCCGATATATTCGTAATGGCACTTTACCCGAGGATCGAACCCAGGCGAGATCGTTACGAACTCAGTCCTCCCGGTTCACCATCGTGGATGGAATCTTATGCAAAAGAGGATATTCGGTTCCATTGCTGAAATGCCTGTCCGAGTCAGAAGCAGAGTACGTCCTCAGAGAGGTGCACGAGGGTATATGCGGTAATCATTCCGGCGTCCAGGCATTGGCCTATAAATTGATCCGGCAAGGCTATTATTGGCCCAATCTCAAAAAAGATGCCATCACACTCGTACGGAAGTGCGTCCGGTGCCAAATCTTCGCTCCGCAGATCCGATCCCCGCTGGAAACTCTCACTTCCATATATTACCCATGGCCATTCGCCAAGTGGGGAATCGACTTGATCAGTCCTTTACCTAAAGGACGGGGAGGAGTACAATACGCCATCGTCGCAGTCGATTATTTTACAAAATGGGCAGAGGCCGAGCCTATGGCACGAACAACCGAACATAAGATAGTTGATTTTATATGGAAGTTACTCATATGCCGGTTCGGGATCCCTCAATCTATTGTCTCGGATAATGCAAAACAATTTGACAATAAGAAGTTTCGAGCCTTCTGTGAAGGCCTCCAAATATGAAATAACTTTTCCACGCCCTACTATCCACAATCCAATGGGCAGGTCGAGGCGGTAAACAAGATCCTGAAACAACATCTCAAGACACGCCTCGAGGAACTCAAGGGTTCCTGGCCCGAGGAACTCCCCGGAACATTATGGGCCTACAGAACAACGCATCAGTCAACCACCGGAGAAACGCCTTTCTCCTTGGCTTTCGGCTCTGAAGCCGTCATCCCGGTTGAAATCGGAGCACCTACCTACCGAGTAGCCCATTTTGAAGAGCAAGATAACGACTTGGCCCTCCAAGTGAACCTGGACCTCCTTGCCGAAAAACGAGCTCAGGCGGAAATACGAAACGCCGTCTACAAAAGAAGGAGTGAAAAATATTATAACTCCAAGGTTCACCCTAGAAGCTTCCAGGTCGGCGACCTCGTCCTTAACGGTATTGGGCCGGATTAGGACCACTCAACCCCAAATGGGAAGGACCATATAAAGTTAGTGAAGTCCTTCAGAATGGAGCCTACCGGCTGGAATATCTAAACGGCCAGAGATTAACTTACCCATGGAATGCTATGTATTTAAAGAGGTATTATCAATAAAATTTGACGTTATTCCATTTTTTTAATATTGGTGCACCTCATAAGACCGGCTCATCCGGCACTATAAGACCGAGCTCGTCTCGGCACCTCATAAGACCGGCTCATCCGGCACTATAAGACCGAGCTCGTCTCGGCACCTCATAAGACCGGCTCATCCGGCACTATAAGACCGAGCTCGTCTCGGCACCTCATAAGATCGGCTCATCCGGCACTATAAGACCGAGCTCGTCTCGGCACCTCATAAGACCGGCTCATCCGGCACTATAAGACCGAGCTCGTCTCGGCACCTCATAAGACCGGCTCATCCGGCACTATAAGACCGAGCTCGTCTCGGCACCTCATATGACCGGCTCATCCGGCACTATAAGACCGAGCTCGTCTCGGCACCTCATAAGACCGGCTCATCCGGCACTATAAGACCGAGCTCATCTCGGCACCTCATAAGACCGGCTCATCCGGCACTATAAGACCGAGCTTGTCTCGGCACCTCATAAGACCGGCTCATCCGGCACCTTAAGACCGAGCTCGTCTCGGCACAATCAACAAGAAACATGATAAAAAGGAAACGGCCCAATCAACTGGGCCCAAACATCTAAAAGAGAACATATGTTACAAAGAAGATCTTATTCAACGCATTTTTGCAAAGTACATATGGAGAAAACAGAAAACCAAGACGGATTGGCACGCAGGCCGTACATGAAATAAAACAAAAGAAAAGCAAGACTGGCATGCAGGCCATGCAGGAAGCAAAATCTAAGGAAACTACTCGGCCCCACCCTCCTGGCCGGCCGCCTGAAAGGACTGCCCCTCACCTTCACCGTGCGAAGCCAGCCCGGGATCTTCAACCTCGGCGACCTTTGGCTCCTCACCTCCAGGAATATCAACATGCAAATCGGCCGCCTGGGAGGCTATGTAGGCCTCGATCTCTTGAACGGTCTTCCCTCCCTTCATGATATCTAATATCTCGTAGCAGGTGGAGACGTAATTCAAATTGATTAGCTCTTCGAACTCGGGCGTCTCCTTGAAGGCCGCCGCCCCTTCGACAAGACCCTTGGCATAGCCCGAGGCCTCGCAGGTATTGACACGCTCGGTCAGACTTTCAACTTGGGCCTTGGTTTCTTTCAAGTAAGACTCGTGCTCGGCCCTGACGTCTAACCATTGTTGATGCGCCTTCTCGGCCATCGTGGTCATCTCTTCGGCCTTAGCTTTCCACATATCGGCCTGGAGCGCCCGACTGTCCAAGATCTCCATTCCACCCTTCATGGAGGCCATCTCCTCCTCCAGGGACTTGATTAGCGAAGGACAAAGATGATGCTCCTCCTCCAAGGCCTTGAGATCGGCCTCCGCCTTCTTGTGCTTCTCGACTAGGGCCATCAGCTCCCCAGTGGCCTTTATGTAAGTGCACAATGCACGGCCCATCAGAGCATTCCCGAATTAGATCTGCTTGTCCGGACCCATGTCATTGGTCACCATCTCCATCTTGGGCGTCCAGCCCCTGATAGGAACATGACTGGAGTCAACCACCGCCGGGGGGACTCGGTCGAGCATCCCAGCGATCGGAGTGGCTGCCCGGACGTAATCCAGGAACTAGCGCGGCCGTCGCCCCTTCATCTGGGCACATGGTTCCTCCCGGTCCTTATTAACCGGGAGATAGTGGCCCTCCAGGTCAATCGCGGGCTCCTTGCCGGCCGCACGACCCGTCCGGACAGGGCTAGGGGCAGATATAGCAACTTCAGGGACAGACGAGCCCTCCGCCTTGGTCGCACTGTCCTTAGGCTCGGCCCCTACCCTCTTCCGCTTGCCAGCACGCTCCCTCCGCTCGGCGGCCTCAGCAGCCAGCCTCGCCACGCGCTGCGCGGGCGTCTCTCTCCGTCCGGACGAAGTCTTGGCCCTAGGAACTGGCAAAAGACGACATGTCAAAAAAAAAAAACTGATGAAGACATTATGCTTGGATCGGTTGATCGAAGTCCAGCCGCCCAGAGGTTTTCCTCGGTAACCAAAAGATGCGACTTCCTCTGCTCGGTGGGAAGATCCAAAAGTTGTTCAATTCGGTCGTCGAACAAGGAGGAGGTGTCTTGAGCGGGATGCGTTCTGCACATGCAATAAATGATGAGCGTTAGACAAAAAAGGGAACAGGAATGAGAAACACGACACTTACTCATTTTGGCAATGAAGTGCTCTGGGACCCGAAGCTCGGCATCTATTACACCAGGCTCCCACTCATCCACCGAGCTCCTCCACGGCCCCCCTATGAAGAACCACTGTTCCTTCCAGCTATGAATGGTCTCCGGCACATCCACTAATTCTTTATGCATGGCATGCCGGGCCGTCAGGTAAAACCAGCCGGAGCCGGATCTGCCGACCGACCTCCATAGAAAGAGGTTGTTGAACTCCTCAAAGCTTGGCTCGGGCTCGCCTTCTTCTTCCTCGACACTCCAGTCGACAGGAACTCCGCCTACCGACAGATCCGCCACACCCGTGCGGTCCGGCGACACGGTCAACTCCGCCTCTGTCTCGCCCCTCAGCTCCGACATCTTAAATGAAAAAAGGGGGAAAAAAGAGCTTACCGGGAAAGTCTCTATAAAATCGGGAAAGGATCGCGAGAAAATTCTCTCTCTCCTCTACAACAAGACACAAAAATGACGAAGGGGACAATGAGGAAGAAGACATTCTATATTTATAAGAGAAAAAGGGCATTAAATGCCAGGCACGTGGAACGGCGATTCATACTGAACCGTCGCGAAATTCGAAGGCGCGTGAACGCGCCATCAAATCAGATTATGCCACACGTCCCCCTCATAATGACACTTAATGACCCTGAAATCGAATCGACGCGACTCTCGAAGAGGCGTCCCTTCGAGAGATCTTATCCTCCCACAAGCCGGATCGGCCTCAATATGAAACGACCCCAGCCCCGGCCAACCCGGCACGGCCCTGGACTCGGGGGCCCTTGTTGGTAGCCCATCCACCTTGGAATCCACGTAAGCACTCCAGGCAGCTGAACCGACGGAGCAGAGCCTGAAGCCGGACAGGGCATAAACCCGATTTTCTCCCGGGCTCGTTAACAACCGAACCGGGCAGAGACGTCAAAGCCGACCCGGTATCCGATCCGGGAGGGCCGAGCAAATAGAAGATAAAAATGCTCCGGTTCAAGATTACAACAAATCCGACCTGAATGGCGGGAGACCCGAGGACCGACCCCAGCGGATAAGCATCGCCAGAAGCATGCGAGACAGGCCCGCATGCCAATTAACGCATGCAGTCATGCCCCTTCTCAAGGCAACCCTTAGAGGCCGCCACGTGTCCAAGACATATTTGCAGACTGACAAGTGTTTTGGGCATATTCCCCAAACATTCGCCAGCTGTCATCTCTCGACTGGCCCAGGTTGTCTATATATAGAAGGAATGTACAATGAAATAGGACTTTTGGATTTTTCGCATTTATGATAAAAAGAGAGAAAAAATAGAGTATTTGTAACAAGTGAGAAAAGTAGACATACCGGCTAAAAAATAATCAGCTCGGCTCTATTTCATATCAAGATCATTAATAAAATTTAGTAATCTAATCCTTTTTCATCTTATTTATTATTTTCTACGTGGCTTCGATCCATTCGTATGTCTACTTTTAGTGATGCACACGTGACGTTGACCAAATCAGACGTCAACAGCCCCAAAGAGCCATTCGTTCTAACTTGGACATTTTGGATTTTTTGGGAGACGTAGCAATACCTTTTCCCTTGTCAGAGTTCGACATAATGATAAAATGGTAGTAGAAAGAGAGAGATATTAGATTATCAAAATAATAGTTGAGAGATAGTTAAATTAGATTGAGAATGGGTGTGAAAAATGAGAGAGGTTGGGGGTATTTATAGATATAGTTTTTGATTTTTTTTTTATTTTATTTATTTCTTGAAAAATTTTGAATTTTTTTCCGTTGACATCGTTCTAAAAAATTTATATATTTGTACTTTGTGCTTAAATATGAGTACCTAAATGATTCCATTAAAATCCATACAATTCAAAATAAATTTGAATACCTCCTAATTTTGTAAAATTTATAAAAGTTTGCATTTAATACCACATGACTTTAATAAACTTTTAAAAATACCAAAAAATTCTATATTAAATACCACAAAAAATTTTAATTGACTTTTAAAAATCTCAATTAAATTTACACAAACTTTTTCAAATCCATCATCAAAACCTATTCTACAAAGGTAATGAAACCCATCAATTAAAGTACTGAATACACATGTATGGAAATGAAGTACGGATTGATTTGCCTGGTGGAAACTGCTAAAAAATAATCCATATAGTTATTCTTTTTTAATCTTGGCCGTCCTCTTCCCCGTCTCATCGCCGGCGGCGCACGTTAGCCAAGATTAACTAACCTGCGCCTGGAGGGCACGTCCGTAATGTTGTTAAGAACAAGAATACTGCAAGCGGAGCTAGGGAAAGAAGAAGCGTGGAAAAGCTACATCGACTGCAAAGAAGGATTTGGAGATAACATCGTTGAGCTTGGGCTCTAACTTGTCAAAGAAGAAAGGGGATAAAATAGTGGATTCTGCAGAAGTGGAGAACAGCAAACACCAGATCTGAGATCCAACAACGTCTAAAAATGGAGATCCTATCAAGACCAGTACCAAATCCAGTGCTAGAGCCAGTGAATGAGATAGATGTGATAGATTCGACTTCTTCCTCGTCGAAGGACCAGAGCACAAAAGCAGAGGTTCCATCGTGTCCCAGTCATAAAGGTGTGGAACTTGATTTTGTTCCTCCTACTTTGAAACAAGGTGTTCTTGTTGCTTGTTTAGCTAAGATACATATGGTGAAGCTGCTAAGTGGGAGAACGCCATAATTTTATATGTAATAGGAGACTCCCCCACTATTAAGTATCTTAGTGCTTATTTGGAGAAATAGTGCTTGGTGAGAACACCTGAAATCTTCTGACATCACGAGGGATATTTTGTGATTAGATTTCAAAGTAAGGAAGACAGAGATGCTGTGTTAATTGAAGGCCCACAAACACCATATCCAATCGACCAATGATAGTTAAAGCTTGGGAACCTGAATTTAACTTCAAAAAGGAAATTCTAAAGGTTGTGCCTCTATGGATACAACTGCCCAATATGCCTTTGAACTGCTGGCATGCAAATTCTTTGAGTAGAATATGCAGTATTTTGGGGAAGCCTCTCTTTGTGGAAGAGTGTACAACAGCTCAAAATAGAATTTCTTATGCTCGAATGCTTGTGGAAGTGGATTTCACTATGCCTATCCAGCATAAAGTCTTGATTGAAGATGAAAAGGGTAATAGAGTGGAGCAAAAGGTCCTCTATGATTGGATCCCTCCCTTCTGCAAGAAATTCCAAGTTGCAGGGCACAATTGTAATGCTACAATGAAGCCTAAACCTACTCGACCTACTCAAAAGCAATGGCAGCCAAAAAATCAAGAAGGGAAGAATCCACCACAGCCAAAACCTGTTGAGAAACTGATTAATGGGAATAAAGCTATTGAGAAGTGGATTTTACCAAGGAAAACATATAGTCAAATCATTGTGGGAGAATGTTCTGTGCCTTTATATTCTGAGAATACTTATCAAGTTCTAAATTCAGCAAAACAAAGAGAAACATATGACCTTATCCCCTTGGTAACCATATGAAGATTGTTTTATCATAAAACAGCACGGGTGCGGGGGTGCGGGTGCGGGTGCGTAGTACGGGGATACGGGGATTCGCTAAATTTGAAAATATGGGGATTCGGGTGCGGGGGGATACGGCATATATAAAAATATTATAAATATATATATATATATATATATATATATATGTAACAAAAAAATATTAGAACGCAAGAGTAAAGAGTTTCATTAAATGACAAATAGTACAAAGCATAACTTAAATAATCCTTAATAGTTTAAAACAATGAAATGGTGCATCTTAAAACATTACAACATTAATCATCTTGAATAATCATGGCTTCCATCTCCGGCTCATCAAGTGAAAGACTAGCTATCTCAAGCTCCTCGGCACCATCAAGTGGATCAAATTGATCGCCACCAACATCCCACAACCTTGTCTCTCCTTTTGAGTATTGTTCACTCTTTCTAGATAAAAGTCTAAGATTGGTGTGCACATACACCAAGTCTTCCGCCCTAGTTGGAAGTATCTTATTCCTACGAACCGAGTGAATGAATGAATATGTACTCCAATTCCTCTCGCAACAAGAAGAAGAACAAGGTTGTCCCAATAGCTTCAAAGCTATTTTTTGAATATTTGGTGTTGAAGCTCCATGAACAAGCCACCACATCTTTGGATCCATAATGCCTCTATCCTCTATAGAGTCGGCACTACCAAATGCATCCATTTGTCCTGAAAATCGAGCAAATTCAACATTCACAGCTATTCTTGCCTCACTATTTGGGAAGTATCTCTTCAGACACTTGTTTCTTTCCTCAGATAGCTCAATATCCTGATGTGGAGGTACACGATTTGGAGCCGCACTAAGCCATGCATCACTATAGTACCTAGACAAAATAATTATTGGAAATTATTTAAGGTCCAAAGATTTTTAAAAAAACTGTACATATTAATATTGATAACTTAAAAGTTTACCTCGGATTGAGTGAGTGAGCCAAACAATGAATTGGTGTCGAACTCTTAGTCCATCTATCAATGAGAATTGCACGGACTACATCATAAAATGTGGACTTTTCAGTGAACTCTTTTCTTTCATGCCTATATATAATAGTCTGCACTTTCTCAATCATGTCATCCCATATGTCATAAATTAAATGAAGCGAAGGCTTATCTGTATCGGCAAAACGAAGCATTTCATAGATAGGAGCACTAAACTCAAGAATATAATCAACCTTATCCCACCATAATTCATCAAGCACCGTGCTCCTAATAGTTTGAGCTCTCGTGGCATCACACTCTCGATAACTACTCCATTCCTCACAAAGCACCAATCTTTCAAGAGAACGTTTGAGGAGTTTAAATCTTTTGAGCATGATAATCACAGATGCAAATCTTGTTTCAGCAACAGAAAGAAGTTTCAGAGGAGCAATCTGCTTAAACATCGTCAACACCATGTTGTGATTAAGAATGTAATTCTTAATCATTAGTGCCCTCTCACCCACTTCAGTAATCCAATGACACTCATCATACACATCATGATTAGAGTCAAGATTCTTAGCATCACAAATATTCTTCAATGCCGAATTAAGTGTATGCACTACACATGGAGTCCAGAAAATATGAGGAAACTGAGTCTCAATGATCATACCTGCTGCTTTGCAAACTGGAGCATTGTCGGTGATAACCTGAACAACATTCTGAGCTCCAACCTCCATGATTACACCCTTGATTAAGTCAGCAATGAAAAACTTATCCTTGAATTCACCTTCACAATTAACTGCCTTGAAGAACATAGGACCAGTCTCTGTAACTGCCATAAAATTTATTAATGGCCTCCTTTGACTATCACTCCACCCATCAGAAACTATAGTCACACCTTTCTCCTTCCAAGTAGTCTTTATCGGAACCAGTAATCTTTCAACATTTGGTTTTTCTTTTTGTAACAAAGTAGTCCTCAAAGCATTATAAGTGGGAGGAAGATAGCTTGAGATGTTACTACTCGCAGCAAGATTATATGACTTGATGTAATGAGGGTTTCTAGCAAAATGAAAAGGCAAGCCACCTGAATAAAATGCTCTTGCAATCTCACCATCCACTTGTGATCTAATTTCCATGTTGTATGCTTTGTTGATAGGATTGTTCATGTCAACTCTATTCCTTTTTGTTCCTTGCAATTGTATCTTTTCAACTCCTCCCCAAGCACTTGATTGATTTTGACTTGTAGGGAGTGGAATGTCAACCGATCTCCTCCTTTCCTCCGCCTCTGCCAGTTCTCTCTGAAATTCCCTTAACTGTTCTGCATTGACTTTGGTACAAACTCCAACTCCTTGCCCTTTAATCTTCAATAAATGTGCTTTCACCCTTGAATAAGAACCAACAAATTCATTATTACAAAAATTGCATCTGATCCTTGTATTGCCACCTCTTTCTTTTGATTTTGCCACTTTTGTAACATGTTTCCATAAAGAATCTACATCCCCCGTTGGTTTAGAAGCGGAATTGAATTAGTTTCATTGCGAATTTGAAGAAGACAACGATTCCATGATAAACTGAAACGGATAACAATTAACAAATGAACAAATACAAATTAGTAATTACAATTAATTAAAATTAAAAAAAAACTGTTGTTCTAATAATATATATATACATACTGGAACTGGAAGATAAATATACACTGTATATTTGGGAAAAAGAAGTCCATATATATATATATCCTGAATATAATATATATACTGCAACTACTGGAACTGTTACATATATATATATATAATAAAATATAAAAGAAAATGCGCACAAGCTTCAAGAAAAACAGAGCACAATCACTACACAGTACAAATGGAATAAATGCTTGAGATGCTTCAACCAGACTTAATCCAAGGAAAATAGCATCCGAAAACTAGGGTTTATATAACAAACATTACAAGTTATATATATATATATATATATATATATATATATATATATATATAAAGCGCTGCAACGGATGAGGGAAAGAAACAGGAGAAGAAAAAACCCATACCTGGACCGGATCGAAGAGAAGAAACCGCCGGTGATGGCCGCCGCCGGTGGAGATGGGTCGATGGGTCGCCGAGTCGCCGTCGATGGAGATGGCTCAGATGGTCGATGGGGTCGCCGCACAGAAGACTTCAATTCTCTTCTCAATTAATCGATCGACTTCAATTAAGGTAAAGTAACCCACCCCCTTTTATTAAAGTTGACCCAAAAATTACAAAATATACCCCTCCCGCACCCCCTTTCCCGCACCGCCCCGCACCCCTGCGTGAAAATACGGGGATACGCCACCTGGCGCACCCCGTACGCACCC
This sequence comes from Orobanche coerulescens, assembly GCA_033398695.1. Taxonomy (NCBI): domain Eukaryota; kingdom Viridiplantae; phylum Streptophyta; class Magnoliopsida; order Lamiales; family Orobanchaceae; genus Orobanche; species Orobanche coerulescens. Next base: position 101,747,495 of record CM065813.1, on the reverse strand, counting down.
CGCCGCACCCCCGCCGCACCCCCGCAACCCTACGTATCCCCTGCGCAGTTCGGTGGGTTTGTGAAGAATCCCTGCTTCTTAGGTTTTATGGAATGTGAGGGGTTGTAATAAACCGCTCAAGCAGAAAGAGCTAAGGCTCTTTATGAAAAGTAGAAAAGTATATGTATTTGTAGTATTGGAAACAAGAGTGAATGGGGGGAATTTTAAGAAGGTCACAGAGAAACTAAGCAGGCAGTGGATCTTTCTGAACAACTATTCTCAGGCCTATAATGTGAGCATTTGGATTGGTTATAACCCAAATAAAGTGAATATCACTCACAAAGAAAGAACAGCTCAAGGCATGCACTGTAGAGTTCTTGCCATTATTACTGGGAAGCAATTTCAGTTGTTACCTGTGTATGCTCATAATACAAATGAGTTGAGGAAGGACTTATGGAGATTCATATGTAGAGTTGCATATGTGGTGGAGGAACCGTTGGTTATTGGAGGAGATTTTAATATAGTGCTCAACTCTGAAGAGGTTCCAAGTAGCCCCAGTGACTGAGGAAGACATAAAATATTTTGCAGATTGTTTATTACAGAATGAATTGCGCCAACTTAGAATGGTTTTACTTGGGGCAATAATCAGGTTGGATAAGCAAGAATCTATTCTTTGATAGATAAATGTGTATCAATCAGGCTTGGGTCAGCATGTTTAGTGATGTGTGGTGGTGGAGATCCTTGAGAGAAATGTTTCAGATTACTGCCCTTTAATGGTCAACCTGGAAAATGTTCAAGCTAATAAACATGCTCCTTTCAGATTTCTCAATGTCTTATCAGACCATACAGAGTTTTATCCAGCTCTACAGCAGGCTTGGGCTACTCAATGTCATAATAATAAGCTTCTGAACATCTGGTACAAGCTAAAGAGTTTGAAGACTCCACTCAAGCAGATAAATACTTGTCACTATCGAAACATAAGTGAGAGATATTAGCAATCTGAGAATAGCATCAAGTGATATACAACATCAATTAGTGACAAACAGGCTCAATGAGGAATTGATAGCTGAGGAGAAAAGCATTAACTGAGCTAGAGAAGTGGAGCAGCATAGAAGAAAGTATTTACGCTTTGTTCCCGAGTTTTAGTAAAGGAAAGAAAAGAAAGGGAAGGAAAATATGGAGAGAAAAGAAAGGGAGGGGAAGGAAAGGAAAAACTACTTTTGTGTTCCCGAGTTCGTAGGAAATGTAAGGAAAATTAAAAAAAAATGTGTTCCCGAGTTGAAAGGAAGAGAAAGGAAAACAACAACTTTACAATTTTACCCCTAATTTTTTTTTTTATCAAACATGTTAATCTTTTGAATTCAGATCTTGGTCAATAAAACTGACAACTTTACAAAATTGGGACCAGAGAAAAATATTCATTTAGCAAAATTATTCATTTATAGAAAGAAAATTTGAACATGTTATAAAGAGTTGGGACCGGAAAAAATTATTCATTTGGCGAGGTTATTCGTTTATCGAACATTCATTTATCGAGATTTAACTGTATACTTTTAATCTATTTTCACACCAAAATTGATAATTTAACACCAATAATAACATTACACTTTTGGCGGAAAACTCAAAATTGAAACGAAATAAATGCATTTGAAATTGTCCTAAACGTTGAAATTATCCCAAACAATTTAATTTAATTAGAACATGACTTCTAAAACCAGAATTCAATTCGTAAATCCAAAATCAAAAACCAAACATATAAAGTCAAAGAAATAAGAAATCAACAACTATCATCCGATGTGACTCAATTACCCGCACCCATCATTGTTTTTAGTAAATCCTTTCGTATGTTGAGTGGACAACTAAACAATGTCCTTGCATCTGCTTGATTACGCGCCAAATACATGAGAGCACCAGGTATTTCATGGGGTTCCAAACCCATCGGCTGCAATTCTTTATAAATTTCATCACCGGTATACTCGTGATGGTAAGCTCTTTCAAAAATTTTGTTACCTTCCCTCATAACATTAGCCACATCTGCAACAACATTCACAATCTTTGTTTCAAATGGTTCGTCTTCATCTTCTTCTACAACTTTTCTTTTTTTACTTTTGCACTTCTTCGTACTTGAATTTTGCTCAGGTGAAAAACACGTAGGAGATATCACTTGAATGTCATCGCCATCATCATCATCATCTATGCGTTGGTTCTCCAGTGTAACGTCATTACTTCTCAATAAATCATCAACTTCTGCAATAGTTTCTAATTTGATGTCCACAGTTTTGCTCAATCGGGCATTTTTCTCTTTCGCTGTTTCAGCATGTGCTCCCGAAGCTCTATCTCTCGCAAATAAGACCAACATTTGATCATAGTTTGCCACTTTTTTTGTCTTCAAGGAGACTGCCTCAGGCTTTGACTGTTTAACAAACCCAAATACAATTAATATTGTGAATAATAACATAAATATATAAGAAACTAAGTAAAACTTAAAACAAACACTTACATTAATCAAGTTTTCCCACACTTCATCATCTGCTTCAATTAGTTGGGTATCGGAATTCCATGCGAACCCACTCAATGAACTTCCACGAAACATATCATACCATTGCGAAAAATAAACTTTCAAACTTTTCAAACGATTTTTAAGATTATTTTTTGTTAAATTCATTTGAAGTTTTGTATTCAGCTCCTCCACCATATTGGCGTATGCTTGTGTAGTAAAGGTCCCATTAATCCTATTGCCTTTTTCTTGTTGTGTTACCATTGCATCAATAAAAGCAGAATCCATCCTATCTGTCCAGTTCACGCTATGTTTCTTACCGGCATTTCCAACGGGTTCTTGCTTACTCATTATCAGTTTCTACATAGCAACAAAAATAAACGAACCATATATTGTTATAAAAGGTACATACTTAGAAACTCTACAAGTTACAAATAAATAACATTCACAAAAACTAAATAGTAACACAAATAAATTCAAATTGAAATACTATAATGAACTACTATTGAACTACTTTGACATATCTATTTCATTGTTCGGATTCAACAAGTAATTAGTCCACATTTGATTTGCAATTGAGTTCCTTAGTTGATCTGTCGTGGTAATATCCTCACGTGCATTGCTTAAATTGTGTTGCACTTCCTCCGTTGGTCCATTTAACACCTCTTGTAGTACCTCATCTTCAATATCTTTGTCACGATCTTCCTCCAACAAAAAGTTATGTAAAATACAGCATGCCAAAAAAATGTCTGATTGTGTTTCACAAGAATAAAAAGGTTCCTGTGTACTTCTAATGATAGGAAACCTTTTTTTTAGAACACCAAATGCCCGTTCTATAGCGTTACGTAATGAAGCATGGCGAAGATTGAACAACTCTCTTGCATTCTCCGGGGGACGAGCGGAATACTCTTTCAAATGATACCTAACACCTCTATATGGCGTCATTAGTGTACTCGTATGAGGCAAACCCGCGTCTACCAAACAATATCGGCCTATAAATAAGGTGTAATTAGTTTTATAATAATAAGTTACACACATAATGAAAGTTGGTAATAAAAATTACCCGTTGGAATTACTAGTTTGTCATCTCTACTGAGTGCATTCTTCAGTATTCTTGAGTCTGATGCAGTACCCTCCCAACCAGTTAAAACATACGTAAACTTTAAATCAAATGAACAAGCAGCTAAGACATTTATCGTCGGGTATCCCTTGCGACCACGATATCTAGGGGCATCTTTATCAGGTACCTTGACACGGACATGTGTCCCATCAATTGCCCCTACGCAATTCTTGAAGTAAGGATAAAATCTCTTTTTCTCTTGAATTTCTTTCGGGACAACATCACCTTTTGGTTGTTGAATATAACGACTCTCTAATGATATAACCGCACGCAGAACTCTATGGAAGCACCTACTTGTTGTGGACTTTGAGCGCCGATACATCCAGGAGACCAATCTATTTTTCAAATCATTACCTACAATGTGCAAAAATCTTGCAACATGCTCTTCAACGGACATGCGTTGAGTAGGTCTAAGACCACCATCACGCTGTAAGATAGTGCACAACTTCTTAAAAGCTTGCTCACTTATACGGATAAGCTCACGACATTTACCACCATTTAAAAGGTCGTCTAACAGCTCTTCTCGTACACGTCGACGACGTAAAATAACTTTTTTAGTAGGTAAATTAGGATGATCTTTGTTCGAAAGTCTACGTTGTGTCAGAATGGCCATCAACAAGCAAATAAGATGTACCACTTGCATTTGTCTGGCTTTCAGAACATGAGCGGGTGGGGGCAACTCATTATCCATTGAAAATATTATCTGTTTTATGAAAAAAGTAACTATGCATATATCAACAGTGGATCACCAGATAATGCCAACGACCCATATGGACCGACAATCATATATAGAGTAGTTGTAAAAAAGAATCTTAATGCTAAGTATTGTGTACGGGGAAAAAAATAGTTAGCTTTAATCCTTGTTATTAATAATTATTAATTTATGTAGAATTATTAAATATTAATTATTTTTAATCCCTATTAAATTTTAATGTTCATAAAATTTTACATACCTTTGAAGGGAAACACAGCGTAGCAGAGAGGAAACCATTTTCAAAGAATACAGAATTTTTTTATGGAAGTCTCAATCTTCCTGGTAAAGTTTTCTCTCAAGATCTCCATGATGACAAACAAATATGACGAGTCCGATCCATTCATATTTATAAAATCGTGATGAAAATCGAGAAAAAAAAAGTTTTTTCTCAAGAAGAAGAAGAAGTACCTGTGCAAAAAGCAGGAATAGCGGGACGGAGACAACTACTTTCGCCGGGCTGCTACTACACGTTCCCAGTTTTTTTTATCTTGCTGAGAGAAGAGCCAAGAAGAAGAAGATGATGAGATACGTGATATAATAGGGTTGAAGGGAAGGGCAAATCTGTCAAAATAAAAGATATGTATAATAACGTGATTCCTTTCTCTCCAAAACTCTCCAATTTGGAAGGAAAATTTGGAAGGATGATTATCCCCCAAAATCTTTTCTTTTCTTCCCACTTCCTTCCCAAAAAAAACTAGGGAACACATTTTAATTTTTTTTCTTTCCGTTTCTCTTCAATTCCGTTCCTTTCTCTCCTTAAATAAGACTCGGGAACAAAGCGTAAGGCTATGATCTCGTTGTTGTGGTTGATGTGCACCAACTTCCAACTAAGCAGCCCCCAAGATCATCACATAGACAACTTGGAGCATTCTATTTCAAACAGGCATTTCGTAAAACGGGTAGGACTTCGGAGCACAAGAGTCGTAACATTATTTTTCAGACTTAAATAATGTATTCATCTCCCTGTTTGGTTCTGTAGAAAAAAGACTCAATAATTAATTCAGCAATTAAAACAATAATTAATTCAACAATAAATAACAATAATTAATCAAGAAAAATGCATTGGAAAGAATCCGTCAAATTTAATAAGTAAATGGGAAAGCCGATTCTCGCAACTCTTGTGAAGCATCCAGCAAAAACATTACCAAACCTAGGGGAATGGAAAACAGAATACCTGATTTATGCATTCAAATCTAGTATATCCGATCACGAATCGAAACAGAAAACCCAAAAGTGAACTTCAATTAAAAGAATGAGTGAAACAAGAATTTCTGAAGAAATAATCATAATGAATCCCGAGGAAAATCCGTCCAATAGAAACCACATATCCTGTGAAAAATTAACCCTACTGATAGAAATTCCCAAAATTTCGATTGAAAAATTGAATTGCGTGCATAATTCATGAGATGAAGAGAAAACAAAAACCAAAAATTCAAAAAGTCCTGAATTACAGAATTCCGACTGAAAAACTATTGCCCAGTCGAATTATCAAAATTCGAACACCAAAAAATAAAAACCAAAAAAACTAATCAATATGAAACCGGGAGTACCTACAAATAACAGCATGCCAACGAGAAGATCTTAATTTTTACACCACAGATGATTCGATTTTCAGAGCCATGAGAAGAGACAAGAGAGTCAAGAAGAAAAGCACCAGTTAGGGCGCCGACAAGTGAGACCGGCACCGAGAATAAAAGATAATAATATAAGAGGAATAAGGTGTTGGGAAAACACCGGCGAAGTAATAATGTCACAGCGAAAAATGCATAACCTCGTTTGATAATTTTCCACTTTTTAATTGTAAACCGTAGTTCAGATGAATAAATGACAAATTCTGTTCGACAATATAATACAAATGATATACCAAAAGCGATAAATAACGAGACACAATTTTAGCGTGGAAAATCCCTCAAGACGAGAGTAAAAACCACGGGATCGAAACCGCTTAAATCCACTAACACCAATACATAATACACAATCGTCCCTAGTACAAACTAGAGGTATACAACACAATCTTTAAATACTCGGTAATAAACGTTCTTCAAGTATTTGGAATACAACAATAACAACAAGATCGAGAAAAGGAAACACCAAATTAGCTTACACAAAAAGCTTACAAAAATACCCGAACTTTCGGACTCAAACCCTCGATCTATTCCGGTGAAAAAGTTTGCCCAATGGCTACCAAGTCTTGTCAATAATCACGACGATCCGATCGATAAACCCCTGGGAAATCAAACAAGTATTTTTCTTCTCCTTCTTTTCTCTGTTGTTTCTCTCTCTATGTGTATGTCTCTCAAGAATGGTGAAGTGCTGAAGAACACCCGCAACAGCTGTCTAAAAAGATCCCCAAAATCATCAGTTGACTTCGGGTGTCGCGGCCCGAGCAGGGTGTGCCGCGGCACACTTCAAAAATCGGCAGTCAGGATTTCTCAAGGGGCCGCGGCCCGTAGTACAGTCGCGGCCGAGTTATTGGTTGGTTTCCGGGGGCCACGGCCAGGCTGTCTTGTGCCGTGACCCGGCTGTGCAATGGCTGTGGATGCCTTTTCAAAGTGTAGTGCCGCGGCCCGGAGGGTTTGTGTTGCGGCCCGGAGTCCAGTCGACTCCGAAAATACCTATATTTCGGAAACAACTCCTACAAATCTCCCCCTTTCCGGAATATAGGAAGAGTTCGCCGTCCCGGCGATCGAACAACAAACTTTCATCTTCTTTCTACTCAACGCCTTGGTTAACATATCGGAACCATTATCATCGGTATGAACTTTATCAAGTTCAAATAAACCATCCTCCAATGCATCTCGGATCCAATGGTACCTCACATCGATATGTTTTGTTCTCTTGTGAAAAGTCGCATTCTTCGCCAAATGAATCGCACTTTGACTGTCACAAAGAACCATGTAACGTCGTTGTTGGAAGCCTAGCTCTCGTAAAAATATTTTCAACCATAAGAGCTCTTTACACGCTTCCACCGCCGCAATATACTCGACCTTCGTTGTAGACAAGGCAACTCACTTTTGCAACCTCGATTGCCATGACACGGCTCCCCCTGCAAATGTCATCAAATAATTGGAAGTAGATTTTCGGTTATCTTCGTTACCGGTGTAATACCCGGATTTTCAGTATAAATTTTTCGCTTTATTTTATCTGAGATATACTGGATAGCTTGGTGTCTATACAGTATGGATAAAATTATTTGTACAATTGACGTTATTGGTTGACAGTTATGATTGAGGATATCGTGTATCATGTTGTTTTAATTTTGATATCGGTTATATTGTATGAGAATGTTATTGAATTGAATATATGTATTCAGTATGCCGTATGTTCGTATTCTGCATGCCGAGACGTTGGACGAGAACAGTTGGAATTGGCTAAATATAGCCACAATAGCGCACGCTATGAGGTATGCTTAGTGCATGCTACGAAGTATGCGTAGCGCACGCTACTATGTATAGTTAGCGCACGCTAAGAGGTTTGTGTTACGTACGCTAAGGAGGACCCCTAACGTACGTAAGGTATTCTGGATAAGGTTCGGAAGGTGGCCTACAGGTAGGCCCAGGTTGATTATTATATGCACTTAGCGCACGCTAATGCATATGGTTAGCTTACGCTAACATCAGATCGGTCAACAGGGAATCTTGGCTTTGGTAGGCCACTTTCGGCGTGTGGACCCCGGGCATCTTCGGGGAAGGTGCATATTATCGGGTCAACGAGGATTAGCGTACGCTAATGTGGAAGAATACCGCACGCTAATGGTGTATTACTGTAGCAGATCAACGACTGTATTTACGTACGTTATTGCATGGATATTACGTATGTAAACTGATATACGAAGCAAGGCAGTAGCCTCTGGACTGCCCGATAGCGCACGCTATCAAGTAAGGATAGCGAACGCTAGGGCTGTAGCGCACGCTAAATATAAGGTTTAGCGCACGCTAGTAATGTGCTTTATAAAAGGGGACAGACAGGTGTTAAGAGGCATTTCATCCATTTCTTTCCTTTCACTCAATAGATAGAGAGCCTTGGGAGGATATTTAAAGTTCCTAAACACTAAGAGATGATCCTCTTTAACAAGATTAAGATGGAAAGCATGGGTTAAAGCTTTGTTCTTGAAATCATTGATAATTCTTGGAATGGAGTTCATAAAGAGAGTTTTGAGGTTCCAAATACTGGATTATGATGGAGTTGATCGTCCTTATCAACATTTGGAGCTTGGAAATGATTGGAAATGGATTCCACCTTGATAATCAATCCTTTTCTTCAAAGAGGTAATTAACCTTCACTTTGGATTTCGTTTTGGGGATTGAATATTGGTGTTCTTGAGTTGATGATTATCATATTAATGAGTTGATAAGTATGATTTTGAATTGGATTACTGAACTATCTCGATGTTATTGTTGATATGCGGATATTGATATGATTCCTGTGGTTTTGTATGGTGTTGTTCGTCTTATTGAGATATATGGGTTAATCCTTCTCCTCATTTTCGGATGTTGATGTTGTTGTCGATATATGGATATTGATGTTTTTCTTCGTATGATGATAGTTATGGTGTTGTTTATCTTTAAGAGATATGGCGATTTATGTCTCCCTTTATTTCGGATTTGATGTTAAGATGATATATGGATATATATGACTTGGGTGATTATTTACATGTTAGCATATCGGATTATGATGGTTGTCATGAACATGATTATGGAATCATGGTATTCTTGGTGTTCTCGGTATATATCACATCAAAAAGGAAGGATATATATTGGTTTTGATTATAAACATGGATAAGATGATTGAAACTAACATTATGTTAATTTTAGTGATTGAATTCGTATGATAAGATATGGATCATGATGATGAGATTGAATTTGGAGAGGTTGTGATTGATCTTGGAATGAGATTTCCTTTTCATTTGTATTCGTAGTCGCAAGCTGTTAGTCGATGCTTGGAATGCATGCAACTGTACAGCATTAGCGCACGCTAAGCTTGATGGCTAGCGCACGCTAACGGAAGCGACTTAGCGCACGCTACGTTTTGTGTTTAACATGCGCTAAGTAGGCAGAAAGTGCAGTGTATCGTATTATGGTTACGGATTCGTGACCGATTTATCGGATTTCGGCTTGTATTGTTGATACGAGTTCGTAATTATTTGAGTTGTATTGCTCGGTTTTGTATGTGATCGAGGTATTGTTGAGCCGTTGAGTTTGATTGGTTGGCTAGGTCGCTTATTGATATTAAAAATATTAAATATTAATATTAATATTAAAAATAATATTTTCCAACCTAAATCCAAATATTTGTGACTGTTAATGACCGGTTTAGCGTTGTAACTGTCGTGAACAGTCACAAACATTTCAAGTTAAATGATATTATTATATTAATTATATTTATTAAATAATAATTTTAATCTTTAATTTTTTTTCCTAACCCTAAATGAATCAGACTCCCTCATTTCTTCTCCCTCGTTCACAATCTTTATTTTTTTTTTGCCTCTCTCTGCGCCTCCTCTCACACAGCACGCGCGCGCGCACACACACACACACACAGTGAAAAATCCACAAAAATGGTGAGCCCTTGAAAATGATTTGATCTATTTCATTACCACTGAGTAATGCGTATGTAAGTTTCGGAATTTAGGGATTTTGATTTTGATTTTATTTTTTGTCTTTTTTTGGATTTGTTTCATGTGTAGCCCTTCAAGAGGTACGTCGAGATCGGAAGAGTGGCCTCGTCAACTACGGCAAGGACTATGACAAGCTCGTCGTCATTGTTGACGTTATCGACCAGAACATGGTATGTCTCTACTTTTTTACTGTTGCATATCGATCTATGCTATTCAGTTGTTGCTGTACTGTCGGCATATGCATTTAACTCGCTGCTTTCAGTTTGTGATTTTCGGTGATAATATCTTATGACTTATGTCTTTTTTTACTTCATCAGGTTGTATATATGAATGTGGTTACCCTGTTTCTTAGTTATAGTTTTAGCCTTGATATTCTGGATTTTTTCTCTGTATTTTTTTATACATCCGTAAGTGTTAGCCATGGATATTCATGTTTGCTTGTGTAGGTGATTATGACTATGAGATAATAAAGTGTTATTCAAGACCTTCAGCCCTGAACCAAACAACTTAATACATTAGTGAAATATTGTCATCCAATCCAATTAATATCAGGCCTTTTAATCTGACTGATTACTCATTTGAAAGCAAACGGACCCCAAGAGTAAAAAAATCATGTTAATGGTTACCACTTTGGATAACCACAAATATTATTGTTTAGAACTTCCTCATTTGGTTCATATACTGCCTTTTTCCTGTGTAGATGATCTTGATAGTGATCAATTTGTATCATCATGACCATGTTATAACGTTTTATTGGACCACCATCTCATTAGATCGTTTTAATCCATTTTTCGTATAAGTCGTGATTAGGTTCTTGGAATAGGAATATCTCAATGATTTTTATTCTGTCCTCCTCGTAGGGCTGAGCACGAATGGTCCGGACCCGATTTTTATTGGGACCCAGATGTTAGGCGTATTTTTAAACACTTATTTATCATTATATAGTATTATTTTGGCGAGTAAAATTGCATGAATGAGCTTTTAATGTCTTGTTCTTGTATGTTTGACAGGAGATTGGAGTCTGGAAGCTAAAACGAGGCGAAACGGGCGAAAACGGTGAATTTTGGCCGTGAGCCGTGGCACAAGGTAAGTGGGCCGCGGCACACGCAGAGGACCATCGGGCACCAGAGTAGACTGTACTCTGTGCCGCGGCACAGTCCAGGTGAGGAGAGTTGTATTCTTTTCCCAATCGTGTTTAATGCTTTCAATTATCTGGCCAATAGTTGTATTGTTTTAATCATTCAATTCGAATCGGGAGAGGAGAGTTGGTGAGGAACTATTGGTGAGGACCGTTTTATCTTGTGAGATAGGAATATACTCATAGGAACTACGTGGCCTTTTGGAGATTTTATGCTTTTTGCCTATTGACGAATTAATTCACCTAGGGATAGAGTGCGTTATTCGCCTTTAAAAAAATCTATTGACCTCGGGAGAGGCGGTAGAGTATATTAGCAATCTTCGCCTTCAATAAAATTGAGAAAATCATTAACTTCAGATAATCGAGAGTAAATTCGGATAAACCGAGGTGGATTCAGAATCCAAGACTTATTCATCATTTGATTCTTTTTCTTCAAGCGATTGTTTTTACTGTTTAGTCTTTTATTAATTTTCTTTAGTAATTAATTGCTACCCAAAGTTCGATTGTTCAAATAAAACTGGAATACACAAAAATCGGTAGTTAGTGATTCAGTCCTCGTGGGAACGATACTCACTCATCACTTTATTACTTGTATACGATAACGTGCACTTGCGTTCAAGAAATATCGCAACAAGTTTTTGGCGCCGTTGCTGGGGACTGAAATTTTTGCTAATATCGATTTCAGTATTTATAGTTTTAGTTTGAATGTTTTATTTACTTATTTTCGTGTACTTAATTTTATTTATTTATTTGTTTTTCCTTTCAGGATTTTTTTTCGGGTAGTGCATGAGAAAACTCGGTAACAAAGGCTTACTACCTTTGAATTCCGAACTCGAGTGCACTCTTAGGAGAAAGAAGAAGGAGAAACGAGAGCTACCGACAAAAGTCAACATGGCCGAAAATATCGAAATTCATGGAGGAAATAATATTGTGCAGCAAGCTCAACCGGAAATAGCACTTCGAGACTATGCTATGCCACATATTAACGCAAACTTTTTGGGGATTCGGCGTCCCACCATTCAGGCGAACAACTTCGAAATCAAGCCTGCAATTATTCAGATAGTACAATCTAGCCAGTTTTGTGTATTTCCGAACGATGACCCCAACGCACATATTGCTTCTTTTCTTGAGATTTGTGACATGTTCAAGAACAATGGTGTCACCGACGATGCTATCCGATTACGGCTTTTCCCTTTCTCTTTGAGGGATAAAGCGAAATTTTGGCTGAATTCCTTACCGCCGGGCTCGATCACGACATGGGCAGAGTTAGCGCAAACCTTCCTTGCTAAATTCTTCCCACCTTCTAAGACGGCGAGATTGAGAAACGAGATCACTACCTTTGGTCAGTGTGATATGGAATCGCTCCATGTGGCGTGGGAGCGATACAAAGATTTGTTACGGAGATGCCCACATCACGGCCTTCCAGACTGGCTTCAAATTCAGACGTTCTACAATGGATTGAGTGCCTCTACACGCACTCTCGTGGATGCAGCCACCGGTGGAGCTTTGATGGGAAAGACGATGGCTGAAGCACACTCATTGTTGGAAGCTATGGCCGCTAATGCTTATCAATGGCCATCCGAACGAATAACTCCGAAGCGAGTCATGGAAATTTTAAATAATGATCCAATCTCAACATTGTCAGCCCAAGTAGCGGCATTAACGCAGCAGCTTCAAGCATTTTCGCATGCTCTCCCCCCGTTACCATTGAGTCTTGCAATTGGTGTAACGGATCTCACCCTAGTGCGGAGTGCCAAGTCGGAAACCCGTTCGAGCAGCCCCAGATTGAACAAGCTCAGTTCGTAGGAAATGGAAACCGGCAAAATAATCCGTACTCCAACACGTATAATCCAGGATGGCGTAATCATCCCAACTTTTCGTGGAGAAACGGACAGAACTCGAACCAGCCTCCATTCACTCAAACCAACAGCAGCCTCCTCCTGTTCCAAAAGTTTCTCTCGAGGAAGCAATTGCCAAATTGGCAGTGAATACGAGTCAATTCATGACCCATACTGAAGCAACATTGCAAAATCATTCCGCTTCCATTCACAACTTGGAAGTCCAGCTGGGCCAGATTGCTAACGTGTTGACAGCCCGCCCGGAGGGAGCATTGCTAAGTACAACCGAGACAAATCCTATAGAAAGTCTAAATGCAATCAGTTTGAGAAGCGGGAAGGAGGTGTTTGACCAGCCCAAGAGGAGTGAAAAGAGAAGTGAAATTGAGGAGAAGAAAAATTTAGTGACGGAGGAATCACAAGAGTAGAGACCTTCGATAACGTTTCCGGATAACCCGAAGGCATATGTGCCACCCGTCCCGTTTCCGCAGAGATTACAGCAGAAAAAGGCGGACAAGCAATTCTCTAAGTTCCTCGACGTGTTCAAGAAGCTTCATATTAACATCCCATTTGCCGACGCGTTGGAACAAATGCCAAGCTACGTTAAATTCATGAAAGAGATCTTGTCAAAGAAAAGAAAACTCGAGGAGTTTAAGACAGTCGCCTTGACGGAGGAGTGCAGCGCGATTCTTCAGAAGAAGCTTCCACCAAAATTGAAAGATCCGGGAAGTTTCAACATACCGTGCACCATGGGGAATCTCTCTTTTAATAAGGCGTTGTGCGACCTCGGTGCTAGAGTTAACCTCATGCCTCTGTCTATTTTCAAAAAGCTGGGAGTTGGAGAAGCAAAGCCGACGACGGTCTCCTTGCAATTAGCGGATCGATCTATTAAGTATCTGAGGGGAGTGATTGAGGACGTGTTAGTAAAAGTGGATAAATTTATCTTTCCAGCGGATTTTATTGTTCTCGACATGGAGGAAGATCAAGATATTCCGATTATCTTGGGACGACCATTTTTAGCGACCGGCAGAACTCTTATAGATGTGGAAAAAGGGGAATTATCTCTGCGGGTTCAAGACGAGCATGTTACGTTCCAAGTATTCAAATCCTTTTCATGCCCGGGAGGTGTTGATAAGAGCTCACAAAGTGAAAGTGTGGAGGCCGTTGCGAAAGAAAGACACCGAAAAAATCGTCGGTCGAAAGACTCATTTTCAGATGGTCCAACTTTTAAGAAAGATGTAGAAAGAGTCGCATTTCTCAAGCATGTGAACATGCAATCATCGCCATATGATCAGCCGCAATCGGAAAAGTCTGCTGCAGTCATAAGTTCGTTCGTGAAAGAGGAAAATAAGTCGGAAGTCAAACGGACGTCTAGTCATGAGAAAAAACGGGTGTTTCGGAAAATTATTCTCGTCAAAACCTTTCCGCAACCAACATTGGGTGTCCGAACTGAAAATCAAATCGTTACTGACCGATGGTCAAAATTTTAAAAACCATATTAACGGTTCGATGAACGGGGCAGAGATCAAATGGAGTTTGCGAAAAGCGAACTGATTTTTTTTAATAGGTCCGGCTGAAGACTATAAACTTAGCGCTTCTCGGGAGGCAACCCGAGTTCGTAGTTGTAGATTTTTGAGTTTCTGTATTTTTCTTGCATTCTTGAATTTTTATTTTTCATCATTTTGTGCTTTGATTTGCTTTTACCTCTCGCTCTTGACGTGTTCTTCTTAAAATTCTGTGCAGAAAAAGTCCCAGGGGAGAAATTCATTACTGAGCCGCGGCACAAGGCTTGTGAGTCGCGGCACACACAAATCGAAAGGGAGAGCTAAACTTTCTGTACTCTGTGCCGCGGCACAACATTACTGAGCCGCGGCACACTTGAGCCCTGAGCCGCGGCACACGAAAGCTGAGCCGCGGCCAACAACAAAACAAACGAGCAGGTAAAAGAGACTGTACTTGGTGCCGCGGCTCACTTGAGCTGTGCCGCGGCACACCATGTGGAATTTGAACAGCCCAGGTACCTTATAACCCGCATTCGGCCGACTACCCAGGTAAGTTTTTCCTTCCCTTTCCTCTCCCTTGCGCGCGATCGGCCGACATCCTCCTCCCTTCTTCTTCTTGCAATTTTCTTGCACTTTTCACAATCCAAGCAAGGTATGTCCAAATCTCTAATCTTAAATTGTTCTATGAATTTAAATGTGAAGTTGTGTTATGCATTTGATGGATTGAATATGTCTATTTTTTGCTTTCAAAAGTTCTATGATGGTTAAGTAGAGGATATGATGGTTTTTGGTTGATTTTTCATGATTATTTTCGATTATGAATGAGTTGAATATGTCGTTTTTGATGGTGAATGAGTCGTGTTGTTGTTCTTGGGGATTTAATCGAGCTATTGTCATATTTGTTCTTCAAGTGAACCCTTGCCCTTTAAGTGTTTGATGATTATTCTCGTTATTGTTTGAGTAAGTAAACTTCGGTGTTTAATTTTTTTTCAGGACTCGCTATGGCTAGGACTAAGAAGCTGAGCAAGAGGGCCAGGACTCAGTCATCCCCCACTCGAGGGGAAACTTCTCGTAGTTGCGTCGAGTCGGAGGCGCACCAGTTTTCTGACCCGGAGATCCATAAAATCTTCAACGAGAAGATTCGGCCGTGACCTCTAATCCCGGAGAGGGGATTTACTCCAGCCCCCCAAGACGGGGAACTGCTTGCTATGATAGACGAGATGGGGTGGGCCCGATTTTCTGCACCCCCTGAGCCAGCGGTGATATCGATAGTGCAGGAGTTCTATGCCAGCGCGTTATTGAAGCACATTCGAGCAGGCCAGATGTTGCAGCAGTCAGACACTCGGACTCAGGTCGATGTCCGAGGTATTACGGTTGATTATTCCACAGCTGCTATTCGGAGGTTGTTTGGGCTGCCGGTGGTAGATGAGACGGCTTATGACCGAGTTATGGCTAGCCTCACGAAGGAGGCTCTGCTCGAGACTATTACGCAGCCCGACTCCGACTGGGAGCGGCGCGCACCGGGTTCTTCCACTTTCCACTTCAAGAGCTCGCGCCTCAGTCGGCTCGGGCGTGCCTGGCTATATTTTATTTGCGCTCGTATAGACCCCACATCTCAGATCCGCACTGTTTTTCTCTCCCGCGCCCAGACACTATATGCTATCACATCCGGGCTGCGATTCGATGTGGCCCCTCTATTGGTCCGATCTATATTCCAGTGCATTCAGGGAGGGGCCAAGACGGAGTTGAAGCACCCCTATCTTATCTGCGCTCTGTGCCGACAGTCGGGGCTGACATGGTCGGACGACGAGCCGATGCTGGCTCCCCAGGCCCCGATCGACCACCGCATCATCTCACATTTTGACCAGTGGGGAGGAGCGCCGGCGCACGCTTGGGGGAGAGGATTTCTACTCGATGAGGCCCACGAGGGGTCCCCCGAGCCTCTTTTGCTGACACAGGGGCAGGTAGATGCCGGCCCGCCGCCCGACGGAGAGAGATTGCAGGCGATGTTCGACGGGCTGAGGGAGGATATGAGGAGAGAGAGAGGAGATGAGGAGAGAGAGAGAGAGGATATGAGAGAGGAGATGAGGAGAGAGAGAGAGTAGATGAGGAGAGAGAGGGAGAGTATGCTGGCTGCCATGCGAGAGGAGCAGCGGACGGAGAGAGAGCATTATTACTGCCGTCAGGGGTGAGATGCGAGAGCAGGCCCGCCGGGCCAACCGACGAGAGGCGAGGCGTCTAGCAGCGAGGGATGCCTACCACCAGGAGCACCTAGCTGCATGGACGGCCCATATCATACACCCAGACGGGCCATTTATTGCACCTGCTCGGCCAGCCACACCACCCTCCTCACCGGATGATGCCGGCACCAGCTCGTGAGAGGACTGGAAGGGAGTACTTGACCTTCTTATTCTATTGCATATTATATTCTGTCCATTGAGGTCAATGTACGTCCTAAGTTTGTGGTGGGGTTTACTTTCTGTCGCTACATTTATTGCTATACTTATTTCGTTGCACTTTTCATTACTTTTTGTTATTTTTGTCGATAGCCTTGCTTGTCTTGATTTTACTCTATTCGTTAATTTTTCGTGCTTCTATTTGTGTAATACTGATGTTACGACACTGTTTTGCTCTCTGAAGAAACGGTTGAGTTTTAGTCGAGTTGTAGTCAGTGATTTCTGTTTCTGCTAAGTCTTCATTTAGGTCCGAAATTTTTTTCGTTTATTGTAGAGGTCTTGGCGGATAAGAGAGGATACATACGTGTTTTAAAATCACAGTCGATACGTTTGGTTACATTTTTCGGTTATCTAGTCGTCTAGTTACATAAGTCGTGTTGGCACTTAGATTGAGTTTAGATTCGGTCAATTTTTCCCAAAAGTCGAGATATTTTTGTTCTATGATGGGAAGTCTAGCAACCGGGGGTATTCACGTGACCCGTTGTTTACTCTCGCGTAAAACGACGACCCTGATTAGACTAGTGATTTAGAAATTTCACATGTGCCAATGATAGGGAGCCTAGTAACCGGGGGTATTCACGTGACCCGTTGTTTACTCTCGCGTAAAACAGCGACCTTGAGTCGGACATGTGGGAATAGCTTTGCGAGTTGTTTCTCCGCTGTGGAGGGGAACTTAGTAACTAGAAGCATCCATGTGCCCCATGAGTGTCTTTTACGTCAAACGGTTTCCCAATACATGAGAATGGAAGTTCCACCCTAGGATTATCCCGATGAAACATCCCGAGATCAGAACCTAGTGGTCAGCTCGAATCAATTTCTTGAGCATATATATAAGGGAATACTGTCCGAGGGTTATTTTTTATGAAACTCGTGAAAATTTTGCCATTAGACTGTGGAACGAGGCGAATTAGCTTGTTTATTTTAACCTTTCATATTGACGGTCGATTAGATTCACGTTTGTTAATCTTTGTGCTGGATTTTCTTCATGAACGACTGATTAGGACTGAACTTGGTTACTTTGTGGAATCAGTGTTCTGAGTGTAGCTCGCTATTACGACACTCGTATTATTCAGAGAGAATTTCAGGATAGTATTGATTAGGTTGAGCACTATGAGTTGCACGATTATTCACGATATTCTTTTGTTGAAATTAATTCTTTTTTCTTGAGGACAAGCAAAGGCTTAAGTTTGGGGGTATTTGTTAGGCGTATTTTTATACGCCTATTTATCATTATTTAGTATTATTTTGGCGAGTAAAATTGCATGAATGAGCTTTTAATGTCTTGTTCTTGTATGTTTGACAGGAGATTGGAGTCTGGAAGCTAAAACGAGGCGAAACAGGCGAAAACGGCGAATTTTAGCCGTGAGCCGCGGCACAAGGCAAGTGGGCCGCGGCACACGCAGAGGACCAGCGGGCACCAGAGTAGACTGTACTCTGTGCCGCGGCACAGTCTAGGTGAGCCGCGGCCCAGACGTAACACCCAGCGCCCAAGTTTTAAATTACACACCATGTGCCGCGGCACAGATTTAGTGAGCCGCGGCACACTAGGCGGTTTTGGTGTGCTCCGCGCGGATTTGGGCCGTTTTGAAGCCAGTTCTCGACCTACTCACACGGACGCATTTTGGAGACTGTTGAGAGCTATAAATAAGGGTTTAAGACCCTAATTAATCATCTTGGAATCTTTGGAGGCTTGGAAAAAGAAGGATCACAGAAGACTATCGCAGACGAGAGAAGCAAAAGAGATCAAAGGCGGAGGGCGGAAGCCAGAAGAACGGAGGAATCCGAGCTCTTCATCTGCGTTTGATTTTCATGCTTTTATTTATTAATTCTGTATTTTCATTATTTAGCATGTTAGGCTAAAATCCTAATCTAGGATTTTGATAAAACCTACGTTTTGATGAATTTGCTTGAGATTATCTATTTAATTCCCCTTTTGTTGAGTTTTCCCAATCGTGTTTAATGCTTTCAATTATCTGGCCAATAGTTGTATTGTTTTAATCATTCAATTCGAATCGGGAGAGGAGAGTTGGTGAGGAACTATTGGTGATGACCGTTTTATCTTGTGAGATGGGAATATACTCATAGGAACTACGTGGCCTTTTGGAGATTTTATGCTTTTTGCCTATTGACGAATTAATTCACCTAGCGATAGAGTGCGTTATTCGCCTTTAGAAAAATCTATTGACCTCGGGAGAGGCGGTAGAGTATATTAGCAATCTTCACCTTCAATAAAATTGGGAAAATCATTAACTTCAGATAATCGAGAGTAAATTCGGATAAACCGAGGTCGATTCAGAATCCTAGACTTATTTCTCATTTGATTCTTTTTCTTCAAGCGATTGTTTTTATTGTTTAGTCTTTTATTAATTTTCTTTAGTAATTAATTGCTACCCAAAGTTCGATTGTTCAAATAAAACTGGGATACACAAAAATCGGTAGTTAGTGATTCAGTCCTCGTGGGAACGATACTCACTCATCACTTTATTACTTGTATACGATAACGTGCACTTGCGTTCAAGAAATATCGCAACACCAGACCGGACCTGTTTCTTGCATTATGTTCTATTTATCTGCAATATCTGTAATAAGGTATGGTAGTCTTCCTATTTTGGATACCAATCTTGCGTCTCTGTAATCATATTAATAAGCTCAGACTTATTTTGGCAGAGGAACACTTCAAGAATAAGCTTCCTCTAGGAAAGTTGCAATATATTAGAAGTTCAATTTTCTCGAAGTTGAAGTTTCGATTCCCCTGTGTTATGAATTGTAGTAGTTATTATAATAGCTTGTTAATGAACTATTAGTAGCTGTGCTGCATCTAAGTTAACACCGCATGTTTGATAGTCATTGGAGGAATCAAGAAGCATTCTCTTTATAGTAAAATTATGTGAGCACTCAGTCCAGTTGCTGGAAAATCTCTCTTTTGTGCAGTTTCTCTTACTCCAACTGCAGATAGCCAAGAGTTCTCGACGGACATCAATCATAAAGGAATGGAAAAAGAAGCAACTGAATTCTTTTACAAGAAGTGGTATTTCTCCACTAGAACACCTAGACTGAAATTTAGTTAGGTCTGCTTGCTCTTTTCAAATGCATCATATTTCCATATTTCTTTTATGTAAATTTTCATATTTTGCCAGGAATTCTTTCTTTAAACTGATTGCTCCACTGGCTCATCCCATAGGAAACTTTAGTGGTAATGTTTTGTTCTGGTGAACTTTGGTGTTAATTATGCAATTTATTTTGGAATCCTATTCTAGACAATATACTTGTGTTTTGTCATTATTTGAGTGGTGATGTGGAGATCATCTTTATGACTATGTATCCTGTGTTTGACAGATTGGTGCCTGGATGTGCACGTCTTAGCTATGGTGAGTGATTGAAACAACTCTTGTAGCCAAGAAATAAAATACAATTTCTCGTTCCCAGATGTCAATTGCTTTAATTTGTCTTGCAGGATTACACTGTGCACTACTTGCGGGTATGTTCCTAATGCTATTGTGAAAATCCAGATTTTTACCCACATCTGGTCAAAGTAAATACTCTCTCCGATTTTGAGCAAGTGTTGTTTTAGCAATTTAATTTTGGTTACAAGTAAGTATTGTTTTACATTTAGGTGGTAAATTTTAGATCCTCCAGTTTTACCCTTTTTCTTAGCATTGATTAGTACATTAATAAATGACCCCATATTCTAAAGCAAAGGGTAATCTAGACACTTTATGTTTGTATCTTAATTCCTATGCCAAAGCGAATCATGATATATAAAACCGGAGGGAATAGCATTAAGTCTTACCCACTAGTTTTCTCGTTTATGTAAGATATGCCAGTTTATATCAATATTGTACATTTTAGTTTTCTTTCAATCTAAGTTTTCAGATGGTCAAATTGCCTAGGAGTTTATGAGGAAGTTATTAGGAGAGCAGCATCTGTATTGCTTACTATTGGATATAACAATAATGTTGAGAGATTTTTTCATGAGAATATATCCGCACAGGATCAGCACTATAAGGTGTACATTGCATCTTTTTTTTTTTTGGATTTTAGTGAGTGATTTTATTTCTGTCAACTTCTAGATTGAAGTATGCAAACTAAATGCAGGAGGCTGTGGAAAAGATGTTAGCTTTCAATACTTCAAATGGTGACCTGCGTCTTTTCTTTGAATGTAGCTTTCCTTCTCAGCAGTAAAAATATCTGATATTCGAAGCATACGCCTATCCCACATTTCACGGCTGAGTGGTGGGTGATATGTAGTAATGCAAATATTAATTTTAGTGATATGTTAATGTAGCCAGAAGAGGTAAAACTGTATGACCATTGCATTCAGTGTACTAAATATCATGGGATGTCGAGCATGACGAATATTACATTTTAAGTAAATTTAAATATTATTTG
Organism: Orobanche coerulescens; assembly: GCA_033398695.1. Taxonomy (NCBI): domain Eukaryota; kingdom Viridiplantae; phylum Streptophyta; class Magnoliopsida; order Lamiales; family Orobanchaceae; genus Orobanche; species Orobanche coerulescens. The sequence goes on along the minus strand of CM065813.1, from coordinate 101,726,208 downwards.
ATGACATGTCTCCATTATGAGCATGCTACGGTGTGTTTAGTCTTGACACCTGCATCTTGAATTTATTAATAAACTATTTTTTTCATCCTGTAGCATGACATTTATTTGCTTATTGTCCTAGACACTCTACTTTTCTTGAACATTAGTTGACTTCTCATATTGGGTTAACTATGCATGTGATTAATAAAAACTTGAGGGCTTAATGTATTGGAATAACTATCATCTTAATGAGTTAACTTGTTATTGCAAATTTTGCACATGTTTTTTTTCAATAGTAAATCAAATTTTTTATTAATAGTCTGACTGCATGGTTTTCGAAAGAGACCTGAACTTGCCCGATAATGAGTTGCCTGTATCTAAATGTTGGAAACAAAACATATATACCTCACTTCAAAATACCTCTTTGTTCTTAAAATCGGATTTGCAGAGTGGGTACGATGATCTAACACTCTCCAAAGGCTCTTCAGAACAAGATGCTAATAGCTCGTTGACCAATGATCTTCTTAGAATGGATGTTGGGAACATAACCAGCAAGCCTTCTGTACGTGGTGGACCTAACTGCTAAGATCAGAGCTCAAAAAGTTCGAGAAATGATGAAAATGTTGGCCGAGAAGAATCCAGATTTGAACTTAAGGATTGATGACTCTCAGAAATCAGTCGAGGAGTCCTATGGCGGTGACAATGTCACTCCTTGACTGATCTCATCATTTTATATTATGCTAGCTAAGTGACTCAAGTAGTTTTGTTATATTTATGGATTGCGATCGTAATTTGTTCTTAGCTATTGTAGATTGAATATTAGTAGTCATGTATTTTGGATGTTGTTATGGTTGACAGTGTTTTAATGGTATTGACTGTTTTATGGTAATATTTATTTTTCAATATAACATTTTGCTTTTTACTATGAAAAATATTGGTAAAAACCTGCAAAAATGTTGCCATAAACTATAATTTATAATTCTTTTTGTTGGCAAAATATAAAAATTGTGTTGGCAAAGATTAAAAGTGTGTTGGCAAAAGTTAGAACTGTTTATATATAAGTGTAGCCATAGTGTTAAAGTTGTTGGTAAAGATGTCAAAGTGTTTCACAATTTAATGTTAGATTAGACCTCATGAGTGTTAGCATAGACTTATGGCTACACAAATCTTTGTGTCACTAAATATATAAAAGTGTGGCCTTAAGTCTACAGCAACACAAAATCTAGTGTAGCCACAGACAATAAAAGTGTTGGCATAGGGGTCTATTGCTACACTTTTTTAATATGTTACCAAAAACAAGAAAAGTGTTACCTTAGACCCCTATGGTGGCGGCCGTTTTTGTAACACTTTCGAATTTGGTCAAAGTGTAGCCATAGCTTGTTTTTCTGCCTTCAGCAACACTTTTTGGACTTTTGAACACAGTTTTTCAGGTGTTGCTGAAACCCATATATGGTGTAGTGTACTTAGAGTGTCATAAACTTTATATTCAAGCTCCTATAACCTTGTTCTAGTCGTATCCTTGGAGGATAACGAGGTTTAGTTGTTCCGGTCATTTCTCCGGCGCGTGGAAAGTAGAGACGCGGTATTTTCGGCGTTGGATCATCCAAGAGCTTGGAACGGATTGGATCGTATGGAAAGCAATCTAAAGCTTGGGGAATAGCTCAAGAGAAGGAATCCATTTAATCAAAGGACTACAAGGGTGAGTTTCTATATCTCTTGTGTTTCGTATAATATTCGTATATATGTAGCTCGATCGATCCTCGTAGGGATTCAGATCGAATTAATTTTCATTTTACCGCTTCCGCTGGGCCTTCATTTTAGGAACCGAATCCCAACAAATTGATCGTGGATTATGATCGTTGAGTTGCGGTTGAGGCTGAAGAATTCATAGATTGCTTTTGGTCGGGGCTGAGGAGCTCGTAGACGAAGACAATGGATTTGGTAACGGTTTCGTGGTATCGGTATCGAGGCAAGTTTATACTTGTTCAGTTTATAATATTTAATGAATGGTTTCACTTTCCTTTCATTTTTAATTCATATAGCAATACTATTATAAATGTAAACTATCGGGATGATTTATTTATCATGTTGTGGTTTGGGATAAATCATAATGTATATGATTTAATTATGCTTGAATGAAGACAGAGATGTGAGTTATCTTTGATCTATGATATGGAATGTCGGATGTCGTAGTTATCGTGACGACATGAGTATCAGGATAAAGATTTATTGGTATTGAATAGACGATAGCTTATTCGTATGACTGTGTATTCGTTCGGGACATTTGTTCGTGGAAAGGACTTATTTTCGGCTTTGAGATAATTTAAGTGTGGTTCATCTACGAGGATAATTATTTCTATTGAGTTGTCGTATATGTTGTATGTTGAAGTTTCGTATAATTGGATTCGTTTTGGATGTTCGTTGAGGGATGTTGATCCCAGGACTGTAGTATTGAGATTGTTGATCGTGTTGATCATTCTTTGGGGATTGTGATCCCAGGGTGGTTGTTTTGGATATTGTCGGTCGTGTCAATCTTTCATTATCCGTGTGTCTTTGTTCACTTCGGTGAGTCTTTTGATCCTTATTGGATATGTGATTTTTTGAGTTTCGTTGTCATGTTGCATCGTGACATATCTGGAGTCATATCTGCGTGCCGATCGGCTATGTGTAGGATTTTCATGGCGGGCACATATAGACGTGTGATGGGGTCATGTCCTCACATTGGGTTGTGCACACGAGAATATTACTTCGTGAGACTGATTAGGTACAAGACCACACGTGTATTTGATCAATACCCGGGGTGGCTTGTGCACGGACACATTTCCGGATCGGGCGTACTATGACGTCCATCTTTGAGCCATATTCATTGGTTGTTCATCCTCCATTTATGGTTGGGTATGTTCGACGGTTTGCGATTGGTTGTTTATACGCCCGATGGGTATGTTCGACAGTCGGGGTTATTTCTTTGAGATCCATTATTGTTGATCGTTTGGAGTTTACCTTGTTGATGGTATTCTCGGTCGTGGTTAGTCCTTTGTTGATCGTGTTTGGAGTTTACCTTGTTGATGGTATTCTCGGTCCCCATTGATCCTGTGTTGATCGTGTTAGAGTTTATCATGTTGATGGTATTCTCGATTATTGTTGATCCTTCATTAGTAGTGTCAGAGTTTATCATGTCGACGATATTCTCGGTCGATGTTTTGGTTGGTCATGGTGTTTGATCGTATGAGCATTCGGACTGTGCGTTGATGTTTCGGGATTTGTATTCATTGTTTTGTGGTAGTTGATCTACAGATATGCTGTGTGTTACTGGTTTTCATCCAGGTTGAGATTTGATTGTGTGATCCGACGGACAGGATTTGGCACGGATGAATTATTTCGTGCTTATGAGTTATGATGATGTTTTGAGGATTTTTGGTATTGTTTGAATACAGTACAGATGGTTGTAGTTTTGGGTTCATTTCATCATTTGAGAATGCGAAATGTGGATTATGGTAAGGATTGATCTGTTATGGATTGGTAAGGTTATGACGGTAAGATTACGTTGGTAGTATTCTTGCAGTATTATTACATTGGTATGTAATTATTTATGATGATGTGATCGATATCATTATTGAGTATTGTGGCTGACCCCGTCGTGGATTTTATGTTACGTACATGGAGATCGAGCTAGTAGCGGTCGTGAAGGGATGAGCTTCCCGGGTGATACTGACTGTGACATGTGTGGAGAATTGACTATTCTTTCTGGTTGTTTTATTCCACTGCAAATGTGTATTTTGAACTTTGTTTTTATCCGCTGCGTGTGTATTTTCAAAATGGCCTTTTGGCATTTTGCGAACTTGGGTTATTTCGTCAAACTCTTTTTCCTAAACTATTTTGTCGGTACGTTTAAGTGGTGGCTTAGCGTACATTTTTAAACTGTCGATATTTGGCATTTCGCCTTGTATTTTCAAATAGTATTTGATGATGGTAATTTGAGAACTATGTTTTTGAAAATATTTGAGTATTTGAAATATTACCGTCATTGGCCTTTATGGCGTTTTGAACGTTTTAGAAAATGGTTTTTAGCCTGGTGCGTTCCGGCACGGGCCCACGACGCTGTAATATCCCGGATGGTTTTTGGGGTGTTATAGAAGATGGTATCGAAGCTTGGGTTTTGTGAAACCCACGCATGTGTGTTATGTGGCTCTACCAGTACAGTAGTAGCGTGGCTTTTGAAAATGATTTTCTGACCTTTGAGTCTAACCAATTTTTGGGAGGTTCTAAAATTTTTGAGGTCTTTTCAAATTGCTATTTGTGATATTAGTGTGTGTTGGTGTTGTGTTGAGACTTCATATGGGAGTCGTATGCTAGTATCACGGGAGATCATCGGCTTCACGCACCTGTAAGTATACTATTTTGGTTATTTGCTTGTAGCGATAATTGATTGCTTTTGTGATGAGTTGGAGATTTTGGATTGATCTGTTGTTTGTGGCAGGATTGCAAGTTTCAAGAACGAAACTTATTTTAAGGGGGGTAGTATGTAATACCCGGATTTTCAGTATAAATTTTTCGCGTTATTTTATCTAAGATATACTGGATAGCTTGGTGTCTATACATTATGGATAAAATTATTTGTATAATTGACGTGATTGGTTGACAGTTATGATTGAGGATATCGTGTATCAGTTTGTTTTAATTTTCATATCGGGTATATCGAATGAGAATGTTATTGAATTGAATATATGTATTTAGTATGCCGTATGTTCGTAATCTGCATGCCGACATGTTGGACGAGAACAGTTGGAATTGGCTAAGTATAGCCACGATAGCGCAGGCTATGAGGTATGCTTAACACACGCTACGAAGTATGCGTAGTGCACGCTACTATGTATAGTTAGCGCACGCTAAGAGGTTTGTGTTACGTACGCTAAGGAGGACCCCTAACGTACGTAAGGTATTCTGGATAAGGTTCGGAAGGTGGCCGACAGGTAGGCCCAGGTTGATTATTATATGCACTTAGCGCACATTAATGCATATGGTTAGCGCATGCTAACATCAGATCGGTTAACAGGGAATATTGGCTTTGGCAGGCCACTTTCGGCATGTGGACCTCGGGCATCTTCGGGGAAGGTGCAGATTGTCGAGTCAACGATGATTAGCGCATGCTAATGTGGAAGATTAGCGCATGCTAATGGTGCATTACTGTAGCAGGTCAACGACTGTATTTACGTACGTGATTGCATGGATATTACGTACGTAAACTGATATACGAAGCAAGGCAGTAGCCTATGGACTGCCCGATAGCGCACGCTATCAAGGAAGGATAGCGCACGCTAGGGCTATAGCGCACGCTAAATATAAGGTTTAGCGCACGCTAGTAATGTGCTTTATAAAAGGGGACAGACAGGTGTTAAGAGGCATTTCGTCCATTTCTTTCCTTTCACTCGATAGAGAGAGCCTTGGGAGGATATTTGAAGTTCCTAAACACTGAGAGATGATCCTCTTTAACAAGTTTAAGATGGAAAGTATGGGTTAAAGCTTTGTTCTTGAAATCATTGATGATTCTTGGAATGGAGTTCATAGAGAGAGTTTTGAGGTTCCAAATACTGGATTATGATGGAGTTGATCGTCCTTATCAACACTTGGAGCTTGGAAATGATTGGAAACTGATTCAATCTTGATAATCAATCCTTTTCTTCAAACAGGTAATTAACCTTCACTTTGGATTTCGTTTTGGGGATTGAATATTGGTGTTCTTGAGTTGATGATTATCATATTGATGAGTTGATAAGTATGATTTTGAATTGGATTACTGAACTATCTCGATGTTATTGTTGATATGCGGATATTGATATGATTCGTGTGATTTTGTATGGTGTTGTTCGTCTTATTGAGATATATGGGTTAATCCTTCTCCTCATTTTCGGATGTTTATGTTGTTGTCGATATATGTATATTGATGTTTTTCTTCGTATGATGATAGTTATGGTGTTGTTTATCTTCAAGTGATATGGCGATTTATGTCTCCCTTAATTTCGGATTTGATGTTAAGATGATATATGGATATATATGACTTGGGTCATTATTTACATGCTAGCATATCGGATTATGATGGTTGTCATGATCATGATTATGGAATCATGGTATTCTTGGTGTTCTTGGTATATATCACATCAAAGAGGAAGTTTTGATTATAAACATGGATAAGATGATTGAAACTAACATTATGTTGATTTTAGTGATTGAGTTCGTATGATAAGATATGGATCATGATGATGAGATAGCATTAGCATATGCTAAGCTTGCTGGCTAGCGCACGCTAACAGAAACGACTTAGCACATGCTACATTTTGTGTTTAACGTGCGCTAAGTAGGCAGACAATGCAGTATATCGTATTATGGTTACAGATTCGTGACTGATTTATCAGATTTCGGCTTGTATTGTTGATATGATTTCGTAATTGTTTGAGTTGTATTGTTCGGTTTTGTATGTGATCGAGGTATTGTTGAGCCGTTGAGTTTGATTGGTTGGCTAGGTCGGTTATTGATTGTTATCAAACTTGTTGTTAATCGATTATTGCAATAGGTTGTGATAATTGATCGTGGATTATGATCGTTGAGTCGCGGTTGAGGCTGAAGAATTCATAGATTGCTTTTGGTCGGGGCTGAGGAGCTCGTAGATGAGGGCAATGGATTTGGTAACGGCTTTGTGGTATCGATATCGAGGCAAGTTTATGTAACACCCCCAAGTTATTCAGGGATATTACAGCGCCGTAAGCCCCGCCGTGGGACCCACAAGGCTAAACATACGCGGAACCATAATCTTTGACCGATAAGGTCTACACACATTGGGATGAAAAACAATGCAAAGGTATTCGAAATATAACCAATGTACTTACAAACATCACAACTCAATTCAATACTTCGGCAAGCACAGGCCGGAACATCAAGGAAAAAGGAAAACAATACTCGAGTATTCAATAGCCAATCCAGTACAACAACACTGAACGGGAATTTCCAAAGAAATAAAACTGGAAGAGAGACACAGTATCACACTTGACCACCATCTTTATGCCGACCCGATACCTGCCTGCCTCTGCTTCCCTGGAACTCGAAATACATGAAACGTATTTCCCCCATAAAGGGGTTAGCCGTCGAATAGCTAGTGCAAGTATAACAATATGAAACATAATACTTCTCGACAATAAAGTAAATGTAATCCGTCAATTCATCAATTTCCGTCAATTCATCAATTTAAGACTAGTATTCCGGAATAACTAAAATCTCATAAGACGTATGTGAATGCCGTAGAAACGGTTCGTTCACCTCATACGCCGTTACGTATGTGAATGCCGTCAAAACGGTTCGTTCACCTCATACGCCGATACATGTAGGAATGCCGTCAAAACGGTTCGTTCATTACATGCCAATCAATATATCTATGAATGCCGTAAAAACGGTTCGTTCATGATATGCCATCAATATTTCTATGAATGCCGTAAAAACGGTTCGTTCATATCATACCATCAATTCCTCTTACTTTCAAAGTCGAGAACGTACAATCATAAATGTATACTTGCCTTTGAGACATCGAGAAATCGAACGGAGGAAAGGTATGAGTTCGGTAGGTCCGAGAACGCGCTTCCGGCACCTAAACGATTCGCAAGGAATATGATAATCGATTATCCATATCCAAATTACACGAAGAAACCCCCCGAAAACCCGCCTACGATTCATGTATATTTGTATATAAACAACAACGAGGGCGGACCACAACCAAACCCTCTTGATTCCGTAAAAATCACGAAATATACCATGAATCCGTAGGGAAACTAAGAATACCAACAAGATTAATCATATTCATCATGAATTAATCAACAAAACGGAATGAATCGGACAAAAACACGAAAACCCCCAATTTTACCAAAAGTAGGGTTCTAAAGATCTAACCTTGATTCGCTGGATCAAGGGATGATATCGGACGGATTATTGATGATATAACCTCAAGAACTCCATGGATATGTTGTTAAACAACATGACTTCAAGCTTAGAACACGCCCAGTGCGGAAGAGGAGAAGAAGAAGGTGAAAATGGCAAGAAAACGCGTCTGCAGGGCCTTTATAGGGGTTGATCTGCCGGACACGGCCGTGCGGTCGGGCACGGTCGTGTTGCACACTGGCCGACAGGGACTCGACCGTGTCCCGCTTGACACGGTCGCGGCCGAGGGCCTTCCGATAGCGACCCGCCCGACGCTGACTCGGCATGACTCGGCCGTGTCCCGGGACACGGCCGGGGCGTGTCGGCGATGCTCCAGCTTATCCGAAGAGTACGCACGGGCCGTGTCGACGACACGGCCGAGTCCGGTCGGCGAAACTTCGGCATTTCCGGACGAGTACGGCACGGCCGTGTCGGACGACACACGGTCGAGTCCGGGTCGGCGGTGATCGCCAATAACGAGCGGGTGAGCTAAAACGACCATAACTCTCTCGTCCGGACTCGATTGACTCACCGTTTGAACCATTGGAAAGCTAACTCGATGCTCTATAATATTGCAAGATTTAAAATTTTTGGAGTTACCAAAAATTAATGGTGATCTAATAAAGTCGAACTCATAAGAGGAAAGTTGAAACGATGAACAATAACGATACACAACTCAAGTTTTTCCGAACGGTGAACACGGTGAATGAACATGATTGATGAATGATTATAAATGAGTGAAAATCCACTGAGTGACAATCACCGAATGAAATTCTTGAATGATAATGACTGAATTACAACCGGATATTACATTCTCCCCTTCTAAAAAGAAGTTTCGTCCCAAACTTAAGAAATAAATAGTTCGGGGTATTCAACTCGCATCTTCTCTTCCGTCTCCCAAGTCGCCTCTTCGACTCCATGCCTCGACCATTGTATTTTAACCGGTGGAATGGTCTTATGCCGAAGTTGTTTCTCACGGCGCTCAAAAATCTTCACGGTTTCTCCGAAAGGTAATATCCTCGCCACGTCAATCTCACCGTAGTCGATAATGTGGCTCGGATCCAGACGTACTTCCTCAATCGGGACACATGGAAAACACTATGGACGTGACTCAAAGCTGGAGGCAACGCCAAGCGATAAGCTAAATCTCCAACTCTGTCCAAAATCTCGAAGGTCCGATATACCTTGGTGAGTTTTCCCTTTTCCCGAAGCGGAAAACTCCTGCAGTCGGTGATACTTTGAGCAAGACGTGATCCCCACTTCAAACTCCAAGGGTCGGACGAGTATCGCGTAAGATTTCGACGACTGCAGGCGGTCGGTAGTCGATCTCGGATAATAGAAATCTTTTCCTTGGTCTCCAATAACATATCCGGTTCCGTCCCAACTAGCTCAGAAGCCTCGTCCCAACATAATGGCGACCTACATCGCCTACCATAGAGTGCCTCGAAGGGTGCCATTTTGATCGACGCATGCCAACTATTATTGTAAGCAAACTCGATCAACGACAAGTGAAGCTCCCAATCATTACTCCAATCCAAGGCACAAGCCCGTAACATATCTTCCAATGTCCGAATCGTCCTCTCTGTCTGACCGTCCGACTGAGGATGAAAGGAAGTGCTCAATCTCAACTCCGTACCTAGAGCCTGATGAACGGCCTGCCAAAAATGCGATACGAAACGGCCGTCTCGATCAGAAACAATGGTCTTGGGGGCACCGTGTAACCTCATGATCTCAGCGATAAAGGTTCGAGCCAATCTATCCGGTCCCCAAGTATCCTTAATACCCAAGAAGTGTGCAGACTTGGTCAATCGATCGACAATTACCCAAATCATATTCATTCCATTCCGAGTTATCGACATTCAAGTGATAAAATCCATTGAGATATCTTCCCACTTCCATTCGGGAATGGGAAGTGGTTTCAACAACCCCGCCGGTCGTTGATGTTCGATCTTGACTTGTTGACACGTCAAGCACCGTAATACAAACTCCGTAACATCCTTCTTCATGTTATTCCACCAAAAATTGCGCTTCAAATCTTTGTACATCTTACTAGTTCCGGGGTGGATTGAGTAAGGCGTAGTATGAGCTTCTCGGAGAATCCTCTGTCTCAATTCCAAATCATTCGGAACGCAAAGCCTACCCTGAAATCTCAAAATACTATCCTCGTGTACCATAAAGCCTGGAGCTTTTCCTTTAATTACATCTTCCTTCAGTTGAGAAATCATCGGGTCACTCCACTGTTTCCCTTTGATATCATCAACCAAGGACGAAGTAATTTCGAGAGTACACAACTGTCCCTGTACTCGCTGAAGCCAAACTTCGATCCCTTGTTCAATTAAATCCTGACGAATCTTCATCTGAGACGTAAGAACCTCAAGCATTTGAAGAGATGCCGATTTGCGGCTCAAAGCATCCGCAACAACATTGGCTTTTCCGGGGTGGTAAAGAATCTCCAAATCATAATCCTTTATCAATTCTAACCAACGTCTATGCCTCATATTTAGCTCCTTCTGACTGAAAATATATTTCAGGCTCTTGTGATCGGTATAAATCCGACACGGTGAACCGTACAAATAATTCCGCCAAATCTTGAGTGCGAAGACAATTGCGGCCAACTCTAAATCGTGAGTAGGATAATTCATCTCATAAGGCTTTAATTGTCGAGACGCAAAAGCTATCGTCTTATCATGCTGCATAAGAACACAGCCCAGGCCTTGACCCGAAGCGTCACTATAAACTGTAAAGCCTTCGCTACCATGTGGTAAAGTTAGAATCGGTGCTGAAGTTAATCGTCTCTTCAGTTCATCGAAGCTCTGTTGTCTCTCATCCGTCCAAATAAACTTTTCGGTCTTATGTAGTAATTTCGTAAGCGGTCGAGCGAGTATCGAGTAACCCTCGACAAACCGACGGTAATACCCAGCAAGGCCCAAAAAGCTACGAACCTCCTTAACATTTTTAGGCGGTGCCCGGCCTAACACTGCCTCGATCTTCTGCGGGTCTACACGAACCCCTTGGTGAAATCACATGGCCGAGAAACATAACTTCTTCCAACCAAAACTCACATTTCGAGAATTTTGCATAGAGGTGCTCGGTTCTCAAAATGTCTAAGACCAAACGCAAGTGCCGGGCATGTTCCTCCTTATCTCGAGAATAGATCAAGATGTCGCCAATAAAGACGACTACACACTGTCGAGGTACTCGATGAATATTTTATTCATTAATTGCATGAATACCGCCGGTGCATTCGCCAACCCAAAAGGCATAACTACAAATTCGTAATGCCTATATCTCGTCCGAAACGCCGTCTTCTAACGTCGGACTCCCTCACCCCGAGTTGATAATACCGGATCTTAAATCAATCTTCGAGAACACCGCAGCTCCTTGCAATTGATCAAATAGGTCGTCTATACAAGGCAAAGGATATTTATTCTTGATGGTTACTTTATTCACTCACGGTAGTCAATGCACAAACGTAGTGAACCATCCTTCTTCCCGACGAAAAGAACGGGCGCGCCCCAAGGCGAAGCGCTCGGTCGATGTACCCTTTTTCCAAAAGTTCTCCCAACCGAGTCTTCACCCGCATCTCGGAAGGTGCCATCCGATAAGGTGCTTTAGAAATCGGGGTCGCATCCGGCTCTAAATCCACGGAAAAATCTATCTCTCGATCTGCGGTAATCCCGGAAGATCGTCCTAAAAACATCGGATACTCATTAACAACCGGAATTGAAGAGAAATCGACTTCAATTACTTCCGTTTTCAACGCATAACACCAATAGCCCGCATAACCTTTATTCAAAAGTTTTACGGCCTTCATGGAACCGATAAGTAACTTGGATTGGCCCAACTTACGTCCCAAAAATGAGTACTCGAGATCCGTCCTTAGTCATCATAGTGATAACTTTGGTACGGTAATTCATAATCGCTGGTGATTATTAAGCCAATCTCGCCGAGGATTACGTCCTCGCCTTCCATATCAACTACAATTAAATTTGATAACCATTCCATACCGGATATAACCACCGGAAATTCTCTAATCTCTGATTCCCACAATCCTATCCCCAGTGCGGTCTCACGATAAAGGGATCGCAAGCGCTAACAAGTTATATTCAAACGGCGTACACACTCCAAAGAAATAAAAGAATGTGTAGCACCCGAATCAAAAAGTACACGGACCGGATAGGATAGAATATGGATGGTACACAAGCCACCGCCGCATCGGGTTCGTCTGCTCGACGCATCTCATAAACTCGTGGTTGTACCGAACCGATGCTAGAGTTCCCTCCAGCCGTTCGACCCCCCCGGCCCCCGCCAAAATTCTGCTGAGGTTGACCGAAAGATTGCCGCTGATTAACACCTTGATCAAGGGGTGTTGGGGCGAAGCCCGAGTGTCCAAAGTCCGGTTCGGCTCGGAACAATAAACCACTCTATGCCCCATCGACCACACGTGTGACACTTTAATAGTGGGAAGTAGCATTAGAACTAAAGTGGCACGGACGGCCACAATTATAGCAAGTCACCAGACGATTTGAGGTACCCGTAGTGGGACGGTAACCCCTCTTCCCTTTATTAGAACGTGATTTGTCCGGCAAAACGGTTAGTCATCGTGACTTCAAAGTTGCCACCCTTAGAGCGAGAAAAATTTCCCCGACTTTCTGCTTCTTCGGTTCTTCAACGGTATCATTGTCGGGGCTCAACATATCATGGGCTAAAGCTCTGTCCTGATATTCTTTCAGTGTGGTGCAAGCAAATCCGGCCATGTACCGCCGTAAGTCCAAATTCATCCTCATATCAAAATAACGGATCTTATCGCGCTCGTTACGTACTTGATCCTTCACATGGATTAATTGTTGGTTATACTCCACGATCGCCTGAGAAACGGGAATATCTTGTGGTTTAGCCTCGAAGAAGGCTCGGATTCGGCTCTCTCGTACCGGCCAAGGACAAAACTCGGCCTCCAAGAGCTCCTTAAATTCATCCCATGAGGCAATACGATCCTGTGGCTTGATGACCTTCCACCAGGTAGCGGCCTCCTTAGTGAGGAAATACTGGGCAATCGGTACTTTCCTCACCTCGGGGCAATCAACTGCCTCGAAAATCTTTTCCAATTCTGCTAGCCAATCCTCCCAGCTTAACGGGTCTGTGGCACCGCCAAACTGTGGAGGGTGCATACGGATTACGTTCTGAAGCAGGGCATCCGTGTTTGGGTTCGGGTTATTCAGCTGAACAGTTTGGGCCAAAATAGTCATCTGAGTAGCCAATTGTTGAAGTGCATTCGCCACTCCAACGTCTGCGTTGTTCCCCTGACCATCTGACTGGTCGTGCTGACTCTCGGTATCGGGATGCACCGAGTTCGACAAACTGGGGTTGGTCGACCCCGCAACTGAACTGATGGAAACGGCCGCGCCACGACCTCTTCCTCGCCCACAGCCACGACCACGGCCACGGCCCCTACCAGCTGACATACTGAAGAACACACAAGTCACGTAAGCACAATTCAATCACGCATCAACAAAGTGTCCGATTCTCAAGAATACCGATAAAAGGAAGCAAAACGAATAAGGAAACACCAGAAGAGTGAGAGGTCTTACAAGTACCGGCCGCCCGTGATGATGGCAGAGTAGTGATACTGTGGACAATTAACGACTCGATCGACCCAAAAGACCGACAGCCTAGGTATCCATAGACCTAGGCTCTGATACCATATTCTGTAACACCCCCAAGTTATTCAGGGATATTACAATGCCGTAAGCCCCGCCGTGGGACCCACAAGGCTAAACATACGCGGAACCATAATCTTTGACCGATAAGGTCTACAGACATTGGGATGAAAAACAATGCAAAGGTATTCGAAATATAACCAATATACTTACAAACATCACAACTCAATTCAATACTTCGGCAAGCACAGGCCGGAACATCAAGGAAAAAGGAAAACAATACTCGAGTATTCAATAGCCAATCCAGTACAACAACACTGAACGGGAATTTCCAAAGAAATAAAACTGGAAGAGAGACACAGTATCACACTTGCCCACCATCTTTATGCCGACCCGATACCTGCCCGTCCGCTCTCCTGGAACCTGAAATACATGAAACGTATTTCCCCCATAAAGGGGTTAGCCGTCGAATAGCTAGTGCAAGTATAACAATATGAAACATAATACTTCTCGACAATAAAGTAAATGTAATCCGTCAATTAATCAATTTCCGTCAATTCATCAATTTAAGACTAGTATTCCGGAATAACTAAAATCTCATAAGACGTATGTGAATGCCGTATAAATGGTTCGTTCACCTCATACGCCGTTACGTATGTGAAGGCCGTCAAAACGGTTCGTTCACCTCATACGCCGATACATGTAGGAATGCCGTCAAAACGGTTCGTTCATTACATGCCAATCAATATATCTATGAATGCCGTAAAAACGGTTCGTTCATGATATGCCATCAATATTTCTATGAATGCCGTAAAAACGGTTCGTTCATATCATACCATCAATTCCTCTTACTTTCAAAGTCGAACGCATAATCATAAATGTATACTTGCCTTTGAGACATCGAGAAATCGAGCGGAGGAAAGGTATGAGTTCGAGGTCCGAGAACGCGCTCCGCACCTAAACGATTCGCAAGGAATATGATAATCGATTATCCATATCCAAATTACGAAGAAACCCCGAAAACCCACCTACGATTCATGTATATTCGTATATAAACAACAACGAGGGCGGACCACAACCAAACCCTCTCGATTCCGTAAAAATCACGAAATATACCATGAATCCGTAGGGAAACTAAGAATACCAACAAGATTAATCATATTCATCATGAATTAATCAACAAAACGGAACGAATCGGACAAAAACACGAAAACCCCCAATTTTACCAAAAGTAGGGTTCTAAAGATCTAACCTTGATTATTGGATCAAGGGATGATATCGGACGGATTATTGATGATATAACCTCAAGAACTCCATGGATATGTTGTTAAACAACATGGCTTCAAGCTTAGAACACGCCAGTGCGGAAGAGGAGAAGAACAAGGTGAAAAATGGCAAGAAAACGTCTGCGGGGCCTTTTATGGGGTTGATCTGCCGGACACGGCCCGTGCGGTCGGCGCGGTCGTGTTGCACAGCTGGCCGACAAGACTCGACCGTGTCCCGCTTGACACGGTCGCGGCGCCGAGGGCCTTCCGATAGCGACCCGCCCGGCGATGACTCGGCATGACTCGGCCGTGTCCAGACACGGTCGGGCGTGTCAGCGATCGTTCGAGCTTATCCTAAGAGTACGGCACGGGCCGTGTCGGACGACACGGCCGAGTCTGGTCGGCGAAACTTCGGCATTTCCGGACGAGTACGCACGGGCCGTGTCGGACGACACGGTCGAAGTCAGTCGGCAGTGATCGGCCAATAACGAGCGGGTGAGCTAAAACGACCATAACTCTCTCGTCCGGACTCCGATTGACTCACCGTTTGAACCATTGGAAAGCTAACTCGATGCTCTATAATATTGCAAAGATTTAAAATTTTTGGAGTTACCAAAAATTAATGGTGATCTAATAAAGTCGAACTCATAAGAGGAAAGTTGAAACGATGAACAATAACGATACACAACTCGAAGTTTTTCCGAACGGTGAACACGGGTGAATGAACATGATTGATAAATGATTATAAATGAGTGAAAATCCACTGAGTGACAATCACCGAATGAAATTACTGAATGATAATGACTGAATTACAACCGGATATTACAGTTTATACTTGTTCAGTTTATAATATTTAATGAATGGTTTCGCTTTCATTTCATTTATAATTCATATAGCAATGCTATTATAAATGTAAACTGTCGGGATGATGATTTATTTATCATGCTGTGATTTGGGATAAATCATAATGTATATGATTTAGTTATGCTTGATTGAAGACAGAGATGTGAGTTATCTTTGATCTATGATATGGAATGTCGGATATCAAGGGTAGTTATCGTGACGACATGAGTATCGGGATAAAGGTTTATTGGTATTGAATGGACGATACCTTATTCGTATGACTGTGTATTCGTTCGGGACGTTTGTTCGTGGAAAGGATTTATTTTTGGCTTTGAGATAATTTAAGTGTGGTTCATTTACGAGAATAATTATTTCTATTGAGTTGTATATGTTGTATGTTGAGGTTTCGTATAATGGGATCTGTTTTGGATGTTCGTTGAAGGATGTTGATCCTAGGACTGTAGTGTTGAGATTGTTAATTGTGTTGATCATTCATTGGGGATTGTGATCCCAGGGTGGTTGTTTTGGATATTGTCGGTCGTGTCGATCTTTCATTATCCGTGTGTCTTTGTTCACTTCGGTGAGTCTTTTGATCCTTATTGGATATGTGATTCTTTGAGTTTCGTTGTTATGTTGCATCGTGACATATCTGGATCATATCTGCGTGCCGATCGGCTATGTGTAGGATTTTCAGGGCGGGCACATATAGACGTGTGATGGGGTCATGTCCTCACATTGGGCTGTGCACACGAGAAGATTACTTCATGAGACCGATTAGGTGCAAGACCACACGTATATTTGATCGATACCTGGGGTGTCTTGTACACGGACACATTTTCGGATCGGGCGTACTATGACGTCCATCTTTGAGCCATATTGATTGGTCGTTCATCCTCCATTTATGGTTGAGTATGTTCGACGGTTTGCGACTAGTTATTTATACGCCCAAGGGGTATGTGTTGGAATATTTATTCCACACATGATTTAATTTGTGTTTTGATGATTAAAGTTGATAAACAACAAAACCACATCGAGGCGAAGCAAAACGACGAAGTAGACGAAGACGCAAAAAGTTGCAATCTGGACTGCATTAGCGCACGCAAGTGATCACACATTAGCGCACGCTAACAGGGAGTAATATGCATATCAACCAACTTCGAAGTTACATGAAGGGAAGTCATCTGAAGAGATAGCACACGCTACGATTAATCATCAACGCATGCTATCGAGATTTGTTACCGTTGGGAAGATATTCAAACACAGAATGACGCATACAATAAAGTCAGTACTAGTGCACGCAAGGAAGGATATTTAGCGCATGCTAAATATCAGTTTGAATTCTAGTCAATCAGAACGTTGGGAAAAGCAAGTCAAAGTCAGCATATCAAAAGGATACTTTGACAAGTCATGCAACGGATATATTGGATTAGCGCACGCTACAAAGGAAGTGGTAGCGCACGCTAACTGTCAAGGACAGTAGCCACTGGACTGAAACATAAAATGATTAACGTACGCTACATGAAAGACATTACGTACGCTAAAAAGCAAAAATGTGCGATAGCGCACGTTATAGAGAAAGGCTAGCGCACGCTAGCAAGTCAAAACAACCAGCAACGACTACTTTATGGAAAATGCCTATAAATACCATTCCTATGGTATTGTTTAAAAACAATAACTCCAAGCATTCAAGACATTGATCTTATATTCATATACTTACATTGTTGTTGTAATATTGAGCTTATATTGTTAGTTTGAGTGTTTATACATTCAACATTATACACGAGAGGTAAAAGAAAAGATACGATTGGATTCGGTGTTATTAGGATCAAGTATCCGGCATTGTTAGAATCGCAATCGATATCTAAGTGAGGTTTATCTAGTACCCATAGAAAGCTAGAGTGGTTGATTCCTTATCCAATAGAAAAGGAAAAACGGTTTTACTCGGACCGATAGAAGACGAGATTGTAAACGGTAATCCCTCGACCGATAGAAGAGAGGCGTAGAGGTTTTGATCTTAATCCTAAGAAAAAGATACATCAAGAGAGGACATAGGCTTCGTTAATAGCCGAACCTCTTTAAATCCTTGTGTGATTTATTTTCTGCAATTTATTTACGCTTCCGCATAAAACGGCGCAAATATCCGATTATATACCAACAATTGGTATCGGAGCAGTACTCCAATACACGGCTTAACATCCGAGGAGAAGATCCAAAATGGCGTTTCAAATGGCTCCAGTCGAAGGCCTTGCTCTCAACCGACCACCATTTTTTGATGGACCGAATTTCATGACTTGGAAGAACAAAATGTCTATTTTCATCCGAGCTTACGATATCGAATTATGGAAGGTGATTTGCCTTGGTCCCAAAATTCCAACGAACTCAAACGGAACTCTCAAAACCTTTGAAGAGTATGACAATGCGGATTAGAAAAATGACCATTATAATTGCAAAGCCATGCAATTATTGTACTGTGCTTTAAATCCAGAAGAACAAAACCGGATATCATCGTGTGATAGTGCCAAAGAAATCTGGAAAATGCTTGAGGTAACACACGAAGGTACGTCTCAAGTCAAAGAGACGAAGATAAACATGCTCCTTCACGATTATGAAATATTCCAAATGAAGGACGACGAATCCATCTCGATTATGCTCGACCGATTTTCGGTCATCACCAATGAATTAGCGTGTTTCGGAAAACCACTTTCGAGTAGTGAGAAAGTAAAGAAAATTCTCCAATCACTACCTCTAGAATGGGACGGTACGGTTACGGCAATTATGGAATCTAAAGATTTAAACAATCTTGATTTTAGTGCTCTTGTTGGTTCTCTTATCAACTACGAGATCGTTCCAAAATCTCGGAATGCCAAACCGAAACCGAAGGAAAGATCGATAGCCTTCAAAGCTAAAATGTCGAAAAAGAAAGAAGAAATACCGGTGGACGAAAGCGACGAAGAATCGGCATATTATGCCAAGAATATTAATAAGTTCCAACACTTATTAAACCGGAGAAAGAAGGACATTCAAGCGGGCGAACCTAAGAAATTTGACGATACTTGACCAAAATAATCTCGCGCTCATGGCCTGGAGTTCATTCGACGATAGCGACGTCGAAAGCCAAGTAAGTAACTCCTACGACGAACTCTTTGAAGCATTCGAGTTATTACATACGGACTATCAAAATGCTTTAAATGAAATTAAATCCCTCTAGTCTAAATATAAAACTTTTGAAATTGAAAATTCCAAAATACTTGAAAAAGGGAAATTTGTTGAAATTGATCATTCGAAATGCATTGAAAATGAGAATATTTTAAAAAATGATCTTTTAATAGTTCAAGATGAACTAAAAATTTTGACAAAGAAATTCTCGTACGGCAAAGATAAATTTGAACAAATGTTATGTGTTCAAAAATATACTCTAAATAAAGAGGGGTTGGGATTCAAACCACATTTTAAAAACGAGTCCGTCAATTTCAAAATACCCCGATGTGAAAAATGTTTGAAAATCGGGCATCACATTTCAAATTGTAAAAGCCCAAGACGGACAATAAAAATCAAAAAGATTTGGATTCCAAAAGGAACCGTTATTCCTAACATTGTCCATATTTCGAAACAAAAACCAACTATCGGTTGGGTCCCCAAAAAATTAATTTTTAACAATTGATATTTTAAAAAGGGGGAGATAATACTTTGAGGGAGAGTTTATACCCTTATTAATGCATAAACTGGCATCATGCATATTTATATTTCATTTGGTATCCTCTATTTTTTATATACTTTTTGATGAAGACAAAAAGGGGGAGAAGGAGATGAATTGATAAAAATGAGAAAAATCGAAGAAGTCGAAAAGAAAAAGAAAGCACACAAAAAAGGGGAGTTAAAACGAAGGAGTTGAAAAATTGAAAAATGAAAAATGAAGAAGTCGAAAAAAGAGAAGAAAAAGAAAAGGATTGGAGAAACTAACGAAACGATCAAAGTCGAAAACTTTGATTCGTAGAAATATACATATATTATTTTTACAGATTTTATCCAATTCAAGAGTTGTATTGTAATCATCAAAAAGGGGGAGATTGTTGGAATATTTATTCCACACATTATTTAATTTGTGTTTTGCTGATTAAAGTTGCTAAACAACAAAACAACATCGAGGCGAAGCAAAACGACGAAGTAGACGAAGACGCAAAAATTTGCAATCTGGACTGCATTAGCGCACGCAAGTGATCACACATTAGCGCACGCTAACGGGGAGTAATCTGCATATCAGCCAAGTTCTAAGTTACCTGAAGGAAAGTCATCTGAAGAGATAGCGCACGCTACGATTAATCATTAACGCACGCTATCGATCCTTGTTACCGTTGGGAAGATATTCAAACACAGAATGACACATGCAATAAAGTCAGTATTAGCGCACGCAAGGAAGGATATTTAGCGCACGCTAAATATCAGTTTGAATTCTAGTCAATCAGAACGTTGGGAAAAACAGGTCAAAGTCAGCATATCAAACAGATATTTTGACAAGTCATGCAACAGATATATTGGATTAGCGCACGCTACAAAGGAAGTGGTAGTGCACGCTAACTGTTAAGGACAGTAGCCACTGGACTGAAACATAAAATGATTAACGTACGCTACATAAAAGACATTACGTACGCTAAAAAGCAAAAATGTGCGGTAGCGCACGTTATAGAGAAAGGCTAGCGCACGCTAGCAAGTCAAAACAACCAGCAACGGCTACTTTATGGAAAATGCCTATAAATACCATTTCTATGGTATTGTTTAAAAACAATAACTCCAAGCATTCAAGACATTGATCTTATATTCATATACTTACATTGTTGTTGTAATATTGAGATTATATTGTTAGTTTGAGTGTTTATACATTCAACATTATACACGAGAGGTAAAAGAAAAGATACGATTGGATTCGGTGTTATTAGGATCAAGTATCCGGCATTGTTAGAATCGCAATCGATATCTAAGTGAGGTTTATCTAGTACCCATAGAAAGCTAGAGTGGTTGATTCCTTATCCAATAGAAAAGGAAAAACGGTTTTACTCGGACCAATAGAAGATGAGCTTGTAAACGGTAATCCCTCGACCGATAGAAGAGAGGCGTAGAGATTTTGATCTTAATCCTAAGAAAAAGATACATCAAGAGAGGAAGTAGGCTTCGTTAATAGCTGAACCTCTATAAATCGTTGTGTGATTTATTTTCCGCAATTTATTTACGCTTGCGCATAAAACGGCGCAAATATACGATTATATACCAATAATTGGTATCGGAGCAGTACTCCAATACGCGGCTTAACATCCGAGGAGAAGATCCAAAATGGCATTTGAAATGGCTCCAGTCGAAGGCCTTGCTCTCAACCGACTACCATTTTTTGATGGATCGAATTTCATGACTTGGAAGAAGAAAATGTCTATTTTCATCCGAGCTTACGATATCGAATTATGGAAGGTGATTTGCCTTGGTCCCAAAATTCCGACGAACTCAAACGGAACTCTCAAAACCTTTGAAGAGTATGACGATGTGGATTGGAAAAACGACCATTATAATTGCAAAGCCACGCAATTATTGTACTGTGCTTTAAATCCAGAAGAACACAACCGGATATCATCGTGTGATAGTGCCAAAGAAATCTGGAAAATGCTTGAGGTAACACACAAAGGTACGTCTCAAGTCAAAGAGACGAAGATAAACATGCTCCTTCACGATTATGAATTATTCCAAATGAAGGACGACGAATCCATCTCGATTATGCTCGACCGATTTTCGGTCATCACCAATGGATTAGCGTGTTTCGGAAAACTACTTTCGAGTAGTGAGAAAGTAAAGAAAATTCTCTGATCACTACCTCGAGAATGGGACGGTACGGTTACGGCAATTATGGAATCTAAAGATTTAAACAATCTTGATTTTAGTGCTCTTGTTGGTTCTCTTATCAACTACGAGATCGTTCTAAAATCTCGGAATGCCAAACCGAAACCAAAGGAAAGATCGATAGCCTTCAAAGCTAAAATGTCCAAAAAGAAAGAAGAAATCCCGGTGGACGAAAGCGACGAAGAATCGGCATATTATGTCAAGAATATTAATAAGTTCCAACACTTATTAAACCGGAGAAAGAAGGACATTCAAGCGGGCGAACCTAAGAAATTCGACAATACTTGTCGATTATGTGGTAAACCAGGCCACTTTGCTAAGAACTGTCGAGTAAAGCAAAAGGAGGTTTTAATCGCAACATGGAGCGACGAAGATCCCGATGAAGATTTTCTTGACCAAAATAATCTCGCGCTCATGGCCCGGAGTTCATTCGACGATAGCGACGTCAAAAGCCAAGTAAGTAACTCCTACGACGAACTCTTTGAAGCATTCGAGTTATTACATACGGACTATCAAAATGCTTTAAATGAAATTAAATCCCTCAAGTCTAAACTTTGGAAATTGAAAATTCCAAAATACTTGAAAAAGGGAAATTTGTTGAAATTGATCATTCGAAATGCATTGAAAATGAGAATATTTTAAAAAATGATCTTTTAATAGTTCAAGATGAACTAAAAATTTTGACAAAGAAATTCTAGTGCGGAAACGATAAATTTGAACAAATGTTATGTGTTCAAAAATATACTCTAAATAAAGAGGGATTAGGATTCAAACCACGTTTTAAAAATGAATCCGTCAATTTCAAAATATCCCGATGTGAAAAATATTTGAAAATCGGGCATCACATTTCAAATTGTAAAAGCCCAAGATGGACAATAAAAATAAAAAAGATTTGAATTCCAAAAGGAACCGTTATTCCTAACATTGTCCATATTTCGAAACAAAAACCAACTATCGGTTGGGTCCCCAAAAAATTAATTTTTAACAATTGATATTTTAAAAAGGGGGAGATAATACTTTGAGGGGGAGTTTATACCCTTATTAATGCATAAACTGGTATCATGCATATTTATATTTCATTTGGTATCCTCTATTTTTTATATACTTTTTGATGCAGACAAAAAGGGGGAGAAGGAGATGAATTGATAAAAATGAGAAAAATCGAAGAAGTCGAAAAGAAAAAGAAAGCACACAAAAAGGCGGAGTTAAAACGAAGGAGTTGAAAAATTGAAAAATGAAAAATGAAGAAGGCGAAAAAAAAAGAAGAAAAAGAAAAGGATTGCAGAAATTAATGAAACGATCAAAGTCGAAAACTTTGATTCATAGAAATATACATATATTATTTTTACAGATTTTATCCAATTCAAGAGTTGTTTTGTAATCATCAAAAAGGGGAAGATTGTTGGAATATTTATTCCACACATTATTTAATTTGTGTTTTGATGATTAAAGTTGCTAAACAACAAAACAACATCGAGGCGAAGCAAAACGACGAAGTAGACGAAGACGCAAAAAGTTGCAATCTGGACTGCATTAGCGCACGCAAGTGATCACACGTTAGCGCACGCTAACGGGGATTAATCTGCATATCAGCCACGTTCTAAGTTACCTGAAGGGAAGTCATCTGAAGAGATAGCGCACGCTACGATTAATCATTAACGCACGCTATCGAGCCTTGTTACCGTTGGGAAGATATTCAAACACAGAATGACGCATGCAATGAAGTCAGTACTAGCGCACGCAAGGAAGGATATTTAGCGCACGCTAAATATCAGTTTGAATTCTAGTCAATCAGAACGTTGGGAAAAGCAGGTCAAAGTCAGCATATCAAACGGATACTTTGACAAGTCATGCAACGGATATATTGGATTAGCGCACACTACAAAGGAAGTGGTAGCGCACGCTAACTGTCAAGGACAGTAGCCACTGGACTGAAACATAAAATGATTAACGTACGCTACATGAAAGAGATTACGTACGCTAAAAAGTAAAAATGTGCGATAGCGCACGCTATAGAGAAAGGCTAGCACACGCTAGCAAGTCAAAACAACCAGCAACGGCTAGTTTATGGAAAATGCCTATAAATACTATAATATCCGACGGAAATTATTACTTACTGTTGTATCATTCGGATAATTCAAATACTGTTGTAGTCTTGTTGCATTTGTGTATTGTTATTGATGTTGGAATATATCATAAATAGACATAATAATAACGATCACTCGCACTATAATTGGATTCTCAACGTCGCATAGATTAATACATTTTTGAGCTACTAAACCTGAGTCTAACGTACGCTAATCCTCAAGCATAACGTACGTTATTTTAAGTCCTTTACGTACGTAAAGGGGTACTTGTTATGTACGTAACCAGTGCAATCGTATCCGATCTCAACTTTCGGCGTGTGGGGCCGGACAAGATTCGAATATCTGATCTTTTGGAGGCAATCTAGTTGACCTACATTACGTACGTAATGCTTCGATAGGTAACGTACGTAACGATGATCGTATTTCAGTCCAGTAGCCTCTGGACTTAGCTTACGTACGTAACACTTTCCGTGTAGCGTACGTAAAGCTGTTAACGTACGTTATCCTCTTGTGATAACGTACGTAACGAACTGTGCTGTTATAAAAAAACAACTTGTGTCTTTCATTTTGCATGACCAAAACTCTGAGTTTTCACCAATATAATCATCCCCCTTCATCCCTAGATCAAAATTACCTTCTTCCAACTTGTGTTTGAGCTTTACATTTGGATTTTGGAGCTTGTTGATTGGGAGTTGGAGTCATTCTTGAAGCTTAGATTGTGTTCCTTTGGTTTTGGTGTATTGTTCTTCAATTCTGAAGGTATGTCATACGTTTTAACCCTATAATCTCATAGTTATAATGATAGTGATTAAGTATACTCCACCTAGTGATGAATTAATCAAGCTAAACATGTTTATAGTTAAGCTTCCAACAAACTTAATCTCATAGTTTTTGTAATGATGTGTTCTTAGTATTTTAAATGGTGATGATCATGTTTAGTTAAACCAAACTCTTATTCCTGGACTAATAACAAAAATGGAATACTAATAGTCTTTGTTTCATTATAATGTAAATAACTTATTGGAATAATTACCATAAAATGTTTTAAGAAACCCTTGTTGATCATTACAAGAATGGAATCACCTTCTTGAACCTAAGCTAAGTGAATCCAGAGGAGTAATGTTTGAACCTCCAAGTTAACTAGAAGATTATAAGGAAGGTGTTGAACTTGAAGTAGTCTTCATGATCATAATATGGAATTATAACTACTTAACTCAACATAAGCAATTGATTGTAGTGCAGATTTTACTTTTAATCAATTGAGATGTTCTTGATAAGTTTAAAGAGTGGGAGATTATTGTTTAACACATCTTAATCCAGCAAACATTTGGTAAACATCTTGTAATCAATTGTAAGAATAGAATGGTATTGAATAAGGTTCTTGGAGTAACCCTCAACATCTTAAAGTTGAACTACTCAAATGAGAATTAGGATGTTGTCTCGTTGAAGTTTGGTATAGATGATCATATGAACGTATTATTGAGTAAAATATACTTCATTCAAGGTTGATTGTCCGAGTAACCGATTTTGAATCGACGGCCGGCTGTTCGTTTGACAAAGAAGGACTTTACTCGCCTCTGTATTGAGGCAAGTTATCTTGCTTGGTTATAATGATGTGTGGATTCTTATGATGATTATGCATTTCGTGTATATGAAACACTTATAAACTTGTGTCTTGTGACTTGAGGTTGTTCTTAATGATGTCCCGTTTTCATCGTGGGATTGTATTCCCAAGTTCGTTACTTTTGGACCCTTGATATTGTTGATCTTGTTGTCATTTCGGTGAGTCCTCGATCCTTAATCGGATTTATGAATTATTGAATTCGTTGTAATGTTGCATCGTGACATATCCGGAGTCATATCTACGTTCCGATTGGATATTGTGTAGGATTTTTAGCCGGGCACATATATAGTCATTCGTGAATATTTTCCGTGAAGGGCTGTGCACACGAGACGTAGTTCGTTAAGGCTAATTAGGTACATTGTCCCACGTATATCCTGGATTTCGTATACGGGGTGGACATGTGTACTGACACATATTCGGATCAGGCGTACTGTGATGTCCCTCTTGAGCCGTACTATCTTAGTCGTTCACAGTCCATTTTTATACTTGGATATGTTCGACGTTTTGTGACTGAGCGTTCATACGCCCGAGGGGTATGTTCGTTAGTCGGGGCGTTATTCTTGAAATCTTATATACGTGAATTGTATAATATCTTGAGAATCATTTATCATGTATATCTGACCCTGTGTTGGGCGAAATACTTGTGTTGTATTTTAGGTCGAGGAAAAGGCAAGGCACGGGAAGATCAAGGTGATGACGAAGGGTTCGAAGGATACTAGTTCGGGGGCCCCAAGTCATTCGTGTCCGGTCATGTTCGTACCGTGTAATGTTATCTTTCCGCTTTATTTTAAGTTTGAACAAATGTATTGTTATTTAAGGTATATTTCATCTCCATATGGATTATACTTATGTTTTTGGATCCTGTGTGTAATAAGGTCGTAGGCCATACTGCTGTAAACTCCAGATCGGAGTAAGTACTATGTTTTGTGGTTCGGTATCACATGTATGTACTTTGGGTATCGCCTGGTGGATCCCAGTGTGGGGTCCACGGCACTGTAATGGCCGCCTTATCGGGGTGTTACAAATACCATTCCTATGGTATTGTTTAAAAACAACAACTCCAAGCATTCAAGACATTGATTTTATATTCATATACTTACATTGTTGTTGTGATATTGAGCTTATATTGTTAGTTTGAGTGTTTATACATTCAAAATTATACACGAGAGGTAAAAGAAAAGATACGATTGGATTCGGTGTTATTAGGATAAAGTATCCGGCATTGTTAGAATTGCAATAGATATCTAAGTGAGCTTTATCTACTACCCATAGAAAGATAGAGTGGTTGATTCCTTATCCAATAGAAAAGGAAAAACGGTTTTACTCGGACCGATAGAAGACGAGCTTGTAAATGGTAATCCCTCGACCGATAGAAGAGAGGCGTAGAGGTTTTGATCTTAATCCTAAGAAAAAGATACATCAAGAGAGGACGTAGGCTTCGTTAATAGCCGAACCTCTATAAATCCTTGTGTGATTTATTTTCCGTAATTTATTTACGCTTCCGCATAAAACGGCGCAAATATCCGATTATATACCAACAGTATGTTCGACAGTCGAGGTTATTTCTTTGAGATCCATTATTGTTGATCGTTTGGAGTTTACCTTGTTAATGGTATTCTCGGTCGTGGTTAGTCCTTTGTTGATCGTGTTTGGAGTTCACCTTGTTGATGGTATTCTCGCTCCCCGTTGATCCGCGGTTGATCATGTTAGAGTTTATCATGTTGATGGTATTCTCGATTATTGTTGATCCTTCATTGGTAGTATAGGAGTTTATCACGTCGTTGATATTCTTGGTCTATATGGTGGTTGGTCATGATTTTTGATGAGCATTCGGACTGTATGTTGATGTTTCGGGATTTGTATTCATTGTTTTGTGGTAGTTGATCTACAGATATGCTGTCTGTTACTGGTTTTCATCCAGGTTGAGATTTGACTGTGTGATCCGACGGACAGGATTTGGCACGGATGAATTATTTCATGCTTATAAGTTATGATGATGTTTTGAGGATTTTTGGTATTATTTGAATACAGTACATGTTGGGATTCGGTGCCTAAAACGAAGGCCCAGCGGAAGCGGTAAAACGAAAATTAATTCGA
Organism: Orobanche coerulescens; assembly: GCA_033398695.1. Classification (NCBI taxonomy): domain Eukaryota; kingdom Viridiplantae; phylum Streptophyta; class Magnoliopsida; order Lamiales; family Orobanchaceae; genus Orobanche; species Orobanche coerulescens. Next base: position 101,698,817 of record CM065813.1, on the reverse strand, counting down.
TCCGAATCCCTACGAGGATCGATCGAGCTACATATATATGAATATAATACGAACAAAGAAGATACGAGAAACACATACCCTCGAAGTCCGTTGATTGAATGGTAATCTTCTCTCGAGCTATTCCCCAAGCTTTAGGCGATCTCCCTGCAATTCAATCCGCTCCAAGCTCTTGAATGATCCAATGCCGAAAGTACTGCGTCTCTACTTGCCACGCGCCAGAGAAACGACTGGAACGACGATCACCTTTCTATCCTCCGAGTATACGGCTAGAGCTAAGTGATGAAGTTTCCAATATGAAATTATAACACTCTAAGTGTATAACACACAATCTCTCTTTGAATTCTTGATTTTCTCTAAGAACTACCAAGAACAAAAATGAAGAAAAGGAAGAAGAAGACTAGAGAATTATGAAATGAACTCAAAGTTCTTTCTCTTTCCTCTCTCACCAACCGTAGCAATGAATTGTGTAGGAGAGAGATGAAGTTTTCCCTTCTTATTCTAATTCCACCCCATCTTCTCAACTCATGTCACATGAGTGATTGCCCCACAAAAGTCTTTGTCTTTTCATTTAAAAATGAAAACCAAAGACAATATGAAGTTAGGTGGAAGGGGGGCGGCCAAGATGAAAAATCGGATGAGTTCGATTCGTTTCGGACTCCCGTGAGTCCAAACAGATAAAATCCGATTCCGTTCTGATGTATTTATATCGATTAATTAATCCAATTAATTAATCATATCAAATACATAATAACATAATTATTTTCTCCAAGAAATAATTATATCCATGAATTAAATTAATCACCCAGTAATTTATTTAATTCATTAGGCCGTAAATTAATTTATCCAATAAATCAATTTAAACATCCAATGTCCCAAATTTAGATATCCAATATCTAATATTCATAATGAGAGAATTAGCTTGATTCATTCCATCGTTAATCCTATTGCGCGACTCGGTAGGTCCGTCTCAGTCAGCAATGGGAGGAACCAAAGAGTAGTAGCACCACCTAGCCAGCCTGGCGGCCTACACTGTAACCCAACTGAGAACGAATGATGGGATCATTCAAGAACTATTATGTCGTGATTTCCAGTATATGTAAAAACCCTTCTTTCAAATGTCCCGATCAAGTTATAGGGTCACGGTCAGTCAAACCCTATTTGTACTTGACGCTATGCATGCGTTAATGCAAATGGAGATCATAGAGCTCTCGTGTATCTAATATAACTAGCTCTAATGCTTTGGCCAAAGACTTATGATCTCATCTACCAATAACCGCGTAGGACATCTAACCCGATCACTAATGGGAGAAAGAATTCTATCTTGGTATTCAGTAGGACCTACTACTTGCCCGTCAAGATGCACGTCGAGGTTGACCCCCGCCTCCCGGTTTACAGGGTCGAACTACTTTAATGAAAATCTTGACGTCACAAGCACATCCCTACTAAATCATCAGGTCGAAGGCTCACGAATACCTATCACAACCTTTCGATTCCGTCATTGACTGTCCCGGAGTGAAATCCGTGCGATGAATCGAGGGTGAGTGGGTTCGAGTATACTAATCCAATTAGCATACCTATAACGTGTGCTCCCACTAACCATTAGCATTCGACAGGCACTCTCCATGTCAAAGAACATGTCATACAAGTCTTCACATAAACTTAACGCCCAGTCAAGTTTCATCGACTTGCGAATGATTAAGTATTTGAGCTATAACCTTTCCAGTGCCGACCCCCTTATCCAGTAAGGAGTGGAACATTTTGCTCTTAAATACACGGACTAGTTTCTATATGTATATTTACGAGTTAGGAATGCCAGTAACTACCAGTAAATAAAGAAACATTCATTTGCCTTATGATAATGATTTTTTTTTTAAAAGTCAAAATCGAGTATATTCAATGGATTTTTTTGAATAGCATCAACTGTTCTAGAATTCCAAATCACATCTTGAAATCGTAAGTTTTTTTTTTTGACCTGTCTGGAGTTTTTTTTTAAAATCAAGAAATACAAAGTATCAGTCCCAAATTATGACCAAAAATGGGCCATAATTCAGATCCAAACATCGAAGAAATCTACGGCCCGATAAAGAAATACAAAGTGCACCACAAACCGTGGGATAATGTGCGGACCTGTAGACTAAAATAACTCAACTCCGAATTATGACCAAAAATGGGCCATAATCCGGAACCTAAAATCTAAAGTGCCTACAACCCACTAGATAAATACAAGGTGCACCACTAAAACTATGAGCTAATGAGCGGACCAATAGGCAAGCAAGCAATCAAAAAATAAAAACCTATCTAAATCTAAAAGACGGATAACCAAGCTGATCCATCCGTATAAGGGAAAGAAGAAACGGAGGAGCAGTATCATAAGTATAAGTTTGAATGCCGAGGGACGACATGCCGAGCTCATAAAGATAGTCGGCCGGCCTGTTGCCCTCCCGGAAAATGTGAGTGACTATGAACTGAATATCTCTGAGAATGTGTCGGATACGCATAAGAGTGTGACGAACCTGCCAAGAGCCCCGATGGCCAAATGATAGCAGGGTCACCACAGAAGCAGCATCAAGCTCAATCTAAACATGTCTCGATCTCTAGAAAGTTAGAATCAATCCAATCGCCAACGCCTGGACCTCAGCATCAAAACTCGAAGAGGCCTGAAAAGAGGAATGGAAAGCAAGAAGGAGCTCTCTGTGGTGATCTCTAATCAGACCTCCCCCACCCACAATCTGTGTGTCTCTATCGTACGAACCATCCGTGTTCAGCTTGATCCAAGGGGCCTCGGGTCGAAGCCAAACGACCAGTACGGGGCGACGAGTCTGAGAGGGGGAAGAGGTAGCGCGCTGGAAATGATCAGGCGGCGAGCAACCCGCCCAGAACTCAGATGAAATAAGCCCCGCAGAAGCCAATAAAGCAACATGGCGCTCCACCTTCACAATAACATGAGACGAAAGAAAAGTAACCGCCCTATGCTTTGCACTATTCCTTTCTATCCAGATGAACCAAAGGATCAGACAAGGAATAATGAAAGTCGCGTGCCTAAAGTGTGTGCCGTGTGCGAAAAAACTCAGGAGCTCAAAGATATTCTGAGTATGGGGTAGGGATTAATTTGTCCAAGCGCCAAAATACTCCCACACGTCACGAGCCACATCACTCTCCAAGAAAAGGTGGACAATGGTCTCGGTATGGTAGGTTTGGGTAAGGGTATGTGAGCAGCACAAACATCTAGAAGCCAGTGAAATGCCCCTTCTCTGTAGAATGTCATCAGTCAGTATCCATCGCATGAGAAGTCGCCAGATAAACACCAAAGTGGTCGGTGTAAGTAAGGCAGTCCAGATGGCACCGTAAACAAGATTAGCTTGACCCCTCACCCTGATGTGAGACCAAGCCGACGACAATGAGAACGCACCCGAAGAGGTAAGAGTCCAGCACATACTATCCGAATCCTCCTCGGCGATGGGAATCGCGGAGATCTCCTGGATGAACTGAGGGGTAAATCCTAGCTCCTCTCCAACAATAGACTCCAATCTACCCATGTCCCACGTCCCATAAACCCATAACTCATGAATCCTAAGATGGGGTCTACCAGTAACCTGATGAAAAGAATAAATAGGCCTATCCCCAATCCAAGTATCATCCCAAAAGCTGACCTCCCCGCTGCCACGACCAAGAGTCCATCAGATGAACTCCTGAGCCTCAATACCCACTCGGAGGAGACGGCGCCAAGGGTGGCTGGCACGATCTTTAAGAGCGGTACGCATAGGCGTATAGAGGCCAGCAAAGCAGTTTCTGCGGAGCATAAACTGCACCCACAGAGACGTGCCCGCGCGAAGGCGCCACCAGAGCTTATAACTAAAAGCTCTCGCCGTATCCGAAAGGCTCTGAATCCCGACCCTCAGAGATCAGATGACAAATCTGCCACCAACTGACCCAGTGCGTCTTCCTCTTTGGACCAACAACACCCCAGAAGTATCTCGCAATGATCTGCTCGATCTCCTGGATAATGTATTGTGGAGGGTCCAATACCTGAAGCAGGTGTAGAGGAATCGTGCAGCGAGTGCTCTTAATAAGAGCCAAGCGTCCCCCAAAAGCAAGGTGGCGATGGGACCAACCAGAGATCCTATCCAACATCCATTGCTTCACCCCAGCAAAGAGCTCTCGTCTCATAAAGCCTTTGTAAAGGGGCACACCAAGACAGGTGATGGGGAGATCGCCCTGGCGAAAACCAGTAAGATCGTGAACTCTCTGATGCCAACGAGGCGCATGCTTAGGAGCAAGAATAAAAGTGCTTTTCTGGATACTAACCATTTGGCCCGAAGCCATAGAGTAGTGATCCAGGAGACGCATAAGATCAACGAGACCATCATCCACAGCCCATGTGACTATAATGATGTCATCGGCATAGGATAGGTGTGAGACGGGTAAAGGCCGTCCAGCCGTCCTATACCTCATCAAAGGATGGTCTCGAATGAATCGGTCCGAGCAGCGCGATAAATAATCAGCGGCAAGCATGAAGAGCGACGGAGAGATAGGGTCGCCCTGACGCAAACCCCGACTAGAGGCAAAATAGCCGGCCGGACTGTTGTTCACCAAAATGGAGAACGTGCAACTATCGATGCAATGACAGATGAACAAAATCCATCTAGACGGGAATCTCATCCTCACCAGGACCTCACGTAAAAACTTCCAGTGAACCCTATCATACGCCTTAACCATATCAAGCTTCAGCGCAAGGTTCGGGACACCATGAATGTCCGCAACGTGAAGGTCGTGAATAAGTTCTTGGGCCAGAAGGATATTATCAGAAATAACCCGCCTGTGAACAAATCCACTCTGGTTCGGAGAGATAATCAGAGAGAGGAGAGGAGCAAGCCGAGCGTTAAGGATTTTTGTGATAATCTTATTGGTCACATTACACAGACTAATAGGCCGGTAATCTGACCAACCGCTCGGAACAGGCTTCTTCGGGATCAAGACGACCGTAGTCGCCGTGAAATCTGGAGGCATAGGATGACCCTCAAAAAACTCGAGCACAGCCCCCTCCACGTTGGAAGAGACAAGCTCCCAACAATGCTGAAAAAACAAAGACGAGAATCCGTCAGGCCCAGAAGTGCTGTGAGGATCGATATCAAATACCGCAGCACGAATCTCCTGGGGAGAGGGTGGGACACACAAACTATCAGAATCAAAAGAACAGGGGATAGAGGGAAAATAAGTGTCATCCGGGGGGACGAGAACATCACCATCGGATGTAAGCAGAGTCCTAAAGAAATTCACAGCGGATTATCAGATGTCCGACTCTACAGCGATCGTCGTACCACCATCCTCAATGCTGTGAATATACGACTGACAATGCTTGTGCTTCGCAGAACCCTGAAAGAACCGAGTGTTGCGCTCGCCCTCAGTAACCCAACGAACTGCGGCTTTCTGTTTCCAGAAATCTTCCTCCATAGAGAGACGAAGATGGTACTCAGCACGAAAATGGTGCATAGCGGTTCTATTCTCCGGATTAGGATCCGAATCATATCGCCGCTCGGCCTCGTCAGCAGCCCTCAAGGCCTCATCCAACTTCGTATGAAGATTTCCAAAAACAGACCAGTTCCACTGTTTCAGCCTGCGCTTTACCCTAAGGAGTTTGGCCTGTAGGTAACACATGCCAGAAAATCCAGTCGGGGTAAGCCAGACCTCCCTAACATTGTCCAGGAATGTGTGATGCCGGATCCACATACTCTGGAAACGGAAAGACGACTTGTGATGAGTCGCGGAGAAGCGACACTGGATAAGAAGGGGCGCATGGTCCGACCGAAGTCTAGGCAGGTGAGAGACGGTAGAAACCGCAAACACGTTCGACCATGCTTCATTAAATAAAGCACGATCTAGCCTTTCCCTCAAACCATTGCGCTCCAAAGTGAAAATATCGCCATCGCAGCCCGCATCAATCAACTCACAGTCAGCAATAGCCTGTGCGAAGTCAAGAATCTCTGGAGAACGGTCTGTGGTACTACCCTCGCACTCATGTTAATGCAAGAAGATGTTGAAGTCACCACTGACTAGCCACGGCAACCCATCTACTTCCAACGCAATCTCACGGAGGGTGTCCCATAGGGCGTAACAACCAACACGGTTAGTGCTGGCATAGACAAAGGTGACATAAATCGACTGAGGAAGAAGGGGGGAAGAAATAGAAAAATGGAGGACTTGATCGGTATCCAACAAAACTTGGTGCTGAAAGTGAGGGGAAGAAAAGAACCAAATTTTGTTAGACGGACGCAAAACCTAAAGAACGAATATAAAAATCAAAATTAGCATTGGAACCCATGGGTTCTAAAATGCCAATAAACGAAAACCTATGAACACGGTTGAGATGTCGAATACACTTCTGTGCTTCGGTGTTAGCCAGACCACGAGCGTTCCATGTAAGAATGGGTATCAACATAAACTAACCAACCAACTCAGACGAAGACCTAGGACGCTGACTGAAGTGGCCCCGTCTCTGAGATATATCCTGCCGGGCAGATGTTCCCCCTTTCATGGGCGATGAAGATCGCCCCTTCAAGGAGGAGGAGGGTCCGCGAGAAGCTATTCTTCCTCGTGTGGAAATCGAGGAGTCGGAAGCAGCTTTGCCCCTAGTGGTGACACCAGGACCAACAGTAGAAGACAACAGACGTCTCTTAACCGGGGGCTTCAGTGCCGTCGTAAGAGGCACTAGCGCCGAGAAAGAGGGACTGGACTCAGAAATCTCAAATTGGGTGCGTTTAAGACCACACTCAGTCTGAGATAGAGAAGGAAAAGAAGAATAAGTGGAAGGGGGGGAGGCTCGTAAACCACCATGGCAAGGGTCTCAGGCTCCACGATGATCGAATCATCCGTGCAGCCCTCACCGTCATGGCGGGGGGAGGTAGACTCTACGAGTCTAGAAAAGTGTGGGATGGTAGAGGACTCTGTATCATCCTCTAAAAGACGCTCAATATCGCTATCTCGACCACCGTCGTCGCTACCCAATACGCTATCTTTATTGCCCACGCTAATAATGTCATCTGTGCCTACTAAATCCTCTTCCTCTCTAGCAGAGGAGTCTAACGATGCAAAGTACGAGTCTTTGTCCGTGGCAGTATGCCCTTTGGGGATCATCCCCATCTCTCTAGCTCCTTTTTTGGTAACAACCTGCCAAACGACAGGCTCCTTCCCTTTAGCGGTCTTAGGAGCAGCCTCAGAGGTATTAGCCTTAGGGGCTTTAGTAGGGGCTGGCTGCGCCTTCTATTGTCTAGATGTGACAACAGCAGGCTTCTTACGCTGGGGAGGAGGTGGCCGTTCTTTGTTGCCAACTATGTAGCAACTAGACGGGTCGTGCCCCACATGAGAACAAAGAGAGCAATACAATGGAACTCTCTCATAGATAATGCGCTGCGTAAGAATGTGATCATCAAATTCAACTTCAATCTCGGGCACTCTGGGCGCCAAAAGATCAATCTTAACACATACACGGGCAACTGAAAGTCGTGAATGTGTGGCCGTCGGGGCATCAACTAAGATGGGATTGCCCACAGCTTTGGCAATCGTGTATAATGCGCGTGGGTGAAATAAATGCAAAGGCAAACCCAGAAGTCTAATCCAAACCGGGCAGATCGAAGTCTCTGTCCTAAACGAAAAACTAGGTGACCACTTAAAAACACGGGCAGGACATCCAAAAAAATTCCACGTTGATCCTAACCAAATACGTCTAAAATCCTCATCATTATCAAATCTAATCGCTATGTGGCAATAATTTAACCAACTCCAGCTAATTTTACCCCTCAGTTTCATATCATTCAAACCCGTAGACACATCTCGAGGGGAAGGGATAGCATGTGAGAATTTAAGAATCAAAGTGCGTTCCCATGACGTAGCAAGAGAAATCATATCAGAAGTAGAGAAAGTAACACGCGTTTTCTCATTTACGGAGGAAAGTGTACCAAAGGGACATACCTTTGCTCCGTCGAAATTGAAACTTTTAACTGTCGACCCGATGTGCTGGACTAGGCAGGGCTGCTCTGCCGAACCGGATGAATTATTCACCATTTGTGCAAAGGATTTCGGCTTAGGCGGTTCGGTAAGATGGCTGGAGTTCGGCTGGTGGTTCGTCGTGGTGGTAGCCGGAGCTGGCTGGCGAATCGGATTGAAAATGTCCGGAGCAGCTCGAACTTGCTGGGCTGGATTATTCGGATTATGGTCATTGGGTCGAGAAGAGGAGTGGGCCGGTTGATGGTTAGGCAAGATGGGCTGGGTTGACTGGGATGTAGTTGGGTCGGTCAAAGGGCCGGGAATATAGGCAGATTTATGGCCTGTAGGCTAATTTGAGGTTGTTGGTTTTTTATTAATTGGGAGGAAGTAATTTAGTAGGGTATTGGGTTTAGATAGGGTATTGGGCATTGGAAATAATATAGGGGGAGTGGGCTGAGCTTTCTGGGAGTTGGTCTTAGGAGGATAATGTGGTTGTGGTGAGGAGGGTTTAGGAGCATTGGGCCGTGTGGAAGAAATGGGCTGGGGAATAATAAAATCGACCTGATGGGCCGAAAGTAATTTAGGGTTAACATCAAGTGGGTTGATAATTTCTTCTGGGCTATTATCAGGTATAGGGATTGGGCTGGATTGCATATAAGAATTGGGCCAAATAGTGGCTGGCCCAGTATGGTTAGGGATAGTGGGCCGCACCTTATTAACTTGGGCTGCTGAATTGGACTCCCTTGCAAGGCCCGGAAAATCTGAGCCGCTGGAGGGAATTGGACCTAATATCGACGACTCCCATTCAGCATACGAAACCTTTATCAGCTTTAATGCTTCCGCCGTTAGGGTTGCGAGCGGCGCGGAGTTTCCAGCTAGGGTTTTCGAAACAACCGACGACGCGGGAGCTGGAGGTTGGATGGTCGACGGTACGACATCTCCGAGAGAACTAGTGATAGGTAAACCTTTGCTACGGGGAGACACGATGGAGCTAGCAAGATTTCGGAGATGTGCGGAAGAATTTTTTGGTGACGGCAAAACAGTTGCAGACGGCGATGTCATTATTTCTTTTGTTTTTTCTACCGACTTCCTTTTTTCTTCTTCTTCCGACTTTTTTTATCTTTTGCCGGCAACGGAGATGGACTGTAATGCAAACCGTCATGCTTGGCGATAGTCACGGTTGGTGACTTGTCGGGCGTCTGCGACGCCAGCTTTTTCCTTGTCATGGGTGTAGGTTTCTTACTCACCGGAGTTAGGGCCGGCGAACATGAAGTTATGAAGCTGGTGTGATCGGCTTGCTGCCGTGATACTGGATCTAGGTAGGTGATGACGGGAACGGCCGGAAGGTGCAGGCGACCGAGAGGCGAAAGGTTTCTCGGAGCAAGCTGCCGACGTCGATTATGGCTGGAAGGTGTAGGTGAGTGATGGTGGGTTAGTTGGCCGGAGAAGATGGCCGGGCGGCGGTGCGGTTGGAGGGTGAAGTGGCGGCGAGAGTGAAGGGAACAAACAAATCGTATACCCATTTACATAATTACAAGTACAATTCCCTCACTCAACATCCTTTGAGTGGCATTCGAGGGCATACTCCCAACAATCTCCCACTTACACTCAATGCCACATACTATGGTATCTAATATCCATGTTCTCCAGATTACGCTCCAAGCTAATCTGAGAATGTGTCTTGGTCAGTGGATCAGCGACGTAGTCGTCTGACTCTACTCTATGCATCACAATGTATCTCTTTGCGAACAAATTCTCTTACGAGATGATACTCTCTCTCAATATGTTTGGTACTATTGTGAAACCTCGGCTCCAAGGCATGTGCTACCGCTCTGGCAGCGCAGCACAAGGTGTCACGTGAAGTTTACCCAGTAACTTCTAAATCCTTCCTTTGGAGGCCTCCGACGCCGCTTTAGACTCAGTCTAACCGGTGGAATCAGCAGTCGCGCTATACTTGGCACTATCCCAAGATACTGCTCCTCCATTAAGAGTAAATGTAGCCAGAAGTAGACATAGAACAATCTTTCTGTCCTTGGAAGTCCAATACAGTGAATCCCATTACATTCAGTTCTCCACCGCTGTATTTAAGAACCAGGTCTCTAGTCCTTCTAAAGTACTTGAGAACGTTCTTTTACGCCAGTCTAATGTTCCCTACTGGGTTAGCCCGAAACCTACTTACCACGCTCCCAGCATGTCCAATGTCAGGTCTCGTACACAATAAAGTATATATAAGGCTACCCAAATTCCAAAGCATATGGTATATTACTCATTTCCTTTCATTGTTCCTCACTATGAGGATACATCTTCAAGGTGAGTTTTATTCCATGTCGCATCGGAAGGAACCCTCTTTAAGATCTTTATCTATATAGAGGGCTTGGGATAAACTTATCATTCTCTTCGATCTATCCCAGTAGAGTCGAATCCCAAGAATATAGGTTTCTTCACCCAAGTCTATCATGGAGAAATTACTCGAAAGCCAAGCTTTCATAGAACTGAGCATTCCCACATCATTTCCTATTAGTAGAATATCAACTACATATAGTACTAAGAATGCGATCTTTCTCCCACTAACCCTCTTGTATACACAAGGTTCCTCTTCATTTTGCACGAAGTCAAAACTCTTTGATTGCCTCGTCAAACGAAGGTCCCAACTACATGAAGACTGCTACAGTCCATTTCATGGAGTCTACATCCACCATTGCTAGGTCATTGATCACGGGTAGGTCTCTTGTTTATCACCTGGAACCTCGTGGAAACCCAATTCCTCCAAGTGCATAAAACTATACCTCTTAGGTAATTGAGACACCCTATTAGACCTATGAGGTGGTTGTACTTGTGTTACAGACGGTTCGGTTCCAATTTCTTGCACAGGTGTCTCCTGAGGGGTTTCATTGTATTCTTCCAATGAAATATTTCTACTTGCTCCGCCTTCCTGAATGAACTCATCTTCCAGGAAGTGTGCATGCAAAGCAACAATGATCTTTCGATCTTTGGGCATGTAGAATAGATAACCCATCGCCTCAAATGGGAATATAATGAAACGTCTCCTCATGGACCTCGCTTCCATTTTTGTCCACCTTAGTCTAAGATGTCATTTCAAAACTTGATTGGTTTTATCTCTACCACGTTTTCTAGTCATAGTATTCCCAACTACTTTGTTGCCGAGATTTAGATGATACAATCCATTTAACAATGTAGCAGTACCCACGAGTTTATTTCTAAAATAAATTTTGCAGGAACCATCACCAATGAAAAATGAAAAGGCCTTTTCGATCCATGACCGGAATGGATACAATGTTTTTATGCCCCTTGGGCAAAACAAGTACATCTTCTAAAGTTAAAACAAAGTCGGATTTTAAACCCAAAAGAAGAGATCCTATGTCGGTTGCCTCGACACTATGCCCGCTTCTGACAGTGACCATTACTTCCCCAGCTCCAAGCTTCCTACTTTGTTCCAGATCCTGATTCACGGTACAAATATGAGAACTAGCACCAGAATCCAGTATCTAATAAGTAGAAAATACAGCAGCAGAACAATTCGTTTCCAAAACTAAAAGTTCTGTACCTGAAGCTCCATGAAGAATCGGACAGTCTCTTGCCCAGTGGCCCAGCTCACTGCACTTGAGACATGCATCCTTCTTCTTCTTGTTCTTCGGAACCATCGGGGCCTTGCCCTTACCCTTGAAGTCCTTGACTTGTGGTCCCGTCAGCTTCTTGGTCTTTTTCTTCTTGTTCTTAGACCTCCAAGTTCCAAAAGAAATCACAAAGGCAGACTCCTTCATCCGCGGAGTCTTCATTTGAGACTGAGCGGTCACGAGTTTGTTCATTAGCCCAGCTAAGTTACATGCAATCTCATTGCAGTTGAAGTTCATAACAAACCGTGAGAAGGAATCAGGGAGAGACTATAGGATAAGGTCGATTTGAAGAGAAGTATCCATTTTAAAATCAAGAGCCTCCAATCTCTCGATCATGGATATCATTTTGAGGACATGATCCCCAACCTTGTCACCTTCCTTCATCCTTGAAACGAACAATTGCTTGGATATCTCATATCTAGCTGTTCGACTGTGCTCACCATAAAGCTCGGTTAAGTGATATAGAATCTGCCTAGCAGAAGTTATTTTCTCATGAGCTCTCTGAAGCTCATTAGACATGGAAGCCATCATATAAACACGGACTTTCACGTCATCCTTAACCCACTTTTTGTGGTTTTCAATCTCTTCTTGATTGGCTCTTGTCCACACTGGAGGCGCCGGAATATCCGTCTCCAAGACATATCCCAGTGCCTCTATACTGAGGACTATCATCAGATTGCGGAGCCAATCTACAAAGTTAGGTCCGTTCAAGGTGTTCTTTTCGAGTAGAATTGCGAGTGGATTTATTGTCATATTGAGAGTTATGTATGCATTAAGTATGATAGATTAATTAGTGGCTCGTTTAATTATGACCTGAGTATAGAATTAAGGTCTTTTCTATTCTTGTTACCTAGCTCCCACTATTTTTATCGGAATAACACACTTCCATTTGAAATCCGGAAGTACCATTCGATGTACTTCATAGTGGCGATCGAGTTCTTTATAAATCTTAATAGAGGGCAACCGAACAGGTTTCTAGTCTATTAATTCATTAAGTGTTGTCCAACACCAACCCATCTAATGGATGATTCAATCTTCTTTTTCTCCTTGTTCACTCCCTTCAACCTATACGATTTCTATGGTTCGTGAACAAGTTAAGTTTATACCATCGACGCAAATCAGTTTTACAATTGAATCTTATCCGGCAACCTATTAGGTTTCTAGGGATAAAATTTTCTCCAACTGAAGGTATCCAATGCGCTACCGGTATCTTATTCGTCCTCCCCGAATGACTACCCCGATAACTCGGAAGCATAGCACATCCTATTTAGATTTCAATTTCCCGAAAGCTCGATGGAGGGAAGGAAAAACCTTGAAACCTTATAAACTTAATAATTTGTTGTGGGAGAATTTTCGCGATTAACATTTCACTTTGCACATTAATCATTTAAGCGCGTTTGTGGCATTCATACAATATGAAACAACCATTCACAACCTAGTTGCTACCAACATATGGTTCATGGACTGTTCCTAGAAAACAAAAACTCCGTAATCTAATTATAAGTCTTCGTCTTGAATATTCGTCTTCTTGAAACGGATCTTCCTCCGGTATTCGTCATTACATATAAATTTTACATTGAAAAATTGCATCCTAGATACAAATATTTCTAGTAAAATAAATAGGCTCAAAACGGCCTTTATAACCCAATCGAATAAAACGAACGATTCAAAACTAAGTCCACGAACCACATCCCCATTAAAACGCATTCATCCAATTAATACTATATAAATGGAAAGCGCAGAGATACATTGATCCAATCAACAATACGAACTGATCCAATCGATTCACACAACCGGTAATATGAAAAACGTTCAAATAATTCGGTCACCCATAAATATTCCAATTAATCAAATTTCCCGTATAAAATAAAGTACCATAAATCATTTTAATCATATTAAATCCAATTTAATATGCGGGAGATTAATTTTTAAGAATACACGAAAAAATCGAGCCGGGGCGAAACTGGCCTGCCATGGCTGAGTAACCATCGACAGCCTGCTGGCCAGACACGGCCCGTGCCGAATGGCACGGTCGGGTCATGCCGGAAGTGTCCTGGACATTCCTGCCAGACACGGCCGTGTCAAATGACACGGTCGAGTCACCTCCGGAAGCCTGCCGGCCAAACACGGCCCGTGTCACTAGACATGGCCGGGTCGTCCTGTCTGGCACGACCCGTGTCACCAGACATGGCCGGGTCTACATGGAAGTGGCTTGCAGACTACCGGACACGGCCGTGTCACCCAGGACACGGCCGAGTCACCCTCGGCCAGATTTGACCCTTTGTCCAAAAAATCGTCCGACGACGATTCGGGGCTAGATTTTCGACTGGATATCCAATATAAATATTTTCTGACTTTCATATCTTCAATATAAATCATATTTCCAAGAAATTTAAGATTTATATTTAGACATAAAGTTACGAAAAATACAACTATTACGAACGAAAAACATATACCACGATTATGACTAAAATGATTCCAAATCATTCACCATCTAATCAAGCATTCCAAATGCTAATATCGTATATACGATCGCAAGACCTACGCACCGATACCACTTGTTGGGATTCGGTGCCTAAAACGAAGGCCCAGCGGAAGCGGTAAAACTAAAATTAATTCGATTCGAATCCCTACGAGGATCGATCAAGCTACGTATATACGAATATAATACGAACAAAGAAGATACGAGAAACACATACCCTCGAAGTCCGTTGATTGAATGGTAATCTTCTCTCGATCTATTCCCCAAGCTTTAGGCGATCTCCCTGCAATTCAATCCGCTCCAAGCTCTTGAATGATCCAACGCCGAAAGCACCGCGTCTCTACTTGCCACGCGCCGGAGAAACGACCGGAATGACGATCACCTTGCTATCCTCCGAGGATACGGCTAGAGCTAAGTGAAGAAGCTTCCAATATGAAATTATAACACTCTAAGTGTATAACTCACAATCTCTCTTTGAATTCTTGATTTTTCTCTAAGAACTACCAAGAACAAAAATGAAGAAAAGGAAGAAGAAAACTAGAGAATTATGAAATGAACTCAAAGTTCTTTCTCTTTCCTCTCTCACCAACCGTAGCAATGAATTGTGTAGGAGAGAGATGAAGCCTTCCCTTCTTATTCTAATTCCACCCCATGTTCTCAACTCATGTCACATGAGTGATTGCCCCACAAAAGTCTTTGTCTTTTCATTTAAAAATGAAAACCAAAGACAAGATGAAGTTAGGTGGAGGGGAGGGCAGTCAAGATGAAAAATCGGACGAGTTCAATTCGTTTCGGACTCCCATGAGTCCAAATAGATAAACTCCGATTCCGTTCTGATGTATTTATATCGATTAATTAATCCAATTAATTAATCATATCAAATAGATAATAACATAATTAATTTCTCTAAGAAATAATTATATCCATGAATTAAATTAATCACCCAGTTATTTATTTAATTCATTGGGCCATAAATTAATTTATCCAATAAATCAATTTAAACATCCAATATCCCAAATTTAGATATCCAATATCTAATATGCATAATGAGAGAATTAGCTTGATTCATTCCGTCGTTAATCCTATTGCGCGACTCGATAGGTCCGTCTCAGTCAGCAATGGGAGGAACCAAAGAGTAGTAGCACCACCTAGCCAGCCTGGCGGCCTACACTGTACTCCAACTAAGAACGAATGATCCATTCTGTCGTGAATACCAGTATATGTATAAACCCTTCTTTCAAATGTCTCGATCAAGTTATAGGGTCACGGTCAGCCAAATCGTATTTGTACTTGACTCTATGCATGCGTTAATGCAAATCGAGATCATCGAGCTCTCGTGTATCTAATACAACTAGCTCCAATACTTTGGCCAAAGACTTATGATCTCATCTGCCAATAACCGCATAGGATATCTAACCCGCTCACTAACGGGAGAAAGAATTCTATCTTGGTATTCAGTAGGACCTGCTACTTGCCCCTCAAGATGCACGTCGAGGTTGACCCCTACCTCCAGGTTTACAGGGTCGAACTACTCTAATGAAAATCTTGACGTCGCAAGCATATCCCTACTAAATCCTCAAGTCGAAGGTTCACGAATACCTATCACAACCTTTCGATTCCGTCATTGACTGTCCCAGAGTGAAATCCGTGCGACGAATCGAGGGTGAGTCGGTTCGAGTATACTAATCCAATTAGCATACCTATAACGTGTGCTCCCACTAACCATTAGCATTCGACAAGCACTCTTCATGTCAAAGAACACGTCATATAAATCTTCACATAAACTTAACGCCCAGTCAAGTTTCATCGACTTGCGAACGATTAAGTATTTGAGCTATAACCTTTCCAGTGCCGACCCCCTTATCCAATAAGGAGTGGAACATTTTGCTCTCAAATACACAGACTAGTTTCTATATATATATATTTACGAGTTAGAAATGCCAGTAACTACCAGTAAATAAAGAAACATTCATTTGCCTTATGATAATGATTTACATAATTACAAGTACAATGCCCTCACTCAACATCCTCTGAGTGGTATTCGAGGGCATACTCCCAACAGTACAGATGGTTGTAGATGGTTTCCTTTCGTCATTTAAGAAAGCGAAATGTGGATTATGGTAAGGATTGATCTGTTATGGATTGGTAAGGTTATGACAGTAAGATTACGTTGGTAGTATTCTTACAGTATTATTACATTGGTATGTAATTATTTATGATGATGTGATCGATATCATTATTGAGTATTGTGGCTGACCCCGTCGTGGGCTTCGTTTTAGGTACTTGGAGATCAAGCTTGTAGCGGTCGTGAAGGGATGAGCTTCCTGGGTGATACTGGTTGTGGCATGTGTGGAGAATTGACTATTCTTTCTGATTGTTTTATTCCGCTGCAAATGTGTATTTTGAACTTTGTTTTTATCCGCTGCGTGTGTATTTTCAAAATGGCCGTTTGGCATTTTGAGAACTTGGGTTATTTCGTCAAACTCTTTTTCCTAAACTATTTTGTCGTTACGTTTAAGTGGTGGCTTAGCGTACATTTTGAAACTATCGAGATTTGGCATTTCGCCTTGTATTTACAAATAGTATTTGATGATGGTAATTTGAGAACTATGTTTTTGAAAACATTTGAGTATTTGAAATATTACCGTCATTGGCCTTTTTGGCGTTTTGAACGTTTTAGAAAATGTTTTTTAGCCTGGTGGGTTCCGGTGCGGGGCCCATAATACTGTAATATCCCGAATGGTTTTGGCGGTGTTATAACCGGCCATATCCAAATCGGAATATCCAACAAGCATCGCTTTACCATTTCCAAATGTAATCCCCAATTTGGAAGTACCCCGTAAATATTTAAGTATCCACTTTACGGCTTCCCAATGCTTCTTTCCCGGATTTGACAAAAACCGTCCCACCACTCCCACGGCATGAGCAATGTTGGGCCAAGTACATACCATGGCATACATCAAACTCCCGACCGCCGAGGCATAAGGAATTTTATCAATTTCCTCAATCTCTTCCTTCGTCGTAGGGCAATCTTTGCTCATCAATTTAAAATTGATAGTAAGAGGCGAACTAACAACTTTAGCTTTGTCCATGTTGAAGCGTTTAAGCACCTTCTCGATATATTGCTCTTGTGACATGTGTAATTTCCAGGCTGCTCTATCCCGAGTAATTCTTATCCCAAGAATTTGTTGTAACACCCCCAATCCACTCAGGGATATTACACGCCGTAGACCCTCCCCTCGAAGATCTACCAGGCTGGTAACAACATTTAACATCTCGACAATGCCTTCAAGGCTAAATGACTCAGTAGACCGATTTGGTCTTTCAATAAAAATATACAACTCAATTACAACATATACCCATGCAGGGGTCAAAATACAATAAACTCCCGTACAACGGGGAAAAGATACTGCAGCGGAAAAGAAAATACAACTAGACCAATACGACATCAACGGATCCTCGTGTGATTAGTATCGTTCATCTTTCATCATCCTTCGTGCCGACCCTGTGTTATGCTCCAAAACCTGAATGCAAAAATAGACATCCACCCCCCGAATACTCGGGGGTTAGCAAAACTCCACTGTTTTGCTAGTGTAAATACAAAGTGCAAATACGAGCCATACAATTCACATTCCACGAATAACAATAACCAGGAATCCTCAAAGATCCAAACGAAACGAAAAGTACTTCTCGAGGCAAGGGTTTGAGAAAACCTTTAAAAATCGAAATACCATAAATCAATGGAAATAATTTATAAGACGGTTTAGAATACCATCGAGAGTTTTAATAGAAAACCATTTAGGATTATCAAATCCTACTTTTCAAAATCCACAAGACAAAAGGGGTCACCGCCCCAAATCTTTACTTTCCGAAAAATGACATTTACCAACCCGTTGGGATTTTAGCCCCAAATCCATAAAATGACTTTTACAAAACCATTGGGATTTTAGCCCCAAATCTCATCAACTCACAGTACACAAGAACGACCACAAGGTTCGTCTCCCAACATCAAAATTCACAAATTAAAGATTTAAAACAAACAACAAAATACTCTAGTGCCATCCTAGCCAAGTAAGCCAAACGAACACTTACCTCTTACACACTTAGTCGATGCATGCAATCATGAAAACCGTTCAAAAGCACTCATTTCCGGAAATGCCAATATCAAATCACATTTGTAAAATTCACCACAATTAACCGTCGATCCACACCTCCGTGGACCCCTACCGAGACCCCGTTGGATCTAACCTGTAGTGGTTAAAAGCAAAGCTCGTCGATCCACACCTCCGTGGACCCCTACCGAGACCCCGTCGGATCTAACCCATAGTGAGCATACACACACACACGTTACTCATGCAATACTAATATGCTAAGAATGTAAGTTCATTAAGAATACTCACTAGAGATGGCCATTAACTCGACACCATTATCAAACTCTTCAAAACACCATAACAAGATTAAATACGGAATACACGATTCCATAACTTAAACAATAGGAGTATCATCATAAAATCCTTCAACGTTCAAAATAACCAAATCATAGTCAATTCTCAAAACACCGTTCACAAATCACACTCGCTTTGAAAGAAAGTCTTTAACGAGGCCAAACCGAAATTCTTTGAAACTTCATTTCAAATAACCAAACAAACACATCAAGACGACCACCGATCATCATATCCATAAAACGAAAAAAAGTATGGGCAAGGTACTTGCCTCGATACCACGAGCACGGAACCACGAATGGATACGGCTCAACCGGGAAGCTTCGGAACGCCCGATGCTAACGAAAAGGGAGACGACAACGAACGGAACGGAAGAATCAAGCACGACCGCGAGGAACCGACGAAAATGAACCTAACGATTCGAATAGCACAATCACAACCACTTCTAAACGATTACGGAAATGGAATACACCCGAAAACCCGCTTACGATTCATGTATATTCGTACCAAAAATAACAACGAGGGCGGACCACAACCAAACCCTCTCGATTCCGTAAAAATCCACAAAATATCCATGAATCCGTAGGAAAACTAAAGATACTAACAATATTAATCGTATACACCATGAATCCACCAACAAAACGGAACGAATCGGAAGAAAATCCCAAAACCCCCAATTTAGTCGAAAATAGGGTTCTAGAGATATTACCTTTGGAGATTCAAGTACTAAGATCCGTAGAACACGCATTGGATTGATTGTCCGGGCTTCACAACCGAAGAAGAATGATGAAAATCAACTTCCCAATCGATAATAATGAGGAACTCTCCCCCTCTCTCTCACTCTCTCGCGTCGCAGGAAGAAGAAGGAGGAAATGAGCAGATTACGCTCAAAACAACGCAATTATAGGGGGTTGACCGCATTGTGTGCCGCGGCACTGGTGAGGTGTGCCGCGGCACGTGCCAAAAAATTACTCCTGTGGTTTGGCTGTGTGCCGCGGCACGGCCTGCGTGTGCCGCGGCACTCGGTACAGGCGGGTTTTGGTCGCAGATGTCACACGGGTGTGCCGCGGCACCGGACGGGTGTTCCGCGGCATCGACTTCGGCATGCCGCGGCTGCAGTCTGATTCGCTCGACCAACAACTGAAGAAATTTGTGTGCCGCGCCACACACATCTTGTGCCGCGGCCCACACCCCCTTTTGGGTCCCAAAATGAAGAAAAAGATCCGGAAAGAGAATAAAACGATAGGAATCAATATTTGGGAACCAATAACACGAAATGGATCCGCGGCAACCCTGAAACGGCAGTTCCGCACAACAATAACGGGAATACAGTTCAACAGGTGACAGGAAGGACGCACTGAAAGGTACACGAGGGTCACTACGATCGAGAAATACACCAAAAAAAGAAAATTACCGAAATTCGAAATTGCGGATATTACATTCTACCCTCCTTAAAAGAAGTTTCGTCCCGAAACTTAAAACAAGTAGGGAGAAGCAATATCCCCGCCAGGGAAAACTCAACGAGATACACAAGAAATGCGTAACTTACGCCCATCGGCGAAACGTTACAAGCAACGCAAAGGAATAAACGGCGTGAAAACACGCTCCAGGGCGACCAACACAATGCCACCGGTAGAGACATAATAAAATCAACAAGTGACAAGTGTCATCAGACAGATAACACAATCAAGTCGATTATCCGAACAATCACAAAACACAACCAACGAAAATCAATGCGATTGACCAACCCAACGGTATATCAATCAAAACATGAGCCACACGCTGAACAAATACGGAATTCCACCGCCCAAGGGTTGGAAGATCGAAAACGAGACTAATTTCCCGAACTTAAGGAGATTTCGAAGGAGTCTGAATGTTCAACAATCACGAAACGAGATCAACAAAAACCGAACAATCAAACGATCGAACCACAAGGATCGAGACAACAAAAATCGAACGATCATGTTCGGATCACGAAGAACAATAAGGTTCAACCGACAACTCCGAGGTTCACATCTCGACTCGAGACAAAACATGATCCGGTGAAAACAACAAGATGCACACTCGCATAAGATCCACAGGAAAGGGAATAGCAATAGAAAAGTCATAACGACAAACGAGTTATTCCGAAATAATACCAGACTCGTTCGATCAACAAAAGCAAGGGGCAGGACAAGCTCAGAAATGTCAACGAACATAAACGAGCCGACAGAGTCGAAAATACCAAAGTTCAAGATCCAGTCCACTTCGAATAAAAGAACTAGTAGGACCAAAAGATGTTACTTCCGAACAAGGTTCACAAGAATCGAACCGAACTTGGAAAGTTACAGCGATAATCAGATTGACCCAAAACAAGATCACACCTCGTCCGATAAATGAAACCGAAATACAAAACAAGTTCAGTAAGTATCAATGAACATGAGCGAATCGATAGACTGGAGAAAGAGACGATACAGAAGTCAAAATAGTTCGGGTATTACCTCCGACCTCATCCACGAAATTCACAAAAACAGGAGCAAGGTAACAAGACATTAAACAACCGACACATAACGGAACGATCACCGATGCATACGGCCATACCAACCCAAGCTCTAACAGCTCGCACATGCGCGACAATGCAGAAATCACCACGAGGCGACAATATTCAACATCAACATCCCACCTCTCACAAGGGGCTAACACAACAAATGTGTGGAAAACGACTCAACGCTCACACCGCCAATTCGGTCATACTCGGGAGCAAACATCAAAATGACAACGCGAACATCATACATATATACCCAGCCCTTAAACGGGAATGGATAGGTTTTAAAAACGAAAACCTCATTTTGAAAACAGTTTGGAAACAACAGTTGACCTTGAGTATCATTTTACAAAAAGTAGTACAAACACCATTATCGAGACTTTGAAAATCATCTTGTGTTTGAACAAAAACGAGGACACCTTTCTTTTCGTGAAAAACTTTCAAAATATTCGACCCTTGGGTCTAAGCAACTGCATTTGAAAATATTTCAAAATATTTTTGGTCCTCAACCGGAATTTTTTTTTGAAATGTATTGCGGCATTAGAAAACACCATGAAAACACCGCAAGAAAATAATTCGTTTTAAAAGTACGTCTCGAAATTTAATTTTCTAAGATACTCAAGGTTTTCAAAAATCCAACATGCCAGAATGCCCAAAACTCAAGCATACCGACGTACACTAAAACAACTCCTAGTACACGCATCAAAACGTTTAAAATCAAGACAATACATGTCTTTAAACGAAAATAAACGATAAAATACCACATTCAGAACAAAACCACTGATAAAATACCCTCCCGCACTGGCTAGTGAACAAGTCGAACGCGTATAAGCACAAAGCTTCCCCAATAGGACTTGTAAAACGTGCAAATCGATTCGAAAATCATCAAAAACGAACAAAAACAACAATAAAAAGACATCACAAGCGACGACACTCCTCGTATAAATCAAATACGAGAGTCGACTAAATACATATCGTGAAATCAAAATTCACATAAGGACTCCACCACTTAACAAATAATAATAAAAATAGCTCGTGTCACACGAGGCACAACACAAAGAAGGGAGACTTACTTCCACAGGTCGCACGAAGATGATGATCGCCCCACGATACTAATCACGACCAACAAACTCAAACGACGCGTCGCGACACATTTCGATCGGACAAAATCCGACGAAACAAGACTCAAACAACACGACTTGACCCGGCGACCTAGGTTTCCTCAACCTAAGCTCCGATACCATTTATGTAACACCCCAATCCACTCGTGGATATTACACGCCGTAGACCCTCCTCG
Source organism: Orobanche coerulescens (assembly GCA_033398695.1). Taxonomy (NCBI): domain Eukaryota; kingdom Viridiplantae; phylum Streptophyta; class Magnoliopsida; order Lamiales; family Orobanchaceae; genus Orobanche; species Orobanche coerulescens. The sequence continues at coordinate 101,676,457 of CM065813.1, read as the reverse complement.
AAGATCTACCAGTGGTAACAACATTTAACATCTCGACAATGCCTTCAAGGCTAAATGACTCGAGAGACCGATTTGGTCTTTCAATAAAAATATACAACGCAATTACAACATATACCCACGCAGGGTCAAAATACAATAAACTCCCGTACAACGGGAAAAGATCTTGCGGCGGAAAAGAAAATACAACTAGACCAATACGACATCAACGGATCCTCGTGTGATTAGTATCGTTCATCTTTCATCATCCTTCGTGCCGACCCTGTGTTATGCTCCAAAACCTGAATGCAAAAATAGACATCCACCCCCCGAATACTCGGGGGTTAGCAAAACTCCACTGTTTTGCTAGTGCAAATATAAAGTGCAAATACGAGCCATACAATTCACATTCCACGAATAACAATAATCAGGAATCCTCAAAGATCCAAACGAAACGAAAAGTACTTCTCGAGGCAAGGGTTTGAGAAAACCTTTAAAAATCGAAATACCATAAATCAATGGAAATAATTTATAAGACGGTTTAGAATACCATCGAGAGTTTTAATAGAAAACCATTTAGGATTATCAAATCCTACTTTTCAAAATCCACAAGATAAAAGGGGTCACCGCCCCAAATCTTTACTTTCCGAAAAATGACATTTACCAACCCGTTGGGATTTTAGCCCCAAATCCATAAAATGACTTTTACAAAACCATTGGGATTTTAGCCCCAAATCTCATCAACTCACAGTACACAAGAACGTCCACAAGGTTCGTCTCCCAACATCAAAATTCACAAATAAAGAATTTAAAACAAACAACAAAATAGTCTAGTGCCATCCTAGCCAAGTAAGCCAAACCAACACTTACCTCTTACACACTTAGTCGATGCATGCAATCATGAAAACCGTTCAAAAGCACTCATTTCCGGAAATGCCAATATCAAATCACATTTGTAAAATTCACCACAATTAACCGTCGATCCACACCTCCGTGGACCCCTACCGAGACCCCGTCGGATCTAACCCGTAGTGGTTAAAAGCAAAGCTCGTCGATCCACACCTCCGTGGACCCCTACCGAGACCCCGTCGGATCTAACCCATAGTGAGCATACGCACACACACACGTTACTCATGCAATACTAATATGCTAAGAATGTAAGTTCATTAAGAATACTCACTAGAGATGGCCATTAACTCGACACCATTATCAAACTCTTCAAAACACCATAACAAGATTAAATACGGAATACACGATTCCATAACTTAAACAATATGAGTATCCTCATAAAATCCTTCAACGTTCAAAATAACCAAATCATAGTCAATTCTCAAAACACCGTTCACAAATCACACTCGCTTTGAAAGAAAGTCTTTAACGAGGCCAAACCGAAATTCTTTGAAACTTCATTTCAAATAACCAAACAAACACATCAAGACGACCACCGATCATCATATCCATAAAACGAAAAAAAAGTATGGGCAAGGTACTTGCCTCGATACCACGAGCACGGAACCACGAACGGATACGGCTCAACCGGGAAGCTTCGGAATGCCCGATGCTAACGAAAAGGGAGACGACAACGAACGGAACGGAAGAATCAAGCACGACCGCGAGGAACCGACGAAAATGAACCTAACGATTCGAATAGCACAATCACAACCACTTCTAAACGATTACGGAAATGGAATACACCCGAAAACCCGCCTACGATTCATGTATATTCGTACCAAAAATAACAACGAGGGCGGACCACAACCAAACCCTCTCGATTCCGTAAAAATCCACAAAATATCCATGAATCCGTAGGAAAACTAAAGATACTAACAATATTAATCGTATACACCATGAATCCACCAACAAAACGGAACGAATCGGAAGAAAATCCCAAAACCCCCAATTTAGTCGAAAATAGGGTTCTAGAGATATTACCTTTGGAGATTCAAGTACTAAGATCCGTAGAACACGCATTGGATTGATTGTCCGGGCTTCACAACCGAAGAAGAATGATGAAAATCAACTCCCCAATCGATAATAATGAGGAACTCTCCCCCTCTCTCTCACTCTCTCGCGTCGCAGGAAGAAGAAGGAGGAAATGAGCAGATTACGCTCAAAACAACGCAAATATAGGGGGTTGACCGCATTGTGTGCCGCGGCACAGCTGAGGTGTGCCGCGGCACAGGCCAAAAAATTACTCCTAGGGTTCGGCAGTGTGCCGCGGCATGGCCTGCGTGTGCCGCGGCACCCGGTACAGGCGGGTTTTTGTCGCAGATGTCACACGGGTGTGCCGCGGCACCGGACGGGTGTGCCGCGGCACTGACTCGGCACTGTGCCGTGGCAACGGATGGGTGTGCCGTGGCACACGGTACAGTTCGCTCGACCAACAACTGAAGAAATTTGTGTGATAAAATCATCATCTCCGAATTTCTTGAAAAATATGCAATGGTCTAGGGTCGTCTTCTGGTAGCTTTGCTCCCCCATAACCGACTCAAACTTCTTATACCATTGCTGTGGTGCTTGCTTCAAACCATATAGACTCTTTTGGAGTCTACAAACATAATCATCTTTCCCTTTGATCTCAAACTTCCGGTTGCTTCATATAAATTTCTTTGTCAAGGTCTCCATGAAGAAATTCCGTCTTGACATCCATTTGCTCAATCTCAAGGTCAAGACTCGCCGCTATACCAAGGACTAATCAAATCGATCATATCTTCACAACCGGAGGAAAAATCTCGTCAAAATCGATGCCCTTATTTTGACTGAAGCCCTTCACTACGAGTCTAGCTTTGTATCGGGGTAGTGAACTATTTTCTTCCGACTTCACCCTATACACCCATTTGTTTCTCAAAGCTCTCTTGCCCTTAGGCAACTTCACCAACTCGTACGTATTATTTTCATGCAACGAGCTCATCTCGTCTTGCATGGCATCCGTCCACTCCTTCTTATTCACATCCTCCATAGCCTCCGCAAAATATTCGGGCTCTCCCTCATCGATTAGTTAAACATACTCATCGACCGAATAACGAGTGGAGGGATGACGGTCCCTCGTCGACCGCCAATGTGGAACAAAATATGGCATGTTCGTCGCGGGTAGATCGGGATGAACTCCATCGGTGTCATCTTGTCTCAACTCATCATTGTCACCGGCATCATGTTGTTCATTGTTTTGGCCATCATCTCCAACGGGTGTCTCAACATGTTGTGGAGGAACGGGGTCTAAATCAATAAGATCATAATCGTGTTGTGGAGCCGACTCTCCATTCTCAACATCCTTCATCATTTGATCTTCAACAAACACAACATCTCTTGAACGAACAAGCCTTTTTGTCACCGGGTCATACAATCTATACCCAAACTCATCAAGACCGTAACCAATAAAAATATATGGCTTCGTCTTAGAATCAAGCTTCGACCTCTCATCATTCGGAATGTCTAGAAAAGCTTTACATCCAAAAAACCGTAAGTGGCGGTATCAGATGTCTTTACCGCTCCACACTTTATCCGGGACATCAAACTCCAAAGGAACACCCGGCGTCAAATTAGTCACATGAACCGCCGTGTTCAAAGCTTCTCCCCAAAATGACTTTGGCAATCCGGCATGTGAGAGCAAACATCGAGCTCTCTCGACCAAAGTCCGATTCATTCTCTCCGCCAAGCCATTAAGTTGCGGAGTCTTCGGTGGCGTCTTTTAATGTCGGATCCCTTGCTCTCGGAAATACTTATCAAAAGGCCCAGTGTATTCTCCACCATTATCCATCTGAATACACTTTAGATTCTTCCCAGTTTCTCTTTCCACCGAGGCATGAAATTGTTTAAAGACATCCAAAACTTGATCTTTGGTCTTCAAGGTGTATGCCCACACCTTCCTCGAATGATCGTCGATGAATGTGACAAAGTATCGGCAACCACCAAACGTCCTAGTCTTCATAGGACCACAAACATCGGAATGAATAAGATCAAGCACATTTTCCTTCCGTGAAGGAGTATGACTCTTAAAGGTGACTCTCCTTTTCTTCCCGGCTAGACAATGATAACTCCTTTTAAGATGTACCTTGTGAACCCCGGATAACGCCTCCTTCTTCGACAATAGCGCCATCCCTTTCTCGTTCATGTGACCGAGCCTCTTATGCCATAGCTCGGCCATGTCATTATTGTCGATTGTGTTCACGGAATTAATCGTGACCTTTGGAAGTGTCACGTACAATTTTCCTTCCTTTTCTCCTCTTCCGACAATCAAGGAACCTCGAGTGAGTTTCCACACTCCCTTGCCAAAACCGCTATGATAACCATCATCATCGAGTAAGCCAACGGACATCAAATTTAGCCTCATATCCGTAACATGTTTTACATTACGTAAAACAAGTTCCACTCCGGTGTCGAACCTCAAATGTACGTCTCCCACTCCAACAATCTTGGATAACCCATCGTTACCCATCTTGACTATCCCATAGTCACCCGAGAGTATAAGAGGAATAAAAATCCCTATGTGATGTAACATGACACGTAGCTCCACTATCGACCACCCAACTCGAATCATCTCTGGCAAGATTCACCATGTCATAGTCGCAACAAACAAAGAATTCTTCGATAGTAGTATTTACTTCAGCTTTTTCATTACTACCCCTCTCCTTCTTTTGAGAATTCTCTCGGCCTTGGTGATTTTCCTTCTTCAATTTTCGGCAAAATTTCTTAGTATGCCCTTTCTTACCACAATGGTAACATTCAATATTGGCATACTTTCTCCGAGAATTACTCCTTTGTGGCCCTTTATTACTCGGACCTCTACTTTGACCTCTCCCCCGTCTTTCGGTAACAAGAACATCTAACTGTGACGAAGATCCCTGTGCCTTTCTTCGGACCTCCTCGTTCAGCATGTTCCCCTTAGCAAGTTCCATCGAAATGACACCATCGGGGGCAGAGTTAGACAACGACGTACGAAACGTCTCCCAAGTGTCCGGTAATGTGCCCAATAACCACAAAGCTTGCACCTCCTCTTCGAATTTAATGCCCATTCCCGCAAGTTGATTAATTATGCCTTGGAATGCATTCAAATGATCCGACAGAGGAGTCCCGTCTCGATATTTTAAGTTCATCATTTGTTCAATGAGGAATAACATATTATTCCCCGTCTTCCGAGCATACAATTGCTCGAGCTTGTGCCACAATTCTCGAGCATCCTTTTCTCCACTAATATGGTTAATAACATTATCATCAACCCATTGTCGAATATATCGGCAAATTTGGCGATGCAAAATAGTCCACTCCACGTCGGACTTGCCTTCCGGTTTATCTTTGCTGAAGACCGGTAGATGATAATCCATCACATATAGAAGGTCTTCCATCTTCCCCTTCCATACGTGGTAGTTCGAACCATTCAAGTTAACCATTATACTCGTGTTGGCTTCCATCTTACAATTGAGATAATAAACAACCACGAAACAAAAATCCCGTGGCTCCGATACCACTTTGTTGGGAAAACACCGGCAAAGTAATAACGTGACAACGAAAAATGCAGAACCTCGTTTGACAATTTCCCACTCTTCAACTGTAACTTTGTGGTTACCAACGAGTAGAGCAAACAATTACAACTCGATAATATAATACAAATGATATACCAAAAGAGATAAATAACGAGACACAATTTTAGCATAGAAAACCCCTCAAGACGAGAGTAAAAACCACGGGACCGAAGCCGCTTCCACTAACACCAATACACAATACACAATCGTCCCTAGTACAAACTAGAGGTATACAACACAATATTCAAATACTCGGTAATAAAGGTTCTTCAAGTATTTGGAATACAACAATAACAACAAGATCGAGAAAAGGAAACACCAAAATAGCTTACACAAAAAGCTAACAAAAATACCCCAACTTGCGGACTCAAACCCTCGATCTATTCCGGTGAAAAAGTTTGCCCAATAGCTACCAAGCTCTTGTCAACAATAACGACGATCCGATCGATAAACCTCCGGGAAATCAAATAAGTATTTTTCTTCTCCTTATTTTCTCTCTTGTTTCTCTCTCTATGTGCATGTCTCTTAAGAATAGTGAAGTGCTGAAGAACACTCGCAACAACTGCCTAAAAAGATTCCCAAAATCATCAGTTGACTTGGTCTGCGGCCGGCAGTGTGCGTGGCACACTTCAAAAATCGGCGGTGATTTCTCAGGGGTCGCGGCCCGGTGGCAGGCCGCGGCCGTAGTCTGATGGCCTGAGTTGTTGGTTGGTTTTCGGGGGCCGCAGCCCGGATGTCTTGTGCCGCCGCCCGGCTGTGCAATGACTGGGGATGCCTTTTCCAAGTGTAGTGCCGCGGCCCGGAGGATTTCGGGAACTCCTACATAAGGAATGTTAAAAAATGAAAGGTCTGCTCTAAAAAAATTACGAAGGTGTATATTTAGGGAATAAGTATCACTATTAGTAAGTATTGCGACACTTCCATAGAAGCGTGATTTTTTTTTTACGGTAAATATTAATTTTATTACCAAAAGAAAGGACCACCACCACCAGGCACCAGCTTTTGACCAGTAGATATGCAAACAAGTGTTGGATTAAAATCATGATTTTTTTCGGTAAATACAATTTTATTACCAAAAGAGGCAGAGGCTAAGTACAAGATCCAAATCAACAAAAACTCCGTAAATAATGATAGCAGCTATGTTATAAGCTAACAGAGGTAGCAATCTAGTTAGCTTGGAACTTAAACTACATCTCACAGCAACTTGCTCTTCGCACAACACAATATGATCCACAGTCTTGGAGTAACCTTGAAATTTCCTTGCATCCATCTCCCTCCAAATATTGTAATAAGCACAGTGATTACCAATCTGTAGAATTGCTGTTTTGCTATTTTTGATCGATAATTGGCAGTTAGATACTCTTTTTCCTCCTCCCATACACATGTGCTCCTTGTTATGCCTCCCATCCTTTCACTGCTTTCCAGACGCTGGAAGCAAAATCACATTGAAAGAATAAGTTATTAGTATTTTCATTTTCTATTCCACACAGACAACAGACATGATGCACCACAATGCCTATTTTTGCCAAGTTATCACATGTGAAAAGTTTTCCAAGAATTGTCAACCATGCAATGAAGATACATTTGGACATGGATGCAACAAATCAATTTGCTCCATCCTACATTCTGCACCTCTCCTCTCAATAATAGATACACCTTTTGAATGGAGAAAGTTGGCTGACTCAGCAAGTTCATCATATCTCCAGATTGACTCACATAGTTTCTAGTTGCTATAATCTTCCTTACTACCCAGGATGCTTGAGGAGGGATTTCCATGGTAGTAAGGTTATAATTCTTTATGTAGTATCCATGGATCCATTTCACCCACATCTTATGTTTTTGTTTGGATAGGTAAGAAAGAAGCTTACATATGGCTGCCTGATTCCATACTTTCATATTTGTGATGTTCCAACCACCAGAAGCCTTTGGTAGTTGGATTTGCTCCCAAGCCACTAATGCCTTTTTAGTTGCTTCGGATTTTCCTATCCAAAGAAACACTCTACATGCAGACTGGATCAAGGATCATGGAGATTTGACACCAAAAAGACTTCATTCCTAACAAACTGACTTGATAAGCTGTATTCTTCCTGCATATAAAAGTAGTTTTGAAGACTAGAAATCAATTCTATCCAAGATCTTCTTGATTAAAGTTTGACATTGTATAACTTAGAGTTTCGTTGAGGATAAAGGAACTCCTAGATTTCTGAAGGGTAGTTCACCTTTGACCATTCCAAAATCAGCTACTATTACCTCTTGATCTCTCAGTTTGACCCCTCCAAATTATATACTACTTTTGGATTGATTAGCTCGAAGTCCTGAAGCATCTGAAAAGCCCTGAAGAACTCTCATCAACTGTTTTAGAGAGTTGGACCAAACCATCAGCAAAACAGAGTTGGACCAAGTCAAATTTTTCACCGAGGGTGAAAATGAAACTCTCCATTACTTCTCAATTCCAACAAACTTCTATGTAGATATTCCATGCACGGAACAAAGAGGTATGGAGAGAAGGGTCACCTTGTCTCAAACCTCTTTGAAGAGTGAAAAATACCACTAGAAGGGGGGTTGTATAGTGGTGTTACGGATAAATAAAATTTCTCGAGAGATTAAAAGTAATGTGGAAAATAAATTGTAGGTCACAAGTCGTCCAGGAACAAGTCTAGAGGGGGGGGGGGGGGTGAATAGACTTGTTGAAACTCTTGAACTCTTTTTCACGAAGAGTGAGTTTCTTCAGCTGATAGTCAAACAAATGACTTGGAGTCGTTTGTTCTTGGATATGTGCGGAAGTCAGCTGATGACGAATATAAATTAACTTAATGAAACACTTAACAATGTATGCAGCAGTTAGAGTATGATGCAGTAAAACAGTAAATAACACAGGCAGTTATAGTGGTCTCAGAGGTGGGGTAATCCTCTACTAATCCACTTTTCTCCAAACCAGTTGGAGATGAATTCACTATAATTTTCAACCAGTGATAAATATTACAGTGATTCAACCACAATACAATAGCTTCCAACCAGTGGAAATCCGTGCCGTTGTACACACACTTGACTGCCTTGCACCTCTTGATCCTCGATCCTTGGATGCCTTTACAGTCTCTTACTTCAACCAGTGAAGTACCCCGTACTCAAGATTATAGACAAGAGTGTTTGTCTTCTCCAACTTAAGAGCTTCCTTAAGTATGAACTTTTAGATCTGCTCTTTTCACGATGCTATTTGATTGCTTGAGATTGCTTTGTTTGCTTTGATCGCTAGAATGTATGTTCGCACCGGTAGTTGCTCAGTTTCAAATCTCTGGATATATATAGGTCAGATCTCTGAGCTTCTTCCTTGTAGCCGTTGCAAATCTTTGAACAAATCCGTCCGTTGGAGGGAGACTTCATTGTTTAATCTTTCTGAACGTTGCAAGGCTGGATTCCCATTATTTAATTTTATCTTCCGACCGTTGTGAGGACTTCTGCATGTGAGCGCCGAATCTTTTGAATATAAAAGGATTAAAGTCTTCACGGTGGGTCAGGATGATTTAATTAAATCATATCTCTTGCGGGAATCACTCCAATTTAATTTGTCTCTTCACGTTGCATGTGAGCTTTCCGTAATATTTGACTTTTCAAAGCATGCTGACGTGTACTTGGAGTACTAGGCTGCAGTCGAGTAGGCTGATGTGCAGCTTACATCTCTGCAGGTAGGTCCTCTACTGCTCACTGCTTTGTGACTTGTGCAGTCAGTGACTTCCACGAGGTACCTCGGCATGATCTGGTCAAACTTCTCTGATAAATTTAGTTGACCAGAGCTACTCTGACTGGAGTCGGCTGCTCCTCTCTGATGGACTAGGCTGTACTTAGTACTTAGCCGTTTTTCAGCCTAACTAACTTTTGGCCTACAGAAGACACTCATTTGGTTCTTCTTTACATTTTGCCAAGTTTTATACTTAACATATTTTGGCCTATGGAAGATACTCATTTGGTTCTTCCTTACATTTTGCCAAGTTTTATACTTAACATATTTTGGCCTATGGAAGATACTCATTTGGTTCTTCCTTACATTTTGCCAAGTAATAAACATTTGATTTTAAATTAATGACATCATCAAAATCTAACAAGTATTCCTAACAAATTCCCCCTATTTTGATGATGGCAAAACTAAGTAAGAAATCAAATGACCAAGTCTGCACTTAAGTGCGAGACAAAAACTGAAATCAGTCTAATATTGAGACAACTGGAAATTGTCATTCAACAGACTGTTTATAAACTTTTCTGACTTATCATTGAAATTTTACAAGAATGTTTTAAGTACAGAAAATAAAATTACAAGTAATAGAAATAAATAAAGTCATCTGCCTCTTCCTCTGCCTCTTCGAGTAGGCTGCTTGGCAGGCTTGAATAGTTTGGCTCCGATAGGTCTTACCTTGACTGGAGCAAGGCCATATTTTCTTTTCACCACAAGTGCTGCGAAATCCTGTTCTTGCTGAGATCTGAATCTGTTCTCAAGACACACTAGCTTGATTTCCCTCTGAAGTGCTAACTCATCAAGTTCACCATCCATACGGATTGGTGCTTCTTCTGCTCTGAATGGAGGGATCATGGGAAAAGCTTTTTGCTCTTTAGCGTGCTTCTTCAGAACAGCCCAAAGCTTCGGATAGATTTCTTCCATGAAGTTTATGAAGATTTCCTGTGGTGAGAGTTTGTCATCATAGATTAGTTCCCAGATGTAATAGTCTCTGATAAATCTCTTCTTAGCAGCTCCCCACATCTCAAGTGCTTCAAATGGGATGAAATCCTCAACAAACCATAGCTCCAACCCTTCCCATTCTAGAGTAGGTTCAAAGCCGCCTCTAGTTTTTCTCCTCTTCCCTTCAGGCTGGTCAGCCTGGTCATCTCGATCTACAGCTACCTTTCTTTTTAGACTGGAGGGTCCTTCAATCTGAGGGACATCCTGCTTCTTCTTGCTTCTGATTTCTCTTTCTTCCCCCTGAATTCTCTCTTCTCCCTTTTTGCCAGCATCAATAAGGGTAGTCAACTGCTGTTCCATGCGGCTCATCCAATCAGACATGCCAAATGGCATTCTGTTGTTGGTAGGGGGAGGAGGCTGAGGGATCTCTCTCTGAAGAAGGGTGTCAATCTTGGCATTAATGGTCTGAAGGTCAGGAGTGACCTGAGTTGATAGCAGCTCCCCAATAGTGTCTCTGACAATTTGCTTGATCAGCTCAGTCATGGTAGGAGATAACTGAGCTGATGGAGAGTGCTCTCCTGATCCTTCTGCAAGGGAGCCACTAGACTGCAGGCTCCTGGCTGCAGCAGGTAAGTCAGATTGGGTTTTCTCCGGGGTCCCTGACCTGGAGTCTTCTGCCAGCTCTGCGTCTAGGCTGGTGTACCGGGGAGGTACAACAATCCTATCTGCAGCTTCGTTGGCCTCTGGCTCTGGCTCTTGTTCTGGCTCCTTGGCTCCTTCTCTCTCTCCTTTTTTCTCTCCTTCTTCTCCAGATTTTTCTTTTTCTTCTCCCTTTTCTTCTTCTCCAGATTTTTCTTTTTCTTCTTCCTCATCCTTTTCTTTTTCATTTTCTGCTCCTCCTTCACCTCCATCATCATTATCATCATCATCATCATCATCATCATCATCATCATCATCATTTTTATCATTTTTATCATCATCTTTCTCCTTCTCTTCACCTTCATCATCCTCATTATCTTTCTCTTCTTCATCTTTTTCTTGCTCTACTTCTTCTCCTTGTTCTTCATCTCCTTCATCAGCCACTTCTTCTGTCTTCTCAATCTCCTCTGTTTGTTTTTCAACTGGTATATTTTCTTTAGATTCTTTCTCTTCTTCATCCTCTTCAGCCACCAAATCAATAATTTCATTGTCTCCATTAACTTCTTCAATCCTTATCTCCTTTTCTACTTCTTCTTCCTCCTCCTCTCCAAAAGTGCCATCAAAAATACTGAGCATTATAGAATGGATAAAGTGGTCCATGCTTGTCTTAAAATGTGACATGAACCAATTATCCTGGAGGATTAAGGCCAAATCTGATTCTTTGCAAAAGTTAATCAGAACATCCTCAGTGGCTTGGGGATATTCCCAACCACTAGTTTCAACAAAGGTTTGAAGATTCGTAAAAGACAGGGTTTTGAGAGATTTCCACTCTTTAAAAATTTGTACAAAAGAGTGTTTTTCTGCTTGTGGTTTAACAAGCTGAAGTTGTTCAATGGAAAGATTGAAAGTATTATTATCTAATAGGTTAAAAGTGTAATCTGCTTCAGGAATAGAGATAATAAGACCTGCTTCCTCTTCCTCGGATATGTAAACTGGAGGTGTGATAACAGGTACAATCCGAGTTTCAGTGTCTGGTGCAGGCAGGTCCGGATGAACTGGTGACTGAACTGATGGGCTGGCTTGATGCTCAGACTGCTCTCCCTCGCTGAACTGCAGCTTCCTAGGCCTCTTAGGAGAGGGTTCAGGTGATGACTGCAGGTTAGAGGGTCCTTCTGGGGCTGGTCCCCGTCGCTTGAATCTAATAGCAATTGGTGTATCGTCAGACTCATTCCCGAACTCTACTGCAGTTCCGATCTCAACTGCAGGTCTGTCCGATTCCTCTGATAAATCGTATCTTGGATATGACCTTGAGTCCGGCAAATTCTTCAACAACTGGGCTGCTTTCCCAGTCACTCCAACTTTCTTCTTGTCATGGTCCATGTGACCTAGCCTCTTGTTTGGGTGGAAAGGGTCAATGTTTCCCTTAGCCACACCGGTTTTCTCCAAAAACCAACTAAGATGCGTTCCGTACGCCAACTTAGTTTTGAACTTCTTTTCATCGTCGAGCCACTCGACCTTGTTCACCTCGCGAACAAGTTGCCTGAAAATATAGTCCGCCCAATCGACTTCCTCGTCTAGAATCAACGCACCCAACACCATGAATTTTGAAGATGACAATTGGTCATAGCTGCCTGCCATCCCCATGACTATCTTGTTGGTGATGTCTAAAGCAACTCGATAAATCTTTTTCAACTCATTCCTCTTTGCTGTAAACTTTAATTTCTCTGGGATATTTTCGGCTTTGATCGTTTTCCAGGTTTCGGCGGGTGATTGTTTAAGGGCTTCGTCCGCCAAACCACGATGTTTCATTCCGAATACAGAACGAATCTTCTCTGAATCTATGGTGACACGAACTCCGCCGACTGAGCTGTTAATCCCGTGCTGAACCAGATAAGCATTCCGATAGAATTCAACAACATCTTCCTTGAACAAATGTTGCGGGTTGATGTCGAGGAATGGGTAAATCCCATTAAGCTTCATCGCCCGGATCAAATCAAGCATATCGAAGTCCCCTAGATTTGCTTCTAATAAACCTTCGAAGTCGACGACCATGGAGAAGATGACCTGGTCCTTCACCGCCTTCATGTTTACTCCTTCAAAAGATGCCATTTCTGCAAAAAGGATTTTAGGATTTTTAGTGTATATTTTTGCTCTGTAAATTCTAGGGTTTCTGTAAGCGTAAAGAGTAAAGTGAAAGGTTTTCTTTCCTTATAAAGAAGATGAAAAGACGTTTGTATTAGTTTATTATATATTTGAACGGTGGTACGCCTTTTGATATTCTTTTGAATTTCAAATTTGAATCGGTGGCCCAATTTAAAATTCGACGGTTGATTCTGATTGGCCATCGTAGAGGTTAATTAAATAGGCGTCTGACGCGTGTATTAAAATTGCCACTTGGCTTAAAAAATGTATTTTTAAATGCCATTTCGTTAGCCAAAATAAAATTATAAATGTGGCAGATAATAATAAAAAATAGAAATCAGTTTAGAGAACTTAGCTGGTTCGTTTCGTTGAGTGTTGACCACTCTGCAACAGGTGAGTTGACTTCTCGCCTGGTATTCTGTACAGCTAAGTTGCTTCGTTTGGCCTTCGTCTTCTCGCCTACATCAGCTTAGGATGATTCTGAGTGTCCGTCCTTCCTTTAACTTGCTTCAGAACTAGATTCCCAATCTAGTAATCCAAGGTCTCTGCTAAGCTCTAGGAATCTTTCTTCTGGCAATGGTTTAGTGAAGATGTCACCTATCTGATAGTCTGTGTTGACTCTTTCAACTCTAACCCTTTTGTTAAGCACATGGTCTCGAATGAAATGGTGCTTAACGTCAATGTGCTTCGTCCTTGAGTGCAAAACCGTATTGTTGGTTATTGCAATAGCACTATTGTTGTCACACCATATTGGAACTTCGTTGGCAATAATATTATAGTCCCTTAATTGCTGTCTGATCCATAGAATCTGCGGCACAATGACTACCCGCACTAGGTATTCGACTGTAGTGGAGATAGAGTTAGAAACTCGCTTCTTGCTAAACCAGATATCACCTGGTTCCTAGGAATTGACACGTTCCACTAGTGCTCTTCCCGTTGATTTTGCATCTGCGAAATCCGCATCCGAGTATCCCGATAGCTCAAGTTGTCATCCTTGGGATACCATAGTCCAACATTAATTGTAGACTTTAGGTACTTAATTATTCTCTTGCCGCATCTAGGTGTGATTGCTTCGGCTTGATCGAATCTTGCAAAAACTCAAACTGCATATGATATGTCCGGCTCCTTGCGGTGAGGCATAAGAGATCCGATGAGTCCTCTGTAGTGGGTTGAGTCCACCGATATGCCCGCCTCTGCCTGCATCCGTGAGTACTTGTGCTCATTGGAATTCTTGCGGGCTTGGCTGATTCCATTCCATATCTCTTGATAAGATCTCTGGTATACTTTGCTTGGTTGATGAAAATTCCTTTTTCCATCTGCTTAACTTGTAGTCCGAGAAAGAAGTTAAGCTTTCCCATCATACTCATCTCAAATTCTCCTTGCATGAGGTTGGAGAATTTCTCGCATAGTTCTGGATTGGTTGACCCGAATATGATGTCATCCACATAAATCTGAACTATTAATATGTGGCCTTCGTGTTCCACTATGAATAGGGTCTTGTCCACTTTTCCCTTGCAAAATCCATTTTTCTCAAGAAACACAGACAGTGTTTCATACCATGCTCTCGGTGCTTGCTTGAGTCCATACAGAGCTTTCAACAGCTTATAGACTTTGTCTCCTTTGACAAAACCTGGGGGTTGCTCTACATAGACTTCTTCTTCTAGGATTCCATTCAGAAACGCACTTTTTACATCCATCTGGTAGACTTCAAAGTCCTTGAATGCATCATATGCGAGGAATAGTCTGATGGCTTCTAATCTTGCAACAGGTGCATAAGTTTCATCAAAATCTATTCCCTCACACTGTGCATAACCTTTTGCTACGAGTCTGGATTTATTCCTAACAACAGCTCCGTCTTCATCACTCTTCTTTTTATACACCCATTTGGTGCCAATAACTTTCTTGTGATCAGGTCTGTCTGTTAGTTCCCAAACTTTGTTTCTTTCCATCTGCTCCAATTCCTCTTGCATGGCATTGATCCATGAATAATCTTCTAAGGCTTGTTCTGTGGTCTTGGGTTCAATTTGTGACATGAAACATGAGAACATCGCCATTCCTGCTGGTAGAGTTGACTGTCTTGTCTTGACTCCATCAGTCAACTTTCCGATAATTTGCTGAATTGGATGATCCTTGAGCCATTTGGGAATCTCGTCCTCTTCTGGGTTTGTTCCCCCTGTTGGATTGCTCTGGTGGTTATCTGCATCAGCTGGGTTCGTCCGAATCGGGATCGGCTACGCCTTGTCATCTGCAGCTTGGCTCAATCGCAGATGAGTCTTTGTCGACTCACGGGTCATCTTCCGCAAATCGGATCGAGATAGGTTTGGTGATCTGTCGATCTGCAGTGAGTCCACCATTCCGGTGTCATGTATAATGACTTCTTCAAGGGTTCTTGACTTGAGTTTGTTCTCAATTTGCTCAAGTTGTTTCGTACTCAATAGTAGATTCATCAAAACAACATGGGGTGTTTCCTCCACAACTAAGGTTCTTTTGTTAAAAACTCTATATGCCTTGCTTCTTTGGGAATATCCCATAAATAGACCGTCATCGCTTTTAGCATCAAAGGCATTTAGTCGTGTTTTACCGTTGTTGTGGATGAAACACTTACAACCAAAAACATGAAAGTAAGCAACGGTAGGAGTTCTATTATTCCAAACCTCATAGGAGTTTTGCCATGTCTCCCTACTATCATACTCCTGCTCGGTGTGGCAGTCAGTGTTGACTTCTTCTGCCGAACCTTTTGGGTAGGTCCGCTCGCAATCATGGACCTTGCCGCTTCCTTCGTAGTTCTGTTCCTTCTTTCAAGAACACCATTCTGTGGGCGTCTGCCGCAGAGCTCATCTTGGATCCCATTCGATCGCCAAATCGCTTATCGCCTTGTTGAGAAACTCTCCTCCTCTATCCGATCTGATCTTGATTATGGAGAGGGATTTCTCATTCGGATCCTTCTCGGCAGCTCGTAGCTTGGTCGTGGTTTCACTTTTCTTGTATAGAAAAATGATCCAAGTGTACCTTGAATAATCATCTACTATTACAAGTGCATGCTTTCGGCCGCTCAAAGTCCTTGGTTTGATAGGACCAAATAGATCCATGTGGAGTAGATCTAAGATCCTTGTTGTGAGCGTTGTAGGCTGAACTGGCTTGAACGATGCCTTGGTCTGCTTTCCCTTCTGACATGCATCACATAGTGCTTCCTTCTTGAATACTTCATTTGAAAGTCCTCTGACCAGCTTCTGAGAGCTAATCTTGTTGATGGCTTTGAAGTTCAGGTGACATAGTCTTTTGTGCCACATCCATCCATTCTCAGCTACAGTCTTGGATAGAAAACAGGAGTTTTGTGTTCCTGTGTTCTAATCAATCATGTATACATCTCTTCTTCGGAAACCTTGTAGCTTTATTTCTCCAGATAAGATGTCTATCACCATACACTTCAAGATGGTGAAGACTACTAGATTCTTCTCGTCACAGAACTGGCTTATGCTCAGGAGGTTGTACTTGAGCCCTTTGACATAATGAACTTTGGATATGACAATGTTTCCTCGGTGCATCTCTCCAAAGCCTTTTGTCTGTCCTCTAGAGCTATCTCCAAAGGTTACATCGGGACCTCTTTCTTTGATGTATTTGGTCAGCATCTTCTTGTTCCCGGTCATATGCCTCGAGCATCCAGAGTCTACAAACCATTCTTCACCTCCAAAATTTGAGCTTGAGGAGATGTGGTTGTAGTCCTTCCACCTTTTCTGCAATTAAACAAGCAGAGATTTAAGTACCCAAATTTGTGTGGGTCCTTTGGGGTTAGTTGGTTTCCTGGAGAATTGATTTCTCCTTGGATTATGGAAATTGTTATTATTATTATAACCCTTATAAGGTGCCTGTGGTCGAGGTCTAAATCTCCTGGTTGGATTGTATACTGGATATTCCTCAAAATTTTGATAGTGTGGGCCATTTCTAAATCTAGGCTGAGACCAATTATTAAAATTTTGTGGTCTCCACACTTGTTCATTTTGGTAATTAGGATAACCTTGAGGTTTCCATCTGCCCCTCCCATTATGAAATCTATTTTTGGGGAGTTGTTGGTAATAGTGGGCATGTTGTCTGGCCGCGCTTTTGCTCAGGCCACTGCTAGTCGCTGTCTAGGTGGTCATGCAGTGTAACTCGACCGCAGCCTTAGACGTTTGACTCATTGTTACTGCTTTTGAATATCGGTTTATACAGTGCTCAAGATCGAGACTATTGTTTCTCCCTTGATAAACTTGGTTTCAGAACTAGAGGGAGTGTGAGAATCATATCTAAGGCCTGATTTGGTATATAATGACCTTTTATAAGTACACAATTCGCCCAGAGTTGAAGACGCCTTCAGGGAGGTTATTTCCTGCGCCTGAGTTTTATTTATCTGTGCCAGTTTAGTAAACTCAGCTTTGGCATGAGCAAGTGCAGCTGATTTTTCTTTAAGTAAAATATTTAGCTGGTCTATCTCAGCTATATTGACACTTGCCTGGTTTTTAAAGTCAGATGTAGTTGTCTCAACCTTATTTAAAGCTAGGCTGAGTTTTTCGAAATCATTTTTCAGCTGCCTATTCTCATCTTGCAGCTGAGTCTTCTCTCGTCTGACTTGGTGTGCGATTTAAGTGTTTCAAAATCTTTGAATAATCGATTTCTTGATTCATGTAAATCCATATCTTGTGACATGGTGAGCTATTATTTGAACCGGTAGGTTTAGAAGTTACCTCTTCATCGCCTAAGTTTGCCATCGTGCAATCATACTCCTCGTCTTCATCAAAAGAAACCGCCGCTTGATTCGACATGCTCTGGTCTTCTCCGATGAGAGCTTTTCTTCCGTCTTCCTTTCGCCCACCTCCTTCTTGGTTTCGTCCTTCTGAGCTCGGGACAATCCATTTGGATGTGTCCTATTTTGTGACAGCTTGTAGCATTCAACTTTCCAGCCTTCCAAATTTTCCTTCCTTGGATTCTCCTTGTAGTTTTTCTTATACTTGGAGTAGTTCTTTCTGAAATTGCTGAACCTTTGCATTATGAAAGCCATTTCTTCCTCAAAATATAGTGGATTTGGAGGTTTCACATCAGATAGGCTCTTAGCAGGGGACTCGGCTGCAAATGCGATTCCCTTCTCTGCAGGCTCAGTTGAGGATGAGCTTGGAAGCTCGAACTCATAAGCCTTTAGATCAGAGAACAGCTCCTGAATCTTTATTTTATTCAGGTCGTTGGACTCTCTCATGGCTACGGCCTTCATGCTCCATTCGGGGTTGAGAGATCTGAGGACCTTAAGTGCCATTTCCCTGTTGCCATAGGTTTTGCCCAGGGAGTTGATTTCATTGATAATTTCAGTGAACCTTGTGTCCACTTGGTCTATAGATTCACCATTCTTCATTTTAATGTTGTCAAACTTTTGGATAGCTATTGACAACTTGTTTTCTTTGATCAGCTCCGTTCCTTCACACATTAGAGCTAATGTGTCCCAAATTTCTTTGGCATTTTTACAGTTTTTGATCTTGACCATGGTGGATTTGTCAAGAGTTTGGTATAACACATCTCTGGCCCTGTTGTCAAGATTGGCCAGCTTTCTCTCTTCGGGGGTCAGCTCCGTTCTCTTCTTAGGAATCTTTTCGGGCCTCCGAGCTGCGATTTCCTGGGCTGTGTTATCCTTCTCAAAAATGAATGGACCGTCTTCAATGATGCACCACATGTCGTCGTGAATTGAAGATAAGTGTGCCTACATTCTTATCTTCCAGAGATCATACTCGTCAACTGAAAAGACAGGTAGTCTAGAGTGCATGTGTTCCATTATAAAGTGAGAGATAAGATGTATATCTAGTATAGATCTGGTTTGTGAGAAAAAATGAACCAACCTCTCCGATACCACTTGTAGGTCACAAGTCGTCCAGGAACAAGTCTAGAGGGGGGGTGAATAGACTTGTTGAAACTCTTGAACTCTTTTTCACGAAGAGTGAGTTTCTTCAGCTGATAGTCAAACAAATGACTTGGAGTCGTTTGTTCTTGGATATGTGCGGAAGTCAGCTGATGACGAATATAAATTAACTTAATGAAACACTTAACAATGTATGCAGCAGTTAGAGTATGATGCAAGAAACAAGAATAACACAGGCTGATTATAGTGGTCTCAGAGGTGGGGTAATCCTCTACTAATCCACTTTTCTCCAAACCAGTTGGAGATGAATTCACTATAATTTTCAACCAGTGATAAATATTACAGTGATTCAACCACAATACAACAGATTCCAACCAGTGGAAATCCGTGCCGTTGTACACACACTTGACTGCCTTGCACCTCTTGATCCTCGATCCTTGGATGCCTTTACAGTCTCTTACTTCAACCAGTGAAGTACCCCGTACTCAAGATTATAGACAAGAGTGTTTGTCTTCTCCAACTTAAGAGCTTCCTTAAGTATGAACTTTTAGATCTGCTCTTTTCATGATGCTATTTGATTGCTTGAGATTGCTTTGTTTGCTTTGATCGCTAGAATGTATGTTCGCACTTAGTTGCTCGATTTCAAATATCCGGATATATATAGGTCGATCTCCGAGCTTCTTCCTTGTAGTCGTTGCAAATCTTTGAACAAATCCGTCCGTTGGAGGGAGACTTCATTGTTTAATCTTTCTCGAACGTTGCAAGGCCGGATTCCCATTATTTAATTTTATCTTCCGATGTTGTGAGGACTTCGCATGTGAGCGCGAATCTTTTGAATATAAAAGGATTAAAGTCTTCACGGTGGGTCGGGATGATTTAATTAAATCATATCTCTTGCGGGAATCACTCCAATTTGTCTCTTCACGTTGCATGTGAGCTTTCCGTAATATTTGACTTTTCAAAGCATGCCGACGTGTACTTGGAGTACTAGTCAGTAGTCGAGTAGCCTGAAGTGCAGCTTACATCTCTTCAGGTATGTCCTCTCACTGCTCACTGCTTGTGACTTGCAGTCGGAGTGACTTCCCGAGGTACCTCGTGCGATCAGTCAAACTTCTCTGATAAATTTAGTTGACCAGAGCTACTCGAGTCTATTGCTCTCTCTCGATGGACTAGTGTACTTAGTACTTAGCCGTTTTTCAGCCTAACTAACTTTTGGCCTACAGAAGACACTCATTTGGTTCTTCTTTACATTTTGCCAAGTTTTATACTTAACATATTTTGGCCTATGGAAGATACTCATTTGGTTCTTCCTTACATTTTGCCAAGTTTTATACTTAACATATTTTGGCCTATGGAAGATACTCATTTGGTTCTTCCTTACATTTTTCCAAGTAATAAACATTTGATTTTAAATTAATGACATCATCAAAATCTAACAAGTATTCCTAACATAAATGACACCAGATTTATAGAGGTTCGGCAACTTGACTACGTCCTCTTTTCGATTCCTTTTTCTATTGGCTTAAGGAGCAACCACACTTTACTTTGCCTCATCTTCTATTGGTCCGGGCATAACCGATACAAAATGCTTGTCTTCTATTGGTTCAGGCACAACCAATTATAATTGATACAATATTTTTTCTAGTATTCTATCAGAACTAGAATAACCTCACATTGAATCTAAGAATTCAATCCTAACAATGCCAGATCACTGATCTTAATAACACCGGATTGAACTTCCTGATTCGACTCATGAAAGAGCGATGCGACACTCTATCACAATGAAAAAGACACAGTATATGATATGGAAAATTAAGTACAATGCTTTGTATCTTTTTCGTACACAACTTAATAAAATAAACTTGCTTGAAGATGATAATAACTTGAGCTCAGAATGTATGCTTGATAGCTTGAAGTTGTGTGTCCATACATTCCAAATGAGATGGTATTTATAAGCATTTTGAGCCTTATAGCCATTACTGATTTGTGGGGTTTAGCGTGCGCTAACTCTTATGCATTGCGTGCACAAACTCTTATGCGTTGTGTGCGCAAGCGGCTTAGTTAGCCAACTTTTATTCTGTCGTTGACATGGAATGTGCTTTTCTCTTAACGTCTCTTTCCAACGGACAGATTTTGAACTTAGCGTGCGCTAATAATCATTCGTAGCGTGCGCTAGACTTTCAAAATATGCTTTCCAGATTTGAACGAGATTCTTGTGTTGACTTTGTTGATTCAATGGTTGAATGACTATTGGTAGTATTTGAACAGTTAGCGTGCGCTAACTTGTAGTAGATAGTGTGTGCTAATGGTCTTCAGGTAGCATGCGTTAGTCTTCATTGTAGCGTGCGTTACCTGTTACTTTATTTAAACTCCAAAGCTTTCTGTCTCAGATATACTAACAGGTGGCGTGCGTAATTATATCCCATAGCGTGCGTTACTTCTTCTCATAGCGTGCATAAATGTCTTCTTAGCGTGCATTACCTGTTGTTCCCTCACTATCCTTACTATCTTGTTTAAACATGTAACCGATAGCGTGCGCTAGGTATTTATTTGCGTGCGATAGTTGATCTACATAGCATGCACTAATATTTGTAGGTTGCGTTCAGTAACATCAGGTGAGATCTTCAGGTGACTTTTTGACTTCAGGTGACCTTCTGTTAGCGTGCGCTGCCACAGATGTGTAGCGTGCGCTATACATTGCTTTTGTCTTCGATGTGATTCAGCTGTTTAGTTGAGTTTCGTTAAATGTTTTGAAAATGTTCATCATCAAAATAGTTTGTTCAACAATCTCCCCCTTTTTGATGATGTCAAAACATTTAATAAATACCTGCAAAAACTGGAAAGAAAATTCGAATCAAAGTTCTTTGTTCAATTGAGTTAGTATTTTCAGTTTTTGAGTGTTTCTCTCCCCTTTTTGACATTAGCAAAAAGGTACTCCCCATTAATCGAAGCTATCTTTTGTATAGATGAGAATAAGACATAAGAAATAAGACAAATTAAAGGTCATTAATAAAGAACGTGAAAGCCAACTTCATTTGATAATGCAAAAAAAAATTCAAACTACAACAAATGCAAAACAACATTAACCAACACATCACACATTCAATCACACAAAAAAGTCAAATAAAATCCAAAGTCATCAAGATAGATCAATTAACTCGTCTTTAACGAGAATCAAAACACGAGAGACTATGGGGCTTGGTCGGAGTGGGAAGTAGGAAATGGAAAAGATGTGTTGGAGAAACGAATAAAGTCTTCCAAAAGAGTCTTAACGGAGTGAATTTATTGAGAAGCTTCTTGAACTTCGGAACGTAGAGCCCTGATGACATCACGAATCTCGATTTGTGCAGTTTTGAGACTCCGCATCCGGGCTACTAGATCATCTTCTTCATTCTCTTCAATGTTCACTTTCCTTTTTCCTTTTACCTTCGGATGATGAACAAAGGATCCCGATTGCAATTCCATCAATGTTTCCGGCCCCCTTCCTGTGACACGCTCAGCCGGGGTCGGCACCTGAGTTCCTTTAGGAACCGCATTATCTTCCTTGAGCTATTGAAATAAAACCCAACCACAGTTATTTGTCTTTACATAGTGCATGGCCTTGAGAGTTCCGTCGGAGATTTCATGTCCCCGAGAAACCGGAACCGATGGCTCTCCCAAGAGGCCCACATTTAAATACCTGAAAAGGACCGTGAGAATCGAGCCAAAAGGCAGCCCTGCCTTTCAAGACCGGGACACGTAGTGTTTGGAATGAAACGTGTCTCCCTTTGCTTTCATCAAAATAGACACAGTCGCCGCAAAGTCCACTTTATCATCGTTCAAAACCCGATACACGATATGTTTGTCGATTCCCACAAGCTTGTGTTGAGTGTTCACTTTAGACATCAAACATTTTGTGAGAGCAACCAATAGTAATCGCATTTGATTTCCAAAATCATTGTTCTCAAAGACGTCATCGGTTATTTCGATAACTATCTTCGAGCTCAAATATTTCGTTACTTCGAGCTCAGATAAATCGGATTCTTCAGCAACCGATTTCCCAGAACAAGCATAGCCGTCCATAGATAAACCAAACAACCTATTCAAAATTTTTGATGAAACTTTCACAGCCGTTCCATCAACAATACTGTTAAGAACTAACGACGGGGATCCCTAACTCTCTCCAATATGCATATTAGCATAAAATTCACATACCAGTCCACGATAGATAGGTTCTTTACATTCTACAAATCGGTCAATAACCAAAGTCGAGAAAAATTCACGGATTTGCACCTTAGCTCTTTCTAAACTTTCGAAATTAAAGTAGTAACAATCTGTTAAGTTCCATTGTGGAAGAATTTCCGAGAATACCTTGTATGCCGCGGAGTATATGAGTCGGTTTGGATCGAATTTGGCTTGCGAGTACGCTTGGAGCTTTTATATTGTTTCTTCATTGGGACTCTGGATCCACTAGACATGATTAGATGAAGATTTTTGGTGAAATTTCAGAGATGGGTGAAGAATTTTGAGGTTATTCTGTCGACAGAGAGATTAGGCTTTATGAGAATAAAAAGGGGAACTGTGGTTTTTGGTTTATAAGTGAATGACCGACCCGTTAGTGTGCGTATACATTGTATAGTGTACGTTATGAACAATTTGGAGAGCCTACTGGACATTGATTAGCGTACGCAAATAATGGCAAGTAGCATACGCTATCAGGCTCGTGAGATTTCTGGTGAGAATAGATCGCGCGCGTTAAGTATACAATGCTAGCGTGCGCTAGAGTAGGAAAAATATCTCATGAAATGATTTCTCGTAAGATAAAAGAATTTCAAAAATTATCGAGATGTCCCATACGAAGTTTTAATATGATAATATTATAGGATTCCTCAGGTAAGGGTTTGGTAAAAATATCGGCTAATTGATCTTTTGTGCCGACAAAAATTAAACAGATATCTTTCTTTTGGACATGATCATGCAAAAAATGATATCCAATATCAATATGTTTGGTTCTACTATGCAAAATAGGATTTTTACTGAGGTTGATTGCACTCCTATTATCACACATAATAGGAGTATTTTCAAGATAAATACTGTAATCTCGGAGTTAATTTTTGATCCCTTTCACACATTATAGGGGCGATTTACACACACAAATCATTCATTTTGCAGCTCCCGGCCCGGCGGCACGTGCGGGCGCGTGCGGAAGCCTCTTTATCATCGGCTGACGACTGATTGTTCGTATCTCCTAGACAATCGACCCCTCCAAATTTCACTCAATTCCGACCACGTTTACCTATGCAAATCTAGGTTGCAATTTCCGGCACAAAACTCAATTTTCACCAAACTTCGTTTGACTTTTCTGGCCACGTCCGTGGCACAAACTCTCGGGCACCAACCGGAATAAACTCCTACTATAATTTCGGTCATTTCCCCTCTGGTCTTGTCCGGTTGGCGACGATTCTTGGTCAACCATTGACCGCGGCGGCCTTTTTTCATTTTCCGGCGTGCTCCTACCACCTCTCGGTAGCGGACCACTTCCATTGGATTCCTCTTGTTGAGCCGCTTCCGTTGCTTACAAATTCGACCAGGTTCCGGCCACCTCAGATTACGGCGAGATTTTACGGCGGGGTCTTCCTAAGGCGGTTCTTGGGAGCCGCTCTCCAGCAGTGTGGTTCCTGAAGTCATGGCCGATGACAGCCGGATGCCGCCGGCGAATGGGCAGCCACCTGACTTTGTTCATCGATCGTCGATTCCAACAATGATTTCTACGGAAGTCCTCATGTCCTGCTTCCAACATATGATGTCATCTCTTTCCAACATTTCCTATTCGGAGATGCCTTCGGCCCCTCCATCATTCCCGGTTTCGGCGCCGCTCCAAAATTCGGCCCCCCATCTCGGTTCCCTCAATCAAGACAACCCAGGTTTGGGAAAAACTATGGGTCCCTCTCCTTCATCTTTCAAGGAGGCTCTGACAGGTAATCTCTCTAACTCGAGGAAAGATATTCATTTCTCAGATGATATTTATCATAACTACTGTGATTCGGTGCGCAAAGGGGATTTCATATCTATTTCCTTGGATGAAAAAATTTACTCTGAAAGGGTTAAATACCTTCAAAATTCCTTAAATGGTCGGTTGTCGCAACCGAAAAACTCTAAGCCTTACTCTCTTGATCAACTGAAGGCTGAATTGCAAAATGCTTGGTCTATCTCCACATCCTGAAAATTAATACTAGTGGGAAAATAATACTTTAACGTTTAATTTAATAATTCGGAAGATAAAAATCGTGTTTTTAGCAGAACTTCCTAGAACTTGGTCTCTGGATACTTTCGTTTATCCACTTAGGTTCCGGATTTCAACCCTTATAAAATTGCTACTTCTAAAGCACAAGTTTGGATACAAATTGATGAGTTGCCGATTGAATACTGCCACCCTAAACTTATTTTTACAATTGATAAGACTCTTGGAAACCCTCTGAAAATTGATCAACGTTCTCTGAATGGGGAAGTGGGTCATTTTGTTCGGGTCCTAATTGAAATTGACTTGAAAGACCATGTTCACAACAATGTCATGGTTGAATGTTCGGGTCACTGTGTTTTCCCTTCTATTGGCTACGAAAAATTCCCAGAGTTTTGCACTCATTGCTCAATCGTTGGTCACTCCAATAATTCCTGTAGAAGCAAAAAATCTGCTCTGAACTCCAACTCTATGGTTCCTAGCAACCGCCAGAATCGTCAATCCAAATATGTTCGGAAACCATCTCCTACCCCTACTATTAGGGTCAATACTTCAAACAACAATAACCACTTCAATGTGCTTGATGTTGAAACAACAGAAGGTGAATCCAATAATGATCACAATCAGCTCGCTTTGACTATTTTCCAGCCTTCAATAGAGCAGAATGATACCACTGTCCCTACTTCTGAGTTCTCCGCTGAACATACCAACAATAACATGTTATCCCTTACCACTAACGTCTTCCATCCTGATAATAACAACACGTCAGTGTCTTCCAAGGGCACGATCTTGCCTGACCCTTCTTCATCCTCTCGTCATGAGCAACCGACTGACACAGTCGGGGCCCCTATTATGTCTGCTGACCATGACAAAGATAAGAGCCATACCATTACTGCTAATGCAGGAAAATCTATTGTTATTTCTCCTCTTATTCCCTCAGAAAAACCACACACTCCGCTAAAACAAGCTAAAAGGGATGTTAAATTCCCAAATACGGTGCAATTACTCCCTGCCAACTCCATGGCGGTGAAAGATCTTAATTTGGCCGCTTCTAAACCTTGGAGAAATTCTTCTGAGGAAGAGGATCAGCAAATTAATCTGCCTGAAGCACGGATCATCGCCGTTTCTAAATGAATATCCTTTTCTAGAATATCAGGGGGATCAGGAAGCGGGTTGCTAGGGACCAGCTTCGTCACTATATTACGATTTGTAATGTAATACCCGATTGTAATTCAATCATTATCATTCAGTATTCATCATTCAGTATTTGTCACTCAGTAATTTTCACTCGTTAATGATCATTCATCATTCATTTCATTCATTGTATTCACCGTTCGGAGTATATTGGTATCGCGTATCAGTTTTATTCATCATTCAACCCGGTTGGATAGTCGGGCCGAGCGTATCATCATTGTCATCTTCATTGTGGGCTGTGTGTGTGGAGTAGCGCACGCTACGTACTCTCTTTAGCGCGCGCTAATTGAGTACAGGTAGCGCACGCTACCACTCAGCATTAGCGCACGCTAATGTCGTCCTGGCTGCAGTGGCACTGGACTGCAGGTGAGTTATAAGTAGCACACGCTACGAATGGTAAGTAGTGTGCGCTAGTGGTTTGTAGTAGCGCACGCTAATATTTGATGTAGCGCGCGCTAACGTCGGATCAAGTTGAGTCCAGTGGCTACTGGACTGCATTGGATTAATTCATAGCGCATGCTATGGGTGGTTTTTAGCGTACGCAAATGGTGTAGTAGCACATGCTAAATATTGATTGTAGCGCACGCTACCGTGATCAGATCAGAGGACAGAAGGTTCTGGACTCCAGTACTGGGCATCAGATAATTCGTTAGCGCACGCTAACATTTTGGGGTTAGCGCACGCTAAGTGTATAGCCGTAGCGCACGCTACAAAAAGGTACGTAGCGCGCGCTACCATTTTCGAACAGTGGGTACTGGACTACCCAAAACACCCGTTAGCGCACGCTAAGAACTGGGAATAGCGCGCGCTAAATTGGGATTTCTATAAATAGGACAGTCCAGCCCTTACTTCGTCATTTTCATCTTTCTCTTCATTTCTTCGGCGGTTTTTGGCCGATTCCGGGCGATTTGGAGAGCGTTCTTCGAGGTGTAATCATCAATCATCATCTCCAAGCTTATCATTCGGATTAATCATCATTTCATCATCCCCATCACATCAAATCAAGGTAATAAGCTTCTTGGATCTAGAATTTCGGATTTTGGGTTTTTCCTTCCGTTTTCTTCGTGTAAGCTTGGATTGTGGTTGGAATATGTTAGATATGGATTATCTACCTTGGATAAATGTATTCCTACAGATTTATTGTCGTATATTTCGGATTTCATGGATATTGGGGTTCGATTCAAGAACACTTTAGAGTTGACTTTGATATTTTTGGGGGTTTGCGATTAGATGTTGTCGTTAACTTGAATTGTGGATTCCTATGAGATTATTGATATCATTGAAGTTGTTTTGTTGGTTTGAAATACTCATTTTGGAGTTGGTTTTGATATATTCGAGAAGTGGATATTATCGAGGGATGTGTGTTTGCTAAGTGTTCGTTAGAATACCTCTATGAGATTGGATATTGTTGTATCGACGTTTGAGTCGGTTATAATCGTGTTTGATTCGTATATTGAGCATTGTTGGTAATTGTCATTCAAGGTTGTTCGAGCGACCGACATCTCATTATATGACGTTTGTTCGAGGAAGGATTTTCTTCACCGGTTGTGTAAGTTAATTCTTACTCGGTTAAAAGGATATTCATTCCTTTCGTTGTTGTTCATTCATAATCATAATTCGTTCATAAAGTACTAACCGTATTGAGAATTGTAATTGTCACTTAATCACTTCATTCACGAGGAATGACGGTTCCAATCATTTCATTGAGCTGTCAATCATTTCACTATCATTCATTTCATCTCGGTGAGTCATTCTTGATTTTGATGTCACTTTGTTATCTCGTGGCATTCCGGGTCATACTGGCGTGCCGGTTGGTATGTGTAGGATTTTCATGTCGGGCACATTTAAGTCGTGTGTTGGTTGTTGGCCTCACATTGGACTGTGCACACGAGTCGATTGCTTCGTGAGACTGATTAGGTACAAGACCACACGTGTATTCGATCGATACTCGTTGGTGGCTTGTGCACGGACACATTTCCATCCCGGGCGTAGTGTGGCGCCACCCTTTGATCCGTACCGTTAGTTGATTCATACAGCATGTTTGATTGTGTATGTTTTCAACAAGATTGGGTTATAATCTAACCGATTCATTTTGATCGAACATGTGGTTTATACAGCATATATGATTGTGTTTATTAAACTCTTGAGGATTGTTGTTCTGTGTAACTGACCCCGTTGGGGGATTTTGTTTTCAGGTCGTGGTAGGGCAAAAGCACGGGAATAAAACGTTGTCGGCGAGGAGTCCCAGTGATACTAGTAGGGGGCCCCAGTCCGTTTCAGTTATTCATGTCTTTTCATCTTTATTTCCGCTGCAGATTTCCGTTTGGATATTCATTTTCATTTAATGTTGTATATTTTATCTTCGCATAAAATATACATGTATTCAGTATTCTTCCTGGGTGTATTATACTTAGACTCTTCATCGGAGTACTTGGTAATATGATGTGGTTTGGTACTACATTTACGTTGTATTTCATTCATTTTCACTCGCCTGGTGGGTCCCAGTCGGGGGTCCACGGCACTGTAATATCCGCCTAGTTTGGGGTGTTACAGAGTTGGTATCGGAGCATGGTTTTAAATACTACCTTCCGAGTCATGTCTCGTTTGAAATCATCGTCATCAGACTAGTATCATTGGACTTTCGCGTCCCGTGTGACCTGTGCAAATGCCGAACCCATCAGACCGAAAGAACTGTAAGACTTCTAACGCCATAGTATAATTTCTGGCAATGAGAATCATTCATTCATAAGTCATCAGTTAACAATCCTCAAACATCATTTTCATTTTAATCATGTTGATCATGTTAACTCATTAATCACTCAATTCATTTCATCACTCAGTTATTAATCTTGAGGATCATATCATTAATCTTGTTAACTTGTTCAAGATAACCATTTCAAGAATATCATCAGATAATCATGTCACCTCAGTTAATCATTCATATAATCACTGTGTTAGAGCGTGTATGCTCATTTTCATCATTTCATGACGTAAATTATGATGCGGTACTCATACGATATCTATGATTATCATGCGACCTTCCTACTTCAATATGGAGTGAGCTATCAGGGGATGCACGGGGAGAGGCCGCGGTGCAGGCCGAAACCCGGGAAATAATCGCTCACTGTTGGGAAACCGTAACCAGGACTCTGCTCGATCGGAAGATGTTCGGGTTGATCCACTCACTTTTATGCAGGTCATGATGACCCATATTGAATTGCTTAATCATCATTGCGCCACTCTGGCCAATTTAATTGAGAGAACTCTCCCGTATGAGCCTGCTGCTAAGGAAATTGCTGAGCAACAACCTTCATCTGTCAGCAATAAATCAACACAGCGTAATTAGTCCGAAGGCGGACAGTCAACCTTCAAGAAGCCTCGTGTGGTCCCTAACGTTTCTGAGCGACCTCCTAAGGCGCATAATCGTGCGGGATCTCAGTCCCGAGCGGCCAGTTCGGCCATCACCTGTTTCAACTGTGGAGCGCCGGGCCATTACAGCACTAAGTGTCTGAAACCGTCTATCAAGTGCCATAATTGTGGGATTTTTGGGCATAAGGCCCGTTTTTGCCGAAGGGACCCCAAGCCGACTCCGGCAGCGTCTCAGGCCCCGAAGCAATCAGTGATTCCGAATCAGATTGCTCTGTCAGCGTCGTTTAAGGCGAAGGAAGCGAATAAAGGCGGAGCTCATATTTATCAGACGGGAGCATCCGGTTCAGGGGCCGGTAAGTCTCGGATTCACGAGATGAAGAGGATTGACGATCCGGAGGCCCGAACGATCTCAAGTATACTCGAAATTTTATCTAAACCTGTGTGTACCCTTTTTGATACTGGTGCACCACATTCATTCATTTCCGAATCATGTTTGAATAGACTTCACCTAGACAGTCCTAATAATTGTGGACCTTATATCATTGGTTTACCTAACAGTAGAAGAATTTCTGGAAATCATGAGGTTAAGAACTGACCGAATTAAGCTTAATGACCGCGAGTGGTTGGTGGACCTAATCGTGGTGGATTTACCTAAGGACGATGTAATATTGGGTATTGGTGGGATGGATTGTCATGATACCATTCTCAATGTTCGTAAACGTATGGTCACTATCATTTCCGTCATTGGAGTCGAATGTGTTTTCCAGGGAGGTAATCCCACTTGTTCCGGGAGAGTCATCAACTTGATGAAAGTAGTGAAATTACTCAATCGAGTTGTTCAATCATTCATTGTATCATTGTCATCGATTGGCCGTTCAATCATTCATTGTATCATTGTCATCGATTGGCCGTTCAATCATTCATTGTATCATTGTCATCGATTGGCCATTCTAAGGCAATCGAGGTATTCAATCATACATGATATCATTGTCATAGATTGGCCGTTCTAAGGCAATCGGGTTGTTCAATCATTCATTATATCATTGTCGTCGATTGGCCATTTTAAGGCAATCGAGTCGTTCAATCATTCATAGTATCATTGTTAGCGATTGGCGGTGTTTTCCCAGACGAGCTACCTGGTTTACCTCCACAAAGAGATGTGGAATTCATGATTGAGTTGGAGCTCGGTACGTCCCCAATATCGAAGGCACCGTACCGGATGGCCCCGACCGAAATGTAGGAATTGAAGAATCAATTAGAGGATTTGACCGAGAAGGGTTATATTCGACTGAGTGCGCCCTCGTGGGGAGCACCAGTGTTTTGTCAAGAAGAAGGAGGGTTCGTTCCCGCTTGTGTATTGATTACTGGGAATTGAACCGGGTGATGATCAAGAATAAGTATCCTCTACCCCATATCGATGACCTTTTGGATCGACTTCGGGGAGCTTCAGTATTTTCCAAGATCGACTTAAGATCTGGATATCATCAGTTGCGAATTCGAGAGTCGGATATCGCGAGGATGGCATTTCAAACACGCTATGATCATTACGAATTCGTGGTAATGTCGTTTGGGTTAACCAATGCACCTGCGGTATTCATGGAGTTAATGAATCGGGTTTTCATCGACTATTTGAGTCAGTTCGTGGTTGTCTTCATTGATGATATTTTGATTTATTCTCGTGATTGGGAGGAACACGAGTTTCACCTTCATTAGGTCCTCGACGTGTTGAGACGAGAGCAACTTTTTGGAAAGTTTTCCAAATGTGAGTTCTGGATGTCCGAAGTGACGTTTCCCGGACATGTAATTTCAACAGACGAAGTTCGTGTCGACCCTCAGAAGACGGAGGCTATCCGAGATTGGTTACCTCCGAAGAATGCTAAGGAAATCCGAAGCTTTCTCGGATTAGCCGGTTATTACCGGCGATTTGTGGAAGGATTTTATAAAATCACTCAACCATTGGCAAACCTTTTGTGAAAGGATAAGAAATACACGTGGTCCGACGCGTGTCAGCGGAGTTTGGAAGAACTCAAGAGCCGGTTAATTTCAGCACCTGTCCTTTCTTTACCGCAAGGGACGGAAGGATTTATGGTTTATAGTGATGCGTCCGGACAGGGTCTCGGATGTGTACTCATGCAGAATGGGAAAGTTATTGCTTATGCTTCACGGCAATTGAGACCTTACGAGGTTAATTATCTGACCCACGCCCTGGAGCTAGCAGCCGTGGTGTTCGCGTTGAAGATTTGGCGTCATTATCTTTATGGCGTTACCTTTCAGATATTCACCGATCATAAGAGTCTAAAGTATATATTTACTCAGAAGGAGTTAAATATGCGATAGAGACGGTGGTTGGAACTAATCAAATATTATGATATCGAGATCCTTTACCACCCGAGCAAGGTGAACGTTGTCGCCGACGCCTTGAGTCGTAAGTCCGTTCAGGAGCAGATGCTTGCTCGATTAACAGTTCAGAAGGAACTTTAGCAGGAATTCCTGAGACCCGAGATCGAGGTCTGGTTACATCGAGTACAAGGGAAACTTTGTACGTTGGAGATTTCATCGCCCCTTGAGGAGGGAGAATCAGGGTTCGGACCCATTTTTGTTACGCATTCGAGGGGATGTGACTCAGGGGAAAACCCCCGGGTTTGTGGTCCACGAGGATGGACTTTTGCGTTTTAAGAATCGGTTGTACGTACCGGCGAATGACGAGTTGAAAAACTCGATTTTGAGAGAAGCTCATGCTACCCCTTATTTCGTTCATCTGGGATCTAGCAAGGTGTATAAAGACTTAAAGCAAAATTACTGGTGGAGTAATATGAAGCGAGAAGTCGCAGAATTTATTTCGAGATGTTTGACCTGTCAGCAAGTCAAGATAGAACATCAGCGACCGACGGGTATGCTGAAACCTCTCCCTATTCTAGAGTGGAAGTGGGAGGATATTTCAATGGACTTCATCACGAGTTTACCGACGAGTTGTCGTGGCATAAATACAATCTGGGTAATTGTGGATCGCTTAACTAAATTAGCTCATTTCATTGAGATTAAGGATACGTGGGGTCCCGAGAGACTGGCCCAGTTGTTCATCAAGGAGATAATGAGATTTCATGGTACTCCTAAGAGTATTGTTTCTGATCGTGACGGGCGATTCGTGTCTCGTTTTTGGAAATTAGTTCATCATGCCATGGGAACTCAGCTTAATCTCAGTACATCTTTTCATCCTCAGTCCGACGGATAATCAGAGAGGACTATTCAGACTTTGGAGGACATGTTGAGGGCATGTGTTCTCGATTGGAAAGATGATTGGGAAGCCCAACAACCGTTGATCGAGTTCACGTATAATAATAGTTGGCATGCTTCGTTTAAGATGGCACCTTACGAGGCCTTGTACGGACGTCGTTGTCGATCACCTTTATGTTGGGATGACTTATCTGAAGCAATCGGCACCGATCCCGATTTGCTTATAGCCGCCCGTGAGAAGGTAGCTTTGATCAGAAGTCATTTGTTGACCGCTCAGAGTCAGCAGAAATCTTATGCAGATAATCGTCGTCGACCATTAGAGTTCGAGATAGGTGACCTTGTTTTGGTCAAGATATCCTCGAGTCGTGGTATCTTCCGTTTTGGGAAGAGGGGGAAGTTGAGTTCGAGATTCATTGGACCGTTTGAGATTTTGGATCGAGTAGGCGGGTTAGCTTATCGATTGGCCCTACCTCCGGCGTTGATCCGAATTCATAATGTGTTTCACGTCTCTCAGTTACGGAAGTATGTTGCCGACCCAAGCCACATACTTCAGTTTGATGAAATCGAGATCGCAGATGATCATTCGTATGTGGAGCGCCCCATACGGGTCTTAGAGTGGCGAATCAAACAGTTGAGGAACAAGACGATTCCTTTGGTGAAAATTCAGTGGTCTAGACATGGAGTCGAAGAGGCTACTTGGGAAACCGAGGATAGTATGCGGGAGAGTCATCCCGAGTTGTTTGACCCTTAGTTTCGGGGACGAAACTCTTTTAAGGGGGGGTGTATGTAATACCCGGTTGTAATTCAGTCATTATCATTCAGTATTCATCATTCAGTATTTGTCACTCAGTAATTTTCACTCGTTAATGATCATTCATCATTCATTTCATTCATTGTATTCACCGTTCAGAGTATATTAGTATCGCATATCAGTTTTATTCATCATTCAACCCGGTTAGATAGTCGGGCCGAGCGTATCATCATTGTCATCTTCATTGTGGGCTGTGTGTGTGGAGTAGCGCACGCTACGTACTCTCTTTAGCGCACGCTAATTGAGTACAGGTAGCGCACGCTACCACTCAGCATTAGCGCACGCTAATGTCGTCTGCCGATCCGTAAGGCACCGACTGCAGTGAGCAGGCAGCGCACGCTACGAATGGTAAGTAGCGCACGCTAGTGGTTTGTAGTAGCGCACGCTAATATTTGATGTAGCGCGCGCTAACGTCGGATCAGGTTGAGTCCAGTGGCTACTAGACTGCATTGGATTAATTCATAGCGCACGCTATGGGTGGTTTTTAGCATACGCAAACGGTGTTGTAGCACACGCTAAATATTGATTGTAGCACACGCTAAATATTGATTGTAGCGCACGCTACCACGATCAGATCAGAGGACAGAAGGTTCTGGACTCCAGTACTGGGCATCAGATAATTCGTTAGCGCACGCTAACATTTTGGGGTTAGCACACGCTAAGTGTATAGCCGTAGCGCACGCTACAAAAAGGTACGTAGCGCGTGCTACCATTTTCGAACAGTGGGT
Source organism: Orobanche coerulescens (assembly GCA_033398695.1). NCBI lineage: Eukaryota > Viridiplantae > Streptophyta > Magnoliopsida > Lamiales > Orobanchaceae > Orobanche > Orobanche coerulescens. The sequence continues at coordinate 101,642,081 of CM065813.1, read as the reverse complement.
ACTGGACTACCCAAAACACCCATTAGCGCACGCTAAGAACTGGGAATAGCGCGCGCTAAATTGGGATTTCTATAAATAGGACAGTCCAGCCCTTACTTCGTCATTTTCATCTTTCTCTTCGTTTCTTCGGCAGTTTTGGGCGATTCCGTGCGATTTGGAGAGCGTTCTTCTAGGTGTAATTATCAATCATCATCTTCAAGCTTATCATTCGGATTAATCATCATTTCATCATCCCCATCACATCAAATCAAGGTAATAAGCTTCTTGGATCTAGAATTTCGGATTTTGGGTTTTTCCTTCCGTTTTCTTCGTGTAAGCTTGGATTGTGGTTGGAATATGTTAGATATGGATTATCTACCTTGGATAAATGTATTCCTATGGATTTATTGTCGTATATTTCGGATTTCATGAATATTGGGGTTCGATTCAAGAACACTTTAGAGTTGACTTTGATATTTTTGGGGGTTTGCGATTAGATGTTGTCGTTAACTCGAATTGTGGATTCCTATGAGATTATTGATATCATTGAAGTTGTTTTGTTGGTTTGAAATACTCATTTTGGAGTTGGTTTTGATATATTCGAGAATTGGATATTATCGAGGGATGTGTGTTTGCTAAGTGTTCGTTAGAATACCTCTATGAGTTTGGATATTGTTGTATCGACGTTTGAGTCAGTTATAATCGTGTCTGATTCGTATATTGAGCATTGTTGGTAATTGTCATTCAAGGTTGTTCGAGCTACCGACATCTCATTATATGACGTTTGTTCGAGGAAGGATTTTCTTCACCGGTTGTGTAAATTAATTCTTACTCGGTTAAAAGGATATTCATTCCTTTCGTTGTTGTTCATTCATAATCATAATTCATTCATAAAGTACTAACCGTATTGAGAATTATAATTGTCACTTAATCACTTCATTCACGAGGAACGACGGTTCCAATCATTTCATTGAGCTGTCAATCATTTCACTATCATTCATTTCATCTCGGTGAGTCATTATTGATTTCGATGTCACTTTGTTATCTCGTGGCATTCTGGGTCATACTGGCGTGCCGGTTGGTATGTGTAGGATTTTCATGTCGGGCACATTTAAGTCGTGTATTGGTTGTTGGCCTCACATTGGACTGTGCACACGAGTCGATTGCTTCGTGAGACTGATTAGGTACAAGACCACACATGTATTCGATCGATACTCGTTGGTGGCTTGTGCACGGACACATTTCCATCCAAGGCGTAGTGTGGCACCACCCTTTGAGCCGTACCGTTACTTGATTCATACAGCATGTTTGATTGCGTATGTTTTCAACAAGATTGGGTTATAATCTAACCGATTCATTTTGATCGAACTTGTGGTTTATACAGCATATATGATTGTGTTTATTCAACTCTTGAGGATTGTTGTTCTGTGTAACTGACCCCGTTGGGGGATTTTGTTTTCAGGTCGTGGCAAGGCAAAAGCACGGGAATAGAACGTTGTCGGCGAGGAGTCCCAGTGATACTAGTAGGGGGGCCCAGTCCGTTTTAGTTATTCATGTCTTTTCATCTTTATTTCCGCTGCAGGTTTCCGTTTGGATATTCATTTTCATTTAATATTGTATATTTTATCTTCACATAAAATATACATGTATTCAGTATTCATCCTGGGTGTATTATAATTAGACTCCTCATCGGAGTACTTGGTAATATGATGTTGTTCGGTACTACATTTACGTTGTATTTCATTCATTTTCACTCGCCTGGTGGATCCCAGTCGGGGGTCCACGGCACTGTAATATCCGCCTAGTTTGGGGTGTTACATGTAAGCCGAATATTCTTTGTATCATCGAGCCCTTCACTACTTCTGCTCGTTCGGACCTTTTTCTCTGGCGTTCAGGTGGTCTTTCTCTTCTTGCCGAGAATCAGCGGGGGAACCGGGACCCTGTCATTTGGGTGCTCTGCTCCCTCAACATATCTAATTGCCAAGTCATCCATGTCTCTGATCAGGTTATCATCATGGACATCTCTTTTAATGGATGGGACTTTCGGGCGTCTGTTGTTCACGGTGCTCACAACTATATTGGTCGCAGGATCTTTGGGAGGATATCCTGAGCTTCCTTCACCGTAAACTTTTAGTTTTCGGAGATTTTAATGCCGTCATTGGGGAACATGAGCTTCGCAGTCTTCATGTTCCCAATGCTACTTCTTGACGGGAGTTCAGTCAATTTATTGATGAGGCCTTGCTTGTCGGCATCCCATTTACTGGTCATCGGTTTTACTTGAAGAGGAAGGGTTCACGATGATTCTCATGTTGAGACCCGTATTGATCGGTTTTTGGCCACCCCCGATTTTATCAATCACTAGGTTTCCACAAAATATCATGTTTTTCCTAGGACCTGCTCTGATCACCACCCGATCTGGATCACCTCCGCTTTGGGTAATACTTCTTTTCCCAGACCTTTCCATTTTCAACGTATGTGGACTACTGATAATTCATTTATTGATGTTATTCGGAACTCTTGGAATCTTAATTGTGGGAACCGGTCTCCTTGGGACTTGGTTTTGTACAAGCTTAAAAGACTGCATCGTACCCTCAAGCATTGGAATTTTTCGTCTTTCGGTGATATTTTCACTAAAAAAAGTCATCTTTTGGATCAAATTGGTGAGATTCAGTCTCTCATTAATGCGGATGGGTATACCGACGAGCTCTTCTGTCAGGAGATCGAAACAACTACGGTTTGAAGGACATCCTTAAAGAGAGTCTTTTCTTCCAACAAAGGAGTAGGACTAACTGGCTTAAGGATGGTGATCGGAATACTGCCTTTTTCCATAGGACATTTAAGATGAGGAATAATCGTCTTCAGCTCTCCTCTCTCCTTATTGACGGTGATCTTTTTCATGACCCGTCTACCATCTCGAACCACATTGTGAATTTTTATCAGCACCTTTTCGAAGGCCATCCGATTGTTACTAACTGGGCCACTGGTTTCTCTCTTCCTAAGGTTTCTCATCAGCATAACTCCATCCTTATCGCTATTCCTTTAATGCCCGGATAAATGGTGTATTTACCTTGTACTCGACCTTGTGTGATCTCGACTTCATGATGTTATAAATCGTAGATTGGTTTCCCGTATTTGTGCCCTTATGTTTTTATATATCTTCAACATTTCATGCATGATTCTGCACGTACTTACGTACGCTATCAGGCGTCCATAACGTACGCTAAAGATTCAGTATTACGTACATTATATGGTGTTCTTAATGTACGTAAGCTAAGTCAACCTGGGTTCGGATAAGGGTCGGCGTGTGGGGGCCGAGGAAGGGGCCGGGGAAGATTCGTGTGATTTCCGCATGAACCTGGACATAGGTGTTACGTACGCTATGGTGCATGTTTTACGTACGCTAAGGACATGGATATTACGTACGTAAATCCCGTGTGATTACATACGTAAGGAAATGGCGAAATCAAACCAGTGAACTCTGGTCAGACGATTACGTACGCTAAGGCTAGGGTATAACGTACGTTAAGTTTGTTACGTACGTAAGGGTTATTGCATAACGTACGTAATGCCCTGAAATCTATTTATAGAACCCGACCCTCACTTCATTTCCCACTCTTGCCTTAGCCGATTTTTGTGTTCTTGAGTCTATCCTTCACCTCATATCCCTCATATCATCATCTACATCCGATTTTGGGAAGCCTAGACCGTGTGATTTGGTGGTCAAGCTTCCTGTGAAGAGTTTATTGAAGATCTTCTTTATTCCTACATCTCTTAAGGTATGTTACGATTCACCAAGCTAGAATTTACATTCTTAACTATACTTTGAGCTTGTTTGGAAATCATTGGATTAGTTAAATGACCTTTTGAGTCCAGCACCATATTTTGGAGTTTAGAACCGGATTATACCTTGTCTTTCTTCCGTTACTTAGAGTATTGATCTAGCCTCGGTGGATGAAAACCTTAACATGTAGTATCCTTAATTCGTGGGAGTAATAAGCATGATTTCCGCTAGATTTTCTGAACCCTTTTTATGTTCCATTGGAGTAATTCATGTATGTTAGAAGAATTTGTTATGACAATGTTCTCCATGTTCTTGAGGGTAATATATCGACCAAGTCCTTGAACTCAAACCGAATCACTATAGTGTCGTTTTCCTTGCGTAATATTCGAGCATGCTTGTCGTCTTGAGTAATATTGGGGGTAGAATCATAATAGCCGATCATATGAGGATTTAGTATTCATTTCCTTAATTAAAACACGAAACCTTCAATACCTTGTAAAACAGTGAACTTTTAAAACAACGGTACTTCACCTTCGAAATGATCGTTCAGCCCTCATGAAGTGCCTGATCGTTTCCGGTTCAGTTCTTACCTAGTGTTCTAACCGTGAACCAACCTAGCGTCACTACTTTACGATCATAATATAAGTATTCGGTGATCGTATGTTTGTATCGAGTGGTATGTTAAGTTCCTTGTATCTCTTTTTGAACAAGGTCCGAGCCTTGCATAGGGGTCGATCGTGGGGCGGTGACATACGGACGCGTGACATTTGTTGGAGTATTTAATTCTTGCCATTTTCGAGGCAAGTATCATATGTTGAGTTTGATTTATATTGGAACTTTGATCATGCATATGGTTTTGTTCATGTTGTCGAATATGAGATTTATTTCTGTAAATTCTCGTGGTATTCGTTGTTAATTGTTTGTATTGATGAAAATATTGAAATGCATATATGTATGCATAATTGATTGGTTTATGGTATAAATGATCCGAGGGGGTCATGAGGATCTATGCTGAGGGCGCTGGATCGCTGGACGGGTTTTCCACCATGCGTTGGTCCGACGGGATCATCATGGGGATCTATACTAAGGGCACTGGATCGCTGGATTACCCTGTATTGTGTTGATGGAATCGTGAGGATTCACATCATTGGATTCCGATGACAGAAGTCCGTTTTGCATGATTTATGATTCACTAATGATTTATGTATTATGATACTTGTACTAGCATTGTTTTTCTAACCCCTTTGGGGGTGGACATTGTTTTGATGTTCAGGTAGCCGAGGAGTGGGGAAGCAACCACAGTACCGACAGGACGATGAAATGGCTCAGTGATGTGGTTGATGTTTATTGTTATATTGTCTTCTTGGTTCACTTTAGTACTCGAGTTCATATGTTTTAATAATGTCAATTTCGATATGGTTATATAAGTTAACTCTTTGAATTAGTTGAACCAGTTCTGTATTTTGAACTTCAGTTGTAAGGTTGAATTATATTTACAATTTTTTATTTAGCCTTGTAAATCCTTACTCAAAGGGTTTACGTCGCTGTAATTATTCCGAATATCTCGGGGTGTTACAGAATATGGTATCGGAGCTAAGATTCATGGATATCTTGGCAGTCGGGTTAGTTGGGTATGTTTACGTTATTTGATTATTGGTCGTTTGTAACATCACTGCTGAGCCAGCATCGTCGTGTGGACCGTGGTTGTAAGTTTCCTAATCTTAATTACTACCGTTTTATTTAATTCATGTTTTGTGAACATTGATGGACTTTCTTTTAGAAAGTTTGCCCTGGATATTGAGTATTTGTGTTTACAGTATGTTGAGAGGAGGTCGTGGACGCGGATGTGGCCGTGGACGCGGACGCGGAAATATGAGACAGGAGGATTCGGCGTCTACCCCGGAGGTATCTGCTAGTCGAACCGATTCCCATTCTGGAGGACAGCAGGGATCGGCAAATAATAATGCAGATCCTAATGTGCTGGGAGTGCTTCAGCAGGTGGTTGCTCAGATAAACCAGTTTGCTCAAGTTGTTGATCGCATGCAGACGGCGATGGGACAGCAGCATAATGTGGATAATCGGGGAGACAAATGGCTTACTGAGGTGGTCAAATTGCACCCTCCGAAATTTGACGGTTCTGCTGAGACGCTTTCTTGGGGTCTCTGGCTGAAGGAGTAAGAGAAGATTTTTGTGGGGATTAACTGTCCCAACGACAGAAAGGTTCCGGTCGCCCAGTATCTTCTGACGGGGGAGGCTTTCGATTGGTGAGAGGCCATTCGACCTGAGGAGCATAATGTTGACTAGATGGAGTTCAAATTAATGATGGAAGCGCAGTATTGTCCTCGCCCAGTTAGGGAGGCCCGAGTCCGGGAGTTTTTCGCACCACAAAATTCAGAAGCATCTGTGACAGACGTGATTAAGACTTTTAATCACCAGTTGACTTATGTGCGCCACTTGGTTAGGACCGAGGCAGAGAGGATTTTTCATTTTGACATGCGAATGAAGCCGGAGATTCAGCAATATATGTCCGGATTTGAATGCACCACCCTGCGACAGTATCAGGACAAGGCGCTGGCCTATGATATGAAAGAGGCAGCAGTCGATAAATCAACGGAAGCAAAGAAGCAGAAAGTGTGTGGCAACTTCACGGAGAATAAGAGTAGTGGGCCTCGCAGGGGCCAGTCCTCTTTTCATTCATCCAGGAGGCCTCCGCATCCTTCTCGAGGTGGAAAGAAGTTCCGGCAGACTGCCGTTTGCACGCAGGAAGAATTGTTATAATTGTGGCAAAGCGGGGCATGTTCGACGTGACTGTTTCGCGCCTGCTGTGACCTGTTTCGAGTGTGGACAGGAAGGGCATCGTGCAACATTTTGTGGAAATGCGACTCGATCTTTTGGTACTCGCACTCCTGTACCGGTTCCGAAGGACACGAGTGTAAACCAGACGCAACAAAGTGGTTTCCAGCAGCAGAATGCTGGGAAAAGAGAGGCATCCAGCGCTGGGTCCGTTCCTCCGTGTATTTACGAGATGAAGAAGTCAGACAATCAGAACACGGTTGTTGCATCAGGTATGATTCAGATCCTTTTGCAACTAGTTAGTGTCTTGTTCGATTCAGGAGCTACGCATTCTTTCATATCTTTGAACTGTGTTAATCGTTTGAAAATCTCGTGCTTGTATGATTGTGAAACTTATGTTGTGGGATTACCGAGCGGAGAGAAACTTGTGGGAACCCTAGAAACTAGAGATTTTCCAGTGACTATAGGAGGGAGAGATTGGCTATCAAATCTTATTGTAGTCGACATCCTTGGTGACAATTTGATTCTCGGAGATGATTGGCTCAATCGTTATGGAGCTATTTTGAATTACCGAAAGAGAGTCATTTCTATCATTTCCGATGACGGGTCTGAACATTTATTTAAGGGGTGGAGACCGGGAAGCTCAGGAAAATTAATCAAAGCGATGAAAGCAGCGAGATTGCTAAAGCAGGGTTGTTACGGATACTGGTGTTATGCCATGAAGAAAGAAGGAGTAGAGCTCTCATCTATTCCAGTTGTGAATGAATTCTCAGATGTATTCCCTGACGAACTACCTGGATTACCTCCGCAGAGAGAAATGGAGTTCACTATCGAATTAGATCCTGGAGCTGCTCCTATTTCCAGAGCACCATATCGTATGGCGCCCACTGAGATGTATGAACTAAAGAAGCAACTGGAAGAATTATTGCAGAAAGGTTACATTCAACCTAGCGTTTCTCCTTGGGGAGCACCCGTTCTCTTTGTCCGGAAGAAAGATGGATCCCTCCGATTATGTATTGATTATAGGGAATTAAGCAAAGTGACGATCAAGAACAAGTATCCGATACCTCGAATCGACGACTTGTTTGATCAATTGTAAGGGGCAAGTGTATTCTCAAAGATTGACTTGCGATCAGGATACCATCAGTTGAGAATTGAGAAATCGGATATACCGAAGTCTGCTTTCAGATCCCGGTACGGGCATTATGAATTTGTAGTGATGCCATTTGGACTTACCAATGCTCTTGCGGTATTTATGCAATTGATAAATCGGGTATTCTTAGAATACTTGGATAAATTTGTGGTCGTCTTCATCGATGACATATTGATATATTCGAAAGACACAGAGGAGCTCGCTGAGCATTTGTGTGTGGTTTTGAGCATCTTGAGGAAGGAACAGCTGTATGCAAAGCTTTCCAAATGCGAGTTCTGACTTAGGGAAGTATCTTTCCTTGGGCATGTGATATCAGCTGACGGAGTTCAGGTGGACCCGAAGAAAGTCGAAGCAATCTTGGAATGGGAAGCTCCTAATAACGTGAAAGAAGTCCGGAGTTTCTTAGGACTTGCCGGATATTATCGCCGTTTTGTTGAGGGATTTTCCAAAATTGCTCGTCCTCTCACTCAGCTGTTACAGAAAACTCAAAAGTTCACGTGGGATGAGAAATGCCAGGCTGGTTTTGATGAACTTAAGAAGAGACTGACGATAACACCTATATTAGCGTTACCAGATGGGACGGATGGATTCATGGTATACAGCGATGCTTCAAATCAGGGTCTGGGATGTGTGTTGATGCAGAGGGATAAGGTGATCGCCTATGCTTCTCGGCAGCTGAAACCGTACGAAGTTAATTACCCGACTCATGATCTGGAGCTAGCAGCTGTGGTCTTTGCTCTGAAAATTTGGCGACATTACTTATACGGCACTCGTTGTCAGATCTTCACCGATCACAAGAGCCTCAAATATATTTTCAGTCAGAAGGAATTAAATATGAGGCAGAGAAGGTGGCTGGAATTGATCAAGGATTACGATTTGGAAATCCTTTATCATCCAGGCAAAGCAAACGTGGTAGCTGATGCACTAAGCCGAAAACCTGTTTCTCTTCGAGTATTGGAAGCGTTTACATCCCAAACCAACATTCAACGACAGCTAATCCGTGAAGGAATTGAAGTGTGGTCGCAAGGATTACAAGGGCAATTGTGTGTGATGGAACTAACTTCGTCGTTGGTTGAAGAAGTCAAATCTAAGCAGTTGGATGACTCTCTGATTCTTCGATTGTGTGACGAAGTGAACAAAAGGAAAGCCCCAGGATTCGTGGTACAAGATGATGGAGTTCTGATATTTCAGAATCGACTTTGCGTTCCCAATGATGATGGTCTGAGACAGACAATTCTGAAAGAAGCTCACAGCGCGCCCTATTCTATTCACCCGGGCAGTAGTAAGATGTATAAGGATCTAAAACAAAACTTCTGGTGGGGAAACATGAAGAAAGACGTAGCAGAGTACGTTTAGTGTTTGACTTGTCAGCAGGTTAAGATTAAACATCAGCGACCTGCCGGAATGTTAAAACCGCTTCCGATTCCTGAGTGGAAGTGGGAGGATATCTCGATGGATTTCATCACCAATATTCCAAGGACCAAGACGGGAATGAACATGATTTAGGTTATAGTTGATCAACTAACCAAGTCGGCTCATTTCCTAGGAATTAAAGACACTTGGGGACCCGAGAGATTGGCGCGAGTATTTATTGCAGAGATAGTCAGATTGCATGGGACGCCGAAGACCATTATTTTAGATCGAGATAGCCGTTTCGTGTCGCACTTCTGGAAGGCAGTTCACAGGGCTTTGGGGACCGAGCTAAACTTTAGCACGTCTTATCATCCTCAGACGGACGGTCAGTCCGAAAGGACTATACAAACAGTACAAGACATGCTTAGAGCTTGTGCTTTGGATTGGTCAACTGATTGGGAAGTCCATTTGCCATTGATTGAATTCACCTACAATAATAGTTGGCATGCTTCTATTAAGATGGCACCGTTTGAAGCTTTGTACGGGAGAAGATGTCGATCACCCCTGTGCTGGGATGATTCTTCGGATTTGATCGGGACGGAACCGGAATTAATAGTTCAGACTCAAGAGAAGATAGCTTTGATTCAGGAAAGACTGTTGACTGCCCAGAGTCGACAGAAGTCTTATGCAGATGTACGTCGTCGCCCTCTATAGTTCGACATTGGGGACCACGTACTATTGAAGGTGTCTCCTACACGAGGGATTTTCCGTTTTGGGAGGGAAGGCAAGCTAAGTCCGAGATATATCGGACCATTTGAGATCCTTGAGAGAGTTGGGGATTTAGCATACAGGTTGGCCTTACCGCCATCGCTGAGTCACGTTCACAGTGTGTTTCACGTATCCCAATTGCGGAAGTATGTACCATATCCCAATCATATTATTGATTTCGACGAGATCGAGATAGCTAATGACGGCACCTTCGAAGAGAAACCAATCAAGATACTCGAGAGTCAAATCAAGCAGTTGAGGAATAAACCGATCTCCTTGGTAAAAGTTCAGTGGTCTCGACATGGAGTTGAAGAAGCAACTTGGGAGATGGAGGAGAGTATGAAGTCGAGATACCCAGAATTATTTTTGTTTTAAGTTTCGGGCCGAAATTTCTTTTTAGAGGGGTAGTATGTAATGCCCGGATAAATGGTGTATTTACCTTGTACTCGACCTTGTGTGATCTCGACTTCATGATGTTATAAATCGTAGATTGGTTTCCCGTATTTGTGCCCTTATGTTTTTATATACCTTCAACATTTCATGCATGATTCTGCACGTACTTACGTACGCTATCAGGCGTCCATAACGTACGCTAAATATTCAGTATTATGTACGTTATATGCTGTTCTTAACATACGTAAGCTAAGTCAACCTGGGTTCAGATAAGGGTCGGCGTGTGGGGGCCGGGGAAGATTCATGTGATTTCCGCGTGAACCTGGACATAGGTGTTACGTACGCTATGGTGCATGTTTTACGTACGCTAAGGACATGGATATTACGTACGTAAATCCCGTGTGATTACGTACGTAAGGAAATGGCGAAATCAGACCTGTGAACTCTGGTCAGACGATCACGTACGCTAAGGCTAGGGTATAATGTACGTTAAGTTTGTTACGTACGTACGGGTGATTGCATAACGTACGTAATGCCGAAAAATCTATTTATAGAACCCGACCCTCACTTCATTTCCCACTCTTGCCTTAGCCGATTTTTTTGTTCTTGAGACTATCCTTCACCTCATATCCCTCATATCATCATCTACATCCGATTTTGGGAAGCCTAGACCGTGTGATTTGGTGATCAAGCTTCCGGTGAAGAGTTTATTGAAGATCTTCTTTATTCTTACATCTCTTAAGGTATGTTACGATTCACCAAGCTACAATTTACATTCTTAACTATACTTTGAGCTTGTTTGGAAATCATTGGATTAGTTAAATGACCTTTTGAGTCCAGCACCATATTTTAGAGTTTAGAACCCGATTATACCTTGTGTTTCTTCCGTTACTTAGAGTATTGATTTAGCCTCGGTGGATGAAAACCTTAACATGTAGTATCCTTAATTCGTGAGAGTAATAAGCATGATTTCCGCTAGATTTTCTGAACCCTTTTTATGTTCCATTGTAGTAATTCATGTATGTTAGAAGAATTTGTTATGACAATGTTCTCCATGTTCTTGAGGGTAATATATCGACCAAGTCCTTGAACTCAAACCGAATCACTGTAGTGTCGTTTTCCTTGCGTAATATTTGAGCATGCTTGTCGTCTTGAGTAATATTGGGGGTAGAATCATAATAGCCGATCATATGAGGATTTGGCATTCATTTCCTTAATTAAAACACGAAACCTTCAATACCTTGTAAAACAGTGAACTTTTAAAACAATGGTACTTCACCTTCGAAATGATCGTTCAGCCCTCATGAAGTGCCTGATCGTTTCCGGTTCAGTTCTTACCTAGTGTTCTAACCGTGAACCAACCTAGCGTCACTACTTTACGATCATAATATAAGTATTCGGTGATCGTATGTTAGTATCGAGTGGTATGTTAAGTTCCTTGTATCTCTTTTTGAACAAGGTCCGAGCCTTGCATAGGGGTCGATCGTGGGGCGGTGACATACGGACGTGTGACGTTTGTTGGAGTATTTCATTCTTGCCATTTTCGAGGCAAGTATCATATGTTGGGTTTGATTTATATTGGAACTTTGATCATGCATATGGTTTTGTTCATGTTGTCGAATATGAGATTTATTTCTGTAAATTCTCGTGGTATTCGTTGTTAATCGTTCGTATTGATGAAAATATTGAAATGCATATATGTATGCATAATTGATTGGTTTATGGTATAAATGATCCGAGGGGGTCATGAGGATCTATGCTGAGGGCGCTGGATCGCTGGACGGGTTTTCCACCATGCGTTGGTCCGACGGGATCATCATGGGGATCTATACCAAGGGCGCTGGATCGCTGGATTACCCTGTATTGTGTTGATGGAATCGTGAGGATTCACATCGTTGGATTCCGATGACAGAATTCCGTTTTGCATGATTTATGATTCACTGATGATTTATGTATTATGATACTTGTACTAGCATTATTTTGTTAACCCCTTCGGGGGTGGACATTGTTTTGATGTTCAGGTAGCCGAGGAGCGGGGAAGCAACCACAGTACCGACATGACGATGAAATGGCTCAGTGATGTGGTTGATGTTTATTGTTATATTGTCTTCTTGGTTCACTTTAGTACTCGAGTACGTGTGTTTTAATAATGTCAATTTCGATATGGTTGTATAAGTTAAATCTTTGAATTAGTTGAACCAGTTCTGTATTTTGAACTTCAGTTGTAAGGTTGAATTATATTTACATTTTTTTATTTAGCCTTGTAAATCCTTACTCAAAGGGTTTACGGCGCTGTAATTATTCCGAATATCTCGGGGTGTTACAATTCCCCATTCCGAGGAAATTCGTTCTACAGTTTTCCATATGGAGCCCTATAGTGCCCCTGAGCCTGACGGCTTTACTGGATTATTTTATCATTTCTCTTGGGAGGTCATTGGTACCGATATTGGGGCGGCTATTCAGCAATTTTTCATTGACGGTGATCTTCCGACGGGTCTTAACTCTAGCTTAGTAGCACTCATTCCTAAAGTCAAAAGGGCCATCTCTATTGAGCAATTCAGGCCCATTGTCTTAAGTAACTTTATCTTTAAGATTATTACTAAAATCCTCACGGCCAGACTTTCTAGTTTTATTCATGAGATCATCAGCCCCCATCAGTTTGGTTTTATTCCGGGTCGGCGCATCCACGATTGTATATCTATAGCTTCGGAATGCGTTAATTGTTTGAATCGCCGCGCGTTCGGCGGTAACATGTCTATTAAAATTGACATTCGTAAAGCTTTTGACACTCTCTGCTGGGAGTTCTTATTGGATGTTCTTCACAGTTTTGGTTTTCACGACCAGTTTGTTGCTTGGGTTCCCACAATTCTTCACTCAGCGAAGCTTTCCATTCTTATAAATGGCGCTCCTACAGGTTACTTTGCGTGCAGTCAAGGGGTTCAGCAGGGTGATCCCATGTCCCCTCTTTTATTTTGTATTGCTGAGGAGATGCTCGGTATCATGCTATCCAATGCGGTTCGGACTACTCTCCTTAAGCCTATTTTTGGGGGCCATAAGATTGTCTATCCATCTCACCTTCTTTATGCGGATGATGCTATCGTGTTTGGTCGTGCCTCTACATATAATGTCAATGCCTTATCGAAGATTCTTGATGATTACTCTGCTATCTCGGGCCAGGCTATGAATCATAATAAATCTAAGGTTTTTTCGGTTCACATGTTCCTATCCACACCAAACGGACCATTCTGTGCATCCTTGGCATGCGCGAAGGATCACTCCCTTTCAATTACCTCAGGGTTTCGTTATTCTGTGGCATACCCCGTCTAATCCATATTGCCCCGGTCATTGACAAAATTATTAGTAAATTCTCTGCTTGGAAAGGATCCTCTCTCTCAATGGCTGGTCGTATTTGCTTAGTTAACTCTGTCATCATGAGCTCCTCCATTCACTCTATAATGATATATAGTTGTCCGATCAAATTGATAAACAAATTAGATTCGGCGGCCAGAAATTTTATTTGGCCGGGGGACATTAATCACAAGAACGCGCATGTACTGTGGCATGGATCAGAGTTTGTTCCCCTTTAGAGGAGGGAGGTCTTGGGTTGAGGCCTCTTCGTACGATGAATGAATCCTCTTTGTTCCATTTGGCCTGGGTTATTCTGCAGGAGGATTCCTTTTATGGACAGTTCCTTCGTCAGAGGTTTCTCAGAAGTAATTTGGATACTCGCAACTCTATCTTCAGGGGGGTTCGTAATCATATTCCCCGTCTTCTTAACACTTCCAGTTGGGTTATTGGGAATGGTCAGAATATTAATTTTTGGTGGGACAACTGGCTGGGTTATATTATTGGTGATCGTTTGGGTATTCCTCAGCATCTCAGAAGTACCTTCTCTGACACCATCAGTGATTTTTACTATGACAGGACCTGGCATCTTACCCTCGATTTCATGGAGAGGTGTCGTGATGTTGCTTTAGAATGTCGTCTATGCCCTCTCTGACTTTGAAGGAAAATATGAGCGGGTTTGGGCTAAATCGGTGCACATCAATGTTACCTTTCAAATCGATTATTGGCACCTTCGCCACAACCTTCCTAAGGTGAGCTGGGGGAAATTGATTTGGCACAGATTAACCCCCGTTCGTCATTCTCTCACGGTCTGGAAGGCTATTCACAACAGGATGCCTGTTTTTGATCTTCTTCATTTCAGGGGTTTCATTGGTCCTTTGGTATGCCTTTTCTGTCTCTCTGCCCCTGAATCGATTGACCACATTTTCACTGAGTGCGTTGTTATCCGACAGTTCTGGGACTATATTAAGCGGGGCTTCTTAAACTCTTTAGAATTGAATGCTGGGTTCGGACACTTCATCTTTCGAGCTATGGATATTAGATTCAGTCAACAGATCTCTACTCTCTGGAGATTCACTATTATTACTGCCGTTTGGGCTATCTGGCATATTCGCTGTGATGTTTTATATAATGATGCTAAATTTTCTATCATATCTCTTCATTCTATAGTTTGGTCTCTTCTCAGAAGATTATGATACAAACCTTCAACAAATAAAACTTTATTAATAGACGGAGAAGGTTCCTTACCGACCTTACCGGTGCCCTTAATCTTCCCTTTTTTGTTGTCACCAAAGGTTACATGTCCTTGTTCTTGATATTCGAGTTCTTCGAATAGGTCTTTGGTGCCACACATGTGCCTCGAACAACCACTCTCTATGTACCACTTGCTTTTCTTTGAATATGGTACCTGCAAAATTAGTTGGTTGTGGTTGTTTTGGTACCGAAGCCCTTTTGGGTCCTCCATAGTTAACAATACCAATGGCATTCGGGACAATCGTTCCTTTAGGAACATAAATTTGTCGAACCTTTATAGTTCTCAATTTTGAACGAGCTTTGTCATGATGATTTCATTGATTAGGAGGAGTTTTTGAATTTTCGATTTTTGTACTTTTTATCTTGTCAGGATTTATAAGGGATTGTTCTCTCTTAAATGGATCAAAACCGAGACCATGTTTAGACAAAGGATATTTTTGAATAGATAAGAGTTTTTCAAACTTCTCATTTCCAAGAGTAAATTTATTCATTATATATCTCAACTCTTTTTGAGTGTTAGACAATTCGATTTTCAAAATATTTTCTTTCTCAAGGCACGAGGTATGGTCTATTTCAACGATTTTGCCTTTATTTTGAAATTTTTAGTTTTCGAGTTCTAACGCCTTTATTTTTCTTTTTAAAGACATATTTAATTTAACTATTTCATCGTATTCCACGTTCAATGACTCAAAGGCATTTAATAATTCATTGTCATGATGTGTTTCTTGAGAATCGCAAAAATCAAATAAATCATAATCATCATTTGGTTTAGTGGGTACCTCGATATCATTTTCCGAATCAAGTGCCATAAATGCGAGATTTTCATCTAATGATCTTTCGATTTCTTCCTCGTCGTCACTCCAAGAAGCGATTAGGACTTCCTTCTTTTTTAATCTTTGTTTTGAGGTTTGAAGGTAGATCCTCGGCATTCTTTGGCATAATGTCCGGCTTTGCCGCATTTTCGACAATTATTGTCGAATTTCTTTATAGGAGCATACGTATTTTTCTTTTGTTCTGTATTGCCATCCCGACCAAGGAAGTTTCTGCCTTTCTTGAATTAAATTCTTGTATCTTCTAACATTCTTGGCGTATAGAGCAAGTTCCTCATCATCTTCGTCTTCGTGAACTTCTTCCTCAGTATCGCTGTCTGCTTTGAAAGCGACTACTTTCTCACGAGGCTTTGGTTTGGAGCCCCTGGATTTAAGAACCATCTCGTAATTGATAAGTTACCTGATGAGGGTGCTAAATTCAAGCTTGTTGAGATCTTGGATTCCATGATTACGGTAACTGTAGCATCCCATTCACGCGGTAATGAGCGAAGAATTTTCTTAGCCTTGTCGCTACTTGAGATAGGTCTTCCAAAAGATGCAAAACCATTTGTTATAGCTGAAAATCGATCCAACATATTTGTGATCATTTCCCCGTCTTTCATGGAAAAGAGTTCGTAATCATGAAGCAGCATGTTAATTTTGGTCTCCTTGACTTGAGTGGTTCCTTCATGAGTGACTTCGAGAATTTAACAAATTTTCTTTGCACTTTCATATGAGGATATCCTGTTGGGTTCTTCGGGATTGAGAAAACAGTATAAGAGTTGAGTGGCACGAGAATTAATATGTCTGTTCTTCCAATCTTCGTCGTTAAACTGATCAAATTTTTTAAGCGAACCATTCTTCTTGGCGATTTTTGGACCAAGAGCAATGACTTTCCAGATTTCAATGTCGTAAGATTGAACAAATATAGCCATCTTACTTTTCCAAGTCATGAAGTTGGATCCATCAAGGAAAGGAGGATGGTTTAGTGCATTACCTTCGATTTGGCCTAATAGAGCCATTAGCGGATCTTTTTATCTAAGGTGTTTAAACCTTTAAAAGGAGACCCGCTCTGATACCAACTGAAGAGTGAAAAATACCACTAGAAGGGGGGTTGAATAGTGGTGTTGCGGATAAATAAAATTTCTTGAGAGATTAAAACTAATGCGGAAAATAAATAACACCAGATTTATAGAAGTTCGGAAACTTTCCTATGTCCTCTTTCCGATTCCTTTTTCTATTGGTTTAAGGAGCAAACACACTTCACTTTGCCTCATCTTCTTTTGGTCCGGGAACAACTGATACAAATTGCTTTTCTTCTATTGGTCCAAGCACAATCGACTATAATTGATACAATACTTTTTCTAGTATTCTATCGGGAACCGACAGCGTCCGCTAGGTATTTATTTGCGTGCTTTAGTTGATCTACGTAGCGTGCGCTAATATTTGTAGGTTGCGTGCGCTAAACATCAGGTGAGATCTGCAGGTGACTTTCTGACTTCAGGTGACCTTCTGTTAGCATGCGCTACCAAAGATGTGTAGAATGTGCTATACATTGATTTTGTCTTTGATGTGATTCAGTCGTTTCGTTGAGTTTCGTTAAATGTTTTGAAAACATTCATCATCAAAATAGTTTGTTACTGAAGAGTGAAAAATACCACTAGAAGGGGGGTTGAATAGTGGTGTTGCAGATAAATAAAATTTCTCTTAAGATTAAAAGTAATGCGGAAAATAAATGACACCAGATTTATAGAGGTTCGGCAACTTGCCTACGTCCTCTTTCTGATTCTTTTTTCTATTGGCTTAAGGAGCAACCACACTTCACTTTGCCTCGACTTCTATTGGTCCGGGCACAACCGATACAAGTTGCTTGTCTTCTATTGGACCAAACACAACCGACTATAATTGATACAATACTTTTTCTAGTATTCTATCGGAACTAGAATAACCTCACTTTGAAACTAAGAATTCAATCCTAACAATGCTAGATCACTTATCTTAATAAAACCGGATTGAACTTCCTGATTCGACTCGTGAAAGAGCGATACAACACTCTATCACAATGAAAAAGACACATTATATGATATGGAAAATCAAGTATAATGCGAAAATCTTTCTTAGTCCGTTCAAGGTTTACCTTATCCGCCCATGAAGGATTCGACTCCGAAAGCAGAGGTTCTTGGGGAACAATATTCTCATTCACCGCTCGTTGATTAGTGCATAATTGATCTGAAATTCATATACAAAATATTCCTTTTTCCGGGCATAATCGTACTGATTTGTGATTAAAAATACATATTTTACAGATATGTCCAAACATGAGCTAAAAATGGTTATTTCTGACATCGACATGAAGCATCAAAAAGGACGGAAAACAAGATCAAATCCGACGACGGGAATTTTTCAAGGCAAAAACGACCATACAAACGGCGCAAAAAGGACCGTGTTATGTAGTGTAACACCCTGAGATATTCGGAATAATTACAGCGCCGTAAACCCTTTAGGTAAGGATTTACAAGGCTAATTTTAAGAAGTGTGTAAATATAAACCAATCGTACAACTGAAGTTTAAAGACATATTTGATTCAACCGATCAAAGAGTTAATTTATACAACCATATCGAAAGGACATTATCAAAGCAGACGTACTAAGTCTTGAACGAAACAAGAAAAACAACTCGACAACAATAACAACAATCACATCACCGAGCCATCTCATCGTCCCCGCTTGCATCGTGGGTCGCCTCCCCGCTCCTCGGCTACCTGAACATCAAAACAATGTCCACCCCCGAAGGGGTTAGCAAAACGATGCTAGTACAAGTATCATGTTAAACAATTCGAATATGCATCAGTAATACATAACAAGATTCACCACACGGACTTCCGCTACCGGAATCCGACAATGCAAATCCACAAGATTTCATTATACAGCATGGGTATTCCAATGATCCAGCGCCCTCAGCATAGATCCCAAGATGATCCCGTCGGACCAACACGAGGTGGAAATAACCCGTCCAATGATCCAGCGCCCTCAGCATAGATCCCAAGATGATCCCGTCGGATCAACACGAGGTGGACATCCATTCCAGCGCCCTCAGCATAGATCGTTCAACGTATACAAACACAACTCATGCATACACATATGCCAAATCATTATGTTCATCAACATAAACATATAAACACTATATAACGGATATCATGACTAATCAATGAAGTAAATGTCATGTTCAACAACATGCATAATCATACGCATACTCCAAAAATACCGATATTAACATATCACGATACTTGCCTCGAAGATGGCAAGAACGATACACTTCAATGCTCTCGACGCACTCGAAGGCCGCCTCCTCCGATCAACGTAACAAGCTCGGACCTTAACAAAAGGAACGATATACAAATCATCTCAAGTCGAACGATGGCCTAACAATTCGGTCTATGGCCGAAAAGCTCAAAATAAACAATGCGCCAGCATCGCTTAGCGCTACGTACCTACGTAACGTGCGCTAAGACGGACGTTAGCGACGCTAACTTATAAGACTAGCGTGCGCTAGCCACGGTCAGCGATCGACTCTTGGTCTCATAACGCGCTACGTACGTTTCGGGCGTTAATCGACCCGATAGCGCATGTTAACTCACATGTGTTAGCGTGCGCTAACATTGCATGGTGAATACCGCAAGCCGAAGCTGGGTTGAATGGTGAAGAACTCCAGAATCCTACCGTGATAATACAAGTTATCCTCGGGCAAATCATGCTAATAAGGTTTGAGGAAGATTTATGATTATGAAATACCAATATACGGATAGTCATCTTAATATCATAATCCAATACGATCTTCAAGAAGCAATCTAAGTTCCGATCGTCTTATGTTTCAAAACACCTGATTTCAACGTATACGACTCAACAACTGGGTACTACCCGATTACTTGATCATAAATCGTTTTAAACATGCTGAGGAGTCCTTATAATAAGGTGGTTCAAAGGTTCATCCGATATCTAGCATCTATACGTCAAAAGTATCCTTCTAACATGCGATGACCGATAAAAATGAAATACTTGCTATCCAAACATGATTCAAACTTCCTTAGGAACCTTACTAATCATTGGTGAAAAATCACCTACCTCAAAGTAACGAAGAACACGGATGAAAATGAAGCAATCCAACACCAAAGGCTTGAACGCCAATCTCCAATGATATAAGATCTTCAATCTTGAACTAAGTGGTTGATACGAAGTGTTTAGGACGAATGGAGTTATGTTTCAAGTGCAAGAGTTCGGGTTATGTGGGAAGAAAGGATGAAATCACGAATAGGATCTTTTCTATTTATAATAAATGGCTATTAGCGCGCTACACCTGTTCGTAGCGTGCGCTAACGGCTCACGCCTAAATCAGACTCGGCACTTAGCGTACGCTACGCATATACCTGTAGCGTGCGCTAAGGCGTTGACCCGGCTTTTCCCGAAAGCCGTCCAGGTACATCCGACACGATCCGACAGGGGTCCCCCGGCCAGATCTCACCTACCGCACGTCTCAATCAGTCTGACCACGCATAGCGTACGCTAATTACACTCGGTAGCGTGTGCTATAAAACCATGTTAGCATACGCTACCCTTAGCCTGTAGCGTGCGCTACATGCACAGAATTTCAACCTTTACATCACATACACGAAATTATATGCCCGGTGATATCGGAATATGAAATACGGAGAATAGTATTCAGACAAAAGTACAATCATTACAATATCGCAAGTTCCAATTACATAACAGAAATCTCGGGTATTACATCCTTCCTCCCTAAAAAGAAGTTTCGTCCCGAAACTTAGGATGAAAACAACTCCGGATATTTAGCCTTCATACCGTCCTCCGTTTCCCAAGTGGCCTCTTCGACTCCATGTCGTGACCATTGTACTCTAACCAAATGTATCGGTTTATTCCTTAATTGTTTGATCCGGCTCTCAAGTATCTTGATTGGTCTCTCTTCGAAGGTGCCATCATTAGCTATCTCGATCTCGTCGAAATCAATGACGTGACTGGGGTCCGGTATATACTTCGCATGATTGGGATACGTGAAATACACTGTGAACATGACTCGTGATGGCGGTAAGGCCAACTGTATGCTAAATCCCCAACTCTCTCTAGGATCTCAAATGGTCCGATATATCTTGGACTAAGCTTGCCTCTTCTCCCAAAACGGAAAATCCCTCGTGTACGAGACACCTTCAATAGTACGTGGTACCCAACGTCGAACTCTAGAGGGCGACGACGTACATCTGCATAAGACTTCGCCGACTGCGGCGATCAGAGTCTCTCTCGAATCAAGGCTATCTTCTCTTGAGTCCGAATAATCAATTCCGGTTCCGTCCCGATCAAATCAGAAGAATCATCCCAAAGACAGGGGCGATCGGCATCTTCTTCCGTATAAAGCTTCAAATGGGGCCATCTTAATAGAAGCATGCCAATCGTTATTATAGGTGAACTCGATCAAGGGCAAGTGAACCTCCCAATCGATCGACCAATCTAATGCACAAGCTCTAAGCATGTCCTCTCATCTGAATAGTCCTTTCGGATCGCCGTCCGTTGGGGATGATAAGCTGTACTAAAGTTTAGCTCGGTCCCCAAATCCCTGTGAACTGCTTTCCAGAAGTGCGACACGAAACGACCATCTCGATCCGAAATAATGGTCTTCGGCGTCCCATGCAATCTGACTATCTCCGCAATAAATACTCGCGCCAATCTTTCGGGTCCCCAAGTATCTTTGATCCCTAGGAAATGAGCCGACTTGGTTAGTCGATCAACTATAACCCAAATCATGTTCATTCCCGTTTTAGTCCTTGGCATACTGGTGATGAAATCCATCGAGATATCCTCCCACTTCCATTCAGGGATCGGAAGCGGCTTTAACATCCCGGCAGGTCGCTGATGCTCAATCTTGACCTGCTGACAAGTCAAACACTTCGCAACGTACTCTGCTACGTCCTTCTTCATATTCCCCCACCAGAAGTTTTGTTTAAGATCCTTATACATCTTCTTTGCCGGGTGAATAGAATAGGCGCGCTATGAGCTTCTTTCGTAATAGTCCGTCTCAAATCATCATCTTCGAACGCAAAGTCGATTCTCAAATCTCGAACTCCATCATCTTGTATCACGAATCCGGGCTTTTCCTTTCTTTACTTCATCACATAATCGAAGGATCGGAGAATCGTCCAACCGCTTGGACTTGATCTTCTCGACTAGTGATGAAGTCACTCCATCACATAAAGTCGACCTTGGATTCTGGTGCCCATACTTCAATCCCTTCGCGGATCGGTTCTCGTTGAATCTTTGCAGGGCGTAAGAGCTTCCAACACTCGAAGAGAAACAGTTTACGACTCAAAGCATCGGCTACTACATTTGCTTTCCCGAATGATAGAGAATCTCCAAGTCGTAATCCTTGATCAATTCCACCACCTTCTCGCCTCATGTTTAACTCTTTAGTGAAAATGTACTTGAGGCTCTTATGGTCTGTAAATATCGACAATGAGTGCCGTACAAATAATGTCGCGATTTTCAAGGCAAAGACTACATTGCTAGCTCCAGATCATGAGTCGGATAATTAACTTCACGGTTTCAATTGCCGAGAAGCATAAGCAATTACTTTATCCTTTTGCATCAACACACAACCCAAACCCCGATTGAAGCGTCTTGTATACCAAAATCCGTCGGTTCCTTGGCGGCGCTAATATAGGTCTTGTCGTCGGTCTCTTCTTAAGTTCGTCAAAACCACTGGCACTTCTCATTCCACGCGAACTTTTGAGTTTTCTGTAATTGGGTGAGCGGACGAGCAATTTTGGAAAATCCCTCTACAAAGCGGCGATAATATCCACTAGTCCTAAGAAGCTTGGACTTCTTTCACGTTTAGGGGCTTCCCATTCCAAGATTGCTTCGACTTTCTTCGGGTCCACTGAACTCCGTCGGATGATATCACATGCCCAAGGAAAGTTACTTCCTTAAGCGAACTCACATTTAGAAAGCTTAGCATACACTGCTTCCTTTCTCAAGATGCTCAAAACCACACGTAAATGTTCAAGATGTTCCTCTGCGTCCCTCGAATAAATCAAGATGTCGTCAATGAAGACCACCACAAATTTATCCAAGTACTCCAAGAATACCCGATTCATCAATTGCATGAATACCGCAGAGCATTTGTAAGTCCAAATGGCATCACTACAAATTCATAATGCCTGCATCGGGATCGAAAGCGATTTCGGTATGTCCGATTCCTTAATTCTCGATTGGTGGTATCACGATCGCAAGTCGATCTTCGAGAATACCTCGCCTTGCAGTTGATCAAACAAGTCGTCGATCCGAGGTATAGGATACTTATTCTTGATCGTCATCTTGTTAAGCTCCTGTAATCAATACGATCGTAGGGATCCGTCTTTCTTAGGACAAAGAGAACAGGGCGCTCCCCAAGGGGAAACGCTCGGTTGAATATAGCCCTTCAGTAACAATTCCTCCAGTTGCTTCTTGAGTTCATACATCTCGGTTGGCGCCATGCGGTATGGTGCCACTGGAAATAGGGGTTGCTCCAGGCTCTAATTCGATGGTGAATTCCACTTCTCTTTGTGGAGGTAACCACGGTAGCTCGTTAGGAAATATATCGAGAACTCATTCACAACTGGAATAGACGAGCTCTACTCCTTCCTCTTTCCTTATGGCATAACACCAAAGTCCATGACATCCTGTTTGATAATTTCTTCGCTTTCATTGCTTTGATCACTTTCCCGAGCTTCGGTCTCCATCCGGAACAAGTGTTCGAGATCCGTCATCGCAATGATGGAAATGACTCTCTCTCGGTAATTCAGACACTCCATAACGGTTGAGCCAATCATCTCCGAGAATTAAATCGTCACCGCAGATGTCAACTACAATAAGATTCGATGGCCAATCTCTTCCTTCTATAGATACTGGGAAATCCCTAGCTTCAAGTGTTCCCATAATTCTCTCTCCACTCGGCAATCCCACAACATACGGTTCACAATCAATTAAGCACGAGATTTTCAAACGATTAACACAGTTCAAAGATATAAAAGAATGTGTGGCTCGGAATCGAATAAAACACTAGCGGTTGCAAAAGAATCTGAATCGTGCACTGATGCAACCGCAGTGTTCTGGTCGTCAGATCTCCTCATTTCGTACAGGCGCGGAGGGACGGACCCAGCACTGGATGTCTCTCTCTTCCCAGCGTTCTGCTGCTGGAATCCACTTTGCTGTGTCTGGTTCACACTTATGTCCTTAGGAACTGGTGCTGGAGTGCGGGTACCAAAAGATCTAGTAGCGGCTCCACAGAAGGCCGCACGGTGCCCTTCTTGCCCACAGTCGTAACAAGTCACGAGAAAATGCGGGGCAATCACGTCGAACATGCCTGCTCGACCACAATTGTAACATTTCTTTGATGCGTCGAAGCTGCGATCTTTGTCAGGAACTTCTTTCCTCCTCGACTAGGATGCGGAGGTCTCTGGATGAGTGAAAAGAGGACCGACCGGCGGGGCCCGCTATTCTTATTCTCCGTGAAGTTTCAGACACCTTGTTTCTTTGCTTCCGTCGATTTCTCTACCGCCGCCTCTTTCATGTCGTAGACGGCGCTTTGTCTTGATCTTGCCGCAGCGTAGTACACTCGAATCCGGACATGTCTTGCTGAATCTCGGCTTCATCCGCATATCAAAATGAAAAATCTTTTACGCCTCCGTTCGACCAAGTGTCGCACACAAGTCGGTGATGATTAAAAGCTTTAATTACATCATCACGAGATGCCTCCAAACTCTGGTGAGAAAAACTCTCGGATATTCGCCTCTCTTCTTGGACGGGGACAATCGTGCTTCCATCATTTGTTTGAATTCCGTCCAATCCGCATTATGATCCTCGGGTCGAACAGCTTCCCACCAATCAAAGGCCTCCCCAGTCAGAAAATACTGGGCGATGGGAACCTTCCGGTCCTCGGGACAGTTAAGACCCGCGAATATTTTCTCCAACTCCTTGAGCAAGTGATCCCAAATAAGTGCCTCAGCAGATCCGTCAAATTTTGGCGGGTGCAATTTAACCACCTCAGCAAGCCATCTGTCACCGGTTATCCTCGTGGTGCTGCTTTGTCCCATCGTATTGTCTGCATGCGATCAACGACACTGGCGGCTGGTTTATCTGCGCCACCACTGTTGAAGCACTCTGGCATGTTAGGATTTGCGTCATCATTCGCTGATCCTTCTGTCCTCGAATGGGAATCCGTTTGGCTAACGGCTATCTCGGGAGTAGATACCGATTCTTCTTGCACGGCATTTCCCGCGTCCGCGTCCACGACCGCGTCGCGTCCACGACCTCCCTCAACATCGTAAACATAAATACTCAATATCCATGGCAGCGTTCTAAAAGTACATCCATCAATGTTTACAAGACAAGAATTAAATAGAACAATAGTATTCGAGATTAGGAAACTTACAACCACAGTCCAATTGACGATCTGGCTCGGCAGTGATGTTACGAACGACCAATAATCAATAACGTAAGCAGACCCAACTAACCCGATTGCCAAGATATCCATAAATCTTAGCTCCGTTACCATATTACGTAACACCCGAGATATTCGGAATAATTACAGCGCCGTAAACCCTTTAGGTAAGGATTTACAAGGCTAATTTTAAGAAGTGTGTAAATATAAACCTATCTTACAAATGAAGTTTAAAGACAAATATGTTACAACCTATAAAAGAGAAAATTTATACAACCAAATCGAAAGGACATTATCAAAGCAGACGTACTCGATCTTGAGCGAAACAAGAAAAACAACTCGACAACAATAACAACAATCACATCGAGCCATCTCATCGTCACTGTCAGTCTTGTGGCTGCCTCCCGCTCCTCGGCTACGAACATCAAAACAATGTCCACCCCGAAGAAATTAGCAAAACGATGCTAGTACAAGTATCATGTTAAACAATTCGAATATGCATCAGTAATACATAACAAGATTCACCACACGGACTTCCGCTACCGGAATCCGACAATGCAAATCCACAAGATTTCATTATACAGCATGGGTATTCCAATGATCCAGCGCCCTCAGCATAGATCCCAAGATGATCCCGTCGGACCAACACGAGGTGGAAATAACCCGTCCAATGATCCAGCGCCTTCAGCATAGATCCCAAGATGATCCCGTCGGATCAACACGAGGTGGACATCTGATCCAGCGCCCTCAGCATAGATCGTTCAACGTATACAAACACAACTCATGCATACACATATGCCAAATCATTATGTTCATCAACATAAACATATAAACACTATATAACGGATATCATGACTAATCAATGAAGTAAATGTCATGTTCAACAACATGCATAATCATGTAGGTCACAAGTCGTCCAGAAACAAGTCTAGAGGGGGGGGGGGGGTGAATAGACTTGTTGAAACTCTTGAACTCTTTTTCTCGAAGAGTGAGTTTCTTCAGCTGATGATCAAACAAATGACTAGGAGTCGTTTGTTCTTGGATATGTGCGGAAGTCAGCTGATGACGAATATATATATTAACTTAATGAAACACTTAACAATGGATGCAGCAGTTAGAGTATGATGCAGTAAAATAGTAAATAACACAGGCAGTTATAGTGGTCTCAGAGGTGGGGTGATCCTCTACTAATCCACTTTTCTCCAAACCAGTTGGAGATGAATTCACTATAATTGTCAACCAGTGATAAAGATTACAGTGATTCACAACACACTACAACAGCTTCCAACCAGTGGAATTCCGTGCCGTTGTACACACTTGACTGCCTTGCACCTCTTGATCCTCGATCCTCGGATGCCTTTACAGTCTGCTACTTCAACCAGTGAAGTACCCCGTACTCAAGATTTAAAGACAAGAGTGTTTGTCTTCTCCAACTAAAGAGCTTCCTTGAATATGAACTTTTGGATCTGCTCTTTTTTCACGATGCTATTGTTTGCTTGAGATTGCTTTGTTTGCTTTGATCGCTAGAGTATATGTTCGCACCGGTAGTTTGCTCAGTTTCAAATCTTCGGATATATATAGATCACGATCTCTGAGCTTCTTCCTTGTAGCCATTGCAAATCTGAACAAATCCGTCCGTTGGAGGGAGACTTCATTGTTTAATCTTTTCTGAACGTTGCAAGGCTGGATTCCCATTATTTAATTTCATCTTCCGACCGTTGTGATGACTTCTGCATGTGAGCGCCGAATCTTTTGAATATAAAAGGATTAAAGTCTTCACGGTGGGTCAGGATGATTTAAATAAATCATATCTCTTGCGGGAATCACTCCAATTTGTCTCTTCACGTTGCATGTGAGCTTTCCGTAATATTTGACTTTTCAAAGCATGCTGACGTGGACTTGGAGTACTAGGCTGTAGTTGAGTAGGTGATGTGCGGCTTACTTCTCTGCAGGTAGGTCGTCTCGGCCGTATCTTGTTTGAGACTTGTCGATCGGGTGACTTCACGAGGTTCCTCGGCTGTAGTCTGGTCAAACTACTCTGACAATTTTTAGTTGACCAGGGCTACTCTGATTGGAGTCGGCTGTACTTCTCTGATAGACTAGACTGTACTTTAGTACTTAGCCGATTTTCAGCCTAACTAACTTTGGCCTACAGAAGACACTCATTTGGTTCTTCTTTACACTTTGCCAATTTTATACTTAACACATTTTGGCCTATGGAAGATACTCATTTGGTTCTTCCTTACATTTCGCCAATTAATAACCTTTTGATTTTAAATTAATGACATCATCAAAATCTAACAAGTATTCCTAACAAATTCCCCCTATTTTGATGATGGCAAAACTAAGTAAGAAATCAAATGGCCAAGTCTGCACTTAAGTGCAAGACAAAACTGAAATCAGTCTAATATTGAGACAACTGGAAAATTGTCATTCAACAGACTGTTCATAAAATTTTTCTGACTTATCATAGAAATTATACAAGAATGTTTAAGTACAGAAAATAAATTACAGGTAAGAAAATAGTTAAAATCATCTGCCTCTTCCTCTGCCTCTTGAGCAGTGCTTGGCGAGTGAATGGTTTGGCTCAATGGGTCTTACCTTGGTGGAGCAAGGCCGTACTTCCTTTTCACCACTAGAGTGCGAAATCCTGCTCTGTGCGATCTGAATTTGTTTTCAAGGCGGACTCGCTTGATTTCCTCTGAGTTGTAGTTCATCAAGTTCACCATCCATACGGATTGGTGCTTCTTGACTACGAATTTAGGGATCATGGGAAAAGCTTTTTGATCTTTTGCGTACTTCTTTAGAACGACCCAAAGCTTAGGATGAACCTCTTCCATCCAGGTTTATGAAAATCTCTGTGGGGAGTGTTTGTCATCTTGAAGTAGTTCCCAGGACATAAAAGTCTCGATGAACTTCTTCCTAGCAGCTCCCCACATTTCAAGAGCTTCAAGTGGGCGAAATCTTCAACATACCATAGCTCCGGACCTTCCCATTCAAGAGTAGGTTCAAAGGCGCCTCTGGTCCTTCTGCGCTTCCCTTGAGTGGTCGGCCTTGTCTTCTTGATCTACACTTCCTTCCTTTTTAGGCTAGAGGGTCCTTCAAGTGGGGACATCCTTCTTTTCTTACTTCGATTTCTCTTTCTTCCCCTGAATCCTCTCTTCCCCCTTTTTGCCAGCATCAATGAGTGTTGTCATTTGTTGCTCCATGCGGCTCATCGATCGAGACATGCCAAAGGCATTACATTGTTTGTAGGAGGAGGGGTGAGGATCTGTCTGCAGTAAGGTGTCAATCTTGGCATTAATGGTCGAAGGTCGGGAGTGACTGTGTTGATATGACTCCCCAATGGTGTCTCGACAATTTGCTTGATCGGCTCGGTCATGGTGGGTGATAAGCGAGCCGATGGGAGTGTTCTCCCGATCCTTGACAATGGAGCCACTAGGCTGCGGGCTCTGGCTGCGGCCGTAGGTCGATTGAGTCTTCTCAGGGTCACGACTGGAGTCCTCTGCCAGCTCAGCGTCTAGGCTGGTGTACCGGGGAGGCACAACAATCCTATCTGCAGCTTCGTTGGTAGGCTCTGGCTCCTTCTCTGGCTCCTTTTCTCTTTCTTCCTCTTTCCCTTCTTCTTCTTCAGATTTCTCTTTTTCTTTCTCCTCATCTTTTTCTCTCTCTCCTCCAGTCGCCACACCAGCTCCTCCTTCACCTCCATCATCATTGTTATCATCATCATCATCATTAGCATCATCTTTTTCCTTCTCTCCTTCATCATCATCATCATCCTCCTTACTTTCTTCTTCTTTTTCTTGCTCCACTTCTTCTCCTTCTTCTTCATCTTCCTCATCTTCCACTTCTTCTGTTTTTCAATTTCCTCTGTCTCCTTTTCAACTGGTATGTTTTCTTCTTGTTCTTCTTTTGCTTCTTCATCCTCCTCAACCAAATTGATAATTTCATTCTCTTCATCAACTTCTTCTATCCTAATCTCCTTTTCTACTTTCTCTTCCTCCTCTTCTCCAAAAGTACCATAAAAAATACTTAGCATTATAGAGTGGATAAAATGGTCCATGTTTGTCTCAAAATGTGACATGAACCAGTTATCCTGGAGGAGTAAAGCCAAATCGACTCTTTGCAAAAATCGGTGGAACATCCTCCGTGGCTTGGGGGTATTCCCAACCACTAGTTTCAACAAAAATTTGAAAATTTGTAAAGGACATGGTTTTAAGAGTTTTCCACTCCTTAAAAATATTGACAAAGGAATGTTTTTCGCTTGTGGCTTGACAAGTGAAGTTGTTCTATTGAAAGATTAAAAGTGTTATTTTCCAAAGATTGAATGTGTAATGCTTGAGGATAGATATAACAAGACACCTTCCTCTTCTTCGGTCATGTACCTTTGGAGGAGTAATGACAGTACAATTCGGGTTTCGGTATACAGTGCGGTAGTCGGATGAGCTGGAGGCCCAGGCGATGGACTGGCGTGGTGCTCAGGTTGCTCTCCTTCACTGAACTGCAGCTTCCTTGGCCTCTTTGGAGAGGGTTCAGGTGATGACTGCAGGTTGGAAGGTCCTTCTGGGGCTGGTCCCCTTCTCTTGAAACGGATGGCGATAGGTGTATCGTCAGACTCATTCTCGGACTCGACTGCAGTTCCGATCTCAGCTGCAGGTTGGTCCGAGTCTGATAGATCGTATCTTGGGCAAAAGCTTGAGTCTGGCAAATCCTTCAATAACTGGGCTGCCCTCCCAGTGACTCCAACCTTCTTCTTGTCATGGTCCATGTGACCAAGCCTCTTGTTTGGGTGGAAAGGGTCAATGTTTCCCTTGGCCACGCCAATCTGCTCCAAGAACCAACTAAGATGCGTTCCGAACGCCAACTTAGTCTTGAACTTCTTCTCTCCCTCGAGCCATTCGACCTTGTTCACTTCACGAACAAGTTGCCTGAAAATGTAATCGGCCCAATCAACTTCCTCTCGTTGAATTAACGCACCCAACACCATGAATTTTGAAGATGATAGTTGGTCATAGCTTCCTGCCATTCCCATGACTATCTTATTTGTGATGTCCAGAGCGACTCGATAGACCCTTTTCAACTCATTTCTCTTCGCTGTAAACTTCAATTTCTCAGGGACATTTTCGAGCTTAATCGTCTTCCACGTTTCGGCGGGTGATTGTTTGAGCGCTTCGACCGCCAAACCGCGATGTTTCATTCCGAATACAGAGCGAATCTTCTCTGTATCTATGGTGACTGGTACTCCATCGACCTTGCTCTGAATCCCGTGCTGAATCAGGTAAGCGTTGCGATAAAATTCAACCACATCTTCCTTGAACAAGTGTTGAGGGTTGATTTCGAGAAACGGGTAGATTCCGTTCAGTTTCATCGCCCGGATTAAGTCGAGCATATCAAAGTCCTCTAGATTTGCTTCCAGTAATCCTTCGAAATCGACGACCATGGAGAAGATGACCTGGTCCTTCATCGCCTTCAAGTTTGCTCCGTCAAAAGATGCCATTTCTGCAAAAAGATTTTAGGATTTAGTGTGTATTTTGCTCTGTAAATTTTAGGGTTTCTGAAAGCGTAAAGAGGAAAGTGAAAAGCTTTCTTCCTTATAAAGAATATGAAAAGACGTTTGGATTAGTTTATTATAAATTCAAACGGTGGTACGCCTTTTCATATTCTTTTGAATTTCAAATTTGAATCGGTGGCCCCATTTAAAATTGACGGTTGATTCTGATTGGCCACCGTAGAGGTTAATTAAATAGGCGTGTGACGCGTGTATTTAAAATTGCCACTTGGCTCATAAAATGTATTTTTAAATGCTATTTCTTAAGCCAAAATAATATTATAAATATGACAGATAATAATTAAAATTTAGAGATCAGTTTAGAGAACTTAGCTGGTCTGATTCGTTGACTATTGACCGCTCTGCTACATGTGAGTTTGACTTCTCGCCTGGTACTGCATGACTAAGTGGCTTCGTCGGCCTTCGTCTTCTACTTTGCATCGGCTTAGCCGATTACGGGGTTCGTCCTTCCTTCAACTTGCTTCAGAACTAGATTCCCAATCTAGTAATCCAAGGTCTCTGCTCAGCTCTAGGAATCTTTCTTCGGGGGTTTGGTGAAGATGTCACTATTTGGTAGTCTGGCCGACTCTTTCAACTCTAACCCTTTGTTAAGCACATGGTCTCGAATGAAATGGTGCTTAACGTCAATGTGCTTCGTCCTTGAGTGCAAAACCGGATTGTTGGTTATTGCAATAGCACTATTGTTGTCACACCATATAGGAACTTCGTTGGCAATAATATTGTAGTCCCTTAGCTGTTGTCGATCCATAGAATTTGTGCACAACTGCTACTGCAGCTAGGTATTCGACTCTGTAGTGGAGATAGAGTTAGAAACACGCTTCTTGCTAAACCAGGATATCGATCTGGTTCCTAGGAATTGACACGTTCCACTAGTGCTCTTCCTATTGATTTTGCATCGTGAAATCCGCATCCGAGTATCCCGATAGCTCGAAGTTGTCATCCTTGGGATACCATAGTCCAACATTAATGGTAGACTTTAGGTACTTAATTATTCTCTTGCCGCATCTAGGTGTGATTGCTTCATTGACTGAATCTTGCACAAACTCCAACCGCATATGATATGTCCGGCTGCTTGCGATAGGTACGAAGAGATCCGATGAGTCCTCTGTAGTGGGTTGAGTCCATTGATATGCCCGCCTGCCTCGCATCCGGTGAGTACTTGTGATCATTGGAATTCTTGCGGGTTTGGTGATTCCATTCCATATCTCTTGATAAGATCTCGGGTATACTTTGCTGATTGATGAAAATTCCTTTTTCCATCTCGCAACTTGTAATCCGAGAAAGAAGTTAAGCTTTCCCATCATACTCATCTCGAATTCTCCTTGCATGAGGTTGGAGAATTTCTCACATAGTTCTGGATTGGTTGACCCGAATATGATGTCATCCACATAAATCTGAACTATTAGTATGTGGCCTTCGTGCCCCACTCTAAATAGGGTCTTGTCCACTTTTCCTTTGCAAAATCCATTTTTCTCAAGAAACACAGACAGTGTTTCATACCATGCTCTCGGTGCTTGCTTGAGTCCATCTGAGCCTTCAACGGCTTATAGACTTTGTCTCCTTTGACAAAACACGGGGTTGCTCTACATAGACTTCTTCTTCTAGGATTCCATTCAGAAACGCACTTTTCACATCCATTTGGTAGACTTCAAAATCCTTGAATGCAGCATATGCGAGGAATAGTCTGATGGCTTCTAATCTTGCAACAGGTGCATAAGTTTCATCAAAATCTATTCCCTCACATTGTGCATATCCTTTTGCTACGAGTCGGCTTTATTCCTAACAACAGCTCCGTCTTCATCACTCTTGTTTTTATACACCCATTTGGTGCCAATAACTTTCTTGTGATTAGGTGCATGCATTAGTTCCCAAACTTTGTTTCTCTCCATCTGCTCCAATTCCTCTTGCATGGCATTAATCCATGAATAATCTTCCAAGGCTTGTTACGCGTCTTGGGTTCAATTTGCGACATGAAACATGAGAACCTCGCCATTCCTGCCGGGTAGAGTTGGTGTCTTGTCTTGACTCCATCGATCAACTTTCCGATAATTTGCTGAATTGGATGATCCTTGAGCCATTTGGGGATCTCGTCCTCTTAAGGTTTGTTCCCCTGTTGGATTGCTCTGGTGGTTGTCGCATCTTTGGATTCTCGTGCGCAATGGATCGGCTACCGCCTTGTCATCTGCAGCTTGGTTACAATCGCAGTTGAGTCTTTATCGGCTACTGGTCTTCTTGGCAAAGAATCGGATCAGATAGGTTTGTTGATCCTGTCTGATCTGCAGTTGGGTCTTCATCAGCTGCAGTTGGGTCATCAGGCTGATCTGCAGGTGAGTCCACCATTCCAGTGTCATGTACAATGACTTCTTCAAGGGTTGCTGATTTGAGCTTGTTCTCAATTTGCTCAAGTTGTTTCATGTACTCAATGGTAGATTCATCAAAAACAACATGGGGTGTTTCCTCCACAACTAAGGTTCTTTTGTTAAAAACTCTATATGCCTTGCTTCTTTGGGAATATCCCATAAATAGACCATCATCAGTTTTAGCATCAAAGGCATTTAGCTGTGTTTTACCGTTGTTGTGGATGAAACACTTACAACCAAAAACATGAAAGTAAGCAATGAGGAGTTCTATTATTCCAAACCTCATAGGAGTTTTGCCATGTCTCCCTACTATCATACTCTGTGCAGGTGTGGCGGTGTGTTAACGGCCTTCAGCCTTAACCTGGGTAGGTCCGCTTCGCAATCATGGACCTTCTTTGCTTCTTCGTGGTTCTGTTCCTTCTTTCAAGAACACCATTCTGGGCCCCGGCCGCAGAGAGCTCATCTTGGATCCCATTCGATCGCTGAAATCGATTATCGCCTTGTTGAGAAACTCTCCTCCTCTATCCGATCTGATCTTGATTATGGAGAGGGATTTCTCATTCGGATCCTTCTCGGCACTCGTAACTTGGTCAAGGTTTCACTTTTCTTGTATAGAAAAATGATCCAAGTGTACCTTGAATAATCATCTACAATCACAAGAGCATGCTTTCGCGCTCAAAGTCCTTGGCTTGATAGGACCAAATAGATCCATGTGAAGTAGATCTAAGATCCTTGTTGTGAGCGTTGTAGCCGACCGGCTTGAACGATGCCTTGGTGCTTTCCCTTCGACATGCATCATAGAGTGCTTCCTTCTTGAATGCTTCATTTGGAAGTCCTCGACCCGACTTCCGAGAGCTAATCTTGTTGATGGCTTTGAAGTTCGGTGACATAGTCTTTTGTGCCACGACCATCCATTCTCGCTCTAGTCTTGGATAGAAAACAGAGTTAGGTGTTCTGTGTTCCAATCAATCATGTATACATCTCTTCGGAAACCTTGTAGCTTTATTTCTCCAGATAAGATGTCTATCACCATACACTTCAAGATGGTGAAGACTACTAGATTCTTCTCGTCGCAGAACTGGCTTATGCTTAGGAGGTTGTATTTGAGACCTTTGACATAATGAACTTTGGATATGACAATGTTTCCTCGGTGCAACTCTCCAAAGCCTTTTGTCTGTCCTCTAGAGCTATCTCCAAAGGTTACATCGGGACCTCTTTCTTTGATATATTTGGTCAGCATCTTCTTGTTCCCGGTCATGTGCCTTGAGCATCCAGAGTCTACAAACCACTCTTCACCTCCAAAATTTGAGCTTGAGGAGATGTGGTTGTAGTCCTTCCACCTTTTCTGCAATTAAACAAGCAGAGATTTAGGTACCCAAATTTGTGTGGGTCCTTTGGGGTTAGTGGGTTTCCTGGAGAATTGATTTCTCCTTGGATTATAGGAATTATTATTATAACCCTTAAAAGGTGCTGTGGTCGAGGTCTAAATCTCTGGTTGGATTGTATCGGATATTCCTCAAAATAGTGTGGGCCATTTCTAAATCTAAGTGAGACCATTTATTAAACCTTTGTGGTCTCCACACTTGTTCGTTTTGGTAATTTGGATAACCTTGAGGTTTCCATCCGCCTCCCATTATGAAATCTATTTTTGGGGAGTTGTTGGTAATAGTGGGCATGTTATGCTGGCCTTTGCTTTTGCACAGCCTTCGCCTAGTCGCTGCCTAGGTGGGTATGCAGTGTAACCCGTTGCACTTAGACGTTTGACTTAATTGTTGCTTTTTGAAAATCGGTTTATACAGCTGTGCTCAATGAGACCATTGTTTCTCCCTTGATGAAAGTGGTTTTAGAACTAGAGGGAGTGTGGGGATCATATCGAAGGCACGATCTGGAATATAGTGGCCTCTTGTTAGTACACAATTGGCCCGAGTTAACGACGCTTTCGGGAGGTTATTTCCTGCGCTGAGTTTTATTTATACGTGCCGACTTAGTAAACTCGGCTTTGGCATGAGCAAGTGCGGTGACTTTTCTTTAAGTAAAATATTTAGCCGGTCTATCTCACCAGTATTGGCACTTGCACGGTTTTTAAAATCAATTGTATTTGTCTCGATCTTATTTAAATCTAGTGAGTTTTCAAAATCATTTTTCATTGCCTATTCTCATCTTGCACTTAGTCTTCTCTGTGTCTGACTTGATGTGCGATTTAAGTGTTTCAAAATCTTTGAATAATTGATTTACCGATTCATGTAAATCCATATCTTGCGACATGGCCGAGCTATTATTTGAACCGGTAGGTTTAGAGGTTACCTCTTCATCGCCCAACTTTGCCATCGTGCAATCATACTCCTCGTCGTCATCGGAAAAGAAACCGCCGCTTGATTCGACATGCTCTGGTCTTCTCCGATGAGAGAGCTTTTCTTGTCTTCCTTTACGGCCACCTCCTTTTTGGTTTCATCCTTCTTGAGCTCGGGACAATCCATTTGGATGTGTCCTATTTTATAACGATTATAGCATTCAACTTTCCGGCTTCCAAATTTACGGTTTCTTAAGGGATTCTCCTTGTAGTTTTCTTATACTTGGAGTAGTTCTTTACGAAGTTCTTGAACCTTTGCATAATGAAAGCCATTTCCTCCTCAAAATCTAGCGGATTTGGAGGTTTCACATCAGACAGGCTCTTAGCAGGGGACTCGGTGCAAATGCGATTCCCTTCTCTGCAGGCTCGATTGAGGATGAGCTTGGAAGCTTGAACTCATAAGCCTTTAGATCGAGAACACTCCGAATCTTTATCTTATTCAGTCTTTGGACTCTCTCATAGCTCTGACCTTCATGCTCCATTCGGGATTGAGTGATCTGAGGACCTTGAGTGCCATTTCCCTGTTGCCATAAGTTTTGCCCAGGGAGTTGATCTCGTTGATAATTTCGGTGAACCTTGTGTCCACTTGGTCTATAGATTCTCCATTCTTCATTTTAAAGTTGTCAAACTTTTGGATGGCTATTGACAACTTGTTCTCCTTGATCAGCTCCGTTCCTTCACACATTAGAGCTAATGTGTCCCAAATCTCTTTGGCATTCTTGCAATTTTTGATCTTGACCATTGTGGATTTGTCAAGAGTTTGGTATAGCACATCTCTGGCCCTGTTGTCAAGATTGGCCAGCTTTCTCTCTTCGGGGGTCAGCTCCGTTCTCTTCTTAGGAATCTTTTCGGGCCTCCCAGCTGCGATCTCCTCGGGTGTGTTGTCCTTCTCGAAAATGAATGGACCATCTTCAATGATGCACCACATGTCGTCATGGATTGAAGATAAGTGTGCATGCATTCTTATCTTCCAGAGATCATACTCGTCAACTGAAAAGACAGGTAGTCTAGAGTGCATGTGTTCCATTATAACGTGAGAGATAAGATATATATCTTAATATAGATCTGGTTCGTGGAAAAAAATGAACCAACCTCTCTGATACCACTTGTAGGTCACAAGTCATCCAGAAACAAGTCTAGAGGGGGGGGTGAATAGACTTGTTGAAACTCTTGAACTCTTTTTCTCGAAGAGTGAGTTTCTTCAGCTGATGATCAAACAAATGACTAGGAGTCGTTTGTTCTTGGATATGTGCGGAAGTCAGCTGATGACGAATATATATATTAACTTAATGAAACACTTAACAATGGATGCAGCAGTTAGAGTATGATGCAGTAAAACAGTAAATAACACAGGCGGTTATAGTGGTCTCAGAGGTGGGGTAATCCTCTACTAATCCACTTTTCTCCAAACCAGTTGGAGATGAATTCACTATAATTGTCAACCAGTGATAAAGATTACAGTGATTCACAACACACTACAACAGCTTCCAACCAGTGGAATTCCGTGCCGTTGTACACACTTGACTGCCTTGCACCTCTTGATCCTCGATCCTCGGATGCCTTCTGATCTGCTACTTCAACCAGTGAAGTACCCCGTACTCAAGATTTAAAGACAAGAGTGTTTGTCTTCTCCAACTAAAGAGCTTCCTTGAATATGAACTTTTGGATCTGCTCTTTTTCACGATGCTATTGTTTGCTTGAGATTGCTTTGTTTGCTTTGATCGCTAGAGTATATGTTCGCACCGGTAGTTTGCTCAGTTTCAAATCTTCGGATATATATAGATCACGATCTCTGAGCTTCTTCCTTGTAGCCGTTGCAAATCTTTGAACAAATCCGTCCGTTGGAGGGAGACTTCATTGTTTAATCTTTTCTGAACGTTGCAAGGCTGGATTCCCATTATTTAATTTCATCTTCCGACCGTTGTGATGACTTCTACATGTGAGCGCCGAATCTTTTGAATATAAAAGGATTAAATTCTTCACGGTGGGTCAGGATGATTTAAATAAATCATATCTCTTGCGGGAATCACTCCAATTTGTCTCTTCACGTTGCATGTGAGCTTTCCGTAATATTTGACTTTTCAAAGCATGCTGACGTGGACTTGGAGTACTAGGCTGTAGTTGAGTAGACCGATGTGCAGCTTACTTCTCTGCAGGTAGGTCGTCTCGGCTGTATACTGTTTGAGACTTGTCTGATCAGGTGACTTCCCTGAGGTTCCTCGGCTGTAGTCTGGTCAAACTACTCTGACAATTTTTAGTTGACCAGGGCTACTCTGATTGGAGTCGGCTGTACTTCTCTGATAGACTAGACTGTACTTTAGTACTTAGCCGATTTTCAGCCTAACTAACTTTGGCCTACAGAAGACACTCATTTGGTTCTTCTTTACACTTTGCCAATTTTATACTTAACACATTTTGGCCTATGGAAGATACTCATTTGGTTCTTCCTTACATTTCGCCAATTAATAACCTTTTGATTTTAAATTAATGACATCATCAAAATCTAACAAGTATTCCTAACAAATCATACGCATACTCCAAAAATACCGATATTAACATATCACGATACTTGCCTCGAAGATGGCAAGAACGATACACTTCAATGCTCTCGACGCACTCGAAGGCCGCCTCCTCCGATCAACGTAACAAGCTCGGACCTTAACAAAAGGAACGATATACAAATCATCTCAAGTCGAACGATGGCCTAACAATTCGGTCTACGGCCGAAAAGCTCAAAATAAACAATGCCAGATCGCTTAGCGCGCCACGTACCTACGTAACGCGGCGCTAAGACGGCTGATAGCGACGCTAACTTATAAGACTAGCGTCGCTAGCCACTGCCGGGCCTCGACTGGCCGTCTCATAACGCGCGCTACGTACGTTTCGGGCGTTAATCGACCGAGATAGCGCACGTTAACTCACATGTGTTAGCGTGCGCTAACATTGCATGGCTGAATACCGCAAGCCGAAATCGGGTTGAATGGTGAAGAACTCGTAAATCCTACCGTGATAATACAAGTTATCCTCGGGCAAATCATGCTAATAAGGTTTGAGGAAGATTTATGATTATGAAATACCAATATACGGATAGTCATCTTAATATCATAATCCAATACGATCTTCAAGAAGCAATCTAAGTTCCGATCGTCTTATGTTTCAAAACACTGATTTCAACGTATACGACTCAACAACCGGGTACTACCCGATTACTTGATCATAAATCGTTTTAAACATGCTGAGGAGTCCGTATAATAAGGTGGTTCAAAGGTTCATCCGATATCTAGCATCTATACGTCAAAAGTATCCTTCTAACATGCGATGACCGATAAAAATGAAATACTTGCTATCCAAACATGATTCAAACTTCCTTAGGAACCTTACTAATCATTGGTGAAAAATCACCTACCTCAAAGTAACGAAGAACACGGATGAAAATGAAGCAATCCAACACCAAAGGCTTGAACGCCAATCTCCAATGATATAAGATCTTCAATCTTGAACTAAGTGGTTGATACGAAGTGTTTAGGACGAATGGAGTTATGTTTCAAGTGCAAGAGTTCGGGTTATGTGGGAAGAAAGGACTGAAATCACGAATAGGATGCTGTCCTATTTATAATAAATGGCTATTAGCGCGCGCTACACCTGCTCGTAGCGTGCGCTAACGGCTCAGCCTAAATCGTACTCGGCACTTAGCGTACGCTACGCATATACCTGTAGCGTGCGCTAAGGCGTTGACCCGGCTTTTCCCGAAAGCCGTCCAGGTACATCCGACACGATCCGACAGGGGTCCCCCGGCCAGATCTCACCTACCGCACGTCTCAATCAGTCTGACCACGCATAGCGTACGCTAATTACACTCGGTAGCGTGCGCTATAAAACTATGTTAGCGTACGCTACCCTTAGCCTGTAGCGTGCGCTACATGCACAGAATTTCAACCTTTACATCACATACACGAAATTATATGCCCGGTGATATCGGAATATGAAATACGGAGAATAGTATTCAGACAAAAGTACAATCATTACAATATCGCAAGTTCCAATTACATAACAGAAATCTCGGGTATTACATGTAGGCCGTTTCATATACGGCGCAACAAGGGCCTTGTCTTGGGCCGTTTCACATACGGCCGTCATTTAGCGCCGTGTCCTCGCGCGCCACAAAACGGCGCACAACACGGGGCAAACTGGGCCGTTTTTCATCGCCGTTTTTCAACAGATGCCATGCAAAAATAGTCCACTTTTGACCAACTTGTGAACTCAACCACAAGATATTTTTTTGGTCAAAAATCTGAAAATTCAAAGACATAGGTGAAGTGTGAACAAAGAATTAATCAAGATACTATAATAGATATTTTGAATTAAATAATCAATTGTATTCTTGAAAATCGCCTATAAAAGGACACCTTCACTCATGAAGAAATAATACTCATCTTCTTGCTAAGAAATACTCCTTTCTTTTAGCAATATATTTTCCTTAGAACTCTGAATTTTAGTTTGTATTTCATTTTTGGTTTGAAGTTTTTCTTTCATTTAATTTGTAATTGAAAAGTGCTTGATCAATAAGCACTTAGTATTTTACTTAGTGTTTTACTTTCAATTTTTGTAAGCTTGTAACCTTTGAACAAGTTTGAAGTTATAATTTGAAGTATATTTCTTGCACTTTGATACATCATATTCAAGTAAGTATTATCTATTGTCATTAAATTCTAGTAATTAAAAGTTTCTATATATATATATATTATATATATATATCAATTATTTCTATTATAATTTTAGTATGTATAAACCAATGAGTAGCTAATCTTTCTTCCTAGGGGAAGGGGGATTTCTATTAGGTTATATATTGAGTATTTGATTGATTTAAACTATTTTTAGGACTAATTGGTTTAAATAGAGATTGATCATATCCTATTTTTACTAATGAAACCTTCTGGATTGATTGTTGAGTGAATTGGAAACATATCTTTTCAATCTATCAAATGTTAATCTTGTTATCAACATCTTAAGATTGCGAAAGTGGTTAAGACATCTTTGAATACGAAAGTTATGAGGTGAAAAGTTGATTACTCGATAAACGATCGTTTATCCTAAAATAGTCAAGTTAGAGAAATGAAAGGACTAATTGCTTTAAATAGAGATTGATCATATCCTATTTCTACTAGTGAAACCTCTTTGATTGATTGTTAAGTGTATTGGAAATACATCTTTTCAATCTATCAAGTGTTAATCTTGTTATCAACATCTTAAAAAAGCGAAAGTTATTAAGACATCTTTGAATACGAAAGATATGAGGTGAAAACGTGATTACTCGATAAATATTCGTTTTTCTTTTATATCCATATAAATCAATTCCTATACTTAATTAAATACCTAATTTAATGAACCCGTAATCCCCTAGATTTTATAAATTCCCAACTCATTTTAATTCTATTCATTTTCACTAGTTAAAAATAGTCTAGTATAAAAATAGTCTTCTTAAAAATAGTAGTATTAAAAATAGTCTTAATATAAATAGTCTAGTATAAATAGTCTTAATACAAACAGTCTAGTATAAATAGTCTTATATAAATAGTCTTAATAAAAATAGTCTAGTATAAATAGTCTAATATAAATAGTGCATTTTAATTTAGTTAATTTAAAAAACCAAAAAAAATATATTTTAGAATATTTTAGTATTTATTTCTTGCAATCTATACAAAATATTATACGAAGCCCTGTTGAACAATCCTCGAGAGAAAAGACATTGGTAAACTACTTCTACCTCCTATATATTTGCGAGCGACTCAAAAACACCTATTTTTAGGATAAGTTTTTGACCGATCAAATTTTGGTGCCGTTGCCGGGGTTGTTTTAGGCCAAATATAATTT
The DNA here is from genome assembly GCA_033398695.1 of Orobanche coerulescens. Lineage (NCBI taxonomy): Eukaryota > Viridiplantae > Streptophyta > Magnoliopsida > Lamiales > Orobanchaceae > Orobanche > Orobanche coerulescens. The sequence continues at coordinate 101,600,823 of CM065813.1, read as the reverse complement.
TTTTGTATATTTTTGTTTATATCATGTTATTTTATCTTTCTTTATTTCTGCATCTTTTATTCTTCTGTCCAGTCAAATGGCGGATAACGGTACTCCGTGACTATCAAAGTCGGATTTTTCAGTTTCCCATGACAACTGATATTTGTAGATATTTTCTTCAATTATTTTCATTTTTTTATTTATTTATTTTTTTTATCATGGAAGAAACATTGTATAAAATTGAAAAAAGATTTCCCTTTCTAAGCAAAAATGCAATTTTAAAGATTTACAAGACAAGACTTGAAAGGATGAGGTTGCTTATGAATAAAAGCATACCTTTTGACATAAGATTCATTATCGAAGCCAAAGTAAGAATAGAAGGTGAATTCACAGAAACAACGACTAGATTTTTACCAGGGCTTGGAAAAAGTTCATATGCGAAGAAACGACGAGCAAAGATGATAGCCGTTTTCTATAAATGTGCTAGATGGAACTGTAATTTAAAATGTCGATCTTTAGGAATTCCATCTACAAACAGAGAAGATAAAATTCAATTCATTAAGGATGGTCTGAATAAAGAGAATTTAGATGATATCGAAATTTCTCTTGACACGCATCCTAGTGGACTCGTACATTACGGAATTCGATGTTTGTGGAATAAATTTAAATCAGAATATGAACAACGTCTTGGGAATCTGACGTTAAAAGACCCTGTTTGCCCATTTATAAGAAAATTGGATGGGAAGCTTCTCCCCGACTCATAGAAGGCGTTTAAGCCGTTTATGAACGTAAAACCAGAGGAAGATGTGAGCCACAATCACAACTACTGTGCATACGCGTACGTATCTTTTATTTTTATCGTGTGGTGAGATTTTCTGAATAAAAAATGTGATACGCGATAAATGCATTCATTATTCTATTGAGTAGTTGAAGCGCAATCAACTCAATCACAAACTTGTTAAACAATTTTTACCTTCTTTTTTCTTCTATAAATAAAAATTGTGCTTGTTTCTTTTATTCATCCCTCAAACTTGCACTTTTCTCTGTTTCTCTCTTAATAATTTCTTTTCAAAAATGGAGTCATCATCTTCATCAAAAAAATTAGGAACAGTCTGCATTTTTGGTGGAGCTAGTTATGGAAAAGATGCATGCTTTACTGAAGCAGCCCACAACTTGGGTCGTACTTTAGGAGAAAAATGTATTCATGTAGTTTACGGAGGAGGAAGTCTAGGATTAACGGGACGAGCTGCTGCTTCTGCCTATATGGAAGAAGTAAGAGTGTTGGGAATAATTCCAAAACCTCTGGCTGAAAGTAAAATCACTGGGGCAACTATTGGAGATGAGTTTAGATCTGTAAATATGCAAGATCGCATAACTCACATGATAAATAATTCTGGTGCCTTTATCATCCTTCCCGGTGGTTTTGGCACTCTTGAGGAACTTTTTCATGTGGTTACCAGAGCCCAGCTAAATGTTCATCAAAAACCAATAGGTCTGCTTAATGTCAATGGTTTCTTTGATGGTTTACTATCTTTCATCGACTACTCTGCTGAAAAGGGTTTTATTTCCGAGCGTGCTAAACGAATCATAGTCGTTGCAACCACACCAGAAGAACTAATCAAAAAACTCAATAAATTTGTTCCTCAACCAGATCCAGCTCTAGCTAAAATTGTCTGGATGGAAGATTTTACCGTGAGAAAACGAAAAGTGGATTCATTCCTCTCCCTTTGATACCCCATATCAGACCTCTTGTTATTTTTACTTTATGTCGTGTGTAAAAATCGTGCTAAATGATGGCAGCTTAAGGAGTTTCTTTTTGATCTCTTGACGCGCATCTATTCGCGATTTATGTATTGTTATTTTTATTGCCGTATTTCTTTTTGTTTTTAATAAAAGCATTGATGGCAGCGTAAGGCGACTCTTCGGACTTTCCTGAAGTGCATCTTAAAAATTGTGTTATACGTCCGAGTATATTTTATTATTTTTTGTTGTTGTTTGCCTCGTATATCTTTTCATGCAGATCAAAAAAGACGTTAGCTCAAGCATCAACTTTTATTTCAGGGAGTTTTCTGTTTTCTCGCTTGTTTTTCATTTCTAAAAACTGAGGACAGTTTTATTTTCACGTTTGAGGGTGGTATGTTTTAATTATTGTGGTGTGATTTGATTATTTTTGTTATTTGGCTTTGATTTTTTTTTATGTATATTTATATATATATATATATATATATATGTTGTTTATTTGTGAGATTTCTAGATCTGGCTATAACACCAATAATTTAGCTATATACAAGCTTCTAAAATTATTTTAACCGGTAAAAAAATTGTATATTCCAAAATTTTTGAGCCTTAATCTCTCTTTCCAAGCCTTGTAGTTATCATATAAAATCGAGTCATTCGTTACCTTGAGAAAAGAAGAATCAGTCGATTGATGAAAAATATAACTGAAATTTACTTAATTTGTGGAGTTTTTGATTTTTTCATGCTTAACTAATAAATGATTTTCTGCAAAAATTCTATTCCCTAAAAAAAAGGAGTCATTGGTGAAAAGAGCTACACGTTAGCAAATAACAGTGTGAAAGCTATCACCTAAAAAAATGACAAAAAGGAGAAGTGTTGAGCAGCAACAGCTGCCTAATTTTGGGGGTCTTAAAATTTTGCGAAAAATAAAGGACTAACCATTGTTGGTGCGTAGCTGCCGTCTCATAGAAAAATTGGTTAAAAGAGCTACACGTTAGCAAACAAAAAAAAAAGATAGAAATTATGTTGGTGAAAAGAGCTACACGTTAGCAAATAACGGTGTGAAAGCTATCACTAAGGGATGTAGTTTATGAACAGACTTGAATTAATTAGCGGCTGAATTTCAATACACTCAATTTCGTGAAAAATCACAATATTTGATGACGCCAATGAAATTCTTCTTCATATTGAGTCGAAAAATAAACGAATGATCGAGAGTAACCATTAAAGGGGGTCGTGTGAAGTCACGAGTGGGAAAGAAATAATCAACCTTTTGGGGGGAAAACCTTTCATTTTGGAATTAAAAAAATAAAAACCGTGTTTTAACTTCAAAATCGTTAGTAGATTTATTTTGAATCTTGATTCATTTCTATCTATTGTATAAAGTTGGTTATTGTGTATTAATGGCATTTTGATCTCTTTTTATCTTTATATATAATTATTTTTCTTAAATTTGTGTGTATTATTTTTTATTTTATGTCTTATTTTAATTTTTATTTTGAGTATGAATAATAAAGAGTCTTGCTCGGGGCTAGCAAGAATTTAAGTGTGGGGTATTTGATTAGTGCATAATTGATCTAAAATTTATATACAAAATATTCTTTTTTCCGGGCATAATCGTACTGATTTGTGATTAAAAATACATATTTTACAGATATGTCCAAACATGAGCTAAAAATGGTTATTTTACAGATTACTGACATGAAGCATCAAAAAGGACGGAAAACAAGATCAAATCCGACGACGGGAATTTTTCAAGGCAAAAACGACCATACAAACGGCGCAAAAAGGACCGTGTTATGTAGGCCGTTTCATATACGGCGCAACAAGGGCCGTGTCTTGGGCCGTTTCACACACGGCCGGCATTTAGCGCCGTGTCCTCGCGCGTATTGCGGAAGAGACCGAGTCACCACAAAACGGCGCACAACAAGGGGCAAACTGGGCCGTTTTTCATCGCCGTTTTTCAACAGATGCCATGCAAAAATAGTCCACTTTTGACCAACTTGTGAACTCAACCACAAGATATTTTTTTGGTCAAAAATCTGAAAATTCAAAGACATAGGTGAAGTGTGAACAAAGAATTAATCAAGATACTATAATAGATATTTTGAATTAAATAATCAATTGTATTCTTGAAAATCGCCTATAAAAGGACACCTTCACTCATGAAGAAATAATACTCATATTCTTGCTAAGAAATACTCCTTTCTTTTAGCAATATATTTTCCTTAGAACTCTGAATTTTAGTTTGTATTTCATTTTTGGTTTGAAGTTTTTCTTTCATTTAATTTGTAATTGAAAAGTGCTTGATCAATAAGCACTTAGTATTTTACTTAGTGTTTTACTTTCAATTTTTGTAAGCTTGTAACTTTTGAACAAGTTTGAAGTTATAATTTGAAGTATATTTCTTGCACTTTGATACATCATATTCAAGTAAGTATTATCTATTGTCATTAAATTCTAGTAATTAAAAGTTTCTATATATATATATTATATATCAATTATTTCTATTATAATTTTAGTATGTATAAACCAATGAGTAGCTAATCTTTCTTCCTATGGGAAGGGGGATTTCTACTAGGTTATATATTGAGTATTTGATTGATTTAAACTAATTTTTGGACTAATTGGTTTAAATAGAGATTGATCATATCCTATTTTTACTAATAAAACCTTCTTGATTAATTGTTGAGTGAATTGGAAACATATCTTTTCAATCTATCAAATGTTAATCTTGTTATCAACATCTTAAGATTGCGAAAGTGGTTAAGACACCTTTGAATACGAAAGTTATGAGGTGAAAAGTTGATTACTCGATAAACGATCGTTTATCCTAAAAATAGTCAAGTTAGAGAAATGAAAGGACTAATTGCTTTAAATAGAGATTGATCATATCCTATTTCTACTAGTGAAACCTCTTTGATTGATTGTTAAGTGTATTGGAAACACATCTTTTCAATCTATCAAGTGTTAATCTTGTTATCAACATCTTAAAAAAGCGAAAGTGATTAAGACATCTTTGAATACGAAAGTTATGAGGTGAAAAGTTGATTACTCGATAAATATTCGTTTTTCTTTTATATCCATATAAATCAATTCCTATACTTAATTAAATACCTAATTTAATGAACCCGTAATCCCCTAGATTTTATAAATTCCCAACTCATTTTAATTCTATTCATTTTCACTAGTTAAAAATAGTCTAGAATAAAAATAGTCTTCTTAAAAATAGTAGTATTAAAAATAATCTTAATATAAATAGTCTAGTATAAATAGTCTTAATAAAAATAGTCTAGTATAAATAGTCTTATATAAATAGTCTTAATAAAAATAGTCTAGTATAAATAGTCTAATATAAATAGTGCATTTTAATTTAGTTCATTTAAGAAACCAAAAAAAATATATTTTAGAATATTTTAGTATTTATTTCTTGCAATCTATACAAAATATTATACGAAGCCCTGTTGAACAATTTTCGAGAGAAAAGACCTTGGTATAACTTACCACAAACTACTTCTACCTCGTATATATTTGCGAGCGACTCAAAAACTCCTATTTTTAGGATAAGTTTTTGACCGATCACTCGTCGTCACTGTAGCATCTGAGCAAGACACAATAATAAAACAGACAGAAATCCTGCAGAAGAAACACTTTCAGGAGTAAGTCATCTTGATGAACCAATAATTAACTGCATTTAAAAGATTTACACCAAATGGACACGAAACAAAAACTATGACTTGAGCATACCTGGATCCAGCCTCTTTAACGAGAAAAGCTGTAACATTTAGGTATCTCCAGTCATTTTCAAGATTATCTTCAGGGTAAAGTTTCGGTTCTGTGTACAAGCATTTTGGAGAAACCGATTCACAAGGATTATCACCTGATGCTGTCATGATAACATCTTCAGGTGCTTCAGAAACTTCCATGGTATTTTGTTTTTTCATGTAACTGTTGTGTCTCAATGGCATACCCGTCCAGAGGCACTAGAATGACAATGAAGAACGAAGTTTGGTCTTTCCATGAGAAGCGAGCTAAGTGTCACGCCCCGAGAGAAACGACCGACAGAGTGCTCGGACAGACCCGCACAGAGGTGTGCGAGGTCCAGCGGATCAACGTGCACGGGGCACGTTCGGGACTGCAAGGCCGTGTGGAGCGGCACAACCGACTGAGGAAATTAGCCGTGTGGCGCGGCATGCGTGGATGTATGGCCGAACATGCAGGCCATCCGGGCAACAATGTGCTCGACTGAGGGACAAGGCCATTCGGCCAAATGCGGGACTACCTGGGCGGCAGGACAAGGCACGCCGGGAACCAAACAGACGAGTGCAGCGGACAGGCACGCCGCTTCGGGACAATGCGGGACAAGATGACGAGATGAGGCACATCCGAGGGCCGAGACTCGGACACGGGCGACGGACACCCGCGAGGGGTGCACGAGGCGCTGGGCGCGCGTGCGGGCGGTGCGCGAGGGACACACGGAGCTCCCTCCCCCTATAATAGGCTTAGCGGGATAAAGCCTTGTGAGTGCAGTGGATATTAGAAAGCTGAGGAGTCCACTGTGCGGAAGTTGTGCTCGGAACATTCCAGAAACGGACCGGGATGGTCCAGAACATCAAAGATTAATCCGGAGGCATGTGTGGAAGGCCGGGCAGGATCAAGTCGGATTACATGGAGACGGGCCGAGTCGGTCCGAGCTGGCCCGGTCGGGCTGAGCGAGCAAGGAAGACCCAGAAACTTGTGGAAGGTGCTGGAGACTCTTGAATGAGTCAAGAGACTTGTAACCTAGTAGAGTTTTCTAGACATTTGTAAAGGCTTTGTACTTAGAATTCTCTAGAGTATGTATAGTGTAGGAGGGTCTAGAAGCCTCCAAGGGAGGAGGAGGAGGAATGTTCTAGGCTAGGATAGGTAGTATAAATAGGGGCCTTAAGGCTCACTTGCAAACCATCCTCAAATCCCTCAAGATCCTTGGGAAAGCATTGTAAGAACCATATTTGTAAGTCTTTGTAACTTAGTGGAAGAAAACTTTCCATTAACAATTGCCTATCTTTCGTTGTGCCAACTTTCATACTTAGCTAAATTCGGAGAGTTTAAGGCTGACTAGCAAGAGGGTTGCTAGGCCGCATTGCGCTTAGGATCATAGCAAACTCTAAGCCCGTGACAAGTGGTATCAGAGCCATCGTTAGCCAGACAAGGAGGTGTGTAGGACTGTGGGAGTCGACGCTAACGATCAGCAGGCATCATGGCCGCCGGACAGATTGAGGCAGGCATCAATGTGGAGGACGGACGAGTCACAGAGGCTGACAAGGTCCGGGGACGTGGAGAAGTCCCAGCTGAAGGGAAAGCCAAGCGTGGCAAGAGCAAGGCGCGCGGTGTGGTGCCGCCGCAACACGAGGAGAACCTGGCACGAAGCCGACTTCTTGAGGATGAAGACATCCGAAAGATCATACTCACCTTAGCACACCGCCTACCCGACATCGAGGACGACTACTCGAGAAAGCTGTTGGCCAACTGGAAGGGCACACGTTGGGCCAGCTCGAGACCTTCAAGAGGGAACAACTCTCGTTGCGCAATGAGTTAGCAACGATCGAGGATCATGTGGCAGCCAGCATCACGGAGATGCGCAAGCAGTATGATGTGTTTTGCGAGGTAAGTGCAAAACGTTTTGAAGATTTTTGTGATAAAATCTGTCGGGCAAGCAACACGGGCACCAACTCGAATGGTGGGGCGAGCTGGAATAACACATTTGGCGGGGCGAGGTTCAAGGGACCAAGGGTTGAGGTCCCCAAACTCAAGGAATTCATTGGCAAGAGAGATGCCAAGTCAGTCGAGGAGTTCCTGTGGCGAATGGAACTTTACTTTGATGGTCTGGGACTGACGGACGAGAAGGCCAAAGTACGGTAGGCTGCACTATATCTTGCCGATGATGCAGCGCTGTGGTGGCGTCATCGACAGGCCGGTGTTACGAAAGGGACTTGCCAGCCGATCGGGACTTGGGACGAGTTCGTGTCGGAACTCAAGGCACAATTCTATCCCAAGAACACATGCTATGAGGCAAGGAAGAAACTCCGCGAGCTCAAGCATAAGACTACCATTCGGGACTATGTTCGGGACTATAAATCGATCATGCTACAGATTCCGGACATGACCGAGGATGATCGACTATTTTTCTTCCTGGATGGACCGAGTTGGGTCAGGGATAGAGTACAAAGCCGCGAGGTGAAATCTGTCAACGAGGCAATCAAAGTGGCCGAGTCCCTAGCCGAATTTGAGAAGAGAAAGGAGCCGCGAGCTGAGGGTCAAGCCAAAGGCGGGGGAGACACCCGCACGTTAGTACAGCAACCAGCCCAACCATCACGTGGAAGATTCGGGACGAGACCGCAACACGACACGGACAAGCCATACTACTCGGGTGAACGCAGGGGCGCTCCCGACCAACGAGGATGCTTTATGTGCGGCGTAGCTCATCGGATGAAGGACTGTCCGAAAATGGGGAAGCTCAACGCCATGGCCGAATGCGAGGGGCTAACAATTGATCAGACAGACGTGCAGCAGGTAAGCACGATCCCATAACTTAATTCTATCGTAAGTGTAGGCAGCGAGGGACCGCGAGGAAGCAAGTTGATGTTCGTGGAAGGAACCATCAACCACCAACCCATCAAGGCCTTGGTCGACACGGGAGCCGACTACAACTATATCACTGAGGCCGAAACAAAGAGATTGGGACTGCTTGTGCAGCCATGCAACGGCTGGATGAAGTCCAACAACGGACCAGCAGTGCCGGTCACAGGGGCAGCAAATGGAGTGCGAATCGTGCTCGGAGACTGGGAAGGCCGAGTGCACTTCAAGGTCACCACGATGGATGATCGGGACCTCATTTTGGGAATGGACTTCCTGGAGAAGAACGATTTTGCCTTTTTCCCACAAGCAAAGGTACTATGGGTGAACGGTCTGAACAAACCCATCACTATCCCCTTGATGGTGGAGCAACTTCCCTACGCAGCGATGATGACACTTCGATTCCGGAAAAAGTTGACCGAAGAGGAAATGCCGATGTAATGTCTGGGATCAATGCGGTACATCGAGGGACCGAGTAGCAGCACACGTCGACGGAACAGGCGGGGGAGAGTGTCACGCCCCGAGAGAAACGACCGACAGAGTGCTCGGACAGACCCGCACAGAGGGGTGTGAGGTCCAGCGGATCAACGTGCACGGGGCACATTCGGGACTGCAAGGTCGTGTGTAGCGGCACAACCGACTGAGGGACTTAGCCGTGTGGCGCGGCATGCGTGGATGTATGGCCGAACATGCAGGCCATCCGGGCAACAATGTGCTCGACCGAGGGACAAGGCCATTCGGCCAGATGCGGGACTACCTGGGCGGCAGGACAAGGCACGCCGGGAACCGAACGGACGAGTGCAGCGGACAGGCACGCCGCTTCGGGACAATGCGGGACAAGATGACGAGATGAGGCACATCCGAGGGCCGAGACTTGGACACGGGCGACGGACACCCGCGAGGGGTGCGCGCGAGGCGCTGGGCGCGCATGCGAGCGGCGCGCGAGGGACACACAGAGCTCCCTCCCCCTATAATAGGCTTAGCGAGATAAAGCCTTGTGAGTGCAGTGGATATTGGAAAGCTGAGGAGTCCACTGTGCAGAAGTTGTGCTCGGAACATTCCAGAAACGGACTGGGATGGTCCAGAACATCAAAGATTAATCCGGAGGCATGTGTGGAAGGCCGGGCCGGATCGGGTCGGATTACATGGAGACGGGGCGAGTCGGGCCGAGCTGGCCGGGTCGGGCCGAACGAGCAAGGAAGACCCAAAAACTTGTGGAAGGTGCTGGAGACTCTTGAATGAGTCAAGAGACTTGTAACCTAGTAGAGTTTTCTAGACATTTGTAAAGGCTTTGTAATTAGAATTCTCTAGAGTATGTATAGTGTAGGAGGGTCTAGAAGCCTCCAAGTGAGGAGGAGGAGGAATGTTCTAGGCTAGGATAGGTAGTATAAATAGGGGCCTTGAGGCTCATTTGCAAACCATCCTCAAATCCCTCAAGATCCTTGGGAAAGCATTGTAAGAACCATACTTGTAACTCTTTGTAACTTAGTGGAAGAAAACTTTCCATTAACCATTGCCTCTCTTTCGTTGTGCCAACTTTCATACTTAGCCAAATTCGGAGAGTCTAAGGCTGACTAGCAAGAGGGTTGCTAGGCCGCACGACGCTTAGGAGCATAGTAAACTCTAAGCCTGTGACATAAGCCTCGAATAGGTAAAAGAAGAAAAATGCCTCCTATCGGGATCACTGGCGGGCTTTGCCTTTTCCGATAAATAACTATACCTTAATCTGCCATTGCATGAAGACGAATTTTCACTGGCAACTGATATACTGGCATCCCAGGCAGCATGCAGAACCTAAATTGCTATCAGTAGTTAATACATGATTTGAGAAAAGGTGTGTATTTCTAAAAATGAAATGCTACAATTGTTAACAGAGCAATAATTCTGCCTTTTCTGAGTAAAAATATATTTGTGCTGAAAAATTGACAGAGCACGTAAATGAAAAATATTAAAAATCAAGTTTCTAACGCTTACTTGCCAAAGTAATCCCTTAGGATCAGCCAAGGACTCAGAGAAGTCGGTACTCTGATCCATCATGCTCATTTTAGAACATGTAAACCAGAGTAGCACCATGCCTCTTTAGCATTGCCATGATAGCAGCAGCATGGCCATCACAATTGCTGGGATTATAAAATCCAGCAGTTAATTCAGCAGCATGACTAGCTGTCTTGTACCACCAGTGCATGCTGGACAACTGATCAAAATACAAAGTTTTAGATAGAGAATCATGCTTGAACAAAAGAACCGAATTTCCTCATCAATCAATTGATACTGGCAAAGATGGTTAGATTAATCGATATCTGCATATGAAGATTGGTACATAAGGCAATAATAATCAGTTTATAGCAAAAGTGGGAAAAGTTGGAAACAGATATGATCATATTGAGCTATATTTTTTTAGCAGCAATCTGTGTTCCTTCAAAAGCTAACTTGGCAAGAGAAAGCACTCTATCTCCATGGTCAAGTAAAACCTGAGAATACCAACTTAGGAAAAACCTGCCGTAATAACCATCATAGTCAACCCCCCATCGCAGAAAAATCCCGTCTCATGGGTCCATGAATTGTAAGAACCAGTATTTTTTGGTGCTCGAGCCCAGAAAGAGTGCCCTCTAATTTCAGCAGCCTTCCACAGGCTTTTCAACATGTTTTGATCATAGAACTGGGAATAAAGCAATATAGATTAGATTGTCTGATACATTATAGATAAGGTTTATAGCAAATATCTGAAATTGGAGTGCATCTTAACACCTTCAGAAGCTGTGATGAATACAAGAATTATCATAGCACTTCTGTTCGATATCTTAGTAAATCTTGCTCCTTCAATCCTCTATCTATACACATTTTCAGGACACCAACACAACCTACCCCCTCCCCTGCCCCTCAAAACAAAACAAATATCCTCTCATGCTGGGGGAAATGGTGTGTTCGTTTTATATCTTGTCCGGAGTATTCCTGAGTAGATACTTCCGGGACCCTTCGTTGCGACCTTGGGAGTTTATATATTGATATACCGTATGGAACTGTGTTGCGGGATAAAACCTGAATGGTACACACGTCCGGAGTATTCCTGTGTAGATGCTTCTGTGACCTTTGGTTGCGACCTTGGGAGTTTATGTGCCGATAGAAGAGATAATGTTGAGTATTCTGTGATATATTGTCATACCAAATAATAGTTGTGGATTTATCTGATTCTATCAATGAATTTTGTTCGTATTATCTGACCTAGGTTGGCTGGCATGATTCGTCGTGTCAGGTAAATTTGTTTAATACGTGCAGGATGTTCCCGAAGGTTCCGGTCAGGCTTGAGCAGTGTTGGAGAGAACCTTGTTATTTTCCTTAAATTAAATTCTGGAACCATTCCACGTTTATGTAATAACTGTGTATGCGGACTTATTTTTTTTTAAAGTATTTCTTTTCATATTTAAACTGTGATGGAGCCACTTTAACGCAACTTATTTTATGGAGAATTTTTAAACTCTTAAAAATTTGCCTTGTGGGTCCCACACGGGATTCACGACACTGTAAAGTTCCGGTAAATTTTGGGGGCGTTACAGTGGAGTTAACATACGTTAGGGCATTTATGTACGTAACACCCTTACTTAACGTACGTAAGGACTCGCAGAACCCCTGCCCAAAATGCTGAAGACGCTAGTGTACGCTATTTCTAAGAGTTATCGTACGTTAACAGTACTCAGATAGCGTACATAAGAGAACACGAATAACGTGCGCTATTCAGGCAGCAATTCGGTACTGCTGAGTGTAGTCCACTGCCCAAGAAACCACGAAACCGAAACGCAACAAAAGATGGGATCCGAAGACACATATACGAAGTATTCGCGACGAAGAATCTAAGTGCTAAAATAAAACACGTTTCCAACCACTCGTAGGCCCGGAATACGGCAATAAAAGTAATCGATAATGTGACTAGGGTCCGGAACGTACTTCCTCAACTGAGAAACGTGAAATACGCTATGAGCATGGCTTAAGAATGGGGGTAATGCCAAATGGTAAGCCAACTCGCCAACTCTTTTTAGTATCTCAAAAGGTCCAATATATCTTGGAATGAGCTTGCCCCTTTCCCAAAATGGAAAACTCCCTTCGACGGAGATACCTTCAACAAAACGTGATATCCTACCTCGAATTCTAAGGGTTGACGCCTAACATCCGCGTAGGACTTCTATCGACTCTGGGCAGTCAACAATCTTTCTCGAATCAACTCGACTTTCCTTTTTGTCTCTATCAGAAGATCTGGCTCAGTGCCAACTAAATTGGATAGCTCATTCCAACATATCGGTGATCTACGGTGTCAACCGTAAAGCACCTCATACGGTGCCATTTTGATCGAGGTGTGCCAGCTATTATTGTAAGTGAAGTCGATCAAAGCCAAGTGTTCCTCCCAGTCGCTACTCCAATCTAACGCACGCGCACGTAACATGTCCTCGAACGTCCGAATGGTACGCTCAGATTGTCCATCGGTCCGAGGGTGGAAAGAAGTGCTCAAACACAAATGTGTTCCCAATGCCCTATGTACCGGTTTCCAGAAATGCTATACAAACTGGCCATCTCTGTCTGAAATAATAGTTTTCGGCGTACCATGAAGCCTCACGATCTGTGCAATAAATATATGAGCCAATTTTTCTGGACCCCCAAATGTCCTTGATGCCCAGAAAATGTGCTGACTTAGTTAGTCGATCCACGATTACCCATACCATGTTCATTCCCGTCTTCGCCCTCGGCAAATTCGTCACAAAATCCATAGAGACGTCATCCCACTTCCATTTCGGAATGGGAAGTGGTTTCAACAACCCGGCTAGTCGCTGATGTTCGATTTTGACTTTCTGGCAAGTCAAACACTTAGCCACAAACTGCAATACCTCATTCTCCATATCATTCCACTAAAAGTTCTTCCTCAAATCCTTATACATCTTAATCGAGCCTGGATGAACTGAATAAGGTGACGCATGAGCCTCTTGCATAATGCCCTGCCTCAATTCCAAGTCGTTCGGTACACGTAACCGACCTTAGAATCTCAACACACCATCCTCATGATTACAAATCATGGGGCTTTCCCTTTAACTACATTCTCACGGGGCTGGATAAACATCAGATCCATTAACTGTCTCCATTTGATCTCGTCGACCAGAGACGAAGAAATCTCAATAGCGCACAATTGTCCCACGCTCCCTGGTAACACAACCTCCATCCCCAACTCCATCAGCTCTCGCTGGAGCTCTGGATGAGTCGTGAGTAACTCAAGTGCCCGAAGCGATACTGATTTCCGACTCAAGGCATCTGCCACCACATTTGCCTTGCCCGGGTGATAAAGGATTTTGAGATCGTAATCCTTGATCAGTTCTAGCCACCTCCTCTGTCTCATGTTCAAGTCCTTCTGAGTGAATATATGCTTCAAGCTCTTGTGATCGGTAAAAATCTGACAAGAAGAGCCATAGAGATAGTGACGCCAAATCTTCAACGCAAACACGACCGCGACCAACTTTATATCATGTGTAGGGTAATTCAGCTCATACGGTTTCAACTGACGGGAAGCATAGGCAATCATCTTTCCGTGCTGCATGAGTACACATCCGAGTCCTTGGCCTGAGGCATCGCTATAAACTGAAAAGCCCTCGTTACCGTACGGCAAGGCTAAGACGGGAGCGGAAGTTAACTGCTTCTTTAATTATTCGAAACTCTTTTGCCTCTCGTCTGACCACACAAACTTCTCTAACTTCTGCAAAAAACTGAGTAAGCGGTCGATCAAGATTAGAGAACCCCTCAATGAATCTTCGATAATATTTGGCCAGACCCAGAAAGCTACGAACCTCCTTCACGTTCTTGGGCGGTGCCTAATCCAAAACTGCCTCTATCTTATGTGGGTCCACACGAAAGCCCTCAGCCGAGATTACGTGACTGATAAACATAATCTCTCTCAACCAGAACTCACACTTAGAGAACTTCGCATAAAGGCGCTGAGTTCTCAAAATGTTCAACACAATGCGTAGATGATGCGCATGCTCCTCTTCGTTCCTCGAATAGACCAGGATATCATCGATAAAGACAACCACACACTTATCGAGATATTCAATTAAGACCTTGTTCATTAACTGTATGAACACGGCTGGGGCGTTGGTTAGCCTGAATGGCATAACCACAAACTCGTAATGGTCGTACCTCGTCCTAAAAGCCATTTTCGGAATATCTGAATCCTTCACTCGGAGCTAGTAATACCCCGACCTCAGATCGATTTTTGAGAACACTGTAGCCCCCTACAACTGGTTAAACAAGTTGTCAATCCTCGGAAGCGAATACTTGTTTTTCATAGTTACTTTGTTCAGTTCTCGATAATCGATGCACAACCGCAGTGACCCATCCTTCTTCCTTACGAACAAGACCGGTGCGCCTCAAGGTGAAGCGCTCGGTCGAATGTAACCGATGTATAGCAATTCCCCCAACTGATTCTTCAATTCTCGCATCTCCGCAGGTGCCATGCGGTACGGTGCTTTAGAAATTGGAGCCGCACCCGGCTCTAACTCAGTGGTGAACTCAACTTCACGGTCTGGTGGAAAACCCAGCAACTCGTCTGGAAAAACGTCAGGATACTCATTTACTACCAGAATAGACGAAATCTCGATTTCCCCCTCTTCCGACTTCATGGCATAGCACCAATAACCAGTGCACCCTCCTCGAAGAAGTTTCACCGCTTTCAATGCGCTGATCAAGAATTTATGACTACTCCATTTGCATCCCACAAAGGAGTGTTCGGTACAGTCAGAGGATAACATTGAATGGTACTCGCTCTATAGTTCATGATCACCCCATGCTTGTCTAACCAATCTTCACCAAGGATCAAATCCTCGCCCTTAATGTAACACCCCCAAAACCATCTGGGATATTACAGCGCCGTAGGTCCCGCGCCGAAACCCACCAGGCTAAAAACCATTTCAAAAACATTTAAAAATGCCAAAAGGCCAATGACAGTAATATTTTAAATACTCAAATATCTTCAAAAGCATAGTTCTCAAATACCGTCATAAAATACCATTTGAAAATACAAGGCGAAATGCCAAATCTCAACAGTTTAAAATGTATGTTAAGCCACCACTTATACATACCGATAAAATAGTTAGGAAAAAGGGTTTAACGAAATAACCCAAGTTCGCAAAATACCAAAAGGCCATTTTGAAAGTACACACGAGTTGGTAAAGATACCGAAAAGCCATTTTAAAATATACACGCAGCGGATAAAAAATACAGGTCAAATACACATTTGCAGCGGAATAAAACAACCAGAAGAGAATATTCAATACTCAAATAAATGCCACAGCCAGTATCACCTGGGAAGCTCACTCCCTTCACGACCGCTACTAGCTTGATCTCCGAGTACCTAAAAATAAAGCCCACGACGGGGTCAGCCACAATACTCGAAAATGATAACGATCACATCATCATAAATAATTACATACCAATGTAATAATACTGTAAGAATACTACCAATGTAAACTTACCGTCATAACCTTACCAATCCATGGCAATCCATACCAAATCGATCCTTACCATAATTCACATTTCGCAATCTCAAATGACGAAATGAATTCAACAACAATTATCTGCACTGTATTCCAAAAATACCAATAATCCTCAAAACATCATCATAACTCATAAGTGCGAAGTAATCCAATTTGTGCCAAATCATGTCCGTCGGATTACACAATCAAATCTCAACACGGATAAACCAATAATACACAACATACTATAGATCAACTATCACATGATAATGATAACAAATCCCGAACATCGACGTACAGTCCGAATGCTCATACGATCAATAGCAATGATAAACCAATAATTCAATCGAGAATATCATCGATATGATGAGCTCCAATACGACCAACCCAAGGTCAAAATACAACCGAAAATATCATCAACATGATAAATTCCAATACGATCGACAAAGGATCAACAATAATCGAGAATACCCTCAACATGATAAGCTCCAAACATGATCAACAAAGATCAACAATAACCGAGAATACCCTCAACAAGGTAGACTCCAAATGATCAACAAAGGACCAACAATAACCGAGAATACCATCAACAAGGTAAACTCCAAATGATCAACAATAATGGATCTCAAAGAAATAACTTCGACTGTCCAACATACCCCTTGGGCATATGAACGATTAATCACAAAACGTCGAACACATCCAAACATTTAAATGGACTATGAACGACCAAAAATTATACGGCTCAAAGATGGACATCACAGTACGACCGATCCGGAAATGTGTCAGTGCACATGTCAACCCCGTATACGGTATCCAGAATATACGTGGGACAATGTACCTAATTAGCCTCACGAACTACGTCTCGTGTGCACGGTTCAATGTGGAAATATCAACACATAACCATAGTGTGCCTAGCTAAAAATCCTACACAATAACCAATCGGAACGCAGATATGATTCCAGACATGTCACGATGCAACATGACAACGAAACTCAAAGAATCACATATCCAATAAGGATCAAAAGACTCACCGAAGTGAACAATGACAATCTGACAAAAAAAAGTCGACACGACTAATCAATATTCAAAACAACAATCCTGGGATCACAAACCCCAAAGGATGATCCATACGATCAACAATCTCAGACAACAGTTCTGGGATCAACACCCCTCAATGAGACGATCAACACAACCATTAATACCAACAATAGTCCTGGGATCAACATCCCTCAATGAACAATCAATACGAATCTCAATATACGAAGCCTCAACGTACAACATATACAACAACTCAACATAATAATTATCTCATAACTGAACAATACATAAATCACCTCAAAAACGAAGACAACATCCTTTCCACGAACAACATCCCTGAACGAATACACAGTTATACGAATAATCTCAAATAAGGTACCATCCATTCAATACCAATAAACCTTTATCCCGATACTTATGTCATCACGATAACTATCCTCGATATCCGATATTCTATATCCTTGACCAAAGATAACTCATGTCTTCCTTGAACACAATTAAATCATATACTTTATGATTTAATACAAACTAGAGCACATTATACAACTCATTATCCGACAACTTACATTTCTAACAACATTGCTATACGAATTATAAATGAAATGAAAACGAAACCATTCATCAAATATTATAAACTGAACAAGTATAAACTTGCCTCGATACCGATGCCACGAAGCCATTACCAAAATCCATTGCCTTCGTCCACGAGCTCCTCAGCCCCGACCAAGAGCAATCTACGAACTCTTCGACCTCAACCGCAACACAACGGTCACAATCAACGATCAAACATCTCAACCTATGCAATAATTAAATGACAACACATCCGATAATAGTCAACAACCGACATAACCAACCAATCGAACTCAACGATTCAACAAAAACCTCGAATAAACGCAGTCTGAATAAACCAAATCAAACCATCACGAATTCATAATCACAACACAAAAATACTGCACTGTCTGCCTATTTAGCGCACGTTAAACGCATAACGTAGTGTACGCTAAGTTGCTCCCATTAGCTTGCGCTAGCCAGTAAGCTTAGCGTGCGCTAATGCTGTACAGTGGCATGCATTCCAAGCATCGACTAACACCTTGCGACTATGAATCCGAATGAAAACGAAATCATACTCCAAGATTAACAATAACTTTTTCCAAATTCAATCTCATCATCATGATCCACATCTTATCAAGAACATACGAAACTAAAATCAACATAATGTTGGTTTTAATCATCTTATCCATATTTATAATCAAAACTATTATATATCCTTATATCATCTTAACATCAAAATCCGAAATGAAGGGAGACATAAATCTCCATATCTCTTGAAGATAAACGACAACATAACTATCACAAGGATCATATCAATGTCCATATATCAAAAACAACATCAACAATCAAACTAACTCGATAGCAAGGATCATATCATACTCAATCCGGAATTCCACCTCATATCATGATTTAACTCATCTAAATCGACCACTAAAATTATCATGATTCAGAAATCCATGATTCAACCTCATCAAGTTAAACAAATCACCATTAACACGAAGAATCTTAAATAACATCCGAAAACTATTATCATAATCCCATTAGGTCTCATAAAAATCACCACATGATTATCCAACATGTTCTCTCATAAGTAATCGTCCTTAAAAACGAACTACTATCAAAGGGATACGAAAATTACCTGGATTAGATGAACCAAGAAGAAGAACACTTGAACTTCATTCCAAGAATCATGAATAACTTGAAGAACAAGGCTTGAATCCATGCTCTCTATCTTAATCTTGTTAAAAATCACCACCTCACCGTGTTTGGGAACCTCAAGAACCTCCCAAAGCTCTCTCTATCAACTGAAGGAGAAAGAATGGACTAAATGCATCTCAAAACCCGTATGTCCCCTTATATAATAAACATTACTAGCGCGCGCTACTCTCCTAAAATAGCGTGTGTTATTGCCCTAGCGTGCGCTATCGCAGCCCTGAGGCCAATGTCTGTCTTCGTACATGTGCTTGCGTACGTAATGCCCATGCATTAGCGTACGTAACTTATACTGTCTAGCGTACGCAAGTCCTTGCATTTAGCATACGCTAACATCAGTTGACTTGCTACAGTCTACCTACCGTATGTGCCTCCACATGCCGATCTGACAAGGATAAGATTCCATTTGACCGATCTACAATTAGCATGCGTTAAGCCTCATGCTTTAGCGTGCGCTAATACTTCAGGACAAACAACCATTGACCTTATCCAGACACGCGCCGAAAGCAGCCGGGTCCACACGCAGATTCCCTCTGATCTGATCTGCACTAGCGTGCGCTATATTCTGCGTCTAGCGTGCGCTAACCATGAACGATAGCGTGCGCTATATTTAACCATTAGCATGCGCTAATCAGGCTATACTTAGCCATTTTCCAACTCTCCTCGTCCGTCTCGACATACCAAATACGAACATACGGCATACTGAATACATGTACTGAATCTAATAACATCATCATACGATATACCCAATACCAAAAGTAGGATAACCTGATACACGATATCCTCAAAATAATTGTCGAACCACTACGGCAGTTATACCAGTACAAATACAGCTGTCTCAGTTCTCAATTTATTTTATCCATACTGTATAGACACCAACCTATGCAGTATATCTCAGAGAAAATAACGTGAAAAATTTATACTGAAAATCCGGGTATTACATACTACCCCCCATAAAATAGGTTTCGTCCTCGAAACTTGCAACCCTGCCACAAACGACAGATCAACCCAAAATTTCCAACTCATCATGAAAACAATCAATCGTCACCACAAGCGAATAACCAAAACGATATACTTACAGGTGCGTGAAGCAGATGATCTCCCGTGATACTAGCACACGACTCCCATACGAAGTCTCAACACAATCAACACACACCAATATCACAAATAGCAATTGAAAAGAATCTCAAAAGTATTGGAAACTCCAAAAATCGATTTGACTCAAAAGTCAGAAAAACTCATTTTCAAAAATCACGCTACTACCGCACCGGTAGAGCCACATAACACACACGCCTGGGTTTCACAAAACCCAAGCTTTGATACCATCTTCTGTAATACCCCCAAAACCATCCGGGATATTACAGCTCCGTGGGTCCCGCGCCGAAACCCACCAGGCTAAAAACCATTTCAAAAACATTTAAAAATGCCAAAAGGCCAATGACAGTAATATTTATAATACTCAAATATCTTCAAAAGCATAGTTCTCAAATACCGTCATAAAATACCATTTGAAAATATAAGGCGAAATGCCAAATCTCAACAGTTTAAAATGTACGTCAAGCCACCACTTATACGTACCGATAAAATAGTTAGGAAAAAGGGTTTAACGAAATAACCCAAGTTCGCAAAATGCCAAAAGGCCATTTTAAAAGTACACACGAGTTGGTAAAGATACCGAAAAGCCATTTTAAAATATACATGCAGCGGATAAAAAATACAGTTCAAATACACATTTGCAGCGGAATAAAACAACCAGAAGAGAATACTCAATATTCAAATAAATGCCACAGCCAGTATCACCCGGGAAGCTCACTCCCTTCACGACCGCTACTAGCTTGATCTCCGAGTACCTAAAAATAAAGCCCACGACGGGGTCAGCCACAATACTCGAAAATGATAACGATCACATCATCATAAATAATTACATACCAATGTAATAATACTGTAAGAATACTACCAATGTAAACTTACAGTCATAACCTTACTAATCCATGGCAATCCATACCAAATCGATCCTTACCATAATTCACATTTCGCATTCTCAAATGATGAAATGAACTCAACAACAATTATCTGCACTGTATTCCAAAAATACCAATAATCCTCAAAACATCATCATAACTCATAAGTGCGAAGTAATCCAATCTGTGCCAAATCATGTCCGTCGGATTACACAATCAAATCTCAACATGGATAAACCAATAATACACAACATATCTGTAGATCAACTATCACATGATAATGATAACAAATCCCGAACATCGACGTACAGTCCGAATGCTCATACGATCAATAGCAATGATCAACCAATAATTCAATCGAGAATATCATCGATATGATGAGCTCCAATATGACCAACCCAAGGTCAAAATACAACCGAAAATATCATCAACATGATAAATTCCAATACGATCGACAAAGGATCAACAATAATCGAGAATACCCTCAACATGATAAGCTCCAAACATGATCAACAAACATCAACAATAACCGAGAATACCCTCAACAAGGTAGACTCCAAATGATCAACAAAGGACCAACAATAACCGAGAATACCATCAACAAGGTAAACTCCAAATGATCAACAATAATGGATCTCAAAGAAATAACTTCGACTGTCGAACATACCCCTCACGCGTATGAATGATTAATCACAAAACGTCGAACAATCCAAATATTTAAATGTACTATGAATGACCAAAAATTGTACGGCTAAAATATGGACATCACAGTACGCCCGATCCGGAAATGTGTCGGTGCACATGTCCACCCCGTAAACGGAATCCAGAATATACATGGGACAATGTATCTAATTAGCCTCACGAACTACGTCTCATGTGCACGGTTCAATGTGGAAATATCAACACATAACCATAGTGTGCCTAGCTAAAAATCCTACACAATAACCAATCGGAACGCAGATATGTCACGATGCAACATGACAATGAAACTCAAAGAATCACATATCCAATAAGAATCAAAAGACTCACTGAAGTGAACAATGACAATCTGACAAAGAAAAGTCGACACGACTAATCAATATTCAAAACAACAATCCTGGGATCACAAACCCCAAAGGATGATCCATACGATCAACAATCTCAGACAACAGTTCTAGGATCAACATCCCTCAATGAGACGATCAACACAACCATTAATACCAAGAATAGTCCTGGGATCAACATCCCTCAACGAACAACCAATACGAATCTCAATATACGAAGCCTCAACGTACAACATATACAACAACTCAACATAATAATTATCTCATAACTGAACAATGTAACACCCCAAACTAGGCAGATATTACAGTGCCGTGGACCCCCGACTGGGACCCACCAGGCGAATGAAAATGAATGAATTACACAGGGTAAATGTAGTACCGAACCACATTACAACATTAGTTACTCCGATGAGGAGTTTCATACAACACACCCAAGATATTACCGAATACATGTATATTTTATATGGAGATAAAATATACAACACTGAGTAAAATGAGTATTCAAACGGAATGTCTGCAGCGGAATAAAATGAAGGAACATAAATGACTGAAAAGACTGGGCCCCCCTACTAGTATCATTGGGACTCCTCGCCGTCAACGTGCACTCCCCGTGCTTTTGCCTTGCCATGACCTGAAAAACAATATCCCCCAACGGGTTCAGTTACACAGAACAACAATCGTCAAGAGTTGAATACACACAATCCTGTCAAAACATACACAATCAAACATGCTATATGAATCAACTAACAGTACGGCTCAAAGGAATGGCGCCACACTACGTCCGGGATGGAAATGTGTCCGTGCACAAGCCACCAACGAGTATCGATCGAATACACGTGTGGTCTTGTACCTAATCAGTCTCACGAAGCAATCGACTCGTGTGCACAGTCCAATGTGAGGCCAACAACCAACACACGACTTAAATGTGCCTGACATGAAAATCCTACACATACCAACCGGCACGCCAGTATGACCCGGAATGCCACGATATAACAAAAGTGACATCAAAAATGAATTATGACTCACCAAGATGAAATGATGGTGAAATGAATGACAGCTCAATGAAATGATTGGAACCGTCGTTCCTCGTGAATGAAGTAATTAAGTGACAATTACAAGTTTTAAAACGGTTAGTACCTTATGAATGAATTATGATTATGAATGAACAACAACGAAAGGAATGAATATCCTTTTAACTGAGTAAGAATTAACTTACTCAACCGGTGAAGAATGTCCGTCCACGAACAACGTCCTAAATGAAATGTCGGTCGCTCGAACAACCTTGAATAACACAATTACCAATAATTCTATCAATAAACGCATCAAACACGATTATAACCAACTCAAACGTCGATACAACAATATCCAAACTCGTAGGTGCACTCTAACGAATACGTTGAAAATATCGTTCCCGTTGGTTACAACCAACTCAAATTATCGAAACCAACTATCAAATGATTAATTCAAACCAGCAAAACAATATCAATGGTATCAATAATCCAATAGGAACTCACAATTCAAGATTACAACAACATCAATCGGAAGTCCCCAAATTAACCGAAGTCAACCCTAAGGGTTCTTGAAATAAATTCCAAAATAGCCATTAAATCCGTAGGAATATATTTATCCAAGGTAGATAATCCATATCTAACATATTCCAACAACAATCCAAGCTTACACGAAGAAATTGGAAGAAAAAACCAAAAATCCGAAATTCTAGATCCAAGAGATTAATACCTTTGATTTGATGTTTTGGAGATGATGAAGTGATGATTAATCCAACTCAAAGACTTGAAGATGATGATTGATGATTACACCTCGAAGAATACTCTTCAAATCGCTCCAAATCGCCCGGAACCGATGAGAGAATGAGAAAAATTGACAAATGCCGAAATCTGGGCTACACTGTCTAATTTATAGAGATTCCAGTTTAGCGCGCGCTAGCTCCAGTTCTTAGAGTGCGCTAACGGGTGTTTTGGTAAGTCCAGTACTCACTGTCTGACAACAGTAGCGTGCGCTACGTACCTTCTTGTAGCATGCGCTACAGCTGAACACTTAGCGTGAGCTAACCCCAAAATGTTAGCGTGCGCTAACGAATTATTTGATGCCCAGTACTGGAGTCCAGAACCTTCTGTCCTCTGATCTGATCGTGGTAGCGTGCGCTACAATCAATATTTAGCGTGTGCTACAATATCGATTGCGTACGCTAAAAACCACTCATAGCGTGCGATATGAATTAATCCAATGCAGTCCAGTAGCCACTGGACTCAACCTGATCCGACCTTAGCGCGCACTATACCGGTTGCATAGCGTGCGCTACTCCAGCCTACTGGCGCGCACTACTTACCTTTTGTAGCGTGCGCTACTTATAACCCAACTGCAGTCCAGTGCCTTCTGGACTGCCTGCTTGAAACATACTAGCGTGCGCTAGTGTTGAGAGGTAGCGTGCGCTACCCGTACTCAATTAGCGCACGCTAAAGAGAGTACGTAGCGTGCGCTACTCCTCACACACAGCACACTATGAAATGACAACGATGGTAAACACCGCACGATTCTCCAATTAGATTGATGATGAATGACGATTGATACACGATACAATTACTCTAAACGATGAATACAATGATTGAATATGAGTGACAAATGATCATTAATGAGTGAAAAATACTGAGTGACAATTACTGAATGATAAATACTGAATGATAATGACTGAATTACAACCGGGTATTACATACACCCCCCTTAAAAGAGTTTTGTCCCCGAAACTAAGGGTCAAAATACTCGGGATAACTCTCCCGCATACTATCCTTGGTTTCCCAACTAGCCTCTTCGACTCCGTGTGTGGACCACTGAATTTTAACTAAAGGAATCGTCTTGTTCCTCAACTGTTTGATTCGCGCTCTAAAACTCGTATATAATGTTCCTCATATGAATGATCGTCGGCGATCTCGATTTCGTCGAACTGAGGTATGTGGCTCGGGTCGGCAACATACTTCCGCAACTGAGAGACGTGAAACACATTATGAATTTGGCTCAACGCCGGAGGTAAGGCCAATCGATAATCTAGCTCGCCTACTCGATCCAAAATCTGAAATGGTCCAATGAATGTCGGACTCAACTTTCCCCTCTACCCAAAACAGAAGATACCACGACTCGGGGATATCTTGACCAAAAGATGGTCACCCGTCTCGAACTCTAATGGTCGATGACGATTATCTCCATATGATTTCTATCGACTCTGAGCGGTCAACAAACGACTCCTGATCAAAGCTACCTTCTCACGGGCGGCTATAAGCATATCGGGCTCGGTGCCGATTGATTCTGATAAGTCATCCCAACACAAAGGAGATCGACAACGACGACCGTACAAGGCCTCGTAAGGTGCCATCATAATCAAAGAATGCCAAATATTATTGTACGTGAACTCGATCAACGGTAGTTGGGCTTCCCAATCATTTTTCCAATCGAGGACGCATGCCCTCAACATGTCCTCCAAAGTCTGAATAGTCCTCTCTGATTGTCCGTCGGACTGAGGATGAAAAGCTGTACTGAGATTAAGCTGAGTTCCCATAGCACGATGAACTGATTTCCAAAAATGAGACACGAATCGTCCGTCAAGATCGGAAACGATACTTTTAGGAGTACCGTGCAATCTCACTATCTCTTTGATAAATAACTGGGCGAGTCTCTCGGGACCCCACGTATCCTTAATCTCAAGGAAATGAGCTGATTTAGTTAAGCGATCCACAATTACCCAGATTGTGTTCATGCCACAACGACTCGTCGGCAAACTCGTGATGAAGTCCATTGAAATATCCTCCCACTTCCATTTTGGAATAGGGAGAGGCTTCAGCATACCCGCCGGTCGCTGATGTTCTATCTTGACTTGCTGACAGGTTAAGCATCTCGAAACAAATTCTGCGACTTCTCGCTTCATATTACTCCACCAGTAATTTTGATTCAAGTCTTTATACATCTTGCTAGACCCCGGATGAACGGAATAAGGGGTAGCATGAGCTTCTCTCAAAATCGAGTTTTTCAACTCGTCAATCGCCGGTACGCACAACCGATTCTTAAAACGCAAAAGTCCATCCTCATGGACCACAAACCCGGGGGCTTTCCCCTGAGTTACATCCTCACGAATGCATAACAGAAATGTGTCTGAACCATGATTCTCCCTGATCGCCTCCTCAAGTGGAGATGAAATCTCCAACGTACAAAGTTGCCCTTGTACTTGCTGTAACTAGACCTCGATCTCGGGTCTCAGAAATTCCTGCTGAAGTTCCTTCTGAACTGTTAATTGAGCAAGCATCTGCTCCTGAACGGACTTACGACTCAAGGCGTCGGCGATAACGTTCGCCTTGCCTGGGTGGTAAAGGATCTCGATATCATAATCTTTGATTAGTTCCAACCACCGCCTCTGTCGCATATTTAACTCCTTCTGAGTAAATATATACTTTAAACTCTTATGATCGGTGAATATCTGACAGGTAATGCCATAAAGATAATGACGCCAAATCTTCAATGCAATTACCACGGCTGCTAAATCCAGGTCGTGGGTCGGATAATTAACCTCATAAGGTCTCAATTGCCGTGAAGCATAAGCAATGACTTTCCCATTCTGCATTAGTACACATCCGAGACCCTGCCTGGACGCATCACTATAGACCACAAATCCTTCCGTCCCTTATGGTAAAGAAAGGACAGGTGCTGAAATTAACCGGCTCTTGAGTTCCTCAAAACTCTGTTGACACGCGCCGGACCACGTGTATTTATTATCCTTCCGTAAAAGGTTCGTCATGGGTTGAGCGATTTTAGAAAATCCCTCCACAAATCGCCGATAATAACCGGCTAATCCGAGAAAGCTTCGGATCTCTTTAACATTCTTCGGAGGTATCCAATCTCGAATACCCTCCGTCTTTTGAGGGTCGACACGAACTCCGTCTGATGAAATTACATGTCCGAGAAACGTCACTTCGGACATCCAGAACTCACATTTGGAAAACTTTCCAAAAAGTTGCTCTCGTCTCAATACGTCGAGCACTTGATGAAGGTGAAACTCGTGTTCCTCCCAGTTACGAGAATAAATCAAAATGTCATCAATGAAGACAACCACGAACTGATCCAAATAGTCGATGAAAACCCGATTCATTAACTCCATGAATACTGCAGGTGCATTAGTCAACCCAAACGGCATAACCACAAACTCATAATGACCATATCGTGTTCGAAACGCCGTCCTCGCGATATCCGACTCTCGAATCCGCAACTGATGATATCCAGATCTTAAGTCGATCTTGGAAAATACTGAAGCTCCCTGAAGTTGATCCAAAAGATCATCGATACGGGGTAAAGGATACTTATTCTTGATCGTCACCCGGTTCAGTTCCCGATAATCAATACACAAGTGGAACGAACCATTCTTCTTCTTGACAAACAACACTGGTGCTCCCCACGGGGATGCACTCGGTCGGATATAACCTTTCTCGAACAACTCCTCAAGTTGGTTCTTTAATTCTTGCATTTCGGTCGGGGCCATCCGGTACGGTGCCTTCGATATCGGGGACGTACCGGGCTCCAACTCAATCGTGAATTCCACATCTCTCTGTGGAGGCAAACCAGGTAACTCGTCTGGAAAAACATCGGCATATTCCCTCACTACCGGAATATACGTCAACATTACTGGTGATTTCTCGGTTTTGGTCATATAGCACCAATAACCAATACACCCCCGACGGAGTAATTTCACTGCTTTCATCAAGTTAATGGCCTTACCCGAACAGCCGGGATTACCTCCCTAAAAAACACATTCAACCCCATCGTCTGAAATGATAGTGACCATACGCTTACGGACGCTAATGATGGCATCGTGACGATCCATCCAATCTATACCCAAGATGATGTCATCTCTCGGTAGATCCACCACAATTAGGTCTGATAACCAAACAAGGCCATGAAGCTGAATCTGACAATCCTTAATCTCATGATTACCGATAATTCTTCTACCATCAGGTAGGCCAATGATATAAGGCTCACAACTAGTAGCACTACCCAGACGTAGTCTACTCAAGCATGACTCGGAAATGAATGAATGCGATGCACCAGTATTAAAAAGGGTACACACAGGTTGAGATAAAATATTGAGTGTACCTGAGATCATCCGGGCCTCTGGATCGTCGGTCTTCTTCATCTCATAAATTCAGGGCTTGCCGGCCCCCGAACCGGATGCTCCCGTCTGATAGCTCTTGGCTCCGCCTTTAGCTCATGTCGTCTTGAACGACGCTAACTGAGTGGCCTGATTCTGAACCGCTTAATGTCCTGGGGCCTGAGATGATGCCGGAGTAGGTTTAGAGTCCCTTCGGCAAAAACGGGCCATATGGCCAACAATCCCACAGTTGTGGCACGTGACAGTCTGTTTCGGACATTTGGTGCTGAAATGACCCTGTTCCTCACAGTTGAAACAGGTGATGGCCGAACTGGCCGCTCGTGACTGAGATTCCGCGGGTTTAGGCTCCATAGGAGGTCGCTCAGAAAAGGTAGAGCCCGCACGTGGTTTCTTGAAAGTGGCACCACCATCGCCGATCGACACGGTTCTTAGACTTCTTGCCAGCAGGTGAAGGTTGTTGCTTAGCAATCTCCTTAGCAGTAAGCTCGTACGTAAGAGCTTTCTCGATGAATTCGGCCAGAGTGGTGCAATTATGATTAAGCAACTGTAGCCGCATATGAGGTTTCAGTCTCTTGCTGAAATACTTGATCTTGTCCGCCTCAGAGTGAATGATAGATGAGGCGAATGGAAGAAGTTCCTGAAATTTTTCGGCGATGGCAAGAACATCATCGTCTGCTGAGAGGTCGGGAGTGAGTAATTCCGACAATTTAGCCTCCCTGAGTGGGGCTGGATAATACCTCTCCATCATGAGAGTTTTGAACTGATCCCAAGTACATGATCCGTCGGTGGGCTTCAACGATAACCACCATGAATGAGCGCTCTTACCAAGATAGTAGGCCGCAACTGAAACTTTATGCCCTTCAGGGCAATCCACCATAGCAAATAAACGATAACCATGAACGATAGCGTGCGCTACACTTAACCATTAGTGTGCGCTAATCAGGCTATACTTAGCCATTTTCCAACTCTCCTCGTCCGTCTCGACATACCAAATACGAACATACGGCATACTGAATACATGTACTGAATCCAATAACATCATCATACGATATACCCAATATCAAAAGTAGGATAACCTGATACACAATATCCTCAAAATAATTGTCGAACCACTACGACAGTTATACCAGTACAAATACAGTTGTCTGAGTTCTCAATTTATTTTATCCATACTCTATAGACACCAAGCTATGTAGTATATCTCAGATAAAATAACGCGAAAAATTCATACTGAAAATCTGGGTATTACACTTAATGTCTACCACAATAAGATTAGAAGGCCAATCCCTCCTTGCGATACTTACCGGAAAATCTCTAACCTCACGGTCCCCCACAATACTATCTCCGTTAAGCGTTTTAACGATAAATGGTTCAAGGAAGTGACTCTGAAACCACGTCTTCACATCTTCATATGTGGAGCCAATGCACGTCTTTTCCGCTGCAACCACTCTGAATATTCAAAAGTTGTTATATGTATGAATCCTTTCAACTCTTGAAAACTTGTACTTTTATCACCGACTACTCCTGACTTGTTTGATCTATATATATACGCAATTTGTCAGTTTATTCATGGACAAGTAACCATCTGTTCCTTAGATCCCTTTCTTTCACACTTTTTAATCCCGTCCCCGGGTCACGCCCCGGCTATGCCGTCCTTAGGGATAAGGGGCTGTGACATATGAAGTTATACAAGTTATTATTACGGGAATTTTCTTACATATGAGTTAGACTCTCAGTATAGAAGACTTCAGAATAACATAGAAGAACATAACATAGAATGATATAACTAAGAAAGATAAAAAGTACACTATTTCAAGATGATTGAGACCGTCGTTTATGATTGAATGATGTATGCCTAGAATCAATAGTAGCGACACAAACGATATGATGGCTCCTTCAGGATTTAAATGGGACTTTTAGATCGTAGTAGTAGATAAATGGTTGAAGGGATTATCTTCGTTTTGAAGCCCAAGTCTTTTGACATATGCGTGTATATAAGTGTTCGCTTGGAGCGATACTGTCACGCCCCCAACATCGGGTAGGACGAGGGCGCGACGCGGCAGTACAATAACTCGAGATATACAACCAAAAATCAAATAGTAGATAGCGGAAGCAAAATAAAGAGCTGAAATAACTCGTGGTGAAACTCAGCTTGATGTACCGAGTCTCACAATGAATAACAATAACTATCTCACTATGATTGAATAAAATAGCAGCGGAAAATATTCAAAAGGCACAAGGTTCTTATTATTACAGCAGACATAACCCTTCAATACTATTACAACATCAGTCTCGACAGCGGAAAATAAGATAAATCTATTACAAGATTCATAAGGTCTTTGACGAAGTCACTCGATTCCTTCAGTCTCGCCTTTGACATTCTGTTCTTCGTCTGGTTTAAAATCAAAAAGATGGGGTGAGACAAAAGGTCTAAGTGAGTGGATGTCCGTGTGCGAGTGTGGCATGCTTTGTTTATAAAAATGTTTATGTGATGTCATGCCTCGATATTTGAGAAATAATGCAGTACGGTAGAGATATTA
The DNA here is from genome assembly GCA_033398695.1 of Orobanche coerulescens. Taxonomy (NCBI): domain Eukaryota; kingdom Viridiplantae; phylum Streptophyta; class Magnoliopsida; order Lamiales; family Orobanchaceae; genus Orobanche; species Orobanche coerulescens. Next base: position 101,570,478 of record CM065813.1, on the reverse strand, counting down.
TTTTAAAAATATCTAGGTACTTTGTGTATTAATCTTTGACTATATGAAGTAATTGTATCCGACCCCGTGGATAATATATAGAAAACAATCAGTCAATCAATCAACGAGTCATTCAATACACTTTACCTTCGGAACCTGCCGATTTGGACCTGGAACCTAAGCTCTCCTTGTGACTCCCAACAAATTAGGACGTCGCCCCAGTATTTGGACCGTCGCCCCAGTAGTTTGGCAGCTCAGCCCAATTACCTTGTATCTGCTCTGGGTAGGACATGTTCTGATCGTGGGTCTTTCTCCCTGACCGTGTCATAATCGCGATATCCCACATTCTACGACCCAGGTCCCTAGGAACACTCTGTTCCTCAGTTATGGGAATAGGCAACAACAGTAGCCTCATCAGGAACCACAACCGCGCTGCTCGATCCAGGATTTGGTCTAAGTGTCCCGGCTCAATTTTGGGATTCTAGAGGTGGCTCGTACAAGTTCAAGAGGTGGCCCTTCCGTCTCGTATGGGCTCTCAACGGGTGGCCCCGTCCGAAAATGTGGCACTTTGTCCCATCTAGTTCGAGGCGGCCCCGTCCGTGGCACTTTGCTTGTATAGCACTTAGTTCCTGAACCAATCACAAATATCAGATATACGCAATGCAATGCATGCTCACGCGCACAATATTTAAATCACACAACTAATGATACGACTTAGCATATATTTATTTCGTTAGATTTCAAGTATTTAAATTATTGCACGAGCGTTAAGGATTGGGCACTTGAATTAGAACCTATGTAATAATAACTTAATATTAATTAATAGCTAATGACTCGGGAAGAGTATGGGTTAGCTGAATTGATACAAAAATCAGTTTAGAAACCGAATTGTTGATTATTACATATTCACCCCAATTTTATTAAGTTATCATCTCGAGGGTATTGATGTTTTCAAAATAAATTCAGATGATGATAAAATTTTATGAGATAGTTCATTTACACCTGAAATTTCAGAATTTATAAGTTTCTCCATTTTATTCCAGAATTCTTATTTCTTTCATTTCAACCCTAAATTTAACGTAAATAACAATTTTAACCCTTTAATTTTATAAAATAATTTTCGATAGTTATAAAATTTTACGGCAGAGTATTTATATCTTAAAATCCTTCATTTTTAGTCACAATCACAAAGTAATTTTCTGTCCCAGTAATTTTTATAAAACCCCAAAATTATTTGGAAATTACGTTTCTAACCCTAGACTTTGGAAAACGGATCCCAAATTTTATAAAACTTCATGATTAACAAGTACATACTTACATAAATTATATTTTCAGTCCAGAAGTATTATTTTTAACTTCATCCCCGAATTTTTTATAAAATATTTAATTTGACCTTGATTTTTTCAAAAATAGCATTTTTGCTCCCCTTAGGCCTCGGGAATGAGTTCCAATTCTAGTAAAATTTTATGGAAAGTATCTATGCATTTAACTAAGATTTGTTTTTGGTTCAGAAACATAATTTAAGGTTCACACCAGAAAATTTTTGTAAAAATTATGATTTGACTCCAAAATTGTGCGGAAGTTGTATTTTTGACTCCTAGACTTATAATATGATACCTGAGCTTTATAAAATATTAAGAATACTTACATACTACTAAATGTTATTTTCAGTCCAGAACCTAGAGTTCTCACAAATTTCAATTTGGTCCTTAAATTTTCCATCAACTACATATTAAGCACTTTATGGTTGTTTATGTCTCGATTTGCCACAAATAAATTATCTAAACACTATATCACTACCACATAACACATATAATCACATTCAAGTCATAAGTCCAAATATTTGGATGATACTTTAACATGCACAAGGATTTTTCTACAATAATTTATTATACCAATAAAATCTAAATTTTTGCATGAAAAATAATAATTTATCACCATAAATCGATTCAAACAAATTATCCATCATATAAATCTTTGAATTTAAGTGAGAGCATGCATAATTTCAGAATTTGGAAGCAATTAAGGATTTTTGAAAGAATTTTACAAACCTCAATTCACTACGCCATAAATGGCCTTCGGCAACCACATAACTGTGTTACCTTAGACCCAATTTTTTGTTGCCACAGACCCAAAATGGGCAAAGGTAACACTTTAGCTAAGTTGCTCTGTGAGCAATAGCCTTTGGACTCAAAGGCAACACGTGGATCATCCTAAGCTAACATAGGATTATTTGTTACCAAAGAACTATACAACAACATCTTAAGGACCCTACAGCAACATCAGATTCGTGTTGCAATAGACTTTATAATTTTGTAAAATATATAGCCAATTTAGTGGGTTCCACATGCAGGACCATTTTGCGGGTCCCACGGGTCGGGCCCACCGGTGGGACCCACTTAGTGGGGTCATCTGGAGGGGCCCATATGTGGGACCCACTTTTCTTGGGCCTGTTAGTAGGGCTTACTTTGTGGGGGGCATGGGTGAGGCCACAAAATGCGCATCAATTTTTAGTCTAAGTGTTACCAATGAAAGACATTTGCAACATATATATAGTACTTAAGGTAACACCTTCATTTTAACAAAATAAAAATGTAAATTTTTAATTTAGCATTTCCCATTAAAAAACCAACAAACCAATTCACAAAAACCAACTACATCATCCAACTACATAATCTCATCATAAAAAAACCAACTATATCCAATCACAAATCCAACCAACTACATCACCAACTACATTACAAGTACTAGAAGAAAATAACTTGGTCATTTTTAACCAACCACATCACAATGTCATAAGCGAGATAGAAAAACCAATACTAGTTCAAAATATACTATCATAAAGCAGTGGACGTCTAAGACTAATATACAAAAAGACTCTAAGAAACTATTATGTGGAACACTTATTCAATTAGACAAGGATTAGCCAATGTGCCTGAGTTGGTGTCCATTCACAAACTTCACCTTCTTTGAACGAGAGAGCTGCAGAGTGAAACAAGAAAGAAGAGTCAATAATTAGTGATGGTTACTAAGCTTCCAAATAGACAGCCTGTTAACAACTATCAGAAAAATAAGGTCTTCAAACTAGTTGTTCTAAACAAGAAATAATTTGCCCAGTTTATTTATCTTGAAGAAGATAAAAAAACTCCCGAGTTTTTTACTAGTATACAGCTGAGATTACGGTGGATCGACAGAAGCCACGGAGGATGATGAAAGCAGAAGAGCAATGAAGAAGGAGAAGGATAATACGAACTTGCAACTTATGTTATTCTAATTATTAGCAAATAACATGTTAGGCAACATGTGAAAAAATAACTCAACTGTTAAACCAATTCAAATAATGACCGAATCTGAAGAATTCTGGTGGTGCACGTGCACCACGAGGTTATACTTAAATCCGCTTATGACCATCATGTCCAGAATCCATGTGGGATGACACAAAGCTAAAATCAAAATGCAAAGTTAAATAACTAAATCAGATCTTCCTCAGAGGATTTAAGGAAAATAAAACAAAAATGGTGGATAAAACAAAAGGTCACATCATTGAGAACTTTGAAGCAGGGTTATCATTATATGTGGTAAGAAGTTCGATAACCATTCCTAGTGTTACAATAATGTGCAATTATAAAAATAGAATTACCTTCTTCGATACATCATTATCCATTTAATAAGTTTCCCAAGATTCAGATTCCTCATGAAAGACAACACTTTGTGATTAACCTACTGTAATTATGACTATATACGAACTTGCAACTTATGTTGTTCCAAATATTAGCCAATGACATTTAGGCAACATATAAAGAAGATAAAAAACTCCCGAGTTTTTTACTAGTATACATCTAAGATTACGGTGGATCGACTGAAGCCACGGAGGTTGATGAAAGCAGAAGAGCAGTGAAGAAGGAGAAGGAGGGGAGCATAGACGCTCTGGAAACCTAATTTTTGTGGTGTTTGTAGATGTAAAATGGAAAACCCTAGCCCATCCTCCATGTAAACATTTCTTAGCATACGATCGTCGGAAACTAAAACAAAAAACATTCGACATCGGAGATTTGTGTTGAATGCAGAGAGACTAACCTTCTCAAGGTTGCAAATTTCGGAGGAAATAAGCGAAACGACGCGCGTCCGCTTCGCAATGCTCTTAAGCTGCTTCAATTCCTCAATGTCCAGTGCCAAATCATCACCGTTCGCCATTGTTACATTTGCTCTTACAAATTGGGAATTAGTTTGCTGAATTACGTTCATCACTCCCAAAAGCAAATTCGGGAGAGAAGCATGAAGAAGCAGATACGGGAGAAACAAATGAGACAGACGACTTCCAAAAGAAAAGAAAATACCAAATGGAGAGTGAAAGGGTGCGAGAGAGAGAGAGACGCTGAGCATTTTGAGAGTGGGAGAGTATGAAGAGTGCGGCGCACAAGCATCACACTTAGGGTTTTGTTTAATCCTAATAAAAGTAATTAGGCAGTTTAATGAACCTAATTGAACGGAACTACGTTTTCGATCCTAATTGAACCCACTAAATTATAGAGGGGTATAAGCTCCCGCAGAGATTTAGATAGTGAGTGTTTGCCCCATATTTCCCCCAATTTCTTTGACCCATTTTTCGTTTTGCTGCTTGTATATTTGTTTTGCCGCTCTCACCCCATTTCAATAATTCACTGTATATATTTTATTTTGTTTTTAGTTTTCTTCTTAAAAAAATATCACAAATTTATTTTAATTTGTTGATGTTTAATTATAATTATTAAATTTACTATTTAAATTATTTTATAAAAATTCACAGTTATTACAAGCTCTTATTTTATCTATGAAAATTACTAATAATTTTAATCAAAAATGATTAATTTTTGAATATTACTTTATTTTAAAATCTTTTTATTCTAAATTCTTTACAAATATTTTAATATTTATAAAATATAAATAATTTGATTATTTAATAGAATATTACTTTTTATATTAATAACTTCAATAATTTTATTCAAAGTAATTATTTTTAAAGTTAAATGTTTATTAATTTTAAATAATCAAAAAATTTTATTAATACTCTAGGGTAACACATCCCATGGTGTTGCTGAGTGTCACACCTTTCATAGCTAGAGTAACATACGTTTATGGATTTGTTAACACCATAACCACAATGTTGTGATAGGTTCAAAATTTCATAGCTATGGTAACATCCAAGAAGGTAACACCCATGCCTAAATGTTGTAGAAAGCCATCTATGACGTAGTGATTATTTTTGTTAAGAAAGAGAATCTAAGCTTGATTGCTCGGAAATAGCTTCTACGCCTTCTTCCCCCCTCTTACTTGATGATTAACATGGTTATGATTTTGAATACCCTACAACAAAGTATGATGTATGCACTATCCCCTTCCTTCTTCCTCTTCTTCTTCTTCTTCTTCTTCTTCTTCTTCTTCTTCTTTTTTCTTCTCTTTCTCTTTTTTTTCCCTCTCTTTTCTCCGCTCAATTTTCGGCCCTCAACCCTTTCTCTCTCTATTGTACAGATTTTTTTGCATGCAAATGGGAAGGAAGAGTATTTTCTAAGTATATATACATAGAGTGGTCAAAAGTGTACATGGTGAATCATCCCACAATCTTTTTGAGGGTTGTACAAGTGTATACATTTTTATTTTCATAAAGACACATCAAATTTGACCATACTCCTCCCTCTTACTCCTCATGGCTGATTATAATATGTATATTTATATATTTTTTATTTTAATTATAATGTGTATTAGTTTTGGGCTTGTATGTTAAGGTTTAAGTTAAGTTGGGCCAATCTTTAATTTTGGGCTTCAAGTATGATTAAGTATGGATATTAGCTCCATATATATTTATTCTCATAGTTACGTGTTAAATTGTAAGCCCACTAAGTGAATTAATAATTGTTTTGGAATTAACTAAGTTTATTATTTAAATAATATTACAATCTGGAAAAAACTATTAAATAATAAATTATGATCACATTTAATTTAGTAATAATTAATGACTATATATGCAATCAATATAATCTTATTAAATTCGAGTTATAGTACAATATTTGAAAAAATATAATTTACGGCCGAAAATGTAGGATTTTACATCATTCCCTTCTTAAAAGAATTTGGTCCCCAAATTCCTCCTTAAATATTTCCGGGTATGATGTATCATCTCCTCCTCGACTTCTCATATGGTTTCTTCTTTGTGGTCGTGATTCGTCCATATAACTTTGACGAGCGGATATTGCTTCTTTCTAAGTTCTTGTACTTGTCGATCAATAATCTTTATTGACTTCTCCTTGTAAGTTATGTTCTTCATAATTGGAGGAATGTCTTTGGTGATTATGTGTGTTGGACCTGGATGATACTTCTTCAATCTTGAAACATGACATCCATCATGCATGCATGTGATGTTGGAAGGCAATTCGAGGAGATAAGCTAACCGAATGGTTTTATCCGTGATCTTGAATGGACCCATATATATCGGGCTAAGTTTTCCTCCCTTATTTGAAATGATTAAGCCTTTTGTGATGATAATCTCAGAAATATACGATCGCCGTTCTCGAATTCTATAACTTTCCTTATACGTTCTATATAACTCTTTTGTCGACTTTGAGATGTTTAAATTCTTTCTTTGGTTAAACAGACCTTATCTTTACCTTCTTCGATCAAATATACTCTCGGTAATAGTGGTCAAGTCTTGCGTGTTTTCACTGATTGTTAATTTTCCGATGAATTGGGGATTTGCATTTCCTCCCAGAGAGAGTTTCATAGGGCGCCATTTCAACATAACTTGATAACTGTTGTATGCAAATTTGGCCAAGGGTAGGTGATTATCCCAATTACCCTAAAAGTCTAATGCATAAGCATTTAGCATAATTTCAAGGTATCTATCGTTCTCTCAGATTGTCCATCGATCTGTGTATATGCAGTTGTACTAAACTCTATAAAGTTCCAAATTCCTTATGGAAAACTTACTAAAAACGTGAGATTAATCTAGGATCTCGATCGAATACAATATCAATTGGAACTCTGAATAGTCGGACTATCGCTTTGATCTACGTCCGGATAGTTTCTATACGTTGGCGTCCTTCTTGACTGGAGCTAACTTCGTTAGCCTATATACAAAGATACAAATCATAATTGTATTCTTCTATAGATGTTGGCAACTTCTTGACGAAATCCAAAAGTATTCGTCCTCTTTTCCATTTAGCCATATCTAATATTTGTAACAATTCTAGTTTACACCAATGATGGTCACGGATTTACTTTCTTAAAGTGATTTGAATCGATCAGAACACAAATGGATTTCTATATTTACTATGTTTATAGAGTTTAAGGATTTTTTTTAATAGGAAGTTCAAGAATCATTAAAATAATTAAATTTGGGCAAAATTCATATCATGGTGAAGCATAAAATGTCCGGGAATGTGAAATGGGTTATATGATAACAAGATCATAATTGAATCGCAGATCAAGATTGTCACTTTTTCTTTATAAAAAAATGTTCATTGTAGAAGGGGGTTTGATGCGGGACCCACCAACATGTAAGATTAATGAGAAATCAAGAAATACAAAATATCCGCTCCGAATTATGACAAAAAATGGGCCATCATCCGGATCCTAAAAACTAAAGTGCCTACGGCCCGCTAGGGAAATACGTGGGATAATGTACGGACCCATAGGCAATATATCAAATCCAAATTATGACAAAAAGCGGGCCATAATCCAGATCCTAATAAAATAAAGTGCCTACGGCCCGCTAGAGAAATACAAGGTGCACCACTAAAACCGTAGGCTAATGTGCGGACCCATAGACAATAAATCATCCAATTATAAAAATGCTACCTAAATCTAAAAGTGGGGTAACCAAGTTGATCCATCCGTATAAGAGATAGAAGAAATGGAGGAGCAGCATCATATGTATAAGTCTGATACCAAGGGACGACATGCCGAGCTCAGAGAGATAATCAGCTGGCCTGTTGCCCTCTCGGAAAATGTGAGTGACTCTGTACTGAATGTCTCGAAGAATGTGTCGGATCTGCATAAGGGTGTGACGAACCTGCCAAGAGCGTCAATGGCCAGATGAAAGCAGGGTCACTACAGCAGCAGCATTAAGCTCAATCCAAACATGTCTCGATCTCTGGGAAGCTAGTATCAATCCTATCGCCAGCGCCTGGATCTCCGCGTTGAAGCTCGAAGAGGCCTGAAAAGAGGAATGGAAAGCAAGAAGGAGCTCTCCGTGATAATCTCTAATCAGACCCTCACCACCACCAATCTGCGTATCTCTATCAAAGGAGCCATCCGGGTTCAGCTTGATCCAAGGAGTCTCGAGTCGAAGCCAAACAACCGGGACAAGGTGATATGTCTGGGCGGGGGAAGAAGAAGCTCACTGAAGACGATCAGGAGGCGAGCACCCCAGAAGTATCTCGCAATGATCTGCTCGAGCTCCTGGATAACATATTGGGGTGGGTCCAACACCTGAAGGAGCTACAGAGGAATCGGACAGAGAGTGCTCTTAACAATCTTGATCTGCTCGAGATTAAGATTGTCACGTTAATACTTCAAAGAAAAATGAAAGGGGTAAGTTTCAATAGTGGATAATCAAGAAGGCATTAAGGAAGACGAGTCACATTATGACATGTAAGTTAAGTCGGGGTGTAAGACACAAGAACTAGCTTCTCAAGTATAAACCAGCATGTAACTTAGAATTGCATAGAAGTTAAACAACATTATGGAAAGGATGATGCTAATGAAGGATAATACAAGTAGTCAAACGCAATTGTACTATAGTAGAACCACAGGCTTAAATGAATTGAATTTTCAAAGACAAGAATCTTGTAAATAAAAAAGGAACGGAAATTTCAGAATGAGTATGAAAAATTAGGTTATGGAAGACAGCATGCATGATTTATTCAAGAAGGTACTCACTATAGATATGTAGAAGATAATGTGTACAAACAAGGGGTTCCAATAATAGGTATTTACATATTTAATGATGAAGTTCCAATGAATGGTTCTAAAATAAGACATAGCAAGGTGTGACCATTATGATTCATGCCCTTCAGCAATCGAAGTTACTAAGAGAGATTTTTTGAAATGAATGATGAAATGCATATTCATCAAGTAATAATCACAATAAACAAGAGAATATAAAATGCATATATAATTCACAAGGAAAATTGATCAGGATATACATTTATACCCAAGAAAATTATTTTTAAGAAAACTCATGAACCCCATTTCATCCAAAGATGGAGGGTAGATGTATCTAGAAAAAAAATGAGATTGAATTTTGCTTGATAAGTTAGTAGAATAATAACCAAATGAGTTGGGTGATTTAAATCAATAGGCTCGTGACTAATATCCCAATAATAAAGAAATAGATATAAAAGGTATTAATAATATGAGAATGTAAGAGACAAGCACATGTCAAGATAATATAACCAGTTGTTAAATGAAATAGTAATTCCAATACATAGGAATCTATCACTGGGTGGGAAATAAATAAGATGATTAGAGGATAAAGATGATCAAATGATAAAGTTCTTTTGCATGTGATTAGACAAACATAAGGTATGTGGATAAAGTAACTTTTAGTGAAAAAGTAAGTTTGGCAAAGAGTTTGAATGAACTAAGGTTCGGGTTTAGTTAACTCTAAATTGGTTAGACTTTGGGAATTTATTATAGAAGAGTTATTTATGATCTCTATACAATGGGAATTGCTGCTTTGAGTCACACAAATCATTGATTGTAGGCAATATGTATGTTTGGTTTTGGTGAAATTTGTGGTGAAAGAATCATAAAGAATTAGTTGTGTTATTACTATGAAACAGTTTGCGTTATCATGATGTGGTTTAGGCTATTTTCTGATTATTGTCATCATTGCCATCACTTCCAGGTTGTCTACATCCATGCGTGTCGACCATCTATACGTGGTTCGTGGCTAGTTACAATAGCGCATATATATTAACAATCTTACTTGAATAAGTAATATTTATATAATCAGTAGTCATGATTACAATTACATCTAAAAGGAGGATATTGAGAGCTGAAAGAGAGTTATAGTATTACGAATAGGGAGATAGCAGAAATTTCCATACCCATGTTCGATGCTAATACTAGCAGAAAGTTCATAGTTATTGATCGAGTTTAGTTCTAGAGTCACATTAGCAAGCGTAAATAGTCGTGGAAGCTAAAAAAGCCATTTAGTCGGTCAAAGTACGCCAACATTAATCTAAATGTAACATTTATAAAAATCGGAATATCGAAATACGATTCAATTGCCTCCTGAATTCATCATATCTCTTCTTTTGAATCTTTGTCGGGGTCTCCCTCAGCATCATTATTCAAACTTCCTGGCACCAGGTCGGCAAGGCCAGCCATGTATGGTCGGGGTGCCGAAAGAAGGTCTTGTTGATGATGACGCTCAGTGGTGATGACTCCCTCAAGTGCCTTCATGTGGATTCCTAGTTAAGTGTGGATGCGGCGAAGTCCCCAGACAGTAATGTACAGCTTCTCGACGTGCTTGTCTCGTTTGTGGAGGGTCCGAGTATAAAATTTTGGTTTCATTCGGTTCCTTTATGAATCGCCTCCTGCTTCTATTGTTGGTATGTCACAGATTCCTGTTGAGCTTGTGCAAACTCGATCTCAATGTTTGAATATGTTGTGCTCTCCCCTCATCTAAATTAGTAGTCTTGATCATCTCATTCGACATTGCCTCCACGGTGGCTGGTATCGCATCAAGCTAAGACTCCAAAGCGGCCATTCGAGCCCTTTCAATAAGAGTCATATGATACATTCCGGCACTATGACTCTAAGACATCGACCTTATTGATCTGGCGGGTACATAATAAAAACAACTCAAACTCGGAATCCATAAAATGGAAGCTCTAAATCAATGCCATACAAGTTTATAGGCATAACTTGAATATAAAATAAGCACAGATAATCATCACGGAAATACACTTTTTGACAAAACAATTCTTGCTCCCAAGATGACTAACCGCAAGGCAAACCTACTTCATTTGATGAAATAATGAAGCTTCAATTGAGTTTGACAGAATTAATTCAATTCCATATATTCCGAGCGAAAAGTGAAATGATTCGAATAAGGTAGTAAGGAAGATATCTACTTCAAATGGATATGGGTTTTATTTGATTTGTAAAAACCACAACTATTTCAATCGAATAGCATGGAAAAATGATTGGATAATTGAATCTTATCAATGCTTACTCCATGCAAAGGGTTCAGAAGAAATCTTAGAGATTTGAACTTAGAAATCAATATTAAGTCCCATTTCTAACTGAAATCACTTTGTCCTAGGTGGACATCCCATCTAAGTCCGAAGAATCTTAACCTGGGTAGCCTGTTGTAAGTGTCCTTCCTATAGCTGGGCTCCGATACCACTTCTGTCATGCCCCCAACATCGGGTAGGATGAGGAAGCGATGCGGCAGTACAATCACTCGAGATATACAACCAAAAATAAAATAGTATATAGCGGAAGCAAAATAAACAGCTGAAATAACTCGTGGTGAAACTCATCCCGATGTAACGAGTCTCACAATGAATGACAATAACTATCTCAAACCATGATTGAATAAAAAAGATGAGGAAAATATTTATGCAAAAGGCACAAGGTTCTTATTATTACAGAAGACATAACATTTGAGTACTATTACAACATCACTCTTGACAGTGGAAAAGATGATAAATCTATTACAAGATTCATAAGGTCTTTGATGAAGTTACTCGGTTCCTTGTTTGGTCTTGCCTTCGACATTCTGTTCTTCATCTGATTTAACAATCAAAACGGTGGGGTGAGACAAAAGGTCTCAGTGAGTGGGTTTCCGTGTGAAAGTGTGGCTTTCTTTCTTTATAAAAATGTTTATGTGATGGCATGCCTTGATATTTAAGAAATAGTGCAACACGGTAGAGATATTATTTTAGAAATATCAAGGTATTTTGTGCATTAATCTTTGACTATATGATGTAATTGTATCCAGCCTCGCAGATAATAAATAGTTTACAATGAATCAATTAGTCATTCAATACACTTTAGCTTCGGAACATGCCGATTTGGACTTGGAACTTAAATTCTCCTTGTGACTCCCAACAATTTAGGCCGTCGCCCCAGCATTTGGACCGTCGCCCTAGTAAATTGGCCACTAAGACCAATCATCTTATATATGATTTGGGTAGGACGTGTCCTGATCGTGGGTCTTTCTCCCGGATTGTGTCATAATCGCGATTATCTCACCTTCTACTACCCAGGTACCTCAGAACTGTAACACCCTCAAGATATTCGAGGTATATTACAGCGCCGTGAATCCCTATATGGGACCCACCAGGCTGAACAGCATCATATTCATCGACTCACAGAAACAACAACATAACACCACGTCATAAAGACGCAAAACAGAATAATCCACCCGGTTCAACCGGTCAACATAACATCATCATCCAACACAAACATAATAGGCAACAATACAATCTGGATGAACAGGAACTCTTAAGTACTCGAGTACAACTATTAGTTCAAAACCCACAAAAGATGAAAAGATAAAAAGACACTAAGACGTCACTCGTGCACCATCATCACGCACGGCCATCATCCGTGTACTGGTCCAGCGCCCGCTCGTCTCGATGAACCTGACCTGAAATTCATAAAACGAATTTCCCCAAAATGGGTCCCCAGAGGGGTTAGCAATTACGCTAGTACAAGTAACCAAATGAACAACTTACATCTTACACATATAGTAAATGCATGCAATCAAGAAAACATGGTTCCAAAACACTCATTTCCGGAAATGTCATAAACGAATCACATTTGTAAAATGCACCACAATTAACCGTCGATCCACGTCTCTGTGGACCCTTACCAAGACCCCGTCGGATCTAACCCGTAGTGGTTAAAAGCAAGCTCGTCGATCCACGTCTCTGTGGACCCCTACCGAGACCCCGTCGGGTCTAACCCGTAGTGAGCACACACACACACACACCATTTCTCATACAACACTATTATGTCAAGATTGTAAGTTCATAAGGGTACTTTCCTCGGTTAATAGACGGTGACACGAACGGAACGGAAGAATCAAGCACGACCGCGAGGAACCGAAGAATGAACCTAACGATTCGAATAACACAATCACAACCACTCCTAAACGATTACGGAAATGGAATACACCCGAAAACCCGCCTACGATTCATGTATATTCGTACAAAAATAACAACGAGGGCGGACCACAACCAAACCCTCTCGATTTCGCAAAACCATGAAAATATACCCTGAATCCGTAGGAAAACTAATTATACCAACAAGATTAATCATATTCATCATGAATCCACCAACAAAACGGAACGGATCGGAAGAAAATCTCAAAACCCCCAAATTATCCAAAAGTAGGGTTCTAAGAGATTTACCGTGGATTAGGATGAAAGATTCGTGTTGATGTTGTTATAATACTCCAAGAACTCAAGAAAGATGTTGGATGAGATGATTGGAGGAAGAAATTGCCAAGAAGATCGTCCCGGAATCGCCTTCGCCGCGGAGAGAGGAAGAAATGAGGAATTATGTTTATCTTGGTCAACTCCCTGGTTTATATATCCAGGGAGTGTTAGCGCATGCTAAAACCTCAAGATTAGCGTGCGCTAACGGGATAAAATTCCAATCCCTACCGTTAGCGTCCCAGTCCAGTAGCCAAATTTTTGGCCATTAGCGTGCGCTACTCGAAACGTAGCGTGCGCTAATAACCTCTCGGTAGCGCGCGCTATCGACCAATAGCGTGCGCTACCTGGACATCAGTCGAGTCCAGTGACAAACTGTCCAGAACCCACCTGATCCGTTAGCGTGCGCTACCATACAAGCGTAGCGTGCGCTAACTAGCACCTGACCGGGTTCAGTAGTAAACTGTCCAGTACTGGACATTCACGCTAGCGCACGCTACCGGGTATCATCAGCATGCGCTAGCCTCCCGACCTTAGCGTGCGCTAGTCGGCGTAGCGTACGCTAATACGCCAATCCAGAAGGCTGGAAAAATAGCACTGCCACTCCCAGGGCTTGCTCCCTAGCGCGCGCTACGGATCAGTCGTAGCGTGCGCTACTAAGGGGCCCCTAGCGCGCGCTATGCAGAACAGATAGCGTGCGCTAGGTTACGAAATATAAACGGTTCGCAACATCGGATTATGAACGAAACATCAAACGGAACACCTCAAAGCGCATCAAAACATAGAATGGATCCACGGCAACCCCGAAACAGCGGTTCCGTACAACAATAATGAGTCTCAGATCAATAGATGACGGGAAAGATACACTGTAAGGTACATGAGGGTCACTACGACCGATAAATACACCGAAAAGGAAAATACAAGGGGAAAGAAAAATGCGGATATTACATTCTACCCCTCTAAAAATAAGTTTCGTCCCGAAACTTAAGAAACAAACAACTCGGGGTACCTAGCACGCATGCTATCCTCGGTTTCCCAAGTTGCCTCCTCGACACCATGTCTCGACCACTGCACCTTGACCAAAGGTATGGTCTTATGCCTCAGTCGTTTCTCACGATGCTCCAAAATCTTCAAAGGACGCTCTTCAAAAGTAATATCCTCGGCGACATCAATCTCACCATAATCGATGACGTGACTAGGATCCGGGACATATTTCCTCAGCTGGGAAACATGAAAAACGCTATGAACATGACTCAAGGCTGGAGGTAACGCCAAACGGTATGCCAACTCACCGACTCGCTTGAGAATCTCAAAGGGTCCAATAAATCTCGGACTCAACTTCACCTTCTTCCCGAAACGAAATACTCCCTTCGTCGGCGACACCTTTAGCAAAACGTGGTCTCCCACCTCGAATTCCAAAGGTCGGCGACGGACGTCGGCATACGACTTCTGTCGACTCTGGGCAGTCAAAATCCGTTCTCGAATTACTTCTACCTTCCGCCTCGTCTCTAAAACGACGTTCGGCTCGGTCCCGAACACTACAAAAAAAACAGTTTTTACCGACGCCAAAATGGCGTTGGTAAAACAAAAAATGGCGTTGGTAAAAAAATTACCGACGCCATTACCGACGGCAACCCGCCGTTGGAAAAACGCTCGACGGTAATTTTTTACCGACGCTATTTACGCCATTACCGACGCCATTTACCGACGCCATTACCGACGCCAATTTGGCGTTGGTAATTTTTTTTTTTTTAATTTACCGACGCCGTTTACGCCATTTACCGACGCCATTTTTGGCGTCGTTAAATTAAAAAAATTTAAAAAGTCGTCGGGACTCAAAGGGTTAGGTCCGGCTCAAAGTGGTGGGTTCGGTCAGTCCAGTCTGGGTCCTAAGGGTCAAAGTGGTCCGGCGGATCGTGTCGGGCTCCATTCAATTTCAAATGGTTGAGAAGGATTTTGGTTTATAAACCACCAAAAACATTGAAGTTTTTTCGATGTGGGATTGTGTTAAAAAATTACCGACGCCGAAATGGCGTCGGTAATGGCGTAAACGGCGTCGGTAAATTAAAAAAAAAAAAAAAATTACCAACGCCAAAATGGCGTCGGTAATGGCGTCGGTAAATGGCGTCGGTAAACGGCGTCGTTAATTGTAAAAAAATAAGTCTGCGAACCGGTCGTCGGCAATGGCGTCGGTAAATCGGGCGTCGGTAAATGGCGTCGGTAAATTATAAGTTTAACAACGGCGGTGCTGGCGTCCGTAAATGGCGTCGGTAAAAACTGTTTTTTTTGTAGTGGAATAAATCGGACGTCTCATTCCAACAAATTGGTGATCGACATCGCCGCCCATAAAGTGCCTCATACGGTGCCATCCGAATCGACGCGTGCCAACTGTTGTTGTACGTGAATTCGATCAATGGCAAATGTTCCTCCCAATCGCTACTCCAATCGAGGGCACAAGCACGCAATATATCCTCGAATGTCTGTATAGTGCGTTCCGACTGTCCATCTGACTGGGGATGAAAAGAGGTACTCAAATGCAAACGGGTACCCAACGCCTTATGCAGTGCCTGCCAAAAGTGTGATACGAAACGGCC
This sequence comes from Orobanche coerulescens, assembly GCA_033398695.1. Lineage (NCBI taxonomy): Eukaryota > Viridiplantae > Streptophyta > Magnoliopsida > Lamiales > Orobanchaceae > Orobanche > Orobanche coerulescens. The sequence continues at coordinate 101,554,475 of CM065813.1, read as the reverse complement.
ATCATGATCCGAAATAATAGACTTCGGAGTACCGTGAAGTCTCACAATCTGCGCGATAAACACACGAGCCAACTTCTCCGGGCCCCAAGTGTCCTTGATGCCCAGAAAATGTGCCGACTTGGTCAGACTATCAATAATCACCCATACCATATTCATGCCCGACCTCGATCTCGGAAAACTCGTAACGAAATCCATCGATATATCTTCCCATTTCCATTCCGGAACGGGAAGTGACTGCAATAACTCAATGGTCGATGCTCGATTTTGACCTGCTGACAAGTCAAACATCTCGCTAAAAACTGTGCGACCTCCTCCTTCATATCATTCCACCAGAAATTTCTTCTCAGGACTTTGTATATCTTACTCGAACCAGGATGAATGGAATAAGGTGTAGCATGGGCCTCCCGTAAAATACTCTGCCTCAACTCTGAGTCGTTCGGCACACAAAGCCGACTCTGGAATCTCAAAACACCATCCTCGTGAATCACAAACCCAGGAGACTTTCCTTTAAGAACATTCTCTCGGATTTGAGTAATCATCGGATCCTCTGACTGCTTCAGCTAAATTTCATCGATCAAAGATGACGAAATCTCTAAAGCACAAAGTTGCCCGACAGCTCCAGGCAACAAGACCTCAACATCTAACTCGATCCAAGCCCTCCGAAGCTCAGACTGAGATGTAAGGATCTCAAGCATTCGCAACGCAACCGGTTTCCGACTCAAGGCGTCGGCCACGACGTTCGCCTTGCCTGGATGATAAAGGATTTCGAGGTCATAATCCTTAATCAACTCTAACCACCTCCTCTGCATCATATTCAACTCTCGCTGAGTAAATATGTATTTCAGACTTTTATGATCGGTAAAAATCTGACATGCAGAGCCGAAAAGATAGTGACGCCAAATCTTTAGCGCAAAAACGACTGCCGCTAACTCCAAATCATGAGTAGGGTAGTTCAGCTCATACGACCTCAACTGTCTCGACGCATAGGCAATGGTCTTGCCGTGCTGCATCAGTACGCACCCAAGGCCCTGACCTGAAGCATCGCTATAAACGGCAAAACCCTCGTTGCCACATGGCAGTGCCAAAACCGGGGCTGAAGTCAAACGCTTCTTCAGCTCCTCAAAACTCGACTGCCTTTCGTCATTCCAGACGAACTTCTCGGATTTCTGGAGCAGCTGCGTAAGTGGCCGAGCTAGTTTCGAGAAACCCTCGATGAACCTACGATAGTAGCCAGCCAAACCCAAGAAACTACGGAGTTCCCTCACATTCTTGGGCGGTGCCCATTCCAACACTGCATCGACCTTCTGCGGGTCCACACAAACTCCCTCGGCTGAAATCACGTGACCTAAACACATCACTTCCTTCAGCCAGAACTCACATTTCGAGAACTTTGCATAGAGTTGCTCGGTCCTCAAAATGTCTAACACTACTCGCAAATCATGGGCATGCTCCTCCTCGCTCCTCGAATAAATAAGAATATCTTCGATGAAGACGACAACACACTTATCCAAATACTCGATAAAGACTTTGTTCATCAACTGCATGAACACCGCCGGCGCATTAGTTAACCCGAAAGGCATAACTACGAACTCATAATGTCCGTATCTCGTCCGAAAAGCTGTCTTCGGCACATCGGACTCTCTCACCCGGAGCTGATAGTACTCCGATTTCAAATCAATCTTCGAGAATACCGTAGCTCCCTGCAACTGGTCGAACAAGTCATCAATTCTCGGCAAAGGATACTTGTTCTTGATGGTTACCTTGTTTAGTTCGCGATAGTCGATACACAAACGTAGTGAACCATCCTTCTTCCGCACAAACAGGACCGGTGCGCCCCAAGGCGAGGCGCTCGGTCGAACATACCCCGACTCAAGAAGTTCACTCAACTGCTTCTTCAATTCGGACATCTCTGAAGGTGCCATGCGATAGGGCGCCTTTGAAATAGGAGCCGCGCCCGGCTCTAACTCTATAGCAAACTCGACCTCACGATCCGGTGGCAATCCCGGTAACTCGTCAGGAAATACATCAGGAAACTCATTAACGATTGGAATTGAAGACAGCTCAACTCCACTACTCTCTGCCTTCAAGGCATAGCACCAATAACCAGTACACCCCTTTCGCAGGAGTCTCATCGCCTTCAAGGAATTAATAACGAACTTCTGGTTTCCCCTCTTTCGCCCCGCGAAAGAATGCTCGGTGCCGTCCTCGGCTAACATAGTGATGATTCTCGTGCGGTAGTTCATGATCGCACCATGCCGCTCGAGCCAATCATCCCCAAGGATCAAATCCTCACCCTCGATGCCCACAACAATAAGAATAGAGGGCCAAGTCCTCTCACAAATAAGCACAGAACAGTCTCGAACCTCCTGATCACCAACGATCCTATCACCGCTAGGAAGCTTAACGATGAAGGGTTCACAAGGCATCAAACAGTCGAGACTCAAACGGTGTACACAATCCAAGGATATGAACGAATGCGTAGCACTGGAATCGAAAAGCACACTGACAGGATGAGAAAGAATATGAACGGTACCTGTCGCCACAGTAGATGCTGGGTCATCGGCTTTTCGCATCTCATAGATCCGCGGATGGGCGGAGCCGACACTAGAAGCTCCCCCTCTGGCGGTCTGACCCCGACCCCACCCTCGACTGGCACTCGGTGGGGACTGAGAAGCAAACGATACTTGATTCACGCTTGGTTCCCTAGGCGCTAGAGTGGAAGCCCGGGCACCAAGAATTCTCTCTCTCTCAGCACAGAAAGCAGCCTTGTGGCCCGGCTGGCCACACTGATTACACGTCAGTAAAGGGCTCAAGCAAGTACGACTGACGTGGCCTGTACGGCCACAATTGAAACACTTTACATCACGGAAAGGAGCACTGGTAGTTCCACGAGGACCCCCAGCGGAACGAGCCGGACCCCCGCCGGCGGGGAAGTTAGCAGATTGGGATTTCTGCTGACCCCCACCCTTGTGGCCCGAAAAGTTCCCAGCGGACTTATGTTTCTTGCTCTCGCGGGCCGCCTCACTATCCGTCACCGACATATCATAAGCAAGGTCCCTACTCTGGTAATCTTTCAAGGTAGTACATACGAGCCCCGACATATAGTCCCGAATCGATAACTTCATCCGTCTGGAGAAATGGAAAATTTTGTCGCACTCCTCGACAGCTTGGGTCTTCACATAACCCAACTCCTTGTTAAAATCGGCAATGGCTTGAGATACGGGGATATCCCGCGGTTGAGCATCATAAAAAGCATGTACCCAAGCCTGTCTGACCGGCCACGGGCAATATTCAGTCTCCATCAATTCTTGAAACTCAGCCCACGAAGCAGCATGATCTTTGGTCCCAACGGCCTCCCACCAGTCCGTAGCGTCCCCTGTGAGAAAGTATTGAGCAATAGGGACTTTATTGTCCTCGGGACAGTTAGTGGAAACGAAGACCTTAGATATCTCCTTGATCCACCCTTCCCAGCCAATCGGGTCTGAAGCTCCTGAAAACTGAGGAGGATGAATCTTGATAACATCTTGGAGCCAACGATCCGCTCCGCCCCGATTAGTGTGGGTCTGATCCGGGTTCTGAACCGCCTGAGCTATCGCCGCCATTTGGTTCACCATTTGCTGCATAACGGCCGCAATACCAAGGTCGGCACGCTCCTGAGAAGAAGCATGGCTATGACGGTCGCCGATCGCGGCTCCCGAAGATCGCGACGTGGCCGCCCACCGGGCCGCCCACGTCCCCGGCCGCGTCCACGACCATGACCGCGACCACGACCACGACCTCTTCCAGCATCCATACTGGAGTTAAATAAGTAGCAAAAGCCATACTATGGTAAGTACAAGAAAAGAACAATCACAAATCGAGAATCAAAGATGCGATACAAGGGAATAAGGAACAGAGGAAGAAAAAAAAAACTTACGGACACTGGTAGTACCGGAATCATGGCAGTGTGACGACGATGTGCAAAACAAAACACCACAAGACCCAATAAACCGACAAGCCTAGGCATCCATAAACCTAGTGCTCTGATACCATTTTCTGTAACACCCTCAAGATATTCGAGGTATATTACAGCGCCGTGAATTCCTATATGGGACCCACCAGGCTGAACAGGATCATATTCATCGACTCACAGAAACAAAAACATAACACCACGTCATAAAGACGCAAAACAGAATAATCTACCCGGTTCAACCGGTCAACATAACATCATCATCCAACACAAACATAATAGGCAACAATACAATCTGGATGAACAGGAACTCTTAAGTACTCGAGTACAACTATTAGTTCAAAACCCACAAAAGATGAAAAGATAAAAAGACACTAAGACGTCACTCGTGCACCATCATCACGCACGGCCATCATCCGTGTACTGGTCCAGCGCCCGCTCCTCTCGATGAACCTGACCTGAAATTCATAAAACGAATTACCCCAAAACGGGTCCCCAGAGGGGTTAGCAATTACGCTAGTACAAGTAACCAAATGAACAACTTACATCTTACACATATAATAAATGCATGCAATCAAGAAAACATGGTTCCAAAACACTCATTTCCGGAAATATCATAAACGAATCACATTTGTAAAATGCACCACAATTAACCGTCGATCTACGTCTCTGTGGACCCCTACCGAGACCCCGTCGGATCTAACCCGTAGTGGTTAAAAGCAAGCTCGTCGATCCACGTCTCTGTGGACCCCTACGGAGACCCCGTCGGGTCTAACCCGTAGTGAGCATACACAGACACACACCATTTCTCATACAATACTATTATGTCAAGATTGTAAGTTCATAAGGGTACTTGCCTCGGTTAATAGACGGTGACACGAACGGAACGGAAGAATCAAGCACGACCGCGAGGAACCGACGAATGAACCTAACGATTCGAATAACACAATCACAACCATTCCTAAACGATTACGGAAATGGAATACACCCGAAAACCCGCCTACGATTCATGTATATTCGTACAAAAATAACAACGAGGGCGGACCACAACCAAACCCTCTCGATTTCGCAAAACCATGAAAATATACCATGAATCCATAGGAAAACTAATTATACCAACAAGATTAATCATATTCATCATGAATCCACCAACAAAACGGAACGGATCGGAAGAAAATCCCAAAACCCCCAAATTATCCAAAAGTAGGGTTCTAAGAGATTTACCGTGGATTAGGATGAAAGATTCGTGTTGATGTTGTTATAATACTCCAAGAACTCAAGAAAGATGTTGGATGAGATGATTGGAGGAAGAAATCGCCAAGAAGATCGCCCCGGAATCGCCTTCGCCGCGGAGAGAGGAAGAAATGAGGAATTATGTTTATCTTGGTCAACTCCCTGGTTTATATAGCCAGGGAGTGTTAGCGCACGCTAAAACCTCAAGATTAGCGTGCGCTAACGGGATAAAATTCCAATCCCTACCGTTAGCGTCCCAGTCCAGTTGCCATATTTTTGGCCGTTAGCGTGCGCTACTCGAAACGTAGCGTGCGCTAATAACCTCTCGGTAGCGCACGCTATCGACCAATAGCGTGCGCTACCTGGACATCAGTCGAGTCCAGTGACAAACTGTCCAGAACCCACCTGATCCGTTAGCGTACCATACAACCGTAACGTGCGCTAACTAGCACCTGACCGGGTTCAGTAGTAAACTGTCCAGTACTGGACATTCACGCTAGCGCACGCTACCGGGTATCATCAGCGTGCGCTAGCCTCCCGACCTTAGCGTGCGCTAGTCGGCGTAGCGTACGCTAATACGCCAATCCGTAAGGCCGGAAAATAAGATCGCCACTCCTGTGGCTTGCTCCCTAGCGCGCTACGGATCACCGTAGCGTGCGCTACTAAGGGCCCCTAGCGCGCGCTTATGCGTAATGATAGCGTGCGCTAGGTTACGAAATATAAACGGTTCGCAACATCGGATTATGAACGAAACATCAAACGGAACACCTCAAAGCGCATCAAAACATAGAATGGATCCACGGCAACCCCGAAACAGCGGTTCCGCACAACAATAACGAGTCTCAGATCAATAGATGACGGGAAAGATACACTGTAAGGTACATGAGGGTCACTACGACCGATAAATACACCGAAAAGGAAAATACAAGGGGAAAGAAAAATGCGGATATTACAAGAACACTCTGTTCCTCAGTTATAGGAATAGGCAACAACAGCAGCCTCATCAAGAACCGCAGCCGCTCTGCTCGATACAGGATTTGGTCTAACTGGCCCGACTCAATTTTGAGATTCTAGAGGTGGATCCTACAAGTACAAGAGGTGGTACTCGGATTGTGAGGAGGTACTCCGCCTCGTATGGGCTCTCAATAGGTGGTCCCCGTCCGAAAACATGGCACTTTGCCCCATCTAGTTTGATGCCCCCCCCCCCCCGACCGTGGCAATTTACTTGTATAACACTTAGTTCCCGAACCAATCACAAGTATCAGATAGACGAAATGCAATGCATGCTCATGCGCACAATATTTAAATCACACAATTAATTATATGACTTGGCATATATTGGTCGTTAGGATTCACGTATTTAAATTATGGCACGAGCATTAAGGATTGGCACTTGAATTAAAACTTATGTAATAAATTAGTATTAATTGATAGCTAACAACTCGGTAGGAGTATGTTTTATCTGAATTGATATAAAAATCAGTTTAGAAACTGAATTGATGATTATTACATATTCACCATGATTTTCTTAAGTTATCATCTCGAGGGCATTAATGTTTTCGAAATAAATTCGGATGACGGTAAAATTTTATGAGATAGTTCATTTATACCTGAAATTTCAGAATTTATAAGTTTCTTCAGAAAATTCAGATTTTATTCCAGAATTCTTATTTCTTTCATTTCAACCCTAAATTTAACGTAAATAACAATTTTAACCCCTTTAATTTTGGATAATAATTTTCGATTGTTATAACACTTTATGGGCAGAATATTTATACTTTGAAAATCTTTATTTTTAGTCTATCATCACAAAATAATTTTCAATCCCAGTATTTTTTATAGAACTTATATTTTGGCCCCAAAATTGTTTGGAAATTACATTTTTAAACCCTAGACTTTGGAAAACGGATCCCAAATTTTATAAAACTTCATGATTAACAAGTACATACTTATGTAAATTATATTTTTAGTCCAGAAGTATTATTTTTAACTTCAGCCCCGAAATTTTTATAAAATTTTTAATTTGATCTTGAATTTTTCAAAAATAGCATTTTTGACCCCTTAGCCCTCGGGAGAGTTCCAATTCTAGTACAATTTTATGGGAAGTATCTAGGCACTTAACTAAGATTTGTTTTTTGGTTCAGAAATATAATTTAAGGTTCACAACGGAAACTTTTTGTGATAAGTATGATTTGACCCTAAAATTGTGCGGAAGTATTTTTGACTCCTAGACTTATAATATGATACCCGAGCTTTATAAAATATTACATGAAGAATACTTTTGTACTAATAAATGTTATTTACAGTCAAGAACCGAAAGTTCTCACAAATTTCAATTTGGTCCTTAAATTTTCCATCAACTACATATTAAGCAATTTATGGTTATGTCTCCATTTGCCACAAATAAATTATCTAAACACCATATCACAACCACATAACACATATATAATCACATTCAAGTCATAAGTCCAAAATTTTGGATGATACTTTAACATGCACAAGGGTTTTTCTACAATAATTTATTATACCAATAAAATATAAATTTTTATATGAAAAAAATAATTTATCACTATAAATCGATTTAAACAAATTATCCATCATATAAGTCTTTGAATTTTAGTGAGAGCATGCATAATTTCAAAATTTGGAAGCAATTAAGGATTTTTGAAAGAATTTTACACACCTCATTTTTTTTTTGTTAAGAAAGAGAATCTAAGCTTGATTGCTCGGAAATAGCTTCTACTCTTTTTCCCCCTCCTCTTAATTGATGATTAACATGGTTATGATTATGAATATCCTACAACAAGGTATAATGTCTACACTGTAACACCCCGAGATATTCAGAGTATATTACAGCGCCGTGGACCCCTACATAGGACCCACCAGGCTACAAGCAAGAAAACTCCACTCGACTAACCATCTCGGTTAGCGAGGACACACATTTAAATGATATGACATAAAAAGATACGCCCGGAGCAACCGGCGAAATAAGCATCAACCGACAATGTAACAATTTTAAAGTAATACAATACGGAGTTTGAAATGAAAAGCCTAAGTACTCGCGAGTACAATCTATAAGTTTATAACTGTGAGAACAACCAAATCGAAATGGGCAAAAGAAATAAAAAGACCCAAATGCACATGTCAACGACCCTGACCAACATCCTCGTACTGTCTCGGTGCCCGCTCGTCCGGATAATCATAACCTGAAATCTATAACAAGAATTTCCCCAAAACGGGTCCCCAAAGGGGTTAGCAATTACGCTAGTACAAGTAATCAAGGCAAACCAATCGCTTACACATTTCATAGTACATGCACCAATATCAATTTCGAAAGTCAAAACCAGACATGTCTTTTCCGGAAACAAACAGTCAAATAATTTGCCTTGGGAACAGAGTAATATCATAGATCCCGCCCGAGGCCTCTAAGGACCCTCCCGAGCTGGCCACATTATAAAAACAAAACACGCACATGCATCGCCTTGGGAACAGAGTAATATCATTGATCCCGCCCGAGGCCTCTAAGGACCCTCCCGAACTGGCTAGCTATACAAGCTCATGAATCCAGGACTCAACCCTTTGGATTCCCTCCTTGATCCCGTCGGACCAACACGAGGTGAGCAAATCACACACAAAAATACATTACCATTCCACGTTAAGCATAAAGGTTTCCAAAAATACTTGCCTTGAATAATTGATGACGCAACGAACGGAAAGAATAATCACCGATGAACGCTATGAACCAACGGAACCGAACCTAACGATTCTAAGAACATAATCACAACCAACTCTAGACGAATACGGATAAATACACTGTAAGGTACATGAGGGTCACTACGACCGATAAATACACCGAAAAGGAAAATACAAGGGGAAAGAAAAATGCGGATATTACATTCTACCCCTCTAAAAATAAGTTTCATCCCGAAACTTAAGAAACAAACAACTCGGGGTACCTAGCACGCATGCTATCCTCGGTTTCCCAAGTTGCCTCCTCGACACCATGTCTCGACCACTGCACCTTGACCAAAGGTATGGTCTTATGCCTCAGTCGTTTCTCACGATGCTCCAAAATCTTCAAAGGACGCTCTTCAAAAGTAATATCCTCGGCGACATCAATCTCACCATAATCGATGACGTGACTAGGATCCGGGACATATTTCCTCAGCTGGGAAACATGAAAAACGCTATGAACATGACTCAAGGCTGGAGGTAACGCCAAACGGTATGCCAACTCACCGACTCGCTTGATAATCTCAAAGGGTCCAATAAATCTCGGACTCAACTTCCCCTTCTTCCCGAAACGAAAAACTCCCTTCGTCGGCGACACCTTTAGCAAAACGTGGTCTCCCACCTCGAATTCCAAAGGTCGGCGACGGACGTCGGCATACGACTTCTGTCGACTCTGGGCAGTCAAAATCCGTTCTCGAATTACTTCTACCTTCCGCCTCGTCTCTAAAACGACGTTCGGCTCGGTCCCGACTAAATCGGACGTCTCATTCCAACAAATTGGTGATCGACATCGCCGCCCATAAAGTGCCTCATACGGTGCCATCCGAATAGACGCGTGCCAACTGTTGTTGTACGTGAATTCGATCAATGGCAAATGTTCCTCCCAATCGCTACTCCAATCGAGGGCACAAGCACGCAATATATCCTCGAATGTCTGTATAGTGCGTTCCGACTGTCCATCTGACTGGGGATGAAAAGAGGTACTCAAATGCAAACGGGTACCCAACGCCTTATGCACTGCCTGCCAAAAGTGTGATACGAAACGGCCATCACGATCCGAAATAATAGACTTCGGAGTACCGTGAAGTCTCACAATCTGCGCGATAAACACACGAGCCAACTTCTCCGGGCCCCAAGTGTCCTTGATGCCCAGAAAATGTGCCGACTTGGTCAGACGATCAATAATCACCCATACCATATTCATGCCCGACCTCGATCTCGGAAAACTCGTAACGAAATCCATCGATATATCTTCCAATTTCCATTCCGGAACGGGAAGTGACTGCAATAACCCAGCCGGTCGCTGATGCTCGATTTTGACTCACGACAAGTCAAACATCTCGCTAAAAACTGTGCGACCTCCTCCTCCTTCATATCATTCCACCAGAAATTTCTTCTCAGGTCTTTGTATATCTTACTCGAACCAGGATGAACGGAATAAGGTGTAGCATGGGCCTCCCGTAAAATACTCTGCCTCAACTCTGAGTCGTTCGGCACACAAAGCCGACTCTGGAATCTCAAAACACCATCCTCGTGAATCACAAACCCAGGAGACTTTCCTTTAAGAACGTTCTCTCGGATTTGAGTAATCATCGGATCCTCTGACTGCTTCAGCTAAATTTCATCGATCAAAGATGACGAAATCTCTAAAGCACAAAGTTGCCCGACAGCTCCAGGCAACAAGACCTCAACATCTAACTCGATCCAAGCCCTCCAAAGCTCAGACTGAGATGTAAGGATCTCAAGCGTTCGCAACGCAACCGGTTTCCGACTCAAGGCGTCGGCCACGACGTTCGCCTTGCCTGGATGATAAAGGATTTCGAGGTCATAATCCTTAATCAGCTCTAACCACCTCCTCTGCCTCATATTCAACTCCCGCTAAGTAAATATGTATTTCAGACTTTTATGATCGGTAAAAATCTGACATGCAGAGCCGAAAAGGTAGTGATGCCAAATCTTGAGCGCAAAAACAACTGCCGCTAACTCCAAATCATGAGTAGGGTAGTTAAGCTCATACGGCCTCAACTGCCTCGACGCATAGGCAATGGTCTTGCCGTGCTGCATCAATACGCACCCAAGACCCTGACCCGAAGCATCACTATAAACGGCAAAACCCTCGTTGCCACATGGCAATGCCAAAATCGGGGCTGAAGTCAAACGCCTCTTCAGCTCCTCAAAACTCGACTGCCTCTCGTCATTCCAGACGAACTTCTCGGATTTCTGGAGCAACTGTGTAAGTGGTCGAGCCAGTTTCGAGAAACCCTCGACGAACCTACGGTAGTAGCCAGCTAAACCCAAGAAACTACAGATCTCCTTCACATTCGTGGGTGGTGCCCAATCCAACACTGCCTCAATTTTCTGCGGATCCACACGAACTCCCTCGGCTGAAATCACGTGACCTAAAAACATCACTTCCTTCAGCCAGAATTCACATTTCGAGAACTTCGCATAGAGTTGTTCGGTCCTCAAAATGTTTAACACTATCCGCAAATGATGGGCATGTTCTTCCTCATTCCTCGAATAGATAAGAATATCGTCAATGAAGACTTTGTTTATCAACTGCATGAACACCGCCGGCGCATTAGTTAGCCCGAAAGGCATAACTACAAACTCATAATGTCCGTATCTCGTCCGAAAAGCTGTTTTCGGCACATCGGACTCCCTCACCCGGAGCTGATAGTACCCCGATCTCAAATCAATCTTTGAGAATACCGCCGCTCCCTGCAACTGATCGAACAAGTCATCAATCCTCGGCAAAGGATACTTGTTCTTGATGGTCACCTTGTTCAGTTCGCGATAGTCGTTACACAAACGCAGTGAACCATCCTTCTTACGCACAAACAGGACCGGTGCGCCCCAAGGCGAAGCGCTCGGTCGAATATAACCCGACTCAAGGAGCTCACTCAACTGCTTCTTAAGCTCGGCCATCTCTGAAGGTGCCATGCGATACGGCGCCTTCGAAATCGGAGCTGCGCCCGGCTCTAACTCTATAGCAAACTCAACCTCACGATCCGGTGGCAATCCCGGTAACTCGTCAGGAAATACATCAGGAAACTCACTAACGACTGGAATCGACGAAAGTTCGACTCCACCATCCTCCGCCTTCAAGGCGTAACACCAATAACCAGTACACCCCTTTCACAGGAGTCTCATCGCCTTCAAGGCGTTAATAACGAACTTCTGGTTTCACTTTCGCCCCGCGAAAGAATGTTCGGTGCCGTCCTCGGCTAGCATGGTAATGATCCTCGTGCGGTAGTTCATGATTGCACCATGCCGCTCGAGCCAATCATCCCCGAGAATCAAATCCTCACCCTCAATATCAACAACAATAAGATTAGAGAGCCAAGCTCTCTCACAAATAAACACAGAACAGTCTCGGACCTCTCGATCGCCAACGATCCTATCACCGCTAGGAAGTTGAACGATGAAGACTCGCAAGGCGACAAACAGTCGAGACTCAGACGGCGCACACACCCCAGCGATATGAACGAATGTGTAGCACCAGAATCGAAAAGCACACTGACAGGATGAGAATGGATATGAACGGTACCTGTCGCAACAGTGGCTGCTGGATCATCGGCCCTCCTCATCTCGTAGATATGCGGTTGGGCAGAGCCGACACTGGAAGCTCCTCCTCTAGCGGGCTGACCCCGACCCCTACCGCGGCCGGCACTCGGTGGACGCAGCGGAGCAAATGAGCCCTGGTTCACACTCGGCTCCATAGGTACTGGTTGAGAAGAACGGGCTCCGCGAAGCTGTCTGATCTGTTCACAAAAGGGGGCCTTGTGGCCCAACTGTCCACAAGTATGACAAGTAAACTTCGGGCGAGGACATAGTCGGATCCTATGGTCCTGTACACCACAGTTAAAGCATGTGGGTTCACGAGCGGAGGTTTCGGCGGCACCTCGAAAGCTCCCAGAGAAACGAGCCGAACCGCCCGTAGAAATATTTGCAAACTGAGACTTCTGCTGGCCTCCACTCTTGGAACCAGAAAAATTTCCGACCGACTTCTGCTTCTTGCTCTCACGAGCCAAATCACTAGCCGTCACCGACATATCATAAGCGAGGGCCCTACTCTGATAATCCTTCAAAGTAGTGCAGACGAGTCCAGACATATAGTCCCGAATGGACAGTTTCATCCTCCTGGAAAAATGGAAAATTTTGTCGCTCTCTTCGACAACTTGGGTCTTCACATAGCCCAAATCCTTGTTAAAATCGGCAATGGCTTGAGATACGGGGATATCCCGTGGTTGAGCATCATAGGAAGCATGCACTCGAGCCTGTCTGACCGGCCACGGACAATATTCAGTCTCCATCAGCTCCTGAAATTCGGCCCACGAAGCAACATGATCTTTGGGCCCCACGGCCTCCCACCAATCCATAGCGTCCCCAGTGAGAAAGTACGGGGCAATAGGGACCTTGCGGTCCTCGGGACAGTTGGTGGCAACGAAGACCTTAGATATCTCCTTGATCCACCCCTCCCAGCCGATCGGGTCTGATGCTCCCGAAAACTGAGGAGGATGCATCTTGATGACATCTTGTAGCCAACGGTCTGCCCCGCCCCGATTAGCATGCGCCTGATCGGGGTTTTGAACCACTTGAGCTATCGCCGCCATTTGGTTTACCATTTGCTGCATAACGGCCGCAATACCAAGGTCGGCGCGCTCCTGAGAAGAAGCATGACTGTGACGGTCACCGGTACTGCCGGCTCCCGAAGAATGCGATGTGGCCGCCCCACCAGCTGCCCCACGTCCTCGGCCGCGTCCACGACCATGACCACGACCACGACCACGGTTTCCTCCGGCATCCATACTGGTGTTAAGAGATAACAAAAGGATGTTGATGATGAGTAAGGGAGGAAAAAGCAACTATGATTCGAAAAGCGAAAATACAATGCAAGAAAACAAAGGACCGAATAAGAAAACTTACGAGCACTAGAAGTAGCGACATGCTGGCAGCGGTGTGACAATGTGCAAAACAAAACACGACTAGACCCAAATAACCAACAAGTCTAGGTATCCATAAACCTTGCTCCGATACCATTTTCTGTAACACCCCGAGATATTCCGAGTATATTACAGCACCATGGACCCCTACATGGGACCCACCAGGCTACAAGCAAGAAAACTCCACTCGACTAACCATCTCAGCGAGGACACACATTTAAATGATATGACATAAAAACATACGCCCGGAGCAACCGGCGAAATAAGCATCAACCGACAATGTAACAATTTTAAAGTAATACAATACGGAGTTTGAAATGAAAAGCCTAAGTACTCGCGAGTACAATCTATAAGTTTATAACTGTGAGAACAACCAAATCGAAATGGACAAAAGAAATAAAAAGACCCAAATGCACATGTCAACGACCCTGACCAACATCCTCGTACTGTCTCGGTGCCCGCTTGTCCGGATAATCATAACCTGAAATCCATAACAAGAATTTCCCCAAAACGGGTCCCCAAAGGGGTTAGCAATTACGCTAGTACAAGTAATCAAGGCAAACCAATCGCTTACACATTTCATAGTACATGCACCAATATCAATTTCGAAAGACAAAACCAGACATGTCTTTTCCGGAAACAAACAGTCAAATAATTTGCCTTGGGAACAGAGTAATATCATAGATCCCGCCCGAGGCCTCTAAGGACTCTCCCGAGCTGGCCACATTATAAAAACAAAACACGCACATGCATCGCCTTGGGAACAGAGTAATATCATTGATCCCGCCCGAGGCCTCAAAGGACCCTCCCGAACTGGCTAGCTATACAAGCTCATGAATCCAGGACTCAACCCTTTGGATTCCCTCCTTGATCCCGTCGGACCAACACGAGGTGAGCAAAGCACACACAAAAATACATTACTATTCCACGTTAAGCATAAAGGTTTCCAAAAATACTTGCCTTGAATAATTGATGACGCAACGAACGGAAAGAATAATCACCGATGAACGCTATGAACCAATGGAACCGAACCTAACGATTCGAAGAACATAATCACAACCAACTCTAGACGAATACGGAAATAGAATACACCCGAAAACTCACCTACGATTCATGTATATTCGTATAGAAATAACAACGAGGGCGGACCACAACCAAACCCTCTCGATTCCGTAAAACTATGAAAATATACCATGAATCTGTAGGAAAACTAATGATATCAACAAGGTTAATCATATTCATCATGGATTAATCAACAAAATATAACGAATCGGATGAAAATCCCAAAACCCCCAATTTATCGAAAAGTAGGGTTCTAAGAGATTTTACCTTGATTCGAAGATGAACGATGGATGATTAGTGATAGGTGGATGATATGATACTTGAATATGCCCTTACAATGGAGTTTGGATCGAAATCGGACGAACCCTAGCCTCAGTCGTCGCTCCCGTCGCTAAGAGAAGAGAGAGATGTGAGAAATGAGGAAAAACTGGGCCGCTGCCAGTTTATATACTGGCAGGTGTTACGGCCGTAACACACCCCACATACGGTCGTAACATCGGAACATCACGGCCGTAACCTGACTCTCTTACGGCCGTAACTGGCCTCTGGGAAGAACTGGGCAAAATTGACGAATGACACTTACGGCCGTATCAAGAATACCATTACGGCCGTATCAATACTTACGGCCGTAACTCGAACATGATACGCCCGTAACTCGGAACTGGACTAGGAGGCAAGAAACGAAGCCTTGTTACGGCCGTATGAAGGAAGCTTACGGCTGTAACTCTCGATTATTACGGCCGTAACATATACGGATTACGGCCGTAACATGGCCTGTGACAGCAGGCCATAGTCTCGACGAGGAAACGATCGAAAAGAGAAAAAAAATAACAAGGTGTATCCACGACCAACGGATACACTCACCACGGATCTAAGTCAGAAACCAAAACGTTACGATGAAGCGTGATTCCGAATGCCCGAAGGTTCAGGAACAACAAAGATAACAAGAATACCCTAAACTTAGGAAAATTACGAAACGGCCCAAACGTTCAAAATCTGCGATATGATGTCGGATTAACAAACCGAAACTCCCAACACGAACAACTCAACTATACGAACTCGCGAAACCAAAGAAATTACAAAATCGAACGAGTTCCACGAGAATCGAACGTCCATGCGATACATGACATAAAACGGAATAATATCAAAACATCACCAAGATCATCCCAGATGGAGAAACTCCAAGAATAACATAGATTCAAAATGTCGACAAGGTTACAAGCGAACTACTAAAAAAAAATACACCAAAACGGGAATATCGGAAAAAGAAGAAAAATGTGGATATTACATACACTATCCCCTTCCTTCTTCCTCTTCTTCTTCTTCTTTCTTCTTCTCATTCTCTCTTTTTTTTCCCTCTCTTTTCTCCTCTCAATTTTCGGCCCTCAACCCATTCTCTATCTATTGTACATATTTTTTTACATGCAAATAGGAAGGAAGAGTATTTTATAAGTATATATACATAGAGTGGTCAAAAGTGTACACGGTGAATCATCCCACAAACTTTTGAAGGCTGTACAAGTGTCTACAATTTTTTTTCATAAAGACACATCAAATTTAACCATACTCCTCCCTCTTACTCTTCATGGCAGATTATAATATGTATATTTATATTTTTTTTATTTTAATTATAATGTTTATTAGTTTTGGGCTTGTATGTTAAGGTTTGAGTTAAGTTGGGACAATCTTTAGTTTTGGGCTTCAAGTATGATTAAGTAGGGATATTAGCTCCATGTATATTTATTCTCATAGTTAAGTATTAAATTGTGAACCCAATAAGTGAATTAATAATAGTTTTGAAATTAATTAAGTTTATTATTTAAATATATTAAAACCTCGAAAAACTATGAAATAATAAATTATAATCACACTTAATTTAGTAATAATAATAATGAATATATATGCAATTAATATAATCTTATTAAATTCGAGTTATAATACAATATTTAAAGGAATATAATTTAGGACCGAAAATGTAGGGTTTTACATCCTCCCCTTCTTAAAATAATTTGGTCCCCAAATTCCTCCTAAAATAATTCCGGGTATAATGTATCACCTCTCCCTCGACTTCTCATGTGGTTTCTTCTTCGTGGTCGTGATTCGTCCATATAACATTGACGAGCAGATATTGCTTCTTCCTAAGTTCTTGTACTTGTCGATCAATAATATTTATTGGCTTCTCCTTGTAAGTTAAGTTCTTCATGATTGGAGGAATATCTTTGGTGATTATGTGTGTTGGATCTGGATGATACTTCTTCAATCCTGAAAGATGACATCAGTCGTGCATGCATGTGCGGTTAGAAGGCAATGCGAGGCGATAAGCTAACCTAATGATTTTCTCCATGATCTTGAATGGACCGATATATTTTGGGCTAAGTTTTCCTCCCTTATGTGAAATGATTAAGTCTTTTTGTGATGATATTCTAAAAATATACGATCGTCAGTCTCGAATTATATATTTTTCCTTATATGGTCTGCATGACTCTTTTGTCGATTTTGAGATGTTTAAATTCTTTATTTGGTTAAACAGACCTTATCTTTACCTTCTTTGATCAAATATACTCTCGGTATTAGTGGTCAAGTCTTGCGTGTTTCCACTGATTGTTAATTTCCCGATGAATTGGGGATTTTCATTTTCTCCCATAGAGAGTTTCATAGGGTGCCATTTCAACATAACTTGATAACTGTTGTATGCTAATTTGGCCAAGGGTAGGTGATTCTCCCAGTTACCCTAAAAGTCTAACGCGTAAGCGCTTAGCATATTGTCAAGGTATCTATCGTTCTCTCATATTGTCCATCGATCTGTGTATATGCAGTTGTACTGAACTCTATAAAGTTCCCAATTCCTTATGGAAAACTTACTAAAAACGTGAGATTAATCCAGGATCTCCATTGAATACAATATCAATTGGAACTCTGTATAGTCGGACTATCTCTTTGAGATACGTTCGGGTAGTTTCTATACGTTGACATCCTTCTTGACTGGAGACTTCGTTAGCCTATATAAAAAGATATAAGTCATATTGTATTTTCTATAGACGTTGGCAACTCCTTGACGAAATCCAAAATTATCCGTCCTCTTTTCCATTTAGGCATATCTAATTGTTGTAAAATTCTAGTTTACACCAATGATGGTCATGGATTTACTTTCTTAAAGTGATTTGAATCGATCAGAACACAAATGGATTTCTATATTTACTATGTTTATAGAGTTTAAGTACTTTGCTAATAGGAAGTTCAAGAATCATTGAAATGATTAAATTTGGGCAAAATTCATATCATGGTAAAGCATAAAATGTCCGGGAATGTGAAATGGGTTATATGATAACAAGATCATAACTGAATCGCATATCAAGATTGTCATGTTAATACTTCGGAGAATAATTAAAGGGTTAAATTTCAATAGTGGATAATCAAGAAGGCATTAAGGACGACGAGTAACATTATGACATGTAAGTGAAGTCGGGGTGTAAGGCACAATAACCAGCTTCTCAAGTATAAACTAACATGTAACTTAGTATTGCATAGAAGTTTAGCAACACTATGTAAAGGACGATGATAATGAAGGATAATACAAGTAGTCAAACGCAATTGGACTATAGCAGAACCACAGGTTTAAATGAGTAGAATTTTCAAAAGACAAGAATCTTGTAAATAAAAAGGGAACGAAAATTTCAAAATGAGTATGAAAAATTAGGTTATGGAAGACAACATGCAAGATTTTCTAAAGAAGGTGGTCACTATAGATATGTATGTTGGGATCCGGTGATAAAATTATGATACACAGCGGAATATAAATCGGTCCAATCGGATAAAATCAACACCCCAAAATGGATCGATCAATCATCGTATAAACGAATATAAAATGACGAAGATAAAATTAAGAGATCATATCTTCATAGACCTTTGATAATATCTTCTTGATTCCGAGCACAACATGAATCCAATCAAACAAGCTTTTGGAAATTCTCGAGCATCGAAAGCACCGTGTCTCTACGTATCACGCATCGGAAGATGATTGGAAAATATTCCTATCAACTTATACTCTAAGTATACGGCTACAAGTTGATAGAATTAGCTTATAAATAATTTTATAAATACTCTAAGTATTTTATATAAATTGTTTTTCTCTCAAAATACACTTAAACTCTAAGTTTAAGAAAAGAAAAAATTTTCTCTCCTTTGCCTTTGATACTCACGGCCAAGCCAATTTGGTGGAATGAAGATGGTGTTATTTTATAATATAAAAATACATCACAACACACATCATGCCAAGAATCAAATAATATTAATTATACACTATGTATAATTAAAGTCTCCACATAAATAAATCATCAAGACGAAATTGATGATAATACACCATGTGAGGTGAGTGGGGGGGGGGGGGGGCAAGGAGGAGAAAAAGTGGTTGGTTCGTTTCGATCCGTGAAACGAACCATCGTATATCTAAT
This sequence comes from Orobanche coerulescens, assembly GCA_033398695.1. Taxonomy (NCBI): domain Eukaryota; kingdom Viridiplantae; phylum Streptophyta; class Magnoliopsida; order Lamiales; family Orobanchaceae; genus Orobanche; species Orobanche coerulescens. Next base: position 101,535,102 of record CM065813.1, on the reverse strand, counting down.
CTGATAGATAAACCTTGGTACGTTTCAATATTAATACAATTAATTAATTATATTAAATATAATTTCTCTAAGAAATAATATGAATAAATTAGTTACCCAGTAATTTATTTAATTCACGAGACTGATTTCATTTATCAAATAAATTAAATTAGACATCCAATGTCCAATATTAACCAAGAGAGAATAATCTAAATATAATCCATCGTCAATTCTTGTGCCGCGACTCTGTAGGTTCGTCTTAGTTAGCATTGGGAGGATCCAACGAGTGTTAGCACCACTTAGCCAGTCTCATGGCCCACACCGTAATCTAACTAAGAACGAATGATAGGATCATTCCAAAACCATTATGTCGTGAATACCGTATACGTATAAACTCTTCAATCATATATCCCGGTCAAGTATTAGAGTCACGGTAAAGTCAAACCCTATTGTATCTTGACTCTTTGCATTTTTTTAATACGAACCAAGATCACCGAGCTCTCGTGTATCAAATACAACTAGCTCTAACTACTTTGGCCAAAGACTTATGTATCATTTTCCATTAACCGCATAGGACATTTTCCTGCTCTCTAATAGGAGAAAGAATCCTTTCTTGATATTCAGTAGAGACTCCTACTTGCCCACTAAGTTGCATTTCGAGGTTGACCCCACAAACCGGCGATTGGATCGAGCTACTCTAATGACTAACTTAATGTCACAAGCACATCTCCTACTGAAACGTCATGTCAAAGGTCCACGTATACCTATCACAACCTTTCAATTCAGTCATTGACAATCCCTGGGTGATATCCATGTGACTGAATCGAGTTGAGTCGTGTTCGAGTATACTATTTCCATTAGCATACCTATAACGTGTGCTCCCACTAACCCTTAGTGAATACAGGCACTCTACATGTCAAAGTACACGTTATACAAGTCTTGTCTAAACTTACTACCCAATTAAGTTTTATCGACTTGCGAACCAGTTAAGCATTCGAGCCCTAAACACTTCCAGTGCCTATCTCCTTATCTCAATAAGGAGTGGAATGTTTGCTCTTCAAATGCAAGGACTATTATTTTATATACCAAATCATAATGCCTGTGATATACAATAATATAGAAATAATAAATGCCTTATTTAATATAATATTCATAATAACAATACAATGCTCTCACTCTCTCGTCCTCTGAGTGGCATTCGAGGGCATAATCCTAACAATCTCCCACTTGCAATCAATGCCACAAACTGTGGTATCTAATACCCATACTCTCCAGATGTCTCTCTAAGACCTTCTGAGATAGTGGCTTGGTAAGCGGACCAGCAACGTTATTTGCCGTGTCTACTCTCTGCAGTATAACATTCCCTTGATGAACCATTTCTATAACAAAATGATATTTTCTCACAATATATTTGGTGTTGTGGTGAGCCCTAGGCTCCTTAGCCTGTGCAACAGCTCCGTCGTTGTCACAAAACAGTGTCACGGGCTTCTCTGCGTTAGGAACCACTTGAAGTTCCTCAATGAACTTCTTAACCTAAAAAGCTTCTTTAGCAGCCTCCGTGGCTGCCTGATATTCGGCTTGACATATAGAGATTGTAGTCGAGCTTTGCTTGGCACTGCTCCAAGAGACTTCCCCACCATTTAGAGTAAAGATATACCCTGATGTGGACATCTGAGCATCCAAGTCCCCCGAAAAATCTGAGTCTATAATCCATTACTCTAAGTCTTTAGTTCTCTTCAGGTACTTAAGAATGTTCTTCACAGCAGTCCAATGTTCCTGCCCTGGATTTCACTGAAACGGACTTACTACGCTCACAGCACAAACAATGTCCGGTCTAGTGCAAATCATAGCATACATGAGGGTACCAACTGCCGAAGCATAAGGTACCTTGCTCATTTCCTTTCTGTCTTCCTCACTTTGAGGAAACATCTCTAAGGAAAGTTTTGCACCATGTTGCATAGGTAGGAACCCTCTTTTAGAATCTTCTATCCTAAATCATTTAAGGATTTTTTCTATATAGAGGGCTTGGGAAAGACCTAACATTCTTTTCGCTCTATCCCGGTAGAGGCGAATACCCAGAATATAGGTAGCTTCGCCGAAGTCTTTCATTGAGAACTCTTTAGAAATCCAAGCTTTCACAGAACTGAGCATTCCGACGTCGTTTCCTAGAAGTAGAATGTCATCCACATATAGTATTAAGAATGCAATTTTGCTCCCACTAACCTTCTTGGAAATACATGACTCCTCTTCATTTTAGACAAAATAAACTCTTTGACTGTCTCGTTAAAATGAAGATTCCAACTTCGCGAAGCTTGCTTCTGTCCATAAATCGCACGCTGAAGTTTACATACTTTATGAATATTGGTTTCAGATATGAATCCTTTAAGTTGTTCCATATAAATCTTCTTCTCCAGGAATCCATTTCGGAATGCCGTCTTCACATCCATTTGCCATATTTCATAATCTAAGTGGTCTGTTATGGCAAGCATCATGCGACTAGATTTAATCATAGCTCCAGGCGAGAAAGTCTCGAAATAATCGATTCCTTCTCTTTGGGAATAACCCTTTGCCACAAGCCTGGCCTTATAGGTATCAACCTTGCCATTTCCACCAGTCTTTCTTCTATAGATCCGCTTGTTTCCAATAGGCACCATGCCTTTAGGACGATCTTTTAAAGTCCAAACCTGACTAGCGTGCATCGAGTCTATCTCAGCTTCCATAGCTTCTTTCCACTTGCGGAGTCAACATCTACCATCGCTTGGTCGTATAAGAAGGATCATTCTCATGACTACTTTCTGTCATCTCATGGACACCCAGTTCCTCTTGATGCAGATAGCCATACCTCTCGGGTAATTGAGAAATTCTACTAGACTTGCTAGTTTGTGTTTGTATTTCAGAAGGTTAAGTTCTAATATCTTGCACATGTGTTTCATTTGGTGTTTCTTTTATTTCTTCCAAAGAAATATTTCTACATGTGCCTCCTTCCTGAATGAACTCATCTTCGAGGAAGTGTGTTTGTAAAGCAACGATGATCCTATGATATTCGTGCATGTAGAATAGATATCCCATGGAATCTCCTGAATATCCTATGAAACGACCTTTCACAGACCTGGCTTCCAATTTGACTACTTTAGTCTTCTTGAAATAAGCAGGGCATCCACAAATCCTAATGTGATTAAGACTTGGTTTCCTACATCTCATGTGGATTCTTGGGAATGGATTTGGAAGGACATCTATTCAAGATATGTGCAGCAGTAAGGAGCGCGTGACCCTACAGATAATTCGGTATATCAGTATAGTTAAGCATGGAGCGAACCATGTCCAACAAGGTTCGGTTCCTTCTTTCTGATACACCATTTAATTGTGGAGTAGTTGGAGGAGTTTGTGACATTATTCATAGTTATTTTAAGAACTCATCAAACTCGGTACTCATGTACTCACCACCTCGGTCTGAGCAAAGAGTCTTACCACGGTTACCTATTTGATTTTCAACTAGGGCTTTAAATTCCTTGAATTAATCAAAAGCATCAGACTTATGTTTCACTAAGTACACGAACTCATACCTAGTATGGTCATCAGCGAATGTAATGAAATAGTGAAAGCCATCTCGTGCCACTTAATACCCGAGATCTTCATTCCGGTTTCGTTGAATTTTTCTTCAGACGAACGGACTGTTGTCATTGCGTATTTGGAATCGCATGCTTGTATTGTGGTACGTTGAGTTTCGTAGCCTGTTCGTTATTGTTTTGGATCATGGTCGGTGCGTTCGCATAAGCGAGACGTCGTCGAGTATCGAGCCGGATGGTCGGGTGTTGGCTGGGTCGAGTTACGGCCGTAAGGCCTGGCTGATTACGGCCGTAAGACTCCCGGACACCTTGGCCTGGGGACACTCGATTACGGCCATATGGTTCATCAGGTTTCGGCCGTAAGGTTTCGTTACGGCCGCTAAGCACTGGCCGGTTACGACCGTAGTGATTCGGCATATTTCGGTCAGTGGCCTTGGGACCTCGGTTACGGCCATAAGACTATGCCGATTATGGCCGTAAGGTGTGATCGTTGCGTACGCAAGACTTCGGCCATTGCGTACGCTACATGCGTTGACTAGGTTACGGCCGTAATGAGCTGTCGGTTACGGCCGTAACGCTGTCGGCATATATAGGCCTGGGCTTCGGCCAGACCTCATTTTTACCCCTTTTCCTCATATTTGTGGCGGCTGGCGGCTGGCGATGGGAGACTCGGGAACTCGGGTTCTTGGTCGGTTCTAATCAATTCCAAGGCACTTTGGAAGATTCTTGTCGATTATATCATCATCCAATCTGTGTTCTTCATCGAATCGAGGTATTTTCTTACTTAGAACCCTAGTTCTTGGCCGTAACGCTGTCGGCATATATAGGCCTGGACTTCGTGGCTTGCTAGACCGATGCCGAGATAACTTGTGGGGTTATCCAATCTGGGTATGTCTTGCAGGGACTCCGAGGTTCATGGTTTGTTAGCGCGATGCCGGGATAACTTACGGTTGTGGTTTGGTTGTGTGATGTACGTGGCATGGATTGTCCAATAGGGTATATCTCGTGGAGGCTCTGAGGTTCGTAGCTTGTTAGTGCGATGCCCGGATAACTATGAACGTATGTATGGTTATGGTTACGTGACTGTTATCACGGTGACATGTGATTTGGTATAGATTCCCATTGGGTTATGCACTCGGTATGTTCTGCCGGAGCATCTGAGGTTCGTGGCTTGGTAGCACGGGACGCGAATAATACTTGGGAATATGTTGTTATGGATGATTTGGGTCTCGGACCACGTGTTTCGTGATTTGGGTCGTGGACCCCGTGTTTTGTGATTTAGGTTGTGGACCCGTGTTTTGTTATCGGAATTATATTTTGGGAAAAATGATTTTTGGGCCGTGTCCCTAAATGTTTTCGAAAGACTTGAGAGTTCTTAAATCCCAAATGTTTTCAAAACTCCCGGGATCTTTAAATGTTTTGTAAGATGTATATTGGGTTTATTCCCACCTTTCATGATTTGAACAGTTTTGATCAAATGATTTATCTCGGGAAGTATGTTCACGATTATTATGTTCTTGGAGTATGTTGTGTATGGCTTGTATTCGTATTTTATACTTGCACTAGCAAAACAGTGGAGTTTTGCTAACCCCCGAGTATTCGGGGGGTGGATGTGTGTATTGCATCCAGGTACTTGCAGGTTGCTGGGGAGCAAATCACAGGATCGGTACGAAGGGTGATGGAAGACGATGATACTAATCACATGAAGACCAGTGTCGAGTATTTGGTGAAGTCTTATTGTCTAGTTTTACCGTTGTGGTATTTTCTGTTTCATGGAAATATTGATGTATTCTAACCCCTGCGTGGGTGTGAGTTGTGAGAAACAGAAACATATGGTTGACGTGTATGTTGTGGTAAAAGACCAAATCGGTCTAATGGTTCGTTATTAGCCATGTCGGCATGTATTGTATGTTGTGTTTTTCTGTTTTTAGCCTGGTAAATACTCACGAAGAGGGTATGCGGCGCTTATAATATTCCCGAATGGTTTGGGGGTGTTACAGAATATGGTATCGGAGCTTAGGTTGAGGAAACCTAGGCTGTCGGGTTGAGTTGTGTGTTATCGAGTCTTGTCTTATCTTGTCTTGTCAGATTTTGTTTGACTGGGTAGTGTCGCGACGCGTCGTCTGAGGTGTCGGTCGTGATTAGTATCGAGGTGCAGCCATCATCTTCATGCGATATGTAGATATAAGTCTCCTTACTTTGGTGTGTCTCGCGTTATAAGAGCTTGTGTGATTTTCGTGTTATGATGTGGAGTTTGAATGTGAATCATGAATACGTACTCCATGTTTGTTTGAATTTTATAAATGTACCGATGTATATGTATATATATGTGTGTATGTATCCTTGTATAAATTGTTTTTACAAGAGTAATGTTTTAGCATGAATACGCAAGGAAAGGTTATCAATGTGATATTTTAAAACTTTAAATGTTTTGGAAAGTCACGTAAATTTTCATTCTAAAACATCCTTCAAGAAGGAAAAAGGTTTGATTTTCGTATGATGACCTCGAGACCGAAAATTTTGAGAATTCAAACTACATATATTTTATTTTCATCTCGCATCGTAAATTTTCAAAATTTGATTTTTAAATACTCAAACGATGTCTATCAAAAGTTTACTTGAGACATGACTTTCGCTATCAACTTTTTGGTTTCATGAATTTCGGTTAAAAGGTATGTAGTGAGGATGTTATTATTTAGGCTATAATGCTCAGAGTTGTGATTAAGTAGTGGTGTGAACGCTGAGTCGTTCGGTATGCTCTCGTTGGGATAGTTCTCTTGACCGCGAAGTGGAGACTCGGTTTGGAATGTTAGTTAACCTCTGATGGTTAATTGTGCAATGTCATAATGATGTGAACTGTCGGCGTTTGGATTCGTATGTATGTGTTTATTTGTAACCTTCAGCTTTTGTTATTATTTAGTATATGTTCATGAACGTATTGCTGGATTAGAACAGTTAGCGCACGCCAAGTGTGGGACTAGCGCGCTCTAACGAGGCATGGCTAGCGCACGCTAAGTCTCTGTTGGAGCACACACTAATAAGTCTGGGCAGAAGCTCGGGAATTGCATTTTGGCCGTAGGTCTAACTTTTGTTATTGTTAGGTTGACCGTTTCTGACCGTATTCTATGTGTGTTATCCAGTGATAACAATTGTTGTGTGTGATTAGGTGTATTTTGAACTGTGTTCTTATCCGCTGCGTGTGTATATTTCAAAATGACTTTCCGGTATTTTTACCAAATCATGTGTATTTTAACATGACCTTTTGGGTATCTCGTAAACTTGGGTTATTTCGTTAACCCTTTTTCCTAAATATTTTATCGGTATGTTTAAGGGGTGGCTTAACGTACATTTTGAAACTATTGAGTTTTGGCGTCTTCGCCTTGTAATTTCAAATGGTATTTTATGATGGTATTTGATATTTGGAAAATGACTTTTGTGAGTATTTGGAAAGTATTACCATCATCGACCTTTTTGGCATTTTTGAACATTTTAGAAAATGGTTTTTAGCCTGGTGGGTTCCGGCGCGGGACCCATACAGAAGATGGTTTTGATATAATGAATGATTTTGACTTCATTACATTTATAATTCATATAGCAATGATATTATAAATGTAAATTGTCGGGACGATGGTTTGTATATTGTGCTCTAGTTTGGATTAAATCATAATGTATATGATTTAATTGTGTTTGATTGAAGACGGAGATGTGGGATATCTTTGGTATGTGTTATGATCTTTCGTTGCGATAGGTTGTTGCTTGTGAGTATGCCGAGGGACAGAGGTCGTGGTCGTAACCGTGGTGCCGATGACCACGGGGATCAGATGCGGAATCGAGAGAATGTTGTCGGGAAATGATATTGCTATTGGTGTTGCTACTATACTGCAACAAGTAGCAACACAGATGACTCATTTGACCCAGGCAGTTCAACGCAACACTGACGCGACTCAGAATGTCGGTTTAAATCAATGGCTTCGGGAAGTAATTCGTATGAGTCCCCCTCGATTCGCCGGTGTTGCGGATGCATTGGGATGGGATGGTTGGCTTTTACAGTTGGGAAAGATATTCGAGTTGAAGAAGCAGAGAAAGTCCGATGACCTTGTGGACAGTACAGGAGGAACTTCGTAGCCTTTCCGCTGTGAAGCTCCATCGCTCGATGCGTGGGACTGAGAGTTCCAAGTCGTCTGCTTTGACTCCTGGTAAAGCCAGGAGATGTTTTAACTGCAATGTGTCGGGACATGTTCGTGCACATTGTCCTTCTCCGCCAGTAACGTGTTACAGGTGCGAATTAGAGGGACACCGAGTTCAGTTTTGCGAGTTGGGCACCGAGCCTTCCGAGGCACGGACTTGAGCACTGATATCAGGATCGACTCCGAGGAGTCCCTGAGGGGCATGGTCTATCAGTTGTATGTTATGTTATTTCCTTGTTTTGTTGTTTCGAATTTCGGAGATAAACTTCCTTTATTCGAAGTGGATCGGATTTTGAATTTCTGTATTTTCATCTCTATCGACTCGTTAGTGTTCGTGGATATTTTCTGAACTTGTTCTATGTAACACCCCCAATCCACTCAGAGACATTACACACCGTAGACCCTTCCCTCAAGGATCTACCAGGCTGGTAAAATCGCCTTTAAGGCTAAAAAGACTCAGTAGACCGATTTGGTCTTTCAATAAAAACATACAATTCAATCTCAACACATGCCCACGCAGGGGTCAAATACAATACACTCTCGTATAACAAGGAAAGAATACTGCAGCGGAAATAAAATACAACTAAACCAATACGACATCATACAGATCCTCGTGTGATTAGTATCGTTCATCTTTCATCATCCTTCATGCCAACCCTGTGTGATGCTCCCCAAAACCTGAATGCAATACAAACATCCACCCCCTGATTACTCGGGGGTTAGCAAAATTCCACTATTTTGCTAGTGCAAGTACAAAGTGCTAAATACGAGTCATACAATTCAAGTTCCAAGAATAATAATAATCAGGAATCCTCAAGATTCAAACACAACGAATAATACTTCCCGAAGCGAGAGTTTGGGTAAAATATTCCAAAACCGAAGTTCGCAATTCAAGAGAAACAATTTACAAAATGGTTTAATAAGCCATCGGGAGTTTTAATAGTGTTGTGCGGCGATTAATACGCCTCGATGGCGATCGGCATAACGATCACAGAGCCAACCATAGAAGACATATACCCAGCAGTCGGCACCCACGGCGATCGTCTTTTGGTATCCGGCGATCGTCTTTTGGTATCTGGCGATCGTCTATGATGTCCAACCAGAGACGTTCGTCTCGTGCCACGTATGAATCCAACATCCGTCAAAGTCCTTGAAGACCGAATCCTGGATGGTGACCCACATGTAGATCCACAAAGGGCGCCGACAGATAAGACCTTTGACCCCGTAAGGTACAAAGTGGGTCCTCCCCGGACAGCGACTCAGGACACGTGCAGGTTTCCCATTAGCTCGCACAGCTGGACGCCAGCAGCAGCCCCAGACTTTAAGGGAACATCCCCACGTGACGGGACGATCGGCCATCTTATTATAATATATAAAACGGCGGTCGCCCGCAATCGCCGGAGAGGTCCCAGCAACATTGTCTCCTATAAATAGGAGGCTCACGACAGAGGCTGAGAGACATGCTGTCATCTCCGTGAATAGACAGAGAAATATACATTCTCATACACTGAACATCAATAGCAAGAACTCACAGAGCTTCATATCTGGTTCTTCCGGCAATCTACACGCTTTATAGCTAAGATAACTAGAAGTCTTTACACTCATTGTAATAGATTCTAACATTAATATTTGTACTCTACAGTATACTTATTAATAACATCTCGCGAGAGCATTCAAGCGCGGAATTAACAACCCCGGCAAATGTTGTGTCATATATTTTCCCACGGAAGTGTTCTCGCATTTGTTTGTTACTCGATCATTCCAGCGATACTATCTCCGGATAATATTTTGGGTAACAACAATTGGCGCTAGAAGAAGGGGATCTAAACCTTCATTTTTATCCCAACCGTCTCGAAGAACACTCACTGTTCTCCGGACATATACTTGAAGAAACACTCACTGTTCTTCAAAGAAAGCCTTCAGAAACATGACATCTGCCACGACCTCCAAGAGAGACACCCTACGATCTGCCAGAAATCTCATTCCGGCCCAGACCGAATCCCATCCTACGGCGGACGGTGACCGCGGCGACGCTAGGCTCTCACTCCCGCCCCCGAGGGACGGTCCTAGCCTCTCACTCGATCAATTCCAGACCGCAGAACAGATTGAGGAGGCTATAGCCATCCTCAGGGAGCGACGGAGGGCATGCGACGCGCCCACCATCACTCCGTCAACCATCCTCCGAGCAGGCAAGCGGAAGCTCAAGGGGATCTATGTTGAGAAATCGACAGAAAGCCCCGAGCCACAGGAGAAGGCTCTCGTCAGGCGGGATGACTCCGTCTTCAGCCGCCTGGGAAGCGATCCCTCATGGAGACCCAGGCACTCAGGCCCCAACCGAGAGACATCGGTATCCAAATCCGTTACGAGGAGTTCGGCATATCCGACTCCAGAAGACAAGCCGGTCAGCGGGGCCCCACTCGCCCACGAAATGAGCCCACTGGCAGAGAACTCATCATTCACCATGGAGCCAGGGGATCAGTGAACGATCGCCTTGGCTCACGCTCTGGTAGCCAATCAGCGAGCAGTCAGGCTACGGCGATGGCCGCCATGCAGCGCCAGCTCGATGAGATGAAGGCGCTCCTAGAAACTGGGGCAGGCACCAGGAGATCAATCGCTGGACCAAGTGAGCCACTCGCTGTCCAGATCGAGCTCGCCCCAGTTTAACCAAAGATCGCTCCCCCACAAACACCTCTATATGAGGGGAGATCGGATCCGGAGACCCACTTGAGCAAATTCCGGATCTACATGACCGGATGCGGAGCATCAGATGCGACGAAGTGTCGAATGTTCCCATTAACTCTGGGCGACCTCGCCCACAGGTGGTACATCTCACTACCACCTCGCTCAATCAATTGCTTTGAGAAGCTGGCGAACGACTTCACGTCGTACTTCGCCGCCAAAGTCGCTCGCCCAGAAGGCCCCCACCGCATGATGAAAATCAGGTAGGGGAAGGACGAGTCAGATGAAGATTACATCGACCGGGTAGACGAGATAGTCCTCACCGGCGAGCCCATTAGCGACGAGCTCACTCTCTACTCAGTCCTGGGGGGATTCTGCGGCCACTCATCCATGTTCAGGCACCTCACAAAGGACATCCCCCCGACCTACTCGGTCTTCCGCGTCAGAGCCGCCGATTTCCTGGCCAGGCAGAGGATGCTCTCCCTCCGCTTAGGCGAGGGATCTGCCGGAGAAGGGAGGACGCCATCCCACGTCCAGAAGAAGGCGGTCGCCAAGCCCAAAAAGGCGGTCGCTAAGCCGCCTGGTGAGTTCAAAGCCTTCGAGGATGTGGAGGTCCACCTTCTCCACAACCTCAACTTATCTCCGGCCCACATCTCCAACGCAATGAAGGGGCGCGAGTGGCTTTCCAAACCAAAGCCGATAAGGAACCATGGTCATCTATACTGCAGCAAATTCTGTGCCTACCACAAGAGTCCCGGCCACAACACCAGCCAATGCCGCAACCTCCTCAGACAACTCTGGCGACTGTTTGAGGAAGGCAAATTGGACAACTTGGTCACCAAGCCAGAACCTAGGACAGAGAGGACCGGAGGGCGCGAGCGCCGACAAAACGAAAGAACCCCTCCTAATCCGGTCGCCAAGATCGAGCATGAGCCGGAATACTATGATGAATCGATCCCTCCGATCAACCCTGGCGGCCGGATCAATATGCTTCAAGCAGGAGGTGGAAACCTCGGGAGCCTTTCCCCGGTTTCCACCATGTCAAACAGGAAGCGAAAGGCCGAACTGAGGGCGTTCGCCGGGGTCCATGTCGTGGTACCTCCAGATTCGACCATCTCTAAAGACGCGCTTATCACCTTCTCCAACAAGGACATCGAGGGAGTACAATGCCCCAAAGAGGATGCATTGGTGATCTCTGCTTGTATCCTTGGGAAGATGGTCGATCGCGTGCTGGTTGACAATGGGAGTTTCTGCAACATCATATTCAAATCCGCCCTGGACCAGCTCGGCAACTTGACCAAGTTCATCAAGCTGTTCGACACCGTGCTCCAAGGGTTCGGCGACAGCACAGTCCAAGCCTACGGAAGGATCAAGCTCTCTGTCGAGCTAATATGCTTTTACGATCCCAAGGTTAGGATTACTAGGAACCTAAATTTTATAATCATAGATAGGCCCAGCATCTCTAATGGGTTCCTAGGTGGTCCGTTTCTAGAAACCTTTGAGGCGGTCGCCTCTTCTTTCTTTTACTATATCAAATTCCCCACTACCGATGGGACGGTCGGTACTGTAAAAGGAGATAATCTAATGGCAAAAGGATGTTTGAATTACTCCTATGTCATAACTACTTTCAATACTTCCCATGTTATGTGTAAAATTGAAACGATCGATGATCGACCCATGGAGATCGACGAGCCAAGCACATCGTACCAACCCGACTTAGAGGACGCCATCTCACATCGATTAACGGATGACATCGAGCCAAGGATCGGTTTTGAGCCATGTCTCGACATCGATCCAAGTATCGAGTCCGGAAATCGAACTAAACAAGAAGTGACCGTCCCCGTTGAAGAGTTGGAAAGTATAACGATAGATCCGGTTCGCCCGGAGCGGGAAGTACAGATCGGCGCAAGCATAGATCGCGAATTAAAAGAGGACCTGATCAATTTACTACGTAAGAACATCGGAGTCTTTGCCTGGTCGCATCAAGATATGGTTGGCATAAGTCCTGAACACGCTTGCCACTATCTAAAGATTGACCCGGCTAGGAAGCTTGTTCACCAGAAACGTAGGAAATTCGGTCCTCAGAAGTACGCAGCACTCGACATAGAAGTCAAAAAGCTACTCAACAACAAACTAATCGGAGTAGCTACAGACGAACCACAGTGGGTCGCCAACGCGGTGCTCGTCAAAAAGCCAAACGGCTCCTGGAGGTTATGCATCGACTTCACCGATCTCAACGCGGCATGTCCAAAAGATCACTTTCCGATGCCTCATATTGATCACCTGGTCGATAGTACAGCAGGTTGCGAAATGATGTCGTTCATAGATGCCTTCGCCGGATACCATCAAATCCCAATGGCGGAGAAAGACATAAAGCACACATCTTTCCACACGGAAAAGGACATATACTTTTGGGTCTGAATGCCGTTTGGCTTGAAGAATGCGGGGGCAACCTACCAGCGTCTAGTCAACGGAATATTCGCCAATTAGATCGGCAAGACCATGGAGGTCTACATTGACGACATCGTGGTCAAAAGCCTCAAGAAGGAAGACCACCTCAATGACCTCGCCGAGACGTTCGCCATCCTCGAGAAGTTCAACATGAAACTGAACCCCAAGAAATGCAACTTCGGGGTGAGCTTCAGAAAATTCCTGGGCACATTGTGAGCCAAAGGGGGATCGAGGCGAACCCCACCAAGATTCAGGCGATCCTCGACAAGCAGGAGCCACGAAAGGTCAAGCAAGTGCAACGCCTCACAGGTTGTCTAGCCGCCCTCAACCGTTTCATATCTCGGCTCGGGGATAAAAGCAAGCCTTTCTTCGCGACCATAAAGAACAAAAAGTTCGCATGGACGAAGGAGAGTCAAGTAGCGTTCGCCAAAATCAAGGAATATCTATCCAACCCCCAGATCTTGGTAAAGCCGATGAAACACCCCAAACTAGGCGGATATTACAGTGCCGTGGACCCCCGACTGGGACCCACTAGGCGAATGAAAATGAATGAATTACACAGGGTAAATGTAGTACCGAACCACATTACAACAATAATTACTCCGATGAGGAGTTTCATACAACACATCCAGGATAATACAGAATACATGTATATTTTACATGGAGATAAAATATACAACTCTGAGTGAAATGTGTATTCTAACGGAATGTCTGCAGCGGAATAAATGAAGGAAACATAAATGATTGAAAAGACTGGGGCCCCCTCCTAGTATCATTGGGACTCCTCGCCGTCAACGTGTTCTCCCCGTGCCTTTGCCTTGCCATGACCTGAAAAACAATATCCCCAAACTGGGTCAGTTACACAGAACAACAATCCTCAAGGGTTGAATATACACAATCATGATATATCTGAAGTTATGAAATATCCTGTCGAAACATATGCAATCAAACATGCTATATGAATCAACTAACAGTACGGCTCAAAGGAATGGCGCCACACTACGTCCGGGATGGAAATGTATCCGTGCACAAGCCACCAACGAGTATCGATCGAATACACGTGTGGTCTTGTACCTAATCAGTCTCACGAAGCCATCAACTCGTGTGCACAGTCCAATGTGAGGCCACCAACCAACACACGACTATAATGTGCCCGACATGAAAATCCTACACATACCAACCGGCACGCCAGTATGACCCGGAATGCCACGATATAACAAAAGTGACAACGAAAATGAATAATGACTCACCAAGATGAAATGATGGTGATATGAATGACAGCTCAATAAAATGATTGGAACCGTCGTTCCTCGTGAATGAAGTAATTAAGTGACAATTACAAGTTTTGAAATGGTTAATACCTTATGAATGAATTATGATTATGAATGAACAACAACGAAAGGAATGAATGTCCTTTTATCTGAGTAAGAATTAACTTACACAACCGGTGAAGAATGTCCGTCCACGAACAACGTCCTAAATGAAAAGTCGGTCGCTCGAACAACCTTGAATAACACAATTACCAATAATTCGATCAATACACGCATCAAACACGATTTTAACCAACTCAAACGTCGATACAACAATATCCAAACTCGTAGGTGTACTCTAACGAATACGTTGAAAATATCCTTCTCGTTGGTTACAACCAAAACCCAAATTATCGAAACCAACTTTCAAATGATTGATTCAAACCAGCAAAACAATATCAATGGCATCAATAATCCAATAGGAATTCACAATTCAAGATTACAACAACATCAATCGGAAATCCCCAAATTAACCGAAGTCAACCCCAAGGGTTCTTGAAATAAATCCCCAAAATAGCCAGTAAATCCGCAGGAATATATTTATCCAAGGTAGATAATCCATATCTAACATATTCCAACAACAATCCAATCTTATACGAAGAAATCGGAAGGAAAACCCCAAAAATCCGAAATTCTAGATCCAAGAGATTAATACCTTTGATTTGATGTTTTGTAGATGATGAAGTGATGATTAATCCAACTCAAAGACTTGAAGATGATGATTGATGATTACACCTCGAAGAATACTCTTCAAATCGCTCCAAATTGCCCGGAACCGATGAGAGAATGTGAAGAAATGACAAATGCCGAAATCTGGGCTAACTGTCCAATTTATAGTGATTCCAGTTTAGCGCGCGCTAGCCCCTATGCTTAGCGTGCGCTAACGGGTGTTTTGGGTAGTCCAGTACCCACTGTCCGACAACGGTAGCGCGCGCTACGTACCTTTGGTAGCGTGCACTACGGATGTACAATTGGCGTGCGCTAACCCCAAATGTTAGCCTGCGCTAACGAATTATCTGATGCCCAGTACTGGAGTCCAGAAACCTTCTGTCCTCTAATCTGGTCTTGGTAGCGTGCGCTACATCCAACAATTAGCGTGCGCTACTACACCGTTTGCGTACGCTTAAACCACTCGTAGCATGCGCTATGAATTAATTCAATTCAGTCCAGAAGCCACTGGACTCACCTGATCCGACCTTAGCGCGCGCTACACCGACTGTATAGCGTGCGCTACTCCGGATCACTAGCGCGCGCTACTTACCATTCGTAGCGTGCGCTACCTACAATCCCAACTGCAGTCCAGTGCCTCGGATGCTGCTCACTAGCGTGCGCTAGTGTTGAGAGGTGGCGTGCGCTACCCGTACTCGATTAGCGCACGCTAAAGAGAGTACGTAGAGTGCGCTACCCGTACGCGATTAGCGCACGCTAAAGAGAGTACGTAGCGTGCGCTACTCCTCACACTCAGCACACTATGAATATGACAACGGTGATAAACACGGCATGAAACTCCGTCTAGATTGATGATGAATAACGACTGATACTCGATACAATTACTCTGAACGATGAATACGATGATTGAATATGAGTGACAAGTGATCATTAATGAGTGAAAATTACTGAGTGACAATTACTGAATGATAAATACTGAATAATGACTGAATTACAATCGTGTATTACATACACCCCCCCTTAAAAGAGTTTCGTCCCCGAAACTAAGGGTCAAACAACTCGGGATAACTCTCCCACATACTATCTCCGGTTTGCCAAGTAGTCTCTTTGACTCCGTGTCTAGACCACTGAATTTTAACCAAAGGAATCGTCTTATTCCTCAACTGTTTGATTCTCCATTCTAAAACTCGTATAGGATGTTCCTCATATGAATGATCATCGGTGATCTCGATTTCGTCAAACTGAATTATGTGACTCGGGTCGGCAACATACTTCCGTAACTGAGATACGTGAAACACATTATGAATTCGGCTCAATGTCGGAGGTAAGGCCAATCGATAAGCTAGATCGCCTACTCGATCCAAAACCTCAAACGGTCCAATGAATCTCGGACTCAACTTTCCCCTCTTCCCAAAACGGAAGATACCGCGACTCGGGGATACCTTGACCAAAACATGGTCACCTGTCTCGAACTCTAATGGTCGACGATGATTATCTGCATAAGATTTCTTTCGACTCTGAGCATCGGGCTCGGTGCCGATTGATTCTGATAAGTCATCCCAACACAAAGGAGATTGACAACGACGACCGTACAAGGCCTCGTAAGGTGCCATCTTAATCGAAGAATGCCAACTATTATTGTACGTGAACTCGATCAACGGTAGTTGGGCTTCCCAATCATCTTTCCAATCGAGGACACATGCCCTCAACATGTCCTCCAAAGTCTGAATAGTCCTCTCTGATTGTCCGTCGGACTGAGGATGAAAAGCTGTACTAAGATTAAGCTGAGTTCCCATAGAACGATGAACTGATTTCCAAAAATGAGACATGAATCGTCCGTCACGATCGGAAACGATACTTTTAGGAGTACCGTGCAATCTCGCGATCTCTTTGATAAACAACTGGGCAAGTCTCGCAGGACCCGACGTATCCTTAATCTCAAGGAAATGAGCCAATTTAGTTAAGCGATCCACAATTACCCAGATTGTATTCATGCCACGATGACTCGTCGACAAACTCGTGATGAAGTCCATAGAAATATCATCCCACTTCCACACTGGAATAGGGAGAGGTTTCAGCATACCCGCCGATCGCTGATGTTCTATATTGACTTGCTGACAGCTTAAGCATCTCGAAACAAATTCCGCAACTTCTCGCTTCATATTACTCCACCAGTAATTTTGTTTCAAGTCTTTATACATCTTGCTAGACCCCGGATGAACGAAATAAGGGGTAGCATGAGCTTCTCTCAAAATCGAGTTCTTCGACTCGTCATTCGCTGGTACGCACAACCGATTCTTAAAACGCAAAAGTCCATCCTCGTGGACCACAAATCCAGGGGCTTTCCCCTGAGCCACATCCTCATGGATGCGCAACAAAAATGGGTCTGAACCCTGATTCTCCCTGATCGCCTCCTCAAGTGGCGATGAAATCTCTAACGTACAAAGTTGCCCTTGTACTTGCTGTAACCAGACCTCGATCTCGGGTCTCAGAAATTCCTGCTGAAGTTCCTTCTGGACTGTTAATCGAGCAAGAATCTGCTCCTTAACGGACTTACGACTCAAGGCGTCAGCGACAACGTTCGCCTTGCCCGGGTGGTAAAGGATCTCGATATCATGATCTTTGATTAGTTCCAACCACTGTATCTGTCGTATATTTAACTCCATCTCAGTAAGTATATTCTAAACTCTTATGATCGGTGAATATCTGACAGGTAATGCCATAAAGATAATGACGCCAAATCTTCAATGCGAACACCACGGCTGTTAACTCCAGGTCGTGGGTCGGATAATTAACTCGTAAGGTCTGAATTGCTGAGAAGCATAGGCAATACCCTTACCATTCTACATGAGTACACATCCGAGACCCTGCCCGGACGCATCACTATAAACCACAAATCCTTCCGTCCCTTGCGGCAAGGAAAGTACAGGTGCTGAAATTAACCGGCTCTTGAGTTCCTCAAAACTCCTCTGACATGCGTCGGACCACATGTATTTCTTATCCTTTCGCAAAAGGTTCGTCAAGGGTTGAGCGATTTTAGAAAATCCTTCCACAAACCGCCGATAATAACTGGCTAATCCGAGAAAGCTTCGGATTTCCTTAACATTCTTCGGAGGTAACCAATCCTGGATAGCCTCCATCTTCTAAGGATCAACACGCACTCCATCTGATGAAATTACATGCCCGAGAAAAGTCACTTCGGACATCCAGAACTCACATTTGGAAAACTTTCCATAAAGTTGCTCTCGTCTTAACACATCGAGAACTTGATGAAGGTGAAGCTCGTGCTCCTCCCAGTCACGAGAATAAATTAAAATGTCATCAATAAAGACAACCACGAACTGGTCCAAAAAGTCGATGAAGACCCGATTCATTAACTCCATGAATACCGCAGGTGCATTAGTGCATTAATTAACTCCACAAACTCATAATGGCCATAGCGTGTTTGAAACGCCGTCCTCGCGATATCCGACTCTCGAATTTGCAACTGATGATATCCAGATCTTAAGTCGATCTTGGAAAATACTGAAGCTCCCTGAAGTTGATCTAGGAGATCATCAATACGGGGTAAGGGACACTTATTCTTGATCGTCACCCTGTTCAACTCCCGATAATCAATACATAAGCGAAATGAACCATCCTTCTTTTTGACAAACAACACTGGTGCTCTCCACGGAGACGCACTCGGTCGGACATAACCTTCTCCGTCAAATCCTCTAATTGATTCCTTAATTCCTGTATTTCGGTCGGGGCCATCCGGTATGGTGTCTTTGATAATGGGGACATACCGAGCTCCAACTCTATCGTGAATTCCATATCCCTCGGTGGAGGTAAAACAGGTAGTTCGTCTGGGAGTACATCGTCAAGCGATAATGATGATACCACAAATGGTTGAACACCTCGATTGCCTGAGAATGGCCAATCGATGACAAGGATACAATGAATGATTAAAAACCTCGATTGCCTTAGAACGGTCAATCTATGAAAATGATACAATGAATGATTGAACACTTCAATTGCCTTAGAACGGACAATCGAAGAAAATAATACGATGAATTATTGAACACGTCGATTGAGTAATTACACTGTCTCCCTCATATTAATAATTCATCTGGAACAATGGGGATTACCTCCCTGAAATACACACTCGGCTCCAATGACTGAAATGATAGTGACGAAACGCTTACGATCACTGAGGATGGTATTATGACGATCCATCCAACTAATACCCAATATTACATCGTCCTTAGATAAATTCACCACGATTAGGTGCACCAACCAATCGTGGTCATTAAGCTGAATTCGGTTATTTCTTAACCTCATGATTTCCGGAAATTCTTCCATCATCAAGTAGACCGATAGTATGAGGTTCACAAGCAATAGGACTATTTAAATTAAGTCTATTCAAACATTATTCGAAATTGAATGAATGCGGTGCACCAGTATCAAAAGGTACACACCGGTTGAAATAAAATTACGAGTATACCTGAGATCATTCGGGCCACCGGATCATCGATCCTCCTCATCACATGAATCCGGGACTTGCCGGCCCCCGAACCGGACGCTCCCGTCTGATAAATATGAGCTCCACCTTTATTTGCTTCCATTGTATTAAACGACGCTGACAGAGCAGTCTGATTCTGAATCGCTGATTGCTTCGGGGTCTGGTATGCCGCCGGAGCCGACTTGGAGTCCTTTCGGCAAAAACGGGCCTTATGCCCAAAATTCCTACAATTATGGCACGTGATAGACGGTTTCAGACACTTAGTGCTGTAATGACCTGGCGCTCCACAGTTGAAACAGGTGATGGCCGAACTGGCCGCTCGGGACTGAGATCCCACACGATTATGCACCGTATGAGGTCACTCAGAAACGATAGGACCCGCACGAGGCTTCTTGAAGGTTGACTGACCGCCTTCGGATTGATTACGATTCATTGATTTCTTGCTGACCGATGAAGGTTGTTGCTCAGCAATTTCCTTAGCAGCAGGCTCATTCGGGAGAGTTCTCTCGATTAATCCGGCCAGAGTGGCACAATGATGATTGAGCAATTGCATATGGGTCATCATGACCTACATAAAAGTGAGTGGATCAACCCGAACATCTTCTGATCGAGCCGAGTCCTGGGTATAATTTCCCGACAGCGAGTGATTATTTCCCGGGTTTCGGCCCGCACCGCGGCCTCTCCCCGTGCATCCCGTGACAGCTCTCTCCATACTGAAGTAGGAAGGTCGCATGATAATCATAGATCTCGTATGAGTACCGCATTATGATTTACGTCATGAAATGATGAAAATGAGCATATGCGCTCTAAGACAGTGATTACATGAATGATTAACTGAGGTGACATAATTATCTGATGAAATTCTTGAAATGAGTATTTTGAACCAGTTAACAAGATTAATGATATGATCTTCCAGATCGACAACTGAGTAATGAAATGAATTGAGTGATTAATGAGTTACTATGATCAACATGATTAAAATGAAAATGATGTTTGAGGATTGTTAACTAGTGAATAATGAATGATTATTGCTAGAAATTATACCATGGCGTTAGAAGTCTTACAGTTCTTTCGGTCTGATTGGCTCGGCATTTGCACAGGTCACACGTGACACGAAAGTCCAATGATACTAGTCCGATGACGATGATTTCAAATTAGACATGACTCAGAAGGTAGTATTCAAAACCACGCTCCGATACCAACTCTGTAACACCCCAAACTAGGCGGATATTACAGTGTCGTGGACCCCCGACTGGGACCCACTAGGCGAATGAAAATGAATGAATTACACAGGGTAAATGTAGTACCGAACCACATTACAACAATAATTACTCCGATGAGGAGTTTCATATAACACATCTAGGATAATACAGAATACATGTATATTTTACATGGAGATAAAATATACAACTCTGAGTGAAATGAGTATTCAAACTGAATGTCTGCAGCGGAATAAATGAAGGAAACATAAATGACTGAAAAGACTGGGCCCCCCTCCTAGTATCATTGGGACTCCTCGCCGTCAACGTGTTCTCCCCGTGCCTTTGCCTTGCCATGACCTGAAAAACAATATCCCTAAACGGGGTCAGTTACACAGAACAACAATCCTCAAGGGTTGAATATACACAATCATGATATATCTGAAGTTATGAAATATCCTGTCGAAACATACGCAATCAAACATGCTATATGAATCAACTAACAGTACGGCTCAAAGGAATGGCGCCACACTACGTCCGGGATGGAAATGTGTCCGTGCATAAGCCACCAATGAGTATCGATCGAATACACGTGTGGTCTTGTACCTAATCAGTCTCACGAAGCCATCAACTCGTGTGCACAGTACAATGTGAGGCCACCAACCAACACACGACTATAATGTGCCCGACATGAAAATCCTACACATACCAACCGGCACGCAAGTATGACCCGGAATGCCACGATATAACAAAAGTGACAACGAAAATGAATAATGACTCACCGAGATGAAATGATGGTGATATGAATGACAGCTCAATGAAATGATTGGAACCGTCGTTCCTCGTGAATGAAGTAATTAAGTGACAATTACAAGTTTTTAAACGGTTAGTACCTTATGAATGAATTATGATTATGAATGAACAACAACGAAAGGAATGAATGTCATTTTATCTGAGTAAGAATTAACTTACACAACCGGTGAAGAATGTCCGTCCACGAACAACGTCCTAAATGAAAAGTCGGTCGCTCGAACAACCTTGAATAACACAATTACCAAGAATTCGATCAATACACGCATCAAACACGATTATAACCAACTCAAACGTCGATACAACAATATCCAAACTCGTAGGTGTACTCTAACGAATACATTGAAAATATCCTTCCCGTTGGTTACAACCAAAACCCAAATTATCGAAACCAACTTTCAAATGATTGATTCAAACCAGCAAAACAATATCAATGGCATCAATAATCCAATAGGAATTCACAATTCAAGATTACAACAACATCAATCGGAAATCCCCAAATTAACCGAAGTCAACCCCAAGGGTTCTTGAAATAAATCCCCAAAATAGCCATTAAATCCGCAGGCATATATTTATCGAAGGTAGATAATACATATCTAACATATTCCAAGAAAAATCCAAGCTTATACGAAGAAATCGGAAGGAAAACCCCAAAAATCTGAAATTCTAGATCCAAGAGATTAATACCTTTGATTTGATGTTTTGGAGATGATGAAGTGATAATTAATCCAACTCAAAGACTTGAAGATAATGATTGATGATTACACCTTGAAGAATACTCTTCAAATCGCTCCAAATCGCCCGGAACCGATGAGAGAATGTGAAGAAATGACAAATGTCGAAATCTAGGCTAACTGTCCAATTTATAGTGATTCCATTTTAGCGCGCGCTAGCCCCAATGCGCGCATCCGCTAACGGGTGTTTTGGGTAGTCCAGTACCCACTGTCCGACAACAGTAGCGCGCGCTATGTACCTTTGGTAGCATGCGCTACGGATGTACAATTGGCGTGCGCTAACCCCAAATGTTAGCGTGCGCTAACGAATTATCTGATGCCCAGTACTGGAGTCCAGAAACCTTTTGTCCTCTGATCTGGTCTCGGTAGCGTGCGCTACATCCAACAATTAGCGTGCGCTACTACACCGTTTGCGTACGCTAAAACCACTCGTAGCGTGGGCTATGAATTAATTCAATTCAGTCCAGTAGCCACTGGACTCACCTGATCCTACCTTAGCGCGCTCTACACCGACTGTATAGCGTGCGCTACTCCGGATCACTAGCGCGCGCTACTTACCATTTGTAGCGTACGCTACCTACAATCCCAACTGCAGTCCAGTGCCTTCTGGACTGCCTGCTCAACTACACTAGCATACGCTAGTGTTGAGAGGTGGCGTGCGCTACCCGTACTCGGTTAGCGCACGCTAAAGAGAGTACATAGCGTGCGCTACTCCTCACACACAGCAGACTATGAATATGACAACGGTGATAAACACGGCACGAAACTCCGTCTAGATTGAAGATGAATGATGACTGATACTCGATACAATTACTCTGAACGATGAATACGATGATTGAATATGAGTGACAAGTGATCATTAATGAGTGAAAATTACCGAGTGACAATTACTGAATGATAAATACTGAATAATGATTGAATTAGAACCGGGTACTACCCCCAGCGAAAAGCTATTCCTCTACCTGGCAGCCTCGGAGGTCACGCTGAGTGCTGTGTTAGTACGAGCCGAGGGGCAGACCCACTTGCCGATCTACTATATTAGTCAAGCGCTCCATGACGCAGAAACACGTTATACACCATTGGAGAAGATCGCCTACGCTCTAGTCATGAGTGTTCGCAAGCTGAGCGCTTACTTCTTCGAACATCAAGTGGAGGTCCTGACAACTCCCCCTCTAAGGCAAGTTCTACACCGGCCAGACACTAACGGGTGACTCCTCGAGTGGTCACTGGAAATAGCCCAATACGGTATCACGTACGCTCCTCGCACAGCGATCAAAGGCCAAGCTCTGGCAGTCCAGTGAGCTCTGAAATGCCTCGTTAGCGTGCGCTAACACCTTACCGATAGCGTGCGTTATCCCAGATTGTTAGCGTGCGCTAACTGATGTCTGATATTCAAAAACTGAAGTCCAGAACCTACTGTTCTCTGCCTTGCACGCGTTAGCGTGCGCTACTAATGTGACTTATCATGCGTTACCAGCATAATTAGCGTACGCTACTTACCACCCGTAGCGTGCGCTACGAATTTCCCAAATCAGCCCAATACCTTCTGGATTGTCTGCCCCACTTGCGCTAGCGTGCGTTAATACTGAATCATAGCGTGTGTTACCTGCACCCCATTAGCGCGCGCTAACCAGAATGTGTAGCGTGCGCTAGCTCTCAAACTGAAAATTAAAACATGATGATGACAATAATCTCGGCTCGATCTCAAATAGTGATGAATGACGAATAGCAACTGATATGCGATTCCAAAGTACGCCGAAGAATGGTCATGACTGAATGAACATGAATGATGAATGGGTATTACTGAGTGAAAAAATTATGAGTGACAGTTACTGAGTGATGATAAATGAATTCACAACCTGGTATTACATATGTCATCACCGTGAATAGAGAGAGAAATATACATTCTCATACACTGAACATCAATAGCAAGAACTCACAGAGCTTCATATCTGGTTCTTCCGGCAATCTACACGCTCTATAGCTAAGATAACTAGAAGTCTTTACATTCATTGTAATAGATTCTAACATTAATATTTGTACTCCACAGTATACTTATTAATAACATCTCGCGAGAGCATTCAAGCCCGGGACTAACAACCCCGGCAAATCTTGTGTCATATATTTTCCCACTGAAGTGTTCTCGCATTTGTTTGTTACTCGATCATTCCAGCGATACTATCTCCGGATAATATTTTGGGTAACAACAAATAGAAAACAATTTAGGATTATCAAATCCTTCTCTTTCCAAAATCAACAGGGGTCACATCCCAAAGGTTTTGTTTTCGCAAATAGAAAACCAACAACAATTCACAGGGTCAAAACCCACGTCACGTGTCCTCGACGGACATAAAAATCAACAAAACATAATCACCCAAGATACGCAAATCTTGTTCACACAAATACAACACCAACTCGTGAATCCAGGGCTATACCATTGGATTCCCTCCGGGGCCTCGCAGGACCCTCCCGAGGTGAGCAAAGCACATATACATAACATCGTAAACCCATGCCACGTCATATCATACTCATACTACCGTGATCACTTGCCACGTCATCTCATGGTTGGATCAATCACTTGTTGTCTCCTGACCACATGATCACATGTCATGCATCACCGTAGGTATCCCGAGTCTCTCACGGTTGGATCAATATCTTGTTCCATCCCGACCACATGATCGCTAGTCATGTGTCACCGTAGTCCCCAACCATAACCGCACATTCACACACATAGCACAATGCAACAAAGACATCCAAACAATTTATCCGGAAGCATCAAACATTTAGCAAAAGCACAACATCAAACTACAACGCACCGAAAAGAGACAATATATGTACACACGTGTTATCAAGCGCAACAATAATACCAAGCATATTCATAAGGTTCACATAGTCATTTATGAAACACACCACTCGCAAAATACATACGGTTTTAAAAAGAGAGCCTTTAACGAGGCTAACCGAAATCTTTTGAAAGTTCATTTCAAATAATCAAACAAACACATTTAGACGATCACCGATCATCATATCCACGAAATAAGAAATGTATGGACAAGGTACTTGCCTCAAAACCACGATCGCAACGAGACGGCGGATGGGATGCGGTCGAACAGCCCGAACTCCCGAACACTATCAAGAACGCGATAGCACCGCGAATACTACGAGAATAACACCACACGAATCATCAATCACCAAACGGGATTCAACTCAGAATCCTAGAGCACCTATAATCCTCCGGAAGGAACAATAAAAACATGATTACGACGAGAATCAAGGCAAAAAACAATGGAAATCCCAACAAACTATCGAAGGGAACTCATTGGGACATTTAATCGAACACTCAATGTTCGATAACTCTCAAGAACACTCTAATCACTAATCGAGTTGAACAAACTCGAAATATGGATATACAACCCATAGAACACGATTAATAATGTTCAATAACATAAACCGACTCATCAAATTCGGACGAACAATGAAAATCAAGAAGAAATCCCGAAAGACAACTTTAGGAGATTTCAAGAAATTACCGCGATCCGACGAAGAACAAGGATTTGATGATGTTAACCAACACCAAGAAGTCAAGGAAGATGTAAACTTGGAGTTACAAGACCCCAAAATTGCCCTCCAATCGCCCACGAGTCGCCCAGCCGTGGAGAGATGAAGTGAAGGTGAAGAAAATGACGAACTCGGTCAACTCCTGGGTATATAAACCCACACATGCATTACGTACGTTATACACAAAGGATAACGTACGTTAAATGTATACGTACGTAATACATGAAATATTACGTACGTAAGACATGCCCAGAACCTCCTGTCCGAAATAACAAAGACCATTACGTATGTTATGGCAAGAGCTTAATGTACGTAATACGCACAGTTAATGCACGTTAGGGCCAAAACATAGCGTGCACTATCGATGGCAAGAACTCACTGTCTGAACTGGAATACCCCTTACGTACGTAATGAGAAGGCTTAACGTACGTAAGGCTCAAGATGATAACGTACATTATGCATATAGCATAGCGTACGTAAGTCACTTAGCATGACGAAACTGCGAAACGACAACAACAACACAAGACGAGGACATGCATACGAAGAGTGCACAGAGACAAACTCAAATGTTAAAAGAAAATACAATTACGACTACCCGAAGGTTCGGAATAACGACAACGAAAGTAATTGCCCCCAAACTTTGGGAAATTACGAAAACGGCCCAAAACGTCCGAAATACACGATACACGATTGAAACACTAAGACAAAGCTCGCAACACGTATAACAACGTTACATGAACTTACGAGAAACTTGAAACAACAGTTTCGGACGAGATTCGCAAGAATCGAACTCAAGTGCGGAAAAGTCGCTTAAGAACACGGAACTCAAGAAAACGACACGAAAACGAACTCGAGTGACAAAAAGTGAAGAATTAATCATTCTCAGAATGACGAAGCGGTCATAAGCGTGTCGTCAAAACAGACTTCCGCCGAAAAAATAAAATTACCGAAAATCGAAATTGCGGGTATTACATACTACCCTCCTTAAAAGAAGTTTCGTCCCGAAACTTAAAAATAAGTAGGGAGGAGCAAAATACCACCAGGAAACAATCAAAAAGATACATAAGAACCGAAAACTCGCACCCAACGGCGAACCGTTACAAGCAACACAAGGAAACATACGGCGTGAAAACACGCTCCACGACGACCATCACAACGCCACAGGCAGAGACATAATATAGCCAAGACGTGACAAGCATCATCAAACAGATAGTATAATCGAGTCAATTATCCGAACAATCACAAAGCAAGAGTTACTAACATAAGAAAACATGCACGGTTAAGAAAACAGAAAATAAACACAAAACGATCCACAAGGACAATCATAAACAGTTCGGACTACGCCGAAATCCTCAAAAGCCACACTAGGCATCTCTGTGTCCTTTTGGAGCAGAGACGCAACCTCTATCCCCAAATATCTTAGCTACCGTCTCGCAATGCACGGCTCGGTGACCCACCTAGCCACACTCGAAACAGCTGACTAACGGTGAACGACAATTCTTCGCGGTATGGCCAGCTCGACTACAGTTATAACATGTCTTCATGTTGCTCACATTACTCACTGCAGGGGTACTACTCCTCTGAACACGCAATCGAGGAACCATCTTAGGACGACGAAATGAAGTCCCAGCCTCAGGGGGCCCACTCCCCTGATTTCCTGAAAAATTCCCAACGGTTTTCTGTTTCTTCGAGTCATACATACTCTCGGTCGATAATCTCGATAGCTCATAGGCTAATGCCCTATTTTGATAATCTCTCAAGGAAGTACAAGTGAGACCTACCATGTACTGATGAATCTCCGGTTTCATCCGCCTACTAAAATGACAGATCATATCCTCCTCCGTCCTTACTTGATCCTGCACATAGCTGAGCTGTTTGCTAAAATCAATAATAGCTTGAGACAGTGGTACATCTTGCGGTTTTGCCGAAAAGAATTTATTGATCCTCTGATTCCTTATTAGTTCCGGACAGAACTCATCTCTCATGAATCTCTGGAACTCTGCCCACGTGACAACACGATCTCGAGGCTTAACAGCCTCCCACCAACTGGCGGCATCCTTGTTAAGAAGATACTGAGCGACTGGCAACTTACGCTCTTCTGGACAATCAACTGCCTCGAATATCTTTTCAAACTGGAAAAGCCAACCATCCCAGCCTAATGCATCAACAGCACCAGCGAAGCAAGGGGGATTCATACGAATCACTTCTCGAAGCCACTAATTTGCACCGATGGTGCAGGTCACATCATGTCACGAATCGCTCGAGTCAACTGAGTCATCTGTATAGCTACCTACTGTAAAATAGTAGCAATACTGATACTGATATCATCGCCAGCAGCATGATCCTGATCACGCACCCGGTCGCCACGACCACGACCTCTGCCCCTCGGCATACTGAATAAGCAACCACTCAGCACAACAGAAAATCATAACACGCAACACTTATAATGATTACCATTGTAAAGCAACACACATACAAACACCACAACAAAGACGGTATCATTCGGCGACCTCAACGGCCCGAACGATAACTAGCATATGATTACTAAACATCACGAAACAACCACGTATGTACACAATCATGAAAACTCAAGTTCCAACAGCTCGCACGGGTGCGATAACACAAATCATCACAAAGCGACAACATTCAATACCAACATCTCACCTCTCACAGAGGGCTAATCACAACAAATGCGTGGCAAATGACTCCACGTTCACGCCACCAATTCCATCATACTCGGGAGCTAACATTCTAACGACAATGCGAATATCATACATACATTCCCGGACCGCAAACAGGAATGATAGGTTTTAAAAATGAAAACCACCTTTGAAAAAGAAATGATTTTGGAAACACTATGGCGGCACTCGAAGGCACCTTGAAAGTACCGCGAGAAAATAATTCATTTTAAAAGTACGTCTCGAAATTTATTTTCTAAGATACTCAAGGTTTTCGAAAATCTATTAGGCTAGAATGCCTAAAAACTCACATGTAATAACATTCACTTACATACATCACAACACACGCATCAACTCGCTCACAATCAAGACAACACATGTCTTTTACCGGAAAACAAATGGCCAAATATCACATTCAAAAGGACATAAATAGCGACAACACTCCTCATATAAACGAAATATGAGACTCACACAAACGCATCACGAAACCAAGAATCTGCATAAAGATTCCATCACTTAACACATAATCATACCAGTAACTCGTGTCACACGAGGCACAACACAAAGAAGGGAGACTTACATCCACAGGTCGCACGAAGATGTTGATCGCCCCACGATACTAATCACGACCAACAAGCTCAGACGACGCGCCGCGAAATGACTCAGTCAGACAAAATCCGACGAGACAAAAGCTTAATAGACACCACTAAACCCGACAGCCTAGGTTTCCACAACCAAAGCTCCGATAGCATTTATGTAACACCCCCAATCCACCCAGGGACATTACACGTCGTAGACCTTTTTCTCAAGGATCTACCAGGCTGGTAAAAATTTTTAAACATCTAAACATCGCCTTTAAGGCTAAAAAGACTCAGTAGACCGATTTGGTCTTTCAATAAAAACATACAACTCAATCTCAATACATGCCCACGCAGGGGTCAAATACAACACACTCCCGTATAACGGGGAAAGAATACTGCAGTGGAAATAAAATACAACTAAACCAATACAACATATTAGAGGTCCTCGTGTGATTAGTATCATTCATCTTTCATCATCCTTCATGCCGACCCTGTGCGATGCTCCCCAAAACCTGAATGCAATACAGACATCCACCCCCGATTACTCAGGGGTTAGCAAAATTTTACTATTTTTCTAGTGCAAGTACAAAGTGCAAAATACGAGTCGTACAATTCAAGTTCCAAGAATAATAATAATCAGGAATCCTCAAAGATTCAAACACAACGAATAATACTTCCCAAAGCGAGAGTTTGGGTAAAACATTCCAAAACCGAAGTTCGCAATTCAAGAGAACGACAATGCTTCGCGACCGAGGAACCATCTTAGGACGACGAAACGAAGTCCCAGTCTCATGGGGCCCACTCTCCTGATTTCCTGAAAAGTTCCCAACAGTTTTCTGTTTCTTCGAGTCAGACATATTCTCGGTCGTTAATCTGGATAGCTCATAGGCTAATGCCCTATTTTGATAATCTCTCAAGGAAGTACAAGTGAGGCCTGCCATGTACTGACGAATCTCCAGTTTCATCCGCCTATTAAAATGACAGATCTTATCCTCCTCTGTCCTTACTTGATCCTGCACATAGCTGAGCTGTTTGCTAAAATCAATAATATCTTGAGACAGTGGTACATCTTGCGTTTTCGCCGAAAAGAATTCATTGATCCTCTAATTCCTTATTGGTTCCGACAGAACTCATCTCTCATGAATATCTGGAACTCTGCCCACGTGACAACACGATCTCAAGGCTTAACAGCCTCCCACCAACTGGCGGCATCCTTGTTAAGAAGATACTGAGTGACTGGCAACTTACACTCTTCTGGACAATCAACTGCCTCGAATATCTTTTCCAACTGGAAAAGCCAACCATCCCAGCCTAATGCATCTGCATCACCAGCGAAGCAAGGGGGATTCATATGAATCACTTCTCGAAGCCATTGATTTGTACCAGTGGTCTGGTTCACATCTGTATTACGCCGGACTGCCTGAGTCAACTGAGTCAACTGTATAGCTACCTGCTGTAAAATAGTAGCAACACCGATACTGATATCATCGCCAGCAGCATGATCCTGATCACGGTCGCCACGACCACGACCTCTTCCCCTCGGCATACTGAATAAGCAACCACTCAGCACAACAGAAAATCATAACACGCAACACTTACAACGATTACCATTGTAAAGCAACACACATACAAATACTACAACAACGACGGTATCATTCGGCGACCTCAATGGCCCGAACGATAACTAGCATACGATTACTAAACATCACGAAACAACCATGTATGTACACAATCATGAAGACTCAAGTTCCAACAGCTCGCACGGGTGCGATAACACAAA
This sequence comes from Orobanche coerulescens, assembly GCA_033398695.1. NCBI lineage: Eukaryota > Viridiplantae > Streptophyta > Magnoliopsida > Lamiales > Orobanchaceae > Orobanche > Orobanche coerulescens. The sequence goes on along the minus strand of CM065813.1, from coordinate 101,504,417 downwards.
TCATCACAAAGCGACAACATTCAATGCCAACATCTCACCTCTCACAGAGGGCTAATCACAACAAATGCTTGGCAAACGACTCAACGTTCACGCCAACAATTCCATCATACTTGGGAGCTAACAATCTAACTACAATGCGAATATCATACATACATTCCCGGACTGCAAACAGGAATGATAGTTTTTAAAAACGAAAACCACCTTTGAAAAAGAAATGATTTTGGAAACACTATGGCGGCACTCAAAGGCACCTTGAAAGTACCGCGAGAAAATAATTCATTTTAAAAGTACGTCTCGAAATTTATTTTCTAAGATACTCAAGGTTTTCGAAAATCTATTAGGCTAGAATGCCTAAAAACTCACATGTAACAACATTCACTTACATACATCACAACACACGCATCAAATCGCTCACAATCAAGACAACGCATGTCTTTTACCAGAAAACAAACAACCAAATATCACATTCAAAAGGACATAAATAGCGACAACACTCCTCATATAAACGAAATATGAGAGTCACACAAACGCATCACGAAACCAAGAATCTGCATAAAGATTCCATCACTTAACACATAATCATACCAGTAACTCGTGTCACACGAGGCAAAACACAAAGAAGGGAGACTTACATCCACAGGTCGCATGAAGATGATGATCGCCCCACAATACTAATCACGACCAACAAGCTCAGACGACGCGTCGCAAAATGACTCAGTCAGACAAAATCCGACGAGACAAAAGCTCAACAGACACCACTAAATCCGACAGCCTAGGTTTCCACAACCAAAGCTCCGATACCATTTATGTAACACCCCCAATCCACTCAGGGACATTACACGCCGTAGACCCTTTTTTCAAGGATCTACCAGGCTGGTAAAAATTGTTTAAACATCTAAATATCGCCTTTAAGGCTAAAAGGACTCAGTAGACCGATTTGGTCTTTCAATAAAAAGATACAACTCAATCTCAATACATGCCCATGCAGGGGTCAAATACAACACACTCCCGTATAATGGGGAAAGAATACTGCAGCGGAAATAAAATACAACTAAACCAATACAACATATTACAGGTCCTCATGTGATTAGTATCCTTCATATTTCATCATCCTTCATGCCGACCCTGTGCGATGCTCCCCAAAACCTGAATGCAATACAGACATCCACCCCCCGATTACTCGGGGGTTAGCAAAATTTTACTATTTTTCTAGTGCAAGTACAAAGTGTAAAATACGAGTCGTACAATTCAAGTTCCAAGAATAATAATAATCAGGAATCCTCAAAGATTCAAACACAACGAATAATACTTCCCGAAGCGAGAGTTTGGGTAAAACATTCCAAAACCGAAGTTCGCAATTCAAGAGAACGACAATTCTTCGCGATCGAGGAACCATCTTAGGACGACGAAACGAAGTCCCAGTCTCATGGGGCCCACTCCCCTGATTTCCTGAAAAGTTCCGAACGGTTTTCTGTTTCTTCGAGTCAGACATATTCTCGGTCGATAATCTGGATAGCTCATAGGCTAATGCCATATTTTGATAATCTCTCAAGGAAGTACAAGTGAGACCTGCCATGTACTGACGAATCTCCGGTTTCATCCGCCTACTAAAATGACAGATCTTATCCTCCTCCGTCCTTACTTGATCCTGCACAGAGCTGAGCTGTTTCCTAAAATCAATAATAGCTTGAGACAGCGGTACATCTTGCGTTTTTGCCGAAAAGAATTCATTGATTCTTTGATTCCTTATTGGTTCCGACAGAACTCATCTCTCAGGAATCAATGGAACTCTGCCCACGTGACAACACTATCTCGAGGCTTAACAGCCTCCCACCAACTGGCGGCATCCTTGTTAAGAAGATACTGAGCGACTGGAAGCTTATGCTCTGATGGGACAATCAACTGCCTCGAATATATTTTCCAACTGGAAAAGCCAACCATCCCAGCCTAATGCATCTGTAGCACCAGCAAAGCGAGGGGGATTCATACGAACCACTTCTCGAAGCCACTGATTTGCACCAGTGGTCTGGGTCACATCTATAATACGCTGAACTGCCTGAGTCAACTGAGTCATCTGTGTATCTACCTGCTGTAAAATAGTAGCAACATCGATACTGATATCATCGCCAGCAGCATGATCCTGATCACGCACCCAGTCGCCACGACCACGACCTCTGCCCCTCGGCATACTGAATAAGCAACCACTCAGCACAACAGAAAATCATAACACACAACACTTACAACGATTACCATCGTAAAGCAACAAACATACAAACACCACAGGAACGACAGTATCGTTCGGCGACCTCAACTGCCCGAACAATAACCAGTATACAATTACTAAATATCACGAAACAACCATGTATGTACACAATCATGCAAACTGAAGTTCCAACAGCTCGCACGGGTGTGATAGCACACAAATAATCACAAAGCGACAACATTCAATACCAACATCTCGCCTCTCACACCCCGAACTCCCGAACACTATCAAGAACGCGATAGCACCGCGAATACTACGAGAATAACACCACACGAATCATCAATCACCAAACGGGACTCAACTCGGAATCCTCGAGCACCTATAATCTGTTGCGATATTTCTTTATACGCAAGTGCACGTTATCGTAGACAAGTAATAAAGTGATGAGTGAGTATCGTTCCCACGAGGACTGAATTACTAAGTACCGATTTTTATGTATTCTAATTTTATTTGAACAGTCAAAATTTGAGTTGCAATTAATAACTAAATAAAACCAATAAAAGAACTAACAGTAAAAAACAATCGCTTGAAGAAACAAAATCAAATGATGAATAAGTCTAGGATTCTGAATCCACCTTGGTTTATCCAAATTTACTCTCGATTATCTGAAGTTAATGATTTCCCCAATTTATTGAAGGCGAAGAATGCTAATATACTCTACCGCCGCTCCCGACGTCAATATATTTTTCTAAAGGCGAATAACGCACTCTATCCCTAGGTGAATTAATTCGACAATAGGCAAAAAGCACAAAATCTCCAAAAGGCCACGTAGTTCCTATGAGTATATTCCTATCTCACAAGATAAAACGGTTCTCACCAATAGTTCCTCACCAACTCTCCTCTCCCGATTCGAGTTGCGTAATTAAAACAATCCAATTATTGGCCAGACAATTGAAAGCATTAAAATCGATTGGGAAAACTCAAAAGAAAAGGGAATTATATAGATAATCAAAAGTAAATCCGTCAAAACTTAGGTTTCATCAAAATCCTAGAACAGGGTTTTAGCCTGACATGCTAAAAGATAAAAACACAGAATTAATGAATGAAAGCATGAAAATCAAACGCAGATGAAGAGCTCGGATTCCTCCGTTCTTCTGGCTTCCACCATCTACTCTTGGTGTCTTCTGCTTCTCTCTTCCGCGATAGTCTTCCACGATAATCCCGTGATAATCCTCAATTCCCAGCTGATAAACCTTTATTTATAATCCTCTTTTGCCTCAAAAACACGTCCGTGTCATTAGGTCAAGAACAGGCTCCAAAACGGCCCAGAAACGCGGCACTTTCTGTCAAAACCGCCCCGTGGGCCGCAGCTCAGTTAATCTGTGCCGCGGCTCACGGCACTCCGATAAAAACCAGGGCGCTATAATTTTCCTCTGGGCCGCGGCTCAGAGTACAGTTTACTCTGGGGGTCGCTAGTCACCTGCGTGTGCCGCGGCCCGCTTGCCTTGTGCCACGGCCCCAGGCCAAAATTCACCGTTTTCGTCCGTTTTTCATCGTTTCGGCTTTCGGACCCCAATTTCCTGCAAAACATACAATAATAGGGCATTAAAGGCTCATTTATACAAATTTACTCATGAAAAGAATACAGAATAATGATAAATAAGCGTATAAAAATACGCCTAACAAATACCCCCAAACTTGAGCCTTTGCTTGGCCTCATGTAAAAATAATCAATATCAACAAAAGAATATCGTGAATAATCGTGCAACTCATAGTGCTCAACCTAATCAATACTATCCTGAAAATCTCAAAGAATAGAACAAGTATCGTAATAGTGAGTCACATCCAGGACACTGATTCCACAAAGTAGCCAACTTCAGTCCTAATCACTCGTTCATGAAGAAAATCAAGCTCAAAGATTAACAAGCGTGAATTCAATCGACCGTCAATATGTAAGGTTAAAATAAACAAGCTAACTCGCCCGGTTCCACAGTCTAGTGGCAAAAGTTTCAAGAGTTTCATAAGAAATAACGAAGTCGATTACATAGTGGAATCAGTCGTGCCCTCGAATAGTATTCCCTTATATATGCTCGATAAGATGATTCGAATTGACCACTAGGTTCGGATCTCGGGATGTTTCATCGCGACAATCTTAGGGTGGAATTCCATTTTCATGTGTTGGGGAACCGTTTGACGTAAAAGACACTCATGGGGCACATGGATGCTTCTAGTTACTAAGTTCCCCTCCACAGCGGAGAAACAACTCGAATAGCTATTCCCCCATGTCCGATTCAAGGTTGTTGTTTTACGCGAGAATAAACAGCGGGTCACGTGAATACCCCCGGTTACTAGGCTCCCCATCATCGGCACATGCGAAATCTCTCGACCACTAGTCTAATCAGGGTTGTCGTTTTACGCGAGAGTAAACAACGGGTCACGCGAATACCCCCGGTTACTAGACTTCCCATCATAGAACAAATAATATCTCGACTTTTGGTAAAAACTGTCCGACTCTAAACTCAAATTAGGTGCCAACATGACTTATGTTACTGGACGACTAGCTAACCGAAAAATGTAACCAAACGTATCGACGGCGATTTGAAAACACGTATGTCTCCTCTCTTATCCGCTAAGATCTCTACAAAAACGAAAAAATTTTGGACCTAAATGAAGACTTAACAGAAATAGATATCGCTGACCACAACTCACTAAAACTCAACCGTTTCTTCGGAGAGAAATCAGTATTGTAACATCAGTTTCACGCAAAAAGGAGCACGAAAAATTCACGAATAAGAGTAAAATCATGACAAGCAAGGCTAGCAACAAAAAGATAACTAAAAATAACAAAAGTGCAAACGACTAAGTACAGCAATAAATGTAGAGACAGAAAGTAAATCCTCCCCCAAACTTAGGACGTACATTGACCTCAATGGACAAAATATAATATGCAATAATAGAAGAAGGTCAAGTACTCCCATACAGTCAGCTCACGAACTGGTGCCGGCGTCGTCCGGTGAGGAGGGTGGTGTGGCTGGCCGAACAGGTGGAATGAATGGACCGTCTGGGTGCATAATGTGGGTCGTCCATACAGCAAGGTGCTCCTGGTGGTAGGCATCCCTCGCTGCCAAGCACCTCGTCTCACGCTGGTTGGCCCGGCGGGCCTGCTCTCGCATCTCATCTCGGACGGCAGCGATGATGCTCTCCCTCTCCGTCCGCCTCTCCTCTCTCAGTGCAGCCAAAAGGCTGTCTCGCTCTCCTCATATCCTCTCTCTCTCCTCATATCCTCTCTCAGCCCGTCGAACATCGCCTGCAAGTGCTCTCTGTCGGGCGGCGGGCTGGACTCCCTCTGCCCCTGCGTCAGAAGAAGAGGCTCGGGGGACTGCTCGTGTGCCTCATCAAGTAAAAATCCTTGCCCCCGAGCGTGTGCTGGCGCTCCTCCCCACTGGTCAAAATGTGAAATGATGCGATGGTCGATCGGGCCCTGGGGAGATAACATCGGCTCGTCGTCCGACCACGTCATCCCAGACTGCCGGCACAGAGCGCAGATAAGAGAGGGTGCTTCAGCCCCGTCTTTTCCCCTCCCTGAATACACTGGAAGATAGATCGGACCAGCAGTGGGGCCACATCGAATCGCAGCCCGGAGGTGATAGCATATAATGTACGGGCTCGAGAGATAAAAACATATCGGATCTGCGAGGTGGGATCTATACGTGCGCAGATGAAGTACAACCAGGCTCGCCCGAACCGACTGAGGCGCGAGCTCTTAAAGTAGAAGGTGGAAGAAGCTGGGGCGCGCCTCTCCCAGTCGGAGTCGAGCTGTGTAAGAGTCTCGAGCAGAGCCTCCTTCGTGAGGCTATCCATAGCTCGCGTATAAGCCGTCTCATCAACCACGGGCAGCTCAAATAACCTCCGAATAGCAGCTACTGAAAAATCCACCGTAATGCCTCGGACTACGACCTGAGTCCGAGTATCTAACTGCTGTAACATCTGCCTCGCCCGAATGTGCTTCAACAAGGCGCTCGCATAAAACTCCTGCACAATAGATATCACCGCCGGCTCGGGAGGTGCATCAAAACGGGCCCACCCCATCTCGTCGATCATGGTCAGAAGCTCCCCGTCCTGGGGGGCTGGGGTGAATCCCCTCTCCGGGATCAGAGGTCGAGGGCGAATCTTCTCGTTGAAGATTTTATGGATCTCCGGGTCAGAAAATTGGTGCGCCTCCGACTCGGCTCGACTATGAAAAGTTTCCCCTCGTGTGGGGGACGACTGAGTCCTGGCCCTTTTGCTGAGCTTTTTGGTTCTAGCCATAGCGAGTTCCTGAAACGTTAAACACCGGAGTTTGGTTACTTAAGCAATAATGAGAACACATTACTCAGCTAAGGATATCCAAATTTTGAATCAAGAATTTAACGAGCTAGCACCGCTGTGAGAGAAAATTGAAATTGAGCATTCTACGTTTAAAATTGTCGTAAAGGTTGGGGTCGCTGTAAATCCAGAAACGAGTTTGTTGCACATAGTTCAAAACGTTGACTTAACATTCATCAAAAACTTCATTCAAGCATTTCATCAAACACCTTGAGTGCATCCTTTTAATTGAAGAACAAATATGACTATAACTTCATTAAATCCCCAAAAACAACAACATGACTCATTCGTCATGACAAACGACATATTCAATTCATTCATAATAAAAAATAATCATTAAAAATCGATCAAAGCCATCATATCCTCAACTCAACTTGATAGAACTTTTAAAACAAAAGGAAAAATAATCAATCATCAAATGAATAACAAAACTTCACCTTTCAATTCATACAAGGGATTGAGAATTACCTTGAGTAGATTTGTAGTTCGCAAGAGGAAAAGAAGAAGGGAAGAAGTCGGCCGATCGCTTGTGCAAAGGAAAGGGGAAGGAGTTATACCTGGGGTGCCGGCCGAGCTGTGTTATAAATCTACGTGGGCTGTTCAAATTCCGAATGGTGGGCCGCGTCACAGCTTAAGTGAGCCGCGGCCCAGAGTACAGTTAGCCTGGGTGTGGATGTTATGTCGCCATGTGCCATGGCTCAGAATGAAGGTGCCGCAGCTCAGAGTGTTGGTGTGCCGCGGCTCAGCACATATGTGCCGCGGCACAGAGTACAGCATCCTGGGCATATCTGGTGCATCTTGTGTGCCGCGGCTCAAAAGAAACGTGCCGCGGCTCAGCTATCAAGTGTGCCATGGCTCAGTAAGGTTGTGCCGCGGCACGAGTCTGACAAGTTTAGCCTTCTGGCTCGATTTGTGTGTGCCGCGGCTCACAAGCCTTGTGCTGCGGCTCAGGCATAAATTTTTCCCTTGGGACTTTTTCTGCACAGAGTTTTAAAAGGAACAAGTCAAGAACGAGAGGGATAAGAAAATCAAAGCAAAAATGATGAAAAATAAAAATTCAAAAATGCAAGAAAATACTGAAACACAAAAATCTACTACTAAAACTCGGGTTGCCTCCCGAGAAGCGCTAAGTTTATAGTCTTTAGCCGGACCTATTTGCGAAATCAGTTCGCTTTTTGCAAACTCCATTTGAACTCCGCCCCGTCCATCGAACCGTTAATGTGTGTTTTAAAATTTTGACCATTGGTCCTTAACGATCCGATTTTTGGTTTGGACACCCAATGTTGTTTGTGAAAAGGTTTTGACGAAAACAACTTTCCAAAACACCCATTTTCCAAATGACTAGGCGCCCGTTTGACTTCTGGCTTATTTTCCTCTTTCACGAACGAACTTAGGATAGAATGAGACTTGTCCGATTGTGGCTGAACGGATGGCGACATATTCAAATGCCTAATACACGCGACTTGCTCTTTATTAGGCGTTGGGGCAGCTGAAACAGATTCTGACTTTTTCGACCGACGATTCTTCCGGTGTGTGTCTCTCGCAATGGCATCCACACTTTCAATTTGCGAGCTATTCTCAAAACCCCCTGGACACGGAAAGGATTTAAATACTTGGAAAGTGACATGCTTTTCTTGAACCCTTAGAGTTAGTTCGACTTTTTCTACGTCTATGAGAGTTCGGCCGGTCACTAAGAATGGTCTTCCCAAAATAATTGGGATGTCTTGATCCTCCTCCATGTCAAGCACAATGAAATCGGCCGGAAAGATGAACTTATCGACTTTCACTAAGACGTCCTCTATCACTCCCCTCGGATATTTGATGGATCTATCAGCTAATTGTAAGGAGACCGTCGTCGGTTTTGCTTCTCCAATTCCAAGTTTCTTGAAAATAGAAAGAGGCATCAGATTAATGCTGCTTGAGATCACATAACGCTCTATCAAAAGTCAGATTTCCCATAGTGCACAGTATATTAAAACTTCCCGGATCCTTCAATTTTGGCGGAAGCTTTTTCTGAAGAATAGCGCTGCACTCCTCCGTCAATGCGACTGTCTCATACTCCACGAGTTTTCTTTTATTTGACAAGATATCCTTCATGAACTTGACATAGCTTGACATTTGTTCCAACGCATCAGCAAATGGAATATTTATATGAATCTTCTTGAAAACATCGAGAAACTTCGAGAATTGCTTGTCCACCTTTTTCTGTTGTAGTCGCTGCGGAAACGGGACGGGTGGTACATATGACGTCGGATTATCCAGAAACAGTATCGAGGGTCTCAAATTTGGTGATTCCTTAGTCGCTCAATTTTTCTCCTCCTCACCCTCACTTCTGTTTTCGCTCTGCTCAGGCTGCTCGCACAATTTCTTCCCACTTCTCAAACCAATGGCATTGACATTCTCTCTAGGATATGTTTCAGTCGTACTTGGCAAGGTACCTTCTGGGCGGGCTGTTAATACATTTGCTATCTGGCCCAGTTGGACTTCCAAGTTGCGAATGGAGGCAGAATGGTTTTGCAATGTTGCTTCTGTACGGGTCATAAACTGACTCGTATTTGCTGCCAATTTCACAATTGCTTCCTCTAGAGAAACTTTTAGAGCGGGAGAAGGTTGCTATTGGTGTTGAGCGAACGGATGCTGGTTCGAGTTTTGTCCGTTTCTCCATGAGAAGTTAGGATGATTACGCCATCCCGGATTATACGTGTTGGAGTACGGATTGTTTTGTCGATTCCCGTTATGTAATATCAGGAATTTCTACTACTGATCTTTAATATTATTTCATCCGAGTTATGTTGTACAGCGTGGAATCTGTATAGTATGGATAAAATAATGAAGGACTGAGATGTCAGTATTGGTATAATTGTTGTATTTGGTCGACAATTATATTTAAGAATATTATTGGATTCAGTGTTTGTGTTCAGTGTGTCTCATGTTCATTTTTAGTATGTCGAGACGTTGGACAAGAATAGCTGAAATTGGCTAAGTGTAACATTATTAGCGCACGCCAATAATCATGAGTAGCGCACGCTATCGTGTAGGTTTAGCGCACGCTACGGATATAAGATAGCGCACGCTAATGCTGTCCGATCGGAAGGAATCTACGCATGGACCAGGCCACTTTCGGCGCACGTTCTGATAAGTCAACGGATGTTGTAATGTAGTGTTAGCGCACGCTAATGCATGTTAATTAGCGCACGCTAACTGTATATCGGTCAACAGGAAATCTTGGCTTTATTGGTTGCTTTCGGCATGTGGGGTCACGAGCATCTTCGTGGTAGGTGTAGACTGTAGCAAGTCAACTGGTATTAGCGCACGCTAAATGTAAGGACTTGCGTATGCTAGACAGTGTAAGTTACGTACGCTAATGCATGGGCATTACATACGTAAGCACATGTACGAAGCCAGACAGTAGCCTCTAGACTGCGATAGCACACACTAACAAAGTCAGTTAGCGCACGCTAAGGCTGTTGCGCACGCTAAACATAAGGTTTAGCACACGATAGTAATATACTTTATAAAAAGGGACAAAAGGGTGTTATGAAGCATTTCGTCCATTCCTTCCTTGCAACCGAGAGAGAGAGTTTTTAGAGAGAAGTTTGAGGTCCCAAACACTGAGAGATGATAATCTTTAACAAAGATTAATCCGAGGAACATGGATTAAAGTCTTGTTCTTGAAATTATTGATGATTCTTGGAATGAAGTTGATTGTTCTCCTTCATGGTTCGTCTATACAATGTAATAGTTCTTCACTTTTGGATTTCGTTTGGATTGATTATTGATGTTCTTGAGTTGATGATAATCATATATTCGAGTTGATGAGCATGATAACGAGTTGGATTACCGTACTAAGTTAGTGTGTTATCAATATATGAGTATTGATATGTTTCGTATTGTTTTGGAAGGAATTCAAGAGATATGTTGATGTAATTCCCTTCTTCAATTCGGATTTTTGATGTTTTGTCGTTGGTTACTTCGTATGGTGACGATTATGGTGGTGCTATTATGATTCTTGAAGTTATATGAATTGTATGTCGAAGAACATGATGAATAAGGATTTTTAGATGTTAGAACACATCGGATTTTGTCATTTTATGGATCATGAACGTGAATTCGGATAATTCGTGTTCTTGAAGAACTATTGAATTATATATGTCATGATTGTTATGAATAAGAACTGGAAATTGGAAAGGTTATGGATGACTTTGGAATATGATTATTCATGATAATAACCGGTAAATTGTTCTATGATGTTACCAAATATGAACAAGAAGGAATCTTGTTGATTCGTGTTTAAAGATAAAAGTTGGAATCGAATATGTTATGAAATCCTTAATATCGAGATGAGTTGATCATTGATATGATGGAAGTGTTAAGACGATGCCTGGAATGCATGCCACTGCACAGCATTAGCGCACGCTAAGCTTACTAGCTAGCACACGCTAACGGGAGCAATTTAGCGCACGCTACGTTATGCGTTTAACGTGCGCTAAATACACAGTCAGTGCAGTATTTTCGTATTTTGATTATGAATTCGTGATGGTTTGATTTGGTTTGTTCTGACTGCGTTTATTCGAGGTTTTTGTTGAACTGTTGAGTTCGATTGGTTAGTTTTGTCGGTTGTTGATTGTTATCGGATATGTGTTATTTGATTACTTCGATAGGTTGAGATTATTGATCGGTGATTATAACCGGATGTTGCGGTCGTGTTCGAGTATGTCCATTGTATTACTTTTGATCGGGGCTGGGGAGCTCGTAGACAAAGGCAATGTGTTCGGTAGCAGCTTCGTGGTATCGGTATCGAGGCAAGTTGTTACTTGCTCAGTTATAATATTAAATAAATGGTTTCAGTTTCATTTCGTTTATAATGCATATAGCAATGATTATATGTTGTCATTCCGATTCCGGGAGTTTAATCATAATGTATATGATTTATTTCGTTTATTGGCATATTCAGGTATTGAGGTTACATTATGGTATAGACGAGGATATGAGTACCTGTAGTCCATGATACGTTTGGATCGCCGAGCATTGCGGATAATCGTCGGTGATGGTTTGATATCAAGATTTCTCCCGAAGGACTCGGGGCAAGTATCTTATATCGATTCAGTTAGTGTTAGTGATTTGATCATGCATATTGTCTTTCATGTTGTCAAACATGAGGTCGTCTTAGTGGATTTGTCATATTGTCGTTCATGTTCTGTTGTTCATGTTGATGAACATATTGATTTGCATATGTGTATGCATAATTGTATTGTTTATGTTGTAAATTATCCAATGGGATCATGAGGATCTATGCTGAGGGCGCTGGATCGAATGTCCACCATGCGTTGGTTCGACGAGATCATCATGGGGATCTATGCTGAGGGCTCTGGATCGTTGGATTACCAGTATTGTGTTGATGGAATCTTGTGAATTCGCATCATTGATTTTATCATGTGTTGTTGTTCATATGTGTATTGTTGGTTATCCACCTTATGCTGATCTGATAGGATCAACAAAGGGATCTATGCTGAGGGCGCTGGATCGTCGGATTTCCATTGAGTATACATGATTGTTATTGTTGTGATCATATTGATGTGGTCATATGAGTATGCATTTGTAGGTCTTGTGTTAGGACCGTGTCCGTATTGGATTGTTCTGATCTCGGATTAGACTGATATGATTGTCGTGGCACTTCATATCTCAAGGTATGTTCCGTATTTCCTTTGGTATTTGTCCTTGATGGACAATCGGTTATCGTCTTGGGATTTGATGATATTATTCGATGGATCGTATTGGTCAGAAATGGTATATTTCCGTATCGTGAGTTGGTTATGATAGTTTGAGAATCTTGAGTATTGTTTGAGGTACAATACAGATATTATGTTCGAGTTTATTAGTCAATCGAGTACAGGATGTGAAATGTGATAATGGTTATTCTGATGAGAATTACTTGAGTAAGCAAAGTTATGGCGGTAAGATTACGTTGGTCGTATTCTTATGTTGTATTCTCATTGGTATGTAATTATTAATGTGATGTGACGGTTATCATTGTTGGATATTATGGTTGACCCCGTCGTGGGATTTCTTATTAGGTTCTTGGAGTATCGAGCTTGCAGCGGTCGTGAAGAGATGAGCTTCCCGGAGGATACTGGCTAGGACATGTTTTGTGTATTGAGTTTCTTGATTGGTTCTTGTATTCCGCTGCTAGAGTATCTTTATGGTTGGTCTTTTTCCGCTGCGTGAGTATCTTGAAATGCTCTTTCAGTATCTGGTAACTGAGGTTACTTTGGAAATCGTTTTCTAAACTTTTGAGTGTCGGTCGTTTGGCCTTGCGATTTCAAATGAGTTTTTACAACGGTTTTTGATAAATGGATTTTATAAGTATTTGTGATTTTTAAAGATAGTACCGTCGTTGGCCTCTTGGGCATTTGTTAATGTCTGCGAAAAAATCTTTTAGCCTTGTGGGTTCCATCTCGGGGCCCACGGCGCTGTAATATTTCCAGTTAAATCTGGGGGTGTTACAGAATATGGTATCGGAGTTTAGGTTGATAAAACCTAGGCATTTGGGTCGGGTTGGGTCGTGTTTTGTCATGTCATTCGAGTTGTCAATTGACTAATGTTAGAGCCGTGAGTTTTTGTGTTCACTCAGGCTTGTGCGTTATGTGATTTACCAGTATGGTACTGGGGGTTGTCGTAAACTTTTCCAAATGGTGTTAACGAGATTCTCTGGAATGAGATGTATTGTGTTCTTGAGTCGAACTGAGTTTGCAAAATGTGTGTTTTGAAAATATCTGTGTCGAGTATTTTCTTTAGTTTAGACATGTGCCAGTATCACGGGGAATCATCGGCTTCACGATCTGTAAGTATTTGGATTTTGGATTTCATTGAGATTTATTACCGTTCTAAGTTGATACGTTTTGAGATTCAGAAAGATAATATGCGTTACAGATATTATGCTTCACAGTATGAGATGACAGAGTTGGGACAGGATTGATGATCTTGAGACGCCATGATTTTTGGAAATCAATATATCGGTTGAGTTTTGGAACGGAATTGTGTATTCGGGAGAAGGACTATGGATTGTTGAGAAAAATATGTAGTCATGTTAGTTCATTTTGTGATATATGAACTGCTTTTGAGCATTTGAAAATGATACTTTTCAAAATGAATATTTCACGGGTGTTTTACGGGAAATGATTTTTGGGCCGAGACCCAATCGATTTTGAAATAGATTTGTAACTCAGGACTTGGAGTCCGAAAAGAGTTTTCTACTTTTTAAACTTCTTGTAATGCAGAACAAGATATGGGCTGAGACCCTAATGTTTCAAAGGAAAACTTTTTTGTTTTCTAAAACTCCCGAGATTTGTAAAACTCTTTATCAATCGTTTATTTATTTTGTTCCTACCTTTTGAGGTTTTGGTTTACTTGTTCAAATGAAACTTCTCGAGTAGTCTTTCGCTGTATTTGATTTGTCGATTATTCAATGTTTTGTCATAGCATATTTGAGGTGATCCAGGATGGATTAATAATTAACGTTGCGAGTCATATGTGAGGAAAAAGGAGTTTTAACAGAATTTTTATATATTGAGATTTTGGAACTCTATCGTGTGGTTTTCCCGATGGAATATCGGTGGATATTGGTGACGAGCTGAACTGATAAACAGGAGTATGGATATGGTCAAGCATTTGCATAAATCCCATTTTAATTAATCGTGTGTATTTGAAAAGAATTTTTATCGAGAACTTGACACGAGCGAGCCGGTGGGTTCGAAAATTGATTTCGTGGTGTTACGAAAATTTATGTTTTGAGTTTTCAAACTCTTGAAATTTTTTTCGAAAATTTGTCTTTTGACAAGACTATGTGATTTCAAACTGGTTTTGAAAATGTGATCGATAACCATACGCATTTGGTGCATAGTACAAAACATAGTGAAGTTGCGAGTGTGACTCACGAACTGGTTATGACATTCCTATGGTACGATGAATAGAGATCTCAACTTTGGTATGGTAGTAGCTCGACTTTACCATAGTGATCTTCGAATGATTTCTTTGTAAGTGCAGATTTGGGGTTTTTGACCTCATGCTGGTTGTTTTGAGTATCGATTGGTCGTTCCCACTCCATGTATAATTTGTATATGTTCGACGGGTTGTGATTGGTTGTTCGTACGCCGAGGGGTATACTCACCAGTCGGGAATGTTTATTGAGATACACTGTATGTGATTGGTGTGTCATTTTGAGAATGTTATTCTATCGTATATCTGTCTCTGTGGTTCGGTGTTCATCGTGTTGGAGTTTACCGTTTAAAGGTATTCTCGATTATCGTTGACCGTTCGTTGTGTAATATCCGCAATTTTCGATTTTCGGTAAATTTCTTTTTTCGACCGAAGTCCGTTTTGACGACTCGCTCATGACCGTTTCGTCATTTCGAGAATGATTAATTCTGCACTTTTTGTCATCCGAGCTCGTTTCGGTGTCGTTTTGTTGAGTTCCGTGCTTTTTAGCGGTTTTTCCGCACTTGAGTTCGATTCTTGCGAATCTCGTCCGAAACTGTTGTTTCGACTTTCTCGTAAGTTCATTTAATGTTATTATTCATGTTGCGAGCTTTGGCTTGGTGTTTCGATCACGTATCGTGATTTTCGGGCATTTTGGGCCATTTTCGTAATTTCCCAAAGTTTGGGATAATTACTTTCCGTTGTCGAATTTCGAGCCTTCGGGTGGTCGGAATCGTGTGTTCTCTTAGTGCTCGGATTCGTCTTTGCGAGTACTTCGTAACCGTATCTTCGATTCGCCAGTTCGGGTTTCGGGTCGTTCGGGCCGTCGGAGTGGGTCCTACCGAGTCATGGCCGGGCATGCCGGGCCAGCCACCGCCGAGTAACGTGCGGTAGTGATCGGCGATACGCACGTAAGGCCGATTACGCACGTAAGGCCCTGGTAACGCACGTAACGCCCGCATTTCAGCAGGAGTTCGGCCATGGCGATTACACGACGTAGCCATGGCCGATTACGTACGTAACCCGGCGATCGGCTATTTAAGGCACGGCGGCGTTTTCTTTAGCCATTTCTCCTTCTTTTTCTTCCCGTACGCGGCTGCGGGTGTGTATATCATGGAGAGATGTTGTTGGACAATAAATCCATGATGTCTTGGAGTTCATATCATCAATCATCCATCCTATAACATCCTCCGATCTACCGAAGCAGGTCAGATTTCCTAGAAATCTAGTTTTGGGGAATTTGGGTGGTTTGGTTGTTTTCGTCCGATTAATCCGTTTTAACTTAGGATTTTGATGGATTGATGATTATTTAGATGTATTATATCATTTCTCTTGTTATTCCATGGTTGGATCATATCGATTCGTCATTTGGGTCGAGTTCTTGACCGACGCCTTGAAGGTGTCCGGTAAAATGTCTTAGAGGGGTTTTCGGGCGTTCTACGATTATTCCTCATCGTATGATCATTGATTTATTAATTATATGATGTTAGGGTCGAGTTTCTTACGAAGAAACCGAGTTGAACCCTTCCGTTCGTTGTCGTCTTCCTTTTCGATAGCATCGGGTGTTTCGAAGCTTTCCGGTTGAGCCGTGTTCGTCGGAATACTTGCGTGCCGATTTTGAGGCAAGTACCTTGTACATACAATTCTTGTTTTGTGAATATGATAATTGGTGATCGTCTTTATATGTTTGTTTGATTGTTTGAAACGAGTTTTCAAAAGATTCAATTAGCCTTGTTAAAAGCTCTCTTCCAAAACGCGTATGATTTGTAATTGTGTGGGTTGTAAGTTACTACGTGGATATTTGGATATGTTTTGGTGTTGATGTTGCGCTTGATAATACGTGTGTACGTATATTATCTCTTTTCGGTGTGTTTTGGTTTGATGTGGTGTTTTGCTAAGTGTTTGATGCCTCTAGTTGAATTGTTTGGATATCCTTGGTGTGATATGTTATTTGTGCATGATTGTTTCGCTCACCGCGGGTTGGTTCGACGGGGCCACGGCGGGAATCCAATGGTAGAGCCCTGGATTCATGAGTGGTGAATGTATTTTACTCACCGTGGGTTGGTTCGACGGGGCCACGGCGGGAGTCCAATGGTAGAGCCCTGGATTCACGAGTAAAAACTTCACAGGTTGGTGTATATTTAGTGAATGTATTTTACTCACCGTGGGTTGGTTCAACGGGGCCACGGCGGGAGTCCAATGGTAGAGCCATGGATTCACGAGTAAAAGCTTCACAGGTTGGTGTATATTTAGTGAATGTATTTTACTCACCGTGGGTTGGTTCGACGGGGCCACGGCGGGAGTCCAATGGTAGAGCCCTGGATTCACGAGTAAAACTTCACGAGTTGATACTGATTTCTATGTCCGTCAAGGACACGTGACGTGGGTTTTAACCCTGTGAATTGTTGTCGGTTTTTTATTTGCGAAAATAAAATCTTTGGGCTGTGACCCAGTTGATTTTGGAAAGAGAAGGATTTGATAATCCTTATTGTTTTCTATTAAAACTCCCGAGGGTATTTTAAACCATTTTGCAAACCGTTCTCGTTATTTGTGATCTTTCGGATTTGGAAAGTTTTACTCAAACTCTTGCCTCGGGAGGTATTCATTTCATTGTATTTGAATCTTTGAGGATTCCCGGTTATTGTTATTCTTGGAACTTGAATTATATGGCTCGTATTTGCACTTTGTATTTGCACTAGCAAAACAGTGGAGTTTTGCTAACCCCCGAGTATTCGGGGGGTGGATGTCTATTTTTGCATTCAGGTTTTGGAGCATAACACAGGGTCAGTACAAAGGATGATGAAAGATGAACGATACTAATCACACGAGGATCCGTATGATGTCTTCGGTTTAGTTGTATCTTATTTCCGCTGCAGTATTCTTTTCCCGTTGTACGGGAGTGTGTTGTATTCGACCCCTGCGTGGGCATGTATTGTAATTGAGTTGTATGTTATTATTGAAAGACCAAGTCGGTCTACTGAGTCGTTTTAGCCTTAAAGGCGATGTTTAGATGTTTGATTTTAGCTGTCAGCCTGGTAGATCCTCGAGGAGAGGGTCTACGGCGTGTAATATCCCTGAGTGGATTGGGGGTGTTACATAAATGGTATCGGAGCTTAGGTTGTGGAAACCTAGGCTGTCGGGTCAGTGGTGTCTATTGAGTTTTTGTCTCGTCGGATTTTGTCTGACTAAGTCGTGTCGCGACGCGTCGTCTGAGTTTGTTAGTCGTGATTAGTATCGTGGGGCGATCATCATCTTCGTGCGACCTGTGGCTGTAAGTCTCCCTTCTTTGTGTGGTGCCTCGTGTGATACGAGCTATTTTTATGATTATTTGTTAAGTGACGGAATCCTCTTATGGATTTTGATTTCTTGATATGTGGTTATTTGACTCTCATATTTCGTTCATATGAGGAGTATTGTTGCTGGACTGTGCATGTTGAACTGTATTTCTTTTATCCGCTGCGTGAATTCTTTTGTAATGACTTTCGGTATTTTACCGACTGAGTTTTATTTCGAAAACCGATTTCCTTAATCGAGTTTTTGGCATTACGGCCTTGATCGTTTTGGCGAAATTCTTATGAGGGTATTTATTATTTTCTAAATGGCTTCTGTGAGTTTTTGAAATATTACCGTCATCGACCTTTTTGGCGTTTTTGTAAATGGTTTTAGCCTGGTGGGTTCCGGCGCGGGACACACGGCGCTATAATGTTCCGTGTAAGTACCTAAACTTTTTGGGCATTCTAGCCCATTGAATTATTTTTTTGAAAACCTTGAGTATCTTAGAGAATTAAAATTCGAGACGTACTTTTAAAACGAATTATTTTCTTGCGGTGTTTTCAAGGTGCCTTCTAGTGCCGCAATATGTTTCAAAATTATTCCAATTGAGGACCAAAATATTTTGAGATATTTTCAATTATTTTTAGTAATGCAGTTGCTTAGACCCAAGTGTCGAATATTCGGAAAGTTTTCACTAAAAGAAAGGTGTCCTCATTTTTGTTCAGACGCAAGATGATTTTCAAAGTCTCGATAATGGTGTTTGTACTACTTTTTGTAAAATGATACTCAAGATCAACTGTTGTCTCCAAACTGTTTTCAAAAGGTGGTTTTCGTTTTTAAAACCTATCATTCCTGTTTGCGGACCGGAAATGCGTGTATGGTTTTCGAACTTTCGTTACGGTGTTAACCCCGAATTGTGATTGAATTGGTGGCGTTAACGTTGAGTCGTTCGCCACGCATATGTTTTGTTATCCCTCTGTGAGAGGTGTGAACTGGTGGTTACTGTTTATCGCCTCGTGGTGATTTGCGTGTTGTCGCACTAGTGTGAGTTGTTAAAGCTGGGATTTTTGTGCGTTATACACATGGGTGATTATTTCATGATGTTTGTGATTGTGTGCTGGCTATCGTTCGGGATGTTGTAATCGTCGAACGATGCCGTTGTTGTGATTTTTGTATGCGTTGATATGCTATGCTGAGTTGGCATCTCCGGTATGTTGTTTTGCGGTGTTTTGTACCATTGTATCGAGCATTTGTATTTTCGGTATGCCGAGCCGAGACGTTTCAACCGTGATGTGCCGGGGCATGCACGTGTATATTGTCCTTCTCGTCGGTAACACATTTCAAGTGTGGACTCGAGGGACACCGGATTCAGTTTTGCGAATTGACTACCAAGACTTTCGGAGTTCGCGCTTCAGCGCAGTTATCAGAATCGGCTTTGAGAGGCCTTTGAAGGATGGTTCTGTTGGTTGCTTGTTATGTTGTCGCCTTGATTTCGTTGTTGTGAGTTTCGGGGACGACACTTCTTTTAGAAGAGGTCGAATATAATACCCGTATTATTTTTGGCTTCTGCATTTCCTCTTTCTCAAGTCTATCAATTCGCTCATGTTCGTTGATACTTTCTGAACTTGTTCTGTATTTCGGTTTCGCTGCTCGAACGAGCTATGATCTTGTTTTGGGTCAACTGGTTATCTGTGACTTTTTCGAGTTCGGTTCGATTCTTGTGAACCTTGTTCGGAAGTGACATCATCTGGTTTTACTAGTTATCTTATTCGAAGTGGATCAGATTTGGAACTTCTATATTTTCGACTCTGTCAACTCATTTATGTTCGTTAACATTTTCTGAGCTTGCCCTATCCCTTGCTTTTATTGATCGAACGAGTGTGGTGTTTCGAAATAACTCGTTTGTCGTTGTGACTTTTCTATTGCCATTCCCTTTCCTGTGGATCTTATATGAATGCACATCCTGTTGTTTTCACCGGATTATATATTGTCTCGAGTCGAGATGTGAACCTTGGAGTTGTTGTTTGAATTTTATTATCCTTCGTATTTCGGACATGATTGTTCGATTTTTGTTGTCTCGATCGTTTGTTCGTTCGGTTTTTGTTCTCGTTTCGTGATTGTTGAGCGTTCAGGCTCCTTCCTAATTCCCTTAAGTTCGGGAAATTTGTCTCGTTTTCGATCTTCCAACCCTTGAGCGATTGGCTCGCGTTTTGATTGATGTACCGTTGGGTTGGTCAATCGTATTGATTTTCGCTCGTTGTGTTTTGTGATTGTTCGGATAATTGACTTGACTGTGTTATCCATTTGATGACGCTTGTCACTTGTTGGTTCTATTATATCCCTAACGGCGATGTTGTGTTGGTCGTCGTGGAGCGTGTTTTCACACCGTATTTTCCATTGCGTTGTTCGTAACGTTTCGCCGTTGGGCGTTAGTTACGCGTTTCTTGCGTATCTCGTTGAGTTTTCCTGGCAGGATATTGCTTCTCCCTACTTGTTTTAAGTTTCGGGACGAAACTTCTTTTAAGGAGGGTAGAATGTAATATCCGCAATTTTCGATTTTCGGTAATATTCTTTTTTCGACCGAAGTCCGTTTTGACAACTCGCTCATGACCGTTTCGTCATTTCGAGAATGATTAATTCTGCACTTTTTGTCATCCGAGCTCGTTTCGGTGTCGTTTTGTTGAGTTCCGTGCTTTTTAGCGGTTTTTCCGCACTTGAGTTCGATTCTTGCGAATCTCGTCCGAAACTGTTGTTTCGACTTTCTCGTAAGTTCATTTAATGTTATTATTCATGTTGCGAGCTTTGGCTTGGTGTTTCGATCACGTATCGTGATTTTCGGGCATTTTGGGCCATTTTCGTAATTTCCCAAAGTTTGGGGTAATTACTTTCCGTTGTCGAATTTCGATCCTTCGGGTGGTCGGAATCGTGTGTTCTCTTAGTGCTCGGATTCGTCTTTGCGAGTACTTCGTAACCGTATCTTCGATTCGTACTCAGGTTCGGGTTTCGGGGTCGTTCGGGCCGTCGGAGTGGGTCCCGACCGAGTCATGGCCGGGCATCTTGAGGCGAGCCGTGGCTGGCCGAGTAACGCGGCATCGATCGGCGATACGCACGTACGAAGGCGATTACGCACGTAAGGCCCCGGCCGGTAACGCACGTAACGCTTCCGGCATTTCAGCAGGAGTTCGCCATGGCGATTACGCACGTAAGCCATGGCGATTACGTCGTAACCCCGGCGATGGCCTATTTAAGGCCTGGCAGCGTTTTTCTTCAGCCATTTATCCTTCTTTTTCTTCCCGTACTCGGCTGTGGTTGTGTATATCATGGAGAGATGTTGTTGGACAATAAATCCATGAAGTCTTGGAGTTCATATCATCAATCATCCATCCTATAACATCCTCCGATCTACCGAATCAGGTCAGATTTCCTAGAAATCTAGTTTTGGGGATTTTGGGTGTTTTGGTTGTTTTCGTCCGATTAATCCGTTTTAACTTAGGATTTTGATGGATTGATGATTATTTCGATGTATTATATCATTTCTCTTGTTATTCCATGGTTGGATCATATCGATTCGTTTTTGGGTCGAGTTCTTGACCGACGCCTTGAAGGTGTCCGGTAAAATGTCTTAGAGGGGTTTTCGGGCGTTCTACGATTATTCCTCATCGTATGATCATTGATTTATTAATTATATGATGTTAGGGTCGAGTTTCTTACGAAGAAACCGAGTTGAACCCTTCCGTTCGTTGTCGTCTTCCTTTTCGATAGCATCGGGTGTTTCGAAGCTTTCCGGTTGAGCCGTGTTCGTCGGAATACTTGCATGCCGATTTTGAGGCAAGTACCTTGTCCATACAATTCTTGTTTTGTGAATATGATAATTGGTGATCATCTTTATATGTTTGTTTGATTGTTTGAAACGAGTTTTCAAAAGATTCAATTAGCCTTGTTAAAAGCTCTCTTTCAAAACGCGTGTGATTTGTAATTGTGTGGGTTGTAAGTGACTACGTGGATATTTGGATATGTTTTGGTGTTGATGTTGCGCTTGATAATACGTGTGTACGTATATTATCTCTTTTCGGTGCGTTTTGGTTTGATGTGGTGTTTTGCTAAGTGTTTGATGCCTCTGGTTGAATTGTTTGGATATCCTTGGTGTGATATGTTATTTGTGCATGATTGTTTCGCTCACCGCGGGTTGGTTCGACGGGGCCACGGCGGGAATCCAATGGTAGAGCCCTGGATACACGAGTGGTGAATGTATTTTACTCACCGTGGGTTGGTTCGACGGGGCCACGGCGGGAGTCCAATGGTAGAGCCCTGGATTCACGAGTAAAAACTTCACAGGTTGGTGTATATTTAGTGAATGTATTTTACTCACCGTGGGTTGGTTCGACGGGGCCATGGCGGGAGTCCAATGGTAGAGCCCTGGATTCACGAGTAAAAGCTTCACAGGTTGGTGTATATTTAGTGAATGTATTTTACTCACCGTGGGTTGGTTCGACGGGGCCACGGCGGGAGTCCAATGGTAGAGCCCTGGATTCACGAGTAAAACTTCACAAGTTGATACTGATTTCTATGTCCGTCAAGGACACGTGACGTGGGTTTTAACCCTGTGAATTGTTGTCGGGTTTCTATTTGCGAAAATAAAATCTTTGGGCTGTGACCCAGTTGATTTTGGAAAGAGAAGGATTTGATAATCCTAAATTGTTTTCTATTAAAACTCCCGAGGGTATTTTAAACCATTTTGCAAACCGTTCTCGTTATTTGTGATCTTTCGGATTTGGAAAGTTTTACTCAAACTCTTGCCTCGGGAGGTATTCATTTCATTGTATTTGAATCTTTGAGGATTCCCGGTTATTGTTATTCTTGGAACTTGAATTATATGGCTCGTATTTGCACTTTGTATTTGCACTAGCAAAACAGTGGAGTTTTGCTAACCCCCGAGTATTCGGGGGGTGGATGTCTATTTTTGCATTCAGGTTTTGGATCATAACACAGGGTCAGTACGAAGGATGATGAAAGATGAACGATACTAATCACACGAGGATCCGTATGATGTCTTCGGTTTAGTTGTATCTTATTTCCGCTGCAGTATTCTTTTCCCGTTGTACGGGAGTGTGTTGTATTCGACCCCTGCGTGGGCATGTATTGTAATTGAGTTGTATGTTATTATTGAAAGACCAAGTCGTTCTACTGAGTCGTTTTATCCTTAAAGGCGATGTTTAGATGTTTGATTTTAGCTGTCAGCCTGGTAGATCCTCGAGGAGAGGGTCTACGGCGTGTAATATCCCTGAGTGGATTGGGGGTGTTACACGTTGGTCATATTGGAGTTTATCATGTCGATGATATTCTCGATTATGTTTTGACCTCTGGTTGGTCATATGGGAATTTATCATGTTGATGATAAATTCGGTTGATTTATTAGTTGATCATTTTTGGTGATCATCTGAGTGTTCAGATTTGTGTTGGTGTTTCGGGATTCGTGTCGTCGTTTTGGGCGGTTGTTTGGCATATGTATTGTGTATTATTTGTCTTATCGGAATTGGAACTTGATCATGCGATCAGGCAAACAGGATTTGTCACGGATAGATTATTTCATCTGATGATGATATAATTTTGTTGAGACTCAAGAAACTTGTGATTGTAAGCGTATCGGGACTGTACAGTGAGATCGCTTGCTGGTATCTCCGGAGATCGTCGACCTGCGTATTTGTAAGTGTACTCTATTGGTTATTCAGTAATGATGATGATTGATCGTTGTTGTGATGGCTTTGAATATTTGGTTGAACGGTATGTTTGTTTGGTTTTATGACGGATTACAAGTTTCGAGCCCGAAACTTATTTTAAGTGGTGTAGTATGTAATATTCGGAATTTCTACTACTGATGTTTAATATTATTTTATCCATGTTATGTTGTACCGCGTGGAATCTGTACAGTATGGATAAAATAATGAAGGACTGAGATGTCAGTATTGGTATAATTGTTGTATTTGGTCGACAATTGTATTTAAGAATATTATTGGATTCAGTGTTTGTGTTCAGTGTGTCTTATGTTCGTTTTTGGTATGTCGAGAGATTGGACAAGTATAGCTGAAATTGGCTAAGTGTAACAACATTATTAGCGCACGCTAATAATCATGAGTAGCGCACGCTATCGTGCAGGTTTAGCGCACGCTACGGATATAAGATAGCGCACGCTAATGCTGTCCGATCGGAAGGAATCTATGCGTGGACCAGGCCACTTTCGGCGCACGTTTTGATAAGTCAACGGATGTTGTAATGTAGTGTTAGCGCACGCTAATGCATGTTGATTAGCGCACGCTAACTGTATATCGGTCAACAGGAAATCTTGGCTTTATTGGTTGCTTTCGGCATGTGGGGTCACGAGCATCTTCGTGGTAGGTGTAGACTGTAGCAAGTCAACTGGTATTAGCGCACGCTAAATGTAAGGACTTGCGTACGCTAGACAGTGTAAGTTACGTATGCTAATGCATGGGCATTACGTACGTAAGCACATGTACGAAGCCAGACAGTAGCCTCTGGACTGCGATAGCGCACGCTAACAAAGTCAGTTAGCGCACGCTAAGGCTGTTGCGCACGCTAAACATAAGGTTTAGAGCACGATAGTAATATACTTTATAAAAAGGGACAGAAGGGTGTTATGAAGCATTTCGTCCATTCCTTCCTTGCAACCGAGAGAGAGTTTTTAGAGAGAAGTTTGAGGTCCCAAACACTGAGAGATGATAATCTTTAACAAAGATTAATCTGAGGAACATGGATTAAAGTCTTGTTCTTGAAATTATTGATGATTCTTGGAATGAAGTTGATTGTTCTCCTTCATGGTTCGTCTATACAAGGTAATAGGTCTTCACTTTTGGATTTCGTTTGGATTGATTATTGATGTTCTTGAGTTGATGATAATCATATATTCGAGTTGATGAGCATGATAACGAGTTGGATTACCGTACTAAGTTAGTGTGTTATCAATATATGAGTATTGATATGTTTTGTATGGTTTTGGAAGGAATTCAAGAGATATGTTGATGTAATTCCCTTCTTCAATTCGGATTTTTGATGTTTTGTCGTTGGTTACTTCGTATGGTGACGATTATGGTGGTGCTATTGTGATTCTTGAAGTTATATGAATTGTATGTCGAAGATCATGATGAATAAGGATTTTTAGATGTTAGAACACATCGGATTTTGTCATTTTATGGATCATGAACGTGAATTCGGATAATTCGTGTTCCTGAAGAACTATTGAATTATATATGTCATGATTGTTATGAATAAGAACTGGAAATTGGAAAGGTAATGGATGACTTTGGAATATTATTATTCATGATAATAACCGGTAAATTGTTCTATGAAGTTACCAAATATGAACAAGAAGGAATCTTGTTGATTCGTGTTTAAAGATAAAAGTTGGAATCGAATATGTTATGAAATCCTTAATATCGAGATGAGTTGATCATTGATATGATGGAAGTGTTAAGACGATGCCTGGAATGCATGCCACTGCACAGCATTAGCGCACGCTAAGCTTACTAGCTAGCGCACGCTAACGGGAGCAATTTAGCGCACGCTACATTATGCGTTTAACGTGCGCTAAATAGACAGTCAGTGCAGTATTTTCGTATTTTGATTATGAATTCGTGATTGTTTGATTTGGCTTGTTCTGACTGCGTTTATTCGAGGTTTTTGTTGAACTGTTGAGTTCGATTGGTTAGTTTTGTCGGTTGTGGATTGTTATCGGATATGTGTTATTTGATTACTTCGATAGGTTGAGATTATTGATCGGTGATTATAACCGGATGTTGCGGTCGTGTTCGAGTATGTCCATTGTATTGCTTTTGATCGGGGCTGAGGAGCTCGTATACAAAGGCAATGTGTTCGGTAGCAGCTTCGTGGTATCAGTATCTAGGCAAGTTGTTACTTGCTCAGTTATAATGTTAAATGAATGGTTTCAGTTTCATTTCGTTTATAATGCATATAGCAATGATTATATGTTGTCATTCTGATTCCGGGAGTTTAATCATAATGAATATGATTTATTTCGTTTATTGGCATATTCGGGTATTGAGGTTACATTATGGTATAGACGAGGATATGAGTACCTGTAGTCCATGATACGTTTGGATCGCCGAGCATTGCGGATAATTGTCGGTGATGGTTTGATATCAAGATTTCTCCCGAAGGACTCGGGGCAAGTATCTTATATCGATTCAGTTAGTGTTAGTGATTTGATCATGCATATTGTCTTTCATGTTGTCAAACATGAGGTCGTCTTAGTGGATTTGTCATATTGTCGTTCATGTTCTGTTGTTCATGTTGATGAACATATTGATTTTCATATGTGTATGCATAATTGTATTGTTTATGTTGTAAATGATCCGATGGGATCATGAGGATCTATGCTAAGGGCGCTGGATCGAATGTCCACCATGCGTTAGTTCGATGGGATCATCATGGGATCTATGCTGAGGGCGCTGGATCGTTGGACAGGTTTTCCACCATGCGTTGGTTCGACGGGATCATCATGGGGATCTATGCTGAGGGCGCTGGATCGTTGGATTACCAGTATTGTGTTGATGGAATCTTGTGAATTCGCATCATTGATTTTATCATGTGTTGTTTTTCATATTTGTATTGTTGGTTATCCACCTTATGCTGATCTGATAGGATCAACAAAGGGATCTATGCTGAGGGCGCTGGATCGTCGGATTTCCATTGAGTATACATGATTGTTATTGTTGTGATCATATTGACGTGGTCATATGACTATGCATTTGTAGGTCTTGTGTTAGGACCGTGTCCGTATTGCATTGTTCTGATCTCGGATTAGACTGATATGATTGTCGTGGCACTTCATATCCCAAGGTATGTTCCGTATTTCCTTTGGTATTTGTCCTTGATGGACAATCGGTTATCGTCTTGGGATTTGATGATATTATTCGATGGATCGTATTGGTCAGAAATGGTATATTTCCGTATCGTGAGTTGGTTATGATAGTTTGAGAATCTTGAGTATTGTTTGAGGTACAATATAGATATTATGTTCGAGTTTATTCGTCAATCGAGTACAGGATGTGAAATGTGATAATGGTTATTCTGATGAGAATTACTTGAGTAAGCAAAGTTATGGTGGTAAGATTACGTTGGTCGTATTCTTATGTTGTATTCTCATTGGTATGTAATTATTAATGTGATGTGACGGTTATCATTGTTGGATATTATGGCTGACCCCGTCGTGGTATTTCTTTTTAGGTTCTTGGAGTATCGAGCTTGTAGCGGTCGTGAAGAGATGAGCTTCCCGGAGGATACTGGCTAGGACATGTTTTGTGTATTGAGTTTCTTGATTGGTTCTCGTATTCCGCTGCTAGAGTATCTTTATGGTTGGTCTTTTTCCGCTGCGTGAGTATTTTGAAATGCTCTTTCAGTATCTGGTAACTGAGGTTACTTTGGAAACCGTTTTCTAAACTTTTGAGTGTCGGCCGTTTGGCCTTGCGATTTCAAATGAGTTTTTACAACGGTTTTTGATAAAATGGATTTTATAAGTCTTTGTGCATTTTAAAGATAGTACTGTCGTTGGTCTCTTGGGCATTTGTTAATGTCTGCGAAAAATTCTTTTGGCCTTGTGGGTTGCATCTCGGGGCCCACAGCACTGTAATATTTCCGGTTAAATCTGAGGGTGTTACACAATTGGGGGCTGCTCGAAAGGGTTTCCGACTTGGCACTCTGCGCTAGGGTGAGATCCGTTACACCAATTACAAGATTCAATGGTAACGAGGGAAGGAGCATGCGAAAATGCCTGAAGTTGCTGAGTTAATGCTGCGACTTGGGCCGACAATGTAGAGATCGGATCATTATTCGAGATTTCCATGACTCGCTTCGGATTTACTCGTTCGGACGGCCATTGATAAGCATTTGCGGCCATAGCTTCCAACAAAGAGTGTGCCTCGGCCATAGTTTTTCCCATTAAGGCTCCTCCAGCGGCCGCATCGATGAGAGTGCGTGTAGAAGCACTCAATCCATTGTAAAATGTTTGTATTTGGAGCCAATCCGGTAGGCCGTGGTGTGGGCATCTCCGTAACAAATCTTTGTACCGCTCCCAAGCTTCGTGAAGTGACTCCATATCGAATTGCCCAAAGCTAGTGATCTCGTTCCGTAACCTTGCCATCTTCGAAGGTGGGAAGAATTTAGCAAGGAAGGCTTGCGCTAATTCCTCCCATGTCGTGATAGAGCCCGGTGGTAAAGAATTTAACCAAAATTTGGCCTTGTCCCTCAAAGAGAAAGGGAAAAGCCGTAGACGGATGGCATCATCAGTGACACCGTTGTTTTTAAAGGTGTCGCAAATCTCGAGAAAAGATGCAATGTGTGCATTGGGGTCATCATTCGGTAATCCACAGAACTGGCTCGCTTGCACCATCTGAATAATTGCAGGCTTGATTTTGAAATTGTTCGCCTGTATGGTGGGACGCCGAATCCCCGAAAAGTTCGCGTTGATTTGCGGCATAGCATAATCGCGGAGTGCTAATGCCGGTTGAGCTTGCACCATGGGGTTTTCTGCTTCGTGATTTCCCGTGTTATCTGCCATAGTGACTTTTGCCGGTAGCTCTCGTTTCTCCTTTTTGTTTCTTCGAAGAGTGCGCTCGAGTTCGGTATCCAAAGGTAGTAGGCCTTCGTAACCGAATTTTCTCATGCACTAACCGAAAAATCCTGAAAGGAAAAACAAATAAATAAAATTACAAGAAAACAATAAAAAAAAGAGTTCAAACTAAGACTAGAAATACTGAAATCGATATTAGTAGAAAAATCAATCCCCGGCAACGGCGCCAAAAACTTGTTGCGATATTTCGTTAAACGCAAGTGCACGTTATCATAGACAAGTAATAAAGTGATGAGTGAGTATCGTTCCCACGAGGACTAAATTACTAAGTACCGATTTTTATGTATTCTAATTTTATTTGAACAGTCGAAATTTGAGTTGCAATTAATAACTAAATAAAACCAATAAAAGAACTAACAGTAAAAAACGATCGCTTGAAGAAAGAAAATCAAATGATGGATAAGTCTAGGATTCTGAATCCACCTTGGTTTATCCGAATTTACTCTCGATTATCTGAAGTTAATGATTTCCCCAATTTATTGAATGCGAAGATAGCTAATATAGTCTACCGCCGCTCCCGAGGTCAATAGATTTTTCTAAAGGCGAATAACGCACTCTATCCCTAGGTGAATTAATTCGACAATAGGCAAAAAGCACAAAATCTCCAAAAGGCCACGTAGTTCCTATGAGTATATTCCTATCTCACAAGATAAAACGGTTCTCACCTATAGTTCTTCACCAACTCTCCTCTCCCGATTCGAGTTGCGTAATTAAAACAATCCAATTATTGGCCAGATAATTGAAAGCATTAAAATCGATTGGGAAAACTCAACAAAAAAGGGAATTATATAGATAATCAAAAGTAAATCTATCAAAACTTAGGTTTCATCAAAATCCTAGAACAGGGTTTTATCCTGACATGCTAAAAGATAAAAATACAGAATTAATGAATAAAAGCATGAAAATCAAACGCAGATGAAGAGCTCGGATTCCTCCGTTCTGCTGGCTTCCGCCCTCTGCTCTTGGTGTCTTCTGCTTCTCTCTTCCGCGATAGTCTTCCAAGATAATCCCGTGATAATACTCAATTCCCAGCTGATAAACCCTTATTTATAATCCTCTTTGGCCTCAAAAACGCGTCCGTGTCATTAGGTCGAGAACAGGCTCCAAAACGGCCTAGAAACGCGGCACTTTCTGTCAAAAACCGCCCGTGGGCGCGCTCACTTAATCGTCTTTGCGGCTCACGGCACTCGATAAAAACCTAGGCGCTATAATTTTCCTCCGGGCGCGGCTCACTATATCTGTGCGCGGCTTAGAGTCTGATTTACTCACGGGGTCATTTGGTCACTGCGTGTGCGCCCGCTTGCCTGTCCGCGGCCCCATGCCAAAATTCGCCGTTTTCGTCCGTTTTTCATCATTTCGGCTTTCGGACCCCAATTTCCTGCAAAACATAAAATAATAGGGCATTAAAGGCTCATTTATGCAAATTTACTCATGAAAAGAATAAAGAATAATGATAAATAAGCGTATAAAAATACGCCTAACATAATCCTCCAGAAGGAACAATAAAAACATGATTACGACGAGAAACAAGGCCAAAAACATCAGAAATCCCAACAAACTATCGAAGGGAACTCATTGGGAGATTTAATCGAACACTCAATGTTCGATAACTCCCAAGAACACTCGAATCACTAATCGAGTTGAACAAACTCGAAATATGGATATACAACACATAGAACACGATTAATAATGTTCAATAACATCAACCGACTCATCAAATTCGGACGAACAACGAAAATCAAGAAGAAATCTCGAAAGTCAACTTTAGGAGATTTTAAGAAATTACCTCGATCCGACAAAGAACAAGGATTTGATGATGTTAACCAACACCAAGAACTCAAGGAAGATGTAAACTTGGAGTTACAAGACCCCAAAATCGCCCTCTAATCGCCCACGAGTCGCCCAGCCGCGGAAAGACGAAGTGAAGGTGAAGAAAATGAAGAATTCGGTCAACTCCTGGGTATATAAACCCGCACATGCATTACGTACGTTATACACAAATGATAACGCACGTTAAAAGTATTACGTATGTAAGACATGAAATATTACGTACGTAAGACATGACTAGAACCTCCTGTCCGAAATAACGAAGACCATTACGTACGTTATGGCAAGAGCTTAACGTACATAATACGCAGAGTTAACGCACGTTAGGGCCAAAACATAGCGTGCGCTATCGATGGCCAGAACTCACTGTCTGAACTGGAATACCCCTTACGTACGTAATGAGAAGGCTTAACGTATGTAAGGATCAAGATGATATCGTATGTTATGCATATAGCATAGCGTACATAAGTAACTTAGCAGTCCCAGAATTGCTAAGTTCAGCTCGTCGAGTACGAGCGCGACGAAACCGCGAAACGACAACAACAACACAAGACGAGGACATGCATACGAAGAGTGCACAGCGACAAACTCAAATGTTAAAAGAAAATATAATTCCGACTACCCGAAGGTTCGGAATAACGACAACGAAAGTAATTACCCCCAAACTTTGGGAAATTACGAAAACGGCCCAAAACGTCTGAAATACACGATACACGATCGAAACACTAAGCCAAAGCTCGCAACACGTATAACAACATTGCATGAACTTACGAGAAACTGGAAACAAAAGTTTTGGATGAGATTCGCAAGAATCGAACTCAAGTGCGGAAAAGTAGCTTAAGAACACGGAACTCAATAAAACGACACGAAAACGAACTCGGATGCCAAAAAGTGCAGAATTAATCATTCTCATAATGACGAAACGGTCACAAGCGTGTCGTCAAAATAGACTATTGCCGAAAAATAAAATTACTAGAAATCGAAATTGCGGGTATTATATTCTATTCTTCACTTTTTATTGTTCGAATGAGTTGTGGTATTTTTTCGGAATGATCTGATTGTCGTTGTGACTTTTCCAAATCCGGTTCTGTTCCTGTGAATCTTATGTAGAGGAGTATCTTGTCGTTTTTACCAGACCGCATATTATCATTTGATTTTTTGTTGTTCGTTATGATTCAAATATGATTATTCGACTGTTGTCTCAATTGTTATGGTTCGATCGTTTGTTGTCAGATTTTTGTTGACCTCGTACCGTGATTTTTTTTTGGCATTCGGGTCACTTCGTAATTTCCCTTAAGTCCGGGAAATTAGTTTCGTTTTCGATCTTCCAACCCTTGGGCTATGGAATTTCGTATTTGTTCAGCAATTAGCTCGCATTTTGAGGGATGTACTGTTCGGGTTGGTCAACCATATAGATTTTTGCTCGTTGTGTTTTGTTATCGTTCTGGTGTAGCGAGATGAATGGTAGCAGCTGCGTGCTGCATGTGAGTCATTGCAGGTTGTCGACAACGGATAACGTGTGTTATCTGAGTTTGTTTTGCGTTGTTCGGTCTATGTTTTAAATTTCGAGGACAAAACTTCTTTTAAGAGGGGTAGAATGTAATACCCGAGATCTTCATTCCGGTTTCGTTGAGTTTTTCTTCGACCAAGGCAATTTGTTGTCGTTGCGTCTTTGGAATCGCAAGCTTGTATTGTGGTACGTTGAGTTTCGTAGCCTGTTCGTTATTATTTTGGATCAGAGTCGGTGCATTCGCGTGATCGAGATGTCGTCGAGTATCGAGCCGGATGGTCGGGTGTTGGATGGGTCGAGTTACGGCCGTAAGGCCTGGCCGATTACGGACGTAAGACTCCCGCACACCTTGGCCTGGGGACACTCAATTACGGCCATAAGGTTCATCAGTTTACGGCCATAAGGTTTCATTACGGCCACTAAGCACTGGCCGGTTACGGCCATAGTGATTCGGCAGATTTCGGTCAGTGCCCTGGGAGCTCTCTTACGGCCGTAAGACTATGCCAATTACGGCCGTAAGGTGTGATCGTTGCGTACGCAAGACTTCGGCCATTGCGTACGCTACATGCGTTGACCGATTCTGGTTAATGGTATCGATTCTGACCATACATATTTGTCGGCATATATAGACATGGGCTTCGGCCAGACCTCATTTTTACCCCTTTTCCACATTTTAGTGGCGGCTGGCGACGGGAGACTCGGTAACTCGGGTTCTTGGTCGGTGCTAATCAATTCTAAGGCGTTTTGGAAGATTCTTGTCGATTATATCATCATCCAATCCGTGTTCTTCATCGTATCGAGGTTTCTTACTTAAAACCCTAGTTGTATGATTTTTGGGGGTGTCTTCATGATTATTCGATTTAATCCGTGGTTGATGAAATGATTATGGTATTCGTGTTGTCTTGGACATGCTTTTCGTATTTTGTAACTCGTTTATAGATTTTCACCACCCGGAACTTGATATCTGATTTCCTTGAAGAACCCTCGGATTCTTGTTTTTTGGGTTGATTCGGATTCTCTTTAGCGTTACTGATTCGTAGTGATATTATTTTCGTAGTTTTCGTGGAGTTGACGAGTTATTGGTTGTTCTTGGAAATTCGAGGGCTAACAGACCGTATCCGTTTGTTGTTCCGTTGCTCGTGGTATCGAGGCAAGTATCTTTCCCATAGGTTTCATGTTTCGTAGGCGTGATTGTTGGTGAATGATTTTATACGCAATCCGAATGTTTAATGAACTTTAAAAAGGATCGGTATGTTCTCGATAAATGTTGTCTTTCATAGATAACTCGTATGCTTCGTGGATTAATGTGTTTTCAGAATTTGTACGTATGTGTCATATGTTGGAAGGTGTTATAATTTTCACTTAGTGAATATAGTAGGTCATAATCATATGTCGAGAATTGTGTATTGATATGTGTGCTTGTTCGACGAATATGTGATGGATGATATTGGTTGTTCCTCCTTTAAAAGGAGGCTGTGATGTTTAGTGTTGTTTGGCTTGATGTTTGCTTATTGTTATGTGATCGTTGAAAGTGATGTGCCTCTGGGTAAGATTGTTGAATCTACGGGATCCATACTTGCTAGTATGGGTCGGGCGTGACCTTAGGGTTGTCCAATCGGGTATGTCTTGCGGGGACTCTGAGGTTCGTGGCTTGCTAGCCCGATGCCGGGATAACTTGTGGGGTTATCCAATCTGGGTATGTCTTGCGGGGACTCCGAGGTTCATGGCATGTTAGCGTGATGCCGGGATAACTTATGGTTGTGGTTTTGTTGTGTGATGTATGTGTCATAGGTTGTCCAATCGGGTATGTCTCATGGAGGCTACGAGGTTCGTAGCTTGTTAGTGCGATGCCGGGATAACTATGAATGTATATATGGTTATGGTTACGTGACTGTTATCACGGTGACATGTGATTTGGTATGGATTCCCATTGGGTTATTCACTCGGGTATGTTCTGCGGGAGCATCTGAGGTTCGTGGCTTGGTAGCACGGGACGCGAATAATCTTTGGGAATATGTTGTTATGGATGATTTGGGTCTTGGACCCCGTGTTTCGTGATTTGTGTCGTGGACCCCGTGTCTTGTGATTTGGGTTGTGGACACGTGTTTTGTTATCGGAATTGTATTTTGGGAAAAATGATTTTTGGGCCGTGTCCCCAAGTATTTTCGAAAGACTTGAGAATTCTTAAATCCCAAATGTTTTCAAAACTCACGAGATCTTTAAATGTTTTGTAAGATGTATATTAGGTTTATTCCCACTTTTCATGATTTGAACAGTTTTGATCAAATGATTTATCTCGGGAAGTATGTTCATGATTATTATGTTCTTGGAGTATGCTGTGTATGGCCTGTATTCATATTTTATACTTACACTAGCAAAACAGTGGAGTTTTGCTAACCCCCGAGTATTCGGGGGGTGGATGTCTGTATTACGTCCAGGTACTTGCAGGTTACTGGGGAGCGAATCACAGGATCGGTACGAAGTGTGATGGAAGACGACGATACTACATGAAGACCAGTGTCGAGTATTTGGTCAAGTCGTATTGTCTCATTTTACCGTTGTGGTATTTTCCGTTTCATGGAAATATCGTGTATTCTAACCCCTGCGTGGGTGTGAGTTGTGAGAAAGAGAAATATATGGTTGATGTGTATGTTGTGGTAAAAGACAAAATCGGTCTAATGGTTCGTTATTAGCCATGTCGGCATGTATTGTATGTTATGTTTTTCTGTTTTTAGCCTGGTAGATCCTCACGGAGAGGGTCTGCGGCGCTGTAATATTCCTGAATGGTTTGGGGGTGTTACACAAAAGGGCCACAGACGTCGGTATGGATCAATCCAAATTTCTCAGCAGCTCTTTCAAAAATTCTTGCGAAGGGTAACTTAGTCATTTTGCCTTGAAGGAAAGATTCACAAATTGGATAGGGATCCGGTCCCAATGGACCCGTAAGTCCATCTTTCTCCATTTTATGAACATTTGTCTGACCAATATGACCAAGTCTAAGATGCCACTTAAGTGCTTGGTTTGTTTCATCCCTCCCACACTTCCTAGTTATAGTGTTCACAGTTGTTTTATTCCTTAGATTCAAATGGTATAAACCATTTAATAATGTAGCAGTAACAACCAATTTATTTCTAAAATAAATTCGACAGGACCCCTCTAATAAAGAAGTGAAATCCTTTTTGGTCCACGATCGAAATTGATACAATATTTTTATGCCCCTTGGGCAAAACAAGTACATCATCTAAAGTAAGAATAAAACCAGATTATAAATTCAACATAAGGGATCAAATACCAGAAGCCTCGACACTATGTCCACTTCCGATGGTGACCATCACCTCCCCTGAATCCGAATTCCTACTTGGTTCCAGATCCTAATTTATTTTACAAATGTGAGAACTCACACCGGAATCAAGTATCCAAGAAGTAGAATATACAGTTACAGAACAATTTGTTTCCAAAACCACTAGTTATGTACCTGAAGGCGCATTACGATCAAGCTTTAGACAGTACCTCCTCTAATGGCCTAGCTCACCGCAGTTGAGGCATACATCCCTTTTCTTGGCCCCCTTGCTCTTTTGAACCATTGGGGCTTTGCCCTTTCCCTTGTCGATCTTGACTATTGTACCTGACTTCTTTTTGTTCTTTTTCTTCTTATTCTTGGACTTCCAAGTCCCAGAACAAATCACAAGTGTAGCTTCTTTTCCCTTTGTCTTCATCTGAGATAGGCGTCGTCACTTTGTTCATTAACCCAGCTAAGTTACATACAATCTCATTGCAGTTGAAGTTCATGACAAATTGGGAAAAGGTGTCAGGAAGTGACAACAGGATAAGGTCAGTTTGGAGAGATACATGCATCTGAAAATTAAGAGCTTCTAATCTCTCAATTATCGAGATCATCTTGGGGACATGGTCCCCGGCTCTCTCTCTCCTTCTTTCATCATAGCGCTGAATATTTGCTTTGATATCTCATATCTAGCAGTTCGACTATGCTCTCCATAGAGCTCAACCAGGTGTGAGATGTATCTCGAATACATCATCGTTTCATGGGCATGTTGAAGCTCATTGGTCAGTGAGCCTAACATGTACCCGCGCATTCTTACGTCGTCTTTTACCCATTTCTCATGGGCATCAAATTATTCCTGATTGGCTCGGGTTCTTGCAGGATCCGCTGGGATATCCGCCTGCAAGACGTATCCCAAAGATTTCCATAGTGAGGACAATCCTCATGTTCTGAAGCTAGTCCACATAGTTCGGACCAGTCAGGCCGTTCTTTTCATGTAGTACAGCGAGTGGGTTCATTGTCATTATGAGAGATTCTGTTAACTACAGAGAATAATTTGAGATTTGTTAGTGATTGTTTAATTATGATCCGAGTAAATAATTAAGGGCTTTCTTTATTCATAACTCGGCTCCCACTATCTTATCGGTATTTACACACTTCCATGTGAAATCCGGAAGTCACGGTTGACTTCATAGTGGTGATCGAGTTCTTTACAAAGTTTAATAGAGGGCAACCCATTCGGTTTCTATTCTTTCATTCTTTATAAAGTGGTGTCTAACACCAACCCATCTAATGGATGATTTGATCTTCTTTTACCCCTAGTTCACTTGCCCTCAACCTATTCGGTTTCTATGGCTCGCTGAATTATCTAAGTTTAAACCATCAACTCCTATTAGTCTGACATTTGAATTTTACCCGGCAATTCATACAGTTTCTATGGCATCTAATGCACACTAGAAATTTATCAACCTTCCCCAAAAATATTACCCCGACATACTCGGAAGAATAATATTCCAGTTTAGATTTCAATTTCCATGAGTTTGATAGAGGGTAAGAAACCTCGTAACCTTTATAACTTGGTGTTTTTTAACTGGAGTTTAACGCGATTATATGTTACACTTTGCACATTAATCCGTTTATAAGCGCGGTTTGTCGGTTTATTTGTTTGTCATACAATATGAAAACATACACAACCTAAAACTGATAACATGCACTTCATGGACCATTCTAAGAACAGAGTCTTCATCGACTCGATAAAAATACAAGTAATCTAATTACAAGCCTTGAATCTTCGTCTTCATGGCGGTTCGTCCTCGGCTCTTCATTGTAGCTAATTTATTATATTTATAAAATTTACATCCTATACAAATTTACTAAAAACTAAATCGGCTCAAAATGGCCATTACAACCCCATCGAATAAAGATTCAAAATACAAAGTCCATGAACTACATCACCATTCAAAAATAATGAAACCATTATATTAAAATAAATGGCAATATTGATTAATCTAAATATTGATCTAATCAACAAAAATTAATCCAACTATTAGAATTAATCCAATTAATTCACATAACCGTTAATTTTAATTTATTCCGAATAAATAAATATTTCATTAAATTAATTTTCTTAAAAAATAAAATTACCATAATTATATTTTAGTCAAGTTAAACCAAATTTATTTTGCGGGAAACTAATTTATCGAACAAGATAAAAAAATGGAGTCAGAAAATACAAGGCCCCGGCCAAGCCCGCGGACCGTGAGGCTGACCAGCCAGTAGAGCCCGGCACAGGCCTGCACGCTCCTCACGGGCGGAGTTCTTTGTCGGGTAGTCCATGACCCACAGCGAGCCTTGAGCTGCCGAGTCCGGCTATATTTCCGGCTCGTCTTTTCGTCCTGAATCCAAAAATAATATTTTTCTAATTTCTATATTACATAATTAAATAAGTTTTTTAAAAGAAAAATAGATTTATATTGTAACATAAAATCCTGAAAAATAATTTTTAGATGAACAATTAAACATTAACAATTATAACAATTATGATTCTAAATCATAAAAAATAACCAAGCATTCCAAATGCAAATATCGAATATACGATCGCATAGACCTCGCTCTGATACCACTATTTGGATCTGGTGATAAAATCGAGATACACAGCGGAAAATAAACCGGTCCAACCGACTAAAACCAAAACCCCAAAAATGGATCGATGAAGTATCGCATAAATGAATATAAAATAACGAAGATAAAATTAAGAGATCATACCATCGTAGACATTTGATAATATCTTATTGATTCCAAGCACAACACGAATCCAATCAAACGACCTTTTGAAAATTTCCGAGCACCGAAAGCACCACGCCTCTACGTATCACGCGTCAGAAGATGACCTGAAAATATTTCTATCAACTTATACTCTATGTATACGGCTAGAAGTTGATAGAATTAGCTTATATATAGTTTTATAAATTACAAAAGACCATCATGGTCAACATTACCGTATCAAGGCTAAACTTTTATGTGAACATCGAAATATTTTAGTATGTACGAAATTTAAAGCGCCATGTATTTACTTTTCAGTCCACCCATAATCAAATTCTGGATCCGCCCTACATGCATGTGGTAATGCCAAATTAATAATGCATGTGATTAGTAGGAAGGGTTGACATCACTCAAACGACAACTCATAACAAAAGATACGTACGAATATGAAATTATGAAATCATTTGATTCAAGAAAGATGACATCTTTGAGCTATATAACTCAATAGAATAGAACCATCTATAGGATCACTAGCATTATAGCTCAAAAATATCATCTCCTTTGTACAGGTGAGAGATTAGGGTACGAATCTCATCAATCTCAATTCTCTATCCAATTCAAAAAAAATATACAAGCGGATGAGATATGGTAGTATCCATCATTTATGTAGCAACGTAAGAACTATACATTTTTATCATGTCGGATAATGCACAAACTCGTTACTTTGTTAATGCAAAAACATATGTTAATAATGCACAAAATGCATTAATTTAATGCACCACCATTTTAATGCACAAACTCCATTATTTAATGCAACTTTTAATCTGGACAATAAATATCTTTGTTTTGAAAAATATTCTTATTTGATCCTTTTCTTATATACATCATATTCAATATTTTACTACACCATATATGGCTTTCAACAATATTTTTTTTATGTTACAAGCAAAAGAGTAGCCTTAGATGCCTTAAAATTGGTCAAATTTGATTTAAGGCTACACCTTTTTCTAACGTTATTGTTGATATAAATTAGTGTTACCAT
Organism: Orobanche coerulescens; assembly: GCA_033398695.1. Taxonomy (NCBI): domain Eukaryota; kingdom Viridiplantae; phylum Streptophyta; class Magnoliopsida; order Lamiales; family Orobanchaceae; genus Orobanche; species Orobanche coerulescens. The sequence continues at coordinate 101,465,520 of CM065813.1, read as the reverse complement.
AGACTAAATTAAATATCTACACTAACACAAAATTTGGTGTTGCCATTGCTATTTAAAAAAAGTGTAACTAAACACTAAAAAATATAGGCGAGCTTGCTAAAATATTTTAGGCAGTCCAAATAAATTATTTTCAATTTTAGCGGGTCAATACACTCACAGTCGTCAATACTCAATCAACACAGTTTCTCTAAAAACACAAACTCACTCATCACACTTTCTCTCTAAAACACAATTTCCACTAGATGTGTTAAAAAATATCTGATACCCGATATTCGATCCGAAAATTCAAAAATACGATCCAAAATTAACCGAAAAATCGAAAATCCGAAATTTTGGATATCTAAAATTCGGATATCCGTTTTTTCGGATTCGGATTCGGATAGTGTTTTTCAAAGAATTCGGACATTTCGGATATCTGAAGAAATATGTTAGGCATCTGTTACTTTTAGTCTTTTACGTTTATCACTTTACCACTTTAATCAATTGTTTTTTTTTTCACCGCTACAAACGAGTAAACTTCAACTTTCCTCTAAGACCTTCCCTCCTGCAATAACTAGGTTTCTTCCAAATCCGAAACCTTAAATCGATTGGACCTTCCCTCCTGCTATTCGAACTTCAGCCGATTCGAGTTTCATCCTGTACAAGCTCCGTACGTCCCAAATCCCACTGCGAGCTTCACGAAGGCACGAACTAGGGTTTCAATCGATTCAAGCTTCACTGCTGCTGTTCGAACTTCATCCCTACTGTGCGAGGTTGCGAGTTTCACTCCTAATGTTTGATTCGGTATGTTGCTACTTCAGAGAGTTTTTTTTTTTGTTATTTTCTTTGTCAAAATCAATCTTGCTTTGCTGAAACTATGAAACTTGGAAATGTCTGTGAAACTTTACTGGTTTATACATTCCATAGCAATATTGCATCATATTTTTGTTTATTGGTTATATAGAAATCAAACCTGCGGTGCTGAAACATTTGAAATGATTTTTTGTTTGTGGAACTTTACTGATTTTGTGGAACTTTACTGATTCTGTCTAGTATCAGCATTGCAAGGTTTAAAATGTTTGTTTAAAAGTTGAGAATTTGTTGGTTTGGCAATTTTTTTTTCAAAATGATAATTTCGGATATCCGATTTGATATCCGAACTACTATCCAAAAATTTCAGATATCCGAAAATTGGGATACTTGTTTGGATATCAAAATCAAAGAACTGTTGGCAATACTAGTGTATCTCCTAATTTGTCTCCACGACCTTAAAATGCAGTTTTATATCTTTTTTTTTCTTTTATGAAGAAACTGGTGATGAGTTTATTGTGTTTTTTTGTTTTTCCGGATGTGTAGCCAAACATTGATGCTCTCTAAAAAGAGAGGTGTCGTTTACACAAGATCAACTCATGGCTACTCTCTAAGGATGTCCAAAGTTTTAAGTGTTGGTAGTTCTAGTTTGAAGTGGTCAAAATCGATTGAGAGAAACTCGAAGAAAGCTAATGAGGTTTGTTGAGCACAATTACTTATGAATGTAGAGCTTAAATCATGTGAATGATGTGTTGTGTGCCTTATCTATAGGAAGTTACACGAGCTGTTGCTGCAGCTGAGAAGAGGAAAAAAGAAAATGGTGCTCTTCCGATTGCTTCAAAGAGCAGAAATAATGTTTCTCGTAAGTTGGTTATGTAATACCTGTATTTTTCATGAATTTTTACTGTGGCGTTGGTTCGTTTTGTCGCTCTTATAAGCACCTTTTGAGATATTGTTGATTCCTGAGGTTCGCATTTTCCGGAACATGGTTGTTTTGATCGGACCTTGCAGTGATATTTCCGAGTCAACCAATTAGCGCAAGCTAGGCATGTGCTAACGCACGATATTCGTGTTGAGTAACGCGCGCTAGCGTTGCCTGTAGCGCGCGCTAAAGCATTGAGTTTGGCAGAGACAGAAGCTGGATTTTTGTTCTCGGGACTAGCAGTTAGCGCACCCTAGGCATGAGCTAACGCACGCTATCGGTGTTGCGTAGTGCACGCTAAGGAGGGAGTAGTGCACGCTACCATCGCAGGTCAGTAGCCACTGGACTAATGGGTAACCCCGTTAGCGCACGCTAACTCTGAGGCGTATCGCGTGCTAATTGAATGCAGTATTTAGGGACGGATAGCCCTCCTCTTCGTCATTTTTACTTTCATTTCCTCATTTTCCGACGGGAGCAAGGGAGAAGGCAATTTGGGGCGATTTTGTAATACCCGCAATTTCGATTCCCAGTAATTTTCATTTTTCGGTGGAGGTCCGTTTCGACGACTCGCTTAGGACCGTTTCGTCATTCTGGGAATGTTTTATTCTGCACTTTTTGACATCCGAGTTCGTTTCGGTGTCGTTTTGTTGAGTTCCGTGTTCTTTAGCGACTTTTCCACGTACGAGTTCGACTTTGTTAGATCACCGTTAATTTTTGGAAACTCCAAAAATTCTGACTCTTTGCAATATTATAAAGCATCGAGTTAGCTTTCCAATGGTTCAAACGGTGAGTCAATCGGAGTCCATATGAGGGAGTTATGGTCAGAATAGCTAAGTCACTCTCATTTTCCAGATTTGGCCGAGCAGCCTGTACCGTGTGCCGCGGCACAAGGATTGTGCGCCACGGCACACAGCCAGTCGATCTTTGCGGCACACTTGTCGGGCGGCGCACACCGTGTGGCACTGCCGGCTAAAACCTCTGTCTGCGCGTGCCGGCCGCGATCCGTGATCTGCGCGGCACATGCAGTCCGAGCCGCGGCACATTCCGAATGAGCCGCGGCACAACGAGCGGTCAGCCGACCACCGGGCGCAATTTTGGCCTGTGCGCGGCCTGATTTAGTGAGCCGCGGCACACAATGCGGTCAGCGCTATAACTGTGTGTTTTCAGCGAGATTCACTCATTTTCCTCCTTTTCTCCAACCGTGCGAGAGAGAGAGCTTGAGAGGGGGGTTTTCCTTCATCTATCAATTGATTGTGTGAATTTCTTCATCTCCTTTCAATCGTGAAGCTCGGATTGTGGATCTAGCAAGTGTTCTTCGGATTATATGGCTTGAATCTTCAAGAGGTAAGAACCCCTTTAACCCTAGTATGATTTTTGGGGAGGGTTTGGTGGTGATCTTGTGTTTTAATCCGAATTAACCGATGTTGTTGTTAGATTTTGATAGTACTCTCGCGACCCTTGGTTTTCTTGTTATTGGTTGGGATGAAATCCCGTTAATTCACCGTTAACCGATTTCAATTCCCTACGCACTCTTGGTGTTCGATAAATTGTCCCAACGGGTAGAACTAGGAGGAATTTCCTTGTATTCATGTAGTGAGTTTGATTGTATATCATTATTGTGTTAGGGTCGGATTTGAGGGGATTGTTCGAACCGAAACCTATTCCTTCGTCGTTTCCTTCGCGTCGTATTACCAACGCAAGTACCTCGATATACGAATTGTAACTGCGTGAAATCATTGTTGTCGAAGTGTATGAGTTTATACGGATGTATATATGTATATATATATATATATATATGTATATGTATGTGTATATATATATATGTATTTATATATATATTTATATGTTAAAAATAAGTATGTATATACGTATATTGATATACATGCTTATGTCGGTGATCGACGAGTGATGAATGCTAACACTAGTTGACGTACTCAACTTGGATTGATGGATGAACTATAGTCATTCATATAATATAGTAAGGTTATATATATCTATATATCTATATATATAAATATATATATTTGGTTGAGTCGCAACATAGCGATATATGTGCGGTGTTGATTGGTTATGCTTGAATGCTTATTGTGATTGAGTTGATTAATAACGTGCGTGTTACTGTCTACTTGTCTGGTTATGGACTGGCGGAGAAATTGTGTGACTTGATGTACCGAGTTGAAAATTGTTGTGACGTTTGTCCATGTGTTTGATGTTTGTGATAATGTGGATACTTGTTGTGAGAAACGTCGTATCCGGGAAACTCTGAGGGCGGGTCGTGCACTCCGGCCTGGTGTATGCTGCAATGTGCGGCTCCATATGGGTGGTGAACGCCGATGTCACCTAATGCGCGCGCAAGGGGCGGCTCTTGCGGGAGTGACGCCGGTGCGGTGACATGTTCAATGAGCGGCCAACATGATGGAAGTGAACGCCGGTACACAGTGCGCAAGGCGCGCTGGCGAGCTTATTGGTTACGGGTATTTGAGTGATAGCTAAGACCCCGTTACCGAACGATGTTCGTATCTCAAATTCTTTCAACTCACTTTCAAATGTTTGTCTTGATATAGTCCGCGATTCGTGTTTTTGAAATCTTGTTTCAAATTGTTTTTAAAGCGTTGGTATCAGGGTTAATTAACCAAGGAGGTTTGAAGAAATCTCCGAGGGTTAATTAATCGGGGGTCTTGAGCAGGATATGTCGAATGAGAGTTTTGTACCTTTGGTTGCATTGTGGTGCTATTCTGTGTATTGGGTCGAGGACCCTGTGGAATGTTGAGATGATTGATGTCATGATGATGTTATTCGGATCGGGTTGAGAACCCTGTGAGATGTTGTAATGATTTTGATTGTGACAGTGTTCTATAAATTGGGTCGAGGACCCCGAATAAGTTGACTTGGTTTTCGTGTAATTGTCTTCCATATGTTGGGTCAAGGACCCGAGAGCTTTTGAAATTATTTCCAAAAGTATTTCCATTCGATTTTAAAAAACCCCAGACGGCCCGAGTCAATAATAATGTTTGCAAACTATCTTATCAAAATACTTTTCCTTTTTACAAAAGGGATCTTCCTGACTCCTTGGGCTCGTTTAAAGTTTCATGAATGTTATTTTCCGTAAGGAGAATATGACTATGTGATTACCTTTCACCTTGTGTATGCGAGTGTTATTGTCTTGTTGTGGGAATGTATGGTTTGTGTTAAGGCTTCACGGCGGTTGAATTTTGTGTTATTCTTGTTCGTATATCTTGTATATTATGTACTTGCACTAGCAAAATTCCGGTTTACTAACCAGAGTTTTCGGGGGTGGGTGCTGTTATGCGCTCAGTTTTGGCGGCTCGGGAGCGATCACGGGATTGGCTTGGAAGGAGATGGAAGCAGCGATGCTAATCACACCAGAGTCAGAGTCTTTTCTTTTGTATCATTTTGGTCGGTATTTCTTTGTCGTTCGAGTATTCACCCTTGCATGGGTGTAGTTATCAATTATTAAATTGAGTTGTCATTCTTTTCTGTGTTCAAGTTTATTGTTGTCATTGTAGTATGAATGTCGTTAGTTTATGAATTGGTTTATGACCTTGTCGGTCTGCCTTCTATTTAATTTTGACTCCGGTCGGTCAATCATTGAGTAGTCTTTTGGAATTTAGCCTGGTAGATCCTTGTGATAAGGGTCTACGGCGTGTGACATTCCCGGTCGTATTTTGGGGATGTTAAAATTATGGTATCAGAGATTAGGTTTGCGAAAAACCTAGGCCGTTGGTTCAAGTCCATGTCTTGTGTAAGTCGCGCGCATCAGAGTTGTGATTAGTAACGTGGTTCCGACATCACCTCCCGGCAATCCGTGATGGTAAGCCTCCCGATCGTAAGTCCCCTTATATACATATTTGATTACATTGTGCTAATATGCTTAATGTGAACTAGGAATTGGGACTTGTTGGTGATATTATCGTTTTAGGATATAACATGCGTATGTGGTCCGAGTATAAATAGTTATGTAGTATGCTTCGGAAGTCGAGCATGTTTATCTGTTTCGGTACTTTATTAGAATAAATTTACGAATGATAATTTTATCCACCGCATGAGTATTTTAAGATGACTTTTGATATCTTGCAACCGAGTTTTGATATTTTGGTCTTGCATGTTTTGATAGTATTCTTATGACGGTATTTGATATTTTATAAATGACTTTTGTGAGTATTTGAGAATATTACCGACTTCGGCCTTTTTGGCATTTTGATCATTTTTTTTATGATTTTTAGCCTGGTGGGTTCCGGCACGGGGCCCACGGCGCTGTAGTATCACGAATATTTTAAAGTAATGCTTTGAAATTTTCTAACATTGTGTGAAGCCATGATTTAATATCGTCGTGTTAAATGGTCACGCATCTCGGTGGAAAATTCTTTCGAATAAACATTTTGGAAGAAGAGGAAAGATTTTCAAAATTGTGGTATTTGGACTCAACATTTTGAAATATTTCAAATTAGACGAATTAATTTTCGATTTCTTTTTTTTTTCTTTTATACATCACTCGAAAATAATTTTTAGAGTCGTTATATAAACTTCTTCTTCCGAAATAAAAGACAGTGTTTACAAGTCTTGGGCGCAACGTGACTAGCCTCTTTTTCAAAAATTTGTTTTCATTAAGTGCATACATATAATGATCGTCCTCGTCGAGGAACTCAAAATTGACTTCATAAAATTTTGTGCTTTACGATAGTATTGTTATTCTAAGGATGCTAACTGAAACTCGGGTTGATAATTATGGTATACTGTACGACTGATAAACTAATACTGTTGATCGGTGTTATCCGTATTAGTATGTTGAGCCTCGGCGGACGTAGACGTGATGATGGAAATGGAAGCGGCGAGGTGGTTCGTACGACCACGATTCATGCTACAGTGAATGAGTACCAAGATCAAACGATATCCTATGAAATCTCCTCAGTGGTCGAGCCCACGAGCGAAGCCAAGAGACCGAGGATATCTGGGAAGTTTTTGGGCGGTGAAGAGTCTAAGGCTCCCAAACCCCCACGTCGTTCGAACGCGTCGTCTTCGCGATCGGGAGTGAGCGCTTGGAATCCCAAGCCAGCATCGGTGACTCTCGGTAAGAAGGGAGGGTGCTTCAACTGCAATCGTCAGGGACATGTTCGTGCAAATTGTCCCTTTCCACTCTTGACTTGTTACCGGTGCGGGTGTGAAGGTCATCGGGAGAAGCATTGTGAGATAATTTCCGATCTGGCAAAGAATGCTACCCTATTGGCGAGCAGAGCAAGTGACTATAGAATGTCCCGAAACCCTATGTTTCCTTCTGAAGAGTCTAACATGGGAGGATGAATATTTTGTAATATGTCCTAATCGTTGCTGTTTTGAACAATCGTGACTTTGATCGTTCTTCATTTCATTGCTCTATGTTACCAACTCTTGCTGTTCTAAGTTTCGGGATCGAAATGTTTTCTTAGTATGGGGAAATGTACTCCCCGTACTCTTCATAGTATTTTCAGTGTTGGGTGACTTTCATTATTGGTACTTCATCTATGATCCTCTCGATAATTTTTAAACTACCCTGTTGTACTTAGCCTACCGTTCTCCGAACGAATTTCAGAACCATTTTGTTAGACTCCGTGGATTATTGTGGTCTTTCCACATCTGAACTTGATCCTTGCAGAATTCTTGTTCGAAACTATTATTCTCATACGTGCAATTAACATTTCCGAATGTATTATGAACTTGGATGCGGTTGGTTGAGCTCGAAACATGATTTTCAGGACGTCTGAACTATTTTGCGATTTTCTTAACTCTGGGAGCTTTGGTATCCAAATTCATACTCCTCCACCTCAACTTATCGTGTTCCCATACAGTTTTATCGCCCCGACTCACGTACCAAATGCTTGCTAGGTCAGTTCATCGTATTTCTGGAACCTTGCATTCGCACTTTGCTCGTGATGATTTGGGACTGAGCAAGTAGTTATTTCCTTGATTGTCCCGCCGCTCTCTATTTTAAGTTTCGGGACGAAACTTCTTTTAAGGAGGGTAGAATGTAATACCCGCAATTTCGATTCCCAGTAATTTTCATTTTTCGGTGGAGGTCCGTTTCGACGACTCGCTTAGGACCGTTTCGCCATTCTGGGAATGTTTTATTCTGCACTTTTTGACATCCGAGTTCGTTTCGGTGTCGTTTTGTTGAGTTCCGTGTTCTTTAGCGACTTTTCCACGTACGAGTTCGACTTTGTTAGATCACCGTTAATTTTTGGAAACTCCAAAAATTCTGACTCTTTGCAATATTATAAAGCATCGAGTTAGCTTTCCAATGGTTCAAACGGTGAGTCAATCGGATTCCAGATGAGGGAGTTATGGTCGGAATAGCTAAGTCACTCTCATTTTCCAGATTTGGCCGAGCAGCCTGTACCGTGTGCCGCAGCACAAGGATTGTGCGCCGCGGCACACACTCGAGTCAGTGCCGCGGCACACTTGTCCGGGCTGCGGCACACCCGTGTAGCACCTGCCGGCTAAAACCTCCTGTACCGCGTGCCCCGGCACAGTCCGGCAGTGCCGCGGCACATGCCGAGTCTGAGCCGCGTCACACTCCGAATGAGCCGCGGCACAACGAGCGGTCAGCCGACCACTGGGCGCAATTTTTGGCCCTGTGCCGCGGCACAGTTTAGCTGAGCCGCGGCACACAATGTGGTCAGCGCTATAACTGTGTGTTTTCAGCGAGATTCACTCATTTTCCTCCTTTTCTCCAACCGTGCGAGAGAGAGAGCTTGAGAGGGGGTTTTCCTTCATCTATCAATTGATTGTGTGAATTTCTTCATCTCCTTTCAATCGTGAAGCTCGGATTGTGGATCTAGCACGTGTTCTTCGGATTATAGGGCTTGAATCTTCAAGAGGTAAGAACCCCTTTAACCCTAGTATGATTTTTGGGGAGGGTTTGGTGGTGATCTTGTATTTTAATCCGAATTAACCGACGTTGTTGTTAGATTTTGATAGTACTCTCGTGACCCTTGGTTTTCTTGTTATTGGTTGGGATGAAATCCCTTTAATTCACCGTTAACCGATTTCAATTCCCTACGCACTCTTGGTGTTCGATAAATTGTCCCAACGGGTAGAACTAGGAGGAATTTCCTTGTATTCATGTAGTGAGTTTGATTGTATATCATTATTGTGTTAGGGTCGGATTTGAGGGGATTGTTCGGATCGAAACCTATTCCTTCGTCGTTTCCTTCGCGTCGTATTACCAAGGCAAGTACCTCGATATACGAATTGTAACTGCGTGAAATCATTGTTGTCGAAGTGTATGAGTTTATACGGATGTATATATGTATATATATATATGTATATGTATGTGTATATATATATATATATGTATTTATATATATATTTATATGTTAAAAATAAGTATGTATATACGTATATTGATATACATGCTTATGTCGGTGATCGACGAGTGATGAATGCTAACACTAGTTGACGTACTCAACTTGGATTGATGGATGAACTATAGTCATTCATATAATATAGTAAGGTTATATATATCTATATATCTATATATATAAATATATATATTTGGTTGAGTCGCAACATAGCGATATATGTGCGGTGTTGATTGGTTATGCTTGAATGCTTATTGTGATTGAGTTGATTAATAACGTGCGTGTTACTGTCTACTTGTGTGGTTATGGACTGGCGGAGAAATTGTGTGACTTGATGTACCGAGTTGAAAATTGTTGTGACGTTTGTCCATGTGTTTGATGTTTGTGATAATGTGGATACTTGTTGTGAGAAACGACGTATCAGGAACCTCTGAGGGCGGGCGTGCACTCCGACTGGTGTATCTTGCAATGTGCGGCTCCATATGGGTGGTGAAAGCCGATGTCACCTAATGCGCGCGCAAGGGGCGGCTCTTGCGGGAGTGACGCCGGTGCGGTGACATGTTCAATGAGCGGCCAACATGATGGAAGTGAACGCCGGTACACAGGTGCGCAAGGGAGGCGCCTGGCGGGCTTATTGGTTACGGGTATTTGAGTGATAGCTAAGACCCCGTTACGGAACGATGTTCGTATCTCAAATTCTTTCAACTCACTTTCAAATGTTTGTCTTGCTATAGTCCGCGATTCGTGTTTTTGAAAGCTTGTTTCAAATTTTTTTTAAAGCGTTGGTATCAGGGTTAATTAACCAAGGAGGTTTGACGAAATCTCCGAGGGTTAGTGTCGAAGTCTTGAGCAGGATATGTCGAATGAGAGTTTTGTACCTTTGGTTGCATTGTGGTGCTATTCTGTGTATTGGGTCGAGGACCCTGTGGAATGTTGAGATGATTGATGTCATGATGATGTTATTCGGATCGGATTGAGAACCCTGTGAGATGTTGTAATGATTTCGTTTGTGACAGTGTTCTATAAATTGGGTCGAGGACCCCGAATAAGTTGACTTGGTTTTCGTGTAATTGTCTTCCATATGTTGGGTCAAGGACCCGAGAGCTTTTGAAATTATTTCCAAAAGTATTTCCATTCGATTTTAAAAACCCCCAGACGGCCCGAGTCGATAATAATGTTTGCAAACTATCTTATCAAAATACTTTTCCTTTTTACAAAAGGGATCTTCCTGACTCCTTGGGCTCGTTTAAAGTTTCATGAATGTTATTTTCCGTAAGGAGAATATGACTATGTGATTACCTTTCACCTTGTGTATGCGAGTGTTATTAATGTGTTGTGGGAATGTATGGTTTGTGTTAAGGCTTCACGGCGGTTGAATTTTGTGTTATTACTGTTCGTATATCTTGTATATTATGTACTTGCACTAGCAAAATTCCAGTTTGCTAACCCCGAGTTTTCGAGGGTGGGTGCTGTTATGCGCTCGGGTTTTGGCGGCTCGGGAGCGATCACGGGATTGGCTTGGAAGGAGATGGAAGGCGACGATGCTAATCACACCAGAGTTAGAGTCTTTTCTTTTGTATCATTTTGGTCGGTATTTCTTTGTCGTTCGAGTATTCACCCTTGCATGGGTGTAGTTATCAATTATTAAATTGAGTTGTCATTCTTTTCTGTGTTCAAGTTTATTGTTGTCATTGTAGTATGAATGTCGTTAGTTTATGAATTGGTTTATGACCTTGTCGGTCTGCCTTCTATTTAATTTTGACCCCGGTCGGTCAATCATTGACTAGTCTTTTGGAGTTTAGCCTGGTAGATCCTTGTGATAAGGGTCTACGGCGTGTGACATTCCCGGTCGTATTTTGGGGATGTTACAGATTTGGGGTGGTCCTTCTTCAGCTATCATCATCTTTGGTTGAATAACAAAGATTACACAACATCTAATCCATTTCTCTCTTCCAAATCAAGGTAAATTCCTTAGAACCCTAGTTTTGGGAATTTTTGGGGATTTTCTTAGATTCGTCCGATCTATCCCTTACCCATGTTTCCCCTATGATTATATGGATGGTTTTGTACCTTGTTAGGACTTGAGAGGGTTTGGGTGATTTTCAAACCTCTAAGTGATTATCCTTGTAGTTTCGTGAATCGTAGGTGGGTTTCGGGAGTTTCCTCGTGTGATTTGAGTGTGGATTATTGATTATCGTATTTTTTACGAATTGTTTAGGTGCCGGAAGTGCGTTCTTGGACCTACCGAACTTATACTCTTTTCCTTCCGATTCTCGATGTCTCAAAGGCAAGTATATGTTTATGATTGTACGTTCTCGACTTTGAAAGTAAGATATATGAATTGTATGGTGGTATACATCCATTCTGCGATGGGCCGACGGGTCCTCTGAGGGTTCCGTAGCCTCTGGTGTGGTTCCGCAGTTAATCATGTATGTATTGAATATGATGCTATGAGATTTAGTTATTCCGGAATACTAGTCTTGAGCTTGATGGAATGATGATTACATTTACTTTATTGTCGAGAAGTATTGTGTTTCATATTCGATATACTTGTACTAGATATTCGACGGCTAACCCCTTTATGGGAGAAATACCTTTCATGTATTTCAGGATCTCGACGAGCGGATAGGCATGTACCGGGTCGTCATGAAGATAATGGGCAAGTGTGATGCTGTGTCTTGTCATTAGTTATACTTTGTATTTAATCCATTCAGTGATGTTGTACTTGAAATGATTATGAGTACTCGAGTACTGTTTTCTGACTTCTTGATGTTTTGGCCTGTGTTGCCTTGGGATTGATTCTTGATGTATTGTATTCGGTCTCATTGGATATTGTCTTGAGTGCCAATTTTATTATCCGCCATTGGATTATGCTTAGACCTTATCGGTCAAAGTTCATGGTTCCGCGCGTTTATAGCCTTGTGGGTCCCACGGCGGGGCTCACGACGCTGTAATATACCCTGAATAACTTGGGGGTGTTACAGAATATGGTATCAGAGCTTAGGTTTATAGATATCTAGGTTGTCGGTCTTTTAGGTCGATTGAGTCATCGTATGTCTACAGTATCACCACTTTGCCATCATTACAGTGCGACCGGTACTTGTAAGTCCTCTTACTCTTCTTGTGTTTTCTTAATCGCTTCGCTTTTAGTTTGGTGTTCTTGGCAATCGGTTACTTCAAGGAAATGCGATTTAGATTATACTTACGTACGTGTGTGTCCTTCAGAATGTCTGCTGACAGGGGTCAGAGTCGTGGCCGTGGTCGCGGACGTGGACTCTTCCTTGAGATATTGTCAAAATTACTAATTGCGATATTGGTGTGTATTGGTATTGTGTTGAGACTTTGTATGGGAGTCGTATGCTAGTATCACGGGAGGTAATCGGCTTCATGCACATGTAAGTATACTGTTTTGGTTATTCGCTTATAGCGACAAATGATTGCTTTTGTGTTGAGTTTGGAAATTTTGGGTTGATCTGTTGTTTGTGGCAGGATTGCAAGGTTCGAGGACAAAACTTATTTTAAGGGGGGTAGTATGTAATATCCAGACTTTCAGTATAAATTTTTAGCGTTATTTTATCTGAGGTATATTGGATAGCATGGTGTGTATACAGTATGGATAAAATAATTTGAGAACTGATCGACAATTGCATTTGAGGACATCGTGTATCAGGTTGTTTTAATTTTGATATCGGGTGTATCATATGAGAATGGTATTGGATCAAGTATGTTGCATGTACGTGTTCAGTATGTCGAGACGACGGACAGAACTGCTGGAATTGGCTAAGTGTAGCCTGAATTAACGTACGCTAGTATGAGGACATAGCGCATGCTAATGTGCATGCTTAGCGCATGCTAAAGGCGGAGGATAGCGCACGCTAGTGCAGAACTGATCAGAGGGAATCCACATATGGACCCGGCTACCTTCGGCACATGTTTTGATAAGGTCAACAGATATTTACTATGAAAGATTAGCGCATGCTAAGCGTGGGCTTAACGCACGCTAATCGTAGATCGGTTAAAGGGAATCTTGGCTTTGTAGGTTGCTTTCAGCGTGTGGACCTACCTTCGGAGCAGGTGCAGACAAACAAATCAACTATGAGTAGCACACGCTAAGGTCGGAGACTTGCGTACGCTAAACACAGTATTTACGTACGTTATTGCATGGGAATTGCGTACGCAAATCACAATGCGGAGTAAGGCAGTAGCCTCTGGACTATGATAGCGCGCACTAACAAAGTCAGTTAGCGCACGCTATGGTAAGTAGCGCACGCTATCCAGCAATAGTAGCGCACGCTTATAATGTGCAGTATATATGTGCAGTTGGAGATTATTTTTCATTTCGTCCATCTCTTCCTTTCATCCAATACAGAGTGTTCTTGGAGGATATTTCGGGGATACAGACACTTGAGTATTGTGGGGTTGATCGTCCTTAATAACACTGGAGCTTGGAAGTGATTGAGAACGGATTCAACCTTGGGATTCAATCCATTTCTTCAAAGAGGTAATTACTCTTCACTTTGGGATTTCATCTTGGATTGTATGTGATGTTCTTGAGTTGATAATCGTCATGTATATGAGTTAATAAGTATGATTATGGATAGATTACCGAGTTATGTTGATATTATTGTTGAGGTGCGGATGTTGATATGATTCTTGTGGTTTTGAATGGTGTTGTTTATCTTCAAGAGATATGTTGGTTAATATCTCCCTTCATTTCGAATTTTGACATTGTTGTTGATGATTAGTTCATATGATAATAGTTTATGGAGGCGTTAAGATGATTCTTGGTATTCCACGGGAAGTTTGTTAAGGAAGATCATGACATGATCACTTATGTATTGGATTATGTTATGTTGTCATGAGCATGGTTAGGAAATCATCGTGTTCTTGGTAGTATTATTGCGATTCTTGATGTTATGATGATATATGCCTTAAACCATGAGTTAGATGATTGCTTAGATGTTAGAACACATCGGATTATGTCGTTTGGTCGATTATGAACGTGATTTCGGATTAATTGATGTTCTTGAGAGCACTTCTGTGAGTCTTTTGATCCTTATTGGATAGGTAATTCTTTGAGTTTCGTTGTTATGTTGCATCGTGACATACCTGGAGTCATATTGCGTGCCGATTGGTTATTGTGTAGGATTTTTAGCCGGGCACATTATGGTCGTGCGTGGATGTTTCCGCATTGGACCGCGCACAAGGGACGTTAGTCTGTGAGGATAATTAGGTACATATCCCACGTATATCCTGGATTTCATACGTTGTGGACATGTGCACGAACACATTTCCGGATCGGGCATAATATGACGTCCATCTTTGAGCCATAAGGATTGGTCGTTCATCCTCGATTTATGGTTGGGTATGTTCGACGTGTTGCAACTGGTTGTTCATATGCCCGAGGGATATGTCCGACAGTTGGGGTTATTTCTTTAAGATCCACCTTTGTTAATCGTTTGGAGTTTATCATGTTGATGGTACTCTTAGTTGTTGTTGATCCTTTGTTGATCGTTTGGAGTTTATCATGTTGATGGTATTCTCGGTCGTTGTTGATCCTTTGTTGGTCGTGTTGGAGTTTATCACGTCGATGATATTCTTGGTAGATTTATTGGTTGATCATTGTTGATCACATGAGCATTCGGACTGTACGTCGAGGTTTCGGGACTTGTTATCATTGTTTTGTGGTAGTTGATTTACAAATATATTATGTGATATTGGGTTTGATCCAGATTGAGATTTGACTGCGCAATCCGACGGACAGGATTTGGCACAGATAGTTCTTTCCACACTTATGAGTTATGATGATGCTTTGGGGATTCTTCGTATTGTCTGAATACAGTCCAGACGGTTGTAGTTGAGTTCATTTCGTAATTTGAGAATGCCCTTCAACATACCAAATCTTATGCCGATACTCGTCATCTACCATTGGAATTCGATTTTGGAGACCATGTTCTACTCAAGGTATTGCTGACCAAATGAGTTTTTAGCTTCGGAAAAAGGGCCAAACTTAGTCCGCAGTATATCGGACCGTTTGAAATTTTGGACAGGGTTGGAGTTTTAGCTTATCGCTTGGCTTTGCCTCCAGCTTTGAGTCATGTCCATAACGTTTTTCATGTTTCTCAATTGAGAAAGTACGTACCGGATCCAAGTCATATTATCGACTATATTGAGATTGATGTAGCCGAGGATATTACCTTTCCAGAGAGACCCATGAAGATCCGGGAATGTCGTGAGAAACAGCCTTGGCACAAAACCATTCTGTTGGTTAGAGTGCAATGATCGATACATGGAGTCGAGGAAGCGACTTGGGAGACGGAAGAGAAGATGAGATTGGAATACCCCGAACTCTTTGTTCTTAAGTTTCGGGATGAAACTTCTTTTTGGAGGGGGAGAATGTATTACCTGTATTTTTCATGAATTTTGACTGTGGCGTTGGTTCGTTTTGTCGCTCTTATAAGCCCCTTTTAAGATGTTGTTGATTCCTAAGGTTCATATTTTCCGGAACATGTTCATTTTGATCGGACCTTGCAGCGATATTTCTGAGTCAACCAATTAGTGCACGCTAGGCGTGTGCTAAGGCACGCTATTCGTGTTGAGTAGCGCGCTAAAGCATTGAGTTTGGTAGAGACACAAGCTGGATTTTGTTCTCGGGACTAGCAGTTAAGACACGCTAGGCGTGAGCTAACGCACACTATCGGTGTTGCGTAGCGCACTCTGAGGCAGGGGTAGCGCACGTTACCGTCACAGGTCAGTAGCCACTGGACTAATGGGTAACCCCGTTAGCGCACGCTAGCTCTGAGGCGTAGCGCGCGCTAATTGAACGCAGTATTTAAGGACGGACAGCCCTGCTCTTCGTCATTTTTACTTTCATTTCCTCATTTTCCAACAGGAGCACAGGAGAAGGCGATCCGGGGCGATCCTTCTTCAGCTATCATCATATTTGGTTGAATAACAAAGATTACACAACATCTAATCCGTTTCTATCCTCCAAATCAAGGTAAATTCCTTAGAACCCTAGTTTTGGGAATTTTGGGGGATTTTCTTAGATTAGTCCGATTTATCCATTTTGGAGGTTGAGAACTTTGAGATTATGATGTATCTATCCCGTAACCATGTTTCCCCTGCGATTATAGGGATGGTTTTGTACCTTGTTCGGACTTGAGAGGGTTTGGGTAATTTTCAAACCTCTAAGTGATTATCGTTGTAGTTTCGTGAATCGTAGGCAGGTTTCGGGAGTTTCTTCGTGTGATTTGAGTATAGATTATTGATTATCGTATTCTTTACGAATCATTTAGGTTCCGCAAGTGCGTTCTTGGACCTACATAACTTTTACTCTTTTCCTTCCGATTCTCGATGTCTCAAAGGCAAGTATATGTTTATGATCGTACATTCTCGACTTTGAAAGTAAGATGTATGAATTGTATGATGGTATATATCCACTCTGGGACCGGACGACGGGTCCTCTGAGGGTTCTGTAGCCTCTGGTGTGTAACACCCCCAATCCACTCAGGGATATTACACGTCGTAGATCCTTTCCTCAAGGATCTACCAGGCTGGTAACAACATCGAACATCTCAACAATGTCTTTAAGGCTAAAATGACTCAGTAGACCTATTTGGTCTTTCAATAAATACATACAACTCGATCTCAATACATGCCCACACATGGGTCAAATATAAAAGACTCCCCTAAAGAGTTGAAATAACTCGTGGTCAAACTCAGCTTGATGTACCGAGTCTCACAATGAATAACAATAACTATCTCACTATGATTAAATAAAATAGCAGCGGAAAATCAATCAATCAACGAGTCAATCAATACACTTTACCTTCGGAACCTGCCGATTTGGACCTGGAACCTAAGCTCTCATTGTGACTCCCATCAATTTAGGACGTCGCCTCAGTATTTGGACCGTCGCCATAGTAGATTGGCCGCTAAGCCCAATCACCTTGTATCTGCTCTGGGTAGGACACGTTCTGATCGTGGGTCTTTCTCCCTGACCGTGTCATAATCGTGATATCCCACATTCTACGACCCAGGTCCCTAGGAACACTCTGTTCCTTAGTTATGGGAATAGGCAACAACAGTAGCCTCATCAAGAACCACAACCGCGCTGCTCGATCCAGGATTTGGTCTAAGTGTCCCGGCTCAATTTTAGGATTCTAGAGGTGGCTCGTACAAGTTCAAGAGGTGGCCCTCGGATTATTATGAGGCACTCCGTCTCGTATGGGCTCCCCGTCCGAAAATGTGGCACTTTCCCCCATCTAGTTCGAGGCGGCCCCGTCCGTGGCACTTTGCTTGTATAGCACTTAGTTCCTGAACCAATCACAAGTATCAGATAGACACAATGCAATGCATGCTCACGCGCACAATATTTAAATCACACAACTAATGATATGACTTAGCATATATTTATTGCGTTAGATTTCAAGTATTTAAATTATTGCACGAGCATTAAGGATTGGGCACTTGAATTAGAACCTATGTAATAATAACTTAGTATTAATTAATAGCTAACGACTCAGGAGGAGTATGGGTTAGCTGAATTGATACAAAAATCAGTTTAGAAACTGAATTGTTGATTATTACATATTCACCCCAATTTTATTAAGTTATCATCTCGAGGGTATTGATGTTTTCGAAACAAATTCAGATGATGGTAAAATTTTATGAGATAGTTCATTTACACCTGAAATTTCAGAATTTATAAGTTTCTCCATTTTATTCCAGAATTCTTATTTCTTTCATTTCAACCCTAAATTTAACGTAAATAACAATTTTAACCCTTTAATTTTATAAAATAATTTCCGATAGTTATAAAACTTTACGACAGAGTATTTATATCTTAAAATCCTTCATTTTTAGTCAGAATCACAGAATAATTTTCTGTCCCAGTAATTTTTATAAAACCCCAAAATTATTTGGAAATTACGTTTCTAACCCTAGACTTTGGAAAACGGATCCCAAATTTTATAAAATTCATGATTAACAAATACATACTTACATAAATTATATTTTCAGTCTAGAAGTATTATTTTTAACTTCATCCCCGAATTTTTTATAAAATATTTAATTTGACCTTGATTTTTTCAAAAATAGCATTTTTGCTCCCCTTAGGCCTCGGGAATGAGTTCCAATTCTAGTAAAATTTTACGAAAAGTATCTAGGCATTTAACTAAGATTTGTTTTTGGTTCAGAAACATAATTTAAGGTTCACACCAGAAATTTTTTGTAAAAATTATGATTTGACTCCAAAATTGTGCGGAAGTTGTATTTTTGACTCTAGACTTATCATATCATACCTGAGCTTTATAAAATATTAAGAAATACTTACATACTACTAAATGTTATTTTCAGTCCAGAACATAGAGTTCTCACAAATTTCAATTTGGTCCTTCAATTTTCCATCAACTACATATTAAGCACTTTATGGTTGTTTATGTCTCGATTTGCCACAAATAAATTATCTAAACACTATATCACTACCACATAACACATATAATCACATTCAAGTCATAAGTCCAAATATTTGGATGATACTTTAACATGCACAAGGATTTTTCTACAATAATTTATTATACCAATAAAATCTCAATTTTTGCATGAAAAATAATAATTTATCACCATAAATCGATTCAAACAAATTATCCATCATATAAATCTTTGAATTTCAGTGAGAGCATGCATAATTTCAGAATTTGGAAGCAATTAAGGATTTTTGAAAGAATTTTACAAACCTCAATTATTTTTGTTAAGAAAGAGAATCTAAGCTTGATTGCTCGGAAATAGCTTCTATGCCTTCTTCCCCCCCTCTTACTTGATGATTAACATGGTTATGATTTTGAATACCCTACAACAAAGTATGATGCCTACACTATCCCCTTCCTTCTTCCTCCTCTTCTTCTTCTTCTTCTTCTTCTTCTTCTTCTTCTTCTTCTTCTTCTTCTTCTTCTTCTTCTTCTTCTTTCTTCTCCTTCTCTTTTTTTTTCCTCTCTTTTCTCCTCTTAATTTTCGGCCCTCAACCCTTTCTCTCTCTATTGTAGAGATTTTTTTTCATGCAAATGGGAAGGAAGAGTATTTTCTAAGTATATATATATAGAGTGGTCAAAAGTGTACATGGTGAATCATCCCACAATCTTTTTGAGGGTTGTACAAGTGTATACATTTTTATTTTCATAAAAACACATAAAATTTGACCATACTCCTCCCTCTTACTCCTCATGGCTGATTATAATATGTATATTTATATATTTTTTATTTTAATTATAATGTGTATTAGTTTTGGGCTTGTATGTTAAGGTTTAAGTTAAGTTGGGCCAATCTTTAATTTTGGGCTTCAAGTATGATTAAGTATGGATATTAGCTCCATGTATATTTATTCTCATAGTTACGTGTTAAATTGTAAGCCCACTAAGTTAATTAATAATTATTTTGGAATTAACTAAGTTTATTATTTAAATAATATTATAATCTCGAAAAAACTATTAAATAATAAATTATAATCACACTTAATTTAGTAATAATAATGACTATATATGCAATCAATATAATCTTATTAAATTCGAGTTATAGTACAATATTTGAAGAAATATAATTTAGGGCCGAAAATGTAGGATTTTACATCATCCCCTTCTTAAAAGAATTTGGTCCTCAAATTCCTCCTTCAATAATTCCGGGTATGATGTATCATCTCCTCCTCGACTTCTCGTATGGTTTCTTCTTTGTGGTCGTGATTCGTCCATATAACTTTGACGACCGGATATTGCTTCTTTTTAAGTTCTTGTACTTGTCGATCAATAATCTTTATTGACTTCTCCTTGTAAGTTATGTTCTTCATAATTGGAGGAATGTCTTTGGTGATTATGTGTATTGGATCTGGATGATACTTCTTCAATCCTGAAACATGACATCCATCATGCATGCATGTGATGTTGGAAGGCAATTCGAGGAGATAAGCTAATCGAATGGTTTTATCCATGATCTTGAATGGACCCATATATATCGGGCTAAGTTTTCCTCCCTTATTTGAAATGATTAAGCCTTTTTGTGATGATAATCTCAGAAATATACGATCGCCATTCTCGAATTCTAGAACTTTCTTTATAGGTTCTACATAACTCTATTGTCGACTTTGAGATGTTTAAATTCTTTCTTTGGTTAAACAGACCTTATCTTTACCTTCTTCGATCAAATATACTCTCGGTATTAGTGGTCAAGTCTTGCATGTTTCCACTGATTATTAATTTTCTGATGAATTGAGGATTTGCATTTCCCCCCAGAGAGAGTTTCATAGGGCGCCATTTCAACATAACTTGATAACTGTTGTATGCAAATTTGGCCAAGGGTAGGTGATTATCCCAATTACCCTAAAAGTCTAATGCATAAGCATTTAGCATAATGTCAAGGTATATATCGTTCTCTCAGATTGTCCATCGATCTGTGTATATGCAGTTGTACTAAACTCTATAAAGTTCCAAATTCCTTATGGAAAACTTACTAAAAACGTGAGATTAATCTAGGATCTCGATCGAATACAATATCAATTGGAACTCTGAATAGTCGGACTATCGCTTTGATGTACGTCCGGATAGTTTCTATACGTTGGCGTCCTTCTTGACTGGAGCTAACTTCGTTAGCCTATATACAAAGATACAAATCATAATTGTATTCTTCTATAGATGTTGGCAACTCCTTGACGAAATCCAAAATTATCCGTCCTCTTTTCCATTTAGCCATATCTAATATTTGTAACAATTCTAGTTTACACCAATGATGGTCATGGATTTACTTTCTTAAAGTGATTTGAATCGATCAGAAAACAAATGGATTTCTATATTTACTATGTTTATAGAGTTTAAGGATTTCTTTAATAGGAAGTTCAAGAATCATTAAAATGATTAAATTTGGGCAAAATTCATATCATGGTGAAGCATAAAATGTCCGGGAATGTGAAATGGGTTATATGATAACAAGATCATAATTGAATCGCAGATCAAGATTGTCATTTTTTTTTATAAAAAAAAATGTCCATTGTAGATGGGGGGTTGAGGCGGGACCCACCAACATGTAAGATAAATGAGAAATCCAGAAATAGAAAATATCCGCTCCGAATTATGACAAAAAATGGGCCATAATCCAGATCCTAAAAACTAAAGTGCCTACGGCCCGCTAGGGAACTACGTGGGCTAATGTACGGACCCATAGGCAATAAATCAAATCCAAATTATGACAAAAAGTGGGCCATAATCCGGATCCTAATAAAATAAAGTGCCTACGGCCCGCTAGAGAAATACAAGGTGCACCACTAAAACCGTGGGCTAATGTGCGGACCCATAGACAATAAATCAGCCAATTCTAAAAAAGCTACCTAAATCTAAAAGTGGGATAACCAAGTAGATCCATCCGTATAAGAGATAGAAGAAATGGAGGAGCAGCATCATATGTATAAGTCTGATACCGAGGGATGACATGCCGAGCTCAAAGAGATAATCAGCTGGCCTGTTGCCCTCTCGGAAAATGTGAGTGACTCTGTACTGAATGTCTCGAAGAATGTTTCAGATCTGCATAAGGGTGTGACAAACCTGCCAAGAGCGTCAATGGCCAGATGAAAGCAGGGTCACTACAGCAGCAACATTAAGCTCAATCCAAACATGTCTCGATCTCTGGGAAGCTAGTATCAATCCTATCGCCACCGCCTGGATCTCCGCGTTGAAGCTCGAAGAGTCCTGAAAAGAGGAATGGAAAGCACGAAGGAGCTCTCCGTGATAATCTCTAATCAGACCCTCACCACCACCAATCGTCGTATCTCTATCAAAGGAGCTATCCGTGTTCAGCTTGATCCAAGGAGTCTCGGGTCGAAGCCAAACAACCGGGACAAGGTGATATGTCTGGGCGGGGGAAGAAGAAGCTCACTGAAGATGATCGGGAGGCGAGCACCCCAGAAATATCTCGCAATGATCTGCTCGAGCTCCTGGATAACATATTGGGTGGGTCCAACACCTGAAGGAGCTACAGAGGAATCGGACAGAGAGTGCTCTTAACAATCTTGATCTGCTCGAGATCAAGATTGTCACGTTAATACTTCAAAGAATAATGAAAGAGGTAAGTTTCAATAGTGGATAATCAAGAAGGCATTAAGGAAGACGAGTCACATTATGACATGTAAGTTAAGTCGGGGTGTAAGACACAAGAACCAGCTTCTCAAGTATAAACCAGCATGTAACTTAGAATTGCATAAGTTAAGCAACATTATGGAAAGGATGATGCTAATGAAGGATAATACAAGTAGTCAAATGCAATTGTACTATAGTAGAACCACATGCTTAAATGAATTGAATTTTCAAAGACAAGAATCTTGTAAATAAAAAAGGAACGAAAATTTCAGAATGAGTATGAAAAATTAGGTTATGGAAGACAACATGCATGATTTATTCAAGAAGGTAGTCACTATAGATATGTAGAAGATAATGTGTACGAACAAGGGGTTCCAATAATAGGTATTTACATATTTAATGATGAAGTTCCAATGAATGGTTCTAAAATAAGACGTAGCAAGGTGTGACCTCAGCAATCGAAGTTACTAAGAGAGATTTTTTGAAATGAATGATGAAATTCATATTCATCAAGTAATAATCACAATAAACAAGAGAATATAAAATGCATATATAATTCACAAGGAAAATTGAT
This sequence comes from Orobanche coerulescens, assembly GCA_033398695.1. Taxonomy (NCBI): domain Eukaryota; kingdom Viridiplantae; phylum Streptophyta; class Magnoliopsida; order Lamiales; family Orobanchaceae; genus Orobanche; species Orobanche coerulescens. The sequence goes on along the minus strand of CM065813.1, from coordinate 101,442,765 downwards.
CAGGATATACATTTACACCCAAGAAAATTATTTTTAAGAAAACTCATGAACCCCATTTCATCCAAAGATGGAGGGTAGATGTATCTAGAAAAAAAATGAGATTGAATTTTGCTTGATAAGTTAGTAGAATAATAACCAAATGAGTTGGGTGATTTAAATCAATAGGCTCGTGACTAATATCCCAATAATAAAGAAATGGATATAAAAGGTATTAATAAGATGAGAATATAAGAGACAAGCACGTGTCAAGATAATATAACCAGTTGTGAAATGAAATAGTAATTCCAATACATAGGAATGTATCACTGGGTGGGAAATAAATAAGATGATTAGAGGATAAAGATGATCAAATGATAAAGTTCTTTTGCATGTGATTAGACAAACATAAGGTATGTGGATAAAGTAACTTTTAGTGAAAAAATAAGTTTGGCAAAGAGTTTGAATGAACTAAGGTTCGAGTTTAGTTAACTCTAAATTGGTTAGACTTTGGGAACTTATTATAGAAGAGTTATTTATGATCTCTATACAATGGGAATTGCTGCTTTGAGTCACACAAATCATTGATTGTAGGCAATATGTATGTTTGGTTTTGGTGAAATTTGTGGTGAAAGAATCATAAAGAATTAGTTGTGTTATTACTATGAAACAGTTTGGGTTATCATGATGTGGTTTAGGCTATTTTCTGATTATTGTCATCATTGCCATCACTTCCAGGTTGTCTACATCCATGCGTGTCGACCATCTATACGTGGTTCGTGGCTAGTTACAATAGCGCATATATATTAACAATCTTACTTGAATAAGTAATATTTATATAATCAGTAGTCATGATTACAATTACATCTAAAAGGAGGATATTGAGAGCTGAAAGAGAGTTATAGTATTACGAATACGGAGATAGCAGAAATTTCCATACCCATGTTCGATGCTAATACTAGCTAGAACGTAAGTTCATAGTTATTGATCGAGTTTAGTTCTAGAGTCACGTTAGCAAGCGTAAATAGTCGAGGAAGCTAAAAAAGCCATTTAGTCGGTCAAAGTACATCAACATTAATCTAAATGTAACAGTTATAAAAATCGGAATATCGAAATACGATTCAATTTCCTCCTGAATTCATCATATCTCTTCTTTTGTATCTTCTTCGGGGTCTCCCTCAGCATCATTATTCAAACTTCCTAGCACCAGGTCGGTAAGGCCAGCCATGTATGGTCGGGGTGCCGAAACAAGGTCTTGTTGATGATGACGCTCAGTGGTGATGACTCCCTCAAGTGCCTTCATGTGGATTCCTAGTTAAGTGTGGATGCGGCGATGTCCCCAGACAGTAATGTACAGCTTCTCAACGTGCTTGTCTCGTTTGTGGAGGGTCCGAGTATAAAATTTTGGTTTCATTCGGTTCCTTTATGAATCGCCTCCTGCTTCTATTGTTGGTATGTCACAGATTCCTGTTGAGCTTGTGCAAACTCGATCTCAATGTTTGAATATGTTGTGCTCTCTCCTAATCTAAATTAGTAGTCTTGATCATCTCATTCGACATTGCCTCCACGGTGGCTGGTATAGCATCAATCTAAGACTCCAAAGCGGCCATTCGAGCCCTTTCAATAAGAGTCATATGATACATTCCGGCACTATGCCTCTAAGACATCGACCCTATTGATCTGGCGGGTACATAATAAAAAACAACTCAAACTCGGAATCCATAAAATGGAAGCTCTAAATCAATGCCATACAAGTTTATAGGCATAACTTGAATATAAAATAAGTACAGATAATCATCACGGGAATACACTTTTTGACAAAACAATTCTTGCTCCCAAGATGACTAACCGCAAGGCAAACCTACTTCATTTGATGAAATAATGAAGGTTCAATTGAGTTTGACAGAATTAATTCAATTCCATCTATTCCAAGCGAAAAGTGAAATGATTCGAATAAGGTAGTAAGGAAGATATCTACTTCAAATGGATAGGGGTTTTATTTAATTTGGAAAAACCACAACTATTTCAATCGAATAGCATGGAAAAATGATTGGATAATTGAATCTTAGCAATGCTTACTCCATGCAAAGGGTTCAGAAGAAATCTTAGAGATTTGAACTTAGAAATCAATATTAAGTCCCATTTCTAACTGAAATCACTTTGTCCTAGGTGGAAATTCCATCTAAGTCCGAAGAATCTTAACCTGTGTAGCCTGTTGTAAGTGTCCTTCCTATAGCCGGGCTCCGATACCACTTCTGTCATGCCCCCAACATCGGGTAGGATGAGGAAGCGATGCGGCAGTACAATCACTCGAGATATACAACCAAAAATAAAATAGTAGATAGCGGAAGCAAAATAAATAGCTGAAATAACTCGTGGTGAAACTCGGCCCGATGTAACGAGTCTCACAATGAATGACAATAACTATCTCAAACCATGATTGAATAAAAAAGATGAGGAAAATATTTATGCAAAAGGGACAAGGTTCTTATTATTACAGAAGACATAACATTTTAGTACTATTACAACATCACTCTCGACAGTGGAAAAGATGATAAATCTATTACAAGATTCATAAAGTCTTTGACGAAGTCACTCGGTTCCTTGTTTGGTCTTGCCTTCCACATTCTGTTCTTCATCTGATTTAACAATCAAAACGGTGGGGTGAGACAAAAGGTCTCAGTGAGTGGGTTTCCGTGTGCAAGTGTGGCTTTCTTTCTTTATAAAAATGTTTATGTGATGGCATGCCTCGATATTTAAGAAATAGTGCAATATGGTAGAGATATTAATTTAGAAATATCAAGGTATTTTGTGCATTAATCTTTGACATCATATCCATCCTCGCAGATAATAAATAGTTTACAATGAATCAATTAGTCATTCAATACACTTTAGCTTCGGAACATGCCGATTTGGACTTGGAACCTAAATTCTCCTTGTGACTCCCAACAATTTAGGCTGTCGCCCAGCATTTGGACCGTCGCCCTAGTAAATTGGCCAATAAGACCAATCATCTTATATATGATTTGGGTAGGACGTGTCCTGATCGTGGGTCTTTCTCCCGGATTGTGTCATAATCGCGATTATATCACCTTCTACTAGCCAGGTACCTCAGAACACTCTGTTCCTCAGTTATGGGAATAGGCAACAACAGCAGCCTCATCAAGAACCGCAGCCGCTCTGCTCGATACAGGATTTGGTCTAACTGGCCCGACTCGATTTTCAGATTCTAGAGGTGGATCCTACAAGTTCAAGAGGTGGCACTCGGATTGTGAGGAGGTACTCCGCCTCGTATGGGCTCTCAATAGGTGGTCCCCGTCCGAAAACGTGGCACTTTGCCCCATCTAGTTTGATGCGGCCCCCGACCGTGGCAATTTGCTTGTATAACACTTAGTTCCCGAACCAATCACAAGTATCAGATAGACGCAATGCAATGCATGCTCATGCGCATAATATTTAAATCACACAATTAATTATATGACTTGGCATATATTGGTCGTTAGGATTCACGTATTTAAATTATGGCACGAGCATTAAGGATTGGCACTTGAATTAAAACTTATGTAATAAATTAGTATTAATTGATAGCTAACAACTCGGGAGGAGTATGTTTTAGCTGAATTGATATAAAAATCAGTTTAGAAACTGAATTGTTGATTATTACATATTCACCGTGATTTTCTTAAGTTATCATCTCGAGGGCATTAATGTTTTCGAAATAAATTTGGATGACGGTAAAATTTTATGAGATAGTTCATTTATACCTGAAATTTCAGAATTTATAAGTTTCTTCAGAAAATTCAGATTTTATTCCAGAATTCTTATTTCTTTCATTTCAACCCTAAATTTAACGTAAATAACAATTTTAACCCCTTTAATTTTGGATAATAATTTTCGATTGTACTTTATGGGCAGAATATTTATACTTTGAAAATCTTTATTTTTAGTCTATCATGACAAAATAATTTTCTGTACCAGTATTTTTTATAGAACTTATATTTTGGCCCCAAAATTATTTGCAAATTACATTTTTAACCCCTAGACTTTGGAAAACGGATCCCAAATTTTATAAAACTTCATGATTAACAAGTACATACTTATGTAAATTATATTTTCAGTCCAGAAGTATTATTTTTAACTTCATCCCCGAAATTTTTATAAATTTTTTAATTTGATCTTAAATTTTTCAAAAATAGCATTTTTGACCCCTTAGGCCTCGGGAGAGTTCCAATTCTAGTAAAATTTTACGGGAAGTATCTAGGCACTTAACTAAGATTTGTTTTTGGTTCAGAAATATAATTTAAGGTTCACAACGGAAACTTTTTGTGATAATTATGATTTGACCCTAAAATTGTGCGGAAGTTGTATTTTTGACTCCTAGACTTATAATATGATACCCGAGCTTTATAAAATATTACATGAGGAATACTTTTGTACTAATAAATCTTAATTACAGTCAAGAACCGAAAGTTCTCACAAATTTCAATTTGGTCCTTAAATTTTCCATCAACTACATATTAAACAATTTATGGTCGTTTATGTCTCCATTTGCCACAAATAAATTATCTAAACACCATATCACAACCACATAACACATATATAATCATATTCAAGTCATAAGTCCAAAATTTTGGATGATACTTTAACATGCACAAGGATTTTTCTATAATAATCTATTATACCAATAAAATATAAATTTTTGTATGAAAAAAATAATTTATCACCATAAATCAATTTAAACAAATTATCCATCATATAAGTCTTTGAATTTTAGTGAGAGCATGCATAATTTCAAAATTTGGAAGCAATTAAGGATTTTTGAAAGAATTTTACACACCTCAATTTTTTTTTGTTAAGAAAGAGAATCTAAGCTTGATTGCTCGGAAATAGCTTCTACTACTTTCCCCCCTCCTCTTAATTGATGATTAACATGGTTATGATTATGAATACCCTACAACAAGGTATAATGTCTACACTATCCCCTTCCTTCTTCCTCTTCTTCTTCTTCTTTCTTCTTCTCCTTCTCTCTTTTTTTTCCCCTCTTTTCTCCTCTCAATTTTCGGCCCTCAACCCTTTCTCTATCTATTGTACAGATTTTTTTTACATGCAAATAGGAAGGAAGAGTATTTTATAAGTATATATACATAGAGTGGTCAAAAGTGTACACGGTGAATCATCCCACAAACTTTTGAAGGCTGTACAAGTGTCTACAATTTTCTTTTCATAAAGACACATCAAATTTGACCATACTCCTCCCTTTTACTCTTCATGGCAGATTATAATATGTATATTTATATTTTTTTATTTTAATTATAATGTTTATTAGTTTTGGGCTTGTATGTTAAGGTTTAAGTTAAGTTGGGACAATCTTTAGTTTTGGGCTTCAAGTATGATTAAGTATCGATATTAGCTCCATGTATATTTATTCTCATAGTTAAGTATTAAATTGTGAGCTCAATAAGTGAATTAATAATAGTTTTGGAATTAATTAAGTTTATTATTTAAATATATTAAAAGCTCGAAAAACTATGAAATAATAAATTATGATCACACTTAATTTAGTAATAATAATAATGACTATATATGCAATTAATATAATCTTATTAAATTCGAGTTATAATACAATATTTGAAGGAATATAATTTAGGACCGAAAATGTAGGGTTTTACATCCTCCTCTTCTTAAAAGAATTTGGTCCCCAAATTCCTCCTAAAATAATTCTGGGTATAATATATCATCTCCTCCTCGACTTCTCATGTGGTTTCTTCTTCGTGGTCGTGATTCGTCCATATAACATTGACGAGCAGATATTGCTTCTTCCTAAGTTCTTGTACTTGTCGATCAATAATATTTATTGGCTTCTCCTTGTAAGTTAAGTTCTTCATAATTAGAGGAATATCTTTGGTGATTATGTGTGTTGGATCTAGATGATACTTCTTCAATCCTGAAACATGACAACAGTCGTGCATGCATGTGAGGTTAGAAGGCAATTCGAGGCGATAAGCTAACCTAATGATTTTCTCCATGATCTTAAATGGACCGACATATTTTGGGCTAAGTTTTCCTCCCTCACTTGAAATGATTAAGTCTTTTTGTGATGATATTCTAAAAAATATACGATCGTCAGTCTCGAATTATATATCTTTCCTTATATGGTCTGCATGACTCTTTTGTCGATTTTGAGATGTTTAAATTCTTTCTTTGGTTAAACAGACCTTATCTTTACCTTCTTCGATCAAATATACTCTCGGTATTAGTGGTCAAGTCTTGCGTTCCACTGATTGTTAATTTCCCGATGAATTGGGGATTTGCATTTTCTCCCATAGAGAGTTTCATAGGGTGCCATTTCAACATAACTTGATAACTGTTGTATGCTAATTTGGCCAAGGGTAGGTGATTCTCCCAGTTACCCTAAAAGTCGAACGTGTAAGCGCTTAACATATTCTCAAGGTATCTATCGTTCTCTCATATTGTCCATCGATCTGTGCATATGCAGTTGTCCTGAACTCTATAAAGTTCCCAATTCCTTATGGAAAACTTACTAAAAACGTGAGATTAATCTAGGATCTCGATCGAATACAATATCAATTGGAACTCTGTATAGTCAGACTATCTCTTTGAGGTACGTTCGGGTAGTTTCTATACATTGACGTCCTTCTTGACTGGAGACTTCGTTAGCCTATATACAAAGATATAAGTCATATTGTGTTTTCTATAGACGTTGGCAACTCCTTGACAAAATCCAAAATTATCCGTCCTCTTTTCCATTTAGGCATATCTAATTGTTGTAAAATTCTAGTTTACACCAATGCTGGTCATGGATTTACTTTCTTAAAGTGATTTGAATCGATCAGAACACAAAAGGATTTCTATATTTACTATGTTTATAGAGTTTAAGTACTTTGCTAATAGGAAGTTCAAGAATCATTGAAATGATTAAATTTGGGCAAAATTCATATCATGGTAAAGCATAAAATGTCCGGGAATGTGAAATGGGTTATATGATAACAAGATCATAACTGAATCGCATATCAAGATTGTCATGTTAATACTTTGGAGAATAATTAAAGGGTTAAATTTCAATAGTGGATAATCAAGAAGACATTAAGGAAGACGAGTAACATTATGACATGTAAGTGAAGTTGGGGTGTAAGGCACAATAACCAGCTTCTCAAGTATAAACCAACATGTAACTTAGTATTGCATAGAAGTTTAGCAACACTATGGAAAGGACGATGATAATGAAGGATAATACAAGTAGTCAAACGCAATTGGACTATAGCAGAACCACAGGTTTAAATGAGTTGAATTTTCAAAAGACAAGAATCTTGTAAATAAAAAGGGAACGGAAATTTCAAAATGAGTATGAAAAATTAGGTTATGGAAGACAACATGCAAGATTTATTAAAGAAGCTAGTCACTATAGTTATGTATGTTGGGATCCGGTGATAAAATCATGATACGCAGTGGAAAATAAATCGGTCCAACCGGATAAAACCAACACCCTAAAATGAATCGATCAATCATCGTATAAACGAATATAAAATGACGAAGATAAAATTAAGAGATCATATCTTCGTCGACCTTTGATAATATCTTCTTGATTCCGAGCACAATATGAATCCAATCAAACAAGCTTTTGGAAATTCTCGAGCATCGAAAGCACCGTGTCTCTACGTATCACGCATCGAAAGATGATTGGAAAATATTTCTATCAACTTATACTCTAAGTATACGGCTAGAAGTTGATAGAATTAGCTTATAAATAATTTTATAAATACTTTTATATAAATTGTTTTTCTCTCAAAATACACTTAAACTCTAAGTTTAAGAAAAGGAAAAATTTTCTCTCCTTTGCCTTTGATACTCACGGCCAAGCCAATTTGGTGGAATGAAGATGGTGTTATTTTATAATATAAAAACACATCACAACACACATCATGCCAAGAATCAAATAATATAAATTTTACACTATGTATAATTAAAGTCTCCACATAAATAAATCATCAAGACGAAATTGATGATAATACACCATGTGAGGTGAGTGGGGGGGGGGGGCAAGGAGGAGAAAAAGTGGTTGGTTCGTTTCCATCCGTGAAACGAACCATCGTGTATCTAATCTGATAGATAAACCTTGGTACGTTTAAATATTAATACAATTAATTAATTATATTAAATATAATTTCTCTAAGAAATAATATGAATAAATTAGTTACCCAGTAATTTATTTAATTCATGAGACTGATTTCATTTATCAAATAAATTAAATTAGACATCCAATGTCCAATATTAACCAAGAGAGAATAATCTAAATATAATCCATCGTCAATTCTTGTGCCGCGACTCTGTAGGTTCGTCTTAGTTAGCATTGGTAGGATCCAACGAGTGTTAGCACCACTTAGCCAGTCTCATGGCCCACACCGTAACCTAACTAAGAACGAATGATAGGATCATTCCAAAACTATTATGTCGTGAATACCGTATACGTATAAACTCTTCAATCATATATCCCGGTCAAGTATTAGAGTCACGGTAAAGTCAAACCCTATTGTATCTTGACTCTATGTATTTTTTTTAATACAAACCGAGATCACCGAGCTCTCGTGTATCAAATACAACTAGCTCTAACTACTTTGGCCAAAGACTTATGTATTATTTGCCATTAACCGCATAGGACATTTTCCCGCTCTCTAATAGAAGAAAGAATCCTTTCTTGATATTCAGTAGAGACTGCTACTTGCCCACTAAGTTGCATTTCGAGGTTGACCCCACCAACCGGCGATTGGATCGAGCTACTCTAATGACTAACTTAATATCACAAGCACATCTCCTACTGAAACGTCAAGTCAAAGGTCCACGTATACCTATCACAACCTTTCAATTCAGTCATTGACATTCCGTGGGTGATATCCATGTGACTGAATCGAGTTGAGTCGTGTTCGAGTATACTATTCCCATTAATATACCTATAACATGTGCTCCCACTAACCTTTAGTGAATACAGGCATTCTACATATCAAAGTACACGTTATACAAGTCTTGTCTAAACTTACTACCCAATTAAGTTTTATCGACCTGCGAACCAGTTAAGCATTCGAGCCCTAAACACTTCCAGTGCCTATCTCCTTATCTCAATAAGGAGTGGAATATTTGCTCTTCAAATGCAAGGACTATTATTTTATATACCAAATCATAATACCTATGATATACAATAATATAGAAATAATAAATGCCTTATTTAATATAATATTCATAATAACAATACAATGCTCTCACTCTCTCTTTCTCTGAGTGGCATTCGAGGGCATAATCCTAACAATCTCTCACTTGCAATCAATGCCACAAACTGTGGTATCTAATACCCATACCCTCCAAATGTCTCTCTAAGACCTTCTGAGATAGTGGCTTGGTAAGCGGATCAACAACGTTATTTTCCGTGTCTACTCTCTGCAGTATAACATTCCCTTGATGAACCATTTCTCTAACAAAATAATATTTTCTCGCAATATGTTTGGTGTTGTGGTGATCCCTAGGCTCCTTAGCCTGTGCAACAGCTCCGTCGTTGTCACAAAACGGCGTCACGGGCTTCTTTGCGTTAGGAACCACTTGAAGTTCCTCAATGAACTTCTTAACCCAAAAAGCTTCTTTAGCAGCCTCCATGGCTGCCCGATATTCGTCTTGACATATAGAGATTGTAGTCGAGCTTTGGTTGGCACTGCTCCAAGAGACTGCCCCACCATTTAGAGTAAAGATATACCCTGATGTGGACATCTGAGCATCCATGTCCCCCGAAAAATCTGAGTCTATAACCCATTACTCTAAGTTCTCCACCGCCGTATGTAAGAACCAAGTCTTTAGTTTTCTTCAGGTACTTAAGAATGTTCTTCACAGCAGTCCAATGTTCTTGCCCTGGATTTGACTGAAACAGACTTACTACGCTCACAGCACAGATAATGTCCGGTCTAGTGCAAATCATAGCATACATGAGGGTACCAACTGCCGAAGCATAAGGTACCTTGCTCATTTCCTTTATGTCTTCCTCACTTTGAGGACACATCTCTAAGGAAAGTTTTGCACCATGTTGCATAGGTAGGAACCCTCTTTTAGAATCTTCTATCCTAAATCATTTAAGGATTTTTTCTATATAGAGGACTTGGTAAAGACCTAACATTCTTTTCGCTCTATCCCGGTAGAGGCGAATACCCAGAATATAGGTAGCTTCTCTGAAGTCTTTTATTGAGAACTCTTTAGAAATCCAAGCTTTCACAGAACTGAGCATTCCGACGTCGTTTCCTAGAAGTAGAAAGTCATCCACTAACCTTATTGGAAAAACTCAAAAGAAAAGGGAATTATATAGATAATCAAAAGTAAATCCGTCAAAACTTAGGTTTCATCAAAATCCTAGAACAGGGTTTTAGCCTGACATGCTAAAAGATAAAAATACAGAATTAATGAATGAAAGCATGAAAATCAAACGCAGATGAAGAGCTTGGATTCCTCCGTTCTTCTGGCTTCCACCCTCTACTCTTGGTGTCTTCTGCTTCTCTCTTCCGCGATAGTCTTCCACGATAATCCCGTGATAATCCTCAATTCCCAGCTGATAAACCCTTATTTATAATCCTCTTTTGCCTCAAAAACACGTCCGTGTCATTAGGTCAAGAACAGGCTCCAAAACGGCCCAGAAACGCGGCACTTTCTGTCAAAACCGCCCCGTGGGCCGCGGCTCAGTTAATCTGTGCCGCGGCTCACGGCACTCCGATAAAAACCAGGGCGCTATAATTTTCCTCTGGGCCGCGGCTCAGAGTACAGTTTACTCTGGGGGTCGCTGGTCACCTGCGTGTGCCGCGGCCCGCTTGCCTTGTGCCACGGCCCCAGGCCAAAATTCACCGTTTTCGTCCGTTTTTCATCGTTTCGGCTTTCGGACCCCAATTTCCTGCAAAACATACAATAATAGGGCATTAAAGGCTCATTTATGCAAATTTACTCATGAAAAGAATACAGAATAATGATAAATAAGCGTATAAAAATACGCCTAACAAATACCCCCAAACTTGAGCCTTTGCTTGGCCTCATGTAAAAATAATCAATATCAACAAAAGAATATCGTGAATAATCGTGCAACTCATAGTGCTCAACCTAATCAATACTATCCTGAAAATCTCAAAGAATAGTACAAGTATCGTAATAGTGAGTCACATCCAGGACACTGATTCCACAAAGTAGCCAACTTCAGTCCTAATCACTCGTTCATGAAGAAAATCAAGCTCAAAGATTAACAAGCGTGAATTCAATCGACCGTCAATATGAAAGGTTAAAATAAACAAGCTAACTCGCCCGGTTCCACAGTCTAGTGGCAAAAATTTCAAGAGTTTCATAAGAAATAACCCTCGAATAGTATTCCCTTATATATGCTCGATAAGATGATTCGAGTTGACCACTAGGTTCGGATCTCGGGATGTTTCATCGCGACAATCCTAGGGTGGAATTCCATTCTCATGTGTTGGGGAACCGTTTGACGTACAAGACACTCATGGGGCACATGGATGCTTCTAGTTACTAAGTTCCCCTCCACAGCGGAGAAACAACTCGAATAGCTATTCCCCCATGTCCGATTCAAGGTTGTTGTTTTACGCGAGAATAAACAGCGGGTCACGTGAATACCCCCGGTTACTAGGCTCCCCATCATCGGCACATGCAAAATCTCTCGACCACTAGTCTAATCAGGGTTGTCGTTTTACGCGAGAGTAAACAACGGGTCACGCGAATACCCCCGGTTACTAGACTTCCCATCATAGAACAAATAATATCTCGACTTTTGGTAAAAACTGTCCGACTCTAAACTCAATTTAGGTGCCAACATGACTTATGTTACTGGACGACTAGCTAACCGAAAAATGTAACCAAACGTATCGACGGCGATTTGAAAACACGTATGTCTCCTATCTTATCCGCTAAGATCTCTACAAAAACGAAAAAATTTTGGACCTAAATGAAGACTTAACAGAAATAGATATCGCTGACCACAACTCACTAAAACTCAACCGTTTCTTCGGAGAGAAATCAGTATTGTAACATCAGTTTCACGCAAAAAGGAGCACGAAAAATTCACGAATAAGAGTAAAATCATGACAAGCAAGGCTAGCAACAAAAAGATAACTAAAAATAACAAAAGTGCAAACGACTAAGTACAGCAATAAATGTAGTGACAGAAAGTAAACCCTCCCCCAAACTTAGGACGTACATTGACCTCAATGGACAAAATATAATATGCAATAATAGAAGAAGGTCAAGTACTCCCATACAGTCAGCTCACGAACTGGTGCCGGCGTCGTCCGGTGAGGAGGGTGGTGTGGCTGGCCGAACAGGTGGAATGAATGGACCGTCTGGGTGCATAATGTGGGTCGTCCATGCAGCAAGGTGCTCCTGGTGGTAGGCATCCCTCGCTGCCAAGCACCTCGTCTCACGCTGGTTGGCCCGGCGGGCCTGCTCTCGCATCTCATCTCGGACGGCAGCGATGATGCTCTCCCTCTCCGTCCGCCTCTCCTCTCTCAGTGCAGCCAAAAGGCTGTCTCGCTCTCCTCATCTCCTCTCTCTCTCCTCATATCCTCTCTCAGCCCGTCGAACATCGCCTGCAAGTGCTCTCTGTCGGGCGGCGGGCTGGACTCCCTCTGCCCCTGCGTCAGAAGAAGAGGCTCGGGGGACTGCTCGTGTGCCTCATCAAGTAAAAATCCTCGCCCCCGAGCGTGTGCTGGCGCTCCTCCCCACTGGTCAAAATGTGAAATGATGCGATGGTCGATCGGGCCCTGGGAGATAACATCGGCTCGTCGTCCGACCACGTCATCCCAGACTGCCGGCACAGAGCGCAGATAAGAGAGGGGTGCTTCAGCCCCGTCTTTTCCCCTCCCTGAATACACTGGAAGATAGATCGGACCAGCAGTGGGGCCACATCGAATCGCAGCCCGGAGGTGATAGCATATAATGTACGGGCTCGAGAGAGAAAAACATATCGGATCTGCGAGGTGGGATCTATACATGCGCAGATGAAGTACAACCAGGCTCGCCCGAACCGACTGAGGCGCGAGCTCTTAAAGTAGAAGGTGGAAGAAGCTGGGGCGCGCCTCTCCCAGTCGGAGTCGAGCTGTGTAAGAGTCTCGAGCAGAGCCTCCTTCGTGAGGCTATCCATAGCTCGCGTATAAGCCGTCTCATCAACCACGGGCAGCTCAAATAACCTCCGAATAGCAGCTACTGAAAAATCCACCGTAATGCCTCGGACTACGACCTGAGTCCGAGTATCTAACTGCTGTAACATCTGCCTCGCCCGAATGTGCTTCAACAAGGCGCTCGCATAAAACTCCTGCACAATAGATATCACCGCCGGCTCGGGAGGTGCAGCAAAACGGGCCCACCCCATCTCGTCCTGGGGGGCTGGGGTGAATCCCCTCTCCGGGATCAGAGGTCGAGGGCGAATCTTCTCGTTGAAGATTTTATGGATCTCCGGGTCAGAAAATTGGTGCGCCTCCGACTCGGCTCGACTATGAAAAGTTTCCCCTCGTGTGGGGGACGACTGAGTCCTGGCCCTTTTGCTGAGCTTTTTGGTTCTAGCCATAGCGAGTTCCTGAAACGTTAAACACCGTAGTTTGGTTACTTAAGCAATAATGAGAACACATTACTCAGCTAAGGATATCCAAATTTTGAATCAAGAATTTAACGAGCTAGCACCGCTGTGAGAGAAAATTGAAATTGAGCATTCTACGTTTAAAATTGTCGTAAAGGTTGGGGTCGCTGTAAATCCAGAAACGAGTTTGTTGCACATAGTTCAAAACATTGACTTAACATTCATCAAAAACTTCATTCAGGCATTTCATCAAACACCTTGAGTGCATCCTTTTAATTGAAGAACAAATATGACTATAACTTCATTAAATCCCCAAAAACAACAACATGACTCATTCATCATGACAAACGACATATTCAATTCATTCATAATAAAAAATAATCATTAAAAATCGATCAAAGCCATCATATCCTCAACTCAACTTGATAGAACTTTTAAAACAAAAGGAAAAATAATCAATCATCAAATGAATAACAAAACTTCACCTTTTAATTCATACAAGGGATTGAGAATTACCTTGAGTAGATTTGTAGTTCGCAAGAGGAAAAGAAGAAGGGAAGAAGTCGGCCGATCGCTTGTGCAAAGGAAAGGGGAAGGAGTTATACCTGGGGTGCCGGCCGAGCTGTGTTATAAATCTACGTGGGCTGTTCAAATTCCGAGTGGTGGGCCGCGGCACAGCTTAAGTGAGCCGCAGCCCAGAGTACAGTTAGCCTGGGTGTGGATGTTATGTCGCCATGTGCCATGGCTCAGAATGCAGGTGCCGCAGATCAGAGTGTTGGTGTGCCGCGGCTCAGCACATATGTGCCGCGGCACAGAGTACAGCATCCTGGGCATATCTGGTGCATCTTGTGTGCCGCGGCTCAAAAGAAACGTGCCGCGGCTCAGCTATCAAGTGTGCCATGGCTCAGTAAGGTTGTGCCGCGGCACAGAGTACAGCAAGTTTAGCCTTCTGGCTCGATTTGTGTGTGCCGCGGCTCACAAGCCTTGTGCTGCGGCTCAGGCATAAATTTTTTCCTTGGGACTTTTTCTGCACAGAGTTTTAAAAGGAACAAGTCAAGAACGAGAGGGATAAGCAAATCAAAGCAAAAATGATGAAAAATAAAAATTCAAAAATGCAAGAAAATACTGAAACACAAAAATCTACTACTAAAACTCGGGTTGCCTCCCGAGAAGCGCTAAGTTTATAGTCTTAAGCCGGACCTATTTGCGAAATCAGTTCGCTTTTTGCAAACTCCATTTGAACTCCGCCCCGTCCATCGAACCGTTAATGTGTGTTTTAAAATTTTGACCATTGGTCCTTAACGATCCGATTTTTGGTTTGGACACCCAATGTTGTTTGTGAAAAGGTTTTGACGAAAACAACTTTCCAAAACACCCATTTTCCAAATGACTAGGCGCCCGTTTGACTTCTGGCTTATTTTCCTCTTTCACGAACGAACTTATGATAGAATGAGACTTGTCCGATTGTGGCTGAACGGATGGCGACATATTCAAATGCCTAATACACGCGACTTGCTCTTTATTAGGCGTTGGGGCAGCTGAAACAGATTCTGACTTTTTCGACCGACGATTCTTCCGGTGTGTGTCTCTCGCAATGGCATCCACACTTTCAATTTTTGAGCTATTCTCAACACCCCCTGGACACGGAAAGGATTTAAATACTTGGAAAGTGACATGCTTTTCTTGAACCCTTAGAGTTAGTTCGCCTTTTTCTACGTCTATGAGAGTTCGGCCGGTCACTAAGAATGGTCTTCCCAAAATAATTGGGATGTCTTGATCCTCCTCCATGTCAAGCACAATGAAATCGGCCGGAAAGATGAACTTATCGACTTTCACTAAGACGTCCTCTATCACTCCCCTCGGATATTTGATGGATCTATCAGCTAATTGTAAGGAGACCGTCGTCGGTTTTGCTTCTCCAATTCCAAGTTTCTTGAAAATAGAAAGAGGCATCAGATTAATGCTCGCCCCGAGATCACATAACGCTCTATCAAAAGTCAGATTTCCCATAGTGCACAGTATATTAAAACTTCCCGGATCCTTCAATTTTGGCGGAAGCTTTTTCTGAAGAATAGCGCTGCACTCCTCCGTCAATGCGACTGTCTCATACTCCACGAGTTTTCTTTTATTTGACAAGATATCCTTCATGAACTTGACATAGCTTGACATTTGTTCCAACGCATCAGCAAATGGAATATTTATATGAAGCTTCTTGAAAACATCGAGAAACTTCGAGAATTGCTTGTCCACCTTTTTCTGTTGTAGTCGCTGCGGAAACGGGACGGGTGGTACATATGACGTCGGATTATCCAGAAACAGTATCGAGGGTCTCAAATTTGGTGATTCCTTAGTCGCTGAATTTTTCTCCTCCTCACCCTCACTTCTCTTTTCGCTCTGCTCAGGCTGCTTGCACAATTTCTTCCCACTTCTCAAACCAATGGCATTGACATTCTCTCTAGGATATGTTTCAGTCGTACTTGGCAAGGTACCTTCTGGGCGGGCTGTTAATACATTTGCTATCTGGCCCAGTTGGACTTCCAAGTTGCGAATGGAGGCAGAATGGTTTTGCAATGTTGCTTCCGTACGGGTCATAAACTGACTCGTATTCGCTGCCAATTTCACAATTGCTTCCTCTAGAGAAACTTTTAGAGCGGGAGAAGGTTGCTATTGGTGTTGAGCGAACGGAGGCTGGTTCGAGTTTTCTCCGTTTCTCCATGAGAAGTTAGGATGATTACGCCATCCCGGATTATACGTGTTGGAGTACGGATTGTTTTGTCGATTCCCGTTATGTAATATCAGGAATTTCTACTACTGATCTTTAATATTATTTCATCCGAGTTATGTTGTACAGCGTGGAATCTGTATAGTATGGATAAAATAATGAAGGACTGAGATGTCAGTATTGGTATAATTGTTGTATTTGGTCGACAATTATATTTAAGAATATTATTGGATTCAGTGTTTGTGTTCAGTGTGTCTTATGTTCATTTTTAGTATGTCGAGACGTTGGACAAGAATAGCTGAAATTGGCTAAGTGTAACATTATTAGCGCACGCTAATAATCATGAGTAGCGCACGCTATCGTGTAGGTTTAGCGCACGCTACGGATATAAGATAGCGCACGCTAATGCTGTCCGATCGGAAGGAATCTACGCATGGACCAGGCCACTTTCGGAGCACGTTCTGATAAGTCAACGGATGTTGTAATGTAGTGTTAGCGCACGCTAATGCATGTTAATTAGCGCACGCTAACTGTATATCGGTCAACAAGAAATCTTGGCTTTATTGGTTGCTTTCGGCATGTGGGGTCACGAGCATCTTCGTGGTAGGTGTAGACTGTAGCAAGTCAACTGGTATTAGCGCACGCTAAATGTAAGGACTTGCGTATGCTAGACAGTGTAAGTTACGTACGCTAATGCATGGGCATTGCATATGTAAGCACATGTACGAAGCCAGACAGTAGCCTCTGGACTGCGATAGCACACACTAACAAAGTCAGTTAGCGCACGCTAAGGCTGTTGCGCACGCTAAACATAAGGTTTAGCGCACGATAGTAATATACTTTATAAAAAGGGACAAAAGGGTGTTATGAAGCATTTCGTCCATTCCTTCCTTGCAACCGAGAGAGAGAGTTTTTAGAGAGAAGTTTGAGGTCCCAAACACTGAGAGATGATAATCTTTAACAAAGATTAATCCGAGGAACATGGATTAAAGTCTTGTTCTTGAAATTATTGATGATTCTTGGAATGAAGTTGATTGTTCTCCTTCATGGTTCGTCTATACAAGGTAATAGTTCTTCACTTTTGGATTTCGTTTGGATTGATTATTGATGTTCTTGAGTTGATGATAATCATATATTCGAGTTGATGAGCATGATAACGAGTTGGATTACCGTACTAAGTTAGTGTGTTATCAATATATGAGTATTGATATGTTTCGTATGGTTTTGGAAGGAATTCAAGAGATATGTTGATGTAATTCCCTTCTTCAATTCGGAATTTTGATGTTTTGTCGTTGGTTACTTCGTATGGTGACGATTATGGTGGTGCTATTATGATTCTTGAAGTTATATGAATTGTATGTCGAAGAACATGATGAATAAGGATTTTTAGATGTTAGAACACATCGGATTTTGTCATTTTATGGATCATGAACGTGAATTCGGATAATTCGTGTTCTTGAAGAACTATTGAATTATATATGTCATGATTGTTATGAATAAGAACTGGAAATTGGAAAGGTTATGGATGACTTTGGAATATGATTATTCATGATAATAACCGGTAAATTGTTCTATGATGTTACCAAATATGAACAAGAAGGGATCTTGTTGATTCGTGTTTAAAGATAAAAGTTGGAATCGAATATGTTATCAAATCCTTAATATCGAGATGAGTTGATCATTGATATGATGGAAGTGTTAAGACGATGCCTGGAATGCATGCCACTGCACAGCATTAGCGCACGCTAAGCTTACTAGCTAGCACACGCTAACGGGAGCAATTTAGCGCACGCTACGTTATGCGTTTAACGTGCGCTAAATACACAGTCAGTGCAGTATTTTCGTATTTTGATTATGAATTCGTGATGGTTTGATTTGGTTTGTTCTGACTGCGTTTATTCGAGGTTTTTGTTGAACTGTTGAGTTCGATTGGTTAGTTTTGTCGGTTGTTGATTGTTATCGGATATGTGTTATTTGATTACTTCGATAGGTTGAGATTATTGATCGGTGATTATAACCGGATGTTGCGGTCGTGTTCGAGTATGTCCATTGTATTACTTTTGATCGGGGCTGAGGAGCTCGTAGACAAAGGCAATGTGTTCGGTAGCAGCTTCGTGGTATCGGTATCGAGGCAAGTTGTTACTTGCTCAGTTATAATGTTAAATAAATGGTTTCAGTTTCATTTCGTTTATAATGCATATAGCAATGATTATATGTTGTCATTCCGATTCCGGGAGTTTAATCATAATGTATATGATTTATTTCGTTTATTGGCATATTCAGGTATTGAGGTTACATTATGGTATAGACGAGGATATGAGTACCTGTAGTCCATGATACGTTTGGATCGCCGAGCATTGCGGATAATCGTCGGTGATGGTTTGATATCAAGATTTCTTCCGAAGGACTCGGGGCAAGTATCTTATATCGATTCAGTTAGTGTTAGTGATTTGATCATGCATATTGTCTTTCATGTTGTCAAACATGAGGTCGTCTTAGTGGATTTGTCATATTGTCGTTCATGTTCTGTTGTTCATGTTGATGAACATATTGATTTGCATATGTGTATGCATAATTGTATTGTTTATGTTGTAAATGATCCAATGGGATCATGAGGATCTATGCTGAGGGCGCTGGATCGAATGTCCACCATGCGTTGGTTCGACGAGATCATCATGGGGATCTATTCTGAGGGCCCTGGATCGTTGGATTACCAGTATTGTGTTGATGGAATCTTGTGAATTCGCATCATTAATTTTATCATGTGTTGTTGTTCATATGTGTATTGTTGGTTATCCACCTTATGCTGATCTGATAGGATCAACAAAGGGATCTATGCTGAGGGCGCTGGATCGTCGGATTTCCATTGAGTATACATGATTGTTATTGTTGTGATCATATTGATGTGGTCATATGAGTATGCATTTGTAGGTCTTGTGTTAGGACCGTGTCCGTATTGCATTGTTCTGATCTCCGATTAGACTGATATGATTGTCGTGGCACTTCATATCTCAAGGTATGTTCCGTATTTCCTTTGGTATTTGTCCTTGATGGACAATCGGTTATCGTCTTGGGATTTGATGATATTATTCGATGGATCGTATTGGTCAGAAATGGTATATTTCCGTATCGTGAGTTGGTTATGATAGTTTGAGAATCTTGAGTATTGTTTGAGGTACAATACAGATATTATGTTCGAGTTTATTAGTCAATCGAGTACAGGATGTGAAATGTGATAATGGTTACTCTGATGAGAATTACTTGAGTAAGCAAAGTTATGGCGGTAAGATTACGTTGGTCGTATTCTTATGTTGTATTCTCATTGGTATGTAATTATTAATGTGATGTGACGGTTATCATTGTTGGATATTATGGTTGACCCCGTCGTGGGATTTCTTATTAGGTTCTTGGAGTATCGAGCTTGCAGCGGTCGTGAAGAGATGAGCTTCCCGGAGGATACTGGCTAGGACATGTTTTGTGTATTGAGTTTCTTGATTGGTTCTTGTATTCCGCTGCTAGAGTATCTTTACGGTTGGTCTTTTTCCGCTGCGTGAGTATTTTGAAATGCTCTTTCAGTATCTGGTAACTGAGGTTACTTTGGAAATCGTTTTCTAAACTTTTGAGTGTCGGTCGTTTGGCCTTGCGATTTCAAATGAGTTTTTACAACGGTTTTTGATAAATGGATTTTATAAGTCTTTGTGCTTTTTAAAGATAGTACCGTCGTTGGCCTCTTGGGCATTTGTTAATGTCTGCGAAAAAATCTTTTAGCCTTGTGGGTTCCATCTCGGGGCCCACGGCGCTGTAATATTTCCAGTTAAATCTGGGGGTGTTACAGAATATGGTATCGGAGCTTAGGTTGAGAAAACCTAGGCATTTGGGTCGGGTTGGGTCGTGTTTTGTCGTGTCATTCGAGTTGTCAATTGACTAATGTTAGAGCCGTGAGTTTTTGTGTTCATTCAGGCTTGTGCGTTATGTGATTTACCAGTATGGTACTGGGGGTTGTCGTAAACTTTTCCAAATGGTGTTAACGAGATTCTCTGGAATGAGATGTATTGTGTTCTTGAGTCGAACTGAGTTTGCAAAATGTGTGTTTTGAAAATATCTGTGTCGAGTATTTTCTTTAGTTTAGACATGTGCCAGTATCACGGGGAATCATCGGCTTCACGATCTGTAAGTATTTGGATTTTGGATTTCATTGAGATTTATTACTGTTCTAAGTTGATACGTTTTGAGATTCAGAAAGATAATATGCGTTATAGATATTATGCTTCACAGTATGAGATGACAGAGTTGGGACAGGATTGATGATCTTGAGACGCCATGATTTTTGGAAATCAATATATCGGTTGAGTTTTGGAACGGAATTGTGTATTCGGGAGAAGGACTATGGATTGTTGAGAAGAATATGTAGTCATGTTAGTTCATTTTGTGATATATGAACTGCTTTTGAGCATTTGAAAATGATACTTTTCAAAATGAATATTTCACGGGTGTTTTACGGGAAATGATTTTTGGGCCGAGACCCAATCGATTTTGAAATAGATTTGTAACTCAGGACTTGGAGTCCGAAAAGAGTTTTCTACTTTTTAAACTTCTTGTAATGCGGAACAAGATATGGGCTGAGACCCTAATGTTTCAATGGAAAACTTTTCTGTTTTCTAAAACTCCCGAGATTTGTAAAACTCTTTATCAATCGTTTATTTATTTTGTTCCTACCTTTTGAGGTTTTGGTTTACTTGTTCAAATGAAACTTCTCGAGTAGTCTTTCGCTGTATTTGATTTGTCGATTATTCAATGTTTTGTCATAGCATATTTGAGGTGATCCAGGATGGATTAATAATTAACGTTGCGAGTCATATGTGAGGAAAAAGGAGTTTTAACAGAATTTTTATATATTGAGATTTTGGAACTCTATCGTGTGGTTTTCCCGATTGAATATCGGTGGATATTGGTGACGAGCTGAACTGATAAACAGGAGTATGGATATGGTCAAGCATTTGCATAAATCCCATTTTATTTAATCGTGTGTATTTGAAAAGAATTTTTATCGAGAACTTGACACGAGCGAGCCGGTGGGTTCGAAAATTGATTTCGTGGTGTTACGAAAATTTATGTTTTGAGTTTTCAAACTCTTGAAATTTTTTTCGAAAATTTGTCTTTTGACAAGACTATGTGATTTCAAACTGGTTTTGAAAATGTGATCGATAACCATACGCATTTGGTGCATAGTACAAAACATAGTGAAGTTGCGAGTGTGACTCACGAACTGGTTATGACATTCCTATGGTACGATGAATAGAGATCTGAACTTTGGTATGGTAGTAGCTCGACTTTACCATAGTGATCTTCGAATGATTTCTTTGTAAGTGCAGATTTGGGGTTTTTGACCTCATGCTGGTTGTTTTGAGTATCGATTGGTCGTTCCCACTCCATGTATAATTTGTATATGTTCGACGGGTTGTGATTGGTTGTTCGTACGCCGAGGGGTATGCTCACCAGTCGGGAATGTTTATTGAGATACACTGTATGTGATTGGTGTGTCATTTTGAGAATGTTATTCTATCGTATATCTGTCTCTGTGGTTCGGTGTTCACCGTGTTGGAGTTTACCGTTTAAAGGTATTCTCGATTATCGTTGACCGTTCGTTGTGTAATATCCGCAATTTTCGATTTTCGGTAAATTTCGTTTTTCGACCGAAGTCCGTTTTGACGACTCGCTCATGACCGTTTCGTCATTTCGAGAATGATTAATTCTGCACTTTTTGTCATCCGAGCTCGTTTCGGTGTCGTTTTGTTGAGTTCCGTGCTTTTTAGCGGTTTTTCCGCACTTGAGTTCGATTCTTGCGAATCTCGTCCGAAACTATTGTTTCGACTTTCTCGTAAGTTCATTTAATGTTATTATTCATGTTGCGAGCTTTGGCTTGGTGTTTCGATCACGTATCGTGATTTTCGGGCATTTTGGGCAATTTTCGTAATTTCCCAAAGTTTGGGATAATTACTTTCCGTTGTCGAATTTCGAGCCTTCGGGTGGTCGGAATCGTGTGTTCTCTTAGTGCTCGGATTCGTCTTTGCGAGTACTTCGTAACCGTATCTTCGATTCGTACTCAGGTTCGGATTTCGGGGTCGTTCGGGCCGTCGGAGTGGGTCCCGGCCGAGTCATGGCCGGGCATCTTGAGGCAGGCCGCCCGCCGAGTAACGTGCGGTAGTGATCGGCGATACGACGTAAGGCCGATTACGCACGTAAGGCCCTGGCCGTAACGCACGTAACGCTCCGGCATTTCCAGGCAGGGAGTTCGGCCATGGCCGGTTACGTACGTAAGCCATGGCCGGTTACGTACGTAACCCAGCCGGCAGTCGGCCTATTTAAGGCCTGGCAGCGTTTTTCTTTAGCCATTTCTCCTTCTTTTTCTTCCCGTACGCGGCTGCGGGTGTGTATATCATGGAGAGATGTTGTTGGACAATAAATCCATGATGTCTTGGAGTTCATATTATCAATCATCCATCCTATAACATCCTCCGATCTACCGAAGCAGGTCAGATTTCCTAGAAATCTAGTTTTGGGGAATTTGGGTGGTTTGGTTGTTTTCGTCCGATTAATCCGTTTTAACTTAGGATTTTGATGGATTGATGATTATTTAGATGTATTATATCATTTCTCTTGTTATTCCATGGTTGGATCATATCGATTCGTTATTTGGGTCGAGTTCTTGACCGACGCCTTGAAGGTGTCCTAGAAATGTCTTAGAGGGGTTTTCGGGCGTTCTACGATTATTCCTCATCGTATGATCATTGATTTATTAATTATATGATGTTAGGGTCGAGTTTCTTACGAAGAAACCGAGTTGAACCCTTCCGTTCGTTGTCGTCTTCCTTTTTGATAGCATCGGGTGTTTCGAAGCTTTCCGGTTGAGCCGTGTTCGTCGGAATACTTGCGTGCCGATTTTGAGGCAAGTACCTTGTACATACAATTCTTGTTTTGTGAATATGATAATTGGTGATCGTCTTTATATGTTTGTTTGATTGTTTGAAACGAGTTTTCAAAAGATTCAATTAGCCTTGTTAAAAGCTCTCTTCCAAAACGCGTGTGATTTGTAATTGTGTGGGTTGTAAGTGACTACGTGGATATTTGGATATGTTTTGGTGTTGATGTTGCGCTTGATAATACGTGTGTACGTATATTATCTCTTTTCGGTGCATTTTGGTTTGATGTGGTGTTTTGCTAAGTGTTTGATGCCTCTGGTTGAATTGTTTGGATATCCTTGGTGTGATATGTTATTTGTGCATGATTGTTTCGCTCACCGCGGGTTGGTTCGACGGGGCCACGGCGGGAATCCAATGGTAGAGCCCTGGATTCACGAGTGGTGAATGTATTTTACTCACCGTGGGTTGGTTCGACGGGGCCACGGCGGGAGTCCAATGGTAGAGCCCTGGATTCACGAGTAAAAACTTCACAGGTTGGTGTATATTTAGTGAATGTATTTTACTCACCGTGGGTTGGTTCAACGGGGCCACGGCGGGAGTCCAATGGTAGAGCCCTGGATTCACGAGTAAAATCTTCACAGGTTGGTGTATATTTAGTGAATGTATTTTACTCACCGTGGGTTGGTTCGACGTGGCCACGGCGGGAGTCCAATGGTAGAGCCCTGGATTCACGGGTAAAACTTCACGAGTTGATACTGATTTCTATGTCCGTCAAGGACACGTGACGTGGGTTTTAACCCTGTGAATTGTTGTCGGTTTTCTATTTCCGAAAATAAAATCTTTGGGCTGTGACCCAGTTGATTTTGGAAAGAGAAGGATTTGATAATCCTAAATTGTTTTCTATTAAAACTCCCGAGGGTATTTTAAACCATTTTGCAAACCGTTCTCGTTATTTGTGATCTTTCGGATTTGGAAAGTTTTACACAAATTCTTGCCTCGGGAGGTATTCATTTCATTGTATTTGAATCTTTGAGGATTCCCAGTTATTGTTATTCTTGGAACTTGAATTATATGGCTCGTATTTGCACTTTGTATTTGCACTAGCAAAACAGTGGAGTTTTGCTAACCCCCGAGTATTCGGGGGGTGGATGTCTATTTTGCATTCGTGTTTTGGAGCATAACACGTGGTCGACAAAGGATGATGAAAGATGAACGATACTAATCACACGAGGATCCGTATGATGTCTTCGGTTTAGTTGTATCTTATTTCCGCTGCAGTATTCTTTTCCCGTTGTACGGGAGTGTGTTGTATTCGACCCCTGCGTGGGCATGTATTGTAACTGAGTTGTATGTTATTATTGAAAGACCAAGTCACCATCGAGTCGCTTTTAGCCTTAAAGGCGATGTTTAGATGTTTGATTTTAGTCACACGGCTGGTAGATCCTCGAGGAGAGGGTCTACGGCGTGTAATATCCCCGAGTGGATTGGGGTGTTACATAAATGGTATCGGAGCTTAGGTTGTGGAAACCTAGGCTGTCGGGTCAGTGGTGTCTATTGAGTTTTTGTCTCGTCGGATTTTGTCTGACTAAGTCGTGTCGCGACGCGTCGTCTGAGTTTGTTAGTCGTGATTAGTATCGTGGGGCGATCATCATCTTCGTGCGACCTGTGGCTGTAAGTCTCCCTTCTTTGTGTGGTGCCTCGTGTGATACGAGCTATTTTTATGATTATTTGTTAAGTGACGGAATCCTCTTATGGATTTTGATTTCTTGATATGTGGTTATTTGACTCTCATATTTCGTTCATATGAGGAGTATTGTTCTAATTTGTGCATGTTGAACTGTATTTCTTTTATCCGCTGCGTGAATTCTTTTGTAATGACTTTCGGTATTTTACCGACTGAGTTTTATTTCGAAAACCGATTTCCTTAATCGAGTTTTTGGAATTACGGCCTTGATCGTTTTGGCGAAATTCTTATGACGGTATTTATTATTTTCTAAATGGCTTCTGTGAGTTTTTGAAATATTACCGTCATCGACCTTTTTGGCGTTTTTGTAAATGGTTTTAGCCTGGTGGGTTCCGGCGCGGGACACACGGCGCTATAATGTTCCGTGTAAGTACCTAAACTTTTTGGGCATTCTAGCCCATTGAATTATTTTTTTGAAAACCTTGAGTATCTTAGAGAATTAAAATTCGAGACGTACTTTTAAAACGAATTATTTTCTTGCGGTGTTTTCAAGGTGCCTTCTAGTGCCGCAATATGTTTCAAAATTATTCCAATTGAGGACCAAAATATTTTGAGATATTTTCAATTATTTTTAGTAATGCAGTTGCTTAGACCCAAGTGTCGAATATTCTGAAAGTTTTCACTAAAAGAAAGGTGTCCTCATTTTTGTTCAGACGCAAGATGATTTTCAAAGTCTCGATAATGGTGTTTGTACTACTTTTTGTAAAATGATACTCAAGATCAACTGTTGTCTCCAAACTGTTTTCAAAAGGTGGTTTTTGTTTTTAAAACCTATCATTTTTGTTTGTGGACCGGAAATGCGTGTATGGTTTTCGAACTTTCGTTACGGTGTTAACCCCGAATTGTGATTGAATTGGTGGCGTTAACGTTGAGTCGTTCGCCACGCATATGTTTTGTTATCCCTCTGTGAGAGGTGTGAACTGGTGGTTACTGTTTATCGCCTCGTGGTGATTTGCGTGTTGTCGCACTAGTGTGAGTTGTTAAAGCTGGGATTTTTGTGCGTTATACACATGGGTGATTATTTCATGATGTTTGTGATTGTGTGCTGGCTATCGTCCGGGATGTTGTAATCGTCGAACGATGTCGTTGTTGTGATTTTTGTATGCGTTGATATGCTATGCTGAGTTGGCATCTCCGGTATGTTGTTTTGCGGTGTTTTGTTCCATTGTATCGAGCATTTGTATTTTCGGTATGCCGAGCCGAGACGTTTCAACCGTGATGTGCCGGGGCATGCACGTGTATATTGTCCTTCTCGTCGGTAACACATTTCAAGTGTGGACTCGAGGGACACCGGATTCAGTTTTGCGAATTGACTACCAAGACTTTCGGAGTTCGCGCTTCAGCGCAGTTATCAGAATCGGCTTTGAGAGGCCTTTGAAGGATGGTTCTGTCGGTTGCTTGTTGTGTTGTCGCCTTGATTTCGTTGTTGTGAGTTTCGGGGACGACACTTCTTTTAGAAGAGGTCGAATATAATACCCGTATTATTTTTGGCTTCTGCATTTCCTCTTTCTCAAGTCTATCAATTCGCTCATGTTCGTTGATACTTTCTGAACTTGTTCTGTATTTCGGTTTCGTCGTTCGAACGAGCTATGATCTTGTTTTGGGTCAATCTGGTTATCGCTGTGACTTTTTCGAGTTCGGTTCGATTCTTGTGAACCTTGTTCGGAAGTGACATCATCTGGTTTTACTAGTTATCTTATTCGAAGTGGATCAGATTTGGAACTTCTATATTTTCGACTCTGTCAACTCATTTATGTTCGTTAACATTTTCTGAGCTTGCCCTATCCCTTGCTTTTATTGATCGAACGAGTGTGGTGTTTCGAAATAACTCGTTTGTCGTTGTGACTTTTCTATTGCCATTCCCTTTCCTGTGGATCTTATATGAATGCACATCCTGTTGTTTTCACCGGATTATATATTGTCTCGAGTCGAGATGTGAACCTTGGAGTTGTTGTTTGAATTTTATTATCCTTCGTATTTCGGACATGATTGTTCGATTTTTGTTGTCTCGATTGTTTGTTTGTTCGGTTTTTGTTCTCGTTTCGTGATTGTTGAGCGTTCAGGCTCCTTCCTAATTCCCTTAAGTTCGGGAAATTTGTCTCGTTTTCGATCTTCCAACCCTTGAGCGATTGGCTCGCATTTTGATTGATGTACCGTTGGGTTGGTCAATCGTATTGATTTTCGCTCGTTGTGTTTTGTGATTGTTCGGATAATTGACTTGACTGTATTATCCATTTGATGACGCTTGTCACTTGTTGGTTCTATTATATCCCTAACGGCGATGTTGTGTTGGTCGTCGTGGAGCGTGTTTTCACACCGTATTTTCCATTGCGTTGTTCGTAACGTTTCGCCGTTGGGCGTTAGTTACGCGTTTCTTGCGTATCTCGTTGAGTTTTCCTGGCAGGATATTGCTTCTCCCTACTTGTTTTAAGTTTCGGGACGAAACTTCTTTTAAGGAGGGTAGAATGTAATATCCGCAATTTTCGATTTTCGGTAATATTCTTTTTTCGACCGAAGTCCGTTTTGACGACTCGTTCATGACCGTTTCGTCATTTCGAGAATGATTAATTCTGCACTTTTTGTCATCCGAGCTCGTTTCGGTGTCGTTTTGTTGAGTTCCGTGCTTTTTAGCGGTTTTTCCGCACTTGAGTTCGATTCTTGCGAATCTCGTCCAAATCGTTGTTTCGACTTTCTCGTAAGTTCATTTAATGTTATTATTCATGTTGCGAGCTTTGGCTTGGTGTTTCGATCACGTATCGTGATTTTCGGGCATTTTGGGCCATTTTCGTAATTTCCCAAAGTTTGGGGTAATTACTTTCCGTTGTCGAATTTCGATCCTTCGGGTGGTCGGAATCGTGTGTTCTCTTAGTGCTCGGATTCGTCTTTGCGAGTACTTCGTAACCGTATCTTTGATTCGTACTCGGAGTTCGGGTTTCGGGGTCGTTCGGGCCGTCGGAGTGGGTCCCGAGGAGTCATGGCGGGCATCTTTGGGGCCAGGCCACCGGCCGAGTAACGCGGTAGTGATCGGCGATTACGACGTAAGGCCGATTACGCACGTAAGGCCTGGCCGGTAACGCACGTAACGCCCGGCATTTCAGGCAGGAGTTCGCCATGGCGATTACGTCGTAAGCCATGGCGATTACGTACGTAACCCGTGATCGGCCTATTTAAGGCACAGCGGCGTTTTTCTTCAGCCATTTATCCTTCTTTTTCTTCCCGTACTCGGCTGTGGTTGTGTATATCATGGAGAGATGTTGTTGGACAATAAATCCATGAAGTCTTGGAGTTCATATCATCAATCATCCATCCTATAACATCCTCCGATCTACCGAATCAGGTCAGATTTCCTAGAAATCTAGTTTTGGGGAATTTGGGTGTTTTGGTTGTTTTCGTCCGATTAATCCGTTTTAACTTAGGATTTTGATGGATTGATGATTATTTAGATGTATTATATCATTTCTCTTGTTATTCCATGGTTGGATCATATCGATTCGTTTTTGGGTCGAGTTCTTGACCGACGCCTTGAAGGTGTCCGGTAAAATGTCTTAGAGGGGTTTTCGGGCGTTCTACGATTATTCCTCATCGTATGATCATTGATTTATTAATTATATGATGTTAGGGTCGAGTTTCTTACGAAGAAACCGAGTTGAACCCTTCCGTTCGTTGTCGTCTTCCTTTTCGATAGCATCGGGTGTTTCGAAGCTTTCCGGTTGAGCCGTGTTCGTCGGAATACTTGCATGCCGATTTTGAGGCAAGTACCTTGTCCATACAATTCTTGTTTTGTGAATATGATAATTGGTGATCGTCTTTATATGTTTGTTTGATTGTTTGAAACGAGTTTTCAAAAGATTCAATTAGCCTTGTTAAAAGCTCTCTTTCAAAACGCGTGTGATTTGTAATTGTGTGGGTTGTAAGTGACTACGTGGATATTTGGATATGTTTTGGTGTTGATGTTGCGCTTAATAATACGTGTGTACGTATATTATCTCTTTTCGGTGCGTTTTAGTTTGATGTGGTGTTTTGCTAAGTGTTTGATGCCTCTGGTTGAATTGTTTGGATATCCTTGGTGTGATATGTTATTTGTGCATGATTGTTTCGCTCACCGCGGGTTGGTTCGACGGGGCCACGGCGGGAATCCAATGGTAGAGCCCTGGATTCACGAGTGGTGAATGTATTTTACTCACCGTGGGTTGGTTCGACGGGGCCACGGCGGGAGTCCAATGGTAGAGCCCTGGATTCACGAGTAAAAACTTCACAGGTTGGTGTATATTTAGTGAATGTATTTTACTCACCGTGGGTTGGTTCGACGGGGCCACGGCGGGAGTCCAATGGTAGAGCCCTGGATTCACGAGTAAAAGCTTCACAGGTTGGTGTATATTTAGTGAATGTATTTTACTCACCGTGGGTTGGTTCGACGGGGCCACGGCGGGAGTCCAATGGTAGAGCCCTGGATTCACGAGTAAAACTTCACGAGTTGATACTGATTTCTATGTCCGTCAAGGACACGTGACGTGGGTTTTAACCCTGTGAATTGTTGTCGGTTTTCTATTTGCGAAAATAAAATCTTTGGGCTGTGACCCAGTTGATTTTGGAAAGAGAAGGATTTGATAATCCTAAATTGTTTTCTATTAAAACTCCCGAGGGTATTTTAAACCATTTTGCAAATCGTTCTCGTTATTTGTGATCTTTCGGATTTGGAAAGTTTTACTCAAACTCTTGCCTCGGGAGGTATTCATTTCATTGTATTTGAATCTTTGAGGATTCCCGGTTATTGTTATTCTTGGAACTTGAATTATATGGCTCGTATTTGCACTTTGTATTTGCACTAGCAAAACAGTGGAGTTTTGCTAACCCCCGAGTATTCGGGGGGTGGATGTCTATTTTTGCATTCAGGTTTTGGAGCATAACACAGGGTCAGTACGAAGGATGATGAAAGATGAACGATACTAATCACACGAGGATCCGTATGATGTCTTCGGTTTAGTTGTATCTTATTTCCGCTGCAGTATTCTTTTCCCGTTGTACGGGAGTGTGTTGTATTCGACCCCTGCGTGGGCATGTATTGTAATTGAGTTGTATGTTATTATTGAAAGACCAAGTCGGTCTACTGAGTCGTTTTAGCCTTAAAGGCGATGTTTAGATGTTTGATTTTAGCTGTCAGCCTGGTAGATCCTCGAGGAGAGGGTCTACGGCGTGTAATATCCCTGAGTGGATTGGGGGTGTTACACGTTGGTCATATTGGAGTTTATCATGTCGATGATATTCTCGATTATGTTTTGACCTCTGGTTGGTCATATGGGAATTTATCATGTTGATGATAAATTCGGTTGATTTATTAGTTGATCATTTTTGGTGATCATCTGAGTGTTCAGATTTGTGTTGGTGTTTCGGGATTCGTGGCCGCTGCTTTGGGCGGTTGTTTGGCATATGTATTGTGTATTATTTGTCTTATCGGAATTGGAACTTGATCATGCGATCAGGCAAACAGGATTTGTCACGGATAGATTATTTCATCTGATGATGATATAATTTTGTTGAGACTCAAGAAACTTGTGATTGTAAGCATATCGGGACTGTACAGTGAGATCGCTTGCTGGTATCTCCGGAGATCGTCGACCTGCGTATTTGTAAGTGTACTCTATTGGTTATTCAGTAATGATGATGATTGATCGTTGTTGTGATGGCTTTGAATATTTGGTTGAACGGTATGTTTGTTTGGTTTTATGACGGATTACAAGTTTCGAGGCCGAAACTTATTTTAAGTGGTGTAGTATGTAATATCCGGAATTTCTACTACTGATGTTTAATATTATTTTATCCATGTTATGTTGTACCGCGTGGAATCTGTACAGTATGGATAAAATAATGAAGGACTGAGATGTCAGTATTGGTATAATTGTTGTATTTGGTCGACAATTGTATTTAAGAATATTATTGGATTCAGTGTTTGTGTTCAGTGTGTCTTATGTCGAGAGATTGGACAAGTATAGCTGAAATTGGCTAAGTGTAACAACATTATCAGCGCACGCTAATAATCATGAGTAGCGCACGCTATCGTGCAGGTTTAGCGCACGCTACGGATATAAGATAACGCACGCTAATGCAGTCCGATCGGAAGGAATCTACGCGTGGACCAGGCCACTTTCGGCGCACGTTCTGATAAGTCAACGGATGTTGTAATGTAGTGTTAGCGCACGCTAATGCATGTTGATTAGCGCACGCTAACTGTATATCGGTCAACAGGAAATCTTGGCTTTATTGGTTGCTTTCGGCATGTGGGGTCACGAGCATCTTCGTGGTAGGTGTAGACTGTAGCAAGTCAACTGGTATTAGCGCACGCTAAATGTAAGGACTTGCGTACGCTAGACAGTGTAAGTTACGTATTCTAATGCATGGGCATTACGTACGTAAGCACATGTACGAAGCCAGACAGTAGCCTCTGGACTGCGATAGCGCACGCTAACAAAGTCAGTTAGCGCACGCTAAGGCTGTTGTGCACGCTAAACATAAGGTTTAGAGCACGATAGTAATATACTTTATAAAAAGGGACAGAAGGGTGTTATGAAGCATTTCGTCCATTCCTTCCTTGCAACCGAGAGAGAGTTTTTAGAGAGAAGTTTGAGGTCCCAAACACTGAGAGATGATAATCTTTAACAAAGATTAATCTGAGGAACATGGATTAAAGTCTTGTTCTTGAAATTATTGATGATTCTTGGAATTAAGTTGATTGTTCTCCTTCATGGTTCGTCTATACAAGGTAATAGGTCTTCACTTTTGGATTTCGTTTGGATTGATTATTGATGTTCTTGAGTTGATGATAATCATATATTCGAGTTGATGAGCATGATAACGAGTTGGATTACCGTACTAAGTTAGTGTGTTATCAATATATGAGTATTGATATGTTTTGTATGGTTTTGGAAGGAATTCAAGAGATATGTTGATGTAATTCCCTTCTTCAATTCGGATTTTTGATGTTTTGTCGTTGGTTACTTCGTATGGTGACGATTATGGTGGTGCTATTGTGATTCTTGAAGTTATATGAATTGTATGTCTAAGAACATGATGAATAAGGATTTTTAGATGTTATAACACATCGGATTTTGTCATTTTATGGATCATGAACGTGAATTCGGATAATTCGTGTTCCTGAAGAACTATTGAATTATATATGTCATGATTGTTATGAATAAGAACTGGAAATTGGAAAGGTAATGGATGACTTTGGAATATGATTATTCATGATAATAACCGGTAAATTGTTCTATGAAGTTACCAAATATGAACAAGAAGGAATCTTGTTGATTCGTGTTTAAAGATAAAAGTTGGAATCGAATATGTTATGAAATCCTTAATATCGAGATGAGTTGATCATTGATATGATGGAAGTGTTAAGACGATGCCTGGAATGCATGCCACTGCACAGCATTAGCGCACGCTAAGCTTACTAGCTAGCGCACGCTAACGGGAGCAATTTAGCGCACGCTACGTTATGCGTTTAACGTGCACTAAATACACAGTCAGTGCAGTATTTTCGTATTTTGATTATGAATTCGTGATTGTTTGATTTGGCTTGTTCTGACTGCGTTTATTCGAGGTTTTTGTTGAACTGTTGAGTTCGATTGGTTAGTTTTTTCGGTTGTTGATTGTTATCGGATATGTGTTATTTGATTACTTCGATAGGTTGAGATTATTGATCGGTGATTATAACCGGATGTTGCGGTCGTGTTCGAGTATGTCCATTGTATTGCTTTTGATCGGGGATGAGGAGCTCGTATACAAAGGCAATGTGTTCGGTAGCAGCTTCGTGGTATCGGTATCTAGGCAAGTTGTTACTTGCTCAGTTATAATGTTAAATGAATGGTTTCAGTTTCATTTCGTTTATAATGCATATAGCAATGATTATATGTTGTCATTCTGATTCCGGGAGTTTAATCATAATGAATATGATTTATTTCGTTTATTGGCATATTCGGGTATTGAGGTTACATTATGGTATAGACGAGGATATGAGTACCTGTAGTCCATGATACGTTTGGATCGCCGAGCATTGCGGATAATCGTCGGTGATGGTTTGATATCAAGATTTCTTCCGAAGAACTCGGGGCAAGTATCTTATATCGATTCAGTTAGTGTTAGTGATTTGATCATGCATATTGTCTTTGATGTTGTCAAACATGAGGTCGTCTTAGTGGATTTGTCATATTGTCGTTCATGTTCTGTTGTTCATGTTGATGAACATATTGATTTGCATATGTGTATGCATAATTGTATTTTTTATGTTGTAAATGATCCGATGGGATCATGAGGATCTATGCTAAGGGCGCTGGATCGAATGTCCACCATGCGTTGGTTCGACGGGATCATCATGGGATCTATGCTGAGGGCGCTGGATCGTTGGACAGGTTTTCCACCATGCGTTGGTTCGACGGGATCATCATGGGGATCTATGCTGAGGGCGCTGGATCGTTGGATTACCAGTATTGTGTTGATGGAATCTTGTGAATTCGCATCATTGATTTTATCATGTGTTGTTTTTCATATTTGTATTGTTGGTTATCCACCTTATGCTGATCTGATAGGATCAACAAAGGGATCTATGCTGAGGGCGCTGGATCGTCGGATTTCCATTGAGTATACATGATTGTTATTGTTGTTATCATATTGACGTGGTCATATGAGTATACATTTGTAGGTCTTGTGTTAGGACCGTGTCCGTATTGCATTGTTCTGATCTCGAATTAGACTGATATGATTGTCGTGGCACTTCATATCTCAAGGTATGTTCCGTATTTCCTTTGGTATTTGTCCTTGATGGACAATCGGTTATCGTCTTGGGATTTGATGATATTATTTGATGGATCGTATTGGTCAGAAATGGTATATTTCCGTATCGTGAGTTGGTTATGATAGTTTGAGAATCTTGAGTATTGTTTGAGGTACAATATAGATATTATGTTCGAGTTTATTCGTCAATCGAGTACAGGATGTGAAATGTGATAATGGTTATTCTGTTGAGAATTACTTGAGTAAGCAAAGTTATGGTGGTAAGATTACGTTGGTCGTATTCTTATGTTGTATTCTCATTGGTATGTAATTATTAATGTGATGTGACGGTTATCATTGTTGGATATTATGGCTGACCCCGTCGTGGTATTTCTTTTTAGGTTCTTGGAGTATCGAGCTTGTAGCGGTCGTGAAGAGATGAGCTTCCCGGAGGATACTGGCTAGGACATGTTTTGTGTATTGAGTTTCTTGATTAGTTCTCGTATTCCGCTGCTAGAGTATCTTTATGGTTGGTCTTTTTCCGCTGCGTGAGTATTTTGAAATGCTCTTTCAGTATCTGGTAACTGAGGTTACTTTGGAAACCGTTTTCTAAACTTTTGAGTGTCGGCCGTTTGGCCTTGCGATTTCAAATGAGTTTTTACAACGGTTTTTGATAAATGGATTTTATAAGTCTTTGTGCATTTTAAAGATAGTACCGTCGTTGGTCTCTTGGGCATTTGTTAATGTCTGCGAAAAATTCTTTTGGCCTTGTGGGTTGCATCTCGGGGCCCACAACACTGTAATATTTCCGGTTAAATCTGAGGGTGTTACACAATTGGGGGCTGCTCGAAAGGGTTTCCGACTTGGCACTCTGCGCTATGGTGAGATCCGTTACACCAATTACAAGATTCAATGGTAACGGGGGAAGGAGCATGCGAAAATGCCTGAAGTTGCTGAGTTAATGCTGCGACTTGGGCCGACAATGTAGAGATCGGATCATTATTCGAGATTTCCATGACTCGCTTCGGATTTACTCGTTCGGACGGCCATTGATAAGCATTTGCGGCCATAGCTTCCAACAAAGAGTGTGCCTCGGCCATAGTTTTTCCCATTAAGGCTCCTCCAGCGGCCACATCGATGAGAGTGCGTGTAGAAGCACTCCATCCATTGTAAAATGTTTGTATTTGGAGCCAATCCGGTAGGCCGTGGTGTGGGCATCTCCGTAACAAATCTTTGTACCGCTCCCAAGCTTCGTGAAGTGACTCCATATTGAATTGCCCAAAGCTAGTGATCTCGTTCCGTAACCTTGCCATCTTCGAAGGTGGGAAGAATTTAGCAAGGAAGGCTTGCGCTAATTCCGCCCATGTCGTGATAGAGCCCGGTGGTAAAGAATTTAACCAAAATTTGGCCTTGTCCCTCAAATAGAAATGGAAAAGCTGTAGACGGATGGCATCATCAGTGACACCGTTGTTTTTAAAAGTGTCGCAAATCTCGAGAAAAGATGCAATGTGTGCATTGGGGTCATCATTCGGTAATCCACAGAACTGGCTCGCTTGCACCATCTGAATAATTGCAGGCTTGATTTTAAAATTGTTCGCCTGTATGGTGGGACGCCGAATCCCCGAAAAGTTCGCGTTGATTTGCGGCATAGCATAATCGCGGAGTGCTAATGCCGGTTGAGCTTGCACCATGGGGTTTTCTGCTTCGTGATTTCCCGTGTTATCTGCCATAGTGACTTTGTTGGGAATAGTGCCCTAGGACATTCGATGTGCCTAGATTTGTAATTATCACATTTAAATAAAGTTATTTGATATCATTTATTTCTCGTTGATTATTATAATGTGTGCATGTTTTAATATTATAATAATCGAATAATAGTTATTCACGAATAATAAGATTATTCAAATGTCCCTGGTAAAATCGCGTTGAGTAGAGACTCAAGTGATTAATATACTAGTATAAGTTTGATTGATAATCATCGGATGATTATGCGTATGGTACGGATCAATCTTATGGGTATTGGTTGGAGAACTAATCTCGACCGACCCGCATTGAGATCACTGCTTGGAAATGTCATAAGTGATTCTCAATACTGTATGTCAATAAATCCTTGAACATGAGATTATCATAGAGTCCAACATGATATCTGCTATGCCTTGACGTAATCCTACGTCATCTGAAACATGGTGATCATAAAGGTTAGCGATCGGGATTAGTGGGAGTCATTTAGAGGGCAATGAATAATCTATATGGGGATTTGTCCCTCTCTTAAGTGAGAGAGATATCATTGGGCCCTCGATAAGTAGGATCAAGGAAATGCATGGCCATGCTCAAATGAAGAGTCATTTGATTCAATCGATCTACTTAAGATCGAGAAAGCATTTGAACATAAATAAGTATGACAGACTCCATGACTTAGTTCAAATATGATATCGCGTGACAAAGGGATTTGACACGTTAAAAGGTTTAATGGACTATTAACTTATATTATTTGGGTAATCATAATGTCTTGCTAGAGGCCGCTTATGATTTATTATTTAATAAGGTATTAAATAATTGCCAACATAATATAAGCCTTTTGGGTCACACATACGACAATTATAGACAAGTAGGAATAAATATCAACTGGGAATAATAAATATAATATTGGATATTATATTTATAAGGAGATTAAATAATAAGTAATATATATAATATTGGATATTATATATATTGTATTATTTAATAAGTTGAGGGGCAACTAAGCAAATACTAGATTATTGAATCTAGGGTTTACTTAGTATATATATATTAAGGTCTTGGACAAGGAGTGGTTATGAGAATACAAGACCTAAAAATCGGCCCTTCAAGGAGAAGAAAAATCGGCCATCTACATCATATTGTAGGAGAACGGAGTCGGTCGTCTCTCTTCCCTTAGTTGATCTTGATCAATAGTACAATCCTTCTAGTAAGGAATTTGTGTTGTACTATTTATCAATATTATTCGTAAGGATCTAGCAATCCGGCTTGTGGAATTGTTCGTGTGTGGATCACCAAAAGAGGAAGGAGATATTCATCTACTTCTAGTCCGGATCTAGAATTGTTCAATCGGATTAAGGTAATTCGATTAACTCTTTTATTAAACAATTAAATTACTGCATGAGATCCTAAATTGGGTTTTCACATTTATTGTTCCGCTGCGTTTTTACTCCGATTATTTTGTATTCGATACATAGAAAATCCAACAGTGGTATCGGAGACAACTTGCATGTAATTTAATTGTTTATGTAGAACATATTTATGTGTAAATTATGTTCCTGATTATGTTTATAAAATATAGATTTTATAAAATATTTTTTCTGGTTTAATTTGATTAAATCGGATCGTCAAAAATAATTTTCTGGACTGTTTTTCGCAAAAACTGCTCTTAATCGCTCGGAACAAGATGCAGTGTGTCGGGCTAATCTAACAGGTTGGAGTTTTTCTTACCAAGTGGTCTAGCACTTTAATTTGGTAACTTTGTCACGGATGTTTTTATTAAAGGCAGGAAATCTGTTTTAATATTGCAAAAATTTATTCCGCAAGACAAGGGATTCGAACCCAGTCTTTTGCCATGAAATCCGGCGCTTTACCATCTCTACTGAAACTGCTTTTGGTAGTTTCAAAGTAATCCTTTTCTTATAAGCCCTTTTAACATAAAAGTAAATTTGGAAATAATAGTTGCAAAATGTTGCAACCGCAATCACGGTTTCGAACCCGGCAAACCCGTGCCCAGATCGCTACCGGGCACCATCTCGGCAGAGTCCAGTTTTGTTCATGTGATGACTCAAATTTTAATTATTGTCTGATTGTCAGATAAATTGATTATTTAGTATATCACATGCTTTATTAATTATTTGATAATTATTTATGGTATGTGTGTGGTGTATGGCATGACCATAAATTGACCAATGTGATTGGATAATTTAATTTCTTATGGGTTGGTTCTTACGGCCTGCGTGTCGTTTAATTATAATTGGTTTTACGGCCTGCGAGTCGTCTATTTAAATTGTTTATTATTTTACGGCCTGCGTGTCGTTTGTACTTCTTGTAATTTAATTTATTAGTGTAGTATTAAATTTCATTAATGTAATGAAGACAAGAAGGACGAGATAGATGGACTCGAGGAGCAAATTGATCGCGTATGACGTTCCAAGGAGTTGGAAGATCAATGAAGACCATATTTAACCCTTTAGATGACCTTTGTGATTTTCATGTTGGCTCATGAAAATCACGTTAGGATTATGGTCATGCTATACACGGTCCTATTCTTTATTGTCATGTGATGCGATGTATGTTTAAATTTATGCATGTATGTGATGCTATGTATGTTTAGATGTATGTTAGCAAACATAGACATTAACATAGGATAAAAATCCCTCGTTATAATTTTAATGCCGTTCATTTGAAAAACACCTATCAAGACTTCGATCATCATGAGTGGGTCACGCCAAAGCTGGGCACTCGGATTATCTTAGTAAGGTAGGATAGGTAATGGTGATACCTATACGTTTAATGAATTTGGAAATCAAAATAGTTTTGAACCTTAAGGCATAAGATGGGATTATAACATGCTTGGGCATACGATGCCAAATCCCATGACATAATCTAAGAGTTACATATGATGTAATCGATAAAGAGTTATCCACCTAAAGTAGTTCAATTCTAGGCGTCATGCCAAAGCTGAGTTTAGGATTGTGCGAAATGGGATCTTAGCCCACTAAAATTATAAATGTTGTAAATTGAGGGTACTTTGTTTTAGTGGGAGTATTTTTCGAGAAATAAAATAATGTGACTAAATATTTTGCATATTGAATTTTGTAGAATGGCATCAAACAACACATCCACCATTTCATCGCGATCCGTCCTTGAGAAG
This sequence comes from Orobanche coerulescens, assembly GCA_033398695.1. Lineage (NCBI taxonomy): Eukaryota > Viridiplantae > Streptophyta > Magnoliopsida > Lamiales > Orobanchaceae > Orobanche > Orobanche coerulescens. Next base: position 101,404,128 of record CM065813.1, on the reverse strand, counting down.
GACAAGTGAAAGAAAATGGCAACAACTATCTGGATTGGATCCGGAGCACGAGAATAGTTCTCAAGCAAGAAAGAAAGCTGTATGTTCTTGAGGAAGAAATTCCCGATGAGCCACCGACAATGCAAATAAAGCAACAAAAGACAAATGGAAGAAACATTGTGATGATTCCATTGATGTCGGTTGTCTTATGTTAGCCACCATTTGTCCATAACTTGAAGAACTGGAGGAAATGGAAGCTTATGAGCTAAATGCTCACCTCAAGGAAACTTTCTCAAGCATGCTAGGCAAGAGAGGTATGAGACCTTTCAAGCCTTGTATGCTTGCAAGATGGTTGAGGGGACATCTGTCAGTGCTCACGTGCTCAAGATGAAAGGATATATTGATCATCTTGAAAGGCTTGGTTTTCCACTTTCTAAGGAGCACTCCACGGATGTGATCCTAAACTCATTGCCCGAAAGTTTCGGTCAGTTCATTATGAACTATAATATGAATGAGATGGAGAAGTCCATTCTCGAGTGCATGGGATGCTTAAAACGGCCGAAAGAATATTAAGAAGAAACCAAACCATGTGTTGATGGTCAGCAAAGGGAAATCCTTTAAGAACAAAGGCAAGGGCAAGGGTAAGGCAAAAGTTGCCAAATCTAAAGACCCTACTAGGCCGGGTTTCAAGGCTAAAGCTCCCAAAGATGGAAATTGCCATCATTGCAATAAACCAGGACACTGGAAAAGAAATTGCAAGATTTACTTGGAAGAGCTAAAGCGTACCAAGGGCAGTGAGACTGCCACAGGTATATTTGTTATAGAAGTTAACTTATCTACCTCTAACTCCTGGGTATTAGATACTGGATGTGGATCTCACATTTGTACAAATGTGCAGGGGTTGAGAAGCAGTAGAGAACTGAAGAAAGGGGAAGTAGATCTAAGAGTTGGCAATGGAGCAAGAGTTGCTGCACTAGCCGTAGGAACTTATGATCTAGTTTTGCCCAATGGGCTTTTGTTAGTTTTGAACAATTGCTATTATGTTCCTGCTATGAATAGGAATATTATTTCAGTTTCTACATTAGATTGTGAAGGTTACAGTTTTCTTATTAAGAATAAGATCATTCGTATTTTCTTTGATGACTTGCTTTATGGTACTGCAAAGTTATACACTGGCCTTTACAATATTGATCTAGATGAGTCCGACACTTTGGAAGTCTATAACATTGCATCCAAGAAACCTAAGCTCAATGATTCTAATCCGACTTACTTATGGCATTGTCGACTTGGTCACATAAACGAGAAACGCATTTCTAAACTCCATAATGATGGACTTTTAGACTCTTTTGACTATAAATCATATGGGACATGCGAATCTTGTTTATTGGGCAAGATGACGAAGAATCCTTTCACCGGTCATGGAGAAAGGGCTAGTGATCTATTAGGCCTAATACATACGGATGTATGCGGACCTCTTAGCACTCATGCCGAGGCGGATACCAATACTTCATTACATTCACCGATGATTTTAGCCGATATGGATATGTTTATCTTATGAAGTATAAACATGAATCTTTTGAAATGTTCAAAATATTCCGAATGAAGTCTGAGAATCAACTTGGCAAGACAATTAAAGCCCTTCGATCAGATCGAGGTGGGAATACTTGAGCCAAGAATTCGATGATCATCTTAGGAGTTGTGGAATTGTTTCGCAACTTACTCCTCCCGCACACCTCGGCATAACGGAGTGTCCGAGAGGAGGAATCGAACTTTATTAGATATGGTTCGATCCATGATGAGTCGAATGAGCTTCCATTATCATTTTGGGGCCACGCCTTAGAAACAGCAGATTCACCCTTAACCGTGTTCCATCTAAAGCAGTTGAAAAGACACCATTTGAGAAATGGGGTAAAAGACCAAACTTGTCTTTTCTAAAGATGCAGGGTTGCGGTTGCTCGTAAGGCGCCAAGTGTTTGACAACCGGGCGAGATTCGAAAGATGTTTATTTGTGGGATATCCTAAGGAAACTAAAGGATATTACTTTTACAAGCCCGCAGAACAAAGTGTTTGTTGCTCGAAATGTCGTATTCTTAGAAAGGGAATTTATTTCCAAAAGAGACAGTGGGAGAAGAGTAATTCTCGAGGAAACTCGAGAACCACAAGAAGACATCGCTTCACCGATGGAAACCGAACAAGCTCAACAAACGGTTGAAGAGCCCATTCAAAGTACACAAGTCCCACGCAGATCCGATAGGATGCGACATGAACCCGAGAGATATGGTTATCTCGAATGCAGGATGATGATGCATCGCTCATAGATGATGAGCCTAGTACCTATACAGAGCCGCTTCAGACCGTAGTCCGAGGAATGGCTAGAAGCCATGAAGTCCGAGATGCAATCCATGTATGACAATCAAGTTTGGAACTTGATAGATCCACTGAGGGTGTTAAAACCATTGGGTGCAAATGGGTCTATAAAAAGAAGAAAGACATGGATGATAATGCAAGCCTATAAAGCTAGACTAGTGGCAAAAGGTTATATGATTCATGGTGTTGACTATGATGAGACCTTTTCGCCAAGAGTCATGCTTAAATCAATTAGAATTTTATTTGCCATTGCCGCATACTATGATTATGAAATATGGCAAATGGATGTCAAAACAGCATTCCTTAATGGAAACTTACTCGAGGATGTGTATATGACACAACCCGAAGGTTTTGTTCATCCGTAAAATTCTAAAAGGGTTTGCAAGCTTCAAAGATCCATTTATGGGTTGAAGCAGCTTCTCGGAGCTGGAATCTTTGTTTTGATGAAATCACAAAGAGTTTGGGTTCATTCAAAATGAAGATGAACCTTGTGTGTACAAGAAGGTTAGTGGGAGAATAGTTGTTTTCTTAGTCTTATATGTAGATGACATATTACTCATTGGAAATGACATTCCCACCTTGCGCATACCAAGACTTGGTTGGGAAGTTGTTTCTCAATGAAAGACTTAGGAGAAGTCTTACATTCTTGGGATAAAGATCTATAGAGATAGATCAAAGAGATTGATTGGTCCGAGTCAAAGTACATACATTAATAAAATATTGAAGAGGTTCAATATGCAAGACTCCAAGAGAGGACTCTTGCCAATGTCACATGGCATTCATCTCGAGTGAGACTCGAGTCCTAAGACTCCGATGAGCGAGCCCGTATGAGCAAGATACCATACGCCGGCTATTGGATCGATCATGTATGCCATGATTTGTACTCGACTGATGTATCGCTTTGCTCTTAGTATGACAAGTCGATACCAATCGAATCCAGTGAAAGTCATCGACAAAGAGTGAAAACCATCCTAAAGTACTTGAGAAGAACTAAGGATGATTTCCTAGTTTATGGAGGGGTGGGAAACGAGATGGTCAGAAGAGGTTACACCGATGCAAGTTTCGAAACCGACAGAGACGATTTCAAATCGCAAGCTGGTTATGTGTTTGTATTGAATGGAGGTGCCGTGAGTTGGAAGAGTTCCAAGCAAAGCACGGTTGCCGATTCTATTACAGAAGCTGAGTACCTGGCAGCATCGGATGCAGCTAAGGAAGCCGTATGGATCAAGAAGTTCGTTACCGAACTAGGAGTGGTGCCAACCATCCAGGGTCCCATAAGCCTTTATTGTGACAATAATGGTGCTATTGCACAAGCTAAAGAGCCTAGGTCCCATCATAATTCCAAACATATACTCAGAAAATATCACCTAGTCAGAGAGATCGTCGACGAGGAGATATTACAATATGCAAAGTAGCAAAAGAGAATGTTGCAGATCCACTTACCAAGCCTCTCTCACAAGGAAAGCATGTTGAGCATGCTAGAGCGATAGGACTAAAAGTCATGTATGAATGGTCCTAGTGCAAGTGGGAGATTGTTGGGAATAGTGCCCTAGGACATTCGATGTGCCTAGATTTGTAATTATCACATTTAAATAAAGTTATTTGATATCATTTATTTCTCGTTGATTATTATAATGTGTGCATGTTTTAATATTATAATAATCGAATAATAGTTATTCACGAATAATAAGATTATTCAAATGTCTCTGGTAAAATCGCGTTGAGTAGAGACTCAAGTGATTAATATACTAGTATAAGTTTGATTGATAATCATCGGATGATTATGCGTATGGTACGGATCAATCTTATGGGTATTGGTTGGAGAACTAATACTGGACCGACCCGCATTGAGATCACTGCATGGAAATGTCATAAGTGAATCTCAATACAGTATGTCAATAAATCCTTGAACATGAGATTATCATAGAGTCCAACATGATAACTGCTATGCCTTGACGTAATCCAACGTCATCTGAAACATGGTGATCATAAAGGTTAGCGATCGGGATTAGTGGGAGTCATGTAGAGGGCAATGAATAATCAAGATGGGGATTTGTCCCTCTCTTAAGTGAGAGAGATATCTCATTGGGCCTCGATAAGTAGGATCAAGGAAATGCATGGCCATGCTCAAATGAAGAGTCATTTGATTCAATCGCCTACTTAAGATCGAGAAAGCATTTGAACATAAATAAGTATGACAGACTCCATGACTTAGTTCAAATATGATATCGCGTGACAAAGGGATTTGACACGTTAAAAGGTTTAATGGACTATTAACTTATATTATTTGGGTAATCATAATGTCTTGCTAGAGGCCGCTTATGATTTATTATTTAATAAGGTATTAAATAATTGCCAACATAATATAAGCCTTTTGGGTCACACATACGACAATTATAGACAAGTAGGAATAAATATCAACTGGGAATAATAAATATAATATTGGATATTATATTTATAAGGAGATTAAATAATAAGTAATATATATAATATTGGATATTATATATATTGTATTATTTAATAAGTTGAGGGCAACTAAGCAAATACTAGATTATTGAATCTAGGGTTTACTTAGTATATATATATTAAGGTCTTGGACAAGGAGTGGTTATGAGAATACAAGACCTAAAAATCGGCCCTTCAAGGAGAAGAAAAATCGGCCATCTACATCATATTGTAGGAGAACGGAGTCGGTCGTCTCTCTTCCCTTAGTTGATCTTGATCAATAGTACAATCCTTCTAGTAAGGAATTTGTGTTGTACTATTTATCAATATTATTCGTAAGGATCTAGCAATCCGGCTTGTGGAATTGTTCGTGTGTGGATCACCAAAAGAGGAAGGAGATATTCATCTACTTCTAGTCCGGATCTAGAATTGTTCAATCGGATTAAGGTAATTCGATTAACTCTTTTATTAAACAATTAAATTACTGCATGAGATCCTAAATTGGGTTTTCACATTTATTGTTCCGCTGCGTTTTTACTCCGATTATTTTGTATTCGATACATAGAAAATCCAACAGACTTTTGCCGGTAGCTCTCGTTTCTCCTTTTTGTTTCTTCGAAGAGTGCGCTCGAGTTCGGTATCCAAAGGTAGTAGGCCTTCGTAACCGAATTTTCTCATGCACTAACCGAAAAATCCTGAAAGGAAAAACAAATAAATAAAATTACAAGAAAACAATAAAAAAAAGAGTTCAAACTAAGACTAGAAATACTGAAATCGATATTAGTAGAAAAATCAATCCCCGGCAACGGCGCCAAAAACTTGTTGCGATATTTCGTTAAACGCAAGTGCACGTTATCGTAGACAAGTAATAAAGTGATGAGTGAGTATCGTTCCCACGAGGACTAAATTACTAAGTACCGATTTTTATGTATTCTAATTTTATTTGAACAGTCGAAATTTGAGTTGCAATTAATAACTAAATAAAACCAATAAAAGAACTAACAGTAAAAAACGATCGCTTGAAGAAAGAAAATCAAATGATGGATAAGTCTAGGATTCTGAATCCACCGTGGTTTATCCGAATTTACTCTCGATTATCTGAAGTTAATGATTTCCCCAATTTATTGAAGGCGAAGATAGCTAATATAGTCTACCGCCGCTCCCGAGGTCAATAGATTTTTCTAAAGGCGAATAACGCACTCTATCCCTAGGTGAATTAATTCGACAATAGGCAAAAAGCACAAAATCTCCAAAAGGCCACGTAGTTCCTATGAGTATATTCCTATCTCACAAGATAAAACGGTTCTCACCTATAGTTCTTCACCAACTCTCCTCTCCCGATTCGAGTTGCGTAATTAAAACAATCCAATTATTGGCCAGATAATTGAAAGCATTAAAATCGATTGGGAAAACTCAACAGAAAAGGGAATTATATAGATAATCAAAAGTAAATCTATCAAAACTTAGGTTTCATCAAAATCCTAGAACAGGGTTTTATCCTGACATGCTAAAAGATAAAAATACAGAATTAATGAATGAAAGCATGAAAATCAAACGCAGATGAAGAGCTCGGATTCCTCCGTTCTGCTGGCTTCCGCCCTCTGCTCTTGGTGTCTTCTGCTTCTCTCTTCCGCGATAGTCTTCCAAGATAATCCCGTGATAATCCTCAATTCCCAGCTGATAAACCCTTATTTATAATCCTCTTTGGCCTCAAAAACGCGTCCGTGTCATTAGGTCGAGAACAGGCTCCAAAACGGCCTAGAAACGCGGCACTTTCTGTCAAAACCGCCCCGTGGGCCGCGGCTCACTTAATCTGTGCTGCGGCTCACGGCACTCCGATAAAAACCTAGGCGCTATAATTTTCCTCTGGGCCGCGGCTCACTATATCTGTGCCGCGGCTTAGAGTACAGTTTACTCTGGGGGTCGCTGGTCACCTGCGTGTGCCGCGGCCCGCTTGCCTTGTGCCGCGCCCCCATGCCAAAATTTGCCGTTTTCGTCCGTTTTTCATCATTTCGGCTTTCGGACCCCAATTTCCTGCAAAACATAAAATAATAGGGCATTAAAGGCTCATTTATGCAAATTTACTCATGAAAAGAATAAAGAATAATGATAAATAAGCGTATAAAAATACGCCTAACATAATCCTCCAGAAGGAACAATAAAAACATGATTACGACGAGAAACAAGGCCAAAAACATCGGAAATCCCAACAAACTATCGAAGGGAACTCATTGGGACATTTAATCGAACACTCAATGTTCGATAACTCCCAAGAACACTCGAATCACTAATCGAGTTGAACAAACTCGAAATATGGATATACAACACATAGAACACGATTAATAATGTTCAATAACATCAACCGACTCATCAAATTCGGACGAACAACGAAAATCAAGAAGAAATCTCGAAAGTCAACTTTAGGAGATTTTAAGAAATTACCTCGATCCGACAAAGAACAAGGATTTGATGATGTTAACCAACACCAAGAACTCAAGGAAGATGTAAACTTGGAGTTACAAGACCCCAAAATCGCCCTCTAATCGCCCACGAGTCGCCCAGCCGCGGAAAGACGGAGTGAAGGTGAAGAAAATGATGAATTCGGTCAACTCCTGGGTATATAAACCCGCACATGCATTACGTACGTTATACACAAAGGATAACGCACGTTAAAAGTATTACGTATGTAAGACATGAAATATTACGTACGTAAGACATGACTAGAACCTCCTGTCCGAAATAACGAAGACCATTACGTACGTTATGGCAAGAGCTTAACGTACGTAATACGCACAGTTAACGCACGTTAGGGCCAAAACATAGCGTGCGCTATCGATGGCCAGAACTCACTGTCTGAACTGGAATACCCCTTACGTACGTAATGAGAAGGCTTAACGTATGTAAGGATCAAGATGATATCGTATGTTATGCATATAGCATAGCGTACATAAGTCACTTAGCAGTCCTAGAATTGCTAAGTTCAGCTCGTCGAGTACGAGCGCGACGAAACCGCGAAACGACAACAACAACACAAGACGAGGACATGCATACGAAGAGTGCACAGCGACAAACTCAAATGTTAAAAGAAAATATAATTCCGACTACCCGAAGGTTCGGAATAACGACAACGAAAGTAATTACCCCCAAACTTTGGGAAATTACGAAAACGGCCCAAAACGTCTGAAATACACGATACACGATCGAAACACTAAGCCAAAGCTCGCAACACGTATAACAACATTGCATGAACTTACGAGAAACTGGAAACAAAAGTTTTGGATGAGATTCGCAAGAATCGAACTCAAGTGCGGAAAAGTAGCTTAAGAATACGGAACTCAATAAAACGACACGAAAACGAACTCGGATGCCAAAAAGTGCAGAATTAATCATTCTCATAATGACGAAACGGTCACAAGCGTGTCGTCAAAATAGACTATTGCTGAAAAAATAAAATTACTGGAAATCGAAATTGCGGGTATTATATTCTATTCTTCACTTTTTATTGTTCGAATGAGTTGTGGTATTTTTTCGGAATGATCTGATTGTCGTTGTGACTTTTCCAAATCCGGTTCTGTTCCTGTGAATCTTATGTAGAGGAGTATCTTGTCGTTTTTACCAGACCGCATATTATCATTTGATTTTTTGTTGTTCGTTATGATTCAAATATGATTATTCGACTGTTGTCTCAATTGTTATGGTTCGATCGTTTGTTGTCAGATTTTTGTTGACCTCGTACCGTGATTTTTTTTTGGCGTTCGGGTCACTTCGTAATTTCCCTTAAGTCCGGGAAATTAGTTTCGTTTTCGATCTTCCAACCCTTGGGCTATGGAATTTCGTATTTGTTCAGCAATTAGCTCGCATTTTGAGGGATGTACTGTTCGGGTTGGTCAACCATATAGATTTTTGCTCGTTGTGTTTTGTTATCGTTCTGGTGTAGCGAGATGAATAGTAGCAGCTGCGTGCTGCATGTGAGTCATTGCAGGTTGTCGACAACGGATAACGTGTGTTATCTGAGTTTGTTTTGCATTGTTCGTTCTATGTTTTAAATTTCGAGGACAAAACTTCTTTTAAGAGGGGTAGAATGTAATACCCGAGATCTTCATTCCGGTTTCGTTGAGTTTTTCTTCGACCGAACGGACTGTTGTCGTTGCGTCTTTGGAATCGCATGCTTGTATTGTGGTACGTTGAGTTTCGTAGCCTGTTCGTTATTATTTTGGATCAGAGTCGGTGCATTCGCGTGATCGAGATGTCGTCGAGTATCGAGCCGGATGGTCGGGTGTTGGCTGGGTCGAGTTACGGCCGTAAGGCCTGGCCGATTACGGACGTAAGACTCCCGCACACCTTGGCCTGGGGACACTCAATTACGGCCATAAGGTTCATCAGTTTACGGCCATAAGGTTTCATTACGGCCACTAAGCACTGGCCGGTTACGGCCATAGTGATTCGGCAGATTTCGGTCAGTGCCCTGGGAGCTCGCTTACGGCCGTAAGACTATGCCAATTACGGCCGTAAGGTGTGATCGTTGCGTACGCAAGACTTCGGCCATTGCGTACGCTACATGCGTTGACCAGGTTACGGCTGTAATGAGCTGTCGGTTACAGCCATAACGCTGTCGGCATATATAGACATGGGCTTCGGCCAGACCTCATTTTTACCCCTTTTCCACATTTTAGTGGCGGCTGGCGACGGGAGACTCGGTAACTCGGGTTCTTGGTCGGTGCTAATCAATTCTAAGGCGTTTTGGAAGATTCTTGTCGATTATATCATCATCCAATCCGTGTTCTTCGTCGTATCGAGGTTTCTTACTTAAAACCCTAGTTGTATGATTTTTGGGGGTGTCTTCATGATTATTCGATTTAATCCGTGGTTGATGAAATGATTATGGTATTCGTGTTGTCTTGGACATGCTTTTCGTATTTTGTAACTCGTTTATAGATTTTCACCACCCGGAACTTGATATCCGATTTCCTTGAAGAACCCTCGGATTCTTGTTGTTTTTTGGGTTGATTCGGATTCTCTTTAGCGTTACTGATTCGTAGTGATATTATTTTCGTAGTTTTCGTGGAGTTGACGAGTTATTGGTTGTTCTTGGAAATTCGAGGGCTAACAGACCGTATCCGTTTGTTGTTCCGTTGCTCGTGGTATCGAGGCAAGTATCTTTCCCATAGGTTTCATGTTTCGTAGGCGTGATTGTTGGTGAATGATTTTATACGCAATCCGAATGTTTAATGAACTTTAAAAAGGATCGGTATGTTCTCGATAAATGTTGTCTTTCATAGATAACTCGTATGCTTCGTGGATTAATGTGTTTTCAGAATTTGTACGTATGTGTCATATGTTGGAAGATGTTATAATTTTCACTTAGTGAATATAGTAGGTCATAATCATATGTCGAGAATTGTGTATTGATATGTGTGCTTGTTCGACGAATATGTGATGGATGATATTGGTTGTTCCTCCTTTAAAAGGAGGTTGTGATGTTTAGTGTTGTTTGGCTTGATGTTTGCTTATTGTTTTGTGATCGTTGAAAGTGATGTGCCTCTGGGTAAGATTGTTGAATCTACGGGATCCATACTTGCTAGTATGGGTCGGGCGTGACCTTAGAGTTGTCCAATCGGGTATGTCTTGCGGGGACTCTGAGGTTCGTGGCTTGCTAGCCCGATGCCGGGATAACTTGTGGGGTAGGGTATGTCTTGCGGGGACTCTGAGGTTCATGGCGTGTTAGCGTGATGCCGGGATAACTTATGGTTGTGGTTTTGTTGTGTGATGTATGTGTCATAGGTTGTCCAATCGGGTATGTCTCATGGAGGCTACGAGGTTCGTAGCTTGTTAGTGCGATGCCGGGATAACTATGAATGTATATATGGTTATGGTTACGTGACTGTTATCACGGTGACATGTGATTTGGTATGGATTCCCATTGGGTTATTCACTCAGGTATGTTCTGCGGGAGCATCTGAGGTTCGTGGCTTGGTAGCACGGGACGCGAATAATCCTTGGGAATATGTTGTTATGGATGATTTGGGTCTTGGACCCCGTGTTTCGTGATTTGGGTCGTGGACCCTGTAACACCCCCAGATTTAACCGGAAATATTACAGTGTCGTGGGCCCCGAGATGGAACCCACAAGGCTAAAAGAAATTTTCGCAAACATTTACAAATGCCCAAGAGGCCAACGACGGTACTATCTTTAAAAATTCACAAAGACTTATAAAATCCATTTATCAAAAACCGTCGTAAAAACTCATTTGAAATCGCAAGGCCAAACAACCGACACTCAAAAGTTTAGAAAACGATTTCCAAAGTAACCTCAGTTACCAGATACCAAAAGAGCATTTCAAAATACTCACGCAGCGGAAAAAGACCAACCATAAAGATACTCTAGCAAATGGGAATACAAGAACCGATCAAGAAACTCAATGCACGAACATGTCCTAGCCAAGATCCTCCGGAAGCTCATCTCTTCACGACCGCTACAAGCTCGATACTCCGAGAACCTAAAAAGAAACCCCACGACGGGTCACCATAATATCCAACAATGATAACCGTCACATCACATTAATAATAACATACCAATGAGAATACAACATAAGAATACGACCAGCGTAATCTTACCGCCATAACTTTGCTTACTCAAGTAATTCTCATCAGAATAACCATTATCACATTTCACATCTCGTACTCGATTAACCAATAAACTCGAACATAATATCTGTATTGTACCTCAAACAATACTCAAGATTCTCAAACTATCATCACCAACTCACGATACGGAAATATACCATTCCTGACCCATACGATCCGTCGAATAACATCATCAAATCCCAAAACGATAACCGATTGTCCATCAAAGACAAATACCAAGGAAATACGGAACATACCTCGAGATATGATGTGCCACGACATCATATCAGTCTAATCTGAGATCAGATCAATGCAATACGAACACGGTCCTAACACAAGACCTACAAATGCATACTCATATGACCACGTCAATATGCAAAAAACAAAAACAATGATGAATACTCAATGGTAATCCGACGATCCAGCGCCCTCAAAGATAGATCCCTTTGTTGATCCCATCGATCGCATAAGGTGGATAACCAACAATACACATATGAACAACAACACATGATAAAATCAATGATGCGAATTCACAAGATTCCATCAACACAATCTGTAATCCAACGATCCAGGCGCCTCGGCATGGATCCCCATGATGATCCCGTCGAACCAACGCATGGTGGAAAACACGTCCAACGATCCAGCGCCCTCAAAGATAGATCCCCATGATGATCCCGTCGAACCAACGCATGGTGGCCATTCGATCCAGCGCCCTCAAAGATAGATCCTCATAATCCCATCGGATTATTTACACAACATAAGCAACACAATATGCATACACATATGCAAATCAATATGTTCATCAACATGAACAACATATGAATCAAAACATGAACGACACTATGATGACACAACTAGGACGACCTCATGTTCAGCAACATGAATGACAACCTGCATGATCAACATCATCGACACTAAACCGAATAAATCCTGAATACTTGACCCGAGTCCTTCAGAAGCAATCTCGATGCCAAATCACCACCGAATATTATCCGCAATGCTCGGCAACCCAAACGTACCATGGACTGCAGATACTCATATCCTCGTCTTTACCTTAATGTAACCTCGATACTCGAACATACCAATATCTGAGGTAAAGCATATACATTATGATTTACCTCCCAGAATCGAAAGTACGATATGCGATCCGAATACCCAGAGTTCACAATAATAATCATCGCTATATGCATTATGAACGAAATGAAACTGAAACCATTCATTAAATATTATAACTGAGCAAGTAATAACTTGCCTCGATATCGATACGATGATGATGAAGCCGCTACCAGTCACAATGCTTTCGTCTACGAGCTCCTCGGCCCTGACCATGCAATTCACGAACACGCTCGAACACGACCACAACATCCGGTTATAATCGTCGATCAATAATCTCAACCTATCGAAGTAATCAAATAACATACATCCGATAACAATCAACAACCGACAAAACTAACCAATCGAACTCAACGGTTCAACACAACCTCGAATAAACACAGTCAGAACCAACCAAGTCAAACCATCACGAATTCATAATCAAAACACAAAAAATACTGCACTGTCTGCCTACTTAGCGCACGTTAAACGCATAACGTAGCGTGCGTTAAGTTGTCCCGTTAGCGTGCGGTAGCCAGTAAGCTTAGCGTGCGCTAATGCTGTACAGTGGCATGCATTCCAAACATCGACTCACATCTTGCGACTACGAATCCGAATGAAGGGAGACAAATCTCCATATCTCTTGAAGATAAACGACCCCATAATTATCATAATGATCATGTCAATGTCCATATATCAATAACAACATCAACAATCAAACCGACTCGATAACAAGGATCGTATCATGCTAAATCTGGAATTCAACCTAGTATCATGATTCATCTCATCTAAATCGACCAATATAATTACCAAGATTCAGAAATCCTTCTTAGATCGGGTTAAATGAATCAACATCCTTATGGTATGAAGAATCTTAACTAACATCCGTAACTCTTATCAAAATTCCATTGAATCTCATATAACATCATCATATGATTATCCAACATGCTCCTTACATTAAATCGTCTAAGAAAAACGAACCATTAACAAAGGAATACGAAGATTACCTGGTTTAGACGAACCAAAAATAAGAACACTAGAACTCCATCCAAAGAATCATGAACAACTTGAAGAGCAAGGCTTGAATCCAAGCCCTCAATCTAATGTTGTTAAAGATTATCATTATACAGTGTTAGGGAACCTCAAATATATCCCAACTCTCTCTCTCTCTCGACTGAAAGAAGAAAAAAATGACAAAATGCTTCTCAGCACCCTTCTGTCCCCTTTTATAATATTCATTATTAGCGTGCGCTAACATCTCATGTTTAGCGTGCGCTAACTGACTTTGTTAGCATGCGCTATCGAAGCCCAGAGGCTACTGCCTCGCTTCGTAAACTAGCTTACGTACGTAATGCCGATGCATTAACGTACGTAAAACATCCTGCTTAGCGTACGCAAGTCATTTACCTTAGCGTGCGGTATCCGAAGTTGACTTGCTACAGTACACACCTACCACTCGTGCCCCCACATGCCGAAAGCATCCGCGATTATTGGGATTCCTTTGACCGATCTGGAATTAGCGTGCGCTAGCCATACGGTTTAGCGTGCGCTAGCCCTACATGACAAACACCCGCTGACCTTATCTGGACACGCGTCGCAAGTGGCCGGGTCCACCCTCCGAAAGCTAAGATTCCATTATTGGCGATCTGATGTTAGCGTGCGCTAACCAACATACGTTAGCGTGCGCTAACTGAATATAAAAATCAACCTGGGCCTACCTGTCGGTCACCTTCCGGAACTAACCCAACAAGTCGTTACGTACGTTAGGGGTCCTCCTTAGCGTACGTAACCGAACCTCTTAGCATACGCTATCAATACTTCGTAGCGTGCGCTACCTGTACCAGTAGCGTGCGCTAATGAACACTTAGCCATTTTCCGCAATTTCTGTCCAACATCTTGACGTACCAAAAACGAACATGAGACACACTGAACACAAACACTGAATCCAATAATATTCTTATACGATATACTCTATATCGAAAGTACGATAACCTGATACACGATATCCTCAAATGTAACTATCGACCAGATACGACAAATATACCGATACTGACATCTCAGTCCTTTATTTATTTTATCCCTACTGTACAGATTCCACGCTGTACAATATAACTCGGATAAAATAATATCAAACAGCTGTAGTAGAAATTCCGGATATTACATTCTACACCACTTAAAATAAGTTTCGTCCTCGAAACTTGCAATCCGTCATAAAAACAAACAAACATACCGTTCAACCAATATATCCCAAGCCATCACGACAACGATCAATCATCATCATTACTGAATAACCAAGAGAGTACACTTACAATACGCAGGTCGACGATCTCCTGAGATACTGGCAAGCGATCTCACTGTACAGTCCCAATACGCTTACAATCACGATTCCTTGAGTCCCAACAAAATTATATCATTGTCAGATGAAATAATCTATCCGTGACAAATCCTGTTTGCCTGACCACATGATCAAATTCCAATTCCGCTAAAACGAATAATATCCGATATATCTGTGAAACAACTACCCAAAACGACACGAATCCTGAGACACCGATACAAAATCCGAACGCTCAGATGATCACCAACAATGATGAACAATCAATCGAATTTATCATCGACATGATAAATTTCAATATGACCAACCAGAGGTCAAAACACACTCGAGAATATCATCAACGTGATAAACTCCAATATTACCGACGAACGATCAACGAAAATCGAGAATACCTTCACACGGTAAACTCCAACACGATCAACACAGAACCACAGAAACAGATATACGAAAGAATAACATTCTCAAAACGACAAATCAATCACGTACAGTAGATCTCAATAAACATACCCAACTGACGAACATTTCCCTCGGCATACGAATAACGAATCGCAAATCGACGAACATATCAATTCATACAAGGAGTGGGAACGACCACTCAATATCCAAAACAACCAGCATGGGGTCACCATCCCCAAATTTACACTTACAAAGAAATCATTCAAAGATCACTATGGTAAGATTGCGCTACTACCGCACCCATGGACTCACATAGCACGTATGTCCCGGTTTTACAAAGTCCAAAGTTCCAAATTTACATCCTGCACATGAATCTACAACACGCAGTATATTTCTCTTATCTGATCAAACAACCGATCATCCTTGCATAACCAATCTACCATACTAAACTTCGAATCTCTTTTCCTTGTACCCTCGATATGATATGCCCGATGCACTAAATGCGTATGTACATCAATCACATTTCCAAAGCCAGTTTGAAATCATATATTCTTGTCACGAAGACAATTTTCGAAAGTTCTTTCAAGAGTTTGAAAACTCAAAACATAAATTTTCGTAAGACCACGAAATCAATTTTAAAAATTAAATCGGCTCGCTGGTGCCAAGTTCTCGATCAAAATTCTTTTCGAATAGACACGATTAAATAAAATGGAATTTATGCAAATGCTTGTGCATATCCATACTCCTGTATACCGCTTCGGCTCGTCACCAATATCCACTGATATTCCATCAGAAAACCACACGATAGAGTTCCAAAATCTCAAATATATATACTCTGATAAAAACTCCTCTCTACATACTACTCGCAACGTCAATCCTTAATCCATCCTGGATCACCTCAAATATGATATGACAAAACATTGAAACAAATCAACAAATCAAACACAACGAAAGACTTCCCGAGAAGTTCGATTTGAACAAGTGAACCAAAAACCTCAAAGGTAGGAACAAAATAAATAAACGATTGATAAAGAGTTTTACAAATCTCGGGAGTTTTAGAAAACAGAAAAGCTTTCTTTTGAAACATTAGGGTCTCAGCCCGTACCTTGTTCCGCATTACAAGAAGTTTAAAAAGTAGAAAACTCTTTTCGGACTCCAAGTCCTGAGTTACAAAACTATTTCAAAATCGATTGGGTCTCGGCCCAAAATCATTTTCCGTAAAACATCTGTAAAACATTCACTTTGAAAGGCATCATTTTCAAATGATCAAAAGCAGTTCATATATCTCAAAATGAATTAACATGCTACATGTTCTTCTCAACCATGCACAATATTTCTCCCCAAATGCACAATTCCGTTCCAAAATCTAACCAACGTCGATTTCCAAAATCATAGTTTCTCAAGATCATCAATCCTGTCCCACTCTGACATCTCATACTGTAACGCATGATATCTGCTGAATCTCAAAACATATCAACTTAGAACGTCAATAAATCTCAATGAAATTCAAAAATCCAAATACTTACAGATCGTGAAGCCGACGATTCCCCGTGATACTGGCACATGTCTCGACTCTAGAAAATACTCGACATGGATATTTTCAAAACACGTTTGCCAAATCAGTTCGACTCAAGAACACAATACATCTCATTCCAAAGAATCTCGTTAACATCATTTGGAAAAGTTATAACAAGCCCAGTACGATACTGGCAAATCCGATAACGCACAAGCCTGAGTGAACAACAAAGACTCACGGCTCTAATATTTGTCAATTGACAACTCGAATGACGCAACAAAAATACGACCCAACTCGACCCAAATGACTAGGTTTTCTCAACCTAATCTCCGATACCATATTCTGTAACACCCTGATTTAACCGGAAATATTACAGTGTCGTGGGCCCCGAGATGGAACCCACAAGGCTAAAAGAAATTTTCGCAAACATTTACAAATGCCCAAGAGGCCAACGACGGTACTATCTTTAAAAATTCACAAAGACTTATAAAATCCATTTATCAAAAACCGTCGTAAAAACTCATTTGAAATCGCAAGGCCAAACAGCCGACACTCAAAAGTTTAGAAAACGATTTCCAAAGTAACCTCAGTTACCAGATACCAAAAGAGCATTTCAAAATACTCACGCAGCGGAAAAAGACCAACCATAAAGATACTCTAGCAGCGGAATACAAGAACCGATCAAGAAACTCAATGCACAGAACATGTCCTAGCCAGTATCCTCCGGGAAGCTCATCTCTTCACGACCGCTACAAGCTCGATACTCCGAGAACCTAAAAAAATCCCACGACGGGGTCAGCCATAATATCCAACAATGATAACCGTCACATCACATTAATAATAACATACCAATGAGAATACAACATAAGAATACGACCAGCGTAATCTTACCGCCATAACTTTGCTTACTCAAGTAATTCTCATCAGAATAACCATTATCACATTTCACATCTCGTACTCGATTAACCAATAAACTCGAACATAATATCTGTATTGTACCTCAAACAATACTCAAGATTCTCAAACTATCATCACCAACTCACGATACGGAAATATACCATTACTGACCAATACGATCCGTCGAATAACATCATCAAATCCCAAAACGATAACCGATTGTCCATCAAAGACAAATACCAAGGAAATACGGAACATACCTCGAGATATGATGTGCCATGACATCATATCAGTCTAATCTGAGATCAGATCAATGCAATACGAACACGGTCCTAACACAAGACCTACAAATGCATACTCATATGACCACGTCAATATGCTCACAACAATAACAATGATGTATATACTCAATGGAAATCCGACGATCCAGCGCCCTCAGCATAGATCCCTTTGTTGATCCCATCAGATCAGCATAAGGTGGATAACCAAAAATACACATATGAACAACAACACATGATAAAATCAATGATGCGAATTCACAAGATTCCATCAACACAATACTGGTAATCCAACGATCCAGCCTCAAAGATAGATCCCCATGATGATCCCGTCGAACCAACGCATGGTGGAAAACTCCGTCCAACGATCCGGCGCCCTCAAAGATAGACCCCCAAGATGATCCCGTCGAACCAACGCATGGTGGACATTCGATCCAGCGCCCTCAGCATAGATCCTCATAATCCCATCGGATTATTTACACAACATAAGCAACACAATATGCATACACATATGCAAATCAATATGTTCATCAACATGAACAACATATGAATCAAAACATGAACGACACTATGATGACACAACTAGGACGACCTCATGTTCAGCAACATGAATGACAACCTGCATGATCAACATCATCGACACTAAACCGAATAAATCCTGAATACTTGACCCGAGTCCTTCAGAAGCAATCTCGATGCCAAATCACCACCGAATATTATCCGCAATGCTCGGCAACCCAAACGTACCATGGACTGCAGATACTCATATCCTCGTCTTTACCTTAATGTAACCTCGATACTCGAACATACCAATATCTGAGGTAAAGCATATACATTATGATTTACCTCCCAGAATCGAAAGAACGATATGCGATCCGAATACCCAGAGTTCACAATAATAATCATTGCTATATGCATTATGAACGAAATGAAACTGAAACCATTCATTAAATATTATAACTGAGCAAGTAATAACTTGCCTCGATACCGATACGATGATGATGAAGCCGCTACCAGTCACAATGCTTTCGTCTACGAGCTCCTCGGCCCTGACCATGCAATTCACGAACACGCTCGAACACGACCACAACATCCGGTTATAATCGTCGATCAATAATCTCAACCTATCGAAGTAATCAAATAACATACATCCGATAACAATCAACAACCGACAAAACTAACCAATCGAACTCAACGGTTCAACACAACCTCGAATAAACACAGTCAGAACCAACCAAGTCAAACCATCACGAATTCATAATCAAAACACAAAAAATCGCCTTTATCGCCTACTTAGCGAACTTTAAACTCATAAAGTAGCGTGCGTTAAGTTGTCCGTTAGCGTGCGGTAGCGATAAGCTTAGCGTGCGCTAATGCCGTCTGCTGGCATGCATTCCAAACATCGACTCACATCTTGCGACTACGAATCCGAATGAAGGGAGACAAATCTCCATATCTCTTGAAGATAAACGACCCCATAATTATCATAATGATCATGTCAATGTCCATATATCAATAACAACATCAACAATCAAACCGACTCGATAACAAGGATCGTATCATGCTAAATCTGGAATTCAACCTAGTATCATGATTCATCTCATCTAAATCGACCAATATAATTACCAAGATTCAGAAATCCTTCTTAGATCGGGTTAAATGAATCAACATCCTTATGGTATGAAGAATCTTAACTAACATCCGTAACTCTTATCAAAATTCCATTGAATCTCATATAACATCATCATATGATTATCCAACATGCTCCTTACATTAAATCGTCCAAGAAAAACGAACCATTAACAAAGGAATACGAAGATTACCTGGTTTAGACGAACCAAAAATAAGAACACTAGAACTCCATCCAAAGAATCATGAACAACTTGAAGAGCAAGGCTTGAATCCAAGCTCTCAATCTAATGTTGTTAAAGATTATCATTATACAGTGTTAGGGAACCTCAAATATATCCCAACTCTCTCTCTCTCGACTGAAAGAAGAAAAAAATGACGAAATGCTTCTCAGCACCCTTCTGTCCCCTTTTATAATATTCATTATTAGCGTGCGCTAACATCTCATGTTTAGCGTGCGCTAACTGACTTTGTTAGCGTGCGCTATCGAAGCCCAGAGGCTACTGCCTCGCTTCGTAAACTAGCTTACGTACGTAATGCCGATGCATTAACGTACGTAAAACATCCTGCTTAGCGTACGCAAGTCATTTACCTTAGCGTGCGCTATCCGAAGTTGACTTGCTACAGTACACACCTACCACTCGTGCCCCCACATGCCGAAAGCATCCGCAATTATTGGGATTCCTTTGACCGATCTGGAATTAGCGTGGGCTAGCCATACGGTTTAGCGTGCGCTAGCCCTACATGACAAACACCCGCTGACCTTATCTGGACACGCGTCGCAAGTGGCCGGGTCCACCCTCCGAAAGCTAAGATTCCATTATTGGCGATCTGATGTTAGCGTGCGCTAACCAACATACGTTAGCGTGCGCTAACTGAATATAAAAATCAACCTGGGCCTACCTGTCGGTAACCTTCCGGAACTAACCCAAAAAGTCGTTACGTACGTTAGGGGTCCTCCTTAGCGTACGTAACCGAACCTCTTAGCATACGCTATCAATACTTCGTAGCGTGCGCTACCTGTACCAGTAGCGTGCGCTAATGAACACTTAGCCATTTTCCGCAATTTCTGTCCAACATCTTGACGTACCAAAAACGAACATGAGACACACTCAACACAAACACTGAATCCAATAATATTCTTATACGATATACTCTATATCGAAAGTACGATAACCTGATACACGATATCCTCAAATGTAACTATCGACCAGATACGACAAATATACCGATACTGACATCTCAGTCCTTTATTTATTTTATCCCTACTGTACAGATTCCACGCTGTACAATATAACTCGGATAAAATAATATCAAACAGCTGTAGTAGAAATTACGGATATTACAGACCCCGTGTCTTGTGATTTGGGTTGTGGACACGTGTTTTGTTATCGGAATTGTATTTTGGGAAAAATGATTTTTGGGCCGTGTCCCCAAGTATTTTCGAAAGACTTGAGAATTCTTAAATCCCAAATGTTTTCAAAACTCACGAGATCTTTAAATGTTTTGTAAGATGTATATTAGGTTTATTCCCACTTTTCATGATTTGAACAGTTTTGATCAAATGATTTATCTTGGGAAGTATGTTCATGATTATTATGTTCTTGGAGTATGCTGTGTATGGCCTGTATTCATATTTTATACTTACACTAGAAAAACAGTGGAGTTTTGCTAACCCCCGAGTATTCGGGGGGTGGATGTCTGTATTACGTCCAGGTACTTGCAGGTTACTGGGGAGCGAATCACAGGATCGGTACGAGTGTGATGGAAGACGACGATACTAATCACATGAAGACCAGTGTCGAGTATTTGGTCAAGTCGTATTGTCTCATTTTACCGTTGTGGTATTTTCCGTTTCATGGAAATATCGTGTATTCTAACCCCTGCGTGGGTGTGAGTTGTGAGAAAGAGAAATATATGGTTGATGTGTATGTTGTGGTAAAAGACCAAATCGGTCTAATGGTTCGTTATTAGCCATGTCGGCATGTATTGTATGTTATGTTTTTCTGTTTTTAGCCTGGTAGTTCCTCACGGAGAGGGTCTGCGGCGCTGTAATATTCCTGAATGGTTTGGGGGTGTTACACAAAAGGGCCACAGACGTCGGTATGGATCAATCCAAATTTCTCAACAGCTCTTTCAAAAATTCTTGCGAAGGGTAACTTAGTCATTTTGCCTTGAAGGAAAGATTCACAAATTGGATAGGGATCCGGTCCCAATGGACCCGTAAGTCCATCTTTCTCCATTTTATGAACATTGGTCTGACCAATATGACCAAGTCTAAGATGCCACTTAAGTGCTTGGTTTGTTTCATCCCTCCCACACTTTCTAGTTATAGTGTTCACAGTTGTTTTATTCCTTAGATTCAAATGGTATAAACCATTTAATAATGTAGCAGTAACAACCAATTTATTTCTAAAATAAATTCGACAGGACCCCTCTAATAAAGAAGTGAAATCCTTTTTGGTCCACGATCGAAATTGATACAATATTTTTATGCCCCTTGGGCAAAACAAGTACATCATCTAAAGTAAGAATAAAACCAGATTATAAATTCAACATAAGGGATCAAATACCAGAAGCCTCGACACTATGTCCACTTCCGATGGTGACCATCACCTCCCCTGAATCCGGATTCCTACTTGGTTCTAGATCCTAATTCATTTTACAAATGTGAGAACTCACACCGGAATCAAGTATCCAAGAAGTAGAATATACAGTTACAGAATAATTTGTTTCCAAAACCACTAGTTCTGTACCTGAAGGCGCATTACGATCAAGCTTTAGACAGTACCTCCTCTAATGGCCTAGCTCACCGCAGTTGAGGCATACATCCCTTTTCTTGGCCCCCTTGCTCTTTTGAACCATTGGGGCTTTGCCCTTTCCCTTGTCGATCTTGACTATTGTACCTGACTTCTTTTTGTTCTTTTTCTTCTTATTCTTGGACTTCCAAGTCCCAGAACAAATCACAAGTGTAGCTTCTTTTCCCTTTGTCTTCATCTGAGACTGGGCAGTCGTCACTTTGTTCATTAACCCAGCTAAGTTACATACAATCTCATTGCAGTTGAAGTTCATGACAAATTGGGAAAAGGTGTCAGGAAGTGACAACAGGATAAGGTCAGTTTGGAGAGATACATGCATCTGAAAATTAAGAGCTTCTAATCTCTCAATTATCGAGATCATCTTTGGGACATGGTCCCCGGCTCTCTCTCTCCTTCCTTCATCATAGCGCTGAATATTTGCTTTGATATCTCATATCTAGCAGTTCGACTATGCTCTCCATAGAGCTCAACCAGGTGTGAGATGTATCTCGAATACATCATCGTTTCATGGGCATGTTGAAGCTCATTGGTCAGTGAGCCTAACATGTACCCGCGCATTCTTACGTCGTCTTTTACCCATTTCTCATGGGCATCAAATTATTCCTGATTGGCTTGGGTTCTTGCAGGATCCGCTGGGATATCCGCCTGCAAGACGTATCCCAGCATTTCCATAGTGAGGACAATCCTCATGTTCTGAAGCTAGTCCACATAGTTCGGACCAGTCAGGCCGTTCTTTTCATGTAGTACAGCGAGTGGGTTCATTGTCATTATGAGAGATTCTGTTAACTACAGAGAATAATTTGAGATTTGTTAGTGATTGTTTAATTATGATCCGAGTAAATAATTAAGGGCTTTCTTTATTCATAACTCGGCTCCCACTATCTTATCGGTATTTACACACTTCCATGTGAAATCCGGAAGTCACGGTTGACTTCATAGTGGTGATCGAGTTCTTTACAAAGTTTAATAGAGGTCAACCCATTCGGTTTCTATTCTATCATTCTTTATAAAGTGGTGTCTAACACCAACCCATCTAATGGATGATTCGATCTTCTTTTACCCCTAGTTCACTTGCCCTCAACCTATTCGGTTTCTATGGCTCGCTGAATTATCTAAGTTTAAACCATCAACTCCTATTAGTCTGACAATTGAATTTTACCCGGCAATTCATACAGTTTCTATGGCATCTAATGCACACTAGAAATTTATCAACCTTCCCCAAAAATATTACCCCGACATACTCGGAAGAATAATATTCCAGTTTAGATTTCAATTTCCATGAGTTTGATAGAGGGTAAGAAACCTCGTAACCTTTATAACTTAGTGTTTTTTAACTGGAGTTTAACGCGATTATATGTTACACTTTGCACATTAATCCGTTTATAAGCGCGGTTTGTCGGTTTATTTGTTTGTCATACAATATGAAATCATACACAACCTAAAACTGATAACATGCAGTTCATGGACCATTCTAAGAACAGAGTCTTCATCGACTCGATAAAAATACAAGTATCTAATTACAAGCCTTGAATCTTCGTCTTCATGGCGGTTCGTCCTCGGCTCTTCATTGTAGCTAATTTATTATATTTATAAAATTTACATCCTATACAAATTTACTAAAAACTAAATTGGCTCAAAATGGCCATTACAACCCCATCGAATAAAGATTCAAAATACAAAGTCCATGAACTACATCACCATTCAAAAATAATGAAACCATTATATTAAAATAAATGGCAATATTGAGTAATCTAAATATTGATCTAATCAACAAAAATTAATCCAACTATTAGAATTAATCCAATTAATTCACATAACCGTTAATTTTAATTTATTCCGAATAAATAAATATTTCATTAAATTAATTTTCTTAAAAAATAAAATTACCATAATTATATTTTAGTCAAGTTAAACCAAATTTATTTTGCGGGAAACTAATTTATCGAACAAGATAAAAAAATGGAGTCAGAAAATACAAGACCCCGGCCAAGCCCGCGGGCCAGTGCCTGACCAGCCAGTAATGAGCCCAAAGAACACAGGCACTGCCGCTCCTCACGGCAGCGAGTTCTTTGTCGGGTAGTCCCATGACCCACAGCGGCCTTGAGCTGCCGAGTCCGGCTATATTTCCGGCTCGTCTTTTCGTCCTGAATCCAAAAATAATATTTTTCTAATTTCTATATTACATAATTAAATAAGTTTTTTAAAAGAAAAATAGATTTATATTGTAACGTAAAATCATGAAAAATAATTTTTAGATGAACAATTAAACATTAACAATTATAACAATTATGATTCTAAATCATAAAAAATAACCAAGCATTCCAAATACAAATATCGAATATACGATCGCATAGACCTCGCTCTGATACCACTATTTGGATCTGGTGATAAAATCGAGATACACAGCGGAAAATAAACCGGTCCAACCGACTAAAACCAAAACCCCAAAAATGGATCGATGAAGTATCGCATAAATGAATATAAAATAACGAAGATAAAATTAAGAGATCATACCATCGGAGACATTTGATAATATCTTCTTGATTCCAAGCACAACACGAATCCAATCAAATGACCTTTTGAAAATTCCCGAGCACCGAAAGCACCACGCCTCTACGTATCACGCGTCAGAAGATGACCTGAAAATATTTCTATCAACTTATACTCTATGTATACGGCTAGAAGTTGATAGAATTAGCTTATATATAATTTTATAAATTACAAAAGACCATCATGGTCAATATTACCGTATCAAGGCTAAACTTTTATGTGAACATCGAAATATTTTAGTATGTACGAAATTTAAAGCGCCATGTATTTACTTTTCAGCCCACCCATAATCAAATTCTGGATCCGCCCTGCATGCATGTGGTAATGCCAAATTAATAATGCATGTGATTAGTAGGAAGGGTTGACATCACTCAAACGACAACTCATAACAAAAGATACGTACGAATATGAAATTATGAAATCATTTGATTCAAGAAAGATGACATCTTTGAGCTATATAACTCAATAGAATAGAACCATCTATAGGATCACTAGCATTATAGCTCAAAAATATCATCTCCTTTGTACAGGTGAGAGATTAGGGTACGAATCTCATCAATCTCAATTCTCTATCCAATTCAAAAAAAATATACAAGCGGATGAGATATGGTAGTATCCATCATTTATGTAGCAACGTAAGAACTATACATTTTTATCATGTCGGATAATGCACAAACTCGTTACTTTGTTAATGCAAAAACATATGTTAATAATGCACAAAATGCATTAATTTAATGCACCACCATTTTAATGCACAAACTCCATTATTTAATGCAACTTTTAATCTGGACAATAAATATCTTTGTTTTGAAAAATATTCTTATTTGATCCTTTTCTTATATACATCATATTCAATATTTTACTACACCATATATGGCTTTCAACAACATTTTTTTGATGTTACAAGCAAAAGAGTAGCCTTAGATGCCTTAAAATTGGTCAAATTTGATTTAAGGCTACACCTTTTTCTAACGTTATTGTTGATATAAATTAGTGTTACCATAGACTAAATTAAATATCTACACTAACACAAAATTTGGTGTTGCCATTGCTATTTAAAAAAAGTGTAACTAAACACTAAAAAATATAGGCGAGCTTGCTAAAATATTTTAGGCAGTCCAAATAAATTATTTTCAATTTTAGCGGGTCAATACACTCACAGTCGTCAATACTCAATCAACACAGTTTCTCTAAAAACACAAACTCACTCATCACACTTTCTCTCTAAAACACAATTTCCACTAGATGTGTTAAAAAATATCTGATACCCGATATTCGATCCGAAAATTCAAAAATACGATCCAAAATTAACCGAAAAATCGGAAATCCGAAATTTTGGATATCTAAAATTCGGATATCCGTTTTTTCGGATTCGGATTCGGATAGTGTTTTTCAAAGAATTCGGACATTTCGGATATCTGAAGATATATGTTAGGCATCTGTTACTTTTAGTCTTTTACGTTTATCACTTTACCACTTTAATCAATTGTTTTTTTTTTCACCGCTACAAACGAGTAAACTTCAACTTTCCTCTAAGACCTTCCCTCCTGCAATAACTAGGTTTCTTCCAAATCCGAAACCTTAAATCGATTGGACCTTCCCTCCTGCTATTCGAACTTCACCGATTCGAGTTTCAACTCATGCAAGCTCCGTACGTCCCAAATCCCACTGCGAGCTTCACGAAGGCACGAACTAGGGTTTCAATCGATTCAAGCTTCACTGCTGCTGTTCGAACTTCATCCCTACTGTGCGAGGTTGCGAGTTTCACTCCTAATGTTTGATTCGGTATGTTGCTACTTCTGAGAGTTTTTTTTTTTTTTGTTATTTTCTTTGTCAAAATCAATCTTGCTTTGCTGAAACTGTGAAACTTGGAAATGTCTGTGAAACTTTACTGGTTTATACATTCCATAGCAATATTGCATCATATTTTTGTTTATTGGTTATATAGAAATCAAACCTGCGGTGCTGAAACATTTGAAATGATTTTTTGTTTGTGGAACTTTACTGATTTTGTGGAACTTTACTGATTCTGTCTAGTATCACCATTGCAAGGTTTAAAATGTTTGTTTAAAAGTTGAGAATTTGTTGGTTTGGCAATTTTTTTTTCAAAATGATAATTTCGGATATCCGATTTGATATCCGAACTACTATCCAAAAATTTCAGATATCCGAAAATTGGGATACTTGTTTGGATATCAAAATCAAAGAACTGTTGGCAATACTAGTGTATCTCCTAATTTGTCTCCACGACCTTAAAATGCAGTTTTATATCTTTTTTTTTCTTTTATGAAGAAACTGGTGATGAGTTTATTGTGTTTTTTTGTTTTCCGGATGTGTAGCCAAACATTGATGCTCTCTAAAAAGAGAGGTGTCGTTTACACAAGATCAACTCATGGCTACTCTCTAAGGATGTCCAAAGTTTTAAGTGTTGGTACTTCTAGTTTGAAGTGGTCAAAATCGATTGAGAGAAACTCGAAGAAAGCTAAAGAGGTTTGTTGAGCACAATTACTTATGAATGTAGAGCTTAAATCAAGTGAATGATGTGTTGTGTGCCTTATCTATAGGAAGTTACACGAGCTGTTGCTGCAGCTGAGAAGAGGAAAAAAGAAAATGGTGCTCTTCCGATTGCTTCAAAGAGCAGAAATAATGTTTCTCGTAAGTTGGTTATGTAATACCTGTATTTTTCATGAATTTTTACTGTGGCGTTGGTTCGTTTTGTCGCTCTTATAAGCACCTTTTGAGATATTGTTGATTCCTGAGGTTCGCATTTTCCGGAACATGTTTGTTTTGATCGGACCTTGCAGTGATATTTCCGAGTCAACCAATTAGCGCAAGCTAGGCATGTGCTAACGCACGCTATTCGTGTTGAGTAACGCGCGCTAGCGTTGCCTGTAGCGTGCGCTAAAGCGTTGAGTTTGGCAGAGACAGAAGCTGGATTTTTGTTCTCGGGACTAGCAGTTAGCGCACGCTAGGCATGAGCTAACGCACGCTATCGGTGTTGCGTAGTGCACGCTAAGGAGGGAGTAGTGCACGCTACCATCGCAGGTCAGTAGCCACTGGACTAATGGGTAACCCCGTTAGCGCACGCTAACTCTGAGGCATATCGCGTGCTAATTGAACGCAGTATTTAGGGACGGATAGCCCTGCTCTTCGTCATTTTTACTTTCATTTCCTCATTTTCCGACGGGAGCAAGGGAGAAGGCAATTTGGGGCGATTTTGTAATACCCGCAATTTCGATTCCCAGTAATTTTCATTTTTCGGTGGAGGTCCGTTTCGACGACTCGCTTAGGACCGTTTCATCATTCTGGGAATGTTTTATTCTGTACTTTTTGACATCCGAGTTCGTTTCGGTGTCGTTTTGTTGAGTTCCGTGTTCTTTAGCGACTTTTCCACGTACGAGTTCGACTTTGTTAGATCACCGTTAATTTTTGGAAACTCCAAAAATTCTGACTCTTTGCAATATTATAAAGCATCAAGTTAGCTTTCCAATGGTTCAAACGGTGAGTCAATCGGAGTCCAGATGAGGGAGTTATGGTCAGAATAGCTAAGTCACTCTCATTTTCCAGATTTGGCCGAGCAGCCTGTACCGTGTGCCGCGGCACAAGGATTGTGCGCCGCGGCACACAGCCGAGTCAGTGCCGCGGCACACTTGTCCGGGCCGCGGCACACCCGTGTGGCACTGCCGGCTAAAACCTCTGTCTGCGCGTGCCCGGCCTGATCCGTGGTGCCGCGGCACATGCCGAGTCTGAGCCGCGGCACACTCCGAATGAGCCGCGGCACAACGAGCGGTCAGCCGACCACTGGGCGCAATTTTTGGCCCTGTGCCGTGGCACAGTTTAGCTGAGCCGCGGCACACAATGCGGTCAGTGCTATAACTGTGTGTTTTCAGCGAGATTCACTCATTTTCCTCCTTTTCTCCAACCGTGCGAGAGAGAGAGCTTGAGAGGGGGGTTTTCCTTCATCTATCAATTGATTGTGTGAATTTCTTCATCTCCTTTCAATCGTGAAGCTCGGATTGTGGATCTAGCAAGTGTTCTTCGGATTATAGGGCTTGAATCTTCAAGAGGTAAGAACCCCTTTAACCCTAGTATGATTTTTGGGGAGGGTTTGGTGGTGATCTTTTGTTTTAATCCGAATTAACCGATGTTGTTGTTAGATTTTGATTGTACTCTCGTGACCCTTGGTTTTCTTGTTATTGGTTGGGATGAAATCCCGTTAATTCACCGTTAACCGATTTCAATTCCCTACGCACTCTTGGTGTTCGATAAATTGTCCCAACGGGTAGAACTAGGAGGAATTTCCTTGTATTCATGTAGTGAGTTTGATTGTATATCATTATTGTGTTAGGGTCGGATTTGAGGGGATTGTTCGGACCGAAACCTATTCCTTCGTCGTTTCCTTCGCGTCGTATTACCAAGGCAAGTACCTCGATATACGAATTGTAACTGCGTGAAATCATTATTGTCGAAGTGTATGAGTTTATACGGATGTATATATGTATATATATATATATATATATGTATATGTATGTGTATATATATATGTATTTATATATATATTTATATGTTTAAAATAAGTATGTATATACGTATATTGATATACATGCTTATGTCGGTGATCGACTAGTGATGAATGCTAACACTAGTTGACGTACTCAACTTGGATTGATGGATGAACTATAGTCATTCATATAATATAGTAAGGTTATATATATCTATATATCTATATATATAAATATATATATTTGGTTGAGTCGCAACATAGCGATATATGTGCGGTGTTGATTGGTTATGCTTGAATGCTTATTGTGATTGAGTTGATTAATAACGTGCGTGTTACTGTCTACTTGTGTGGTTATGGACTGGCGGAGAAATTGTGTGACTTGATGTACCGAGTTGAAAATTGTTGTGACGTTTGTCCATGTGTTTGATGTTTGTGATAATGTGGATACTTGTTGTGAGAAACGTCGTATCCGGGAACCTCTGAGGGCGGGTCGTGCACTCCGGCCTGGTGTATGCTGCAATGTGCGGCTCCATATGGGTGGTGAACGCCGATGTCACCTAATGCGCGCGCAAGGGGCGGCTCTTGCGGGAGTGACGCCGGTGCGGTGACATGTTCAATGAGCGGCCAACATGATGGAAGTGAACGCCGGTACACAGGTGCGCAAGGGAGGCGCCTGGCAGGCTTATTGGTTACGGGTATTTGAGTGATAGCTAAGACCCCGTTTACGAACGATGTTCGTATCTCAAATTCTTTCAACTCACTTTCAAATGTTTGTCTTGATATAGTCCGCGATTCGTGTTTTTGAAAGCTTGTTTCAAATTGTTTTTAAAGCGTTGGTATCAGGGTTAATTAACCAAGGAGGTTTGACGAAATCTCCGAGGGTTAATTAATCGGGGGTTTTGAGCAGGATATGTCGAATGAGAGTTTTGTACCTTTGGTTGCATTGTGGTGCTATTCTGTGTATTGGGTCGAGGACCCTGTGGAATGTTGAGATGATTGATGTCATGATGATGTTATTCGGATCGGGTTGAGAACCCTGTGAGATGTTGTAATGATTTCGTTTGTGACAGTGTTCTAAAAATTGGGTCGAGGACCCCGAATAAGTTGACTTGGTTTTCGTGTAATTGTCTTCCATATGTTGGGTCAAGGACCCGAGAGCTTTGAAATTATTTCCAAAAGTATTTCCATTCGATTTTAAAAAACCCCAGACGGCCCGAGTCAATAATAATGTTTGCAAACTATCTTATCAAAATACTTTTCCTTTTACAAAAGGGATCTTCCGACTCCTTGGGCTCGTTTAAAGTTTCATGAATGTTATTTTCCGTAAGGAGAATATGACTATGTGATTACCTTTCACCTTGTGTATGCGAGTGTTATTCTGTCCGACTGTGGGAATGTATGGTTTGTGTTAAGGCTTCACGGCGGTTGAATTTTGTGTTGTTACTGTTCGTATATCTTGTATATTATGTACTTGCACTAGCAAAATTCCGTTTGCTAACCCCGAGTTTTCGGGGTGGGTGCTGTTATGCGCTCAGGTTTTGGCGGCTCGGGAGCGATCACGGGATTGGCTTGGAAGGAGATGGAAGACGACGATGCTAATCACACCAGAGTCAGAGTCTTTTCTTTTGTATCATTTTGGTCGGTATTTCTTTGTCGTTCGAGTATTCACCCTTGCATGGGTGTAGTTATCAATTATTAAATTGAGTTGTCATTCTTTTCTGTGTTCAAGTTTATTGTTGTCATTGTAGTATGAATGTCGTTAGTTTATGAATTGGTTTATGACCTTGTCGGTCTGCCTTCTATTTAATTTTGACCCCGGTCGGTCAATCATTGAGTAGTCTTTTGGAGTTTAGCCTGGTAGATCCTTGTGATAAGGGTCTACGGCGTGTGACATTCCCGGTCGTATTTTGGGGATGTTACAATTATGGTATCAGAGATTAGGTTTGCGAAAAACCTAGGTCGTTGGGTCAAGTCCATGTCTTGTGTAAGTCGCGCACATCAGAGTTGTGATTAGTAACGTGGTTCCGACATCACCTCCCGGCAATCCGTGATGGTAAGCCTCCCGATCGTAAGTCCCCTTATATACATATTTGATTACATTGTGCTAATATGCTTAATGTGAACTAGGAATTGGGACTTGTTGGTGATATTATCGTTTTAGGATATAACATGCGTATGTGGTCCGAGTATAAATAGTTATGTAGTATGCTTTGGAAGTCGAGCATGTTTATCTGTTTCGGTACTTTATTAGAATAAATTTACGAATGATAATTTTATCCACCGCATGAGTATTTTAAGATGACTTTTGATATCTTGCAACCGAGTTTTGATATTTTGGTCTTGCATGTTTTGATAGTATTCTTATGACGGTATTTGATATTTTATAAATGACTTTTGTGAGTATTTGAGAATATTACCGACTTCGGCCTTTTTGGCATTTTGATCATTTTTTTTATGATTTTTAGCCTGGTGGGTTCCGGCACGGGGCCCACGGCGCTGTAGTATCACGAATATTTTAAAGTAATGCTTTGAAATTTTCTAACATTGTGTGAAGCCATGATTTAATATCGTCGTGTTAAATGGTCACGCATCTCGGTGGAAAATTCTTTCGAATAAACATTTTGGAAGAAGAGGAAAGATTTTCAAAATTGTGGTATTTGGACTCAACATTTTGAAATATTTCAAATTAGACGAATTAATTTTCGATTTCTTTTTTTATTTCTTCTTTTATACATCACTCGAAAATAATTTTTAGAGTCGTTATATAAACTTCTTCTTCCGAAATAAAAGACAGTGTTTACAAGTCTTGGGCGCAACGTGACTAGCCTCTTTTTCAAAAATTTGTTTTCATTAAGTGCATACATATAATGATCGTCCTCGTCGAGGAACTCGAAATTGACTTCATAAAATTTTGTGCTTTACGATAGTATTGTTATTCTAAGGATGCTAACTGAAACTCGGGTTGATAATTATGGTATCTGATGATCGATAAACTAATACTGTTGATCGGTGTTATCCGTATTAGTATGTTGAGCCTCGGCGGACGTAGACGTGATGATGGAAATGGAAGCGGCGAGGTGGTTCGTACGACCACGATTCATGCTACGGTGAAGGAGTACCAAGATCAAACGATATCCTATGAAATCTCCTCAGTGGTCGAGCCCACGAGCGAAGCCAAGAGACCGAGGATATCTGGGAAGTTTTTGGGCGGTGAAGAGTCTAAGGCTCCCAAACCCCCACGTCGTTCGAACGCGTCGTCTTCGCGATCGGGAGTGAGCGCTTGGAATCCCAAGCCAGCATCGGTGACTCTCGGTAAGAAGGGAGGGTGCTTCAACTGCAATCGTCAGGGACATGTTCGTGCAAATTGTCCCTTTCCACTCTTGACTTGTTACCGGTGCGGGTGTGAAGGTCATCGGGAGAAGCATTGTGAGATAATTTCCGATCTGGCAAAGAATGCTACCCTATTGGCGAGCAGAGCAAGTGACTGGAGAATGTCTCGAAACCTATGTTTCCTTCTGAAGAGTCTAACATGGGAGGATGAATATTTTGTAATATGTCCTAATCGTTGCTGTTTTGAACAATCGTGACTTTGATCGTTCTTCATTTCATTGCTCTATGTTACCAACTCTTGCTGTTCTAAGTTTCGGGATCGAAATGTTTTCTTAGTATGGGGAAATGTACTCCCCGTACTCTTCATAGTATTTTCAGTGTTGGGTGACTTTCATTATTGGTACTTCATCTATGATCCTCTCGATAATTTTTAAACTACCCTGTTGTACTTAGCCTACCGTTCTCCGAACGAATTTCAGAACCGTTTTGTTAGACTCCGTGGATTATTGTGGTCTTTCCACATCTGAACTTGATCCTTGCAGAATTCTTGTTCGAAACTATTATTCTCATACTTGCAATTAACATTTCCGAATGTATTATGAACTTGGATGCGGTTGGTTGAGCTCGAAACATGATTTTCAGGACGTCTGAACTATTTTGCGATTTTCTTAACTCTGGGAGCTTTGGTATCCAAATTCATACTCCTCCACCTCAACTTATCGTGTTCCCATACAGTTTTATCGCCCGACTCACGTACCGGATGCTTGCTAGGTCGGTTCATCGTATTTACGGAACCTTGCATTCGCGCTTTGCTCGTGATGATTTGGGGCCGAGCAAGTAGTTATTTCCTTGATTGTCCCGCTCTCTATTTTAAGTTTGGGACGAAACTTCTTTTAAGGAGGGTAGAATGTAATACCCGCAATTTCGATTCCCAGTAATTTTCATTTTTCGGTGGAGGTCCGTTTCGACGACTCGCTTAGGACCGTTTCGCCATTCTGGGAATGTTTTATTCTGCACTTTTTGACATCCGAGTTCGTTTCGGTGTCGTTTTGTTGAGTTCCGTGTTCTTTAGCGACTTTTCCACGTACGAGTTCGACTTTGTTAGATCACCGTTAATTTTTGGAAACTCCAAAAATTCTGACTCTTTGCAATATTATAAAGCATCGAGTTAGCTTTCCAATGGTTCAAACGGTGAGTCAATCGGAGTCCAGATGAGGGAGTTATGGTCGGAATAGCTAAGTCACTCTCATTTTCAGTTGGCGGCGGCACATGTCTGTGTGCCGCGGCACAAGGATTGTGCGCCGCGGCACACACTCGAGTCAGTGCCGCGGCACACTTGTCCGGGCTGCGGCACACCCGTGTAGCACCTTCCGGCTAAAACCTCCTGTACCGCGTGCCCCGGCACAGTCCGGCAGTGCCGCGGCACATGCCGAGTCTGAGCCGCGGCACACTCCGAATGAGCCGCGGCACAACGAGCGGTCAGCCGACCACTGGGCGCAATTTTTGGCCCTGTGTCGCGGCACAGTTTAGCTGAGCCGCGGCACACAATGCGGTCAGCGCTATAACTGTGTGTTTTCAGCGAGATTCACTCATTTTCCTCCTTTTCTCCAACCGTGCGAGAGAGAGAGCTTGAGATGGGGGTTTTCCTTCATCTATCAATTGATTGTGTGAATTTCTTCATCTCCTTTCAATCGTGAAGCTCGGATTGTGGATCTAGCACGTGTTCTTCGGATTATAGGGCTTGAATCTTCAAGAGGTAAGAACCCCTTTAACCCTAGTATGATTTTTGGGGAGGGTTTGGTGGTGATCTTGTATTTTAATCCGAATTAACCGATGTTGTTGTTAGATTTTGATAGTACTCTCGTGACCCTTGGTTTTCTTGTTATTGGTTGGGATGAAATCCCTTTAATTCACCGTTAACCGATTTCAATTCCCTACGCACTCTTGGTGTTCGATAAATTGTCCCAACGGGTAGAACTAGGAGGAATTTCCTTGTATTCATGTAGTGAGTTTGATTGTATATCATTATTGTGTTCGGGTCGGATTTGAGGGGATTGTTCGGACCGAAACCTATTCCTTCGTCGTTTCCTTCGCGTCGTATTACCAAGGCAAGTACCTCGATATACGAATTGTGACTGCGTGAAATCATTGTTGTCGAAGTGTATGAGTTTATACGGATGTATATATATATATATATATATATATATATATATGTATATGTATGTATATATATATATATATACGTATTTATATATATATTTATATGTTAAAAATAAGTATGTATATACGTATATTGATATACATGCTTATGTCGGTGATCGACGAGTGATGAATGCTAACACTAGTTGACGTACTCAACTTGGATTGATGGATGAACTATAGTCATTCATATAATATAGTAAGGTTATATATATCTATATATCTATATATATAAATATATATATTTGGTTGAGTCGCAACATAGCGATATATGTGCGGTGTTGATTGGTTATGCTTGAATGCTTATTGTGATTGAGTTGATTAATAACGTGCGTGTTACTGTCTACTTGTGTGGTTATGGACTGGCGGAGAAATTGTGTGACTTGATGTACCGAGTTGAAAATTGTTGTGACGTTTGTCCATGTGTTTGATGTTTGTGATAATGTGGATACTTGTTGTGAGAAACGTCGTATCCGGGAACCTCTGAGGGCGGGGCGTGCACTCCGGCCTGGTTTACTGGTTTATACATTCCATAGCAATATTGCATCATATTTTTGTTTATTGGTTATATAGAAATCAAACCTGCGGTGCTGAAACATTTGAAATGATTTTTTGTTTGTGGAACTTTACTGATTTTGTGGAACTTTACTGATTCTGTCTAGTATCAGCATTGCAAGGTTTAAAATGTTTGTTTAAAAGTTGAGAATTTGTTGGTTTGGCAATTTTTTTTTCAAAATGATAATTTCGGATATCCGATTTGATATCCGAACTACTATCCAAAAATTTCAGATATCCGAAAATTGGGATACTTGTTTGGATATCAAAATCAAAGAACTGTTGGCAATACTAGTGTATCTCCTAATTTGTCTCCACGACCTTAAAATGCAGTTTTATATCTTTTTTTTTTCTTTTATGAAGAAACTGGTGATGAGTTTATTGTGTTTTTTTGTTTTCCGGATGTGTAGCCAAACATTGATGCTCTCTAAAAAGAGAGGTGTCGTTTACACAAGATCAACTCATGGCTACTCTCTAAGGATGTCCAAAGTTTTAAGTGTTGGTACTTCTAGTTTGAAGTGGTCAAAATCGATTGAGAGAAACTCGAAGAAAGCTAAAGAGGTTTGTTGAGCACAATTACTTATGAATGTAGAGCTTAAATCAAGTGAATGATGTGTTGTGTGCCTTATCTATAGGAAGTTACACGAGCTGTTGCTGCAGCTGAGA
Organism: Orobanche coerulescens; assembly: GCA_033398695.1. Classification (NCBI taxonomy): domain Eukaryota; kingdom Viridiplantae; phylum Streptophyta; class Magnoliopsida; order Lamiales; family Orobanchaceae; genus Orobanche; species Orobanche coerulescens. The sequence goes on along the minus strand of CM065813.1, from coordinate 101,367,951 downwards.
AGAGGAAAAAAGAAAATGGTGCTCTTCCGATTGCTTCAAAGAGCAGAAATAATGTTTCTCGTAAGTTGGTTATGTAATACCTGTATTTTTCATGAATTTTTACTGTGGCGTTGGTTCGTTTTGTCGCTCTTATAAGCACCTTTTGAGATATTGTTGATTCCTGAGGTTCGCATTTTCCGGAACATGTTTGTTTTGATCGGACCTTGCAGTGATATTTCCGAGTCAACCAATTAGCGCAAGCTAGGCATGTGCTAACGCACGCTATTCGTGTTGAGTAACGCGCGCTAGCGTTGCCTGTAGCGTGCGCTAAAGCGTTGAGTTTGGCAGAGACAGAAGCTGGATTTTTGTTCTCGGGAGTAGCAGTAAGCGCACGCTAGGCATGAGCTAACGCACGCTATCGGTGTTGCGTAGTGCACGCTAAGGAGGGAGTAGTGCACGCTACCATCGCAGGTCAGTAGCCACTGGACTAATGGGTAACCCCGTTAGCGCACGCTAACTCTGAGGCATATCGCGTGCTAATTGAACGCAGTATTTAGGGACGGATAGCCCTGCTCTTCGTCATTTTTACTTTCATTTCCTCATTTTCCGACGGGAGCAAGGGAGAAGGCAATTTGGGGCGATTTTGTAATACCCGCAATTTCGATTCCCAGTAATTTTCATTTTTCGGTGGAGGTCCGTTTCGACGACTCGCTTAGGACCGTTTCATCATTCTGGGAATGTTTTATTCTGCACTTTTTGACATCCGAGTTCGTTTCGGTGTCGTTTTGTTGAGTTCCGTGTTCTTTAGCGACTTTTCCACGTACGAGTTCGACTTTGTTAGATCACCGTTAATTTTTGGAAACTCCAAAAATTCTGACTCTTTGCAATATTATAAAGCATCAAGTTAGCTTTCCAATGGTTCAAACGGTGAGTCAATCGGAGTCCAGATGAGGGAGTTATGGTCAGAATAGCTAAGTCACTCTCATTTTCCAGTTGGCGAGCGGCTGCACGTGTGCCGCGGCACAAGGATTGTGCGCCGCGGCACACGGCCAGTCAGTGCCGCGGCACACTTGTCCGGGCCGCGGCACACCCGTGTGGCACTGCCGGCTAAAACCTCTGTACCGCGTGCCTCAAGACAGTCCGGCAGTGCCGCGGCACATGCCGAGTCCGAGCCGCGGCACACTCCGAATGAGCCGCGGCACAACGAGCGGTCACCGACCACCGGGCGCAATTTTTGGCCTCAGTGCCGTGGCACAGTTTAGCTGAGCCGCGGCACACAATGCGGTCAGTACTATAACTGTGTGTTTTCAGCGAGATTCACTCATTTTCCTCCTTTTCTCCAACCGTGCGAGAGAGAGAGCTTGAGAGGGGGGTTTTCCTTCATCTATCAATTGATTGTGTGAATTTCTTCTCTCCTTTCAATCGTGAAGCTCGGATTGTGGATCTAGCAAGTGTTCTTCGGATTATAGGGCTTGAATCTTCAAGAGGTAAGAACCCCTTTAACCCTAGTATGATTTTTGGGGAGGGTTTGGTGGTGATCTTTTGTTTTAATCCGAATTAACCGATGTTGTTGTTAGATTTTGATTGTACTCTCGTGACCCTTGGTTTTCTTGTTATTGGTTGGGATGAAATCCCGTTAATTCACCGTTAACCGATTTCAATTCCCTACGCACTCTTGGTGTTCGATAAATTGTCCCAACGGGTAGAACTAGGAGGAATTTCCTTGTATTCATGTAGTGAGTTTGATTGTATATCATTATTGTGTTAGGGTCGGATTTGAGGGGATTGTTCGGACCGAAACCTATTCCTTCGTCGTTTCCTTCGCGTCGTATTACCAAGGCAAGTACCTCGATATACGAATTGTAACTGCGTGAAATCATTATTGTCGAAGTGTATGAGTTTATACGGATGTATATATGTATATATATATATATATGTATATGTATGTGTATATATATATGTATTTATATATATATTTATATGTTTAAAATAAGTATGTATATACGTATATTGATATACATGCTTATGTCGGTGATCGACGAGTGATGGATGAACTATAGTCATTCATATAATATAGTAAGGTTATATATATCTATATATCTATATATATAAATATATATATTTGGTTGAGTCGCAACATAGCGATATATGTGCGGTGTTGATTGGTTATGCTTGAATGCTTATTGTGATTGAGTTGATTAATAACGTGCGTGTTACTGTCTACTTGTGTGGTTATGGACTGGCGGAGAAATTGTGTGACTTGATGTACCGAGTTGAAAATTGTTGTGACGTTTGTCCATGTGTTTGATGTTTGTGATAATGTGGATACTTGTTGTGAGAAACGTCGTATCCGGGAACCTCTGAGGGCGGGTCGTGCACTCCGGCCTGGTGTATGCTGCAATGTGCGGCTCCATATGGGTGGTGAACGCCGATGTCACCTAATGCGCGCGCAAGGGGCGGCTCTTGCGGGAGTGACGCCGGTGCGGTGACATGTTCAATGAGCGGCCAACATGATGGAAGTGAACGCCGGTACACAGGTGCGCAAGGGAGGCGCCTGGCAGGCTTATTGGTTACGGGTATTTGAGTGATAGCTAAGACCCCGTTACCGAACGATGTTCGTATCTCAAATTCTTTCAACTCACTTTCAAATGTTTGTCTTGATATAGTCCGCGATTCGTGTTTTTGAAAGCTTGTTTCAAATTGTTTTTAAAGCGTTGGTATCAGGGTTAATTAACCAAGGAGGTTTGACGAAATCTCCGAGGGTTAATTAATCGGGGGTTTTGAGCAGGATATGTCGAATGAGAGTTTTGTACCTTTGGTTGCATTGTGGTGCTATTCTGTGTATTGGGTCGAGGACCCTGTGGAATGTTGAGATGATTGATGTCATGATGATGTTATTCGGATCGGGTTGAGAACCCTGTGAGATGTTGTAATGATTTCGTTTGTGACAGTGTTCTAAAAATTGGGTCGAGGACCCCGAATAAGTTGACTTGGTTTTCGTGTAATTGTCTTCCATATGTTGGGTCAAGGACCCGAGAGCTTTTGAAATTATTTCCAAAAGTATTTCCATTCGATTTTAAAAAACCCCAGACGGCCCGAGTCAATAATAATGTTTGCAAACTATCTTATCAAAATACTTTTCCTTTTTACAAAAGGGATCTTCCTGACTCCTTGGGCTCGTTTAAAGTTTCATGAATGTTATTTTCCGTAAGGAGAATATGACTATGTGATTACCTTTCACCTTGTGTATGCGAGTGTTATTCTGTGCTGACTGTGGGAATGTATGGTTTGTGTTAAGGCTTCACGGCGGTTGAATTTTGTGTTGTTACTGTTCGTATATCTTGTATATTATGTACTTGCACTAGCAAAATTCCAGTTTGCTAACCCCCGAGTTTTCGAGGGGTGGGTGCCTGTTATGCGCTCAGGTTTTGGCAGCTCGGGAGCAGTCACGGGATTGGCTTGGAAGGAGATGGAAGACGACGATGCTAATCACACCAGAGTCAGAGTCTTTTCTTTTGTATCATTTTGGTCGGTATTTCTTTGTCGTTCGAGTATTCACCCTTGCATGGGTGTAGTTATCAATTATTAAATTGAGTTGTCATTCTTTTCTGTGTTCAAGTTTATTGTTGTCATTGTAGTATGAATGTCGTTAGTTTATGAATTGGTTTATGACCTTGTCGGTCTGCCTTCTATTTAATTTTGACCCCGGTCGGTCAATCATTGAGTAGTCTTTTGGAGTTTAGCCTGGTAGATCCTTGTGATAAGGGTCTACGGCGTGTGACATTCCCGGTCGTATTTTGGGGATGTTACAATTATGGTATCAGAGATTAGGTTTGCGAAAAACCTAGGTCGTTGGGTCAAGTCCATGTCTTGTGTAAGTCGCGCACATCAGAGTTGTGATTAGTAACGTGGTTAAGACATCACCTCCCGTCAATCCGTGATGGTAAGCCTCCCGATCGTAAGTCCCCTTATATACATATTTGATTACATTGTGCTAATATGCTTAATGTGAACTAGGAATTGGGACTTGTTGGTGATATTATCGTTTTAGGATATAACATGCGTATGTGGTCCGAGTATAAATAGTTATGTAGTATGCTTGAGTCGAGCATGTTTATCTGTTTCGGTACTTTATTAGAATAAATTTACGAATGATAATTTTATCCACCGCATGAGTATTTTAAGATGACTTTTGATATCTTGCAACCGAGTTTTGATATTTTGGTCTTGCATGTTTTGATAGTATTCTTATGACGGTATTTGATATTTTATAAATGACTTTTGTGAGTATTTGAGAATATTACCGACTTCGGCCTTTTTGGCATTTTGATCATTTTTTTTATGATTTTTAGCACAGTGGGTTCGACACGGCCCACGGCGCTGTAGTATCACGAATATTTTAAAGTAATGCTTTGAAATTTTCTAACATTGTGTGAAGCCATGATTTAATATCGTCGTGTTAAATGGTCACGCATCTCGGTGGAAAATTCTTTCGAATAAACATTTTGGAAGAAGAGGAAAGATTTTCAAAATTGTGGTATTTGGACTCAACATTTTGAAATATTTCAAATTAGGCAATTAATTTTCGATTTCTTTTTTATTTCTTCTTTTATACATCACTCGAAAATAATTTTTAGAGTCGTTATATAAACTTCTTCTTAGAAATAAAAGACGGTGTTTACAAGTCTTGGGCGCAACGTGACTAGCCTCTTTTTCAAAAATTTGTTTTCATTAAGTGCATACATATAATGATCGTCCTCGTCGAGGAACTCAAATTGACTTCATAAAATTTTGTGCTTTACGATAGTATTGTTATTCTAAGGATGCTAATGAAACTCGGGTTGATAATTATGGTATCTTTAGACGGTGATAAACTAATACTGTTGATCGGTGTTATCCGTATTAGTATGTTGAGCCTCGGCGGACGTAGACGTGATGATGGAAATGGAAGCGACGAGGTGGTTCGTACGACCACGATTCATGCTACGGTGAAGGAGTACCAAGATCAAACGATATCCTATGAAATCTCCTCAGTGGTCGAGCCCACGAGCGAAGCCAAGAGACCGAGGATATCTGGGAAGTTTTTGGGCGGTGAAGAGTCAAAGGCTCCCAAACCCCCACGTCGTTCGAACGCGTCGTCTTCGCGATCGGGAGTGAGCGCTTGGAATCCCAAGCCAGCATCGGTGACTCTCGGTAAGAAGGGAGGGTGCTTCAACTGCAATCGTCAGGGACATGTTCGTGCAAATTGTCCCTTTCCACTCTTGACTTGTTACTGGTGCGGGTGTGAAGGTCATCGGGAGAAGCATTGTGAGATAATTTCCGATCGGCAAAGAATGCTACCCTATTGGCGAGCGAGCAAGTGACTGGAGAATGTCTCGAAACCTATGTTTCCTTCAAGAGTCTAACATGGGAGGATGAATATTTTGTAATATGTCCTAATCGTTCTGTTTTGAACAATCGTGACTTTGATCGTTCTTCATTTCATTGCTCTATGTTACCAACTCTTGTCATTCTAAGTTTCGGGATCGAAATGTTTTCTTAGTATGGGGAAATGTACTCCCCGTACTCTTCATAGTATTTTCAGTGTTGGGTGACTTTCATTATTGGTACTTCATCTATGATCCTCTCGATAATTTTTAAACTACCCTGTTGTACTTAGCCTACCGTTCTCCGAACGAATTTCAGAACCGTTTTGTTAGACTCCGTGGATTATTGTGGTCTTTCCACATCTGAACTTGATCCTTGCAGAATTCTTGTTCGAAACTATTATTCTCATACTTGCAATTAACATTTCCGAATGTATTATGAACTTGGATGCGGTTGGTTGAGCTCGAAACATGATTTTCAGGACGTCTGAACTATTTTGCGATTTTCTTAACTCTGGGAGCTTTGGTATCCAAATTCATACTCCTCCACCTCAACTTATCGTGTTCCCATACAGTTTTATCGCCCCGACTCACGTACCAGATGCTTGCTAGGTCAGTTCATCGTATTTCTGGAACCTTGCATTCGCGCTTTGCTCGTGATGATTTGGGACTGAGCAAGTAGTTATTTCCTTGATTGTCCCGCCGCTCTCTATTTTAAGTTTCGGGACGAAACTTCTTTTAAGGAGGGTAGAATGTAATACCCGCAATTTCGATTCCCAGTAATTTTCATTTTTCGGTGGAGGTCCGTTTCGACGACTCGCTTAGGACCGTTTCGCCATTCTGGGAATGTTTTATTCTGCACTTTTTGACATCCGAGTTCGTTTCGGTGTCGTTTTGTTGAGTTCCGTGTTCTTTAGCGACTTTTCCACGTACGAGTTCGACTTTGTTAGATCACCGTTAATTTTTGGAAACTCCAAAAATTCTGACTCTTTGCAATATTATAAAGCATCGAGTTAGCTTTCCAATGGTTCAAACGGTGAGTCAATCGGAGTCCAGATGAGGGAGTTATGGTCGGAATAGCTAAGTCACTCTCATTTTCCAGATTTGGCCGAGCAGCCTGTACCGTGTGCCGCGGCACAAGGATTGTGCGCCGCGGCACACACTCGAGTCAGTGCCGCGGCACACTTGTCCGGGCTGCGGCACACCCGTGTAGCACCTTCCGGCTAAAACCTCTGTTGCGTGCCGGCAAGATGATCCCGTGATGCGCGCACATGCCGAGTCGAGCGGCACACTCCGAATGAGCCGCGGCACAACGAGCGGTCAGCCGACCACTGGGCGCAATTTTTGGCCCTGTGTCGCGGCACAGTTTAGCTGAGCCGCGGCACACAATGCGGTCAGCGCTATAACTGTGTGTTTTCAGCGAGATTCACTCATTTTCCTCATTTTCTCCAACCGTGCGAGAGAGAGCTTGAGATGGGGGTTTTCCTTCATCTATCAATTGATTGTGTGAATTTCTTCATCTCCTTTCAATCGTGAAGCTCGGATTGTGGATCTAGCACGTGTTCTTCGGATTATAGGGCTTGAATCTTCAAGAGGTAAGAACCCCTTTAACCCTAGTATGATTTTTGGGGAGGGTTTGGTGGTGATCTTGTATTTTAATCCGAATTAACCGATGTTGTTGTTAGATTTTGATAGTACTCTCGTGACCCTTGGTTTTCTTGTTATTGGTTGGGATGAAATCCCTTTAATTCACCGTTAACCGATTTCAATTCCCTACGCACTCTTGGTGTTCGATAAATTGTCCCAACGGGTAGAACTAGGAGGAATTTCCTTGTATTCATGTAGTGAGTTTGATTGTATATCATTATTGTGTTCGGGTCGGATTTGAGGGGATTGTTCGGACCGAAACCTATTCCTTCGTCGTTTCCTTCGCGTCGTATTACCAAGGCAAGTACCTCGATATACGAATTGTGACTGCGTGAAATCATTGTTGTCGAAGTGTATGAGTTTATACGGATGTATATATATATATATATATATATATGTATATGTATGTATATATATATATATATATACGTATTTATATATATATTTATATGTTAAAAATAAGTATGTATATACGTATATTGATATACATGCTTATGTCGGTGATCGATGAGTGATGAATGCTAACACTAGTTGACGTACTCAACTTGGATTGATGGATGAACTATAGTCATTCATATAATATAGTAAGGTTATATATATCTATATATCTATATATATAAATATATATATTTGGTTGAGTCGCAACATAGCGATATATGTGCGGTGTTGATTGGTTATGCTTGAATGCTTATTGTGATTGAGTTGATTAATAACGTGCGTGTTACTGTCTACTTGTGTGGTTATGGACTGGCGGAGAAATTGTGTGACTTGATGTACCGAGTTGAAAATTGTTGTGACGTTTGTCCATGTGTTTGATGTTTGTGATAATGTGGATACTTGTTGTGAGAAACGTCGTATCCGGGAACCTCTGAGGGCGGGGCGTGCACTCCGACCTGGTGTATGCTGCAATGTGCGGCTCCATATGGGTGGTGAAAGCCGATGTCACCTAATGCGCGCGCAAGGGGCGGCTCTTGCGGGAGTGACGCCGGTGCGGTGACATGTTCAATGAGCGGCCAACATGATGGAAGTGAACGCCGGTACACAGGTGCGCAAGGGAGGCGCCTGGCGGGCTTATTGGTTACGGGTATTTGAGTGATAGCTAAGACCCCGTTACGGAACGATGTTCGTATCTCAAATTCTTTCAACTCACTTTCAAATGTTTGTCTTGCTATAGTCCGCGATTCGTGTTTTTGAAAGCTTGTTTCAAATTGTTTTTAAAGCGTTGGTATCAGGGTTAATTAACCAAGGAGGTTTGACGAAATCTCCGAGGGTTAATTAATCGGGGGTCTTGAGCAGGATATGTCGAATGAGAGTTTTGTACCTTTGGTTGCATTGTGGTGCTATTCTGTGTATTGGGTCGAGGACCCTGTGGAATGTTGAGATGATTGATGTCATGATGATGTTATTCGGATCGGGTTGAGAACCCTGTGAGATGTTGTAATGATTTCGTTTGTGATAGTGTTCTATAAATTGGGTCGAGGACCCCGAATAAGTTGACTTGGTTTTCGTGTAATTGTCTTCCATATGTTGGGTCAAGGACCCGAGAGCTTTTGAAATTATTTCCAAAAGTATTTCCATTCGATTTTAAAAACCCCCAGACGGCCCGAGTCGATAATAATGTTTGCTAACTATCTTATCAAAATACTTTTCCTTTTTACAAAAGGGATCTTCCTGACTCCTTGGGCTCGTTTAAAGTTTCATGAATGTTATTTTCCGTAAGGAGAATATGACTATGTGATTACCTTTCACCTTGTGTATGCGAGTGTTACTCTGTGCTGACTGTGGGAATGTATGGTTTGTGTTAAGGCTTCACGGCGGTTGAATTTTGTGTTATTCTTGTCAGATATCTTGTTTATTATGTACTTGCACTAGCAAAATTCCGGTTGCTAACCCCGAGTTTTCGAGGGTGGGTGCTGTTATGCGCTCAGTTTTGGCGGCTCGGGAGCAGTCACGGGATTGGCTTGGAAGGAGATGGAAGACGACGATGCTAATCACACCAGAGTCAGAGTCTTTTCTTTTGTATCATTTTGGTCGGTATTTCTTTGTCGTTCGAGTATTCACCCTTGCATGGGTGTAGTTATCAATTATTAAATTGAGTTGTCATTCTTTTCTGTGTTCAAGTTTATTGTTGTCATTGTAGTATGAATGTCGTTAGTTTATGAATTGGTTTATGACCTTGTCGGTCTGCCTTCTATTTAATTTTGACCCCGGTCGGTCAATCATTGAGTAGTCTTTTGGAGTTTAGCCTGGTAGATCCTTGTGATAAGGGTCTACGGCGTGTGACATTCCCGGTCGTATTTTGGGGATGTTACAGATTTGGGGTGGTCCTTCTTCAGCTATCATCATCTTTGGTTGAATAACAAAGATTACACAACATCTAATCCATTTCTCTCTTCCAAATCAAGGTAAATTCCTTAGAACCCTAGTTTTGGGAATTTTTGGGGATTTTCTTAGATTCGTCCGATCTATCCCTTACCCATGTTTCCCCTATGATTATATGGATGGTTTTGTACCTTGTTAGGACTTGAGAGGGTTTGGGTGATTTTCAAACCTCTAAGTGATTATCCTTGTAGTTTCGTGAATCGTAGGTGGGTTTCGGGAGTTTCTTCGTGTGATTTGAGTGTGGATTATTGATTATCGTAGTTTTTACGAATTGTTTAGGTGCCGGAAGTGCGTTCTTGGACCTACCAAACTTATACTCTTTTCCTTCCGATTCTCGATGTCTCAAAGGCAAGTATATGTTTATGATTGTACGTTCTCGACTTTGAAAGTAAGATATATGAATTGTATGGTGGTATACATCCATTCTGCGATGGGCCGACGGGTCCTCTGAGGGTTCCGTAGCCCCTGGTGTGGTTCCGCAGTTAATCATGTATGTATTGAATATGATGCTATGAGATTTAGTTATTCCGGAATACTAGTCTTGAGCTTGATGGAATGATGATTACATTTACTTTATTGTCGAGAAGTATTGTGTTTCATATTCGATATACTTGTACTAGATATTCGACGGCTAACCCCTTTATGGGAGAAATACCTTTTGTAATATCCGGAATTTCTACTATTGTTGTTTAATATTATTTTATCCGAGTTATATTGTACAGCGTTGAATCTGTACAGTAGAGATAAAATAAATAAAGGACTGAGATATCAGTATCGGTATAATTGTCGTATTTGGTCGACAATTACATTTGAGGATATTGTGTATCAGGTTGTCGTACTTTCGATATGAGATGTATCGTATGAAAATATTATTGGATTCAGTATACGTATTCAGTATGTCGTATGTTCGTATTCTGTATGTCGAGACAGGCGGTAACAGTTGAAATTGGCTAAGTATAGAATATTTAGCGTACGCTAATGTTGAAGACTTACGTACGCTAAATCACAAGAGTTACGTACGTTATGGCCAAGACATTACGTACGTAACATGGGAATCAGATGATCGAGTCATGGTCGGCAGGTGGGACCCTGTGTCGGCAGCTTTCGGCAGAAGGATGTTGACAGGCGAGTCAACTACGTATTACGTACGTTATACAGGATGTATTACGTACGTAATATAAGGCTTTACTGTAGCAAGTCAACGTGCGTATTACGTACGTAATGAAGGAAATGTTACGTACGTAATCAAGTGGACGAAACAGGACAGTTAGTTTTGGGATTAGCATTACGTACGCTATCAAGGATGGCTAACGTACGTAATGCGTGTTACGTACGTTAACCTTGGTGTGTACGTAACGAACAGAAATGTTTTATAAGTAGATACCCGTCTTTCATTTCCTTCGACGTTTCTTTTCGTTTTTCGTCTTCAAACTTTGAGAGAGAGAGAGAGATGTTGGACTTCCTAAGTCGATTTTGAGCTTGAGGACTTGGATTTGAGGCTTGGATATGGAATTATGGATGATTCTTGAAGGATTTGATTGGGTTATTCATGTTCTTGAGGTTGTGATTATTGATCGGTGATTATAACCGGATGCTGCGGTCGTGTTCGAGTATGTTCTTGAATTGCTTCGGTCGGGGCCGAGGAGCTCGTAGACGAAGGCATTGTGACTGGTAGCGGCTTCATCATCGTCATGTCGGTATCGAGGCAAGTTATTACTTGCTCAGTTATAATGTTTAATGAATGGTTTCAGTTTCATTTCGTTTATAATGCATATAGCAATGATTATACGTTGTCTTTCCGATTCTGGGAGAAAAATCATAATGTATATGCTTTATTTCAGTTATTGGTATGTTCGAGTATCGAGGTTACATTATGGTAAAGACGAAGATATGAGTATCTATAGTTCATTGTACGTTTGGATCGCCGAGCATTGAGGATAATCGTCGGTGATGATTGGACATCGAGGTTGCTCCCGAAGGACTCGGGGCAAGTATTCCATATTGATTATGGTTTAATGTTATTTATTTTGGTCTCGTACATTTTCTTTCATGTTGTTGAACATGAAGTCGTCCTAGTAGATTGTCATGTTGTCGTGCATGTTATGTTGTTCATGTTGATGAACGTGTTGATTTGCATATGTGTATGCTTATTATGTTGTTATGTTGTGTAAATAATCCGATGGGATTATGAGGATCTATGCTGAGGGCGCTGGATCGGATGTCCACCATGCGTTGGTTCGACGGGATCATCATGGGGATCTATGCTGAGGGCGCTGGATCGTTGGACAGGTTTTCCACCATGCGTTGGTTCGACGGGATCATCATGGGGATCTATGCTGAGGGCGCTGGATCGTTGGATTACCAGTATTGTGTTGATGGAATCTTGTGAATTCGCATCATTGATTTTATCATGTGTTGTTGTTCACATGTGTATTGTTAGTTATCCACCTTATGTTGATCTGATAGGATCAACAAAGGGATCTATGCTGAGGGCGCTGGATCGTTGGATTTCCATTGAGTGTACATGATTGTTATTGCTGTGATCATATTGACGTGGTCATGTGAGTATGCATTTGTAGGTCTTGTGTTAGGACCGTGTCCGTATTGCATTGTTCTGATCTCGGATTAGATTGATATGATTATCGTGGCACATCATATCTCGAGGTATGTTCCATATTTTCTTTGGTCTTGTCTTTGGTGGACAATCGGTTATCGTCTTGGGATTTGATGATATTATTCGATGGATCGTATTGGTCAGAAATGGTAGATTTCCGTATCGTGAGTTGGTTATGATAGTTTGAGGATCTTGAGTATTGTTTGAGGTACACTACAGATATTATGTTCGAGTTTATTGGTTAATCGAGTACGAGATGTGAAATGTGATAATGATTATTCTGATGAGAATTACTTGAGTAAGTAAAGTTATGGCGGTAAGAGTACGTTGGTCGTATTCTTATGTTGTATTCTCATTGGTATGTAATTATTAATGTAATGTGACGGTTATCATTGTTGGATATTATGGCTGACCCCGTCGTGGGATTTCTTTTTAGGTTCTTGGAGTATCGAGCTTGTAGCGGTCGTGAAGAGATGATCTTCCCGGAGGATACTGGCTAGGACATGTATTTGTGTATTGAGTTTCTGATCAGTCGCTGTATTCCGCTGCTAGAGTATTTTAAGTTGTTTGTCTTTTCCGCTGCGTGAGTATTTTTAAATGACCTTTCGTTTCTGGTAATTTGAGTTACTTTGGAAATCGTTTTCTAAACTGTTGAGTTCTGGCATTTCAGGCCTTGTCCTTTTCAAAACGAGATTTCACGACGGTTTTGATAAATAGATTTTATAAAGTTTTCGAATATTTTAAAGATAATACCGTCGTTAGCCTCTTGGGCGTTTGTAAATGTTTGCGAAAATTTCTTTTAGCCTTGTGGGTTCCATCTCGGGGCCCACGGCGCTGTAATATTTCCGGTTAAATCCGGGGGTGTTACAGAATATGGTATCGGAGCTTAGGTTGAGAAAACCTAGGCATTTGGGTCGAGTTGGGTCGTGTTTTTGTTGCGTCATTCGAGTTGTCAATTGACAAATATTAGAGCCGTGAGTCTTTGTTGTTCACTCAGGCTTGTGCGTTATCGGATTTGCCAGTATCGTACTGGGCTTGTTATAACTTTTCCAAATGGTGTTAACGAGATTATCTGGAATGAGATGTATTGTGTTCTTGAGTCGAACTGATTTGGAAAACGTGTGTTTTGAAAATATCCATGTCGAGTATTTTCTAGAGTCGAGACATGTGCCAGTATCACGGGGAATCGTCGGCTTCACGATCTGTAAGTATTTGGATTTTTGAATTTCATTGAGATTTATTGCCGTTCTAAGTTGATATGTTTTGAGATTCAGCAGATATTATACATTACGGTATAAGGTGACAGATTTGGGACAGGATTGATGATCTTGAGAAACTATGATTTTGGATATCAGTATGTTCGGTAGATGTTGGAACGGAATTGTACATTTCGGAGAAGGTTGTGGATGGTTGAGAAAAACATGTAGTCATGATAGATCATTTTGTGATACATGAAACCGCTTTTGAACATTTGAAAATGACACTTTTCAAAATGAATATTTCACAGATGTTTTACGGAAAATGATTTTTGGGCCGAGACCCAAATCGATTTTGAAATGGTTTTGTAACTCAGGACTTGGGGTCCTAAAAGAGTTTTCTACTTTTTAAACTTCTTGTAATGTGGAATGAGATACGGGCTGAGACCCTAATGTTTCAAAAGACTTTCCTGTTTTTTAAAACTCCCGAGATTTGTAAAATACTTTACCAATCGTTTACCCATGTTATTTCCGCCTTTCGAGGCTTTGGTTTACTTGTTCAAATTGAACCTCTCGGGAAGTCTTTCGTCGTGTTTGATTTGTTGATTTGTTTCAACGTTTTGTCATATCATATTTGAGGTGATCCAGGATGGGTAAATGGTTGACGTTGCGAGTCATACATGGAAAAGGAGTTTAGTCGGAATTTATATATTGAGATTTTGGAACTCGATCGTGTGGTTTTCCGATGGAATATCAGTGGATATTGGTGACGAACCGAATTGGTATACGGGAGTATGGATATAGTTGAGCATTTGCATACTTTTCATTTTAAAACTTCGAAATCGTGTGGATTCGAAGGAAACTGTTATCAATTACTTGGCACCATCGAGCCAAGTTAATTTTTCGAAAATTGATTTTGTGGTCTTACCAAAATTTATGTTTTTAGTTTTGAAATTTTTGAAAAAACTTTCGAAAATTGTCTTCGTGACAAGAATATATGATTTCAAACTGGTTTTGAAAATGTGATTGATATACATACGCATTTAGTGCATCGGGCATATCATATCGATGGTACAAGGAAAAGAGATTCGAAGTTTAGTATGGTAGATTGGTTATGCAACGATGATCGGTTGATTGATCAGATAAGAGAAATATACTGCGTGTTGTAGATTCATGTGCAGGATGTAATTTTGGAACTTTGGACTTTGTAAAACCGGGACATATGTGCTATGTGATTCCATTGGTATGGAAGTAGTGTGATTTTTACCATAGTGATTTTGAAGGATTTCGTTGTAAGTGTAGATTTGGGGATGGCGACCCCATGCTGGTTGTTTTGGATATTGAGTGGTCGTTCCCACTCCCTGTATGATTGGATATGTTCGTCGGTTTGTGATTGGTTGTTCGTATGCCGAGGGGTATGTTCACCAGTCGGTTGTGTTTCATTGAGAATCACTGTATGTGATTGGTGTGTCGTTTTGAGAACTCTATATCGGTTACTGTGGTTCTGCGTTGATCGTGTTGGAGCTTACCGTGTGAAGGTATTCTCGATTACCGTTAATCGTTCGTTGGTCATATTGAAGTTTATCACGTTGATGATATTCTCGATTGTGTTTTGACCTCTGGTTGGTCATATTGGAATTTATCAGGTGGATGATAAATTCGGTTGATTGTTGATCATTGTTGGTGATCATCTGAGCGTTCGGATTTTGTGTTGATGTTTCGGGATTCGTGTCGTTGTTTTGGGCAGTTGTTTTGTAGATGTATTGTGTATAATTCGTCTTATCGGAATTGGGACTTGATTATGTAATCAGGCAGACAGGATTTGATTCGGGCAGATTGTTTCATCCGAAGATGATATATTTTGTTGAGACTCAGGGAATTGTGATCGTAAGCATATTGAGATTATGCGGTGAGATCGTGGCTAGTATCTCCGGAGATCGTCGACCTGCGTATTTCGAAGTATGCTCTTTTGGATATTCGGTAATGATGATGATTAATCGTTGTCGTGATGGTTTTGGGATATTTTGAGTTGAACGGTATGTTTGTTCGTTTTATGATGGATCGCAAGTTTCGAGGACGAAACTTATTTTAAGGGGTGTAGAATGTAATATCCGGAATTTCTACTATTGTTGTTTAATATTATTTTATCCGAGTTATATTGTACAGCGTTGAATCTGTACAGTAGAGATAAAATAAATAAAGGACTGAGATATCAGTATCGGTATAATTGTCGTATTTGGTCGACAATTACATTTGAGGATATTGTGTATCAGGTTGTCGTACTTTCGATATGAGATGTATCGTATGAAAATATTATTGGATTCAGTATACGTATTCAGTATGTCGTATGTTCGTATTCTGTATGTCGAGACAGGCGGTAACAGTTGAAATTGGCTAAGTATAGAATATTTAGCGTACGCTAATGTTGAAGACTTACGTACGCTAAATCACAAGAGTTACGTACGTTATGGCCAAGACATTACGTACGTAACATGGGAATCAGATGATCGAGTCATGGTCGGCAGGTGGGACCCTGTGTCGGCAGCTTTCGGCAGAAGGATGTTGACAGGCGAGTCAACTACGTATTACGTACGTTATACAGGATGTATTACGTACGTAATATAAGGCTTTACTGTAGCAAGTCAACGTGCGTATTACGTACGTAATGAAGGAAATGTTACGTACGTAATCAAGTGGACGAAACAGGACAGTTAGTTTTGGGATTAGCATTACGTACGCTATCAAGGATGGCTAACGTACGTAATGCGTGTTACGTACGTTAACCTTGGTGTGTACGTAACGAACAGAAATGTTTTATAAGTAGATACCCGTCTTTCATTTCCTTCGACGTTTCTTTTCGTTTTTCGTCTTCAAACTTTGAGAGAGAGAGAGATGTTGGCCTTCCTAAGTCGATTTTGAGCTTGAGGACTTGGATTTGAGGCTTGGATATGGAATTATGGATGATTCTTGAAGGATTTGATTGGGTTATTCATGTTCTTGAGGTTGTGATTATTGATCGGTGATTATAACCGGATGCTGCGGTCGTGTTCGAGTATGTTCTTGAATTGCTTCGGTCGGGGCCGAGGAGCTCGTAGACGAAGGCATTGTGACTGGTAGCGGCTTCATCATCGTCATGTCGGTATCGAGGCAAGTTATTACTTGCTCAGTTATAATGTTTAATGAATGGTTTCAGTTTCATTTCGTTTATAATGCATATAGCAATGATTATACGTTGTCTTTCCGATTCTGGGAGAAAAATCATAATGTATATGCTTTATTTCAGTTATTGGTATGTTCGAGTATCGAGGTTACATTATGGTAAAGACGAAGATATGAGTATCTATAGTTCATTGTACGTTTGGATCGCCGAGCATTGAGGATAATCGTCGGTGATGATTGGACATCGAGGTTGCTCCCGAAGGACTCGGGGCAAGTATTCCATATTGATTATGGTTTAATGTTATTTATTTTGGTCTCGTACATTTTCTTTCATGTTGTTGAACATGAAGTCGTCCTAGTAGATTGTCATGTTGTCGTGCATGTTATGTTGTTCATGTTGATGAACGTGTTGATTTGCATATGTGTATGCTTATTATGTTGTTATGTTGTGTAAATAATCCGATGGGATTATGAGGATCTATGCTGAGGGCGCTGGATCGGATGTCCACCATGCGTTGGTTCGACGGGATCATCATGGGGATCTATCCGAGGCGCCGGATCGTTAGACAGTTTTCCACCATGCGTTGGTTCGACGGGATCATCATGGGGATCTATCTTTGAGGGCGCTGGATCGTTGGATTACGATTGTGTTGATGGAATCTTGTGAATTCGCATCATTGATTTTATCATGTGTTGTTGTTCACATGTGTATTGTTAGTTATCCACCTTATGTTGATCGATAGGATCAACAAAGGGATCTATCTTGAGGCGCTTGGATCGTTGGATTTCCATTGAGTGTACATGATTGTTATTCTTTGTGATCATATTTACGTTGTCATATGAGAATGCAATTGTAGGTCAAGTGTTAGGACCGTGTCCGTATTGCATTGTTCGATCTCGGATTAGATTGATATGATTATCGTGGCACATCATATCTCGAGGTATGTTCCATATTTTCTTTGGTCTTGTCTTTGGTGGACAATCGGTTATCGTCTTGGGATTTGATGATATTATTCGATGGATCGTATTGGTCAGAAATGGTAGATTTCCGTATCGTGAGTTGGTTATGATAGTTTGAGGATCTTGAGTATTGTTTGAGGTACACTACAGATATTATGTTCGAGTTTATTGGTTAATCGAGTACGAGATGTGAAATGTGATAATGATTATTCTGATGAGAATTACTTGAGTAAGTAAAGTTATGGCGGTAAGAGTACGTTGGTCGTATTCTTATGTTGTATTCTCATTGGTATGTAATTATTAATGTAATGTGACGGTTATCATTGTTGGATATTATGGCTGACCCCGTCAGGATTTCTTTTAGGTTCTTGGAGTATCGAGCTTGTAGCGGTCGTGAAGAGATGAGCTTCCTGAGGATCTTGGCTAGGACATGTATTTGTGTATTGAGTTTCGATCGATCATTTGTATTCATTGCTAGAGTATTTTAAGTTGTTTGTCTTTTCCGCTGCGTGAGTATTTTTAAATGACCTTTCGTTTCTGGTAATTTGAGTTACTTTGGAAATCGTTTTCTAAACTGTTGAGTTCTGGCATTTCAGGCCTTGTCCTTTTCAAAACGAGATTTCACGACGGTTTTGATAAATAGATTTTATAAAGTTTTCGAATATTTTAAAGATAATACCGTCGTTAGCCTCTTGGGCGTTTGTAAATGTTTGCGAAAATTTCTTTTAGCCTTGTGGGTTCCATCTCGGGGCCCACGGCGCTGTAATATTTCCGGTTAAATCCGGGGGTGTTACACCTTTCATGTATTTCAGGATCTAGACGAGCGGATAGGCATGTACCGGGTCGTCATGAAGATAATGGGCAAGTGTGATGCTGTGTCTTGTCATTAGTTATACTTTGTATTTAATCCATTCAGTGATGTTGTACTTGAAATGATTATGAGTACTCGAGTACTGTTTTCTGACTTCTTGATGTTTTGGCCTGTGTTGCCTTGGGATT
Organism: Orobanche coerulescens; assembly: GCA_033398695.1. Lineage (NCBI taxonomy): Eukaryota > Viridiplantae > Streptophyta > Magnoliopsida > Lamiales > Orobanchaceae > Orobanche > Orobanche coerulescens. The sequence continues at coordinate 101,349,649 of CM065813.1, read as the reverse complement.
GATTCTTGATGTATTGTATTCGGTCTCATTGGATATTGTCTTGAGTGCCAATTTTATTATCCGCCATTGGATTATGCTTAGACCTTATCGGTCAAAGTTCATGGTTCCGCGCGTTTATAGCCTTGTGGGTCCCACGGCGGGGCTCACGACGCTGTAATATACCCTGAATAACTTGGGGGTGTTACAGAATATGGTATCAGAGCTTAGGTTTATAGATATCTAGGTTGTCGGTCTTTTAGGTCGATTGAGTCATCGTATGTCTACAGTATCACCACTTTGCCATCATTACAGTGCGACCGGTACTTGTAAGTCCTCTTACTCTTCTTGTGTTTTCTTAATCGCTTCGCTTTTAGTTTGGTGTTCTTGGCAATCGGTTACTTCGAGGAAGTGCGATTTAGATTATACTTACGTACGTGTGTGTCCTTCAGAATGTCTGCTGACAGGGGTCAGAGTCGTGGCCGTGGTCGCGGACGTGGACTCTTCCTTGAGATATTGTCAAAATTACTAATTGCGATATTGGTGTGTATTGGTATTGTGTTGAGACTTTGTATGGGAGTCGTATGCTAGTATCACGGGAGGTAATCGGCTTCATGCACATGTAAGTATACTGTTTTGGTTATTCGCTTATGGCGACAAATGATTGCTTTTGTGTTGAGTTTGGAAATTTTGGGTTGATCTGTTGTTTGTGGCAGGATTGCAAGGTTCGAGGACAAAACTTATTTTAAGGGGGGTAGTATGTAATATCCAGACTTTCAGTATAAATTTTTCGCGTTATTTTATCTGAGGTATATTGGATAGCATGGTGTGTATACAGTATGGATAAAATAATTTGAGAACTGATCGACAATTGCATTTGAGGACATCGTGTATCAGGTTGTTTTAATTTTGATATCGGGTGTATCATATGAGAATGGTATTGGATCAAGTATGTTGCATGTACGTGTTCAGTATGTCGAGACGACAGACGAAGCTTTGGAATTGGCTAAGTGTAGCCTGAATTAACGTACGCTAGTATGAGGACATAGCGCATGCTAATGTGCATGCTTAGCGCATGCTAAAGGCGGAGGATAGCACACGCTAGTGCAGAACTGATCAGAGGGAATCCACATATGGACCCGGCTACCTTCGGCACATGTTTTGATAAGGTCAACAGATATTTACTATGAAAGATTAGCGCATGCTAAGCGTGGGCTTAACGCACGCTAATCGTAGATCGGTTAAAGGGAATCTTGGCTTTGTAGGTTGCTTTCAGCGTGTGGACCTACCTTCGGAGCAGGTGCAGACAAACAAATCAACTACGAGTAGCACACGCTAAGGTCGGAGACTTGCGTACGCTAAACACAGTATTTACGTACGTTATTGCATGGGAATTGCGTATGCAAATCACAATGCGGAGTAAGGCAGTAGCCTCTGGACTATGATAGCGCGCACTAACAAAGTCAGTTAGCGCACGCTATGGTAAGTAGCGCACGCTATCCAGCAATAGTAGCGCACGCTTATAATGTGCAGTATATATGTGCAGTTGGAGATTATTTTTCATTTCGTCCATCTCTTCCTTTCATCCAATACAGAGTGTTCTTGGAGGATATTTTGGGGATACAGACACTTGAGTATTGTGGGGTTGATCGTCCTTAATAACATTGGAGCTTGGAAGTGATTTAGAACGGATTCAACCTTGGGATTCAATCCATTTCTTCAAAGAGGTAATTACTCTTCACTTTGGGATTTCATCTTGGATTGTATGTGATGTTCTTGAGTTGATAATCGTCATGTATATGAGTTAATAAGTATGATTATGGATAGATTACCGAGTTATGTTGATATTATTGTTGAGGTGCGGATGTTGATATGATTCTTGTGGTTTTGAATGGTGTTGTTTATCTTCAAGAGATATGTTGGTTAATATCTCCCTTCATTTCGAATTTTGACATTGTTGTTGATGATTAGTTCATATGATAATAGTTTATGGAGGCGTTAAGATGATTCTTGGTATTCCACGGGAAGTTTGTTAAGGAAGATCATGACATGATCACTTATGTGTTGGATTATGTTATGTTGTCATGAGCATGGTTAGGAAATCATCGTGTTCTTGGTAGTATTATTGCGATTCTTGATGTTATGATGATATATGCCTTAAACCATGAGTTAGATGATTGCTTAGATGTTAGAACACATCGGATTATGTCGTTTGGTCGATTATGAACGTGATTTCGGATTAATTGATGTTCTTGAGAGCACTTCTGTGAGTCTTTTGATCCTTATTGGATATGTAATTCTTTGAGTTTCGTTGTTATGTTGCATCGTGACATACCTGGAGTCATATTGCGTGCCGATTGGTTATTGTGTAGGATTTTTAGCCGGGCACATTATGGTCGTGCGTGGATGTTTACGCATTGGACCGCGCACAAGGGACGTTAGTCTGTGAGGATAATTAGGTACATATCCCACGTATATCCTGGATTTCATACGTTGTGGACATGTGCACGAACACATTTCCGGATCGGGCATAATATGACGTCCATCTTTGAGCCATAAGGATTGGTCGTTCATCCTCGATTTATGGTTGGGTATGTTCGACGTGTTGCAACTGGTTGTTCATATGCCCGACGGATATGTCCGACAGTTGGGGTTATTTCTTTAAGATCCACCTGTGTTAATCGTTTGGAGTTTATCATGTTGATGGTACTCTTAGTTGTTGTTGATACTTTGTTGATCGTTTGGAGTTTATCATGTTGATGGTATTCTCGGTCGTTGTTGATCCTTTGTTGGTCGTGTTGGAGTTTATCACGTCGATGATATTCTCGGTAGATTTATTGGTTGATCATTGTTGATCACATGAGAATTCGGACTGTACGTCGAGGTTTCGGGACTTGTTATCATTGTTTTGTGGTAGTTGATTTACAAATATATTATGTGATATTGGGTTTGATCCAGATTGAGATTTGACTGTGCAATCCGACGGACAGGATTTGGCACAGATAGGTCTTTCCACACTTATGAGTTATGATGATGCTTTGGGGATTCTTCGTATTGTCTGAATACAGTCCAGACGGTTGTAGTTGAGTTCATTTCGTAATTTGAGAATGCCCTTCAACATACCAAATCTTATGCCGATACTCGTCATCTACCATTGGAATTCGATTTTGGAGACCATGTTCTACTCAAGGTATTGCTGACCAAATGAGTTTTTAGCTTCGGAAAAAGGGGCAAACTTAGTCCGCAGTATATCGGACCGTTTGAAATTTTGGACAGGGTTGGAGTTTTAGCTTATCGCTTGGCTTTGCCTCCAGCTTTGAGTCATGTCCATAACGTTTTTCATGTTTCTAAATTGAGAAAGTACGTACCGGATCCAAGTCATATTATCGACTATAGTGAGATTGATGTAGCCGAGGATATTACCTTTCCAGAGAGACCCATGAAGATCCGGGAATGTCGTGAGAAACAGCCTTGGCACAAAACCATTCTGTTGGTTAGAGTGCAATGATCGATACATGGAGTCGAGGAAGCGACTTGGGAGACGGAAGAGAAGATGAGATTGGAATACCCCAAACTCTTTGTTCTTAAGTTTCGGGATGAAACTTCTTTTTGGAGGGGGAGAATGTATTACCTGTATTTTTCATGAATTTTAACTGTGGCGTTGGTTCGTTTTGTCGCTCTTATAAGCCCCTTTTAAGATGTTGTTGATTCCTAAGGTTCATATTTTCCGGAACATGTTCATTTTGATCGGACCTTGCAGCGATATTTCTGAGTCAACCAATTAGTGCATGCTAGGCGTGTGCTAAGGCACGCTATTCGTGTTGAGTAGCGCGCTAAAGCATTGAGTTTGGCAGAGACACAAGCTGGATTTTGTTCTCGGGAGTAGCAGTTAAGACACGCTAGGCGTGAGCTAACGCACACTATCGGTGTTGCGTAGCGTACTCTGAGGCAGGGGTAGCGCACGTTACCGTCACAGGTCAGTAGCCACTGGACTAATGGGTAACCCCGTTAGCGCACGCTAGCTCTGAGGCGTAGCGCGCGCTAATTGAACGCAGTATTTAAGGACGGACAGCCCTGCTCTTCGTCATTTTTACTTTCATTTCCTCATTTTCCAACAGGAGCACAGGAGAAGGCGATCCGGGGCGATCCTTCTTCAGCTATCATCATATTTGGTTGAATAACAAAGATTACACAACATCTAATCCGTTTCTATCTTCCAAATCAAGGTAAATTCCTTAGAACCCTAGTTTTGGGAATTTTGGGGTATTTTCTTAGATTAGTCCGATTTATCCATTTTGGAGGTTGAGAACTTTGAGATTATGATGTATCTATCCCGTAACCATGTTTCCCCTGCGATTATAGGGATGGTTTTGTACCTTGTTCGGACTTGAGAGGGTTTGGGTGATTTTCAAACCTCTAAGTGATTATCCTTGTAGTTTCGTGAATCGTAGGCAGGTTTCGGGAGTTTCTTCGTGTGATTTGAGTATAGATTATTGATTATCGTATTCTTTACGAATCATTTAGGTTCCGCAAGTGCGTTCTTGGACCTACATAACTTTTACTCTTTTCCTTCCGATTCTCGATGTCTCAAAGGCAAGTATATGTTTATGATCGTACATTCTCGACTTTGAAAGTAAGATGTATGAATTGTATGATGGTATATATCCACTCTGGGACCGGACGACGGGTCCTCTGAGGGTTCTGTAGCCTCTGGTGTGTAACACCCCCAATCTGCTCAGGGATATTACACGTCATAGATCCTTTCCTCAAGGATCTACCAGGCTGGTAACAACATCGAACATCTCAACAATGCCTTTAAGGCTAAAATGACTCAGTAGACCTATTTGGTCTTTCAATAAATACATACAACTCGATCTCAATACATGCCCACGCATGGGTCAAATACAAAAGACTCCCATAAAGAGCTGAAATAACTCGTGGTCAAACTCAGCTTGATGTACCGAGTCTCACAATGAATAACAATAACTATCTCACTATGATTAAATAAAATAGCAGCGGAAAATCAATCAATCAACGAGTCAATCAATACACTTTACCTTCGGAACCTGCCGATTTGGACCTGGAACCTAAGCTCTCATTGTGACTCCCATCAATTTAGGACGTCGCCTCAGTATTTGGACCGTCGCCATAGTAGATTGGCCGCTAAGACCAATCACCTTGTATCTGCTCTGGGTAGGACACGTTCTGATCGTGGGTCTTTCTCCCTGACCGTGTCATAATCGCGATATCCCACATTCTACGACCCAGGTCCCTAGGAACACTCTGTTCCTCAGTTATGGGAATAGGCAACAACAGTAGCCTCATCAAGAACCACAACCGCGCTGCTCGATCCAGGATTTGGTCTAAGTGTCCCGGCTCAATTTTAGGATTCTAGAGGTGGCTCGTACAAGTTCAAGAGGTGGCCCTCGGATTATTATGAGGCACTCCGTCTCGTATGGGCTCCCCGTCCGAAAATGTGGCACTTTCCCCCATCTAGTTCGAGGCGGCCCCGTCCGTGGCACTTTGCTTGTATAGCACTTAGTTCCTGAACCAATCACAAGTATCAGATAGACACAATGCAATGCATGCTCACGCGCACAATATTTAAATCACACAACTAATGATACGACTTAGCATATATTTATTGCGTTAGATTTCAAGTATTTAAATTATTGCACGAGCATTAAGGATTGGGCACTTGAATTAGAACCTATGTAATAATAACTTAGTATTAATTAATAGCTAACGACTCAGGAGGAGTATGGGTTAGCTGAATTGATACAAAAATCAGTTTAGAAACTGAATTGTTGATTATTACATATTCACCCCAATTTTATTAAGTTATCATCTCGAGGGTATTGATGTTTTCGAAACAAATTCAGATGATGGTAAAATTTTATGAGATAGTTCATTTACACTGAAATTTGAAATTTATAAGTTTCTCCATTTTATTCCAGAATTCTTATTTCTTTCATTTCAACCCTAAATTTAACGTAAATAACAATTTTAACCCTTTAATTTTATAAAATAATTTCCGATAGTTATAAAACTTTACGACAGAGTATTTATATCTTAAAATCCTTCATTTTTAGTCAGAATCACAGAATAATTTTCTGTCCCAGTAATTTTTATAAAACCCCAAAATTATTTGGAAATTACGTTTCTAACCCTAGACTTTGGAAAACGGATCCCAAATTTTATAAACTTCATGATTAACAAATACATACTTACATAAATTATATTTTCAGTCTAGAAGTATTATTTTTAACTTCATCCCCGAATTTTTTATAAAATATTTAATTTGACCTTGATTTTTTCAAAAATAGCATTTTTGCTCCCCTTAGGCCTCGGGAATGAGTTCCAATTCTACTAAAATTTTACGAAAAGTATCTAGGCATTTAACTAAGATTTGTTTTTGGTTCAGAAACATAATTTAAGGTTCACACCAGAAAATTTTTGTAAAAATTATGATTTGACTCCAAAATTGTGCGGAAGTTGTATTTTTGACTCTAGACTTATCATATGATACCTGAGCTTTATAAAATATTAAGAAATACTTACATACTACTAAATGTTATTTTCAGTCCAGAACATAGAGTTCTCACAAATTTCAATTTGGTCCTTCAATTTTCCATCAACTACATATTAAGCACTTTATGGTTGTTTATGTCTCGATTTGCCACAAATAAATTATCTAAACACTATATCACTACCACATAACACATATAATCACATTCAAGTCATAAGTCCAAATATTTGGATGATACTTTAATATGCACAAGGATTTTTCTACAATAATTTATTATACCAATAAAATCTCAATTTTTGCATGAAAAATAATAATTTATCACCATAAATCGATTCAAACAAATTATCCATCATATAAATCTTTGAATTTCAGTGAGAGCATGCATAATTTCAGAATTTGGAAGCAATTAAGGATTTTTGAAAGAATTTTACAAACCTCAATTATTTTTGTTAAGAAAGAGAATCTAAGCTTGATTTCTCGGAAATAGCTTCTATGCCTTCTTCCCCCCCTCTTACTTGATGATTAACATGGTTATGATTTTGAATACCCTACAACAAAGTATGATGCCTACACTATCCCCTTCCTTCTTCCTCTTCTTCTTCTTCTTCTTCTTCTTCTTCTTCTTCTTCTTCTCTTTTTTTTTCCTCTCTTTTCTCCTCTTAATTTTCGGCCCTCAACCCTTTCTCTCTCTATTGTAGAGATTTTTTTTCATGCAAATGGGAAGGAAGAGTATTTTCTAAGTATATATATATAGAGTGGTCAAAAGTGTACATGGTGAATCATCCCACAATCTTTTTGAGGGTTGTACAAGTGTATACATTTTTATTTTCATAAAAACACATCAAATTTGACCATACTCCTCCCTCTTACTCCTCATGGCTGATTATAATATGTATATTTATATATTTTTTATTTTAATTATAATGTGTATTAGTTTTGGGCTTGTATGTTAAGGTTTAAGTTAAGTTGGGCCAATCTTTAATTTTGGGCTTCAAGTATGATTAAGTATGGATATTAGCTCCATGTATATTTATTCTCATAGTTACGTGTTAAATTGTAAGCCCACTAAGTAAATTAATAATTATTTTGGAATTAACTAAGTTTATTATTTAAATAATATTATAATCTCGAAAAAACTATTAAATAATAAATTATAATCACACTTAATTTAGTAATAATAATGACTATATATGCAATCAATATAATCTTATTAAATTCGAGTTATAGTACAATATTTGAAGAAATATAATTTAGGGCCGAAAATGTAGGATTTTACATCATCCCCTTCTTAAAAGAATTTGGTCCTCAAATTCCTCCTTAAATAATTCCGGGTATGATGTATCATCTCCTCCTCGACTTCTCGTATGGTTTCTTCTTTGTGGTCGTGATTCGTCCATATAACTTTGACGACCGGATATTGCTTCTTTTTAAGTTCTTGTACTTGTCGATCAATAATCTTTATTGACTTCTACTTGTAAGTTATGTTCTTCATAATTGGAGGAATGTCTTTGGTGATTATGTGTATTGGATCTGGATGATACTTCTTCAATCCTGAAACATGACATCCATCATGCATGCATGTGATGTTGGAAGGCAATTCGAGAAGATAAGCTAATCGAATGGTTTTATCCATGATCTTGAATGGACCCATATATATCGGGCTAAGTTTTCCTCCCTTATTTGAAATGATTAAGCCTTTTTGTGATGATAATCTCAGAAATATACGATCGCCATTCTCGAATTCTAGAACTTTCCTTATAAGTTCTACATAACTCTATTGTCGACTTTGAGATGTTTAAATTCTTTCTTTGGTTAAACAGACCTTATCTTTACCTTCTTCGATCAAATATACTCTCGGTATTAGTGGTCAAGTCTTGCATGTTTCCACTGATTATTAATTTTCTGATGAATTGAGGATTTGCATTTCCCCCCAGAGAGAGTTTCATAGGGCGCCATTTCAACATAACTTGATAACTGTTGTATGCAAATTTGGCCAAGGGTAGGTGATTATCCCAATTACCCTAAAAGTCTAATGCATAAGCATTTAGCATAATGTCAAGGTATCTATCGTTCTCTCAGATTGTCCATCGATCTGTGTATATGCAGTTGTACTAAACTCTATAAAGTTCCAAATTCCTTATGGAAAACTTACTAAAAACGTGAGATTAATCTAGGATCTCGATCGAATACAATATCAATTGGAACTCTGAATAGTCGGACTATCGCTTTGATGTATGTCCGGATAGTTTCTATACGTTGGCGTCCTTCTTGACTGGAGCTCACTTCGTTAGCCTATATACAAAGATACAAATCATAATTGTATTCTTCTATAGATGTTGGCAACTCCTTGACGAAATCCAAAATTATCCGTCCTCTTTTCCATTTAGCCATATCTAATATTTGTAACAATTCTAGTTTACACCAATGATGGTCATGGATTTACTTTCTTAAAGTGATTTGAATCGATCAGAAAACAAATGGATTTCTATATTTACTATGTTTATAGAGTTTAAGGATTTTTTTAATAGGAAGTTCAAGAATCATTAAAATGATTAAATTTGGGCAAAATTCATATCATGGTGAAGCATAAAATGTCCGGGAATGTGAAATGGGTTATATGATAACAAGATCATAATTGAATCGCAGATCAAGATTGTCATTTTTTTTTATAAAAAAAAATGTTCATTGTAGATGGGGGGTTGAGGCGGGACCCACCAACATGTAAGATAAATGAGAAATCAAGAAATACAAAATATCCGCTCCGAATTATGACAAGAAATGGGCCATAATCCAGATCCTAAAAACTAAAGTGCCTACGGCCCGCTAGGGAACTACGTGGGCTAATGTACGGACCCATAGGCAATAAATCAAATCCAAATTATGACAAAAAGTGGGCCATAATCCGGATCCTAATAAAATAAAGTGCCTACGGCATTAGAGAAATACAAGGTGCACCACTAAAACCGTGGGCTAATGTGCGGACCCATAGACAATAAATCAGCCAATTCTAAAAAAGCTACCTAAATCTAAAAGTGGGATAACCAAGTAGATCCATCCGTATAAGAGATAGAAGAAATGGAGGAGCAGCATCATATGTATAAGTCTGATACCGAGGGATGACATGCTGAGCTCAAAGAGATAATCAGCTGGCCTGTTGCCCTCTCGGAAAATGTGAGTGACTCTGTACTGAATGTCTCGAAGAATGTGTCGGATCTGCATAAGGGTGTGACAAACCTGCCAAGAGCGTCAATGGCCAGATGAAAGCAGGGTCACTACAGCAGCAACATTAAGCTCAATCCAAACATGTCTCGATCTCTGGGAAGCTAGTATCAATCCTATCGCCACCGCCTGGATCGCCGCGTTGAAGCTCGAAGAGTCCTGAAAAGAGGAATGGAAAGCACGAAGGAGCTCTCCGTGATAATCTCTAATCAGACCCTCACCACCACCAATCGTCGTATCTCTATCAAAGGAGCTATCCGTGTTCAGCTTGATCCAAGGAGTCTCGGGTCGAAGCCAAACAACCGGGACAAGGTGATATGTCTGGGCGGGGGAAGAAGAAGCTCACTGAAGATGATCGGGAGGCGAGCACCCCAGAAATATCTCGCAATGATCTGCTCGAGCTCCTGGATAACATATTGGGTGGGTCCAACACCTGAAGGAGCTACAGAGGAATCGGACAGAGAGTGCTCTTAACAATCTTGATCTGCTCGAGATCAAGATTGTCACGTTAATACTTCAAAGAATAATGAAAGAGGTAAGTTTCAATAGTGGATAATCAAGAAGGCATTAATAAAGACGAGTCACATTATGACATGTAAGTTAAGTCGGGGTGTAAGACACAAGAACCAGCTTCTCAAGTATAAACCAGCATGTAACTTAGAATTGCATAAGTTAAGCAACATTATGGAAAGGATGATGCTAATGAAGGATAATACAAGTAGTCAAATGCAATTGTACTATAGTAGAACCACATGCTTAAATGAATTGAATTTTCAAAGACAAGAATCTTGTAAATAAAAAAGGAACGAAAATTTCAGAATGAGTATGAAAAATTAGGTTATGGAAGACAACATGCATGATTTATTCAAGAAGGTAGTCACTATAGATATGTAGAAGATAATGTGTACGAACAAGGGGTTCCAATAATAGGTATTTACATATTTAATGATGAAGTTCCAATGAATGGTTCTAAAATAAGACGTAGCAAGGTGTGACCTCAGCAATCGAAGTTACTAAGAGAGATTTTTTGAAATGAATGATGAAATTCATATTCATCAAGTAATAATCACAATAAACAAGAGAATATAAAATGCATATATAATTCACAAGGAAAATTGATCGGGATATACATTTACACCCAAGAAAATTATTTTTAAGAAAACTCATGAACCCCATTTCATCCAAAGATGGAGGGTAGATGTATCTAGAAAAAAAATGAGATTGAATTTTGCTTGATAAGTTAGTAGAATAATAACCAAATGAGTTGGGTGATTTAAATCAATAGGCTCGTGACTAATATCCCAATAATAAAGAAATGGATATAAAAGGTATTAATAAGATGAGAATATAAGAGACAAGCACGTGTCAAGATAATATAACCAGTTGTGAAATGAAATAGTAATTCCAATACATAGGAATGTATCACTGGGTGGGAAATAAATAAGATGATTAGAGGATAAAGATGATCAAATGATAAAGTTCTTTTGCATGTGATTAGACAAACATAAGGTATGTGGATAAAGTAACTTTTAGTGAAAAAATAAGTTTGGCAAATAGTTTGAATGAACTAAGGTTCGGGTTTAGTTAACTCTAAATTGGTTAGACTTTGGGAACTTATTATAGAAGAGTTATTTATGATCTCTATACAATGGGAATTGTTGCTTTGAGTCACACAAATCATTGATTGTAGGCAATATGTATGTTTGGTTTTGGTGAAATTTGTGGTGAAAGAATCATAAAGAATTAGTTGTGTTATTACTATGAAACAGTTTGGGTTATCATGATGTGGTTTAGGCTATTTTCTGATTATTGTCATCATTGCCATCACTTCCAGGTTGTCTACATCCATGCGTGTCGACCATCTATACGTGGTTCGTGGCTAGTTACAATAGCGCATATATATTAACAATCTTACTTGAATAAGTAATATTTATATAATCAGTAGTCATGATTACAATTACATCTAAAAGGAGGATATTGAGAGCTGAAAGAGAGTTATAGTATTACGAATACGGAGATAGCAGAAATTTCCATACCCATGTTCGATGCTAATACTAGCTAGAACGTAAGTTCATAGTTATTGATCGAGTTTAGTTCTAGAGTCACGTTAGCAAGCGTAAATAGTCGAGGAAGCTAAAAAAGCCATTTAGTCGGTCAAAGTACATCAACATTAATCTAAATGTAACAGTTATAAAAATCGGAATATCGAAATACGATTCAATTGCCTCTGAATTCATCATATCTCTTCTTTTGTATCTTCTTCGGGGTCTCCTCGGCATCATTATTCAAACTTCCTAGCACCGGTCGGTAAGGCCGGCCATGTATGGTCGGGGTGCCGAAACAAGGTCTTGTTGATGATGACGCTCGGTGGTGATGACTCCCTCAAGTGCCTTCATGTGGATTCCTAGTTAAGTGTGGATGCGGCGATGTCCCAGACAGTAATGTACTGACTTCTCGACGTGCTTGTCTCGTTTGTGGAGGGTCCGAGTATAAAATTTTGGTTTCATTCGGTTCCTTTATGAATCGCCTCCTGCTTCTATTGTTGGTATGTCATGATTCTGTTGAGCTTGTGCAAACTCGATCTCAATGTTTGAATATGTTGTGCTCTCTCCTCATCTAAATTAGTAGTCTTGATCATCTCATTCGACATTGCCTCCACGGTGGCTGGTATCGCATCAATCTAAGACTCCAAAGCGGCCATTCGAGCCCTTTCAATAAGAGTCATATGATACATTCCGGCACTATGCCTCTAAGACATCGACCCTATTGATCTGGCGGGTACATAATAAAAAACAACTCAAACTCGGAATCCATAAAATGGAAGCTCTAAATCAATGCCATACAAGTTTATAGGCATAACTTGAATATAAAATAAGTACAGATAATCATCACGGAAATACACTTTTTGACAAAACAATTCTTGCTCCCAAGATGACTAACCGCAAGGCAAACCAACTTCATTTGATGAAATAATGAAGGTTCAATTGAGTTTGACAGAATTAATTCAATTCCATCTATTCCAAGCGAAAAGTGAAATGATTCGAATAAGGTAGTAAGGAAGATATCTACTTCAAATGGATAGGGGTTTTATTTAATTTGGAAAAACCACAACTATTTCAATCGAATAGCATGGAAAAATGATTGGATAATTGAATCTTAGCAATGCTTACTCCATGCAAAGGGTTCAGAAGAAATCTTAGAGATTTGAACTTAGAAATCAATATTAAGTCCCATTTCTAACTGAAATCACTTTGTCCTAGGTGGAAATTCCATCTAAGTCCGAAGAATCTTAACTGTGTAGCTTTGTTGTAAGTGTCCTTCCTATAGCCGGGCTCCGATACCACTTCTGTCATGCCCCCAACATCGGGTAGGATGAGGAAGCGATGCGGCAGTACAATCACTCGAGATATACAACCAAAAATAAAATAGTAGATAGCGGAAGCAAAATAAATAGCTGAAATAACTCGTGGTGAAACTCGGCCCGATGTAACGAGTCTCACAATGAATGACAATAACTTTCTCAAACCATGATTGAATAAAAAAGATGAGGAAAATATTTATGCAAAAGGGACAAGGTTCTTATTATTACAGAAGACATAACATTTTAGTACTATTACAACATCACTCTCGACAGTGGAAAAGATGATAAATCTATTACAAGATTCATAAAGTCTTTGACGAAGTCACTCGGTTCCTTGTTTGGTCTTGCCTTCCACATTCTGTTCTTCATCTGATTTAACAATCAAAACGGTGGGGTGAGACAAAAGGTCTCAGTGAGTGGGTTTCCGTGTGCAAGTGTGGCTTTCTTTCTTTATAAAAATGTTTATGTGATGGCATGCCTCGATATTTAAGAAATAGTGCAATATGGTAGAGATATTAATTTAGAAATATCAAGGTATTTTGTGCATTAATCTTTGACTATATGATGTAATTGTATCCATCCTCGCAGATAATAAATAGTTTACAATGAATCAATTAGTCATTCAATACACTTTAGCTTCGGAACATGCCGATTTGGACTAGGAACCTAAATTCTCCTTGTGACTCCCAACAATTTAGGCTGTCGCCCAGCATTTGGACCGTCGCCCTAGTAAATTGGCCACTAAGACCAATCATCTTATATATGATTTGGGTAGGACGTGTCCTGATCGTGGGTCTTTCTCCCGGATTGTGTCATAATCGCGATTATATCACCTTCTACTACCCAGGTACCTCAGAACACTCTGTTCCTCAGTTATGGGAATAGGCAACAACAGCAGCCTCATCAAGAACCGCAGCCGCTCTGCTCGATACAGGATTTGGTCTAACTGGCCCGACTCGATTTTGAGATTCTAGAGGTGGATCCTACAAGTTCAAGAGGTGGCACTCGGATTGTGAGGAGGTACTCCGCCTCGTATGGGCTCTCAATAGGTGGTCCCCGTCCGAAAACGTGGCACTTTGCCCCATCTAGTTTGATGCGGCCCCCCGACCGTGGCAATTTGCTTGTATAACACTTAGTTCCCGAACCAATCACAAGTATCAGATAGACGCAATGCAATGCATGCTCATGCGCACAATATTTAAATCACACAATTAATTATATGACTTGGCATATATTGGTCGTTAGGATTCATGTATTTAAATTATGGCACGAGCATTAAGGATTAGCACTTGAATTAAAACTTATGTAATAAATTAGTATTAATTGATAGCTAACAACTCGGGAGGAGTATGTTTTAGCTGAATTGATATAAAAATCTGTTTAGAAACTGAATTGTTGATTATTACATATTCACCATGATTTTCTTAAGTTATCATCTCGAGGGCATTAATGTTTTCGAAATAAATTTGGATGACGGTAAAATTTTATGAGATAGTTCATTTATACCTGAAATTTCAGAATTTATAAGTTTCTTCAGAAAATTCAGATTTTATTCCAGAATTCTTATTTCTTTCATTTCAACCCTAAATTTAATGTAAATAACAATTTTAACCCCTTTAATTTTGGATAATAATTTTCGATTGTACTTTATGGGCAGAATATTTATACTTTGAAAATCTTTATTTTTAGTCTATCATGACAAAATAATTTTCTGTACCAGTATTTTTTACAGAACTTATATTTTGGCCCCAAAATTATTTGCAAATTACATTTTTAACCCCTAGACTTTGGAAAACGGATCCCAAATTTTATAAAACTTCATGATTAACAAGTACATACTTATGTAAATTATATTTTCAGTCCATAAGTATTATTTTTAACTTCATCCCCGAAATTTTTATAAATTTTTTAATTTGATCTTGAATTTTTCAAAAATAGCATTTTTGACCCCTTAGGCCTCGGGAGAGTTCCAATTCTAGTAAAATTTTACGGGAAGTATCTAGGCACTTAACTAAGATTTATTTTTGGTTCAGAAATATAATTTAAGGTTCACAACGGAAACTTTTTGTGATAATTATGATTTGACCCTAAAATTGTGCGGAAGTTGTATTTTTGACTCCTAGACTTATAATATGATACCCGAGCTTTATAAAATATTACATGAAGAATACTTTTGTACTAATAAATGTTATTTACAGTCAAGAACCGAAAGTTCTCACAAATTTCAATTTGTTCCTTAAATTTTCCATCAACTACATATTAAACAATTTATGGTCGTTTATGTCTCCATTTGCCACAAATAAATTATCTAAACACCATATCACAACCACATAACACATATATAATCATATTCAAGTCATAAGTCCAAAATTTTGGATGATACTTTAACATGCACAAGGATTTTTCTATAATAATCTATTATACCAATAAAATATAAATTTTTGTATGAAAAAAATAATTTATCACCATAAATCGATTTAAACAAATTATCCATCATATAAGTCTTTGAATTTTAGTGAGAGCATGCATAATTTCAAAATTTGGAAGCAATTAAGGATTTTTGAAAGAATTTTACACACCTCAATCTTTTTTGTTAAGAAAGAGAATCTAAGCTTGATTGCTCGGAAATAGCTTCTACTACTTTCCCCCCTCCTCTTAATTGATGATTAACATGGTTATGATTATGAATACCCTACAACAAGGTATAATGTCTACACTATCCCCTTCCTTCTTCCTCTTCTTCTTCTTCTTTCTTCTTCTCCTTCTCTCTTTTTTTTCCCCTCTTTTCTCCTCTCAATTTTCGGCCCTCAACCCTTTCTCTATCTATTGTACAGATTTTTTTTACATGCAAATAGGAAGGAAGAGTATTTTATAAGTATATATACATAGAGTGGTCAAAAGTGTACACGGTGAATCATCCCACAAACTTTTGAAGGCTGTACAAGTGTCTACAATTTTCTTTTCATAAAGACACATCAAATTTGACCATACTCCTCCCTTTTACTCTTCATGGCAGATTATAATATGTATATTTATATTTTTTTATTTTAATTATAATGTTTATTAGTTTTGGGCTTGTATGTTAAGGTTTAAGTTAAGTTGGGACAATATTTAGTTTTGGGCTTCAAGTATGATTAAGTATGGATATTAGCTCCATGTATATTTATTCTCATAGTTAAGTATTAAATTGTGAGCCCAATAAGTGAATTAATAATAGTTTTGGAATTAATTAAGTTTATTATTTAAATATATTAAAAGCTCGAAAAACTATGAAATAATAAATTATGATCACACTTAATTTAGTAATAATAATAATGACTATATATGCAATTAATATAATCTTATTAAATTCGAGTTATAATACAATATTTGAAGGAATATAATTTAGGACCGAAAATGTAGGGTTTTACATCCTCCTCTTCTTAAAAGAATTTGGTCCCCAAATTCCTCCTAAAATAATTCAGGTATAATATATCATCTCCTCCTCGACTTCTCATGTGGTTTCTTCTTCGTGGTCGTGATTCGTCCATATAACATTGACGAGCAGATATTGCTTCTTCCTAAGTTCTTGTACTTGTCGATCAATAATATTTATTGGCTTCTCCTTGTAAGTTAAGTTCTTCATAATTAGAGGAATATCTTTGGTGATTATGTGTGTTGGATCTGGATGATACTTCTTCAATCCTGAAACATGACAACAGTCGTGCATGCATGTGAGGTTAGAAGGCAATTCGAGGCGATAAGCTAACCTAATGATTTTCTCCATGATCTTAAATGGACCGACATATTTTGGGCTAAGTTTTCCTCCCTCATTTGAAATGATTAAGTCTTTTTGTGATGATATTCTAAAAAATATACGATCGTCAGTCTCGAATTATATATCTTTCCTTATATGGTCTGCATGACTCTTTTGTCGATTTTGAGATGTTTAAATTCTTTCTTTGGTTAAACAGACCTTATATTTACCTTCTTCGATCAAATATACTCTCGGTATTAGTGGTCAAGTCTTGCGTTCCACTGATTGTTAATTTCCCGATGAATTGGGGATTTGCATTTTCTCCCATAGAGAGTTTCATAGGGTGCCATTTCAACATAACTTGATAACTGTTGTTTGCTAATTTGGCCAAGGGTAGGTGATTCTCCCAGTTACCCTAAAAGTCGAACGTGTAAGCGCTTAACATATTCTCAAGGTATCTATCGTTCTCTCATATTGTCCATCGATCTGTGCATGTGCAGTTGTCCTGAACTCTATAAAGTTTCCAATTCCTTATGGAAAACTTACTAAAAACGTGAGATTAATCTAGGATCTCGATCGAATACAATATCAATTGGAACTCTGTATAGTCAGACTATCTCTTTGAGGTACGTTCGGGTAGTTTCTATACATTGACGTCCTTCTTGACTGGAGACTTCGTTAGCCTATATACAAAGATATAAGTCATATTGTATTTTCTATAGACGTTGGCAACTCCTTGACAAAATCCAAAATTATCCGTCCTCTTTTCCATTTAGGCATATCTAATTGTTGTAAAATTCTAGTTTACACCAATGCTGGTCATGGATTTACTTTCTTAAAGTGATTTGAATCGATCAGAACACAAAAGGATTTCTATATTTACTATGTTTATAGAGTTTAAGTACTTTGCTAATAGGAAGTTCAAGAATCATTGAAATGATTAAATTTGGGCAAAATTCATATCATGGTAAAGCATAAAATGTCCGGGAATGTGAAATGGGTTATATGATAACAAGATCATAACTGAATCGCATATCAAGATTGTCATGTTAATACTTCGGAGAATAATTAAAGGGTTAAATTTCAATAGTGGATAATCAAGAAGACATTAAGGAAGACGAGTAACATTATGACATGTAAGTGAAGTTGGGGTGTAAGGCACAATAACCAGCTTCGCAAGTATAAACCAACATGTAACTTAGTATTGCATAGAAGTTTAGCAACACTATGGAAAGGACGATGATAATGAAGGATAATACAAGTAGTCAAACGCAATTGGACTATAGCAGAACCACAGGTTTAAATGAGTTGAATTTTCAAAAGACAAGAATCTTGTAAATAAAAAGGGAACGGAAATTTCAAAATGAGTATGAAAAATTAGGTTATGGAAGACAACATGCAAGATTTATTAAAGAAGCTAGTCACTATAGTTATGTATGTTGGGATCCGGTGATAAAATCATGATACGCGGTGGAAAATAAATCGGTCCAACCGGATAAAACCAACACCCTAAAATGGATCGATCAATCATCGTATAAACGAATATAAAATGACGAAGATAAAATTAAGAGATCATATCCTCGTCGACCTTTGATAATATCTTCTTGATTCCGAGCACAATATGAATCCAATCAAACAAGCTTTTGGAAATTCTCGAGCATCGAAAGCACCGTGTCTCTACGTATCACGCATCGAAAGATGATTGGAAAATATTTCTATCAACTTATACTCTAAGTATACGGTTAGAAGTTGATAGAATTAGCTTATAAATAATTTTATAAATACTTTTATATAAATTGTTTTTCTCTCAAAATACACTTAAACTCTAAGTTTAAGAAAAGGAAAAATTTTCTCTCCTTTGCCTTTGATACTCACGGCCAAGCCAATTTGGTGGAATGAAGATGGTGTTATTTTATAATATAAAAACACATCACAACACACATCATGCCAAGAATCAAATAATATAAATTTTACACTATGTATAATTAAAGTCTCCACATAAATAAATCATCAAGACGAAATTGATGATAATACACCATGTGAGGTGAGTGGGGGGGGGGGGCAAGGAGGAGAAAAAGTGGTTGGTTCGTTTCCATCCGTGAAACGAACCATCGTGTATCTAATCTGATAGATAAACCTTGGTACGTTTAAATATTAATACAATTATCTAATTATATTAAATATAATTTCTCTAAGAAATAATATGAATAAATTAGTTACCCAGTAATTTATTTAATTCATGAGACTGATTTCATTTATCAAATAAATTAAATTAGACATCCAATGTCCAATATTAACCAAGAGAGAATTATCTAAATATAATCCATCGTCAATTCTTGTGCCGCGACTCTGTAGGTTCGTCTTAGTTAGCATTGGGAGGATCCAACGAGTGTTAGCACCACTTAGCCAGTCTCATGGCCCACACCGTAACCTAACTAAGAACGAATGATAGGATCATTCCAAAACTATTATGTCGTGAATACCGTATACGTATAAACTCTTCAATCATATATCCCGGTCAAGTATTAGAGTCACGGTAAAGTCAAACCCTATTGTATCTTGACTCTATGTATTTTTTTAATACAAACCGAGATCACCGAGCTCTCGTGTATCAAATACAACTAGCTCTAACTACTTTGGCCAAAGACTTATGTATTATTTTCCATTAACCGCATAGGACATTTTCCCGCTCTCTAATAGAAGAAAGAATCCTTTCTTGATATTCAGTAGAGACTGCTACTTGCCCACTAAGTTGCATTTCGAGGTTGACCCCACCAACCGGCGATTGGATCGAGCTACTCTAATGACTAACTTAATATCACAAGCACATCTCCTACTGAAACGTCAAGTCAAAGGTCCACGTATACCTATCACAACCTTTCAATTCAGTCATTGACATTCCGTGGGTGATATCCATGTGACTGAATCGAGTTGAGTCGTGTTCGAGTATACTATTCCCATTAACATACCTATAACATGTGCTCCCACTAACCTTTAGTGAATACAGGCATTCTACATATCAAAGTACACGTTATGCAAGTCTTGTCTAAACTTACTACCCAATTAAGTTTTATCGACTTGCGAACCAGTTAAGCATTCGAGCCCTAAACACTTCCAGTGCCTATCTCCTTATCTCAATAAGGAGTGGAATATTTGCTCTTCAAATGCAAGGACTATTATTTTATATACCAAATCATAATATCTATGATATACAATAATATAGAAATAATAAATGCCTTATTTAATATAATATTCATAATAACAATACAATGCTCTCACTCTCTCTTTCTCTGAGTGGCATTCGAGGGCATAATCCTAACAATCTCTCACTTGCAATCAATGCCTGTGGTATCTAATACCCATACCCTCCAGACGTCTCTCTAAGACCTTCTGAGATAGTGGCTTGGTAAGCGGATCAACAACGTTATTTTCCGTGTCTACTCTCTGCAGTATAACATTCCCTTGATGAACCATTTCTCTAACAAAATAATATTTTCTCGCAATATGTTTGGTGTTGTGGTGATCCCTAGGCTCCTTAGCCTGTGCAACAGCTCCGTCGTTGTCACAAAACGGCGTCACGGGCTTCTTTGCGTTAGGAACCACTTGAAGTTCCTCAATGAACGTCTTAACCCAAAAAGCTTCTTTAGCAGCCTCCGTGGCTGCCCGATATTCGGCTTGACATATAGAGATTGTAGTCGAGCTTTGGTTGGCACTGCTCCAAGAGACTGCCCCACCATTTAGAGTAAAGATATACCCTGATGTGGACATCTGAGCATCCATGTCCCCCGAAAAATCTGAGTCTATAACCCATTACTCTAAGTTCTCCACCGCCGTATGTAAGAACCAAGTCTTTAGTTTTCTTCAGGTACTTAAGAATGTTCTTCACAGCAGTCCAATGTTCTTGCCCTGGATTTGACTGAAACGGACTTACTACGCTCACAGCACAGATAATGTCCGGTCTAGTGCAAATCATAGCATACATGAGGGTACCAACTGCCGAAGCATAAGGTACCTTGCTCATTTCCTTTCTGTCTTCCTCACTTTGAGGACACATCTCTAAGGAAAGTTTTGCACCATGTTGCATAGGTAGGAACCCTCTTTTAGAATCTTCTATCCTAAATCATTTAAGGATTTTTTCTATATAGAGGACTTGGTAAAGACCTAACATTTTTTTCGCTCTATCCCGGTAGAGGCGAATACCCAGAATATAGGTAGCTTCTCTGAAGTCTTTCATTGAGAACTCTTTAGAAATCCAAGCTTTCACAGAACTGAGCATTCCGACGTCGTTTCCTAGAAGTAGAAAGTCATCCACTAACCTTCTTGGAAATACATGACTCCTCTTCATTTTAGACAAAATAAACTCTTTGACTGTCTCGTTAAAATGAAGATTCCAACTTCGCGAAGCTTGCTTCTGTCCATAAGTCGCACGCTGAAGTTTGCATATTTTATGAATATTGGTTTCAGATATGAATCCTTTAAGTTGTTCCATATAAATCTTCTTCTCCAGGAATCCATTTCGGAATGCTGTCTTCACATCCATTTGCCAAATTTCATAATCTAAGTGGTCTGCTATGGCAAGCATCATGCGACTAGACTTAATCATAGCTCCAGGCGAGAAAGTCTCGAAATAATCGATTCCTTCTCTTTGGGAATAACCCTTTGCCACAAGCCTGGCCTTATAGGTATCAACCTTGCCATCTCCACCAGTCTTTCTTTTATAGATCCGCTTGTTTCCAATAGCCACCATGCCTTTAGGACGATCTACTAAAGTCCAAACCTGACTAGCGTGCATCGAGTCTATCTCAGCTTCCATAGCTTCTTTCCACTTGCGGAGTCAACATCCACCATCGCTTGGTCGTATGAGAAGGATCATTCTCATGACTACTTTCTGTCATCTCATGGACACCCAGTTCCTCTTGATGCAAATAGCCATACCTCTCGGGTAATTGAGAAATTCTACTAGACTTTCTAGTTTGTGTTTGTATTTCAGAAGGTTAAGTTCTAATATCTTGCACATGTGTTTCATTTGGTGTTT
Source organism: Orobanche coerulescens (assembly GCA_033398695.1). Taxonomy (NCBI): domain Eukaryota; kingdom Viridiplantae; phylum Streptophyta; class Magnoliopsida; order Lamiales; family Orobanchaceae; genus Orobanche; species Orobanche coerulescens. The sequence continues at coordinate 101,327,793 of CM065813.1, read as the reverse complement.
CTTTTATTTCTTCCAAAGAAATATTTCTACATGCGCCTCCTTCCTGAATGAACTCATCTTCGAGGAAGTATGTTTGTAAAGCAACGATGATCCTATGATCTTCGTGCATGTAGAATAGATATCCCATGAAATCTCCTGAATATCCTATGAAACGACCTTTCACAGACCTGGCTTCCAATTTCACTACTTTAGTCTTCTTGAAATAAGCAGGGCATCCACAAATCCTAATGTGATTAAGACTTGGTTTCCTACCTCTCCGCATCTCATGTGGATTCTTGGGAATGGATTTGGAAGGACATCTATTCAAGATATGTGCAGCAGTAAGGAGCGGATGACCCTACAGATAAATCGGTAAATCAGTATAGTTAAGCATGGAGCGAACCATGTCCAACAAGGTTCGGTTCCTTCTTTCTGATACACCATTTAATTGTGGAGTAGTTGGATGAGTTTGTGACATTATTCATAGTTATTTTAAAAACTCATCAAACTCGGTACTCATGTCCTCACCACCTCGGTCTGACCAAAGAGTCTTACCACGGTTACCTATTTGATTTTCAACTAGGGCTTTAAATTCCTTGAATTAATCAAAAGCATCAGACTCATGTTTCACTAAGTACACGAACTCATACCTAGTATGGTCATCAGCGAATGTAATGAAATAGTGAAAGCCATCTCGTCCCACTTAATACCCGAGATCTTCATTCCGGTTTCGATGAATTTTTCTTCGGCCGAACGGACTGTTGTCACTGCATCTTTGGAATCACATGCTTGTATCGTGGTACGTTGAGTTTCATAGCCTGTTCGTTATTGTTTTGGATCATAGTCGGTGCGTTCGCATGATCGAGACGTCGTCGAGTATCGAGCCGGATGGTCCGGTGTTGGCTGGGTCGAGTTACGGCCGTAAGGCCTGGCCGATTACGGCCGTAAGACTCCCGTACACCTTGGCCTGGGGACACTCGATTACGACCATAAGGTTCATCTGGTTTTGGCCGTAAGGTTTCATTACGGCCGCTAAGCACTGGCCGGTTACGGCCGTAGTGATTCGACAGATTTCGATCAGTGACCCTGGGACCTCGGTTATGGCCGTTAGGTGTGATCGTTGCGTACGCAAGACTTCGGACATTGCGTATGCTACATGCATTGACCAGGTTACGACCGTAATGAGCTGCCGATTACGGCCGTAATGCTGTCGGCATATATAGGCCTTGGCTTTGGCCAGACCTCATTTTTACCCCTTTTCCTCATATTTGTGGCGGCTGGCGACGGGAGACTCGGGAACTCGGGTTCTTGGTCGGTTCTAATCAATTCCAAGGCATTTTGGAAGATTCTTGTCGGTTATATCATCATCCAATCTGTGTTCTTCATCGAATCGAGGTATTTTCTTACTAAGAACCCTAGTTGTATGATTTTTGGGGGTTTCTTCGTGATTCTTCGATTTAATCCGTGGTTGATGAATTGATTATGATATTCTTGTTGTCTAGGCCATGATATTCGGATTATGTAACTCGTTTATCGATTTTTACCACCCGGAACTTGATTTCCGATTTCCTTGAAGAACCCTCGGATTCTTTTTGTTTTTTCGTTTAGCGTTACTGATTCGTGGTGATATTATTTTCATAGTTTTCATGGAGTTGATGAGTAATTGGTTGTTCTTGGAAATTCGATGGCTAACCGACCATATCCGTTCGTTGTTCCATTGCTCGTGGTATCGAGGCAAGTATCTTGCCCATACGTTTCATGTTTCCTAGACGTGATTGTTGGTGAATGATTTTATATGCAATCCGAATGTTTAATGAACTTTAAAAAGGATCGGTATGTTCTAGATAAATGTTGTCTTTCAAAGATAACTCGTATGCTTCGTGGATTAATGTGTTTTTGGAATTTATGCGTATGTGTCGTATGTTGGAAGATGTTATAATTTTCACTTAGTGAATATAGTAGGTCGTAATCATATGCCGAGGATTGTGTATTGATATGTGTGCTTGTTCGACGAATATGTGACGGGTGATATTGGTTGTTACTCCTTTGAAAGGAGGTTTTGATGTTTAGTGTTGTTTGGCTTGATGTTTGCTTATTGTCATGTGATCGTTGAAAGTGGTGTGCCTCCGGGTAAGATTATTGAATCTACGGGATCCATACTTGCTAGTATGGGTCGGGTGTGAACGTAGGGTTGTCCAATCGGGTATGTCTTGCGGGGACTCCGAGGTTCGTGGCTTGCTAGCCCGATGCCGAGATAACTTGTGGGGTTATCCAATCTGGGTATGTCTTGCAGGGACTCCGAGGTTCGTGGTTTGTTAGCGTGATGCCGGGATAACTTACGGTTGTGGTTTGGTTGTGTGATGTACGTGGCATGGATTGTCCAATCGGGTATATCTCGTGGAGGCTCTGAGGTTCGTAGCTTGTTAGTGCGATGCCCGGATAACTATGAACGTATGTATGGTTATGGTTACGTGATTGTTATCACGGTGACATGTGATTTGGTATAGATTCCCATTGGATTATTCACTCGGTATGTTCTGCGGGAGCATCTGAGGTTCGTGGCTTGGTAGCACGGGACGCGAATAATCCTAGGGAATATGTTGTTATAGATGATTTGGGTCTCGGACCACGTGTTTCGTGATTTGGGTCGTGGACCCCGTGTTTTGTGATTTAGGTTGTGGACCTGTATTTTTTTATCGAAATTATATTTTGGGAAAAATGATTTTTGGGCTGTGTCCCCAAGTGTTTTCGAAAGACTTGAGAATTCTTAAATCCCAAATATTTTCAAAACTCCCGAGATCTTTAAATGTTTTGTAAGATGTATATTGGGTTTATTCCCACCTTTCATGATTTGAACAGTTTTGATCAAATGATTTATCTCGGGAAGTATGTTAACGATTATTATGTTCTTGGAGTATGTTGTGTATGGCTTGTATTCGTATTTTATACTTGCACTAGCAAAACAGTGGAGTTTTGCTAACCCCCGAGTATTCAGGGGGTGGATGTCTATATTGCGTCCAGGTACTTGCAGGTTGCTAGGGAGCAAATCACAGGATCGGTACGAAGGGTGATGGAAGACGATGATACTAATCATATGAAGACCAGTGTCGAGTATTTGGTGAAGTCTTATTGTCTCGTTTTACCGTTGTGGTATTTTCTGTTTCATGGAAATATTGATGTATTCTAACCCCTGCGTGGGTGTGAGTTGTGAGAAACAGAAATGTATGGTTGACGTGTATGTTGTGGTAAAAGACCAAATCAGTCTAATGGTTCGTTATTAGCCATGTCGGCATGTATTATATGCTGTGTTTTTCTGTTTTTAGCCTGGTAAATACTCACGAAGAGGGTATGCGGCGCTATAATATTCCCGAATGGTTTGGGGGTGTTACAGAATATGGTATCGGAGCTTAGGTTGAGGAAACCTAGGCTGTCGGGTTGAGTTGTGTGTTGTCGAGTCTTGTCTTGTCTTGTCTTGTTAGATTTTGTCTGACTGGGTAGTTTCGCGACGCGTCGTCTGAGGTGTCGGTCGTGATTAGTATCGAGGTGCAGCCATCATCTTCATGCGATATGTAGATATAAGTCTCCCTACTTTGTTATGTCTCGCGTTATACGAGCTTATGTGATTTTCGTGTTATGATGTGGAGTTTAAATGTGAATCATGAATACGTACTCCATGTTTGTTTGAATTTTGTAAATGTACTGATGTATATGTATATATGTGTATATGTATCTTTATATAAATTGTTTTTACAAGAGTAATGTTTTAGCGTGAATACGCAAGGAAAGGTTATCAATGTGATATTTTAAAACTTTAAATGTTTTGGAAAGTCACGTAAATTTTCATTCTAAAACATCCTTCAAGAAGGAAAAAGGTTTGATTTTCGTATGATGACCTCGAGACCGAGAATTTTGAGAATTCAAACTACATATATTTTATTTTCATCTTGCATTGCAAATTTTCAATATTTGATTTTTAAATACTCAAACGAGGTCTATCAAAAGTTTACTTGAGACATGACTTTCGCTTTCAATTTTTTGGTTTCATGAATTTCGGTTAAAAGGTATGTAGTGAGGATGTTATTATTTTGGCTATAATGCTCATAGTTGTGATTAAATAGTGATGTGAACACTGGTATGCTCTTGTTGGGATAGTTCTCTTGACCGAGAAGTGGAGACTCGGTTTGGAATGTTAGTTAACCTCTGATGGTTAATTGTGCAATGTCATAATGATGTGAACTGTCGGCGTTTGGATTCGTATGTATTTGTTTGTTTGTAACCTTCAGCTTTTGTTATTATTTAGTATATGTTCATGAATGTATTGCTGGATTAGAACAGTTAACGCACGCCAAGTGTGGGACTAGCGCGCGCTAACGAGGCATGGCTAGCGCACGCTAAGTCTCTGTTGGAGCACACACTAATAAGTCAGGGCAGAAGCTCGGGAATTTCATTTTGGACGTAGGTCTAACTTTTGTTATTGTTAGGCTGACCGTTTCTGACCGTATTCTATGTGTGTTATCCAGTGATAACAATTGTTGTGTGTGATTAGGTGTATTTTGAACTGTGTTCTTATCCGCTGCGTGTGTATATTTCAAAATGACTTTCCGGTATTTTTACCAAATCATGTGTATTTTAACATGACCTTTTGGGTATCTCGTAAACTTGGGTTATTTCGTTAACTCCTTTTTTTTAAATATTTTATCGGTACGTTTAAGGGGTGGCTTAACGTACATTTTGAAACTATTGAGTTTTGGCGTCTTCGCCTTGTAATTTCAAATGGTATTTTATGATGGTATTTGATATTTGGAAAATGACTTTTTTGAGTATTTGGAAAGTATTACCATCATCGGCCTTTTTGGTATTTTTGAACATTTAAGAAAATAGTTTTTAGCCTGGTGGGTTCCGGCGCGGGACCCGTACAGAAGATGGTTTTGATATAATGAATGATTTTGATTTCATTACATTTATAATTCATATAGTAATGATATTATAAATGTAAATTGTCGGGATGATGGTTTGTATATTGTGCTCTAGTTTGGATTAAATCATAATGTATATGATTTAATTGTGTTTGATTGAAGACGGAGATGTGGGATATCTTTGGTATGTGTTATGATCTTTCATTGCGATAGGTTGTTGCTTGTGAGTATGGCGAGGGACAGAGGTCGTGGTCGTAACCGTGGTGCCGATGACCACGGGGATCAGATGTGGAATCGAGAGAATGTTGTCGGGAATCATATTGGTATTGGTGTTGCTTCTATACTGCAACAAGTAGCAACACAGATGACTCATTTGACCGAGGCAGTTCAACGCAACACTGACGCGACTCATAACGTCGGTTTAAATCAATGGCTTCGGGAAGTAATTCGTATGAGTCCCCCTCGATTTGCCGGCGTTGCGGATGCGTTGGGCTGGGATGGTTGGCTTTTACAGTTGGGATAGATATTCGAGGCTGTCGAGTGGAAGGTACCTATCACTCAGTGCCTTCTTGACAAAGATGCCGCTAATTGATGGGAAGTTGTTAAACCTCGTGATCATGATGTCACGTGGACAGAGTTCCAGGCATTTATGGAAGCTGAGTTCTGTCCGAACCGTTTAGAGAGCTGAGGATTCGTGAATTTTATTTGGCAGAACCACAAGATATATCGGTGTCGCAATCTATCATCGACTATAGCAAAAAACTCAGTTATGTGCGAGATCGGGTGAGAACCGAGGAAGAGAGGATCCTTCACATTGACAGACGGATGAAGCCGGAGATTCGCTTGTATATGTCGAGAGTCACTTGCACTTTGTTGAGGGACTATCAAGATCGAGCCTTGTCCCGTGAACTAGCTTCGTTATCGTCGGAGAGTGTGCCCGAGTCGAAGAAGCAGAGAAAGTCCGATGACCTTGTGGACAGTACAGGAGGAACTTCGTAGCCTTTCCGCTGTGAAGCTCCATCGCTCGATGCGTGGGACTGAGAGTTCCAAGTCGTCTGCTTTGACTCCTGGTAAAGCCAGGATATGTTTTAACTGCAATGTGTCGGGACATGTTCATGCATATTGTCCTTCTCCGCCAGTAACGTGTTACAGGTGCGAACTCGAGGGACATCGAGTTCAGTTTTGCGAGTTGGGCACCGAGCCTTCCGAGGCACGGACTTGAGCACTGATATCAGGATCGACTCCGAGGAGTCCCTGAGGGGTGTGGTCTATCAGTTGTATGTTATGTTATTTCCTTGTTTTGTTGTTTCGAATTTCGGAGATAAACTTCCTTTATTCGAAGTGGATCGGATTTTGAATTTCTGTATTTTCATCTCTATCGACTCGTTTGTGTTCGTGGATATTTTCTGAACTTGTTCTATGTAACACCCCCAATCCACTAAGGGACATTACACGCCGTAGACCCTTTCCTCAAGGATCTACCAGGCTGGTAAAATCGCCTTTAAGGCTAAAAAGACTCAGTAGACCGATTTGGTCTTTCAATAAAAACATACAACTCAATCTCAATACATGCCCACGGAGGGGTCAAATACAACACACTCTCGTATAACGAGGAAATAATACTGCAGTAGAAATAAAATACAACTAAACCAATACGACATCATACAGGTCCTCGTGTGATTATTATCGTTCATCTTTCATCATCCTTCATGCCGACCCTGTGCGATGCTCCCCAAAACCTGATTGCAATACAAACATCCACCCCCCGATTACTCAGGGGTTAGCAAAATTCCACTATTTTGCTAGTGCAAGTACAAAGTGCTAAATACGAGTCATACAATTCAAGTTCCAAGAATAATAATAATCAGGAATCCTCAAGATTCAAACACAACGAATAATACTTCCCGAAACGAGAGTTTGGGTAAAACATTCCAAAACCGAAGTTCGCAATTCAAGAGAAACAATTTACAAAATGGTTTAATAAGCCATCGGGAGTTTTAATAGTGTTGTGCGGTGATTAATACGCCTCGATGGCGATCGGCATAACGATCAGAGAGCCAACCATAGAAGACATACTCTGGGCAAACACCCAGCAGTCGGCACCCACGACGATCGTCTTTTGGTATCCGGCGATCGTCTTTTGGTATCTAGCGATCGTCTATGATGTCCAACCAGAGATGTTCGTCTCGTGCCACGTATGAATCCAACATTCGTCAAAGTCGTTGAAGACCGAATCCTGGACGGTGACCCACGTGCAGATCCACAAAGGGTGCCGACAGATAAGACCTTTGACCCCAGCCTGTCACCAACCTCACCTACCGACAGGGCCGCCGAAAGGTACAAAGTGGGTCCTCCCCTGACAGCGACTCAAGACGCGTACAGGCTTCCCATTGGCTCGCACAGCTGGCCGCCAGCAGCAGCCCCAGACTTTAAGGGAACAACCCCACGTGACGGGATGATCGGCCATCTTATTATAATATAGAAAATGGCGGTCGCCCGCGATCGCCAGAGAGGTCCCAGCAACCTTGTCTCCTATAAATAGGAGGCTCACGACAGAGGCTGAGAGACATGCTGTCATCACCGTGAATAGAGAGAGAAATATACATTCTCATACACTGAACATCAATAGCAAGAACTCACAGAGCTTCATATCTGGTTCTTCCGGCAATCTACACGCTCTATAGCTAAGATAACTAGAAGTCTTTACACTCATTGTAATAGATTCTAACATTAATATTTGTACTCCACAGTATACTTATTAATAACATCTCGCGAGAGCATTCAAGCCCGGGATTAACAACCCCAGCAAATCTTGTGTCATCTATTTTTCCACGGAAGTGTTCTCGCATTTGTTTGTTACTCGATCATTCCAGCGATACTATCTCCGGATAATATTTTGGGTAACAACAATTGGTGCTAGAAGAAGGGGATCTAAACCTTTATTTTTATCCCAACCGTCTCGAAGAACACTCACTGTTCTCCGGACATATACTTGAAGAAACACTCACTTCAAAGAAAGCCTTTAGAAACATGACATCTGCCACGACCTCCAAGAGATCCACCCTACGATCTGCCGGAAATCTCATTCCGGCCCGGACCGAATCCCAGCCTACGGCGGACGATGACCGCGGCGACGCTAGGCTCTCACTCCCGCCCCCGAGGGACTGTCCTAGCCTCTCACTCGATCAGTTCCAGACCGCGGAACAGATTGAGGAGGCTATAGCCATCCTCAGGGAGCGACGGAGGGCATGCGACTCGCCCACCATCACTCCGTCAACCATACGCCGAGCAGGCAAGCGGAAGCTCAAGGGGATCTATGTTGAGAAATCGACAGAAAGTCCCAAGCCGTAGGAGAAGGCTCTCGTCAGGCGGGATGACTCCGTCTTCAGCCTCCTGGGAAGCGATCCCTCATGGCGACTCGGGCACTCAGGCCCCAGCCGGGAGACATCGGTATCCGAATCCATTACCAGGAGTTTGGCATATCCGACTCCCAAAAGACAAGCTGGTTAGTGGGCCCCCACTCGCCCAATAAATGAGCCCACTGGCAGAGAACTCATCATTCACCATGGATCCAGGGGATCAGTGCATGATCGCCTTGGCTCACGCTCTGGTAGCCAATCAGCAAGCAGTCAGGCTACGGCGATGGCCGCCATGCAGCGCCAGCTCGACGAGATGAAGGCGCTCCTAGAAACTGGGGCAGGCACTAGGAGATCGATCGCTGGACCAAGTGAGCCACTCGCGGTCCAGATCGAGCTCGCCCCAGTTCAACCAAAGATCGCTCCCCCACAAACACCTCTATATGAGGGGAGATCGGATCCGGAGACCCACTTGAGCAAATTCCGGATCTACATGACCGGATGCGGAGCATCAGATGCGACGAAGTGTCGAATGTTCCCATTAACTCTGGGCGACCTCGCCCACAGGTGGTACATCTCACTACCACCTCGCTCAATCAATTGCTTTGAGAAGCTGGCGAACGACTTCACGTCGTACTTCGCCGCCAAAGTCGCTCGCCCAAAAGGCCCCCACTGCATGATGAAAATCAGGCAGGGGAAGGACGACTCAGATGAAGATTACATCAACCGGGTAGATGAGATAGTCCTCACCGGCGATCCCATTAGCGACTAGCCCGCTCTCTACTAAGTCCTGGGGGGATTCTGCGGCCACTCACTCATGTTCAGGCACCTCACAAAGGACATCCCCCCGACCTACTCGGTCTTCCGTGTCAGAGCCGCCGATTTCCTGGCCAGGCATAGGATGCTCTCCCTCCGCTTAGGTGAGGGATCTGCCGGAGAAGGGAGGACGCCATCCCACATACAGAAGAAGGCGGTCGCCAAGCCCAGAAAGGCAGTCACTAAGCCGTCTGGTGAGTTCAAAGCCTTCGAGGATGTGGAGGTCCACCTTCTCCACAATCTCGACTTATCTCCGGCCCACATCTTCAACGCAATCAAGGGGCGCGAGTAGCTTTCCAAACCAAAGCCGATAAGGGACCATGGTCATCTAGACCGCAGCAAATTCTGTGCTTACCACAAGAGTCCCGGCCACAACACCAGCTAATGCCGCGACCTCCTCAGACAACTCTGGCGACTGTTTGAGGAAGGCAAATTGGAAAACTTGGTCACCAAGCCAGAATCTAGGACATAGAGGACCGGAGGGCTTGAGCGCCGACAAAACGAAGGAACCCCTTCCAATCCGGTCGCCAGGATCGAGCATGATCCGGAGACTCTGATGAATCGATCCCTCCGATCAAACCTGGCGGCCGGATCAATATGCTTCAAGCAGGAGGTGGAAACCTCGGGGGCCTTTCCCCGGTTTCCACCATGTCAAACAGGAAGAGAAAGGCCGAATTGAGGGCGTTCGCCGGGGTCCATGTTGTGGTACCTCCAGAGCCGACCATCTCTGAAGACGCGCTCATCACCTTCTCCAACAAGGACAGGGAGGGAGTACAATGCCCCAAAGAGGATGCATTGGTGATCTCTGCTTGTATCCTTGGGAAGATGGTCGATCGCGTGCTGGTTGACAATGGGAGTTTCTGCAATATCATATTCAAATCCGCCCTGGCCAGCTCGGCAACTTGACCAAGTTCATCAAGCCGTTCGACACCGTGCTCCAAAGGTTCGGCGACAGCACAGTCCAAGCCTACTGAAGGATCAAGCTCTCTGTCGAGCTAATATACTTTTACGATACCAAGGTTAGGATTACTAGGAACCTAAATTTTGTAATCATAGATAGGCCCAGCATCTATAATGGGTTCCTAGGTCGTCCGTTTCTAGAAACCTTTGAGGCGGTCGCCTCTTCTTTCTTTCACTGTATCAAATTCCCTACTGCCGATGTGTCATGGGGCGCTTATAGTTTGTATAGATTGTACGCGCACCGTGCGGCTAGTAGTCAATTTACCCGACTACGTCCGCCTAACTCGTTCGAGAGTTGGTGCTAATGCGACGCAATCACGCCGAGGCGTTTTAGTGGCACAGCAAAATTGAAGATGAAAATCGATTTGTATTAATACAATGAACGATTACAATAGGCAACAATGATTACAAGCATACACGGATAGGAGGGTCTCAGCAAACGTGCCAATTCGTACTACAACTCTTCAGTACACTCTTCCCCCCTATAATAGGCTTAGAAAAATAAAGGCTAATGACAACACTGGATATTGAAAAGCTGAACAAGCACTAACTAGCTATTACAACATTACAAGGAAAATAAAACAACATTACAAGGAAAATAAAGTAAAGCCCTACACTATAGATGATAACTTGAAGTGCGATGAGGCTCGGCATCCCACAAAGCTGCAAGTGGGCCCATGAGTGGCCTGTGATCAGGTAATACCGCTTGGGGTCGCGGGCATCCTGTGACAGCACTCCCCCCTCTGAGTTGGTGACGTCCCCGGTGCCACAGATGTGAGATAAGCATCCACTAGTGGTTGAAAAGATTTATGTGTTGTCGCCCTCTCCCAAGTGTTCTCCTCCATACTGCAGCCCTGCCATTTCACCAAATATTCTTTGTATAGCTTCTTTCTTGGCCCTGCATCACGTTGGTCGATAATAGCTTCGGCCACCCTCTTCCCCAAGTTGCATAGTTTCAGTTGTGGATGGTTGGGCAGGTTGCGTATGGTGTCCTATTTGTCTGCCTGATATGGCTTGAGTTGGCTGACATGAAAGACATTATGAATGCGCCACCATTGGGGTAACTCAAGCTTGTAGGCTACCTTTCCGACTCTTTTGAGGATGTTTAGGGGCCCAATATATTTTTGCATTAGCCGTGAATCTCTCCCCCATGTTGCCCTGGAGGAACTCTGGTTCGGGACCTTCACCATTACCTTGTCACCCACACAGTATTCAACAAAGCGGCGTTTAAGATCAGCATATTTTTTAATCCGCTTTTGAGCCTTCTCCAGGTAGCCACGGGCCAAATCAAGGTTTTGTTCACATTCAAGGGAAAATGTTTGTGCCGAAGTAGGCCTGGCGTTCTGTGGAACAGTATCAATATTGTGCGGGAGGAGTGGTTGCTGCCCATTACAAATTTCAAAAGCACTCTTATTGGTGGTAGAGCATTCTTGAGCATTGAAACACAGTTGAGCAACATCCAAAAGCTTCACCCAGTCCTTCTGATTAGTGCTCACAAAATGTCGAAGATATTCCTCCAACATTGAGTTAAATCTTTCAGTTTGTCCATCAGATTGTGGGTGGAAGCTAGAGCTCATATTCAACTTGGAGCCGAGTAGTTTGAAGAGATCGGTCCAGAAGTTACTAGTAAACCGGGTGTCTCGGTCACTAACAATGTCCCTCGGCAGTCCCCAATACTTAACAATATGCTTGAAAAAGAGCTGAGCTATCTCTTCCGCCGAAACTGTCTTGGGTGCTACTATAAATGTAGCATATTTGGAGAACCGGTCTACCACAAAAATAATGGCATCAAGATCCCCAACTTTTGGTAGACTGGTGATATAATCCATAGAAACACTTTCCCAAGCCCTGACAGGAATGAGTAGTGTTTCCAGCAAGCCTGCCTTCTTTTGTCGATCAGGTTTATCTTGTTGGCACACCAAGCAGGGGCGGACAAACATCTCAATTTCGTCCCGCATTTGGGGCCAATAGTAAGCTCGTTGGACTAAGGCCACAGTGCACTCCTCTCCTGGGTGGCCCGCCCAGAGAGTGTCGTGACATTCCGCAATAATAGCTTTCCTCATATCGCCGCCTAGAGGTACATAGTGTAACACCCCCAAGTTATTCAGGGTATATTACAGCGCCGTGAGCCCCGCCGTGGGACCCACAAGGCTAAATATACGCGGAACTATGAAACTTGACCGAGAAGGTCTACATACAAAGGAAAGAAGGACAATACAAATGGTATTAAAAACCATAACCAATGAAACCATATACATCACCACACAAATCAATACCTCGGCAACACAGGCCGGAACATCAAGGAAACTGAAATACAATACTCGAGTATTTAAAATCCATTCTAGTACAACAACACTGAATGGAGGAATCCAAAAAGATAACCGGAGACAAGACACAGTATCACACTTGCCCATCATCTTCATGCCGACCCGATACCCGCCTGTCCGTTCTCCTAGAACCTGAAATACATAAAAAGTATTTCCCCCATAAAGGGGTTAGCCGTCGAATAGCTAGTGCAAGTATATCAAGTATGAAACACAATACTCCTCGACAATAAAGTAAATGTAACCGTCAATTCATCAATTCAAGACTAGTATTCCGGAATAACTAAATCTCATAGCATCACATCAAGACGTATATGAATGCCGTGGAAACGGTTCGTTCATATCATCCGTCATCAATACATATATGAATACCGTGGAACTGCACCAGAGGCTACGGAACCCTCAGAGGACCCGTCGACCCGTCCCGGAGTGGTTAATTCATATTATCCATGGAATCGCACCAGAGGCTACGAAACCCTCAGAGGACCCGTCGGCCCGTCCTGGAGTGGATATAAATAATCATGCCATTAATATTTCATACTTTCAAAGTCGAGAATGCACATTCATAAATATATACTTGCCTTAATAAACGTTACCGAATATCCCGAAGAACACGGTTCGACCGGGAAGCTTGAACCACGAAGAAGACAACGAACGGAAGGGTTCCGACTTGAGTTCTTCATAAGGATTTCGTCCATAGGTCATATCAATGATAAATCAACAATCGTACGATGAATAATAATCGTACAACGCATAAACCCCCCTCTTAGACCTTTTGTCGGACACCTTCAAGGCGTCGACTAAGAACTCAACCAAAACGACGAATCAATACAATCCAACCGTGGAATAACGATGGAAATGATAGAATACACATAAATAATCATCAATCCATCACTAATCTAAATTACTACGGATTAAATGGATGAAGTCAAACAAAATCCCCAATTTTCCAAAAACTAGATTTTTAGGAAATCTAACCTTGATTCGGTGGATCGGAGGGTGTTATGGGATGATCGGTCGACGTTATAAGCTCAAGAATTTCGTGGATTGATAGTTGAACAACATCTCTACATGTTCTCCAAGCCCCAGCCGCGGAAAGGAAAAGAGAGGAATGAAAGAAATGGGTGTAAACCCGTCTGCTCGATCATATATATACTGCCCAGCAGCCTGCCAACCACTTACGGCCGTAACTGGGAGACCTTACGGCCGTAACCGGCATTCGTCAAAATCCACCCAGCGTTTGCCGATCGCTTACGGCCGTAACCGACAGGGCCTTACGGCCGTAACTCGCCACTTACGGCCGTACCCGGCAGGTCCTTACGGCCGTAACCGGCAGGTCCTTACGGCCGTAACCGGCATTCGTCCGAACACTGCCTGGCACCCATACGGCCGTAACTGACAGACCTTATGGCCGTAACCGGCATTCGTCCAGCCATGTCTGCCAAGCACTTACGGCCGTAACCGGCACCTTACGGCCGTAACTCGGCCAGGCCAGGACCTGCTCCGGCCGCGACTCGGTCGTGGCCACTCCGACGGCCCGGACGACCCCGAAACCCGAACCTGAATATAAATCGAAGGTACGGTTACGACCTACTCGCAAAGACAAATCCGAGCACCAAGAGAACACAAGATTCCGACCACCCAAAGGCTCGAAATTTGACAACGGAAGTAATTAACCCAAACTTTGGGAAATTACAAAAATGGCCCAAAACGTCCGAAATACACGATACGCGATCGAAACACCAAACCGAAGTTCACAACACGTCTAACAAAGTTAAACGGACTTACGGGAAACTCGAAACAGCAGTTTAGAACGAGATTCGCAAGAATCGAACTCAAATGCGGAAAAGTCGCTAAAAAGCACGGAACTCAACAAAACGACACCGAAACGAACTCGGATGTCAAAAAGTGTAGAATTAATCATTCTCAGAATGACGAAACGGTCATGAGCGAGTCGTCAAAATGGACTTCCGCCAAAAAAAAGAAATTACCGGAAATTGAAATTACGGATATTACACATAGAGACATCTCCCCTTGGTCCATAAGAGACCATCCTCTATCCAAAATCTTCGTGTGGTACCCTGGCGTACAAGGATTACCAAACATTGAGCCGCTGCATCGGCTCCCATTAGTTCTCGTATTTGATCTTTTAATGGAGTGGTCACCTGACTCGAGGAAAGCGCTGCTAGCACTTGTAGAACAACTAGGTCGGATCTGCGGCTCAGGGCATCCGCCACCTGATTTCTAGAACTGGAACGATATTCAATCACAAAGTTGAACTCGGACAATAGTTCCTGCCATCTCGCTTGTTTCCCAGTAAGCTTTGGCTGGGACAGAAAGTGACTAACAGCAGTGTTGTCAGATTTTACAATAAACGGCAACCCCAATAAGTAATGTCTCCAAAGTCGAAGGCAATGGACCACTGCTAAAAGCTCTTTCTCATGCACCGTGTAACGCCTCTCGACATCCTTAAGTTTCTTACTCTCGAAGGCAACAAGATGGCCATCTTGCACTAAAACTCCTCCTAGAGCAATATCTGAAGCATCCGTTTCAACCACAAAAGGTTTGGATATATCTGGTAGTGCGAGGACCGGGTCTGTAAGGATGGCCTTCTTTAAGTTGTCGAAGGCATTCTGGCATTCCGGCGACCAATTCCAAACTTCCGTCTTTCTTGTCAAATCGGTTAGGGGTCTTGCTATTCCAGCATACCCCATCAAAAATCTTCTATAGTAATTTGCCAACCCGAGAAATGACCGTACCTCATGTACATCGGTTGGTGGTTTCCATTCTTGGATTGCTCGTATTTTTTCGGGTCCATGCGAATATTGCCACACTCAATGATATGACCCAAGAAACTGATCCGCTTCTGGGCAAATGAGCACTTCGAAAGCTTAACATACAGTTCCTGCTCACGAAGCCTAGTAAGAACCATTCTCAAATGCTCCACATGTTCTTCCAAGGTTCGGCTATATATAACAATATCATCTAGGTATACCACGACAAACTCGTCCAAGAATCTTTGGAGAACTTGATTCATCAAGGTGCTGAAAGTAGCTGGGGCATTTGTTAGGCCAAAGGGCATGACTAAGAACACGAAGGCCCCATAACGTGTGACAATCGTCGTTTTCACTTCATCTCCATCCTTGATGCGAACTTGCCAATAACCTAATCTCAGATCGATCTTCGTATAGTATTACGCTCCACTGAGTCGATCGAAGCAATCTGCTACAAGTGGAATAGGATACACATTATTCACCGTAATTTTATTTAGAGCACGGTAATCACAACACAATCACAAAGTTCCATCAGACTTTTTCTGAAAGAGAATAGGAGCTCCATAGGGTGATTTCTCCGGTTGGATCATACCACATTCCAACATCTCTTTTAACTGCTTTCTGAGTTCCACGAGCTCAGGTTGCAACATACGATAAGGGGCTCGGGCAGGAGGTTTTGTGCCCGGCACTAACTCAATCTCATGATCGACCGCCCTCTTAGGTGGAAGCTTCCGAGGCAGTTCGCCGGGCATAACATCTTCAAATTCATTTAGGAGGTGCTTCACCGCCTTAGGGATAGGCCTGGCGACTCCTCTACTTCATCGAATTGCAAGGCACATAGGAAGGACGGTTCACCATGCCTGCATCCCTTCTTGAACTGTAGCGTGGATAGGTTATTTTGCCCTTGGGTTGCGCTAATTGTTGGGATAATATGTGGTTTATCCCCCAAGACCAAGAGTGCATCATCACACGGCATGACTAGGGTTTGAGTGTCACGCATGTACTCGAGTCCGAGTATCATATTGAAGTCATCCACTTCCACAACAGATAGGTCGGCCCTTCCCTCGAAGGCTTCTATCTTAATTCGAACAGCCTTGGCAACCCTCGCGATTGGTTTTGCTGGAGAGTTGCGGCTTTAACCCGGCCCACTCCTTTCTCTAACAATAGTCCAAGTCTCCCCACTTCGGTGCTCGCCAGATAATTATGGGTGGCACCTGAGTCTATCATAGCACGAATATCTTTCCCGTTGATTTTAACATCAACAAACACTAATCCCTTCTTTCTCTTATCGGGACCACTGGTCGTGAGTGCAGGTACAGGTTTTCTGGATTTTGTCGGCACTCTTGCCTTAGCTTCCACCTGATGGGTTAACGAGTTGCACCATTGATTGATGGCCCCAAGGTTTTCCTCATCTTCCGATCTTCCTTCGTCATCTGGAACTTGCAACTCTTCTTTCGGTTGCGAACTCGATTCTACAGAGCTTGTTAGGGCACTCAAAAGTTGCCTCTTTGGCCAATTACTGAGATGATGAGGCCCATCACATAGGAAACATTTAATGATTCGTTGGGGAGGGCCCTGCTGACCTTCTGTAGGTTTTCTACGATTCGTGCTCCCATATGAACTTCCTTGAGTATAGGTTTGCCGATCCCCTACACTCCGACTCGAGTTAGGTTTGAACGGTCTTGGCATTACACTCCGGGACGCTGCCATATTCGTTGTTACTGGACGATCTCTTCGAGGTTCTGACGTGTAATCCATAAATCGTTCTTCCGCTCCCATGGCGGATCTGAGGTTTGTGACTCGTTGGCGCAGAAACTACGTACGAGCAAATGGCTTCAAACCTTCCAGGAACATAAACAATCGGTCCTTCTCCGACATATCGCTAATGTGTAACATATGCGTCGAAAATGCCTTCACATAATCTCGAATAAGACCGGTGTGCTTCAAATCTCGCAAGGCCCTTCTTGCGTTGTACTCAACATTCTCTGGGAAGAATTCTTGCCTGATGGCATCTCGCAGTTGTTCCCAAGTATCAATTCTTACTCGTTGGGCCTGAATGTCTGCATCTTTGGTGCGCCACCACAATTTGGCATCATCAACCAAATACATTGTGGCGGTTGACACCTTTCTCGCCTCGTCCAAAACATTGGCGGCATGGAAGTACTATTCCATGTCGAATAAGAAGTTCTCAACTTCCTTGGCATCTCGTGTTTCACTATAGGAACTTGGTTCGGGGATCCGAATCCTCGTAATAGGTTCTTGAGCAACATGAGGGGTGTTGTTCACAGCTCTTTGAAGCAATCCAATCTGGATACTCATTGATTCCATCTCGCGTCTCATTTCAGCCGTATGGTTGGTTCCCATTGCATCAGCAAAGGTTCGGCAGACTTCTCTGCATTCGCCCAACTGGGCTCGGAGGTCTTCATTCTCTGCCTCGAGGGTCTCGACCTTCTCCTCCAAGGTCTCGACAGCATATTTCAATCTATAGCACTCTTGCTCTAGATTATCGAATTGGGCTTTAGAGGCCTCAGCCTCTTTCTTCTTTCCGTCATCCTTTTTATTGCCCTGCCTTCTAGGGACTTCCGTCTCGTTACCCGATTCCATTCTTTCGACCTTAACCGGTCTCCGATACCACTTGTCACGGGGCACTTATAGTTTGTATAGACTGTACGCGCACTGTGCGGATAGTAGTCAATTTACCCGAATACGTCCGCCTAACTCGTTCGAGAGTTGGTGCTAATGCGACGCAATCATGCCGAGGTGTTTTAGTGGCACAGCACAATTGAAGATGAAAATCGATTTGTATTAATACAATGAACGATTACAATAGGCAACAATGATTACAAGCATACACGGATAGGAGGGTCTCAGCAAACTTGCCAATTCGTACTACATCTCTTCAGTACACTCTTCCCCCTATAATAGGCTTAGAAAAATAAAGGCTAATGACAACACTGGATATTGAAAAGCTGAACAAGCACTAACTAGCTATTACAACATTACAAGGAAAATAAAACAACATTACAAGGAAAATAAAGTAAAGCCCTACACTATAGATGATAACTTGAAGTGCGATGAGGCTCGGCATCCCACAAAGCTGCAAGTGGGCCCATGAGTGGCCCGTGATCAGGTTATACCGCTTGGGGTCGCGGGCATCCCGTGACACGATGGGACGGTCGGTACTGTAAAAGGAGATCAGCGAATGGCAAAAAGATGTTTGAATTACTCCTATGTCGTAACTACTTTCAATACTTCCCATGCTATGTGTAACATTGAAACGATCGAAAATCGACCCATGGAGATCGACGAGCCAAGCACATCGTACCAACCCGACTTAGAGGACGCCATCTCACATCAATTAACGGACGACATCGAGCCAAGGATCGGTTTCGAGCCAAGTCTCGACATCGATCCAAGGATCGAGTCCGGAAATCGTTCTAAACAAGAAGCGACCGTCCCCGTTGAAGAGTTGGAAAGTATAACGATAGATCCGGTTCGCCCGGAGTGAGAAGTACAGATCGGCGCAAGCATAGATCGCGAATTAAAAGAGGACCTGATCAATTTACTACGTAAGAACATCGGAGTCTTTGCCTGGTCGCATCAAGATATGGTTGGCATAAGTCCTGAACACGCTTGCCACTATCTAAAGATCGACCCGGCTAGGAACCCTGTTCACCAGAAACGTAGGAAATTCGGTCCTGAGAAGTACGCAGCACTCGACATAGAAGTCAAAAAGCTACTCAACAACAAACTAATTGGAGTAGCTACAGACGAACCACAGTGGGTCGCCAACGCGGTGCTCGTCAAAAAGCCAAACGGCTCCTGGAGGTTATGCATCGACTTCACCGACCTCAACGCGGCATGTCCAAAAGATCACTTTCCGATGCCTAATATTGATCACTTGGTCGATAGTACAGCAGGTTTCGAAATGATGTCGTTCATGGATGCCTTCGCCGGATACCATCAAATCCCAATGGCGGAGAAAGACATAAAGCACACATCTTTCCACACGGAAAAGGACATATACTTTTGGGTCCGAATGCCGTTCGGCTTGAAGAATGCGGGGGCAACCTACCAGCATCTAGTCAACAGAATGTTCGCCAATCAGATCGGAAATACCATGGAGGTCTACATTGACGACATCGTGGTCAAAAGCCTCAAAAAGGAAGACCACCTCAATGACCTCGCCGAGACGTTCGCCATCCTCGAGAAATTCAACATGAAACTGAACCCCAAGAAATGCAACTTCGGGGTGAGCTCCAGAAAATTCCTGGGGCACATTGTGAGCCAAAGGGGGATCGAAGCGAACCCCACCAAGATTCAGGCGATCCTCGACATGCAGGAGCCACGAAATGTCAAGCAAGTGCAACGCCTCACATGTTGTCTAGCCGCCCTTAACCGTTTCATATCTCGGCTCGGGGATAAAAGCAAGCCTATCTTCATGACCATAAAGAACAAGAAGTTCGCATGGACGAAGGAGAGTCAAGTAGCGTTCGCCAAAATCAAGGAATATCTATCCAACCCCCAGATCTTGGCAAAGCCGATCCCCGGCGAAAAGCTATTCCTCTACCTGGCAGCCTAGGAGGTCGCGCTGAGTGCTGTGTTAGTACGAGCCGAGTGGCAGACCCACTTGCCGATCTACTATGTTAGTCAAGCGCTCCATGATGCAGAAACACGTTATACACCATTGGAAAAGATCGCCTACGCTCTATTCATGAGTGTTCGCAAGCTGAGGGCTTACTTCTTCGAACATCAAGTGGAGGTCCTAACAACTCTCCCTCTAAGGCAAGTTCTACACCGGCCAGACACTAACGGGCGACTCCTCAAGTGGTCACTGGAAATCGCCCAATACGGTATCACGTACGCTCCTCGCATAGCGATTAAAGGCCAATCTCTGGCAGACTTCATGGTGGAATTAACATTCCCTCAGAGTCCGACCCAGATCGGCCGACCTGCCTGGAAGCTATATGTGGATGGCTCGGCGACCAACTCACGAGCAGGGGCAGGGATTGTCCTCATCAGCCCCGATGGGCAAAGTTTCACAAATTCCGTGCATTTCAGGTTTCGTGCGACCAACAATGAAGCCGAATACGAAGCCTTGCTAGGCGGGCTCGATCTAGACCTCGCCCTAGATGTTCGTCGACTCCATATCTTCATGGACTCCCTCTTGGTCGTGAACCAAGTCAAGGGAGAATATGAGGCGCGTGGCGAACAGATGTTCAAATACAAAGAATTGGTCGCCGAAATGTGCACGAAATTTGAGGAAGTGCTAATCGAACAAGTCCCGAGAGAGCACAACTCCAAGGCCGATGCCCTATCCAAGCTAGCATCGTCGGATGGGGCAGCCGATTTCTCTAATATCCAAATCACAAAGTCAGCAAGGCCGGTGATCGACAGAAACCTGGTTACCACAGTTGCTGTTTCCGAGGAGAACTGGATGACTCCATTCATCAAATACTTAAAGGACGGAACGGTCCCCGACGACCGTATCAAAGCTCGCCAACTCCAGCTCCGTGCGACCAGATACACCCTATTGGACGACCGGCTTTACAAGCGAGCTTCCAGCCTTCTCCTCCTCAAGTGTATTACACCGGAGGAAGGTCAGCTCGTTTTAGCCGAGATCCATGACGGGATTTGCGGAAACCATGCTGGCGGGCGAGCTCTCATCCATAAAACAACTAGGCAAGGTTTTTTCTGGCCATCACTTCAGAAGGACGCGATCGCCTATGCCAGATCGTGTCACAGGTGTCAAGTAATGGGCCCAAACATTAAACTCTCCCCCGAGCAGCTCACCTCAATGTACAGCCCATGGCCATTCGCGCAATGGGGCATCGACCTTATAGGTCCCTTGCCGACGGCTCCAGGGGGCTATAAGTTTTCCATCGTAGGGGTCGACTATTTCACCAAATGGGCTAAAGCCGAGCCACTCAACAAGATCGTCTAAGAGCAAGTAATCAAGTTTATCTGGAAAAACATCATATGCCGATTCGGTTTGCCCCAGGTCGTCATCTCCGACAACGGAAAGCAGTTCGATGGCTTAGAAGTCATGCAATTCTGCGAGAAGTGGAGAATCAAGAAGTTGTTCTCGGCCCTCTACCACCCTCAGACGAACGGGCAGGTAGAAGCCGTAAACAAAATCCTCAAACACACGATTAAAGCACGACTCGAGTCCAGGCAAGGACGGTGGGCGAGCGAGCTCCCAGACATTTTGTGGTCTTATCGAACGACGACCCGTAATTCAACCGACGAAACCCCATTCGCCCTCGCCTTCGGGACAGAAGCCGTGATTCCCTCGGAGATTGCCCTCCTCAGCCATCGAACCGAACAAGAGATGATGACAGACAATGATGTGGCCCGGCGGATCGACCTTGACATGCTCGAAGAACGACGACTGACCTCAGAAATGAAAAACACTATCCACAAAAGGAGATCCGAGAAGTTCTTCAATTCGAAGGTCAAGGAAAGACGGTTTTAAGTGGGCGATCTCATCCTCAAAAAGATCCAGACTCACACAGGTGTCTTCGGTCCGAACTGGGAAGGCCCTTTCAGGATATCTAAGTGGCTAACTAAGGGAGCCTACGAACTTGAAAACCCTGACGGTACTCCGGACCAATATCCTTGTAACGCCGTACATCTGAAGAAATACTACCAGTGAAAACTTTGTATTTAGTTTCTACTACCCTATGTACAAGGAATATAATGAGATTTCTTCCTATCCCATCGATTCTAGCGATCGCCCCACCAGGCATATTGTATACCGTCGAGGATCGTCGTTCAAACATGGCGATCCGAGGTAGAAACAATGCAGCCATGGTCCTGGAGGTCGATGGAACCGACAGCTTCGCCCATGCAAGGTTCCTTTGGGCTGAGATCGCCCGCCCTTCGTTTAAATACGAGGTCGGCGTAGCCGAAGGACCCTCCAAAATGATCTGTGGACACGTTCGCATGCCCTCAAAGTACGTCATCTAACATGATGTACTCGGACAAGGCGGCACGTCCCTACCCCGTCATAACGTATACCGTCGAGGGTCGCCATCTAACATGCCGACCCAAGGTAGAAATGTGCTAACAAAGCCGCGGACGTGGAGTCGAATAAACCGACGACGCCCCGTGCAAGGACTCCTCCCGAATTTCCCGCTCGGCGACCGGCACAATAGCGGGCCTCACCACAGGGACGGGGCGAGACGTCGTCGTAGGAACGCGACCTGTCTTCTTTCCCTGGTGAAGACGATCAATGAGACCAGGGTTAGACATGGCGATCTCTGGCGGTGGCTCGGCGAAGTGGGGAAAATGAATCTCTGCCAAAGAAGAAGTTCAGACAAAGTTAGACATCTACTTCGACATTGCGATCTCTTGGAGACGATCGTCATGCAGGAAAAAGGAAACAAAAATCCATACCTGGGGCCTTCAAGTGGCGAGGGTAGCGAAACAGTCAAGCTCCCAACCGGTGAAGTTCGTGGCCGACTGAGTGAACGTCAATGTAGGAGTCCGGCAAGGTGCGAATTCGCTCCCAAAGGGGAGATCGCCGATCACTGAAACAAGGAGTCCTGCAAAAAGAAAACCAAATTAGATCAGTTCAAGGTATGTCCAAATAAAGGGAGAGTTGAAACCCTTACTTGGATTCCTCTCCCGAAAATTGGTGGGGATATCCAACTCTTCCTCCGGGTTATCGCTGGATGCCGACCTCCATGCACTGCCGACCCAGCACCACTTTGCCAGGTCGCCCCAAGCCTTGTTCGGCACACCAAGAACCACCCTACCCATGCGACCCTGGATATGGTGGCCTCCGACTGATCCCTTCTACGCGGTCAGCTTGAAAAGATAATTCATTTCCAGCGCAGAAGGCATGCGGAACAGCTGATGACCGCCGAACAACGTCAAGGTACTGACGATCTGCAGCCAGGCGTTCGGCGTCAACTGGAGAGGCGCCAGATTCCAGGCAATCAGCAGATACGAGATGGCGAATGGCAAGGGAAACCGCAATCCGGCCGCCAGGGTCATTTCATTGACGGCGACCATACCCTCGGGAGGCTGGTCGGCACGTGCAGTGAAACATCAGAAGGAATATGATAATTTGGCCCTCCAGCAGCTCAAGTCTTTCCGGGTCGCCTAACTCCGGATCTGACCAAGAGTCCACTGAGACGGGTCGGCGGCCCGAAACACCGTCCGCTTTACGTGTTCATAGGGATGAGCGGCGGAGTACACTTCAAAATCAAATTCTGGACAGGGTCCGGCGATCCCCTCCATGAGCTTAGCAAAATCCATATAGGCGGGGCCGAATACGCTATCCCATTCCCACGATAGACGCACCAGTTCATCTTCATCCACCGGCAAGCCCCCCTGTTCCGCCGCCGCCGCTGATCTCGCCACTTCGGCCTCGTTGAAGAGCTCTTCAAGTTCTGCGGGTGCAATCCCCGCACGAATGGCCTCAATGGCCGTTTCCATATGAAGTCCCATGGGAATCTCCTCCCGGTCAGGCGAAGCCACGGCGGCGGAGGAGCTTCCGGCCTCGAAGGTTCTAGATCCTCCAGACATGTTCTTAAAAAGTAAAGGGGGAGAGAAGATTGGTTTTCTTACCTAAAAAAAGGAGGACGATCGGCACAAGGAGCTTTGGAAATTTCTGCAGAGTCTCAGCAAGAAGGCACGGGTGCGTGAAGAGTAGAAATGAAGTTTCCCTAGCCCCTTTTATAGACGGAAGCGGGGGTCTCTGTGCAAATAGGCGAAATTCCGAGGGCTGGAGTGCAACCGTCGGGGGGGGGGGGGGGGACACACATTAAATGCAGCCCTCGAATCCCATGTACGCGTCTTTTCGAGGGCACGCCGGGCGACAAGTCTGATAAACCGTCGGACTCCCCCAATGGTAGCGCGACGCGTGTCCTTGCAACGTTTCGAGAGCCCGCCTTCATTTCTCGCTGCTCCCAGCGCAAAAGGAGATCGTCCAAATTTGAAATCAGATCGTCTGACCATCTAAACATTGGCGATCGCCAACAGTGCCACCTCACCCCGTGTTTTCAACATCGAAGAGAGCTGGGGGGCAATTGTTGTGCGGCGATTAATACGCCTCGATGGCGATCGGCATAACGATCAGAGAGCCAACCATAGAAGACATACTCTGGGCAAACACCCAGCAGTCGGCACCCATGGCGATCGTCATTTGGTATCCAGCGATCGTCTTTTGGTATCTGGCGATCGTCTATGATGTCCAACCAGAGACATTCGTCTCGTGCCATGTATGAATCCAACATCCGTCAAAGTCGTTGAAGACCGAATCCTGGACGGTGACCCATGTGCAGATCCACAAAGGACGCCGACAGATAAGACCTTTGACCCCAGCCTGTCACCTACCTCACCTTCCGACAGGGCCGCCGAAAGGTACAAAGTGGGTCCTCCCCGGACAGCGACTCAGGACGCGTGCTGGCTTCTCATTGGCTCGCACAGCTGGCCGCCAGCAGCAACCCCAGACTTTAAGGGAACAGCCCCACGTGACGGGACGGTCGGCCATCTTATTATAATATAGAAAACGGCGGTTGCCCGCGATCGCTGGAGAGGTCCCAGCAACCTTGTCTCCTATAAATAGGAGGCTCACGACAGAGGCTGAGAGACATGTTGTCATCACCGTGAATAGAGAGAGAAATATACATTCTCATACACTGAACATCAATAGCAGGAACTCACAGAGCTTCATATCTGGTTCTTCCGGCAATCTACACGCTCTATAGCTAAGATAACTAGAAGTCTTTACACTCATTGTAATAGATTCTAACATTAATATTTGTACTCCACAGTATACTTATTAATAACATCTCGCGAGAGCATTCAAGCCTGGGATTAACAACCCCGGCAAATCTTTTGTCATCTATTTTCCCACCGAAGTGTTCTCGCATTTGTTTGTTACTCGATCATTCCAGCGATACTATCTCCGGATAATATTTTGGGTAACAACAAATAGAAAACAATTTAGGATTATCAAATCCTTCTCTTTCCAAAATCAACAGGGGTCACAGCCCAAAGGTTTTGTTTTCGCAAATAGAAAACCAACAACAATTCACAGGGTCAAAACCCACGTCACGTGTCCTCGACGGACATAAAAATCAACAAAACATAATCACCCAAGATACGCAAATCTTGTTCACACAAATACAACACCAACTCATGAATCCAGGGCTATACCATTGGATTCCCTCCGGGGCCTCGCAGGACCCTCCCGAGGTGAGCAAAGCACATATACATAACACCGTAAACCCATGCCACGTCATATCATACTCATACCACCGTGATCACTTGCCACGTCATCTCACGGTTGGATCAATCACTTGTTGTCTCCTGACCACATGATCACATGTCATGCATCACCGTAGGTATCCCGAAGCTCTCACGGTTGGATCAATATCTTGTTGCATCCCGGCCACATGATCGCTAGTCATGTGTCACCGTAGACCCCAACCATAACCGCACATTCACACACATAGCACAATGCAACAAAGACATCCAAACAATTTATCCGGAAGCATCAAACATTTAGCAAAAGCACAACGTTAAACCACAACGCACCGAAAAGAGACAATATATGTACACACGCGTTATCAAGCGCAACAATAATACCAAGCATATTCATAAGGTTCACATAGTCATTTATGAAACACACCACTCGCAAAATACATACGGTTTTAAAAAGAGAGCCTTTAACGAGGCTAACCGAAATCTTTTGAAAGTTCATTTCAAACAACCAAACAAACACATTTAGACGATCACCGATCATCATATCCACGAAACAAGAAATGTATGGACAAGGTACTTGCCTCAAAACCACAATCGCAATGAGATGACGGATGGGATGCAGTCGAACAGCCTGAACTCCCGAACACTATCAAGAACGCGATAGCACCGCGAATACTACGAGAATAACACCACACGAATCATCAATCACCAAACGGGATTCAACTCGGAATCCTCGAGCGCCTATAATCCTCTGGAAGGAACAATAAAAACATGATTACGACGAGAATCAAGGTAAAAAACAATGGAAATCCCAACAAACTATCGAAGGGAACTCATTGGGACATTTAATCGAACACTCAATGTTCGATAGCTCTCAAGAACACTCTAATCACTAATCGAGTTGAACAAACTCGAAATATGGATATACAACCCATAGAACACGATTAATAATGTTCAATAACATAAACCGACTCATCAAATTTGGACGAATAATGAAAATCAAGAAGAAATCCCGAAAGTCAACTTTAGGAGATTTCAAGAAATTACCGCGATCCGACGAAGAACAAGGATTTGATGATGTTAACCAACACCAAGAAGTCAAGGAAGATGTAAAATTGGAGTTACAAGACCCCAAAATCGCCCTCCAATCGCCCACGAGTCGCCCATCCGTGGAGAGATGAAGTGAAGGTGAAGAAAATGACAAACTCGGTCAACTCCTGGGTATATAAACCCGCACATGCATTATGTACGTTATACACAAAGGATAACGTACGTTAAAAGTATACATACGTAAGACATGAAATATTACGTACATAAGAAATGCCCAGAACCTCCTGTCTGAAATAACGAAGACCATTACGTATGTTATGGCAAGAGCTTAATGTGTGTAATACGCACGGTTAATGCACGTTAGGGCCAAAACATAGCGTGCGGTATCGATGGCAAGAACTCACTGTCTGAACTGGAATACCCCTTACGTACGTAATGAGAAGGCTTAACGTACGTAAGGCTCAAGATGATAACGTACATTATGCATATAGAATAGCATCCGTAAGTCACTTAGCAGTCCCAGAATTGGTAAGTTCAGCTCGTTGAGTACGAGCGTGACGAAACTGCGAAACGACAACAACAACACAAGACGAGGACATGCATACGAAGAGTGCACAGCGACAAACTCAAATGTTAAACGAAAATACAATTACGACTACCCGAAGGTTCGGAATAACGACAACGAAAGTAATTGCCCCCAAACTTTGGGAAATTACGAAAACGGCCCAAAACATCCGAAATACACGATAGACGATCGAAACACTAAGCCAAAGCTCGCAACACGTATAACAACGTTACATGAACTTACGAGAAACTTGAAACAACAGTTTCGGACGAGATTCGCAAGAATCGAACTCAAGTGCGGAAAAGTCGCTTAAGAACACAGAACTCAATAAAACGACACGAAAACGAACTCGGGTGACAAAAAGTGCAGAATTAATCATTCTCAGAATGACGAAACGGTCACAAGCGTGTCGTTAAAACGGACTCCTGCCGAAAAAATAAAATTACCAGAAATCAAAATTGCGGGTATTACATACTACCCTCCTTAAAAGAAGTTTCGTCCCGAAACTTAAAAATAAGTAGGGAGGAGCAAGATCCCACCAGGAAACACTCAAAAAGATACATAAGAACCGAAAACTCGCACCCAACGGCGAACCATTACAAGCAACACAAGGAAACATACGGCGTGAAAACACGCTCCACGACGACCATCACAACGCCACAGGCAGAGACATAATATAGACAAGACGTGACAAACATCATCAAACAGATACTACAATCGAGTCAATTATCTGAACAATCACAAAGCAAGAGTTACTAACATAAGAAAACATGCACGGTCAAGAAAACAGAAAATAAACACAAAACGATCCACAAGGATAATCATAAACAGTTCGGACTACGCCGAAATCCTAAAAAGCCACACTAGGCATCTCTGTGTCCTTTCTGAGCAGAGACGCAACCTCGATCCCCAAATATCTTAGCTACCATCTCGCAATGCACGGCTCGGTGACCTACATGGCCACACTCAAAACAGCTGACTAACGGTGAACGACAATTCTTCGCGGTATGGCCCGCTCGACTACAGTTATAACATGCCTTCACGTTGCTCACATTACTCACTGCAGGGGTACTACTCCTCTGAACACGCGATCGAGGAACCATCTTAGGACGCCGAAATGAAGTCCCAGCCTCAGGGGGCCCACTCCCCTGATTTCCTGAAAAGTTCCCAACGGTTTTCTGTTTCTTCGAGTCACACATATTCTCGGTCGATAATCTGGATAGCTCATAGGCTAATGCCCTATTTTGATAATCTCTCAAGGAAGTACAAGTGAGACCTGCCATGTACTGACGAATCTCCGGTTTCATCCGCCTACAAAAATGACAGATCTTATCCTCCTCCGTCCTTACTTGATCCTGCACATAGCTGAGCTGTTTGCTAAAATCAATAAGAGCTTGAGACAGCGGTACATCTTGCGTTTTCGCCGAAAAGAATTTATTGATCCTCTGATTCCTTATTGGTTCTGGACAGAACTCATCTCTCATGAATCTCTGGAACTCTGCCCACGTGACAACACAATATCGAGGCTTAACAGCCTCCCACCAACTGGCGGCATCCTTGTTAAGAAGATACTGAGCGACGGGCAACTTACGCTCTTCTGGACAATCAACTTCCTCAAATATCTTTTCCAACTGGAAAAGCCAACCATCCCAGCCTAATGCATCTGCAGCACCAGCGAAGCAAGGGGGATTCATACGAATCACTTCTCGAAGCCACTAATTTGCACCAGTGGTCTGGGTCACATCTGTAATACGCCGAACTGCCTGAGTCAACTGAGTCATCTGTATAGCTACCTGCTGTAAAATAGTAGCAACACCGATACTGATATCATCGCCAGCAGCATGATCCTGATCACGCACCCGGTCGCCACGACCACGACCTCTGCCCCTCGGCATACTGAATAAGCAACCACTCAGCACAACAGAAAATCATAACACGCAACACTTACAACGATTACCATTGTAAAGCAACACACATACAAACACCACAACAACGACGTTATCGTTCGGCGACCTCAACGGCCCGAACAATAACCAACATACGATTACTAAACATCACGAAACAACCACGTATGTACACAATCATGCAAACTGAAGTTCCAACAGCTCGCACGGGTGCGATAGCACACAAATAATCACAAAGCGACAACATTCAATACCAACATCTCACCTCTCACAGCCCGAACTCCCGAACACTATCAAGAATGCGATAGCACCGCGAATACTACGAGAATAACACCACACGAATCATCAATCACCAAACGGGATTCAATTCGGAATCCTCGAGCACCTATAATCCTCCGGAAGGAACAATAAAAACATGATTACGACAAGAAACAAGGCCAGAAACATCTAAAATCCCAACAAACTATCGAAGGGAACTCATTGGGATATTTAATCGAACACTCAATGTTCGATAACTCCCAAGAACACTCGAATCACTAATCAAGTTGAACAAACTCGAAATATGGATATACAACCCATAGAACACGATTAATAATGTTCAATAACATCAACCGACTCATCAAATTCGGACGAACAACGAAAATCAAGAAGAAATCTCGAAAGTCAACTTTAGGAGATTTCGAGAAATTACCTCGATCCGACAAAGAACAAGGATTTGATGATGTTAACCAACACCAAGAACTCAAGAAAGATGTAAACTTGGAGTTACAAGACCCCAAAATCACCCTCTAATCGCCCACGAGTCGCCCAGCCGCGGAAAGACGAAGTAAAAGTGAAGAAAATGATGAATTTGGTCAACTCCTAGGTATATAAACCCGCACATGCATTACGTACGTTATACACAAAGGATAACGCACGTTAAAAGTATTACGTATGTAAGACATGAAATATTACGTACGTAAGACATGACTAGAACCTCCTGTCCGAAATAACAAAGACTATTACGTACGTTATGGCAAGAGCTTAACGTACGTAATACGCACAGTTAACGCACGTTAGGGCCAAAACATAGCGTGCGCTATCGATGGCCAGAACTCACTGTCTGAACTGGAATACCCCTTACGTACGTAATGAGAAGGCGTAACGTATGTAAGGCTCAAGATGATACCGTATGTTATGCATATAGCATAGCGTACATAAGTCACTTAGCAGTCCCAGAATTGCAAAGTTCAGCTCGTCGAGTACGAGCGCGACGAAACCACGAAACGACAACAACAACACAAGACGAGGACATGCATACAAAGAGTGCACAGCGACAAACTCAAATGTTAAAAGAAAATACAATTCTGACTACCCGAAGGTTCGGAATAACGACAACGAAAGTAATTACCCCCAAACTTTGGGAAATTACGAAAACGGCCCAAAACGTCTGAAATACACGATA
Source organism: Orobanche coerulescens (assembly GCA_033398695.1). Classification (NCBI taxonomy): domain Eukaryota; kingdom Viridiplantae; phylum Streptophyta; class Magnoliopsida; order Lamiales; family Orobanchaceae; genus Orobanche; species Orobanche coerulescens. The sequence continues at coordinate 101,297,487 of CM065813.1, read as the reverse complement.
CGCGATCGAAGCACTAAGCCAAAGCTCGCAACACATATAACAACGTTGCATGAACTTACGAGAAACTGGAAACAACAGTTTCGGATGAGATTCGCAAGAATCGAACTCAAGTGCGGAAAAGTAGCTTAAGAACACGGAACTAAATAAAATGACACGAAAACGAACTCGGATGACAAAAAGTGCAGAATTAATCATTCTCAGAATGATGAAATGGTCAAAAAAGTGTCATCAAAATAGACTCTCGCTGAAAAAAGAAAATTACCGGAAATCGAAATTGCGGGTATTACATTCTATTCTTCACTTTTTATTGTTCGAATGAGTTGTGGTATTTTTTCGGAATGATCTGCTTGTCGTTGTGACTTTTCCGAATCCGGTTCTATTCCTGTGAATCTTATGTAGAGGAGTATCTTGTCGTTTTTACCAGACCGCATATTATCATTTGATTTTTTGTTGTTCGTTATGATTCAAATATAATTATTCGACTGTTGTCCCAATTGTTGTGGTTCGATCGTTTGTTGTCAGATTTTTGTTGACCTCGTACCGTGATTTTTTTTTGGTGTTCGGGTCACTTCGTAATTTCCCTTAAGTCCGGGAAATTAGTTTCGTTTTCGATCCTCCAACCCTTGGGCTATGGAATTTCGTATTTGTTCAGCAATTAGCTCGCATTTTGAGGGATGTACTGTTCGGGTTGGTCAACCATATAGATCTTTGCTCGTTGTGTTTTGTTATCATTCTGGTGTAGCGAGATGAATGGTAGCAGCTGCGTGCTGCATGTGAGTCATTGCAGGTTGTCGACAACGGATAGCGTGTGTTATCTGAGTTTGTTTTGCGTTGTTCGTTCTATGTTTTAAATTTCGAGGACAAAACTTCTTTTAAGAGGGGTAGAATGTAATACCCAAGATCTTCATTCCGGTTTTGTTGAGTTTTTCTTCGGCCGAACGGACTGTTGTCGTTGCGTCTTTGGAATCGCATGCTTGTATTGTGGTACGTTGAGTTTCGTAGCCTGTTCGTTATTGTTTTGGATCAGCGTCAGTGCGTTCGCATGATCGAGATGTCATCGAGTATCGAGCCAGATGGTCAGGTGTTGGCTGGGTCGAGTTATGGCTGTAAGGCCTGGCCGATTACGGTCGTAAGACTCCCGCACACCTTGGCCTGGGGACACTCGATTATGGCCATAAGGTTCATCAGTTTACGGCCGTAAGGTTTCATTACGGCCGCTAAGCACTGGCCGGTTACGGGCATAGTGATTCGGCAGATTTCGGTCAGTGCCCTGGGAGCTCGCTTACGGCCATAAGACTATGCCGATTACGGCCGTAAGGGGTGATCGTTGTGTACGCAAGACTTCGGCCATTGCATACGCTACATGCGTTGACCAGGTTACGGCTGTAATGAGCTGCCGGTTACAGCCATAACGCTGTCGGCATATATAGACATGGGCTTCGGCCAGACCTCATTTTTACCCCTTTTCCACATTTTGGTGGCGGCTGACGACGGGAGACTCGGTAACTCGGGTTCTTGGTCGGTGCTAATCATTTCCAAGGCGTTTTGGAAGATTCTTGTCGATTATATCATCATCCAATCCGTGTTCTTCGTCGAATCGAGGTTTCTTACTTAAAACCCTAGTTGTATGATTTTTGGGGGTTTCTACGTGATTATTCGATTTAATCTGTGGTTGATGAAATGATTATGGTATTCTTGTTGTCTTGGACATGATTTTCGTATTTTGTAACTCGTTTATAGATTTTCACCACCCGGAACTTGATATCCGATTTCCTTGAAGAACCCTCAGATTCTTGTTGTTTTTCGGGTTGATTCGGATCCTGTTTAGCGTTACTGATTCGTGGTGATATTATTTTCGTAGTTTTCGTGGAGATGACGAGTTATTGGTTGTTCTTGGAAATTCGAGGGCTAACCGACCGTATCCGCTTGTTGTTCCGTTGCTCATGGTATCGAGGCAAGTATCTTTCCCATACATTTCATGTTTCGTAGGCGTGATTGTTGGTGAATGATTTTATACGGAATCCGAATGTTTAATAAACTTTAAAAAGGATCGTTATGTTCTCGATAAATGTTGTCTTTCATAGATAACTCATATGCTTCGTGGATTAATGTGTTTTCAGAATTTGTACGTATGTGTCGTATGTTGGAAGATGTTATAATTTTCACTTAGTGAATATAGTAGGTCATAATCATATGTCGAGAATTGTGTATTGATATGTGTGCTTGTTCGACGAATATGTGACGGATGATATTGGTTGTCCCTCCTTTAAAATGAGGTTGTGATGTTTAGTGTTGTTTGACTTGATGTTTGCTTATTGTTATGTGATCGTTAAAAGTGATGTGCCTCCGGGTAATATTGTTGAATCTACGGGAGCCATACTTGCTAGTATGGGTCGGGCGTGACTTTAGGGTTGTCCAATCGGGTATGTCTTGCGGGGACTCCGAGGTTCGTGGCTTGCTAGCCCGATGCCGGGATAACTTGTGGGGTTATCCAATCCGGGTATGTCTTGCGGGGACTCCGAGGTTCATGGCGTGTTAGCGTGATGCCGGGATAACTTATGGTTGTGGTTTTGTTGTGTGATGTACGTGTCATGGGTTGTCTAATCGGGTATGTCTCGTGGAGGCTACGAGGTTCGTAGCTTGTTAGTGCGATGCCAGGATAACTATGAACGTATGTTTGGTTATGGTTACGTGACTGTTATCATGGTGACATGTGATTTGGTATGGATTCCCATTGGGTTATTCACTCGGGTATGTTCTGCGGGAGCATCTGAGGTTCGTGGCTTGGTAGCACGGGACACGAATAATTCTTGGGAATATGTTGTTATGGATGATTTGGGTCATGGACCGCGTGTTTCGCGATTGGGTCGTGGACCCCATGTTTCGTGATTTGGGTCTTGGACCCCGTGTTTCGTGATTTGGGTCGTGGACCCCATGTATTGTGATTTCGGTTGTGGACACGTGTTTTGTTATCAGAATTGTATTTTGGGAAAAATGATTTTTGGGCCGTGTCCCCAAGTATTTTCGAAAGACTTGAGAATTCTTAAATCCCAAATGTTTTCAAAAATCCCGAGATCCTTAAATGTTTTGTAAGATGTATATTAGGTTTATTCCCACCTTTCATGATTTGAACAGTTTTGATCAAATGATTTATTTCGGGAAGTATGTTCATGATTATTATGTTCTTGGAGTATGTTGTGTATGGCCTGTATTCGTATTTTATACTTGCACTAGCAAAACAGTGGAGTTTTGCTAACCCCCGAGTATTCGGGGGGTGGATGTTTGTATTACGTCCAGGTACTTGCAGGTTACTGGGGAGCGAATCACAGGATCGGTACGAAGGGTGATGGAAGACGACGATACTAATCACATGAAGACCAGTGTCGAGTATTTGTTGAAGTCGTATTGTCTCATTTTACCGTTGTGGTATTTTCCATTTCATGGAAATATCGATGTATTCTAACCCCTACGTGGGTGTGAGTTGTGAGAAAGAGAAATGTATGGTTGATGTGTATGTTGTGGTAAAAGACCAAATCGGTCTAATGGTTCGTTATTAGCCATGTCGGCATGTATTGTATGTTGTGTTTTTCTGTTTTTAGCCTGGTAGATCCTCACGGAGAGGGTCTGCGGCGCTGTAATATTCCCGAATGGTTTGGGGGTGTTACACAAAAGGGCCACAGACGTCGGTATGGATCAATCCAAATTTCTCAGCAGCTCTTTCAAAAGTTCTTGCGAAGGGTAACTTAGTCATTTTGCCTTGAAGGAAAGATTCACAAATTGGATAGGGATCCGGTCCCAATGGACCCGTAAGTCCATCTTTCTCCATTTTATGAACATTGGTCTGACCAATATGACCAAGTCTAAGATGCCACTTAAGTGCTTGGTTTGTTTCATCCCTCCCACACTTCCTAGTTATAGTGTTCACATTTGTTTTATTCTTTAGATTCAAATGGTATAAACCATTTAATAATGTAGCAGTAACAACCAATTTATTTCTAAAATAAATTCGACAGGACCCCTTTAATAAAGAAGTGAAATCCTTTTTGGTCCATGATCGAAATTGATACAATATTTTTATGCCCCTTGGGCAAAACAAGTACATCATCTAAAGTAAGAATAAAACCAGATTCTAAATTCAACATAAGGGATCAAATATCAGAAGCCTCGACACTATGTCCACTTCCGACGGTGACCATCACCTCCCCTGAATCCGGCTTCCTACTTGGTTCCAGATCCTAATTCATTTTACAAATGTGAGAAGTCACACCGGAATCAAGTATCCAAGAAGTAGAATATACAGTTACAGAACAATTTGTTTCCAAAACCAGTAGTTCTGTACCAGAAAGCGCATTACGGTCAAGCTTTAGACAGTACCTCCTCTAGTGGCCTAGCTCACCGCAGTTGAGGCATACATCCATTTTCTTGGCCCCCTTGCTCTTTTGAACCATTGGGGCTTTGCCCTTTCCATTGTCGATCTTGACTATTGTACCTGACTTCTTTTTGTTCTTTTTCTTCTTATTCTTGGACTTCCAAGTCCCAGAACAAATCACAAGTGTAGCTTCTTTTCCCTTTGTCTTCATCTGAGACTGGGCAGTTGTCACTTTGTTCATTAACCCAGCTAAGTTACATACAATCTCATTACAGTTGAAGTTCATGACAAATTGGGAAAAGGAGTCAGGAAGTGACAACAGGATAAGGTCAGCTTGGAGAGATACATGCATCTGAAAATTAAGAGCTTCTAATCTCTCAATCATCGAGATCATCTTGAGGACATGGTCCCCGACTCTCTCTCTCCTTCCTTCATCCTGGCGCTGAATAATTGCTTTGATATCTCATATCTAGCAGTTCGACTATGCTCTCCATAGAGCTCAACCACGTGTGAGATGGATCTCGAATACATCATCGTTTCATGGGCACGTTGAAGCTCATTGGTCAGTGAGCCTAACATGTACCCGCGCACTCTTACGTCGTCTTTTACCCATTTCTCATGGGCATCAAATTATTCCTGATTGGCTCGGGTTCTTGCAGGATCCGCTGGGATATCCGCCTCCAAGACGTATCCCAGCATTTCCATAGTGAGGACAATCCTCATGTTCCGAAGCTAGTCCACATAGTTCGGACCAGTCAGGTCGTTCTTTTCATGTAGTACAGCGAGTGGGTTCATTGTCATTATGAGAGATTCTGTTAACTACAGAGAATAATTTGAGATTCGTTAGTGATTGTTTAATTATGATCCGAGTAAATAATTAAGGACTTTCTTTATTCATAACTCGGCTCCCACTATTTTATCGGTACTTACACACTCCCATGTGAAATCCGGAAGTCACGGTTGACTTCATAGTGGTGATCAAGTTCTTTACAAAGTTTAATAGAGGGCAACCCATTCGGTTTCTATTCTATCATTCTTTATAAAGTGGTGTCTAACACCAACCCATCTAATGGATGATTCGATCTTCTTTTACCCCTAGTTCACTTGCCCTCAACCCATTCGGTTTCTATGACTCGCTGAATTATCTAAGTTTAAACCATCAACTCCTATTAGTCTGACAATTGAATTTTACCCGGCAATTCATACAGTTTCTAGGGCATCTAATGCACTCTAGAAATTTATCAACCTTCCCCAAAAATATTACCCCGACATACTCGAAAGAATAATTCCAGTTTAGATTTCAATTTCCATGAGTTTGATAGAGGGTAAGAAACCTCGTAACCTTTATAACTTAGTGTTTTTTAACTGGAGTTTAACGCGATTATATGTTACACTTTGCACATTAATCCGTTTATAAGCGCGGTTTGTCGGTTTGTTTGTTTGTCATACAATATGAAAACATACACAACCTAAAACTGATAACATGCAGTTCATGGACCATTCCTAAGAACCGAGTCTTCATCGACTCGATAAAAATACAAGTAATTTAATTACAAGCCTTGAATCTTCGTCTTCATGGCAGTTCGTCATCGGCTCTTCGTCGTAGCTAATTTATTATATTTATAAAATTTACATCCTATACAAATTTACTAAAAACTAAATCGGCTCAAAATGGCCATTACAAACCCATCGAATAAAGATTCAAAATACAAAGTCCATGAACTACATCATCATTAAAAAATAATGCAACCATTGTATTAAAATAAATGGCAATATTAATTAATCTAAATATTGATCTAATCAACAAAAATTAATCCAACTATTAGAATTAATCCAATTAGTTCACATAACCGTTAATTTTAATTTATTCTGGATAAATAAATATTTCATTAAATTAATTTTCTTAAAAAATAAAATTACCATAATTATATTTTAGTCAAATTAAACCAAATTTATTTTGCGGGAAACTAATTTATCGAACAAGATAAAAAAATGGAGTCGGAAAATACAAGGCCCCGGCCAAGCCCGCGGCCCGTGCCGGCCAGTGACCCAACCAACCCGAGCCCAAGAACTGGCGCCTGCTCCTCACGGCAGTGACTTGTCACGGTAGTCCCGCGACCCCAGCTTCGAGCCGCGAGTCCGTCTATATTTCCGGCTCGTCTTTTCGTCCTGAATCCAAAAATAATATTTTTCTAATTTTTATATTACACAATTAAATAAGTTTTTTAAAAGAAAAATAGATTTATATTGTAACATAAAATCATGAAAAATAATTTTTAGATGAACAATTAAACATTAACAATTATAACAATTATGATTCTAAATCATAAAAAATGACCAAGCATTCCAAATGCAAATATCGAATATACGATCGCATAGACCTCGCTCTGATACCACTATTTGGATCTGGTGATAAAATCGAGATACACAGCGGAAAATAAACCGGTCCAACCGACTAAAACCAAAACCCCAAAAACGGATCGATGAAGCATCGTATAAATGAATATAAAATAACGAAGATAAAATTAAGAGATCATACCATCGTAGACATTTGATAATATCTTCTTGATTCCAAGCACAACACGAATCCAATCAAACTACCTTTTGGAAATTTCCGAGCACCGAAAGCACCACGCCTCTACGTATCACGCGTCAGAAGATGACCTGAAAATATTTCTATCAACTTATACTCTATGTATACGGTTAGAAGTTGATAGAATTAGCTTATATATAATTTTATAAATTACAAAAGACCATCATGGTCAACAATACCGTATCAAGGCTAAACTTTTATGTGAACATCGAAATATTTTAGTATGTACGAAATTTAAAGCGCCATGTATTTACTTTTCAGCCCACCCATAATCAAATCCTGGATCCGCCCTGCATGCATGTGGTAATGCCAAATTAATAATGCATGTGATTAGTAGGAAGGGTTGACTGAAATTAAAGTTCCCGATGTGTTAAATCACTCAAACGACAACTCATAACAAAAGATACGTACGAATATGAAATTATGAAATCATTTGATTCAAGAAAGATGACATCTTTGAGCTATATAACTCAATAGAATAGAACCATCTGTAGGATCACTAGCATTATAGCTCAAAAATATCATCTCCTTTGTACAGGTGAGAGATTAGGGTACGAATCTCATCAATCTCAATTCTCTATCCAATTCAAAAAAATATATACAAGCGGATGAGATCTGCTAGTATCCATCATTTATGTAGTAACGTAAGAACTATACATTTTTATCATGTCGGATAATGCACAAACTCATTACTTTGTTAATGCAAAAACATATGTTAATGCACAAAATGCATTAATTTAATGCACCACCATTTTAATGCACAAACTCCATTATTTAATGCAACTTTTAATCTGGACAATAAATATCTTTGTTTTGAAAAATATTCTTATTTGATCCTTTTCTTATATACATCATATTCAATATTTCACTACATCATATATGGCTTTCAACAACATTTTTTTTTATGTTACAAGCAAAAGAGTAGCCTTAGATGCCTTAAAATTGGTCAAATTTGATTTAAGGCTACACCTTTTTCTAACGTTATTGTTGATATAAATTAGTGTTACCATAGATTAAATTAAATATCTACGCCAATACAAAATTTGGTGTTGCCTAAACACTAAAAGATATAGGCGGGCTTGCTAAAATATTTTAGGCAGTCCAAATAAATTATTTTCAATTTTAGCCGGTCAATACACTCACAGTCGTCAATACTCAATCAACACAGTTTCTCTAAAAACACAAACTCACTCATCACACTTTCTCTCTAAAACACAATTTCCACTAGATGTGTTAAAAAGTATCTGATACCCGATATTCGATCCGAAAATACGATCCGAAATTAACCAAAAAATTGGAAATCCGAAATTTTGGATATCTGAAATTCAGATATTCGTTTTTTCGGATTCGGATTCGGATAGTGTTTTTCAAAGAATTCGGACATTTCGGATATCTGAAGAAATATGTTAGGCATCTGTTACTTTTAGTATTTTACCTTTATCACTTTACCACTTTAATCAATTGTTTTTTTTTCACCGCTACAAACGAGTAAACTTCAACTTTCCTCTAAGACCTTCCCTCCTGCAATAACTAGGTTTCTTCCAAATCCGAAACCTTAGTTGGATAACTCCTCTCTTTAATTTCGGATTTGATGTCGTTGTTGATATCTTCTTCGTATGATGATGGTTATGGTGGTGTTGTTGCAATTCCTGAGGTTAGGTGAATTGTATGTTGAAGAATATGATGATATATGTCTTCAATATGTTGTTTGTTATGAACATGATTATGGAATCATGGTGTTCTTGGTGTTCTTGATATATATCACATCAAAGAGGAATATGTGATGGGATATATAATGGTTTTAATTATAAATGTGGATTTGATAATTAAAACCAATATTATGTTGATTGTAGTGGTTGATTTCATATGTTCTTGATGAAATATGAATCATGATAATTAGGATGAATCCGGAAAGATTATGGTTAATTTTAGAAAATGATAGTGCGGATTGTCGATTATGTCGGTCGTATTATTTTACTACGAATTTGCAATTATGAACAAGGAGGAATATTGTTAATTCATCTTGGAGGTTGAATTCGAAATAGAGTATGTTATGTAATCCTTGTTATCAGGATTAGTTGATCGTTGATATGATTATCGGATTATGGAAACGTATTGTGGTTATGGTTTCGTGATTGATTGATTCGGGTTGTTCGGATTTGTGTTTAAATCGGGATATTGTGGAACCGTTAGGTTTATCGATCGGTTATATTGATTGTTAATTATCGTCATCGAGCCACGGTTTGTATTGTGGATATGAGTTCGTATTTGTTGAGTTGGATTATTTGGTTTTGTATATGATTTGATTGGTTGGTTATGTCGGTTGTTGATTGTTATAGGATTGTTGTTAATATATTATTGCAATAGGTTGTGATAATTGATCGTTGATAATCGTGCCTTACGGTCGAGTTTGAGGATGTTCGGGAATTGCATTGGTCAGGGCCGAGGAACTCGTAGACAAAGGCAAGGAATTGGTAGCGGCTTCACTATCATCGTATCGGTATCGAGGTAAGTTATTACTTGCTCAGTTTATAATATTTAATGAATGGTTTCAGTTTCATTCGTTTATAATTCGTATAACAATGATTATAATTGTGAACACTGGAGGTTTGGGATTGCACATTGTTTTCGGATTTTGGGAATTTAATCATAATGTATATGATTTATGTTTATTATTGGTATACTTGGGTATCGAGGATACATTGTGGTAAATGCGAGGATACGAGTTATCTACAGTCCATGGCACTTTTGGATCATCGAATATTGAGGAAATTGTTAGTGATGGTTTAGACATCGAGATTTCTCTCGAAGGACTTGGGGCAAGTACTCTAATCATTTTTGTCATTTTGTGTCGATCATGTTATTGTTTTCTATATATTATCCACGGGGCCGGATACAATTACTTCATATAGTCAAAGATTAATACACAAAGTACCTAGATATTTTTAAAATAATATCTCTACCGTACTGCATTATTTCTCAAATATCGAGGCATGACATCACATAAACATTTTTATAAACAAAGCATGCCACACTCGCACATGGACACCCACTCACTTAGACCTTTTGTCTCACCCCATCGTTTTGATTTTAAACCAGACGAAGAACAGAATGTCAAAGGCGATACTGAAGGAATCGAGTGACTTCATCAAAGACCTTATGAATCTTGTAATAGATTTATCTTCTTTTCCGCTGTCGAGACTGATGTTGTAATAGTATTGAAGGGTTATGTCTTCTGTAATAATAAGAACCAATGGCGGATAATAAAATTGGCACTTAAGACAATATCCAATGAGATCGAATACAATACATCAAGAATCAATCCCAAGGCAATACAGGCCAAAACATCAAGAAGTCAGAAAACAGTACTCGAGTACTCATAATCATTTCAAGTACAACATCACTGAATGGATTAAATACAAAGTATAACTAATGACAAGACACAGCATCACACTTTCCCATTATCTTCATGACGACCCGGTACATGCCTATCCGCTTGTCTAGATCCTGAAATACATGAAAGGTATTTCCCCCATAAAGGGGTTAGCTGTCGAATAGCTAGTACAAGTATATCGAATATGAAACACAATACTTCTCGACAATAAAGTAAATGTAATCATCATTCCATCAAGCTCAAGACTAGTATTCCGGAATAACTAAATCTCATAGCATCATATTCAATACATACATGATGAACCGTGAAACCGCACCAGAGGCTACGGAACCCTCAGAGGACCCGTCGGCCCATCGCAGAATGGATGTACACCACCATACAATTCATATATCTTACTTTCAAAGTCAAGAACGTACAATCATAAACATGTACTTGCCTTTGAGACATCGAGAATCAGAAGGAAAAGAGTATAAGTTCGGTAGGTCCAAGAACGCACTTCCGGCACCTAAACAATTCGTAAAAAATACGATAATCAATAATTCACACTCAAATCACACGAAGAAACTCCCAAAACCCGCCTACGATTCACGAAACTACAAGGATAATCACTTAGAGGTTTGAAAACCACCCAAACCCTCTCAAGTCCGAACAAGGTACAAAACCATCCATATAATCATAGGGGAAACATGGGTAAGGATAGATCGGACGAATCTAAGAAAATCCCCAAAAATTCCCAAAACTAGGGTTCTAAGGAATTTACCTTGATTTGGAAGAGAGAAACGGATTAGATGTTGTGTAATCTTTGTTATTCAACCAAAGATGATGATAGCTGAAGAAGGACCACCCCAAATTGCCCCAAATCGCCCTCTCCCGTGCTCCCGTCGGAAAATGAGGAAATGAAAGTAAAAATGACGAAGAGCAGGGCTGTCCGTCCCTAAATACTGCGTTCAATTAGCGCGCGATACATCTCAAAGTTAGCGTGCGCTAACGGGGTTACCCATTAGTCCAGTGGCTACTGACCTGCGATGGTAGCGTGCACTACTCCCACCTTAGCGTGCGCTACGCAACACTGATAGCGTGCGTTAGCTCACGCCTAGCGTGCGCTAACTGCTAGTCTCGAGAACAGAAATCCAGCTTCTATCTCTGCCAAACTCAAAGCTTTAGCGCGCGCTACAGGCGACGCTAGCGTGTGTTACTCAACACGAATAGCATGCGTTAGCACACGCCTAGCTTGCGCTAATTGGTTGACTCGGAAATATCGCTGCAAGGTCCGATCAAAACAAACATGTTCCGGAAAATGCGAACCTCAGGAATCAACAACATCTCAAAAGGTGCTTATAAGAGTGACAAAACGAACCAACGCCACAGTCAAAATTCATGAAAAATATAGGTATTACATAACCATCTTACGAGAAACATTATTTCTGCTCTTTGAAGCAATTGGAAGAGCACCGTTTTCTTTTTTCCTCTTCTCAGCTGCAGCAACAGCCCGTGTAACTTCCTATAGATAAGGCAGACAACACATCATTTATAACGCCCTGACTTTCTAGGGTAAATATTGGGGAAAAATAAATAAAAGGTAAACTTTGAGAAAAATAACTTTCTTGAGAATATAAAAATTCTCTCCTACAAAGTCGAGTCGCTACACTGACATAAACATAAATACCTTTAAATAAGGTGACATTACATCATAAATGCGAGGTAAAAATTTGCGGCGGAAGAATAATTCATAATTTATAAATTTCTGATCAACGTTTCCCCAAATAAGTTTTCAAACATTTGACAAAAAGAAACATCATATAATAATTTCATCTTTCATATGCCCTCTCGGCTCGCTCCTTCGTCCACCCGGCTCGGTTCAACCTGCAGGTTCAATAAAGGTGGGGGTGAGCTTCCTTCAGCTCGTGGAAATCACACTGATCACAGTAATATACAATCTCATGGAAAGCATAACATGAATAATCTATCACATTTTTCCAACGTAGTTGCATACTCACAATATTACGTATAGCATGAATCGAACACGCATACACGAATATTGAGGTTGCGCTGGTGCCCCCGCAACAACATCAAACATAAACACAATACCACATAACATGAATCGAGCACGCATGTGAATATTGAGGTTGCGCAGGTGTCCCCGCAACAACATATATCTTAAGATAGCCTCTTACACGAAAACATGTTAGCCTGAATTACAACGTGCATATAAATTTTAAACATGAATAGAAGATCACATACACAATCCAATTAAAGCAATTAAAGTGATAGTGAAAATTCCCATCTGAATAAATGATGATGATGATGTCTGACTGAAATGAATGTGCTCGACTCACAGTCCTAAGCCCGTAAATCTTTGACAAAGTCTACATATAATAATAATAATAATAATAATTAAGATCCTTACAATTTATTATTTATACAATAGTAAATGAAAAGATACGAATATCACTATATAATAACTAAAAATAAATTATAATTGTTCATTAATATTAACCGAAGAGTTAACGTTATTAATGACTGAAGTTAAAATACTTATGCATAATTTCAGATTAATTATTAATATTAATTAAAAGTCAACATTTTAATGTTTGGGTCAAAATGGGACTGAATTGAAGGTTTTAAAATTGACTGGGGTCAAATTGTAAAAATTGAGAAGCTGACTGGGTTAAAATCGAATTAATTATACTGGTTGGGGCTGAAATGAAAACTTCTGAAAATTGGGAGGACTAAATTAAAAAGTCCTAAAAATTCGCGGGTATAAAAACCCTGTAACCTAACCCTAGCCGTCAGAATTCCTTTCCTTCTACTGTCAAACCCGTCTCCTTTTCTCCCAACTCCTCTGCACGACATCTCTCCCTCTCGGCCGATAAGAAAAATCACACACACACACTGACGGGAAGAACACACACACACCACAAATCACACACACACACACCGACCGGAACACAAACACACACACCGATTCACGGCGGGCGAAAATCGCCGGTGGTTCGGCTCGGGTGCAGCGGTGGCGATGGTTAGGGATTTGTGGTTCGTCCGTCGAAAGGATGATGTTGGTGGTTGCAGCGGCGGTTCCGACGAAGGCTCGGTCATTCCCGGAGGTTCAGACATGGGCGGTTTCTGGTTTTGATTAGAATAGGGTCTGGTGTGGATTTGTGATTAAGATTTTGGCTTCTGTAGTTTCAGTTGGTTGGTTCTTCAGATTTGTCTCGACTGGAAAAAGATAAGTCTTGCTTGTTTGATTTTTATGTGATTATTGATGTTTTATATTTCCCGAAATTTTGATTTGTTTGGTGGAATACTGCAGAAATCATTATGAACATAAATCTGAAAATAAGGAATTTGGGTTTGAACAACTCGGGTTTGGTAACTTATGTGTTCAGGTCGATTTATCAAGTTTAAGTTTCTGGATTCTTTGTGAAATTTACGGATTCGCCCGCCCAGATTTACTTTGATTTGTTGTTGTTGTTGTTAGAAAATTTTTCTATAGATACATTATGGATTCATTTCCCAAGTATGATGTTGTTGGTACCGAGGGGTCGTGGTCGGACATGGTGTTAGAAGTTAGATAATATTGCAGACAAAAGTTTAAGATCGAAGAATACTCGGATTAAAGGCAGAGAAGAAGGACTATGAGTTTTACCTCGTAAGATTGAACGGATAATCGGATCTTTGAACACGATTGGAATCGACAAGGCAGCGAATTCGATTGGATAAAATTTCGGATGCGACGCTCGGGATGTTTGGTCGCATACGATGAACTTGATCGATCCGCGTCGTGCTCCGGTGTTACTTTTCTTCCTTGCCGAAGGACTTCTTGGCGTAAATTTGTGTATTGTATTTTACGTGTATTTTTTTGTGTGTGTTTGCTGATGAACGGCGCTGGGAAAAGAAAGGTGTATTACGAATGTGACGGCGCTAGGAAGAGGAGAAAAGTGTACTGTGTATTTTTGCTTAGTATTGTGTATTGTCTGCGGTAGTAGTATATTTATCTGTAGGTTTAGGGTTAGGGTTTAATTAATTTTTTTATGGGCTTAATCTGCAATTTGGGTCAGTACAATTATGCTTGGGCCAAAGTAGTAATAATAATGATAATAATAATAATAAATAATAATAATAATGATAAAAATAATAATAACAATGGTAATAATATTAATAACATCGATATTAATAATATTGAGAGTAATATAAATGATGATATAAAAATAATGAAGAATAAAATATTAATATCGTTAATATTAATATTTCTGCCATTATAAATATTATTATTAATAATAATATTTTTAATTATCATACTTAAAAATGATTAATATTAAATGTTCTGAAATTAACTTGAGAAATTGACTCGGGCTAGGACTTGTGATACGTCGAAATAAATATTCATGATCCTTTAAATTAAATTAAATAACATGAAATGCATTATAATATTATTATAAAATAATAATATTGTATTATAAAAATGACGGGTATTACATCCTACCCCTCTTAGAAAAATTTTCGTCCTCGAAAATAAATATTATACCTCGATTGAAGAAATTCGGATAACGAGCTTGAAGTTCCTCCTCACGCTCCCAAGTGGCTTCGTCCTTGCTGTGGTTACGCCATTGGACCTTAACAAACACCTTCTCTTTGTTTCTCAACTGCCAGACTGGTCGGTCAAGAATCAGTTCTGGTTGTTCTTCATAAGTAAGATCTTTGTTCATCTCCACGACGGTATAGTTGATGACGTGGTTGGGATCGTGCACATACTTTCTCAACAATGATACGTGGAAAACGTTGTGCACAACCGAAAGTTCTGGGGGTAAAGCCAAACGGTAAGCTAACTCTCCAATCCGCTCGAGGATTTCGAACGGTCCAATATACCTTGGTCTCCACTTGCTCCTCGGACCAAAACGAACAATTCCCTTGGTAGGAGATACCTTCAGGAATACTTTGTCGCCAACACAAAATTCGAAATCTTTCCTACGCTTGTCGGCGTAAGACTTCTGACGGTCTTGGGCTATCTTGATCCTCTCACGAATCTTATCCACCATGCCAACTGTTTGCTCGATCATCTCGGGACCCAAAATCCTCCTTTCTCCTACCTCATCCCAATACAGTGGTGATCGACACTTTCTACCATATAGGGCTTCATACGGTGCCATACCGATCGTCGACTGGTAACTGTTGTTGTAAGCAAATTCTACCAAAGGCAACAGTCGTTCCCAATTATTTCCCATATCTAGCACACATGCTCGCAACATATCCTCAAGGATCTGGATGGTCCTCTCGGACTGACCATCAGTTTGAGGATGATAAACCGTACTAAAATTCAACTGCGTTCCCAAAGCTTCTTGCAAACTCTCCTAAAAACGCGATGTGAAACGAGTATCCCTATCGGATACTATAGAGACTGGCACTCCATGCAACTTAATAATCTCCCTGATATACAGTTGAGCATACTGATCCATTCGAAAGTTCATCTTAACTGGGAGAAAATGAGCTGACTTTGTGAGTCGGTCGACAACAACCCAAATAGCATGGTTTCCTCTTTCCGTTCGAGGCAAACCTACCACAAAGTCCATCGTAATGTGTTCCCATTTCCATTCTGGGATATGAAGTGACTTAAGTAATCCAAATGGGCGTTGGTGTTCTGCCTTCACTTGCTGACAAACAATACACTTTCTGACAAAGTCTGCCACATCTCTCTTCAAACCTTCCTACCAAAATGTCCCCTTAAGATGTTGATACATCTTTGTACTCCCAGGGTGTGCTGTATACGGAGTACTATGTGCCTCCTTCAATATAGCTTCTCTCAACTTAACAATATTGGACACACAAATCCTCCCTTCATAATACATCGTGCCATCATCGAACACGCTAAAGCCTTTATTCTCACCTGAAAGAGTACGTTCTTTCATCTTGACCAAGAAGTCGTCCTGTCCTTGACCTTCTTTGATTTGTTCTCTCAAGGTTGGTTGTACCACCAAACTAGCCAATAATGACTCAACTGGACTCGATGGTGTAGCCATCTCAAGGTTCATCCTTGCAAATTCCTTGACCAAGCTTCCCTCCTTGGTCAACAAACAAGTTAGGTCTCCTCTTGCCTTACGGCTTAGTGCATCAGCAACTACGTTTGCTTTACCGGGGTGGTAATGAATTGTACAATCGTAGTCTTTGACCAACTCAAGCCATCTGCGCTGCCTCATATTCAATTCCTTCTGTGTGAAAATATATTTCAGACTTTTGTGGTCTGTATAGATTTCACACTTACCTCCATTTAGGTAATGCCTCCAAATCTTCAAGGCATGAACTACCGCTGCTAATTCCAAATCATGAGTAGGATAGTTCCGCTCGTGCGGTTTCAACTGTCTCGAAGCATAGGCAACTACCTTGCCCTCTTGCATTAATACACATCCTAAACCTTGTTTGGATGCATCACTGTAGATGACAAATTCTTTCGTCGGATCGGGAATCGTCAATCACGGTGCAGCAGTTAATCTTTGCTTAAGTTCTTGGAAACTCCTTTCGCATTTCTCATTCCATAAGAAAGCTTCCCCCTTTCTAGTCAACTTAGTCATCGGTGCAGCTATCTTCGAAAATCCCTCGATGAATCTCCGATAATAACCGGCTAATCCCAAGAAGCTTCGAACTTCATTCGCATTACTCGGTACTTTCCAATCATTGACTGCCTCAACTTTAATCGGGTCAACCTCAATTCCTTTAGAAGTGACCACATGACCCAAAAATGCAACTCGGTTAAGCCAGAATTCGCACTTGTTGAATTTTGCATATAACTTCTCCTTGCGCAGTATTCCCAATACCATTCTAAGATGATGCTCATGTTCAACCTTGGTCTTTGAATATACAAGTATGTCATCAATGAACACAATGACAAACTTATCCAAATAAGGTTGATATACACGGTTCATGAGGTCCATGAATACTGCTGGCGCATTAGCCAAACCAAATGGCATCACTATAAATTCATAATGTCCATAACGAGTTCGAAATGCGGTCTTCGGGATATCATCACTCTTAATCCTCAGCTGGTGATATCCGGATCTCAAATCTATCTTCGAAAATACTCCCGACCCTCCAAGTTGATCGAATAGGTCCTCTATTCTAGGAAGTGGATATTTATTCTTTATCGTGAGTCGATTAAGTTCACGATAGTCAATACACATCCTCAAACTTCCATCCTTTTTCTTCACAAAACCTTTGGCGCACCACGGCGAAACACTCGGTCGGATAAATCCAGTCGAGCGGTTCTCGGAGTTGTACCTTCAGCTCTTGCAATTCCTTAGGCGTCATCCTATAGGGAGCCTTCGATATTGGTGCCGCTCCTGGCACTAGATCAATCGAGAACTCAACTTGACGATTCGGTGGAACTCCGGGCAAGTCTTCGGGAAAGACATCTAGATACTCTTTGATGATAGGTACATCAGCTACCGTCTTCTCCGAAGTCGTTTTCCCCATCACGTTCACCAAAAATCCTTGGCAATCACTCTTCTTCAGCATCTTCACAGCTTTCATGGCAGAAATCACCTTCGGGGTACTGCTGTGTCTAACTTCCTCGAATACGGTCTTGACATCAACAGACGGACATAAAGTTACTCTCCTTTCGGAGCATTCAACTACAGCTCTATGCTTGTCCAACCAATCCATACCCAAAATGACATCAAAATCGCTAAGTTCCACTATGTGCAAGTTGGCTAAGAAGCTATGATCATTAATCTCTATCTTCACATTGTTAGTTATCGAGTTTACACGCACTACTCCCCCCGCAGGCATGCTAACTAACAAAGATCTAGGGGCTTTACTACTTCTACAACCAATCATAGTACAAAGCTTCCTAGATATGAATGAATGAGACGCACCCGTATCGAACAACATCAAAGCAGGAATATTTGCAACTGATAACATACCTGACATGGTTTGGGGTTCAGTCTCTGCTTCAGCCTCGGCCATGCTATACACTCGAGCTCTGCCTCCTGAGCCTTGACCTTGCACATTATTGCCTGGGCCCTTTCCTATCTTCGGACACGCTGGGGCCAAGTGTCCTTCCTCACGGCAATAGTAGCACCGCCTCTGACCAAGCATACATGCACCTTTATGTCCCTTGCCACAAGTAGCACATGTAGGGTTAGTTGACTGGGGTTTTACCCCTGAAGGTCCAGTCTTAACAATCTTCTTGTTACCACCTCCTTGATCGTGCCACTTGCGCTTGTTATTTGTTGCAACTGGTGGTGCCCTTGCCTTCTCCACATCTAAACTAGCCGAAATGTCCTCGGCCCTTGAAACGGCTTCATTGTAGCTCAAACGACCATGACCAGCAAAATGGTGGCGAATCCGGTCACGAAGCCCATCCCAGAATTTCTGAGACTTCATATCACCCGTCTCGACCATGTGGGGAGCGAAACGGCACATATGGTTAAATTTGCACTCATACTCGGTGACTGACATTCCGCCTTGGGTCAGATCAAGGAACTCCTTCTGCATCTTGATCTTGTATGCTCTTGGGTAGTACTTTTCCATGATCGTCTCCTTAAACTGATCCCAAGTGAATGTGTATTTCTCGTCTTGGGTCTTGAGCCTCCACACTCCCATCCACCATGTTCGAGCATCTTCCTTAAGCTGGAACACGGCACATGACACCTTCTGAGCGTCGGTGCACGCCATGTAGTCAAAAATACTATCTAGATTCATCAACCATTCCTCTATGGCTTCTGGTCCCTCACGACCAAGAAATACAGGCGGCTTGAAGTGGTTGAACCTCTTAATAACTTGAGCTTGAGCCTGCTCAGGGTTATTAGGCGGTACGATAGTCGCCCCTTGAAGCAAGGTGGCCAATCCAGCCAAGAGTTGATCTTGTGTGGGTGGGGCATTGCGATTTCCGCGGTTAGCCATGAGTCTGCCAACGAGTTGTAAAACTCATTATTCATTCTAGGTTTGGCCATTCTAACCGTTCGTACATGCATAAATAATTATGTGAATAAAATGAAACGACATATGGATGAATAATGACTGAAATTTGGTACCTCAAACGGAGTGATGAAGTGGCGAAGCTGAGAGCATATGATACTTTTACATTTTAGCGAGTCGACAGAAAGGTAAAACCCGCTCTGATACCACTATGTAACGCCCCGACTTTCTAGGGTAAATATTGGGGAAAAATAAATAAAAGGTAAACTTTGAGAAAAATAATTTTCTTGAGAATGTAAAAATTCTCGCCTACAAAGTCGAGTCGCTACACTGACATAAACATAAATACCTTTAAATAAGGTGACATTACATCATAAATGCGAGGTAAAAATTTGCGGCGGAAGAATAATTCATAATTTATAAATTTCTGATCAACGTTTCCCCAAATAAGTTTTCAAACATTTGACAAAAAGAAACATCATATAATAATTTCAGCTTTCATATGCCCTCTCGGCTCGCTCCTTCGTCCATCCGACTCGGTTCAACCTGCAGGTTCAATAAATGTGGGGGTGAGCTTCCTTCAGCTCGTGGAAATCACACTGATCACAGTAATATACAATCTCATGGAAAGCATAACATGAATAATCTATCACATTTTTCCTCAACGTAGTTGCATACTCATAATATTACGTATAGCATGAATCGAACACGCATACACGAATATTGAGGTTGCGCAGGTGCCCCCGCAACAACATCAAACATAAACACAATACCACATAACATGAATCGAGCACGCATGTGAATATTGAGGTTGCGCAGGTGTCCCCGCAACAACATATATCTTAAGATAGCCTCTTACACGAAAACATGTTAGCCTGAATTACAACGTGCATATAAATTTTAAACATGAATAGAAGATCACATACACAATCCAATTAAAGCAATTAAAGTGATAGTGAAAATTCCCACCTGAATAAATAATGATGATGATGTCTGACTGAAATGAATGTGCTCGACTCACAGTCCTAACCCCGTAATTCCTTGACAAAGTCTACATATAATAATAATAATAATAATAATAATAATAATAATAATTAAGATCCTTACAATTTATTATTTATACAATAGTAAATGAAAAGATACGAATATCACTATATAATAACTAAAAATAAATTATAATTGTTCATTAATATTAACCGAAGAGTTAACGTTATTAATGACTGAAATTAAATACTTATGCATAATTTCATATTAATTATTAATATTAATTAAAAGTCAACATTTTAATGTTTGGGTCAAAATGGGACTGAATTGAAGGTTTTAAAATTGACTGGGGTCAAATTGTAAAAATTGAGAAGCTGACTGGGTTAAAATCGAATTATTTATACTGGCTGGGGCTGAAATGAAAACTTCTGAAAATTGGGAGGACTAAATTAAAAAGTCCTAAAAATTCGCGGGTATAAAAACCCTGTAACCTAACCCTAGCCGTCAGAATTCCTTTCCTTCTACTGTCAAACCCGTCTCCTTCTCTCCCAACTCCTCTGCACGACATCTCTCCCTCTCGGCCGATAAGAAAAATCACACACACACACTGACGGGAAGAACACACACACACACACCGCAAATCACATATACACACACCGACCGGAACACAAACACACACACCGATTCACGGCGGGCGAAAAACGCCGGTGGTTCGGCTCGGGTGCAGCGGTGGCGATGGTTAGGGATTTGTGGTTCGTTCGTCGAAAGGATGATGTTGGTGGTTGCAGCGGCGGTTTCGAAGAAGGCTCGGTCATTCCCGGAGGTTCAGACATGGGCGGTTTCCGGTTTTGATTAGAATAGGGTCTGGTGTGGATTTGTGATTAAGATTTTGGCTTCTGTAGTTTCAGTTGGTTGGTTCTTCAGATTTGTCTGGACTGGAAAAAGATAAGTCCTGCTTGTTTGATTTTTATGTGATTATTGATGTTTTATATTTCCCGAAATTTTGATTTGTTTGGTGGAATACTGCAGAAATCATTATGAACATAAATCTGAAAATAAGGAATTTGGGTTTGAACAACTCAGGTTTGGTAACTTATGTGTTCAGGTCGATTTATCAATTTTAAGTTTCTGGATTCTTTGTGAAATTTCTGGATTCGGCTCGGCCCAGATTTACTTTGATTTGTTGTTGTTGTTGTTAGAAAATTTTTCTATAGATACATTATGGATTCATTTCCCAAGTATGATGTTGTTGGTACCGAGGGGTCGTGGTCGGACATGGTGTTAGAAGTTCCGATAATATTGCAGAAAAAAGTTTAAGATCGAAGAATACTCGGATTAAAGGCAGAGAAGAAGGACTATGAGTTTTACCTCGTAAGATTGAACGGATAATCGGATGCTGCA
This sequence comes from Orobanche coerulescens, assembly GCA_033398695.1. Lineage (NCBI taxonomy): Eukaryota > Viridiplantae > Streptophyta > Magnoliopsida > Lamiales > Orobanchaceae > Orobanche > Orobanche coerulescens. Next base: position 101,275,839 of record CM065813.1, on the reverse strand, counting down.
ACACGATTGGAATCTGACCAGACGACGAATTCAATTGGATAAAATTTCAGATGCGACGCTACTGGGATGTTTGGTCGTACGATGAACCCGATCAGATCCGCGTTCTGTGCTCCCGGTGTTACTTTTCTTCCTTGGCGAAGGACTTCTTGGCAGAAATTTGTGTTTGCTGATGAACGGCGCTGGGAAAAGAAAGGTGTATTCTGAATGTGACGGCGCTAGGAAGAGGAGAAAAGTGTACTGTGTAGTTTTTGCTTAGTATTGTGTATTGTACTGCAGTAGTAGTATATTTATACTGTAGGTTTAGGGTTAGGGTTTAATTAATTTTTTTATGGGCTTAATCTGCAATTTGGGTCAGTACAATTATGCTTGGGCCAAAGTAGTAATAATAATAATAATGATAATAATAATAATAATGATAAATAATAATAATAATAATAATAATAATAATAATGATAAAAATAATAATAACAATGGTAATAATATTAATAACATTGATATTAATAATATTGAGAGTAATATAAATGATGATATAAAAATAATGAAGAATAAAATATTAATATCGTTAATATTAATATTTCTGCCATTATAAATATTATTATTAATAATAATATTTTTAATTATCATACTTAAAAATGATTAATATTAAATGTTCTGAAATTAACTTGAGAAATTGACTCGGGCTAGGACTTGTGATACGTCGAAATAAATATTCATGATCCTTTAAATTAAATTAAATAACATGAAATGCATTATAATATTATTATAAAATAATAATATTGCATTAAAAAAATGACGGGTATTACATCATTCACATGATTTAAGCTCTACATTCATAAGTAATTGTGCTCAACAAACCTCATTAGCTTTCTTCGAGTTTCTCTCAATCGATTTTGACCACTTCAAACTAGAACTACCAACACTTAAAACTTTGGACATCCTTAGAGAGTAGCCATGAGTTGATCTTGTGTAAACGGCACCTCTCTTTTTAGATAGCATCAATGTTTGGCTACACATCCAGAAAAACAAAAAAACATAATAAATTCATCACCAGTTTCTTCAGAAAAGAAAAAAAAAGATATAAAACTGCATTTTAAGGTCGTGGAGACAAATTAGGAGATACACAAGTATTGCCAACAGTTCTTTGATTTTGATATCCAAACAAGTATCCGAATTTTCGGATATCTGAAATTTTTGGATAGTGGTTCGGATATCAAATCGGATATCCGAAATTATTATTTTGAAAAAAAAAATTGCCAAACCAACAAATTCTCAACTTTTAAACAAACATTTTAAACCTTGCAATGCTGATCCTAGACAGAATCAGTAAAGTTCCACAAAGTCAGAAAAGTTCCACAAACAAGAAATCATTTCAAATGTTTCAGCGCCGCAGGTTTGATTTCTATATAACCAATAAACAAAAGTATGATGCAATATTGCTATGGAATGTATAAACCAGTAATGTTCCACAGACATTTCCATGTTTCACAGTTTCAGCAAAGCAAGATTGATTTTGACAAAGAAAATAACAAAAAAAAAAACAACTCTCAGAAGTAGCAACATACCGAATTGAACATTAGGAGTGAAACTCGCAACCTCGCACAGTAGGGATGAAGTTCGAACAGCAGTAGTGAGGCTTGAATCGATTGAAACCCTAGTTCGGGCCTTCGTGAAGCTCGCAGTGGGATTTGGGACGTACGGAGCTTGTACAGGATCGAATCGGCTGAAGTTCGAATAGCAGGAGGGAAGGTCCAATCGAGCACGCTATCCAGAAATAGTAGCGCATGCTTATAATGTGCAGTATATATGTGCAGTTGGAGATTATTTTTCATTTCGTCCATCTCTTCCTTTCATCCAATACAGAGTGTTCTTGGAGGATATTTTGGGGATCCAGACACTTGAGTATTGTGGGGTTGATCGTCCTTAATAACATTGGAGCTTGGAAGTGATTGAGAACGGATTTAACCTTGGGATTCAATCCATTTCTTCAAAGAGGTAATTACTCTTCACTTTGGGATTTCATCTTGGATTGTATGTGATGTTCTTGAGTTGATAATCATCATGTTTATGAGTTAATAAGTATGATTATGGATACATTACCGAGTTATGTTGATATTATTGTTGAGGTGCGGATGTTGATATGATTCTTGTGGTTTTGAATGGTGTTGTTTATCTTCAAGAGATATGGTGGTTAATATCTCCCTTCATTTCGGATTTTGACATTGTTGTTGATGATTAGTTCATATGATAATAGTTTATGGAGGCGTTAAGATGATTCTTGGTATTCCACGGGAAGTTTGTTAAGGAAGATCATGACATGATGACTTATGTGTTGGATTATGTTATGTTGTCATGAGCATGGTTAGGAAATCATCGTGTTCTTGGTAGTATTGTTGCGATTCTTGATGTTATGATGATATATGCCTTAAACTATGAGTTAGATGATTGCTTAGATGTTAGAACACATCGGATTATGTCATTTGGTCTATTATGAACGTGATTTCGGATTAATTCATGTTCTTGAGAGCACTTCTGTGAGTCTTTTGATCCTTATTGGATATGTAATTCTTTGAGTTTCGTTGTTATGTTGCATCGTGACATACCTGGAGTCATGTCGCGTGCCGATTGGTTATTGTGTAGGATTTTTAGCCGGGCACATTATGGTCGTGTGTGGATGTTTCCGCATTGGACCGCCCACATGAGACGTTAGTCTGTGAGGCTAATTAGGTACATGTCCCACGTATATCCTGGATTCCGTACGGGGTGGACATGTGCACGAACACATTTCCGGATCGGGCATAATATGACGTCCATCTTTGAGCCATAAGGATTGGTCGTTCATCCTCCATTTATGGTTGGGTATGTTCGATGTGTTGCAACTGGTTGTTCATACGCCCGAGGGATATGTCCGACAGTTGGGGTTATTTCTTTAAGATCCACCTTTGTTAATCGTTTGGAGTTTATCATGTTGATGGTACTCTTAGTTGTTGTTGATCCTTTGTTGATTGTTTGGAGTTTATCATTTTGATGGTATTCTCGGTCTTTGTTGATCATTTGTTGGTCGTTTTGGAGTTTATCACGTCGATGATATTCTCGGTAGATTTATTGGTTGATCATTGTTGATCACATGAGCAGTCGGACTGTACGTCGAGGTTTCGGGACTTGTTATCATTGTTTTGTGGTAGTTGATTTACAAATATATTATGTGATATTGGGTTTGATCCAGATTGAGATTTGACGGTGCAATCCGACGGACAGGATTTGGCACAGATAGTTCTTTCCACACTTATGAGTTATGATGATACTTTGGGGATTCTTCGTATTGTCTGAATACAGTCCAGACGGTTGTAGTTGAGTTCATTTCGTAATTTGAGAATGCCCTTCAACATACCAAATCTTATGCCGATACTCGTCATCTACCATTGGAATTCGATTTTGGAGACCATGTTCTACTCAAGGTATTGCTGACCAAATGAGTTTTTAGCTTCGTAAAAAGGGGCAAACTTAGTCCGCGGTATATCGGACCGTTTGAAATTTTGGACAGGGTTGGAGTTTTAGCTTATCGCTTGGCTTTGCCTCCAGCTTTGAGTCATGTCCATAGCATTTTTCATGTTTCTCAGTTGAGAAAGTACGTGCCGGATCCAAGTCATATTATCGACTATAGTGAGATTGATGTAGCCGAGGATATTACCTTTCTAGAGAGACCCATGATGATCCGGGAATGTCGTGAGAAACAGCCTTGGCACAAAACCATTCTGTTGGTTAGAGTGCAATGATCGATATATGGAGTCGAGGAAGCGACTTGGGATACGAAAGAGAAGATGAGATCGGAATACCCCGAACTCTTTGTTCTTAAGTTTCGGGACGAAACTTCTTTTTAGAGGGGGAGAATGTATTACCTGTATTTTTCATGAATTTTGACTGTGGCGTTGGTTCGTTTTGTCGCTCTTATAAGCATCTTTTAAGATGTTGATTCCTAAGGTTCATATTTTCCGGAACATGTTCGTTTTGATCGGACCTTGCAGCGATATTTCTGAGTCAACCAATTAGGGCACGCTAGGCGTGTGCTAATGCACGCTATTCTTGTTGAGTAGCGCGCTAAAGCATTGAGTTTGGCAGAGACACAAGCTGGATTTTGTTCTCGAGACTAGCAGTTAGGACACGCTAGGCGTGAGCTAACGCACGCTATCGGTGTTGCGTAGCGCACTCTGAGGCAGGGGTAGCACACGCTACCGTCACAGGTCAGTTGCCACTGGACTAATGGGTAACCCCGTTAGCGCACGCTAGCTCTGAGGCATAGCGCGTGCTAATTGAACGCAGTATTTAAGGACGGACAGCCCTGCTCTTCGTCATTTTTACTTTCATTTCCTCATTTTCCGACAGGAGCACGGGAGAAGGCGATCTGGGGCGATCCTTCTTCAGCTATCATCATATTTGGCTGAATAACAAAGATTGCACAACATCTAATCCGTTTCTATCCTCCAAATCAAGGTAAATTCCTTAGAACCCTAGTTTTGGGAATTTTGGGGGATTTTCTTAGATTAGTCCGATTTATCCATTTTGGAGGTTGAGAACTTTGAGATTATGATGTATCTATCCCGTACCCATGTTTCCCCTACGATTATATGGATGGTTTTGTACCTTGTTCGGACTTGAGAAGGTTTGGGTGATTTTCAAACCTCTAAGTGATTATCCTTGTAGTTTCGTGAATCGTAGGCAGGTTTCGGGAGTTTCTTCGTGTGATTTGAGTATAGATTATTGATTATCGTATTCTTTACGAATCATTTAGGTGCCGCAAGTGCGTTCTTGGACCTACAGAACTTTTACTCTTTTCCTTCCGATTCTCGATGTCTCAAAGGCAAGTATATGTTTATGATCGTACATTCTCGACTTTGAAAGTAAGATATATGAATTGTATGATGGTATATATCCACTCTGGGACCGGCCGACAGGTCCTCTAAGGGTTCTGTAGCCTCTGATGTGTAACACCCCCAATCTGCTCAGGGATATTACACACCGTATATCCTTTCCTCAAGGATCTACCAGGCTGGTAACAACATCGAACATCTCAACAATGCCTTTAAGGCTAAAATGACCCAGTAGACCGATTTGGTCTTTTAATAAATACATACAACTCGGTCTCAATACATGCCCACGCAGGGGTCAAATACAAAAGACTCCCGTATAACGGGGAAAAATACTGCAGCGGAAATAAAATATGATTGAACCAATACAACAATGTACGGGTCCTCATGTGATTAGTATCGAGCATCTTTCATCATCCTCCGTGCCGACCCTGTGTTATGCTCCCCAAAACCTGAATGCAATACAGACCTCCACCCCCCTATTACTCGTGGGTTAGCAAAATTCCACTATTTTGCTAGTGCAAGTACAAAGTGCAAATACGAGTCATACAAATCATATTCCAAGAATAATAATAATCAGGAATCCTCAAATATTCAAACATAATGAGAAATACTTCCCGAGGTGAGAGTTTGAGTAAAGCTTTCCAAATTCGAAAGGTCACAAATCAAGAGAACAATTGGTAAAATGGTTTAGAAATGCCTTCGGGAGTTTTAATAGAAAACTATCTAGGATTACCGAATTCTTCTTTTTCCAAAAACCAAAAAGGGGTCACAGCCCCAAAGATTTACCTTCCGTAAAACGACCTTTACCAGAACCGTTGGGATCTCAACCCGAATCTCATCAAAATCACAGTACACGAGAACAATAGCAAGGTCCGTTTTCTAACATCAAAACCCCTCAATTAAAGGACTAAACACAAACGACAAAATACTCTGGTGCCATCCTAGCCAAGTAGGCCAAATGAACAACTTACCTCTTTCACACTTAGTCAATGCATGCAATCATGAAAACATAGCTCAAAAGCACTCATTTTCGGAAATGCCATAATCAAATCACATGTGTAAAATGCACCACAATTAACCGTCGATCCACGTCTCTGTGGACCCCTACCGAGACCCGTTCAGATCTAACCCGTAGTGGTTAAAAGCAAGCTCGTCGATCCTCATTTCTGTGGACCCCTATCGAGACCCCGTCGGATCTAACCCGTAGTGAGCATACACACACACACACGTCACTCATGCAATACTAATATGCAAATAATGTAAGTTCATTAAGAATACTTACTAGAGATGGCCACTTACCCGACACCGTTATCATACTCATCACAACACAACCATACAATTAACACGGAATACACGATTCCATAACTTTAAACAAGCAGGGGTATCATTAAAGCCCTCAACGTTCACAATAATCAAATCATAATCAATTTTCAAAACACACCATTCACAAAACACACACGCGTTTCGAAAGAGAGCCTTCAATGAGGCCAAACCGAATCGTTTGAAAATTCATTTGAACAACCAAACAAACACACCAAGACGATCACCGATCATCATATTCACAAAACAAGAAGCGTATTAACAAGGTACTTGCCTCAAATAATCACAACGCGGAGAATTGACCGAAATGAGGAGACTCGAACCGTCTACGAACCCACCGACTCCGCCGAACGACAACTCGCGACAATAATTATGAATGACAAGAACCACAATGAAAATGAATTCCAAAGTACGACCCAAACCCGCTGAATTCAAGGAACAAACTACGAAAGTTAAAGGGTTTCCCCCAAAACAGCCAAGAACACGAATCGACCCGACAAAAACATGAAAATGGAATTCCTAACCGAAATATGGATGTTCAATCCATAGTATATGTTTAACAACATCATTTAACAACAATCGATTCATAAAAAACGGATGGAAAACGAAATCAAGAAAAAATCCCCAAAAAGTCAACTCTAGGGAATCAAGAAAAATACCTTGATCCGGCGAAGAACAAAGGATTAAATGGTGTTAAACACGTGAATACTACTAAGATTAATCATACCCATCATGGATTAATCAACAATACGGAACGAATCGGACGGAAACCCAAAAACCCCAAAATTTCCCAAAAATAGGGTTCTAGGAAATCTAACCTTGATTCGCTGGATCAAATGAGGTTATGGAGGGATTAATCGATGATATGAACTCCCAAACTTCGTGGATTAATTGCTTGACAACATGTCTCCTTGATCACCAAGTCTCCAGCCGCGGAAAGGAAAAGATAGAAATGAAAAACGGGTGAAAATATGACTGCTAAGTCATATTTATACTGGCGCTGCCTAGCGTGCGCTAGCCTTCCGGACTAGCGTACGCTATCGGCCAGTATCGGCCCAGAACCCTCGGCTGGGGCCCGCACGACCCGGTATTGCTGACCCAACCTGCCTGCCCGACAGCGATAGCGTGCGCTACGTGGACGCTAGCGCCCGCTAGCCGACCTGTCCAGAACTCTCTGGACTAAACTGCTCGGCTAGGTAACGTACGCTAGTCGGCTGACAGCGTGCGCTACACATGCCGATTAGCGCACGTCGTGTGCTACTTGCCGATCCTCCCCGAGTCCAGAACTCTAGAAACCTCTCTGCCCAGCACGATAGCGTGCGCTGGTCGGCCGACAACGTGCGCTATTCCTGCCGAGCTAGCGTGCGCAGCCTTCCGGCAGTAGCGTGCGCTACGCCGGTTCCTACCGCGCCTACCCGGCCATTGCCCAGCACTTTCGACAGTGCCTGCCGCACCTGTCCGGCCAATTCCCAGTACTTCCGACAGTGCCTGCCGTACCTGTCCGGTCAGTGCCCAGTCGTCATGACCCGATGATTCGATTTACGAAAACGCACGGAACGAACACGGCGAAATGCTCGCGGACAACATCATCGATCCGAAATGAAATACCATGCAATTATTGATCACACGCGACCATATAAACACAAAAATCAATCATCGAGAAAATAATTTCGACACTCGGCAACCGAGAAATATCCGGAGAAATCCCAAAATAACTGGAACGAAAATCTCGGGTATTACACTGAGAAAAACGACACCGAAACGAACTCGGATGTCAAAAACTGTAGAATGAATCATTCTCATAATGACAAAACGGTCACAGGCGAGCCATTAAAACGGACTCCTGCCAAAAAATAGAAATTTACCGGAAATCGAAAATCACCGATATTACATATTATCCTCCTTAAAAGAAGTTTCGTCCCGAAACTTAAAACAAGTAGGGAGAAGCAATATCCCACCAGGAACATCTCAACGAGATACACAAGAACCGCGCAACTTACGCCCACCGGCAAAACATTACCAGAAACGCAAAGAGGCATACATCGCGAATGTATGCTCAACGACAATCATCACCACGTCACAAGCAAGGACATAACACGATCAACAAGTGCCAAGCACCACCAATCGGATAATGCAATTAAGTCAATTATCCGAACCATCAAGAGACAAAAGGCATCTATTACAGGAAAACACCCACAGTCAAAAAATAGGAATGAAATGTACAACGATCCGCAAAGGTAACCACGGAGAACTCCGACCACACCGAAATTCTCGAAAACCGCACTAGGCATCTCCGCGACCCTTCGGAGCAGAAACGCTAACTCGATCTCCCGACCTCTCAGCTACCATCTCGCAATGCACGGCCCGGTGTCCCAAATGACCGCAATCGAAGCAGCTGACCAATGGCGAACGACAATTCTTCGTAATACAATATCAGACAACAACAATCGGACAGCCACGATTGAACAATAATGATCGAACAAAAACTATCGAACAACAACGGTCAAACAACGACTCTGAAGTTCACACTTCAACTCAAGACATTGAAAGAACTTGTAGATCTGAAAAACATTAGTTTAGAACAAGGTTCACAAGAATCGAATCGAACTCGGAAAAGTCGCAACGATAAACAGATTGATCCGCAAAAAGGTCACAACCCGTTCGAACAATAACTACCGAGATGCCGAACAAGTTCAGAAGGTACCAACGAACATGAGCGAGTCGATAGAATTGAGAAAGATAAAGTGCAGAAGTCAAAAATAATATGGGTATTACATTCAACCTCTTTCAAAAGAAGTGTCGTCCCCGAGACTCACAACAACGGAATCAAGGTAACAATACAACAAGCAACCGACACATCACGGAACAATCACATATGCGCACAATCATATAAACCCAAACCCAAACAGCTCGCACATGTGCGATAACACGCGAATCACTACGAGGTGACAACCTTCAACACCAACATCACACCTCTCACAGAGGGCTAACACAACAAATGTGTGGCAAACGACTCAACACTCACACTACCCACCCAAACACAACTCAGGGGCTAACACCCTAACGAAAGTGCGAACATCATACATACATTCCCGGACCACAAACAGGAACGATAGGTTTTAAAAACGAAAACCACCTTTTCGAAAATAATTTTGAAAACATCAGTTGATCTTGAGTCATATTTCGAAAAAGTAATACAAATATGAAACATCGTTATCGAGACTTTGAAAAACCATCTTGCGTTTCTAAATCATTGAAAATATCTCAAAATACTTTGGTCCTCAAAGTGGAAAAAAAATTTGTGAAATATATTGTGGCACTAGAAGGCACCTTGAAAGTACCGCGAGAAAATAATCCATTTTAAAAGTACGTCTCGAATTTTATTTTCTAAGATACTCAAGGTTTTCAGAAATCCAATAGGCCAGAATGCCAAAACTCACACGTATCGACATTCGCTTAAACACATCATAGCACACGCATCAAATTGTTCAAAATCAATACAATACATGTCTTTTACCGAAAAACAAACAATAAGATATCACAGTCGAAAACCACCTAGGATCGGGGCGAAACCACTGACCCCACTCGAGGCCTCTAAAGACCCTCCCGTACTGGCTAGCGAAACAAACTCGTGAATCCAGAGTGAAGTCACGGATTCCCCCGAGGCCTGTTCGGACCCTCCAGGAGTAAATAAATCGAACACATATAAGCACAATCCATGACAAACACAAAGGTTTCCAAAATTACTTGCAACGCGAGCAAGTCAATTTGAAATGCACACGCAGCGGACGAAGTCAACAGTAAAAAATACATTAGCAGCGACACCACTCCTCATATAAATAAAATATGAGAGCCGAATAACCACACATCACGAAACCAAAAATCTACCTAAAGATTCCATCACTTAACAAATAATCATACAAATAGCTCGTGTCACACGAGGCATAATACAAAGAAGGGAGACTTACAACCACAGGTCGCACGAAGATGATGATCGCCCCACGATACTAATCATGACCAACAAACTCAAACGACGCGTCGAAACATGACTCAGTCTGATAAAATCCGACGAGACAAAACTCAACAGACACAACTTGACCCGACAGCCTAGGTTTACACAACCTAATCTACGATACCATTTATGTAACACCCCCAATCCGCTTAGGGATATTACACGCCGTAGAACCTTTCCTCAAGGATCTACCAGGCTGGTAACAACATCGAACATGCCTTTAAGGCTAAAATGACTCAATAGACCGATTCGGTCTTTCAATAAATACATACAACTCAATCTCAATACATGTCCATGAAGGGGTCAAATACAAAAGACTCCCGTATAACGGGGAAAAATACTGCAGTGGAAATAAAATACGACTGAACCAATACAACAATGTACGGGTAGTCATGTGATTAGTATCGATCATCTTTCATCATCCTCCGTGCCGACCCTGTGTTATGCTCCCTAAAACCTGAATGCAATATAGACATCAACCCCCCGATTACTCGGGGGTTAGCAAAATTCCACTATTTTGCTAGTGCAAGTACAAAGTCCAAATACGAGTCATACAAATCATATTCCAAGAATAATAATAATCAGGAATCCTCAAAGATTCAAACATAATGAGAAATACTTCCCGAGGCGAGAGTTTGAGTAAAACTTTCCAAATTCGAAAGGTCACAAATCAAGAGAACAATTGGTAAAATGGTTTAGAAATGCCTTCGGGAGTTTTAACAGAAAACTATATAGGATTATCGAATCCTTCTCTTTCCAAAAACAACCTTTACCAGAACCATTGGGATCTCAACCCGAATCTCATCAAAATCACAGTACACGAGAATAATAGCTAGGTCCGTTTTCCAACATCAAAACCCCTCAATTAAAGGACTAACCACAAACGACAAAATACTCTGGTGCCATCCTAGCCATGTAGGCCAAATGAACAACTTACCTCTTTCACACTTAGTCAATGCATGCAATCATGAAAACATAGCTCAAAAGTACTCATTTCCGGAAATGCCATAATCAAATCACATTTGTAAAATGCACCACAATTAACCATCGATCCACGTCTCTGTGGGCCCCTACCGAGACCCCGTCGGATCTAACCCATAGTGGTTAAAAGCAAGCTCGTCGATCCACGTCTCTGTGGATCCCTATCGAGACCCCGTCAGATCTAACTCGTAGTGAGCATACACACACACATACGTCACTCATGCAATACTAATATGCTAAGAATGTAAGTTCATTAAGAATACTCACTAGAGATTGCCACTTACCCGACACCGTTATCATACTCATCACAACACAACCATACAATTAACACGGAATACACGATTCCATAACTTTAAACAAGTAGGGGTACTATTAAAGCCCTCAACGTTCACAATAATCAAATCATAATCAATTTTCAAAACACACCGTTCACAAAACACACGCATTTCGAAAGAGAGGCTTTAACGAGGCCAAACCGAATCCTTTGAAAATTCATTTTGAACAACCAAATAAACACACCAAGATGATCACCGATCATCATATCCACAAAACAAGAAGCGCATGAACAAGGTACTTGCCTCGAATAATCACAACGCGGAGAATCGACCGAAGTGAGGAGACTCGAACCGTCTACGAACCCGCCAACTCCGCCGAACGACAGCCCGCGACAATAACTACGAACAACAACAACCAGAATGAAAATGAATTCCAATGTACGACCCAAAGCCGCTGAATTCAAGGAACAAACGACGAAAGTTCAAAGCTTTCCCCCAAAACGGCCAAGAACACGAATCGACCCGACAAAAACAAGAAAATGGAATTCCCATCCAAAATATGGATGTTCAATCCATAGGATATGTTTAACAAGAACAAATCCCTAAAAAGTCAACTCTAGGGAATCAAGAAAAATACCTTGATCTGGTGAAGAACAAAGGATTAAATGATGTTAAACACGTGAATACTACTAAGATTAATCATACCCATCATGGATTAATCAACAATACGGTACGAATCGGATCAAACCCAAAAACCCCAAAATTTCCCACAAATAGGGTTCTAGGAAATCTAAACTTGATTTGCTGGATCAAAGGAGGTTATGGAGGGATTAATCGATGATATGAACTCCCAAAGTTCGTGGATTAATTGCTTGACAACATGTCTCCTTGATCACCAAGCCTTCAGCCACGGAAACGAAAAGATAGAAATGAAAAACGGGTGAAAATATGACTGCTCAGTCATATTTATACTGGCGCTGCCTAGCGTGCGATAGCCTTTCGGACTAGGGTGCGCTATCGGCCAGTATCGGCCCAGAAACCTCGGTCGGGGCCCGCACTACCCGATACTGCTGACCCAACCTACCTGCCCGACCGCGATAGTGTGCGCTGCGCGCACGCTAGCACGCGCTAGCCGACCTGACCAGAACTCTCTGGACTAAACTGCTCGGCCAGGTAACGTACGCTAGTCGGCCGACAGCGTGTGCTACACATGCCGATTAGCGCGCCACGACCGACAGTAGCGTGCGTTACCTGATCCTCCCCGAGTCAAGAACTCCAGAAACCTCTCTGCCCAGCACGATAGCGTGCGCTGGTCGGCCGACAGCGTGTGCTATTCCTGTCGATCTACCGTGCGTAGCCTTCCGGCAGTAGCGTGCGCTATGCCTGTTCTCGCGCGCCCGCCGGTCATTGCCCAAAGACTTCCGGCGGCTCGCCACACTGTCCGGCGGTGCTCAAGACTTTCGGCGAAGGCTCGCCGCACCTGTCCGGCTAGTGCCCAACTGTTATGACCCGACGATTCGATTTCCTAAAACGTACGGAACGAACACGACGAAATGCTCGCGGACAACATCATCAATCCGAAATGAAATACCATGCAATAATTGATCACACACGACCATATAAACACAAAAATCAACCATCGAGAAAATAATACCGACACTCGGCAGCCAAGAAATATCCGGAGAAATCCCAAAATAACCGGAACAAAAATCTCGGGTATTATACTGAGCAAAACGACACCGAAACGAACTCGGATGTCAAAAAGTGTAGAATGAATTATTCTCGGAATGACGAAACGGTCACAGGCGAGTCGTTAAAACGAACTCCTGCCAACAAAAAAGAAATTTACCAAAAACCGAAAATCGCGGATATTACATGGTGCGGTTCCACGGATATTTTGGATTGACCACTCTGGGGCGGACTGACGGGTCCTCTGAGGGTTCTGTAGCCTCTGGTGTCGGTTCCGCGGTTAATCATGTATGTATTGAATGTGATGCTATGAGATTTAATTATTCTGAATACTAGTCTTGAGCTTGATGGAATGATGATTACATTTACTTTATTTTCGAGAAGTATTATGTTTCATATTTGATATAATTGTACTAGCTATTCGAAGGCTAACCCCTTTATGGGGGAAATACCTTTCATATATTTCAGGATCCAGACGAGCGGATAGGCATGTACCGGGTCGGCATGAAGATGATGGGAAAGTGTGATGCTGTGTCTTGTCATTGGTTATAATTTGTATTTCATCCATTCAATGATTTTGTAATTGAAATGATTATGAGTACTCGAGTATTGTTTTCTGACTTCTTGATGTTTTGGCCTGTGTTGCCTTGGGATTGGTTCTTGATGTATTGTATTCGGTCTCATTGGATATTGTCTTAAGTGCCAATTTTATTATCCGCCATTGGATTATGCTTAGACCTTATCGGTCAAAGTTCATGGTTACGCGCATTTATAGCCTTGTGGGTCCCACGGCGGGGCTCACGGAGCTGTAATATACCCTTAATAACTTAGGGGTGTTACAGGTTATTAGTGTATAACTGCGTTCAGGTACGCCACTTTGCAATCCTGGTGTGGCATATAAGATATGCTTGCTATTCTATGTTAAAGACACGCGGATTTTCGTTAACTATGACTGTGCAATGAATAATATACATGTATCATGTAACTCACTTTTAAGTGTTAATTAGGATTGTTTCATATTTATGGTCTGTAACAGTTTATAACTGGTATTCTGTATTTGGAATGGCATAAACAGGAGAAAGAATATTCTGTATTGGTTCAGAAAGATACAAAATGGATCCAATAAGACGGACTCTTCACAGAGTTATAGGTGATCTACTTGATTTTTTTGTTTAATATGTAATATGTGCCATCTTTTACCTCTTTTTTAACAGTACTTCTGGAATAAGCATATTAAACCCAATTTCATTCTTTCTCATAAAGTTGTTCACAGTTCTTTATCTATGACTATGGACATCAAGAGGTGGTTTCTCATGTGAGAGTTTTTATTAATAAAGGTCAATTTTGGAGTTGAAGTCTCCAGAATTACAGCTATACTTCTTATGGGTCTTTGTATAATCATTAGGATCTATTGTTGAATGGGGATAATAGCTTGACCGCTCAGGATCTATTGCAGAATGGGGATAACAACTTCACCACTTGGAGCTAAAAACTTTGTAACAATATCATCGGTTTAATCTCAAATCTCAATTTTTTCACTGCCCTAGATTTGCAGATTTGTGTTGTTCCTGGGTCTACTACTTCCTCTGGTTCATAATATACATCGTTCTCACTTTTTGAGATAAAAATTTGACCATATTACTGGGCCCAGAAGTTTCGCTCAAGTTGCTAACAAGCTGATAATGTATATTTGATCATATTTTAATAATAAATTGCAAATGTATTATTATCGGTCACATGTAAAATTTAATTCAGCGACTTAAAAAACTTGAATAAATGCATGTCGATGTCGATGGTGATGGTGATGGTGATTGCGAGGAAGAGCCGGTTGTAATCTCTGATGCTGATATATATTTAGCGACTCGCAGACGACAATGGGAAGTACAAGTTATGTAAGGAGGTGCATAAGGCCGTTGATGAAAAAATGTAAGTATTTATCGTAGCTACTAAATGGTTGGTTGCCTGGTAATGCTCTTTATATTCATGTGTTTGTAATTTATGCAGGATCGATTTTTCTATTTTGATTAGGATCTGGCGGACTGAGTTTGATGTTTTTCTTGAAAAACTTCACATTTTTGTCCTAATCTCTATCCTTCCTGCTCCGATACCATCTCAGAAGATATATATATATATATATATATATATATATATATATATATATATATATATGTATATATAATATATGATTGATAATGAAAATAGAGAGAAGTAGAGCAAAGACACTGTATACAGCTTAGCTGCTGTATATATCTCTTATATTTACAAGAGGAGGTTGAAGCCTTATATATAGAAAGTAAAACTTGGTCCCTAAGTTTGCTGCAGTAAATATGATCATGATGACCTAATGACAATGATGTCATCTTGATGTAATGCTAACAATCTAACAGTTTGTATGTATCTTGATGTTGTCTGGTCTCCTTTTTCTAATATAATATGGAAAGCATCTTCTGGTTTAATTGAAGAGAGAGCTAGGAACATATAAGAAGCAGTAAAATATAAATACAGTAGATCATGAATAGAGTTAGATATTGGTGTCCTATTTATTGTAGATTTAGATGGCCTTTGTTGATATCTTAGATGGCCATGGTTGATGAGTACAATTCTACATATATATTGCTTTTATGTTTGGTATTGGTATATATTGTTTTACAATTTTACTGAAATTCTATATGTGCTGCATATTGTTATTTTGTTAATAGGGTAGTTGACTTATGAAGCAGGAATTAAGATAATTTTCCATTATTATTTTTTGTATTTTATGTTTCTATTAATTATTTGAGGGAAATACTTGATACTTTTATTTACAGGCTGATGTTAAGAAAGCTCTTGAAACTTAAGGTGTTGAGGCTGCTAATAAATTGATTCATGATGGCAAAGAACACCGACCAACTTATCTAATTGGGAGACTTATTCAGAAAAAGGAACCAAAGTCGAAGTCTTCAGCATCACCATCAGTTCAAGTTGCTGAGCACTACGTGGCGGACCTAACTACTAAGATTAGGGCTCAACATCAACAAGAGATGGATGAAAAACTTGACCAAAAAGTTCGAGAAATGATGAAAATATTGGCTTAGAAGAATCCAGATTTGAACTTAAAGATTGGTGACCCTCAGAAATCAGTCGAGGAGTCCTATGGGGATGACAATGTCACTCCTTGACTGATCTCATCATTTTATATTTATGCTAGCTAAGTGACTCAAGTAGTTTTGAATGTTGGGTTATGCAAGTGCATTTGGCTGTTTGATTATGGATTGAATATTTGGCAGTCATGTATTTTGGATGTTGTTATGGTTGACAGTGTTTTATTGGTATTGACTGTTTTATGGTAATATCTATTTTTTAATATAACATTTTCTTTTTTACCATGAAAAATGTTGGTAAAAACCTACAAAAATATAGCCATAAACTCTTAATTTATAATTCTTCCTGTTGGCAAAATATAAAAATTGTGTTGGCAAAGATTAAAAGTCTGTTGGCAAAAGTTAGAACGATTCATATATAAGTATATCCATAATGTTTAAGTTGTTGGTAAATATGTCAAAGTGTTTCACAATTTAATGTTACATTAGACCTCATGAGTGTTAGCATAGGTCTACGGCTACACAAATATTTGTGTCACTAAATATATAAAAATGTCTACAGCAACACAAAACCGCACAAACAATAAAAGTATTGGCATAGGGGTCTATTACCACACTTTTTTCACATGTTACCAAAAACAAGAGAAGTGTTACCTTAGACCCCTATGGTTGCGGTCGTTTTTGTAACACCTACAAATTGTAACACCCCGAGATATTCAGAGTATATTACAGCGCCGTGGACCCCTACATGGGACCCAACAGGCTATAAACAAGAAAACTCCGCTCGACTAATCATCTCGGTTAGCGAGGACACACATTTAAATGATATGACATAAAAAGATACGCCCAGACTAACCGGCGAAATAAGCATCAATCGACAATGTAACAATTTTAAAGTAGTACAATACGGAGTTTGAAATGAGAAGCCTATGTACTCGCGAGTACAATCTAAAAGTTTATAATTGTGAGAACAACCAAATCGAAATGGACAAAAGAAATAAAGAGACCCAAATGCACATGTCAACGACCCTGACCAACATCCTCGTACCGTCCCGGTGCCCGCTCGTCCGGATAATCATAACCTGAAATCCATAACAAGAATTTCCCCAAAACGGGTCCCCAAAGGGGTTAGCAATTACGCTAGTACAAGTAATCAAGGCAAACCAATCTCTTACACATCTCATAGTACATGCACCAATATCATTTCGAAAACCAAAACCAGACATGTCTTTTCCGGAAACAAACAGTCAAACAATTTGCCTTGGGAACAGAGTCATATCATAAATTCCCGCACGAGGCCTCTAAGGACCCTCCCGCACTGGCTATATTATAAAGCAAAACACGCACATGCATCGCCTTGGGAACATAGTCATATCATAAATTCCCGCACGAGGCCTCTAAGGACCCTCCCGCACTGGCTAGCTAAACAAACTCATGAAACCGGGATGAAAACCTTTGGATTCCCTCCTTGATCCCGTCGGACCAACACGAGGTGAGCAAATCACACACAAAATACATTTCCATTCCACGTTAAGCATAAAGGTTTCCAAAAATACTTGCCTTGAATAATTGATGACGCAACGAGCGGAAAGGATAATCACCGATGAACGCTATGAACCAACGGAACCGAGCCTAACGATTCGAAGAACATAATCACAACCAACTCTAGACGAATACGGAAATGGAATACACCCGAAAACCCGCCTACGATTCATGTATATTCGTATAAAAATAACAACGAGGGCGGACCACAACCAAACCCTCTCGATTCCGCGAAACTATGAAAATATACCATGAATCCGTAGGAAAACTAATGATATCAACAAGATGAATCATATTCATCTTGAATCCAACAACAAAACGGAACGAATCGGAAGAAAATCCCAAAACCCCCAAATTATCCAAAAGTAGGGTTCTAAGAGATTTTACCTTGATTTGACGATGAACAATGAATGATTAGAGATAGGTTGATGATATGAAGCTTGAATATACTTCTACAATGGTATTTGGGTAAAAATCGGGCGAAATCTAGCTCTCCAGGTCATTCCGTCGCGAAGAGAAGTGAGAGAGGTGAGAAATGAGGAAAAATACGACTGCTGTCAGTTTATATACTGGCCGGTGTTACGGCCGTAACATCCATAACATACGGCCGTAACATATGAACATTATGGCCGTAACTCACCTGCCTTACGGCCGTAACTGTTCCAGGAATGAAACTGGGCAAAATTTACGAACGACACTTACGGCCGTATCAAGACACCATTACGGCCGTATCAATACTTACGGCCGTAACTCAAACATGATATGCCCGTAACTCAGGACTGGACTCGGAGGCAAGAAACGAAGAATTGTTACGGCCGTATGAAGGAAGATTACGGCCGTAACTCTCGATTATTACGGCCGTAACATATACGGCTTACGGCCGTAACATGGCCTGTGGCAGCAGGCCATAGTCTGAAACACTACCGACGAGGGGATGATCGGAAATAGAACAAGAAAAATAACAACGTGTATCCACGACCAACGGATGCACTCACCACGGATTTCAGAAATCAAAACATTACGATGAAGCGTGATTTCGAATGCCCGGAGGTTCAGGAACAACAAAGATAACAAGAATACCCTAAACTTAAGAAAATTACGAAACGGCCCAAACGTTCAAAAACCGCGATACGACGTCGGATTAACAAACCGAAACTCCCAACACGAACAACTCAACTATACGAACTCGTGAAACCAAAGAAATTACAAAAGCAAACGAATTCCACGAGAATCGAACGTCCATGCCATAATACATGACATAAAACAGAATAATATCAGAACATCACCAAGATCATCCCAGATGGAGAAACTCCAAGAATAACATAGATTCAAAATGTCGACAAGGTTACAAGCGAACTACTAAAAAAATAAAAATACACCAAAACGGGAATATCGAAAAAGAAGAAAAATGCGGATATTACATTCTACCCCTCTAAAAACAAGTTTCATCCCGAAACTTAAGAAACAAACAACTCGGGGTATCTAGCACGCATACTATCCTCGGTTTCCCAAGTTGCCTCTTCGACACCATGTCTTGACCACTAGACCTTGACCAAAGGGATGGTCTTATGCCTTAGTCGTTTCTCGCAATGCTCCAAAATCTTCAAAGGACGTTCTTCAAAAGTGACATCCTCGGCGACATCAATCTCTCCATAATCGATGACGTGACTAGGATCCGGGACATATTTCCTCAGCTGGGAAACATGAAAAACGCTATGAAGATGACTCAAGGCCGGAGGTAACGCCAAACGGTATGCCAACCCACCGACTCGCTCGAGAATCTCAAAGGGTCTAATAAATCTCGGACTCAACTTCCCTTTCTTCTCGAAACGAAAAACTCCTCTCGTCGGCGACACCTTCAGCAAAACGTGGTCTCCCACCTCGAATTCTAAAGGTCGACGACGGACATCGGCATATGACTTCTGTCGACTCTGGGCAGTCAACATCCGTTACCGAATTAAGTCTATCTTCCGCCTCGTCTCTAAAACGACATCCGGCTCGGTCCCGATCAAATCGGACGCCTCATCCCAACAAACCGGTGATCGACATCGCCGCCCATAAAGTGCCTCATACGGCGCCATCCGAATCGACGCGTACCAACTATTGTTGTACGTGAATTCGATCAATGGCAAATGCTCCTCCCAGTTACTGCTCCAATCGAGAGCACAAGCACGCAACATGTCCTCAAATGTCTGGATAGTGCGCTCCGACTGCCCATCTGACTGGGGATGAAAAGAGGTGCTCAAACGCAAACGAGTACCCAACGCCTTATGCACCGCCTGCCAAAAGTGCGATACAAAACGGCCATCACGATCCGAAACAATAGACTTCGGAGTACCGTGAAGCCTCACAATCTGTGCAATAAACACACGAGCCAACTTCTCCGGGCCCCAAGTATCCTTGATGCCCAGAAAATGTGTCGACTTGGTTAGGCGATCAACAATCACCCATACCATATTCATGCCCGACCTCGATCTCGGCAAACTCGAAATGAAATCCATCGATATATCTTCCCATTTCCATTCCGGAACGGGAAGTGACTGCAATAACCCAGCCGGTCGCTGATGCTCGATCTTGACCTGCTGACACATCAAACATCTCGCTACAAACTGTGCGACCTCCTCCTTCATATTATTCCACCAGAAATTCCTCCTCAGGTCTTTGTACATCTTACTCGAACCAGGATGAATGGAGTAAGGCGTAGCATGGGCCTCCCGCAAAATACTCTGTCTCAACTCTATGTCGTTCGGCACACAAAGCCGACTCTGGAATCTCAAAATACCATCCTTGTGAATCACAAACCCAGGAGACTTTCCCTTAAGAACATTCTCTCGGATTTGAGTAATCATCGGATCCTCTAACTGCTTCAGCTTAATTTCATCGATCAAAGATGACGAAATCTATAAAGCACAAAGTTGCCCGACAACCCCAGGCAACAAAATCTCAACATCTAGCTCGATCAAAGCTCGCCGAAGCTCAGACTGAGATGTAAGGATCTCAAGCGTTCGCAACGCAACCGGTTTCCGACTCAAGGCGTCGGACACGACGTTCGCCTTGCCCGGATGATAAAGGATTTCGAGGTCATAATCCTTAATCAGTTCTAACCACCTCCTCTGCCTCATATTCAACTCCCGCTGGGTAAATATGTATTTCAGACTTTTATGATCGGTAAAAATCTGACACGCAGAGCCGAAAAGATAGTGACGCCAAATCTTAAGCGCAAAAACGACTGCCGCTAACTCTAAATCATGAGTAGGGTAGTTCAGCTCGTACGGCCTCAACTGCCTCGACGCATAGGCAATGGTCTTGCCGTGCTGCATCAATACGCACCCAAGACCCTGACCCGAAACATCACTATAAACAGAAAAACCCTCGTTGCCGCACGGCAACGCCAAAACCGGGGCTGAAGTCAAACGCCTCTTCAGCTCCTCAAAACTCGACTGCCTCTCGTTATTCCAGACGAACTTCTCGGACTTATGGAGCAACTGTGTAAGTGGTCGAGCCAGTTTCGAGAAACCCTCGACGAACCTACGGTAGTATCCAGCTAAACCCAAGAAACTACGGATCTCCTTCACATTCGTGGGCGGTGCCCAATCCAACACTGCCTCAATTTTCTGCGGATCCACATGAACTCCCTCGGCTGAAATCACGTGACCCAAAAACATCACTTCCTTCAGCCAGAACTCACATTTCGAGAGCTTCGCATAGAGTTGCTCGGCCCTCAAAATGTCTAACACTATCCGCAAATGATGGGCATGTTCTTCCTCGTTCCTCGAATAAATAAGAATATCGTCAATGAAAACGACGACACACTTATCCAAATACTCGATAAAGACTTTGTTCATCAACTGCATGAACACCGCCGGTTCATTAGTTAACCCGAAAGGCATGACTACAAACTCATAATGTCCGTATCTCGTCCGAAAAGCTATTTTCGGCACATCGGACTCCCTCACCCGGAGCTGATAGTACCCCGATTTCAAATCAATCTTCGAGAATACCGCAGCTCCCTGCAACTGGTCGAACAAGTCATCAATTCTCGGCAAAGGATACTTGTTCTTGATGGTCACCTTGTTTAGTTCGCGATAGTCGATACACAAACGTAGTGAACCATCTTTCTTCCGCACAAACAGGACCGGTGCGCCCCAGGGCGAGGCGCTCGGTCGAACATACCCCGACTCAAGAAGCTCACTCAGCTGCTTCTTCAAATCTGACATCTCTGAAGGTGCCATGTGATACGGCGCCTTCGAAATAGGAGTCGCGCCCGGCTCTAACTCTATAGCAAACTCGACCTCACGATCCGGTGGCAATCCCGGTAACTCGTCAGAAAATACATCACGAAACTCACTAACGACTGGAATCGACGAAAGCTCGATTCCACCATTCTCCGCCTTCAAGGCGTAGCACCAATAACCAGTACACCCCTTTGGCAGGAGTTTCATCACCTTCAACGCGTTAATAATAAACTTCTGGTTTCTCTTTCGCCCCGTGAAAGAGTGTTCAGTGTCGTCCTTGGCTAACATGGTAATGATCCTCGTGCGGTAGTTCATGATCGCACCATGCCGCTCGAGCCAATCATCCCCGAGAATCAAATCCTCACCCTCAATATCAACAACAATAAGATTAGAGAGCCAAGCTCTCTCACAAATAAACACAGAACAGTCTCGGACCTCTCGATCGCCAACGATCCTATCACCGCTAGGAAGTTTAACGATGAAAGACTCGCAAGGTGACAAACAGTCGAGACTCAAGCGGTGCACACACCCCAGCGATATGAACGAATGTGTAGCACCAGAATCGGAAAGTACACTGACAGGATGAGAATGGATATGAACGGTACTTGTCGCCACAGTAGCTGCTGGATCATCGGCCCTCCTCATCTCGTAGATACACGGCTGGGCAGAGCCGACACTGGAAGCTCCTCCCCTAGTGGGCTGACCTCGACCCCTACTTCGGCCGGCACTCGGTGGAGGTGGCGGGGAAAATGAGCCCTGATTCACACTCGGCTCCATAGGTGCTGGTTGAGAAGAGCGGGCGCTGCGAAGCTGTCTGATCTGTTCACAAAAGGGGGCCTTGTGGCCCATCTGTCCACAAGTATGACAAGTAAATTTCGGACGAGAACACTGCCGGCTCTTATGGCCCTGCACACCACAGTTAAAGCATGTGGGTTCACGAGCGGAGGTTCCGGCGGCACCCCGAAAGCTCCCAGAGAAACGAGCCGAACCGCCCGTAGAAATATTTGCAGACTGAGACTTCTGCTGGCCTCCACTCTTGGGTCCAGAAAAATTTCCGACCGACTTCTGCTTCTTGCTCTCACGAGCCAAATCACTAGACGTCACCGACATATGATAAGCGAGGGCCCTACTCTGATAATCCTTCAGAGTAGTGCAGACGAGTCCAGACATATAGTCCCGAATGGACATCTTCATCCTCCTGGAAAAATGAAAAATTTTGTCGCTTTCAGCGACAACTTGGGTCTTCACATAACCCAACTCCTTGTTAAAATAGGCAATAGCTTGTGATACGGGAATATCCCGTGGTTGAGCATCATAGAAAGCATGCACTCGAGCCTGTCTAACCAGCCACGGACAATATTCGGTCTCCATCAATTCTTGAAATTTGGCCCACGAAGCAACATGATCTTTGGGCCCCACGGCTTCCCACCAATCCATAGCGTCCCCAGTGAGAAAGTACTGGGCAATAGGGACCTTGCGGTCCTCGGGACAGTTGGTGGCAACGAAGACTTTGGATATCTCCTTGATCCACCCTTCCCAGCCGATCGGGTCCGAAGCTCCCGAAAACTGAGGAGGATGCATCTTGATGACATCCTGGGCCGATCCGCTCCGCCCCGATTAGCATGGGCCTGATCGGGGTTCTGGACCACCTGAGCTATAGCCGCCATCTGGTTAACCATTTGCTGCATAACAACCGCAATACCAAGATCGGCGCGCTCCTGAGAAGAAGCATGACTGTGACGGTCACCGGTACTGCCGGCTCCCGAAGAATGCGACGTGGCCGCCCCACCGGCTGCCCCACGTCCTCGGCCGTGTCCACGACCACGACCACGACAACGACCACGGTTTCCTCCGGCATCCATACTGGTGTTAAGAGATAACAGAAGTATGTTGATGATGAGTAGGGGAGGAAAAAGCAAATACGATTCGAAAAGCGGAAATACAATGCAAGAAAACAAAGGACCGAATAAGAAAACTTACGAGCACTGGAAGTACCGAGATGCTGGCAGCGGTGTGACAATGTGCAAAACAAAACGTGACTAGACCCAAATAACCAACAAGCCTAGGTATCCATAAACCTAGAGCGCTCTGATACCATTTTCTGTAACACCCCGAGATATTCAGAGTATATTACAGCGCCGTGGACCCCTACATGGGACCCACCAGGCTATAAACAAGAAAACTCCGCTCGACTAATCATCTCGGTTAGCGAGGACACACATTTAAATGATATGACATAAAAATATACGCCCGGAGTAACCGGCGAAATAAGCATCAATCGACAATGTAACAATTTTAAAGTAGTACAATACGGAGTTTGAAATGAGAAGCCTATGTACTCGCGAGTACAATCTAAAAGTTTATAATTGTGAGAACAACCAAATCGAAATGGACAAAAGAAATAAAGAGACCCAAATGCACATGTCAACGACCCTGGCCAACATCCTCGTACCGTCCCGGTGCCCGCTCGTCCGGATAATCATAACCTGAAATCCATAACAAGAATTTCCCCAAAACGGGTCCCCAAAGGGGTTAGCAATTACGCTAGTACAAGTAATCAAGGCAAACCAATCGCTTACACATCTCATAGTACATGCACCAATATCATTTCGAAAACCAAAACCAGACATGTCTTTTCCGGAAACAAACAGTCAAACAATTTGCCTTGGGAACAGAGTCATATCATAAATTCCCGCACGAGGCCTCTAAGGACCCTCCCGCACTGGCTATATTATAAAGCAAAACACGCACATGCATCGCCTTGGGAACAGAGTCATATCATAAATTCCCGCACGAGGCCTCTAAGGACCCTCCCGCACTGGCTAGCTAAACAAACTCATGAATCCGGACGAAAACCTTTGATTCCTCCTTGATCGATCGGACCAACACGAGGTGAGCAAATCACACACAAAATACATTACCATTCCACGTTAAGCATAAAGGTTTCCAAAAATACTTGCCTTGAATAATTGATGACGCAACGAGCGGAAAGGATAATCACCGATGAACGCTATGAACCAACGGAACCGAGCCTAACGATTCGAAGAACATAATCACAACCAACTCTATACGAATACGGAAATGGAATACACCCGAAAACCCGCCTACGATTCATGTATATTCGTATAAAAATAACAACGAGGGCGGACCACAACCAAACCCTCTCGATTCCGCGAAACTATGAAAATATACCATGAATCCGTAGGAAAACTAATGATATCAACAAGATGAATCATATTCATCTTGAATCCAACAACAAAACGGAACGAATCGGAAGAAAATCCCAAAACCCCCAAATTATCCAAAAGTAGGGTTCTAAGAGATTTTACCTTGATTTGACGATGAACAATGAATGATTAGAGATAGGTTGATGATATGAAGCTTGAATATACTTCTACAATGGTATTTGGGCGAAAATCGCGCGAAACCTAGATCTCCAGGTCGTTCCGTCGCGAAGAGAAGTGAGAGAGGTGAGAAATGAGGAAAATACGACCGTCGCTTATATACTGGCCGGTGTTACGGCCGTAACATCCATAACATACGGCCGTAACATATGAACATTACGGCCGTAACTCACCTGCCTTACGGCCGTAACTGTTCCAGGAATGCAACTGGGCAAAATTTACGAACGACACTTACGGCCGTATCAAGACACCATTACGGCCGTATCAATACTTACGGCCGTAACTCAAACATGATACGCCCGTAACTCAGGACTGGACTCGGAGGCAAGAAACGAAGAATTGTTACGGCCGTATGAAGGAAGATTACGGCCGTAACTCTCGATTATTACGGCCGTAACATATACGGCTTACGGCCGTAACATGGCCTGTGGCAGCAGGCCATAGTCTGAAACACTACCGACGAGGGGATGATCCGAAATAGAACAAGAAAAATAACAATGTGTATCCACGACCAACGGATGCACTCACCACGGATTTCAGAAATCAAAACGTTACGATGAAGCGTGATTCCGAATGCCCGGTGGTTCAGGAACAACAAAGATAACAAGAATACCCTAAACTTAAGAAAATTACAAAACGGCCCAAACGTTCAAAAACCGCGAAACGACGTCGGATTAACAAACCGAAACTCCCAAAACGAACAACTCAACTATACGAACTCGTGAAACCAAAGAAATTACAAAAGCGAACGAATTCCACGAGAATCGAACGTCCATGCCATAATACATGACATAAAACAGAATAATATCAAAACATCACCAAGATCATCCCAGATGGAGAAACTCCAAGAATAACATAGATTCAAAATGTCGACAAGGTTACAAGCGAACTACTAAAAAAATAAAAATACACCAAAACGGGAATATCAAAAAAGAAGAAAAATGCGGATATTACACAAATTTGGTCAAAGTGTAGCCGTAGCTTGTTTTATTGCCTTCGGCAACACTTTTTAGACTTTTAACACAGTTTTTCAGGTGTTGCTGAAATTCATATATGGTGTAGTGTTTACGAACATATTAATATACACACACATAAGACTGTAAGGATGAGAATAAACAAATGAAATCGAAAAGCATGATGTCTTTGTTATGAGAAAAAAACATCCACAATCATAAATTTCAACATGAACCCATTACAAGGAGAGCGTGACATGTATGTATACTAGAGGTGTTCAAAAATATCCGGTATCCGATATTCGATATTCGTTCCGAAAATCCATTTCGAAAATTTTCGAATTTTTGGATATCTAAAGTTTCAGATATTCAAAATTCGGATGTCCGATTTTTCGGATTCGGAGGGTGAATCTAAAAATTTTCGGATATTTCGGATATCCGATATCCGAAATATATAATTTTTATTTTTTTATAATTATTTCAAATATAAAAATCAATTAGTTCCATAAGTTAAGGTCTTCGATATCCGAAATATATAATTTTTATTTTTTTATTATTATTTCAATATATAAAAATTAATTAGTTCCATAAGTTAAGGTCTTTGCTAGGATATATGAAAAACACAGAATAAAATTAACCAAAGTAAAATTTAGAAATCATAAAAAAAATGATGTTCATTATTCTCTTATATTATATCAAGTACTAACATATTAAAAATGTAACACCCCCAGAAACCACCGGGAATATTACACGCCGTAGACCCTTTTTCCATAAGGATCTACCAGGCTAACTACCACGATACGACAATGTTTGACCGGACGAGGTCAAACAACTTATTAAGACATACTGATAAGGTCAAATATTAATTACACTGACCGATGAGGTCTCACGATTAAATCAACCCAAAAATAAACTTATTATTGTACATACCCACGCAGGGGTTTAAAATACAATACAGCGGAAGACTTAAAATAACTCAACAATACAACGACATCAAACTGGACTCTTAACTCTTGATTAGTATCGCGGCCCGTCTTCTTCCATGCCGTCCCTGTGCTTGCTCCAATGAACAAAGCACACCTGAAATGCATGATACGCATTTCCCCCATTTAAGGGGTTAGCATTTGAATGGCTAGTACAAGTAATTCAATCTATACAAAATATATCACGCCAATATCGGTTATAATACAATAATAACAGTAGTGAAAGAAGTTCCCGAGGGGTTTTCAATATTTTAAGGTACAACTCAAGTCTTTGAAAATAATATAAATAAACTCGGGAGTTTTAGAAGACGACAGAAAATCTTTTGGGACTTCAAGTACGGGTTTATAAAACCTTTCCGAAAACAATAGGGCCTCGGCCCAGATGTAATATCCGCATTTTTCTTCCCCTTGTATTTTCTTTTTCGGCGTATTTCCCGATAGTAGTGACCCTCGTGTATCTTTCAGTGTATCTTTCCTATTATCTATGGATTTTATTCCCGTTATTGTCTTGCGGAACCGCCGTTTCGGGGTTGCCGTGGATCCATTCTATGTTATGATGCCTGTTGAGATGTTCCGTTTGATGTTTCGTTCACATTTCGGTGTCTTTGGACCGTTCATATTTCGTACCTAGCGCACGCTACCTCTTCTGCATAGCGCACGCTAGGGATCCCTTAGTAGCGCACGCTACGTTTGTTTCGTAGCGCGCGCTAACGAGTAGCCCTGGGAGTGGCAGTGCTGTTTTTCCAGCCTTCTGGACTAACATATTAGCGTACGCTACGTATGCTAGCGCACGCTAATGTCGAGAGGCTAGCGCACGCTGATGATGCCCGGTAGCGTGCGCTAGCGTAGGTGTCCAAGATCGACGGTTTATTTCGAAACGGTCAGTGCCGAAGCGACGCTACGCTCGTATGGTAGCGCACGCTAACGGATCGAGTGAATTTTGGGCGCTTAGCTTCGACTCGGCCGATGTCTAGGTAGCGCACGCTATTGGTCGATAGCGCGCTACCGATAGATTATTAGCGCACGCTACAATCGAGTAGCGCACGCTAACGGCCGTAAGCCTGCTACCGGGTTGACGCTAACTATTTTGGCTCGTAACTTTACCCCGTTAGCGCACGCTAACCTTGAGGAATTAGCGCACGCTAACACTCCCGGCTATATAAACCAGGAGTTGACCCAGATGAGCAGATTAATTCCATTTCATTTCTTCTCCGCGACGCAGCTCTTCCGGCGATTTCCGAGCGATTCTTCCTTCGATTATTTCTGCATCCTCTACCTTGAGTTTTTGAAGTAGATTAACAACACCTACTTGTGTTCTTCATCATCAATCCAAGGTAAATCTCTTAGAACCCTACTTTTCGATAAATTGGGGGTTTTGGGATTTTCTTCCGATCCGTTCCGTTTTGTTGATGGATTCATGATGAATATGATTAATCTTGTTGGTATTCTTAGTTTCCCTACGGATTTATAGTATATTTTCATAGTTTTGCGAAATCGAGAGGGTTTGGTTGTGGTCCGCCCTCGTCGTTATTTTTGTGCGAATATACATGAATCGTAGGCGGATTTTCGGGTGTATTCCAATTCCGTATTCATTTAGAAATGGTTGTGATTGTATTCTTCGAATCGTTAGGTTCGGTTTCATTGGTTCCTAGCGTTCGTCGGTGACTTTCCTTTCCGTTCTTCGCATCGTCAATAATTCAAGGCAAGTATTTTTTTGGAAACCTTTATGCTTAACGTGAAATAGTAATGTATATTGTGTGTGATTGCTCACCTCGGGAGGGTCCGACGGGATCACGGAGGGAATCCAATGGTATAGCCCTGGATTCACGAGTTTGTTTCGCTAGCCAGCTCGGGAGGGTCCTTAGGGATCACGGAGCGGGATCAATGGTATAGCCCTGTTCCCAAGGCGATGCGTGTGCGTGATTTGTTTTATAATATGGCCAGCTCGGGAGGGTCCTTAGGGATCACGGAGCGGGATCAATGGTATAGCCCTGTTCCCACGGCAAATTGTTTGACTGTTTATTTCCGGAAAGGACATGTCTAGTTTTGGTTTTAGAAAATGATATCGATGCATGTACTATGAAATGTGTAAGCGATTGGTTTGCCTTGATTACTTGTACTAGCGTAATTGCTAACCCCTTTGGGGACCCGTTTTGGGGAAATTCTTGTTATGGATTTCGTGTTATGATTATCCGACGAGCGAGCACCAGACAAGACGAGGATGTTGGCTGTGGTCGTTGACATGTGCATTTGGGTCTACTTATTTCCTTTGTCCATTTCGATATGGTTGTTCCCACGCTTTAAACTTATAGATTGTACTCGCGAGTACTTAGGCTTTTTGATTCAAACTCCGTATTGTATTGCTTTAAATTGTCACGTTGTTGGTTGATGCTTATTTTGCCGGTTTTCTCCGGGCGTATCTTTATATGTCATATTATTTAATTGTTTATCCTCGCTAACCAAGATGGTTAGTCGAGTGGAGTTTTCCTATTGTAGCACGGTGGGTCCCATGTAGGGGTCTACGGCACAGTAACATATTCCGAATATCTCGGTTGTTACGTAAAAATGGTATCGAGAGCTGTTTATGGATACCTAGGCTTGTTGGTTAATCGGGTCTAGTCGTGTTTGTTTTGCACATTGTCACACCGCCAAAGATCCCAAGATTTCCAAAGTGCTCGTAAGTTTTCTTATTCGGCTCTTTTGTTTCTTGCATTGTATTTCCACTTTTGAATCGTAGTTGCTTTTCCTCCCTTACTCATCATCGATATACTTCGTTATCTCTCAACATCGGTATAGATGCCGAGGAAACCGTGGTCTTGGTCGTGGTCGTGGTCGTGGACGCGCCGAGGACGTGGGGCGGCCGGTGGGGCGGCCACGCCGCATTCTTCGGGAGCCGGCATGCGGTGACCGTCCGATCATGCTTCTTCTCGAGCGCGCCGATCTTGGTATTGCGGCTGTTATGCAAAGAAATGGTTAACCGATGGCGGCTATAGCTCAGTGGTCCGTAACCCCGATCGTGCCCATGCTAATCGGGGCGAACGGATCGTTGGCTTCAGGATGTCATCAAGATGCATCCTCCCGCCGGGAGCTTCGACCCGATCGGCCGGGAAGGGTGGATCAAGGAGATATCCAAAGTATTCACCGCTACCAATCGCCCGAGGACCGCAAGGTCCCTATTGCTCAATATTTTCTCACGGAGATGCTACAGATTGGTGGGAGGCCGTTGGTCCCAAAGATCATGTTGCCTCATGGGCAGAATTTCAAGAATTGATGGAGACCGAATATTGTCCGTGGCCGGTCAGACAGGCTCGAGTGCATGCTTTCTATGATGCTCAACCACGGGATATCCCCGTATCTCAGGCCATTGCTGACTTTAACAAGGAGTTGGGTTATGTGAAGACCCAAGTTGTCGCTGAGAGCGACAAAATTTTCCATTTTTCCAGGAGGATGAAGTTGCCCATTCGGGACTATATGTCTGGGCTCGTCTGTACTACCCTGAAGGATTATCAGAGTCGAGCCCTTGCTTATGATATGTCAGTGACGGCGAGTGATTTGGCTCGTGAGAGCAAGAAGCAGAAGTCGGTCAGAAACTTTTCTGGTCCCAAGAGTGGAGGCCAGCAGAAATCTCGAGCTGCGAATATTTCTACGGGCGGTTCGGCTCGTTTCTCTGGGAGCTTTCGGGTGCCGCGAACCCCGCCGTGAGCTCACATGCTTTAATCGCGCCT
The DNA here is from genome assembly GCA_033398695.1 of Orobanche coerulescens. Lineage (NCBI taxonomy): Eukaryota > Viridiplantae > Streptophyta > Magnoliopsida > Lamiales > Orobanchaceae > Orobanche > Orobanche coerulescens. The sequence continues at coordinate 101,244,775 of CM065813.1, read as the reverse complement.
TTCGGTCATAAGAACCGGACTGTCCTAGTCCGCATTTAACTTGTCATACTTGTGGTCGGGCCACAAGGCTTCTTTGTGATCGGCTCGAGAAGCCGCGGTGCCGTTCTTCTCACCCAAAGACCTATGGAGCCGAGTGTGAACCAGGGCTCATTTGCTCGCCGCCTCCACCGAGTGCCGGCCGAGGTAGGGGTCGGGGTCAGCCCGCTAGGGGTGGAGCTTCCATGTCGGCTCGCTCGCCCGCGTATCTATGAGATGAGGAGAGCCGATGATCCAAATAGCCACCGTGGCGACAGTGCACTGTTCATATTCATTTCCATCCTGTCAGTGTGCTTTTCGATTCGGGTGCTATGCATTCATTCATTTCTCTAGAGTGTGTACGCCGTTTGAGTCTCGACTGCTTGTCACCTTGCGAGCCTTTCATCGTCAAACTTCCTAGCGGTGATAGAATTGTCGGTGATCGAGAAGTCCGGGACTGTTCTGTGATTATTTGTGAGAGGGCTTGGCTCTCTAATCTTATTGTTGTGAGTATCGAGGGCGAGGATTTAATTCTCGGGAATGATTGGCTCGAGCGGCATGGTGCAATCATGAACTACCGCACGAGAATCATTACCATGTTAGCCGAGGACGGCACTGAACACTCTTTCGCGGGGCGAAAGAGAAACCAGAAGTTTGTTATTAACGCCTTGAAGGCGGTGAAACTCCTGCGAAAGGGGTGTACTGGTTATTGGTGCTACGCCTTGAAGGCGGAGAATGGTGGAGTCGAGTTTTCGTCGATTCCAGTCGTTAGTGAGTTTCCTGATGTATTTCCTGACGAGTTGCCGGGATTGCCACCGGATCGTGAGGTTGAGTTTGCTATAGAGTTAGAGCCGGGCGCGGCTCCGATTTCGAAGGCGCCGTATCGTATGGCACCTTCAGAGATGGCAGAGTTGAAGAAGCAGTTGAGTGAGCTTCTTGAGTCAGGGTATGTTCGACCGAGCGCCTCGCCTTGGGGTGCACCGGTCCTATTTGTGCGGAAGAAGGATGGTTCACTACGTTTGTGTATCGACTATCGCGAACTAAACAAAGTGACCATCAAGAACAAGTATCCTTTGCCGAGGATTGATGACTTGTTCGACCAGTTGCAGGGAGCTGCGGTGTTCTCGAAGATTGATTTGAAATCGGGGTACTATCAGCTTCGGGTGAGAGAGTCTGACGTGCCGAAAACAGCTTTTCGGACGAGATACGGACATTACGAGTTTGTAGTTATGCCTTTCGGGTTAACTAATGCGTCGGCGGTGTTCATGCAATTAATGAACAAAGTCTTTATCGAGTATTTGGATAAGTGTGTCGTCGTCTTCATTGACGATATTCTTATCTATTCGACGAATGAGGAAGAGCATGCCCATCATCTCATGGATAGTATTAGACATTTTGAGGACCGAGCAACTCTATGCGAAGTTCTCGAAATGTGAGTTCGGTGAAGGAAGTGATGTTTTGGGTCACGTGATTTCACCGAGGGAGTCCGTGTGGATCCGCAGAAAATTGAGGCGTGTTGGATTGGGCATCGCCACAAATGTGAAGGAGGTCCGTAGTTTCTTGGGTTTGGTCAAGCTACTCTTGTAGGTTCGCCGAGGGTTTCTCGAAACTGGCTCGACCACTTACGCAGTTGCTCCAGAAATCCGAGAAGTTCGTCTGGAATGACGAGAGGCAGTCGAGTTTTGAGGAACTGAAGAAGCGTTTGACTTCAGCTCCGATTTTGGCGTTGCCATGTGGCAACGAGGGATTCGCCGTTTATAGTGATGCTTCGGGTCAGGGTCTTAGGTGCGTATTAATGCAGCACGGCAAGACCATTGCCTTTGCGTCGAGACAGTTGAGGCCGTATGAGCTGAACTACCCTACGCATGATTTGGAGTTAGCGGCAGTTGTTTTCATGCTCAAGATTTGGCGTCACTATCTTTTCGGCTCTGCATGTCAGATTTTTACCGATCATAAAAGTCTGAAATACATATTTACTCAGCGGGAGTTGAATATGAGGCAGAGGAGGTGGTTAGAACTGATTAAGGATTATGACCTCGAAATCCTTTATCATCCGGGTAAGGCGAACGTCGTGGCCGACGCCTTGAGTCGGAAACCGATTGCGTTGCGAACGCTTGAGGTCCTTACGTCTCAGTTTGAGCTTCGACGGGCTTTGATTGAGTTTGATGTTGAGGTTTTGTTGCCTGGAGCTGTCGGGCAACTTTGTGCCTTAGAGATTTCGTCGTCTTTGATCGATGAAATTAAGCTGAAGCAATTAGAGGATCCGATGATTACTCAAATCCGAGAAAACGTTCTTAAGGGAAAGTCTCCTGGGTTTGTGATTCACGAGGATGGTGTTTTGAGATTCCAGAGTCGGCTTTGTGTGCCGAACGATCCAGAGTTGCGACAGAGTATTTTGCGTGAGGCCCATTCCACACCTTATTCCGTTCATCCTGCTTCGAGTAAGATGTACAAGGACCTGAGGAGGAACTTCTGGTGGAATGATATGAAGGAGGAGGTCGCACAGTATGTAGCGAGATGTTTGACTTGCCAGCAGGTCAAAATCGAGCATCAGCGACCGGCTGGGTTATTGCAGTCACTTCCCGTTCCGGAATGGAAATGGGAAGACTTATCGATGGACTTCGTTACGAGTTTGCCGAGATCGAGGTCGGGCATGAATATGGTATGGGTGATTGTTGATCGTCTGACCAAGTCGGCACATTTTCTGGGCATCAAGGACACTTGGGGCCCGGAGAAGTTAGCCCGTGTGTTTATCGCGCAGATTGTGAGACTTCACGGTACACCGAAGTCTATTGTTTCGGATCGTGATGGCCGTTTTGTATCGCACTTTTGGCAGGCGGTGCATAAGGCGTTAGGTACCCGTTTGCATTTGAGTACCTCTTTTCACCCCCAGTCAGATGGGCAGTCGGAGCGCACTATCCAGACATTTGAGGATATGTTGCGTGCTTGTGCTCTCGATTGGAGCCATGACTGGGAGGAGCATTTGCCATTGATCGAATTCACGTACAACAATAGTTGGCACGCGTCGATTCGGATGGCACCGTATGAGGCACTCTATGGGCGGCGATGTCGATCACCGATTTGTTGGAATGAGGCATCCGATTTAGTCGGGACCGAGCCGGATGTCGTTTTAGAGACGAGGCGGAAGATAGAATTAATTCGAGAACGGATGTTGACTGCCCAGAGTCGACAGAAGTCATATGCCGATGTCCGTCGTCGACCTTTAGAATTCGAGGTGGGAGACCACGTTTTGCTGAAGGTGTCGCCGACGATAGGAGTTTTCCGTTTCGGGAAGAAGGGGAAGTTGAGTCCGAGATTTATTGGACCCTTCGAGATTCTCGAGCGAGTCGGTGGGTTAGCATACCGTTTGGCGTTACCCCCGGCCCTGAGTCATGTTCATAGCGTTTTTCATGTTTCCCAGCTGAGGAAATATGTCCCGGATCCTAGTCACGTTATCGATTATGGCGAGATTGATATTCTCGAAGATATTACTTTTGAGGAGCGTCCTTTGAAGATTTTGGAGCATCGTGAGAAACGACTGAGGCATAAGACCATTCCTTTGGTCAAGGTGCAGTGGTCGAGACACGGTGTCGAGGAGGCAACGTGGGAGACCGAGGATAGCATGCGTGCTAGGTACCCTGAGTTGTTTGTTTCTTAAGTTTCGGGGCGAAACTTGTTTTTAGAGGGGTAGAATGTAATATCCGCATTTTTCTTCCCCTTGTATTTTCTTTTTCGGCGTATTTCCCGATAGTAGTGACCCTCGTGTATCTTTCAGTGTATCTTTCCTATTATCTATGGATTTTATTCCCGTTATTGTCTTGCGGAACCGCCGTTTCGGGGTTGCCGTGGATCCATTCTATGTTATGATGCCTGTTGAGATGTTCCGTTTGATGTTTTGTTCACATTTCGGTGTCTTTGGACCGTTCATATTTCGTACCTAGCGCACGCTACCTCTTCTGCATAGCGCACGCTAGGGATCCCTTAGTAGCGCACGCTACGTTTGTTTCGTAGCGCGCGCTAACGAGTAGCCCTGGGAGTGGCAGTGCTGTTTTTCCAGCCTTCTGGACTAGCATATTAGCGTACGCTACGTATGCTAGCGCACGCTAATGTCGAGAGGCTAGCGCACGCTGATGATGCCCGGTAGCGTGCGCTAGCGTAGGTGTCCAGTACTGGACGGTTTATTTCTGGAAACGGTCAGGTGCCAGTTAGCGTACGCTACGCTCGTATGGTAGCGCACGCTAACGGATCGAGTGAATTTTGGGCAGTTAGCTTCTGGACTCGGCTGATGTCTAGGTAGCGCACGCTATTGGTCGATAGCGCGCGCTACCGATAGATTATTAGCGTACGCTACAATTGGAGTAGCGCACGCTAACGCCGTAAGCCCAGCTACCGGGTTGACGCTAACTATTTTGCTCGTAACTTTACCCGTTAGCGCACGCTAACCTTGAGGAATTAGCGCACGCTAACACTCCTTGGCTATATAAACCAGGGAGTTGACCCAGATGAGCAGATTAATTCCATTTCATTTCTTCTCCGCGACGCAGAGCTCTTCCGGGCGATTTCCGAGCGATTCTTCCCTTCGATTATTTCAGGCATCCTCTACCTTGAGTTTTTGAAGTAGATTAACAACACCTACTTGTGTTCTTCATCATCAATCCAAGGTAAATCTCTTAGAACCCTACTTTTCGATAAATTGGGGGTTTTGGGATTTTCTTCCGATCCGTTCCGTTTTGTTGATGGATTCATGATGAATATGATTAATCTTGTTGGTATTCTTAGTTTCCCTACGGATTTATAGTATATTTTCATAGTTTTGCGAAATCGAGAGGGTTTGGTTGTGGTCCGCCCTCGTCGTTATTTTTGTACGAATATACATGAATCGTAGGCGGGTTTTCGGGTGTATTCCAATTCCGTATTCATTTAGAAATGGTTGTGATTGTATTCTTCGAATCGTTAGGTTCGGTTTCATTGGTTCCTAGCGTTCGTCGGTGACTTTCCTTTCCGTTCTTCGCATCGTCAATAATTCAAGGCAAGTATTTTTTGGAAACCTTTATGCTTAACGTGAAATAGTAATGTATATTGTGTGTGATTGCTCACCTCGGGAGGGTCCGACGGGATCACGGAGGGAATCCAATGGTATAGCCCTGGATTCACGAGTTTGTTTCGCTAGCCAGCTCGGGAGGGTCCTTAGGGATCACGGAGCGGGATCAATGGTATAGCCCTGTTCCCAAGGCGATGCGTGTGCGTGATTTGTTTTATAATATGGCCAGCTCGGGAGGGTCCTTAGGGATCACGGAGCGGGATCAATGGTATAGCCCTGTTCCCACGGCAAATTGTTTGACTGTTTATTTAGGAAAGGACATGTCTAGTTTTGGTTTTAGAAAATGATATCGATGCATGTACTATGAAATGTGTAAGCGATTGGTTTGCCTTGATTACTTATACTAGCGTAATTGCTAACCCCTTTGGGGACCCGTTTTGGGGAAATTCTTGTTATGGATTTCGTGTTATGATTATCCGGACGAGCGAGCACCAGGACGACGAGGATGTTGGCCGTGGTCGTTGACATGTGCATTTGGGTCTACTTATTTCCTTTGTCCATTTCGATATGGTTGTTCCCACAGTTTTAAACTTATAGATTGTACTCGCGAGTACTTAGGCTTTTTGTTTCAAACTCCGTATTGTATTGCTTTAAATTGTCACGTTGTTGGTTGATGCTTATTTTGCCGGTTTTCTCCGGGCGTATCTTTATATGTCATATTATTTAATTGTGTATCCTCGCTAACCAAGATGGTTAGTCGAGTGGAGTTTTCCTATTGTAGCCTGGTGGGTCCCATGTAGGGGTCTACGGCGCTGTAACATATTCCGAATATCTCGGGGTGTTACAGAAAATGGTATCGGAGCCAGGTTTATGGATACCTAGGCTTGTTGGTTAATTGGGTCTAGTCGTGTTTGTTTTGCACATTGTCACACCGCTGCCAGCATCCCAGTACTTCCAGTGCTCGTAAGTTTTCTTATTCGGCTCTTTTGTTTCTTGCATTGTATTTCCACTTTTGAATCGTAGTTGCTTTTCCTCCCTTACTCATCATCGATATACTTCTGTTATCTCTCAACATCAGTATGGATGCCGGAGGAAACCGTGGTCTTGGTCGTGGTCGTGGTCGTGGACGCGGCCGAGGACGTGGGGCAGCCGGTGGGGCGGCCACGTTGCATTCTTCGGGAGCCGGCAGTACCGGTGACCGTCACAGTCATGCTTCTTCTCAGGAGCGCGCCGATCTTAGTATTGCGGCTGTTATGCAGCAAATGGTTAACCAGATGGCGGCTATAGCTCAGGTGGTCCAGAACCCCGATCAGGCCCATGCTAATCGGGGCGGAACGGATCGTTGGCTTCAGGATGTCATCAAGATGCATCCTCCCCAGTTTTTAGGAGCTTCGGACCCGATCGGCTGGGAAGGGTGGATCAAGGAGATATCCAAAGTATTCACTGCTACCAACTGCCCCGAGGACCGCAAGGTCCCTATTGCTCAATATTTTCTCACGGGAGATGCTACAGATTGGTGGGAGGCCGTTGGTCCCAAAGATCATGTTGCCTCATGGGCAGAATTTCAAGAATTGATGGAGACCGAATATTGTCCGTGGCCGGTCGATGTGCTCGAGTGCATGCTTTCTATGATGCTCAACCACGGGATATCCCCGTATCTCGTGCCATTCTTGACTTTAACAAGGAGTTGGGTTATGTGAAGACCCAAGTTGTCGCTGAGAGCGACAAAATTTTCCATTTTTCCAGGAGGATGAAGTTGCCCATTCGGGACTATATGTCTGGGCTCGTCTGTACTACCCTGAAGGATTATCAGAGTCGAGCCCTTGCTTATGATATGTCAGTGACGGCGAGTGATTTGGCTCGTGAGAGCAAGAAGCGAAGTCGGTCGGAAACTTTTCTGGTCCCAAGAGTGGAGGCCAGCGAAATCTCGAGTGCGAATATTTCTACGGGCGGTTCGGCTCGTTTCTCGGGAGCTGGGTGCCGCGGAACCCCGCTCGTGAGCTCACATGCTTTAATCTGCGGCCTTCGGGTCATAAGAACCGGACTGTCCTCGTCGCCTTTAACTTGTCATACTTGTGGTCGGGCCACAAGGCTTCTTTGTGATCGGCTCAAATAGCTTCGCGGTGCCGTTCTTCTCACCCAAAGACCTATGGAGCCGAGTGTGAACCAGTGGCTCATTTGCTCGCCGCCTCCACCGAGTGCCGGCCGAGGTAGGGGTCGGGGTCAGCCCGCTAGGGGTGGAGCTTCCATGTCGGCTCGCTCACCCGCGTATCTATGAGATGAGGAGAGCCGATGATCCAGCTAGCCTTGTGGCGGCAGTACCGTTCATATTCATTTCCATCTGTCGGTGTGCTTTTCGATTCGGGTGCTATGCATTCATTCATTTCTCTAGAGTGTGTACGCTGTTTGAGTCTCGACCGCTTGTCACCTTGCGAGCCTTTCATCGTCAAACTTCCTAGCGGTGATAGAATTGTCGGTGATCGAGAAGTCCGGACTGCTCGTGATTATTTGTGAGAGGGCTTGGCTCTCTAATCTTATTGTTGTGAGTATCGAGGGCGAGGATTTAATTCTCGGGAATGATTGGCTCGAGCGGCATGGTGCAATCATGAACTACCGCACGAGAATCATTACCATGTTAGCCGAGGACGATCAACACTCTTTCGCGGCGAAAGAGAAACCAAGTTTGTTATTAACGCCTTGAAGGCGGTGAAACTCTGCGAAAGGGGTGTACTGGTTATTGGTGCTACGCCTTGAAGGCGGAGAATGGTGGAGTCGAGTTTTCGTCGATTCCAGTCGTTAGTGAGTTTCCTGATGTATTTCCTGACGAGTTGCCGGGATTGCCACCGGATCGTGAGGTTGAGTTTGCTATAGAGTTAGAGCCGGGCGTGGCTCCGATTTCGAAGGCGCCGTATCGTATGGCACCTTCAGAGATGGCAGAGTTGAAGAAGCAGTTGAGTGAGCTTCTTGAGTCAGGGTATGTTCGACCGAGCGCCTCGCCTTGGGGTGCACCGGTCCTATTTGTGCGGAAGAAGGATGGTTCACTACGTTTGTGTATCGACTATCGCGAACTAAACAAAGTGACCATCAAGAACAAGTATCCTTTGCCGAGGATTGATGACTTGTTCGACCAGTTGCAGGGAGCTGCGGTGTTCTCGAAGATTGATTTGAAATCGGGGTACTATCAGCTTCGGGTGAGAGAGTCTGACGTGCCGAAAACAGCTTTTCGGACGAGATACGGACATTACGAGTTTGTAGTTATGCCTTTCGGGTTAACTAATGCGCCGGCGGTGTTCATGCAATTGATGAACAAAGTCTTTATCGAGTATTTGGATAAGTGTGTCGTCGTCTTCATTGACGATATTCTTATCTATTCGACGAATGAGGAAGAGCATGCCCATCATCTGCGGATAGTATTAGACATTTTGAGGACCGAGCAACTCTATGCGAAGTTCTCGAAATGTGAGTTCTGGCTGAAGGAAGTGATGTTTTTGGGTCACGTGATTTCAGCCGAGGGAGTCCGTGTGGATCCGCAGAAAATTGAGGCAGTGTTGGATTGGGCATCGCCCACAAATGTGAAGGAGGTCCGTAGTTTCTTGGGTTTGGCTGGCTACTACCGTAGGTTCGTCGAGGGTTTCTCAAAACTAGCTCGGCCACTTACACAGTTGCTCCAGAAATCCGAGAAGTTCGTCTGGAATGACGAGAGACAGTCGAGTTTTGAGGAACTGAAGAAGCGTTTGACTTCAGCCCCAGTTTTGGCGTTGCCATGTGGCAACGAGGGATTCGCCGTTTATAGCGATGCTTCGGGTCAGGGTCTTGGGTGCGTATTGATGCAGCACGGCAAAACCATTGCCTTTGCGTCGAGACAGTTGAGGCCGTATGAGCTGAACTACCCTACGCATGATTTGGAGTTAGCGGCAGTTGTTTTCATGCTCAAGATTTGGCGTCACTATCTTTTCGGCTCTGCATGTCAGATTTTTACCGATCATAAAAGTCTGAAATACATATTTACTCAGCGGGAGTTGAATATGAGGCAGAGGAGGTGGTTAGAACTGATTAAGGATTATGACCTCGAAATCCTTTATCATCCGGGTAAGGCGAACGTCGTGGCCGATGCCTTGAGTCGGAAACCGATTGCGTTGCGAACGCTTGAGGTCCTTACGTCTCAGTTTGAGCTTCGGCGGGCTTTGATTGAGTTTGATGTTGAGGTTTTGTTGCCTGGAGCTGTCGGGCAACTTTGTGCCTTAGAGATTTCGTCGTCTTTGATCGATGAAATTAAGCTGAAGCAATTAGAGGATCCGATGATTACTCAAATCCGAGAAAACGTTCTTAAGGGAAAGTCTCCTGGGTTTGTGATTCACGAGGATGGTGTTTTGAGATTCCAGAGTCGGCTTTGTGTGCCGAACGATCCAGAGTTGCGACAGAGTATTTTGCGTGAGGCCCATTCCACACCTTATTCCGTTCATCCTGCTTCGAGTAAGATGTACAAGGACCTGAGGAGGAACTTCTGGTGGAATGATATGAAGGAGGAGGTCGCACAAAGATGTAGCGAGATGTTTGACTTGCCACAGTCAAAATCGAGCATCGCCGACCGGTGAGTTATTGCGTCACTTCGCTCCGAATGGAAATGGGAAGACTTATCGATGGACTTCGTTACGAGTTTGCCGAGATCGAGGTCGGGCATGAATATGGTATGGGTGATTGTTGATCGTCTGACCAAGTCGGCACATTTTCTGGGCATCAAGGACACTTGGGGCCCGGAGAAGTTAGCCCGTGTGTTTATCACGCAGATTGTGAGACTTCACGGTACACCGAAGTCTATTGTTTCGGATCGTGATGGCCGTTTTGTATCGCACTTTTGGCAGGCGGTGCATAAGGCGTTAGGTACCCGTTTGCATTTGAGTACCTCTTTTCACCCCCAGTCAGATGGGCAGTCGGAGCGCACTATCCAGACATTTGAGGATATGTTGTGTGCTTGTGCTCTCGATTGGAGCCATGACTGGTAGGAGCATTTGCCATTGATCGAATTCACGTACAACAATAGTTGGCACGCGTCGATTCGGATGGCACCGTATGAGGCACTCTATGGGCGGCGATGTCGATCACCGATTTGTTGGAATGAGGCATCCGATTTAGTCGGGACCGAGCCGGATGTCGTTTTAGAGACGAGGCGGAAGATAGAATTAATTCGAGAACGGATGTTGACTGCCCAGAGTCGACAGAAGTCATATGCCGATGTCCGTCGTCGACCTTTAGAATTCGAGGTGGGAGACCACGTTTTGCTGAAGGTGTCGCCGACGATAGGAGTTTTCCGTTTCGGGAAGAAGGGGAAGTTGAGTCCGAGATTTATTGGACCCTTCGAGATTCTCGAGCGAGTCGGTGGGTTAGCATACCGTTTGGCGTTACCCCCGGCCCTGAGTCATGTTCATAGCGTTTTTCATGTTTCCCAGCTGAGGAAATATGTCCCGGATCCTAGTCACGTTATCGATTATGGCGAGATTGATATTGCTGAAGATATTACTTTTGAGGAGCGTCCTTTGAAGATTTTGGAGCATCGTGAGAAACGACTGAGGCATAAGACCATTCCTTTGGTCAAGGTGCAGTGGTCGAGACACGGTGTCGAGGAGGCAATGTGGGAGACCGAGGATAGCATGCGTGTTAGGTACCCTGAGTTATTTGTTTCTTAAGTTTCGGGGCGAAACTTGTTTTTAGAGGGGTAGAATGTAATATCCGCATTTTTCTTCCCCTTGTATTTTCTTTTTCGGCGTATTTCCCGATAGTAGTGACCCTCGTGTATCTTTCAGTGTATCTTTCCTATTATCTATGGATTTTATTCCCGTTATTGTCTTGCGGAACCGCCGTTTCGGGGTTGCCGTGGATCCATTCTATGTTATGATGCCTGTTGAGATGTTCCGTTTGATGTTTCGTTCACATTTCGGTGTCTTTGGACCGTTCATATTTCGTACCTAGCGCACGCTACCTCTTCTGCATAGCGCACGCTAGGGATCCCTTAGTAGCGCACGCTACGTTTGTTTCGTAGCGCGCGCTAACGAGTAGCCCTGGGAGTGGCAGTGCTGTTTTTCCAGCCTTCTGGACTAGCATATTAGCGTACGCTACGTATGCTAGCGCACGCTGATGATGCCCGGTAGCGTGCGCTAGCGTAGGTGTCCAGTACTGGACGGTTTATTTCTGGAAACGGTCAGGTGCCAGTTAGCGTACGCTACGCTCGTATGGTAGCGCACGCTAACGGATCGAGTGAATTTTGGGCAGTTAGCTTCTGGACTCGGCTGATGTCCAGGTAGCGCACGCTATTGGTCGATAGCGCGCGCTACCGATAGATTATTAGCGCATGCTACAATTGGAGTAAGCGCCGCGTTAACGGCGTAAGCCCGCTACCGGGTTGACGCTAACTATTTTGGCTCGTAACTTTACCCGTTAGCGCACGCTAACCTTGAGGAATTAGCGCACGCTAACACTCCCGCTATATAAACCAGGAGTTGACCGAATGATGATTAATTCCATTTCATTTCTTCTCCGCGACGCAGAGCTCTTCCGGGCGATTTCCGAGCGATTCTTCCCTTCGATTATTTCTGCATCCTCTACCTTGAGTTTTTGAAGTAGATTAACAACACCTACTTGTGTTCTTCATCATCAATCCAAGGTAAATCTCTTAGAACCCTACTTTTCGATAAATTGGGGGTTTTGGGATTTTCTTCCGATCCGTTCCGTTTTGTTGATGGATTCATGATGAATATGATTAATCTTGTTGGTATTCTTAGTTTCCCTACGGATTTATAGTATATTTTCATAGTTTTGCGAAATCGAGAGGGTTTGGTTGTGGTCCGCCCTCGTTATTTTTGTGCGAATATACATGACTCGTAGGCGGGTTTCAGTCTGTATTCCAATTCCGTATTCATTTAGAAATGGTTGTGATTGTATTCTTCGAATCGTTAGGTTCGGTTTCATTGGTTCCTAGCGTTCGTCGGTGACTTTCCTTTCCGTTCTTCGCATCGTCAATAATTCAAGGCAAGTATTTTTGGAAACCTTTATGCTTAACGTGAAATAGTAATGTATATTGTGTGTGATTGCTCACCTCGGGAGGGTCCGACGGGATCACGGAGGGAATCCAATGGTATAGCCCTGGATTCACGAGTTTGTTTCGCTAGCCAGCTCGGGAGGGTCCTTAGGGATCACGGAGCGGGATCAATGGTATAGCCCTGTTCCCAAGGCGATGCGTGTGCGTGATTTGTTTTATAATATGGCCAGCTCGGGAGGGTCCTTAGGGATCACGGAGTGGGATCAATGGTATAGCCCTGTTCCCACGGCAAATTGTTTGACTGTTTATTTCCGGAAAGGACATGTCTAGTTTTGGTTTTAGAAAATGATATCGATGCATGTACTATGAAATGTGTAAGCGATTGGTTTACCTTGATTACTTATACTAGCGTAATTGCTAACCCCTTTGGGGACCCGTTTTGGGGAAATTCTTGTTATGGATTTCAGGTTATGATTATCCGGACGAGCGAGCACCAGGACAGTACGAGGATGTTGGCCAGGGTCGTTGACATGTGCATTTGGGTCTACTTATTTCCTTTGTCCATTTCGATATGGTTGTTCCCACAGTTTTAAACTTATAGATTGTACTCGCGAGTACTTAGGCTTTTTGTTTCAAACTCCGTATTGTATTGCTTTAAATTGTCACGTTGTTGGTTGATGCTTATTTTGCCGGTTTTCTCCGGGCGTATCTTTATATGTCATATTATTTAATTGTGTATCCTCGCTAACCAAGATGGTTAGTCGAGTGGAGTTTTCCTATTGTAGCCTGGTGGGTCCCATGTAGGGGTCTACGGCGCTCTAACATATTCCGAATATCTCGGGGTGTTACACCAGATCCCTTTTTCCAAAAAACAACCCATACACAACCGTTGGGATCTCAACCCAAAACCTCATCGAACCAAAATACACGAAAACAATAACAATTTTCGTTATCCAACACCAAACCTCACAGTCAAGGAGTTAAACACTTACGACGTAAATCCTAGTGCCATTTTAGCAAAGTACCAAGATTCAATACATAATGTACATCAACATCGAGAACCAAAACGTTGTGATATACCGAACATATCACAAATATCGAAAAACATCACCAATATCACGAAGCCATACTTGGTAACCCGTGGCCGTACCCCTTAGTATCGACCCCCAGACGTCCCGTCGAACGCTTCGAGTGGGAAACCACTTCCGTAGCCGTACCCCTTAGTATCGGCCCCCAGACATCACGTCGAACGCTCCGGGTGGAAGGTCAGCAACACACGCACCCAAGTTCACTTCCGTGGCCGTACCCCTTAGTATCGATTCCCAGACATCCCGTCAAACACTCCGGGTGGAAGGAACAACACACGCACCCAATGTCACATCCGCGGCCGTACCCCTTAGTACCGGCCCCAGACGTCCCGTAGAACGCTCCGAGTGGAGGTACATTAACACACACAACGTTCGAAAATCACAGTTGCAAACCACAAGCCTCGAAGGTCAGTCACAATATATATATATATATATATATAATCAAGGCACTTGCTAGAAATGGCCAACTATCCGACGCATAGCTACGACCGACCTAGCTATAGTACAACCTAACAATCCTAAACGCATCTCCACACATCAACGGTATACCCACCGATCAACTAATACAATTAACCCAACTCATAACACCCAACTTAAACCACACAACCCGGTGATCACCCAAAACATTATAGCACATGTCTAAGTGTACTATCTACCCAGCACTACGTCTCTATTGACATATCTCTGTGACAAGCAATGAACCAACACTAACCTCACATAACCACATAAGGCACAATCACAAAATTCACAAACCAACACAATTTCACATGCAACCTCAATTCACACAATATAAATCGTATAGACAAGAATACTTGCCTAGGAACCCCTATCGTAACAAGACGACGGATGGAAAGCGGTCGAATAGCCTCGAACTCCCGAATACTATCAAGAACGCGATAGCACCGAAATTACTACGGGAGAACACCACACGAATCATCAATCACCAATGGAATTCAACATCGGAATCATCGAGCACCTATAATCCTCCGCAAGGAACAATAAAACATTATTACGACGAGAATCAAGGCCGAAAACAATGGAAATCCCAACAAACTATCGAAAGGAACTCATTGGGGCATTTAATCGAACACTAAATATTCAATAATCCCCAAGAACACTCGAATCGCTAATCGAGTTAAACAAACTCGATATATGGATATACAATCCGTGAACCACGATTAATAACATCATACTACGCCAACCAATGTATCAAAATCGAACAAGAATTGAAATCAAGAATAATTCCCCAAAAAGTCAACTTGAAGGAAAATCAAGAAATATACCTTGATTCGACGAAGAACACGGATTAGATGATGATATAATCAACAAGAATCTTCCAAAACGTCTTGGAATTGATTAGAATCGGCCAAGAACTCGATTTCCCGAGACTCCCGTCGCCAGCCGCCGAAAAAAGAAGAAAAACGAGAAAGAAATGAAGACTGGTCGAGCCCAGGCTATATATAGCCGGCATGGTTACGGCTGTAACCGGCAGTGCCTTACGGCTGTAACTCGGCCCTTACGGCCGTACTCGGCAGGCCTTACGGACGTAACCGGCATTCGTCAAAAAATCTGCCCAGCACCTCCCGGACACTTACGGCCGTAACTAGCACACATTACGGCCGTAACCGGCCTTCGTCCGGAAGATGCCCAGTGCCCGTACGGCCGTACCCGATCACGCCTTACGGCCGTAACTGGCACACATTACGGCCGTAACCGGCACCTTACGGCCGTAACTCGGCCAGGCCAGGCCCTACTCCGGCCGTGACTCGGTCGTGGGCACTCCGACGGCCCGGACGACTCCGAAACCCGAACCTGAGGAAAAATTGGAGATACGGTTACGAAGTACTCGGAAATACGAATCCAAGCGCTAAGAGAACACACGTTGTCGGAATTCGACAACGGAAGTAATTACCCCAAACTTTGGGAAATTACAAAAACGGCCCAAAACATCCGAAATACACGATACACGATCGAAACACCAAACCAAAGCTCACAACATGAATAATAACATTAAATGAACTTACGAGAAACTCGAAACAACAGTTTTGGACGAGATTCGCAAGAATCGAGCTCAAGTGCGGAAAAGTCGCTAAAAAGCACGGAACTGAACAAAACGACACCGAAAAGAACTCGGACATCGAAAAGTGCAGAATTAAATATTCTCAGAATGACGAAACGGTCACAAGAGAGTCGACAAAACGGACTTCCTCCGAAAGAAAAAAAATTATCGGAAATCGAAATTGCGAATATTACAAAAAAGGAATGGATGGTGCTTACAAAATATTGACAATACTTATAACACATAATTAAATGTGTTTATAGTATCGTAGACGATGTTCATAAAACATAACTAGAATTATCCATTTATAAGAACATGAGACACACACACACACACACATATATATATATATATATACACACCATGTAAGAGAATACAATGAGTAACAAAAAATGGCTTATGATTAATGGGCTACTATTGGTGAATCTTAATATTTTTTATAATGTTGTTTTCTAATCTCTATAATATTTTATAATTTATTAACAACTTGATATTTTTGAAGAAATTTTTGAAATTTTTTGAAATAACAATATTGCGGATATCCGAATTGATATCCAAATCTGTATCCAAAATTTTGGATATCCGATTTTGAACACTCCTAACGTATACTTTGCGTGTATGCTTTTATTTTATTTTTTACTTAAATTTATTAGATAAAAATAAAAACTATACTACATATGGGTTTGAACTTGCAACAATTTTTTAAAATAAATTAGTTCAAAGCTAGAAAGTATTTTTAGGACGAGTTGCAGGAGGCGACGGGATCATTGGTGGAGGTGTGGCGATGGGAGGTGCTGGAGTATGAGGAGGAGGAGTCACAGGCGATGGAGCAGTAACCACCGGGGGAGGCGTGGCGACAGGGGGCGGGATTGTAACTGGAGGAAGTGTCGAAACTGGAGGCGACAATGCTAATTGCGGCGTCGGGTGGTCACAGGAGGTGGAGACGTGGTGGGAATGGTGGGGGTAGGGGGAGCAGGAGTTGCGGCGGGAGAAGTAGCCGGAGATTGGGCGCTGACGGCGGCAACGACAATGCAGACCACAGCCACGAACACTAGCAGATTGGCCAGGGCCGGCCCTAATAATTTGGGGGCTATAGTCCAAATTATTTTGGGGCTCCCTTTATATGTATACATGTTAAAATTAGAAAAAATATGCAAATTCGTAAAAATATATAATTTATAACTAGAGTTTTTTGTGGTGAGTATTTATAACTAGAGTTTAGAAATACATTCAAATCATGCAAAAACTATTCATCTAGCATTTTCCGCTGCAAAAATACTAATCAAATTCTCAAAATCTAACTTCCCAAGAATATCCTTCTCAATTTTTGCATGTTTTGTAATTTATTTGTTTTTTGTACAAATTCAATAAATATAATTTTTATTGCGGTCTTGTTAAAATGCGGGGCTCTAAGTGTGGGACTAGTTGGCCTATAGTCATGGCCAACTCTGAGGTTGGCGGTGTAGGAATATTATTAATTCTAATAATTCTTCCTCATAAATATGGTCATTAGTAGGATGATAATTTTCATATTAAAAATGCAAATTCATTACGAACGTTACAAGTTGAAAATTAAGAACATCATCATTAGCCTTGATGGATGGTTAATATTATATTTTCATGATTTGATAATTTGGTCCTCTCTCTACCTATAAGTAATAATTTAATCCATCTAAAGGTTGTAAGTAAGAAGAAGCATATTATCATACAAACACATATACTCAAGTGGCTTATAGACAAAGAGGGAGAAACCTCATCATCATGCATTCGATCGGGTAGAATCTATTCAATCTGTTTACATCCTAATGGCTAGAGGTATGTCAATCTAATTATATATTTGTGATAATCATGTCATTCAAGATCTTGGGATTATGTCATGTTTAAATTCATCTAACATGTGGTATCAGAGCAAAGGTTTTAGAATGCATGATTATCCATAGGAATATGATAATAATGATATAAAGTTTTGCTATTTCATTTAGTCCTTTGAAACGGAGTATTACACGTATCTCTTGCATACATACTGGATCACATTTGTATATGCTTTATGAGTGAGTATGAGCTTACATATTACCTTTGCATATATTTTACTCATACTCCAAGGCTTTTATGTCACATGATGATGTTTACCATTTGAGTGAGAAATTCACCAGATATATTGAAACTTCACTAAATTGAACTTGGGAATATGTCCAATGGAAAAATATGATAGTTTATTTTGATGTATTGGATAAGAATCAATCAACCAATATATATATATATATATATATATATATATATATATATATATATATCAACTTGGAGTTGATGTCCAACAATTGAGTTATTCATGTATTTTGGGAGTTTGATCAGTGGTCGATGTGGCCTTTTTTCGGGAAGCGTTTAAATATTGTCTTTAATCTATTTGATTGTTATTTAATTGTATGTGGACAATCAATATTGTAATTGATGACTTTATTGACGTTGATATTCATTAGAAATACTATAAAATTGGTTTACATGCTTATAACAGGATCGATATATGCATATTATTTGAAGTTAAAACCTTAGATAGTTTCTATCATGGTATCTCACATATTGACTAAAAATTCTATCATGGTATCTCACATATTGACTAAAAAAAATGAAAGGTCTTCATGAACTCTTTATGGTCATTAGTAGGATGATAATTTTCATATTAAAAATGCAAATTCATTACGAACGTTACAAGTTGAGAATTAAGAACATCATCATTAGCCTTGATGGATGGTTAATATTATATTTTCATGATTTGATGATTTGGTCCTCTCTCTACCTATAAGTAACAATCTAATCCATCTAAAGGTTGTAAGTAAGAAGAAGCATATTTTCATACAAACACATATACTCAAGTGGCTTATAGGCAAATAGGGTGAAACCTCATCATCATACATTCGATCAGGTAGAATCTATTCAATCTGTTTACATCCTAATGGCTAGAGGTATGTCAATCTAATTACATATTTGTGATAATCATGTCATTCAAGATCTTGAGATTATGTCATGTTTAAATTCATCTAACAGGCGGCGATTTTGAAGCAGACGCGGTAGCTAGGCTTAACGTACGCACCAGAGAGTGAAGGTTAAGACGAGGAGAGAAGTGAAGAAGGTGGTGTGTGTATATATAACTAAGGAAGGATACAAAGTAAATGTTGAAGGTGTAAATGTAACTACGTTTTAAATTTAAAGGTAAAAAATAGTGCATCTGTAATGCGAGGAACCGTAGAGGATGAGTAGAAAGAAAGGTGGCTTATTTGTTTGGATGTGAAATTAGTCTAACAAACAATTTGGGAGTTGTAAGTTAGTGATTTGTGACAAAAGCAATCGTCTACGGGTCCTACAATTACATACTCCGTATTTACATCTTCTCTTCTCTCCCTCTCCAAGTAGTAAGTACATCAGCATAATTGAAAGAGAGAGAGAGAGAGAGGGGTAGGGTTTGTGCTGCACGGTTTAACTTTTTTAACTCTTGAAATTGGTGAAAATGTTAATATTCCATCTATCCAATCGCAATTTGTTATGTAAACGGTAATAAATTATTAAAAACGAAGTCCGTTAAAAATTTACTAATTTCTAGAGAATAGTATAAGTTCAAATTTTGAATAAATTCTTAACTTCAATTTTAGTCCAGAACGACCAATGTCCAGATAAAAGGGGGTTAATTGTTCTGTGTATAGGGCAGAATAGAGATTTGACCGGATACAAAAGTATTTAATTGATTTTAGGATTATTTTGCTTAAAATAAACATACTTTTCTCCATTTTTATATTTTGCACTAATATTCAGTTTTTTCCTCTTAATACACAAGATTTCGATTTGTTGCATTTTTTTTCTACAACTTACAAATCGGACGAAATTCTTATTGATGTTATAGTTAGAATTATTCACATGAACATATGGTTCGATTCATATGAAAAAATTTATTTAAACATCAGAATTCCTAATCTCTTTTTGTCCAATCTTATTGACCCACCTCACTATTTGTACAATCAAACCCTCCCTAGTCACCTCATCCTCATTTTTCTTAGCTCATACAATATGTTTTAAAATGAAATTATTTTATATTCCAAACCACATTATTAATAGTTTGTTTGTGTTTCAAATGAATTTCAAATAGAAACAAATTACTACCCCATTTTTTTTTTAGAAATTAACTGCAGACTTACAATAGAATATGTAATAACACATTACAATAAGATGGCAGGCAAACGGACAACAAGTTGTGCCGCAACCCCCTTTTGAATGGCAAAACCAATCCTACTACCCCATGAGGTTTGATTAATTTATGTGATGAACAACGGTATTTGTGCACAACTGCAATCAAACTTCTCGATTAAAACGACTTGATAATAAATTTTATAATTTTTACGTAAAAAAAAAAGATTAACATGGTGGGACTGTAGTGAATGTAACATATCAAATATTATATAATGGTTATATCGTGTAGCTCGATTTCACTACGTTCATCTTGTAATTTAAAATTTATATATACATGCCATAGGTATTTTTACTTCACATATTATTTAGCTTTAAAAAAAATATCACATCTCCGATCATGAGCCCACAACGTGGCATGATTGTGAGCCAAATTCGGTTACTAAAAGACAATTA
Source organism: Orobanche coerulescens (assembly GCA_033398695.1). NCBI lineage: Eukaryota > Viridiplantae > Streptophyta > Magnoliopsida > Lamiales > Orobanchaceae > Orobanche > Orobanche coerulescens. Next base: position 101,224,910 of record CM065813.1, on the reverse strand, counting down.
AGATTGGTCCTTGTGTTTGGCTATGATTGGCCTTGATTGAATTGGGGAATTATAATATATATATATATATATAAGAATACACGTCCATTCGAGGATATTACACGCCGTGTAACCCTTCCTCAAGGATCTACCAGACTGTAACACATAACAACTCAATGCGCTTTAAGGCTAAAATGACTCGATGACCGATTTGGTCTTTCAATAAATACATACAACTCAAATACAAATCAAATCACGCAGGTCAAAATACAACCACACCCGCATGTGGGAAAAGTATAGCAGCGGAAAATAAAGTACAACTGAACCAATAAACAATATACGGTTCCTCATGTGATTAGTATCGATCATCTTTCATCATCCTTCGTGCCGACCCTGTGTTATGCTCCAAAACCTGAATGCAAAAAATAGACATCCACCCCCCGAATACTCGGGGGTTAGCAAAACTCCACTGTTTTGCTAGTGCGAGAACAAAGTGCAAATACGAGCCATACAATTCACATTCCACGAATGATAATAATCAAGGATCCTCAAATATCCAAACGAAACGAAAAGTACTTCCCGAGGCAAGAGTTTGAGAAAACATTTCAAAATCGAAATATCATAAATCAATGGAAGTAATTTATAAAACGGTTTAGAATGCCATCGAGAGTTTTAATAGAAAACAATTTAGGATTATCAAATCCTACTTTTCAAAATCCAAAAGACAAAAGGGGTCACCGCCCCAAAAGTTTACTTTCCGTAAAATAACCTTTACCAAACCGTTGGGATTTTAGCCCCAAATCCGTCAAATGACCTTTACAAAAACGTTGGGATTTTAGCCCCAATCTCATCAACTCACAGTACACAAGAACGACCACAAGGTTCGTCTCCCAACATCAAAATCCACAAATAAAGGATTTAACACAAACAACAAAATACTCTAGAGCCATCCTAGCCAAGTAGGCCAAACGAATAACTTACCTCTTACACACTTAGTCAATGCATGCAATCATGAAAACCATTCGAAAGCACTCATTTCCGGAAATGCCATAATCAAATTTGAAAAATGCACCACAATTAACCGCAGATTCACCCCTCCGTGGACCCCTACCGAGACCCCGTCGGATCTAACCCATAGTGGTTAAAATCAAGCTCGCGGATCCACCCCTCCGTGGACCCATACCGAGACCCCGTCGGATCTAACCCGTAGTGAGCATACACACACACACACATTACTCATGCAAAACTAACATGCTAAGAATGTAAGTTCATTAAGAATACTCACTAGAGATGGCCATTAACTCGACACCATTATCAAACTCTTCAAAACACAATAACAAGATTAATCACGGAATACACAATTCCATAACTTTAAACAATAGGAATATCATCAAAACCTTCAACGTTCAAAATAATCAATTCCCAAAACACAACGTTTACAAAACACACACGCATTTTGAAAGAGAGCCTTTAACGAGGCCAAACCGAAATCTTTTGAAACTTCATTTCAAATAACCAAACAAACACACCAAGACGATTACCGATCATCATATCCATAAAATAAGGAAAGTATGGGCAAGGTACTTGCCTCGATATCACGAGCAATGGAAAAGTGAATGGATACGGCCGGGTAGCCCTCAAATTCCCGAACACTATCTAGAACGCGATAGCACCGAAATTACTACGGGAAAACACCACATGAATCATCAATCACCAACGGAATTCAACATCGGAATCATCGAGCACCTATAATCCTCCGTAAGGAATAATAAAACATGATTACGACGAGAATCAAGGCCGAAAACAACGGAAATCCCAACAAACTATCAAAGGGAACTCATTCGAACATTTAATCGAACATTAAATGTTCAAGACCCTTCAAGAACAAAGAAATCACCCCTCGGGTTGAACGAACCAAAGATACGAGTATCCAATCCGTAGAACAAGTTCAAAACAACGTTTATACAACAACTAATTGATCAAAAACGGATTGGAATCGAAATCAAAAAGGAAAATCCCCAAATCTACAAAAACAAGGGTTCAAGCCAAAATACCTTGATTTGGATGAATGATTCAAGTAGAGGTCGAAAATCTATAACAAGACTTGAGGTGGATGATCTCTACAAGTTTGGGAGCACTCAAATCGCCCAAAAATCGCCCTAGATGGAAGGAGGAAGAAGAGAGGAGAAAAATGAAGTTTTCTCCTCGAAAATCTGCTAAAAACGCAGAAAAAGCCCGTGTGCCGCGGCACAGGACAAGTGTGCCGTGGCCCAGGACCAAGAAAAACGCCCAGGAATCAGCTTAGTGCCACGGCACAGCCTGAGTGTGCCGCGGCACAGCCTGAGTGTGCCGCGGCACACGGTACAGCCCCCTTCAACACCAAAAAGGCACACCGTGCAGTCTTGGCTATTTCGACCATAACTCCTTCGTCTGGACTCCGATTGACTCACCGTTTGAACCATTGGAAAGTTAACTTGATGCTCTATAATGTTGCAAAGATTTATAATTTTTGGAGTTTCCAAGAATTAATGGTGACTTTACAAAGTCGAACTCCCACGTGAAAAAGTCGATTAAGGACACGGAACTCAACAAAATGACACCGAAACGAACTCGGATGACAAAAAGTGCAGAATTAATCATTCTCGAAATGATGAAACGGTCGGGAGCGAGTCATCAAAACGAACTTCCACCGAAAAAAGAAAATTACCGAAATTCGAAATTGCGGATATTACATATATAGGGTGGGTTCTGGTGAGAATGATACTTAAGTTAAGAAATAAAAATGAATTTGATCCATATATCTTTATTAAATTGATGGCCTAAATTTATTCTCATAAAAACGTATGCATAGAATGTAATATTCTAGTGCATCGATATTTTGATGCATATAATGCAGAGCTTTTATGCATTGCAAGTTTGATGCACGAAATGCATATATTGCATGCATAAGCCAATCTGGATCGCACATCACACACATATCGATGATTCAGATTTATTCTCAATTTGTAATACCCGAGATTTCTGTTATGTAATTGGAACTTGTGATATTGTAATGATTGTACTTTTGTCTGAGTACTATTCTCCGTATTTCATAATCCATTGTTGTCGAGCGTATAATTTCGTATATGTGATTTAAAGGTTGAAATTCTGTGCATGTAGCGCACGCTACAGGCTGCGTGTAGCGTACGCTAACAGGGATTCATAGCGCACGCTACAGGGGATCATTAGCGCACGCTATGCGTGGTCAGATTGATTGAGACGTGCGGTAGGTGAGATCTGGCCGGGGGACCCCTGTCGGATCGTGTCGGATGTACCTGGACGGCTTTCGGGAAAAGGACGAGTCAACGCCTTAGCGCACGCTACAGGTATATGCGTAGCGCACGCTAAGTGCCGAGTCTGATTTAGGCGTGAGCCGTTAGCGCATGCTACGAACAGGGTCTAGCGCGCGCTAATAGCCATTTATTATAAATAGGACGACATCCTATTCGTGATTTGATTCTTTCTCCTCCCATAGCCCGAACTCTTACACCTAGAACATAACTCCCTTAGTCCTAAACACTTCGAATCAACCTCCTAGTTCGAGATTGAAGATCGTATATCATTGGAGATTGGTGTTCAAGCCTTCGGTGTTGGATTGCTTCATTTTCCTCCGTGTTCATCGCTAATTTGAGGTAGGTGATTCTTCACCAAGGATTAGTAATGTTCCTAAGGAAGTTTGAATCATGTTTGGATAGCAAGTATTTCGTTATAATCGGTCATCACATGTTAGAAGGATACTTTTGACGTATCGGCACTATATATCGAATGAACCGTTGAACCATCTTATTATAAGGACCCCTAAGCATGTTCAAATCGAGTTATGATCAATAATCGGATATTTACCCAGTTGATACGTTGTACACGTTGGAATCATGTGTTTTGGAACGTAAGACGATCGGAACTTAGATTATTTCTTGAAGATCGTAGATGGATTATGATATTGAGATGACTATCCGTATATTTGTATTTCATAATCATAAAACTTCCACAAACCTTAGTAGCATGATATGCCCGAGGATAACTTGTATCATCACGGTAGAATTCATGAGTTCTTCACCATTCAACCCAGTTTTCGGTTTGCAGTATTCTGCCATGCAAGATTAGCGCACGCTAACATGTGTGAGTTAACGTGCGCTATCGAGGTTCGGTTAACGCACGAAACGTACGTAGCGTACGTTATGAGACCAGCCGAGTCAGACTGCCAGTCCGTGGCTAGCGCACGCTAGTCTTATACGATAGCGTACGCTAACAGTCCAGATTAGCGCACGTTAAGTAAAGTACGTAGCGCGCGCTAAGCAATCCAGACAGCTTGTTTATTTTGAGCTTTTCGGTCGTAGGCCGAATTGTTAGGCCATTGTTCGACTTGAGATGATTTGTATATCATTCCTTTTGTTAAGGTTCGAGCTTGCTACGTTGATCGAAGGAGGCGACCTTCGAGTGGGTTGAGATCATTGAAGTATATCGTTCTTGCCATCTTCGAGGCAAGTATCGTGATATGTTAATATTGGTATTTTTGGAGCATGCGTATGGTTATTCATGATGTTGAACATGATATTTATTCCGTTGATTTGCCATGGTATTCGTTATATAGTGTTTATATGTTCATGTTGATGAACATAATGATTTGGCATATGTGTATGCATGAGTTGTGTTTGTATACGTTGTACGATCTATGCTGAGGGCGCTGGATCGGATGTCCACCTCGTGTTGGTCCGACGGGATCATCTTGGGATCTAGGCTGAGGAGCCGGATCATTGGGCGGGTTATTTCCACCTCGTGTTGGTCCGACGTGATCATCTTGGGATCTATCTTTGAGGGGATCATTGGAATACCCATGCTATGTAATGGAATCTTGTAGATTCGCATTGTCGGATTCCGGTAGCGGAAGTCCGTGTGGTGTATCTTGTCATGTATTGTTGATGCATATTCGAATTGTTTAATATGATACTTGTACTAGCATCGTTTTGCTAACCCCTTCGGGGGTGGACATTTGTTTTGATGTTCAGGTAGCCGAGAGCGGGAAACGACCAAGATCGACGTGGACGAAGGGGTTGATGATGTTTGTGGTTATTGGTGATTTGTTTTCTTGGTTTGATTTACGTACTCGAGCACGCGTGTCTTATTGATATTAATTCGATATGGTTGTATTAATTACTCGTTGAACCAGTTGTACGTTTTCACAAACTTGAATTTCCGTAGTGTTGATGTCTTAGATTTACTTTCCTTTTTAATTAGCCTTGTAAATCCTTACTTAAAGGGTTTACGGCGCTGTAATTATTCCGAATATCTCGGGGTGTTACAGATTATGGTATCGGAGCTAAGATTCATGGATATCTTGGCAGTTGGGTTTTATTTGGGTCTGTTTACGTTATTTGATTTACGAGTCGTTTGTAACATCACTGTTCAGCCGAAGTCGTCATGTGGACCGTGGTTGTAAGTCTCTTAATCTCTTATACTACCGTTTTACTTAATTAATGTCTTGTGAGTATCGACGGACTTTATTTCAAAAATTTTGTTCTGGATATTGAAAAATTGCGTTTACAGTATGTTGAGAGGAGGACGTGGACGCGGACGCGGTCGTGGACGCGGACGTGGTAACATGAGACATGAGGATTCCGCAACTACCCCCGAAATATCGGCTAGTCGAACCGATTCCCATTCTGGAGGGCAGCAAGGATCAGCGAATGATGACGCAAATCCTAACATGCCGGGAGTGCTTCAACAGGTGGTGGCGCAGATAAACCAGTTTGCTCAGGTCGTTGATCGCATGCAAACGGCGATGGGGCAGCAGCACCACGAGGATAACCGGGGAGACAGATGGCTTGCTGAAGTGGTTAAATTGCACCCGCCAAAATTTGACGGATCTGCTGAGGCACTTACTTGGGATCACTGGCTCAAGGAGTTGGAGAAGATATTCGCGGGTCTTAACTGTCCCGAGGACCGGAAGGTTCCCATTGCCCAGTATTTTCTGACTGGGGAGGCCTTTGATTGGTGGGAAGCTATTCGACCCGAGAATCATAATGCGGATTGGACGGAATTCAAACAAATGATGGAAGCATGATTGTCCTCGTCGATTAGAGAGGCAAAGATCCGAGAGTTTTCTCACCACGAGTTCGGAGGCATCTGTGATGATGTAATTAAAACTTTCAATCATCAGCTGACTTGTGTGCGACACTTGGTCAGAACGGAGGCAGAAAAGATTTTTCATTTTGATATGCGGATGAAGCCGGAGGTTCAGCAGTACATGTCCGGATTCGAGTGTACTACGTTGCGACAGTATCAAGACAAAGCGCTGGCCTACGACATGAAAGAGGCGGCGGTGGAGAAATCAGTAGAGGCAAAGAAGCAGAAGGTGACCGGCAGCTTTGCAGAAAACAAGAGTGGTGGGGCCCGCAAGGGCCAGTCTTCCTTTTATTTGTCTAGGAAACCTCCACATCCTTCTAAAGGCGGAACGAAGTTCCGGACAACATCAGCAGTTTCGGACGCATCAAGGAAATGCTACAATTGTGGTCGAGCAGGGCATATTCGACGTGATTGCCCCGCATCTTCTGTGACTTGTTACGATTGTGGGCAAGAAGGGCACCGTGCGGCCTTCTGTGGAGCCGCTAATAGATCTTTCGGTACCAGCACTCCAGCACCAGTTCCTAAGGAGATAAGTGTGAACCAGACACAACAGAGTGGATTTCAGCAGCAAAACGTTGGGAAGAGAGAGACATCCAGTGTTGGGTCCGTTCCTCCGCGCCTGTACGAAATGAGGTGATCGGCGATCGAACACTTCTTTGTTGCATCGTGCGATTCAGATCCTTTTGCAACCAGTTAGTGTTTTATTTGATTCCGGAGGTACACATTCTTTTGTATCATTGAACTGTGTAAATCGTTTAAAAATCTCGTGCTTAATTGATTGTGAACCGTATGTTGTGGGATTGCCGAGTGGAGAGAAAATTGTGGGAACCCTAGAGGCTAGAGATTTTCCAGTATCTATAGGAGGGAGAGATTGGCCGTCGAATCTCATTGTTGTTGACATCTACGGTGACGATTTAATTCTCGGAGACGATTGGCTCAACCGTTATGGAGCTATCTGAATTACGAGAGAGAGTCATTTCTATCATTGCGATGTGAGTCGAACACTTATTCCGAGGATGGAGACCGGGAAGTTACGGAAAATTAATCAAAGCAATGAAAGCCGTAAAATTGTCGAAACAGGATGTCATGGACTTTGGTGTTATGCTATGAGGAAAGAGGAAGGAGTAGAGCTCTCGTCTATTTCATTGTGAATGAGTTCTCGATGTATTTCTGACGAACTACTGTGGTTACCTCCACAAAGAGAAGTGGAATTCACCATCGAATTAGAGCACAGGAGGCCCCTATTTCAGTGGCACCATACGCATGGCGCCAACCGAGATGTATGAACTCAAGAAGCAACCGGAGGAATTGTTACGAAGGGCTATATTCAACCTAGCGTTTCTCCTTGGGAGCGCCCGTTCTCTTTGTCGGGAGAAAGACGGATCCCTCCGTGTGTATTGATTACAGGAGCTTAACAAGATGACGATCAAGAATAAGTATCCTATACCTCGGATCGACGACTTGTTTGATCAATCGCAAGGGGCAAGGGTATTCTCGAAGATTGACTTGCGATCGGGATACCATCGATTGAGAACTAAGGAATCGGATATACCGAAATCGCTTTGAGATCGATGCAGGCATTATGAATTTGTAGTGATGCCATTTGGACTTACCAATGCTCCTGCGGTATTCATGCAATTGATGAATCGGGTATTCTTGGAGTACTTGGATAAATTTGTGTTCGTTTTCATTGACGACATCTTGATATATTCGAGGGACGCAGAGGAACATGCTGAACATTTACGTGTGGTTTTGAGCATCTTGAGAAAGGAACAGCTGTATGCTAAGCTTTCTAAATGCGAATTTTGGCTTAAGGAAGTAACCTTCCTTGGGCATGTGATATCATCCGACGGAGTACAGGTGGACCCGAAGAAAGTCAAAGCAATCTTGGAGTGGGAAGCCCCTAAAAACGTGAAAGAAGTCTGAAGCTTCTTAGGACTTGCTGGATATTATCGCCGCTTTGTAGAGGGATTTTCCAAAATTTCTCGTCCGCTCACTCAGCTGTTACAGAAAACTCAAAGGTTCACGTGGAATGAGAAATGTCAGGCTGGTTTTGACGAACTTAAGAGGAGACTGACGACAACACCTATATTAGCACTGCCAGAGGGAACTGATGGATTCATGGTATACAGCGATGCTTCAAATCAGGGTTTGGGTTGTGTGTTGATGCAGAAGGATAAAGTGATTGCTTATGCTTCTCGGCAATTGAAACCGCACGGGTTAATTATCCGACTCATGATCCGGAGCTAGCTTGTGGTCTTTGCCTTGAAAATCGACATTATTTGTACGGCATTCATTGTCGATCTTTACAGATCATAAGAGCCTCAAATACATTTTCAATGTAAAGAATTAAACATGAGGCAGAGAAGGTGGTCGGAATTGATCAAGGATTACGACTTGGAGATTCTCTATCATCCGGGAAAGCAAATGTAGTAGCCGATGCTTTGAGCCGAAAACCCGCTTCTCTTGAGTGTTGGAAGCACTTACATCCCAAACCAAGATTCAACGGAACCGATCCGCGAGGATTGAAGTATGGGCACCAGAATCCAAGGACAACTTTATGTGATGGAACCGACTTCATCACTAGTCGAGGATCAAGTCTAAGCGGTTGGACGATTCTCGATCCTTCGATTATGTGATGAAGTAAAGAAAGGAAAAGCCCAGGATTCGTGATACAAGATGATGGAGTTCGAGATTTGAGTCGACTTTGCGTTCCCGAGGATGATGATTTGAGACGGACTATTACGAGAGAAGCTCATAGCGCGCCCTATTCTATTCACCCAGGCGTGATAAAATGTATAAGGATCTAAAACAAAATTTACGGTGGGGAATATGAAGAAGGACGTAGCAGAGCACGTTTGAAGTGCTTGACTTGTCGGCAAGTTAAGATTGAACATCAGGCGACACGCGGAATGTTAAGGCCGCTTCCGATCCCCGAATGGAAGTGGGAGGACATTTCGATGGATTTCATCACCAAGTATGCCAAGGACTAGAACGGGAATGAACATGATTTGGGTTATAGTTGATCGACTAACCAAGTAGGCTCATTTCCTAGTGATCAAATATACATGGGGAACCGAGAGATTTGCGCGAGTATTTATTGCAGAGATAGTCAGATAGCATGGGACGCCGAAGACCATTATTTCGGATCGAGATGGCCGTTTCGTGTCGCATTTGGAAAGCAGTTCACAGGGCTTTGGGGACTGAGCTCAACTTTAGCACAGCTTATCATCCCCAAATGGACGGTCAGTCCGAAAGGACTATTCAGACAGTAGAGGACATGCTTAGAGCTTGTGCATTAGATTGGTCGACTGATTGGGAAGTTCACTCCCTTGATCGAGTTCACCTATAATAACAGTTGGCATGCTTCTATTAAGATGGCACCATTTGAAGCTTTGTACGGGAGAAGATGCCGATCACCCCTATGTTGGGATGATTCTTCGGATTTGATCGGGACGGAACCAGAATTAATTATTCAAACTCAAGAGAAGATAGCTTTGATTCGAGAGAGACTGTTGACTGCCCAGAGTCGACAGAAGTCTTATGCCGATGTACATCGTCGTCCTCTAGAGTTCGACGCTGGGGACCACGTACTATTGAAGGTGTCTCCTACACGAGGGATTTTCCGTTTTGGGAGAAGAGGCAAGCTTAGTCCGAGATATATCGGACCATTCGAGATCCTCGAGAGAGTTGGGGATTTAGCATACCGGTTGGCCTTACCGCCATACGCTGAGTCATGTTCACAATGTGTTTCACGTATCCTAACTGCGGAAGTATGTACCGGACCCCAGTCACGTCATTGATTTCGATGAGATCGAGATAGCTAATGATGGCACCTTCGAAGAGAGACCAATCAAGATACTTGAGAGCCGGATCAAACAATTGAGGAATAAACCAATACACTTGGTTAAAGTACAATGGTCACGACATGGAGTCGAAGAGGCCACTTGGGAAACGGAGGACGGTATGAAGGCTAAATATCCGGAGTTGTTTTCATCCTAAGTTTCGGGACGAAACTTCTTTTTAGGGAGGAAGGATGTAATACCGAGATTTCGTTATGTAATCGAACTTGTGATATTGTAATGATTGTACTTTTGTCTCGAGTACTATTCTCCGTATTTCATAATCCATTGTTGTCGAGCGTATAATTTCGTATATGTGATTTAAAGGTTGAAATTACATGCATGTAGCGCACGCTACAGCCGCGTAGCGACGCTAACAGGATTCATAGCGCACGCTACAGGGATCATTAGCGCACGCTATGCGTGGTCGATTGATTGAGACGTGAGGTAGGTGAGATCTCGCCGGGACCCCTGCCGGATCGTGTCGGATGTACCGACGGCTTTCCTGAAAAGGCCGAGTCAACGCCTTAGCGCACGCTACAGGTATATTAGTAGCGCACGATAAGTGCCGAGTACAGTTTAGACTGTGAGCCGTTAGCGCACGCTACGAACATGGACTCGCGCGCGCAAATAGCCAATTATTATAAATAGACAAAGATCCTATTCGTGATTTCAGTTCTTTCTCCTCCCATAGCCCGAACTCTTACACCTAGAACATAACTCCCTTAGTCCTAAACACTTCGAATCAACCTCCTAGTTCGAGATTGAAGATCGTATATCATTGGAGATTGGTGTTCAAGCCTTCGGTGTTGGATTGCTTCATTTTTCTCCGTGTTCATCGCTAATTTGAGGTAGGTGATTCTTCACCAAGGATTAGTAATGTTCCTAAGGAAGTTTAAATCATGTTTGGATAGCAAGTATTTCGTTATAATTGGTCATCACATGTTAGAAGGATACTTTTGACGTATCGGCACTATATATCGAATGAACCGTTGAACCATCTTATTATAAGGACCCCTAAGCATGTTCAAATCGAGTTATGATCAATAATCGGATATTTACCCAGTTGATACGTTGTACACGTTGGAATCATGTGTTTTGGAACGTAAGACGATCGGAACTTAGATTATTTCTTGAAGATCGTAGATGGATTATGATATTGAGATGACTATCCGTATATTTGTATTTCATAATCATAAAACTTCCACAAACCTTAGTAGCATGATATGCCCGAGGATAACTTGTATCATCACGGTAGAATTCATGAGTTCTTCACCATTCAACACATTTTCGGTTTGCGATTACGCCATGCAAGATTAGCGCACGCTAACATGTGTGAGTTAACGTGCGCTATCGAGGTTCGGTTAACGCCGAAGCGTCGTAGCGTACGTTATGAGACGGCCAGTCGATCGCCGATCCGTGGCTAGCGACGCTAGTCTTATACGATAGCGTACGCTAACAGTCCGGATTAGCGCACGTTACGTAAAGTACGTAGCGCGCGCTAAGCAATCCAGACATCTTGTTTATTTTGAGCTTTTCGGCCGTAGGCCGAATTGTTAGGCCATTGTTCGACTTGAGATGATTTGTATATCATTCCTTTTGTTAAGGTTCGAGCTTGCTACGTTGATCGAAGGAGGCGACCTTCGAGTGGGTTGAGATCATTGAAGTATATCGTTCTTGCCATCTTCGAGGCAAGTATCGTGATATGTTAATATTGGTATTTTTGGAGCATGCGTATGGTTATTCATGATGTTGAACATGATATTTATTCCGTTGATTTGCCATGGTATTCGTTATATAGTGTTTATATGTTCATGTTGATGAACATAATGATTTGGCATATGTGTATGCATGAGTTGTGTTTGTATACGTTGTACGATCTATGCTGAGGCCGGATCGGATGTCCACCTCGTGTTGGTCCGACGGGATCATCTTGGGATCTAAGTGAGGCGCTGGATCATTGGACGGGTTATTTCCACCTCGTGTTGGTCCGACGGGATCATCTTGGGATCTATCTTGAGGGCTGGATCATTGGAATACCCATGCTTGTGTAATGGAATCTTGTAGATTCGCATTGTCGGATTCCGTAGCGGAAGTCCGTGTGGTGTATCTTGTCATGTATTGTTGATGCATATTCGAATTGTTTAATATGATACTTGTACTAGCATCGTTTTGCTAACCCCTTCGGGGTGGACATTTGTTTTGATGTTCGGGTAGCCGAGGAGCGGGAAAGCATGACCACGCGACGCACGAAGGGGTTCATGATGTTTGTGGTTATTGGTGATTTGTTTTCTTGGTTTGATTTCTGTACTCGAGTACGCGTGTCTTATTGATATTAATTCGATATGGTTGTATTAATTACTCGTTGAACCAGTTGTACGTTTTCACAAACTTGAATTTCCGTAGTGTTGATGTCTTAGATTTACTTTCCTTTTTAATTAGCCTTGTAAATCCTTACTTAAAGGGTTTACGGCGCTGTAATTATTCCGAATATCTCGGGGTGTTACATAATTCACAACATAAAAACCATTCTCATATGATCCTAAAGATATATATATATATATCTTATATACTAAAAGCTTAAGTTGTCTTATAAATGCAAAGTGCTCACAATAAATGTTTCATGAATTGAAAGTGAAATGTGAAAGCTTCATGTGTTAGTACATTGATTTAATAGTCATGCATAAGGGTAAGTACATAGGAATCGTGCACAAAAGTCTCAAAGAATACAAACCAAAAATGCCATGAATGCATAAATTAAACACACCAATTAGTGGTTAGTCTTTTTACCTTCCCGTCCATGAGTTACAAATATTTTATCAACTATATAATGTGTCAAAAATCACACACAACAAACCACAACTTCCTCCACACCGCGTGCACATTGGGCTACAACTTATTATGGTGGTAAAGTAAGCATCATATCGTCTTACTTATTTAGCATATTGATTTATATTATTTTATGTAAATTTCACGTGTGTTTTTTTTGTGTAACAATGTAGGACATAAAGATGGTAGCTTAGGAGATTTGGTAGTAACATCATCTTTTCTAATGGTTTAAGAGATCCTACACATCGTTGTCTTATCAATTAACTGGAACATGCACGAACATTTTTACTTTGATCGAAAATGCAATATATTGATTAACTGTATTTAAGTTACTAACGATCAACTATATCTATTTTTTTGTAGCGCATCAAGAAGCATTAAAGAAAGAGATCGAGAAGTCACAAAAATTATGTCAAGAACAAAACATGCAAAAAGGCCAATGAACAACAACGACAAAGACAACAACAATAAAAACAACAACAACAACAACAACAAGATCAACGCCGCGGCCACCGGTGGGATGAATACTTAGCATTCGTATTAATAGTACGTTACAAATTAAACATGCAATATTTTACCTCATGTAATACCGATAAACGGGCTAATACTATTGATTCGTTAGCAAGTAAGTTTATTGAAAATAATGTGACGAGCATTCAATTTTTAGTCAATAATTATTACTACACTTTGTTGGTGCATTTTAATATTTTTGCTCTTAATGTAGTTTTTTGTCTTGCGTTGTGTTAATGTCACTTTTTTAATTAAACGTCTTGGAATATTGTGTGACTTTGATATTTGATATGACTGTGTAAATTATGTCGATGTTACATATTGCAAATGGTAGTATATAATAAAAATATAATAAAAATATCTTCACACTATCATCATAACAATGAGAATCTTCTAAATCGAAGAAGTATATAAAAGAGAAGAAAATTGTATTTCAAATGTTATCCACATATCACGAGGTAAGCATTATTCATTTGAGTTTGAGATCATGTGATTCATGTCGTCATACTGTAAATACTTAGAATGAGTTACTAATGAATGCTCCAAATTCGATATTATAGTTTATGGAAAAATGTTATAATTATGCATTAATTAAAAAATAATTTATGTAAGTTACTCACATTAAAAGATTACATATGAAAAGCCTCATTTAAATATAACATTTTGCAAAAAACCTCTTCACAATAAAGAAAGAGATTGACAAGTCACGAAAATTGTATCAAGAACAAAACATGCAAAATGCCAATGAACAACAACGACAAAGACAACAAGAAGAACAACAACAAGAAGAACAACGCCACGGCCACCAGTGTCAATATAGATGAATACCTGGCATTCATATTAATAGTACGTTACAAATTAAACATGCAATATTTTACTATACGAATTATAATTTATTATACGAATTATAATTTATACTCTTGAATATACTAATCACTTTAATGTTTTATGTTTTTATAGTTTTGTTAAAAAAGAAATTTGTTTTATAGTTCGCTTTTAATAATGTAATTTATTTGAACAACGAAGTCCATCTTTCACAAAAAAATGAGAGTTTCAAACATGAACCGAAAATTAGTCCCGAACATTACGAAAAAAATAATTAGATCCAACCTGAGTGCATCGCATGGGTCCTGACGCAGTCCAAACATGTGTGCATTGCACGTGGATGAATATAAAAGGTCTCCAACATTAATGTCATCGTTTCATATTTAAAATAATTTATGTAACTTATACATATTAAAAAATTACATGTGAATAGACTCTTTTCAATGTAACATCTTGAAAAAAATCTCTTCACATATACTCTTTTAATATCAATAAACTATTTTAAATGTGTGTCATGCTTAGAAATGTGATACCATCACAGCTTAGATATATAATGACGAAAATAAGTTCTGAAGATTACGATATAAAAACTTATATACAGCCCATGTGCAACTCAATAAAGTATTCTAAGTACGTATAAAGCTTAGCAAATGTGTGACACCATGAAAACTTATATATAAAATGACGAAAATAAATGCCGAATATTACGCTATGAAAACTTCTATATAGCCCATGTGCATCGCACGTATTTTAAATCTATGAAAACTTCTATACAAAGACACGTGCATCGCATGACGTATCGTTGACTATCATAAGAAATAGTTATAACTTAGCCCAATGTATTAATATTAGTTAGTTCCAATTAAAAATGATAGAGTCAATACCAAAATAAATAGACAAAAAATATTACTTAAAAAATACATCTTAAAAGATTACATGTCAATAAACTATTTTAAATACGTATCATGCTACAAAATGTATGCTACCATGACAACTTATATATACAATGACAAAAATACGTCCCGAATATAAAATGACGAAAATAAATGACGGATCCATGATCAAAATGACGAAAATTTGTGCTGAACAATAACAATTTAAATATATAATACCACCATATACAGCCCGGGGCATCGCCCGGATCTGAATGACTATATATTAATTTTCAGATATGAAAAAGACATTGGAAAAGAATGCTATGCTTAGACAGGAATTTACTAGCTTGTTTTTTTTAATTAATTAATGATTGCGGCTTCAATTCCTTGTCTCTTTTTCGCTAATTGATTTTTTCTGCTAAAATTAGCGTTTCAACATTCTATGATTTTTATTTTGACTGAAATTAAATTGATATAATGTACTTGCACCGTTTTAGATGTAGAAACTGAGAACTAAATGCAGTGTCATTATCTGATTGAAAAGGATATACTTTCGTGAAAAGTTCAATTTATTTTTAGAAGAAAAAAAAGTAATTATGTTTTAGCTGTGCAAAATAAAGTGACAGAAAAACAAACATGCATGATTGATGGGAATGAAACATCGCACCCAACTCCAGTGCGGGACTATGAATCAAGTTAAAGGGTTCCATTGTTTTTTGAAACGACTGTCGTTTCTAAATTTAAATTTTAATGTATGTTATTTCAACAAAAGAATTGTAATTTTTAATAATAAAACAAACTATTAATCAATCAAAGTATGTAATTGATTTCTTTTAGTTGAGAGTATATAGGTGATGTTGAGGCCGAAAATAATTTGATATGGGTAGTGTGGTTGATACACCCCCTGGTATACACCAGGGGGTGTTTGATGTGAAAGGGTAGGGACAGGGACATAAAAGGGAGGGGTTGGCAGGGGTATGTCGGGGGTGGGGGGGGGCGTGGGGTGGCGTGGGGGGGGGGTGTACAGTAGTGTCAGGACAGAAGAAAAAAAATGGGTAGTGTGGTTGATACACCCCCTGGTATACACCA
The DNA here is from genome assembly GCA_033398695.1 of Orobanche coerulescens. NCBI lineage: Eukaryota > Viridiplantae > Streptophyta > Magnoliopsida > Lamiales > Orobanchaceae > Orobanche > Orobanche coerulescens. Next base: position 101,208,799 of record CM065813.1, on the reverse strand, counting down.
GGGGGTGTTTGATATGAAAGGGTAGGGACAGGGGACATAAAAGGGAGGGTTGGCAGGGGGTATGTCGGGGGTGGGGGGGGCGTGGGGTGGCGTGGGGGGGGGGGTGTACAGTAGTGTCAGGACAGAAGAAAAAAAATGGATTTAACATAAAGGGGGCGTGCTTGGTGGGGCGTGGGGTGCGTGCTTGGTTTGGTGGGGGGGGTGGGGTGAAATTTAATAATCAGCACGCCATCCGTTTTTGCTGAATGTAGCTGCCCCCTTTATGTCAAATCCAAGCACGCCCCCCCACCAAACCAAGCACGCACCCCACGCCCCACCAAGCACGCCCCCTTTATGTCAAATCCATTTTTTTTCTTCTGTCCTGACACTACTGTACACTCCCCCCACGCCACCCCACGCCCCCCCCACCCCCGACATACCCCTGCCAACCCCTCCCTTTTATGTCCCTGTCCCTACCCTTTCACATCAAACACCCCCTGGTGTATACCAGGGGGTGTATCAACCACACTACCCCTTATTTATTCCAGTTCAGTTTTCCCTATTTAATCATCAATTTTGTTTCCTCAAAAAACAAAATCTATTCCAGTTCAGGTTTATCTTTTTTCTTATTTTTTTGTTTATTTTCTATCTCTTCATAAAATGGTATAAATATTTTTTTATTTTATGGTAATATATGCTGATATTTTCTTATTGCAGGAAATTGTTTTGTTTTGACACAAAGATGTCATTTTTTTACGAAAATAACTCAAATTCAGGTGTTGATGACGCTCAATTTTTTTATGGAACTGAAGAAGCTCAAGTTTCCACATGGACATCACCATTTTTTACCGATCAGGTATAATAAATTTTAGATAATAAATATTTATAAGATTTTAATAAAATTAATATTCGTCACATCACCATTTTTTAAATTTAATTGTAGATTTTTGGGTCTCGTGAAGATATGATGAACTGGGTGAAAAACACGGCATACTCTCTTGGTTATGTCGTCGTCACACAATGATCAAACAAATGTAAAAATGGTTTAGTAAAAAAATTGTTTCTTATGTGTGACCGTAGCGGTAAACCTGACGGATTCGGATCAAGTAGAAATACTAGTACCAAAAAGACAGATTGTCCGTTTCAATTGGTAGGAAAATATTCACTGGAACATCATTATTGGACGATAAGAGTGGTATGCGATCAACATAACCACCCCCCTACAGTGCATCTAGAGGGTCATGCATATGCAATGCGGTTATCTGATGATGATTTTCGTTTGGTAGAAGATTTGACGTGGAAGAGTGTCCCACCACGTGAGATTCTATCAACACTAAAGGATCAAGATGAGACTAACTTGTCAACACTCCCGACAATATATGAGGCACAAAAAAAAATTCGCAACGACGAGAAAGTCGGTAAAACTCTAATGCAGGTTCTTATGTCCCTTTTGCATATTAATCGTTATGTTTATCAGACTTATACACACCCAATTACAAACGAGTTGCAAGCTTTGTTTTTTGTTCATCCTACATCTTATGAGATATGGCGTGCATTCCCACACGTGCTGATTATAGATGCCACGTACAAGACGAACATATATAATATGCCTTTTGTTCAAATTGTTGGTGTAACTTCAACCAACAAGACATTTTGCATAGCTTTTGCTTTTTTGAGCGAAGAAAAGGTGGACAACTATAAATGGGCCTTGGAACAGCTAAAGTGGATGCTAAATGAGTGCATGCACCCACGTGTTATAGTCACAGATAGAGAGTTGGCTCTCATGAAAGCGTGTGAAATAGTTTTTCCGCACGCCAATCATTTACTCTGTAGATGCCACATTGGTCAAAATATTTTCAAGAATTGCAGGCCAACTATTAAGTCGCAACGTGATTGGGAACTTTTCCACTCGACGTGGACGTTACTAGAAGATTCTCCAACGTGGATATCATACACGGAAAACTACGAGAAACTTCGAACATTGTTGTCAAAATACCCCCGTAAGTATTTTACATTAATAGTTTTTTAGGGTCCGAGATATTTTTTTTTCTTTACACAATATTTGTTTTTCTTTCTTTTCAGGTGTTTTAAGATACATAAATGCTAATTGGTTGGACAAATATAAAAAACATTTTGTGTCTGCCTCGATTGACCAGTCCTTGAACTTTGGAAATCGCACATCCAACAGAGTTGAGAGCCAACATGCCAAGTTGAAAAAGTACATGTATACTCGAAATTATACTTTGGATAAATTTGTTCGTTGTATTGATAAGATTGCAAAGTCACAACTCACGGCGATCAAAGAAAGTTTTGGGAAAAGTGAAATTTCTCGTTATTATAAGCACAATATATCATGCTTCAATTTACTACGGGGTTTCGTCTCAAATGAAGCTCTCGATTTAATGGTGAAAGAGATTAATCGGTCGAATGATTTTCAACTAGATTCCTCAACTTGTGGTTGTCAACTACGTGAGCTTGTGGGTTACCGTGTGCTTGCAGACATTCATTGTACATTACTTCAGGTCCGTATATACATTTACTCCTGATTGATTTAATAGTTGCTTACATACGAATTTTTTAAATGATGTATTTTTTTTCAAATATTTCTTTTTTAAAATGGTATATTTTTTTCAAATATATGCAGGTCAATGTATTCCCTTGGATTCGATAGATATATTTTGGAGAACGTTAGATCTTTCACCGGCAACATCTTTGCAAAGTGACAATATTTGTTGTGATACTGAATTAAACCATGTTAAAGAACACTTCAACAAGCAGTCTGATGGTGGGAAAAGAAGTGTCTTAAGAAAGTTGGTTGACATATTCAATCCAAGTAAGACTACCATTAAACCGCCCACAGTTAAAAAAAACACCCGCGGGCGACCGAGTTTGAAACAACAACAACAACAACAAAAACAACAACAACAACAACAACAACAACAACAAAATCATGTTCCTCTTAAAAGTAAAGATCCGCGAACACGCAGTCAGCGAGCGAGGTTTCTTGGGATTGATTTGAACGTCGAACCGGCAAGACACAGTTCTTACACGAACTATCAAACAAATTATGATCGCGATTCGATCCCAGATTTAAATGAAGAGCGGGCGAGACATAGTTCATTTGTGGATTTAAATGAAGAGCCGACGAGACATAGTTCATACGTAACCACACTTCCAAACTTGAACGAAGAGCCTCAATCATGCTACATTCATAGACTAATGGATGAAATTCCATTGATATTTCATCCTTACATCACACATATTCAAGATGTTATAGGTGATGGAAACTGCGGATTTCGAGCAATATCTGTTTGTCTTGGGTATGGCGAAGATGAATGGCTCTACGTTCGACGTCAACTGCTAGACGAGTTACTGAGTTCGTACCATGCATATGCTAGAGTTTTCAGTGATGGAATCGATGAACTACATACCTCATTGGAGTTCTTACAATCGCCTGCACCTCCAAAACACTGGATGCTTATGCCTTAAACAGGTATCCTGATTGCCAACATGTTTGGTGTGATCCTTATTTTTTTAACCAAGCAAGGCGCTACCACTTTCTTTCCTCTTTGGAAAGGTCCGGAAGAATTTTTGTACCATCGGATTATTACGATATCAATTGTATATGATAGTCATTATGTGATGGTTCAATTAGAAGGAGATTGTCCGATGCCTATCATTTCGGCTTACTGGATCCGCCACAAAGCCTTGTGTGCAGCTGGATGGGAAACTATGTTCATGTCACGGCTGGAACATTATAGACAACTGAAATCTTGTAATTCCGAAACACCTTTTATAACTATAGAGGATTGTTAAATGGTATTATTTTGGGTTTGTGGTCTCATATTATTATTTTATGTATTCATTTATATTTTTATAACAACACATATAAAAATATATTGTTAAATATATATATTAATATATTTTCATCGAAAATAATAATATCTTTACAAGAACGTTTAAATATATTAAGATAAAATAATATAAAATTGATTAAAAGAAAAAATAATAATAAATAGGGGGAGCGAAGGAGGGGGGGGGGAGGGGGGAGGGGCGGGAGTCAGGAGAAAAAAGGGGGAAGGGGAGAAGGGTGTGTCAGGGAAAGAAAAGAAAAAAAAAAGTGTAAAAAAGGAAGGTGTCACCCTACCAACCTAGGGGTGTATGGATCCTATATAGAGGGTGTATAAACCCACAACCCCATAAATAAGGGGTGAAATTTAAACACGATGTAATTTTTACTGCGTTTTGTTATCCATGGGTGATCAATGGATTGATCAGTCAAGAGAATTATACTGCGTTTTGTAGAATCGGTACAGATGTAATTTTTGGAACTTTGGACCTTGTAAAACCGGGACATAGGTGCTACGTGATTCCATTGGTGCGGTAGTAGCGTAATCTTACCATAGTGATCTTTGAATGATTTCTTTGTAAGTGTAAATATGGGGATGGTGACCCCATGCTGGTTGTTTTGGATATTGAGTGGTCGTTCCCACTCCTTGTATGAATTGGTATGTTCGTCAATTTGCGACTCGTTGTTCGTATGCCGAGGGAAATGTTCGCCAGTTGGGTATGTTTATTGAGATCTACGGTGCGTGATTGATTTGACGTTTTGAGAATGTTATTCTTTCATATATACATTTACGTGGTTACGTGTTGATCGTGTTGGAGTTTACCGTGTGAAGGTATTCTCGATTTTCGTTGATCGTTCGTTGGTAATATTGGAGTTTATCACGTTGATGATATTCTCGATTGTGTTTTGACCTCTGGTTGGTCATATTGGAAATTTATCATGTTGATGATAAATTCGGTTGATTTACTAGTTGATCATTTTGGTGATCATCTGAGCGTTCGGATTTTGTGTTGGTGTTTCGGAATTCGTGTCGTTGTTTTGGGCGGTTGTTTCGCAGATGTATTGTGTATAATTCTTCTTATCGGAATTGGGACTTGATTATGTAAACAGGCAGACAGGATTTGATTCGGGCAGATTGTTTCATCCGAAGATGATATATTTTGTTGAGACTCAGGGAATTGTGATCGTAAGCGTATTGAGATTGTACGGTGAGAACGCTGTCTAGTATCTCCGGAGATCGTCGACCTGCGTATTTGTAAGTATGCGGTTTTGGCTATTCAGAATAATGATGATTGATCAGTGTCGTGATGGTTTTGGGATATTTTGGGTTGAACAGTATGGTTGTTCTTTTTATGATGGATTGCAAGTTTCGAGGACGAAACTTATTTTAAGGGGTGTAGAATGTAATATCCGGAATTTCTAATACTGATGTTTAATATTATTTTATCCGAGTTATATTGTACAGCGTGGAATCTGTACAGTAGAGATAAAATAAATAAAGGACTGAGATATCAGTATCGGTATAATTGTCGTATTTGGTCGACAATTACATTTGAGGATATTGTGTATCAGGTTGTCGTACTTTTGATATTGGGTATATCGTATGATGATATTATTGGATTCAGTGTTTATGTTCAGTATGTCTTATGTTCGCTTTTGGTATGTCGAGACGTTGGACAAGAACTGTGGAAAATGGCTAAGTATAGCCTTATTAGCACACGCTAATATTCATGCATAACGCACGCTATCGTGCAGGATTAGCGCACGCTACGTTTATAGGTTAGCGTACGCTAGTGCAGACAGATCGGAAGGAATCTGCGTGTGGACCCGGCTGCTTTCGGCGCACGTTCTGGTAAGTCAACGGTTGTTGTCCTGAAGTATTAGCGCACGCTAAAACATTAGGCTTAGCGCACGCTAACTATGTATCAGTCAACAAGGAATCTTATCCTTGCCAGATGCTGTCGGAATGTGGGGGCGAGTGGTAGGTGAACACTGTAGCAAGTCAACTTCGGATAGCGCACGCTAAGAGTAATGACTTGCGTACGCTAAGCAGGATGTTTTACGTACGTTAATGCATGGGCATTACGTACGTAAGGTAGTTTACGAAGCAAGACAGTAGCCTCTGGGCTTCGATAGCGCACGCTAACAAAGTCAGTTAGCGCACGCTAAGGCTAGCGCACGCTAAACATAATGGTTTAGCGCACGCTAGTGATGTATTCTATTTAAAGGGACAAACGGGTGTCATGAAACATTTCGTCCATTTCTTTCCTTTCACCCGATAGAGACAACCTTGGGAGAACATTTGGAGTTCCTAAACACTGAGGGATGATCCTCTTTAACAAGATTAAAGATGGAAATCATGGAGTGAAGCTTTGTTCTTGAAATCATTGGTGATTCTTGGAAATCAATCCTTTCCTTCAAAAAAGATAATTACTCTTCACTTTGAGATTTCGTTTTGGATTGTATATGATGTTCTTGAGTTGATGATTATCATATAAACAAGTTGATGAGCATGACAACGAGTTGGATTACCGTACTAAGTTAGTGTTGTTATCAATATATGAGTATTGATATGTTTCGTATGGTTTTGGATGGAATTCAAGATATATGTTGATGTAATTCCCTTCTTCAATTCGGATTTTTGATGTTTTGTCGTTGGTTACTTCGTATGGTAACGATTATGGTGATGCTACTGTGATTCTTGAAGTTATATGAATTGTATGTCGAAAAACATGATGAATAAGAATTTTTAGATGTTAGAACACATCGGATTTTATCATTTTATGGATCATGAACGTGAATTTGGATAATTCGTGTTCTTGAAGAGCTATTAAATTATATGTCATGATTGTTATGAAATCCTTAAATCTCGAGATGAGTTGATCATTGTCATGATGGAAGTGTTAGACGATGCTTGAAATGCATGCCACTGCACAGCATTAGCGCACGCTACGTTACTGCCTAGCGCGCGCTAACGGGAGCAACTTAGCGCACGCTACGTTAGGTGATTAACGTGCGCTAAGTAGCGACGATGCGATATTTTTGTGTTTTGATTAGGAATTCGTGATAGTTTGACTTGGTTGGTTCTGACTGTGTTTATTCGAGGTTGTGTTGAACCGTTGTGTTCGATTGGTTAGTTTGTCAGTTGTTGATTGTTATCGGATATGTGTTATTTGATTTCTTCGATAGGTTGAGATTGTTGATCGGTGATTATAACCGGATATTGCGGTCGCGTTCGAGTATGTCCATTGTATTGCTTTTGATCGGGGCTGAGGAGCTCGTAGACAAAGGCAATGTGTTCGACAACAGCTTTGTGGTACCGGTATCGAGGCAAGTTATTACTTGCTCAGTTATAATATTTAATGAATGGTTTCAGTTTCATTTCGTTTATAATGCATATAGCGATGATTATTATTGTTAACTCTGGGTATTCGGATCGCATATCGTTCTTTCGATTCTGGGAGATAAATCATAATGTATATGATTATCTCAGTTATTGGTATGTTCGAGTATCAAAGTTACATTATGGTAAAGACGAGGATATGAGTATCTATAGTTCATTGTTCGTTTGGATCGCCGAGCATTGAGGATAATCGTCGGTGATGATTGGACATCGAGATTTCTCTCGAAGGACTCGGGCAAGTATCTTATATTGATTCAGTTAGAGTTAGCGATTTGATCATGCATATTATCATTCATGTTGTCGAACATGAGGTCGTCTTAATTGATTTGTCATATTGTCGTTCATGTTGCGTTGTTCATGATGATGAACATATTGTTTTGCATATGTGTATGCATATTGTGTTGTTTATGTTGTGTTGATCCGATGGGATCGCGCGATCTATGCTGAGGGCGCTGGATCGGATGTCCACCTCGTGTTGGTCCGATGGGATCATCTTGGGATCTATCTTTGAGTCTTTGGATCATTGGGCCGGGTTTTCCACCTCGTGTTGGTCCGCGGGATCATCTTGGGATCTATCTTGAGAAGCTGGATCGTTGGATTACCCAGTATTGTGTTATTGTTGTGCATATGTATATTGTTGGTTATCCACCTCGTGTTGATCTTGTAGGATCATCTTGGGATCTATGCTGAGGGCGCTGGATCATGGGATTTCCATTGAGTATACATAGTTGTTATTGTTTTTGAGCATATTGACGTTGTCATATGAGTATGCATTTGTAGGTCTTGTGTTAGGACCTTGTCCGCATTGCATTGTTCTGATATCGGATTAGACGGATATGATTATCGTGGCACATCATATCTGGAGGTATGTTCCATATTTTCTTTGGTCTTGTCTTTGGTGGACAATCGGTTATCGTCTTGGGATTTGATGATATTATTCGATGGATCGTATTGGTCATATATGGTAGGTTTCCGTATCGTGAGTTGGTTCTGATAGTTTGAGGATCTTGAGTATTGTTTGAGGTACAATACAGATATTATGTTCGAGTTTATTGGTTAATCGAGTACAGGTTGTGAAATGTGATAATGGTTATTCTGATGAGAATTACTTGAGTAAGTAAAGTTATGGCGGTAAGATTACGTTGGTCGTATTCTTATGTTGTATTCTCATTGGTATGTAATTATTAATGTGATGTGACAGTTATCAGTGTTGGATATTATGGCTGACCCCGTCGTGGGATTTCTTTTAGGTTCTCGGAGTATCGAGCTTGTAGCGGTCGTGAAGAGATGAGCTTCCCGGAGGATACTGGCTAGGACATGTTCTGTACATTGAGCTTCTTGTTTGGTTCTTGTTTTCCGCTGCTAGAGTGTCGTTTTGGTTGGTCTTTTTCCGCTGCGTGAGTATTTTGAGATGCACTTTTGGTATCTGGTAACTGAGGTTACTTTGGAAATCGTTTTCTAAACTTTTTAGTGTCGGCTGTTTGGCCTTGCGTTTTCAAATGAGTTTTTACGACGGTTTTTGATAAATGGATTTTTATAAGTCTTTGTGAATTTTAAAGATAGTACCGTCGTTGGCCTCTCGGGCATTTGTAAATGTTTGTGAAAATTTCTTTTAGCCTTGTGGGTTCCATCGCGGGGTCCACGGCGCTGTAATAATTCCGGTTAAATCTGGGGGTGTTACACCACAGAGCTACAATACATAGAGCAACCACAGGGCTTACGCACCCTTACCAAATTATCACAGTCAAGGGACAAATCACACACAACACATTTACTGGTGCCATTCCAGCTAAGTACGATACCATTTGGACTGCCATTCTAATCAGACGAAATATGCGCCAAAAATCATAGTTCTCCACCAAAACATTTCAAAGTTAACCGTTGTTACGAGACTCACGGCCACCGTACCCCGCAGAGCCCCGTCGGACATCCCTGGGTGGTTAACCCTAGTTCGCGATACGCACACACACGGCAATACGTATCCCTAGAGGCCTCGTCAGGCCGTCCCTAGGTGAACATACACATATCATCCACAATGCCACGAGAAGCCATAATTCGAATACTAGAATATGCTTACAAATGCTAGGTACTTCGCTAGAATGGCCACTTTAGTTGACGTACACTCACAACTAATGTCACACAACCACAAGCAAATACAAATACCAAACAACAACAAGCATCACAACCTCCTCACGAAGGAATAACAACTAATATCACACATATTACGTTCTTACCGAACAAGTACACATAACATTACGAAATCCCCGACAAAGGATTACGGTCTATTAAACTCACTCAAAGTGATCATAGCATCTTTCAACATACAAAACCAGCACATATATTCCGAGAACACATATATTCACGAAGTACACGACTTATCGTTGAAAGACAACATTTATCGAGAACATACCGATCCCTTTTTACGTTCATTAAATATTGGGTTTCGCATAAAATTATTTATCAATAATTACGCCTACGAAACATGAAACATATGGACAAGATACTTGCCTCGGTACCGCGAGCAACAGAACCACGAACGAACACGGTCGGATAGCCCTCGAACTTCCGAAAATGACCAAGAATTCGACAACCTCATGATCGCTACGAAAATAACATCACCACAGATAAATAACGTTAAACGGAATCCGAATCAACCGGAAAAACAACAAGGATCCGAGGGTTCCTTCGAAGAAATCGGAAATCAAGTCCCGGGTGATAAAAATCAATATATGAGTTACATAATCCGAAGATCATGTCCAAGACAACAAGAATACCATAATCAATTCATCCACCACGGATTAAATCGAAGAATCACGAAGAAACCTCCAAAATTACATAATTAGGGTTCTACGGAAGAATTACCTCGATCCGACGAAGAACAAGGATTGGATGATGATATAATTGACAAGGATCTTCCAAACCACCTTGGAAAAGAGTAGAGTAGGCCAAAGACGTCGCTCGCCGACTTCTCCCGTCGCCAGCCGCCACAAAAACGAAGCAAGGGTGAGAAATGATGATTAAACGCTGCTGTCCAGTATTTATACTGGACAGTTATTAGCGTGCGCTAACTAGACAGCATTAGCGCGCGCTAACGAGGTCAACTCTCAGAACTACCGAAAATACAAGGTTAGCGTGCGCTAGACACGCACACGTAGCGCGCGCTAACGAGCCACGGATACAGCCCAGTAGCTCCTGGACAGACCTGCACCTACCCGGTAGCGTGCGCTAGGAAGAAGAAATGGCGTGCGCTAAGAAGTCGATAGTGTGCGCTAGAAACGAACCTTAGCGTGCGCTAACAAAGCCCCAGTCCCAGTCTAGTAGCTCCTGGACTGCCCTTGGACTGCCAGTTAGCGTGCGCTACATATTCGGTAGCGTGCGCTAACCACAACGCCGTAGCGTGCGCTATGCCACAAGTGTAACACCCCCAGATTTAACCAGAAATATTACAGCGTCGTGGGCCCCGGTATGGAACCCACAAGGCTAAATGAAATTTTCGCAAACATTTACAAATGCCCAAGAGGCCAACGACGGTACTATCTGTAAAAATTCACAAAGACTTATAAAAATCCATTTATCAAAAACCGTCGGAAAAACTCATTTGAAATAACAAGGCCAAACGGCCGAAACTCAAAAGTTTAGAAAATGGTTTCCAAAGTAACCTCAGTTACCAGATACCAAAAGAGCGTCTCAAAATACTCACGCAGCGGAAAAAGACCAACCAAAACGATACTCTAGCAGTGGAATACAAGAACCAATCGAGAAACTCAATGCACAGAACATGTCCTAGCCAGTATCCTCTGGGAAGCTCATCTCTTCACGACCGCTACAAGCTCGATACTCCAAGAACCTAAAAATAAATCCCACGACGGGGTCAGCCATAATATCCAACAATGATAACTGTCACATCACATTAATAATTACATACCAATGAGAATACAACATAAGAATACGACCAACGTAATCTTACCGCCATAACTTTACTTACTCAAGAAATTCTCATCAGAATAACCATTATCACATTTCACATCCTGTACTCGATTAACCAATAAACTCGAACATAATATCTGTATTGTACCTCAAACAATACTCAAGATTCTCAAACTATCATCACCAACTCACGATACGGAAATATACTATTTCTGACCAATACGATCCATCGAATAACATCATCAAATCCCAAAACGATAACCGATTGTCCATCAAAGACAAATACCAAAGGAAAATACGGAACATACCTCAAGATATGAAGTGCCACGACAATCATATTAGTCTAATCCGATATCAGAACAATGCAATACGGACACGGTCCTAACACAAGACCTACAAATGCATACTCATATGACCACGTCAATATGATCACAACAATAACAATCATGTATACTCAATGGAAATCCGACGATCCAGCGCCTCGGATAGATCCCTTTGTTGATCCTATCAGATCGGCATAAGGTGGATAACCAACCATACACATATGAACAATAGCACATGATAAAATCAATGATGCGAATTCACAAGATTCCATCAACACAATACTGGTAATCCAACGATCCAGCGCCCTCAGCATAGATCCCCATGATGATCCCGTCGAACCAACGGATGGTGGAAAACCTGTCCAACGATCCAGCGCCCTCAGCATAGATCCCCATGATGATCCCGTCGAACCAACGCATGGTGGACATTCGATCCAGCGCCCTCAGCATAGATCCTCATAATCCCATCGGATTATTTACACAACATAAACAACACAATATGCATACACATATGCAAATGAACATGTTCGTCAACATGAACAACATAACATGCACGACAACATGACAATTTACTAGGACGACTTCATGTTCAACAACATGAAAGAAAATGTACGAGACCAAAATAAATAACATTAAACCATAATCAATATGGAATACTTGCCCCGAGTCCTTCGGGAGCAACCTCGATGTCCAATCATCACCAACGATTATCCTCAATGCTCGGCGATCCAAACGTACAATGAGCTATAGATACTCATATCCTCGTCTTTACCATAATGTAACCTCGATACTCGAGCATACCAATAACTGAGATAAAGCATATACATTATGATTTACCTCCCAGAATCGAAAGAACGATATGTGATCCGAATACCCAGAGTTCACAATAATAATCATCGCTATATGCATTATAAACGAAATGAAACTGAAACCATTCATTAAATATTATAACTGAGCAAGTAATAACTTGCCTCGATACCGATACCACGAAACTGCTGCCGAACACATTGCCTTTGTCTACGAGCTCCTCAGCCCCGATCAAAAGCAATACAATGGACATACTCAAACACGACCGCAATATCCGGTTATAATCACCGATTAATAATCTCAACCTATCGAAGAAATCAAATAACACATATCCGATAACAATCAACAACTGACAAAACTAACCAATCGAACTCAACAGTTCAACACAACCTCGAATAAACACAGTCAGAACCAACCAAGTCAAACCATCACGAATTCATAATCAAAACACAAAATACTGCACTATCTGCCTACTTAGCGCACGTTAAACGCATAACGTAGCGTGCGCTAAGTTGTCCCGTTAGCGTGCGCTAGCCAGTAAGCTTAGCGTGCACTAATGCTGTACAGTGGCATGCATTCCAAACATCGAATCACATCTTGCGACTACGAAACCGAATGAAGGAAGACATAAATCTCCATATCTCTTGAAGATAAACGACCCCATAATTATCACCATGATCATGTCAATGTCCATATATCAATAACAACATCAACAATCAAACCGACTCGATAACAAGGATCGTATCATGCTAAATCTGGAATTCAACCTAGTATCATGATTCATCTCATCTAAATCAACCAATATAATTACCAAGATTCATAAATCCCTCTTAGTTCGGGTTAAATGAATCAACATCCTTACAGTATGAAGAATCTTAACTAACATCCGAAACTCTTATCAAAATTCCATTGAATCTCATATAACATCATCATATGATTATCCAACATGCTCCTTACATGAAATCATCCAAGAAAAACGAACCATTAACAAAGGAATACGAAGAATACCAGGTTTAGACGAACCAAAAAGAAGAACACTAGAACTCCATCCAAAGAATCATGAACAACTTGAAGAACAAGGCTTGAATCCAAGCTCTCAATCTAATGTTGTTAAAGATTATCATTATACAGTGTTTGGGAACCTCAAATATATCCCAACTCTCTCTCTCTCGACTGAAAGAAGAAAAATGACGAAATGCTTCTCAGCACCCTTCTGTCCCATTTTATAATATTCATTATCAGCGTGTGCTAACATCTCATGTTTAGCGTGCGCTACCGTCTTAGTGTGCGCTAAATGACTTTGTTAGCGTGCGCTATCGAAGCCCAGAGGCTACTGCCTCGCTTCGTAAACTAGCTTACGTATGTAATGCCCATGCATTAACCTACGTAAAACATCCTGCTTAGCATACGCAAGTCATTTACCTTAGCGTGCGCTATCCGAAGTTGACTTGCTACAGTACAAACCTACCACTCGTGCCCCCACATGCCGAAAGCATCCGCGATTATCGGGATTCCTTTGACCGATCTGGAATTAGCGTGCGCTAGCCATACGGTTTAGCGTGCGCTAGCCCTACATGACAAACACCCGCTGACCTTATCTGGACACGCGTCGCAAGTGGCCGGGTCCACCCGCCGAAAGCTAAGATTCCATTAATGGCGATCTGATGTTAGCGTGCGCTAACCAACATACGTTAGCGTGCGATAACTGAATATAAAAATCAACCTGGGCCTACCTGTCGGCCACCTTTCGGAACTAACCCAGCAAGTCGTTACGTACGTTAGGGGTCCTCCTTAGCATATGTAACCGAACCTCTTAGCGTACGCTATCAATACTTCGTAGCGTGCGCTACCTGTACCCAGTAGCGTGCGCTAATGAACACTTAGACATTTTCCGCAATTTCTGTCCAACATCTTGACGTACCAAAAACGAACATGAGACACACTGAACACAAACACTGAATCCAATAATATTCTTATACGATATACTCTATATCAAAAGTACGATAACCTGACACACGATATCCTCAAATGTAACTGTCGACCAGATACGACAATTATACCGATACTGACATCTCAGTCCTTTATTTATTTTATCCCTACTGTACAGATTCCACGCTGTACAATATAACTCAGATAAAATAATATCAAACAACAGTAGTAGAAATTCCAGATATTACATTCTACGCCACTTAAAATAAGTTTCGTCCTCGAAACTTGCAATCCATCATAAAACAAACAAACATACCTTTCAACCCGAAATATCCCAAAACCATCACGACAACGATCAATTATCGTCATCACCGAATAACTAAACGAGCATAGTTACAAATACGCAGGTCGACGATCTACTGAGATACTAGCAAGCGATCTCACTGTACAGTCTCAATACGCTTACGATCACAATTCCCTGAGTCCCAACAAAATATATCATCTTCGGATGAAACAATCTGCCCGAATCAAATCCTGTCTGCCTGATTCCATAATCAAGTCCCAATTCCGATAAGACGAATAATACACAATACATCTGCAAAATAACTGCCCAAAACAACGACACGAATCCCGAAACATCAACACACAATCCGAACGCTCAGATGATCACCAACAATGATCAACAATCAACCGAATTTATCATCGACATGATAAATTCCAATATGACCAACCGGAGGTCAAAACACCATCGAGAATATCATCAACGTGATAAACTCCAATATTACCAACAAATGATCAACGAAAATCGAGAATACCTTCACACGGTAAACTCCAACACGATCAATCACAGAACCACAGAAACAGATATACGAAGGAATAACATTCTCAAAACGACAAATCAATCACGTACAGTAGATCTCAATAAACATACCCAACTGGCGAACATTTCCCTCGACATACGAACAACGAATCGCAAACCGACGAACATACCAATTCATACAAGGAGTGGGAACGACCACTCAATATCCAAAACAACCAGCATGGGGTCACCATCCCAAAATTTACACTTACAAAGAAATCATTCAAAGATCACTATGGTAAGATTGCGCTACTACCGCACCAATGGACTCACATAGCACATATGTCCCAGTTTTACAAAGTCCAAAGTTCCAAAATTACATCCTGCACATGAATCTACAACACGCAGTATATTTCTCTTATCTGATCAATCAACCGATCGTCCTTGCATAACCAATCTACCATACTAAACTTCGAATCTCTTTTCCTTGTACCATCGATATGATATGCCCGATGCACTAAATGCGTATGTACATCAATCACATTTTCAAAACCAGTTTGAAATCATATATTCTTGTCACGAAGACAATTTTCGAAAGTTCTTTCAAGAGTTTGAAAACTCAAAACATAAATTTTCGTAAGACCACGAAATCAATTTTAAAAATTAAATCGGCTCGCTGGTGCCAAGTTCTCGATAAAAATTCTTTTCGAATACACACGATTAAATAAAATGGAATTTATGCAAATGCTTGTCCATATCCATACTTCTGTATACCACTTCGGCTTGTCACCAATATCCATTGATATTCCATCGGAAAATCACACGATAGAGTTCTAAAATCTCAAATATATAGACTCTGATTAAAACTCCTCTCCACATACTACTCGCGACGTCAATCCTTAATCCATCCTGGATCACCTCAAATATGATATGACAAAACATTGAAACAAATCAACAAATCAAACAAAACGAAAGACTTCCCGAGAAGTTCCATTTGAACAAGTAAACCAAAAACCTCAAAAAGTAGGAACAAAATAGATAAACGATTGATAAAGAGTTTTACAAATCTCGGGAGTTTTAGAAAACATAAAAGCTTTCTTTTGAACATTAGGGTCTCAGCCCGTATCTTGTTCCGCATTACAAGAAGTTTAAAAAGTAGAAAACTCTTTTCGGACTCCAAGTCCTGAGTTACAAAACTATTTCAAAATCGATGGGGTCTCGGCCCAAAAATCATTTTCTGTAAAACATCCGTAAAACATTCATTTTGAAAGGTATCATTTTCAAATGATCAAAAGTAGTTCATATATCTCAAAATGAATTAACATGCTACATGTTCTTCTCAACCATGCACAATATTTCTCCCCAAATGCACAATTCCGTTCCAAAATCTAACCAACATACTGATTTCCAAAATCATAGTTTCTCAAGATCATCAATCCTGTCCCACTCTGACATCTCATACTGTAACGCATGATATCTGCTGAATCTCAAAACATATCAACTTAGAACGGCAATAAATCTCAATGAAATTCAAAAATCCAAATACTTACAGATCATGAAGCCGACGATTCCCCGTGATACTGGCACATGTCTCGACTCTAGAAAATACTCGACATGGATATTTTCAAAACACACATTTGCCAAATCAGTTCGACTCAAGAACACAATACATCTCATTCCAGAGAATCTCGTTAACACCATTTGGAAAAGTTATAACAAGCCCGATGCGATCGGCAAATCCGATAACGCACAAGCCTCAGTGAACAACAAAGACTCACGGCTCTAATATTTGTCAATCGACAACTCGAATGACGCAACAAAAACACGACCCAACTCGACCCAAATGCCTAGGTTTTCTCAACCTAAGCTCTGATACCATATTCTGTAACACCCCTAGATTTAACCGGAAATATTACAGCGCCGTGGGCCCCGATATGGAACCCACAAGGCTAAATGAAATTTTCGCAAACATTTACAAATGCCCAAGAGGCCAACGACGGTACTATCTGTAAAAATTCACAAAGACTTATAAAAATCCATTTATCAAAAACCGTCGGAAAAACTCATTTGAAATAACAAGGCCAAACGGCTGAAACTCAAAAGTTTAGAAAATGGTTTCCAAAGTAACCTCAGTTACCAAATACCAAAAGAGCGTCTCAAAATACTCACGCAGCGGAAAAAGACCAACCAAAACGATACTCTAGCAGCGGAATACAAGAACCAATCGAGAAACTCAATGCATAGAACATGTCCTAGCCAGTATCCTCCGGGAAGCTCATCTCTTCACGACCGCTACAAGCTCGATACTCCAAGAACCTAAAAATAAATCCCACGACGGGGTCAGCCATAATATCCAACAATGATAACCGTCACATCACATTAATAATTACATACCAATGAGAATACAACATAAGAATACGACCAACGTAATCTTACCGCCATAACTTTACTTACTCAAGAAATTCTCATCAGAATAACCATTATCACATTTCACATCCTGTACTCGATTAACCAATAAACTCAAACATAATATCTGTATTGTACCTCAAACAATACTCAAGATTCTCAAACTATCATCACCAACTCACGATACGGAAATATACTATTTCTGACCAATACGATCCATCGAATAACATCATCAAATCCCAAAACGATAACCGATTGTCCATCAAAGACAAATACCAAAGGAAAATACGGAACATACCTCAAGATATGAAGTGCCACGACAATCATATTAGTCTAATCCGAGATCAGAACAATGCAATACGGACACGGTCCTAACACAAGACCTACAAATGCATACTCATATGACCACGTCAATATGATCACAACAATAACAATCATGTATACTCAATGGAAATCCGACGATCCAGCGCCCTCAGCATAGATCCCTTTGTTGATCCTATCAGATCAGCATAAGGTGGATAACCAACCATACACATATGAACAATAGCACATGATAAAATCAATGATGCGAATTCACAAGATTCCATCAACACAATACTGGTAATCCAACGATCCAGCGCCCTCAGCATAGATCCCCATGATGATCCCGTCGAACCAACGCATGTTGGAAAACCTGTCCAACGATCCAGCGCCCTCAGCATAGATCCCCATGATGATCCCGTCGAACCAACGCATGGTGGACATTCGATCCAGCGCCCTCAGCATAGATCCTCATAATCCCATCGGATTATTTACACAACATAAACAACACAATATGCATACACATATGCAAATCAACATGTTCATCAACCTGAACAACATAACATGCACGACAACATGACAATTTACTAGGACGACTTCATGTTCAACAACATGAAAGAAAATGTACGAGACCAAAATAAATAACATTAAACCATAATCAATATGGAATACTTGCCCCGAGTCCTTCGGGAGCAACCTCGATGTCCAATCATCACCAACGATTATCCTCAATGCTCGGCGATCCAAACGTACAATGAGCTATAGATACTCATATCCTCGTCTTTACCATAATGTAACCTCGATACTCGAACATACCAATAACTGAGATAAAGCATATACATTATGATTTACCTCCCAGAATCGAAAGAACGATATGCGATCCGAATACCCAGAGTTCACAATAATAATCATCGCTATATGCATTATAAACGAAATGAAACTGAAACCATTCATTAAATATTATAACTGAGCAAGTAATAACTTGCCTCGATACCGATACCGCGAAACTGCTGCCGAACACATTGCCTTTGTCTACGAGCTCCTCAGCCCCGATCAAAAGCAATACAATGGACATACTCGAACACGACCGCAATATCCGGTTATAATCACCGATCAATAATCTCAACCTATCGAAGAAATCAAATAACACATATCCGATAACAATCGACAAAACTAACCAATCGAACTCAACGGTTCAACACAACCTCGAATAAACATAGTCAGAACCAACCAAGTCAAACCATCACGAATTCATAATCAAAACACAAAAATACTGCACTGTCTGCCTACTTAGCGCACGTTAAATGCATAACGTAGCGTGCGCTAAGTTGTCCCGTTAGCGTGCGCTAGCCAGTAAGCTTAGCGTGCACTAATGCTGTACAGTGGCATGCATTCCAAACATCGACTCACATCTTGCGACTACGAAACCGAATGAAGGAAGACATAAATCTCCATATCTCTTGAAGATAAACGACCCCATAATTATCACCATGATCATGTCAATGTCCATATATCAATAACAACATCAACAATCAAACCGACTCGATAACAAGGATCGTATCATGCTAAATCTGGAATTCAACCTAGTATCATGATTCATCTCATCTAAATCAACCAATATAATTACCAAGATTCAGAAATCCCTCTTAGTTCGGGTTAAATGAATCAACATCCTTACAATATGAAGAATCTTAACTAACATCCGAAACTCTTATCAAAATTCCATTGAATCTCATATAACATCATCATATGATTATCCAACATGCTCCTTACATGAAATCATCCAAGAAAAACGAACCATTAACAAAGGAATACGAAGATTACCTGGTTTAGACGAACCAAAAAGAAGAACACTAGAACTCCATCCAAAGAATCATGAACAACTTGAAGAAAAAGGCTTGAATCCAAGCTCTCAATCTAATGTTGTTAAAGATTATCATTATACAGTGTTTGGGAACCTCAAATATATCCCAACTCTCTCTCTCTCGACTGAAAGAAGAAAAATGACGAAATGCTTCTCAGCACCCTTCTGTCCCCTTTTATAATATTCATTATCAGCGTGCGCTAACATCTCATGTTTAGCGTGCGCTACCGTCTTAGCGTGCGCTAAATGACTTTGTTAGCGTGCGCTATCGAAGCCCAGAGGCTACTGCCTCGCTTCGTAAACTAGCTTACGTACGTAATGCCCATGCATTAACCTACGTAAAACATCCTGCTTAGCGTACGCAAGTCATTTACCTTAGCGTGCGCTATCCGAAGTTGACTTGCTACAGTACACACCTACCACTCGTGCCCCCACATGCCGAAAGCATCCGCGATTATCGGGATTCCTTTGACCGATCTGGAATTAACGTGCGCTAGCCATACGGTTTAGCGTCCGCTAGCCCTACATGACAAACACCCGCTGACCTTATCTGTACACGCGTCGCAAGTGGCCGGGTCCACCCGCCGAAAGCTAAGATTCCATTATAGGCGATCTGATGTTAGCGTGCGCTAACCAACATACGTTAGCGTGCGCTAACTGAATATAAAAATCAACCTGGGCCTACCTGTCGGCCACCTTCCGAAACTAACCCAGCAAGTCGTTACGTACGTTAGGGGTCCTCCTTAGCGTACGTAACCGAACCTCTTAGCGTACGCTATCAATACTTCGTAACGTGCGCTACCTGTACCCAGTAGCGTGCGCTAATGAACACTTAGCCATTTTCCGCAATTTCTGTCCAACATCTTGACGTACCAAAAACGAACATGAGACACACTGAACACAAACACTGAATCCAATAATATTCTTATACGATATACTCTATATCAAAAGTACGATAACCTGATACACGATATCCTCAAATGTAACTGTCGACCAGATACGACAATTATACCGATACTGACATCTCAGTCCTTTATTTATTTTATCCCTACTGTATAGATTCCACACTGTACAATATAACTCGGATAAAATAATATCAAACAACAGTAGTAGAAATTCCGGATATTACAACAAGCATTAGCGTGCGCTACACCACAAAAACCCAAAAACTCACAAAGTGATCCAAAACTCCTCCAAACACATGTCCCAACAAGACACAACCAAACATGGCATAAAATTCCAACGATGAGGACAATGAAAATCCGACAAAACCCAGAAAACTCAACGAATCCGGAATAAAGATCTCGGGTATTACATTCTACCCCCCTTAAAAGAAGTTTCGTCCCCGAAACTTAAAATATAAAATGATCAACGCAAAACAGTCTCAAATAACATACGCTATCCGCCGCGGACGACCTGCAACGAATCACATGCAGCACGTGGCTGCTACCATCCACATCGCCATTTTAGAATGATAGCAAAACGCATGGACAAAAATCAGTTTGGTTGAACAACCCAAATAGTACAACAATCAAAACGCAAGTTAATCGCTGAATAAATACGAAATTCCACAACACGAGGATTGGAAGATCAAAAACGAAGTTAACTTCCCGAACTTAAGGAAATTACGAAGTGATCTGAACGCTCAAAAATCGTGATACGAGATCAACGAATATCGGAAAACAAACGATCGAACAACAATGACCGAAACAACAACGGTCGAACAGTCATATACGAATCATAACGAATAACGAAAATCGAATAGCATCCCATAGTTCAAAGATCGACTCGAGATAATATACGATCCGGTAAAAACAACAAGATATGCATTCACATAAGATTCACAGGAGCGGAACCGAATTCGAAAAAAAAAGTCACAACGACAATTGGATTAAACCAAAACAATACCGCAACTTGTTCGAACAACAAAAAGTGAAGAGTAGAACAAGTCCAGAAAATATCGACGAACACAACGAGTCGATAGAGTCAAACAAAACGAAAACGAAAATATGGGTATTACACCATATCACCTTTAAAAGAGGTTTCGTCCCCGAAACCTAAACAACGAGAACGAAGTGCTAGAATAGCAATCTTCCCAGCAATCTTCTCTCAGTCCCTCATCTGATCTCCATGACTATCTGTACTACGGTCACGACCGCATCCTTTGCCCCTCGGCATACCAAGCAGATACTCACTCAATACCACGGCACGACATCGCAAAATAATATACCAAATTGCCAACTCGGCTAGACATATCACATAAGACAACTAATAGCAACTCGATAAGAAGATCCACGAGGTATTCCTTTAAATGATATCATTTGAAAATCCTTGGATTTGCATGTTTATTTGAAATAAAACTTTGAAAGTGGTTATGGTACCTCGGGCTTTTTGTCAAAAATTTTAAACAACGGACTTTAACTGTCTCATTTGAAATTATTTGCAAAACAATATTTCCTTACAACCGGCACTATCAAAATCACTATGCCACCACACATCATCATTTCGGAGTGATTCAAGATCACGCACAATAACTGACTCAGTACAGAAAACTTTTCTAAATCCGAGTTTGAAGTTTAAATCGAGTAAGATTCTTTATCTTTCACAATATATTTTTGAGAATAAATAAAAAAAAATTGTATTGGTTTTTGAAAATAGAAATTTTTATGGTGTGAAAGATTTCTGAAATCATGTACTCGAATTATTTGAAAATACAATAATACGTCAAAAATCATTTCTGAAAATCTTCTCAACACTACACAATAATCAACGACGGTAACATTTTACAAAACGTTCAAAGATACTTTAAAACGACTCTTTCAATACCGTCGGGGTTCCTTTAGGGAAATTCAAGGCCGGCTCGCCAATTTTATACGATTTTAAAAATCCACACGAAGCCGCCGATTAAGCGAACCGTCAAAACTTTATGAAATTTAATTTTCCACAACTTGCTCAAGTTTATAAAATTTTCAGAAAAGCGTTTTTCGAATACACACACAACATACATAATTTACCATTTTATCAAAATACGATCCATTACCATCAAATCCAATCACACGTCAACATCATCTGTCCACATTATTACAGTATCACACAAGCAATCCGTCAAAAGATAATTAATATCTAAAACTGAAATCCTACCTCTCAATAATGAGGACTCCCGCAACAAGTGCATTCAGGACGACTTAACGATCACACCACCAACTTAGTCATAATTTTGAGCATTATTGACCAAACAATAATGCCAACATCCACCTCCGAACCGACGATCATGAAATCAAAAAGTCGAAAGCAAAAGCCACGTTTCGAGTAAATTTTTGGTAGACCTCATTTGGGTTCTTAAAATTAAGTTTTGAAAACTTACAATGCAAGAGGAAAGATATCGCATTGACAAACTTTCCTTGCGGGATCACATCAAGCCATTACTTCAATAAAACAATTCACACAATATATACACACATTTATACACCGGTATCACTTTTCATTCTAGCACAATACGAGAATCAAACAAGTATGGAGTACGTATTCACGAGGTACATTTAAACTGCACATAATAACATATAATCACGCAAGCTCGTATAACACGAGACGCAACAAAGTAGGGAGACTTACATCCACAGATCGCACGAAGATGATGGCTGCACCTCGATACTAATCACGACTGGCACCTCAGACGACGCGTCGCGACACGACTCAGTCAGACAAAATCTGACAAGACAAGACAAGGCCCGACAACACACAACTCGACCCGACAGCCTAGGTTTCCGCAACCTAAGCTCTGATACCATATTCTGTAACACCCCCAAACCGTTCGGGAATATTACAGCGCCGCAGACCCTCTCCGTGAGGATCTACCAGGCTAAATATAGAAAACGCGACAACACAATATATGCCGACATGGCTAAATAACGAATCATTAGACCGATTTGGTCTTTTACCACAACATACACATCAACCATAAATTTCTCTTTCTGGCAGCTCATACCCACGCAGGGGTTAACATAAATCAACGTTCATACCCACGCAGGGGTTAACATAAATCAACGTTCCCACATAGGGGAAAATAAACACAATGGAAGGACAAAACAAGATATCACCAAATACCCAACACCGGTCTTCATGTGATTAGTATCGCCATATTCCATCATCCTTCGTAACGATCCTGTGAATTGCTCCCCGGCAACCTGCAAGTACCTGGACGCAAAACAGACATCCACCCCCCGAATACTTGGGGGTTAGCAAAACTCCACTGTTTTGCTAGTGCAAGTATAAATACAAAGACGAGCCATACATATCATACTCCAAGAACATAGAAATCGTGAATATACTTCCCGAGATAATTTGCTTGATCAAACAGTTTGAATTATGAAAGATAGGAATAAAACCATTTTACATCGTACAAAACATTATACGATCTCGGGAGTTTTGAAATCATTTGGGGTTTAAGAATTTTCAAGCCTTTCGAAACACTTAGGGACACAGCCCAAAATCATTTATTTCAAAATACGTTTCCGATAACAAAATACGGAGTCTACGACCCAATCATAACATTCCATCCACAAGCATGGGGGTCCGTGAATCAGCTTATTTACATCACATACTCACAAAAATAACTCGACATAAACTACACCGTGTCAAACATTACCATGACAACAGTCTCACAGAAGGACAACAGAGAGCATAACTTTGCAACTTGACCATACGGCCAAACTCAACACACCACAGAGCTACAATACATAGAGCAACCACAGGGCTCATGCACCCTTACCAAATTATCACAATCAAGGGACAAATCACACACAACACATTTACTGGTGCCATTCCAGCTAAGTACGATACCATTTGGACTGCCATTCTAATCAGATGAAATATGTGCCAAAAATCATAGTTCTCCACCAAAACATTTCAAAGTTAACCGCTGGTACGAGACTCACGGCCACCGTACCCCGCAGAGCCCCGTCGGACATCCCTGGGTGGTTAACCCTAGTTCGCGATACGCACACACACGGCAATACGTATCCCTAGAGGCCTCGTCAGACCGTCCCTAGGTGAACATACACATATCATCCACAACGCCACGAGAAGCCATAATTCGAATACTAGAATATGCATACAAATACTAGGTACTTCGCTAGAATGGACACTTTAGTTGATGTACACTCACAACTAATGTCACACAACCACAAGCAAATACAAATACCAAACAACAACAAGAATCACGACCTCCTCACGAAGGAATAACAACTCATATCACACACATTACGTTCTTACCGAACAAGTACACATAACATTACGAAATCTCCGGCAAAGGATTACGGTCTATTAAACTCACTCAAAGTGATCATAGCATCTTTCAACATACAAAACCAGCACATATATTCCGAGAACACATATATTCACGAAGTACACGAATTATCGTTGAAAGACAACATTTATCGAGAACATACCGATCCCTTTTTACGTTCATTAAATATTTGGTTTCGCATAAAATCATTTATCAATAATTACGCCTACGAAACATGAAACGTATGGACAAGATACTTGCCTCGGTACCGCCAGCAACGGAACCACGAACGAACACGGTCAGATAGCCCTTGAACTTCCGAAAATGACCAAGAATTCGACAACCTCATGATCGCTACGAAAATAACATTACCACGGATAAATAACGTTAAACGGAATCCGAATCAACCGGAAAAACAACAAGGATCCGAGGGTTCCTTCGAAGAAATCAGAAATCAAGTCCCGGGTGATAAAAATCGATATATGAGTTACAAAATCCGAAGATCATGTCCATGACAACAAGAATACCATAATCAATTCATCCACCACGGATTAAATCGAAGAATCATGAAGAAACCCCCATAATTACATAACTAGGGTTCTACGGAAGAATTACCTCGATCCGACGAAGAACAAGGATTGGATGATGATATAATTGACAAGGATCTTCCAAACCACCTTGGAAAAGAGTAGAGTAGGCCAAAGACGTCGTTCCCCGACTTCTCCCGTCGCCAGCCGCCACAAAAACGAAGCAAGGGTGAGAAATGATGATTAAACGCTGTTGTCCATTATTTATACTGGACAGTTATTAGCGTGCGCTAACTAGACAGCATTAGCGCGCGCTAACGAGGTCAACTCTCAGAACTACCGCAAATACAAGGTTAGCGTGCGCTAGACACGCACACATAGCGCGTGCTAACGAGCCACGGATATGTAACACTCCCAGGATATCCGAGGTATATTACAGCGCCGTGAATCCCTATATGGGACCCACCATGCTGAACAAGCATCATACTTATTGACTCACAGAAACAACAGAAAAATACCTCGTCATAAAGACGCCCAACAAAATAATCCACCCGGTTCAACCGGTCAAACATAACACCATAATCCGTCACAAACATAATAAACAACAATACAATCCCGACGAGTAAAAATTCTTAAGTACTCGAGTACTTCTATCAGTTTAAAGACCACAAAAGGTAAAAAGGTAGAAAGCAATAAGACACCACTCGTGCACAATCATCACACACGGCCATCATCCGCATACTGGTCCAGCACCCGCTCGTCTCGATGAACCTGACCTGAAATTCATAAAACGAATTTCCCCAATACGGGTCCCCAGAGGGGTTAGCAATTACGCTAGTACAAGTAACCAAATGAACGACTTACATCTTACACATATAGTAATGCATGCAATCAAGAAAACATAGTTCCAAAACACTCATTTCTGGAAATGCCATAATCAAATCACATTTGTAAAACGCACCACAATTAATCGTCGATCCACGTCTCTGTGGACCCCTACCGAGACCCCGTCGGATCTAACCCGTAGTGGTTAAAAGAAAGCTCGTCGATCCACGTCTCTGTGGACCCCTACCGAGACCCCGTCGGATCTAACCCGTAGTGAGCATACACACACACACCATTTCGCACACAATACTATTATGTCAAGAATGTAAGGTCATAAGGGTACTTGCCTCGGTTAA
Organism: Orobanche coerulescens; assembly: GCA_033398695.1. Classification (NCBI taxonomy): domain Eukaryota; kingdom Viridiplantae; phylum Streptophyta; class Magnoliopsida; order Lamiales; family Orobanchaceae; genus Orobanche; species Orobanche coerulescens. The sequence goes on along the minus strand of CM065813.1, from coordinate 101,182,220 downwards.
TAGACGGTGATACGAACGGAAAGGAAGAATCGAACACGACCACGAGGAACCGGTGGAAATGAACCTAACGATTCGAATAACACAATCACAACCAACTCTAGACGAATACAGAAATGGAATACACCCGAAAACCCGCCTACGATTCATGTATATTCGTACCAAAAATAACAATGAGGGCGGACCACAACCAAACCCTCTCGATTCCGTAAAAACTCACAAAATATCCATGAATCCGTAGGAAAGCTAAAGATACTAACAATATTAATCGTATTCATCATGAATCCACCAACAAAACGGAACGAATCGGAAGAAAATCCCAAAACCCCAAAATTATCCGAAAATAGGGTTCTAAGAGATATTACCTTTGAAGATTCAAGTACTATGATCCGTAGAACACGCGTTAGATTGATTATCCGGGATTCACAACCGAAGGAGAATGATGAAAATCAACCCCCAATTGATGAATGATGAGAAGTTCTCCCCCTCTCTCTCTCTATCTCTCGCGTAAATGGAAGAAGAAGGAAGAAATGAGCTGCTCTCGCTCAAAACAACGCAATTATAGGGTTGACCGCATTGTGTGCCGCTGCTCAGCTGAAGTGTGCCATGGCACAGGCCAAAAAATTTCTCCCAGGGCTCGGCAGTGTGCCGCAGCCCAGCCGACATGTGCCGCGGCACCCGGTACAGTCGGGTTTTGGCCGAAAATGCCACACGAGTGTGCCGCGGCCCGGATGGGTTTGCCGCGGCACTGACTCGGCAGTGTGCCGCGGCCCCATAGGCATGTGCCGCGGCACACAGTGCAGTCCGCTCGGCCAAAACTGGAAAAATATGTGTGCCGCGGCGCACACTCCTTGTGCCGCGGCCCACACCCTCTTTGGGTCCTAAAATGATGAAAAATGATCCGGGAAGAGAATAAAAGCAATAGGAATCAATATTTGGGAACAATAACACGAAATGGATCCAAAGCAATAGGAATCAATATTTGGCAACCCCGAAATGGCGGTTCCGCACAACAATAACGAGAATCAGATCAGTAGATGACAGAAAAGATACACGAGGGTCACTACAATCGAAAAATACACCGGAAATGAAAATACAAGGGAAAGAAAAATGCGGATATTACAGGATACAGCCCAGTAGCTCCTGGACAGACCTGCATCTACCCGGTAGCGTGCGCTAGGAAGAAGAAATGGCGTGCGCTAAGAAGTCGATAGCGTGCGCTAGAAACGAACCTTAGCGTGCGCTAACAAAGCCCCAGTCCCAGTCCAGTAGCTCCTGGACTGCCCCTGGACTGCCAGTTAGCGTGCGCTAACCACAACGCCGTAGCGTGCACTATGCCACAAGCATTAGCGTGCACTACACCACAAACCCCAAAAACTCATAAAGTGGTCCAAAACGCCTCCAAACACGTCCCAACAAGACACAACCAAACATGGCACAAAATTCCAACGATGAGGACAATGAAAATCCGACAAAACCCAGAAAACTCAACGAATCCGGAATAAAGATCTCGGGTATTACAATATTAGTTCATATAATCGGCGGTTAGCGTAAATAACAATACAACAATAACAACAAAATCAGAGCCTTAATCCCAAAATGCTTTGTGGTCGGCTAACATGAATCAATCTCTGGAAATGTCAAGTCGTCTCCAATAAAACAGTCTTCAAACATAATCAACCACCCGAATTCCCTCCACGTCTTCCTATCCAACGCCATAACTTCTCCAATCCCAAGAAACCTCATATCATTCTCAGTCACTCTTATCCATGTCTGTTTAGGTCTTCGTCTACCCCTCACTGACCAATGCGCTCCCCATTCTTCAAGCCTCCGCACCGGTGCATCAATCGGCCTCCGTCTCACATGTCCGACCATCTTAACCGATTCTCCAACAGCTTATCCTCTATAGGGGCCACTCATACTTCTTTCCTAATCACATCATTTCTAAGTCGATCCTTTCTCGTATGGCCACACATCCATCTTAGCATACGCATTTCCGCCACATTCATCTTATGCACATAACAATACTGTACAACCCTGCAATCAGTGCCATATAAAAGTGCAGCCCTAATTGTTGTTCGGTAAAATTTCCCCTTTAGTCTGTAAGGTACGTCTTGATCGCATAATAACCCCATGTGCTCTTCCATTTGAACCATCCCGCCTTAATCCTATGGGTCACGTCACCGTCTAATTCTCCATCCTTTTGAAGAACAGACCCAAGATAACGAAAAAACTCCGATCCTCGTATAACATTCCCATCAAAAGTGATTGTACCCTCCTCTCTACTTCTATTTCCACTAAAGCTACACTCTAAATATTCAATCTTACTTCTGCTGAGCTTAAAACCACGAGTTTCGAGCGTATTTATCTAGAGTTCCAACTTTCTTTCAACTCCGTCTTTCGTTTCATCAACCAATACTATATCATCTGCAAACATCATGCACCAAGGAATATCGTCTTGAATTGACCTTGTCAAATTCGTCCAAGACTATGGCAAAGAGGAAATGACTAAGATCCGAGCCTTGATGCACCCCAATCATAATAGGAAATTTCTCAGTCCTTCCCACGGTAGTATGTACACTTGTACTAGCTCCTTCATACATGTCTCTAATGATGTTAATATACTTCTTAGACACACCCTTTTTGGATAATTCCCACCAAAGTACCTCTCTGGGTACCTTATCATAAACGTTCTCTAAATCAATAAAAACCATATGCAAGTCTTTCTTATCACGATAGTGTTCCATCATCTGTCTTATAAGAAACATTGCTTCCACAATCGATCTCCCAGGCATAAATCTAAATTGGTCTTCTGACATCTTCACACACTTTCTAAGACGTTGCTCAATAACTCGTTCCCATAATTTCATGGTATGACTCATCAACTTAATCCCCCGATAAGATACAAAGAATATGGAGACTACATTGTTGACTCTTCTAAGTGATAATTCTAGGCAGTGGTGGGTACATAAACTCGTGCCTAAAGTGAGTAGGGCAATAAATCCATTTTATTAATCAATATAAGTAATGAAATCTTATGTACAATTTTTTTAAAGAAAAAATGTATAATTAAACAAATTTAATGATAATCATATCTATGATGTGATTGTGCTATGAAATTTCCTTTTCTTTACCCCCTTTATTTATTTCTATTTAATTAATCAATAACTTTTGCAGTTGGTTCAACTCTTAACTTACATGTATAACTAACACGACCGGTAATATCAACTGAAACATTATGGCTTATGTCATAACTTGTTGGAGATGTCTTCGGTTTGGCCAATGGTTCCTGGACAATCCTTGAATCTGCTATTGAAGGGCATAGCAGTTTTGTGGTGGCTGCACTCTTATTTTTCTATCATTATTCGGGCAGTCTCTAACGAACTGCCCTGGATGCTGACATCTGAAGCAGTTCTTTGGGCCCTTTCCTGCATTCACCGAAGTGATTCTTTGGTAGGTTGGACATAGAGGGCTTTCTTTAGCATGTCCTTTATGTTGTTTCAGATTCTCTCTTCATGGTCGCGTTCTTTTCCCGGTGTTACCTTAGTTCCCTTAGTTCCCATTCTCTCATTTGCGTTTTCTTTTTGCGCCATGTTGCGGTTACGCTCGTGCTGACACATTATTCTCTTATTGCTGGAGCAACACCGCCTCAATGTTCAAAGCCCTACTCAAAGATTGAGCATATGTTAAGACTACCGTGACTTGTTAGAGGGACTGCTATCTCATGGCGTAGACCTTGACAAAACTTGTCGGCGCATTTCTTATCCGTATCTACCAAATTTGGAGCATGTCATGACAACTGATTAAATATTCGATCATACTCGGTAATAGTCATATTCCCTTGTCTTAAATTCTAAAACTCATCATGCTTTTTCAGTCTATAGCATTCGGGAATGTATTTCTCATATTGCTCCTTGAAATATTCCCACATAAATGTAACACCCCCAAGTTATTCAGGGTATATTACAGCATCGTGAGCCCCACCGTGGGACCCACAAGGCTATAAACACGCGGAACCATGAACTTTGACTGATAAGGTCCAAGTATAATCCAATGGAGGACAATAAAATTGGCACTCAAGATAATATCCAATGAGACTGAATACAATACATCAAGAATCAATCCCAAAGCAACACAGGCCAAAACATCAAGAAGTCAGAAAACAGTACTCGAGTACTCATAATCATTTCAAGTACAACATCACTGAATGGATGAAACACAAAGTATAACCAATGACAAGACACAGCATCACACTTGTCCATCATCTTCATGCCGACCCGATACATGCCTATTTGCTTGTCTGGATCCTGAAATACATGAAAGGTATTTCGCCCCAAAAGTGGTTATTCGTCGACTAGCTAGTACAAGTATATCGAATATGAAACACAATACTTCTCGACAATAAAGTAAATGTAATCATCATTCCATCAAGCTCAAGACTAGTATTCCGGAATAACTAAATCTCATAGCATCACATTCAATACATACATGATTAACCGTGGAACCGCACCAAAGGCAACGGAACCATCAAAGGACCCGTTGGTCCGTCCCAGAGTGGTTAACCCAAAATATCCGTGGAACCACACCAAAGGCTACGGAACCCTCAGAGGACCCTTCGGCCCATCCCAGAGAGGATATATACCATCATACAATTCATATACCTTACTTTCAAAGTCGAGAACGTATAATCCTAAACATATACTTGCCTTTGAGACATCACGAATTGGGAGGAAAAGTACACAAGTTCGGTAGGTCCAAGAATGCACTTCTGGTACCTAAACAATTCCTAAGGAATACGATAATTAATAATGTATACTCAAATCACATGGAGAAACTCCCGAAACCCGCCTACGATTCACAAAACTCCAAGAATAATCACTTAGAGATTGGAAATCATCCAAACCCTCTCATATCCGAACAAAGTACAAAAACATCCATATAACCGTAGGGGAAATGTGGGTACAGGGTAGATACATCATAATCTCAAAGAGTTCAAGCTCTGAAATGGATAAATCGGATAAATCTAAAAAAAAACCCAAAAATTCCCCAAACTAGGGTATCAAGGAATTTATCTTGATTTGGAAAGTATAAATGGATTGGATGTTGTATAATCTTTGTTATCTGACCAAAGGTGATGTTAGATGGTGAATAGCCGCCTCCAAATCGCCTCAGAATCACCCCTCTCGTGCTCTCTCATTAGAAATGATGAAATGAAAGTAAAAATGACGAAGATCAGGGGTGTTAGTCCTTAAATACTGCGTTCAAGTAGCGCGCGCTACGCCTCAAAGTTAGCGTGCGCTAACAGGGTTACCCATTAGTCCAGTTGCTACTGACCTGCGATGGTAGCGTGCGCTACCCCATCCTTAGCGTGTGCTACACAACACTGATAGCGTGCGTTAGCTCACGCCTAGCGTGCGCTAACTGCTAGTCCCGAGAACAAAGTCCAGCTTCCGTCTCTACCAAACTCAATGCTTTAGCGCGCGCTACAGGCGATGCTAGCGCGCGCTACTCAACACGAATAGCATGCTCTAATTGGTTGACTTAGAAATATCACTGCAAGGTCCGATCAAAACGAACTTGTTCGGGAAAATACGAAACTCAGGAATCAACAACATCTCAAAAAGTGCTTACAAGAGCGACAAAACGAACAAACGCCACAGTCAAAATTCATGAAAAATACAGGTATTACATTCTCCCCCGCTAAAAATAAGTTTCGTCCCGAAATTTAAGAACAAAAGGTTTGGGGTATTCTAATCTCATCTTCTCTTCTGTCTCCCAAGTCGCTTGCTCGACTCCATATCTCCATCATTGCACTTTAACCAACGTCATGGTTTTGTGCCGAGGCTGTTTCTCATGACATTCTCGGATATTCATGGGTCTCTCTGGAAAGGTAATATCCTCGGATACATCAATCTCACTATAGTCAATAATATGACTTGGATCCGGCACGTACTTTCTCAATTGAGAAACATGAAAAACGTTATAGACATGACTCAAAGCTGGAGGCAAGGACCAATGATAAGCTAAATCTCCAACCCTGTCCAAAATTTCAAACGGTCTGATATACCGCGGACTAAGTTTCCCCCTTTTTGCTAAGCGAAAAACTCATTTGGTCAGCGATACCTTGAGTAGAACATGGTCTCCAAAATCGAATTCCAATGGTAGACGACGAGTATCGGCATAAGATTTGATATGTTGAAGGGCATTCTCAAATTACAAAATGAACTCAACTACAACCGTCTCTACTGTATTCAGACAATACCAAGAATCCCAAAACATCATCATAACTCATAAGTGTGGAATGAACTATCTGTGCCAAATCCTGTCCGTCGGATTGCACCGTCAAATCTCAATCTGGATCAAACCCAATATCACATAATATATTTGTAGATCAACTACCACAAAACAATGATAACAAGTCCTGAAACATCAACGTACAGTCCGAACGCTCATATGATTAATAGCAATGATCAACCAATAAATCTACCGAGAATATCATCGACATGATAAACTCCAACACGATCAACAAAGGATCAACAACGACCGAGAATACCATCAACATGATAAACTCAAAACGATCAAAAATGATGGATATCAAAGAAATAACCCCAACTGTCGGACATACCCCTCGGGCGTATGAACAACCAGTTGCAACACGTCGAACATACCCAACCATAAATGGAGGATGAACGACCAATCCTTATGGCCCACAGATGGATGTCACAGTACGCCCAATCCAGAAATGTGTTCATGCACATGTCCACCCCGTACGGAATCCAGGATATACGTGGGACACGTACCTAATTAGCCTCACAGACTAACGTCTCGTATGCACGGTCCAATGCGGAAACATCCACGCTCGACCATAGGGTGCCTGGCTAAAAATCCTACACAATAATCAATCGGCATGCAGATATGACTCCAGGTATGTCACGATGCAACATGACAACGAAACTCAAAGAATCACATATCCAATAAGGATCAAAAGACTCACTAAAGTGAACAATGACAACTGACAATGAAAAGTCGACACGACCAATCGATAACCGAGCAATAATCCTGGGATTATCATCCCCAATGAAACAATCAACATGAATCCCATCATACGGAACATCAACATACAACATATACAATAATTTACCAGAATAATTATCCTCATAACGGAACAATACTTAAATTACCTCAATGCCGGAGATAATATCCTTTTCCGTGAACAACATCCCTGAACGAATACACCATTATTCGAATAATCTCGAATGAGGTACCACCCATTAATATCAATAAGCCACCATCCCGACACCAATGTCGATACGATAAACTATCTTCGATATCCGATATTCCATATCACAGGCCAAGGCTAATTCACATCTCCATCTTTAATCAACCACAATTAAACCATATACATTATGATTTAATCCAAACTAGTGCTCAATATACAAACCATCATCCCGACAATTTACATTTATATATCATTGCTTTATGAATTATAAATGAAATAAAACCGAAACCATTCATTAAATATTATAAACTGAACAAGTATAACTTGCCTCCATACTGATACAACGAAGCTGTTACCAATTGAATTGCCCTCGTCTACGAGTTCCTCAGCCCTGACCAAAGCAATCTACGAACTCTTCAACCTCAACCGCAACACAACGGTCATAATACACGATCAAACATCACAACTTATTGTAAAAAATAGATCAATAAGCAACAAGTTCGATAACGATCAATATCAATATAACCAATCCACAAACCCATCGGTTCCACAATATCTCGATTAAACACAGTCTGAACAATCCTACTCAAACACTTACGAATCCATGTCCACAAACGAGCCAACATCTGATAATCATATCAACAACCAATTCAAACCATTAATAAGGGTCTAAATGTTATCGATTCCAAATTCAATCTTAAATACGAATTAACAAGGTTCCTCCTTGTAAATTCATAGTTAAAATTTACCTATGATCATCATCAATTCTAACCATCCAATTAGTTCAACATTATAGATAATCGTATTCTAAGGCTGTCAAACAATTCAATCATTCGAATTGAACACTTGTTTAATACGTATGGACTTCCAAACTCAGAGATGAATAATAATCTCATCAAACTCGTAATCATATTCGCATTCCTATACGAATATTATATCAAAACACATAACTTAGCTCTAAACATGAATATTCCATATTCATATCCAAAACACCCACACTTCTTATAAATGTTCATTATCTCATTTAATTCAAGAGTCTCTCAAGAACATGAATTAATCCGAAATCACATCCATAATCGATCAAACGACATAATGCGATGTGTTCTAACATTTAAGCCATCATCTAACTCATAATCTAATGCATATATCATCATAGCATCAGGAATCACAACAATACTACCAAGAACACTATGATTCCCTACCAAGCTCATGACAACATAACATAATCCAACATATAAGTCCTCATGTCATCATCTTCCTTAACGAACTTCCCGTGGAATACCAAGAATCATCATAACGCCTCCATAAACTATTATCATACGAATTAATCATCAACAACAACGTCAAAATCCAAAATAAAGGGAGATATTAACCAACATATTTCTTGAAGATAAACAACACCATTCAAAACCACACGAATCATATCAACATCCGCACCTCAGCAATAATATCAACATAATTCGGTAATCTATCCCATAATCATACTTATCAACTCATATACGTGACGATTATCAACTCAAGAACATCATATACAATCCAAGATGAAATCCCAAGGTGAAGAGTAATTATCTCCTCGAAGAAATGGATTGAATCCCAAGGTTGAATTTATTCTCAATCACTTCCAAGCTCCAGTATTGTTAAGGACGATCAACCCCACAATACTCAAGTGTCTGGATCCTCAAAATATCCTACAAGAACACTCTCTATTGAATGAAAGGAAGAGATGGACGAAATGAAATAATCCCCAACTGCACATATACTGCACATTATTAGTGTGCAATACTGTTACTAGATAGCGTGTGCTACTTGCCATAGCGTGCGCTAATTTACTTTGTTAGCGTGCAATGCCCATGCTAAATACTCTGTTTAGCGTATGCAAGTCTCTGAACTTAGCATGCATTACTCATAGTTGACTTGTTTGTCTGCACCTGCTCCGAAGGTGGGTCCACACGCCGAAAGCAACCGACAAAGCCAAGATTCCCTTTGACCGATTTACAATTAGCGTGCGTTAAGCCCACGCTTAGCGTGCGCTAATCTTTCATGGTAAACATCTGTTGACCTTATCGAAACATGTGTCGAAGGTAGCCGGGTCCACCCGTGGGTTCCCTCTTATATATTCTGCTCTAGCGTGCGCTATCCTTCGCCTTTAGCGTGCACTAAGCCTGCACATTAGCGTGTGTTATGTCCTCATACTGGCGTACGTTACTTCAGGCTACACTTAGCCAATTCCAACTATTCTGTCCGTCGTCTTGACATACTGAACACGTACATATAACATACTCGATCCAATACCATTCTCATATGATATACCCGATATAAAACTTAAAACAACCTGTCGATCAAGTACGACAAGTATACCTCAGATAAAATAACACGAAAAATTTATACTGTAAGTACGCATATTACATATTACCCCCCTTAAAATAAGTTTCGTCCTCGAAACTTGCAATCCTACCACAAACAATATATCTACCCAAAATTCCCAAACTCATCACAAAAGCAATCATTTGTCGCCACAAGAGAATAACCAAAACAGTATACTTACAGGTGCGTGAAGCCAATGATCTCTCGTGATACTAACATACGACTCCCATACAAAGTCTCAATAGAATACCAACACACACCAATATTGCAATTAGCAATTTTGACAATATCTCAAGGAAGAGTCCACGTCCGTGACCACAGCCACGACTCTGTCCCCTGTCAGCATACATTATGAAGGACACACATGTACGTAAGTATAATCCAAATCGCACGTCCTCGAAGTGACCGCTTTCCAAGAATACCAAACTAAAAGCGAAGCGATTAAGAAAACACAAGAGGAGTAAGAGGACTTACAAGTACCGGTCGCACTGTGATGATGGAAAAGTGGTGATACTGTAGGCAAATTATGACTCAATCGACCCAAAAGACCGACAGCATAGGTATCCATAAACCTAAGCTCTGATACCATATTCTGTAACACCCCCAAGTTATTCAGGGTATATTATAACACCGTGAGCCTCGTTGTGGGACCCACAAGGCTATAAACATGTGGAACCATGAACTTTGACCGATAAGGTCCAAGCATAATCCAATGGAGGACAATAAAATTGGCACTCAAGATAATATCCAATGAGACCGAATACAATACATCAAGAATCAATCCCAAAGCAACACATGCCAAAACATCAAGAAGTCAGAAAACAGTACTCGAGCACTCATAATCATTTCAAGTACAACATCACTGAATGGATGAAATACAAAATATAACCAATGACAAGACACAGCATCACACTTGCCCATCATCTTCATGCCGACCCAGTACATGCCTATCCGCTTGTCTGGATCCTGAAATACATGAAAGGTATTTCCCCAAAAAGGGGTTAGCCATCGAATAACTAGTACAACTATATCGAATATGAAACACAATACTTCTTGACAATAAAGTAAATGTAATCATCATTCCATCAAGCTCAAGACTAGTATTCTGGAATAACTAAATCTCATAGCATCACATTCAATACATACATGATTAACCGGGGAACCGAACCAAAGGCAACGGAACCCTCAGAGGACTCGTCGGTCCGTCCTAGAGTGGTTAACCCAAAATATCAGCGGGTCCGCCACAAAGGCTAAAAAACCCTCAGAGGACCCGTCGGCCTGTCCCAGAGTGGATATATACCATCATACAATTCATATATCTTACTTTCAAAGTCGATAACGTACAATCATAAACATACACTTGCCTTTGAGACATCACGAATCGGGAGGAAAAGTACACAAGTTCGGTAGGTCCAAGAATGCACTTCCGGCACCTAAACGATTCGTAAGGAATACGATAATTAATAATGTATACTCAAATCACACGGAGAAACTCCCGAAACCCGCCTACGATTCACAAAACTCCAAGGATAATCACTTGAGGATGGAAATCATCCAAACCCTATCAAATCCGAACAAAGTACAAAAACATCCATATAACCGTAGGGGAAATGTGGGTACGGGGTAGATACATCAGAATCTCGAAGAGTTCAAGCTCCAAAACGGATAAATCAGACAAATCTAAGAAAAACCCCAAATATTCCCCAAACTAGGCTAAAATCATTTTCGCAAATGTTTTAATTACGCCAAAGAGGCGGAGACGGTAATGTTTTAAATACTCAAATATTTTTCAAAACGTTGTTCCCAATTACCGTCAGAAAATACCGTTTGAAAACACAAGGCAAAGACGCCAAAAGGGCGTTTATAAAGTAAACACGAGTTGGAAAAATACTGAAAGCCATTATAAACTTTCACACCAAGCGAATAGAGACACAATTAAATACATTTGCAGTGAAATTATAAAAACCAGAATGAACACTCGAATCCCAATAACCACGACGTAGCCAGTATCATCGGAAAGCTCATCCCTTCATGACCGCTACTAGCTCGATCTCCGAGTACCTAAAAGATAAAGCCCACGACGGGGTCAGCCATAATACTCAATAATGGTAACGATCACATCACATAAACAATTACATATTAATGTAATTACAAGGTAAGAATATTTCCAATGTAATCTTACCGACATAACCTTACCAACCCATCACAATCCATATCAAATCAATCCTTACCATAATCCTCATCTCACGTCCTTAAGTGACGAATGAATTCAAAAATAACCATTTGTACTGTATCCGAAATGATACCAAGATTCTCAAACATAAACATATCTCCAATATGGAATAATCCGGCAAAGTCCAATTCTGTCCCCTGGATCACATAATTGGATCCCAATCCTGATAAAACAGATATCACAAGGCACATCTATAAACCAACTGTCCCGAGACAATGGCAAGTCCCGGATATCAATGTAACACCCCCAATCCGCTCAGGGATATTACACGCCGCAGAACCTTTCCTCAAGGATCTACCAGGCTCGTAACGACATAGAACATCTCAACAATGCCTTTAAGGCTAAAATGACTCAGTAGACCGATTTGGCCTTTCAATAAATACATACAACCCAAACTTATTATATGCCCACGCAGGGATCGAATACAACACACTCCCGTACAACAGGAAAGAATACTGCAGCGGAAAAATAAGCTATAACTAAACCAATAACATCATGCGGATCCTCGTGTGATTAGTATCGTTCATCTTTCATCATCCTTCGTGCCGACCCTGTCTTATGCTCCCAAACCTGAATGCAAAAACAGACATCCACCCCCCGAATACTCGGGGGTTAGCAAAACTCCACTGTTTTGCTAGTGCAAGAACAAAGTGCAAATACAAGCCATACAATTCACATTCCACGAATAACAATAACCAGGAATCCTCAAAGATCCAAACGTAACGAAAAGTACTTTCCGAGGCATGAGTTTGGGTAAAACATTCCAAAACCGAAAGATCACAATTCAAGGGAAACAATTTATAAAATAGTTTGAAATGCCATCGAGAGTTTTAATCGAAAACAATTTAGGATTATCCAATCCTTCTCTTTCAAAATCAACGGGGTCACAGCCCAAAGGTTTTGTTTTCACAAATGAAACCAACAACAATACACAAGGTTAAAACCCACGTCACGCATCCTTGACAGACATAAAATCAACACCAACTCATGACAAAACATACACACGCACTCGTGAAGTTTCACTCGTGAATCCAGGTCAAAGCCATTGGAATTCCCTCCGTGGCCCCGTCGAACCCTCCCGAGGTGAGCAAACACATTCACAAAACATACACACGCACTCGTGAAGTTTCACTCGTGAATCCAGGTCGAAGCCATTGGAATTCCCTCTGTGGCCCCATCGAACCCTCCCGAGGTGAGCAAACACATTCACAAAACATACACACGCACTCGTGAATCCAGGTCGAAACCATTGGAATTCCCTCTGTGGCCCCGTCGAACCCTCCCGAGGTGAGCAAACACATTCACTAAATATACACAACACTCGTGAATCCAGGTCGAAGCCATTGGAATTCCCTCCGTGGCCCCGTCGGACCCTCCCGAGGTGAGCGAAGCAATCATGCACAAATAAAATATCACACCAAAGATATCCAAACAATTCACCCAGAGGCATCAAACACTTAGCAAAACATCACGTCGAACCATAACGCACCGAAAAGAGATAATATACGTACACACGTGTTATCGAGCGCAACATCAACACCAAACATATCCAAAGAATTCACGTAGTCACTTACAACCCACACAATTTACAAAACACACGTGTTTTGAAAGTGAGCCTTTAACGAGGCTAGCCAAATCTTTTGAAACTTATTTCAAACAAACAAACAAACATACCAAGACGATCACCAATCATCATATCCACAAAACAAGAAATGTATGGACAAGGTACTTGCCTCGAAACCACGATCGCAACAAGACGACGGATGAAATACGGTCGAACGTCCCTGAACTCCCGAACACTATCAAGAACGCGATAATACCGCAATTACTACGAGAATAACACCACACGAATCATCAATCACCAACGGAATTCGACATCGGAATCATCGAGCACCTATAATCCTCTGTAAGGAACAATAAAACATGATTACGACGAGAATCAAGGCCGAAAACAACGGAAATCCCAACAAACTATCAAAGGGAACTCATTCGGACATTTAATCGAACATTCAATGTTCGATACTTCCCAAGAACACTCGAATCATCAATCGAGTTGAACAAATCCAAAATATGGATATACAACCCATAGAACACAATTAATAAGATTCAATAACATCAACCAAATCATCGAAATCGGACGAACAACAAAGATTAAAAAGAAATCTCGAAAGTCAACCCTAGGAGATTTCAAGAGATTACCTCGATTCGACGAAGAACACGGATTGGATGATGATATAATCAACAAGAATCTTCCAAAATGCCTTGGAATTGAGTAGAACCGACCAAGAACTCGAACCCTAGCCTCACCCGTCCGACATCCGCAAAGAGAAGAGAAGAAGGGGAGGAAATGAGGTGAGAAACCCGTCTGTCCCCTTATATACACCAGCGATGCACGACCATAACGCACGACCAAGTGCTCGTGTGTTTGGTCGTGCGCTAGGCCACTGCCCAGCCACTGACACCACGCACGAGCAACGCGCATGAGTAGTTGCCCGTGTGTCATGCTCGTGCGTCCCTGGAGCTCACTGCCGAGCGCTGGATAGCGCACGAGCGCCACGCACGACCACGTGCTCGTGTGGCCTGCTCGTGTGATACAATAGGAGGCCAATATCGAGCCTGACACGGCCCCGAAACCCAAACCGGAATATGAATCGAAGATACGGTTACGAAGTACTCGCAAAGGTGAAACCAAGCGCTAAGAGAACACACGATTTCGACCACCCGAATGCTCAAAATTGGACAACGGAAAGTAATTACCCCAAACTTTGGGAAATTACGAAAACGGCCCAGAACGTCCGAAATATACGATACACGATTGAAACACCATGACAAAGCTCGCAACATGAATAATAACATTAAATGAACTTACGAGAAACTCGAAACAACAGTTTCGGACGAGATTCGCAAGAATCGAACTCAAGTGCGGAAAAGCCACTAAAAAGCACGGAACTCAACAAAACGACACCGAAACGAACTCGGATGACAAAAAGTGCAGAATTAATCATTCTCGAAATGACGAAACGGTCATGAGCGAGTCATCAAAACGGACTTTCGCTGAAAAAAGAAATTACCAAAAATCGAAATTACGGGTATTACAAACTATCCTCCTTAAAAGAAGTTTCATCCCGAAACTTAAAACAAGTAGGGATAAGCAATATCCCGCCAGGAAAACTCAACGAGGTACACAAGAAATGCGTAACTTACGCCCATCGGCGAAACGTTACAAGCAACGCAAAGGAATATACGGCGTGAAAACACTGTAATACCCGGTTGTAATTCAGTATTTATCATTCAGTAATTGATACTCAGTAATTTCATTCATTATTGATCATTTTTCACTCAGATTCATTCATGGTATTCATCATTCAGAGTAATTGTATCGTGTATCAATCGTCATTCATCACTAATCTGATTGGAGTTTCGTGCCGTGTTTATCATCATTGTCATTTTCGTTGCGAACTGTGCGTGAGGGGTAGCGCACGCTACGTACTCCTTTTAGCGTACGCTAATTGAGTATAGGTAGCGCACGCTACCACTCAGCTTTAGCGCACGCTAAGGTTACCCTGACTGCAGTCCAGAAGGTACTGGACTGCAGGTGAGTTATAAGTAACGCACGCTACGAATGGTAAGTAGCGCGCGCTAATCGTTGGTTGTAGCGCACGCTATCGAGGTCAGATCAGAGAACAGGCAGTTTCTGGATTCCAGTACTGGGCATCAAATTATTCGTTAGCGTACGCTAACTATGAGTATTAGCGCACGCTAGTAGTATGGCCGTAGCGCACGCTACAAAAAGGTACGTAGCGCGCGCTACCGTGTTCGGACAGTGGGTACTGGACTACCCAAATTACTCGTTAGCGCACGCTACGCACAAGGGCTAGCGCACGCTAACCTGGACTGGCTATAAATTGGACAGTTTAGTCAGATTTCGTCATTTGTCATCTATTTCTCTTTCTCTCGTCGGTTCTAGGCGATTTGGGCGATTTAGAGAGTATTCTTCAAGGTGTAATCATCAATCATCATCTTCAAGTCTTTGAGTTGGATTAATCATCACTTCATCATCTCCAAAACATCGAATCAAAGGTATTAATCTCTTGGATCTAGAATTTCGGATTTTTGGGTTTTCCTTCCGATTTCTTTGTGTAAGCTTGGATTATCATTGGAATATGTTAGATATGGATTATCTACCTTGGATAAATGTATTCCTACAGATTTAATGGTTATTTTCGGAATTGTTTTCAAGAACCCTTGGGGTTGACTTCGGTTAATTGGGGATTTTCCGATTGATGTTGTTGTAATCATGAATTATGGATTCCTATTGGATTATTGATATCATTGAAGTGTTTTGTTAGTTCGAAATACTCAATTTGGTGTGGGTTTCGACATATTTGGGATTGGATATTTCCGAAGTTGTGTGGTTGGTTATGTATTCGTTGGAATGCCCTATGAGTTTGATTATCGTTGTTTCGACCTTTGGGTTAGTCGTGTTTTGTTGCTTGATACGTGTATTGAACGATTGTTGGTAATTATTGTTATTCAAGGTTGTTCGAGCGACCGGTATCTTGGTTAGGACGTTGTTCGTGGACGGACATTCTTCATCGGTATTGTG
Source organism: Orobanche coerulescens (assembly GCA_033398695.1). Lineage (NCBI taxonomy): Eukaryota > Viridiplantae > Streptophyta > Magnoliopsida > Lamiales > Orobanchaceae > Orobanche > Orobanche coerulescens. The sequence continues at coordinate 101,165,801 of CM065813.1, read as the reverse complement.
TAAGTTAAATTTTACTCGGTTAAAAGGATACTCATTCCTTTTGTTGTTGATTGCTCATAATCATAATTCATTCATCATAATATTAATCATTTTGAGACTTGTAATTGTCGAATAATCATTTCATTCACGAGGAACGACGGTTCCAAATCATTTCATTGGGTTATCAATCACGTCACTATTACTTTCATATCGGTGAGTCATCTTGGCCTTGTCTAATTATTATTCATTGATACTCATCATGGTCATTCTCGTTCATGTGACCTTCCGGGTTCATATTGCGTGGCCGGGTGTGGCTGTGTGGAATTTTTAGTCGGGCACACGATGGTCATGTATTGGGTTCACCGATACATCGGACCGTGCACACGGTAACGCTTACCTCCGTGAGACTAATTAGGTACAAGGACGGGTGTGTCCGGTCATTCGTCTTGTACACTTGCACAGGACATTACGGGCGTACTATGATACTCCTCTTCAGCGTAATTCATAATTAAAAATATTTCATAACTTCAGTTAATTCATGATTGTGTAATTTCAACCCTTGAGGATTGTTGTTCTGTGTAACTGACCCCATTGGGGGATTTTGTTTTAAGGTCACGGCAAGGCAAAGGCACGGGAAGAGCATGTTGACGGCGACGAGTCCCAGTGATACTAGTAGGGGGCCCCAGTCATTTCGTTTGTTCAGTCATTTCAGTTATTCCGTCATATGTATTTTCCGCTGCAAAATTCCGTTTGAGATGTTCATTTATTCAGGGTGGTGTATTTTATCTTCATATAAAATATACTAGTATTCGGTATTGTCCGGGTGTGTTGTACTTAAACTCCTCATCGGAGTACTTGGTAATATAATGTGGTTCGGTACTACAATTATATTATTTAATTCATCATTTTATTTGCCTGGTGGGTCCCAGTCGGGGATTCACGGCACTGTAATATCCGCCTAGTTTGGGGTGTTACAGAGTTGGTATCAGAGCGTGGTTTTGAATACTACCCTCCAAGTCATGTCTCATTTGAAATCATCGTCATCGGACTAGTATCATTGGACTTTCGCGTCACGTGTGACCTGTGCAAATGCCGAGCCAATCAGACCAAGAACTGTAAGATTTCTAATGCCATGGTATAATTTCTGGCATTAATCATTCATTCATAATTCATCAGTTAACAATCCTCAATCATCATTGTCACTTTGACCAGGACGGTCAGGTTAACTCATTAATCACTCAATTCATTTCATTATTCAGTTGTTGATTAGGAAGATCAAATCATTAATCTTGTTAACTCATTCAAGATAATCATTTCAGTAACTTCATCAGATAATCTTGTCACGTCAATTAATCATTCATGTAATCGCTGTATTTGAGCGCGTATGCTCATTTTCATCATTTCATAATATAATCATAATGTGATACTCATGCGAGATATATAATCATCATATGATTTTCCACTTCAGTATGGAAAGGGCTGGCAGAGGACGTGGAGGACGAGGCCGTGGAGCGGGCCGAATCCCGAGAACTCGTGTGAATACACGGGCAAACGCGAGGAATAATGCTAATTCATCGAGCAGCGACGCTGCCGCTCATTCACCTGGACGCGATCATTCACTATCGGGGAGTCGTACCCGGGACACGGCTCAGTCAGAGGGTGTCCGGGTTGACCCACTCGCTTTTATGCAGGGCATGATGGCCCAAATGACACAGATGGCTCAGTTAATGGAGACGATGCATAACTCTGTCAATCAAAATCAGCAGGCTCATCCGCCGCCACCTCAGAGGCAAGAGAGGAATGTGAGCAATATCATCGGCGATATCTCTCGCCAGAGGCCACCTACTTTTGAGGGCTCGTCTGAGCCGGCAAATATCATTCATTGGCTCGAGCATTTCGAGAAGTTGTTTGCTATGGTAGAGTGTCCCGAAGGACACAAAGTTTCTGTTGCGGCTTACTATCTGGGTAAGAGCGCACATTCTTGGTGGTTATCGTTGAACCCCACCGGAGGATCTTGTACTTGGGATCAGTTCAAGACTCTCATGATGGAGAGGTATTATCCGGCCCCACTCAGAGAGGCCAAGCTGTCAGAATTACTCACCCCCGACCCCTCAGCAGATGAGGATGTTCTCGCCATTGCCGAGAAATTTCAGGAACTACTTCCTTTCGCCTCATCCATCATTCATTCAGAGGCGGATAAGATCAAGTATTTCAGCAAGAGGCTGAAACCCCGTATGAGACTCCAGCTACTTAATCATAATTGCACCACGTTGGCCGAATTCATTGAGAAAGCTCTCACCTACGAGCTTACTGCTAAGGAAATTGCTAAGCAGCAACCTTCGTCTGCTAGCAAGAAATCGAAGAATCGTAATCGATCGAAGGCGGTCGACAACTTTCAAGAAACCCCGTGCGGGCTCTGCTTTCTCGAGCGACCTCTGTGTCGCCTAAACCCGCGGAATCTCGGTCTCGAGCGGCCATCCGGCCATCACCTGCTTTAATCGTGGGGATCTTGGTCACCTCGCACCAAGTGTCCGAGACAGACTATCACATGTCATAATTGTGGAATTGCCGGGCATAAGGCCCGCTTTTGCCGTAGGGACTCCAAACCTACTCGACGTCATCTCGTGCACCTAAGCGCCACTGCTCGTAATCAAAGCCACTCAATCGGCGTCGTTTAAAACGACAGAGCGACTAAAGGTGGAGCCTATAGCCGCAGACGGAGCATCCGGTTCGGACCAAAGAAGCCCGGATTTATGAGATGAAGAAGACCGATGATCCAGAGGCCGAATGATCTCGTGTACACTCGATATTCTATCTCAACTTCGTGTGTACCCTTTTTGATACCGGTGCATCGCATTCATTCATTTCCGAGTCATGTTTGAGTAGACTACGTGCGGGTAGTGCTACTAGTTGTGAGCCTTATGTCATTGGCCTACACGATGGTAGACGAATTATCGTAATCGTGAGATTCGTAATTGTCCGATCTGGCCATGGTCGTGTATGGCCGGACCTAATCGTGGTAGATTTGCCGAGGGACGACATCATCTTGGGTATTGATTGGATGGATCGTCATGATGCCATCATTAGTGTCCGTAAGCGTATGGTCACTATCATTTCGCATTGATGGGGTTGAATGTGTGTTTCAGGAGGTAATCCTACTGCTCGTAAGGTCATTAATTCGATGAAAGCGGTGAGATTACTCAATCGGGGTGTGTTGGTTATTGGTGCTTTATGACCAAAACCGAGAAATCATCAGTAATATTGGCGGATATTCCGGTAGTGAGGGAATATGCCGATGTTTTTCCAGACGAGTTACCTGGTTTGCCTCCATAGAGGGATGTGGAATTCACGATTGAGTTGGAGCCTGGTACGTTCCCGATATCGAAGGCACCGTACCGGATGGCCCCGACCGAAATGCAGGAATTAAAGAACCAACTTGAGGAGTTGTTCGAGAAAGGTTATATCCGACCGAGTGCGTCCCCGTGGGGAGCACCGGTGTTGTTTGTCAAGAAGAAGGATGGTTCATTCCGCTTATGTATTGATTATCGGGAGTTGAACAGGTGACGATCAAGAATAAGTATCCCTTACCCCGTATTGATGATCTCTTAGATCAACTTCAGGAGCTTGAAGATTTTCCAAGATCGACTTAAGGTCCGGATATCATCGATTGCGGATCCGAGAGTCGGACATCGCGAGGACGGCGTTTCGAACACGCTATGGTCATTATGAGTTTGTGGTTATGCCGTTCGGATTGACTAATGCACCTGCGGTATTCATGGAGTTAATGAATCGGGTTTTCATCGACTTTTTGGATCAGTTTGTTGTTGTCTTCATCGATGACATTTTGATTTATTCTCGTGACCGGGAGGAACACGAGTTTCACCTTCATCAAGTGCTCGACGTGTTGAGACGAGAACAACTTTATGGGAAGTTCTCAAAATGTGAGTTCTAGATGTCCGAAGTGACTTTTCTCGGGCATGTAATTTCATCAGACGGAGTTCGTGTCGACCCTCAGAAGACGGAGGCTATTCGAGATTGGCTACCTCCGAAGAACGTTAAGGAAATCCGAAGTTTCCTCGGATTAGCGGGTTATTATCGGCGATTTGTAGAGGGATTTTCTAGAATCGCTCAACCCTTAACGAACCTTTTGCGGAAGGATAAGAAATACACGTGGTCCGACGCGTGTCAACGGAGTTTTGAGGAACTCAAGAGCCGGTTAATGTCAAGACTGTACTTTCCTTGCCGCAGGGGACGAAGGATTTGTGGTCTATAGTGATGCGGGACAGGGTCTCGGATGTGTGCTCATGCGAACGGGAAAGTTATTGCCTATGCTTCACGGCAATTGAGACCTTACGAGGTTAATTATCCGACACACGACTGGATCTAGCAAAGTGGTGTTCGCTTTGAAAATTTGGCGTCATTATCTTTATGGCGTTACACATCAGATATTCACCGATCATAAGAGTTTAAAGTATATATTTACTCAGAAGGAGTTAAATATGCGTCAGAGACGGTGGTTGGAATTAATCAAAGATTATGATATCGAGATCCTCTACCACCCGGGCAAGGCGAACGTTGTCGCCGACGCCTTGAGTCGTAAGTCCGTTCAGGAGCAGATGCTTGCCCATTTAACAGTTCAGAAGGAGCTTCAGCAGGAATTCCTTAGACCCGAGATCGAGGTCTGGCTTCAGCGAGTTCAGGGACAGCTTTGTATGTTAGAGATTTCATCGTCACTCGAGGAGGCAATCCGAGAGAATCAGGGTTCGGACCCATCATTGTTGCGTATTCGAGAGGATGTGGCTCAGGGGAAAGCCCCTGGATTTGTGGTCCACGAGGATGGACTTTTGAGGTTTAAGAATCGGTTGTGCGTACCGGCGAATGACGAGTTGAAAAGCTCGATTTTGAAAGAAGCTCATGCTACCCCTTATTCTGTTCATCCGGGGTCTAGCAAGATGTACAAGGACTTGAAACAAAATTACTGGTGGAGTAATATGAAGCGAGAAGTTGCCGAATTTGTTTCGAGATGCTTAACCTGTCAACAAGTTAAGATTGAACATCAGCGACCGGCGGGTATGCTGAAACCTCTTCCTATTCCCGAATGGAAGTGGGAAGACATTTCTATGGATTTCATCACGAGTTTTCCGACAAGTCGTCGTGGCATGAATACGATCTGGGTGATCGTGGACCGCTTAACTAAATCAGCTCATTTCCTTGAGATCAAGGAGACGTGGGGTCCCGAGAGACTTGCTCAACTGTTCATCAAAGAGATAGTCGATCGCACGTACTCCTAAAAGTATCGTTTCCGATCGTGACGGACGGTTTGTGTCTCATTTTTGGAAATCAGTTCATCGTGCTATGGGAACCCGCCTTAACCTCGTGCGCTTTTCATCCTCGGTCTGACGGACAATCAGAGAGGACCATTCAGACATTAGAGGACATGTTGAGGGCATGCGTCCTCGATTGGAAAGACGATTGGGAAGCCCAACTACCATTGATCGAGTTCACGTATAATAATAGTTGGCATGCTTCGATCAAGATGGCACCTTACGAGGCCTTGTATGGTCGTCGTTGTCGATCTCCGTTGTGTTAGGACGACTTATCAGAATCGATCGGCACCGAGCCCGATATGCTTATAGCCGCCCGTGAGAAGGTAACTTTGATCAGGAGTCGTTTGTTGACAGCTCAGAGTCGACAGAAATCATACACAGATAACCGTCTCCGACCATTAGAGTTCGAGGCTGGTGACCATGTGTTGGTCAAGGTATCCCCGAGTCGTGGTATCTTCCGTTTTGGGAAGAGGGGAAAGTTGAGTCCGAGATTCATTGGACCGTTTGATATTTTGGATCGAGTAGGCGAGTTAGCTTATCGATTGGCTTTACCTCCGGCGTTGAGCCGAATTCATAATGTGTTTCATGTCTCTCAGCTGCGAAAGTATGTTGCCGACCCGAGTCACATACTTCAGTTCGACGAAATCGAGATCGCCGACGATCATTCATATGAGGAGCGTCCTATACGAGTTTTAGAGCGGCGAATCAAACAGTTGAGGAATAAGGCGATTCCTTTGGTTAAAATTCAGTGGTCTAGACACGGAGTCGAAGAGGCTACTTGGGAAACCGAGGATAGTATGCGGGAGAGTTATCCCGAGTTGTTTGACCCTTAGTTTCGGGGACGAAACTCTTTTAAGGGGGGGTGTATGTAATACCCGGTTGTAATTCAGTATTTATCATTCAGTAATTGATACTCAGTAATTTCATTCATTATTGATCATTTGTCACTCAGATTCAGTCATGGTATTCATCATTCAGAGTAATTGTATCGTGTATCAATCGTCATTCATCACTAATCTGATTGGAGTTTCGTGCCGTGTTTATCATCATTGTCATTTTCGTTGCGAACTGTGCGTGAGGGGTAGCGCACGCTACGTACTCCTTTTAGCGTACGCTAATTGAGTATAGGTAGCGCACGCTACCACTCAGCTTTAGCGCACGCTAAGGTTACCCTGACTGCAGTCCAGAAGGTACTGGACTGCAGGTGAGTTATAAGTAACGCACGCTACGAATGGTAAGTAGCGCGCGCTAATCGTTGGTTGTAGCGCACGCTATCGAGGTCAGATCAGAGAACAGGCAGTTTCTGGATTCCAGTACTGGGCATCAAATTATTCGTTAGCGCACGCTAACTATGAGTATTAGCGCACGCTAGTAGTATGGCCATAGCGCACGCTACAAAAAGGTACGTAGCGCGCGCTACCGTGTTCGGACAATGGGTACTGGACTACCCAAATTACTCGTTAGCGCACGCTACGCACAAGGGCTAGCGCACGCTAACCTGGATTGGCTATAAATTGGACAGTTTAGTCAGATTTCGTCATTTGTCATCTATTTCTATTTCTCTCATCGGTTCTAGGCGATTTGGGCGATTTAGAGAGTATTCTTCAAGGTGTAATCATCAATCATCATCTTCAAGTCTTTGAGTTGGATTAATCATCACTTCATCATCTCCAAAACATCGAATCAAAGGTATTAATCTCTTGGATCTAGAATTTCAGATTTTTGGGTTTTCCTTCCGATTTCTTCGTGTAAGCTTGGATTATCATTGGAATATGTTAGATATGGATTATCTACCTTGGATAAATGTATTCCTACAGATTTAATGGTTATTTTCGGAATTGTTTTCAAGAACCCTTGGGGTTGACTTCGGTTAATTGGGGATTTTCCGATTGATGTTGTTGTAATCATGAATTATGGATTCCTATTGGATTATTGATATCATTGAAGTGTTTTGTTAGTTCTAAATACTCAATTTGGTGTGGGTTTCGACATATTCGGGATTGGATATTTCCGAAGTTGTGTGGTTGGTTATGTATTCGTTGGAATGCCCTATGAGTTTGATTATCGTTGTTTCGACCTTTGGGTTAGTCGTGTTTTGTTGCTTGATACGTGTATTGAACGATTGTTGGTAATTATTGTTATTCAAGGTTGTTCGAGCGACCGGTATCTTGGTTAGGACGTTGTTCGTGGACGGACATTCTTCATCGGTATTGTGTAAGTTAAATTTTACTCGGTTAAAAGGATACTCATTCCTTTTGTTGTTGATTGCTCATAATCATAATTCATTCATCATAATATTAATCATTTTGAGACTTGTAATTGTCGAATAATCATTTCATTCACGAGGCAGCGGTTCCAAATCATTTCATTGGGTTATCAATCACGTCACTATTACTTTCATATCGGTGAGTCATCTTGGCCTTGTCTAATTATTATTCATTGATACTCATCATGGTCATTCTCGTTCATGTGACCTTCTGGGTTCATATTGCGTGGCCGGGTGTGGCTGTGTGGAATTTTTAGTTGGGCACACGATGGTCATGTATTGGGTTCACCGATACATCGGACCGTGCACACGGTAACGCTTACCTCCGTGAGACTAATTAGGTACAAGGACGGGTGTGTCCGGTCATTCGTCTTGTACACTTGCACAGGACATTACGGGCGTACTATGATACTCCTCTTCAGCGTAATTCATAATTAAGAATATTTCATAACTTCAGTTAATTCATGATTGTGTAATTTCAACCCTTGAAGATTGTTGTTCTGTGTAACTGACCCCATTGGGGGATTTTGTTTTCAGGTCACGGCAAGGCAAAGGCACGGGAAGAGCATGTTGACGGCGACGAGTCCCAGTGATACTAGTAGGGGGCCCCAGTCATTCCGTTTGTTCAGTCATTTTCAGTCATTTCAGTTATTCCGTCATATGTATTTTCCGCTGCAAAATTCCGTTTGAGATGTTCATTTATTCAGGGTGGTGTATTTTATCTTCATATAAAATATACTAATATTCGGTATTGTCCTGGTGTGTTGTACTTAAACTCCTCATCCGAGTACTTGGTAATATAATGTGGTTCGGTACTACAATTATATTATTTAATTCATCATTTTATTTGCCTGGTGGGTCCCAGTCGGGGATTCACGGCACTGTAATATCCGCCTAGTTTGGGGTGTTACAAACACGCTCCACGACAACTAACACAACGCCACCGGTAGAGACATAATAAAATCAACAAGTCACAAGCGTCATCAAACAGATAGTACAATCAAGTCGATTATCCGAACAATCACAAAACACAACGAACGAAAATCAATACGATTGACCAACCCAACGGTTCATCAATCTAAACGCGAGCCAAACGCTGAACAAATACGGAATTCTACCGCCCAAGGGTTGGAAGATCGAAACGAGACTAATTTCCCGAACATAAGGGAATTACGAAGGAGTCTGGATGTTCAACAATCACGAGACGAGATCAACAAAAACCGAACAATCAAACGATCGAACCACAACGACCGAGACAAGAAAAATCGAACAATCATGTTCGAATCATGAAGAACAATAAAATTCAAACAACAACTCCAAGGTCCACAAGAATCGATCCGAACTCGGAAAAGTCACAGTGATAACCAGATCGACTCAAAACAAGATCACAGCTCGTCAGAACGATGAAACCGAAATACAGAACAAGTTCAGAAAGTATCAACGAACACGAACGAGTAGATAGAATTGAGAAAGAGAAAATGCAGAAGCCAAAAATAATACGGGTATTATATACGGCCTATTCTAAAAGAAGTGTCGTTCCCGAAACTCACAACAACGAAATCAAGGTGACAACACAACAAGCAACCGACAGAAACATCCTTCAAAGGCCTCTCAAAGCCGATTCTGATAACTGTGCTGAAGCACGAACTCCGAAAGTCTCGATAGCCAATTCGCAAAACTGAATCCGGTGTCCCTCGAGTCCGCACTTGAAACGTGTTACTGACGAGAAGGACAATTTACACACGCATGCCCCAGCACATCACGGTTGAAACGCCTCGGCTCGGCATACCGAAAATACAAATGCTAGATACAATGGGGCATAACGTCGCAAAACAACATAGCAGAGATGCCAACTCAGCACAACAAGGAATCATAACACATATCATATACAACAATTACCATCGTACAGTAATACACACACAAACACTACAGCAACGACGGTATCGTTCGGCGACCTCAACGACCTGAACAATAACCAGCACATAATTACAAACATCATGCAACCAATCACACATGTACACAAACGTACAAACCCAAGCTTTAACAGCTCACACAGGTGCGATAACACGCAATCCACCACGAAATGACAACATTAAAGATCGTCATCACACCTCCCACAAAGGGCTAACAAAACATATGCGTGGCGAACGACTCAACGTTCACACCACCAATTCAATCACAATTCGGAGGGCTAACACCCTAACAACAATACCAACATCATACACACCTTCTCCGACCACAAGCAGGAAATGATCGGTTTTAAAAACGAAAACCACCTTTTGAAAACAGTTTGGAAACACCAGTTGATCTTGAGTATCATTTTACAAAAAGTTGAACAAACATCATTGTCGAGACTTTGAAAATCATCTTGCGTTTGAACAAAAATGAGGACACTTTTCTTTTAGTGAAAAACTTTCAAAAATATTCGACCCTCAAGTCTAAGCAAAGCATTTCCAAAATTACTGGAAAGAAAAAAAATATATATTTTGGTCCTCAAGGTAGAAGAATTTTGAAACAGATAGTTGCGCTAGTAGGCGCCTTGAAAATACAATCCATTTAAAAGTACGTCTCGAATTTTATTTTCTAACATACTCAAGGTTTTCGAAAATCTATTAGGCTAGAATGCCTAAAAACTCACATGTAACAATATTCACTTACATACAATCATAATACACGCATCAACTCGCTCAAAATCAAGACAACACCTGTCTTTTACCGGAAACAACAGTCAAATATCACAGTCAAAAGGATGTAAATAATGACAACACTCCTCATATAAATGAAGCATGAGTCACATAAACGCATCACGAAACCGAGAATCTACATAAAGATTCCATCACTTAACACAAAATCAAACAAATAGCTCATGTCACACGAGGCACAATACAAAGAAGGGAGACTTACTTCTACAGGTCGCACGAAGATGATGATCGCCCCACGATACTAATCACGACCAACCAACTCAGACGACGCGTCACGACACGACTCAGTCAGACAAAATCCGACGAGACAAAACTCAACAAACATCACTAAACCCGACAGCCTAGGTTTCCACAACCTAAAGCTCTGATACCATTTATGTAACCCAATCCGCTCAGGGATATTACACGCCGTAGAACCTTTCCTCAAGGATCTACCAGGCTGGTAACGATATAGAACATCTCAATAATGCCTTTAAGGCTAAAATGACTCAGTAGACCGATTTGGTCTTTCAATAAATACATACAACTCAAACTCATTACATGCCCACGCAGGGGTCGAATACAACACACTCCCGTACAACGGGAAAGAATACTACAGCGGAAAAATAAACTATAACTAAACCAATGACATCATACGGATCCTCGTGTGATTAGTATCGTTCATCTTTCATCATCCTTCGTGCCGACCCTATGTTATGCTCCCAAACCTGAATGCAAAAACAGACATCCACCCCCCGAATACCCGGGGGTTAGCAAAACTCCACTGTTTTGCTAGTGCAAGAACAAAGTGCAAATCGGAGCCATACAATTCACATTCCACGAATAACAATAACCAGAAATCCTCAAAGATCCAAACGTAACGAAAAGTACTTCCCGAGGAATGAGTTTGGGTAAAACATTCCAAAACCGAAAGATCACAATTCAAGAGAAACAATTTATAAAACAGTTTGAAATGCCATCGAGAGTTTTAATAGAAAACAATGATTAAATCCTTCTCTTTCAAAATCTACGGGGTCACAGCCCAAAGGTTTTGTTTTCACAAATGAAACCAACAACAATACACAAGGTTAAAACCCACGTCACGCGTCCTTGACGGACATAAAATCAACACCAACTCGTGACAAAACATACACACGCACTCGTGAAGTTTCACTCGTGAATCCAGATCGAAGCCATTGGAATTCTCTCCGTGGCCCCGTCGAACCCTCCCGAGGTGAGCAAAAACATTCACAAAACATACACACACACTCGTGAAGTTTCACTCGTGAATCCAGGTCGAAGCCATTGGAATTTCCTCCGTGGCCCCGTCGAACCCTCCCGAGGTGAGCAAACACATTCACAAAACATACACACGCACTCGTGAATCCAGGTCGAAGCCATTGGAATTCCCTCCGTGGCCCCGTCGAACCCTCCCGAGGTGAGAAAACACATTCACTAAATATACACAGCACTCGTGAATCCAGGTCGAAGCCATTGGAATTCCCTCTGTGGCCCCGTCGGACCCTCCCGAGGTGAGCGAAGCAATCATGCACAAATAACATATCACACCAACGATATCCAAACAATTCACCCAGAGGCATCAAACACTTAGCAAAACATCACGTCGAACCATAACGCACCGAAAAGAGATAATATACGTACACATGCGTTATCGAGCGCAACATCAACACCAAACATATCCAAAGAATTCACGTAGTCACTTACAACCCACACAATTTACAAAACACACGTGTTTTGAAAGTGAGCCTTTAACGAGGCTAGCCAAATCTTTTGAAACTCATTTCAAACAAACAAACAAACATACCAAGACGATCACCAATCATCATATCTACAAAACAAGAAATGTATGGACAAGGTACTTACCTCGAAACCACGATCGCAACAAGACGACGGATGAAATACGGTCGAACGGCCCTGAACTCCCGAACACTATCAAGAACGCGATAATACCGCAATTACTACGAGAATAACACCACACGAATCATCAATCACCAACGGAATTCGACATCGGAATCATCGAACACCTATAATCCTCCGTAAGGAACAATAAAACATGATTACGACGAGAATCAAGGCCGAAAACAACGGAAATCCCAACAAACTATCAAAGGGAACTCATTCGGACATTTAATCGAACATTCAATGTTCGATAATTCCCAAGAACACTCGAATCATCAATCGAGTTGAACAAATCCGAAATATGGATATACAACCCATAGAACACGATTAATAAGGTTCAATAACATCAACCAAATCATCAAAATCGGACGAACAACAAAGATTAAAAAGAAATCTTGAAAGTCAACCATAGGAGATTTCAAGAGATTACCTCGATTCGACGAAGAACACGGATTGGATGATGATATAATCAACAAGAATCTTCCAAAATGCCTTGGAATTGAGTAGAACCGACCAAGAACTCGAACCCTAGCCTCACCCATCCGACATCCGCAAAGAGAAGAGAAGAAGGGGAGGAAATGGGGTGAGAAACCCGTCTGTCCCCTTATATTCACCAGCGATGCACGACCATAACGCACGACCAAGTGCTCGTGTGTTTGGTCGTGCGCTAGGCCACTGCCCAGCCACTGACACCACGCACGAGCAACACGCATGAGTAGTTGCTCGTGTGTCATGCTCGTGCATCCCTGGAGCTCACTGCCGAGCGCTGGATAGCGCACAAGCGCCACGCACGACCACGTGCTCGTGTGGCCTGCTCGTGTGATACAATAGGAGGCCAATATCGAGCCCGACACGGCCCCGAAACCCGAACCTGAATATGAATCAAAGATACGGTTACGAAGTACTCGCAAAGACGAAACCAAGCGCTAAGAGAACACACGATTCCGACCACCCGAAGGCTCGAAATTCGACAACGGAAATTAATTACCCCAAAGTTTGGGAAATTACGAAAACGTCCCAGAACGTTCGAAATATACGACACACGATTGAAACACCAAGCCAAAGCTCGCAACATGAATAATAACATTAAATGAACTTACGAGAAACTCGAAACAACAGTTTCGGACGAGATTCGCAAGAATCGAACTCAAGTGCGGAAAAGCCGCTAAAAAACACGGAACTCAACAAAACGACACCGAAATGAACTGAGATGACAAAAAGTGAAGAATTAATCATTCTCGGAATGACGAAACGGTCATGAGCGAGTCGTCAAAACGGACTTTCGCTGAAAAAAAGAAATTATCGAAAATCAAAATTACGGGTATTACAATCAATACAAAGCATGAATGCTCGCACAATCAATAATGATAAACAATCAATGCATCAAAACGAAAATATAAATAACATGATAACTCCACACAAGATAGACAAAGGACCAACCAGAAACGAGAATACCATGATGTGGTAACTCCAATAAGATCAATGAAGGATCAACAACCGGGAATACCAAGAATACAGTAAACTCCAACAATATCAATAAAGGATCAACAACCGAGAATACCAACGATACGGTAAACTCCAACAAGATTGATAAAGGATCAACAACCGAGAATATCAACGATACGATAAACTCCAACAGGATCAATAGAGGGTCAACAACCGAGAATACCAACGACACGGTAAACTCCAACAAGATCAATAAAGAGACAATAACCGATAATACCGACGACACGGTAAACTCCAATAAGATCAATAGAGAGACAATAACCGGCAATACCGACGACACGGTAAACTCCAATAAGATTAATAGAGAGACAATAACCGACAATACCCGACGACACGGTAAACTCCAATAAGATTAATAAAGGAATAATAGCCGAGAATACCGGCGACACGGTAAACTCCAACAAGAGCAATAAGGGATCAACAACCGAGGATACCGACGACACGGTAAAATCCAACAGGAATTAATCAAGGACCAACAACCGAGAGTACCAACGGTAAGGCAACTCCCAACGGAATCAATAAGAATCAATAATGAACGAGATTACCAAAGATAGGGGAAACTCCAAACTATATTAATAAAGGGTCGATGACAAACGAGTTGACCATTGGTATGGTAACTCCAAACGAGGTCAGTAAAGGGTCAACAGGGACAGATACACGAGAGAATAAAATCTTCAACCATATACAAATCATATATACGGGATTTCAAGACAACCCGACTATCGAACAGATCCGATTATACATGGACTGTGAACGACCAATCAACAAGATTCAAGATGGACGTCACGATACGCCCGATCCAAACATGTGTCCGTGTACAAGCCAACCATGGGTATTGATCAAATACATGTCTGGTCTCGTACCTAATCAGCCTCGAAACCAACATATGCTACATGTACCCGCCCCGAAAATCCTACACATGAACGATCAGAATGTATCTGACTCCAGATATGCCACGATGCAACATGACAACAAATCTCGAAGAAACGCATATCCAACAAGGATCAGAAGACTTTCCAAGAGGGCAACAATAACTCGATCATGAAAGACCGACACGACCACAATGTCGTATTCCATCAGACAACAGTCCACATCATGCTCAACAATGCATATGATAATAGCACATAAAATCCCAAGGCAGCAGCCAAGGGTCACGGAAGCATCCACTCAGAAATACTCCAGACAATATCACATAAACTCCCAAGGCAACAACCAAGGGTCACAGAAGCATCTACTCAGGAATACTCCGGACATAGGTGCCATTTAGGTCTTATCCCCTAACACAGTTCATGCAATCACAAAATACCCCAAGGTCGCAACCAAGGGTCACGAAAGTATCCACACAGGAATACCCCGGAACATAGGTGCCATTTAGGTTATATACCCTAACACATCGGCCTAACAGATTACAGCTCAAAGAAAGAGCACATCTCAACGTAACAGACAATGACGCACACTCACCACATGAAATATCAACACACACATGCAATAATGCAACATGATGACTATCATAATCTAGCAATATTAATTTATCTCAAGCTGGAGACGCTAACCTTTCTAAGACCAACATCCCTGAACGAATACACGGTTATCCGAATAATCCAAAATGAAGTACAGTCCATTACTAATACCATACCACCATCTCGAGTTCAATATCGACATGATAACTAACCTTGATATCCAAATTCTCATACAATAGACTAAATTTAATTCACGTCTCCGTTTCCTCTAGACGTCATAAAATCATATACATTATGATTTATCTCAGTCTAAGCATAATATACATATTATCTTCCCGACAATTCATATTCCATGATACCATTGCTATATGAATCATAAATGAAATGAAAACGAAATCATTTATTAAATATTATGAACTGAGCAAGCATAACTTGCCTCGATACCGATGAAGTTGTTACCAATCCCGCCGTCTTCATCTACAAGCTCCACAGCCCCGACCAAGGCGATCCATGCATCCTCCAATTCCAATCGCAGCTCAACGGTTAATCATCAACGATCACTTAACGCAACCTAACGCATTGATCAATTAACGATGCGTTCAATAACAATCAACAACCGATACAACCAACCAATCAAACTCAACGGTTCAACGAAATTTCGATCATACGAAACAAAACCATATCAACTCTTAACAATACGAATACATGTCGAAATTCGATAATCAATAATTCTAACAATGTCTTCAACATTCTTGGTTCCGACTTCAATCTTAATTACGGATTAACACGGCTCATCTTTGTAAATTCATTGGAATAAAATTACCTTTTATCATCATGAATAATCATAGGCCAAAATTAACCGTAATCCTTCCCAACTCCATAAAATCACGACATATATAATTCAAGTGTCCTTCAAGGATACGAATCAATCTATAATTATGTTTGTAGCCAACAAAACGACGTGATTCGATGGGTTCTATCATCTAAACCATCATTTAAGTCATAACCAAGGTATATATCATCATGTTCCTTAACATACGACTCATACAACCTCAAGAATCACAACAACAACACTATAACCATCATCATACGAAGAAGAACATCGACAACAATATCAAAATCCGAATCAATGAGAGGATTATCTGACATACCTCTTAGAAGATGAAATACACAAGTGACCACCTCAAGAATCAATGATATCTCTATATCTCAAGCTCCAATCCGATGTTTCCAAGCTCACAATCGACTTAGAAGGGCTGAAAACTCCATCTCTGAGTGTTTGAAGGCGAAAACGAAGTGAAATTCTGAAGAGAAATGAAATGATGGGCGTCCACTTATATAAACCTCTAACGAGTTACGTACGTAACACACCATGGTTAACGTACGTAGCTTCTCTTACGTACGCTATATGACCTCGGTAGCGTACATAATGATGGTCCAGGTGCCACTAACTCATTTCGCACTTTGTGTTATGTACGTAATACCCTCGCCGTAGTGTACGTAATACACATTTGACTTGCTACAGTAACAAACCTTCTTAACGTACGTAATGATGCATCCTTAACGTACGTAAGGCTCGAGGTTGACTCGCCTTTCCACATCAGCGCCGAAAGCTGCCGACACCGGGCCCACCTGCCGACCATGGCTCAATCCTGTATGATTCCCTTCTTAACGTACGTTATGTACCCAACTTAACCTACTTTAAGCTTGCTTAGTTACGTACGTAAGCTTCATCACTTAACCTACGTAATGGCTTTCATACTTAGCCATTTTGCTCATGTCTGTCGTCTCAATATATTGAATACGTACACGCGACATACTGAATACATACGCTCGTTCCGATAATATTCTCATACGATACATCTGATGCACGATATCCTTAAACACAACTCTCGACCAAGTACGGAAATTGTACAAATACTCATACAGTATATCCGACATCGAAAAACACATCAAGCATGTAATATCCTAGAATTAAAATAACCTCGATAGACATACTGGCACGACTGTCACAGTTCCCAAAATTATCCACCCATACTGTGTCGGTCCCACTCTGTACAGTACAACTTAGATAAAATAATGCGAAAAATCATAGCGAAATTCTAGGATATTATATATCTTCCCACTTAAATAAGTTTCGTCCTCGAAACTTAAAATCCTGTCATAATCAGTATCTCAATCCCGAAATATCTCAAAATCATGTCACCATGTTCAAATAATCATCATCAAAACCGAATGACAGAAAGAACATACTTACATGTCTGTGAATTCGATGATCTCCCGTGATACTAGCATACGACTCCCATACAAAGTCTCAACACAATAACATCACACCGGCATCGCGAATATGGCAATTTGAAAATATTTCAAAAATTTTGGAATCTCCAAAATCAGTTTGACTCGAAAGTCGGAAAATTATTTTCAGAAGTCACGCTACTACCGCACCGGTAGAGCCACATAACACACATGACCGGGTTTTACGAAACCCAAGCTCCGATACCATCTTCAGTAACACCCCCCAAACCGACCGGGAATATTACAGCGCCGTGGGCCCCAAACTGGAACCCACAAGGCTAAAATCATTTTCGCAAAAGTTTCAATTACGCCAAAGAGGCGGAGACGGTAATGTTTTAAATACTCAAATATTTTTCAAAACGTTGTTCCCAATTACCGTCAGAAAATACCGTTTGAAAACACAAGGCAAAGACGCCAAAAGGGCGTTTAGAAAGTAAATACGAGTTGGAAAAATACTGAAAGCCATTATAAAATTTGACACGCAGCGAATAGAGACACAATTAAATACATTTACAACAGAATTATAAAAACCAAAATGAACATTCGAATCCCAATAACCACGCCGTAGCCAGTATCACCGGAAAGCTCATCCCTTCATGACCGCTACTAGCTCGATCTCCGAGTACCTAAAAGATAAAGCCCACGACGGGGTCAGTCATAATACTCAACAATGGTAACGATCACATCACATAAACAATTACATATCAATGTAATTACAAGGTAAGAATATTTCCAATGTAATCTTACCGACATAACCTTACCAACCCATCACAATCCATATCAAATCAATCCTTACAATAATCCTCATCTCACGTCCTTAAGTGGCGAATGAATTCAAAAATAACCATATGTACTGTATCCGAAATGATACCAAGATTCTCAAACATAAACATATCTCCAATATGGAATAATTCGGCCAAGTCCGATTCTGTCCGCTGGATTGCACAATCGGATCCTAGTCCTAATAAAACCGATATTACATGGCACATCTGTAAACCAACTGTCCCGAGACAATGGCAAGTCCCGGATATCAATACAAAGCATGAATGCTCACACAATCAATAATGATAAACAATCAATGCATCAAAACGGGAATATCAATGACATGATAACTCCACACAAGATCGACAAAGGATCAACCACGAACGAGAATACCATGATGTGGTAACTGCAACAAGATCAATGAAGGATCAACAACCGGGAATACCAACAATACGGTAAACTCCAACAAGATCAATAAAGGATCAACAACTGAGAATAATAACGATACGGTAAACTCCAATAGGATCAATAAAGGGTCAACAACCGAGAATACCAACGACATGGTAAACTCCAACAAGATCAATAAAGAGACAATAACCGACAATACCGGCGACACGGTAAACTCTAATAAGATCTATAGAGAGATAATAACCGACAATACCGACGACACGGTAAACTCCAATAAGATCAATAGAGAGACAATAACCGAAAATACCGACGACACGGTAAACTCCAATAAGATCAATAGAGAGATAATAACCGACAATACCGATGACACGGTAAACTCCAATAAGATTAATAAAGGAACAATAGCCGAGAATACCGGCGACACAGTAAACTCCAATAAGACCAATAAGGGATCAACAACCAAGGATACCGACGACACGGTAAACTCCAACAAGAATCAATCAAGGACCAACAACCGAGAGTACCAACGGTAAGGCAACTCCCAACGGAATCAATAAGAATCAATAACGAACGAGATTACCAATGATAGGGGAAACTCCAAATGAGATTAATAAAGGGTCGATGACAAACGAGTTGACCATCGGTATGGTAACTCCAAACGAGGTTAGTAAAGGGTCAACGGGGACAGATACATGAGAGAATAAAATCTTCAACCATATACAAATCATATATATGGGATTTCAAGACAACCTGACTATTGAACAGATCCGATTATACATGGACTGTGAATGACCAATCAACAAGACTCAAGATGGACGTCACGGTACGCCCGATCTGGACATGTGTCCGTGTACAAGACAACCATGGGTATTGATCAAATACACGTCTGGTCTCGTACCTAATCATCCTCAGGAAGTACGTCTCGTGTGCACGGTTCAATATGAGGTCGAAACCAACATATGCTACACGTACCCGCCCCAAAAATCCTACACATGAACGATCAGAATGTATTTGACTCCAGATATGCCACGATGCAACATGACAACAAATCTCGAAGAAACGCATATCCAACAAGGACCAGAAGACTTTCCAAGAGGGCAACAATAACTCGATCATGAAAGACCGACACGATCACAATGTCGTATTCCGTCAGACAACAGTCCACAGCATGCTCAACAATGCATATGACAATAGCACATAAACTCCCAAGGCCGTAGCCAAGGGTCACGGAAGAATCTACTCAGGAATACTCCGGACAATATCACATAAACTCCCAAGGCAGCAGCCAAGGGTCATGGAAGCATCTACTCAGGAATACTCCAGACATAGGTGCCATTTAGGTCTTATCCCCTAACACAGTTCATGCAATCACAAAATACCCCAAGGTCGCAACCAAGGGTCACGAAAGTATCCACACAGTAATACCCCGGAACATAGGTGCCATTTAGGTCTTATCCCCTAACACATCGAACCAACAGATTACAGCTCAAAGAAAGAGCACATGTCAACGTAACAAACAATGACGCACATTCACCACATGAAGTATCAACACACATGCAATAATGCAACAGGATGACTATCATAATCTAGCAATATTAATTTACCTCAAGATGGAGACGCTAAGCTTTCCACGACCAACATCCCTGAACGAATACATGGTTATCCGAATAATCCAAAATGAAGTACATTATATTACTAATACCATACCACCATCTCGAGTTCAATATCGACATGATAACTAACCTTGATATCCAACTTCTCATATAATAGACCAAATTTAATTCACGTCTCCATTTCTTCTAGACGTCTTAAAATCATATACATTATAATTTATCTCAGTCTAAGCATAATATACATACTATCATCCCGACAATTCATATTCCATGATACCATTGCTATATAACTCATAAATGAAATGAAAACAAAATCATTTATTAAATATTATGAACTGAGCAAGCATAACTTGCCTCGATACCGATGAAGTTGTTACCAATCCCGCCGTCTTTATCTCCAAGCTTTACAGCCCCGACCAAGGCGATCCATGCATCCTCCAATTCCAATCGCAGCACAACGGTTAATCATCAACGATCACTTAACGCAACCTAACGCATTGATCAATTAACGATGCATTCAATAACAATCAACAACCGGTACAACCAACCAATCAAACTCAACGGTTCAATGACATTTCGATCATACGAAACCAAACCATATCAACTCTTAACAATATGAATACAAGCCGAAATTCGATAATCAATAATTCTAACAATGTCTTCAACATTCTTGGTTCCGACTTCAATCTTAGTTACGGATTAACACGGCTCATCTTTGTAAATTCATTGGAATAAAATTACCGTTTATCATCACGAATAATCATAGGCTAAAATTAATCGTAATCCTTCCCAACTCCATAAAATCACGACATATATAATTCAAGTGTCCTTCAAGGATACGAATCAATCAATAATTATGTTTGTAGCCAACAAAACGACGTGATTCGATGGGTTCTATCATCTAAACCATCATTTGATTCATAACCAAGGTTTATATCATTATGTTCCTTAACATACGATTCATACAACCTCAAGAATCACAACAACAACACAGTAACCATCATCATACGAAGAAGAACGTCGACAACAATATCAAAATCCGAATCAATGAGAAATCCGCAATCTTCGATTTTTGGTAAAAAAAAAAATTTCGGTCGGAGTCCGTTTTGATGACTCGCTCATGACCGTTTCGTCATTTCGAGAATGATTAATTCTACACTTTTTGTCATCCGAGTTCGTTTCGGTATCGTTTTGTTGAGTTCCGTGCTTTTTAGCGACTTTTCCGCACTTGAGTTCGATTCTTGCGAATCTCGTTCGAAACTGCTGTTTCGAGTTTCCCATAAGTCCGTTTAACCTTGTTAGACGTGTTGTGAACTTCGGTTTGGTTATTCGATCACGTATCGTGGTTTCCGGGCGTTTTGGGCCATTTTGTAATTTCTTGAAAGTTACGGGTATCCGTATCTGTAATTGTTGTCTCGACCCGTTTCTTGGTCGCGTATGATTAATTATTGCATTATGTTTTCATTTCAGGTTATTGATGTTGTCCGAGAACTTTTCGTCGTGTTCGTTAAAATGCGTTTTGAAATCGAGTCGCCGAGCCACAGTGGTGGTCTGCGGCCGGACGGTTGCGGGACTGGCCAGACGAGTGCGGGCACCGGCCGGACAGGTGCGGCAGGAACCGGCGTAGCGCACGCTACGTCCGGAAGGCTGCGCGCGCTAATCGGCAGGTGTAGCGCACGCTATCATCGGCTTTAACGCACCTATCGGAGTGCAGGCGGTGGCGTTCGAGGTTACGGACTCGGTCGGGATCGGCGAGATAGCGCACGCCATCGTCGGTCGTAGCGCACGCTAACGGCAGGGTAGCGACGCCGTCGGCCGACTAGCGTGCGTTACTGTGGCGAGCCGTTTAGTCTGAGGCTCTTTGGGCCGGAGTCGGCTAGCGCGCGCAGGCTTTCGGCCGTAGCGCACGCTAGCGGGAGTCGGGTCGGCAGCTTTGGTCGGCTGGTTTGGTCGGTGGTGCCAAGTCGTGCGGGCCCTAGCCGAGGGTACTCAGCCGATACCGGCCGATAGCGCACGCAAGTCCGGGAAGGCTAGCGCACGCTAGTCCGGCCCAGTATAAATATGACAGAGCAGTCACATTTTCATTCATTTCTCACTTCCTTCCTCTTCTATCCGCGGGTGGCGATTCGAGAGTGGCGAAGCCATGTTGTTTGACAACAAATCCATGAAGTTATTGAGTTCATAATATCAATCAATCATCCGTTATCATCCTTTGATCCAGCGAATCAAGGTAATCTTCCTTAGAACCCTAATTTCGTGAATTTGGGGGGGTTTTGCATTTTTATCCGATTCGTTCCGTGTTGTTGATTAATCCATGATGGGTATGATTAATCTTGGTAGTATTCTTGTGTTTAACATCATTTAATCCATTGTTCTTCGTCGAATCGAAGTATATTTCTTGATTTCCTTCGAATCGACTTTTTGGGGGATTTGTTGTCGATCTCGTTTTCCATCCGTTTTTGTTGGATAAATTATGGTTAAATGATGTTGTTAAACATATTTTATGGATTGTATATCCATATTTCGACTTAGAATTCCATTTTCATGTTTTGTCGGGACGAATCGTGTTCTTGGCCGTTTTGGGGAAAACACTTGAACTTTCGTCATTCGTTCTTTGAATTCAGCGGCTTTAGGTCGTACTTTGGAATTCATTTTCGTTGTTATTGTTTTAGTTCGTAGTTCATTGTTGCGGATTGTCGTTCGGTGGAGTCGACGAGTTCGTAGTTCGTGCCAACCTACTTCGATCGATTCTCTGCGTTGTGGTTATTCGAGGCAAGTATCTTGCCCATATATTACGTGTTTTGTGGATATATTAGTTGGTAATTTACGATACGTAATTTATGAATGCCTATAATCAACTTTCAAAGGAATTGATATGCTTTTCAATACTTCCTTAAAAGATGACTCGTATGATTTCGTTGTTAAATATGCTTGTCTAAGTATGTGTGGGGTATCGTTTTGTGTGATTATGACGTTGTGGATATATAGCTTAACCTTTCCTTGAGATATGTATGGAACGTATGCCTATTGATGATCCTGTCTCATTGTGTCGTTCGGCGTGGTTGGATAGGTATTTTCCCTCGTTGCTATGTTATTTGTACTAGCTGCATCGTTGAAATTCTAGCATGAATCGTATCATTAATTGGTCGTGAGTATATGTTGGATGAACTGGCCATTCTAGTAAGGTACCTCGACTATATATACTGTGATTGACCTTCGAGGCTTGTGGTTTGCAACTGTGATTTTGGAACGTGTGTGTGTGTTGTTCCTTCCACCCGGAGTGTCCGACGGGATGTCTGGGGGTCGATACTAAGGGGTACGGCCACGGAAGTGGACTTGGGTGCGTGTGTGGATGAACTTCCACCCGGAGTGTCCGACGGGATGTCTGGGGGTCGATACTAAGGGGTACGGCCGCGGGTTACCAGTTGTGGTTTTCATCTTGAGGATGACGTTGATGTTTTCGTTAATTGTGATATTGTCCGGAGAATCACAATGCTTTGTGCTCGGGATCGAGAGACATTATATATCGAGTCTTGGTGCTTGGCTAGAATGGCATAGGAATAATGTGTTATGTGTAATGTATCCTTGTAAGTGAATTGAAGTGGATGATCGGGTCGTGGACCCTGTGTTTTGTGACCGGAATGGTTGGGTCGTGGACCCCGTCTTTTGTTAAACGGATTTGTATTTTGGAAAATGAACTTTGGGGCTGTGACCCTAAATGGCTTTCGAGGAATTAGTAACTTTTCAATTTCTGATGTTTTCAAAACTCCCGAGATTTAGAGATGTTTTCAAAATGCTTACTTGCTTCGTTTCTGCTTTCAAGACTTGAACTATTTTTTTATCTAAATATATCTCGGGAAGTCTTTCGTTTTATTCTCGGAATGTGTTGTGTATGGCTCGTATTTGCACTTTATACTTGCACTAGCGAAACAGTGGAGTTTTGCTAACCCCCGAGTAATCGGGGGGTGGATATCTGTATTGTGTCCAGGTACATGCAGGTTTTCGGGAGCAAGACACAGGATCGGTGCGAGGGATGATGAAAGACGAATGATACTAATCACACGAAGGCCAGTTTTGACTTCAGTTAGTCGGAGTCCATTGTATTGTCTTTTCCGCTGTCTAATTGTTCGTCGTTGCAAGTATTTTACCCTTGCATGTGTATGAGTCTGGATGAGTTTATGTATTTTGATTTGTAAGTCAGTGACGGAAGACCAAATCGGTTTATTGATTCGTTATTTTGATTCGTCAGTATGTAATGTAATGTGTTGTGTTGATGTCTAGACTGTTGGATCCTCACGGAGAGGGTGCACGGCGTGTAATATTCCGGTTTGATGCGGGGTGTTACATTTATGGTATCGAGCTTAGGTTGTGGAAACCTAGTTGTCGGGTCGATCGTGTATTGTTGGGTCTTGTCTTGTCAGATTGAGTCTGACTGATGTCGTGTCGCGACGCGTCGTTTGGAATGTCGGTCGTGATTAGTATCAGGGTGCAGCCATCATCTTCGTGCGATCTGTGGATGTAAGTCTCCCTACTACAGGTTGTACCATGAGCTATACGAGCCTGTGTGATTACGTGTTATGTAGTTAGTATTTGAAGGTGCATCGTGAGTAAGTGACATATATTTGTTGATTCCGTCTTGCGCTATAATGTAGAATGATATTCTGAATGTATCTTTGTATAAACCGTTTTTCTTGCAAGAGTATAAAGCTTGGAATTTTAAGTTTTCGAATCCTTTCGGGGAGTCACGTAAAATTTTTAAAATGTCCTCCAAGGGAGGAAAAAGTTGATTTTCGTATGTTGACCTCAAGGCTGAAAGTTCTGAAAACTCGAATTATTGATAATTCTTTTCCACTGTGTACTATAAGTTTTCAAAACATGAGTTTTGAACTCAAATGAGTTCTACAAAATATATTCAATACGTGACCCTTGCTTTTAACTTTTCGGTTTTGAATGACAATTGCCTTTTGATGGTTGCTCATGATGTGTTGTAATTATGTGAATCGATGGCTTTGAGATTCGAATATTGTTGTTGTTTATTTGTGACCTTCGATTCCAGTAATGTCGTATATATGTTCGCAATCATATTGCTAAAATAGAACCGTTAGCGCACGCTAAGTGTAAG
The DNA here is from genome assembly GCA_033398695.1 of Orobanche coerulescens. Taxonomy (NCBI): domain Eukaryota; kingdom Viridiplantae; phylum Streptophyta; class Magnoliopsida; order Lamiales; family Orobanchaceae; genus Orobanche; species Orobanche coerulescens. The sequence goes on along the minus strand of CM065813.1, from coordinate 101,140,462 downwards.
GCTAGCGCGCGCTAATGCAGCATGGATAGCGCACGCTAAATATGTGTTGTAGCGCGCGTTAGTCGATGCAGAGGCCGGGAACTACATTTCTTTTAGCCGTTAGGCCTAACCTTACTTGATCAATCACCCGGGACTGTATTCTATGTGTGTTGTCAAGTAATGACAACTGTTTTGTATGAATGTGCGTTATGATTTTTTTTCTTTTCGTTGCGCTAAGTGATAATTGATTGGGTTCGGCAAATTGATAAATTATGTCTGCTGCGAGTGTGTTCGAACACGCTTTTCTAAAACTTTCATAAGTTTGTGCAAGTTGTGGAAACTACTTTTTGAAACTAACTTTTGAAACTACTTTGACAGTGCGATTAGCCGGCGGCTTCGTATGAACTTGGGAAATTGTTTGAAATTTGCGAGCCGGCCTAGGATTCTCAAATAAAACCTCGACAGTATTTGAAAGAGTTGTTTTAAAGTACCTTGAACATTTTGTAAAATCTTACCGTCGTTGATGTTTGTGAAGTGTTGGGAGAATTTTCGAAAGTGATTTTAACGTATTGTTGTATTTTCAAATAATTCGAGTGAATGATTGTCAAAAATCTTTCACACCATAAAAATATTTTATTTCAAAAACCAATGCGATTTTTATTTTCAAAAATATATAGTGAAAGATGAAAAATCTCACTCGATGCAAAGTTCAAACTCGGATTTGGAAATGTTAGAGTATGTAAGAATGATTTGATGATCTTGCATGGTTAACTTGTTAGTTGTTAACGGTGATGATGATACGTAGAGGCATGATGACTTCAAATGATTTCAAATGAGACGGTTAAAGTATGTTGTTTACAAGTTTTGATGAAACAACCCGAGGTACCAAAAGTACTTTTAAAGTTTATTTTAAACAGCATATAAATCCAAGGATTTTCCAAAGATTTCCTTTAAAAGGATACCTCGTGGATTTTCTTTTCGAGTTGTTATTGGTTACCTTATGTGATATGTCGCGCTGAGTCGGTACTTTAGTATAATATTTTGCGAAGTTGTGCAATCGTATTGAGTGGGAATCCGCTTAGTATGCCGTTGGGCAGAGGACACAGTCGTGACCACGATACTAATGGCCATGAAGATCGGATGTGGACCAAGAGGGTATAGTCGGGAAGGTTGCTATTCCAGCACTTCGTTCTCGTTGTTTAGGTTTCGGGACGAAACCTCTTTTAAAGGAGATATGATGTAATACCCATATTTTTCTTTCTTTCTCTTCTGTTTCGTCCAACCGTATCGACTCGACTGTGTTTGTTGATGCTTCTGACCTGGTGTTGTTTCTCACCTTTGTCATTCGAGCGAGTTCTGATATTGTCCCAAATTGATCTATATATCGTTGTGACCTTTCCAAGTTCGGAAAATTAGTCTCGTTTTCGATCTTCCAACCCTTGGGCGTTGGAATTCCGTATTTGTTCAGCGATTGGCTCGCGTTTTGATTGATGTACCGTTGGGTTGGTCAATCGTATTGATTTTCGTCCATTGTGTTTTCTGATTGTTTGGATAATTGACTTGATTGTATTATCCATTTGATGACGCTTGTCACTTGTTGGTTTTATTATATCCCTAACGGCGACGTTGTGTTGGTCGTCGTGGAGCGTGTTTTCACGTCGTATATTCCTTTGCGTTGCTTGTAACGTTTCGCCGATGGGCGTAAGTTACGCGTTTCCTTGCGTATCTCGTTGAGTTTTCCTGGCGGGATATTGCTTCTCCCTACTTGTTTTAAGTTTCGGGACGAAACTTCTTTTAAGGAGGGTAGAATGTAATATCCGCAATCTTCGATTTTCGGTAAATTTCTTTTTCGGCCGGAGTCCGTTTTGACGACTCGCTCATGACCGTTTCGTCATTTCGAGAATGATTAATTCTGCACTTTTTGTCATCCGAGTTCGTTTCGGTATCGTTTTGTTGAGTTCCGTGCTTTTTAGCGACTTTTCCGCACTTGAGTTCGATTCTTGCGGATCTCGTTCGAAACTGCTATTTCGAGTTTCCCGTAAGTCCGTTTAACCTTGTTAGACGTGTTGTGAACTTCGGTTTGGTTATTCGATCACGTATCGTGGTTTCCGGGCGTTTTGGGCCATTTTGTAATTTCTTGAAAGTTACGGGTATCCGTATCTGTAATTGTTGTCTCGACCTGTTTTTTGGTCGCGTATGATTAATTATTGCATTATGTTTTCATTTCGGGTCGTTGATGTTGTCCACGAACTTTTCGTCGTGTTCGTTCCGTATGTTTTCGGAAATCGAGTCGTCGAGCCACAGTGGTCGCATCTTGGCCGGACGGTTGCAGGATCGGCCGGACGATTGTGGGCACCGGCCGACAGTGCGCGAGAACCGCGTAAGCGCACGCTACGGCCGGAAGGCTGCGCTAACCGGCAGTGTAGCGCCTGTGCTCAGGCCTAACGCACGCTTATCTCGGAGTGCAGGCGGTGGCGTTCTGAGGTTCTGGACTCGGGCAGGATCGGCAGGTAGCGCACGCTACTGTCGGTCGTAGCGCACGCTAACCGGCAGGGGTAGCGCACACTGTCGGCCGACTAGCGTGCGTTACCAGGGCGAGCTGTTTAGTCCAGAGGCTACTGGACAGGTCGGCTAGCGCGCGCAGGCTTCCGGCCGTAGCGCACGCTAGCAGGAGTCGGGTCGGCAGGTTTGGTCGGTGGTGCCGGGTCGTGCGGGCCCTAGCCTAGGGTACTCGGCCGATAGCGCACGCAAGTCCGGGAAGGCTAGCGCACGCTAGTCCGGCCCAGTATAAATATGACAGAGCAGTCACATTTTCATTCATTTCTCACTTCCTTCCTCTTCTATCCGCGGGTGGCGATTCGAGAGTGGCGAAGCCATGTTGTTTGACAACAAATCCATGAAGTTCTTGAGTTCATAATATCAATCAATCATCCGTTATCATCCTTTGATCCAGCGAATCAAGGTAATCTTCCTTAGAACCCTAATTTCGTGAATTTGGGGGTTTTTGCATTTTCATCTGATTCGTTCCGTGTTGTTGATTAATCCATGATGGGTATGATTAATCTTGGTAGTATTCTTTTGTTTAACATCATTTAATCCATTGTTCTTCGTCGAATCGAAGTATATTTCTTGATTTCCTTCGAATCGACTTTTTGGGGGATTTGTTGTCGATCTCGTTTTCCATCCATTTTTGTTGGATAAATTGTGGTTAAATGATGTTGTTAAACATATTCTATGGATTGTATATCCATATTTCGACTTAGAATTCCGTTTTCGTGTTTTGTCGGGACGAATCGTGTTCTTGGCCGTTTTGGGGAAAACACTTGAACTTTCGTCATTCGTTCTTTGAATTCAGCGGCTTTGGGTCGTACTTTGGAATTCATTTTCGTTGTTATTGTTTTCGTTCGTAGTTCATTGTTGCGGATTGTCGTTCGGTGGAGTCGGCGAGTTCGTAGTCGGTTCGTGCCAACCTACTTCGATCGATTCTCTGCGTTGTGGTTATTCGAGGCAAGTATCTTGCCCATACATTACGTGTTTTGTGGATATATTAGTTGGTAATTTACGATACGTAATTTATGAATCCCTATAATCAACTTTCAAAGGAATTGATATGCTTTTCAATACTTCCTTAAAAGATGACTCGTATGATTTCATTGTTAAATATGCTTGTCTAAGTATGTGTGGGGTATCGTTTTGTGTGATTATGACGTTGTGGAATTATAGCTTAACCTTTCCTTGAGATATGTATGGAACGTATGCCTATTGATGATCATGTCTCATTGTGTCGTTCGGCGTGGTTGGATAGGTATTTTCCCTCGTTGCTATGTTATTTGTACTAGCTGCATCGTTGAAATTCTAGCATGAATCGTATCATTACTTGGTCGTGAGTATATGTTGGATGAACTGGCCATTCTAGTAAGGTACCTCGACTATATATACTGTGATTGACCTTCGAGGCTTGTGGTTTGCAACTGTGATTTTGGAACGTGTGTGTGTGTGTTGTTCCTTCCACCCGGAGTGTCCGACGGGATGTCTGGGGGTCGATACTAAGGGGTACGGCCACGGAAGTGGACTTAGGTGCATGTGTGGATGAACTTCCACAGGTGTCCGACGGGATGTGCGGGGTCGATACTAAAGTGCGGCCGCAGAAGTGGTTTCCCACCCGGAGTGTCCGACGGGATGTCTGGGGGTCGATACTAAGGGGTACGGCCGCGGGTTACCAGTTGTGGTTTTCATCTTAAGGATGACGTTGATGTTTTCGTTAATTGTGATATTGTCCGGAGAATCACAATGCTTTGTGCTCGGGATCGAGAGACATTATATATCGAGTCTTGGTGCTTGGCTAGAATGGCATAGGAATAATGTGTTATGTGTAATGTGTCCTTGTAAGTGAATTGAAGTGGATGATCGGGTCGTGGACCCTGTGTTTTGTGACCGGAATGGTTGGGTCGTGGACCCCGTGTTTTGTTAAACGGATTTGTATTTTGGAAAATGAACTTTGGGGCTGTGACCCTAAATGGCTTTCGAGGAATTAATAACTTTTCAATTTCTGATGTTTTCAAAACTCCCGAGATTTAGAAATGTTTTCAAAATGCTTACTTGCTTCGTTTCTGCTTTCAAGACTTGAACTATTTTTTTATCTAAATATATCTCGGGAAGTCATTCGTTTTATTCTCGGAATGTGTTGTGTATGGCTCGTATTTGCACATTATACTTGCACTAGCGAAACAGTGGAGTTTTGCTAACCCCCGAGTAATCGGGGGGTGGATATCTGTATTGTGTCCAGGTACATGCAGGTTCTCGGGAGCAAGACATAGGATCGGTGCGAGGGATGATGAAAGACGAATGATACTAATCACACGAAGGCCAGTTTTGACTTCAGTTAGTCGGAGTCCATTGTATTGTCTTTTCCGCTGTCTTATTGTTCGTCGTTGCAAGTATTTTACCCTTGCATGTGTATGAGTCTGGATGAGTTTATGTATTTTGATTTGTAAGTCAGTGACGGAAGACCAAATCGGTCTATTGATTCGTTATTTTGATTCGTCAGTATGTAAGGTAATGTGTTGTGTTGATGTCTAGCCTGGTGGATCCTCATGGAGAGGGTCTGCGGCATGTAATATTCCCGGTTTGATCTGGGGGTGTTACAAGGATTATCCGACATCCCTCTTAGAAGATGAAATACACAAGTGACCACCTCAAGAATCAATGATATCTCTATATCTCAAGCTCCAATCCCATGTTTCCAAGCTCATACTCGACTTAGAAGGGATGAAAACTCCATCTCTGAGTGTTTGAAGGCGAAAACGAAGTGAAATTCTGAAGAGAAATGAAATGACGGAAGGAACAACTCCAGCGCAACCTCAAGAGGCGGAGGCCGGAGGGGTCCCTGCCGACGGCTGAGGCGGACGTAACTATCTTGGAGCCGCCGATGGCCGCTTCACCAATCTCTGCCGTTCCGATGGTCGAGGGGTCTGGCTCCCAGCCCTCGGCTGGTTTCTTGAAGGCTGCGGCGATCGCCGAAGCTGAAACTTCTCGGGGCAAGCCCTATTTTGGCTGCGACCCCGAGTTGGTCAACAGGTAAGACCGGATTGATCTTTCCGAGTTAGGCAATTTGAGTAAGGTATATACTAACTCCTTTGTTTCTTTTTGTTTATGTTGCAGGGTCCGTCTTGCTGATCCGGACGTCTCGCCGATGGTGCTGGACTTCCTGGCGAGCAAGTCTCCGCAGAAGTCCCTTGATATCCCTTCTTACATATCCAAGGCCGCCGCCTCTCTGCCCAAGGATTGGATGATCGATCTCGACGCGATTGCTGGTCGGCGATCTGGAGATGCCATGCAGGCGACCATCGCCCTGACTCTCCAGGCGGCGACGATGGCCATCCAAGCCGCCAAGGATTACGAGGGGCGACCCTCTAATGCTCGTCTCCACCAAGACCTCGAGGCCGCTCGGAACAAAAACGTTGATTTTGCTAACCGGATCCAGGCTATGGAAAAGGAGTATTTAGAGACGGACAAACGAGCCAAGCAGTACATTGATCAGATGAAGCAGGAGCTGAGCCGTTCCAAGGAAGTGGCCGATCGATTCCGTGACCAGGAGAAAGAAGCTCGTCGGATGCATGTGGACTCGCAGGAGGAGGCGACCAGGCTGAAGGCGACGGTGGATCGGCTCAACAGCGAACTGGAGACGGCGAAGGGAGAGCTGGAGAAGGTAAAGGAAGAAATGGCCGCCAAGGTCGTCGAGCTAGCGGAAGGTGAGAAGACGACCATGAAGTTGAAAGGGCAGCTAAAGGCGATCGAGACCGATCCCTACCTCAATGTGGCACTCGTCGGCGAGTTCGCCTATTATGTGGCCTACGCCGACGCTGTCCGAGCCGCCAAGAAGGTAGGGGTCGAGATCGGTCCTATGATGGAGAGCTTCAAGGCCTATGCACTCGAGCATCCTCTGCATCCGGAGTTTTCCTTGCCGATACTTGACCTCGTAGACTGGGGGATCGACTTGAGTTGGTATCCTTTTCCGGATAAACTCATTTATCCTGAGGCCTATGAGGGAGCGCGTGCCGATCCGCCACCTGGGGGCGAAGACCGGCCGGAGGGACCCTGGGAGATTTCTTTGTCTTCCTTTACTTGTAACTTTTTGCTTTTTCTTTGTATTGCCTTCGGGCTTTGTATTGTACGAACTCCTTGATAATGAATAAAATATTCCTTTTTTTGCATCTGATTCTTTGCATGTACGATCACCTTTGAATTTTTGTATGCGAATTTTATACAAGTATGTATATGATTGCTTTCGATGTCTTGTTCGCCCGACCGATTGTTTGAAAGTTGAATGTATTGACATGTTTGGAAATTCTTACTTGTAAATATTATTGAACAAAACCGATCGTCCTGCGTGTGTTTGAACAAAGCCGATCGGGTACGGTTCCTTCCTTCGGATCGCCTTTAGGGCTCCACCTTTTTTGCCCCTTGTTTTTGTTTGCTTATTGTAAGTACGGGAAAAAAAATAGTATGTTTGGTGAGCTATCTTCAGTTTTGCCGGCTCTGAGGAATCGTGCACGGTCGCGGAGTTCGATGGACCGACCTCCACAACCGTGTCTTTGTGTGTGAGGGACATTCCCGCAACTCACTTTATTGTGAGGGTCCTCCGTTAGGCTGCGCCCGCCTTGTATTTAAACGAAGGGTCGTACATAATGATGGTCCAGGTGCCACTGACTCATTTCGCACCTTGTGTTACGTACGTAATACCCTCGTCGTAGCATACATAATACACAGTTGAATTGCTACAGTAACACACCTTCTTAACGTACGTAATGATGCATCCTTAACGTATGTAAAGCTCGAGGTTGACTGGCTTGTCCACATCCGCGCCGAAAGCTGCCGACACCGGGCCCACCTGCCGACCACGGCTCGATCCTGTCCGATTCCCTTCTTAACGTACGTTATGTACCCAACTTAACCTACGTTAAGCTTGCTTAGTTACGTACGTAAGCTTCATCACTTAACGTATGTAATGGCTTTCATACTTAGCCATTTTGATCCCGTTTGTCGTCTCAATATACTGAATTTATACACGCGACATACTGAATACATACGCTCATCCCGATAACATTCTCATATGATACATCTGATGCACGATATCCTTAAACACAACTGTCGACCAAGTACGGCAATTATACAAATACTCATATAGTATATCCGACATCGAAAAACACATCAATCATGTAATATCTTAGAATTAAAATAACCTCGATAGACATACTGGCACAACTGTCACAGTTCCCAAAATTATCCACCCATACTGTGTCGATCCCACTCTGTACAGTACAACTCAGATAAAATAATGCGAAAAATCGTAGTGAAATTCTAGGATATTACAAAGGAATTTACCTTGATTTGGAAAGTAGAAATGGATTGGATGTTGTATAATCTTTGTTATCCCACCAAAGGTGATGTTAGATGATGACTAGCCACCTCCAAATCACCTCAGAATCGCCCCTCTCGTGCTCTCTTGTCGGAAATGAAGAAATGAAAGTAAAAATGACGAAGAGTAGGGATGTCTGTCCTTAAATACTGCGTTCAATTAGCGCGCGCTACGCCTCAAAGTTAGCGTTCGCTAACGGGCTTACCCATTAGTCCAGTGGCTACTGACCTGCGATGGTAGCGTGCACTACCCCATCCTTAGCGTGCGCTACGCAACACCAATAGCGTTGGTTAGCTCACGCCTAGCGTGCACTAACTGCTAGTCCCGAGAACAAAGTCCAGCTTCTGTCTCTGCCAAACTCAACGCTTTAGCGCGCGCTACAGGCGACGCTATTACGCGCTACTCAACACGAATAGCGTGCGTTAGCACACTCCTAGCGTGTGCTAATTGGTTGACTAAGAAATATCGCTGCAAGGTCCGATCAAAACGAACATGTTCCGAAAAATACGAAACTCAGGAATCAACAACATCTCAAAAGGTGCTTACAAGAGCGACAAAACGAACAAACGCCACAGTCAAAATTCATGAAAAATACAGGTATTACAATAAACACCTCACATTGCTCGGGCATCGTCGTTTGACTCAAAGATTCCCGCCAATGCCCAGCCCCATTGGTCAACTGATAGGTGGCACGTGTGACCTTATCTCTGTCTTGGCATCCGATATATCTAAAAAAAATTCTCCACGGCACGAACCCATATTTCAACATCCATTGGATCGCTGTGTCCATCAAAAGTCAGGGGTTTTCCCTACGAAACTTCTCTTCCATACTATGTGGTAAGTGTTCCGTCAGCAGAACTCTGACATTACATGTGCGGATTAATATTAATAAATAGGCGTGTCTTGTAAGGAAGAAAATCTACACATTAAAGCATGAACATAACACTCATATATAATATGCCTCGAGAGAATTTTTTAGTAATAGTCAACTAAATAGTACCGCTCCAAGCGAACACTTATATACACGCATATGACAAAAGAGTTGGGGCTTTAAAATGAAGATAAGCCCTTCAACCATTGTTCTACTACTATGATCTAACGATCCCGTTTAAATCCTGAAGGAGCCATCATATCGTTTGTGTCTCTACTATTGATACTAGACATACATCATTCAATCATAAACAACGGGCTCAATCATCTTGAAACAGTGTACATTTCGTCTTTCTTAGTTATATCGTTCTATGTTATGTTCTTGTATGTTATTCTGAAGTCTCCTATGTACAAATTCGAGTCGCTACACTGACTAAAATAAATACCCATTAATTACGGCAGTGACATGACATAAATAAGAGGTAATAATTGCGGAGGAAGAACAAATTACAAATTGTTAATTTCTAATCAAAAGTTTCCCAAATATATTTCAAAATATGAGACATAAAGAAAAACATCATTTAAAAATATCATCATAGCCCTCTCGGCTTGCTCCTTCGTCCATCCGGCTCGGTTTAACCTGCGGGATCAATATAGGTGAGGGTGAGCTTCTTTCAGCTCGTGGAAATCACACATATCACAGTAATATACAATCTCATGGAAAGCATTTAAATGATTATTCTATCAATAACATTTTCCTCAGCATGAATACATACACACAATACTATATATAACATGAATCGAGCATACATGTGAATATTGAGGTTGTGCAGGTGTGTCCACACGACATATATCTTAAGATAGCCTCTTCCACGTATACAGGTGAGCCTGATTTACAACGCGTATCATCAATTTTAAACATAATAGAATATCACATATGCAATCCAGTTAAAGCAATTAAAGTGATAGTGAAGATTCCCACCTGAATAATATGATGCTGCTTGAACTTGAATATGAAGATGCTCGACTCACAGTCCTAAGCCCGTAAATCCTTGTTAATGTCTACATATAATAATAATTTAATAATTATAAAATATTATGATATAATGACTGAAAATAAAAATATATGCATAAAATTGAACTAATTATTAATATTAATTTTAGAGTTAACATTATTAATGTTTGGGTCAAAATAGGACTGATGTGAAGATATAAAAATCTGTCTGGGGTAAATTTGAAGAGATGAGAAGCTGACTGGGGTTAAAATCAAAGAATTATAAATCAAAATGGGGTTAAATTGAAGTATCCAGAATTCTGGGGTTAAATTGAATAAACCTAAATATTTGCGGGTATAAAAACCCTACTCCTCACGGGTCAGCCGACAGAAACTCATTTCTGCACCTCTCGCCTCTCTCTCTAACATCTCGGTCCCACTCTGTTCTCTTCTCTCTCTCTCTAACCTCTCCTCTCGGCGCTGCAAGTCTTAGATTTGCAGAAAACTCACACACCCAAACACAAGAACACACACAAAACCTCTCACACACACACTAAAATCATGGCGGACGAAAAAATAAAAACAGAACGGCGACAGCGAAACAAAGGGGCTTCAGCCCTTGTCCTTCGGTGGCGGCGCGGAGAAGAAGGGTTGCCATGGCGTAGAGTTCGAATCAGGAACTGGATTCCCAATTCTGGACCAGTTTTTGTTCTGATTTGAGTTTCGGTCTGGTGCCTAAACTCGGAAAAAGGTGTCAAATTTCTGAGTTGTTTGAGAAGATGATTTTAGCTGGTTTGATGATGTTTACGTTTGAGATTGCAGGTATTGATTGGAGTCAGCTGATTAGTATTGAAAGTAGTTTCATAACTTTAGCTCTATGATGGGTTTTGGTCCAGCGATCTGGGTCAAGATAACTCACTGGGTGGACTCGGTGGTTCGAGTATGATGGCAATCTGAGTCTAATTAATTTTGTTTGGGGTTATCATGATTAAGAAGCCGTTAGAGATTTTTCCATGGGAATACATACGACGAATTGAGGGATGGATAAGGCTGAAATTGGGTTAGATGAAATATCAACAGACGAAATACATAAAGATGAAGAGCCTTTTTTTATTTACCTTGCTGGGAAGAGTTGGAGAAGATGAAGTTGCAAATTCGGTAGAAAAAGTTGTGTGCAGATGTATTCTTCCTCTACTATCGTGAGATTGTGTTTGATGTGTATTGTATATTTTATTTTGTATTGCATAATGTATTTATTGTAAAAATTAGGGTTAAGGTAATTTATGGGCTTTAATTATTAGTTTGGGTCATTATAATATGGGCGGTCCCTATCACTGGATTAGGGCATACCATGAATGGGAGGACTTATCGGAATGTCCTGAGCTATCGGTTAGGTATTCCCCTGTTTTTGGTATCTCAGCCATGCTCTGCCTGTTCTCGGGTCTTTCATGGCGACGTCTTCGGTGATCATGCCGTGTCCTGCTCTGGTACTGTTGGGGTTAAGCATCGCCACAACCTGGTTCGTGACACCCTCTTGGATGTCTGCTTTCGGTCTGAGATTTCAGCGGCTAGGGAAGTGGATGTTGGTTTGGTCGACGGGCAGGACAAGCCCCTTCGTCCTGCGGATTAGTTGTTATACTCTTGGGATAGGGGACGGGATGTGTGTGTAGATTTGACTGGTTTCTCCCCATGAACTCAATCTGCTATGGCTGACTTTGCTCGTCTAGGACTTCTGTGAGGCGCAAGGATATGGTTTCTTACCCTTCTCTTTCTCTTTGTTGGGGGAGTTGGAGGCGACTGCGGTTGCCTTACTCAAGTGGATTCAGAAGATTTCGGTATCGCATGATGTTGGGAGACGCGCTGCTGCTCATATATGTATTCGAGTTGGTTTTGTTATTGCAAAAGGAGTGGGGACCCAGATAGTATCTCGGTTGCCTACTAATTTCTTGCAAACTATTTTTCATCTATAATAATAATAATATTAATAACACTGATAATAATAATAATAATAATAATAATAATAATAATAATAACGGTAGTAATAATATTAATAATACCGATACTAATAATAATAATTTCGAGAATAATATAAATGATGATATAATAATGATAAAGATTAAAATATTAATACTGTTAATATTAATATTGTTCCTATTATAAATATTATTATAATTGATAATAATACCTTTAATTATAATATTAATAACAATAATTAATATTAAATGTTTTTGAAATTAAATTGAGAAATTGACTCGGACTTTGGACATATGAGATATCATGAAAATATCTATGATCTTATTAAATGAGATTACATGAATTTGATTTGTACGTGTAGTGAAAGTAATTGTACAACAATTACTCACTTGGTAATAAAATGAGATTAAATGAAATAAAATGCATTATTAATATTATTATAAGTAATAATATTATTCTGTAAAATGGCGGATATTACATCATACCCCTCTTAGAAAAATTTTCGTCCTCGAAAATAAATGACATACCTCAATTAAAGAAATTCTAATAACGTGCTTGAAGTTCTTCTTCGCGCTCCCAAGTAGCCTCATCTTTACTGTGGTTACGCCATTGAATTTTGACAAACACATTCTCTTTGTTCCTCACCTGCCGGACTGATCGGTCGAGAATAACTTCTGGTTGTTCATCATAAATAAGATCTTTGTTCACCTCCACGGCGGTATTAGTTGATGACGTGGCCGGGATTGTGAACATACTTCCTCAACAATGATACATGAAAAACATTGGGCACGGCCGAAAGTTCAGGGGGTAAAGCCAAACTGTAATACCCGGTTGCAATTCATTCATTTTCATTCAGTAATTATCAGTCTGTAATTGTCACTCAGTAATTCTCACTCATTAATAATCACTCATCATTCATGATTCATTCATTTGCGTTCACTGTTGGCATGTTGTAATCGTATATCAGTTACCGATCGTCATTTCATCTCCGTTTATAGACCGAGACGGGAGTATTATCATTTTCATTGTGATTGATAGCCTTGTACTGGGAGTATCATCTTTGGCTTGTGTTAGACTTGTTCACTTTCACATTCGTATGATATGTCGGATCATTCATCAGTCGTAGCGAGGAATCGAAGTTATCGGATTTTTCACCTTGGCCAGCATTGAGTTACGGCCGTAAGGACTTTGGGTTACGGCCGTAACAAGGGTTCGTTGATTTCGTGCCATTTTGGATTTAACGGACTTACACCGTAAGGTTTCTAATACGGCCGTAAGTTGAGCAGTAGGAAGGCTTGGCGATACGGCCGTACGTGGTCCAAAGTGCCGCCTGCATTTGGCCGAAGGTGAGTTACGGCCGTAAGGAGGGTTGTATACGGCCGTAAGTGGTCTTCGTAAATTCAGGTGTTGTCGGGCAAGGGGGGACTTACGGCCGTAAGGGTTGCGGCATACGGCCGTAAGTCGAGGCAGGTACGGCCGTAAGGCTTGGCCGGATACGGCCGTACGCTGCAGGCAAGGTGCCTGGTCATTTTCGACGAAGGGGGCTTACGCCCGTAAGTTTGGCCGGATACGGCCGTATCATCCGAGTTACGCCCGTAAGGTGTGCGGGTACGGCCGTAAGGATGTCGGCAGATGTTTTTGACGAAGGCGGGTTACGCCCGTAACTCAGGAGCGGTTACGGCCGTAAGTCTGTCGGCTGGCTTTCGGACGAAGCCGAGTTACGGCCGTACGAGTTGGCCGGTTACGACCGTAAGGCCGTTGACACAGAATGTTACGGCCGTAAGAGGGCCGAGTTACTACGTAACTTCCGGCAGATATAAGGATTTGCCGACATTTTTCCTCATTTCTTCATTTCTCCAACTTTATCCGAGAGAGAGGGTTGAGGGAGAGATTTTGCCATCATCAATCATTTGAGTGTGTATTTTTCATCATCTTCATTCATTTGGGAAGCTTGGATACTCGATTTAACTCGTGTTCTTCGGATCGAAGTGGTTGGATCTTCAAGAGGTAATTTCTTCAACATCTTGGATTTCGATTTTGTGTTGAGATATGATGTTTTGGACACGATAATCATGTTATATGAAGGGATATGCATATGATTATGAGTTTGTATATAGATTCATTGGATTATTGAGGGATTATTCAAGAACACTTTGAATATCGAATTGGATTTGGGGATTTTCGATTAATTGTTGTTATAATTACGTTTTTGGATATTCATAACGGATTATTGATCGTATTGAAGATGTTTTGTTGGTTTGAAACACTTCTTGGGGATTTGAGTTTGGTATTATTGAGGTTTAGTTGTAATCAATCGAAGTTGGCCACAAAGTGTTCGATATAATGCCCCAATGAACTTGGTTTAATCGTATCGACGTTTTGAGTTCGTTATATTCGTGTTTAATTCGTATATTTAACGGATTGTTGGTAATTGTATTGAATTAAGGTTGTTCGAGCGACCGACACTTCATTTAGGACATTTGTTCGTGGAAGGACATTCTTCATCGGTATTGGGTAAGTTAATTCTTACTCGGTTAAAAGGATATTCATTCCTTTTGTTGTTGATCATTCATAATCATAACTCATTCATCATTGTATTAATCATATTGAGACTTGTAATTGTCGAATAATCACTTCATTAGCGAGGAACGGCGGTTCCAATCATTTCATTGAAACTATCAATCACTTCATTATCACTTTCATATCGGTGAGTCATTCTTGACTTTGTCAGATTATTATTATTCATTGATATTCAGTATGGAGAGGGCAAGAAGAGGACGTGGAGGACGAGGCCGTGGAGCGGGCCTAATCCCGAGAGCTCGTGTGAATACACGTGCAAACGCGAGAAATAATGCTAATTCATCGAGCAGCGACGCTGCCACTCATTCACCTGGACGCGATCATTCACTAACGGAGTCGCACAGGACACGTCTCAGTCAGAAGGTGTCCGGGTTGACCCACTCGCTTTTATGCAGGGCATGATGGCCCAAATGACCCAGATGGCACAGCTGATGGAGACGATGCATAACTCCGTCAATCAAAATCAACAAGCTCCTCCGCCGCCACCTCAGAGGCAAGAGAGGAATGTGAGCAATATCATCGGCGACATCTCTCGCCAGAGGCTACCTACTTTTGAGGGCTCGTCTGAGCCGGCAGATATTATTCATTGGCTCGAGCATTTCGAGAAGTTGTTTGCTATGGTAGAGTGTCCCGAAGGACACAAAGTTTCTGTTGCCTACTTACTCGGGCAAGAGCGCACATTCTTGGTGGTTGTCGTTGAAGCCCACCGAAGGATCATGTACTTGGGATCGGTTCAAAACTCTCATGATGGAGAGGTATTATCCGCCCCGCTCGAGAGGCCAAACTGCCGTAATTACTCACCCCGACCCTCGCCAGACGAGGATGTTCTCGCCATTGCCGAGAAATTTCAGAACTTCTTCCGTTCGCCTCATCTATCATTCATTCTCGAGGCGATAAGATTAAGTATTTCAAAGAAGAGGTCAAACCCCGTATGAGACTACGATTGCTTAATCATAATTGCACCACGTTGGTGAATTCATTGAGAAAGCTCTTACCTATGAGCTATCGCTAAGGAGATTGCTAAGCAACAACCTTCATCCGCTAGCAAGAAATCCAAGAACCGTAATCACCGACGGCAATGTGCCACTTTCAAGAAACCTCGTGTGCTCGCTTCCGAGCGACCTCTGTGACGTCTAAACCCGCGAATCTCACCACGAGCGGCGGCTGCCATCACTGTTATAACCGTGGGGATCTTGGTCATGTCGGCACCAAGTGTCCGAGACGATCATCACGTGTCATAACTGTGGAATTGTTGGGCATAAGGCCCGTTTTTGCCGTAGGGACTCCAAACCTACTCAGACGTCATCTCAAGCCCCTAAGCAGTTAGCCGTTCAGAATCAGGCCACTCAATCAGCATCGTTTAAAACAACAGGAGCGACTAAAGGTGGAACCTATAGCCAGCAGACGGGAGCGTCCGGTGCCGGGACTAGCAAGCCCCAAATTTATGAGATGAAGAAGACCGATGATCCCGAGGCCCGAATGATCTCAGGTACACTCGATATTATATCTCAACCTGTGTGTACCCTTTTTGATACTGGTGCATCGCATTCATTCATTTCCGAGTCATGTTTGAGTAGACTACGTCTGGGTAGTGCTACTAGTTGTGAGCCTTATGTCATTGGCCTACCTGATGGTAGACGAATTATCGGTAATCGTGAGATTCAGAATTGTCCGATTCAGTTTCATGGTCGTGTATGGCCAGCGGACCTAATCGTAGTAGATTTGCCGAGGGACGACGTCATCTTGGGTATTGATTGGATGGATCGTCATGATGCCATCATTAGTGTCCGTAAGCATATGATCACTATCATTTCAGACGATGGGGTGGAATGTGTGTTTCAGGGAGGTAATCCCGGCTGTTCTGGTAAGGTCATTAATTTGATGAAAGCAGTGCGATTACTCAGTCAGGGATGTGTTGGTTATTGGTGCTACATGACCAAAACCGAGAAATCATCAGTAATGTTGACGGATATTCCGGTAGTGAGGGAGTATGCCGACGTTTTTCCAGACGAGTTACCTGGTTTGCCTCCACAGAGAGATGTGGAATTCACGATTGAGTTGGAGCTTGGTACGTCTCCGATATCGAAGGCACCGTACCGGATGGCCCCGACCGAAATGCAGGAATTAAAGAACCAACTTGAGGAGTTGTTCGAGAAGGGTTATATCCGAACGAGTGCGTCTCCGTGGGGACCACCAGTGTTGTTTGTCAAGAAGAAGTATGGTTCGTTTCGTTTGTGTATTGATTATCGGGAGTTGAACAGGGTGACAATCAAGAATAAGTATCCCTTATCCCGTATTGATGATCTCTTAGATCAACTTCAGGGAGCTTCAGTATTTTCCAAGATCGAATTAAGATCTGGATATCACCATTTTCGGATTCAAGAGTCGGATATCGCGAGGACGGCGTTTCGGACACGCTATGGTCATTATGAGTTCGTAGTTATGCCGTTCGGGCTAACTAATGCACCTGCGGTATTCATGGAGTTAATGAATCGGGTTTTCATCGACTTTTTAGATCAGTTTGTTTTTGTCTTCATCGATGACATTTTGATTTATTCTCGTAGCCGAGAGGAACACGAGGTTCATCTTCATCAGGTTCTCGACGTGTTGAGACGAGAGCAACTTTATGGAAAGTTTTCCAAATGTGAGTTCTGGATGTCCGAAGTGACTTTTCTCGGACATGTAATTTCATCAGACGGAGTTCGTGTCGACCCTCAGAAGACGGAGGCTATCCGAGATTGGTTACCTCCGAAGAATGTTAAGGAAATCCGAAGTTTTCTCAGATTAGCGGGCTATTATCGGCGATTTGTGGAGGGATTTTCTAGAATCGCTCAACCCTTGACGAACCTTTTGCGAAAGAATAAGAAATACACGTGGTCCGACGCGTGTCAACGGAGTTTTGAGGAACTCAAGAGCCGGTTAATGTCAACACCTGTACTTTCCTTGCCGCAAGGGACGGAGGGATTTGTGGTTTACAGTGATGCGTCCGGACAGGGTCTCGGATGTGTACTCATGCAGAATGGGAAGGTTATTGCTTATGCTTTACGGCAATTGAGACCTTACGAGGTTAATTATTCGACTCACGACCTGGAGCTAGCAGCCTTGGTGTTCACATTGAAGATTTGGCGTCATTATCTTTATGGCGTTACTTGTCAGATATTCACCGATCATAAGAGTTTAAAGTATATATTTACTCAGAAGGAGTTAAATATGCGACAGAGGTGGTGGTTAGAACTAATCAAAGATTATGATATCGAGATCATTTACCACCCGGGCAAGGCGAATGTTGTCGCCGACGCCTTGAGTCGTAAGTCCGTTCAGGAGCAGATGCTTGCTCGTTTAACAGTTCAGAAGGAGCTTCAGCAGGAATTCCTGAGACCCGAGATCGAGGTCTGGCTTCAGCGAGTTTAGGGACAGCTTTGTATGTTAGAGATTTCATCGTCACTTGAGGAGGAAATCAGGGAGAATCAAGGTTCAGACCCAGCATTGTTGCGCATCCGTGAGGATGTGGCTCAGGGGAAAGCCCCTGGATTCGTGGTCCAAGAGGATGGACTTTTGAGATTTAAGAATCGGTTGTGCGTACCGGCGAATGTCGAGTTGAAAAACTCTATTTTGAGAGAAGATCATGCTACCCCTTATTCTGTTCATCCAGGGTCCAGCAAGATGTACAAGGACTTGAAACAAAATTACTGGAGTAATATGAAGCGAGAAGTCGCAGAATTTGTTTTGAGATGCTTAACCTGTCAACAAGTCAAGATTGAACATCAGCGACCGGCGGGTATGCCGAAACCTCTCCCTATTCCAGAGTGGAAGTGGGAAGACATTTCTATGGATTTCATCACGAATTTGCCGACGAGTCGTCGTGGCATGAATACGATCTGGGTGATTGTGGACCGCTTAACTAAATCAGCTCCTTTCCTTGAGATCAAGGATACGTGGGGTCCCGAGAGACTGGCTCAGTTGTTCATCAAGGAGATAGTGAGACTGCACGGTACTCCTAAGGGTATCGTTTCCGATCGTGACGGACGATTTGTGTCTCATTTTTGGAAATCAGTTCATCGTGCTATGGGAACTCAGCTCAATCTCAGTACCGCCTTTCATCCTCAGTCCGACGGACAATCAGAGAGGACTATACAGACATTAGAGGACATGTTGAGGGCATCCGTCCTCGATTAAAAGGACGATTGGGAAGCCCAACTACCATGGATCGAGTTCACGTATAATAATAGTTGGCATGCCTCCATTAAGATGGCACCTTACGAGGCCTTGTACGGTCGTCGTTGTCGATCTCCTTTGTGTTGGGATGACTTGTCAGAAACAATCGGCACCGAGCTCGATATGCTTATAGCCGCCCGGGAGAAGGTAGCTTTGATCAAGAGTCGTATGTTGACAGCTCAGAGTCGACAGAAATCATATGCATATAATCGTCGTCGACCACTAGAGTTCGATACGGGTGACCACGTTTTGGTCAAGGTATCCCCGAGTCGAGGTATTTTCCGTTTCGGAAAACGGGGGAAGTTGAGTCCGAGATTCATTGGACCGTTTGAAATTTTGGATCGAGTAGGAGAGTTAGCTTATCGATTGGCTTTACCTCCGGCATTGAGCCGAATTCATAATGTGTTTTACGTCTCTCAGTTGCGGAAGTATGTTGCCGACCCGAGCCACATACTTCAGTTCGACGAAATCGAGATCGCGGATGATCATTCGTACGAGGAGCGTACGAGTGTTGGAGCGGCGAATCAAACAGTTGAGGAACAAGACGATCCCTTTGGTCAAGATTCAGTGGTCTAGACACGGAGTCGAAGAGGCCACTTGGGAAACTGAGGAGAGTATGCGGGAGAGTTATCCCGAGTTGTTTGACCCTTAGTTTCGGGGACAAAACTCTTTTTAAGGGGGGGAGTATGTAATACCCGGTTGCAATTCATTAATTTTCATTCAGTAATTATCAGTCTGTAATTGTCACTCAGTAATTCTCACTCATTAATAATCACTCATCATTCATGATTCATTCATTTGCGTTCACTGTTGGCATGTTGTAATCCTATATCAGTTACCGATCGTCATTTCATCTCCGTTTATAGACCGAGACGGGAGTATTATCATTTTCATTGTGATTGATATCCTTGTACTAGGAGTATCATCTTTGGCTTGTGTTAGACTTGTTCACTTTCACATTCGTATGATATGTCGGATCATTCATCAGTCGTAGCGAGGAATCGGAGTTAT
Source organism: Orobanche coerulescens (assembly GCA_033398695.1). NCBI lineage: Eukaryota > Viridiplantae > Streptophyta > Magnoliopsida > Lamiales > Orobanchaceae > Orobanche > Orobanche coerulescens. The sequence continues at coordinate 101,120,921 of CM065813.1, read as the reverse complement.
CGTATTTTTCACCTTGGCCAGCATTGAGTTACGGCCGTAAGGACTTTGGGTCACGGCCGTAACAAGGGTTCGTTGATTTCAGGCCATTTTGGACGAACGGGACTTACGGCCGTAAGGTTTCGAAATACGGGCGTAAGTTGAGCAGGTACGGCCGTAAGGCTTGGCCGGTTACGGCCGTACGTGGTCCAGCAGGCTGCCCAGGCATTTTGGCCGAAGGCGAGTTACGCCGTAAGGAGGGTTGGATACGGCCGTAAGTGGTCTTCGTAAATTCAGGTGTTGTCGGGTAAGGGGGGACTTACGGCCGTAAGGGTTGCGGCATACGGCCGTAAGTCGAGGCAGGTACGACCGTAAGGCTTGGCCGGATACGGCTGTACGCTGCAGGCAAGGTGCCTGGTCATTTTCGACGAAGGGGGCTTACGCCCGTAAGTTTGGCCGGATACGGCCGTATCATCCGAGTTACGCCCGTAAGGTGTGCGGGTACGTCCGTAAGGATGTCGGCAGATGTTTTTGACGAAGACGGGTTACGCTCGTAACTCAGGAGCGGTTACGGCCGTAAGTCTGTCGGCTGGCTTTCGGACGAAGCCGAGTTACGGCCGTACGAGTTGGCCGGTTACGGCCGTAAGGCCGTTAACCTGGAATGTTATGGCCGTAAGAGGGCCGAGTTACGGCCGTAACTTCCAGCAGTATATAAGGATTTGGCCGGGACATTTTTCCTCATTTCTTCATTTCTCCAACTTTATCCGAGAGAGAGGGTTGAGGGAGAGATTTTGCCATCATCAATCATTTGAGTGTGTATTTTTCATCATCTTCATTCATTTGGGAATCTTGGATACTCGATTTAACTCGTGTTCTTCGGATCGAAGTGGTTGGATCTTCAAGAGGTAATTTCTTCAATATCTTGGATTTCTATTTTGTGTTGAGATATGATGTTTTGGATGCGATAATCATGTTATATGAAGGGATATGCATATGATTATGAGTTTGTATATAGATTCATTGGATTATTGAGGGATTATTCAAGAACACTTTGAATATCGAGTTGGATTTGGGGATTTTCGATTAATTGTTGTTATAATCACGTTTTTGGATATTCATAACGGATTATTGATCGTATTGAAGATGTTTTGTTGGTTTGAAACACTTCTTGGGGATTTGAGTTTGGTATTATTGAGGTTTAGTTGTAATCAATCGAAGTTGGCCACAAAGTGTTCGATATAATGCCCCAATGAACTTCGTTTAATCGTATCGACGTTTTGAGTTCGTTATATTCGTGTTTAATTCATATATTGAACGGATTGTTGGTAATTGTATTGAATTAAGGTTGTTCGAGCGACCGACACTTCATTTAGGACATTTGTTCGTGGAAGGACATTCTTCATCGGTATTGGGTAAGTTAATTCTTACTCGGTTAAAAGGATATTCATTCCTTTTGTTGTTGATCATTCATAATCATAACTCATTCATCATTGTATTAATCATATTGAGACTTGTAATTGTCGAATAATCACTTCATTAGCGAGGAACGGCGGTTCCAATCATTTCATTGAAACTATCAATCACTTCATTATCACTTTCATATCGGTGAGTCATTCTTGACTTTGTCAGATTATTATTATTCATTGATATTCATTATGGTCATTCTCGTTCATATGACCTTCTGGGTTCATATTGCGTGGCCGGGTGCGAATGTGTGGAATTTTTAGTCGGGCACATGATGGCCATGTATTGGGAGTGATACATTGGACTGTGCACACGGTAACGATTACCTCCGTGAGACTAATTAGGTACAAGGACGGGTGTGTCCGGTCATCCGTCGTGTACACTTGCATAGAAAACTACGGGCGTACTATGGTACTCCTCTTCAGTGTAATTCATAACTAAGGATATTTCATAACTTCAGATATATCATGATTGTGTAATTTCAACCCTGGAGGATTGTTGTTCTGTGTAACTGACCCCGTTTGGGGAATTTTGGTTTTCAGGTCACGGTAAGGCAAAGGCACGGGAAGAGCATGCTGACGGCGAGGAGTCCTAGTGATACTAGTAGGGGGCCCCAGTTATTCCGTTTGTTTCAGTCATTTCAGTCATTTCCGTCATTTGTATTTTCCGCTGCAAATTCCGTTTGAGATGTTTAATTGTTCAGTGTGGTGTATTTTATCTCCATATAAAATATACTAGTATTCGGTTTTGTCATGGTGTGTTGTACTTAAACTCCTCATCGGAGTACTTGGTAATATAATGTGGTTCGGTACTACAATTATATTATTTTAATTCATCATTTTCATTTGCCTGGTGGGTCCCAGTCGGGGATTCAAGGCACTGTAATATCCGCCTAGTTTGGGGTGTTACACAAACGGTAAGCTAATTCTCCAATTCGTTCAAGAATTTCGAATGGTCCAATATATCTCGGCCTCAACTTGCTCCTTCGACCAAAACGAATAATTCACTTGGTAGGAGATACCTTCAGGAATACTTTGTCGCCAACACAGAATTCGAGATCTTTCCTACGCTTGTCGGCGTAAGACTTCTGGTGATCCTGTGCTATCTTGATCCTCTCACGAATCTTATCCACCACACATACTGTCTGTTCAATCATCTCGGGACCGAAGATTTTCCTTTCACCTACTTCGTCCCAATATTGTGGTGATCGACACTTCTTACCGCATAAGGCTTTATACGGTGCCATACTGATCATCGACCGATAACTATTGTTGTAAGCAAATTCTACCAAAGGAAACAGTCGTTCCCAATTATTGCCCATATCTAACACACATGCTCGCAACATATCCTTAAGAATCTGAATGGTCCTCTCAGACTGACCATTAGTCTGAGGATGATAGGCCGTACTAAAATTCAACTGCGTTCCCAAGGCTTCTTGCAAACTTTCCCAAAAACGCGATGTGAAATGAGTAACCCTGTAGGATACTATAGAGACTGGCACTCCATGCAACCTAATAATCTCACTGATGTAAAGTTGAGCATACTGATCCATTCGAAAGTTCATCTTAACTGGGATGAAATGAGCTGACTTTATGTGTCGATCCACAACATCCCAAATAGTGTGGTTCCCTCTTTCCGTTCGAGGCAAACCTACCAAAAAGTCTATCGGAATATATTCCCATTTCCATTCCGGAATATGAAGTGATTTAAGTAGTCCAAAGGGGCGTTGGTGTTCTTCCTTCACTTGTTGACAAACTATACACTTTCTGACAAAGTCTGCCACGTCTCTTTTCAAACCTTCCCACCAAAATGTCCCCTTAAGGTCTTGGTACATCTTTGTACTTCCAGGGTGTGCTGTATATGGAGTATTATGTGCCTCTTTCAACATTGCTTCTCTCAGCTTGACAACATTGGGCACATACGCTGCCTCATATTCAATTCCTTTTGTGTGAAAATATATTTTAGACTTTTGTGGTCTGTATAAATTTCACACTTACCTCCATACAGGTAATGTCTCCAAATCTTCAAGGCATGAACTACCGCTGCTAATTCCAAATCATGAGTAGGGTAGTTCAGCTTGTGCGGTTTTAGTTGCCTCGAAGCATAGGAAACTACCTCGCCCTCCTGCATCAATACACATCCCAAGCCTTGTTTGGATGCATCGCTGTAGATGACGAATTCTCTCGTCGGATCGGGAATGGTCAAAACTGGTGCTGCAGTTAACATTCGCTTATGTTATTGGAAACTCTTTTCGCACTTCTCATTCCATAATAAAACTTCTCCCTTCCTTGTCAATCTAGTTATTGGTGCAGCTATCTTCGAAAATCCCTCGATAAATCTCCGATAATAACCAGCTAAACCCAAGAAGCTACGAACTTCATTTGCATTACTCGGTACTTTCCAATCATTAACTGCGTCTACCTTAACCGGGTCAACCACGATTCCTCTAGAAGTGATAACATGTCCCAAAAATTCAACTCAGTTAAGCCAGAATTCACACTTGTTGAACTTCGCATACAACTTCTCCTTGTGCAGTATTCCCAATACTGTTCTAAGATGCTGCTCATGCTCAACCTTGCTCTTTGAATACACAAGTATGTTATTTATGAACAAAATGACAAACTTATCCAAATAAGGTTGAAACACACGGTTCATGAGGTCCATGAATACTGCTGGCGCATTAGTCAAACCAAATGGCATCATTATAAACTCATAGTGTCCGTATCGAGTTCGAAATGCTGTCTTCGGGATATCGTCGTCCTTAATCCTCAGTTGGTGATATTCGGATCTCAAATCTATTTTCTAAAACACTCCTGATCCTCCAAGTTGATCGAATAGGTCCTCTATTCTAGGAAGTGGATATTTATTCTAGTCTATGCACATCCTCAAACTTCCGTCCTTTTTCTTCACGAAGAGTACTGGAGTACCCCATGGCGAAACACTCTGCCGGATAAATCCAGAGTCGAGCAGCTCCTGAAGCTGTACTTTCAGCTCTTGTAATTCCTTGGGCGCCATTCTATAGGCGGCTTTCGATATTAGTGCCGCTCCTGACACTAAATCGATTGAGAACTCAACTTGACGATTCAGCGGAACTCCCGGTAGGTCTTCGAGAAAAACATCTGGATACTCCTTGACGATAGGAAGATCAGCTACCGTCTTCTCTGAAGTTGTTTCCCCCATCACATTCACCAGGAATCCTTGGAAACTACGCTTCTTCAACATCTTCACATCTTTCATGGCTGTAATCACTTTTGGGGTACTACAGTATCTTACACCCTCGAATACGGTCTTGATATCAACAGATGGACATAAGGTTACCTTCATTTCAAAGCATTCAACTACAACTCTATGTTTGTCAAACCAATCTATACCCAAAATAACATCAAAATCACCGAGTTCAACTATGTGCAAGTGAGCTAAGAAGCTATGTTCGTTAATCTCTATCTTCACATTGTTAGTTATAGAGTCTACACGCACTACCCCCCCCCCCCCCCCGCAGGCATGCTAACTAAGAGAGATCTAGGGGCTTTACTACTTCTATAACCAATCATAGTGCAAATCTTCCTAGAGATGAATGAATGAGATGCACCCGTATCAAACAACACCAAGGCAGGAATATTAGCAACTGACAACATACCTGACATGGTTTGGGGTTCAGTCTATCCCTCGGCCTCGGCCATGCTATACACTCGAGCTTTGGCTCCCGAGCCTTGATCTTGCTCACTTTTGCCTGGACCTTTTCCTTTTTCCGGACATGCTCAGGCCATGTGTCCTTCCTCACGGCATAATTAGCACTGATTCTGACCAAGCATACAGGTGCCTTTATGTCCTTTGCCACAAGGAGCACATGTAGGTTTATCGGACTGGGGTTTCGCCCCTGAAAATCGAGTCTTGGCATTCTTCTTACTACCACTCCCTTGATCGTGCCACTTGCGCTTGTTATTTGCTGCGACTGGTGGTGCTCTTGCCTTCTCCACATCTAAACTGGCAGAAATGTCCTCGGCCCTTGCAACTGCTTCATTATAGGTCAGACGCCCATGACCATCCATGTGGGGACGAATTTGGTCGCAGTCCATCTCGAAATTTCTGAGACTTCATGTCATCCATCTCGACCATGTAAGGATCAAAACAACACATGTTGTTGAACTTGCGCTCATAGTCGGTGACCGACATTCCTCCTTGGGTCAGATTGAGGAATTCCTTTTGCATCTTGGTTTTGTACGCCTTCGGGTAGTACTTTTCCATAACTGTTTCCTTGAACTGGTCCCAAGTGAACGAATCTTTCTCGTCTTGGGTTTTGAGTCTCCAAACTCCAATATACCATGTCCTAGCATCCTCCTTGAGCTGGACACGGAACATGACACCTTATGGGCATCAGTGCATGCCATGTAGTCGAAGATGCTATCTAGGTTCAACAACCACTCTTCTATTGCTGCTGGGTTCCTCACGACCAAGAAATACGGGCGGATTGAAATGATTGAACCGCTTAATAACTTGAGCTTGATCTTGCTCAGGATTGTTAGGCGGTAAAATGGTTGCGCCTTGAAGTAACGTGGCCAATCCTGCCAAAAGCTGATCTTGGGTAAGTTGAGCATTGCGGTTTCCACGCTTAGCCATGAGTCTGCCAACGAGTTGTAGAACCCATTAGTCGACGCAGTGCGATGAATAAAGAATAAGAATATACTGGTAGAACGCATATAATAGTCGCAAAACATAAAAATATAAAGGTAATGGAATACCTGATATTCATTATATAATATATTTTAAAGAAATGAAACTAGAAACATCCACTGGAAATCTCAACATAATAGTTATATAATAAAATGAACTAAGCCTATGGATATTCCTCATCGTCACTGCTAATAATCTCTATAACAGGAATAGGAGTTCGCGGCTCAATCCACGAAGTGATGTCATCACCAGACTCAATGTCTGCCATTAAAACATCCTTCATATTCTCTGCGAGGTCTACCTATGAGCTCTCATCGGAAACTTCCTCTGGATCTTCCTCGGGGTCTTCTTCAGGATCCTCCTCAGGGTCATCTTCGGGATCCTCTTCGGGGTCTTCTTCATCCGTAGAGTCGGAACTCCAATTTGCAGCTGGTATCGCATCTCGAGCGTACATATCCAATAAACGCCCAGTTACGAACTTGAAATCATCTGCGGTCTTTCGCTCTTCTGGTGATCTTCTTATGGACTCTTTCCAAAGACGGAAGATGCAATAACCCCAACCATCAGGTAACTTCCCTATTAAGTGGTCCAGCTATTGCGTGACAGAACCCTGTTTCCCGGACTGCAACCACTTGTTCAGCTTGTTGACGACATAGTGCGATGCGTTTTCCGGTAAACACGGATCGTCCCACCAATCCTTGCGTGCCAGAAGACGCGAGTCAAACGTAGCAGAAACCCTCTTACGTGGTGTCATCCTAAGTTTGGTCATTCTAACAGTTTGTACATACATCTGCAATCATGTTAATAAATGAAATGATATATGCATGAATAATGATTGAAATTTGGTACCTTGGGCGGAGTAATGAAGTGGCGAAGCTGAGAGAATATGATACTTTTATTTAGCGAGTCTACAGAAAGGTAAAACCCGCTCTGATACCACTATGTAACGCCCCGACTTTCTAGGGATAATTATAGGGAAAATTAATAAAAATATGAATTTTAACGGAAAATAATTTCCTTTGAGAATATTAAAATGCTCGCCTACAAAGTCGAGTTGCTACAATGACTAAAATAAATACCCATTAATTAAGGCAGTGACATGACATAAATAAGAGGTAATAATTGCGGCAGAAGAACAAATTATAAATTGTTAATTTCTAATCAAAAGTTTCCCCAAATAAATTTCAAAACATGATACATAAAGAAAAACATCACTTAAAAATATCATCATATGCCCTCTCGGCTCGCTCTTTTGTCCATCCGGCTCGGTTTAACCTGCAGGATCAATATAGGTAGGGGTGAGCTTCCTTCAGCTCGTGGAAATCACACATATCACAGTAATATACAATCTCATGGAAAGCATTTAAATAATTATTCTATCAATAACATTTTACTAAACGTGAATACATACACACAATACCACATATAACATGAATCGAGCACGGATGTGAATATTGAGGTTGTGCAGGTGTCCCCACACAACATATATCTTAAGATAGCCTCTTTACACGTATACAAGCGAGCATGATTTACATCGTGTATCTTCAATTTTAAACATAAATAGAATATCACATTTGCAATCCAATTAAACCAATTAAAGTGATAGTGAAGATTCCCACCTGAATAATATAATGCTGCTTAAACTTGAATATGAAGATGCTCGACTCACAATCCTAAGCACGTAAATCCTTGTTAATGACTACATATAATAATGATTTAATCATTATAAAATATTATGATATAATGACTGAAAATAAAAATATATGCATAAAATTGAACTAATTATTAATATTAATTTTTGAGTTAATATTATTAATATTTGGATCAAAATAGGACTGGTGTGAAGATATAAAAATATGTTTGGGGTCAATTTGAAGGGATGAGAAGCTGAATGGAGTTAAAATCGAAGAATTATAAATCAAAAAGGGGTTAAATTGAAGTATCTAGAATTCTGGGTTTAAATGGAATACACCTAAAAATTCACGAGTATAAAAACCCTACTCCTCCCGGGTCAGCCGGCAGAAACTCATTTCTGCACCTATCGTCTCTCTCTCTCTCTCTCTCTAACATCTCGGTCCCTCTCTGTTCTCTTGTCTCTCTCTAACCTCTCCTCTCGGTGGTGCAAATCTTAGATTTGCAGAAAACTCACACACCCAAACACAAGAACACACACAAAACCTCACACACACACTAAAATCACGGCGGACGAATAAATAAAAATAGAACGGCGACAGCGAAACAAAGGGGCTTCAGACCTTGTCGTTCGGTGGCAGCGCGACAAAGAAGGGTTCCCACGGCGGCGAGTTCGAATATGGAACTGGGTTTTCGATTCGATCTGGACCAGTTTTGGTTATGATTTGAGTTTCGGTCTGGTGCTTGAACTCGGAAAAAGGTGTCAAAGTTCTGAGTTGTTTGAGAAGATGATTTTATCTGTTTTGATGATGTTTACGTTTGAGATTACAGGTATTGATTGGAGTCAGCTGATTAGTATTGAAAGTAGTTTCATGACTTTAGCTGTATGATGGGTTTTGGTCCAGCGATCTGGGTCGAGATAACTCACCGAGTGGACTCGGTGGTTCGAGTATGATGGAAATATGAGTCTGATTAATTTTGTTTCGGGTTATCATGATTAAGAAGCCGTTCGAGATTTTTCCATCAGAATACATACGACGAATTGAGGGATGGATAAGGCTGACATTGGGTTAGATGAAATATCAACTGACGAAATACATAAAGATGAAGAGCTTTTTTTTGTTTACCTTGCTGGGAAGAGTTGGAGAAGATGAAGTTGCAGATTCGGTAGAAAAAGTTGTGTGCAGATGTATTCTTCTTCTTCTGTCGTGAGATTGTGTTTGATGTGTATAGTGTATTTTACTTTGTACTGCATAATGTGTTTATACTGTGTAAAGATTAGGGTTAGTGTAATTTATGGGCTTTAATTATTAGTTTAGGTCATTACAATACATTTGGGCCAATGGTAATAATAATAATAATAATAATAATAATAATACTAATAATAATAATACCCGCACATTTGTGCGGGTATTGTTGGTATTAAACATCGCCACAACGTTGTACGTGATGTTCTTGTTGATATATGCTCTCGGTCCGGAATTTCTGTTCGTAAGGAGGTAGATATTGGGCTTCATGGAGATATGGATGCATCCTGCGACCAGCTGATATATTGCTTTATTCTTGGGATGGCGGGCGTGATGTTTGTGTTGATCTTACAGGTTCGTCTCCCTTGACGCAATCGGGGTTGCTTGATTTTGTGCCAGGGCGGGCGATTAGTGAGGTTGCTCGACGTAAACGTGTCAAGTATGAGGCTAAATGTGCGGACATCGGTTATGGCTTCCTCCCCTTTTCTTTTTCTTCATTTGGAGAACTTGAGAAAGAGGCGGTAGCCTTACTAAAGCGTATTAGACTTTTCTTCTTGACGCAAGACACGGCTCGTCTTTGCGGATCATTTTTAGTCGTATTAGTTTCGCTTATCACAGAGGAGTGGGGCCCATTTGGTCTCGGTTTCCCACTAATTTCTCAGAATCCTTTGAGTTTTCAATAATAATAATAATAATAATAAAATTTATGGAAAAAATAAAATAACAACAATAATAATAATAATAAGAGTAGTAATAATATTAATAATACCGATACAAATAATAATATCGAGAATAATATAGATGATGATATAGAAATGATAAAGATAAAAATATTAATACTATTAATATTAATATTGTTCCTATTATAAATATTATTATTATTAATATAATACCTTTAATTATAATATTATTAGCAATGACTAATATTAAATGTTTCTGAAATTAAATTGAGAAATTGACTCGGGCTTCGAACATATGAGATATCATGAAAATATCTATGAACTTATTAAATGAGATTACATAAATTTGATTTATACGTGTAGTGAAAGTAATTGTACAACAATTACCCACTTGGTAATAAAATGAGATAAAATGAAATAAAATGCATTATTAATATTATTATAAATTATAATATTATTCTATAAAAATGGCGGATATTACATCTTCTATACTGAGAGTATAACTCATGGGGAAGAAAATCCCCATAATAATAACTTGTGTAACTCCATTTGTCACTGTTAGGAGTATGCTCTCGAATGCCACCTAGTGGATGTTAGAGTGAGGGCATTGTACTTGTTATTATGTAATTCATTATCTAAAGGCAACTGTATGTTTCTTTATTTACTGGTAGTCACTAGCATTCTTGACTCGTAAATATATATAGAAACTAGTCCGTGTATTTGAGAGCAAAATATTTCACTCCTTATTGGATAAGGGAATCGGCACTAGAAAGGTTTATGGCTCAAATACTTAATCGTTCGCAAGTCGATGAAACTTGACTGGGCATTAAGTTTATATGAAGACTTGTATGACATGTTCTTTGACTTGGAGAGTGCCTATCGAACATTAATGTTTAGTGGGAGCACACGTTATAGATATGCTAACGAGATTAGTATACTCAAACCGACTCACTCTCGATTCGTCACACGAATTTCACTCCGGGACAGTCAATGACGGAATCGAAAGTTTGTGATAGGTATTCGTGAACCTTAGACTTGAGGATTTAGTAGGGATGTGCTTGTGACGTTAAGATTTTTATTAGAGTAGTTCGACCCAGAAAACCAGAAGATGGGGGTCAACCTCGATGTGCATCTTGACGGTCAAGTAGGAGGTTCTACTAAATACTAAGATAGGATTCTTTCTCCTGTTAGTGAACGGGTATATGTCCTATGCAGTTATTGGCAAATTAGATCATAAGTCTTTGGCCAAAGCATTGGAGCTAGTTGTATTGGATACACGAGAGCTCAGTGATCTCGATTTGCATTAACTCATGCATAGCGTCAAGTACAGATAGGGTTTGACTGACCGTGACCCTATAACTTGATCTGGACATTTGAAAGAAGGGTTTATACATATAATGGTATTCACGATAGAAAGGTTTTGGAATGATCCCCATCATTCGTTCTCAGTTAGGGTATAGTGTAGGCCGCCAGACTGGCTAGGTGGTGCTACTACTCTTTGGTTCCTCCCATTGCTAACTGAGACGGACCTACCGAGTCGTGCAATAAGATTGACGACAGAATGAATCGAGCTTATTCTCTCTTTACGTATATTAGATATTGAATATCTAATATATTGGACATTGGATGTGTAGTTAATTATGGGACATTGAATGTCTAAATTCATTTATTGGATAAATTAATTTACGACCTAATGAATTAAATATAATACTGGGTGATTAATTTAATTCATGAATATAATTATTTCTTGGAGAAATTAATTATATTATTTTTTTTGATATGATTAATTAATTGGATTAATTAATTGATATAAATACATCAGAATGGAATTGAGTTTATCTGATTAGACTCGCGGTAGTCCGAAACGAACCGAACTCGTCTGGTTCTTCTAGATGGCCGTCCCACCTAACCCCACTCTCTCTTGGTCTTTGTCTCCACCTTTATAGGTGGAATACTAATGACTTTAAGAGATTGCATATCTCTTATAATATGGAATAAGGTGACTTAAATGAAGAGTGAGTTGAAGAATAAAAGGAGTAGAAGATTTCTCTTGATTATTACTTGAGTATACACGGCTCATTACAAGGAAAATAGATAGAGAAAATAGTTTTCTTGGTCTTCTTCACTATCTTCATCTTCTTCTTCATTTCTCTTGAGTTTTTCTTAGAGCGAATTCAAAAAAATCATTGAGAGATTATGAGTTATACACTTAGAGTACTATAATCACATTTGAAATCTCCCATCACTTAATTCTAGCCGTAACCTTGGAGGTTAACTGGGTGGTCGTCATTCCGATCGTTTCTCCAGCGCGTGGCAAGTAGAGACGCCGTGTTTTCGGCGTTGGAGCATCTAAGAGCTTGACGAATCGGATTCGTGGGGAAGATCACCTAAAGCTTGGGGAATCGCATACGTGGAGTACACCATTTAATCAACGGACTATAAGGGTATGCTTTCGAATCTTACTTTGTTTCGTTTTATATTCATATATACGTAGCTTGATCGATCCTCTTAAGGGATTCAGATCGAATTAGATTCGTATATTGCTTCGGCTGCGCCTTCGTGTTAGGCACCGAATCCCAACAGTGGTATCGGAGCGTAGGTCTTGCGATCGTACATACAATATTTAGCATTTGGAATGCTTGATTGAATGGTTTATGATTTGGAATCATAATCGTATTAATCGTTGATTTACAATTTTTCATCTAAAAATCAAATTTTCATGATTTTATGTTACACTATAAATCTATTTTTATTTTAAAAAACTGATTTAAATATGTAATATAAAGATTTGAAAAATATTATTTTTGGAATCGGGGCGAAAAACAAGCCGAAAACGTAAACGGACGGCACTGAGTGGCCGGCGTGCGTTGCCTCAGCCGCGGCTCGCGATCCGGCCTTTCGGCTGCCGGGCCGCTGAGCGGTGTATCGCGATCCAGGCCGGCCCTGCTCGGCAGCTTGCTGGGCAGTGCCCCGAGCTTGGCCCAGCCGTGTTTTTCGACTCCGTTTTTTATATTTCGTTCGATAATTAATTTCCCACAAACTAAATTGGATTTAATTTGACTAAGATATAATTATAGTAATTTTATTCTTAGGGGAATTAATTTAATGAAATATTTTCTCGTCTGGAACAAGTTAAAATTAACGGTTGTTTGAATTAATTGGATTAATTCGTGTGGATTGATTGATTTATATTGATTGGATGAATACTTAGATTTATTTTGAATGACATTTATTTTAATGTGTTTGATGCATTATTTTTGAATGGTGATGTGGTTCATGGACCTAGTTTTGAATCGTTCGGTTTTATTCGATTGGGTTGTAAAGGACGTTTTGAGCCTATTTATTTTACTAGAAAAATTTATATAGAATGCAATTTTTCAAATGTAAAATTTATATGTAATGACGAAGACCGGAGGAAGATCCGTTCGAGAAGACTAAGATTCAAGACCGAAGACTTGTAATTAGATTACGACGTTTTTGTTCCAGGAACGGTCCATGAACTACATGTTGGTAGCAACTAGGTTGTGAATGTTTATTCATATGGTATGAATGCTACAAACGCTCTTAAATGAATTAATGTGCAAAGTTTAACATTAATCGCGAAATTCTCCCACAACAAATTATTAAGTTTAAAAGGTTTCAAGGTTTTCCTTCCCTCCATCGAGCTTTCGGAAAATCGATATCGAAACTGGATGTGCTATGCTTCTGAGTTATCGGGGTAGTTATTCGCGGAGGATCGATAAATCACCGAGAGCACATTGGATTCATTCGGTTGGAGCAAATTTTATCCCTAGAAACCTGTTCGGTTGCCGGATAAGATTCAATTTTGAAACTGATTTGCGTCGATGGTATAAACTTAACTTGTTCACGAACCATAGAAACTGTATAGGTTGAAGGGAGTGAACAAGGGGAAAAAGAAGATCGAATCATCCATTAGATGGGTTGGTGTTGGACACCACTTTATGAAAATTAATAGACTAGAAACTTGTTCGGTTGCCTTCTATTAAAATTTATAAAGAACTCGATCACCACTATGAATTAATGTGAATAATACTTCCGGATTTAACATGGGAGTGTGTTATTCCGATAAAAATAGTGGGAGCTGGGTTAAAAGAATAGAAAAGACCTTAATTCTATACTCAGATCATATTTGAATGAGTCACTAATAAATCTGTCGCACTTAATGTAGACAAACATCAACTCTCAATATGACAATGAACCCACTCGCGATACTACTTGAAAAGAACACCTTAATTGGCCCTAACTTTGTGGACTGGCTTCGCAGCCTGATGATTGTTCTCAATATAGAGGCACTGGGATACGTCTTGGAGACAGACATTCCGGCGCCTCCGGTGCGGACTAGAGCCAATCAGTAAGAAATTGAAAACCACGAAAAGTAGGTTAAGGATAACATAAAAGTCCATGTCTATATGATAGATTCTATGTCTAATGAGCTTCAGAGAGCTCATGAGAAAATGACTTCTACTAGGCAGATTTTATCTCACTTAACCGAGCTTTATGGTGAGCACAGTCGAACTGCTAGATATGAGATATCCAAGCAACTCTTCGGTGCTAGGATGAAGGAAGGAGAGAAGGTTTGGGACCACGTCCTCAAAATAATCTCTATGATCGAGAGATTGGAGGCTCTTGATTTTAAGATGGATACTTCTCTTCAGACCGACCTTATCCTACAGTCTCTTCCTGATTCCTTCTCACAGTTTGTTATGAATTTCAACTGCAATGAGATTGCTTGCAATTTAGCAGGGTTGATGAACAAACTAGTAACCGCTCAGTCTTATATGAAGACTCCGTCGGTTAAGGACTCTGCCCTTGTGATTTCTTCTGGACCTCGGATGTCCAAGAACAAGAAGAAAAAGACCAAGAAACAGACGGGACCACAAATCAAGGACCTTAAAGGTGAGGGCATGGCCCCAATGGTTCCAAAAAGCAAAAGAAGAAGGACTAATGTCTCAAATGCGGTGAGCTGGGCCACTGGGAAAGAGACTATCCGATTCTTCATGGCACTTCAGGTACAAAACTTTTAGTTTTGGAAACAAATTGTTCTGCTACTGTATTTTCTACTTTATGGATACTGGATTTAGGTGCTAGTTCTCACATTTGTACCATGAATCAGGATCTGGAACAAAGTAGGAAATTTGGAGTTGGGGAAGTGATGATTACTGTCGGAAGCGGGCATAGTGTCGAATCAATTGACATAGGATCACTTCTTTTGGATTTAGAATCCGGCTTTGTTTTGACATTAGATGATGTACTTGTTTTGCCCAAGTGGAATAAAAACATTGTATCTATTCCGGTCATGGATCGGAAAGGCTTTTCATTTTTCATTGGTGATGGTTCTTGCAAAATTTATTTTAGAAATAAACTAGTGGGCACTGCTACATTGTTAAATGGACTGTATCATCTAAACCTAAGTAACAATGTTGTTGTGAATACTATGACTAGAAAGCGTGGTAGGGATGAAACTAATCAAGTTTTGAAATGGCATCTTAGACTTGGTCATGTTGGTTAGACCAAGGTTTAAAAAAATGGAAAATTATGGACTTATGGGTCCATTGGGATCAGATCCCTTTTCAACTTGTGAATCTTGCCATAAAGGCAAAATGACTAAGTCCCCCTTCACAGGGACTTTTGAAAGAGCCGCTGATAAACTTGGATTATTCCATACCAACGTATGTGGTGCTTTGGAAGCAGCACGTGATGGATATCAGTATTTCATTACATTTACAGATGATCATACTAGGTATGGTTATGTATACTTAATGAAACATAAATCCGAGGCCTTTGAGAAATTCCAGGAATTTAAGGCCCTAGTCGAAAAACAAACTGGTAATCATATCAAAGCACTTCGGTCCGACTGAGGTGTCAAGTATATGACTATAGAGTTTGACGAGTTCCTAAAGGAGCATGGAATAGTATCACAACTTACACCTCAAGTAACTCCTCATTTTAATGGTGTGTCGGAAAGAAGGAACCAAACATTGTTGGACATGGTTCGTTCCACACTTAGTTACACCGACTTACCGATTTACCTATGGGGTTATGCACTCCTGACTGCTGCTTATATCTTAAACAGATGTCCTTCCAAGTCCGTTCCTAAAACTCCGCATGAGATGCGGGAGGGCAGGAAACCAAGTCTTAATCATATTAGGATTTTGGGATGTCTCGCCTATGTCAAGAAGACTAAGGCAGAGAAGTTGGAAGCAAGGTCCGTGAAGGGACATTTTCATTGGATTCCCATCTGGTATGATGGGTTATCTATTCAACATGCCCGAAGATCGAAAGGTCATTGTTGCTTTGCAAGCACACTTCCTGGAAGATGAGTTCATTCAGGAAGGTGGAGCATGTAGAAGTATTTCTTTGGAAGAATACAATGAAACTTCCCAGGAGACACCTGTACAAGAAGATGGAACCGAACCTTTTGAAATACAAGTACAAACCACCTCACAGGTCTAGTAGGGTGTCTCAATTATGTAATATCCGGAATTTCTACTACTTTGGTTTAATATTATTTTATCCAAGTTATGTTGTACAGCGTGGAATCCGTACAATATGGATAAAATAAATGAAGAACTGAGATGTCAGTATTGGTATAATTGTCGTATTTGCTCGACAATTGCAGTTCAGTGTATTGTGTATCGTGTGAGAATATTATTGGAAGGATTATATGTATTTGGTATACCGTATGTTCGTATTCTGTATGTTGAGACGTTGGACAAGAATAGCTGGAAATGGCTAAGTGTAACATTATTAGCGCATGCTAATATACATGACTAGCGCACGCTATCATGCAGGTTTAGCGCACGCTACGGGCATGGGTTAGCGCACGCTAGTACAGACAGATCATAAAGAATCTATGTGTAGACCCGGCCACTTTCGGCGCATGTGCCGACGAGGTCAACGGATGTTTGTTGAGAAGGGTTAGCGCACGCTAATGCATATTGTTAGCGCACGCTAGCATCAGATCGGTCCAAAGGGAATCTTATCCTTGTCAGATGCTATCGGCATGTGGGGGCATGAGTGGTAGGTGCAGACTGTAGCAAGTCAACTGCGGATAGCGTACGCTAAGGTTAAGGACTTGCGTGCGCTAGACAGAATGGTTACGTACGTTAATGCGTGGATATTACGTACGTAAGTTGATGTACGAAGCAAGACAGTAGCCTTTTGGCTGAGATAGAGCACGCTAAACATAAGGTTTAGCGCACGCTAGTAATATACTTTATAAAGGGGACAGACGGCTACCGAGAGGCATTTTGTCCATTCTCCTTTCTTCACGGATAGATTATTTCATACCGAGAGACAGATGACTTGATTGTGTGCTGGGCATTATTCACGGATAGATTATTTCATCCGAAGATAATATAATTTGTTGAGACTCATGGAATGTGATTGTAAGCATTTGAGACTTTACAGTGAGGTCACTTGCTAGTATCTCAGGAGATCGTCGACTTTGCGCATCTGTAAGTGTACTGTTTTGGTTATTAGTTAATGATGACGATTGATCGTTGTTGTGATGGTTTTGGAATATGTTGGTTGAACGGTTTGTTTGCTTTCTATGACGTATTGCAAGGTTCGATGACGAAACTTATTTTAAGTGGTGTAGTATGTAATATCTGGAATTTCTACTACTGTGGTTTAATATTATTTTATCCAAGTTATGTTGTACAGCGTGGAATCCGTACAGTATTGATAAAATAAATGAAGGACTGAGATGTCAGTATTGGTATAATTGTCGTATTTGGTCGACAATTGCAGTTGAGGATATTGTGTATCGTATGAGAATATTATTGGAACAAGTATATGTATTTGGTATACCGTATGTTCGTATTCTGTATGTTGACACGTTGGACAAGAATAGCTGGAAATGGCTATGTGTAACATTATTAGCGCACGCTAATATACATGCCTAGCGAACGGTATCATGCAGGTTTAGCGCACGCTACGGGCATGGGTTAGCGCACGCTAGTACATACAGATCATAAGGAATCTATGTGTGGTCCCAGCCACTTTCGTCGCATGTGCCGGCGAGGTCAACGGATGTTTGTTGAGAAGGGTTAGCACACGCTAATGCATATTGTTAGCGCACGCTAACATCAGATCGGTCCAAAGGGAATCTTATCCTTGTCAGATGCTGTCGGCATGTGGGGGCACGGGTGCTAGGTACAGACTGTAGCAAGTCAACTGCGGATAGCGTACGCTAAAGTTAAGGGCTTGCGTGCGCTAGACAGAATGGTTACGTACGTTAATGCGTGGATATTACGTACGTAAGTTGATGTACGAAGCCAAACAGTAGCCTCTGGGCTGAGATAGCGCATGCTAACAAAGTCAGTTACCGCATGCTAAGGCTGTAGCTCACGCTAAACGTAAGGTTTAGCGCATGCTAGTAATATACTTTATAAAAGGGGACAGATGGGTACCGAGAGGCATTTTTTCCATCCTCCTTTCTTCAGTCGATAGAGAGAGCCTTGGGAGGTACTTGAAGTTCCTAAACACTCTGAGAAGATGATCTTTAACATGATTAAGATGGAGAGCATAGATTAAGGCCTTATTCTTGAAGTTATTCATGATTCTTGGAATGAAGTTCAATTATTTTTCTTCTTGATTCGTCCATACAAGGTAATTCTCATATCCCTTTGATAGTGTTCGTTTATAAAGGATTATTACTTGTGAGGAAGCATGTTAGATTATAATGTGACGATGTTATATGAGATTTATTGGAATTGTGATAAGAGAATTCGGGTGTTAATCATGATTCCTGTGGTTTGAATTGTGTAGTTCCTTTTCTTAAGATAACTTGGTTAATCCTTCTTCTCCTTTGCGGATGTTGATGTCACTGTTGATGATTAATCTCTGTAATGTTAGATTAGGGAAGTGTTGTTAGGATTCTTGGTGTTCATGATGTTGATATTTGAGGAAGAAGATGATATGCGAATATATGAATTGGATTAAGAGTTGGATGACTACCTATATGTTAAAGGATAACGGATTTCGTTGTTTAAATAGCTCAGAACATGGTTTAGAATCACTTAGTGTTCTTGATAATCGCCATATGTTGATCGGTATCTCAAATGCATGCAACTGCATGTCATTAGCGCACGCTAGTGTTACTGTCTAGCGCACGCTAACGGGAACGACTTAGCGCACGCTACGTTAAGTGATTAACGTGCGCTAAGTCAACATGAAGGTAGTATATCCTGTTTCAGTTATGAATTCGTGATCGTTTAAGTTGGTTTGATCAGACTTGTGGTTAAACGAGATATTGTTGAGCCGTTGGGTTTGTGAATTGGTTATATCGATTGTTGATTGTTATCGAACTTGTTGTTTATCGGTTATTGTAATAGGTTGAGAATATTGATCGGTGATTATAACCATGTGTTACGGTCGATCTCGAGAATATTCGTAGATTTCTTTGGCCGGGCTGAGGAGTTCGTAGATGACGGCAAAGGAACTGGTTACGGCTTCATCATCGTCGCGTCGGTATCGAGGCAAGTTATTACTTGCTCAGTTTATAATATTTAATGAATGGTTTCCGTTTCATTCGTTTATAATTCGTATAGTAATGTTTATAATCGTAATCATAGGAGATTTGGGATTATAAGTTGTATTCGAGTTTTGGGAATTAAATCATAATGTATATGATTTATATTGTTGTTGGTATACTTGGTATCGAGGATGCATCATGGTATAGACGAAGACGTGAATTATTTACCGTCTGTGACATTTTGGATCGTCGAATATTCAGATTAATAATTCGTGATGGTCTGGACATCGAGATTTCTCTCGAAGAACTCGGGGCAAGTATTCTAATCATTTTTGTCATTTCGTGTCGATCATGTTGTGATACATGCGTGTATCATTGTTGTCATGCATTTTGTATCATTGTTATATGCATTGGTGCATTGTTGTTGTATGTCCACCTCGGGTTGGTCCGACGGGATCATCGGTGGATCTATTCTAGCGTGCGCTAGATCATCGGACAGGTTTTTCCACCATGGTTGGTCTGACGGGGTCATCGTGGGATCTAGGCAGTGAACGCTGGATCATCGGATTACCTATGTGTTGTTATTATGCATATGTATATTATGGATTTGCCATAAGTATACAATGTTGTTATTAATGTGAGCATATTGACGTTGTCATATAAGTATGCATTTGTAGGTCTTGTGTTAGGACCATGTCCGTATGTTGTGTTGATCTGATCTTGGATTAGACTGACGTGATTTCGTCGTGACATTTCATATCTTGAGGTATGTTTCGTATTTCCTTTGGTATTTGTCTTTGGTGGACAATCGATTATCGTGTTGAGATGTAATGATATTACCCGACGGATTTGGGTTGGACAGAGTTAGTAGATTTCGTAATAGTGAGTTATGATGATGTTTTGAGAACCTTGGGTACTATGTGAGATGAGAATTTTGGTAAAGTTATGACGATAAGATTACATTGGTCGTATTCTTATTTTGTATTCTCATTAGTATGTAATTATTAATGTGATTGGACGGTTATCATTGTTGGATATTATGGCTGACCCCGTCGTGGGATTTCTTTTTAGGTTCTTGGATTATCAAGCTTGTAGCGGTCGTGGAGAGATGAGCTTCCTGGAGGATTCTGGCTAGATCATGTATTTGTGTGTTGAGTTTCCTGATCAGTCTTTGTATTCCGCTGCTAGAGTATTTTTAACTGTTGTCTTTTCCACTGCGTAAGTATTTTTAATTAGCCTTTTGGCATCTGGTAACTTAAGGTTACTTCGGCAATCGTTTTCTAATCTATTCTGTCGGTACGTGTAAGCGATAGCTTAACGTATGTTTTTGAACTATTTAGTTTTGGCATTTCGGGCCTTGTGGTTTCAAATTAGATTTTACGACGGTTTTTATAAACAAGTTTTATAAAGTCTTCGAATGTTTTTAAAAGACAGTACCGTCGTTAGCCTCTTGGGAGTTTGTAAATGTTTGCGAAAATTTCCTTCAGTCTTGTGGGTTCCATCTCGGGGCCCACGGTGCTGTAATATTCCCGGTCGGACCTGGGGGTGTTACAGAATATGGTATCGGAGCTTAGGTTGAGAAAACCTAGGCAGTTGGGTCGTACTTTTGTCGTGTCGTTCGAGTTGTCGGTTGACAAGTGTTTGTGCCTTGAGTTTTTGTTGTTCACTCGGGCTTGTGTGTTATGTGATTTACCAGTGTAGTACTGGGGTTGTTGTAAACTTTTACAAATGGTATTAACGTGTTTCTTCAGATAGAGCTGTGTTATGTTCTCGAGTTGAACTGGGTTTGAAAAATGTGTGTTTTGAAAATATCTATGCCGAGTATTTTCTTGAGTTGAGACATGTGCCAGTATCACGGGGAATCATCGGCTTCATGATTTGTAGTATTTGGATTCTTGAATTGCATTGAGATTTATTGCCATTCTATGTTGATATGTTTTGAGATTCAGAAAGATATCATGCGTTACAGTATAAGGTGACAGAGTTGGGACAGGATTGATGATCTTGAGAAGATATGATTTTGGAAATTAATATGACGGTTAAATTTTGGAAACGGAGTTGTGCATTTGGGAGGAATGTTGGGAATGGTTGAGAAGAACATGTAGTCATGTTAATTCATTTTTAGATATATGAAATGTTTGTGAGTATTTGAAAATGATACTTTTCAAGATGAATGTTTTACGGATGTTTTATCGGAAAATGATTTTTGGGCCGACACCGGATAGATTTTTGAAATAGTTTTATAACTCAGGATTTGGAGTCCGAAAGGAGTTTTCTACTTTTTAAACTTCTTATAATGTGGAACGAGATACGGGCTGAGACCCTAATGTTTCAAAAGGCTTTTTCATGTTTTCTAAAACTCCCGAGATTTGTAAAACACTTTACCAATCGTCTATCTACTTCGTTTCTGCCTTTCGAGGTTTTAGTTTACATGTTCAAATGAAACCTCTCGGGAAGTCTTTCGCTGTGTTGATCTGTTTCAATGTTTTGTCATAACATATTTGAGGTGATCCAGGATGGATTAATGATTGACGTTGCGAGTCATATGTGGAAAAGGAGTTTTTGGTCGGAGTTTATATATTGAGATTTTGGAACTCTATCATGGGGTTTTCCGATGGAATATCAGTGGATATTGGTGACGATCCGAATTGGTATACAGGAGTATGAATGTGGTCAATCATTTGCATAGTTTTCATTTTAAAACTTCGAAATCGTGTGGATTCGAAGGAAACTGTTATTGAATACTTGGCACCAGCGAGCCGATTTAATTTTTCGAAAATTGATTTTGTGGTCTTACCAAAATTTATGTTTTGGAGTTTTAAAATTTTTGAAAGAACTTTCGAAAATTTGTCTTCTTGACGAGACTATATGATTTCAAACTGGTTTAGAAAATGTGATTGATATACGTACGCATTTAGTGCATAGTGCATATCATGGTGAAGTTCTGAGTGTGACTCACAAACTGAATATCATATCGATGGTACGAGGAAAAGAGATTCGAACTTTAGTATGGTAGTTTGGTTATCCACGCATGATCGGTTGATTGATCAAGATAAAAGAAATATGTTGCGTGTTGCAGATTCATGCATGAGATGTAATTTTGGAACTTAGGATTATGTGAAACTGGGACATATGTGCTATGTGATTCCATTGGTATGGTAGTAGCGCGATTTAACCATAGTGATTTTGAATGATTTCTTTGTAAGTGTAGATTTGGGGATGGTGAACCCATGTTGGTGGTTTTGGATATTGAGTGGTCGTTCCAACTCCATGTATGATTTGGTATGTTCGCCGATTTGCGATTGGTTGTTCGTATGCCGAGGGGTATGTTCACCAGTCGGTTGTGGTTATTTAGATCCACTGTATGTCATTGGTATGTCGTTTTGAGAACTTTATTCCTTCGTATATCGGTTTCTGTGGTTCTGTGTTGATCATGTTGGAATTACCGTGTGAGGGTATTCCCGATTACGTTGATCGTTCATTGGTAATATTGGAGTTTATCATGTTGATGATATTCACGGCTGTGTTTTGACCTTTGGATTGGTCGTGTTAGAGTTTATCATGTCGATGATATTCTCGATTAATTTATTGGTTCATCATTGCTGGTGATCATCTGAGCGTTCAAATTTTGTGTCGATATTTTGGGATTTATTGCTATTGTGCTGGGCAGTTGTTTCACAGATGTGTCATGCATTATTGTTTTTTAGCAGATTGGGACTTGATTATGTAATCAGGCAGACAGGATTTGAAACGGATCGATTATTTCATCCAAAGATAATATATTTTGTTGAGACTCATGGAATGTGATTGTAAGCGTATTGTGACTTTACAGTGAAGTCACTTGCTAGTATCTCAGGAGATCGCCGACTTTGCGCATCTGTAAGTGTACTGTTTTGGATATTAGTGAATGATGACGATTGCTCGTTGTTGTGATGGTTTTGGAATATGTTGGTTGAACGGTTTGTTTGCTTTCTATGATGGATTGCAAGTTTCGAGGACGAAACTTATTTTAAGTGGTGTAGTATGTAATATCTGGAATTTCTACTACTGTGGTATAATATTATTTTATCTGAGTTATGTTGTATAGCGTGGAATCCGTACAGTATTGATAAAATAAATGAAGGACTGAGATGTCAGTATTGGTATAATTGTTGTATTTGGTCGACAATTGCAGTTGAGGATATTGTGTATCGTATGAGAATATTATTGGAAGGAGTATATGTATTTGGTATACCGTATGTTCGTATTCTGTATGTTGACACGTTGGATAAGAATAGCTGGAAATGGCTAAGTGTAACATTATTAGCGCACGCTAATATACATGCCTAGCGCACGCTATCATGCAGGTTTAGCGCACGCTACGGGCATGGGTTAGCGCACGCTAGTACACATAGATCAGAAGGAATCTATGTGTGGTCCCGGCCACTTTCGGCGCATGTGCCGACGAGGTCAACGGATGTTTGTTGAGAAGGGTTAGCACACGCTAATGCATATTGTTAGCGCACGCTAACATCAGATCGGTCCAAAGGGAATCTTATCCTTGTCAAATGCTGTCGGCATGTGGGGGCACGGATGATAGGTGCAGACTGTAGCAAGTCAACTGCGGATAGCGTACGCTAAAGTTAAGGGCTTGCGTGCGCTAGACAGAATGGTTATGTACGTTAATGCGTAGATATTACGTACGTAAGTTGATGTACGAAGCAAGACAGTAGCCTCTGGGCTGAGATAGCGCACGCTAACAAAGTCAGTTAGCGCATGCTAAGGCTGTAGCTCACGCTAAACGTAAGGTTTAGCGCATGCTAGTAATATACTTTATAAAAGGGGACATATGGGTACCGAGAGGCATTTTGTCCATCCTCCTTTCTTCAGTCGATAGAGAGAGCCTTGGGAGGTACTTGAAGTTCCTAAACACTCTGAGAAGATGATCTTTAACATGATTAAGGTGGAGAGCATAGATTAAGGCCTTATTCTTGAAGTTATTCATGATTCTTGGAATGAAGTTCAATTATTCTTCTTCTTGATTCGTCCATACAAGGTAATTCTCGTATCCCTTTGATAGTGTTCGTTTTTAAAGGATTATTACTTGTGAGGAAGCATGTTGGATTATAATGTGACGATGTTTTATGAGATTTATTGGAATTGTGATAAGAGAATTCTGGTGTTAATCATGATTCGTGTGGTTTGAATTGTGTAGTTCATTTTCTTGAGATAAGTTCATTAATCCTTCTTGTCCTTTGCGGATGTTGATGTCACTGTCGATGATTAAGCTCTGTAATGTTAGATTAGGGAAGTGTTGTTAGGATTCTTGGTGTTCATGATGTTGATATTTGAGGAAGAAGATGATATGCGAATATATGAATTGGATTAAGAGTTGGATGACTACCTATATGTTAAAGGATATCGGATTTCGTTGTTTAGATAGCTAAGAACATTGTTTAGAATCACTTAGTGTTCTTGATAATCGACATATGTTGATCGGTATATGAAATGCATGCAACTGCATGTCATTAGCGCACACTAGTGTTACTGTCTAGCGCACGCTAACAGGGACGACTTAGCGCACGCTACGTTAAGTGATTAATGTGCACTAAGTCAACATGCAGGGTAGTATATCCTGTTTCGGTTATGAATTCGTGATCGTTTAAGTTGGTTTGATCAGACTTGTGGTTAAACGAGATATTGTTGAGCCGTTGGGTTTGTGAATTGGTTATATCGATTGTTGATTGTTATCGAACTTGTTGTTTATCGATTATTGTGATAGGTTGTGATTATTGATCGGTGATTATAACCATATATTACGGTCAAGCTCGAGAATGTTCGTATATTGCTTTGGTCGGGGCTGAGGAGTTCGTAGACGACGGCAAAGGAATTGGTTACGGCTTCATCATCGTCGCGTCGGTATCGAGGCAAGTTATTACTTGATCAGTTTATAATATTTAATGAATGGTTTCCGTTTCATTCGTTTATAATTCGTATAGAAATGTTTATAATCGTAATCATAGGAGATTTGGGATTATAAGTTGTATTCGAGTTTTATGAATTAAATCATAATGTATATGATTTACATTGTTATTGGTATACTTGGTATCGAGGATGCATCATGGTATAGACGAAGACGTGAATTATTTACAGTCCGTGACATTTTGGATCGTCGAATATTCAGATTAATAGTTCATGATGGTCTGGACATCAAGATCGCTCTCGAAGGACTCGGGGCAAGTATTCTAATCATTTTTGTCATTTCGTGTCGATCATGTTGTGATACATGCGTGTATCGTTGTTGTCATGCAATGTGTATCATTCTTATATGCATTTGTGCATTGTTGTTGTATGTCCACCTCGGGTTGGTTCGATGGGATCATCTGGGGATCTATGCTAGCGTAAGCTGGATCATCGGACAGGCTTTTCCACCACGGTTGGTCTAACGGGGTCATCGTGGGATCTAGGCAGTGAACGCTGGATCATCGGATTACCTATGTGTTGTTATTGTGCATATGTATATTATGGGTTTTCCATTAGTATACAATGTTGTTATTGATGTGAGCATATTGACGTTTTCATATGAGTATGCATTTGTAGGTCTTGTGTTAGGACCATGTTCGTATGTTCTGTTGATCTGATCTTGGATTAGACTGACGTGATTTCGTCGTGACATTTCATATCTTGATGTATGTTCCATATTTCCTTTGGTATTTGTCTTTGATAGACAATCGATTATCGTGTTGAGATGTGATGATATTACCCAATGGATTTGGGTTGGACAGAGTTAGTAGATTTCGTAACAGTGAGTTATGATGATGTTTTGAAAACCTTGGGTACTGTGCGAGATGTGAATTTTGGTAAAGTTATGACAATAAGATTACATTGGTCGTATTCTTATTTTGTATTCTCATTGGTATGTAATTATTAATGTGATGTGACAGTTATCATTGTTGGATATTATGGCTGACCCCGTCGTGGGCTTTCTTTTTAGGTTCTTGGATTATCAAGCTTGTAGCGGTCGTGGAGAGATGAGCTTCCCGGAGGATATTGGCTAGAGCATGTATTTGTGTGTTGAGTTTCTTGATCAGTCGTTGTATTCCGCTGCTAGAGTATTTTTAACTGTTGTCTTTTCCGCTGCGTGAGTATTTTTAATTAGACTTTTGGCATCCGGTAACTTAGGTTACTTTGGCAATCATTTTCTAATCTATTCTGTCGGTACATGTAAGCGATAGCTTAACGTATGTTTTTGAAGTGTTTAGTTTTGGCATTTCGGGCCTTGTGGCTTTAAATGAGATTTTACGACGGTTTGATAAATGATATTTATAAAGTCTTCGAATGTTTTTAAAAGACAGTACCGTCATTAGACTCTTGGGCGTTTGTAAATGTTTGCGAAAATTTCCTTCAGTCTTTTGGGTTCCATCTCGGGGCCCACAACGCTGTAATATTCTCGGTCGGACCTGGGGGTGTTACAAATTACCTGAGAGGTATAAGTTTTATCAACTTGGAGGAACTGGGTCTCCACGAGGTTCCAGGTGATAACCAAGAGACCGACCTATGACCTATTACCTAGCGATGGTTGATGTGGACTCCGTGAAATGGACTGTAGCAGTCTTTACATAGTTGGGACCTTCATTTCGACGAGGTAATCAAAGATTTTAACTGCGTGCAAATAAAGAGGAACCTTGTGTATACAAGAGGGTTAGTGGGAGCAAGATGGCATTCTTAGTACTATATGTATATGACATTCTACTAATAGGAAATTATGTGGGAATGCTCAGTTCTGTGAAAGCTTAGATTTCGAGTACGTTTTCCATGAAAGACTTGGGAAAAGCTACCTATATTCTTGGTATTCGGCTCTAACGAGATATAGCGAAGAGAATGATAGGTCTTTCCCAAACCCTCTTTATAGATAAGATCTTAAAGCGATTTAAGATGGATGATTCTAAAAGAGGGTTCCTACCGATGCGACATGGAATAAAACTCACCTCGAAGATGTGACCTCATAGTGAGTAACAACGAAAGAAAATGAGTAATATACCATATGCTTTGGCCGTGGTTAGCCTTGTGTATGCCTTGTTGTGTACGAGACTCGACATTACGCATGCTGGAAGCGTGATAAGTAAGTTTCAGGCAAATCCAGGTAGGGAACATTGGACCGCCGTAAAGAACATTCTCAAGTACTTTAGAAGGAATAAAGATCTAGTTCTTATGTATGGTGGTGGAGAACTTAATGTGACGAGCTTCACTGATTCAGATTTCCATGGACAGAAAGACGACTCTATGTCTACTTTTGGCTACATTTTACTCTTAATGGAGGAACAGTATCTTGGCATAGTGCCAAGTATAGAGCGACTGCTGATTCCACCTGTTAGGCTGAGTATAAAGCGGCCTCTGAGGCCTCCAAAGGAAGGGTTTTGGATTAAGAAGTTACTAGGAGAACTTCAAGTGATACCATGTGCTGAGCTGCCTGTTCCGCTTTTGTTCGACAACGACGGAGCTGTAGCGCATGCCAAGGAGCCAAGGTTTCACAACAGTACCAAACACATTGAGAGGAAGTATCATCTCTTGAGAGAATTTGTTCGCAAGGGATACATTATGCTCATAGAGTAGACCCAGTTGACAATGTCGCTGATCCACTGACCAAGCCACTTTCTCAGATTAGCTTGGAACATCATCTGAAGAACATGAGTATTAGATACCATAGAGTGTTGCATTGAGTGCAAGTGGGAGATTGTTAGGAGTATGCCCTCGAATGCCACTCAGGGGATGTTAGAGTGAGGGCATTGTACTTGTTATTATTTGATTCATTATCTAAAGGCAATTGTATGTTTATTTATTTACTGGTAGTCACTGGCATTCCTGACTCATAAATATATATATATATATATATATGTATATATATATATATATAAACTAGTTTGTGTATTTGAGAGCAAAACATTCCACTCCTTATTGAATAAGGGGATCAGCACTGGAAAGGTTTATGGCTCAAATACTTAATTGTTCACAAGTCGATGAAACTTGACTGGGCGTTAAGTTTATGTGAAGACTTGTATGACGTGTTCTTTGACTTGGAGTGCCTGTAAAACACTAATGGTTAGAGGGACCACACATTATAGGTATGCTAATGAGATTAGTATACTCGAACCGACTCACCCTCGATTCGTCACACGAATTTCACTCCGGGATAGTCAATGAGGCAATCGAAAGGTTGTGATAGGTATTCGTGAACCTTAGACTTGAGGATTTAGTATGGATGTGCTTGTGACGTTAAGATTTTCATTAGAGTAGTTCGACCCAGAAAACTGGAAGGTGTGGGTCAACTTCGACGTGCATCTTGACGGGCAATAGCAGGTTCTACTAAATACCAAGATAGGATTCTTTCTCGTGTTAGTGAACGAGTATATGTCATATGCGGTTATTGTCAAATGAGATCATAAGTATTTGGCCAAAAGCATTGGAGCTAGTTGTATTGGATACACGAGAGCTCAGTGATCTCGATTTGCATTAGCTCATGCATAGCGTCAAGTACAGATAGGGTTTGACTAACCGTGACCCTATAACTTGATCGGGACATTTGAAAGAAGGGTTTATACGTATACTGGTATTCATGACAGAAAGGTTTTGGAATAATCCCCATCATTCGTTCTCAGTTAGGGTACAGTGTAGACCGCCAGGCTGGCTAGGTGGTGCTACTACTCTTTGGTTCCTCCCATTGCTAACTGAGACGGACCTACTGAGTCGTGCAATAGGATTGCCGACGGAATGAATCGAGCTTATTCTCTCTTTACATATATTAGATATTGGATATCTAATATATTGGACATTGGATGTGTAGTTAATTATGGGACATTGAATGTCTAAATCAATTTATTGGATAAATTAATTTACGGCCTAATGAATTAAATATAGTACTGGGTGATTAATCTAATTCATGAATATAATTATTTCTTGGAGAAATTAATTATATTATTTTGTATTTGATATGATTAATTAATTGGATTAATTAATTTATATAAATACATCGGAACGGAATTGAGTTTATCTGATTGGACTCGCGGGAGTCCGAAATGAACTGAACTCGTCCGGTTCTTCTAGATGGCCGCCCCACCTAACCCCACTCTCTCTTGGTCTTTGTCTCCACCTTTATAGGTGGAATACTAATGACTTTAAGAGATTTCATATCTCTTATAATATGGAATAAGGCGACTTAAATGAAGAGTGAGTTGAAGAATAAACGGAGTAGAAGATTTCTCTTGATTACTACTTGAGTATACACGGATCATTACAAGGAAAATAGAGATAGAAAATAGTTTTCTTGGTCTTCTTCACTATCTTCATCTTCTTCTTCATTTCTCTTGAGTTCTTCTTGGAGAAAATTCAAAAATGTCATTGAGAGATTGTGAGTTATACACTTAGAGTGTTATAATCACATTTGAAAGCTTCTATCACTTAATTGTAGCCGTAACCTTGGAGGTTAATTGGGTGGTCGTCGTTCCGATCGTTCCTCCGGCACGTGGCAAGTAGAGACGCGGTGTTTTCGGCGTTGGATCATCTAAGAGCTTGACGAATCAGATTCATAGGGAAGATCACCTAAAGCTTGGAGAATCGCATACGTGGAGTACACCATTTAATCAACAGACTACAAGGGTATGATTTTGAATCTTACATTGTTTCGTTTTATATTCGTATATACGTAGCTTGATCGATCCTCTTAAGGGATTCAGATCGAATTAGATTCGTATATTGCTTCCGCTACGCCTTCGTTAATCCCAACAGTCACAGACCCTTATCTCTTAAGACAGTACAACCGGAGCGTGACTCGGGGTGGGGATTAAGAAGTGGGAAGAAAGGGATCTGATGAAGAGAGGCTTACTTATCCATCCATAAACTACCAAATTGCTTATATATATATATATAATCAAACCACGAAGGGTCGATCAAACAAGTCAGGAGTAGATTATCCAGAATTGAAAGGATTCATACATAAAACAACTTTTGATTATCTAGAGTGGTTGCAGCATAAAAGACGTAGAATGGGTCCACATATGAAGATGTGAAGCCGAGGCTTGACATAGACACAATCATCAAAAAAATTCCCGCTCAACACCCTCCACCACGATGCGGCTCAACCTGCACATTTAGAAATATATGCAGGGCTAATTATTACGTACTTAGTGAACTATTGCCAAATCATACATTCATACTTTTTATAGATTCATAATGCATCTACTGTAGTTAGGGGTGTTCAAAAATACACGATCCGAACTACCTGACCCAACTACCCTATGACCCGAACTAAATAAATTTCAGGTTTAAATTTTTTAAAAATTTTCAGGTCGGGTACACGACCCGAAAAAAGGTCATATAATCGGGCCGGGTCATGGACCGATTTGTTGCGTAAATTCGGGTACCCAAAAACCCGATTATTCCTTTAATAGTTATTTTTGGCTAAATAGCCATTTTGGTCCTTTATCTTTGGCCAAAGTTTCATTTTCGTCCTTTATTTTTCAATTGTTTTGTTTTGACCCCTCACGTTTCAGATATGTTTCATTTACGTCTCTGCCATTATTTTTTTTGACAGACGCCACGCTAACAGTTAACTGTTGACGTGGCATCTTACACATTACTGTTAGCGTGTCAGTTTTTAATGACGTGGCGTGCCACGTCAGCATTTATTTAATTAAAAATTTTAAAAAAAATTAAAACATATTTTTATGTACGTGGACATAAAAAAAAGTATCCACCCCAAAAGGGTCAGCAATTGTCGGTGCAAGTAAAATGAACACATAAAATATACTTTACATCATCAAAATCAATAATTAAACCTCGCAGGGTAAACAAGGCATCAGCTAAAATCATTCATTGGTTCTCAAAACTTCCTTATACAGCTCGAGGATTTTCGAAATGGTTTCAAAATAAATTATTTATGAAATGAAAATAGTTAGTTTCGTGAAACATGTTTAACAACCTCGAAAATATTTTTAGAAAAATATTTTCTTTGAAAATACCCCCGTCAAATTTTTATCAAAACATTTTCAAATCCATTCATGGTTCGCAGCCCCGACTTTGTTTCCACAATTTGGTGAGGAACTAAATCCTCAAATCAAGCATATCTCAAATCATTGAGGCCCAAGGCCCAACATAATCAGATGCGCAACAATTCATTAGGGCCTGCAGCCCATCAAGGTCATTTTCATCAAAAAGGGTCCCAAACCAAATCCACGTTTCACAATTGGTACCAACGTCATCCCCAATCGCACCCGTAGGTTCATGAAATACAGGAGCTTGCTAGGCCTTGACAGGCTTCATCTGGTAGATGACTCTTGGTTTCAATTGCCCTGATACCAACATTTTCAAAAGGTATTTCAAATATATCATACTCACATGGTTGGTATCAGTGACTCAATGCATAAACAAGTATCCTTAGTCGAGAAGCTAACCGAAGCAGCTCTCTTGGTCACCATGAAATTGGTGTTCACTCCCTGCCAGAAGCTGTCCCTTGAACATGCCCATCGCGCACCCGCGCGTGAATGGTGGCACGGGACATGCACTTCCCGACAGAAGCCGCACATTGCTGCGTAACACGGCCCGGCAACACTCCTGCCCTCATCGGCTTCGGAAACTACCACAAAAGCACATAACTCACACATGTCAAGTAGTTCACGTAATCCATATAGGTCATGTAGTTCACATACCTTACATAATACACACAGTCCATAATTCCAGTTAAAGGCAAGCGTACATACGAAGTCAACAATCCCATTAGAAAGGCACAGAACAGCCATTGTAGCAAAATCATCCGAAATGCAATCAGAATTCATATATACATCACATTCATATAATATAGAAATAACACATACATACCTAACCACGGCAAACATATCATCATAAATGCATACCTCGTCATACTGGCATAATCACACTGTCACACCAACCACTGTTCCATGGACGCAACCTCGTATATTTCATACAAGTACAAATTACAAGTGTGCTATAATTCAAGATACCTGATTAGGGTACTCCAAGTTAGGTATTATTATCGTAGTAACAATATTTATCGCTAAAACACAAATATCATAATAACTATATGTATACGTACAAACACGGTTGCAACGCTATTTATCTCTTACCATTCACACACCGGATACACAACGGGGACTCAACTATATAATACGACTGAAGTAAAGTATAAGGAATGTGATCATAGAATTTGTTTTGCCGACGAGAATATATGAATGATCAGCCACGAGGACTCTTCGCCCGGCCACGGATAATTTCAAACCTTAATCCCACAATCAGAATGTCAACACGCGAAGGGACCAATGAAGGAAGGAATTGAACGATGATTTGCATAACCTGTTAACCCTAATAACGCAAAAATAATAGAATAATGCTACTCATTATAACATATAACAAGGCACTTCCTCAATTTTGGGGTCATTCAGATATTTTATAAAAAGCTGTTTCGCGGTCAAAATAGAAATCTTGAAAAGAATTAATTTTAGGGGCTAAATTGAAAAGTAAAGAAACTATAATCAAGTCCAAAATTATATCTAATTCTCTAAACACATCGTTAATTTTTTAAAAATTTTCATTTCCACCCCCGAACTTCCTAAATTTACCCAGCTCTCATTTCTGGCTCCCCTCGTCGGCTACAACCTCATCTTAGTCTTGCCCGCCCTCGATAAAGATTAATATACGCACAAAACACACCGCAACCCACATATAAGCATACACCCGACACCACACAGTACACATAAGCAACACCCAACCTCTGTATACAAACACCGTAATATAAACACACTCACGCACGCATACACACACAATATATATATATATATATATATATGGGTGGGTTCAGGTGAGAATGCAGTTTAAGTTAAAAAAATTAGAATGAATTTTATCCATAGATCTTGATAAATGGATGGCCTAGGTTTATTCTTACAAAAAATTGATGCATATAATGCAATACTTTAATGCATCGATATTTTGATGCATATAATGCATTGCAATTTTGATGCACGAAATGCATATATTTCATGCATAATTAGTACAAAACTCATGCATATTCGCAATTCGAATGATAACAACCATTCTCATTTGATCATATATATATATATTTATATATACCTATATAGGGATTGACTATGGTGGAAACACCCTTAACGGTGAAATCTAGAAACCAATTGCATTATTAAGTAATTTCATTGCATATTTGTTATTATTTGTTGCATCAAGCTGGTCGCTAGTATATGCAACAAATAATGCAATAAAAAATACATAAATGCATATAATTCTACTCATCTACAGGCGTTAGATCACTAATATCAATGGCCTACAAAAGTTTCTAGATTTCACAAGATAATTAGTTTTCATATGATCTATTTCATATATATATATATATATATATATATATAGCACAAATGTATATTTAAGGAGATTCACACACAATATATGTAACCCACCACACATAATATAAATAACACACGCACACACACACACACACACTCATATATATATATATATATATATATATATATATATAGGGTGGGTTATGGAGTGAAATGGTATAAGTGTAAGAAATAGGAATGATTGTAAGTCATTGATCCTTGGAGATTAATGGCCCATCTTTCGTTCTGGTGTGCTAACACGGAAAACTAGGAGTGCTATCGAATTTAATTATTATGGGTATCAATGTAATTTGACTAATTTCACTTATGGGAAGTTCCTATAATCATGGGAAGTTCCTGTATTCATGGGATTTTTCATATTTTAGGTTAATATATATTTTTTATGGGATTTCATACCTTTTAGTCGTTCAAATATTTTATATTTTTGGTGTATTTATTTCTATTTTTTTAAAATTAACATTTTTTTTTCTACATGATTTGTATTTTTAAAAATCGGAACTGTTGTGCTAACCATTTGTTTTGTGTGTGCTGCAAATTGGAAAACAGAGTGCGGTTTTGGTTATGTTCCAATTATGTGATTTTTTTGTTATGCTTTATTTTGTACAATACAGTCAATTTTGATACAAAATATATTACCTAGCACACTAAGATATATGTTCCAAGATATATATACATGGTATAATATCTATCACGTGTTACGATAAGCACCACAAATTATATTAACTCGCACGTTATTCATATCAACGTTGCACACATCTATTGAATAGTAATTTACCACGTTATATAAACTAGTACGATAAGCACCACAAGATATATTACCTAGCACACTATTCATATCAACGTTGCACAGAATGTATAATACATATCACGTGTCACAACAAAAGCAGAAACTTGTACAACATTAATTTACCTAAATTTAAAGTATACCAATTCAAATTATTTATCTTCCAAAAAAATAAAGCACAACACATTGTATTAAAATTGACTGCATTGAACACAATAAAACATAACAAAAAAAATCACATAATTGGAACATAACCAGAACTGCACTCTGTTTTCCAATTTGCAGCACACACAAACAAATGATTAGCACAACAGAAAAAAGATAATGTTAGTTTTTAAAAAATAAAATAAATACACAAAAAATATAAAATATTTGAACGAATAAAAAAAATAAAATCCCATAAAAATATGTATTAACCTAAAATATGAAATTCCATGAACATAGGAACTTCCCATGATTGTAGGAACTTCCCATAAGTGAAATTAGTCAAATTATATTGGTACCCCCAATAACTAAATTCGTTAGCACTCCTAGTTTTCCGTGTTAGCACACCAGAATGAAATCTGGGCCATTAATCTCCAAGGATCAATGACTTACAATCATTCCTCTTTCCTACAAAAAAAAGCTTCCCTACCTGAACCTATCCCTATATATATATATATAACGCACACAAATTAACTCACTGCAACACACAATCCTCTGCACACACACAATAATACACACAAATCGCACACACATACACACACAGCACATAAACACCACACACAATACACACCCCCAACCCACAAACACACACACCCGCACCAGCACATATGTGGCATACAAAACCTCACGGAAACTCAAAATAAAATTTAGAATTACGTTACTTGTAACAATAGCTTCACAACGGTCTAAAGTTTGTAAAATTCCGATAGCTGAAGAACCGGAACGGGCAACCCGAAGACAAATGACGTTTTCACCCCGATTCGACGATTTCGGTATCGTCTTGTAAAATAGAATATAGATTCGCGGTCTACTCATCGATACGAACACAATGGTGTAAAGATTTTAATGTTCTAATAACCCAGTCAGTCGTACGGGGCCTCGACGACGAGCGGCGGTTCCTAGCCCGTTTCGACTATTCCGGCATCGATTGAAAAATCACGAACATATATTCATCTTCTACTCATCACAACAAACAATTCCATAGAGAAATTATAAAGATTTACCTGCAGAAAGCGAAAATCCATGGCGACGAACATATATTCTCTCTTTCTTCTTCTTTTAGGGGGTCGTATTCAATTGAGACTTCAAATGAGTTTTAAAGACTTTTATAGAATTTGATGGATTTGAAAAAGTTTGGGTGTATTTAATTGAGACTTTTAAAAGTCAATTAAATTTTTGTGGTATTCAATATAGAATTTAATGGAGTTCTTAAAAGTCCATTAAAGTCATGAGGTATTAAATGAAAACTTTTATAAATCTTACAAAATTTCGAGGTATTCAAATTTATTTTGGATTTTAAGGATTTTAATGGAATCATCTGGGTACTCATCTTTAAGCACAAGGTACAAACATAATTTATCTTTTAAAATCTTTCCTACACTTCTAAGATTTTGATGGATTTTTATTCGTCACCACCACCCACCACCACTGACGCAACCGCCTCCACCACAACCGCCTCCACACCACCATTGCCACTGTCCCGTCCCACCACCAACACCATTTCCGCTGTCACCCCGTTGCCACTACCACCATATAGGGTTGTCGAACGATTCGGTTCCGGTTAATCAGACCGAATTTTTCGGTTAACCGGAACCATAAATGTCCTAAAATAAGAACCGAAATCTGGACCGTATAAATTTTCGGTTAACCGAACCGGACTGATTATTTTCGGATCCGCTTCGGTTAACCACAAAAACTATTTTTTTAATTTCAATTTAAAAAAATTGAAATAATATAATATAATTATAAAATATAAAAATATAATTTCAGAAATAAAATCTGCTTCCGGTTCGGTTTATAAAATATATTTATTTAATATTATTTTTTATTTTATAATTATATAATATAATTACAAAATATAATTTCATAAAAACAGTCTAATTTCCAATTTTAATTTACAAAAATTAAAATAATATAATATAGTTATAAAATAAAAAATTAAATTTAATAAATATATTTTATAAAACCGGTTTTCGGTTCAGAACCGAACGGTTATCGGTTAGACCGAAAACCGAACAAATGATACACAATGGAATCGAAAACCGGAACGATAACCGAAATTGCGATTCTCAGTTAACCGGAACCGCGCGGTTCCGATTCTAACCGAGAATCATTTAGACAGCCCTACCACCATATCCCGGAACAGTAAAGAAGTTCTTATAATATTTTTATCTTCTCTTCTTCAACTTTTTATGAAAAAAATAATTATTTACAGAAACTTGTAAAAAAAATTCAGTTTATAATTAAACATTTTATATCTGCTCATTGCTTTAATAACTTGTATATGTTTGTCTTTTTAATATGAGATACTTCTTTAGTTTTTCTCGTCAAATTATATCAATTTGTTGTAAAATTTCTATTTGTAATAGATATTTGTTTTTAATTAAAAAATCTATTATACATAGCAATTGATTGAAAATCACATATAGAACAACTATCTATTAAGATAGAACGTTAATAAATGAAATTCATGTGGTTACTATATGTTGAGAAAAATAAAGTCATTAGAAATTCGTAAAAGTCCATAAAAATCCATAAAAGTCTATAGAATTCTAATAGATAGAAGTCCATTGAAATCAAAGAGAATTTATGAAAGTCTGTTGAATTCCATTAAAATCTATCAAATTCATCAAACTCTAAAATCTATCAAATTCCATTAAAATCTTAATTAAATACACCCCCCTTAGTTTATTTTATTTTTTTCTTCTTCCTTCGTTCTTTTTTTCCTTTTTTACCCTTTTTGACTCCCGTACTTCCCAGACTATATATATATATATTGCAATACTTATGATATATTGATAAAATAGTTAAGGCGGGGTACGTATTTAACATATGTATAAATGACAATTTAGAAATTAAATGTTCGCTCCGGTATAATCAGTAAATATGATCCAAAAAAATATTACACAATGGACCATACTAACTTCCACGCTAAAATACTAAGTCTACTCAACAATTCTAAAGTCACACAAAATTGACAAGTAATTCATAGTTAAATATCAAAATAAAAATTATCTTTATTTAGACATCATTAATTAGTAAAATTAGCGGAGATAAAAATATACGGATATCACATTCTCCTCCACAGAAAAAAGATTTGTCCTCAAAATTTAAAGCGAGAAAATAAACATAATGCAAGACTGGAGTCCATGTCTACATACCTAAACATCTCTAATATACTACACACATATTCGATTGATCGAGTATACAATACCATGATCAACAAGAAAACACTGAACTAAATATGCATTCAAATAAATTCATATTTTAAGTTGAACTCATTGGTTTGTCCTCGGTATAACATCGTTGTCTAAGAGTAGTTTACTTATATATCTAAAACAATTTACATATCGAGCATAACTCTTTGTTACTCATACACGCCAATAATGTCGTTACGCCATCATCATGATACAAACTATATCACCGCAAAAGGCGACTATTACAGTGTCGTGGATGTAATATCCGGTTGTAATTCAGTCATTATCATTCAGTATTTATCGTTCAGTAATTGTCACTCAGTAAATTTCACTCATTAATGATCATTCATCGTTCATATTCATTCATATTATTCACCGTTCAGAGTAATTGTATCGTCGTTCATCATCAATCTAGTTTGAGAATCGTGTCGTGTTTATCATCATTTTCATATTCATAGTGGGCTGTGTGTGAAGAGTAGCGCACGCTATGAACTCTATTTAGCGTGCGCTAATTGAGTTCAGGTAGCGCACGCTACCTCCCAACACTAGCGCACGCTAATGTAGTTCAATGCAGGCAGTCCAGCTGGACTGCAGTTGGGTTGTAGGTAGCGCACGCTACGAATGGTAAGCAGCGCGCGCTAGTAGGTCGGAGTAGCACACGCTATGCAGTCTATATTGCGCGCGCTAAGGACGGATCAGGCAGAGTCCAGTAGCTACTGGACTGAGTTGGAATATATTTCCTAGCGCATGCTATGAGTAGTTATTAGCGTACGCTAATAGGTGTCAGTAGCACACGCTGTATATTGTGTGTAGCGCGCGCTACCGCGAATAGATTTGAGAACAGGAGGTTCTGGACTTCAGTACTGGGCATCAGATAAATCATTAGCGCACACTAACATTTTGAGTTAGCGCACGCTAAGTATACGGTTGTAGCGCACGCTACAAAAGGTACGTAGCGCACGCTACCATTGCGAACATAGGGTACTGGACTACCCAGTACACCTGTTAGCGCACGCTATGCATAGGAGCTAGCACACGCTAACTGGGATTTGCTATATATTGGACAGTGCAGTCCATTTCGTCATTTCATCATCTCACTTCATTCCTTCGGCGGTTTTGGGCGTTTTCGGGCGATTTGGAGAGTTTTGTTCGAGCTGAATCCACAAATCATCATCTTCAATCTTATCATTCGGATTAATCATCATTTCATCATCCCCATTACATCAAATCAAGGTAATAATCTCTTGGATCTAGAATTCCAGATTTTTGGGTTTTTCCTTCCGATTTCTTCGTGTAAGCTTGGATTGTTGTTGGAATATGTTAGATATGAGTTATATACCTTGGATAAATGTATTCCTACATATTTAATAAAATATATTTCGGATTTCATGTATTGTTGGGGTTTGATCCAAGAACACCTTGGAGTTGACTTTGATATTTTGGGGTTTTCGATTAGATGTTATCGTTAACCTATTTTGTGGATTCCTATGGGATTATTGATATCATTGGAGGTGTTTTGTTGGTTTGAAATACTCATTTTAGAGTTGGTTTCAACATATTCTGGATTGGATATTATCAAAGGATGTATGTTTGCTAAGTGTTTGTTTGAATGCCTCAATGAGTTCGGATATTGTTGTATCGACCTTTGAGTTAATCGTAATTCATGCTTGATACGTATATTGAGCGGATTATTGGTAATTGTGTCATTCAAGGTTGTTTGAGTGACCGACATCTCGTTTTAGGACATTGTTCGAGGAAGGACATTTCGACACGGTATTGTGTAAGTAAATTCTTACCCGGTTAAAAGAATATTCAATTCCTTATGTTGTTGTTCATTTATACATGTAATTCACTTATAATATATCGTTCATGTTGAGACTTGTAATTATCAACTCATCATGTAACTCACGAGGAACGACGATTTCAAAATCATTTCATTGAAGCTATCACTCGTTGTATCATTATATCATCTCGGTGAGTCGTTCTCGATCCTTATCGGATTCTATTCATTACTCCTCACCTTGGTCATTTTGTTCTGGTGATCTTACGGAATTTTATTGCATGGCCAGTTGGCGCATGTGTGGAATTTTAGTCGGGCACACTATGGTCATGTGTATATGCGGGACTCCGGACACATTGGACTGTGCGCATGGTAATGTGTATATGCGGGACTCCGGACACATTTAACCGTGAGACTAATTAGGCCAATAGCGGGTGTATATGCGGGACTCCGGACACTCGGCTATTTGTGCTATTACTCAGTTCATTAGGGCGTACATTGATGCTCATCATTCAACTTAATTCATTAATTTATTCATGTGATTGTTGTATATTGTTCAACTCTTGAGGATTGTTGTTCTATGTAACTGACCCCGTTTGGGGATGTTGTTTTCAGGTCATGGCAAGGCTAAGGCACGGGAAGAGAACGTTGACGGCGAGGAGTCCCAGTGATACTAGTAGGGGGCCCTAGTCCTTTCAGTCTTCATGTTTTCTTCACTTGTATTCCGCTATAGACTTCCACTTTAAATACTCACTTTAACTGGTGTTGTATATTTTATCTTCATATAAAATATACATGTATTCTCTTTTTATCCTGGGTGTGTTGTACTTGAAACTCCTCATCGGAGTAATTATTGATATACTGTGGTTCGGTACTACAACTATATCACTTAATTCATTAATTTTCATTCGCCTAGTGGGTCCCAGTTGGGGGTCCACGACACTATAATATTCGCCTAGTTTGGGGTGTTACAGAGTTGGTATCAAAGCGTGGTTTTGAATACTACATTCCGAGTCATGTCTCATTGAAATCATCGTTCATCAGACTAGTATCATTGGAATTTCGCGTCACGTGTGACCTGTGCAAGAGCCGAGCCCCTCAGACCAAATAACAGTAAGATTTCTGATGCCATGTTATAATTTCTGGAAATAAGAATCACTCACTCCTTATTTTCATTTGTGATCATGTCGAACATGTTAACTCATTAATCACTCAGTTCATTTCACTGTTCAGTTGTTGATCTTGAGGATCGTATCATTAACCTTGTTAACTTGTTCAAGATAATCATTTCAAGGATTTCATCAGATAATCTCGTCACTTCAGTTGATCATTCATGTAATCATTGTATTTGAGCGCGTGTGCTCATTTTCATCGTTTCATAACGTAATCATAATGTGATATTCATGCGAGATATAATCATCTTGTGACTTTCTCACTTCAGAATGGAAAGAGCTGGCAGAGGACGCGGGGGAAGAGGCCGCGGTGCGGGCCGAACCCCGAGAACTCGTGTGAATACGCGTGCGAATGCGAGGAATAATGCTAATTCATCGAGCAGCGATGCCGCCACTCATTCTCCTGGAAATGATCATTCACTGTCAGGGAGTCGTACCCGGGACACAGCTCATTCAGAGGGTGTTCGGGTTGACCCACTCACTTTTATGCAGGGCATGATGACCCAGATGACTCAAATGGCACGTCTCATGGAGACTATGCAGAACTCAGCTACTCAGAATCAATAGGCTCCTCCGCCGCCACCTCAGGGGCAGGAGAGGGGTGTGAGCAGTATTATTGGCGACATCTCTCGCCAGAGACCACCTACCTTTGAGGGCTCATCTGAGCCGGAGGATATTGTTCCTTGGCTTGAGCATTTCGAAAGTTATTTGCTATGGTGGATTGCCCCGAAGGGCATAAAGTTTCAGTTGCGGCTTACTATCTGGGTAAGAGCGCTCATTCGTGGTGGTTATTGTTGAAACCTACTAACGGATCATGTACTTGGGATCAATTCAAGACTCTCGTGATGGAGAGGTATTATCCGGCCCCACTCAGAGAGGCCAAGTTATCGGAATTACTCACTCTTGACCTCTTAGCGGACGATGATGTTCTCCCCATTGCCGAGAAATTTCAGGAGCTTCTCCATATCGCCTCGTCTATTATTCACTCCGAGGCGGACAAGATCAAGTATTTCAGCAAGAGGTTGAAGCCTCCTATGCAGATGCAGTTGCTTAATCATAATTGTACCACTCTGGCCAAATTCATTGAGAAAGCTCTTACTTATGAGCTTACTGCTAAGAAGATTGCTAAGCAACAACCTTCATCTGTTGGCAAGAAGTCTAAGAATCGAAATCAGCCTGAAGGCAGTCAGGCAACTTTCAAGAAGCCTCGAGCGGGCTCTACTTTCACCAAGCGACCTCCTATGGCGCCCAGACACGTGGAATCTCAGTCACGAGCAGCCAGTTCGGCCATTACCTGTTTCAACTATGGAGAACAAGGTCATTACAGCACGAAGTGCTTGAGGCAAACCGTCACGTGCAATAACTATGGAATGGCGGGGCATATTGCCCGTTTTTGCCGAAAAGACTCCAAACCAACTCCGGAGTCATCTCAGGCCCCGAAATAGTCAGCGGTTCCGAATCAGGCTACTCAGTCCGCGTCGTTTAAGACGACGGGAGCTAACAAAGGCGGAGCCCATCGCTATCAGATGGGAGCATCCGGTTCCGGAGCTGGCAAGCTCCAGATTTATGATATGAATAAAGCGGATGATCGAGAAGCCCGAATGATCTCAGGTACACTCGAAATTCTATCTCAACCTGTGTGTACCCTTTTTGATACTGGTGCATCACATTCATTCATTTCCGATTCGTGTTTGAGTAGACTACGTCTGGGTAGTGCTACTAGTTGTGAGCCTTATGTCATTGGTCTACCTGATGGTAGAAGAATTATCGGGAATTGTGAGATTAAGAATTGTCCGATTCAGTTTCATGGCCGTGATTGGCTGGCAAACCTAGTCGTGGTAGATTTATCGAGAGACTACGTCATCCTGGGTATTGATTGGATGGATCGTCATGATGCCGTCATTAGTGTCCGTAAGCGTATGGTCACTATCATCTCAGACGATGGGGTCGAATGTGTATTTCAGGGAGGTAATCCCAGCTGTTCTGGGAGAGTCATCAACTTGATGAAAGCAGTGAAATTACTCAGTCAGGGGTGTGTCGGTTATTGGTGTTATATGACCAAGACCGAGAAACCATCAGTAATGTTGACGGATATTCCTATAGTGAAAGAATATGCCGATGTATTTCCAGATGAGTTACCTGGTTTGCCTCCACAGAGAGATGTGGAATTCACGATTGAGTTGGAGCCCGATACGTCTCCAATATCGAAGGCACCGTACCGATTGGCCCCAACCGAAATGCAGGAGTTGAAGAATCAATTAGAGGATTTGACCGAGAAGGGTTATATTCGACCGAGTGTGTCCCCATGGGGAGCACCAGTGTTATTTGTCAAGAAGAAGGATGGTTCGTTCCGCTTGTGTATTGATTACCGGGAATTGAACCGGCTGACGATCAAGAATAAATATCCTCTACCCCGTATCGATGATCTTTTGGATCAACCTCAGGGAGCTTCAGTATTTTCCAAGATCGACTTAAGATATGGATATCATCAGTTGCGAATTCGAGAGTCGGATATCGCAAGGACGGCGTTCCGAACACGCTATGGTCATTATGAGTTTGTGGTAATGCCGTTTGGGTTAACTAATGCACCTGCGGTGTTCATGGAATTAATGAATCGGGTCTTCATCGACTATTTGGATCAGTTCGTGGTTGTCTTTATTGATGACATTCTAATTTATTCTCGTGACCGGGAGGAAGACGAGTTTCACCTTCATCAGGTGCTCGACGTGTTGAGACAAGAGCAACTTTATAGGAAGTTTTCTAAATGTGAGTTCTGGATGTCCGAAGTCACATTTCTCGGACATGTAATTTCATCTGACGGAGTTCATGTCGACCCTTAGAAGACGGAGGTGATCCGAGATTGGCAACCTCCGAAGAATGTTAAGGAAATTCGAAGTTTCCTCGGATTAGCTAGTTATTATCGGCGATTTGTGGAGGGATTTTCTAAAATTGCTCAACCTATGACGAACCTTTTACGGAAGGATAAGAAATACACATGGTCCGACGCGTGTCAGCAGAGTTTTGAGGAACTCAAGAGCCGATTAATTTCAGCACCTATCCTTTCCTTACCGCAAGGGACGGAAGGATTTGTGGTTTATAATGATGCGTCCGGACAGGGTCTCGGATGTGTACTAATGTAGAACGGGAAAGTTAATGCTTATGCTTCACGGCAATTGAGACCTTACGATGTTAATTATCTGACCCACGACCTGGAGCTAGCAGCCATGGTATTCGCATTAAATATTTGGCATCATTATCTTTATGGCGTTACCTGTCAGATATTCACCGATCATAAGAGTTTAAAGTATATATTTACTCAGAAGGAGTTAAATATGCGACAGAGACGGTGGTTGGAACTAATCAAAGATTATGATATTGAGATACTTTACCACCCGGGCAAGGCGAACATTGTCGCCGACGCCTTGAGTCATAAGTCCGTTCAACAGCAGATGCTTGCTCGATTAACAGTTCAGAAGGAACTTCAGCAGGAATTTCTGAGACCCGAGATCGAGGTATGGTTACAGCGAGTACAAGGGCAACTTTGTACATTAGAGATTTCGTCGCCACTTGAGGAGGCGATCAGGGAGAATCAGGGTTCAGACCCATTTTTATTACGCATTCAAGATGATGTGACTCAGGGGAAAGCCTGGATTTGTGGTCCATGAGGATGGACTTTTGCAATTTAAGAATCGGTTGTGCGTACCGGCGAATGATGAGTTGAAAAACTGGATTTTGATAGAAGCTCATGCTACCCCTTATTCCGTTCATCCGGGGTCTAGCAAGATGTACAAAGACTTGAAACAAAATTACTGGTGGAGTAATATGAAGCGAGAAGTCGTGGAATTTGTTTCGAGATGTTTAACCTGTCAGCAAGTCAAGATAGAACATCAGTGACCGGCAGGTATGCTGAAACCGCTCCCTATTCCAGAGTGGAAGTGGGAAGATATTTCGATGGACTTCATCACGAGTTTGCCGACGAGTCGTCGTGGCATGAATACAATTTGGGTAATTGTGGACCGCTTAACTAAATCAGCTCATTTCCTTGAGATTAAGGATACGTGGGGTCCTGAGAGACTTGCCCAGTTGTTCATCAAAGAGATAGTGAGATTGCACGGTACTCCTAAGAGTATCATTTCCGATCGTGACGGACGATTTGTATCTCATTTTTGTAAATCAGTTCATCGTGCCATGTAAACTCAGCTTAATCTCAGCACAACTTTTCATCCTCAGTCCGACGG
Organism: Orobanche coerulescens; assembly: GCA_033398695.1. Lineage (NCBI taxonomy): Eukaryota > Viridiplantae > Streptophyta > Magnoliopsida > Lamiales > Orobanchaceae > Orobanche > Orobanche coerulescens. Next base: position 101,075,981 of record CM065813.1, on the reverse strand, counting down.
ACAATCAGAGAGGACTATTCAGACTTTGGAGGACATGTTGAGAGCATGTGTTCTCGATTGGAAAGATGATTGGGAAGCCCAACTACCGTTGATCGAGTTCACGTACAACAATAGTTGGCATGCTTCGATTAAGATGGCGCCATACGAGGCCTTGTACAGTTGTCGTTGTCGATTTCCTTTGTGTTGGGATGACTTATCAGAATCAATCGGCATCGAGCCCGATATGCTTATAGCCGCCCGTGAGAAGGTAGCTTTGATCAGGAGTCGTTTGTTGACCGCTCAGAGTCGGCAGAAATCATACGCAGATAATCGTCGTCGACCGTTAGAGTTCGAGACGGGTGACCATGTTTTGGTCAAGGTATCCCCGAGTCGAGGTATCTCCCATTTTAGGAAGAGGGGAAAGTTGAGTCCGAGATTCATTGGACCGTTTGAGATTTTGGATCGAGTAGGCGAGCTAGCTTATCGATTGGCCTTACCTCCGGCGTTGAGCCGAATTCATAATGTTTTTCACGTCTCTCAGTTACGGAAGTATGTTGCGGACCCGAGTCACATACTTCAGTTCGACGAAATCGAGATCATTGATGATCATTCGTATGAGGAGCATCCTATACGAGTCTTAGAGCGGCGAATCAAACAGTTGAGTAACAAGACGATTCCTTTGGTTAAAATTCAGTGGTCTAGACACGGGGTCGAAGAGGCTACTTGGGAAACCGATGATAGTATGCGGGAGAGTTATCCCGAGTTGTTTGACCCTTAGTTTTGGGGACGAAACTCTTTTAAGGGGGGGTGTATGTAATACCCGATTGTAATTCAGTCATTATCATTCAGTATTTATCGTTCAGTAATTATCACTCAGTAAATTTCACTCATTAATGATCATTCATCGTTCATATTCATTCATAATATTCACCGTTCAGAGTAATTGTATCGTCGTTCATCATCAATCTAGTTGGAGAATCGTTCTGTGTTTATCATCATTGTCATATTCATAGTGGGCTGTGTGTGAGTAGTACGCACGCTATAAACTCTCTTTAGCGCGCGCTAATTGAGTTCAGGTAGCGCACGCTACCTCCCAACACTAGCGCACGCTAATGTAGTTCAATGCAGGTAGTCCAGAAGGCACTGGACTGCAGTTGGGTTGTAGGTAGCGCACGTTACGAATGGTAAGTAGTGCGCACTAGTAGGTCGGAGTAGCGCACGCTATGCAGTCTATGTTGCGTGCGCTAAGGACAGATCAGGCAGAGTCCAGTAGCTACTGGACTGAGTTGGAATAATTACTAGCGCACGCTACGAGTAGTTATTAGCGTACGCTAATAGGTGTCAGTAGCGCACGCTGTATATTGTGTGTAGCGCGCGCTACCACGAACATATTAGAGAACAGGAGGTTCTGGACTTCAGTACTGGGCATCAGATAAATCGTTAGCGACGCTAACATTTTGAGTTAGCGCACGCTAAGTATACGGTTGTAGTGCACGCAACAAAAGGTACGTAACACACGCTACCGTTGCGAACAGAGGGTACTGGACTACCCAGTACACCCGTTAGCGCACGCTACGCACAGGAGCTAGCGCACGCTAACTGGGATTTGCTATATATTGGACAGTGCAGTCCATTTCGTCATTTCATCATCTCACTTCATTCCTTTGGCGGTTTTGGGCGTTTTCAGGTGATTTGGAGAGTTTTCTTCGAGCTGAATCCACAAATCATCATCTTCAAGCTTATCATTCGGATTAATCATCATTTCATCATCCCCATCACATCAAATCAAGGTAATAATCTCTTGGATCTAGAATTTCGGATTTTTCCTTTCGATTTCTTCGTGTAAGATTGGATTATTGTTGGAATATGTTAGATATGAGTTATCTACCTTGGATAAATGTATTCCTACAGATTTAATAACATATATTTCGTATTTCATGTATTGTTGGGGTTTGATTCAAGAACACCTTGGAGTTGACTTTGATATTTGGGGGTTTTCGATTAGATGTTGTCGTTAACTCGTTTGTTGGATTCCTATGGATTATTGATATCATTGGAGGTGTTTTGTTGGTTTGAAATACTCATTTTGGAGTTGGTTTCGACATATTCGGGATTGGATATTATCAAAGGATGTATGTTTGCGAAGTGTTTGTTTGAATGCCTCAGTGAGTTCGGATATTGTTGTATCGACCTTTGAGTTAATCGTAATTCATGCTTGATACGTATATTGAGCGGATTATTGGTAATTGTGTCATTCAAGGTTGTTCGAGTGACCGACATCTCGTTTTAGGACATTGTTCGAGGAAGGACATTTCGACACCGGTATTGTGTAAGTAAATTCTTACTCGGTTAAAAGGATATTCAATTCCTTATGTTGTTGTTCATTTATACATGTAATTCACTTATAATATATCGTTCATGTCGAGACTTGTAATTATCAACTCATCATGTAACTCACAAGGAACGACGGTTCCAAAATCATTTCATTGAAGCTATCACTCGTTGTATCATTATTTCATCTCGGTGAGTCATTCTCGATCCTTATCGGATTCTATTCATTACTCCTCACCTTGGTCATTTTGTTCTGGTGATCTTCCGAAATTATATTGCATGGCCAGTTGGCGCATGTGTGGAATTTTAGTCGGGCACACTACGGTCATGTGTATATGCGGGACTCCGAACACATTGGACTGTGCGCATGGTAATGTGTATACGTGGGACTCCGGACACATTGAACCGTGAGACTAATTAGGCCAATAGCAGGTGTCTATGAGGGACTCCGGACACTCAGCTATTTGTGCTATTACTCAGTTCACTCGGGCGTACATTGATGCTCATCATTCAACTTAATTCATTAATTCATTCATGTGATTGTTGTATATTGTTCAACTCTTGAGGATTATTGTTCTATGTAACTGACCCCGTTGGGGGATGTTGTTTTCAGGTCATGGCAAGGCTAAGGCACGGGAAGAGAATGTTGACGGCGAGGAGTCCCAGTGATACTAGTAGGGGGGCCCAGTCCTTTCAGTCTTCATGTTTTCTTCACTTGTATTCCGCTGTAGACTTCCTCTTTAAATACTCATTTTAACTGGTGTTGTATATTTTATCTTCATATAAAATATACATGTATTCTGTTTTTATCCTGGGTGTGTTGTACTTGAAACTCCTCATCGGAGTAATTATTGATATACTGTGGTTCGGTACTACAACTATATCACTTAATTCATTAATTTTCATTCGCCTAGTGGGCCCCAATTGGGGGTCCACAGAACTGTAATATTCGCTAGTTTGGGGTGTTACAGTGGACCCCACACTGTGAACCACCAGGCTATACCAAAATATAGATTAAATATATATTACCTTGTGATACCGAACCACAATAGTCATTACTCCGATTAAGAGTTTATAAATAGTATGGCCAATGGCCTTAAAGTACACAGGATCCAAATACAAGTATAAACCATATGGGGATGGAATATACTTCAAATAACAATACAAGCGCTCAATAGTTTAAATGAAGCGTAAATATAACATTACACGGTTTTGAACATAACCGGACAACAAAAGACTTGGGCCCCCCGAACTAGTATCCTTCGAACCCTTCGCCGTCACCATGGTCTTCCCGTGCCTTGCCTTTGCCTCGACCTAAAATACAACACAAGTATTTCACCCAAACCACAGGGTCAGGTATACATGATAATAATTCTCAAGACATTATACAATTCACATATACTATATCTCAATGAAATATCCCGACTATTGAACATACTCCTCGGGCGTATGAACAGTCAGTCACAACCCGCCGAACATATCCAATCATACATGGACTATGAACGACCAAACAATATGGCTCAAGATGGACCTCACAGTACGCCCAATCCGGAAATGTGTCCGTGCACATGTCCACCCCTTATACGGAATCTAGAATATACGTGTGGCAATGTACCTAATTAGCCTCACGAACTACGTCTCGTGTGTACAGTATAATACGGAAACATCCACGTATGACTATATATGTGCATCGCTAAAAATCCTACACAATAACCAATCGGTATGCAGATATGATTCCAGATATCTCACGATACAACATGACAACGAATTCAATAAATCATATATCCGATTAAGGATCAAGAAACTCACCGAAGTGATAATAAGGATCAAGGAGATCAATGTTTCAAAGGTGATGAACTTGGAAATGCAATCCCACGATGAAAAACGGAGACATAATCAAGAACAATATCAAATTACGAATCACAGATAAGTGTTTCATATACAGGAAACGTATAACCATCACAAGAATTCAATCATCATTATAACCAAGCAAGATAACTTGCCTCAATTCCGTAGGTGAAAGATAGTCCTTCTCCAAATGATCAAACACACGGTATCCTCGATTAAATACTCAATCGAACAAGCAACCTTGAATGAAACATAATTCATTCAATAATACATTCACATAACATTGATATCAATTCGTAGGAAACGACACCCGAACCAACCCAAATAATTCATTCTATTCCAATGAAAATTCTACCGACTATTGATGAATTTTAATACATATGGTTGTCTTCCACAAATCGGATTACTATACTAAAATGTCCTTTTAATATTCTTTTTATCACTATAAATAAGTTTATGCATTAAACACCTTCAATTCACCATTAACAATCGGACTAACCAAGTTCTCACGGTTCTTCAACATCTACTTCCATACAAAGGCCATCATAAACGAATTCAATACATTATCAACCACAATTAGCATTACCTTCCTAAAAATACTATCCACTTTATTATGATGATCTATACTTCCTTAAGTTATCAACACATTCGATTAATTAAAAGTTATAGTTGTATTCATCTGTATTCTTATCATCTCTCAACACTTTGCTAAGCCGAATCAACAAAGGTGTTATATCATTTAAGATTTTTGGACCAAGAGAAACATCATTTCTAATCTCTAACATTCATCAAGTTCTTCCCAAGGCAGGAAATATACACAACATAGTGTTTTAACATTTCTATGATATCAATTCCATTGATTAAACTTAACTACGATGAAGCTAAATGATTATCATTGTTCCACTGATGTTAATACATCCAGCAAGATAAGTATGATTTATATAAACATGATCATTATCATTAAAACATCAAGAACATCTTCATTCCAAACCTTCAATTACCGTATTCATCAATAAGTGTTACGAAGCTTAACCACAGACATGTTTTACTTGATTAATTCAACACTAGGTGTAGTATACCATATCACTATCATCATAACTGCAAAAATATAGAGTACATCTCACAACATACCTCCAAAAACAAAGAACAATCACCAAAAATACAAGAACACACTCCAAGCTTCAAGAACACCCTCTAAACTTCCAATCAACAAGCTCCAATCTAAGATGCAAGGCTGAAATACAAGTTGGAAGAGGGTATACTCGGTCTAGGGAGACAGAGGGATGGAAACTTGAAAGAAAAATCAAGGTTGGAATGTGCAAATGAATTACACAAGCTGTCGTTTTATAAACTACACAGTCTGTTATAGACGTTATAGCATGAAGCTAATGTACGTCAATCACTTTATGTACACTGCACATAAGTTGTTACGTACGTAATCTGCCTCCAGAGGCTACTGCCTCAAAACACCAACTTCATTATGCACGTTATAGCCTCAGCATTACGTACGTAGTGTACGTCAACTTGGCTGCCTCAAAAGGGATAATTATCCAGATCCTGTCTGGCCCCTCCTGCCGAAAGTTGAGATCGGATAAGATTCTCAGCATTACGTACGTAACCAGTACCCCATTACGTACGTAAAGCCAACGCATTAGCGTACGTTACCCTAAAACCTAAAACCCTAACCCTAAACCCTAAACCCTAAACCCTTTAGTTAAATCTTTAGCGTACGTTAAACACAGAAAACCTAGCCCAAAAATGTAACAATCTACACAACGTGAAGAAATCAACCGCAATGCGAATGACAGTTATAATCAAGTCTATTCTGATATATTACGACATCAATAAATATTAATTAAATGTAACATGATTACAATGATACTCAAATTATCCGAATAATACAACAATAGATAAGAAATTACTGTCGGATATTATATACTCCACCCTTAAAAAGAGTTTCGTCCTCGAAACTAAGGGGTAAACAACTTGGGATACTACTCTCGCATGCTGCTCTCAGTCTCCCACGTAGCCTCCTCGACTCCGTGACGTGACCACTGAACCTTCAAAAGGGGAATCATCTTGTTTCTCAATTGTTTGATCCTCCTCTAAAGTATTTGTACGGGACGCTCCTCGTACAAATGATCCTCTGCTATCTCGGTCTCATCAAACTGAAGCATATTACTCGGATCAGCAACATACTTCCTCAACTGGGAGACATGAAACACGTTGTGAATTTGACTTAAACCCGGTGGCAAAGCCAGTCGATAGGCCAGATCGCCTACTCGTTCCAAAACCTCAAACTACTCGATATATCTCGGACTCAGCTTGCCTCTCTTCCCAAAACAAAATACACCTTGAGTAGGGGACACCTTCATTAACACATGGTCGTCAACCTCGAACTCAAGCAGTCGTCGACGGTTGTCTACGTAAGACTTCTGTCGGCTTTGAGCCGTTAACAAACGACTCTTAATCAGAGCGATCTTCTCACGGGCTGCTAACAACATATCGGGTTCCATACCCAAAGATTCAGACAGGTCGTCCCAACAAAAAGGGGACTTACACCGATGGCCATACAATGCTTCATAAGATGCCATCTAAATCGAAGCGTGCCAACTATTATTTTAAGTGAACTCCACCAACGGCAGTTGGGCTTCACAATCATCCATCCAATCAAAAGCGCACGCCCTCAACATGTCCTCTAGAGTTTGGATAGTCCTCTCAGACTGGCCATTAGTCTGTAGGTGGAATGCCGTACTGAAGTTCAACTGCATATCCATCGCACGATGAACTGCTTTCCAGAAGTATGACACGAATCACCCATCACGATCCGATATAATACTCTTGGGGGTACCATGTAACCTTACAATCTCTTTAATAAATAGCTGGGCTAATCTCTCGGGTCCCCATGTGTCTTTAATCTCCAAAAAGTGGGCTGATTTGGTTAGACGATCCACAATCACCCAAATCGTATTCATCCTTTGACGACTCGTCGGCAAGCTAGTGATAAAATCCATCGATATGTCCTCTCATTTCCACTCGGGAATCGGGAGTGGTTTCAGCATTCATGCGGGTCACTGATGCTCAATCTTGACCTATTGACAGGTTAAACATCTCAAAACGAACTCTGCAACTTCTCGTTTCATATTCCCCCACCAATAACATTGCTTCAAATCCTTATACATCTTGCTAGACCCCGGGTGAATGGAGTATGGGGTAGTATGATCCTCTCTCAGGATAGAGTTCCTCAATTCTTCGCCTGTGGGTGCACAAACTCGATTCCTGAAGTGTGTCAATCCATCCTCATGGATCACAAATCCAGGGGCTTTCCCTTGAGTTACTTCATCCCGGACTCGAGATAAGAATGGGTCTGTAACATGCTTCGATCGGATAATATCATCAAGGGATGATGAAATCTCAAGTGTGCAGAGTTGTCCCTGAATACGCTGTAACCAGACTTTAATTTCCGGCCTCAAAAGATCTAACTGCAATTCACTCTGAACTGTCAAGCGGCTAAGCATCTGCTCTGTACTGCCTTACGACTCAAGGCATCGGAAACCACATTTGCCTTGCCCAGATGATAAAAGATCTCGATATCATAGTCTTTGATTAGTTCTAGCCACCTTCTCCGTATCATATTCAACTCCTTCTAAGGAAGAATGTACTCAGACTCTTATGATCAGTAAAAATCTGACAGGTAACTCCATACATTTGTCATACAAGTTTAGAGTACAATCTCATTAATATAGAGTACAATCTCACAACATACCTCCAAAAACAAAGAACAATCACCAAAAATACAAGAACACACTCCAAGCTTCAAGAACACCCTCTAAACTTCCAATCAACAAGCTCCAATCTAAGATGCAAGGCTGAAATACAAGTTGGAAGAGGGTATACTCGGTCTAGGGAGACAGAGGGATGGAAACTTGAAGGAAAAATCAAGGTTGGAACGTGCAAATGAATTACACAAGCTGTCGTTTTATAAACTACACAGTCTGTTATAGACGTTATAGCATGAAGCTAACGTACGTCAATCACTTTACGTACACTGCACATAAGTTGTTACGTACGTAATCTGCCTCCAGAGGCTACTGACTCAAAACACCAACTTCATTACGTACGTTATAGCCTCAGCATTACGTACGTAGTGTACGTCAACTTGGCTGCCTCAAAAGGGATAATTATCCGGATCCTGTCTGGCCCCTCCTGCCGAAAGTTGAGATCGGATAAGATTCTCAGCATTACGTACGTAACCAGTATCCCGTTACATACGTAAAGCCAACGCATTAGCGTACGTTACCCTAAACCCTAAAACCCTAAACCCTAAACCCTAAACCCTTTAGTTAAATCTTTAGCGTACGTTAAACACAGAAAACCTAGCCCAAAAATGTAACAATCTACACAACGTCAAGAAATCAACCGCAATGCGAATGACAGTTATAATCAAGTCTATTCTGATATATTACGACATCAATAAACATTAATTAAATGTAACATGATTACAATGATACTCAAATTATCGAATAATACAACAATAGATAAGAAATTACTGTCGGATATTATATACTCCACCCTTAAAAAGAGTTTCGTCCTCGAAACTAAGGGGTAAACAACTTGGGATACTACTCTCGCATGCTGCTCTTGGTCTCCCACGTAGCCTCCTCGACTCCGTGTCGTGACCACTGAACCTTCAAAAGGGGAATCATTTTTGTTTCTCAATTGTTTGATCCTCCTCTCAAGTATTTGTACGGGACACTCCTCGTACAAATGATCCTCTGCTATCTCGATCTCATCAAACTAAAGCATATTACTCGGATCAGCAACATACTTCCTCAACTGGGAGACATGAAACACGTTGTGAATTTGACTTAAACCCGGTGGCAAAGCCAGTCGATAGGCCATATCGCCTACTCGTTCCAAAACCTCAAACTACCCGATATATATCGAACTCAGCTTGCCTCTCTTCCCAAAACAAAATACACCTTGAGTAGGGGACACCTTCATTAGCACATGGTCGCCAACCTCGAACTCAAGCAGTCGTCGACGGTTGTCTACGTAAGACTTCTGTCGGCTTTGAGCCGTTAACAAACGACTCTTAATCAGAGCGATCTTCTCACGGGCTGCTAACAACATATCGGGTTCCATACCCAAAGATTCAGGCAGGTCGTCCCAACAAAAAGGGGACTTACAACGACGGCCATACAATGCTTCATAAGATGCCATCTAAATCGAAGCGTGCCAACTATTATTGTAAGTGAACTCCACCAACGGCAGTTGGGCTTCACAATCATCCATCCAATCAAAAGCGCACGCCCTCAACATGTCCTCTAGAGTTTGGATAGTCCTCTCAGACTGGCCATTAGTCTGTAGGTGGATTGCCGTACTGAAGTTCAACTGCATATCCATCGCACGATGAACTGCTTTCCAGAAGTATGACACGAATCACCCATCACGATCCGATATAATACTCTTGGGGCTACCATGTAACCTTACAATCTCTTTAATAAATAGCTGGGCTAATCTCTCGGGTCCCCATGTGTCTTTAATCTCCAAAAAGTGGGCTGATTTGGTTAGACGATCCACAATCACCCAAATCGTATTCATCCCTGGACGACTCGTCGGCAAGCTAGTGATAAAATCCATCAATATGTCCTCTCATTTCCACTCGATAATCGGGAGTGGTTTCAGCATTCATACGGGTCGCTGATGCTCAATCTTGACCTATTGACAGGTTAAACATCTCAAAACGAACTCTGCAACTTCTCGTTTCATATTCCCCCACCAATAACATTGCTTCAAATCCTTATACATCTTGCTAGACCCCGGGTGAATGGAGTATGGGGTAGTATGATCCTCTCTCAGGATAGAGTTCCTCAATTCTTCGTCTGTGGGTGCACAAACTCGATTCCTGAAGTGTGTCAATCCATCCTCATGGATCACAAATCCAGGGGCTTTCCCTTGAGTTACTTCATCCCGGACTCGAGATAAGAATGGGTCTGTAACCTGATTCGATCGGATAATATCATCAAGGGTTGATGAAATCTCAAGTGTGCAAAGTTGTCCCTGAATACGCTGTAACCCGACTTTAATTTCCGGCCTCAAAAGATCTAACTGCAATTCACTCTGAACTGTCAAGCGGCTAAGCATCTGCTCTGTACTGCCTTACGACTCAAGGCATCGGCAACCACATTTGCCTTGCCCAGATGATAAAAGATCTCGATATCATAGTCTTTTATTAGTTCTAGCCACCTTCTCCGTCTCATATTCAACTCCTTCTAAGGAAGAATGTACTCAGACTCTTATGATCAGTAAAAATCTGACAGGTAACTCCATACAAATAGTGACGCCAAATCTTCAAAGAAAATACCACGGCTACTAGTTCCAAATCATGGGTTGGATAGTTAACTTCATAGGATTGCAACTGTATCGATGCATAGGCAATCACTTTCCCATCCTACATCAACACGCATCCAAGGCCCTGTCTCGACGCGCCACTATACACCACGAATCCTTCCGTTCCTTTTGGCAGAACCAAAACAGGTGCTGAAATCAATCGAATCTTGAGTTAATCAAAACTTAGCTGACATGCCACTGACCACAAATACTTCTTGTCCTTCCTCAACAGATTAGTCAGTGGTTGAGCAATCTTGGAATAACCTTCCACGAACCGTCGGTAATAACCTGCTAGACCCACGAAACTGTGAACTTCCTTCACGTTCTTCCGGTGCTCCCCAAGGGGACGCACTAGGTCGAGTATAGCCCTTTTAAGTCAACTCCTCAAGCTGTCTCTTCAACTCCTGCATCTCAGTCGGTGCCATACGATATGGTGCTTTCAAAAGAGGGGACGTTCCTGTCTCCAACTCAATGGTGAACTCTACCTCACAATGTGGGGGTAAGCCTGGCAACTCATCTGGAAATACATATGGGTAGTCTCGAACTACCGGAATATCAGCCAATTCAACTGGTCGATCTGCCGTCTTGGTCATGTGACACCAATAACCAACACATCCTTGATTAAACAGTTTCACTACTTTCATTGTGCTGATGACTCTCCCGGAATGACTGAGATTATCACCCTGAAAAGACACTCAACACCATCATCATATGCAACGGTCACTATCCGCTTGCGGATGCCAGGTATGGCATCACGACGATCCATCCAATCGATACCCAATATCACATCATCTTTAGGTAAATCAACCACAATTAAGTTTAACAACCACTCACGGTCATTCATGCGAATCGGACAGTTCTGCACTTCACGATTCCCAATAATTCTTCTGCCATGGGGTAGACCAATTACATAAGGTTCACAACTGGTAACATGATCTAATTGCCAACGACTCAAACAAGAGGCAGATAAAAAGGAGTGTGAAGCACCAGTATCAAAAAGAACACAGACGGGCTGAGGTCAGATCTCGAGAGTACCTGCAAACATGCTGGATTCGGGATCGTCGGCCTTCTTCATCTCGTAGACTCTGGGTTTTGCAGCTCCGGTACCAAATATACCAGCTTGATTTCGACGGCCCATCTCTCTATTTGCACCGGTAGTCTGATGAGAAGCGGACGGATGTACATGTTCCAGAACAGAAGACTGAACTGGAGCATGATATGCTACTGGAGCACGTCCTGGTCCACCCCTGCAATAATGAGCACGATGCCCATTCTTCCCACAAGTATGGCATGCGTCGGCCGGCTTCGGGCATTTGGAGCTGATGTGCCCCTGGTCCCCATAGTTATAGCACACAACAGAAGAGCTGACTGCTCGAGAGTGCGATCCGGCTGGCTTCGACGCCATGGGTGGCCATTCAAAAGGATTCGGTACTGACTGGGGCTTCCCGAACATCCCCCAGTTACTATCAGCCTGGGTCTGGTTCCTGGATTTCTTGTTGGAGTACTGTGGTTGCTTCTTAGAAATCTCCTTCACAGTAAGTTCATATTCCAGATCTTTCTCGATGAACTCCGGTAGGGTCGTACAATGGTGATTCAATAGCTACATTCTCATTCGGGGTTTAAGCCTCTTGAGAAAATATTTGATCTTATCGACCTCCGTTCGGACAATCGACGAGGCGAAAAGAAGAAGTGCCTGAAATTTCTCGGCAACAGATAGTACATCATCGTCTTCAGATGGGACTAGGTTCATCAATTCTGACATCATGGCCTCACGGAGTGGACGTGGGTAGTAACGGTCTAACATGAGGTTTTTAAATTCCTCCTAAGTATATACACCATCAGCTGGTCTCACTGAAAGCCACCAGGTGTGGGCGCCCTTGCTAAGATAGTAACCTTCTACGGAGACGCGATTCTCTTATGGACAGTCCACCATCTTGAATAATTTCTCAAAGTGTTCAATCCAATGTTCAATATCAACAGTCTCAGAGGAGCCATCAAAAGTCGAGGGTCGCTGGCGAGAGATGTCGCTGATGATCCGACTCACGAGTCCACCATGCATAGGAGGTGGTGGATGAGGTCCCTATTGCTGGCCAGTAGTAGCTCTCTGCATAGCTTCCATCAATTGACCCATCTGGGTCATCTGGGCCATCATGCCCTGCATAACAACGTAAGGAGCGACACGCGCATTCTCGTGTTCAGTGTGGTGCGATTGGTCCCTAGGAGGCGAATAACTACCTGCGGAACTCTGCTCCACATTCGAACGCGTGTTGGCTCATGGTCTCGGGATTCGGCCCCTTCCGCGGCCTCGTCCCCCTCTGCCACGGCCTCTCAGATTTCTTTCCATACTCAAAGAATCAAACAATAATAATAACCATAAGCACAGTTCATGACCGTCTTCATGACCAATCAAAATTCATGCTAAGTTAATAGCAACAAAGGAACTACATATTCAAGAAAACAGTTCATAATGAATTATCGGCACTACGAGTGCCACACAGAATATCATATCGACATCGAGTCGAATAATTTCAATCACATAATCAATCCATAATTTTCCTCGAAATATCAATTAGATAATCCTGCCACAGATCCTCGAAATATCAAGATAAAAAAAGAGATCCATTCCGATATCAATATTACGCCAGTAATTCAATCATGGTTCATAAAGTACATACCGTATTTGGCTCGTCGGGTCAGGCGCTTGCACAGGTCACACGTGAAACGAAGGTCTCTTGATACTAGATCATTTCACAACGACTCTTAAAGAAAAACGACTCTATGATACCATCTTCTGTAACACCCAAAAGGCGGCTATTACAGTGCCGTGGACCCCACACTGGGACCCACCAGGCGATACCAAAGTATAGATTATATATTACCTTGTGGTACCTAACCACAATAGTCATTACTCTGATTAGGAGTTTATAAATAGTATGGCCAATGGCCTTAAAGTACACATGATCCAAATACAAGTATAAACCATAGGGGGATGGAATATACTTCAAATAACAATACAATTGGTCAATAGTTTAAATGAAGCGGACAAATAACATTACATGGTTTTGAACATAACCGGACAACAAAAGACTTGGGCCCCCCGAACTAGCATCCTTCAAACCCTTCGCCGTCACCATGCTCTTCTCGTGCCTTGCCTTTGCCTCGACCTAAAATACAACACAAGAATTTAGCCCAAACCACAGGGTCAGATATACATGATAATAATTCTCAAGACATTATACAATTCACATATACTAGATCTCAAGGAAACATCCCGACTATTGAACATACCCCTCGGGCGTATGAACAATCAGTCACAACCCGTCGAACATATCCAATCATACATGGAATATAAATGACCAAACAATATGGCTCAAGATGGACATCACAGTACGCCCGATCTGGAAATGTGTCCGTGCACATGTCCACCCCGTATACGGAATACAGAATACACGTGTGACAATGTACCTAATTAGCTACATCTCGTGTGCACGGTCTAATACGGAAACATCCACATATGACTATATATGTTCCTGGCTAAAAATCATACACAATAACCAATCGACATACAGATATGATTCCAAATATGTCACGATACAACATGACAACGAATTCAATAAATCATATATCCGATTAAGGATCAAGAAACTCACCGAAGTGACAATAAGGATCAACGAGATCAATGATTCAAAGGTGATGAACTTGGGAATGCAATCCCATGATGAAAAATGAAAATATCATCGAGAACAATATCAAATTACGAATCACAAATTCATAAGTGTTTCATATATACGAAATGTATAACCATCACAAGAATTCAATCATCATTATAACCAAGCAAGATAACTTGCCTCAATTTTGTAGGTGAAAGATAGTCCTTCTCCAAATGATCAAACGGACGGTATCCTCAATTAAATACTCAATCGAACAAGCAACCTTGAATGAAACATAATTCATTCAATAATACATTCACATAACATTGATATCAATTCGTAGGAAACGACGCCCGAGCCAACCCGAATAACTCATTCTATTCCAATGAACATTCTACCGATTATTAATGAATTTCAATACATATGGTTGTCTTCCACAAATCGGATTACTATACTAAAATGTCGTTTTAATACTCTCATGATCACTATAAACAAGTTTATGCATTAAACACCTCCAATTCACCATTAGCAATCGGATTAACCAAGTTCTTATGGTTCTTCAACATCTATTTCTATACAAAGGCCATCATAAACGAATTCAATACATTATCAACCACAATTAGCATTACCTTCTTAAGAATACTATCCACTTTATTATGATGATCTATACTTCCTTAAGTTATCAGCACATTCGATTAATTAAAAGTCACAATTGTATTCATCCGTACTATTATCATCTCTCAAGACTTTGCTAAGCCGAATCAACAAAGGTGTTATATTATTTAAGATTTCTGGACCAAGAGAAACATCATTTCTAATCTCTAACATTCATCAAATTCTTCCCAAGGCAGGAAATATTCCTAACATGGTGTTTTAACACTTCTCTCAATTCCATTGATTAAACTTAACTCCGATGAAGCTAAATGATTATCATTGTTCCAATGATGTTAATACATCCAGCAAGATGAGTATGATTTATATAAACATGATCACTATCATTAAAACATCAAGAACATCTTCATTCCAAACCTTCAATTACCATATTCATCAATAAGTGTTAAAAAGCTTAACCACAAACTTGTTTTAATTGATTAATTCAACACTAGGTGTAGTATACCATATACTATCATCATAACTACGAAAATATAGAGTAGAATCGCACAACATACCTCCAGAAACGAAGAACAATCACCAAAACTACAAGAACACACTCCAAGCTTCAAGAACACCCTCTAAACTTCCAATCAACAAGCTCCAATCCAAGATGCAAGGCTTAAATACTAGTTGGAAGATGGTATAATCGGTCTAGGGAGGCAGAAGGATGGAAATTTGAAGGAAAAATCAAGGTCGGAATGTGCAAATGAAATACACAAGTTGTCTTTTTTATAAACTGCACAGTTTGTTACGTACGTTATAGCATGAACTAACATACGTTAATCACTTTACGTACGCTACACATAAGTTGTTACGTACGTAATCTGCCTCCAGAGGCTACTGCCTCAAAACACCAACTTCACTATGTACGTTATAGCCTCAGCATTACGTACGTAGTGTACGTCAACTTGGCTGCCTCGAAAGGGCCAATTATCCGGATCCTGTCTGGCCCCTGCTGCCGAAAGTTGAGATCGGAAAAGATTCTCAGCATTACGTACGTAACCAGTACCCCATTACGTACGTAAAGCCAATGCATTAGCGTACGTTAAGTTAAATCTTTAGCGTATGTTAAACACATAAAACCTAGCCCAAAAACGTAACAATCTACACACCGTCAAGAAATCAACCGCAATGCGAATGATAGTTATAATCAAGCCTAGTCTGATATATCCCGACATCAATAAACATTAACTAAACGTAACATGATTACAACGATACTCAAATTATTCAAAGAATACAACAATAGATAAGAAATTACTGTCGTATATTACACAAACTCGCTCTAGGTTGGTGTCATGAGGGTCAGACATATAATCGATTTATCATCATAATGCTATGAAACTCGATTCCATATTTTAAATTGACACCCATCTAATGTTAAAAGAGTTTCATGAATTCCTTCTTCCTATAAAATAAAATCTTTGGTGTATTTTCAAAAACTTTTATAAGTAGCTCCATCGTCTTTTTGTAAAGTATGTCAGTCATTTTAATTTGATTCGAATTTAGGAAACAATGATCGTTTTATACTCAAATACATACTATACTAATATTTACTTTTCAGAAAAAATAAAAGATGTTTTTTTGTTAAAGTTTCATAAACTCAAGGTTTCTCTCTTTATAAATTGCTGGAAAGTATAATTTTATCATATTTCATAAACCTTATCAAAAATTATTTCCCCATTTTAAAATTCAAAAATAGTTATTATCACTTAGAATGACTTTCTTTAATATAATTTTACAAAATAGATTTTCCTCACAATCCTATTTTTGATAGCTTCGTTTTAAAACACACAATGAATTATTAAGAACAACAATTATACACAGAGCAGAGTGGCTTGTTGCACACATTAATATACGAAGTATCACATTTGTCATACAAGTAACAATGTCTTAGTACCACACAAGAAACAAAGTCACACAAGATCAAAACAAATAATACTACACCAACATCTAAATGAATCAATGAGCATCTAAAACTTCAGGAAGTGCAACCAAAAACCTTCATGTCAAGGACCCTCATCCAAACGAGTGTCAAATTCATACTTACTGCAAACAAGGCACATATCAATCCATATCTGGTAAGCATCGGCTCATCAGGTGTGCATATTGTTCGCACCTTGACAGTTTCACAATCACAAGCATGTACCAGTTAAATATAACAAAACAATCCACGTAGCACATAAAATATCAATGAAGTGAGGAGACTTACATCCACAGATCAGATGAGAACGCCAACCACAGAGCGACACTAATCACAACTATTGATAGTGAACACCACTGACACGACAAGGTACGACCCATTCAACCCAGCAACCTAGGTTTCCGCAACCTAAGCTCCGATACCACATTCTGTAACACCCACAAGATATTTGAGGTATATTACAGCGCCGTAAATCATTTCCAAGGATTTACCAGGCTAATTTACAAAACAACTTGCATGAATCCCTCTTTAAATAAGAGGTTTTAAAATGAAAGTCTGTGTAATACAAAAACAAAACATCGACCGACAAGGTCGAACACTTAATACGACATACATATGTCGACCCATGAGGTCTAATTCATAACATGAAAACTGAGTACATGATCAGCGAATATACAATACTTTAACTTGGCCCCTGTACGGGCTCTACGGACACAACCTTGGAAGATATATATAGGAGTTGGGGAGGAACTCTTTGACTCTTGAATGATTAGTATTGTTGCGGCACGCCGTCTCTATGTTGATCCGATGATAGATCCTCCATTCGAATGTACCTGTACACAAAAAAAAGTATCCACCCCGAAAGGGGTCAGCAATTGCCGGTGCAAGTAAAACGAACACATAAAATATACTTTATATCATCAAAATCAATAATTAAACCTCGCAGGGTAAACAAGGCATCAGCTAAAATCATTCATTGGTTCTCAAAACTTCCTTATACAGCTCGAGGGTTTTCAAAATAGTTTCAAAATAAATTATTTATGAAATGAAATAGTTAGTTTCATGAAACATGTTTAACAACCTCGGGAATATTTTTAGAAAACTATTTTCTTTGAAAATACCCGCGTCAAACTTTTATCAAAACATTTTCAAATCTGTTCATGGTTCGCAGCCCCGACTCTGGTTCCACAATTTGGTGAGGAACTAAATCCTCAAATCAAGCATATCTCAAATCATTGAGGCCCAAGACCCAACAGAATCAGATGCGCAACAATTCGTTAGGGCCTGCGGCCCATCAAGGTTATTTTTATCAAAAAGGGTCCGCGAACCAAATCCACGTTTTACAATTGGTACCAACGTCATCCCCAATCGCATTCGTAGGTTTACGGAATCCAGGAGCCTGCTAGGCCTCGACAGGCTTCATCTGGTAGGATGACTCTTGGTTTCAATTGCCCTGATACCAACATTTTCAAAAGGTATTTCAAATATATCAGACTCACATGGTTGGTATCAGTGACTCAATACACAAATAAGGATCCTAAGTCGAGAAGCTAACCAAACCATCTCTCTTGGTCACCGTGAAACCGGCATTCACTCCCTGCCATAAGCCGTCCCTTGAATATGCCCACTGTAATACCCTAGATTCCCGTTTCTGGTTAATATGAAATTATTTATCATTCGTACCGGTTATTTTTATTGCATTGATGATTATTTGGAATTTTTCCCTATGTTGTGTACGGGATGAAGTACCGTGGTGTGTTGAGTTTCCGGAACTGTGTAGTAGGCATAGCGCACGATAGCACGCGCTAATACTTGGTGACAAAGCATGCCATGCAGCTTTATAGCGTGCACTAGGTTCGGCAGTTAGTGCACACTACTGGGAGAGTAGCGCACGCTAACTGGTATTTCGGCGCAGTCCAGAAGCTACTGGACTGGGATTGCAGGTCCCGATAGTGCATGCTACCCCTTGCAGTTAGCTCACGCTAACTGTGATTTTGGGCAGAGCATTGTTTCGATAGCGTACGCTAATACTTGGTGAGTAGCACACGCTAAGCTGTCCAGTATATAAACTGGACAGTACATTATTTTCCACATTTTCTCACTTCTTTCTCCTCTCTCCATGGGTGTGAGTCAAGGGCGAGTCAAGTTTATGACCTTGGCCGATTCTATTCAATTCAAAGGTGTCTTAGAGCATCCTAGGTGATTATAATATCACCTAATCCATTGTTCTTTCTCGGATCGAGGTATTTTTCTTGATGTCCCTAGAGTTGACTCTTTGGAGATTTGTTCTTTATTTCGTATCCAATCCGATTTTGATGAATCGATTGGTGTTAAATGATGTTGTTAAGCATGTTCTATGGATTGTATATCAATATCTTCGATTCGTTCGACCGAATGATGATTTTAGTGTTCTTGAGGAACCGTGAATATTTAATGTTTGATTAAATGTTCATAAGAGTTTTCCTCCGTTAGTTTGAGGCGATTTCCGTAGTTATTGGTCTTGATCCTAGTTGTGACCGTCTTTTCGTTGTGTCTTGCAGAAGTTGTAGGCATACGAGGTTTTCCGATCGAGCAGCATTCGTTGGAGTCTTCGGTATCGATTATTGAGGCAAGTATCTTGCCAATACCTTTCGTATTTTGTGGATGTGATAATTTGTAATCGATTATGTGTGTTTGCTTGGAATATTCATAATGAACTTTCAAGGGAATTGACATAGTCCCATTAACGGTTTTCTCTCAAAATGCTCAAGTGCTTTGTGAATAAATGAATTCTACGGATATGTGTATTGTGGTTGCGAATTGGAATATATTGCCTTCGTGCTATGTGATTTTTAAAGCCCACTTCCCTTGGTAAGGGTTGTATGCTCTAATGTGTATTCGTTTGAGGACTGCGAAAATGTTGTGGTTGCAATGTTTGTTGACCCCTTTGTAAGGAGGTCGTATTATTCGGTATTGTTCGAGAAGTATATCTCCTTGTGGTACGTGATCAATTGTAAGTGATATTCTACCGGGTAGGGTTCGTTGAGACCTCCGGGATCCGTCATTGTTAGTACGGGTCGAGTTTTACCATAGGGTTATCCAGACTGGGTACGTCTCGAGGAGACTCCGAGGATCGTGCTCGCTAGCAGGATGCCAGGATAACTTATGGGTGTATATTTGGATATGTTGCATACTCGTCATGGGTTATCCAAAATGGGTACGTCGTCGCGAGACTCCGAGGTTCATGCTTGCTAGCACGATGCCAGGATAACTCTGAGGGTATGTTATATGTCCGTTGTGGAATTCTATTAATTGAGTTGTTTGTTTGACGGTTTGTTGTGTCAAGATTTATTCATCCCGACAGGCGATCGACTATAAGGCCGAGCGACCGAGTCAACACCAGTCAAACTATGTCTAGATCGCCTAATCGAAGATACCAGACCACCATCAGGTACCTAGTGATCGACTCCCAAGGCGATCGCCCATTGGCATCTGGTGATCGACTCTAGTGTCCGGCTAAGGACAATCGGCCTACGCCCCAAACAGAGACGATCACCCGGTAAAGTCTACGAAGACTGGATCTCAGAACAGCACCCATGTGCAGACCCGAGACAAGATCCGCGTTTCACGGATCATTGACCACCAACATCTATCTCTGACTAGGACGGCTTTACCTACCGACAAGCACGCCGAAAGGCATAAAGTGGGACCGCCCGTGACAGCAACTCAGGACGCGTGGAGGCTTCTCATTGGACCGCGCGATTGACTGCCAGCAACTCCTGCAGACTTTAAGGAGACAAGCCCATGTGCTAAAAGACGATCGCCCGATTATTATAATACAGCAAAGGCGATCACCCGGCATATCCAAGTCCTATAAATAGAGAACCTCCTCCTACTGGAAAAAGGTTCCCAACTCATTCACCTACATTCCGAATTCATTCACGGAAATACAAAAGAACACACATACCATCAAGCTCCCTGCTTTCTCGCCGGAATCCATCTCAGGATTTCTCTCTCCGAATCTCTCATCCAGAAGACGATCGGCAGAGGCAGGAAGTATCCACAAGACAGATTCCAAGAGATTCATAAGCCTAGGAGCTCAAGCATCCAGCTAATACTCGCCGTGAGAGACTGTCGATCTCTCACCGCCGCGACTGTTCATCTCCTTTGTTACAAGAACTCATAGAGCATCACATCTGGTTCTTCCGGCAATCTACACGCTCACTAGCTAAGATAACAAGAATCTTTACACTCATTGTAATTGTATTCTTACATTAGTACTTGTATCCCCGAATATTAGTATTAATAATATCTCGCGAGAGCATTCAAGCCCGGGACTAACAACCCCGACAAATCTTGTGTTATTTATCTTTCTCACGGAAGTGCTCTCGCATTTGTTTGCTATCCATCCATTCCAGCAATATCTATATCCGGATAATATTTTGGATAGCAACAATTGGCGCTAGAAGGAGGACATCTATACCTTCATTTTTCATTCCTACCGTCCCAAAGAACACTCACTGTTCTCGGGGCATATACTTGAAGTGACACTCACTGCGCTTCAAAGAAAACCTTCAGAATCATGACATCCGCCGGTACATCGAAGAGAGCCGCCCTCTGAACCGCCGGACACCATATCCCGGCTCAATCCGAACCCCAGCCGACGATCGGGGGAAGCCGCGGCAATGCGAGACTCTCGATCCCGCACCTGAGAGATGTCCCCAACCTCTCACTCGACCAGTTCCAAACCGAGGAACAGATCGAGGAGGCTATGGCCATCCTAGAGGAGCGACGGAGAGCATGCGCGTCGCCCGCAATAACTCCCTCGATCGTCCGCCGCATGGGGAAACGGAAATTCAACGGGCTACTGGGCGAGCGGTCGCCAGAAAGCCCCAATTCGCGAGAAAGGGCTCTCGCACGACCGGATGGATCCGTATTCAATCGCTTGGGGCGCGACCCATCCTGGCGACCGGGGCATTCTGTTTCCAACCACGAGAAGACGGAATACGAATCCGTCACCAGGAGTTCAGCCTACCCAACTCACAGCCGAACGCAGGTCAGCCGTCTGACTCCCGTCCCGATCGCTGGGGATCAAGATTGATCGCCTCGGCTCGCGCCGAGCGCCGAGCCGCGAGGCAACAAAGCACGGCGATGGCCGCTATACAACGCCAGCTCAACGAGATGAAAGAACTCTTGGACACTGGGGCAAGCGCCAGCAGAAAGATCACCGGGCCGACCGAGCCACTCGCGGTCCACATCGAGCTTGCCCCCGTGCAACCAACGATCGCTCCTCCCAAAACACCTCTGTATGAAGGGAGATCGGACCCCGAAACCCACCTAAGTAAATTCCGAATCTACATGACTGGGTGTGGGGCATCTGATGCAACCAAGTGCCGGATCTTCCCGTTAACATTGGGCGAGCTGGCCCATAGGTGGTACGCCTCACTACCACCACGATCGATCATCTCCTTTGAGAAACTGGCGAATGACTTCACGTCATACTTCGCCACCAAGGTCGCCAGACCAGAAGGCCCCCACCGCGTGATGAAAATCAGGCAGGGGAAAGACGAAACCGACGCAGATTACATCGACCGAGTAGACGAAATCATCCTCACCGATGAACCCGTAAGTGACGAGCTCGCTCTCTTTTCGGCCCTGGGGGGATTCTACGGTCATTCACCCATGTTTAGACATCTCACCAAGGATATTCCCCCAACCTACGCGATCTTCCGCGCTAAGGCTGCCGACTTTCTGGCCAGGCAAAGGCTACTCACCTTCCACCAAGGCGAAGAAGCGCCACCTCCTTCCCGAAAGAAGGCGATCGCCAAGCCACCCGGAGATCTCAAGGCCTTCGAGGACATGGAAGCCCATCTCCTCCATACGTTCAACCGAACTCCGGCCCACATTTTCTATGCCATCAAGGGGCACGAACCGCTAAACAAGCCAAAGGCGATAAGGGACCACGGTCACCTGGACAACAATCAATATTGTGCCTACCATAAGAGTCCCGGCCACAGCACCAACCAATGCCGCGACCTCCTCAACCAGCTCTGGAGATTGTTCGAGGAGGGCAAGATGGACAGCCTATTGGCTTATCCGAAGCCCTAACCGATCTCTATACACGATCGTCCGAGTCGAACACAAAACAGGTTGCGAAGCTCATACGAGCCGACCCCTGGATCAGCCTCCGCGACCGTCTCTACATGCTTCAATCGAGAGAAGGGGACCTCAGAAGTCTCCCCGCTCTCCCTCCTTATTTGAGAAACTGGAGGACTCGCTTGCCATCTACAGTTCACCATCTAACATGATGGACTAAGGCACGAGATCTCCTCCCCCGCACAACGTACACCGTCGAAGGTCGGCATCTACATGACGATCCAAGGTAGAAGAGTGCAGACATGGTCCTGGTGGTCGATGGAACCGACTGCTTAGGCCATGCAAGGTCCCTTTGGGACAAGATCGCCCGCCCTTCGTTTAAATACGAGGCCGGCGTAGTGTGAGGGCCCTCCAAAATTAATCAGTGGACACGATCGCTCGCCCTCAAAGGTTCATCATTTAACATGGTGAACCCGAACAATGCGACACGTCACTACCCCCATCTCAACGTACACCGTCGAGGGTCGCCATCGTCATGGCGACCCGAGGTGGAAGCAGAGCTAACAAGTCGCGGGTGTGGAGTTGAATCATCCGACGCTGCCCCGCGCAAGGACTCCTCTAGACCAAGACCGCACGCCCTTCGTTTAAATACGAGGCGAGGCGCATCCTAACAGAGGACCCTCACAATAAAATGAGTCATGAGACAGACAATATCGTTCGCGCACAAGACATGATCAGGGAGTCGGTCCATCGAACTCCGCGATCGTGCACGGTTCCTCAAGACGGACGACCGTCCTCGAGGATTCGACAAAACTGAAGACCGCTCACTCAACGAATTATTTTCATCCCCTTACTTTCACTAAGTGAATAAAAACAAGGGGGAAGAGCGCAGACTACCTATACGACGATCGTCCCTATTCAACCACATACGGAGGTCGTCATTTTTCAGATGTTGTGCAGTGATCGAATTTGTTGTAAAAGTTATCTTTATGAGTTTATCAATTCATTTGGAACTACCCTCGCAACGATCTCTCCTCACACATTTGTACAAAGTCAAACAAAGACTCAAAAATAACAATCATTCAAGTGATAAGTCAGAAAATCAAACATTCATTTCATTGCTTGAAGGATCAAAATACATGGTCGCCCGAAGACCAAAATGATACAAAGGGAAAACTACAAAACTACAAGACAAAAAGCTAAAACAAGCAAGCAAGAGTGAAGAGCCTCAGGCCCCCGCCTGGCCTTTGCCTTCAGCCGTCGGCTCGACCTGTGGTCCTTCCCCAGTTTCCGGAGCGACCTCCCCGTCCTCCGGATCGTCAGGATGAACGATGTTCGCCGGAGTCGGATACCAGCTCAGATCCACGCCAAGCTCCGAGAGATCCAAAATCGGCAAGGAAAAAGCAGGATGGAGAGGATGCTCCAACGCATACGCCTTGAAGTTCTCAGCAAGAGGCCCGACCTCCAAACCTCCCTTCTTAGCTGCTCGGATCGAGTCGGCGAACGCCATATAATAGGCGAACTCGCTGACAAACTCCACGTTTTGAAAGGGATCAGCCTTGGTCGCCTCTACCGCTCTTTTCAGCTCCGCCATCGCCTGTTGCGACCCTTGGAGCTCGGCCTCCCTCGCAGCTACCTTCTCCCTCGACTCCGTCAGCTCGTTAGTCAACCGAGCGATCGTCACCTTATGACGATCGGCCTCCTCCTCAGCAACCTTTTGCGCCCGGACGACATTATTCATCTTGTCCCGAAATCGGTCAACCGCCAAACGAGACAACTCGGTTTCCTTCCTCGCCAGCTCAAGCTCTTGGCTCGCCCGCTTGGCTGCCTACAAAGAGTCCTTCTCCATTGCCACGATCTTATCGGCGAACTCAGCGTTCTCTTTCCGAGCCGCCTCGAGATCCGTCTGCAGGCGAATAGTGGAAGGTCGCCCCTCAAACTCCTGCGCAGCCTGGACAGCCATGGTCGCCATCTGGAGAGAAAGGGCGAGAACAGCCTGCATCGTACTCCCCGATCGCTGACGAGCGATCGCATCTAGATCGGTCGTCCAGGCCTTCGGTAGAGCAGAAGCGGCTTTGCTGACGTATTGCGGGATGTTGCAGGACTGGCGAGGAGATCGGCTGGCTAAGAAATCCAACACCATCGGCGGGCAAGATGGATCTGTGCGACGGATCCTACATCAAAACAACAAAGTTCACACAACTCCCACGCAAATGCAAGTTTCAACCAAAAAATGCAATCTACCTCTCAGCCCTCTCGGGGTCGCGACCGAAATACGGTTTCCCTCGAGGAGTCTCAGCGTCAGCGATCGCCATCTCTCGCATAAAAGACGCAGAGGGCGGCTCATTCTCCGGAGCGAGAACGGTGATCGGAGGTGCGGCGATCGGCACCTCATTGACAGGGGAAGAAACCGGCGTTTCTTCCGACCTCGGCCTTTTGCGATTCGATCGAAGCACCTCCTACGGAACTCCCTCCTTAGCCACGATCGGCTCCACGCGAGGCTCCACCTCCGGAACAATTGGCAGCGCAACAGGTGGGGCCCGAGACGACTTCTTGTGGCGGAGACGGCCCAGAACTCCAGGATTCGACATAGTGATCTCCGGCGGGGGCTCCAGAAAGCAAGGAAAGCGAACCTCTACAGTTAAGATGATCGATCAACAGTTAGATATTTTCCTCAAGTAAGGCGATCGCCTAGAAAGTGAAGGTCGCAGAAACTCATACCTGGTACCGAGAGATGTCTCGGGAAACGGAATAGCCGAGCTGACAACCAACGACTCATCTTATTGGTCCGGGTAGCATCAAGATCGTCGTCCGACAAGCTCCGTATCTGCTCCCAGACAACCAGGAAATCAAAGGGCAGCTCCTCGACCGTTGGAATGTGAAAACCTGCAAAGTCGAAATCAAATTAGATCAGTTCAAACACATCCGAACGAAGGGAGAGTCTAAACCCTTACCGGGATTCCTCTCCCGAAACTCAGTAGGGATCTCCAGCTCGCCCGAAGGATTGTCGCTCGCAGAAGCCCTCCACGCGCCGGCGACCCAGAACCACTTCGTCGGATCGCCCCGCGCCTTATTCGGGACTCCGAGGATTACCCGACCAGATCGGCCCTGAATATGGTAACCTCCGACCGACCCTTCTCGAGCCGTCACTTGAACAAATGGTTCATCTCCGACGGCGATGGGAGGCGGTACAGCGGTGACCGCCGAAAAGAGTGAGAGTGCAGATAATTTGGAGCCAAGCGTTCGGCGTCACCGAAGTGGCGCCACGTTCCCAAGCGGCCAGTGGGAGACAGCAAAAGATAGAGGGAAGCGCGGCCGGCCTCCCTAATCGCCTCAATCACGGCGACCATCCCCATCGGAGGCTGATCGGCTCGCTCATTCTCCGCCGGCGCGAATATATCCACATACGAAGGAACATGGAACCTCGTCCTCCAGACGGCGGATCTTTCTGGTCGCGAACTCCGGATTTGGCCAAGTGACCACAAAGATCGCTGCGCAGCCCGGTACTGCGACCGTTTGGGAAGCTGATAAGGGTAGGCAACCGAGTATCCCCGGAAATCGAACCTCGGAGACGGACCGGCCAACTTCTCCATAATCTCAGCGAAAGCCTTATAGGCCCGGCCGAAAGCGCTATGCTGCTCCTAGTAGGCCCTAATCGCCAGATCTCTCTCTATCTGCGACCGTATGTCTTCAGCAGCCGCTTCCATAGCGACGTCGGCTTCATTAAATAAAGCCTCGATTTCAGCAGGGTCAATTCCGGCCCGAATAGCCTCGTGACGTCTCAGTGGAAGTCGAAGAAGGTCCTCCTGACGCCGATGTCCTTGCCGGTGAATCGGTACCCACTCCATGTGATGATGATGTTCCAGCCATTCTCAAAGAAAGAAAGGAGAAAAGGATTTTTTCTTACCCAAAGATGAAATTAATCGACGATCGGCAGTAGAATCTCTCAGAAGCGTTCTTCAGCAAAGTCCTTATTTCTCCAGAGATGAAGCACGTAAGAGTTTTGACGCTGCGTCCTCACGTCCTTTTATAGGAGGCAAAAAGGACTCATGTGCAATTAAGAAGAATCTCAGGGGTCGGAAGTGCAGCCGTCGCATTCATTGACTCCCTCGAGACCCACGTACGCGTCTTTTCAAGGACGCATCAGTCGAGGAGTCATTAATGACCGTTGATATCCTCCAACAGAAGTCCGACACTTGCGCGGAGACTTTTCCACGCCTATTGCCTTTTCCCGGGCATTTTAAAGGCCAACCAGATCATCCAAACTCAGAATATATCAGCTCAAAGACGATCGCCAGTTCAGTTAAACGCAGAGTCGCTCGTCAAAAGTTCAGCGATCGCCAAGAGAACCACCTCACCCCACGTTTCCAACATAGGAGCGAGCTGGGGGGCAATTGTTGTGTCAAGATTTATTCATCCCGACAGGCGATCGACTATAAGGCCGAGCGACCGAGTCAACACCAGTCAAACTATGTCTAGCTCGCCTAATCGAAGATACCAGACCACCATAATGTACCTAGCGATCGACTCCCAAGGCGATCGCCCTTTGGCATATGGCGATCGACTCTAGTGTCCGGCTAAGGACAATCGGCCTACGCCCCGAACATAGACGATCGCCCGGTAAAGTCTACGAAGACTGGATCTCAGAACAGCACCCATGTGCAGACCCGAGACAAGATCTGTGTTTCACGGATCATTGACCACCAACAGCTATCTCTGACTATGACGGCTTTACCTACTGACAAGCACGCCGAAAGGCATAAAGTGGGACCGCCCGTGATAGCAACTCAGGACGCGTGCAGGCTCCTCATTGGACCACGCGACTGACTGCCAGCAACTCCTGCAGACTTTAAGGAGACAAGCCCATGTGCTAAAAGACGATCTCCCGATTATTATAATACAGCAAAGGCGATCGCCCGGCATATCCAAGTCCTATAAATAGAGAACCTCCTCATACTGGAAAAATGTTCCCAACTCATTCACCTACATTCCGAATTCATTCACGGAAATACAGAAGAACACACATACCATCAAGCTCCCTGCTTTCTCGCCGGAATCCATCTCAGGATTTCTCTCTCCGAATCTCTCATCCAGAAGACGATCGGCAGAGGCAGGAAGTCTCCACAAGACAGATTCCAATAGATTCATAAGCCCAGGAGCTCAAGCATCCAGCTAATGCACGATGTGAGAGACTTTCGATCTCTCACCGCTGCGACTGTTCATCTCCTTTGTTACAAGAACTCACAGAGCATCACATCTGGTTCTTCCGGCAATCTACACGCTCACTAGATAAGATAACAAGAATCTTTACACTCATTGTAATTGTATTCTTACATTAGTACTTGTATCCCTGAATATTAGTATTAATAATATCTCGCGAGAGCATTCAAGCCCGGGACTAACAACCCCGGCAAATCTTGTGTTATTTATCTTTCTCACGGAAGTGTTCTCGCATTTGTTTGCTATCCATCCATTCCAACAATATCTATCTCCGGATAATATTTTGGGTAGCACCACGGTTGTCATGATGATGTGTGTTAACCACTCAGGTATGGGACTTCGAGTCCTCTGAGGGATCGTAGCTTATAGTGCGAATCCATGGTTAATCATGAGGTATGGATATTCCGTTTGCTTACCATTGGTTTATTCACTCGGGTATGCACAAGGAAGCTCCAAGGTTCATGCTTGTTAGCATGGGACGAGAATAACCTTTGGGCGTATGATTGATATGGATGTTTGGGTCGTGGACCCCGTAATTTATTGTTATGATTTATATGGTTTTTGGGTCGTGGACCCCATAATTTACTGTCGGATTATTAATTTGGGAAAACAAACCTTTGGGTTGTGACCCTAAAGAGGAATATTGTAAAGATGAGTATTCCTAAATCCTAAATGTATTTTTCTGAAAACTCTCGATATCTTTAAAACACTTTACATGTTGTTTTCTTGTTTTATTACTGCCTTACAAGGCTATGGACTATCTTTTCCAAAGGAAACATCTCGGGTACACTTTTGCTGTGTTTTGATTCGGTGATTATTTAAATTACTATATTCTTGGAATATGATGCGTATGGCTCGTAATTTCACTTTATACTTGTACTAGAAAAATAGTGGAATTTTGCTAACTCCCGAGTAATCGGGGGTGGATGTCTATATTGCATTCAGGTACGTGCAGATTCTTGGGGAGCAAAACCACGGGGTCGGTGTTGGGAATAGTGCCCTAGGACATTCGATGTGCCTAGATTTGTAATTGCCACATTTAAATAAAGTTATTTGATATCATTTATTTCTCGTTGATTATTTTAATGTGTGCATGTTTTAATATTATAATAATCAAATAATAGTTATTCATGAATAATAAGATTATTCAAATATCCTGGTACAATCGCGTTGGGTAGAGACTCAAGTGATTAATATACTAGTATAAGTTTGATTGATAATCATCGGATGATTATGCGTATGGTACGGATCAATCTTATGGGTGTTGGTTGGAGAACTAATACTGGATGGACCCGCATTGAGATAACTGCATGGAAATGTCATAAGTGAATCTCAATAAATCAGTATGTCAATAAATCCTTGAAACTAAGATTATCATAGAGCCCAACATGATAACTGCTATGCCTTGACATAATCCAACGTCATCTGAAACATGGTGATCATAAAGGTTAGCGATCAGGATTAGTGGAAGTCATGTAGAGGGCAATGAATAATCAAGATGGGGATTTGTCCCTTTCTTTAGTGAGAGAGATATCTGCTGGGCCCCTCGATAAGTAGAACTGAATGAAATACATGGCCATGCTCAAATGAAGAGTCATTTGATTCAATCAGTCTACTTAAGATCGAGAAAGCATTTGAACATAAATAAGTAGACACACTCCATGACTTAGTTCAAATATGATATCGCGTGACAAAGGGATTTGACACGTTAAAAGGTTTAATGGACTATTAACTTATATTATTTGGGTAATCATAATGTCTTGCTACAAACCGCTTATGATTTATTATTTAATAAGGTATTAAATAATTGCCAACATAATATAAGACTTTTGGGTCGCATGTACGACAATTATAGACAAGTAGGAATAAATATCAACTGGGAATAATAAATATAATATTGGGTATTATATTTATGAGGAGATTAAATAATAAGTAATATATATAATATTTGATATTATATATATTGTATTGCTTAATAAGTTGAGGGGAAACTAAGCAAACACTAGAGTTGACTCTATGGTTTACTTATTATAAATATAAGGTCTTGGACAAGGAGTTGGAATAAGAAAAACAAGAAAACAAAAGAAATAAAATCTCCTCCCCCTAAAAGAGAGAAGAAAATCGGCCTCCACCTCTTACAGTAGGAGAACGACGTTGGTCTTATGATCTTCTTTCCTTAGTTGATCTTGATCGATAGTGCAATAATTCTAGTAAGGAATTTGTGTTGTACTATTTATCAATATTATTCGTAAGGATCTAGCAATCCGGCTTGTGGAATTGTTCGTGTGTGGATCACCCAAAGAGGAAGGAGATATTCATCTGCTTCTTGTCCGGTTCAGATCCGTTCTCCGAATTAAGGTAATTCGACGAACTCTTAATAAATCAATTAAATTACTGCATGTAGATCCTCATCTTGGTTTTTCGTTAATTTATTCTACTGCGTTTTACTCAATTTTTATTGTATTAGATACACGCAAAACCCAACAGTGGTATCGGAGCCAACTTGGATGTAATTTAGTTGTTTATGTATAACATGTTTATGTGTAAATTATGTTCTTGATTATGTTTATAAAATATAGATTTTATAAAATAATATTTTTGATTTAACTTGATTAAATCGGATTGCAAAAAAAAAAAATTTGTACCGTTTTTGCCATTATCTGTACTGTTGAAACCCAGAAACTCTTCTGGAGAAACTGTCCAGAAACAGGGCACGAATCGGGCCGACCAGCGGGGTCTGGGCTAGGGTTACATGATGACCGAACTGGGTCGACCCGCGCCCATGCCCCGCACCCGCGGCCCTGTGCGAAAATAGGTAATAAATGGCGCAAAATGTTGCGCGTCCCAGGTTTTGAAACTGGGTGGTCGGGGTGTTGTTCATCGCTCCGGCCACTGCACTGCCTTCTTTTTTTTTGTTCAGATTCAGGCGCTAGATATTATTTATATGTTATCTGCCAGCTTTTAATTGTTTATGTGATAATTAATTATGGTTTATGTATGGTGTATGACATGACCATAAATTGACCAATGAGATTGGATGTTTTCAATTTCCTTCTGGGTTGGTTTTACGGCCTGTGTGTCATTTAATTATAATTTGTTTTACGGCATGCATGTCGTTTAATTATTGGTTTTATGGCCTGTGAGTTGTTTATTTAAATTATTTATTATTTACGGCCTGCATGTCGTTTGCACCTCTTGTAATTTAATTTACTAGTGTAGCGTTAAATTTCATTAATGTAATGAAGACAAGAAGGACGAGAAGGACGGACTCGAGGAGCCAATTGATCTAGTATGACGTTCCAATGAGTTGGGAAGATCAATGAAGACCAATTGCAACCTTTTAGTTTGACCCTTGTGATTTTCATGTAGGCTCATGGAAATCACGTTTGGAATTATGATCATGCTATACACGGTTCTATGCTTTTAATTGTCATGTGATGCGATGTATGTTTAAATTTATGCATGTATGTGATGCTATATATGTTTAGATGTATGTTAGCAAATATAGACATTAACATAGGATAAAAATCCCTCGTTAAATTTTTTAAATGCCGTCCATTTGAAAAACACCTATCAACACTTCGATCATCTTGAGTGGGTCATGCTAAAGCTGGCACTCGGATTATCTTAGTAAGGTAGGATGGGTAATGGTGATACCTATGTGTTTTATTGAACTAAGAATTCAAAAGAGTTTTGAACCTTAAGGCATTAGATGGGATTATAACATGCTTGGGTATAAGATGCCAAATCCCATGAATATAATGTAAGAGTTACATATGATGTAATCGATAAAGAGTTATCCACCTAAAGTATCTCAATTCTAGGCATCATGCCAAAGCGAGTTTAGGATTATGCAAAATGGGATCTTAGCCCACTAAAATTATAAATGTTGTAAAATTGAGGGTACTTTGTTTTAGTTGGAGTATATTTCAAGAAATAAAATAATGCGACTAAGTACTTTGCATATTGAATTTTGTAGATAATATAAAATGACATCAATCAACACGTCCACCATTTCACTGCGATCAGTCCTTGAGAAGGACAAGCTCAAAGAAAACAGCAGCAACTATCTGGATTGGATCCGGAGCTTGAGAATAGTTCTCAAGCAAGAAAGAAAGTTGTATGTGCTTGAGGAAGAAATTCCCGATGAGCCAGCTGACAATGCAAACAAAGCAACAAAAGACAAATGGAAGAAACATTGTGATGATTCCATTGATGTCAGTTTTCTTATGTTGGCTACCATTTGTCCAGAATTTCAGAAGAATCTGGAGGAGATGGAGGCTTATGAGCTGAATACTCACCTCAAGGAAACTTTCTCGAAGCATGCTAGGCAGGAGAGGTATGAGACCTTTGAAGCCTTATATGCTTGCCAGATGTTTGAGGGGACATCTGCCAGCGCTCATGTACTCAAGATGAAGGATATATTGATCATCTTGAAAGGCTTGGTTTTCCACTTTCCAAGGAGCACTCCATGGATGTGATCCTAAACTCATTGCCCGAAAGTTTCGGTTAGTTCATTATGAATTATATGTAATATCCGCATTTTTTTATTTTCTCAGTATTTTCATTTTGGTGTATTTTTCGTTTTTAGCAACTCACTTGTAACCGTATTAATATTTCGAGAATATTCAATACTTGACTTTTTGTCATCCGAGCTTGTTTCGGACCTGTTATACTCAATTCCGTGTGTATCGCCTTTCCATCGCTATTTCGTTCGATTCTCCTAATCGTTGTTCGGAACTGCCGTTTCGGGGTTGCCGCAGATCCATCTCATGTTATTATGAATGTTGTGAGCTTTCGTAAGTTGCTTCGGTTATGTATCGTGTGTTTCGGATGTTTTGGGCCGTTTTGTTATTTCCCAAAGTTTTGGGGTGATTACTAACATTGTAGTTTTCTGTACCCTCGGGTAGTCGGAATCGTGTTTTCTTTTAGCGCTTTGGTTCTGACTCAATCTTGTTGTTCGTGTGTCTCCTTCGGTCCATTATTTGGTGTCGGATGCGCGTTGTTTTCATCCGAGATGGAATTCGTTGTTTTCCATTCACGAGTGTTGTCTGTGCTGTTGTCTGCACTCGTTAGCGCATGCTACTTTTGTGTAGCGCACGCTATCGTTGATTTGTAGCGCATGCTACGATCGTTTATTAGCACGCGCTAACATCTCGAACACAACAGTGACAGTGGGTTGTTTCTGCTCTCTGCTCTCTGGACGAGCAGCTTAGCACACGCTACATTTGTATATTAGCGCACGCTACGGTTTGGACTTAGCGCATGCTGGGTGACTGGTAGTGCACGCTAACTCGGCAGTCCAGACTGGGCAAAATATATCTGGACTCGGTCTGGTGTCCAGGTAGCGCAAGCTATGGCCCGATAGCGTGCGCTATCAAGGGGCCGTTAGCGTACGCTATCCTCTTGTAGCGCACGCTAACGGGCCAGAACCGTAGGTTCTGGACTGGTTTTTAGCTGGGTAGCGCGCGCTAACTATGGGTCGTTAGCGCACGCTAAGCTCTCTGGTTATATAAACCAGAGAGTTGACCCAGATCCGCCTCATTTTCTCTTTTTCTCTCCTTCTCCGCGGTCGAGCTACTCGAGGGGCGATTTGGGGCGATTTCTTCTTCCAATCACTTAAGAGATCATTTTCCTTGAGTTCTTGACTTCAGAGATCATCGTCAGCTAAATTGTTATTTTTGGTAGTGACACTTGTTCTTCATCCTTAATCCAAGGTAATCTCCTAGAACCCTATTTTGGGAAATTTGGGGGTTTTTGAGTCTTCATCCGATTTGTTCTGTATTGTTGATTAATCCATGATGTATATGATTAATCTTGATGGTATTCACGTTTTCCCTACGTGTTCATGGTAAGATTCATGGTATTTGGGAAATCGAGAGGGTTCAGCTGTGATCCGTCCTCGTCGTTGTTTTGTACGAACTTACATGAATCGTAGGTGGGTTTTTGGGTGTTTTCCATTATTGTTATCCTTGTCGAATTGGTTGTAATTGTGTTTGATGAATCGTCTAGGTTCGGTGTGACCAATTTCTCGCAACCGCAATTGTTTCATTCTGTCCTTTCCCCATGCTAATTGAGGCAAGTACCTTTAATGAACTTACATGCTTAACATGGTAGTATTGCATGAGTAACGTGTGTGTGTATGCTTACTACGGGTTAGATCCGACGGGTCTCGGTAGGGGTCCACAGAGGCGTGAATACGTGAGCTTGGCTTTTAACCACTACGGGCTAGATCCGATGGGGTCTCGGTAGGGGTCCACAGAGGCGTGTATCCGCGGTTAATTGTGGTTCATTTTAGAAATGTGTTTTGGGTTATGGCTTTTCCGGAAATGTGTGTTTCAAACTGATGTTTTATCATTTGCATGCTTTGACTATATGTGTAACACCCCCAGATCAAACCGGGAATATTACATGCCGTAGACCCTCTCCGTGAGGATCCACCAGGCTAGACATCAAAACAACACATTACATTACATACCGATGAATCAAAATAACGAACCAATAGACCGATTTGGTCTTTCGTCACTGACTTACAAATCAAAATACATAAACTCACCCAGACTCATACCCATGCAAGGGTAAAATACTTGCAACGAACAATAAGACAGCGGAAAAGACATTTCAATGGACTTCGACTAACTTAACCCAAAACTGGCCTTCGTGTGATTAGTATCATTCGTCTTTCATCATCCCTCGTACCGATCCTGTGTCTTGCTCCCGAAAACCTGCATGTACCTGGACACAATACAGATATCCACCCCCCGATTACTCGGGGGTTAGCAAAACTCCACTGTTTCGCTAGTGCAAGTATAAAGTGCAAAAACGAGCCATACACAACACATTCCGAGAATACATCGAAAGACTTCCCGAGATATATTTAGTTAAAAAAAAATGGTTCAAGTCTTGAAAGCAGAAACAAAGCAAGTAAGCACTTTGAAAACATTTCCAAATCTCGGGAGTTTTGAAAACATTAGAAATTGAAAAGTTCTTAATTCCTCGAAAGCCATTTAGGGTCACAGCCCCAAAGTTCATTTTCCAAAATACAAATCCGTTAAAAAAACAAGGGGTCCACGGCCCAACCATTTCGATCACAAAACACAGGGCCTACGACCCGATCATACACTGCAATTCACTTACAAGGACACATTACACATAACACGTTATTCTTATGCCATTCTAGCCAAACACCAAGACTCAATATATAATGTATCTCGACCCCGAGCGTAAAGCATTGTGATACTCCGGACATATCACAATTAATCATCAAAACATCAACATCAATATCACAGAAACCACACTTGGTAACCCGTGGCCGTACCCACACTACACCATAGATTGCCTATTGCAACCACATTTCTAAAAAATTGTTAAAAACCATTGCAATTGAGAAACCAAATCATATAAATTGCAATGCTTTTGGAAAGCATTGCAATTCCATTGGAAAAATCTAAGAAAGTTTAAAACATACATTCTATTGCAATACTTTTTTAAAATCGTTGCAGTATCTATTCATTTTGGGGGGGGGGGGGGGGAATATTGGCGGGCTTGTAAAATGTGAGCGGCATTTCTTGCCGGGCTTACAAAAAGTAACAAAAGAAAAAAGAAAAAAAAAAACAAAACCCACAACGGACAGACACAACCCACACGGCCAACCCAGAAAAACCCTAGTTCTCTTCCCCCCACCCCATCCTTCCTCCCACTCGGCTGTCGGCACGCAGACATGGTGAAGAAAAGCAAAAGTTCAGTAAATCGTTGAATTCATATGTAAATCATTCACTGTTTTTCACTCGCAAGGAAAGGGATACCAGCGGACTTTCTTGTATGTGAAGGTATTGTTCTGATTGAAGTAATTCTGGGCTTTTTCGGTAAAAATTTCAATTTTAAAGGTATTGCTCCAAAGTTATTTCTCTCTTTTGGAATTTTCCAAAGTAGAAGAAGTAGATCTATCTCTCAAAAGTTTGTTGACAATTGGAGGTTGCTTCGTTGATGGCCAACAGAAATAATCTCGGTCGTTCTCAATTTGGTGGATTGAAGGTTAGTTTAGCTGTAATATATATGTTTTTTATCGCTTATTCCCGGTATATTGGTATTGTTCGCTTAAAGTTTTGTGCTTTGCATCAAGTTTGAGAGTTTTCTTATTCTTCTTTTTTTTTTTAATAAATTTTTATGCGACAACTGTTTTAGTGTCCAACGAAACGTGGCTTTGGGAGAGTGTCCGTGCTTCATAGGCTTTCTATTAGGTGCATAACACCTGCTCTTTATTCTTATATATATGTGTGTGTATTATTATATATATATATATTTGTATGTATGTATTTATGTATATATTATAGGTTGCTGGTGGGTGATGGCGATGATGTTCAATGGTAATTGTTTTTAACTTCCCACTATTTGATTTTCAGGAATGATTTGTTCTGTCTTTCTCCAGGTTTAGTTTGATTTCATTTTCTTATGTTAGATTTAGAAAGTATTTATGTGGCCGCTACAGCATGTTAGCTGTCATTCCCCCATAGTGCATCAAGGGTGAAATTGATGTGGTTTCTTTGTTCTTTTGCTGATTGTGTGAGCTTCTCTAACTAGTTTGGGATCTTGTTCATATCTGATCATTCGCGTATTTCAATTGCCTAGTCATATATACGCCTAGCCTGGTGTGTGTATGTGAGTGATTTGTTTCTTTTGCACTCTTATTCACAGGACATGCAATATATTATGATAAAACTTGCTTCCATTTGATACTATACAGTATCAAGTTTCTCACCGTCATTCTTCTCTTCATCACCTTTCTTGGATCTTTGTCTTGCAAAAAAAGAGAACAGCTTGTACGTGCTCCCTTTTTTAAGTCAATGCTACTTTGTAGAGAAGCCTAGTATTCTAGACAAGAATACCAAGGGTTTGCGAGACTTGTTAAAGCAAAGGGGGTGCTGAGTCTAAATTGTATGTAAACCAGATTCCTTGTATCTTTAGGTTCTTGAATCTTGGCAGCTAATTGGTGCCACAGCTTCTATTATCGAATAAACTGTTGTTTCAAAGAAGAAAGGGTTTGGTAAGAGTGAACTATGTTTCAAGACTTGTGAGGAAAGCTAAAAAGTAGTGATACTTGCTGGCTTTGATTTGGTAACATTTTAAGAACTTTTAATGTGTCATGCAACTGTTGTAAAGAATATCTCTTCATGGGTATATGGCTTTATCAGAGAAAGTAGTGTCTATTATATCTCTACAGCACCTTTAATCGGAGTTGAGATATTGGTACTAGGTTCTTCCCCTTCTTGAGTGTCAGTGTATTTTTCGTGGATAAAGGTGTTGCCGAGTTACTGTGATTGTTGGGGTGTAGTTGTTTGATAGGATTTTTGCTATAACTTTATGGGTTGTATTACCTTCTCTCCATTATGTTGAAGACTAGTTTTTTCTCTTTTACTTTTTATAAGATATACTACAGATAAATTTAGGTCTCATATTGATGATTGGATTTCCTCAAGGCTTCTTCATGCAACTCGTTTTAGGTTTTGGAACCATTTTATTTATTATTATTACTACTTTGAAAAATTTATGCAGACAACTCAGAGAAGACTTTTAACCTGGAGTTATGATTAGCATATTTGAGAGTTCCTTATTGACTTTCAGTAGAAGAAGAAAAAGAAAAAGTTGAGGTTAGATGTCCCAGGCGAATACTAAATGAATCAACACATGCCGGTGACCTTGAGCCTAAGAACTCAAGCCATTTTCAACACATGTTTTATTTCTCAAGATGTCTTATTTCCCTGAATGAGTTTTTTTCTTTTGTCGTGGCATTTACATTGCCTACAATTCACCAATAAATTGTACAAAGTAAGACAGATGTTTGCCTTAACTGTATATCATGTTACTTTTTGTAGATCATATACGCTTCTTCATATTCTGGAGTTCATTTCTGCGAGGAAGAGATGTCAATGATTGTAAAGAACGTTGAAAACCGATTCTTCCCTGTGCAAGGGTGCGTATGTGTTCTCTCTCTTAGGACACTTAAATCTGCTAGAGAAATGTCTTGTTTACAATCGAGTCGTATATGAACCTGAAACTCATTTTTTTGGTTGTATTTATTGTATTTCCATGCAGCATAATGTTTGAAAGGATGTCAGATGATGTGCAAGATTTTGTGGCGGTAATAAAGGATCATATCAAAGGATATGTCAAGGTGTTTACGAACTTTAGTAGTTGCATACCGTGAGCTTAGTGAATTAGAGTTTAGTTCTTGGGAAGAGGAGTTTCGATGGCTCGAGAGATGATCTAATGGAAGCAAATTACGATAAGATTGAGAGGGACTTGGTTCTCCTTGGTGCTACAGCTGTTGAGGACAAACTACAAAAAGGGGTCAATGTTAAACTGAAATCTCATATTGCGTGTGTTTATTCCGTCTTTGCATCTGAATGAAGTGCACCTTTTCTTTGAAGAAATAAAATTAAAGCAAATTTGTTTCAGTTCCTTATATATATATACATATATATATATATATATATATATGTGTGTGTGTGTGTGTGTGTGTATGTGTGTGTGTGTGTGTGTGCTCTGCAGGTCCCTGAATGCATTAACAAGCTTGAAAATGCTGGAATTAAAATTTGGGTTATAACAGGTGATAAGATGGAGACGGCAATAAATATTGGGTAAGATTAACTAGCTTGGTTACCTTTTAACATTCGTGCTATTATATTGTTTTTGTGGCCACACTTATTTCTAACATAATATTTTTCTCCGTACGTAAGCATCTTTACTTCATACAAGTTTAAATATATATTTTCCAACCTTTATGTATGTATGCAGATACTGGCCAAATAACAGCAGCAGGATGTACGTGCTCGAGTCTACTGTGGTATATATTATCTCCGGGAAATATTATTCATTCCCCACTCCTTATAGTCAGAATTTTGTTAAGTTATTACTTTACTAAAACCTGAATTGCGTGATCTTAACAGGGGGATTTGTCGACGCCCACCGCTTAGCAACCGGCGATTACATTCTTGTGTACCAGAACATGGAAGATGGACGAATTGTAAGCATTGTGAAAGCGGTCTCCATAATAGTTTGTGTAATGCTTCACAAGAGTCGGATGCAACGGGAAATTTCACAAGGTAAAAGAATATCAATATAGAGTATCACAAGGAGTTGTTTTGATTTTGTCGAGGGCAATTATATCTCTTTGAAGCCATTGCATTATTTAATCTACTTTGTGATGAGCTAACTTTTTTTTCTTTCTAATTTCAGATTGGGAGAAGTCCATAATGATTCAGAGAAGGATTTAGATGTGCTACTACTTCTATTGAGGACGGAGATGAGACGGATGAAGATGAAGATGAAGATGAAGATGAAGATGAAGATGAAGATGAAGATGAAGATAGATGAAGATGAAGAGGAAGAGGAATAGGAAGAGGAAGAAGAGCCATGACTCATGTTTATATAATTTTTAACTAAGATATTGGTCTATGTATTACTAAGTTAGATTGTGTGTCACTTGAACTTAGTTATTTTGCTTCAACTTGGTCATTTTCCTAAACTTAGTCTGAGTGAATTTATTGATGTTGGAACAACAGTAATATTGCTCGGTTGGATTGATGTTGCGATATACCAATTAAATAAATCTAATGGTCATGCCAGTTTTTTTATTTAGAATTGCAATAGAAGCTTAAATGTTGCCATATATGTCATATTCATTAATAAAATTAGATTACATTTGATTCTAAATACGTTGCAATTGGGCATATATATGTTGCCTTAGGGTTGCCTGAATCCATGTATTGCAACAATTAACACAAAAAAATCGTTGCAAAAAAATGTTGCCATAGGTAGTCCAAAATATTGCAATGGTGTTAAACATGTTGCTATAGCTGTTAAATCGTTGCCATATACTATATTTGCAACGATAATATGCCGTTGCAATATGGTACCAAATTTGTTGCCATAAGGGCCCTATGGCAACCAGAGCAAAGGGCACGCTTGATTTTTGCATAATCGTTGCAATAGGCCCTATTGCAATGAATTTAGGGCATATTGCAACGTATTTTACACGTTGCTGTATGCAATCTATGGTGTAGTGCCATTAGTATCGGCCCCCAGAGGCCCCGTCGGACCGTCCCAAGGTGGGAAACCACTTCCGCGGCCGTACCCATTAGTATCGGCCCCCAGAGGTCCCGTCGAACCGTCCCCAGGTGGAAGAACATCAACACACGCACCCAAGTCCACTTCCGTGGCCGTACCCATTAGTATCGGCCCCCAGAGGCCACATGCCATCCCCAGGTGGAAGAGTAACAACTCACAGATTACAAAACCACAACTCTCAAAGGTCAAACACACAAAATATATATAGTCGAGGTACCTTGCTAGAATGGCCACATTATCCAACACGTACTCACGACCCAGAACTATAACAATTCACAAGGGAGTACAAGATCTCAACAGCACCGAACGACACAACTAATATCACACGAACTCTCATATTCATCCATAACCACGTGACTCCAAGCACATAATTTCACAAGAGAATTACACTGTACATTTACCGACGCCATAATCATACATAATGACGTCACACGAAAGTAAGGTGATCCTATACTCGTCACTAACACACATATCCAACTAAGCATATTAATTCCCGACACACACGGTTCACCTTTACGAAAAGCATGATGGTAAATATACCGATTCTTTTGAAAAATGGTTATAAATATTTATTTAGCACATATCGACACTTAGCAACAATTATATCCACAAAACACGTAATGTATGGGCAAGATACTTGCCTCGAAACCACGATCGCAACAAGACGACGGATGAAATACGGTCGAATAGCCCTGAACCCCCGAACAATATCAAGAATGCAATAGCACCACGAGTACTACGAGAAAACACCACACGAATCATCAATCACCAACGAGATTCAACATCGGAATCCTCGAGCACCTATAATCCTCCGTAAGGAACAATAAAACACGATTACGACGAGAATCAAGGCCGAAAACAACGTAAATCCCAACAAACTATCGAAAGGAACTCATTGGTGCATTTAATCGAACACTAAATGCTCAATAATTCCCAAGAACACTCGAATCGTCGATCGAGTTAAACAAACTCGATATATGGATATACAACCCATAGAACACGATTAATAACAT
The DNA here is from genome assembly GCA_033398695.1 of Orobanche coerulescens. Lineage (NCBI taxonomy): Eukaryota > Viridiplantae > Streptophyta > Magnoliopsida > Lamiales > Orobanchaceae > Orobanche > Orobanche coerulescens. Next base: position 101,034,771 of record CM065813.1, on the reverse strand, counting down.
CATACTACACCAACCGATGTATCAAAATCGAATTAGAAACGAAATCAAGAACAATTTCTCCGAAAAGTCAACTTGAAGGAAAATCAAGAAATAAACCTTGATTCGACGAAACACACGGATTAGATGTTGATATAATCAACAAGGATCTTCCAAAATGCCTTGGAAATGATTAGAATCGGCCAAGAACTCAATTTCCCGAGCCTCCCTTTCGCCAGCCGCCGGAAAAAGAAGAAAAAGGGTGAAAAATGAAGGTGTGGCCGAGCCCAGGCTATATATAGCCGGCAGGGTTACGGCCGTAACCGGCAGTGCCTTACAACCGTAACTCGGCCCTTACGGCCGTACTCGGCAGGCCTTACGGCCGTAACCGGCATTCGTCAAAAAAATCAGTCCAGCAACTATCGGACACTTACGGCCGTAACTGGCACACATTACGGCCGTAACCGGCCTTCGTCCGGAAGATGCCCAGCGCCCGTACGGCCATGCCCGATCACGCTTATGGCCGTAAATCGCACACATTACGGCCGTAACCGGCACCTTACGGCCGTAATCGCCGCCAAAGCCAGCTCGCCGCCGTGACTTACTGGCCACTCCGACGGCCCAGACGACCCCGAAACCCGAACCTGAGTAAAAATCGGAGATACGGTTACGAATTACTCGCAAAGACGAATCCAAGCGCTAAGAGAACACACGATTCCGACCACCCGAAGTGTCGGAATTCGACAACGGAAGTAATTACACCAAACTTTGGGAAATTACAAAAATGGCCCAAAATGTCCGAAACACACAATACATGATCGAAACACCGAACCAAAGCTCGCAACATGAATAATAACATTAAATGAACTTACGAGAAACTCGAAACAATAGTTTCGGACGAGATTCGCAAGAATCGAGCTCAAGTGCGGAAAAGTCGCTAAAAAGCTCGGAACTCAACAAAACGATACCGAAACGAACTCGGATGACAAAAAGTGCAGAATTAATCATTCTCGGAATGACGAAACGGTCATGAGCGAGTCGTCAAAACGGATTTCCGCCGAAAAAAAAGAAAATTACCGAAATTCGAAATTGCGGATATTACATTCTACCCTCCTTAAAAGAAGTTTCGTCCCGAAACTTAAAACAAGTAGGGAGAAGCAATATCCCCGTCAGGAAAACTCAACGAGATACACAAGAAATGCGTAACTTACGCCCATTGGCGAAACGTTACAAGCAACGCAAAGGAATATACGGCGTGAAAACACGCTTCAGGACGACCAACACAATGTCACCGGTAGAGACATAATAAAATCAACAAGTGACAAGTGTCATCAAACAGATAATACAATCAAGTCGATTATCCGAACAATCACAAAACACAACCAACGAAAATCAATATGATTGACCAACCCAACGGTATATCAATCAAAACATGAGCCAAACGCTGAACAAATACGGAATTCCACCGCCCAAGGGTTGGAAGATCGAAAACGAGACTAATTTCCCGAACTTAAGGGAATTACGAAGGAGTCTGAATGTTCAACGATCACGAAACGAGATCAACAAAAATCAAACAATCAAACGATCGAACCATAACGATCGAGACAACAAAAATCGAATAATCATGTTCGGATCATGAAGAACAATAAGGTTCAACCGACAACTCTGAGGTTCACATCTCGACTCGAGACAAAACATGATCCGGTGAAAACAACAAGATGCGCACTCACATAAGATCCACGGGAATGGAATAGCAATTGAAAAGTCACAACGACGAACGAGTAATTCCGAAACAATACCACCCTCGTTCGATTAACAAAAGTAAGGGACAGGGCAAGCTCAGAAAATGTTAACGAACATAAACGAGTCGACAGAGTCGAAAATACAGAAGTTCCAAATCCGATCCACTTCGAATAAAAGAACTAATGGAACCAAAAGATATTACTTCCGAACAAGGTTCACAAGAATCGAACCAAACTCGGAAAAGTCCAAGCGATACCAGATCGTCCCAAAACAAGATTACAGCTCGTTTGAACGATGAAACTAAAATACAGAACAAGTTCAGAAAGTATCAACGAACACGAGCGAGTCGATAGACCTGAGAAAGAGGAAATGCAGAAGTCTAAAAACAATACGGGTATTACATTCGACCTCTTATAAAAGAAGGTCGTCCCCGCTACTCACAATAACAGAAACAATGCAACAACACAAAAGCAGCTAACGAAAACATTTCCCAAGGGCCTCTTAGAGCCGATCCTGATATCTGTACTCAAGTTCATGCCCCGAAAGACTCGGAACCCAACTCATGAAACTGGATCTTGTGTCTTTCGGGTCCACACTTGAAATGCGTTACTGACGAGAAGGACAATTGGTACGTGCATGCCCCCGGCACACCACGGTTGAAACACCTCGGCTCGGTATACCGAATATACAAATGCTAGATACAATGGGGCATAACATCGCAAAACAACATAGCGGAGATGCCAACTCAGCACAACAAGGAATCATAACACATATCATATACAACGATTACCATTGTAAAGTAATACACACACAAACACTATAGCGACGACGATATCGTTCGGCGACCTTAACGGCCCGAACAATAACCAGCACATAATTACAAACCTCATGAAACAATCACCCATGTGCATAAACGCACAAAAATCCAAGCTTTAACAACTCACACTCGTGCGACAACACGCGTATCACCACGAGGCGACAAATAGTAAATACCAGTTCACACCTCTCATAGAGGGCTAGTTCAACAAATGCGTGGCAACGCCTCAACGTTCATGCCACCAATTCGATCATACTCGGGAGCAAACACCATTACGACAACGCGAACATCATACATACATTCCCAAACGCAAATGGGAATTGATAGGTTTTTAAAAAAAAATGAAAACCACCTTTTGAAAATAATTTAGGAAAAACACCGGTTGATCTTGAGTATCACCTTTCAAAAAAAGTAAAAACGTGAAACATCGCTATCGAGACTTTGGAAAACCATTTCGCATTTGATAAAAATGAGGACACTTTCTTTTAGTGAAAAGCTTTCAGAATTCGACCCTCGGGTCTAAGTAAAAGTGTTTATAAAACATTGAAAATATCTCAAAACATTTTGGTCCTCGAGGTAGAAGAATTTTGAAACATATTGTGGCACCTTAGAAGTACCGCGAGAAAATAATTCATTTGAAATGTACGTCTCGAAATTTATTTCTAAGATACTCAAGTTTTCGAAAATAATTCAATGCCAAAAAGGACGATGCCAAAAAGGCTAGAATGCCTAAAAATTTCAGGTAATCACACGGAACATCATAGCACTGTGGGTCCCGCGTCGGAACCCACCAGGCTAAAAACCATTTACAAAAATGCCAAAAAGGCCGATGACGGTAATATTTCAAAAACTCACAGAATCCATTTACAAAATGCTAAATACCGTCATAAGAATTTTGCCAAAACGATCAAGGCCATAATGCCAAAAACTCGGTTAAAGGAATCGGTTTTCGAAATAAAACTCCGTCGGTAAAATACCGAAAGTCATTACAAAAGAACTCACGCAGCGGATAAAAGAAATAAAGTCAAACATGCACAATCCAGCAACACTACTCCTCATATGAACGAAATATGAGGGTCAAATAACCACATATCAAGAAATCAAAATCCATAAGAGGATTCCATCACTTAACAAATAATCATAAAAATAGCTCGTGTCACACGAGGAACAACACAAAGAAGGGAGACTTACATCCACAGGTCACACGAAGATGATGATCGCCCCACGATACTAATCACGACCAACCAACTCAGACGACGCGTCGCGACACGACTCAGTCAGACAAAATCCGACGAGACAAAACTCAACACACATCACTGACCCGACAGCCTAGGTTTCCACAACCTAAGCTCCGATACCATAAATGTAACACCCCCAGATCAAACCGGGAATATTACACGCCGCAGACCCTCTCCGTTGTAACATCCCCAGAATACGACCGGGAATGTCACACGCCGTAGACCCTTATCACAAGGATCTACCAGGCTAAACTCCAAAAGACTACTCAATGATTGACCGACCGGGGTCAAAAATTAAATAGAAAGCAGACCGACAAGGCCATAAACCAATTCAGAAACTAACGACATTCATATTACAATGACAACAATAAACTTGAACACAGAAAAGAATGACAACTCAATTTAATAAATGATAACTACACCCATGCAAGGGTGGATACTCGAACGACAGAGAAATACCGACCAAAATGATACAAAAGAAAAGACTCTGACTCTGGTGTGATTAGCATCGTCGTCTTCCATCTCCTTCCAAGCCAATCCCGTGACTGCTCCCGAGCTGCCAAAACCTGAGCGCATAACAGGCACCCACCCCCCGAAAACTCGGGGGTTAGCAAACTGGAATTTTGCTAGTGCAAGTACATAATATACAAGATATACGAACAGTAACAACACAAAATTCAACCATCGTGAAGTCTTAACACAAACCATACATTCCCAAAGTCTACACAGTATAGCATTCGTATACACAAGGCGAACAATAATCACATAGTCATATTCTCTATATGGAACATAACACCAATTAAACTTTAAACGAGCCCAAGGAGTCAAAAGATTTACTTTGTAAATCTATTCCTATAAGGGAAAAGTATTTTGATAAGATAGTTTGAAAACATTATTGATGACTCGGGTCGTCTTGGGTTTTTAAACAAAAAATCAAATGGGGATGCTTTTAGAAAATAATTTCAAGAGCTCTCGGGTTCTCGACCCAAGATATGGAGAATGATTGCACGAAAATATGTCAACATTGTTCAGGATCCTCAATCCAATTTATAGAACACAGGCACAAACAAAATCATTACAACATATCACGGGGTTCTCAACCCCATCCAATTAACATCATCACGAGATCAATCATCTCAACGTTTCACGGGGCCCTCGACCCAATACACAGAATAGCACCACAATACAATCAAAGGCACAATCTCTCATTCGACATATCCTGCTCAAGACCCCCGATTAATTAACCCTCGGAGATTTCGTCAAACCTCCTTGGTTAATTAACCCTGATACCAACACTTTAAAAACAAGTTGAAACAAACTTTCAAAAACGCGAATCACGGTCCATATCAAGACAAACGTTTAAGAGAGAGTTTGAAAGATTTTAGATACGAACATCGTTCGGTAACGGGGTCTTAGCTATCACTCGAATACCCGTAACCAATAAGCCTGCCAGGCGCCTGAACTGCACACCTGTGCACCGGCGTTCACTCCACTATGTCGGCCGCTCCTTGAACATGTCACCGCGCCGGCGATCACTCCCGCAAGAGCCGCCCCTTGACACACGCATTATGTAACACCGGCGTTCACCACCCATATGGAGCCGCACATTGCAACAGACACTGTGCCGAGTGCACGCCCGCCTCGAGGTTCCGGATATGACGTTTCTCACAACAAGTATCCACATTGTTTCAAACATCAAGCACACGGACAAACGTCACAACAATTTTCAAACTCGGTACATCAAGTCACACAATTTCTCCGCCAGTCCATAACCACACCAATAAACAATAACACGCACGTTATCAATCAAACTCAATCAACACCGCACATATATCTCTATATTGCGACTCAACCGAATATATATACATTTATATATATATAGATATATATGTAACCTTACTATATTATATGAATAACTATAGTTCGTCCATCAATCCAAGTTGGGTACGTCAACTAATGTTAGAATTCAACACTCGTCGATCACCGACATAAACATATATATCAATATACGTATATACATACATATATTTAACATGTAACTATATATAAACACATATATATATATACACATACATATATATATACATCCATATAAACTCATACACTTCGACAACAATGATTTCACGCAGTTACAATTCGTATATCGAGGTACTTGCCTTGGTAATACGACGCGAAGAAAACGACGAAGGAATAGGTTTCGGTCCGAACAATCCCCTCAAATCCGACCCTAACACAATAATGATATACAATCAATCTCACATCATGAATACGAAGAAATTCCTCCTAGTTCTACCCGTTGGGACAATTCATCGAACACCAAGAGTGCATAGGGAATTGAAATCGGTCAACGGTGAATTAACGGGATTTCATCCCATCCAATAACAAGGAAACCAAGGTCACGAGAGTACTATCAAAATCTAACAACAACATCGGTTAATTAGGATTAAAACACAAGATCACCACCAAACCCTCCCCAAAATCATACTAGGGTTAAAGGAGTTCATACCTCTTGAAGATTCAAGCCCTTAGGTCCGAAGAACACGTGTTAGATCCACAATCCGAGCCTCACGACTGAAAGGAGATGAAGAAATTCATACAATCAATTGATAGATGAAGGAAAATCTCCCTCTCAAGCTCTCTCTCTCGTACGGTTGGAGGAAAGGAGGAAAATGAGCGAATCTCGCTGAAAACACACAGTTATAGCGCTGACCGCATTGTGTGCCGCGGCTCAGCTAAACTGTGCCGCGGCACAGGGCCAAAAATTGCGCCCAGTGGTCGGCTGACCGCTCGTTGTGCCGCGGCTCATTTGAAGTGTGCCGCGGCCTAGACTCGGCATGTGCCGCGGCCCTGCCGGACCGTGCCGCGGCACGCGGTACAGTAGGTTTTGGTCGGCAAGTGCCATACGGGTGTGCCGCGACCCGGACAAGTGTGCCGCGGCACTGACTCGGCTGTGTGCCGCGGCGCACAATCCTTGTGCCGCGGCACACGACAGCCGCCGCCAAATCTGGAAAATGAGAGTGACTTAGCTATTTCGACCATAACTCCCTCGTCTGGACTCCGATTGACTCACCGTTTGAACAATTGGAAAGCTAACTCGATGCTTTATAAAATTGCAAAGAGTCAGAATTTTTGGAGTTTCCAAAAATTAACGGTGATCTAACAAAGTCGAACTCGTACGTGGAAAAGTCGCTAAAGAACACGGAACTCAACAAAACGACACCGAAACGAACTCGGATGTCAAAAAGTGCAGAATAAAACATTCCCAGAATGACGAAACGGTCCTAAGCGAGTCGTCGAAATGGACCTCCACCGAAAAATGAAAATTACTGGGAATCGAAATTGCGGGTATTACATCCGTGAGGATCCACCAGGCTAGACATCAAAACAACACATTACATTACATACCGATGAATCAAAATAACGAACCAATAGACCGATTTGGTCTTTCGTCATTGACTTACAAATCAAAATACATAAACTCACCCAGACTCATACCCACGCAAGGGTAAAATACTTGCAACGAACAATAAGACAGTGGAAAAGACATTTCAATGGACTTCGACTAACTTAACCCAAAACTGGCCTTCGTGTGATTAGTATCATTCGTATTTCATCATCCCTCGTACCGATCCTGTGTCTTGCTCCCAAAAACCTGCATGTACCTGGACACAATACAGATATCCACCCCCCGATTACTCGGGGGTTAGCAAAACTCCACTGTTTCGCTAGTGCAAGTATAAAGTGCAAAAACGAGCTATACACAACACATTCCGAGAATACATCGAAAGACTTCCCGAGATATATTTAGTTAAAAAAAATGGTTCAAGTCTTGAAAGCAGAAACAAAGCAAGTAAGCACTTTGAAAACATTTCCAAATCTCGGGAGTTTTGAAAACATTAGAAATTGAAAAGTTCTTAATTCCTCGAAAGCCATTTAGGGTCACAGCCCCAAAGTTCATTTTCCAAAATACAAATCCGTTAACAAAACACAGGGTCCACGGACCAACCATTTTGATCACAAAACACAGGGCCTACGACCCGATCATCCACTGCAATTCACTTACAAGGACACATTACACATAACACGTTATTCTTATGCCATTCTAGCCAAACACCAAGACTCAATATATAATGTATCTCGACCCCGAGCGTAAAGCATTGTGATACTACGGACATATCACAATTAATCATCAAAACATCAACATCAATATCACAGAAACCACACTTGGTAACCCGTGGCCGTACCCATTAGTATCCCCCGCAGGCCCGTCGGACCGTCCCCAGGTGGGAAACCACTTCCGCGGCCGTACCCATTAGTATCGGCCCCCAGAGGTCCCGTAGAACCGTCCCCAGGTGGAAGAACATCAACACACGCACCCAAGTCCACTTCCGTGGCCGTACCCATTAGTATCGGCCCCCAGAGGCCACATGCCATCCCCAGGTGGAAGAGTAAAAACTCACAGATTACAAAACCACAACTCTCAAAGGTCAAACACACAAAATATATATAGTTGAGGTACCTTGCTAGAATGGCCAGATTATCCAACACGCACTCACGACCCAGAACTATAACAATTCACAAGAGAGTACAATATCTCAGCAGCACCGAACGACACAACCAATATCACACGAACTCTCATATTCATCCATAACCACGTGACTCCAAGCACATAATTTCACAAGAGAATTACACTGTACATTTACCGACGCCATAATCATACATAATGACATCACACGAAAGTAAGGTGATCCTATACTCGTCACTAACACACATATCCAACTAAGCATATTGATTCCCGACACACACGGTTCACCTTTACGAAAAGCATGATGGTAAATATACCAATTCTTTTGAAAAATGGTTATAAATATTTATTTAGCACATATCGACACTTAGCAACCATTATATCCACAAAACACGTAATGTATGGGCAAGATACTTGCCTCGAAACCACGATTTCAACAAGACAACGGATGAAATACGGTCGAATAGCCCCGAACCCCCGAACAATATCAAGAATGCAATAGCACCATGAGTACTACGAGAAAACACCACACGAATCATCAATCACCAACGAGATTCAACATCGGAATCCTCGAGCACCTATAATCCTCCGTAAGGAACAATAAAACATGATTACGACGAGAATCAAGGCCGAAAACAACGTAAATCCCAACAAACTATCGAAAGGAACTCATTGGTGCATTTAATCGAACACTAAATGCTCAATAATTCCCAAGAACACTCGAATCGTCGATCGAGTTAAACAAACTCGATATATGGATATACAACCCAAAGAACACGATTAATAACATCATACTACACCAACCGATGTATCAAAATCGGATTAGAAACGAAATCAAGAACAATTTCTCCGAAAAGTCAACTTGAAGGAAAATCAAGAAATATACCTTGATTCGACGAAACACACGGATTAGATGTTGATATAATCAACAAGGATCTTCCAAAATTCCTTGGAAATGATTAGAATCAGACAAGAACTCAATTTCCCGAGCCTCCCATCGCCAGCCGCCGAAAAAAGAAGAAAAAGGGTGAAAAATGAAGGTCTGGCCGAGCCCAGGCTATATATAGCCGGCAGGGTTACGGCTGTAACCGGCAGTGCCTTACGGCCGTAACTCGGCCCTTACGGCCGTACTCGGAAGGCCTTACGGCCGTAACCGGCATTCGTCAAAAAAATTAGTCCAGCAACTGTCGGACACTTACGGCCATAACTGGCACACATTACGGCCGTAACCGGCCTTCGTCCGGAAGATGCCCAGCGCCCGTACGGCCGTACCCGATCACGCTTACGGCCGTAACTCGCACACATTACGGCCGTAACCGGCACCTTACGGCCGTAACTCGGCCAGGCCAGGCCCTGCTCCGGCCGTGACTCGGCCGTGGCCACTCCGACGGCCCGGACGACCCCGAAACCCAAACCTGAGTAAAAATCGGAGATATGGTTACGAAGTACTCGCAAAGACGAATCCAAGCTCTAAGAGAACACACGATTCCGACCACCCGAAGTGTCGTAATTCGACAACGGAAGTAATTACCCCAAACTTTGGGAAATTACAAAAATGGCCCAAAATGTCCGAAATACACGATACATGATTGAAACACCGAACCAAAGCTCGCAACATGAATAATAACATTAAATGAACTTACGAGAAACTCGAAACAACAGTTTCGGACGAGATTCGCAAGAATCGAGCTCAAGTGCGGAAAAGTCGCTAAAAAGCTCGGAACTCAACAAAACGATACCGAAACGAACTCGGATGACAAAACGTGCAGAATTAATCATTCTCGGAATGACGAACCGGTCATGAGCGAGTCGTCAAAACGGACTTCCGCCGAAAAAAGAAAATTACCGAAATTCAAAATTGCGGATATTACAATATGTGTTAGGTGTAAGTTGTTCATTTGGTTACTTGTACTAGCGTAACTGCTAACCCCTTTTGGGGACCCATTTTGGAGAAATTCTTGTTATGAATTTCAGGTCATGTTCAGCCGGACGATCGGGCACTGGGGCAGTACGAGGATGCTGGCCAGGGTTGATGACATGTGCTATTGAGTCTCTATAATTTCTTTGTCCTTTACGATGCGGTTGTTTTTCTTTAAACTTGTGAACTTATAGAAAGTACTCGCGAGTACTCACTACTACAAAAACAGCATTTTAACAGCGGTTTTCCTTGGAACCGCTGTTAAATCTGCATATTTAACAGCGGTTCTTTAGAACCGCTGTTAAACTTGTATTTTAACAGCGGTTCTAGGTTAATGTGCAATATATTGAATATTAATAGATTTTGTTATATATTAATATTAAAAGTTCTACTACATTATATATTAAAAATTATAATACATACATATTGTTTTATGAACAATATTATATTAAATTTGCAATATATTGAATATTAATATATTTTGTTATATATTAATAATAAAAATTCTACTACATTATATATTAAAAATTATAATACATACATATTGTTTTATGAACTATATTATATTAAATGTGCAATATATTGAATATTAATATATTATGTGATATATTAATATTAAAAATTATATTACATTATATATTAAAAATTATAATACATACATGTTGTTATATGAATTATATTATATTAAATGTGCAATATATTGAATATTAATATATTTTGTGATTTATTAATATTAAAAATTATATTACATTATATATTAAAAATTATAATACATACATGTTGTTTTATGAATTATATTATATTAAATATGCAATATATTGAATATTAATATATTTTGTGATATATTAATATTAAAAATTATATTACATTTTATATTAAAAATTATAATACATACATATTGTTTTATGAATTATATTATATTAAATTTGCAATATATTGAATATTAATATATTTTGTGATATATTAATATTAAATATTATATTACATTATATATTAAAAATTATAATACATACATGTTTTTTTATGAATTATATTATCTTAAATGTGCAATATATTGAATATTAATATATTTTGTGATATATTAATATTAAAAATTATATTACATTATATATTAAATATTATAATACATACATTTTTTTATGAATTATATTATATTAAATGTGCAATATATTGAATATTAATATATTTTGTGATATATTAATATTAAAAATTATATTACATTATATATTAAAATTATAATACATACATATTGTTTTATGAATTATATTATATTAAATATGCAATATATTGAATATTAATATATTTTGTTATATATTAATATTAAAATTATATGATATTATATATTAAAAATTATAATACATATTGTTTTGTGAATTATATTATATTAAATGTGCACGATATTGAATATTAATATATATAATATAATATAATTCTTAAAATATATTATAATTGTTGACTTATTAATATAACTTATTAATATTTAATATATGATACAAATTTATAATTTCAGCATGGCTATATACAATATATACATTATAATTTTTAATATGGAATAATTTTCATTATTTTATATTATTATTCTATAATAATAATAATAATTAATAATATAAATCATAAAAGCTTGATACTCAGTTCATCAAATTTTTTATATAATATACATTATAATTTAATGTATATAATATAATTCTGAAAATATTAATATATATATATATGTGGTTTATTGTACACTTATATAATATAGATCAACAAAAGTAAAACAAATGACTTTGGCCCAATGGTTGATAGCACCTCCATTTTATGGAGGTCATAGGTTCAAATCCTCTGAGTAATAGAAATGCACATATATTCATATATATATATATATGTGTGGGGTCGCTAGCGGTTGGGCTCGGAGGCGGGTGGTCAGGTATGTGCAGGTCGCGAGCGGGAGGGTTCGGAGGCGGGCGGGGGATCTGGGTAGGGCAATATAATTTTATTCCAACAATTTTAACCGCGGTTCTACAAGAACCGCTGTTAAAAAAATAATTTCAATATTTAAAAGAAATTAATTTAACAGCGGTTTTAAAAACCGCTGTTAAATTCGAAATTTAACAACGGTTTTTAAAAACCACTGTTAAATTTAACAGCGGGACATTTAACAGCGGTTCCAGAACCGCTGTTAAATGCTGTTTTTGTAGTAGTGACTTAGGCACTTCTACTGGGATTAACCGCTGTTAAATGCTGTTTTTGTAGTAGTGACTTAGGCACTTCTACTGGGATTATGGTTTGTATTATTATATGTTATTTATTATTGGCAGTGATGTCTGTCGTTCTGGTGATGTGTGTTTTCTCGCTAACTAAGATAGTTAGAAGAGTGATATTTCTTAATTATCCTGGTGGGTCCCATGTAGGGGTCCACGGTGCTGTAATATTTCCTGAATATATTGGGGTGTTACATAAAATTGTATCAGAGAACTAGGTTTATGGATACCTAGGCTTGTCGGTTAATTGGGTCTAGTTGTGTTTTGGTTTGCACATTGTCACCCTGCTGCCATCATCTCGGTACTTCCAGTGCTCGTAAGTTTTCCTTACTCGATTTCTTGTTTCCTTGTATCGTACTTCCGATTATGGAATTGTGACTGTTTTTCCTCTCGTACTTATCATCGAATTGCATTTGCTACCTCTTGTCTTCAGTATGGATGCTGGGAGAGGCCGAGGTAGAGGTCGCGGCCGTGGTCGTGGACGCTGTAATATCCGGAATTTTTACTACTGTTGTTTAATATTATTTTTTCCAAGTTATATGTACAGCGTGGAATCTGTACAGTATGGATAAAATAAATGAAGGACCGAGATGTCAGTATTGGTATAATTGTCGTACTTAGTCGACAATTGCATTTGAGGATATAGTGCGTCGTGTATACGTATCTAGTATGTCGAGACAGATAAGGACAGATACGTACGTAGAACCCTTAACGTACGTTAAGATATTTAGATAACGTACGCTACGTTGCTAGTGTTACGTACGTTGTGAATTACGCATTATGTATGTAACAAGGGAATCGGACAGAACGAGTTGTGGTCGGCAGGTGGGACCCTATGTCGGCAGCTTTCGGCGCGGATGTGGACGGGCGAGCCAACGTTGAGGTTAACGTACGCTACGAGGAGTGTACAACATACGTTAAATGGAGTTTCACTGTAGCAAGTCAATGTACATATTACGTATGCTATGAAGGATATGTTATATACGTAATCGATTTAACGAAACAGGTCAGTGAGTTATGGAATGATATTACGTACGCTATGAGAGACATGTAGCGTACGTAAGGCGCATTACGTACGTTAATATGTATTGATAACGTACGTAATGAGCGATGCAGTTTATAAAATAAGGTTTGTTCTTTCATTTCTTCACGAGAGAAAATCGATATCCTTCCTCCAACCTCGTCCCTCTGCACATGAAAGTGAGAATAAACCTCTTCTATCTTGGTTATGAGCTTGAAAACATGGATTAGAAGCTTGGATATGAAGATATCAATGATTCTTGAAGGGTTGATTGTGTTATTGATGTTCTTGAGGTATGTTAATGAACTCTTCACCTTGAATTCGGATTTTGATGATGTTGTTGGTGAATAATTCGTATGAAGATGATTACGGTGTTGTTGTTATGATTCTTGAGGTCATGTGAATTGTATATTGGAAGATACAATGATATACGTCTTCGATCAGGGTATTTGTTATAATCATGATTATGGAATCATGATGTTCATGATGTTCTTGATGTTCTTGTTATATATATACCACATCAAAGAGGGAAATTTGATAAGATATATGATGTTTTTAAGTATAATCATGGAATTGATGATTTAGATCAATGCTATATTGATTGTAGTGGTAGAATTCGTATGTTCTTGACGAAATACGAATCATGATAACAATTTTGAATCCGGAAAGATTATAGTTAATCTCATAACAAGATTATCAATGGTATTGAACTATTTGGATAGTTCGGATTGTCGATTATGCCGATAGTATTGTTCCACTATGAAATTTACAATTATAAACAAGGAGGAATCGTGTAAATTCGTATGAATTCGGAATAGAGTGTGTTATGTAATCCTTTTTATCGAGATGAGTTGATCGTTGATATGATTACCAGATTATGGAAACGTATCGTGGTAATGAGTTCATGATTGATTGATTCGGGTTGTTCAGATTTATGTTTAATTGGGATAATTGTGGAACCGTTGGGTTTATTGATCGGTTGTATTAATTGTTAAGTATGATCGTCGAGTTGCGGTTTGTATTGTAGATATGAGTTCGTATTTGTTGAGTTGGACTATTTGGTTTTGTATATGATCGAGGTGTCGATGAGCCGTTGTGATTGATTTATTGGATATGTCAGTTATTGATTGTTATTGAACTTCTTGTGTATCGAATCATGGTAATAGGCTGAGATTATCGGTCGGTGATTATAACCGTATGTTGCGGTCATGTTCGGGTATGTTCGTGAATTGCATTGATCGAGGCCGAGAAGTTTGCAGATGATGGCAAGGGATTGGTGACGGCTTCATCGGCATCTAGGCAAGTTATTACTTGCTCAGTTATGATGTTTAATGAATGGTTTCAGTTTCATTTCGTTTATAATGCATATAGCATTGATTTTTACTGTAAATTCTGGGGATTTGGATTATATGTTGTCTTTCCGATTCTGGGAGTTAAATCTTAATGTATTTTTTTTTTTTTCATCAAAAACTTTTTTTTTTTTTTAAAAAAAAACGAAATTTATTAAATGGACCAGAAATGTGGGGGGACGAGGCCCACTACACGCCCAAAGAGATTGAGGGAGGACGAGCCCCTCTACACGCCCCAATTAACGACAATAACAGCCGAGGAGATTATTTAAACCTAACATATGGAAAATTATTTTTATCAAGCCTAATCAAGCCATTAATCCTCCCGGGCAGATCAGACGGGCTATAAAGCTGAAAATTTTTGAACTTATAACCTTCATTAGCCAGGTGGTCCGCAATGGTGTTCCCTTCCCGATAAATGTGAGAGAATGAGATATCCATGACACGCCTGAATGATGCAATTTTGTGACAGATGTTTAGCACTTGCCAATTACCCTTGTTAGGCGAGTTGACTAGAGAAAGGGCAATGGCCGAGTCCATTTCAACCCAAACCTTACGAATGTTTCTGTCGTGGCAAAGGTCCAGCGCTCTCCAAATAGCAAAAAGTTCGGCAAAATTATTAGAATGGTTGCCGATAAATTCGTGAAAAGCAAAGATAGGTTCGCCCAAAAAATTCCTAGCAATCCCCCCCACAGCCGAGTCCCCGGGGTTGCCTTTAGAGGCCCCGTCTGTGTTGATTTTGGTTGTCCCAGGAGTCGGCCTGACCCATCTCACTATGTAGATTTTTTTCTTTTTTTTTGTTTTTACAATTACATGCAAAATTATTAATAAAATTGCAAAGGTAAATGAAGACCTGAATATCCGAAAGAGCCGGCGCCTAGCCAGTGCCCGCGGAATGCATTTGTGGCCTTTAATCATGAACAGGAAGTCCCAAATTCGATCGCACACACGCTGAGCCGTGAAAGGAATCTTCTTGACCCGCATGTCGTTCCTAGAGCACCAAATAAACCACAGAATGAGTATAGGAATGATGCGGAAAATGTGGATAGCACCCGAGGCTTTATTAAACCAATGGGACATTACTAAAGAAATAGAACTGGTTTGTAAAAGATGGATGCCCAATAAGGTACAAAAGTTGGCCCAAACCGAAGATGCGATCGGGCCATTAAGAAAACGATGAGGCAGGTCCTCGGTGCTATCACAACAAAAACAAGAATTATCAGCAATAATGCCCCTCGTGCTAAGGCCGTCCGGAGTGGGAATCCATTTTTTCAAAAGTCTAACCATGAAAAACGACATAGTAGGGGTAATAATTTGATTCCAACAATGTTTTAAAATAAGATGAGTATCATGACGTTGGCGGATAGCCTCCCACGCACTTTTAAAGGAAAAACCGCCGTGGGAGGTAAGTTTCCAGACGGCCTTATTAGCGATAAGGCCCGACTCAACATGAGTGGGAAAGGTCATAACATAATCCCCAAGATCTGAGGGAATGACGGAGAGAAGTTTGGATCGATCCCACCCGTGTGAAGTCCAAAATGGTTAATGGTAGTGTTTAGGGGGTTAGAAGCCCATTGGGACACGGGCTAAAGTCACACCAATTGTCGTGCCAAAACGAGATATCGCCATCACCAATATACCAAAAATCCATTTATCAACTAAGGAACGAATGTCACAAAGATTTTTCCATGTAGGAGAGTCATTGGGGTTGGATTTAACCACCATGGGGTGGAGACGTTTACAATACTTAGCCTTCATGAATTGGGTCCAAATATTAGATGAGGTACGAAACCTCCACCAAAGTTTAATTTGAGCCGCTTTAATGATGTCCCCCAGACTCCTACAACCAAGACCACCTTCTTCCTTAGGGTAACAGAGCCTAATCCATGCTGCCCAATGAAGTCTCTTTCTATTGTCGTTGGAACCCCAAAGAAATTTGTTAAAAAGCCGTTCGAAGAAGATAATGACATTTTTAGGGGGTTTCAGGACTTGGAGACAATAGAAAGGAATAGAGCTCAGGGTAGTTTTAATAAGTTCTAGTCTGCCACCCGATGTATTTGCTTTATCTCGGTTATTGGAATATTCGGGTATCAAGGTTACGTTGCGATAAAGATGAGGATATGAGTATCTATAGTCCATGGTATGTTTGGATCGCCGAGCATTGAGGATAATCGTCGGTGATGATTTGAGATCGAGATTTCTCCTGAAGGACTCGGGACAAGTATCTTAGTTTGATTCAGTTTACTGTTGATTATGTTGATCATGCAGGTTGTCATTCATGTTGCTGAACATGTCGTTCATGTTTTTGATTCATATGTTGTTCATGTTGATGAACATATTGAGTTGCATATGTGTATGCATAATTGTATTGTTTATCTTGTATCGGATCATGTGATCCATGCTGAGGGCGCTGGATCGGACGTCCACTATGCGTTGGTCCAACGGGATCATCATGGGGATCTATGCTGAGGGCGCTGGATCGTTGGACAGGTTTACCACCATGCGTTGGTCCGACGGGATCATCATGGAATCTATACTGAGGGCGCTGCATCGTTGGATTACCCAGTGTTGTGTTGATGGAATCATGTGGATTTGCATCATTGATTTTATATGTGTTGTTGTTATTGTGCATATGTATATTATGCGTTTGCCATAAGTATACATTGTTGTTATTGATGTGAGCATATTGACGTTGTCATGTGAGTATGCATTTGTAGGTCTTGTGTTAGGACCATGTCCGTATGTTGTGTTGATCTGATCTTGTATTAGACTGACGTGATTTCGTCGTGACATTTCATATGTTGAGGTATGTTCCGTATTTTCTTGGGTATTTGTCTTTGATGGACAATCGATTATCGTGTTGAGATGTGATGATGTTACCCGACGGATTGGACAGAGTTAGTATATTTTGTAATAGTGAGTTATGTTAATGTTTTGAGAACCTTGGGTATTGTTGAGATACAATATAGATTCTTCGGTATGAGCGTATTGTGTTGTTGAAAGGATACGAGATGTGAACTTTGGTAATTATTATCACGAGTTGATAAAGTTATGGCGGTAAGATTACATTGGTCGTATTCTTACTTAGTATTTTCATTGGTATGTAATTATTGACATGATGTGATGGTTATCATTGTTGGATATTATGGCTGACCCCGTCGTGGGCTTTCTTTTTAGGTTCTTGGATTATCAAACTTGTAGCGGTCGTGAAGAGGTGAGATTCTCGAAGGATACTGGCTAGGGCATGTATTTGTGTATTGAGTTTCCTGATTAGTTTGTTGTAATTCCGCTGCTAGAGTATTTTAATTGTTTATCTTTTTTCGCTGCGTGAATATTTTTAAATGGCCTTTTGGTATTTGGTAACTTAGGTTACTTTGGCAATCGTTTTCTAAACTATTCTGTCGGTACGTGTAGATGATAGCTTAACGTATGTTTTTAATTTGTTGAGTTTTGGCATTTCGGGCCGTGTGGTTTTCAAATGAGATTTTACGACGGTTTTGATAAACGAGTTTTATAAAATCTTCGAATGTTTTTAAAAGACAGTACCGTCGTTAGCCTATTGGGCGTTTGTAGATGTTTGCGAAAATTTCCTTCAGCCTTGTGGGTTCCGTTCCGGGGCCCACGGCGCCGTAATATTCCCGGATGACTCTGGGGGTGTTACAGAATATGGTATCAGAGCTTAGGTTGAGAAAACCTAGGCAGTCGGGTCGAGTTGGGTCGTGCTTTGTCGTGTCATTCGAGTTGTCGATTGACAAGTGTTTGAGCTCTGGGTTTTGTTGTTCACTCGGGCTTGTGCGTTATGTGATTTGCCAGTGTAGTACTGGGCTTGTTATAAACTTTTCCAAATAGTATTAACGTGTTTCTCCGGAAATAGATGTGTTGTGTTCTCGAGTTGAACTGATTTTTGCAAAATGTGTGTTTCGTAAATGTCTGTGTTGAGTATTTTCTTGAGTCGAGACATGTGCCAGTATCACGGGGAATCGTCAACTTCACGATCTGTGAGTATTTGGATTTTTGGATAGCATTGAGATTTATTGTCGTTCTAAGTTGATATGCTTTGATATTCAGCGGAATATTATGCGTTACAGTATGAGATGACAGAGTTGGGACAGGATTTATGATCTTGACACGTTATGATTTTGGAAATCGATATGTTGGTGAAACTGGGAAAACAGAGTTGTGCATTTGGGAGAAATGTTGTGAATGGTTGAGAAAAACATGTAGTCATGTTAGTGCATTTTGAGATATATGAACTGTTTTTGAGCATTTGAAAATGACACTTTTCAAAATGAATGTTTCACGGATGTTTTACCCGAAATGATTTTTGGGCCGAGACCCAATCGATTTTAAAATAGTTTTATAACTCAGTACTTGGGGTCCGAAAAGGGTTTTCTATTTTTTTTGTTTGTTAAACTTCTTGTAATGCGGAACCAGATACGTGCTGAGACCCTAATGTTTCAAAAGGCTTTTTTGTTTCCTAAAACTCCCGAGATTTGTAAAACACTTTACCAATCATTTATCTATTTCCGCCTTCGAGGGTTTTGATTTATTTATTCAAATGAAACCTCTCGAGAAGTCTTTCGTTGTGTTGATTTGTTTCAATATTTTGTCATAGCATGTTTGAGGTGATCCAGGATGGATTAATGGTTGACGTTGCGAGTCATATGTGAAAAAGGAATTTCTATCGGAGTCTATATATTAAGATTTTGGAACTCTATCGTGTGGTTTTTCGATGGAATATCTGTGGATATTAGTGACAAACCGAATTGGTATACAGGAGTATGAATGTGGTCAAGCATTTGAATGATTCCATTTTATTTAATCGTGTGCATTCGAAGGAAACTGTTATCGAATACTTGGCACCAGCGAGCCGATTTAATTTTTTCGAAAATTGATTTTGTGGTCTTACCAAAATTTATGTTTTGAGTTTTGAAATTTTTGAAAGAACTTTTGAAAATTTATCTTCTTGACGAGACTGTATGATTTCAAACTGATTTTGAAAATGTGATTGATATACATACGTATTATGCATATCATGGTGAAGTTGTGAGTGTGACTCACGAACTGGATAAGACATCAGTCTGGTACGAGGAAAAGAGATCCGAACTTTAGTATGGTAATTTGGTTATCCAGGGATGATCGGTCGATCGATCAGATAAGAGAAATATGCTGCATATTGTAGATTCGGGTACAGAATATGATTTTGGAACTTTGGATTTTATGAAACCGGGACATATGTGCTATGTGATTCCATTGGTATGGTAGTAGCGCAATTTTACCATAGTAATTTTGGAATGATTTCTTTGTAAGTGTAGATTTGGGGATGGTGACCCCATGCTGGTTGTTTTGGATATTGAGTGGTCGTTCCCACTCCATGTATGATTTGGTATGTTCGCCAATTTGCGACTGGTTGTTCGTATGCCGAGGGGTATGTTCACCAACATGGTATGTTTATTGAGATCCACTGTATGTGATTGGTGTGTCGTTTTGAGAGCTTTATTCGTTTGTATATCAGTTTCTGTGGTTCTGTCTTGATCGTGTTGGAGCTTACCGTGTGAAGGTATTCTCGATTTTCGTTGATCATTCATTGGTAATATTGGAGTTTATCATGATGATGATATTCTCGATTGTGTTTTGACCTCTGGTGGGTCATATTGGAGTTTATCATGTTGATGATATTCTCGATTGTGTTTTGACCTCTGGTTGGTCATATTGGAGTTTATCATGTTGATGATATTCTCGACTGCGTTTTTTACCTTTGTATTGGTCCTATTGAAGTTTATCATGTCGATGATATACTCGGTTAATTTTTTGGTTGATCATTGTTAATGATCGTATGAGTGTTCGAATTTTGTGCCGATGTTTCGGGATTTGTGTCGTTGATTTAGGCAGTTGTTTCACAGATGTATCGTGCATTATTGATTTGTAGCAGGATTTGGACTTGATTGTCTAATCAGGCAGAAAGCATTGACACAATAGATTATTCCATCCGAAGATGATATATTTTTGTTGAGACTCATGGAATTTGATTGTAAGCGTATTGAGGCTTTACAGTGAAGTCACTTGCTAGTATCTCAGGAGATCGTCGACTTTGCGCATTTGTAAGTGTACTGTTGTGGTTATTCGTTAATGATGATGATTGATCGTTGTTCTGATGGTTTCAGAATATTTTGGTTGAACAGTTTGTTTGTTTTCTATGACGTATTGCAAGTTTCGTGGACGAAACTTATTTTAAGTGGTGTAGTATGTCATATACGGAATTTCTACTACTGTTGTTTAATATTATTTTATCTAAGTTATATTGTACAACGTGGAATCTGTACAGTATGGATAAAATAAATAAAGGACTGAGATGTCAGTATTGGTATAATTGTCGTACTTAGTCGACAATTGCACTTGAGGATATAGTGTGTCGTGTATACGTATCTAGTATGTCGAGACAGATAACGACAGTTGGATTTGGAATAGTATAGAACCCTTAACGTACGTTAAGATATTTAGATAACGTATGCTACATTGCTAGTGTTACGTACGTTGTGAATTAGACATTACGTATGTAACAAGGGAATCGAACAGGACGAGCTGTTGTCGGTAGGTGGGACCCTGTGTCGGCCTCTTTCGGTGCGGATGTGGACGGGCGAGTCAATGCTGAGGTTAACGTACGCTACGAGAAATGTATAACGTACGTTAAATGGAGTTTCACTGTAGCAAGTCAACATACATATTACATAAGCTATGAAGGATATGTTACGTACGTAATCGATTTAGCGAAACAGGTCAGTGAGTTCTGGAATGATATTACGTACGCTATGAGAGACATGTAGCATACGTAAGGTGCATTATGGATTGATAACGTACGTAATGAGCGATGCAGTTTATAAAATAATGTTCGTTCTTTCATTTATTCATGAGAGAAAATCGATATCCTTCCTCCAACCTCATCCCTCTGCACATGAAAGTAAGAATAAACCTCTTCTATCTTTGTTATGAGCTTGGAAGCATGGATTAGAAGCTTGGATATGAAGATATCAGTGATTCTTGAAGGGTTGATTGTGTTATTGATGTTCTTGAGGTATGTTAATGAACTCTTCACCTTGAATTCGGATTTTGATGATATTTTTGGTGAATAATTCATATGAAGATGATTACGGTGTTGTTATGATTCTTGAGGTCACGTGAATTATATATTGGAAGATACAATGGTATACGTCTTCGATTAGGTTATTTGTTATAATCATGATTATGGAATCATGATGTTCATGATGTTCTTGATGTTCTTGTTATATATAAACCACATCAAATAGGGAAATTTGATAAGATATATGATGTTTTTTAAGTATAATCATGGAATTGATGATTTACACCAATGCTATGTTGATTGTAGTGGTAGAATTCGTATGTTCTTGACGAAATACGAATCATGATAACAATTTTGAATCCGGAAAGATTATAATTAATCTTATAACAAGATTATCAATGGTATTGAACTATTTGGATAGTTCGGATTGTTGATTATGCCGATAGTATTGTTCCACTATGAAATTTACATTTATAAACAAGGAGGAATCATGTTAAATTCGTATGAATTCGGAATAGAGTGTTTTATGTAATCCTTGTTATCGAGAGGAGTTGACCGTTGATATGATTACCGGATTATGGAAATGTATCGTGGTAATGAGTTCATGATTGATTGATTCGGGTTGTTCGGATTTATGTTTAATTGGGATAATTGTGGAACCATTGGGTTTATTGATCGGTTGTATTAATTGTTAAGTATGATCGTTGAGTTGCGGTTTCTATTGTAGATATGAGTTCATATTTGTTGAGTTGGACTATTTGGTTTTGTATATGATCGAGGTGTCGATGAGCCGTTGTGATTGATTGGTTGGATATGTCAGTTATTGATTGTTATTGAACTTGTTGTGTCTCGAATCATGGTAATAGGCTGAGATTATTGGTCGGTGATTATAACCGTATGTTGCGGTCATGTTCGAGTATGTTCGTGAATTGCATTGATCGAGGCCGAGAAGTTTGTAGACGATGGCAAGGGATTGGTGACGGCTTCATCGGTATCGTGGCAAGTTACTTGCTCAGTTATAATATTTAATGAATGGTTTCAGTTTCATTTCGTTTATAATGCATATAGCAATGATTATTACTGCAAATTCTGGAGATTTGGATTATATTTTGTCTTTCCGATTCTAGGAGTTAAATCATAATGTATATGCTTTATCTGTAATATCCGCAATTTTCGATTTTCGGTAAATTTCTTTTTTTCGGCCGGAGTCCATTTTGACAACTCTCTTGTGACCGTTTCGTCATTCTGAGAGTATTTAGTTCTGCACTTTTTGTCATCCGAGTTCGTTTCGGTGTCGTTTTGTTGAGTTCCGTGTTCTTAAGCGACTTTCCCGCGCTTGAGTTCGATTCTTGCGAATCTCGTTCGAAACTGTCGTTTCGGGTTTCTCGTAAGTTCATTTAACGTTGTCATACGTGTTGTGAGATTCAGTTTGGTTATTCGTTGTCGTATCATGATTTTTCGGACATATGGGGCTGTTTTGTAATTTCCCAAAGTTGTGGGTATGTCGTCATACCCATTTCTGAGATGTTCTGTTGCTGTCCCTATGAGTTGTTAGCGCACGCTACGCGTTGTGTCTAGCGCGCACTAGGTTACCGAAGTTAGCGCACGCTAAGTGTTGCCGTTAGCGCGCTAACGGGTGGTGCAGAAACAGTCCAGAGGCTACTGGACTTGGTTAGAACGTTGGTTAGCGCACGCTATTTGGTAACATAGCGCGCGCTAGGGTGCATTGGTAGCGCATGCTGGGGGGGAGGATAGCGCGCGCTATCCGGTACTTCAGGGCAGTCTCGTTATGCTGGGGGGGAGGATAGCGCGCGCTATTTGGCTACTGGACTGGGTTTGGGAGTCTCGTTAGCGCACGCTAACATTTGTAGCTAGCGCGCGCTAACTGTACATTTTGGCAGAACGTTTTGTTCTGATGCTTCGATAGCGCACGCTAATCAGGTAGTATTAGCGCACGCTAAGCTGTCCAGTATATAAACTGGACAGCAGTCATTACTCTTCATTTTTCTTCATTTATTCTTCTTCCTCCGCGGGTTGAGACGAGGGCGACTAGGGCTTGGGCTCCTGGCCAATTTCTACTCCATCCAAGGTGTTTTCGAGTATCCTAGGTGATTATAACATCATCTAATCCATTGTTCTTCACCGAATCAAGGTATTTTTCTTGAATCCCTAGAGTTGACTTTTTGGGAGTTTTGTTCTTGATTTCGTTTCCTGTCCATTTTGACGAACCAATTGTTGTTAAATGAATTTGTTAAACATATCCTATGGATTGAACATCCATATTTTCGGTTGGGAATTTCGTTTCCATGTTTTATCGGGTCGATTCGTGTTCTTGGCCGTTTTGGGGGAAACCCTTGAACTTACGTCGTTTGTTCTTTGAATTCAGTGGCCTTGGGTCGTGCTATAGAATTCATTTTCATTGTTGTTATTGTTGTTCGTAGTTTATTGTTGCGGGTTGTCGTTCGGTGGAGTCGGCGGGTTCGTAGTCGGTTCGTGCCAACCTATTTCGGTCGATTCTCCGTGTTGTTCTTATTCGAGGCAAGTACCTTGTCCATACATTTCTTGTTTCATGGATATGATGATTGGTGATTGTCTTAGTATGTTTGTTTGTTTGTTTGAAATGAGTTTTCAAAAGATTCAGTTTAGCCTCGATAAAGGCTTGCTTTCAAAACGCGTGTGTTTTGTGAATGGTGTAGTTTGTAAATGACTATGTGATTTCTATAGATATGTTTGGTGTTGATGTTGCACTTGGTGTAATATCCGCAATTTTCGATTTTCGGTAAATTTCTTTTTTCGGCCGGAGTCCATTTTGACGGCTCGCTCATGACCGTTTCGTCATTCTGAGAATGATTAATTCTACACTTTTTGTCATCCGAGTTCGTTTCGGTGTTGTTTTGTTGAGTTCCGTGCTTTTTAGCGACTTTTCCGCACTTGAGTTCGATTCTTGCGAATCTCGTCCGAAACTGCTGTTTCGAGTTTCCCACAAGTCCGTTTAACTTTGTTAGACATATTGTGAACTTCGGTTTGGTTATTCGATCACGTATCGTGATTTCCGGGCGCTTTGGGCCATTTTATAATTTCTTGAAAGTTACGGGTATCCGTATCTGTAATTGTTGTCTCGACCCGTTTCTTGGTCGCGTATGATTAATTATGGTATTACGTTTTCATTTCGAGTCGTTGATGTCGTCCGCGAACTTTTCGTCGTGTTCGTTCCGTGCATTTTCGGAAATCGAGGCATCGGGTCGTGGCGGCTGAGCAGCTGGCCGGACCGGTGCGGCACTGTCGGAAGTGCTGGGCACTGGCCGAGCAGGCACGGCAGGAACCGGCGTAGCGCACGCTACGGCCGGACGGCCGCGCGCTTAGCTCGCGATGTAGCGCACGCTGCCGAGTCGGCCAACAGACGCTATCGGCCCGGGCAGAGGGATTACGAGGTTCGACTCGGCCAGATCGGCAGTAGCGCACGCCATCGGTTGCCAGCGCGCGCTAACCGGCAGGGTAGCGCACGCCGCCGACTAACGACGTTACTGGTGAGTTTGTTAGTCCGGTGGCTATCGACAGCCGGCTAGCGCGCAGCTTCCGGCCGTAGCGCACGCTAGCGGGAGTCGGGCGGTCGAGTCATGGTCGGCAGAATTGGTCGGTGGTGCCGGGTCATGCGGGCCATGGCCGAGAGTGCTCGGCCGAGCATCGGCCGATAAGCGCACGCTAGGTCGGGAAGGCTAGCGACGCTAGTTCCGCCCAAGATATAAATGACAGATCAAATGACTTTCTCCGTCATTTTTCATTTCATTTCTCTTCGGTCCATGGTGGGGTTTCTGAGGAGACGAAACCATGTTGTTGAACAACAAATCCATGAAGTTTCTGAGTTTATATCACCGATCAATCGTCTTATAACATCCTTCGATCCAAATAATCAAGGTTAGATCTTTAGAACCCTACTTTTGGGTAGATTTGGGGTTTTCGCTTTTGTCCGATTCGTTCGCTTTTGTCGATTAATTCATGATGAATATGATTAATCTTGTTGGTATTCTTAGTTTCCCTATGGATTCATGGTATATTTCGTGATTTTTACGTAATCGAGAGGGTTTGGTTGTGGTCCGCCTCGTTGTTGTATATATACGAATAAACATGAAACGTAGGCGGGATTTCGGGTGTATTCCAAATCCGTATACATTTAGAAATGGATGAGATAGTATTCTTCGAATCGTTAGGTTCGGTATCAATGGTTCCTAGCGTCGCTCGGTGACTCTCTTCCGTTCGTTGCGCCAATAATTCAAGGCAAGTATTTTTGGAAACCTTTATGCTTAACGTGGAATGGTAATGTATTTTGTGTGTGATTTGCTCACCTCGTGTTGGTCTGACGGGATCAAGGAGGGAATCCAAAGGTTTGCGTCCCGGATTCATGAGTTTGTTTAGCTAGCCAGTGCGGGAGGGTCCTTAGAGGCCTCGTGCGGGAATTTATGATATGACTCTGTTCCCAAGGCGATGCATGTGCGTGTTTTGTTTTATAATATAGCCAGTGCGGGAGGGTCCTTAGAGGCCTCGTGCGGGAATTTATGATATGACTCTGTTCCCAAGGCAAATTGTTTGACTGTTTATTTCCGGAAAAGACATGTCTAGTTTTGGTTTTGAAATGATATTGGTGCATGTACTATGAAATGTGTAAGCGATTGGTTTGCCTTGATTACTTGTACTAGCGTAATTGCTAACCCCTTTGGGGGACCCGTTGTCGGGGAAATTCTTGTTATGGATTTCAGGTTATGTTCAGCCAGACGAGCGGGCGCTGGGATGGTACGAGGACGTCGGCCAAGGTTGTTGACATGTGCAATTGAGTCTTGTTATTTCCTACTGTCTCTTTTGATGTGGGTGTTTTCCAAATTGTAAACTTATAGATTGTACTCGCGAGTACTTAGGCTTTTCCTTTCGGATTGTGTTTGGACTTTGTTGGAGTTACTGTATTTGTCGGTTGATGTTTATTATGCCGGTTGTACCGGACGTGTTGTTTTATGTTCTTGTTGTTAACATTTGTTTCCTTGCTAACCGAGACGGTTAGTCGAGAGGTGTTTTCTTGTGTTAGCCTGGTGGATCCCATGTAGGGGTCCGCGGCGCTGTAATACACCTCTAATATCTTGGGGGTGTTACAGAAAATGGTATCGGAGCTCTAGGTTTATGGATACCTAGGCTTGTTGGTTATTTGGGTCTTGTTGTGTTTTGTTTTGCACATTGTCACACCGCTGCCGGCATCTCAGTACATCCAGTGCTCGTAAGTTTTCCTTACTCGATTCTCTTGTTTTCTCGTATTGAAATTCCACTTCTTGAACTGTGATTGCCTCTCTTGTACTTATCGTCGAGTTGTTTTTCGATCCATCCGGTTTGTGTACTTTTGATTCTAGTATTGCGCCGTCCTTTGTCTCTCTGGAGTATGTGCGCCGTTCTGGGCTTGACCGTTTGTAGTTTTGCGAGCCTTCCATCGCTAAACTTCCTAGCATTGGTGGGATCGTTGGTGATCGAAAGATCCGAGTTTTGCTCCGTGGTATATTGTGAGAGGGCTTGACTCTCTAGTCTTTTGTTGTATGATGGAATCTGTGTTTGGTAATTGCGATATACTAAATTTATGTTGAGCCGAATGTACCGATGAGTTGGACACCGAAGGGTGCAGTATGATGTAGAAGTTTTGAGCATTGATATGTTCCGGTATAGGTATTGATGGCAGAGTTTGTTGAGAAACTCACATAGCTGGTTTCGACATATGTCCAAATCGGTGTTCATTAGTTACGCTGTCAAACTTGAAGAGATAGTTTGACATATGCTTGGAATTAGTATTCCCGAGTTGCGCTTGTTGAACTGGTGATTTTTGAATGCCGTATATGCGTGTGTTCGGAAATTGTTGGTACTTGGCTAATTATTGATATTTACAACCAATGTGTTTCTATTAATAATAATACATGCGGTGTGCATGCTTGAAAATTTTCTTAGACTTGATCGTATTGTGTTTTTTTTTTGAAAAGTGACATGAATTTGGGCGAGCCAGCCTTGTATTTTCAATTAAAACCTTGTGTCGGTATTTAAAGGTCGTGTTTAAAAGTGTTTTAGGACATTTTATAAAATGCTACCGCTGTTAAGCCCTTGTCGTGTTTAAAAGGGTCTTGAAAACGATTTTTAACTTATCGGTTTTATTTTCGAATAACTAGAGTATACGATTTTAAAAATCAGATTAGCTTGGGGAAACCTAGGCTGTCGAGCCAAGTTGTGTTTTTTTTTGAGTTTTGTCTTGTCGGATTTTGTCTGACTTAGTCGCATCGCGACGCGTCGTTTGAGATCATTGGTCGTGATTAGTATCGAGGGGCGGTCGTCACTTACGTGCGACCTATGGATGAAAAACTCCCTTCCTTGTGTTGCGCCTCGTGTGACACGAGTTATTTGTATGATTAGTCGATTGAATGATGGAATCCTTCTGTGGATTTTGATTTCACGATATGTGTTTATTAGACTCTCGTATTTGGTTTATACGAGGAGTGTCGTCTCTGCTGATGTATTTTCGTACTGTATTTTATCCGCTGCGTGAGTTCTTTCAAACGGCTTTCGGTATTTTGCAAACTGAGTTTTATTTCGTAAAACCGATTCCTTGAATCAAGTTTTGACATTTTGGCCTTGAATATTTCATGATGGTTTGACAAATGATTTTGTGAGCTTTGGAAAAATATTACCGTCATTGGTCTTTTTAGCATTTTCGAAATGAGATGGGAAATTGTGCTTAACCTGGTAAACCCGTGTGAGAAAGGTTTACGGCATGTAACTTTTCGGATATGTTCTGTTGTTGTCTCTGTGGGTCATTAGCGCACGCTACGCTTTGCGGCTAGCGCGCAAGAGTGCGTTGGTAGCACGCTAAGGGGAGGATAGCGCACGCTACCTGGTAGTTCAGTGCAGTCTAGGAGCTACTGGACTGGGTCTGAAGTTCTCGTTAGCGCACGCTAACACTTGGGGTTAGCGCACGCTAACAGTGTATTTTTGGTCAGGAGTTTTGTTTGGTGCCGTGATAGCGCACGCTAACCTTAATGATTAGCGCACGCTAATTGTGTCCAGTATAAATACTGGACACCAGTCTAGAAGTTGAATTTTTTCTTCATTTCTTCTTCTTCCTCCATGAGTTTGAGACGTAGCGACTCGGTTTCGCATCTGGGCTGATTTTTCTTCCATCCAAAGGTGTTTTGGAGTATCCTAGATGATTTTTAACATCATCTAATCCATTGTTCTTCGCCGAATCTAGGTATTTTCTTGAATCCCTAGAGTTGACTTTTTGGAGTTTTGTTCTTGATATCGTTTTCCATCCAGTTTTGATAAACCGATTGTTGTTTAACGATGTTTTTAAACATATCCTAAGGATTGTATATCACTGTCGTGATTTTGAGCGATTTGATGCGTGTGATATGATGTGTTTAAGTGAATGTTGATACGTACGAATTTTGGGCATTTTGGCCTATTGTACTTCTGAAAAACCTTGAGTATCTTAGAAAATAAACCTCGAGACGTACTTTTAAAATTAATTATTTTCTCACAGTGCTCTCAAGATGCCTACTAGTGCCACGCTATGTTTCAAAATTATTCTACCTTGAGGATCAAAATATTTTGAGATATTTCTAATGATTTAGAAATGCATTCGCTTAGACCCGAAGGTCGAATATAGCTGAAAAGTTTTAATTTAACGAAAGGTGTCTTCATTTTTTTATCAAACGCAAGATGATTTTTTTTTAAAGTCTCGATGACGATGTTTGTACTACTTTTGATATGTGATACTCAAGATCAACTGGTGCTTGCAAGTTATTTTCAAAAGATGGTTTTCGTTTTCAAAACCTATCATTCCTATTTGTGGTCCGGGAATATATGTGTGATGTTCGTGCTCTCGTTAGGGTGTTAACCCCCGAGTTGTTGTTGAATTGGTGGTGTGAGCGTTGAGTCGTTCGCCACACAGTTGTCGTGGTAGCCTCTGTGAGGGGTGTGATATTGGTATTGGATGTTGTCGCCTCGTAGCGGTTTATGCGTTATCGCATATATGCGAGCTGTTAGAGATCGGGTTGGTATGATTGTGTGCATCGGTGATTGTTCCGCGTTGTGTCGGTTGCTTGTTGTATTGTTACCTTGGTTCCGTTGTTGTGAGTTTCAGGGGCGAGGTCAAAAGTAATACCCGTACTATTTTGACTTCTATATCTTCTCTTTCTCCAGTCTATCGATTCGCTCGTGTTCATTGATACCTTCTGAACTTGATCTATACCTTGGTTTCATCATTCGAACGAGCCATAATCTAATTTTGAGTCCATCTGGTTATCGCTGTGACTTTTCCGAATTCGGTTCGACTATTGTGAACCTTGTTCGGAAGTGACATCTTTTGGTTCTAATAGTTCTTTTATTCAAAGTGGATCGGATTTTGAACTTCTGTATTTTTGGCTCTATCGACTCGTTTATGCTCGTTAACATTTCTGAACTTTCCCTATCCCTTGCTTTTGTTGATCGAACGAGGGTGGTATTGTTTCGGAATAACTCGTCTCTCGTTGTGGCTTTGCAATCGCTATTCCCTTTCCTGTGGATCTTATGGGAATGCACGTCTTGCTGTTATCACCAGGTCATCCTGGGAGTTGTTGTTTGAATTTTATTATCCTACGTGTTTCGGACATGATTGTTCGATTTTTGTTGTCTCAATCGTTTGTTTGTTCGGTTTTTGTTCTCGTTTCGTGATTGTTGAGCGTTCGGCTCCTTCGTAATTCCCTTAAGTTCGGGAAATTAGTCTCGTTTTCGATCTTCCAATCTTTAGGCGGTGGAATTCCGTATTTGTTCAGCGTTTGGCTCGCATTTTGATTGATGAACCGTTGGGTTGGTCAATCATATTGATTTTCGTTCGTTGTGTTTTGTGATTGTTCGGATAATTGACTTGATTGTATTATCCGTTTAATGACGCTTGTCACTCGTTGATTTTATTATGTCTCTACCGGTGACGTTGTGTTAGTCGCCCTAGAGCGTATTTTCTCGCCGTATGTCTCTTTCCGTTCCTTGTAGCATTTCGCCGTCGGGCGCGAGTCTTCGGTTTTTGTGTATCTCGTCGAGTTTTCCTGGCAAGGGATATTGCTTCTCCCTACTTATTTTAAGTTTCGGGACGAAACTTCTTTTAAGGAGGGTAGAATGTAATATCCGCAATTTTTGATTTTCGGTAAATTTCTTTTTTCGGCCGGAGTCCGTTTTGACGGCTCGCTCATGACCGTTTCGTCATTCTCAGAATGATTAATTCTACACTTTTTGTCATCCGAGTTCGTTTCGGTGTTGTTTTGTTGAGTTCCGTGCTTTTTAGCGACTTTTCCGCACTTGAGTTCGATTCTTGCGAATCTCGTCCGAAACTGCTGTTTCGAGTTTCCCGCAAGTCCGTTTAACTTTGTTAGACGTATTGTGAACTTCGGTTTGGTTATTCGATCACGTATCGTGATTTCCGGGCGTTTTGGGCCATTTTGTAATATCTTGAAAGTTACGGGTATCCGTATCTGTAATTGTTCTCTCGACCCGTTTCTTGGTCGCGTATGATTAATTATGGTATTACGTTTTCATTCCGAGTCGTTGATGTCGTCCGCGAACTTTTCGTCGTGTTCGTTCCGTGCGTTTTCGGAAATCGAGGCGTCGGGTCGTGGCGAGCACCGGTGGCCGGACCGTGCGGCATCGGAAGTCTTGGCATCGCCAAGCAGCACGCCAGAACCGGCGTAAGCGCACGCTACGGCCGGAGGCGCGCTAGCTCAGCGATGTAAGCGCACGCTGTCGAGTCGGCCAGCGTATCTTGCTCGGGCACAGGCAGAGGATTCGAGGTTCTGGACTCGGTCAGATCGGCAGTAGCGCACGCTACTTTGTCGTAGCGCGCGCTAACCGGGGGTAGCGCACGCCGCCGTCCGACTAGCGACGTTACCCGGGTGAGTTTGTTAGTCCGGTGGCTCTCGGGCCAAGCAGTGCTTCCGCCGTAGCGCACGCTAGCGGGAGTCGGGCGGTCGAGTCATGGTCGGCAGAATTGGTCGGTGGTGCCGGGTCATGCGGGCCATGGCCGAGAGTGCTCGGCCGATACTGGCCGATAGCGCACGCTAGGCCGGGAAGGCTAGCGCACGCTAGGCCGGGAAGGCTAGCGCACGCTAGTTCCGGCCCAGTATATAAATGACAGACCAGCGACTTTCTCCGTCATTTTTCATTTCATTTCTATTCGGTTCGCGGCTGGGGTTTCGGAGGAGACGAAACCATGTTGTTGAACAACAAATCCATGAAGTTTCTGAGTTTATATCACCGATCAATCGTCCTATAACATCCTTCGATCCAGCGAATCAAGGTTAGATCTTTAGAACCCTACTTTTGGGTAGATTTTGGGGTTTTCGCGTTTTTGTCCGATTCGTTCCGTTTTGTCGATGAATTCATGATGAATATGATTAATCTTGTTGGTATTCTTAGTTTCCCTACGGATTCATGGTATATTTCGTGATTTTTACGGAATCGAGAGGGTTTGGTTGTGGTCCGCCCTCGTTGTTGTTTATATACGAATATACATGAATCGTAGGCGGGTTTTTGGGTGTATTCCAATTCCGTATTCATTTAGAAATGGTTGTGATTGTATTATTCGAATCGTTAGGTTCGGTTTCATTGGTTCCTAGCGTTCGTCGCCGACTTTCCTTTCCGTTCGTTGCGTCGTCAATAATTCAAGGCAAGTATTTTTGGAAACCTTTATGCTTAACGTGGAATGGTAATGTATTTTGTGTGTAATTTGCTCACCTCGTGTTGGTCCGACGGGATCAAGGAGGGAATCCAAAGGTTTGCGTCCCGGATTCATGAGTTTGTTTAGCTAGCCAGTGCGGGAGGGTCCTTAGAGGCCTCGTGCGGGAATTTATGATATGACTCTGTTCCCAAGGCGATGCATGTGCGTGTTTTGTTTTATAATATAGCCAGTGCGGGAGGGTCCTTAGAGGCCTCGTGCGGGAATTTATGATATGACTCTGTTCCCAAGGCAAATTGTTTGACTGTTTATTTCCGGAAAAGACATGTCTAGTTTTGGTTTTGAAATGATATTGGTGCATGTACTATGAAATGTGTAAGCGATTGGTTTGCCTTGATTACTTGTACTAGCGTAATTGCTAACCCCTTTGGGGGACCCGTTGTCGGGGAAATTCTTGTTATGGATTTCAGGTTATGTTTAGCCAGACGAGCGGGCGCTGGGATGGTACGAGGACGTCGGCCAAGGTTGTTGACATGTGCAATTGAGTCTTGTTATTTCCTACTGTCTCTTTTGATGTGGGTGTTTTCCAAATTGTAAACTTATAGATTGTACTCGCGAGTACTTAGGCTTTTCCTTTCGGATTGTGTTTGGACTTTGTTGGAGTTACTGTATTTGTCGGTTGATGTTTATTATGCCGGTTGTACCGGACGTGTTGTTTTATGTTCTTGTTGTTAACATTTGTTTCCTTGCTAACCGAGACGGTTAGTCGAGAGGTGTTTTGTTGTGTTAGCCTGGTGGATCCCATGTAGGGGTCCACGGCGCTGTAATACACCTCGAATATCTTGGGGGTGTTACACTTGGTATGGCATGTGGACGTATATTATTTCATTTCGGTGCGTTGTGGTTTGACGTGGTGTTTTGCTAAGTGTTTGATGCCTCTGAGTGAATTGTTTGGATATCTTTGTTGCATTGTGCTATGTGTGTGATTGTGTGGACGTGGGCGGGGTCTACGGTGGCACGTGGCATGTGATCATGTGGCCAGGATGCAACAAGCGATTGATCCAACCGTGAGAGCCTAAGAAAAACTACGGTGACACATGGCATGTGATCATGTGGTCAGGATGCAACAAGTGATTGATCCAACCGTGACTGCCAAAGATGTTGTGATTTGTTTAGCTAGCCAGCTCGGGAGGGTCCTTCAAGGCCTCGGGCGGGATCAATGGTATTACCCTGTTCCCAAGGCGATGCATGTGTGTGATTTGTTTCGCTAGCCAGCTCGGGAGGGTCCTCCGAGGCCTCGAGAGGGATTTGTGGCTTCGTCCCAGTCCTAGGCGATGCGCGTGCGCGATTATGTTTTGTTGATTTTTATGTCGGTCGAGGACACGTGATGTTGGGCTCTGGCCCTGTGAATTGTTGTCGGTTTTCTATTTGCGAGAACAAAACCTTTGGGCTGTGATCCCTGTTGATTTTGGTAAAAGAAGGATTCTGAAATCCTAAACTGTTTTCTATTAAAACTCTCGATGGCATTTTAAACTGTTTTATAAATTGTTTCCCTTGATTTGTGATCTTTCGGTTTTGGAATGATTTAGCCAAACTCATGTCTCGGGAAGTACTTTTCGTTAAGTTTGGATCTTTGAGGATTCCTGGTTATTGTTATTCGTGGAATGTGAATTGTATGGCTCGTATTTGCACTTTGTTCTTGCACTAGCAAATCAGTGGAGTTTTGCTAACCCCCGAGTATTCGGGGGGTGGATGTATGTTTTTGCATTCAGGTTTGGGAGCATAACACAGGGTCGGCACGAAGGATGATGAAAGATGAACGATACTAATCACACGAGGATCCGTATGAGGTCATTGGTTTAGTTATAGTTTATTTTCCGCTGCAGTATTCTTTCCTGTTGTACGGGAGTGTTTGTATTCGACCCCTGCGTGGGCATGTAATGAGTTTGAGTTGTATGTATTTATTGAAAGACCAAATCGGTCTACTGAGTCATTTTAGCCTTAAAGGCATTGTTGAGATGTTCTATGTTGTTATCAGCCTGGTAGATCCTTGGGGAAAGGTTCTACGGCGTGTAATATCCCTGAGCGGATTGGGGGTGTTACATAAATGGTATCGGAGCTTAGGTTGTGGAAACCTAGGCTGTCGGGTTTAGTGGTGTCTGTTGAGTTTTGTCTCGTCGGATTTTGTCTGACTGAGTCGTGTCGCGACGCGTCATCTGAGTTGGTTTGTCGTGATTAGTATCGTGGGGTGATCATCATCTTCGTGCGACCTGTGGATGTAAGTCTCCCTTATTTGTGTTTGTGCCTCGTCTGATACGAGTTACAGGTATCATGAGTTAATTGACGGAATCCTCTTATGGATTTTGATTTCGTGATATGTGGTTAATTGACTCTCATATTTTGTTCATATGAGGAGTAGTGTTGCTGGATTGTGCATGTTGGACTGTGTTTCTTTTATCCACTGCGTGAGTTCTTTTGTAATGGTTTTCGGTATTTTACCGAATGAGTTTTATTTCGAAAACCGATTCCCTTAACCGAGTTTTTGGCATTATGGCCTTGATCATTTTGGCGAAATTCTTATGACGGTATTTAGTATTTTGGTAAATGGCTTTCGTGAGTTTTTGAAATATTACCGTCATCGGCCTTTTTTTGGCGTTTTTGTAAATGGTTTTATCCTGGTGGATTCCGGCACGGGACCCACGGCGCTATAATGTTCCGTGTAATTACCTGAATTTTTTTGGGCATTCTTGCCCATTGAATTATCTTTGAAAACCTTGAGTATCTTAGAAAATAAATTTCAAGACGTACTTTTAAAATGAATTATTTTCTCGTGGTACATCCAAGGTGCCACAATATGTTTCAAAATTCTTCTACCTCGAGGACCAAAATGTTTTGAGATATTTTCAATATCTTAGAAACACTTTTACTTAGACCCGAGGGTCGAACATTCTGAAAGTTTTTCACTAAAAAGAAAGTGTCCTCATTTTTGTTCAAACGCAAGATGATTTTCAAAGTCTCGATAATGGTGTTTGTACTACTTTGTGAAAAGTGATACTCAAGATCATCTAGTGTTTCCAGAATCTTTCTTTTTCAAATGTGGTTTTCGTTTTTAAAACCTATCATTCCTGTTTGCAGTCCAGGAATGTATGTATGATATTCACATTATCGTTAGAATGTTAGCTCCCGAGTATGATGGAATTGGTGGCGTGAATGTTGAGTCGTTTGCCACGCATTTGTTTTGATTAGCCCTCGGTGAGAGGTGAGATGTTGGTATTGAATATTGTCGCTTTGTGATGATTTGTGTGTTATCGCACTTGTGCGAGCTATTGGAACTGGAGTTTGTATGATTGTGTACATACATGGTTGTTTCGTGATGTTTTGTAATTTTGCACTGGTCATCGTTCGAGTCATTAATATCGCTGAACGATGCCGTCGTTGCTGTGATATTCATGTGTGTGTTGCCTTACGATGGTAATCGTTGTATGTGTTATGTGTTGTGATTTTTTGTTGTGCTGAGTGGTTACTTATTCAGTATGCCGAGGGGCCGAGGTCGTGGTCGTGGCGATCGGACGCGTGGTCGAGATCATGCTGCCGGTGATGATATCGGTATCGGTGTCGCTACTATTTTACAGCAGGTAGCCACACAGATGACTCAGTTGACTCAGGCAGTTCAGCGTGTTACAGATGTGACCCAGCACACTGGTGCAAATCAGTGGCTTCGAGAAGCGGTTCGTATGAATCCCCCTCATTTCACTGGTGCTGCAGATGCTTTAGACTGGGATGGTTGGCTTTTCCAGTTGGAAAAGATTTTCGAGATAGCTGATTGTCCAGAAGAACGTAAGGTCCCGATAGCGCAGTATCTTTTCGACAAAGATGCCGCTAGCTGGTGGGAGACTGTTAAGCCCCAAGATCGTGTTGTCACATGGGCAGAGTTCCAGAGATTCATGAGAGATGAGTTTTGTCCGGAGCCGATCAGAAATCAGAAGATTAATGAATTCTTTTCGGCGAAACCGCAGGATGTACCGTTGTCTCAAGCTATTATTGATTTTAGCAAACAACTCGGCTATGTGCAGAATCAAGTAAGGACACATGAGGACAAGATTTGTCATTTTAGTAGGCGGATGAAGGCGGATATTCGTCAGTACATGACAGGTCTCGCTTGTACTTCCTTGAGAGATTATTAGAATAGAGCGTTAGCCTATGAGCTATCCAGATTATCGACCGAGAGTATGTCTGACTCAAAGAAACAGAAAACCGTTGGGAACTTTTCAGGAAATCAGGGGAGTGGGCCCCTTGAGGTTGAGACTTCGTTTCGTCATCCCAAGATGGTTCCTAGATCGCGTGATCAGAGGAGTAGTACCCCTGTAGTGAGTAATGTGAGCAGCTCGAAGATATGTTATAATTGTAGTCGAGCAGGCCATACTGCGAAGAATTGTCGTTCACCGTTAGTCAGCTGTTTCGAGTGTGGCCAGGTGGGTCACCGATCCATACATTGAGAGACGGTAGCTGAGAGATTTGGGGATCGAGGTTGCGTCTCCGCTCCGAAAGGACACGGAGATGCCTAGTGTGGTTTTGAGGATCTCGGCGTAGTCTGAATTGTTTATGATTGCCCTTGTGGATCGTTTGTGTTACTTTCTATTTTCTCGACTGTGCGTGTTTCCTTGTAATAGGTACTTTGTGTTTTGTGAATGTTCGGATAATTGACTTGATAATATTATCTGTTTGATGACGCTTGTCACTTGTTGGTTTTATTATGTTTTTACCGGTAGCGTTGTGTTGGTCGTCGTGGAGAGCGTTTTCATGCCGTATATTCCTTTGCATTGCTTGTAACGTTTCGCCGATGGATCAAAGTTACGCATTTCTTGTGTATCTCGTTGAGTTTTCTTGGAGGGATGATGCTCCTCCCTACTGATTTTAAGTTTCGGGACAAAACTTCTTTTAAGGAGGGTAGAATGTAATATCCGCAATTTTTGATTTTCGGTAAATTTCTTTTTTTGGCCGGAGTCCGTTTTGATGACTCGCTTGTGACCGTTTCGTCATTCTGAGAGTATTTAGTTCTGCACTTTTTGTCATCCGAGTTCGTTTCGGTGTCGTTTTGTTGAGTTCCGTGTTCTTAAGCGACTTTCCCGCGCTTGAGTTCGATTCTTGCGAATCTCGTTCGAAACTATCGTTTCGGGTTTCTCGTAAGTTCATTTAACGTTGTTATACGTGTTGTGAGCTTCAGTTTAGTTATTCGTTGTCGTATCGTGATTTTTCGGACATCTGGGGCTGTTTTGTAATTTCCCAAAGTTGTGGGTATGTCGTCATACCCATTTCTGAGATGTTATGTTGCTGTCCCTCTGAGTTGTTAGTGCACGCTACGCTTTGTGGCTAGCGCGCGCTAGGTTGCCGAAGTTAGCGCACGCTAAGTGTTGCCGTTAGCGCGTAAGCAACGGTGGTGTAAACACCCGCAGGCTACCGGATCGGTTAGAACGTTGGTTAGCGCACGCTATTTGGTAACATAGCGTGCGCTAGGGTGCATTGGTAGCACATGCTGGGGAGAGGATAGCGCGCGCTATCCGGTACTTCAGGGCAGTCCAGGAGCTACTGGACTGGGTTTGGGAGTCTCGTTAGCGCACGCTAACATTTGTAGCTAGCGCGCGCTAACTGTACATTTTGGCAGAAGGTTTTGTTCTGATGCTTCGATAGCGCACGCTAATCAGGTAGTATTAGCGCACGCTAAGCTGTCCAGTATATAAACTGGACAGCAGTCATTACTCTTCATTTTTCTTCATTTATTCTTCTTCCTCCGCGGGTTGAGACGAGGTCGACTAGGGCTTGGGCTCCTGGCTGATTTCTACTCCATCCAAGGTATTTTGGAGTATCCTAGGTGATTATTACATCATCTAATTCACTGTTCTTCACCGAATCAAGGTATTTTTCTTGAATCCCTAGAGTTGACTTTTTGGGAGTTTTGTTCTTGATTTTGTTTTCTGTCCATTTTTGACGAACCAATTGTTGTTAAATGATGTTGTTAAACATATCCTATGGCTTGAACATCCATATTTTCGGTTGGGAATTTTGTTTCTATGTTTTATCGGGTCGATTCGTGTTCTTGGCCATTTTGGGGGAAACCCTTGAACTTTCGTCGTTTGTTCTTTGAATTCAGCGGCCTTGGGTCATGCTATAGAATTCATTTTCATTGTTGTTATTGTTGTTCGTAGTTTATTGTTGCGGGTTGTCGTTCGGTGGAGTCAGCGGGTTCGTAGTCGGTTCGTGCCAACCTATTTCAGTCGATTCTCCGTGTTGTTCTTATTCGAGGCAAGTACCTTGTCCATACATTTCTTGTTTCATGGATATGATGATTGGTGATCGTCTTGGTATGTTTGTTTGGTTGTTTGAAATGAGTTTTCAAAAGATTCGGTTTAGCCTCGTTAAAGGCTTGCTTTCAAAACGCGTGTGTTTTGTGAATGGTGTAGTTTGTAAATGACTATGTGATTTATATGGATATGTTTGGTGTTGATGTTGCACTTGGTATGGCATGAGGACGTATATTATTTCATTTCGGTGCATTGTGGTTTGACGTGGTGTTTTGCTAAGTGTTTGATGCCTCTGAGTGAATTGTTTGGATATCTTTGTTGCATTGTGCAATGTGTGTGATTGTGTGGATGTGGGCGGGGTCTACGGTGGCACGTGGCATGTGATCATGTGGCCAGGATGCAACAAGCGATTGATCCAACCGTGAGAGCCTAAGAAAAACTACGGTGACACATGGCATGTGATCATGTGGTCAGGATGCAACAAGTGATTGATCCAACCGTGAGCGCCAAAGATGTTGTGATTTGTTTAGCTAGCCAGCTCGGGAGGGTCCTTCGAGGCCTCGGGCAGGATCAATGGTATTACCCTGTTCCCAAGGCGATGCATGTGTGTGATTTGTTTCGCTAGCCAGCTCGGGAGGGTCCTTCGAGGCCTCGAGTGGGATTTGTGGCTTCGTCCCGGTCCTAGGCGATGCGCGTGCGTGATTATGTTTTGTTGATTTTTATGTCCGTCGAGGACACGTGATGTTGGGCTCTGGCCCTGTGAATTGTTGTTGGTTTTCTATTTGCGAGAACAAAACCTTTGGGCTGTTGCCCCTATTGATTTTGGTAAAAGAAGGATTCTGAAATCCTAAATTGTTCTCTATTAAAACTCTCGATGGCATTTTAAACTGTTTTATAAATTGTTTCCCTTGATTTGTGATCTTTCGGTTTTGGAATGATTTAGCCAAACTCATGCTTCGGGAAGTACTTTTCGTTACGTTTGGATCTTTGAGGATTCCTGGTTATTGTTATTCGTGGAATGTGAATTGTATGGCTCGTATTTGCACTTTGTTCTTGCACTAGCAAAATAGTGGAGTTTTGCTAACCCCCGAGTACACACCCCGGATCTGATGAAATAGGATGAATTGAGACAGTATTTTGTAAATACGTAATTATCTTGAATATATTAACCAGTACTTTATTTTCCGATCGCCTGGAAGGGACAAAAGAAAGATCTTGTTGTTTATTCAACAATTTCGGATCTCTAGTGGACCTCTCAGTAGGATTCGAACCCAGATGATCTGACCATCTATCAGAGAAAAAAGAACGAACCGATCTTGTAGGATTCCCAATAAATTCTTCGATTTCTTCCGGAAGCCGATGATTAATCATTGGCTTCTCACGTTCCGTGAATAGCCGGGACATTGAGGAATATCCAGAAAGGCATTTCGGGAATCGGTCTGATTCTATCTCTGTTCCTTTTGGAATATAGAGGAGCGAAACAATCAACCTATTGATATTGGAAGACCTAGCCGATTCTTCCAATCTATCATTTCTGGGTCCAATGGAATTCAGAGGTATAGGAAGAAGCCCCCTCCAATAGAGATTTTTTCTTTCGACCATATTTCGATTGTTAATACGATATATAAGAAGGACCGCTACTACAAAGAGTATTACACCCTTGATCGTGAAATATCGATTGCTTGTTGACCTCTGTGAATTGCGTGAAGAAAGTATGATACTAAAAATTCGAGGGTCAAAGAGTTTTAGAAAACGTTCTTGGTGGAAAAAAATGTGAATGAAAGACCCTACTAAATTGAATTTAGGCCATGAATCTGAGAAATAGTGAGAATTATTGATCTCTCTCAATATCTCTCTTAATTCGAAAATCCAGAATTTGAATGTATGTTCTGTCATATTCCTCCTCCATAAAAATGGATTTATTGTATTTATTATAAAGATTAGATTAAAATTGAAATTTGGTTATTCACCATGTACGAGGATCCTGTTAAGCATCCATGGCTGAATGGTTAAAGCACCCAACTCATAATTGGCGACTTCGTAGGTTCAATTCCTACTGGATGCACGTCAACGGGACCCTCCAATAAATAAGTCTATTAGAATCGGCTCTGTATCAATTGGAATCTTATCATCCATCCATAACGAATCAGTGTGATATATTCATATCATATACGTAATATTTGAACAGTAAAGTAAAAAGGGGTTGATGAGATGGACTCGTAATGTACAACCGTTTCAAGTGGGACTCTTACTGCTCTAGTCTACCTTAAAGCTAGCCCGGGCATTCGTTCGAATCCGTCACTGGACTTATTCCGTGGGCGGGGTCGTAGTTTCTTCCTATAGGCTAGCCCCCTTTGATCAGAACTAGTCAATATTGATGAATAGGATGCGAGTCAAATAGGAGATGGAAAACCCTTACTTAGAGCTCTTGCAAGGCTGCAGCACCAAAGACTAGAATTGCCAATTCGATCTTTCACAATCCCATTCCGGGTACGAGACCGAAGGCTAAGGGACTTATTCCGCCATCTCTCTTCACACACCTCTATAATAGCTTGACTAAAAGAAGGACAAAAATCGTCTTCCATTGCCCCTTGACTTGGATTACCGCTCCTGCAGGCGATCTCACCCTTTTTGCACCGAGCTTGCGGATTGATGAAAGAATCTTCCATGGAATAGGTCTTTCTTGAGAGAACTCCACTGCAGGATTCAGCCAATTTGCATTCAAGCGGTGAGGAGCGTTTATTCAAAGAAAAGGGGAAGTGGGAAGAGTTGGCCTTGTGTTCGGCCGGTCTAATGCCAGGTCCAAGCGCTTTCGATCTTTACCGGATGTTCGATCGCTAATGGGATAAGACCAAGCAGGGATGAGCAGCCGATGACCCGGATTCCAATCGCTGTTACATATGTATTAATTCGTGAAAGCTCTTCATATCGCCCTCCCCAGACCCGAACTACCCCGTTGACAATGAGTTCTCCCTGAACCGGATGGAAGCGAATGAGCAGGTCTTGAAGAGCCTTCTCATTGCTCTTCACCAATTCTGGATTCTGGCCTTTCAACCATCTCTTTCTCTCTCCTGGCTGCTAGCACCAACTCGTCCAACCCTACCTCTTATCTCTTCCGATGCTAAGGCGCATATATCAACCCCGCCATCTCCTTGTCCCAAACCCGCGCCCGTAGGCTGACCTCAAGCAATCTTCTTCCCATCCATCCATCAAGGAGTACGAACGAGCGGAGCAATGACCTGGATCCAAGCTCTCGACCGCCTTTCGCACCAGTCCTTGAATCCGATCGCCTACTTTGAGCTAACCCCTTCCTTGCTTCGCTGTGGAAAGTGTATTTGGCCCCAGTCACTCTCCGCGGTATGGTATGCCTGCCCTGACTCTTTCTTTCGTTTGGGCATGGGCCACCACTTTGTTTTACGCGGATTCTTTCCATTTCCCTATGGCTCTTCAAGACCTCTTCAGTTAGTTGTTGAAATGTCTTATGTATGTAAGTGAAAGAGCGGGCGATCACTCATCGTTCTGTACCTCTTTCCGGCTGGCTGACTCACAAGTATCAACAGCAGTTACGGGATCACTAGTAGATTATGGCAGTTCATGTTCTGGGACGGGGGTCAAGTTACATAAATGAGAGAGGCTATCTGGCGATCCAAGGTGGAGGTAAAGCGTAAGGTAAGCTTTAGCTTCTGTTTCCGGTTTGATGTTTGTGGCGGGTTTACCGATTTCTTTTCTAACCGGACCGGGCAAACTGAAGAAGGAAAGACATCAATCATAGTGGGAAGCGCCGCAAGCTGCTTACTAAGAGTGCGCTATTTAAGGGGCACGCTCGACAGCAAGCATTTGTAGCAGCAGCCTAGCTCAAATCTCCCTGCACTTCCCGAAGGAAGCTAATCGAGTCTCTAATTGTGGGGGCTTCAGGTACGCGATCCAATGGCCGGAGAGGGTGGATGTCTGTTTTTGCATTC
The DNA here is from genome assembly GCA_033398695.1 of Orobanche coerulescens. Classification (NCBI taxonomy): domain Eukaryota; kingdom Viridiplantae; phylum Streptophyta; class Magnoliopsida; order Lamiales; family Orobanchaceae; genus Orobanche; species Orobanche coerulescens. The sequence goes on along the minus strand of CM065813.1, from coordinate 100,991,885 downwards.
AGGTTTGGAAGCATAACACAGGGTCGGCACGAAGGATGATGAAATATGAACGATACTAGTCACACGAAGATCCGTATAAGGTCATTGGTTTAGTTATAGTTTATTTTCCGTTGCAGTATTCTTTCCCGTTGTACGGGAGTGTTTGTATTCGACCCCTGCATGGGCATGTAATGAGTTTGAGTTGTATGTATTATTGAAAGACCAAATCGTTCTACTGAGTTATTTTAGCCTTAAAGGCATTGTTGAGATGTTCTATGTTGTTATCAGCCTGGTAGATCCTTGGGGAAAGGTTCTACGGCGTGTAATATCCCTGAGCGGATTGGGGGTGTTACATTATCTCGGTTATTTGCATATTTGGGTATCAAGGTTACGTTGCGATAAAGATGAGGATATGAGTATCTATAGTCCATGGTACGTTTGGATCGCCTAGCATTGAGGATAATCGCCGGCGATGATTTGACATCGAGATTTCTCGTGAAGGACTCGGGACAAGTATCTTAGTTTGATTCGGTTTAGTGTTGATGATGTTGATCATGCAGGTTGTCATTCATGTTGCTGAACATGAAGTCGTCCTAGTTGTTTCATCATAGTGTCGTTCATGTTTTTGATTCATATGTTGTTCATGTTGATGAACATATTGAGTTGCATATGTGTAAGCATAATTGTATTGTTTATCTTGTATCGGATCGTGTGATCTATGCTGAGGGCGCTGGATCGGATGTCCACTATGCGTTGGTCCGACGAAATCATCATGGGGATCTATGCTGAGGGCGCTGGATCGTTGGACAGGTTTTCCACCATGCGTTGGTCCGACGGGATCATCATGGGGATCAATGCTGAGGGCGCTAGATCGTTGGATTACCCAGTGTTGTGTTGATGGAATCATGTGGTTTCGCATCATTGATTTTATATGTGTTGTTATTGAGCATTTGTATATTATGGGTTTGCCATAAGTATACATTGTTGTTATTGATGTGAGCATATTGACGTTGTCATATGAGTATGCATTTGTAGGTCTTGTGTTAGGACCATGTCCGTATGTTGTGCTGATCTGATCTTGGATTAGACTGACGTGATTTCGTCGTGACATTTTATATCTTGAGGTATGTTCCGTATTTTCTTGGGTATTTGTCTTTGATGGAGAATCGATTATCGTGTTGAGATGTGATGATGTTACCCGACGGATTGGGTTGGACAGAGTTAGTAGATTTCGTAGCAGTGAGTTATGATAATGTTTTGAGAACCTTGGGTATTGTTGAGATACAATATAGATTCTTCGGTATGAGCGTATTGTATTGTTGAAAGGATACGAGATGTGAACTTTGGTAATTATTATCACGAGTTGGTAAAGTTATGGCGGTAAGATTACATTGGTCCTATTCTTACTTAGTATTTTCATTGGTATGTAATTATTGACATGATGTGATGGTTATCATTGTTGGATATTATGGCTGACCCTGTCGTGGGATTTCTTTTTAGGTTCTTTGATTATCAAGCTTGTAGCGGTCGTGAAGATATGAGCTTCTCGAATGATACTGGCTAGGGCATATATATTTGTATTGAGTTTCCTGATTCATTTGTTGTAATTCCGCTGCTAGAGTATTTTAATTGTTTATCTTTTTCCGCTGCGTGAGTATTTTTAAATGGCCTTTTGGTATCTGGTAACTTAGGTTACTTTGGAAATCCTTTTCTAAACTATTCTGTCGGTACGTGTAGGCGATAGCTTAACGTATGTTTTTAATTTGTTGAGTTTTGGCATTTCGGGCCTTGTGGTTTTCAAATGAGATTTTACGACAGTTTTGATAAATGAGTTTTATAAAATCTTCGAATGTTTTTAAAAGACAGTACCGTCGTTAGCCTCTTGGGCATTTGTAAATATTTGCGAAAATTTCCTTCAGCCTTGTGGGTTCCGTTCCGGGGCCCACGGCACTGTAATATTCTCGGATGACTCTAGGGGTGATACGAACGCGGTCGGGGATGTGGGGCGGCCATTGATGCAACCACGTCACATAATTTTGGGGCCGGTAGTATTGATGGTCATCAGAGCCATAGTGCTACTCAAGAGGGCGCAACCGGTGGTGGCACCGATCTTGGTGTTGCAGCTGTGATGCAACAAATGGTGAACCAAATGGCTGCGATAGCTCAGGCGGTTCAGAACACGACTCCGGCCCATGCTACTCGGGGCGGAGCAGATCGTTGGCTTCAGGATGTCATCAAGATGCATCTTCCTCAGTTTTCGGGGGCTTCAGACCCGATTGGTTGAGAGGGGTGGATCAAGGAGATATCCAAGGTCTTTGTTGCCACCAATTGTCCTGAGGATCGCAAGGTCCCTATTGCCCAGTACTTTCTCACTGGTACTGACTGGTGGGAGGCTGTTGAGCCTAAGGACCATGTTGCTTGATGGGTCGAGTTCAAAGACCTGATGGAGACCGAATATTGCCCGTGGCTAGTTAAACAGGCTCGAGTCCATGCTTTTTATGATGCTCAGCCTCGGGATATTCCTGTTTCTCAGGCTATTGCTGATTACAACCAGGAGTTGGGCTCTGTGAAGGCCTAAGTTAGAGAGGAGAGCGACAAAATTTTCCACTTTTCCAGACGGATGATACTGAAGATTCGTCACTACATGTCTGGGCTCGCCTGAACCATCTTAAAGGATTATCAGAGTAGAGCTCTTGCATACGATATGCCTTTGACGGCCAGTGAGGCAGCTCGTGAGAGCAAGAAATAAAAGTATGTCGGAAAATTTTCGGGCCATAAGGGTGGAGGTCAGCAGAAATCTCAGTTTGCTAATTTTCCTGCCGGTGGTGATCCAGCTTGTTCTACTAGGGGTTTCCGCAGGGCTGCCAGTACTCCATCCCGTGACGTGAAGTGTTTTAACTGTGGCCGGCCGGGCCACAACAGTCGAGCTTGTCCGAGTCCTTTTCTGACGTGTAATCGGTGCGTCCACCTGGGTCACAAGGCTACTTTCTGTGCTGAGAGAGAGAGAGAGAGAGAACTCTTGGAATCTAGACTTCCTTCCCAGTGCCTAAGGAACCGAGTGTGAACCAAGGGACATTTGCTTCTCAGTCTCCGTCGAGTGCCAGTCGAGAGAGAGGTCGGGGTCAGCCCGCTAGAGGGGGAGCTTCCAGTGTCGGCTCTGCCCATCCGCGTGTATATGAGATGAGGAGGGCTGATGATCCAGCCTCCACCGTGGCCACATGTACCGTTCATATTTAGTCTCATCCTATCAGTGGGCTTTTTGATTTGGGTGCTACGTATTCATTCATCTCTCTGGAGTGTATGCACCGTTTGAGTCTCGACTGTTTGACGCCTTGTGAGCCTTTCATCATTAAGCTTCCTAGCGGTGATAGGATCGTTGGTGATCAGGACTTTGGAGCCTGTTCTGTGTTTATTGTGAGAGGGCTTGGCTCTCTAATATTATTGTTGTGAGTATTGAGGGTGAGGATTTGATTCTCGAGGATGATTGGCTCGAGCGGCATGGTGCAATCATGAACTACCGCACGAGAATCATCACCATGTTAGCCGAGGACGGCACCGAGCACTCTTTCGCAGGGCGAAAGAGAAACCAGAAGTTCGTGATTAACGCCTTGAAGGCAAAGAGACTCCTACGGAAGGGGTGTACTGGTTATTGGTGCTACGCCTTGAAGGCGGGGGATAGTGGAGTCGAGTTCTCATCGATTCCAATTGTTAGTGAGTTCTATGATGTCTTTCTTGACGAGTTACCGGGGTTGCCACCGGACCGTGAGGTTGAGTTCGTTATCGAGTTAGAGCTGGGTGCGACTCCGATTTCGAAGGCGCCGTAACGCATGGCACCTTTAGAGATGACTGAGTTGAAGAAGCAGTTGAGTGAGCTTCTTGAGTCACAGTATATTCGATCGAGCGCTTCACCTTGGGGCGCACCGGTTCTGTTTGTACGAAAGAAGGATGGTTCACTGCGTTTATGTATCGACTACCGCAAGCTAAACAAGGTGACCATCAAGAACAAGTATCCCTTGCCGAGGATTGATGACTTATTTGATCAGATGCAGGGAGCTGTGGTATTCTCGAAGATCGACTTGAGATCGTGGTACTATCAGCTTTGGGTGAAGGAGTTTGATATTTCGAAAACAGCTTTTAGGATGAGATACGGACATTATGAGTTTGTGGTTATGCCCTTTGGGCTAACCAACGTGCCGACAGGGTTCATACAGTTGATGAACAAAGTTTTAATAGAGTATTTGGATAAGTGTGTCGTCGTCTTCATTGACGATATCCTTATCTATTCGAGGAATGAGTAGGAGCATACGCATCATCTGCGTGTGGTGTTAGACATTTTGAGGACCGAGCGACTCTATGCGACGTTCTCGAAATGTGAGTTCTGGCTGAAGGAAGTGATGTTTCTAGGTCACGTGATTTCAGCCGAGGGGGTCCGTATGGATCCACAGAAGATTGAGGCAGTGTTGGATTGGGCGCCGCCTAAGAATGTGAAGGAGGTTCGTAGATTCTTGGGTTTGTCTGGCTACTATCGTAGGTTCGTCGAGGGGTTTTCGAAACTGGATCGGCCACTTACACATTTGCATCAGAAATCTGAGAAGTTCGTCTGGAATGACGAAAGACAGTCGAGTTTTGAGGAGCTGAAGACACGTTTGACTTTAGCCCCAATTTTAGCGTTGTCGTGTGGCAACAAGGGTTTTGCTATTTATAGTGATGCTTCAGGTCAAGGTCTTGGGTGCGTATTGATGCAGCACGGCAAGACTATTGCGTATGCGTCGAGGCAGTTGAGGCCGTACGAGCTCAACTACCTTACTCACGATTTGGAGTTAGCGGTAGTTGTCTTTGCACTCAAGATTTGGCGTCACTATCTTTTTGGCTCTACATGTCAGATTTTTACGGATCATAAAAGTCTGAAGTACATATTTACTCAGAGGGAGTTGAATATGAGGCAGAAGAGGTGGTTGCAGTTGATTAAGGATTATGATCTCGAAATCCTTTATCATTCGGGCAAGGCGAACATCGTGGCCGACGCCTTGAGTTGGAAACCGGTTGCTTTGCGGACGCTTGAGATCCTTATGTCTCGATCTGAGCATCAGCAGGATTTGATCGAGTTGAGTGTGGAGATTTTATTTCCAGGAGCTGTCGGACAGCTTTGCGCTTTGGAGATTTCGTCGTCGCTGATCGATGAAATTAAACTAAAGCAGTTGGAGGATCCGATGATTGCTCAAACCCGAGAGAATGTTCTTAAGGGAAAGTCTCCTGGATTTGTGATTCATGAGGATGGTGTGTTGAGATTCCAGAGTCAGCTTTGTGTACCGAACGACTTGGAATTGAGGCAGAGTATTTTGCGTGAGGCCCGTGCTATGCCTTATTCAGTTCATCCTGGTTCGAGTAAGATGTACAAGGACCTAAGGATGAACATTTAGTGGAACGACATGAAGGAGGAGGTCTCACAGTTTGTAACGAGGTGTTTGACTTGCCAGTGGGTCAAAATTGAGCATCAGCGACCAGCCGGGTTATTGCAGTCGCTTCCCATTCCGGAATGGAAATGGGAAGATATTTTGATGGACTTCGTAACGAGCTTGCCGATATCGAAGTCTAGTATGAATATGGTTTGGGTGATTGTGGATCGTCTGACCAAGTCGGCACACTTTATGGGCATTAAGGATACTTGGGTTTCGGAGAAGTTGGCTCATGTGTTTATTGCGCAGATTGTGAGGCTTCACGATACTCCGAAGTCTATTGTTTCGGATCGTGATGGCCGTTTTGTATCACACTTTTGGCAGGTGGTACATAAGGCATTGGGCACTCGTTTTCATCTGAGCACTTCTTTTCATCCTCAGACGGATGGGCAGTCGGAGCGCACTATCCAGACATTTGAGGATATGTTGCGCGCTTGTGCTCTCAATTGGAGCAGTGATTGGGAGGAGCATTTGCCGTTGATCGAATTCATGTGCAACAATAGTTGGCACGCGTCGATTCAAACGGCACTGTACGAGGCGATTTATAGGCGGCGATGTCGATCGCCGATTGACTGGAACGAGGCGTCCGATTTGGTTGGGACCGAACAGGATATCGCTATGGAGACGAGGCGGAAGGTGGAATTGATTCGGGAGAGTATGTTGACTACTCAGAGTCTACACAAGTCATATGCTGACGTCCGTCGTCGGCCTTTGGAATTCCAGGTGGGAGACCACGTTTTGCTAAAGGTATCGCCGACGAGGGGAGTTTTTCCGCTTTGGGAAGAAGAGAAAGTCGAGTCCGAGATTTATTGGGCCCTTTGAGATTCTCGAGAGAGTCGGTGAGTTGGCATACCGTTTGGCGTTGCCTCCGGCCTTGAGTCACGTTCATAGCATTTTCCATATTTCCCAGCTGAGGAAATATGTTCTGGATCCTAGTCACGTCATCGACTATGGTGATATTGATGTCGCAGAGGATATTACCTTCGAGGAGCGCCCCTTGAAGATTTTGGAGCACCGTGAGAAACGACTGAGGCATATGACCGTTCCTTTGGTCAAGGTGAAGTGGTCGAGGCATGGTGTCGAGGAGGCAACTTGGGAAACCGAGGATAGCATGCGTGCTAGGTACCCCGAGTTGTTTGTTTCTTAAGTTTCGGGACGAAACTTATTTTTGGAGGGGTGGAATGTAATATCCGCATTTTTTTCTTTTCCCGGTATTTTCATTTTTGGTGTATTTTTCATTTTTAGAAACTCGCTTGTAACCATATTATTATTTTGAGAATATTTAATACTGGAATTTTTGTCATCCGAGCTTGTTTCGGACCTGTTATACTCAATTTCGTGTTTATTGCCTTTCGGTCGCTATTCCGTTTCGAGCTTTCGTATGTTGCTTCGATTATGTATCATTTGTTTCAGATGTTTTGGGCCATTTTGTAATTTCCCAAAGTTTTGGGGTGATTATCAATGTTGTAGTTTTCTGTACCCTCGGGTAGTTGGAATCGTGTTTTCTTTTAGCCCTTTGGTTCTGACTCAATCTTGTTGTTTGTGTGTCTCCTTCAGTTTGTTGTTTGTTGTCGGATGCGCGTTGTTTTCATCCGAGATGGAATCCGCTGTTTTCCATCCCTAAGTGCTGTCTGCGCTGCTGTCTACACTTGATAGCACATGCTACTGTTGTTGTGTAGTGCACGCTATCGTTGTTTTGTAGCGCATGCTACGACCGTTTAGTAGCGCATGCTAACGACTCGAACACAGCAGTGACAGTGGGTTGTTTCTGCTCTCTGGAAAAGCACCTTAGCGCACGCTACATTTGTATATTAGCGCATGCTATGGTTTGGACTTAGCGCACGCTGTGTGACCGGTAGCGCGCGCTAACTCGGCAGTCCAGACTGGGCGAATGTTTCTGGACTCGGTCTGGTGTCCAGCTAGCGCACGCTATGGCCCAATAGCTCGCGCTATCGAGGGGCCTTTAGCATATGTTATCCTCTTGTAGTGCACGTTCTGGACTGGTTTTTGGTTGGGTAGCGCACGCTAACTATGGGTCGTTAGCGCACGCTAAGCTCTCTGCTTATATAAACCAGAGAGTTGACCCGGATCCGCCTCATTTTCTCTTTTCCTCTCCTTCTCCGCGGCTGAGTGACTCCAGCGGCAATTTGGGGAAATTTCTTCTTCCAATCACTTCAGAGATCATTTTCCTTGAGTTCTTGGTATAGATTAACCACATTAACACTTGTTCTTCATCCTTAATCCAAGGTAATCTCCTAGAACCCTATTTTGGGAAATTTGGGAGCATTTTGAGTCTCCGTCCGATTTGTTGCATATTATTGATTAATCCATGATGTATATGATTAATTTTGATGGTATTCATGTTTTACCTACGAGTTCATGGTAAGTTTCGTGGTATTTGTGGAATCGAGAGTGTTCGGGTGCAATCTGTCCTCGTCATTATTTTGTACGAACTTACATGAATCCTAGGTGGGGTTTCGGGTGTTTTTCATTATTGTTAACCTTGTCGAATTGGTTGTAATGGTGTTTGCCGAATCGTCTAGGTTCGGTGTCCAATTTCTCGCAACCACGATTGTTTCATTCCGTCCTTTCGTCGTGCTAATCGAGGCAAGTACCCTTAATGAACTTACATGCTTAACATGGTAGTATTGCATGAGTAACGTGTGTGTGTATGCTCACTACGGTTAGATCCGACGGATCTCGGTAGGGGTCCACAGAGGTGTGGATCCGCGAGCTTGGCTTTTAACCACTACGGGTTAGATCCGACAGGGTCTCAGTAGGGGTCCACAGAGGCGTGGATCCGCAGTTAATTGTGGTGCATTTTATTTGGGTTAATGCATTTCCGGAAATGTGTGTTTCAAACTGATGTTTTATCATTTGCATGCTTTGACTATATGTATAAGGTGTAAGTTGTTCATTTGGTTACTTGTACAAGCGTAACTGCTAACCCCTTTGCGGACCCGTTTTGGGGAAATTCTTGTTATAAATTTCAGGTCATGTTCAGCCGCATGATCTGGCACTGGGGCAGTACGAGGATGCTGGCCAGGGTTGATGACATGTGCTATTGAGTCTCTTTAATTCCGTTGTCCTTTTTGATGCGGTTGTTTTTCTTTAAACTTTTGAACTTGTAGAAAGTACTCACGAGTACTTAGGCATTTCTACTGGGATTATGGTTTGTATTATTATATATTATTTATGATTGATGGATGTTCTGCTTTATTAGTTATCTGGGCGTTTCATTTATTTTTCGTTCTGGTGATGTGTGTTTTCTCGCTAACTAAGATAGTTATATGAGTGATATTTCTTAATTAGCCTGGTGGTTCCCATGTAGGGGTCCACGGCGCTGTAATATTTCCTAAATATCTTGGAGTGTTACACTATAATATGAATGAGATGGAGAAGTCAATTGCTGAGCTGCATGGAATGCTTAAAACGGCTAAGCAGAATATTAAGAAGAAACCAAGCCACGTGCTGATGGTCAGCAAAGGCAAGTCCTTTAAGAACAAAGGCAAGGGCAAGGGTAAGGCAAAAGTTGCCAAATCTAAAGACCCTACTAGGCCGGTTTTCAAGGCTAGAGCTCCCAAAGCTTAAAATTGCCATCATTGCAATAAACCAGGACACTGGAAAAGAAATTGCAAGATTTACTTGGAAGAGCTAAAGCGTACCAAGGGTAGTGAGACTGCCACAGGTATATTTGTTATAGAAGTTAACTTATCTACTTCTAACTCCTGGGTATTAGATACTGGATGTGGATATCACATTTGTACAAATGTGCAGGGGTTGAGAAAAAGTAGAGAACTGAAGAAAGGGGAAGTGGATCTAAGAGTCAGCAATGGAGCAAGAGTTGCTGCACTAGCCGTCAGAACTTATGATCTAGTTTTACCCAATGGGCTTTTGTTAGTTTTGAACAATTTCTATTATGTTCCTGCGATGAATAGAAATATTATTTCAGTTTCTACATTAAATTGTGAAGGTTACAGTTTTCTTATTAAGAATAAGATTATTCGTATTTTCTTTGATGACTTGATTTATGGTACTGCAAAGTTATATACTGGCCTTTATAATATTAATCTAAATGAGTCCGACACTTTGGAAGTCTATAAGATTGCATCCAAGAAACCTAAGCTCAATGATTCTAATCCGACTTACTTATGGCATTGTCGACTTGGTCACATAAACAAGAAACGCATTTCTAAGCTCCATAATGATGGGCTTTTAGACTCTTTTGGCTATGAATCATATGGTACATGAGAATCTTGTTTATTAGGCAATATGACGAAGAATCCTTTCACCGGTCATGGAGAATGTAACACCCCCAATCCACTCAGGGATACTACAGCGGAAATAACGTACAACTGAACCAATACAACAATAAACGGGTCCTCATGTGATTAGTATCGATCATCTTTCATAATCCTTCATGCCGGCCCTGTGAGCAAAATAGATTCACAAATCATCTACACACCAACTCGTGAATCCAGGGCTATACCACTGGATTCCCTCGAGGCCTCGCCGGACCCTTCTGAGGTGAGCAAAACACATCACAATCATATACATAACACCGTGAACACATGCCACGTCATCTCACGGTTGGACCAATCACTTGTTGTCTCCTGACCATATGATCGCATGTCATATGTCACCGCAGGTCTTATCATCTAACGGTTGGATCAATCACTTGTTGCATCCTGAGCACATGATCACAAGCCATGTGTCACCGTAGATTGTCTTAGGCTCTCACGGTTGGATCAATCACTTGTTTCATCCTGATCACATGATGACATGCCATGTGTCACCGTAGACCTTCGACCATATCCACACATTCACACAAATAACATATCACACCAAAGATATCCAAACAATTCACCCAAAGGCAACAAACACAAAGCACGACACCATTGTCAAATCATAACGTACGAAAATGAGATAATATATGCATATATATTATCAAAGCATAACAACACCACCAAGCATATTCATAGGGTTCGCTTAACCATTTAAGAGACGCAACATTCACAAAACACACGCGTTTTAAAAGTGAGCCTTTAACGAGGCTAAACCGAATATTTTGAAAGTTCATTTCTAACAACCAAACAAACACATTTAGACGATCACCGATCACCATATCCACGAAACAAGAAATGTATGAACAAGGTACTTGCCTCGATACCACGAGCAATGGAACAATGAACGGATACGGTCGGGTAGCCCTAGAACTTCCAAGATCGACTAAAACCCCGAAAATTCCACAAAAACTACGAAAACAATATCACTACGAATCAATAATCCTAAACGGCATCCGAATCAACCCAAAAAAATAACAAGAATCCGAGGGTTCTTCAAGGAAATCGGAAATCAAGTTCCGGGTGGTAAAAATCGATAAACGAGTTACAAAATCCGAAGATCATGGCCAAGACAACAAGAATACCATAACCAATTCATAAACCACGAATTAAATCAAAGAATCACGAAGAAACCCCCAAAAATCATACAATTAGGGTTCTAAGTAAGGAAATACCTTGATTCGACGAAGAACAGGATTGGATGATGATATAATCAACAACAATCTTCCAAAGCGCCTTGGAATTGATTAGAACCGGCCAAGAAATCGAGTTCCGGAGTCTCCCATCGCCAGCCGCCACAAAAATGAGGAAAGAGGGTGAAAAATAAGGTCTGGACGAAGTCGAGGCCTATATATGGACGACAGAGTTACGGCCGTAACCTACAGTGCCTTACGACCGTAACTCGGTCAACTGCCGCTAGCGCACGCAATGGCCGAAGCCTTGCGTACGCAACTATCGAACCTTACGGCCGTAATCGGCATAGCCTTACGGCTGTAACCGAACTCCCAGGGGCCACTGACTGAAATCTGTCGAGTCACTATGGCCGTAACAGGCCAGCGCTTAGCGGCCGTCACAAGCCTCGGCCGTAACCTGATAGACCTTACGGCCGTAACCGAGTCCTCCCAGGCCAAGGGGTGGGGACGCCTTACGACCGTAATCGGGCTAGCCCGCCCTCCGACTGCCCAGCTCGATACTCGATGACGTCTCGATCACGCGAACGCACTGGCTATGATCCAAAACAATAACGAACAGGCTACGAAACTCAACGTACCACAGTACAAGCATGCAATTCCAAAGACGTGGACGACAAAAGTTCGTTCTACCAAAGAAAATTCAATGAAACCGGAATGAAGATCTCGGGTAATACATTACCATAGCGCGCGCTAACCAATAAGAGTAGCGTGCGCTAACGACTCACAAGCACAACAATAGTATTCTCAGAAATGGGTATGACAACGGATACCCACAACTTTGGGAAATTACAAAATGGTTCCAAAAGTCCGAAAAATCACGATACGACAACGGCTAATCAAACCGAATCTTACAACACATATGACAACGTTAAATGAACTTATGAGAAACCCGAAACGACAGTTTCGAACGAGATTCGCAAGAATCGAACTCAAGTGCGGAAAAGTCGCCTAAGAACATGGTACTCAACAAAACAACACCGAAACAAACTCGATGTCCAAAAAGTGCAGAATTAAATACTCTCATAATGACAAAACGGTCACGAGCGACTCGTCAAAACTGACTGCCGTCGAAAAAAGAAATTTACCGCAAATTGAAATCGCGGATATTACATACTACCCTCCTTAAAAGAAGTTTCTTCCCGAAACTTAAAATAAGTAGGGGCCAACATCCCACCAGGAAGCACTCAACGGGATACACAAGAACCGACAACTTGCGCCCAACGGCGAAACGTTACAAGCCACGCAAAGAAACATGCGGCGTGAAAACACGCTCCACGACAACCATCACAACGCCACAGGCAAAGACATAACAAAACCAACCAGTGACAAGCGTCATCCAACAGATAATACAATCAAGTCAATTATCCGAACAATCACAAAACACGAGGTATCAATATAAGAAAACATGCACAATCAAGAAAACAGAAAATAAACACAAAATGATCCACAAGAACAATCATAAATAGTTCGGACTATGCCGAAATCCTCAAAAACCACACTAGGCAACTCCGCGTCCTTTCGGATCAGAGACGCAACCTCGACCCCAAATCTCTCAGCTACCGTCTCGCAATGCACGGATCGATGTCCCACCTGGCCACACTCGAAGCAGCTGACCAACAGTGAACGACAATTCTCCACGGTACGAGATTAGGCAACAACAGTCAGACAACCACGATCGAACAACAATGATCGAACAACAACGATCGAACAACAATGATCGAACAACAATGATCGAATGACAACGGTCGAACAATGACTCCGAAGTTCACACTTCAACTCAAGACATTAAAAGAGCTGGTAGAAACTAAAAGATGTTACTTTCGAACAAGGTTCACAAGAATCAAACCAAACTCGGAAAAGTCACAACGATAAACAGATTGATACTAAACAAGGTCACAACCCGTTCGAATGGCAAACAACCGAGATACCAAACAAGTTCAAAAAGTATCAACGAACATGAGCAAGTCGATAGAATTGAGAGAGAGAAAATCCAGAAGTCAAAAATAATACGGGCATTACATTCAACCTCTTATAAAAGAAATGTCGTCCCCGCAACTCACAACAACGGGAGCAAGGTAACAACACAAAAAGCAACCGACAGAAACCTCTCCCATGGGCCCCTCAGAGCCAATCCTGATATCTGTGCTGAAGCGCGGACTCCGGAAGTCTGTGTAACCAATTCGCAAAACTGGATTCTGTGTCCCTCGAGTCCACACTTGTAATCTGCTACTCGCGTGGAAGGACAATTTGCACGTACATGCCCCAGCACATTACAGTCGAAGCGCCTTGGCATACTGAAAAACTGCTAGGTACAATGGAATATAACATCGCAAAACAACATACTGGATATGTCAATTCAACACAACATATCCATGTAAGGAGACCCACGTACACTAAATCCCAGCAACAACAGCATACATTCGGCGATTTCAAGGGCCCGAACGATAACCAGCACACAATCACAAAACATCATGAAACAATCACAGATGTACACAATCATACAAACTCAAATTCTAACAACTCTCACAGGTGCGATAGCACGCAAATCACCACGAAACGTCAATATTAAAGATTAACATCACATCTCTCACAGAGGGCTAACATAACAAATGCGTGGCGAACGTCTCAACGCTCACGCCACCAATTCAATCACAATTCGGGGGTTAACCCCCTAACGAAAGTGCGAACATCATACATATATTCTCGGGCCGCACACAGGAACGATAGGTTTTAAAAACAAAAACCACCTTTTAAAAAAAATTGGAAACACCAGTTGATCTTGATTATCACATTTCGAAAAAGTAATACAAATATCGTTATCGAGACCTTGAAAAAAAACATCTTGCGTTGGATCAAAATGAGGACACTTTTCTTTAGTGAAAAACTTTCAGAAATATTCGACCCTTAGATCTAAGCAAATGCGCTACCAAAATTACTGAAATATCTAAAAATATTTTGGTCCTCAAAGTAGAAGAATTTTGAAACAGATAGTTGCGCTAGTAGGCGCCTCGAAAATACAATCCATTTAAAAGTACGTCTCGAAATTATTTCTAAGAAACTCAAGGTTTTCAAAAAAAAAATCCATTAGGCTAGAATGCCCAAAAACTCACACGTATCAACATTCGGTTACACACATCATAATACACGCATCAACTCGTTCAAAACCAAGACAACACATGTCTTTTACCGGAAAACAAACAGTCAAATATCACAGTCAAAAGGACATAAATAACAACAACACTCCTTATATAAACGAAACATGAGAGTCACATAAACGCATAACGGAACCAAGAATCTGCATAGAGACTCCGTCACTTAACACATAATCATACCAGTAACTCGTGTCATACGAGGCACAACACAAAGAAGGGAGACTTACATCCACATGTCGCACAAAGATGATGGTCGCCCCACGATACTAATCACGACCAACCAACTCAGACGACGCGTCGCGACACGAATCAGCCAGATAAAATCCGACGAGAAAAAACTCAACAGACACGACTTGACCCGACAGTCTAGGTTTCCACAACCTAATCTCCGATACCATTTATGTAACACCCCCAATCCACTCAAGGATATTACACGTCATAGAACCCTTCCTCAAGGATCTACCAGGCTGGTAACAACATCGAACATCTCAACAATGCCTTTAAGGGTAAAATGACTCAGTAGACCGATTTGGTCTTTCAATAAAAACATACAACTCAATCTCAATACATGCCCACGCAGGGGTCAAATACAAAATACTCCCGTACAACGGGGAAAATATTGCAGCGGAAATAACGTACAACTGAACCAATGCAACAATAAACTGGTCCTCATGTGATTAGTATCGATCATCTTTCATCATCCTTCATGCCGACCCTATGCTATGTTCCCCAAAACCTGAATACAATACAGACATCCACCCCCCGATTACTCGGGGGTTAGAAAAATTCCACTATTTTGCTAGTGCAAGTACAAAGTGCAAAATACGGGTCATACAACTCAAGTTCCAAGAATGACAATAATCAAGAATCTTCAAAGATTCAAACACAAAGAAAAATACTTCCCGAAGTAAGAGTTTGGGTAAAACATTCCAAAACCAAAAGTTCACAATTCAAGAGAAACAATTTACAAAATGGTTTAATAAGCCATCTGGAGTTTTAATAGAAAACAATTTAGGATTATTGAATCCTTCTCTTTCCAAAATCAACAGGGGTCACAGCCCAAATGTTTTGTTTTCACAAATAAAATCAACAACAATTCACGGGGTTAAAACCCACGTCACGTATCCTCGACGGCATAAAATCAACACAACATAATCACCTAAGATACGCAAATCTTGGTCACACAAATACAACACCAACTCATGAATCCAAGGCTATACCATTGGATTCCCTCGAGGCCTCGTCGGACCTTCCCGAGGTGAGCAAAATACATTCACAAATCATATAGACACAAACTCGTGAATCCATGGCTATACCATTGGATTCCCTCGAGGCCTCGCCGGACCCTCCCGAGGTGAGCAAAACACATCACAATCATATACATAACACCGTGAACACATGCCACATCATCTCACAGTTGGATCAATCACTTGTTGTCTCCTGACCATATGATCGCATGCCCTATGTCACCGCAGGTCTTATCATCTCACGGTTGGATCAATCACTTGTTGCATCCTGACCACATGATCAAAAGCCATGTGTCACCATAGATTGTCTTAGGCTCTAACGGTTGGATCAATCACTTGTTGCATCCTGACCACATGATCATATGACATGTGTCACCGTAGACCTTCGACCATATCCACACATTCACACAAATAACATATCACACCAAGGATATCCAAACAATTCACCCAAAGGCAACAAACACAAAGCACGACACCATTGTCAAATCACAACGTACCAAAATGAGATAATATATGCATATATATTATCAAAGCACAATAACAACACCAAACATATTCATAGGGTTCACTTAACCATTCACGTGTCGCAACATTCACAAAACACACGCGTTTTAAAGTGAGCCTTTAACGAGGCTAAACCGAATCTTTTGAAAGTTCATTTGAAACAACCAAACAAACACATTTAGACGATCACCGATCACCATATCCACGAAACAAGAAATGTATGAACAAGGTACTTTCCTCGATACCACGAGCAATGGAACAATGAACGGATATTGTCGGGTAGCCCTCGAACTTCCAAGATCGACTAAAACCCTGACAATTCCACAAAAACTACGAAAACAGTATCACTACGAATCAATAATGTTAAACGGCATCCGAATTAACCCAAAAAAATAACAAGAATCCGAGGGTTCTTCAAGGAAATTGGAAATCAATTTACGGGTGATAAAAATCGATAAACGAGTTACAAAACCCAAAAATCATGGCCAAGACAACAAGAATACCATAACCAATTCATAAACCATGGATTAAATCGAAGAATCATGAAGAAACCCCCAAAAATCATACAATTAGGGTTCTAAGTAAGGAAAAATCTTGATTCGATGAAGAACACGGATTGGATGATGATATAATCAACAAGAATCTTCCAAAATGCCTTGGAATTGATTAGAACCGGCCAAGAACTCGAGTTCCGAAATCTTCCGTCGCCAGCCGCCACAAAAACGAGGAAAGAGGGTGAAAAATAAGGTCTGGCCAAAGCCCAGGCCTATATATGGCTGACAGAGTTACGGCCGTAACCGGCAGTGCCTTACGGCCGTAACTCGGTCAACTTCCGCTAGCGCACGCAATGGCTGAAGCCTTGCGTACGTAACGATCGAACCTTACGGCCATAATCGGCATAGCCTTACGGCCGTAACCGAACTCCCAGGGGCCACTGACTGAAATATATCGAGTCACTACGGCCGTAACCGGTTACCGCTTAGCGGCCGTAACAAGCCTTACGGCCGTAACCGAGTCCTCCCAGGCCAAGGGGTGCGGACGCCTTACGGCCGTAAGCGGTCAGGCCTTACGGCCATAATCGGCCTAGCCAACCCTCCGACTGCCCGACTCGATACTCTATGAAGTCTCGATCACGCAAACGCACCGGCTATGATCCAAAACAATAATGAACAGGCTACGAAACTCAACGTACCACAGTACAAGCATGCGATTCCAAAGACAAGGACGACAACAGTCCGTTCTACCGAAGAAAATTCAACGAAACCGGAATGAAGATCTTGGGTAATACATTACCATAGCGCACGCTAACCAATAAGTGTAGCGTGCGCTAACGACTCAGAAGGACAGCAAAAGTATTCTCGGAAATGGGTACGACGACGGATACCCACAACTTTGGGAAATTACAAAACGGTCCCAAAAGTCCAAAAAATCACGATACGACAACGGTTAATCAAACCGAACCTCACAACACGAATGACAACGTTAAATGAACTTATGAAAAACCCGAAACGACAATTTCGAACGAGATTCGCAAGAATCAAACTCAAGCGTGGAAAAGTCACCTAAGAACATGGAACTCAACAAAACGACACCGAAACGAACTCGAACGTCCAAAAAATGCAGAATTAAATACTCCCAGAATGACGAAACGGGCACGAGGGAGTCGTCAAAATGGACTCCCGCCGAAAAATAAATTTACCGCAAATTGAAATCGCGGATATTACAGAGAAAGTGTAACGCCCCAATACTTATTTAAATGCAATTTATTTTGCTAACGATCATGGATTTTGATTTTTTAATATTTACAGGTTGTCCGATACTTGGACGGATACATTCCTAGCATAAAATGAAGGACTTAAAAGGAAAAGATTTCAAAATAAATTATAAGGATCATTTTTAGAATTTATGAAAGTGATTTCGAAAAGTTCCGACAATTTTGATACGATAAAATTTTATTACAAAACACTTATATTGCAAATATAATATTAAATTATTTTATTACTATTATCGAAAATCTGTTCCGAGCATATCGAATATTTAACTCCTATGAGTCCGGAACAGGTCGGAAAATCGAATTTGGACATCAGGAAGGGGTCGAACCGGCCGAGCCAAGTTGACGGACATCTGCCGCTCACCTCCGGACATCTGCCGGTCACCGCCGGACACGCCTACCGACAGCTGCCGGTAACGGCCGACAGAAGTTTCTCGACCACTATCCGGATAAGGTCAAAATTGTCCCGGGATAAGGTCTGGCCACGACCGACGAAGCTTCTCGGCCACTATCCGGATAAGAATGTCCAAATTGTCCGGATAAGGTCGGTCCACGACCGACAAGCTTCTCGCCACTGTCGGATAAGGTCGGTCACGACCGACAGAAGGTTCTCGGCCAGCTGTCTGGATAAGGCTTCCAGCTGTCTGGGTAAGGTTGATTTTTAACCGAATTTGAGCCCATATTTATACATGTTACCGGACGTTTTTTTGTACATATCACATATCAATTTGAAGCTATGGACCTCTACTATAAAACGCCCTAACATATTTCCATTCCAAAAATTATAAAGGCTTCAAAAAGCCCGTTGAAACAGGAAGCTCAAATCTGACAGTTTTTCAAAGGTGTTCGATAAAAGTCCTCAAAGAGATTTTAGACTTTACATCAAGAATTTATGACCGGAAATATGAAAAAGTATTTTCAAGTGCTAGGAGAAGCGTATCCGGGATCCAAGAAGGACAACCGACCGAAATTCAAAGGAAGATATTTCAAGATTTCAGGAAACGAGGTGAGGTTATACTGTTTTAATATGTTACGGTCCCGCGAGGGTTCGAAAGAATGAAAGAAATCCGAGACGAGTCTCACACAGATAAGAATGTTTTATGTGCATTACACAACATGATTTTGACGATTTATAAGGGTTTAATCTCACTGAGTATCCTCGCGTACTCACACCTCGTCATTTATGTTTTTCAAGATAAGGAATCGACGAACGGGACAAGCAGAAGATGAATACATACTCCCAACATGATGAAGTTCTAAAGAATAAAAGATGTTGTCGTCGTAATTGTTATTATTTTTACGAAGCACTTGATGTTCTTCAACAAACGTAATTTCAACGGACTATTTCCGAATAATTGATTTCCCATTTTTTTGTAAAACTGTACTGATGTTTGAATAAATGAGTTTTATTGAGGATTTACTGAATAAAATGCTTCCACAAATACTCCGAATTTATATAAAATTTTTTAAGGAAAAATGAGCTGTGTAACGTTCTTTTTAATTAGGAAAGCCAGGGCATTACAGAATGGTATCGGATCAAGGCCTCTCTCAGTACGGTGAGATTTGGGGATGAACCAAGCGGAAGCTGGTGAACATGTGACACCCGAGGCCGACGAGGGCGGGGAGTGATCGCCGGTGCAATAAGAAAAAGGCACGGACAATGAGCGGCTCCGAGAAAGGGGAGTGATCGCCGGTGCAATAAGAAAAAGGGCACGGACAACGAGCGGCTCCTGACAAGGCTTCTAGGCGGAGGGGGACATGACTGAACCGAATTCTCACCGGAACGATAGGTATTCCAAGACTGTATAGGTATGGGACTATACAGTTAAGGAGGTTTAAAAAAAATATTTACTTATACAAAACAAGATATTTCAAAACTTTCTCATTTTTAAAAGTATAACGAATAATTACGGCATGATTATATTTTCGGGAGAATATGTGGTTCATCGCCGCCCAACTTGTCGACTACGAGGTAATGTTTTCAAGTATTCACTCATTTATGAAAACTTAAAAATTATGGTATGAGTATAGAATGATTGTGTCGGCAAAAGATTTGAAAGGATATGTGAAAGTATAAATGTTGTCCGAAAGGGACAAAATATGATTTCAAAGAAAGGTTTCAAAGTGATTTTTACTGACACAATATTTTTAAAGTTATTGATGAAAATACTCATACAAAGTTTGATACAGATTTTCAAAGTTCTTTACGAAGCTAAATTTCGAGGACGAAATTTTTTAAAGGGGGGAGGATTGTAACGCCCCAATACTTATTTAAATGCTATTTATTTTGCTAACGATCATGGATTTTGATTTTTTAATATTTACAGGTTGTCCGATATTTGGACCGATACATTCCTAGCATAAAATGAAGGACTTAAAAGGAAAAGATTTCAAAATAAATTATAAGGATCATTTTTAGAATTTATGAAAGTGATTTCGAAAAGTTCCGACGATTTTGATACGATAAAATTTTATTACAAAACACTTATATTACAAAAATAATATTAAATTATTTTATTACTATTATCGAAAATCCGTTCCGAGCATATTGAAGATTAAACTCCGATGAGTCCGGAACAGGTCGGAAAATCGAATTTGGACATCAGGAAGGGGTCGAACCGGCCGAGCCAAGTTGACGGACATCTGCCATCTGCCGGTCACCGCCGGACACGCCTACCGACAGTTGCCGGTAACGGCCGACAGAAGTTTCTCGGCCACTATCCGGATAAGGCTGTCCAGCTGTCCGGATAAGGTCGGTCCCGACCGACAGAAGCTTCTCGGCCACTATCCGGATAAGGATGTCCAGCTGTCCGGATAAGGTCGGTCACGACCGACAGAAGCTTCTCGGCCAGCTGTCTGGATAAGGTCGGTCACGACGGACAGAAGGTTCTCGGCCAGCTGTCTGGATAAGGCTTCCAGCTGTCCGGGTAAGGTTTATTTTTAACCGAATTTGAGCCCCTATTTATACATGTTACCGGACGTGTTTTTGTACATATCACATATCAATTTGAAGCTATGGACCTCTACTATAAAACGCCCGTAACATATTTCCATTCCAAAAATTATAAAGGCTTCAAAAAGCCCGTTGAAACAGGAAGCTCAAATCTGACAGTTTTTCAAAGGTGTTTGATAAAAGTCCTCAAAGAGATTTTAGACTTTACATCAAGAATTTATGACCGGAAATATGAAAAAGTATTTTCAAGTGCTAGGAGAAGCGTATCCGGGATCCAAGAAGGACAACCGAGCCAAATTCAAAGGAAGATATTACAAGATTTCAGGAAACGAGGTGAGGTTATACTGTTTTAATATGTTACGATCATCGTTGTGTCGTGCAACATGACGACCCGCGAGGGTTCAAAAGAATGAAAGAAATCCGAGACGAGTCTCACACAGATAAGAATGTTTTATGTGCATTACACAACATGATTTTGACGATTTATAAGGGTTTAATCTCACTGAGTATGCTAGCGTACTCACACCTCGTCATTTATGTTTTTCTGGCTAAAGAATCTATGAACGGGACAAGCAGAAGATGAATACATACTCCCAAAACGATGAACTTCTAAATAATAAAAGATGTTGTCGCCGTAATTGTTATTATTTTTGCGAAACACATGATGTTCTTCAACTAATATAATTTCAACGGACTATGTCCGAATATTTGATTTCTCATATCTTTGTAAAACTGTACTGATGTTTAAATAAATGACTTTTATTGAAGTTTTACTGACTAAAATGCTTCCGCAAATACTCTGAATTTATATAAAAAAAAGTTTAAGGAAAAATTGAGCTGTGTAACGTGCTTTTTAATAAAGAAAGCCAGGGCGTTTAATCTCACTGAGTATGCTCGCGTACTCACACCTCATCATTTATGTTTTTCAGGCTAAGGAATCGAAGAACGGGACAAGCAGAAGATGAATACATACTCCCAACACGATGAAGTTCTAAAGAATAAAAGATGTTGTCGCCGTAATTGTTATTATTTTTACGGAACACTTGATGTTCTTCAACAAACGTAATTTCAACGGACTATGTCCGAATAATTGATTTCCCATTTTTTTGTAAAACTGTACGGATGTTTGAATAAACGAGTTTTATTGAGGATTTACTGAATAAAACCCTTCCGCAAATACTCCGAATTTATATAAAATTTTTTAAGGAAAAATGAGCTGTGTAACGTTCTTTTTAATTAAGAAAGCCAGGGCGTTACAGAATGGTATCGGAGCAAGGCCTCTCTCAGTACGGTGAGATTTGGGGATGAACCAAGCGGAAGCTGGTGAACATTTGACACCCGGGGCCGACGAGGGCGGGGAGTGATCGCCGGTGCAATAAGAAACGGGCACGGATAATGAGCGGCTCCGAGAAAGGGGAGTGATCGCCGGTGCAATAAGAAAAAGGGCACGGACAACGAGCGGCTCCTGACAAGGCTTCTAGGCGGAGGGGGACATGACTGAACCGAATTCTCACCGGAACGAGAGGTATTCCAAGACTGTATAGGTGTGGGACTATACAGTTAAGGAGGTTTAAAAAAAAAAGTTTTACTTATACAAAACAAGATATTTCAAAAGTTTCTTATTTTTAAAAAGTATAACGAATAATTACGGCATGATTATATTTTCGGGAGAATATGTGGTTCATCGCTGCTGCCCAACGTCCACTCTGAGGTAATGTTTTCAAGTATTCACTCTTTTATGAAAACTTAAAAATTATGGTATGAGTATAGAATGATTGTGTCGGCAAAAGATTTGAAAGGATATGTGAAAGTATAAATGTTGTCCGAAAGGGACAAAATATGATTTCAAAGAAAGGTTTCAAAGTGATTTTTGCTGACACAATATTTTTAAAGATACTGATGAAAATACTCATACAAAGTTTGATACAGATTTTCAAAGTTCTTTACGAAGCTCAATTTCGAGGAAGAAATTTTTTAAAGGGGGGAGGATTGTAACGCCCCAATACTTATTTAAATGCTATTTATTTTGCTAACGATCATGGATTTTGATTTTTTAATATTTACAGGTTGTCCGATACTTGGACCGATACATTCCTAGCATAAAATGAAGGACTTAAAAGGAAAAGATTTCAAAATAAATTATAAGGATCATTTTTAGAATTTATGAAAGTGATTTCGAAAAGTTCCGACGATTTTGATACGATAAAATTTCATTACAAAACACTTATATTGCAAAAATAATATTAAATTATTTTATTACTATTATCGAAAATCCGTTCCGAGCATATTGAAGATTTAACTCCGATGAGTCCGGAACAGGTCGGAAAATCGAATTTGGACATCAGGAAGGGGTCGAACCGGCCGAGCCAAATTGACGGACATCTGCCGGTCACCTCCGGACATATGCCGGTCACCGCGGACACGCCTACCGTCAGCTGCCGGTAACGGCCGACAGAAGTTTCTCGACCACTATCCGGATAAGGCTGTCCAGCTGTCCGGATAAGGTCGGTCCCGACCGACAGAAGCTTCTCGGCCACTATCCGGATAAGGATGTCCAGCTGTCCGGATAAGGTCGGTCACGACCGACAGAAGTTTCTCGGCCAGCTGTCCGGATAAGGTCGGTCACGATGGACAGAAGGTTCTCGGCCAGCTGTCTGGATAAGGCTTCCAGCTGTCCGGGTAAGGTTGATTTTTAACCGAATTTGAGCCCCTATTTATACATGTTACCGGACGTGTTTTTGTACATATCACATATCAATTTGAAGCTATGGACCTCTACTATAAAACGCCCGTAACATATTTGCATTCCAAAAATTATGAAGGCTTCAAAAAGCCCGTTGAAACAGGAAGCTCAAATCTAACAGTTTTTCAAAGGTGTTTGATAAAAGTCCTCAAAGAGATTTTAGACTTTACATCAAGAATTTAAGACCGGAAATATGAAAAAGTATTTTCAAGTGCTAGGAGAAGCGTATCCGGGATCCAAGAAGGACAACCGAGCCAAATTCAAAGGAAGATATTTCAAGATTTCAGGAAACAAGGTGAGGTTATACTGTTTTAATATGTTACGGTCATCGTTGTGTCGTGTAACATGACGACCCGCGAGGGTTCGAAAGAATGAAAGAAATCCGAGACGAGTCTCACACAGATAAGAATGTTTTATGTGCATTACACAACATGATTTTGACGATTTATAAGGGTTTAATCTCACTGAGTATGCTCGCGTACTCACACCTCGTCATTTATGTTTTTCAGGCTAAGGAATCGATGAACGGGACAAGCAGAAGATGAATACATACTCCCAAAACGATGAAATTCTAAAAAATAAAAGATGTTGTCTCCGTAATTGTTATTATTTTTGCGAAACACTTGATGTTCTTCAACTAATATAATTTCAACGGACTATGTCCGAATATTTGATTTCTCATATCTTTGTAAAACTGTACTGATGTTTGAATAAATGACTTTTATTGAAGTTTTAATGACTAAAATGCTTCCGCAAATACTCTGAATTTATATAAAAAAAATTTAAGGAAAAATTGAGCCGTGTAACGTGCTTTTTAATAAAGAAAGCCAGGGCGTTTAATCTCACTGAGTATGCTCGCGTACTCACACCTCGTCATTTATGTTTTTCAGGATAAGGAATCGACGAACGGGACAAGCAGAAGATGAATACATACTCCCAACACGATGAAGTTCTATAGAATAAAAGATGTTGTCGCCGTAATTGTTATTATTTTTACGAAACACTTGATGTTCTTCAACAAACGTAATTTCAACGGACTATGTCCGAATAATTGATTTCCCATTTTTTGTAAAAGCATCGATGTTTGAATAAACGAGTTTTATTGAGGATTTACTGAATAAAACGCTTCCGAAAATACTCCGAATTTATATAAAATTTTTTAAGGAAAAATGAGTTGTGTAACGTTCTTTTTAATTAAGAAAGCCAGGGCGTTACAGAATGGTATCGGAGCAAGGCCTCTCTCAGTACGGTGAGATTTGGGGATGAACCAAGCGGATTTGGTGAACATGTGACACCCGGGCCGACGAGGGCGGGAGTGATCGCGGTGCAATAAGAAACGGCACGGACAATGAGCGGCTCCGAGAAAGGGAGTGATCGTCGGTGCAATAAGAAAAAGGGCACGGACAACGAGCGGCTCTGACAAGGCTTCTAGGCGGAGGGGGACATGGTGAACCGAATTCTCACCGAACGAGAGGTATTCCAAGACTGTATAGGTATGGGACTATACAGTTAAGGAGGTTTAAAAAAAAAGATTTACTTATACAAAACAAGATATTTCAAAACTTTCTCATTTTTAAAAGTATAACGAATAATTACGGCATGATTATATTTTCGGGAGAATATGTGGTTCATCGCTCGCCCAACGTCGACTACGAGGTAATGTTTTCAAGTATTCACTCTTTTATGAAAACTTAAAAATTATGGTATGAGTATAGAATGATTGTGTCGGCAAAAGATTTGAAAGGATATGTGAAAGTATAAATGTTGTCCGAAAGGGACAAAATATGATTTCAAAGAAAGGTTTCAAAGTGATTTTTGCTGACACAATATTTTTAAAGTTATTGATGAAAATACTCATACAAAGTTTGATCTGATTTTCAAAGTTCTTTCTGAAGCTCAATTTCGAGGACGAAATTTTTTAAAGGGGGGAGGATTGTAACGCCCCAATACTTATTTAAATGCTATTTATTTTGCTAACGATCATGGATTTTGATTTTTTAATATTTACAGGTTGTCCGATACTTGGACCGATACATTCCTAGCATAAAATGAAGGACTTAAAAGGAAAATATTTCAAAATAAATTATAAGGATCATTTTTAGAATTTATGAAAGTGATTTGAAAAGTTAAACGATTTTGATACGATAAAATTTCATTACAAAACACTTATATTGCAAAAATAATATTAAATTATTTTATTACTATTATCGAAAATCCGTTTGAGCATATTGAAGATTTAACTCATGAGTCCTAATGTCGGAAAGTCGAATTTGGACATCGGAAGGGGTCGAACCGCCGAGCCAAGTTGACGGACATCTGCCGGTCACCTCGGACATCTGCGGTCACCGCCGGACACGCCTACCGGCAGTGCCAGAACGGCCGATGAAGTTTCTCGACCACTATCCGGATAAGGCCGTCATTGTCCGGATAAGGTCGGTCCCGACCGACAGAAGCTTCTCGGCCACTATCCGGATAAGGATGTCCAGCGGTCCGGATAAGGTAGGTCACGACCGACAGAAGCTTCTCGGCCAGCTGTCCGGATAAGGTCGGTCACGAGGGACAGAAGGTTCTCGGCCAGTTGTCTAGATAAGGCTTCCAGCTGTCCGGGTAAGGTTGATTTTTAACGGAATTTGAGCCCCTATTTATACATCTTACCGGACGTGTTTTTGTACATATCACATATCAATTTGAAGCTATGGACCTCTACTATAAAACGCCCATAACATATTTCCATTCCAAAAATTATGAAGGCTTCAAAAAGCCCGTTGAAACAGGAAGCTCAAATCTGACAGTTTTTCAAAGGTGTTTGATAAAAGTCCTCAAAGAGATTTTAGACTTTACATCAAGAATTTATGACCGGAAATATGGAAAAGTATTTTCAAGTGCTAGCAGAAGCGTATCCGGGATCCAAGAAGGACAACCGAGCCAAATTCAAAGGAAGATATTTCAAGATTTCAGGAAACGAGGTGAGGTTATACTGTTTTAATATGTTACGGTCATCGTTGTGTCGTGTAACATGACGACCCGCGAGGGTTCGAAAGAATAAAAGAAATCCGAGACGAGTCTCACACAGATAAGAATGTTTTATGTGCATTACACAACATGATTTTGAGGATTAATAAGGGTTTAATCTCACTGAGTATGCTCGCGTACTCACACCTCGTCATTTATGTTTTTCAGGCTAAGGAATCGATGAACGGGACAAGCAGAAGATGAATACATACTCCCAAAACGATGAAATTCTAAATAATAAAAGATGTTGTCGCCGTAATTGTTATTATTTTTGCGAAACACTTGATGTTCTTCAACGAATATAATTTCAACGGACTATGTCCGAATATTTGATTTCTCATATCTTTGTAAAACTGTACTGATGTTTGAATAAATGACTTTTATTGAAGTTTTACTGACTAAAATGCTTCCGCAAATACTCTGAATTTATATAAAAAAAAAATTAAGGAAAAATTGAGCCGTGTAACGTGCTTTTTAATAAAGAAAGCCAGGGCGTTTAATCTCACTGAGTATGCTCGCGTACTCACACCTCGTCATTTATGTTTTTCAGGCTAAGGAATCGACGAACGGGACAAGCATAATATGAATACATACTCCCAACACGATGAAGTTCTATAGAATAAAAGATGTTGTCGCCGTAATTGTTATTATTTTTACGAAACACTTGATGTTCTTCAACAAACGTAATTTCAACGGACTATGTCCGAATAATTGATTTCCCATTTTTTTGTAAAACTGTACTGATGTTTGAATAAACGAGTTTTATTGAGGATTTACTGAATAAAACGCTTCCGAAAATACTCCGAATTTATATAAAATTTTTTAAGGAAAAATGAGCTGTGTAACGTTCTTTTTAATTAAGAAAGCCAGGGCGTTACAGAATGGTATCGGAGCAAGGCCTCTCTCAGTACGGTGAGATTTGGGGATGAACCAAGCGGAAGCTGGTGAACATGTGACACCCGGGGCCGACGAGGGCGGGGAGTGATCGCCGGTGCAATAAGAAACGGGCACGGACAATGAGCGGCTCCGAGAAAGGGGAGTGATCGTCGGTGCAATAAGAAAAAGGGCACGGACAACGAGCGGCTCCTGACAAGGCTTCTAGGCGGAGGGGGACATGACTGAACTGAATTCTCACCGGAACGAGAGGTATTCCAAGACTGTATAGGTATGGGACTATACAGTTAAGGAGGTTTAAAAAAAAAGATTTACTTATACAAAACAAGATATTTCAAAACTTTCTCATTTTTAAAAGTATAACGAATAATTACGGCATGATTATATTTTCGGGAGAATATGTGGTTCATCGCTGCTGCCCAACGTCGACTCTGAGGTAATGTTTTCAAGTATTCACTCTTTTATGAAAACTTAAAAATTATGGTATGAGTATAGAATGATTGTGTCGGCAAAAGATTTGAAAGGATATGTGAAAGTATAAATGTTGTCCGAAAGGGACAAAATATGATTTCAAAGAAAGGTTTCTAAGTGATTTTTTCTGACACAATATTTTTTAAGTTATTGTTGAAAATACTCATACATAGTTTGATCTGATTTTCAAAGTTCTTTCTGAAGCTCAATTTCTAGGACGAAATTTTTTAAAGGGGAGGATTGTAACGCCCAATACTTATTTAAATGCTATTTATTTTGCTAACGATGATGGATTTTGATTTTTTAATATTTACAGGTTGTCCGATACTTGGACCGATACATTCCTAGCATAAAATGAAGGACTTAAAAGGAAAAGATTTCAAAATAAATTATAAGGATCATTTTTAGAATTTATGAAAGTGATTTGAAAAGTTAACGATTTTGATACGATAAAATTTCATTACAAAACACTTATATTGCAAAAATAATATTAAATTATTTTATTACTATTATCGAAAATCCGTTTCGAGCATATTGAAGATTTAACTCCGATGAGTCCGGAACAGGTCGGAAAGTCGAATTTGGACATCAGGAAGGGGTCGAACCGGCCGAGCCAAGTTGACGGACATCTGCCGGTCACCTCCGGACATCTGCCGTCACACGGACACGCCTACCGGCAGTGCCGTACGGCCGAAGTTTCTCGACCACTATCCGGATAAGGTGTCCCAAATTGTCGGATAAGGTCGATCCCGACCGAAGCTTCTCGGCCACTATCCGGATAAGGATGTCCAGTGTCCGGATAAGGTAGGTCACGACCGAAGCTTCTCGGCCAGTCCAGGATAAGGTCGGTCACGAGGACGAAGGTTCTCGGCCATTGTCTAGATAAGGCTTCAGTTTGTCCGGGTAAGGTTGATTTTTAACGGAATTTGAGCCCCTATTTATACATCTTACCGGACGTGTTTTTGTACATATCACATATCAATTTGAAGCTATGGACCTCTACTATAAAACGCCCGTAACATATTTCCATTCCAAAAATTATGAAGGCTTCAAAAAGCCCGTTGAAACAGGAAGCTCAAATCTGACAGTTTTTCAAAGGTGTTTGATAAAAGTCCTCAAAGAGATTTTAGACTTTACATCAAGAATTTATGACCGGAAATATGGAAAAGTATTTTCAAGTGCTAGCAGAAGCGTATCCGGGATCCAAGAAGGACAACCGAGCCAAATTCAAAGGAAGATATTTCAAGATTTCAGGAAACGAGGTGAGGTTATACTGTTTTAATATGTTACGGTCATCGTTGTGTCGTGTAACATGACGACCCGCGAGGGTTCGAAAGAATAAAAGAAATCCGAGACGAGTCTCATAGAGATAAGAATGTTTTATGTGCATTACACAACATGATTTTGACGATTTATAAGGGTTTAATCTCACTGAGTATGCTCGCGTACTCACACCTCGTCATTTATGTTTTTCAGGCTAAGGAATCGATGAACGGGACAAGCAGAAGATGAATACATACTCCCAAAACGATGAAATTCTAAATAATAAAAGATGTTGTCGCCGTAATTGTTATTATTTTTGCGAAACACTTGATGTGCTTCAACGAATATAATTTCAACGGACTATGTCCGAATATTTGATTTCTCATATCTTTGTAAAACTGTACTGATGTTTGAATAAATGACTTTTATTGAAGTTTTACTGACTAAAATGCTTCCGCAAATACTATGAATTTATATAAAAAAAATTTAAGGAAAAATTGAGCCGTGTAACGTGCTTTTTAATAAAGAAAGCCAGGGCGTTTAATCTCACTGAGTATGCTCGCGTACTCACACCTCGTCATTTATGTTTTTCAGGCTAAGGAATCGACGAACGGGACAAGCAGAAGATGAATACATACTCCCAACACGATGAAGTTCTATAGAATAAAAGATGTTGTCGCCGTAATTGTTATTATTTTTACGAAACACTTGATGTTCTTCAACAAACGTAATTTCAACGGACTATGTCCGAATAATTGATTTCCCATTTTTTTGTAAAACTGTACTGATGTTTGAATAAACGAGTTTTATTGAGGATTTCTTGAATAAAACGCTTAGAAAATACTCAATTTATATAAAATTTTTAAGGAAAAATGAGGCATGTAACGTTCTTTTTAATTAAGAAAGCCGGGCGTTACGAGAATGGTATCGGAGCAAGGCCTCTCTCGACGGTGAGATTTGGGGATGAACCAAGCGGAAGCCGGTGAACATGTGACACCGGGGCCGACGAGGGCGGGAGTGATCGCGGTGCAATAAGAAGCGGGCACGGACAATGAGCGGCTCCGAGAAAGGGAGTGATCGTCGGTGCAATAAGAAAAAGGGCACGGACAACGGCGGCTCGACAAGGCTTCTAGGCGGAGGGACATGGTGACCCGAATTCTCACCGGAACGAGAGGTATTCCAAGGCTGTATAGGTATGGGACTATACGATTAAGGAGGTTTAAAAAAAAGATTTACTTATACAAAACAAGATATTTCAAAACTTTCTCATTTTTAAAAGTATAACGAATAATTACGGCATGATTATATTTTCGGGAGAATATGTGGTTCATCATTTCGCCCAACGTCGACTACGAGGTAATGTTTTCAAGTATTCACTCTTTTATGAAAACTTAAAAATTATGGTATGAGTATAGAATGATTGTGTCGGCAAAAGATTTGAAAGGATATGTGAAAGTATAAATGTTGTCCGAAAGGGACAAAATATGATTTCAAAGAAAGGTTTCAAAGTGATTTTCTTGACACAATATTTTTAAAGTTATTGATGAAAATACTCATACAAAGTTTGATCTGATTTTCAAAGTTCTTTCTGAAGCTCAATTTCGAGGACGAAATTTTTTAAAGGGGGGAGGATTGTAACGCCCCAATACTTATTTAAATGCTATTTATTTTGCTAACGATGATGGATTTTGATTTTTTAATATTTACAGGTTGTCCGATACTTGGACCGATACATTCCTAGCATAAAATGAAGGACTTAAAAGGAAAAGATTTCAAAATAAATTATAAGGATCATTTTTAGAATTTATGAAAGTGATTTCGAAAAGTTCCGACGATTTTGATACGATAAAATTTCATTACAAAACACTTATATTGCAAAAATAATATTAAATTATTTTATTACTATTATCGAAAATCCGTTTCGAGCATATTGAAGATTTAACTCCGATGAGTCCGGAACAGGTCGGAAAGTCGAATTTGGACATCAGGAAGGGGTCGAACCGGCCGAGCCAAGTTGACGGACATCTGCCGGTCACCTCCGGACATCTGCCGGTCACCGCCGGACACGCCTACCGACAGTGCGTGCAGAACGGCCGAAGTTTCTCGACCACTATCCGGATAAGGCTGTCCAGCTGTCCGGATAAGGTCGGTCCCGACCGACAGAAGCTTCTCGGCCACTATCCGGATAAGGATGTCCAGCTGTCCGGATAAGGTAGGTCACGACCGACAGAAGCTTCTCGGCCAGCTGTCCGGATAAGGTCGGTCACGAGGGACAGAAGGTTCTCGGCCAGTTGTCTAGATAAGGCTTCCAGCTGTCCGGGTAAGGTTGATTTTTAACGGAATTTGAGCCCCTATTTATACATCTTACCGGACGTGTTTTTGTACATATCACATATCAATTTGAAGCTATGGACCTCTACTATAAAACGCCCGTAACATATTTCCATTCCAAAAATTATGAAGGCTTCAAAAAGCCCGTTGAAACAGGAAGCTCAAATCTGACAGTTTTTCAAAGGTGTTTGATAAAAGTTCTCAAAGAGATTTTAGACTTTACATCAAGAATTTATGACCGGAAATATGGAAAAGTATTTTCAAGTGCTAGCAGAAGCGTATCCGGGATCCAAGAAGGACAACCGAGCCAAATTCAAAGGAAGATATTTCAAGATTTCAGGAAACGAGGTGAGGTTATACTGTTTTAATATGTTACGGTCATCGTTGTGTTGTTTAACATGACGACCCGCGAGGGTTCGAAAGAATGAAAGAAATCCGAGACGAGTCTCACACAGATAAGAATGTTTTATGTGCATTACACAACATGATTTTGACGATTTATAAGGGTTTAATCTCACTGAGTATGCTCGCGTACTCACACCTCATCATTTATGTTTTCAGGCTAAGGAATCGATGAACGGGACAAGCAGAAGATGAATACATACTCCCAAAACGATGAAATTCTAAATAATATAAGATGTTGTCGCCGTAATTGTTATTATTTTTGCGAAACACTTGATGTTCTTCAACGAATATAATTTCAACGGACTATGTCCGAATATTTGATTTCTTATATCTTTGTAAAACTGTACTGATGTTTGAATAAATGACTTTTATTGAAGTTTTACTGACTAAAATGCTTCCGCAAATACTCTGAATTTAGATAAAAAAATTTTAAGGAAAAATTGAGCCGTGTAACGTGCTTTTTAATGAAGAAAGCCAGGGCGTTTAATCTCACTGAGTATGCTCGCGTACTCACACCTCGTCATTTATGTTTTTCAGGCTAAGGAATCGACGAACGGGACAAGCAGAAGATGAATACATACTCCCAACACGATGAAGTTCTAAAGAATAAAAGATGTTGTCGCCGTAATTGTTTTTATTTTTACGAAACACTTGATGTTCTTCAACAAACGTAATTTCAACGGACTATGTCCGAATAATTGATTTCCCATTTTTTTGTAAAACTGTACTGATGTTTGAATAAACGAGTTTTATTGAGGATTTACTGAATAAAACGCTTCCGCAAATACTCCGAATTTATATAAAATTTTTTAAGGAAAAATGAGCTGTGTAACGTTCTTTTTAATTAAGAAAGCCAAGGCGTTACAGAATGGTATCGGAGCAAGGCCTTTCTAAGTACGGTGAGATTTGGAAATGAACCAAGCGGAAGCTGGTGAACATGTGACACCCGGGGCCGACGAGGGCGGGGAGTGATCGCCGGTGCAATAAGAAACGGGCACGGACAATGAGCGGCTCCGAGAAAGGGGAGTGATCGCCGGTGCAATAAGAAAAAGGGCACGGACAACGAGCGGCTCCTGACAAGGCTTCTAGGCGGAGGGGGACATGACTGAACCGAATTCTCACCGGAACGAGAGGTATTCCAAGACTGTATAGGTATGGGACTATACAGTTAAGGAGGTTTAAAAAAAAAAGATTTACTTATACAAAACAAGATATTTCAAAACTTTCTCATTTTTAAAAGTATAACGAATAATTACGGCATGATTATATTTTCGGGAGAATATGTGGTTCATCGTCACGCCCAACGTCGACTACGAGGTAATGTTTTCAAGTATTCACTCTTTTATGAAAACTTAAAAATTATGGTATGAGTATAGAATGATTGTGTCGGCAAAAAATTTGAAAGGATATGTGAAAGTATAAATGTTGTCCGAAAGGGACAAAATATGATTTCAAAGAAATGTTTCAAACTGATTTTTGCTGACACAATATTTTTAAAGTTATTGATGAAAATACTCATACAAAGTTTGTTACAGATTTTCAAAGTTCTTTACGAAGCTCAATTTCGAGGACGAAATTTTTTAAAGGGGGGAGGATTGTAACGCCCCAATACTTATTTAAATGCTATTTATTTTGCTAACGATCATGGATTTTGATTTTTTAATATTTACAGGTTGTCCGATACTTGGACCGATACATTCCTAGCATAAAATGAAGGACTTAAAATGAAAAGATTTCAAAATAAATTATAAGGATCATTTTTAGAATTTATGAAAGTGATTTCGAAAAGTTCCGACGATTTTGATACGATAAAATTACATTACAAAACACTTATATTGCAAAAATAATATTAAATTATTTTATTACTATTATCGAAAATCCGTTCCAAGCATATCGAAGATTTAACTCCGATGAGTCCGGAACAAGTCGGAAAATCGAATTTGGACATCAGGAAGGGGTCGAACCGGCCGAGCCAAGTTGACGGACATCTGCCGGTCAC
This sequence comes from Orobanche coerulescens, assembly GCA_033398695.1. Classification (NCBI taxonomy): domain Eukaryota; kingdom Viridiplantae; phylum Streptophyta; class Magnoliopsida; order Lamiales; family Orobanchaceae; genus Orobanche; species Orobanche coerulescens. The sequence goes on along the minus strand of CM065813.1, from coordinate 100,958,169 downwards.
CTCCGGACATCTGCCGGTCACCGCCGGACACGCCTACCGGCAATGCAGTGCCGGCCGAAGTTTCGACCACTATCCAGGATAAGGAATTTGTCCGGTTGTCGGATAAGGTCGGTCCCGACCGACAGAAGCTTCTCGGCCACTATCCGGATAAGGATGTCCAGTTGTCCGGATAAGGTCGGTCACGACCGAGATTAGCTTCTCGGCCAGCTGTCCGGATAAGGTCGGTCACGACCGACAGAAGCTTCTCGGCCAGCTGTCTGGATAAGGCTTCCAGCTGTCCGGGTAAGGTTGATTTTTAACCGAATTTGAGCCCCTATTTATACATGTTACCGGACGTGTTTTATTACATATCACATATCAATTTGAAGCTATGGACCTCTACTATAAAACGCCCGTAATATTTCCATTCCAAAAATTATGAAGGCTTCAAAAAGCCCATTGAAACAGGAAGCTCAAATCTGACAGTTTTTCAAAGGTGTTTGATAAAAGTCCTCAAAGAGATTTTAGACTTCACATCAAGAATTTATGACCGGAAATATGAAAAAGTATTTTCAAGTGCTAGGAGAAGCATATCCGGGATCCAAGAAGGACAACCGAGCCAAATTCAAAGAAAGATATTTCAAGATTTCAGGAAACAAGGTGAGGTTATACTGTTTTAATATGTTACGGTCATCGTTGTGTCGTGTAACATGACGACCCGCAAGGGTTCGAAAGAATGAAAGAAATCCGAGACGAGTCTCACACAGATAAGAATATTTTATGTGCATTACACAACATGATTTTGACGATTTATAAGGGTTTAATCTCACTGAGTATGCTCGCGTACTCACACCTCATCATTTATGTTTTCAGGCTAAGGAATCGATGAACGGGACAAGCAGAAGATGAATACATACTCCCAAAACGATGAAATTCTAAATAATATAAGATGTTGTCGCCGTAATTGTTATTATTTTTGCGAAACACTTGATGTTCTTCAACGAATATAATTTCAACGGACTATGTCCGAATATTTGATTTCTCATATCTTTGTAAAACTGTACTGATGTTTGAATAAATGACTTTTATTGAAGTTTTACTGACTAAAATGCTTCCGCAAATACTCTGAATTTATATAAAAAATTTTTAAGGAAAAATTGAGCCGTGTAACGTGCTTTTTAATGAAGAAAGCCAGGGCGTTTAATCTCACTGAGTATGCTCGCGTACTCACACCTCGTCATTTATGTTTTTCAGGCTAAGGAATCGACGAACGGGACAAGCAGAAGATGAATACATACTCCCAACACGATGAAGTTCTAAAGAATAAAAGATGTTGTCGCCGTAATTGTTTTTATTTTTACGAAACACTTGATGTTCTTCAACAAACGTAATTTCAACGGACTATGTCCGAATAATTGATTTCCCATTTTTTTGTAAAACTGTACTGATGTTTGAATAAACGAGTTTTATTGAGGATTTACTGAATAAAACGCTTCCGCAAATACTCCGAATTTATATAAAATTTTTTAAGGAAAAATGAGTTGTGTAACGTTCTTTTTAATTAAGAAAGCCAAGGCGTTACAGAATGGTATCGGAGCAAGGCCTTTCTAAGTACGGTGAGATTTGGGAATGAACCAAGCGGAAGCTGGTGAACATGTGACACCCGGGGCCGACGAGGGCGGGGAGTGATCGCCGGTGCAATAAGAAACGGGCACGGACAATGAGCGGCTCCGAGAAAGGGGAGTGATCGTCGGTGCAATAAGAAAAAGGGCACGGACAACGAGCGGCTCCTGACAAGGCTTCTAGGCGGAGGGGGACATGACTGAACCGAATTCTCACCGGAACGAGAGGTATTCCAAGACTGTATAAGTATGGGACTATACAGTTAAGGAGGTTTAAAAAAAAAAAGATTTACTTATACAAAATAAGATATTTCAAAACTTTCTTATTTTTAAAAGTATGACGAATAATTACGGCATGATTATATTTTCGGGAGAATATGTGGTTCATCGCTGCTGCCCAACGTCGACTCTGAGGTAATGTTTTCAAGTATTCACTCTTTTATGAAAACTTAAAAATTATGGTATGAGTATAGAATGATTGTGTCGGCAAAAGATTTGAAAGGATATGTGAAAGTATATATGTTGTCCGAAAGGGACAAAATATGATTTCAAAGAAAGGTTTCAAACTGATTTTTGCTGACACAATATTTTTAAAGTTATTGATGAAACTACTCATACAAAGTTTGATACAGATTTTCAAAGTTCTTTACGAAGCTCAATTTCGAGGACGAAATTTTTTAAAGGAGGGAGGATTGTAACGCCCCAATACTTATTTAATTGCTATTTATTTTGCTAACGATCATGGATTTTGATTTTTTAATATTTACAGGTTGTACGATACTTGGACCGATACATTCCTAGCATAAAATGAAGGACTTAAAAGGAAAATATTTCAAAATAAATTATAAGGATCATTTTTAGAATTTATGAGAGTGATTTCGAAAAGTTCCGACGATTTTGATACGATAAAATTTCATTACAAAACACTTATATTGCAAAAATAATATTAAATTATTTTATTACTATTATCAAAAATCCGTTCCGAGCATATCGAAGATTTAACTCATGAGTCGGAGCAATTCGGAAAGTCGAATTTGGACATCGGGAAGGGTCGAATCGGCCGAGCCAAGTTGACGGACATCTGTCGGTCACCTCAGGACATCTGCCGGTCACCTTGCGGACACGCCTACCGGCAGTGCCGGTAGCGGCCGACGAAGTTTCTCGACCACTATCCAGGATAAGGCATCGGTTTGTCCAGGATAAGGTCGGTCCCGACAAACGAAGCTTCTCGGCCACTATCCAGGAAAAGGATGTCCAAATTTGTCAGGATAAGGTCGGTCACGACCGACGAAGCTTCTCGGCGATTTGTCCGGATAAGGTCGGTCACGGCCAAGCGAAGGTTCTCGGCCGGTATGCGGATAAGGCTTCCAGCTTTCCGGGTAAGGTTGATTTTTAACCGAATTTGAGCCCCTATTTATACATGTTACCGGACGTGTTTTTGTACATATCACATATCAATTTGAAGCTATGGACCTCTACTATAAAACGCCCATAACATATTTCCATTCCAGAAATTATAAAGGCTTCAAAATGCCCGTTGAAACATGAAGCTCAAATCTGACAGTTTTTCAAAGGTGTTTGATAAAAGTCCTCAAAGAGATTTTAGACTTTACATCAAGAATTTATGACCGGAAATATGAAAAAGTATTTTCAAGTGCTAGGAGAAGCGTATCCGGGATCCAAGAAGGACAACCGAGCCAAATTCAAAGGAAGATATTTCAAGATTTCAGGAAACGAGGTGAGGTTATACAGTTTTAATATGTTACGGTCATCGTTGTGTCGTGTAACATGACGACCCGCGAGGGGTCGAAAGAATGAAAGAAATCTGAGACGAGTCTCACACAGATAAGAATGTTTTATGTGCATTACACGACATAATTTTGACGATTTATAAGGGTTTAATCTCACTGAGTATGCTCGCGTACTCACACCTCGTCATTTATGTTTTTCAGGCTAAGGAATCGACGAACGGGACAAGCAGAAGATGAATACATACTCCCAACAGGATGAAGTTCTAAAGAATAAAAGATGTTGTCGCCGTAATTGTTATTATTTTTACGAAACACTTGATGTTCTTAAACAAACGTAATTTCAACGGACTATGTCCGAATAATTGATTTTCCATTTTTTTGTAAAACTGTACTAATGTTTGAATAAACGAATTTTATTGAGGATTTACTGAATAAAACGCTTCCGGAAATACTCCGAATTTATATAAAAAATTTTAAGGAAAAATGAGCTGTGTAACGTTCTTTTTAATTAAGAAAGTCAGGGCGTTACAGAAAGGGATAGTGATCTATAAGTCCTAATACATACTGATGTATGCGGACCTTTTAGCACTCATGCTAGAGGCGGATACCAATACTTCATTAGATTTACCGATAATTATAGCCGATATGCATATGTTTATCTTATGAAGTATAAACATGAATCTTTTGAAATGTTCAAAATATTCCAGAATGAAGTTCAGAATCAACTTGGCAAGATAATTAAAGCCCTTCGATCGGATCGAGGTGGCGAATACTTGAGCCAAGAATTCGATAATCATCTTAGGAGTTGTGGAATGTTTCACAACTTACTCCTCCCGGAACACCTCAGCATTACAGAGTGTCCGAGAGGAAGAATCGAACTTTATTAGATATGGTTCGATCCATGATGAGTCGAACAGAGCTTCCATTATCATTTTGGGGCCACGCCTTAGAAACAACAGCATTCACCCTTAACTGTGTTCCATCTAAAGCAGTTGAAAAGACACCATTTGAGAAATGGACTGGTGAGAGACCAAACTTGTCTTTTCTAAAGATCTGGGTTTCCAAAGCGTTCGTAAAGCACCAAGTGTTTAACAAACTGGCATCCATATCTGAAAGATGTTTATTTGTGGGATATCCTAAGGAAACTAAAGGATATTACTTTTATAAGCCCGCAGAGAATAAAGTGTTTGTTGCTTGAAATGTTGTATTCTTACAAAGGGAATTTATTTCCAAAAGAGACAGTGGGAGAAGAGTAATTCTCGAGGAAACTCGAGAACTACAAGAAGACATCTCTTCACCGATAGAAACCGAACAAGCTCAACAATCAGTTGAATATCCCGTTCAAAGTACACAAGTCCCACGCAGATCCGGATAAGGCTGTCCAGCTGTCCGGATAAGGTCGATCACGACCGACAGAAGCTTCTCGGCCACTATCCGGATAAGGATGTCCAGCTGTCCGGATAAGGTCGGTCACGACCGATAGAAGCTTCTCGGCCAGCTGTCCGGATAATGTCGGTCACGACAGCAGAAGGTTCTCGGCCAGCTGTCTGGATAAGGCTTCCAGCTGTCCGGGTAAGGTTGATTTTTAACCGAATTTGAGCCCCTATTTATACATGTTACCGGCCGTGTTTTTGTACATATCACATATCAATTTGAAGCTATGGACCTCTACTATAAAACGCCTGTAACATATTTCCATTCCAAAAATTATAAAGGCTTCAAAAAGCCCGTTGAAACAGGAAGCTCAAATCGGACAGTTTTTCAAAGGTGTTTGATAAAAGTCCTCAAAGAGATTTTAGACTTTACATCAAGAATTTATGACCGGAAATATGAAAAAGTATTTTCAAGTGCTAGGAGAAGCGTATCCGGGATCTAAGAAGGACAACCGAGCCAAATTCAAAGGAAGATATTTCAAGATTTCAGGAAACGAGGTGAGGTTATACTGTTTTAATATGTTACGGTCATCGTTGTGTCATGTAACATGACGACCCGCGAGGGATCGAAAGAATGAAAGAAATCCCAGACGAGTCTCACACAGATAAGAATGTTTTATGTGCATTACACAACATGATTTTGACGATTTATAAGGGTTTAATCTCACTGAGTATGCTCGCGTACTCACACCTCGTCATTTATGTTTTTCAGGCTAAGGAATCGATGAACGGGACAAGCAGAAGATGAATACATACTCCCAAAACGATGAAATTCTAAATAATAAAAGATGTTGTCACCGTAATTGTTATTATTTTTGCGAAATACTTGATGTTCTTCAACGAATATAATTTCAATGGACTATGTCCGAATATTTGATTTCTCATATCTTTGTAAAAATGTACTGATGTTTGAATAAATGACTTTTATTGAAGTTTTACTGACTAAAATGCTTCCGCAAATACTCTGAATTTATATAAAAAAAATTTTAAGGAAAAATTGAGCCGTGTAACGTGCTTTTTAATAAAGAAAGCCAGGGAGTTTAATCTCACTGAGTATGCTCGCGTACTCACACCTCGTCATTTATGTTTTTCAGGCTAAGGAATCGACGAACGGGACAAGCAGAAGATGAATACATACTCCCAACACGATGAAGTTCTAAAGAATAAAAGATGTTGTCGCCGTAATTGTTATTATTTTTACGAAACACTTGATGTTCTTCAACAAACGTAATTTCAACGGACTATGTCCGAATAATTGATTTCCCATTTTTTTGTAAAACTGTACTGATATTTGAATAAACGAGTTTTATTGAGGATTTACTGAATAAAACGCTTCCGCAAATACTCTGAATTTATATAAAATTTTTTAAGGAAAAATGAGCTGTGTAACGTTCTTTTTAATTAAGAAAGCCAGGGCGTTACAGAATGGTATCGGAGCAAGGCCTCTCTTAGTACGGTGAGATGTTGGGATTCGGTGCCTAAAACGAAGGCCCAGCGGAAGCGGTAAAACGAAAATTAATTCGATCCGAATCCCTACGAGGATCGATCGAGCTACGTATATACGAATGCCAAAAACGAATTCACAAGAGATATAGAAACTCACCCTTGTAGTCCGTTAATAAGATGTATAACCTTCTCTTGAGCTATTCCCCAAGCTCTTGAACGATCCAACGTCGAAAGCACCGCGTCTCTACTTGTCATGCGCCGGAGAAATGACCGAAACGACGATCACCTTGCTATCCTCCGAGGATACGGCTAGAGCTAAGTGATGAAGCTATATATGTAAAGATTACTACACTCTAAGTGTTTTAATCTTACTCTCTCTATATGATTTTCTCTCAATTTTTCTCCAAGAAAAATGAAGAAGAAATGAATGAAGAAGATGAAGATAATTGAGAAAATGGTTTTTCTCTCTCTCTCTCTCTCTCTCTCTCAATCTCACGTTGAAAGTTGCTTGGAATTATGAGTGAGAGATGTCTTCATCTTCATTTATTCAACTCTCCACATGCACATCTCATAATTATGAGAATCAAAGCCCCACCACCTCAATGATCAACCATTAAAGAATCGAACATGGGTCCATATGAAAGTGGGAGGAAATGTGAGGGGCGGCCCATGTAGAAATCGGACAAGTTCGGTTCGTTTCGGACTCCCGCGAGTCCAAATAGATAAACTCCGATTCCGTATCGATTTATTTATATCGATTAATTAATCCAATTAATTAAACATATCAAATACATTATAACATAATTAATTTCTCCAAAAAATAATTATATCCATAAATTAAATTAATCACCCAGTGATATATTTAATTCATTAGGCCGTAAATCAATTTATCCAATAAATCGATTTAGACATATAATGTCTCAAATTTAGATATCCAATATCTAATATTCATAATGAGAGAATTAGCTTGATTCATTCCATCGTCAATCCTCATGCGCAACTCGGTAGGTCCGTCTCAGTCAGCAATGGGAGAAACCAAAGAGTAGTAGCACCACCTAGCGGCTGGCGGCTTTGCTATACCCCAACTGAGAACGAATGATTGGGATCATTCAAGAACCATTCTGTCGTGAATACCAGTATACATATAAACCCTTCTTTCAAATGTCCCTATCAAGTTATGGGGTCACGGTCAGTCAAACCCCATCTGTACTTGACGCTATTCATGCGGTAATGCAAATCAAGATCATCGAGCTGTCGTGTATCTAATACCACTAGCTCCAATGCTTTGGCCAAAGACTTATGATCTCATTTGCCAATAACCGAATAGGACATATAACCCACTCACTAATGGGAGAAATAATTCTATCTTGGTATTCAGTAGGACCTGCTACTTGCCCGTCAAGATGCACGTCGAGGTTGACCCCCGCCTTCCGGTTTACAGGGTCGAACTACTCTAATGAAAATCTTGACGTCACAAGCACATCCCTACTAAATCCTCAAGTCGAAGGTTCACGAATACCTATCACAACCTTTCGATTCCGTCATTGACTGTCCCGGAGTGAAATCCGTGTGACGAATCGAGGGTGAGTCAGTTCGAGTATACTAATCTAATTAGCATACCTATAACTTGTTCTCCCACTAACCATTAGTGTTCGACAGGCACTCTCTATGTCAAAGAACACGTCATACAAGTCTTCACATAAACTTACCGCCCAGTCAAGTTTCATCGACTTGTGAACGATTAAGTATTTGAGCTATAACCTTTCCAGTGCCGACCCCCTTATCCAATAAGGAGTGGAACGTTTTGCTCTCAAATACACGGACTAGTTTCTATATGTTTATTTACGAGTTAGGAATGCCAATAACTACCAGTAAATAAAGAAACATCTATTTGCCTTATATAAATGGTTTACATAATTACCAGTACAATGCCCTCACTCAACAACCTTTGAGTGGCATTCGAGGGCATACTCCTAACAATCTCCAAGCTAGTCTGAGAAAGTGGCTTGGTCAGAGGATCGGCGACGTTGTCGGCCGAGTCTACTCTGTGCAGCACAATGTATCCCTTGCGAACAAATTCTCTTACGAGATGATACTTCCTCTCAATATGTTTGGTGCTGTTGTGAAACCTCGGCTCCTTGGCCTGCGCTACAGCTCCGTCGTTGTCGCAGTACAGCGGAACAGGCAGCTCAGCACATGGTATCACTTGAAGTTCTCCCAGAAACTTCTTAATCCAGAACCCTTCCTTGGAAGCCTCCGAGGCTGCTTGATACTCAGCCTGACAGGTGGAATCAGCAGTCGCGCTTTGCTTGGCACTACGCCAAGATACTGCTCCTCCATTAAGAGTAAATATGTAGCCAGAAGTGGACATCGAGTCGTCCTTCAGTCCTTGGAAGTCCGAATCAGTGAATCCCACCACATCCAATTCTCCACCGCCATACATAAGAACCATATCTCTAGTTCTTCTCAAGTACTTGAGAACGTTCTTTCTGACGATCCAATGTTCCCTACCTGGGTTTGCCTGAAACCTACTCACCACGCTTACAACATGCGCGATGTCAGGTCTTGTACACAACATAGCATACATAAGGCTACCCACGGCCAAAGCATATGGTATATTACTCATTTCCTTGCGTTGTTCCTCACTTTGAGGACACATCTTCAAGGTGAGTTTTATTCCATGTTGCATCGGTAGGAACCCTCTTTTAGAATCATCCATCTTAAATCGCTTTAAGATCTTATCTATATAGAGGGCTTGGGAAAGGCCTATTGTTCTTTTTGCTCTATCCCGGTAGAGCCAAATACCAAGAATATAGGTTGCTTCTCCCAAGCCTTTCATGGAGAAATTACTCGAAAGCCAAGCTTTCACAGAACTGAGCATTCCCACATCATTTCCTATTAGTAGAATGTCATCTACATATAGTACTAAGAATGCGATCTTGCTCCCATTAACCCTCTTGTATACACAAGGTTCCTCTTCATTTTGCACGAAATCAAACTCTTTGATTGCCTCGTCAAAACGAAGGTTCCAACTACGCGACGCTTGCTTCAGTCCATAAATGGAAAGCTGAAGCTTGCACACTTTCTGAATATCGACTTCGGACACAAAGCCTTTAGGCTGCTCCATATAGATTTCCTCCTCGAGGAATCCATTAAGGAAAGCCGTCTTTACGTCCATTTGCCATATCTCATAATCGTGGTAGGCAGCTATAGCAAGCATCATGCGAATAGACTTGATCATGGCTACGGGCGAGAAGGTATCGTGGTAATCGATCCCTTCCTTTTGGGTAAAACCCTTTGCCACAAGCCTGGCCTTATAGGCGTCAACCTTGCCATCACCATCAGTCTTTCTCTTGTAGATCCACTTGTTCCCAATAGGCACTATACCTTTGGGGAGGTCTACTAGAGTCCAGACCTGATTGACATGCATCGAGTCTATCTCAGCTTCCATAGCTTCACGCCATTTCGCGGAGTCTACATCCACCATCACTTGGTCATAGGTCGTCGGGCCGGTCTCTTGGCTATCACTTGGAACCTCATGGAGACTCAGCTCCTCCAAGTGCACAGCCCATACCTCTCAGGTAAATGAGACACCCTACTAGACCTACGAGGTGGTTGTACTTGTGTTTCAGAAAGTTTGGTTCCAGTTTCTTGCACAGGTGTCTCTCGAGGAGTTTCATTGTATTCTTCTAAAGAAATACTTATACCTGTTCCGCCTTCCTGAATGAACTCATCTTCCAGGAAGTGTGCTTGTAAAGGAACAACGATCCTTCGATCTTCGAGCATGTAGAATAGATATCCCATCGTCCCAGACGGGAATCCAATGAAACGTCCCTTCGCAGACCTAGCTTCCAACTTTTCCACCTTAGTCTTCTTGACATAAGCGGGACATCCCCAAATCCTAATATGATTAAGACTTGGTTTCCTTCCTTCCCACATCTCATGTGGAGTTTTAGGAACGGATTTGGAAGGACATCTGTTCAAGATATATGCGGCAGTCAGGAGTGCATACCCCCACAGGTAAATCGGCAAGTCAGTATAGCCCAGCATGGAACGGACCATGTTCAACAGGGTCCGGTTCCTTCTTTCTGACACACCATTTAACCGAGGAGTACCTGGAGGTGTTAGTTGTGAAACTATTCCATGTTCCTTAAGGAATGTTGCGATTTTTCTTGAACACAAGTGCACGTTATCGTATACAAGTAATAAAGTGATGAGTGAGTATCGTTCCCACGAGGACTGAATCACTAACTACCGATTTTTATGTATTCCAGTTTTATTTGAACAATCGAACTTTGGGTAGCAATTAATTATTAAAGAAAATGAATAAAAGACTAAACAGTAAAAACGATCGCTTGTAGAAAGAGAATCAAATGATGAATAGGTCTATGATTCTGAATCCACCTTGGTTTATCCGAATTTACTCTCGATTATCTGAAGTTAATGATTTTCCCAATTTATTGAAGGCGAAGATTGCTAATATACTATACCGCCTCTCCCGAGGTCAATAGATTTTTCTAAAGGCGAATAACGCACTTTATCCCTAGGTGAATTAATTCGTCAATAGGCAAAAAGCATAAAATCTCCAAAAGGCCACGTAGTTCCTATGAGTATATTCCTATCTCACAAGATAAAACGGTCCTCACCAATAGTTCCTCACCAATTCTCCTCTCCCGATTCGAATTGAATGATTAAAACAATACAATTATTGGCCAGATAATTGAAAGCATTAAACACGATTGGGAAAACTCAACAAAAAGGAATTAAATAGATAATCTCAAGCAAATCCGTCAAAACGTAGGTTTCATCGAAATCCTAGATTAAGGGTTTTAGCCTGACATGCTAAATAATGAAAATACAGAATTAATAAATAAAAGCATGAAAATCAAACGCAGATGAAGAGCTCGGATTCCTCCGTTCTTCTGGCTTCCGCCCTCTGCCCTTGATCTCTTCTGCTTCTCTCGTCTGTGATAATATTCTGTGCTCCTCCTTTTCCCAAGCCTCCAAAACTCATTTAATTAGGGTCTTAAACCCTTATTTATAGTTCTCAACAGCCTTCAAATCGCGTCCGTGTGAGTAGGTCGAGAACTGGCTTCAAAACGGCCCAAATCCGCGCGGAGCACGCAAAAACCGCCTTGTGTGCCGCGGCTCACTAAATCTGTGTTGCGGCACACGGTCTTCAGCTAGACGCCTGGGCGCCTTTTAATTCATCTGGGCCGCGGCTCACCAAATCTGTGCCGCGGCTCAGAGTACAGATTGCTCAGGGGTCGCTGGGTGCCTTCCTGTGTCGCGGCCCGGTTGCCTTGTGCCGCGGCCCACGGCCAAAATTCGCCGTTTTCGCCCGTTTTGCCTCGTTTTAGCTTCCGGACTCCAATCTCTTGACAAGCATACAAGATTAAGGCATTAAAAGCTCATTTATGCAATTTTACTCGCCAAAATAATACAAAATAATAATAAATAAGCGTATAAAAATACGCCTAACAAATACCCCCAAACTTAAGCCTTTGCTTGTCCTCAAGCAAAAAGAATTAATTTCAACAAAAGACTATCGTGAATAATCGTGCAACTCATAGTGCTCAACCTAATCAATACTATCCTGAAATTCTCGCTGAATAATACGAGTGTCGTAATAGCGAGCTACACTTAGAACACTGATTCCACAAAGTAACCAAGTTCAGTCCTAATCACTCGTTCATGAAGAAAATCCAGCTCAAAGATTAACAAACGTGAATCTAATCGACCGTCAATATGAAAGGTTAAAATAAACAAGCTAGTTCGCCCCGTTCCCCAGTTTAATGGCAAAATTTTCATGAGTTTCATCAAAAATAACACTCGGACAGTATTCCCTTATATATATATGCTCAAGAAATTGATTCGAGTTGACCACTAGGTTTGGATCTCGGGATGTTTCATCGGGATAATCCTAGGGTGGAACTTCCATTATCATGTATTGGGAAACCGTTTGACGTAAAAGACACTCATGGGGCACATGGATGCTTCTAGTTACTAAGTTCCCCTCCACAGCGGAGAAACAACTCGAATAGCTAATTCCCGCATGTCCGAATCAAGGTCGCTGTTTTACGCGAGAGTAAACAACGGGTCACGTGAATACCCCCAGTTACTAGGCTCCCTATCATTGGCACATGCGAAATTTCTAAATCACTAGTCTAATCAGGGTCGTCGTTTTACGCGAGAGTAAACAACGGGTCACGTGAATACCCCTGGTTACTAGACTTCCCATCATAGAACAAAAATAACTCGACTTTTGGGAAAAACTGACCGACTCTAAACTCAATCTAAGTGCCAACACGACTTATGTAACTGGACGACTAGCTAACCGAAAAATGTAACTAAACGTATCGACGGTGATTTCAAAACACGTATGTATCCTCTCTTATCCGCCAAGACCTCTACAATCACGAAAAAATTTCGGACCTAAATGAAGACTTAGCAGAAACAGAAATCACTGATTACAACTCGACTAAAACTCGATCGTTTCTTCAGAGAGAAAAACAGTGTCGTAACATCAGTATTACACAAATAGAAGCACGAAAAATTCACGAATAGAGTAAAATCAAGACAAGCAGGGCTAGCAACAAAAATAACGAAAAGTAATGAAAAGTGCAACGAAATAAGTACAACAATAAATGTAGCGATAGAAAGTAAACCCCCCCAAACTTAGGACGTACATTGACCTCAATGGACAAGATATAATATGCAATAGAATAAGAAGGTCAAGTACTCCCCTCCAGTCCTCTCACGAGCTGGTGCCGGCATCATCCGGTGAGAAGGGTGGTGTGGCTGGCCGAGCAGGTGCAATATATGGCCCGTCTGGGTGCATGATATGGGCCGTCCATGCAGCTAGGTGCTCCTGGTGGTAGGCATCCCTCGCTGCTAGACGCCTCGCCTCTCGTCGGTTGGCCCGGCGGGCCTGCTCTCGCATCTCACCCCTGACGGCAGCAATAATGCTCTCTCTCTCCGTCTGCTGCTCCTCTCGCATGGCAGCCAGCATACTCTCCCTCTCTCTCCTCATCTCCTCTCTCATATCCTCTCTCTCTCTCCTCATATCCTCCCTCAGCCCGTCGAACATCGCCTGCAATCTCTCTCTGTCGGGCGGCGGGCCGGCATCTGCCTGCCCCTGTGTCAGCAAAAGAGGCTCGGGGGACCCCTCGTGGGCCTTATCCAGTAGAAATCCTCTCCCCCGAGCGTGCGCCGGCACTCCTCCCCACTGGTCAAAATGTGAGATGATGCGGTGGTCGATTGGGGCCTGGGGAGCTAGCATCGGCTCATCGTCCGACCACATCAGCCCCGACTGCCGGCACAGAGCGCAGATAAGAGAGGGGTGCTTCAACCCCGTCTTGGCCCCTCCCTGAATACACTGGAATATGGATCGGACCAAGAGAGGGGCCACATCGAATCGCAGCCCGAATGTGATAGCATATAGTGTCCGGGCTCGGGAGAGAAAAACAGTGCGGATCTGAGATGTGGGGTCTATACGAGCGCAGATAAAATATAGGCAGGCACGCCCAAGCCGACTGAGGCGCGAGCTCTTGAAGTGGAAAGTGGAAGAACCCGGTGTGCGCCGCTCCCAGTCGGAGTCGGGCTGCGTAATAGTCTCGAGCAGAGCCTCCTTCGTGAGGCTAGCCATAATTCGATCATAAGCCGTCTCATCTACTACCGGCAGCCCAAACAACCTCCGAATAGCAGATGTGGAATAATCAACCGTAATACCTCGGACATTGACCTGAGTCCGAGTGTCTGACTGCTGCAACGTCTGGCCTGCTCGAATGTGCTTCAATAACACGCTGGCATAGAACTCCTGCACTATCGATATCACCGCTGGCTCGGGGGGTGCAGCAAAACGGGCCCACCCCATCTCATCTATCATGGTAAGCAGTTCCCCGTCTTGGGGGGCTGGAGTAAATCCCCTCTCCAGGATAAGAGGTCGCGGCCGAATCTTCTCGTTGAAGATTTTGTGGATCTCCGGGTCAGAAAACTGGTGCCCCTCCGACTCGGCGCGACTACGAGAGGTTTCCCCTCGATTGGGGGATGACTGAGTCCTGGCCCTCTTGCTCAGCTTTTTAGTCCTAGCCATAGTGAGTCCTGAAAAAAAAATTAAACACCGAAGTTTACTTACTCAAACAATAATGAGAATAATCATCACTCGGCTAAGGATATCCGGCCGTAAATTAGAAATTTAACGAGATAGCACAACCGTGAGAGAAAAATGAAATTGAACCATAACGTTTAAACTAGACGTACGGGTTGGGGTTCTTTGTAATTCGAGCGAATACGTTGCACATAGATTCAAAATATTGCCTTAACAAAGAAAATTTTTCATTCAGGCATTTCATCAAACACTTAAAGGGCACGAGTTCAATTGAAGAACAAATATGACAATAGCTCGATTAAATCCCCAAGAACAACAACACGAATCATTCACCATCAAAAACGACATATTCAATTCATTCATAATCGAAAATAATCATGAAAAATCAATGAAAACCATCATGTCCTCCACTTAACCATCATAGAACTTTTGAAAGAAGAAATAAACATATTCAACCATCACATGCACAACACAACTTCACATTTAAATTCATAGAACAATTTGAGATTAGAGATTTAGGCTTACCTTGCTTGGATTGTGAAAAGTGCAAGAAAATTGCAAGAAGAAGAAGGGAGGAGGATGTCGGCCGATCGCGCGCAATGGAGAGGAAAGGGAAGGAAAAACTTACCTGGGTAGTCGGCCGAATGAGAGTTATAAGATACCTGGGCTCTTCAAATTACGCATGGTGTGCCGCGGCACAGCTCAAGTGAGCTGCGGCACAGAGTACAGTCCCTTTTTATCTGCTCGTATGTTTTGTTGTGGGCTGCGGCTCAGCTTCCGTGTGCCGCGGCTCAGGGCTCATGTGTGCCGCGGCTCAGTAATGTTGTGCCGCGGCACAGAGTACTGAAAGTTTAGCTCTCCCTTTTGGCCCCCATCCCTGTGTTTAAGCTTCAGAGCCTTGATCCACGATCCACTACTGCTGAAGCATATGTTTCCGATTCAGTTTGAGTCATGGTAGAAACCATAGATGAGGAAAGAATATGTTGTTAATTCCCTTTGTGACTCCTTACTCCGAGACGTCACTAACCTTTCATACGAACATCGTTTCACTCTTTCAACCCTATACTAAACGGTCAATAAAGACGCTTGTTTTGGAATTAGAGGTCCTAGCCGCCTTGTCCAATCTTTGCTCTTTTTTTATCGGGAAGCGCAACCGCCGACGTCAACAGGTATCAGCACTATAGCTTTTTTAATTTCAATGGTTTCAATTTCATTTCAACCAATCCGTAGTTGATAGTCAAGGCCGTGTAATTAATACTTGGGCTGATATCATCAACCGGTGCTAACCTTAGTATGGAAGTTATGCATGAACATAATGCTCATAACTTCCTTTTAGATCTAGCTTCGAGAGAAGCCCAACAATAAGACTTAGTCTTAGTTTATAGGAGGTTTTGAAAATATACGCTTATCATTCTTTAAAGCCTGCCTCCCTTCGCCCTTCACTTCAAATAGGAGTCCAGTGCAGGAAGGAATGAGGTCTTGTCAGAGCCTTGGTCTTTCTGGTTCGGGTTTGAGCTTCCTTTATAGCTTCCACTGCCGAGGAGATCAGTTCACCGAAAGTAACGGGATTGGTCAGTCATCGGTAGCGGTCTAACGATAGCCCACGGGGAATGGTGACTGACCGAATCTCTGATCGAAGACCTCGGATTGACTGTACGATGGAATGTTCAGATTTTTCGGAGAAAAAGCCCAATCCCAAGGTATGCCTTTCTCTTTCTCCATAAGGGTAGGCGTGCAAAACAAGAGAGCCACTGCTCTTCAGGGCGGTGAGGTCTTGAAGAGCCTTAATGAGATGCCCTCAAGACCAGGTCTTCGAGACAGAAAAGAAGGTCTTCGAGCCTGCCCTTTGAGAAGGAATGTGTGCCGCGGCTCACAAGCCTTGTGCTACGGCTCAGGCATAAATTTCTCCCCTGGGACTTTTCCTGCACAGATTTTTAAGAAGAACACGTCAAGAGCGAGAGGTAAAAGCAAATCAAAGCACAAAATGATAAAAAATAAAAATTCAAGAATGCAAGAAAAATACAGAAACGCAACAATCTACAACTAAGAACTCGGGTTGCCTCCCGAGAAGCGCTAAGTTTATAGTCTTTATCCGGACCTATTAAAAATCAGTTCGCTTTTCGCAAACTCCATTTGATCTCCGCCCCGTTCATCGAACCGTTAATATGGTTTTTAAAATTTTGACCATCGGTCATTAACGATTTGATTTTCGGTTCGGACACCAAATGTTGGTTGCGGAAAGGTTTTGACGAGAACAACTTCCCGAAACACCCGTTCTTCTCATGACTAGACGTCCGTTTGACTTCCGGCTTATTTTCATCTTTAGCGAACGAACTCATGACAGTAGCAGACTTTTCCGATTGTGGCTGGTCAGATGGCGATGATTGCAAGTTCACATGCTTGAGAAATGTGACTAGTTCAACATCTTTCTTAAAAGTTGGACCATCTGAAACGGAATCTGAATTTTTCGATCGACGATTTTTTCGGTGTCTTTCTTTCGCAACGGCCTCCACACTTTCACTTTGAGAGCTCTTATCAACACCTCCCGGACATGGAAAAGATTTGAACACTTGGAACGTGACTTGCTCATCTTGAACCTGCAGAGTTAATTCCCCTTTTTCCACGTCTATAAGAGTTCGGCCGGTCGCTAAAAATGGCCGTCCCAAGATAATCGGGATATCTTGATCTTCCTCCATATCGAGAACAATAAAATCCGCTGGAAATATGAATTTATCCACTTTTACTAACACGTCCTCAATCACTCCCCTCGGATACTTAATAGAACGATCCGCTAATTGCAAGGAGACTGTCGTCGGCTTTGCTTCTCCAATTCCCAGCTTCTTGAAAATAGATAGAGGCATGAGGTTAATACTAGCACCGAGATCGCACAACGCCTTATTAAAAGAGAGATTCCCCATGGTGCACGGTATGTTGAAACTTCCCGGATCGTTCAATTTTGGTGAAAGCTTCTTCTGAAGAATCGCGCTGCACTCCTCCGTTAAGGCGACTGTCTCAAACTCCTCGAGTTTTCTTTTCTTTGACAAGATCTCTTTCATGAATTTAATGTAGCTTGGCATTTGTTCCAATGCGTCAGCAAATGGAATGTTAATATGAAGTTTCTTGAACACGTCGAGGAACTTAGAGAATTGCTTGTCCGCCTTTTTCTGCTGTAATCTCTGCGGAAACGGGACGGGTGGCACATATGCCTTCGGATTATATGGAAACGTTATCGAGGGTCTCCAATCTTTTGATTCCTCCGTCGCTAAATTTTTCTTCTCCTCAATTTCACTTCTCTTTTCACTTCTCTCGGGCTGGTCACACACCTCCTTCCCGCTTCTCAAACTGATCGCATTTAGACTTTCTCTAGGATTTGTCTCGGTCGTACTTGGCAATGCTCCCTCCGGGCGGGCTGTCAACACGTTAACAATCTGGCCCAGTTGAACTTCCAAGTTGCGAATGGAGGCGGAATGATTTTGCAATGTTGCTTCAGTACGAGTCATGAATTGACTCGTATTCGCTGCCAATTTCGCAATTGCTTCCTCGAGAGAAACTTTTGGAGCGGGAGGAGGCTGCTGTTGGTTTTGAGTGAACGGAGGCTGGTTCGAGTTCTGTCCGTTTCTCCACGAAAAGTTGGGATGATTATGCCACCCCGGATTATACGTGTTGGAGTACGGATTATTTTGCCGGTTTCCGTTTCCTACGAACTGAGCTTGTTCAATTTGGGGCTGCTCGAATGGGTTTCTGACTTGGCACTCCGCGCTAGGGTGAGATCCGTTACACCAATTTCAAGACTCAATGGTAACGGGGGAAGGAGCATGCGAAAATGCTTGAAGCTGCTGTGTTAATGCTGCGACTTGGGCTGTCAATGTAGATATCGGGTCATTACTCGAAATTTCCATAACTCGCTTCGGTGTTATTCGTTCGGATGGCCATTGATAAGCATTAGCGGCCATAGCTTCCAACAACGAGTGTGCTTCAGCCATCGTCTTTCCCATCAAAGCTCCACCGGCGGCTGCATCCACGAGAGTGCGTGTAGAGGCACTCAATCCATTGTAGAACGTCTGAATTTGAAGCCAGTCTGGAAGGCCGTGATGTGGTAATCTCCGTAACAAATCTTTGTATAGCTCCCACGCCTCGTGAAGCGATTCCATGTCATACTGACCAAAAGTGGTGATCTCGTTTCTCAGTCTCGCCGTCTTAGAAGGTGGGAAGAATTTAGCAAGGAAGGCTTGCGCTAACTCTGCCCATGTTGTGATCGACCCCGGCGGTAAGGAATTCAGCCAAAATTTCGCTTTATCCCTCAAAGAGAAAGGGAAAATCCGTAGTTGGATAGCATCGTCGGTGAAACCATTGTTCTTGAATGTGTCACAAATCTCGAGAAAAGAAGCAATATGTGCGTTGGGGTCATCGTTCGGCAATCCACAAAACTGGCTAGCCTGCACCATCTGAATGATCGCAGGCTTGATTTCGAAATTGTTGGCTTGGATTGTTGGACGCCGGATCCACGAAAAGTTTGTGTTGATCTGCGGCATAGCATAATCTCGAAGTGCCATTTCCGGTTGAGCTTGCTGCATAATATTATTTCCTCCATGAATTTCGATATTTTCAGCCATAGTGATTGTTGTCGGTAGCTCTCGTTTCTCCTTCTTCTTTCTCCTAAGAGTGCGCTCGAGTTTGGTATTCAAAGGTAGTAGGCCTTTGTTACCGAGTTTTCTCATGCACTACCCGAAAAATTCCTGAAAGGAAAACAAATAAATAAATAAAATTAAATACACTAAAATAAGTAAATAAAATGTTTAAACTAAGACTATAAATACTGAAATCGATATTAGCAAAAATTTTAGTCCCCGGCAACGGCGCCAAAAACTTGTTGCGATTTTCCTTGAACGCAAGTGCACGTTATCGTATACAAGTAATAAAGTGATGAGTGAGTATCGTTCCCACGAGGACTGAATCACCAACTACCGATTTTTATGTATTCCAGTTTTATTTGAACAATCGAACTTTGGGTAGCAATTAATTACTAAAGAAAATGAATAAAAGACTAAACAGTAAAAATGATCGCTTGAAGAAAGAGAATCAAATGATGAATAGGTCTAGGATTCTGAATCCACCTTGGTTTATCCAAATTTACTCTCGATTATCTGAAGTTAATGATTTTCCCAATTTATTGAAGGCGAAGATTGCTAATATACTCTACCGCCTCTCCCGAGGTCAATAGATTTTTCTAAAGGCGAATAACGCACTTTATCCCTAGGTGAATTAATTCGTCAATAGGCAAAAAGCATAAAATCTCCAAAAGGCCACGTAGTTCCTATGAGTATATTCCTATCTCACAAGATAAAACGGTCCTCACCAATAGTTCCTCACCAATTCTCCTCTCCCGATTCGAATTGAATGATTAAAACAATACAATTATTGGCCAGATAATTGAAAGCATTAAACACGATTGGGAAAACTCAACAAAAAAGGAATTAAATAGATAATCTCAAGCAAATCCGTCAAAATGTAGGTTTCATCAAAATCCTAGAATAAGGGTTTTAGCCTGACATGCTAAATAATGAAAATATAGAATTAATAAATAAAAGCATGAAAATCAAACGCAGATGAAGAGCTTGGATTCCTCCGTTCTTCTGGCTTCCGCCCTCTGCCCTTGATCTCTTCTGCTTCTCTCGTCTGTGATAATATTCTGTGTTCCTCCTTTTCCCAAGCCTCCAAAACTCATTTAATTAGGGTCTTAAACCCTAATTTATAGTTCTCAACAGCCTTCAAATCGCGTCCGTGTGAGTAGGTCGAGAACTGGCTTCAAAACGGCCCAAATCCGCGCGGAGCATACAAAAATCGCCTTGTGTGCCGCGGCTCACTAAATCTGTGCCGCGGCACACGGTCTTCAGCTGGACGCCTGGGCGCCTTTTAATTCATCTGGGCCGTGGCTCACCAAATCTGTGCCGCGGCTCACCAAATCTGTGCCGCGGCTCAGAGTACAGATTGCTCAGGGGTCGCTGGGTGCCTTCCTGTGTCGTGGCCCGGTTGCCTTGTGCCGCGGCCCACGGCTAAAATTCGCCGTTTTCGCCCGTTTTGCCTCGTTTTAGCTTCCGGACTCCAATCTTCTGACAAGCATACAAGATTAAGGCATTAGAAGCTCATTTATGCAATTTTACTCGCCAAAATAATACAAAATAATGATAAATAAGCGTATAAAAATACGCCTAACAAGGAACTCGTCAAACTCCGTACTCATATACTCGCCACCTCGGTCCGACCGAAGTGCTTTGATATGATTACCAGTTTGTTTCTCGACTAGGGCCTTGAATTCCTGGAATTTCTCAAAAGCCTCGGATTTATGTTTCATTAAGTATAAATAACCATATCTAGTATGATCATCTGTAAACGTAATGAAATATTGACATCCGTCACGTGCTGCTTCCAAAGCACCACAAACGTCAGTATGGATTAATCCCAGTTTATCATCGGCTCTTTCAAAAGTCCCTTTGAAGGGGGACTTAGTCATTTTGCCTTTAAGGCAAGATTCACAAGTAGGAAAGGGATCCGATGCCAATGGACCCATAAGTCCATCCTTTTCCATCTTGTAAACCTTGGTCTGACCAACATGACCAAGTCTAAGATGCCATTTCAAAACTTGATTGGTTTCATCCCTACCACGTTTTCTAGTCATAGTATTCACAACTACTTTGTTGCTGAGATTTAGATGATACAATCCATTCAACAATGTAGCAGTACCCACACGTTTATTTCTAAAATAAATTTTGCAGGATCCATCACCAATGAAAAATGAAAAGCCTTTTCGGTCCATGACCGGAATGGATACAATGTTTTTGTGCCCCTTGGGAAAAACAAGTACATCTTCTAAAGTCAAAACCAAGCCGAATTCTAAACCCAAAAGAAGTGATCCTATGTCGGTCGCCTCGATACTATGCCCGCTTCCGACTGTGATCATAACTTCTCCAGCTCCAAGCTTCCTACTTTGTTCTAGATCCTGATTCACGGTACAAATATGAGAACTAGCACCAGAATCCAGTATCCAGGAAGTAGAAAATACAATAGCAGAACAATTTGTTTCCAAAACTAAAAGTTCTGTACCTGACGTGCCATGAAGAATCGGACAGTCTCTAGCTCAGTGGCCCAGCTCACCGCACTTGAGACAAGCATCCTTCTTCTTCTTGTTCTTCGGAACCATCGGGGCCTTGCCCTTACCCTTAAGGTCCTTAGCTTGTGGTCCAGTTTGCTTCTTGGTCTTTTTCTTCTTGTTCTTAGACCTCCGAGGTCCAGAAGAAATCACAAGAGCAGACTCCTTCATCCGCGGAGTCTTCATCTGTGACTAAGCGGTCACAAGTTTGTTCATTAGCCCAGCTAAATTGCATGTAATCTCATTGCAGTTGAAGTTCATAACAAACTGTGAGAAGGAATCAGGGAGAGACTGTAGGATAAGGTCGGTTTGGAGAGAAGTATCCATTTTAAAATCAAGAGCCTCCAATCTCTCGATCATGGATATCATTTTGAGGACGTGTTCCCCAACCTTCTCACCTTCCTTCATCCTTGCACCGAACAGTTGCTTGGATATCTCATATCTAGCAGTTCTGCTGTGCTCACCATAAAGTTCGGTTAAGTGAGATAGAATCTGCCTAGCAGAAGTCATTTTCTCATGAGCTCTCTGAAGCTCATTAGACATAGAAGCCATCATGTATGCACGGACTTTTACGTCATCCTTAACCCACTTTTCGTGGTTTTCGATCTCTTCCTGATTTGCTCTGGTCCGCACAGGAGGCGCCAGAATGTCCGTCTCTAAGACGTATCCCAGTGCCTCTATACTGAGGACTATCATCAGATTGCGGAGCCAGTCCACAAAGTTAGGTCCAATCAGGGTGTTCTTTTCGAGCAGAATTGCGAGTGGATTCATTGTCATATTGAGATTTGAGTCTGCATTAAGTACGATAGATTAATTAGTGACTCATTCAATTATGTTCTGAGTATAGAATTAAGGTCTTTTCTATTCTTGTTACCCAGCTCCCACTATTTTTATCGGAATAACACACTCCCATGTGAAATCCGGAAGTATCGTCGCTCTACTTCATAGTGGTGATCGAGTTCTTTATAAATCTTAATAGAGGGCAACCGAACAGGTTTCTAGTCTATTAATTTTCATAAAGTGGTGTCCAACACCAACCCATCTAATGGATGATTCGATCTTCTTTTACCCTTTCTTCACTCCCCTCAACCTATACGGTTTCTATGGTTCGTGAAGAAGTTAAGTTTATACCATCGACGCAAATCAGTTTCACAATTGAATCTTATCCGGCAACCTATCAGGTTTCTAGGGATAAAATTTGCTCCAACCGAAGGCATCCAATGCGCTCCCGGTAATTTATCCGTCCTCCCCGAACGACTACCCCGATAACTCGGAAGCATAGCACATCCGGTTTGGATTTCAATTTCCCGAAAACTCGATGGAGGGAAGGAAAACCTTGAAACCTTATAAACTTAATAATTTATCGTGGGAGAATTTTCGCGATTAGAGTTACACTTTGCACATTAATCGTTTAAGCGCATTTGTGGCATTCATACAATATGAAACAACCATTCACAACCTAGTTGCTACCAACATGTGGTTCATGGACCGTTCCTAGAAAACAAAAACTCCGTAATCTAATTACAAGTCTTCGTCTTGAATCTTCGTCTTATCGAAATGGATCTTCCTCCGGTCTTCGTCATTACAAATAAATTTTACATCGAAAATTGCATCCTAGATACAAACATTTCTAGTAAAATAAATAGGCTCAAAACGGCCTTTACAACCCAATCGAATAAAACGAACGATTCAAAACTAAGTCCACGAACCACATCCCCATTCAAAAAGCATTCATCCAATAAATACTATATAAATGGAAAACGTAGAGATACATTGATCCAATCAACAATACGAACCGATCCAATCGATTCACACAATTGGTAATATGATAACGTTCAAAATAATTCGGTCGACCATAAATATTCTAATTTATCAATTTTTCCTTATAAAATGAAATACCATAAATCATTTTAATCATATTAAATCCAATTTAACATGAGGGAGATTAATTTTCAAGAATACACGAAAAAATCGAGCCGGGGCGAAAAAGGCCTGCCATGGCCGAGTCACTGCCGGCAGCATGCCGGCAGACAGGCCTGGCATGGCCGAGTCACGCTCGGCAGCTGCCGGCCGGCTGCCCAGCAGCCCTGGGCCGCGGCCCCTGGAGCCTGTGCCGCGGCCCACAGTCTGATGGTTGCCCGGGCCGCTGCATGACCACTGGCGCGGCCCCCGACTCCCGGACCCCTCCCGGACCGTCCAACGGCATTTCGGGGCTAGTTTTTCGACCGGATATCCAATATCTATATTCTCCAACATTTATATCTTCAATATAAATCATATTTCCATGAAATTAAGATTTATATTTAGACATAAACTTACGAAAAATATAACTACAACGAACGTAAAAACATATACCACGATTATGACTAAAATGATTCCAAATCATTCACCATCTAATCAAGCATTCCAAATGCTAATATCATATATACAATTGCAAGACCATGCTCCGATACCACTGTTGGGATTCGGTGCCTAAAACGAAGGCCCAGCGGAAGCGGTAAAACGAAAATTAATTCGATCCGAATCCCTACGAGGATCGATCGAGCTACGTATATACGAATACCAAAAACGAATTCACAAGAGATATAGAAACTCACCCTTGTAGTCCGTTGATAAGATGGATAACCTTCTCTTGAGATACTCCCCAAGATCTTGAACGATCCAACGCTGAAAGCACCGCGTCTCTACTTGTCACGCGCCGGAGAAACGACCGGAACGACGATCACCTTGCTATCCTCCGAGGATACGGCTAGAGCTAAGTGATGAAGCTATATATGTAAAGATTACTACACTCTAAGTGTTTTAATCTTACTCTCTCTATATGATTTTCTCTCAATTTTTCTCCAAGAAAAATGAAGAAGAAATGAATGAAGAAGATGAAGATAATTGTGAAAATGGTTTCTCTCTCTCTCTCTCTCTCTCTCTCTCAATCTCACGTTGAAAGTTGCTTGGAATTATGAGTGAGAGATGTCTTAATCTTCATTTATTCAACTCTCCACATGCACATCTCATAATTATGAGAATCAAAGCCCCACCACCTCAATGATCAACCATTAAAGAATGGAACATGGGTCCATATGAAAGTGGGAGGAAATGTGGGGGGCGGCCCATGTAGAAATCAGACAAGTTCGGTTCGTTTCGGACTCCCGCGAGTCCAAACAGATAAACTCCGATTCCGTATCGATTTATTTATATCGATTCATTAATCCAATTATTTAAACATATCAAATACATTATAACATAATTAATTTCTCCAAAAAATAATTATATCCATGAATTAAATTAATCACCCAGTGATATATTTAATTCATTAGGCCGTAAATCAATTTATCCAATAAATCGATTTAGACATCTAATGTCCCAAATTTAGATATCCAATATCTAATATTCATAATGAGAGAATTAGCTTGATTCATTCCATCGTCAATCCTCATGCGCGACTCGGTAGGTCCGTCTCAGTCAGCAATGGGAGGAACCAAAGAGTAGTAGCAGCACCTATGTAATGCCCGGATAAATGGTGTATTTACCTTGTACTCGACCTTTTATTATTTCGACTTCGTGATGTTATAATCGTAGATTGGTTTCCCGTATTTGTGCCCTTATGTTTTTATATATCTTCAAGCATTGCATGCATGATTCTGCACGTACTTACGTACATTAATAGGTGTTCATAACGTACGCTAAGGATACAGTATTACGTACGCTATCTGATGTTCTTAACGTACGTAAGCTAAGTCAACTTGGGTTCGGATAAGGGTCGGCGTGTGGGGGACGAGGAAGGGGCCAGGGGAGATTCGTGTGATTTCCGCGTGAACCTGGACATAGGTGTTAAGTACGCTATGGTGCATGTTTTACGTACGTTAAGGACATGGATATTACGTACGTAAATCCCGTGTGATTACGTACGTAAGGAAATGGCGAAATCAGGTCAGTGAAGTCTGGTCAGACGATTACGTACGCTAAGGCTAGGGTATAACGTACGTTAAGTTTGTTACATACGTAAGGGTGATTGCATAACGTACGTAATGCCCAGAAATCTATTTATAGAACCTGACCCTCACTTCATTTCCCACTTTTGCCTTGGCCGATTTTTGTGTTCTTGAGACTATCCTTCACCTCATATCCCTCATATCATCATTTACCTCCGATTTTGGGAAGCCTAGACCGTGTGAGTTGGTGATCAAGCTTCCGGTGAAGAGTTTATTGAAGATTTTCTTTATTCTTACATCTCTTAAGGTATGTTACGATTCACCAAGCTAGAGTTTACATTCTTAGCTATACTTTGAGCTTGTTTTGGAAATTATTGGACTAGTTAATGATCTTTTGAGTCCAGCACCATATTTTGGAGTTTAGAACCCGATTATACCTTGCCTTTCTTCCATTTCTTAGAGTATTGATTTAGCCTCGGTGGATGAAAGCCTTAACATGAAGTATCCTTAATTCGTTGAAATAAATAGCATGATTCCAGTTAGATTTTCTGAACCCTTTTTATGTTCAACTGGGTAATTCATGTATGTTAGAAGAATTTGTTGTGACAATGTTCTCCATGTTCTTGAGGGTAATATATCGACCAAGTCCTTGAACTCAAACCGAATCACCGTAGTGTCGTTTTCCTTGCGTAATATTCGAGCATACTTGTCGTCTTGAGTAACATTGGTGGTAAAATCATAATAGCCGGTCATATGAGGATTTAGAATTCAATCCCTTATTAAAACACGAAATCTTCAATACCTTGTAAACATCGAACTTTTAAACATCGGTATTTCACCTTCGAAATGATCGTTCAACTCTCCTGTAGTGCCTTATCGTTTCCAGTTCAGTTCTTATCTAGTGTTATAACCGTGAACCAACCTAGCGTCACTACTTTACGATCATAATATAAGTATTTCGGTGATCGTATGTTAGTATCGAGTGGTATGTTAAGTTCCTTGTATCTCTTTTTTTGAAAAAGGTCCGAGCCTTGCATAGGGGTCGATCGTGGGGCGGTGACATACGGACGCGTGACGTTTGTTGGAGTATTTCATTCTTGCCATTTTCGAGGTAAGTATCGTATGTTGAGTTTAATTTATATTGGAACTTTGATCATGCATATGGTTTTGTTCATGTTGTCGAATATGAGATTTATTTCTGTAAATTCTCGCGGTATTCGTTGTTAATCGTTCGTATTGATGAAAATATTGAAATGCACATATGTATGCATAATTGATTGGTTTATGGTATAAATGATCCGAGGGGGTCATGAGGATCTATGCTGAGGGCGCTGGATCGAATGTCCACCATGCGTTGGTCCGACGGGATCATCATGGGGATCTATGCTGAGGGCACTGGATTGCTGGACGGGTTTCCCACCATGCGTTGGTCCGACGGGATCATCATGGGGATATATACCAAGGGCGATGGATCGCTGGATCGCTGGACTACCCTGTATTGTGTTGATGGAATCGTGAGGATTCACATCGTCGGATTCCGATGACGGAAGTGCGTTTTGCATGATTTATGATTCACTGATGATTTATGTATTATGATACTTGTACTAGCATTGTTTTGCTAACCCCTTCAGGGGTGGACATTGTTTTGATGTTCAGGTAGCCGAGGAGCGGGGAAGCAACCACAGTACTGACAGGACGATGAAATGGCTCAGTGATGTGGTTGATGTTTATGGTTATATTGTCTTCTTGGTTCACTTTAGTACTCGAGTACGTGTGTTTTAATAATGTCATTTTCGATATGGTTGTATAAGTAAACTCTTTGGATCAGTTGAATCAGTTCTATGTTTTGAACTTCAGTTGTATGGTTGGATTATATTTACTTTCCTTTTTAATTAGCCTTGTAAATCCTTACTTAAAGGGTTTACGGCGCTGTAATTATTCCGAATATCTCGGGGTGTTACAGAATATGGTATCAGAGCTAAGATTCATGGATATCTTGGCAGTCGGGTTAATTGGGTCTGTTTACGTTATTTGATTATTGGTCGTTTGTAACATCACTGCTGAGCCAGCATCGTCGTGTGGACCGTGGTTGTAAGTTTCCTAATCTCAAATACTACCGTTTTATTTAATTCATGTTTTGTGAACATTGCTGGACTTTCTTTTAGAAAGTTTGCCCTGATATTGAGTATTTGTGTTTACAGTATGTTGAGAGGAGGTCGTGGGCGCGGACGTGGTCGTGGATGCGGACGTGGAAATGCGAGACAGGAAGACTCGGTGTCTACTGCAGAAATAACCGCTAGTCGAACGGATTCCCATTCCGGAGGACAACAGGGATCAGCAAATAATAATGCAGATCCTAATGTGCCAGGAGTGCTTCAGCAGGTGGTTGCTCAGATAAACCAGTTCGCTCAAGTTGTTGATCGCATGCAGACGGCGATGGGACAGCAGCATAACGTGGATAATAGGGGAGACAAATGGCTTACTGAGGTGGTCAAATTGCACCCTCCGAAATTTGACGGTTCTGTTGAGATGCTTTCTTGGGATCACTGGCTGATAGATTTAGAGAAGATTTTTGCGGGGATTAAGTGCCCCAACGATAGAAAGGTTCCGGTCGCCCAATATCTTATGACGGGGGAGGCTTTCGACTGGTGGGAGGCCATTCGACCTGAGGAGCATAATGTCGACTGGACGGAGTTCAAATTAATGATGGAAGCGCAGTATTGTCCTCGCCCAGTTAGAGAGGCCCGAGTCCGGGAGTTTTTCGCACCACAAAATTCAGAAGCATCTGTGACAGACGTGATTAAGACTTTTAATCAACAGTTGACTTATGTGCGCCATTTGGTCAGGACCGAGGCAGAGAGGATTTTTCATTTTGACATGCGGATGAAACCGAAAATTCAGCAGTATATGTCCGGATTTGAATGTACCACCTTGCGACAGTATCAGGACAAGGCACTAGCCTATGATATGAAAGAGGCAGCAGTCGAGAAATCAACGGAAGCAAAGAAACAGAAGGTGTCTGACAACTTCACGGAGAATAAAGGTAGTGGGCCTCGCAGGGGCCAGTCCTCTTTTCATTCATCCAGGAGGCCTCCGCATCCTTCTCGAGGTGGAAAGAAGTTCCGGGCATCACCAACCGTTTCAGACGCAGGGAAGAAATGTTATAACTGTGGCAAAGCAGGGCATGTTCGTCGTGACTGTTTCGCACCTGCTGTGACCTGTTTCGAATGTGGACAGGAAGGGCATCGCGCAACATTTTATGGGAATGCGACTCGATCTTTTGGTACTCGCACTCCTGTACTAGTCTCGAAGGACACTAGTGTAAACCAGACGCAACAAAGTGGGTTCCAGCAGCAGAATGTTGGGAAAAGAGAGGCATCCAGCGCTGGGTCCGTTCCTCCGCGTATTTACGAGATGAAGAAGTCAGACGATCAGAACACGGTTGTTGCATCAGGTACGATTCAGATCCTTTTGCAACTAGTTAGTGTCTTATTCGATTCAGGAGATACGCATTCTTTCATATCTTTGAACTGTGTTAATCGTTTGAAAATCTCGTGCTTGTATGATTGTGAACCTTATGTTGTGGGATTACCGAGCGGAGAAAAACTTGTGGGAACCCTAGAAGCTAGAAATTTTCCAGTGACTATAGGAGGGAGAGATTGGCTATCAAATCTTATTGTAGTCGACATCCTTGGTGACGATTTAATTCTCGGAGACGATTGGCTCAACCGTTATGGAGATATTTTGAATTACCGAAAGAGAGTCATTTCTATCATTGCTGATGACGGATCTGAACACTTATTCAGAGGATGGAGACCGGGAAGCTCGGGAAAATTGATCAAAGCAATGAAAGCCATGAAATTACTGAAGCAGGGATGTCATGGATTTTGGTGCTATGCCATGAGGAAAGAAGAAGGAGTAGAGCTCTCATCTATTCCAGTAGTGAATGAATTCTCAGATGTATTCCCTGACGAACTACCTGGGCTACCTCCACAGAGAGAAGTGGAGTTCACTATCGAAATAGAGCCTGGAGCCACTCCTATTTCCAGAGCACCATACCGCATGGCGCCAACCGAGATGTATGAACTAAAGAAGCAATTGGAGGAATTATTACAGAAGGGTTATATTCAACCTAGCGTTTCTCCATGGGGAGCGCCCATTCTCTTTGTCCGGAAGAAATATGGATCCCTCCGATTATGTATTGATTACAGGGAATTAAACAAAGTGACTGTAATACCCGTAATTTCGATTTCCGGTAATTTCTTTTTTTGGCAGAAGTCCATTTTGACGACTCTCTCATGACCGTTTCGTCATTCTGAGATGATTAATTCTACACTTTTTGTCATTCGAGTTCGTTTCGGTGTTGTTTTGTTGAGTTCCATGCTTTTTAGCGACTTTTCCGCACTTGAGTTCGATTCTTGCGAATCTCGTTGGCTATTTGTTTGAGTTTCCTGTAAGTCCGTTTAACTTTGTTAGACGTGTTGTGAACTTCGGTTTCGTTATTCGATCACGTATCGTGATTTCCGGGCGTTTTGGGCCATTTTGTAATTTCTTAAAAGTTACGGGTATCCGTATCTGTAATTGTTGTCTCGACCCATTTCTTGACCGCGTATGATTAATTATTGCATTATGTTTTCATTCGGGTCGTTGATGTCGTCCGCGAACTTTTCGGCGTGTTCGTTCCGTACGTTTTCGGAAATCGGGTCGTCGAGCCCTGGTGGTCGGGTACTGGCCGGATGGTTGCGGGACTGGCCGGACGATTGCGGGCACCGGCGACAGTGCGCGAGAACCGGCGTAAGCGCACGCCACGGCCGGAAAAGGCTGTCTGCGCTAACCGGCAGTGTAGCGCCTTATCGGCCGCCTAACGACGCCTTATCGGAGTGCAGGCAGTGGGGTTCTGAGGTTCTGGACTCGGTCAGGATCGGCAGGTAGCGCACGCTACTGTCTGTCGTAGCGCACGCTAACCGGCAATGGGAGCGCACGCTGTCGGCCGACTAGCGTACGTTACCAGGGCGAGTTGTTTAGTCCAGAGCTCTTGGGCGGAGTCGGCTAGCCGCGAGCTTTGGCCGTAGCGCACGCTAGCGGGAGTCGGGTCGGCGAGTTTGGTGGCGAGTTTGGTCGGTGGTGCCGGGTCGTGCGGGCCCTGGCCGAGGGTACTCGGCCGATACCGGCCGATAGCTCACGCTAGTCCGGGAAGGCTAGCGCACGCTAGTTCCGGCCCAGTATAAATGTGACAGAGCAGTCACATTTTCATTCATTTCTCACATCCTTCCTCTTCTATCCGCGGCTGGCGATTCGAGGGTGGCGAAGCCATGTTGTTTGACAACAAATCCACGAAGTTTTTGAGTTCATAACATCAATAAATCATCCTATATCATCCTTTGATCCAGCGAATCAAGGTAATCTTTCTTAGAACCCTAATTTCGTGATTTTGGGGGTTTTTGCATTTTTGTCCGATTCGTTCCGTGTTGTTGATTAATTCATGATGGGTATGATTAATCTTGGTAGTATTCTTCTGTTTAACATCATTTAATCCATTGTTCTTCGTCGAATCGAAGTATATTTCTTGATTTCCTTCGAATTGACTTTTTGGGGGATTTGTCCTCGATCTCGTTTTTCATCCGTTTTCGATGGATCGATTATGGTTAAATGATGTTGTTAAACATATTCTATGGATTGTATATCCATATTTCAACTTGGAATTCCGTTTTCGTGATTTGACGGAACGAATCGTGTTCTTGGCCGTTTTGGGGGAAATCCTTGAACCTTCGTCATTTGTTCTTTGAATTCAGCGGCTTTGGGTCGTACTTTGGAATTCATTTTCGTTGTTATTATTTTCGTTCGTAGTTCATTGTTGTGGATTTTCGTTCGGTGGAGTCGGCTAGTTCGTAGTCGGTTCGTGCCAACCTACTTCGGCCGATTCTCCGCGTTGTGGTTATTCGAGGCAAGTACCTTGCCCATACTTTTCTCGTTTTTTGGATACGATGATCGGTGGTCGTCTTGATGTGTTTGTTTGGTTATTTGAAATGACGTTTCAAAAGATTTCGGTTTGGCCTCGTTAAAGGCTCTCTTTCAAAACGCGTGTGTGTTTTGTGAACGTTGTGTTTTGGGAATTGATTATGATTTGATTATTTTGAACGTTGAAGTCTTTGATGATGATACTCCTGTGTCTAAAGTTATGGGATCGTGTATTCCGTATTTAATCATTGTTGTGGTGTTTTTGAAGAGTTTGATAATGGTGTCGAGTTAATGGCCATCTCTAGTGAGTATTCTTAATGAACTTACATTCTTAGCATGTTAGTATTGCATGAGTAACGTGTATATGTGTATGCTCACTACGGGTTAGATCCGACGGGGTCTCGGTAGGGGTCCACAAGAGATGTGGATCGACGAGCTTGCTTTTAACCACTACGGGTTAGATCCGACGGGGTCTCGGTAGGGGTCCACAGAGACGTGGATCGACGGTTAATTGTGGTGTATTTTGCAAATGTGATTTGATTATGGCATTTCCGGAAATGAGTGCTTTCGAACGGTTTTCATGAGTGCATGCATTGACTAAGTGTGTAAGAGGTAAGTTGTTCGTTTGGCCTACTTGGCTAGGATGGCACTAGAGTATTTTGTTGTTTGTCTTAAATCCTTTATTTGTGGATTTTGATGTTGGGAGACGAACCTTATGGTCATTCTTGTGTACTGTGAGTTGATGAGATTTGGGGTAAAATCCCAATGGTTTTATAAAGGTCATTTGACGGATTTGGGGCTAAAATCCCAACGGTTTGGTAAAGGTCATTTTTCGGAAAGTAAACTTTTGGGGCAGTGACCCCTTTTGTCTTTTGGGTTTTGAAAAGTAGGATTTGATAATCCAAAATCGTTTTCTATTACAACTCCCGATGGTATTTCAAATCATTTTATAAATTGTTTCCCTTGATATTTTGATCTTGAAATTTTGGGAAGTCTTTACTCAAACTCTCGCCTCGGGAAGTGTTCATCTTGTTGTATTTGAATCTTTGAGGATTTCTAGTTATTGTTATTCGTGGAATGTGAATTGTATGGCTCGTATTTGCACTTTGTTCTTGCACTAGCAAAACAGTGGAGTTTTGCTAACCCCCGAGTACTCGGGGGGTGGATGTCTGTTTTTGCATTCAGGTTTTGGAGCATAACACAGGGTCGACACGAAGGATGATGAAAGATGATCGATACTAATCACATGAGGAACCGTATATTGTTTATTGGTTCAGTTGTACTTAGTTTCCGCTGCTATATTTTTCCCGTTGTACGGGTGTGGTTGCATTTTGACCCCTGCGTGGGCATGATTTGTATTTGAGTTGTATGTATTTATTGAAAGACCAAATCGGTCTACTGAGTCATTTTAGCCCTAAAGGCATGGTTGAGTTGTTATATGTTGTTACCAGCCTGGTAGATTCTTGAGGAAGGTTTCTACGACGTGTAATATCCCTGAGCGGATTGGGGGTGTTACATAAATGGTATCAGAGCTTTGGTTGAGGAAACCTAGTCTGTCGGGTCAAGTCGTGTTGTTTGAGTCTTGTTTCGTCGGATTTTATCTGACTGAGTCGTGTCGCGACGCGTCGTTTGAGTTTGTTGGTGGTGATTAGTATCGTGGGGCAATCATCATCTTCGTGCGACCTGTGGAAGTAAGTCTCCCTTATTTGTGTTGTGCCTCGTGTGACACGAGCTATTTTTATGATTATTTGTTAAGTGGTGGAATCCTTATGTGGATATTGATTTCACGATATGTATTTAATCGACTCTCGTATTTGATTTATACGAGGAGTGTCGTCGCTTGTGATGTCTTTTTATTGTTGTTTTTGTCCGTTGTTGATGATTTTCGAATCGATTTGCACGTTTTACAGGTCTCTTGTGGAAGCTTTGTGCTTATACACGTACGACTTGTTCACTAGTCGGTGCGGGAGGGTTCTTAGAGACTTCGAATGGGGTCAGTGGTTTTGTTCTGAATCCTAGGCGGTCTTCGACTCTGGTATTTTATCGTTTATTTCCGTTTAAAGACATGTATTGTCTTGATTTTAAACATTTTGATGCGTGTACTAGGAGTTGTTTTAGCGAACGTCGATATGTGTGAGTTTTGGGCATTCTGGCCTATTGTATTTTTGAAAACCTTGAGTATCTTAGAAAAATAAATTTCGAGACATACTTTTCAAATGAATTATTTTCTTGTGGTACATCCAAGGTGCCACATTATATTTCAAAAATTTTCTACTTCGAGGACCAAAATGCTTTGAGATATTTTCAATGTTTTAGAAACACTTTTATTTAGACCCGAGGGTCGAATATTCTGAAAGTTTTCACTAAGAGAAAGTGTCCTCATTTTTATCAAATGCGAAATGGTTCTCCAATGTCTCGATAACGATGTTTCACATTTGTACTTTTTGAAAGGTGATACTCAAGATCAACCGGTGTTCTTCTAAATTATTTTCAAAATGAGGTTTTAGTTTTTAAAATCTATCCATTCCCGTTTGAGGGCTGGGTATGTATGTAAGATGTTCGCGTTGTCATTTTGATACTTTCTCCCGAGTATGATCGAATTGGCGGTGTGAGCGTTGAGTCGCTTTCCACACATTGGTTGTGCTAGCCCCCTGTGAGAGACGGGATGTTGGTGTTGAATGTTGTCGCCTCGTGGTGATTTCTACGTTGTCGTGCATGTGCGAGCTGTTAGAGCTTGGTTTGGTATGACCGTGTGCATCGGTGATGGTTCCGTTATGTGTCGGTTGTTTAATGTCTTGTTACTTTTGTAACACCCCCAGGATATCCGAGGTATATTACAGCGCCGTGAATCCCTATATGGGACACACCAGGCTGAAGAAGCATCATACTCATAGACTCACTGAAACAACGGAAAAATACCTCGTCATAAAGACAACCAACAAAATAATCCACCCGGTTCAACCGGTCAAACATAACACCATAATCTGTCACAAACATAATAAACAATGATACAATCCCGACGGGTAAAAACTCTTAAGTACTCAAGTACTTCTATTAGTTTAAAGACCACAAAAGGTAAAAAGATAGAAAGCAATAAGACACCACTCATGCACAATCATCACGCATGGCCATCATCCGCATACTGGTCCAGCACCCGCTCGTCTCGATGAACCTGACCTGAAATCCATAAAACGAGTTTCCCCAAAACGGGTCCCCAAAGGGGTTAGCAATTACGCTAGTACAAGTAACCAAATGAACGACTTACATCTTACACATATAGTAATGCATGCAATCAAGAAAATATAGTTCCAAAACACTCATTACCGGAAATGCCATAATCAAATCACATTTGTAAAATGCACCACAATTAACCGCGGACCCACAGCTTCGTGGATCCCTACCGAGACCCCGTCGGATCTAACCCGTAGTGGTTAAAAGCAACTCGTGGTTCCACAGCTTCGTGGAGCCCTACCGAGACCCCGTCGGATCTAACCCGTAGTGAGTATACACACACAATTTCTCATACAAAACTACTATGTCAAGATCGTAAGTTCATAAGGGTACTTGCCTCGGTTAATAGATGGTGATACGAACGGAAAGGAAGGATCGAACACGACTGCGAGGAATCGACGGAAATGAACCTAACGATTTGAATAACACAATCACAACCAACTCTAGACGAATACGTAAATGGAATACACCCGAAATCCCGCCTACGATTCATGTATATTCGTACCAAAAAATAACAACGAGGGCGGACCACAACCAAACCCTCTTGATTCCGTAAAAACCCACAAAATATCCATGAATCCGTAGGAAAGCTAAAGATACTAACAATATTAACCGTATTCATCATGAATCCACCAACAAAACGGAACGAATCGGAAGAAAATCCCAAAACCCCCAAATTATTCGAAAATAGGGTTCTAAGAGATATTACCTTTGAAGATTCAAGTACTATGATCCGTAGAACACGCGTTAGTTTGATTATCCGGGCCTCACAACCGAAGGAGAATGATGAAAATCAACCCCTAATTGATGAATGTGAGAAGTTCTCCCCCTTAATCCTCTCTCTCTCTCGTGCGCAGGTGAAGAAATGAGGGAAATGGCCGATCTCGCCCAATAAGAACGAGATTATACAGTTGACCGCATGGTGTGCCGCGGCTCAGCCGAAGTGTGCCGCGGCACAAGCCCAAAAACTGCTCCCAAGATTCGGCAGTGTGTCGCGGCCCGGGCAGCGTGTGCCGCGGCACCCGGTACAGTCGGGTTTTGGTCGAAGATGTCACACGAGTGTGCCGCGGCCCGGACGGGTGTGCCGCGGCCCCGGACGGGTGTGCCGCGGCACACAGTACAGTCTGCTTGGCCAAAAACTGGAAAAATGTGTGTGCCGCGGCGCACACTCCTTGTGCCGCGGCCCACACCCCCTAGGGGTCCAAAAATGATGAAAAATGATCCGGGAAGAGAATGGAAGCAATATGAATCAATATCGGGGAAACAATAACACGAGATGGACCCACGGGAACCCCGAAACGGCAGTTCCGCACGACAATAACGAGAATCAGATCGATAGATGATAGGAAAAATACACTGAAAGATACACGAGGGTTACTACAATCGAAAAATACACCGGAAATGAAAATACAAGGGAAAGAAAAAAATGCGGATATTACATTCTACCCGTCTAAAAATAAGTTTCGTCCCGAAACTCAAGAAACAAACAACTCAGGGTAGCTAGCACGCATGCTATCTTCGGTTTCCCAAGTTGCGTCCTCGACACCGTGTCTCGACCACTGCACTTTGACCAAAGGGATGGTCTTATGCCTCAGTCGTTTCTCACGATACTTCAAAATCTTCAAAGGACGCTCCTCAAAAGTAATATCCTCGGCGACCTCAATCTCACCATAATCAATGACGTGACTAGGATCCGGTACATATTTCCTCAGCTGGGAAACATGAAAAACGCTATGAACATGACTCAAGGCCGGAGGTAATGCCAAACGGTATGTCAACCCACCGACTCGCTCGAGAATCTCAAAGGGTCCAATAAATCTCGGACTCAATTTTCCTTTCTTCCCAAAACGAAAAACTCCCTTCGTCGGCGACACCTTTAGCAAAACGTGGTCTCCCACCTCGAATTCCAAAGGTGGACGACGGACGTCGGCATACGACTTCTGTCGACTCTGAGTGGTCAACATCCATTCTCGAATTAATTCTATCTTCCGCCTCGTCTCTAAAACGACATCCGGCTCGGTCCCGACCAAATCGGACGTCTCATTCCAACAAATTGGTGATCGACATCACCGCCCATAAAGTGCCTCATACGGTGCCATCCGAATCGACGCATGCCAACTGTTGTTGTACGTGAATTCGATCAATGGCAAATGTTCCTCCCAGTCACTCCTCCAATCGAGAGCACAGGCACGCAAAAAATCCTCGAACGTCTGGATAGTGCGTTCCGACTGTCCATCTAACTGGGGATGAAAAGAGGTACTCAAATGCAAACGGGTACCCAACGCCTCATGCACCGCCTGCCAGAAGTGCGATACAAAATGGCCATCACGATCCGAAACGATAGACTTCAGAGTAACGTGAAGCCTCACAATCTGCGCGATAAACACACGGGCTAACTTCTCCGGGCCCCAAGTGTCCTTGATGCCCAGAAAATGTGCCGACTTAGTCAGATGATCAACAATCACCCATACCATATTCATGCCCGACCTTGATCTCGGCAAACTCGTAATGAAATCCATCGATATATCTTCCCATTTCCATTCCGGAACGGGAAGTGACTGCAACAACCCGGCCGGTTGCTGATGCTCGATTTTGACCTGCTGACAAGTCAAACATCTCGCTACAAACTGTGCGACCTCCTTCTTCATATCATTCCACCAGAAGTTCCTTCTCAAGTCCTTGTACATCTTACTCGAACCAGGATGAACGGAGTAAGGTGTAGCATGGGCCTCCCGCAAAATACTGTGTCTCAACTCTGAGTCGTTCGGCACACAAAGCCAACTCTGGAATCTCAAAATACCATCCTCGTGAATCACAAACCGAGGAGACTTTCCCTTAAGAACATTCTCTCGGATTTGAGTAATCATCGGATCCTCTAACTGCTTCAGCTTAATTTCATCGATTAAAGATGACGAAATCTCCAAAGCACAAAGTTGCCCGACAGCTCCAGACAACAAAACCTCAACATCTAACTCGATCAAAGCCCGCCGAAGCTCAGACTGAGATGTAAGGATCTCAAGCGTTCGCAACGCCACCGGTTTCCAACTCAAGGCGTCAGCCACGACGTTCGCCTTGCCCGGATGATAAAGGATTTCGAGGTCATAATCCTTAATCAGCTCTAACCACCTCCTCTGCCTCATATTTAGCTCCCGCTGAGTAAATATGTATTTCAGACTTTTATGATCGGTAAAAATCTGACATGCAGAGCCGAAAAGATAGTGACGCCAAATCTTGAGCGCAAAAACGACCGCCGCTAACTCCAAATCATGAGTAGGGTAGTTCAGCTCATACGGCCTCAACTGCCTCGACGCATAGGCAATGGTCTTGCCGTGCTGCATCAATACGCACCCAAGACCCTGACCCGAAGCATCGCTATAAACGGAAAAACCCTCGTTGCCACATGGCAACGCCAAAACTGGGGCGGAAGTCAAACGCTTCTTCAGTTCCTCAAAACTCGACTGCCTCTCGACATTCCAGACGAACTTCTCAGATTTCTGGAGCAACTGCGTAAGTGGTCGAGCTAGTTTCGAGAAACCCTCGAAGAACCTACGATAGTAGCCACCCAAACCCAAGAAACTACGGAGCTCTCTCACATTCTTGGGCGGTGCCCAATCCAACACCGCCTCGATCTTCTGCGGATCTACACGAACCCCCTCGGCTGAAATCACGTGACCTAGAAACATCACTTCCTTCAGCCAGAACTCAGATTTCGAGAACTTCGCATAGAGTTGCTCGGTCCTCAAAATATCTAACACTACCCGCAAATGATGGGCATGCTCTTCCTTGTTCCTCGAATAAATAAGAATATCGTCAATGAAGACGACGACACACTTATCCAAATACTCGATAAAGACTTTGTTCATCAACTGCATGAACACCGCCGGCGCATTAGTTAACCCAAAAGGCATAACTACGAATTCATAATGTCCGTATCTCGTCCGAAAAACTGTTTTCGGCACATCAGACTCTCTCACTCGGAGCTGGTAGTACCCCGATTTCAAATCAATCTTCGAGAATACCGCAGCTCCCTGCAATTGATCGAACAAGTCATCAATTCTCGGCAAAGGATACTTGTTCTTGATGGTTACCTTGTTTAGTTCGCGATAGTCGATACACAAACGTAGTGAACCATCCTTCTTCCGCACGAACAGGACCGGTGCGCCCCAAGGCGAGGTACTCGGTCGAACATACCCCGACTCAAGAAGCTCACTCAACTGCTTCTTCAACTCGGACATCTCTGAAGGTGCCATGCGATAGGGCGCCTTCGAAATAGGAGCCGCGCCCGGCTCTAACTCTATAGCAAACTCGACCTCACGATTCGGTGGCAATCCCGGTAAGTCGTTAGGAAATACATCAGGAAACTCATTCACGATTGGAATCGACGAAAGCTTGACTCCACCACTCTCCGCCTTCAAGGCGTAGCACCAATATCCAGTACACCCCTTTCGCAGGAGTCTCATCGCCTTCAAGGCGTTAATAACGAATTTCTGGTTCCCCCTCTTTCGCCCGGCGAAAGAGTGCTCGGTGCCGTCTTCGGCTAACATGGTGGTGATCCTCGTGTGGTAGTTCATGATTGCACCATGACGCTCGAGCCAATCATCCCCGAGAATTAAGTCCTCACCCTCAATACCCACAACAATAAGATTAGAGGGCCTAGCCCTCTCACAAATAAACACAGAACAGTCTCGAACCTCCTGATCACCAACGATCCGATCACCGCTAGGAAGCTTAACGATGAAGGGCTCACAAGGCGTCAAACAGTCGAGACTCAAACGGCGCATACAATCCAGAGATATGAACGAATGCGTAGCACTTTAATCGAAAAGCACACTGACAGAATGAGAAAGAATATGAACGGTACCTGTCGCCACGGTAGCCGCTGGGTCATCGGCTCTCCGCATCTCATAGACACGCGGGTGGGCTGAGCCGACACTAGAAGCTCCCCCCTTAGAGGGCTGACCCCGACCTCTCCCCCGACCAGCACTCGGCGGAGATTGAGGAGCAAACGATCCTTGATTCACACTTGGTTCCCTAGGCGCTGGAATGGAAGCCCGAGCACCAAGGATTTTCTCCCTCTCAGCACAGAAAGCAGCCTTGTGACCCGGCTGGCCACACTGATTACACGTCAGCAAAGGGTTCGGACAAATACGACTGATGTGGCCCTGCTGGCCACAGTTAAAGTGCTTCACCTCTCGAGAAGGGGCACTGGTATCCCTACGGGGAAACCCAGTAGATCGAGCTGGGCCACCACCAGCGGAAAAGTTAGCAGACTGGAATTTCTGCTGACCCCCACCTTTGTGGCCCGAAAAATTCCCAGCAGACTTCTGTTTCTTGCTCTCGCGGGCCGCCTCACTCGCCGTCACAGACATATCGTAAGCAAGGGCCCTACTATGGTAATCCTTCAAGGTAGTACAGACGAGCCCTGACATATAGTCCCGAATAGACAATTTCATCCGTCTGGAAAAATGGAAAATTTTGTCGCTCTCCTCGACAACTTGGGTCTTCACATAACCCAACTCCTTATTAAAATCGGCAATAGCTTGAGATACGTGGATATCCCGTGGTTGAGCATCATAGAAAGCATGTACTCGAGCCTGTCTGACCGGCCACGGGCAATATTCGGTCTCCATCAATTCCTGAAATTCGGCCCATGAAGCCACATGGTCTTTGGGCCCAACGGCCTCCCACCAATCCGTAGCGTCCCCTGTGAGAAAGTATTGAGCAATAGGGACTTTACGGTCCGTGGGACAGTTAGTGGCAATGAAGACCTTAGATATCTCCTTGATCCACCCCTCCCAGCCGATCGGGTCTGAAGCTCCCGAAAACTGAGGAGGATGCATCTTGATGACATCCTGAAGCCAACGATCCGCTCCGCCCCGATTAGCATGGGCCGGATCCGGGTTCTGAACCGCCTGAGCTATCGCCGCCATTTGATTCATCATTTGTTGCATAACAGCCACAATACCAAGGTCGGCGCGCTCCTGAGAAGAAGCATGACTGTGACAGTCGCCGGTACTGCTGGCTCCCGAAGACTGCAATGTGGCCGCCCCACCGGCTGCCCCACGTCCCCGGCCGCGTCCACGACCACGACCGCGACCCCGACCACGACCTCTTCCAGCATCCATACTGGAGTTAAATAAGTAGCAAAAGCCATACGATGGTAAGTACAAGAAAAGAACAATCACAAATCGAGAATAAAAGGTACGATACAAGAGTATAAGGAACAGAGGAAAGAAAACTTACGGGCACTGGTACTACCGGAATCATGGCAGCGTGATGATGATGTGCAAAACAAAATACAACAAGACCCAATAAACCGACAAGCCTAGGTATCCATAAACCTTTCTCCGATACCATTTTCTGTAACACCCCCAGGATATCCGAGGTATATTACAGCGCCGTGAATCCCTATATGGGACCCACCAGGCTGAACAAGCATCATACTCATAGACTCACTGAAACAACGGAAAAATACCTCGTCATAAAGACGCCCAACAAAATAATCCACCCGGTTCAAGAGGTCAAACATAACACCATAATCTGTCACAAACATAATAAACAACGATACAATCCCGATGGGTAAAAACTCTTAAGTACTCGAGTACTTCTATTAGTTTAAAGACCACAAAAGGTAAAAAGATAGAAAGCAATCAGACACCACTCGTGCACAATCATCACGCACGGCCATCATCCGCATACTGGTCCAGCACCCGCTCGTCTCGATGAACCTGACCTGAAATCCATAAAACAAATTTCCCCAAAATGGGTCCCCAGAGGGGTTAGCAATTACGCTAGTACAAGTAACCAAATGAACGACTTACATCTTACACATATAGTAATGCATGCAATCAAGAAAACATAGTTCCAAAACACTCATTTCCAGAAATGCCATAATCAAATCACATTTGTAAAATGCACCACAATTAACCGCGGACCCACAGCTTTGTGGATCCCTACCGAGACCCCATCGGATCTAACCCGTAGTGGTTAAAAGCAACTCGTGGTTCCACAGCTTCGTGGAGCCCTACCGAGACCCCGTCGGATCTAACCCGTAGTGAGTATACACACATACACTCAATTTCTCATACAAAACTACTATGTCAAGATCGTAAGTTCATAAGGGTACTTGCCTCGGTTAATAGATGGTGATACGAACGGAAAGGAAGGATCGAACACGACCGCGAGGAACCGGCAGAAATGAACCTAACGATTTGAATAACACAATCACAACCAACTCTAGACGAATATGTAAATGGAATACACCCGAAATCCCGCCTACGATTCATGTATATTCATACCAAAAAATAACAACGAGGGCGGAACACAACCAAACCATCTCGATTCCGTAAAAACCCACAAAATATCCATGAATCCGTAGGAAAGCTAAAGATACTAACAATATTAACCGTATTCATCATGAATCCACCAACAAAACGGAACGAATGGGAAGAAAATCCCAAAACCCCCAAATTATTCGAAAATAGGGTTCTAAGAGATATTACCTTTGAAGATTCAAGTACTATGATCCGTAGAACATGCGTTATATTGATTATCCGGGCCTCACAACCGAAGGAGAATGATGAAAATCAACCCCCAATTGATGAATGATTGAGAAGTTCTCCCCCTTAATCCTCTCTCTCTCTCGTGCGCAGGTGAAGAAATGAGGGTAATGGCCGATCTCGCCCAATAAGAACGAGATTATACAGTTGACCGCATGGTGTGCCGCGGCGCAGCCGAAGTTTGCCGCGGCACAAGCCCAAAAACTGCTCCCAGGATTCGGCAGTGTGCCGCGGCCCGGCCAGCGTGTGCCGTGGCACCCGGTACCGTCGGGTTTTGGTCTAAGATGTCACAGGAGTGTGCCGCGGCCCGGACGGGTGTGCCGCGGCACTGACTCGGCAGTGTGCCGCGGCCCCGGACGGGTGTGCCGCGGCACACAGTACAGTCTGCTTGGCCAAAAACTGGAAAAATGTGTGTGCCGCGGCGCACACTCCTTGTGCCGCGGCCCACACCCCCTCGGGGTCCAAAAATGATGAAAAATGATACGGGAAGATAATGGAAGCAATATGAATCAATATCGGGGAAATAATAACACGAGATGGACCCATGGCAACCCCGAAACGGCAGTTCCGCATGACAATAACGAGAATCAGATCGATAGATGACAGGAAAAATACACTGAAAGATACACGACGGTTACTACAATCGAAAAATACACCGGAAATGAAAATACAAGGGAAAGAAAAAAAAAATGCGGATATTACAACTTTGCTCCCATTTTTGTGAATTTCGTGGACAAGGTCGGAGGTAATGCCCGTACTATTTTGACTTCTGTATTTTCTATTTCTCCAGTCTATCGATTCGCTCATGTTCGTTGATACTTTATGAACTTGTTCTGTATTTCGGTTTCATCGTCCGAACGAGCTGTGATCTGGTTGTGGGTCGATCTGGTTATCGATGTGACTTTTTTGGGTTCAGTTCGATTCTTGTGAACCTTGTTCGGGAGTGACATCATATGGTTCTATTAGTTCTTTTATTCGAAGTGGATCGGATTTGGAACTCTTGTGTTTTCGACTCTGTCGACTCATTATGTTCGTTGACATTTATGAGCTTGTCCTGCCCCTTGCTTTTGTTGATCGAACGAGTGTGGTGTTGTTTCGGAATAACTTGTTTGTCGTTGTGACTTTTCAATCGCTATTCCCTTTCCTGTGGATCTTATGGGAATGCATGTCTTGTAGTTCTCACCAGATCATCCTGGGAGTTGTTGTTTGAATTTTATTATC
The DNA here is from genome assembly GCA_033398695.1 of Orobanche coerulescens. Lineage (NCBI taxonomy): Eukaryota > Viridiplantae > Streptophyta > Magnoliopsida > Lamiales > Orobanchaceae > Orobanche > Orobanche coerulescens. The sequence continues at coordinate 100,914,783 of CM065813.1, read as the reverse complement.
CTTCGTGTTTCGGACATGATTGTTCGATCTTTGTTGTCTCGATCGTTTGCTTGTTCGGTTTTTGTTCTCGTTTCATGATTGTTGAGCATTCGGGCTCCTTCCTAATTCCCTTAAGTTTGGGAAATTAATCTCGTTTCCGATCTTCCAACCCTTAGGCGGTGGAATTCCGTATTTGTTCAGTGATTGGCTCGCGTTTTGATTGATGTACCGTTGGGTCGGTCAATCTTATTGATTTTCATCCGTTGTGTTTTGCGATTGTTCGGATAATTGACTTGATTGTATTATCCATTTGATGACCCTTGTCATTTGTTGGTTTTATTATATCCCCAACGGCGACATGTGTTGGTCGCCGTGGAGCGTGTTTTCACGCCGTATATTCTTTTGCGTTGTTTGTAACATTTCGCCGTTGGGCGTTAGTTATGCATTCTTGTGTATATCGTTGAGTTTTTCCTGGCGGAATATTTCTTCTCCCTACTTGTTTTAAGTTTCGGGACGAAACTTCTTTTAAGGAGGGTAGAATGTAATACCCGTAATTTCGATTTTCGGTAATTTCTTTTTTTCGGCGGAAGTCCGTTTTGACGACTCGCTCATGACCGTTTCGTCATTATGAGAATGATTAATTCTACACTTTTTGTCATCCGAGTTCGTTTCGGTGTTGTTTTGTTGAGTTCCGTGCTTTTTAGCGACTTTTCCGCACTTGAGTTCGATTCTTGCGAATCTCATTCGAAACTGCTGTTTCGAGTTTCCTGTAAGTCCGTTTAACTTTGTTAGACGTGTTGTGAACTTCGGTTTGGTTATTCGATCACGTATCGTGATTTCCGGGCATTTTGGGCCATTTTGTAATTTCTTAAAAGTTACGGGTATCCGTATCTGTAATTGTTGTCTCGACCCGTTTCTTGGCCGCGTATGATTAATTATTGCATTATGTTTTCATTCGGATAGGTGATGTCGTCCGCGAACTTTTCGGCGTGTTCGTTCCGTACGTTTTCGGAAATCGGGTTGTCGAGCCCTGGTGGTCGGGTACTGGCCGGACGGTTGCGGGACTGGCCGGACGATTGCGGGCACCGGCCGGACAGGTGCGGCAGGAACCGGCGTAGCGCACGCTACGGCCCGAAGGCTGCGCGCGCTAACCGGCAGGTGTAGCGCCTTATTGGCCGCCTAACGACGCTATCGGAGTGCAGGCGGTGGGGTTACGAGGTTCGGACTCGGTCGGGATCGGCGAGTAGCGCACGCTTCTGTCGGTCGTAGCGCACGCTAACCGGCAATGGTAGCGCACGCTGTCGGCCGACTAGCGTGCGTTACCGTGGCGAGCTGTTTAGTCCGAGGCTCTTTGGGCCAGTCGGCTAGCGCGCGAGCTTCGCCAGTAGCGCACGCTAGTCGAGTCGGCGAGTTTGGTCGGCGGAGTTTGGTCGGTGGTGCCGGGTCGTGCGGGCCACGGCCGAGGCACTCGGCCCGTCTGCGGCCGATAGCGCACGCTAGTCCGGGAAGGCTAGCGCACGCTAGTTCCGGCCCAGTATAAATGTGACAGAGTAGTCACATTTTCATTCATTTCTCACTTCCTTCCTCTTCTATCCGTGGATGGCGATTCGAGGGTGGCGAAGCCATGTTGTTTGAAAACAAATCCACGAAGTTCTTGAGTTCATAACATCAATATATCATCCTATATCATCCTTTGATCCAGCGAATCAAGGTAATCTTTCTTAGAACCCTAATTTCGTGAATTTGGGGTTTTTTGTATTTTTGTCCGATTCATTCCGTGTTTTTGATTAATTCACGATGGGTATGATTAATCTTGGTAGTATTCTTGTGTTTAACATCATTTAATCCATTGTTCTTCGTCGAATCGAAGTATATTTCTTGATTTCCTTCGAATTGACTTTTTGGGGGATTTGTCCTCGATCTCGTTTTTCATCCATTTTCGATGGATCGATTATGGTTAAATGATGTTGTTAAACATATTCTATGGATTGTATATCCATATTTCAACTTGGAATTCCGTTTTTGTGATTTGACAGAACGAATCGTGTTCTTGGCCGTTTTGGGGGAAATCCTTGAACCTTCGTCATTTGTTCTTTGAATTCAGCGGCTTTGGGTCGTACTTTGGAATTCATTTTCGTTGTTATTGTATTTGTTCGTAGTTCATTGTTGTGGATTGTCGTTCGGTGGAGTCGGCGAGTTCGTAGTCGGTTCGTGCCAACCTACTTCGGCCGATTCTCCGCGTTGTGGTTATTCGAGGCAAGTACCTTGCCCATACTTTTCTCATTTTATGGATACGATGATCGGTGGTCGTCTTGATGTGTTTTGTGAACGCTGTGTTTTGGGAATTGATTATGATTTGATTATTTTGAACGTTGAAGTCTTTGATGATGATACTCCTGTGTCTAAAGTTATGGGATCGTGTATTCTGTATTTAATCATTGTTGTGGTGTTTTTGAAGAGTTTGATAATGGTGTCGAGTTAATGGTCATCTCTAGTGAGTATTCTTAATGAACTTACATTCTTAGCATGTTAGTATTGCATGAGTAACGTGTGTGTATGTATGCTCACTACGGGTTAGATCCGACGGGGTCTCGGTAGGGGTCCACAAGAGACGTGGATCGACGAGCTTGCTTTTAACCAGTACGGGTTAGATCCGACGGGGTCTCGGTAGGGGTCCACAAAGACGTGGATCGACGGTTAATTGTGGTGCATTTTGCAAATGTGATTTGATTATGGCATTTCCGGAAATGAGTGCTTTCGAACGGTTTTCATGAGTGCATGCATTGACTAAGTGTGTAAGAGGTAAGTTGTTCGTTTGGCCTACTTGGCTAGGATGGCACTGGAGTATTTTGTTGTTTGTCTTAAATCCTTTATTTGTGGATTTTGATGTTGGGAGACGAACCTTATGGTCGTTCTTGTGTACTGTGAGTTGATGAGATTTGGGGCTAAAATCCCAATGGTTTTATAAAGGTCATTTGACGGATTTGGGGCTAAAATCCCAACGGTTTGGTAAAGGTCATTTTTCGGAAAGTAAACTTTTGGGGCAGTGACCCCTTTCGTCTTTTGGGTTTTGAAAAGTAGGATTTGATAATCCAAAATTGTTTTCTATTAAAACTCCCGATGGTATTTCAAATCATTTTATAAATTATTTCCCTTCATATTTTGATCTTGAAATTTTGGGAAGTCTTTACTCAAACTCTCGCCTCGGGAAGTGTTCATCTTGTTGTATTTGAATCTTTGAGGATTCCTAGTTATTGTTATTCGTGGAATGTGAATTGTATGGCTCGTATTTGCACTTTGTTCTTGCACTAGTAAAACAGTGGAGTTTTGCTAACCCCCGAGTACTCGGGGGGTGGATGTCTGTTTTTACATTCAGGTTTTGGAGCAAACACAGGGTCGGCATAAAGGATGATGAAAGATGATCGATACTAATCACATGAGGAACCGTATATTGTTTATTGGTTCAGTTGTACTTAGTTTCCGCTGCTATATTTTTCCCGTTGTACGGGTGTGGTTGCATTTTGACCCCTGCCTGGGCATGATTTGTATTTGAGTTGTATGTATTTATTGAAAGACCAAATCGGTCTACTGAGTCATTTTAGCCCTAAAGGCATGGTTGAGTTGTTATATGTTGTTACCAGCCTGGTAGATTCTTGAGGAAGGGTTCTACGGCGTGTAATATCCCTGAGCGGATTGGGGGTGTTACATAAATGGTATCAAAGCTTAGGTTGAGGAAACCTAGGCTGTCGGGTCAAGTCGTGTTGTTTGAGTCTTATTTCGTCGGATTTACCTGACCGAGTCGTGTCGCGACGCGTCGTTTGAGTTTGTTGGTCGTGATTAGTATCGTGGGGCGATCATCATCTTCGTGCGACCTGTGGAAGTAAGTCTCCCTTCTTTGTGTTGTGCCTCGTGTGACACGAGCTATTTTTATGATTATTTGTTAAGTGGTGGAATCCTTATGTGGATTTTGATTTCACGATATGTATTTAATCGACTCTCGTATTTGATTTATACGAGGAGTGTCGTCGCTTGTGATATCTTTTTATTGTTGTTTTTATCCGTTGTTGATGATTTTCGAATCAATTTGCACGTTTTACAAGTATCTTGTGGAAGCTTTGTGCTTATACACATACGACTTGTTCACTAGTCGGTGTGGGAGGGTTCTTAAAGACTTCGAATGGGGTCAGTGGTTTTGTTCTGAATCCTAGGCGGTCTTCGACTCTGGTATTTTATCGTTTATTTCCGTTTAAAGACATGTATTGTCTTGATTTTAAACATTTTGATACGTGTACTAGGAGTTGTTTTAGTGAACGTCGAAATGTGTGAGTTTTGGGCATTCTGGCCTATTGTATTTTTGAAAACCTTGAGTATCTTAGAAAAATAAATTTCGAGACATACTTTTCAAATGAGTTATTTTCTTGTGGTACATCCAAGGTGCCACAATATATTTCAAAAAAATTCTACTTCGAGGACCAAAATGCTTTGATATATTTTCAATGTTTTAGAAACACTTTTATTTAGACCCGAGGGTCGAATATTCTGAAAGTTTTCACTAAGAGAAAGTGTCCTCATTTTTATCAAATGCAAAATGGTTCTCCAATGTCTCGATAACGATGTTTCACGTTTGTACTTTTTGAAAGGTGATACTCAATATCAACCGGTGTTCTTCTAAATTATTTTCAAAATGAGGTTTTCGTTTTTAAAACCTATCCATTCCCGTTTGAGGGCTGGGTATGTATGTAAGATTTTCGCGTTGTCATTTTGATACTTTCTCCCGAGTATGATCGAATTGGCGGTGTGAGCGTTGAGTCGCTTTCCACACATTGGTTGTGCTAGCCCCCTGTGAGAGGCGGGATGTTGGTGTTGAATGTTGTCGTCTCGTGGTGATTTCTACGTTGTCGTGCATGTGCGAGCTATTAGAGCTTGGTTTGGTATGACCGTGTGCATCGCTGATGGTTTCGTTATGTGTCGGTTGTTTAATGTCTTGTTACTTTGCTCCCATTTTTGTGAATTTCGTGGACAAGGTCGGAGGTAATGCCCGTACTATTTTGACTTCTGTATTTTCTATTTCTCTAGTCTATCGATTCGCTCATGTTCGTTGATACTTTATGAACTTGTTCTGTATTTCGGTTTCATCGTCCGAACGAGTTGTGATCTTGTTGTGGGTCGATCTGGTTATCGATGTGACTTTTTTGGGTTCAGTTTGATTCTTGTGAACCTTGTTCGGGAGTGACATCATCTGGTTCTATTAGTTCTTTTATTCGAAGTGGATCGGATTTGGAACTCTTGTGTTATCGACTCTGTCGACTCATTATGTTCGTTGACATTTCTGAGCTTGTCCTACCCCTTGCTTTTGTTGATCGAACGAGTGTGGTGTTGTTTCGGAATAACTCGTTTGTCGTTGTGACTTTTCAATCGCTATTCCCTTTCCTGTGGATCTTATGGGAATGCATGTATTGTAGTTCTCACCAGATCATCCTGGGAGTTGTTGTTTCAATTTTATTATCCTTCGTGTTTCGGACATGATTGTTCGATCTTTGTTGTCTCGATCATTTGCTTGTTTGGTTTTTGTTCTCGTTTCATGATTGTTGAGCATTCGGGCTCCTTCCTAATTCCCTTAAGTTTGGGAAATTAGTCTCGTTTCCGATCTTCCAACCCTTGGGCGGTGGAATTCCGTATTTGTTCAGCGATTGGCTCGCGTTTTTATTGATGTACCGTTGGGTCGGTCAATCTTATTGATTTTCGTCCGTTGTGTTTTGCGATTGTTCGGATAATTGACTTGATTGTATTATCCATTTGATGACGCTTGTTATTTGTTGGTTTTATTATATCCCTAACGGCGACGTGTGTTGGTCGCCGTGGAGCGTGTTTTCACGCCGTATATTCCTTTGCGTTGTTTGTAACATTTCGCCGTTGGGCGTTAGTTACGCATTCTTGTGTATCTCGTTGAGTTTTTCCTGGCGGAATATTTCTTCTCCCTACTTGTTTTAAGTTTCGGGACGAAACTTCTTTTAAGGAGGGTAGAATGTAATACCCGTAATTTCGATTTCCGGTAATTTCTTTTTTTTTTCGGCGGAAGTCCGTTTTGATGACTCGCTCATGACCGTTTCGTCATTCTAAGAATGATTAATTCTACACTTTTTGTCATCCGAGTTCGTTTCGGTGTTGTTTTGTTGAGTTCCGTGCTTTTTAGCGACTTTTCCGCACTTGAGTTCGATTCTTGCGAATCTCGTTCGAAACTGCTGTTTCGAGTTTCCTGTAAGTCCGTTTAACTTTGTTAGACGTGTTGTGAACTTCGGTTTGGTTATTCGATCACGTATCGTGATTTCCGGGCATTTTGGGCCATTTTGTAATTTCTTAAAAGTTACGGGATTCGTATCTGTAATTGTTGTCTCGACCCGTTTCTTGGCTGCGTATGATTAATTATTGCATTATGTTTTCATTAGGGTCGTTGATGTCGTCCGCGAACTTTTCGGCGTGTTTGTTCCGTACGTTTTCGGAAATCGGGTCGTCGAGCCCTGGTGGTCGGGTACTGGCCGGACGGTTGCGGGACTGGCCGGCCGATTGCGGGCACCGGCCGGACAGGTGCGGCAGGAACCGGCGTAGCGCCTTCTGGCCGGAAGAGGCTGCCGCTAACCGGGCAGTGTAAGCGCACACTATCGGCTTTAGCATCTATCGGAGTGCAGGCAGTGGGGTTCTAAGGTTTTGGACTAGGTCAGAATCGGCAGGTAGCGCACGCTACTGTCGGTCGTAGCGCACGCTAACCGGCAATGGTAGCGCACGCTGTCGTCCGACTAGCGTACGTTACCAGGGCGAGCTGTTTAGTCCAGAGGCTACTGGACAGGTCGGCTAGCGCACGCAGGCTTCCGACCGTAGCGCACGCTAGCGGGAGTCGGGTCGGCAGGTTTGGTCGGTGGTGCCGGGTCGTGCGGGCCCTGGCCGAGTGTACTCGGACGATACCGGCCGATAGCGCACGCTAGTCCGGGAAGGCTAGCGCACGCTAGTTCCGGCCCAGTATATAAATGACAGAGCAGCCACTTTTTCATTCATTTCTCACTTCCTTCCTCTTCTACCCGCGGCTGGCGATTCGAGGGTGGCGAAGCCATGTTGTTTGACAACAAATCCACGAAGTTCTTGAGTTCATAACATCAATAAATCATCCTATATCATCCTTTGATCCAGCGAATCAAGGTAATCTTTCTTAGAACCCTAATTTCGTGAATTTGGGGGTTTTTGCATTTTTGTCCGATTCGTTCCGTGTTGTTGATTAATTCACGATGGGTATGATTAATATTGGTAGTATTCTTGTGTTTAACATCATTTAATCCATTGTTCTTCGTCGAATCGAAGTATATTTCTTGATTTCCTTCGAATTGACTTTTTGGGGGACTTGTCCTCGATCTCGTTTTTCATCCGTTTTCGATGGATCGATTATGGTTAAATGATGTTGTTAAACATATTCTATGGATTGTATATCCATATTTCAACTTGGAATTCCGTTTTCGTGATTTGACGGAACGAATCGTGTTCTTGGCCGTTTTGGGGGAAATCCTTGAACCTTCGTCATTTGTTCTTTGAATTCAGCGGCTTTGGGTCGTACTTTGGAATTCATTTTCGTTGTTATTGTTTTCGTTCAAAGTTCATTGTTGTGGATTCTCGTTCGGTGGAGTCGGCGAGTTCGTAGTCGGTTCGTGCCAACCTACTTCGGCCGATTCTCCGCGTTGTGGTTATTCGAGGCAAGTACCTTGCCCATACTTTTCTCGTTTTATGGATACGATGATCGGTGGTCGTCTTGATGTGTTTGTTTGGTTATTTGAAATGAAGTTTCAATAGATTTCGGTTTGGCCTCGTTAAAGGCTCTCTTTCAAAGAGCGTGTGTGTTTTGTGAACGTTGTGTTTTGGGAATTAATTATGATTTGATTATTTTGAACGTTGAAGTCTTTGATAATGATACTCCTGTGTCTAAAGTTATGGGATCGTGTATTCCGTATTTAATCATTGTTGTGGTGTTTTGGAAGAGTTTGATAATGGTGTCGAGTTAATGGCCATCTCTAGTGAGTATTCTTAATGAACTTACATTCTTAGCATGTTAGTATTGCATGAGTAACGTGTATGAGTGTATGCTCACTACGGGTTAGATCCGACGGGGTCTCGGTAGGGGTCCACAAGAGATGTGGATCAACGAGCTTGCTTTTAACCACTACGGGTTAGATCCGACGGGGTCTCGGTAGGGGTCCACAGAGACGTGGATCGACGGTTAATTGTGGTGCATTTTGCAAATGTGATTTGATTATGGCATTTCCGGAAATGAGTGCTTTCGAACGGTTTTCATGAGTGCATGCATTGACTAAGTGTGTAAGAGGTAAGTTGTTCGTTTGGCCTACTTGGCTAGGATGGCACTAGAGTATTTTGTTGTTTGTCTTAAATCCTTTATTTGTGGATTTTGATGTTGGGAGACGAACCTTATGGTCGTTCTTGTGTACTGTGAGTTGATGAGATTTGGGGCTAAAATCCCAACGGTTGGGTAAAGGTCATTTTCGGAAAGTAAACTTTTGGGGCAGTGACCCCTTTCGTCTTTTGGGTTTTGAAAAGTAGGATTTGATAATCCAAAATCGTTTTCTATTAAAACTCCCGATGGTATTTCAAATCATTTTATAAATTGTTTCCCTTGATATTTTGATCTTGAAATTTTGGGAAGTCTTTACTCAAACTCTCGCCTCGGGAAGTGTTCATCTTGTTGTATTTGAATCTTTGAGGATTCCTAGTTATTGTTATTCGTGGAATGTGAATTGTATGGCTCGTATTTGCACTTTGTTCTTGCACTAGTAAAACAGTGGAGTTTTGCTAACTCCCGAGTACTCGGGGGGTGGATGTCTGTTTTTACATTCAGGTTTTGGAGCATAACACAGGGTCGGCATGAAGGATGATAAAAGATGATCGATACTAATCACATGAGGAACCGTATATTGTTTATTGTTTCAGTTGTACTTAGTTTCCGCTGCTATATTTTTCCCGTTGTACGGGTGTGGTTGCATTTTGACCCCTGTGTGGGCATGATTTGTATTTGAGTTGTATGTATTTATTGAAAGACCAAATCGGTCTACTGAGTCATTTTAGCCCTAAAGGCATGGTTGAGTTGTTATATGTTGTTACCAGCCTGGTAGATCCTTGAGGAAGGGTTCTACGGCGTGTAATATCCCTGAGCGGATTGGGGGTGTTACAGTGACGATCAAGAACAAATATCCTATACCTCGGATCGACGACTTGTTTGATCAATTGCAAGGGGCAAGGGTATTCTCGAAGATTGACTTGCGATCAGGATACCATCAGTTGAGAATTGAGAAATCGGATATACCGAAGTCTGCTTTCAGATCCCGGTACGGGCATTATGAATTTGTAGTGATGCCATTTGGACTTACCAATGCTCATGCGGTATTTATGCAATTGATGAATCGGGTATTCTTAGAATACTTGGATCAATTTGTGGTCGTCTTCATTGATGACATCTTGATATACTCGAAAGACACAGAGGAGCACGCTGAGCATTTGCGCGTGGTTTTAAGCATCTTGAGGAAGGAACAGCTATATGCAAAGCTTTCCAAATGCGAGTTCTGGCTTAAGGAAGTAACTTTCCTTGGGCATGTGATATCACCTGACGAAGTTCAGGTGGACCCGAAGAAAGTCGAAGCAATCTTGGAATGGGAAGCTCCTAATAACGTGAAAGAAGTTCGGAGTTTCTTGGGACTTGCTGGATATTATCGCCGTTTTGTAGAAGGATTTTCCAAAATTGCTCTTCCACTCACTCAGCTGTTACAGAAAACTCGAAAGTTCAGGTGGGATGAGAAATGTCAGGCTGGTTTTGATGAACTTAAGAAGAGACTGACGACAGCACCTATATTAGCATTACGGATGGGCCGATGGATTCATGGTATCTGACGCTTCAAATCGAGTGCAGGATGTGTGTTGATGCAAAAGGATAAGGTGATTGCCTATGCTTCTCGGCAATTAAAACCGTACGAAGTTAATTACCCGACTCATGATCTGGAGCTAGCAGCTGTGGTCTTTGCTCTAAAAATTTGGCGACATTACTTGTACGGCACTCGTTGTCAGATCTTCACTGATCACAAGAGCCTCAAATATATTTTTAGTCAGAAGGAATTAAATATGAGGCAGAGAAGGTGGCTGGAATTGATCAAGGATTACGATTTGGAAATCCTTTATCATCCAGGCAAAGCAAACGTGGTAGCTGATGCATTGAGTCGTAAACCTGTTTCTCTTCGAGTGTTGGAAGTACTTACATCCCAAACCAGCATTCAACGGGAACTGATCCGCGAATGGATTGAAGTATGGGCACCAGAAATCCAAGGGCAACTACATGTGATGGAACTGACTTCATCACTAGTCGAGGAAATCAAATCTAAGCAGTTGAATGATTCTCTGATCCTTCGGTTATGTGACGAAGTAAAGAAAGGAAAGGCCCCAGGATTCGTGATACAAGATGATGGAGTTCTGAGATTTGAGTCGACTTTGCGTTCCGTCTTGATGATTTGAGGCGGACAATTACGAAGGAGGCTCATAGCGCGCCTTATTCTATTCACCGGGCGTGATAAGATGTATAAGGATCTAAAACAAAACTTCTGGTGGGGGAATATGAAGAAGGACGTAGCAGAATACATTTCAAAGTGTTTGACTTGTCAGCAGGTTAAGATTGAACATCAGCGACCTGCCGGAATGTTAAAGCCGCTTCCGATCCCTGAGTGGAAGTGGGAGGATATCTCGATGGATTTCATCACCAATATGCCAAGGACCAAGACGGGAATGAACATGATTTGGGTTGTAGTTGATCGACTAACCAAGCCGGCTCATTTCCTAGGAATTAAAGATACTTGGGGACCCGAAAGATTGGCACGAGTATTTATTGCAGAGATAGTCAAATTATATGGGACGCCGAAGACCATAATTTCGGATCGATATGGCCGCTTCGTGTCGCACTTTTGGAAGGCAGTTCATAGGGCTCTAGGGACTGAGCTGAACGTTAGCACGGCTTATCATCCTCAGACGGACGGTCAGTCCGAAAGGACTATTCAGACAGTAGAAGACATGCTTAGAGCTTGTGCCTTGGATTGGTCAACTGACTGGGAAGTTCACTTGCCGTTGATTGAATTCACATATAACAATAGTTGGCATGCTTCTATTAAGATGGCACCGTTTGAAGCTTTGTACGGGAGAAGATGTCGATCACCCCTGTACTGGGATGATTCTTCGGAATTGATCGGGACGGAACCGGAATTAATAGTTCAGACTCAATAGAAGATAGCTTTGATTCGAGAAAGACTGTTGACTGCCCAGAGTCGACAAAAGTCTTATGCGGACATACGTCGTCGCCCTCTATAGTTCGACATTGGGGACCACGTACTATTGAAGGTGTCTCCTACACGAGGGATTTTCCGTTTTGGGAGGAAAGGCAAGCTAAGTCCGAGATATGTCGGACCATTTGAGATCCTCGAGAGAGTTGGGGATTTAGCATACAGGTTGGCCTTACCGCCATCGCTGAGTCACGTTCACAGTGTGTTTCACGTATCCCAATTGCGGAAGTATGTACCAGATCCTAATCATATTATTGATTTCGACGAGATCGAGATAGCTAATGACGGCACCTTCGAAGAGAGACCAATCAGGATACTCGAGAGTCGAGTCAAGCAGTTGAGGAATAAACCGATCTCCTTGGTAAAAGTTCAGTGGTCTCGACATGGAGTCGAAGAAGCAACTTGGGAGACGGAGGAGAGTATGAAGTCGAGATACCCGGAATTATTTTCGTTTTAAGTTTCGGGCCGAAACTTTTTTTTAGAGGGGTAGTATGTAATGCCCGGATAAATAGTGTATTTACCTTGTACTCGACCTTTTATTATTTCGACTTCGTGATGTTATAATCGTAGATTGGTTTTCCGTATTTGTGCCCTTATGTTTTTATATATCTTCAAGCATTGCATGCATGACTCTGCACGTACTTACGTACGTTAACAGGCGTTCATAACGTACGCTAAGGATGCAGTATTACGTACGTTATCTGATGTTCTTAACGTACGTAAGCTAAGTCAACTTGGGTTCGGATAAGGGTCGGCGTGTGGGGGCCGAGGAAGGGGCCGGGGGAGATTCGTGCGATTTCCGCGTGAACCTGGACATAGGTGTTACGTACGCTATAGTGCATGTTTTACGTACGTTAAGGACATGGATATTACGTACGTAAATCCCGTGTGATTACGTACGTAAGGAAATGGCGAAATCAGGCCAGTGAAGTCTGGTCAGACGATTACGTACGCTAAGGCTAGGGTATAACGTACGTTAAGTTTGTTACGTACGTAAGGGTGATTGCATAACGTACGTAATGCCCAGAAATCTATTTATAGAACCTGACCCTCACTTCATTTCCCACTTTTGCCTTGGCCGATTTTTGTGTTCTTGAGACTATCCTTCACCTCATATCCCTCATATCATCATTTACCTTCGATTTTGGGAAGCCTAGACCGTGTGAGTTGGTGATCAAGCTTCCGGTGAAGAGTTTATTGAAGATTTTCTTTATTCTTACATCTCTTAAGGTATGTTACGATTCACCAAGCTAGAGTTTATATTCTTGGCTATACTTTGAGCTTGTTTTGGAAATCATTGGACCAGTTAATGATCTTTTGAGTCCAGCACCATATTTTGGAGTTTAGAACCCGATTATACCTTGTCTTTCTTCCATTACTTAGAGTATTGATTTAGCCTCGGTGGATGAAAGCCTTAACATGAAGTATCCTTAATTCGTTGAAATAAATAGCATGATTCCAGTTAGATTTTCTGAACCCTTTTTATGTTCAACTGGGTAATTCATGTATGTTAGAAGAAATTGTTGTGACAATGTTCTCCATGTTCTTGAGGGTAATATATCGACCTCGTCCTTGAACTCAAACCGAATCACCGTAGTGTCGTTTTCCTTGCGTAATATTCGAGCATACTTGTCGTCTTGAGTAACATTGGTGGTAAAATCATAATAGCCGGTCATATGAAAATTTAGAATTCAATCCCTTATTAAAACACGAAATCTTCAATACCTTGTAAACATCGAACTTTTAAACATCGGTATTTCACCTTCGAAATGATCGTTCAACTCTCCTGTAGTGCCTTATCGTTTCCGGTTCAGTTCTTATCTAGTGTTATAACCGTGAACCAACCTAGCGTCACTACTTTACGATCATAATATAAGTATTTCGTTGATCGTATGTTAGTATCGAGTGGTATGTTAAGTTCCTTGTATCTCTTTTTTTGAACAAGGTCCGAGCCTTGCATAGGGGTCGATCATGGGGCGGTGACATACGGACGCGTGACGTTTGTTGGAGTATTTCATTCTTGCCATTTTCGAGGCAAGTATCATATGTTGAGTTTGATTTATATTGGAACTTTGATCATGCATATGGTTTTGTTCATGTTGTCGAATATGAGATTTATTTCTGTAAATTCTCGCGGTATTCGTTGTTAATCGTTCGTATTGATGAAAATATTGAAATGCACATATGCATGCATAATTGATTGGTTTATTGTGTAAATGATCTGAGGGGGTCATGAAGATCTATGCTGAGGGCGCTGGATCGAATGTCCACCATGCGTTGGTCCGACGGGATCATCATGGGGATCTATGCTGAGGGCGCTAGATCGCTGGACGGGTTTTCCACCATGCGTTGGTCCGACGGGATCATCATGGGGATCTATACCAAGGGCGCTGGATCGCTGGACTACTCTGTATTGTGTTGATGGAATCGTGAGGATTCACATCGTCGGATTTCGATGACGGAAGTCCGTTTGGCATGATTTATGATTCACTGATAATTTGTGTATTATGATACTTGTACTAGCATTGTTTTGCTAACCCCTTCGGGGGTGGACATTGTTTTAATGTTCAGGTAGCCGAGGAGCGGGGAAGCAACCACAGTACCGACAGGACAATGAAATGGCTCAGTGATGTGGTTGATGTTTATGGTTATATTGTCTTCTTGGTTCACTTTAGTACTCGAGTACGTGTGTTTTAATAATGTCATTTTCGATATGGTTGTATAAGTAAACTCTTTGGATCAGTTGAATCAGTTCTATGTTTTGAACTTCAGTTGTATGGTTGGATTATATTTACATTCCTTTTTAATTAGCCTTGTAAATCCTTACTTAAAGGGTTTACGGCGATGTAATTATTCCGAATATCTCGGGGTGTTACAACCTAGCCAGCCTGACGGCATACACTGTACCCCAACTGAGAACGAATGATTGGGATCATTCAAGAACCATTCTGTCGTGAATACCAGTATACGTATAAACCCTTCTTTCAAATGTCCCGATCAAGTTATGGGGTCACGGTCAGTCAAACACCATCTGTACTTGACGCTAAGCATGCGTTAATGCAAATCGAGATCATCGAGCTGTCGTGTATCTAATACAACTAGCTCCAATGCTTTGGCCAAAGACTTATGATCTCATCTGCCAATAACCGCATAGGACATATAACCCGCTCACTAAGGGGAGAAAGAATTCTATCTTGGTATTGATAGGACACGCTACTTGCCCGTCAAGATGCACGTCGAGGTTGACCCCCGCCTTTCGGTTTACAGGGTCGAACTACTCTAATGAAAATCTTGACGTCACAAGCACATCCCTACTAAATCCTCAAGTCGAAGGTTCACGAATACCTATCACAACCTTTCGATTCCGTCATTGACTGTCCCAGAGTGAAATCCGTGTGACGAATCGAGGGTGAGTCGGTTCGAGTATACTAATCCAATTAGCATACCTATAACGTGTGCTCCCACTAACCATTAGTGTTCGACAGGCACTCTCTATGTCAAAGAACACGTCATACAAGTCTTCACATAAACTTAACGCCCAGTCTAGTTTCATCGACTTGCGAACGATTAAGTATTTGAGCTATAACCTTTCCAGTGCCGACCCCCTAATCCAATAAGGAGTGGAACGTTTTGCTCTCAAATACACGGACTAGTTTCTATATGTTTATTTACGAGTTAGGAATGCCAGTAACTACTAGTAAATAAAGAAACATCCATTTGCCTTATATAAATGGTTTACATAATTACAAGTACAATGCCCTCACTCAACAACATCTGAGTGGCATTCGAGGGCATACTCCTAACATGAGATTTGGGGATGAACCAAGCGGAAGCTGGTGAACAAGTGACACCCGGGGCCGACAAGGGCGGGGAGTGATCGCCGGTGCAATAAGAAATGGGCACGGACAATGAGCGGCTCCGAGAAAGGGGAGTGATCGCCGGTGCAATAAGAAAAAGCGCACGGACAACGAGCGGCTCCTGACAAGGCTTCTAGGCGGAGGGGGACATGACTGAATTGAATTCTCACCGGAACGAGACGTATTCCAAGACTGTATAGGTATGGGACTATACAGTTAAGGAGGTTTAAAAAAAAAAGATTTACTTATACAAAACAAGATATTTCAAAACTTTCTTATTTTTAAAAGTATAACGAATAATTACGGCATGATTATATTTTCGGGAGAATATGTGGTTCATCGCTGCTGCCCAACGTCGACTCTGTAACACCCCCGATATATTCAGGAATATTACAGCGCTGTAAATCCTTTACATAAGAATTTACAAGGCTGATTAAAGGAAAAGACAATAACATATACCGATTTATGAAATTTCTGAAATAAAATACAATTGTCTGGTTCAAAACCGAGAATACAAATATCCAATGAAGAGTTATTATTACATCACTAAAATCCAAACCTTATAAACGGACGACGTACTCGAGTACTTATTGAAATAACCAACAAACAACGGACAGTAAACCCGGCCGGAACATCACTCTGCACCCTCGTCGTCATGCATCTCCAGTGGTTGTTTCCCCGCTCTCCTGGATCCTGAACATACACAAATGTTCACCCCCGAAGGGGTTAGCACAACGATGCTTGTACAATTACAATAATCATACAACAGTGATATAATCAACAATTATATCATAACAATTTTCCCCAACGAGAAATATTCACAACACATATCATATCATAACAGTTTCAACATACTGTTGGTATTCCAACGATCCAGCGCACACAGCTATAGATTCCCATGATGATCCCGTCGGACCAACACATGGTGGAACTACCTGTCCAACGATCCAGCGCACACAGCTATAGATTCCCATGATGATTCCCATCGGATCAACGCATGGTGGACATATAATCACAACATATTTACACGATATAATCACATTGTCATAATATAAACAATTCTAATTAGAGTACTTACCTCGGTTCGTTGACAAGAATAAACTTCCACGAATATCAAAATACTCGAAGGTCGCCCCCTTCGATCAATCACGTATTAAGCTCGAACCTTAACAAAAAAATAGCATAGAATTCATTTCATGTCGAATGAACGTCTAACAATTAAACAATTACGGTAGAAAGTCCTTAATATGCAATCTGTCTGGATAGCTTAACGCACGCTACGAATCCTATGTAGCGTACGTTAATGCTAATCGTTAGCGCACGTAGTACACACAGCCTAGCGTATGCTAACCAGGCGTGGTCAGTGCCTCACTGATCAGCCGAATGACTCAGCTGATGACTTAACACACGCTAAGTCCCAATCGTTGCGTACGCTAAACGTACTCGATAGCGCGCGTTAATTCTCGTAGCTTAGCGCACGCTAAGAGTGCATGGCAGTTCACTGGAGGGCAGCAAAATATACAAATGGTGATGAAGTAAGCGAATCCCTCAGTCATTAATGTTTGTTATCCGGCTTCATGTTATGATCATAACCTTTATTAATGATCTCATGGATACTAACAACTTCGAGGTGCAAGTATACGTATAATCATCATAATACTATAATCCGTCTTGATTACAATTCTCATGCGAAGTTGGTGATCTCCGGTTGATGTATTAGATTCTACTATCATTATACATATTCAGACTTCATCTGGAGGTGAACTAACAATTCCCACTTATACGAAAGAATATTTCCTAAGACGATTCTTCCCTTAAGTCCTTATAACCGAAAATAATACCACCTCCAATTTATGATCACTAAGATGACATAAATCATACTGATAATAAACTTCAGAATGTTCTCTTATCACTTGAAGTACTAGGATTCCAACTACGAGGTTCCAATGATAATATCATAAGCATAGACATTCCAATCTTTAAAACATGATGTTTGTAGAATAATTCACCAATGAAATTCAATATCACGTTAGCATGATCATCTAATCCCTTGGAATCCAAATCTAAGGCTGGTGATAGGTTGAACATACCTTAATATGCCGAAATCACTGAACCACAAGGTAGAATCCGACTCCGGTTGGTTATGTGCCACTCCAAGGTGTTACTTCTCTTCAATGACCACTCACAAGTGATAACCAATATTCAAGGATCACCAAGATACGTTCTAAGTGTGTTGGAGGGATGATTATAGCTCTCTGGCCTCTCAAGAATGAAGAATGGACGAATGAAATGTAAGCCAAAACAGGTTGTTGTCCCATTTATAATTTTCTGCATTTTAGCCGATTAGCGCACGCTACTAAGCATTCCTTAGCGCGCGCTAATAAGAGATGACTTAAAAATTGTCCAGGTTCGTCCGCGGGAATCTTACCCGGACCGATGTCCCGGATGGCGCATGTGCTAACCACCTACCTCAATAATTCAGTGTCTAGCGCACGCAACTCCTACATACGTAGCGTGCGCTAGTAATAGCCGATAGCGCGCGTTAAGCTACATTCTTAGCGTGCGCTATCACGAGTTTGCATGAGAAAATTTGCATGTTGTTATACTTAAGTACAAGGATGCCAATGCAAGAAATATCATACTCCAATAATCAAAACCACAAATCCGAATAATACAGGGTTGAATACAGATGAAATACACCGTAATAAATCCGGATATTACATACTCTCCTACTAAAAAGGAGTTTCGTCCCGAAACTCAAGACAAAAATAATTCGGGATATCTGGACTTCATACCATCTTCCGTTTCCCATGTGGCTTCTTCCACTCCGTGGCGTGACCATTGAACTTTGACCAAAACGATTGGTTTGTTCCTCAATTATTTAACTCGACTCTCGAGTATCTTGACCGGTCTTTCTTCAAACGTCCCATCTTGAGCAACTTTGATCCCGCCGAAATCAATGATATGACTAGGATCTTGTATATATCTCCATAACTGGGATACGTGGAACACGTTATGAACATGGCTCAATGACGGCGACAATGCTAATCTGTATGCCAACTCTCCAACTCTCTCAAGGATCTCAAATGGTCTGATATATCTCGGACTCAGCTTTCCTTTCCTTCCGAAACGAAGTATTCCTCGAGTAGGATAAACCTTTAAAAGTACGTGGTCTCCCGTACTGAACTCCAAAGGGCGACGGTGTACGTCTGCGTAAGATTTCTGGCGACTCTGGGCGGTCAACAGCCTTTCACGAATCAAGGCTATCTTTTCTCGAGTCTGCACGATCAACTCTGGTTCTGTCCCGATCAAGTCTGACGAATCATCCCAACATAGGGGCGATCTGCATCTCCTCCCGTATAATGCCTCGAATGGTACCATCTTAATGGAAGCGTGCCAACTATTGTAGTAGGTAAATTCAATCAATGGTAGATGAATTTCCCAATCGTTTGACCAATCTAAGGCACAAGCCCTCAGCATATCTTCCACCGTTTGAATGGTCCTCTCGGATTGTCCGACAGTCCGCGGGTGATAAGCTGTACTGAAATTCAATTCGGTCCCCAAGGCCTTATGAACTGCTTTCCAAAAGTGAGACACAAAACGGCCGTCTAGATCAGAAATGATGGTCTTCGGCGTACCATGCAATCGAACTATCTCTGATATAAATACTCGTGCCAACCTCTCTGGTCCCGACGTGTCCTTAATATCTAGAAAATGAGCTGATTTGGTTAAATGATCAACTATCACCCAAATCATGTTCATTCCTGTCTTGGTTCTCGGCATACTGGTGATAAAGTCCATCGATATGTCCTCCCACTTCCATTCAGGGATTGGAAGTGGCTTCAACATTCCGGCAGGCCGTTGATGCTCGATCTTAACCTGCTGACAATTCAAGCATTTCGAAACATAGTCCGCTACATCTTTCTTCATGTTGCCCCACCAGAAATTCTGCTTCAAGTCCTTATACATTTTACTGGTGCCCGGGTGGATAGAATAGGGCGAACTGTGAGCTTCCTTCATAATCGTCTGTTTCAGAACATTGACATTGGGAACGCAGAGTCGGTCCTGAAATCTCAAAACTCCATCATCATGGATTACGAATCCGGGGGCCTTCCCCTTGATCACTTCGTCATGTAACCGAATCATCAGAGGATCATCTACCTGTCTAGATTTTATTTATTCGATTAATGACGAAGTTATTTCCATCATGCACAGTTGTCCTTGGACTCTTTGTAACCACACTTCAATTCCTTCTCGAATCATCTCATGTTGAAGGCTAACTTGGGAGGTCAGAGTCTCCAGCATCTGAATAGAAACAGGCTTGCGGCTAAGTGCATCGGCCATTACATTTGCTTTGCCTGGGTGATACAAAATCTCCAAGTCATAGTCCTTAATCAATTCTAACCATCTTCTTTGCCGCATGTTCAATTCTTTCTGACTGAAGATGTATTTGAGACTCTTGTGATCCGGAAAGATCTGACAGTGAGTCCCGTACAGATAATGCCTTCAGATCTTCAAAGCAAAAACTACTGCTCCTAGCTCCAAATCATGTGTTGGGTAATTCACTTCATAAGGTTTCAGCTGTCGTGAAGCATAAGCGATCACCTTGTCATTCTGCATTAATACGCATCCGAGTCCTTGGTTCGAAGCATCACTGTAAACTATGAATCCTCCAGTCCCCTATGGAAGTGATAGAATCGATCCCGTCGTCAATCTCTCTTTTAATTCGTCAAAACTAGTATGACACGACTCGTTCCACTCAAACTTTTGAGTTTTATGCAGGAGTCGAGTAAGTGGGCGGGAGATATTGGAAAACCCTTCCACGAACCGACGATAATACCCAGCAAGTCCTAAGAAACTTCGGACTTCTTTCACGTTCTTTGGAGGTTTCCAATCCATAATTGCTTCGATTTTCTACGGATCTACTCGGACTCCTTCCGCTGATACCACATGATCGAGGAACATTACTTCCTTTAGCCAGAATTCACACTTAGAGAGTTTGGCGTACAGTTGCTCGCTTCTCAAAAGTTATAATACAATCCGCAAATGATGTGCATGCTCTTCCGGGTTCTTAGAATACACCAGGATGTCATCAGTGAACACGACCACAAATTTATCCAAATATTCGATGAACACTCAGTTCATCAACTGCATGAATACAGCAGGTGCATTAGTGAGACCAAATGGCATCACTACAAACTCATAGTGTCCGTAGCGAGTTCTGAATGCTGACTTTGGAACATCAGATTCCTTAATCCTCAGCTGATGGTATCCTGATCTCAGATCGATTTTAGAAAATACTGTTGCCCCTTGCAACTGGTCAAACAGATCATCAATCTGCGGTAACGGATACTTGTTCTTAATCGTCATCTTGTTCAGCTCTCGATAGTCAATACACAGTCGAAGCGATCCATCCTTCTTTCGGACAAAAAGAACTGGCGCTCCCCAGGGTGAAACGCTTAGCTGAATATAGCCTCTGTCCAGTAACTCCTCCAGTTGCTTCTTCAGTTCGTACATCTCAGTAGGTGCCATACGATACGGCGCCTTAGAAATTGGTGTAGCTCCGGGTTCCAGCTCAATAGTGAATTCTACATCCCGTCGTGGAGGTAGTCCAGGTAATTCGTCAGGAAATACATCTGGAAATTCATTCACAACAGGAATGGATGAAAGTTTCATAATTTCATCTTCTTTCTTCATTGCATAGCTGTTAGGCGTATTTTTATACGCTTATTTATCATTATTTTGTAGTATTTTGGAGTGTGAAAACATCTAAATGAGCTTTTAATGCCTTAATTTTGCATGATTGACAGGAAATTGAAGTCCGGAAGCTTAAACGATGCAAAGCGGTAGCAGCAAAAGCTGGACTATGAGCCGCGGCACAAGGAAGGCGAGCCGCGGCAAAGGAAGACACCAGCCGAAGGGCAGAGTAGGCTGTACTCTGTGCCGCGGCACAGCCCATGTGAGCCGCGGCACAGAAGGATTTAATTACGCCCAGGTATTCAGATTTTAGCGATGTGCCGCGGCACAGCACAGGTGAGCCGCGGCACACTTAGCGGGATTTATACGTCTGCGCGGATTTTGGGCCGTTTGGAAGCCAGTTTTCAACCGATTAATATGGACGCGATTTGTGGAGGTGCTGAGCTATAAATAGGGCTTAAGACCCTAATTTAATTATCTTGGAATCATTGAATCAAAACCTAAGAGAGCTTAAGCTTGGAGACAGAGAAGAGGAGGAAAGCAGAGGAATTCAAGGGCAGAAGGCGGAAGCTGAAGAACGGAGGAATCCGAGCTTCATCTGCGTTTGAATTTTATGCTTTCGTTTATTTATTCGTATTTTCAGCTTTTAGTATGTCGCTAAAGCCTAATCTAGGGTTTTGATGAAACCTTTATTTTGACGAATTGATTGAGATTATCGATTTATTACCTTTTTATTGAGTTTTCCCAATTATGTTTAATGCTTGCAATTATACGGCCAATAGTTGTATTGATTTAATCATTCACTTGAATCGGGAGAGGAGATTTGGTGAGGAACTATTGGTGAGGGCCGTTTTATTCGTGAGATAGGAATATACTCATAAGAACTACGTGGCCTTTAGGAGATTTCATGCTTTTGCCTAGCGACGAGATAATTCACCTAGGGATAGAGTGCGTTAGTCGCCGTTAGATAAATCTATTGACCTCGGGAGAGGCGGTAGAATATATTAGCAATCTCCGCCTTCAATAAATTGGGAAAATTATTTATTACGGATGATCAAGATTAAATTCGGATAAATTAAGGTGGATTGAGAACTCTAGACTTATTTATCATTTGATTCTTTTATTCAAGCCATCGCTTTCTGTTTAGTCTTTTATTCATTCTTGTAGTTATTAATCCAAAACCCAACTTGATTGTTCAAATAAAATTGGAATACGAAAGCGTCGGTAGTTAGAGACTCAATCCTCGTGGGAACGATACTCTACTTATCACTTTATTACTTGTAAGCGATAGCGTGCACTTGCGTGTAGGAAATATCGCAACAAGTTTTGGCGCCGTTGAAGGGACTGAAATTTCTCTAATATCGATTTAAGTATTTCAGTCTTAATTTGAGCGTTTTATTTTTGTTTATTTAATTTTGTTTATTCGTTTTCCTTTCGGGACCTTTCGTGTAGTGCATGAGAAGACTCGGTAAGGCCTACTACCTTTGGACACCGAGCTCGAGCGCACTCTAAGAAGGAACAAAAGGAGAAAAGAGAGGCTGACGGCAGTCAACATGGCCGAGAATATTGAAATCCAAGGAGGAGACAACCAAGTGCGGCAAGCTCAACCGAACTCGCTCTTCGAGATTATGCCATGCCGCAAGTCAACGCAAATTTTCGGGAATTCGGCGTCCCACCATCCAAGCTAATAACTTTGAGATCAAGCCCGCCATTATTCGGATGGTGCGGGCGAGCCCATTACGTGGACTCAGAAGGACGATCCGAATGCCCACATTGCTTCTTTCCTTGAGATATGCGACACTTTCAAAACTAATGGTGTCACCGACGATGCCATCCGATTGAGGCTTTTCCCTTTTTCTTTGAGGGATAAAGCAAAATGCAGTTGAATTCCTTCTGGGGGTCGATTACAACTTGGGAGAGGTTAGTGCAAGCCTTCCTTGCAAAATTTTTCCCACCCGGCTAAGGCAGCGCGGTTAAGAAACGAGATAACCACTTTTGCCCAGTACGATATGGAATCGCTCCACGAGGCGTGGGAGCGATATAAAGAATTGCTTCGAAGATGCCCTCATCACGGCATTCTTGATTGGCTTCAGCTGCATACGTTTTATGGTGGTTTGAGTGCTTCTACACGCACTTTAGTGGATGCGACCTCGGAGGAACATTCATGGGAAAATCTATGGCCGAGGCTCACGTGCTTTTGGAAGATATGGCTGAAAACGCTTACCAATGGCCATCGAAAGATTGACACCGAAGAGGGTAATGGAAGTTTCGAGCAATGATCCGATTTCCACCTTGTCGGCTCAAGTCGCCGCTTTGACACAACAGCTCAGAACTTTTCGCACGCACCAGCCCCGATACCATTGAGACATGTAATTGGTGTAACGGATCACACCCGAGTGCGGAGTGTCAATTTGGAAATCCGTTCGAGCAACATCAGATGGAGCAAGCTCAGTTCGTGGCCAATGGAAATCGACAAAGCAATTTTTATCCCAGCACTTATAATCAAGGGTGGAGGAATCAACAAAATTCTCCATGGAGAAATGGGCAAGCTATGAAGCCTCCACAACCTCACTTCGTGCAACCCCCACAGCAGCCCCCTCAATCTTCAAAGGTATCTTTGGAGGATGCTCTTGCTCAATTGGCGGCTAACACAAGCCAATTCATGACCCGCACCGAGACGACTCTTCAAAATCATTCAACCTCCATCCGAAATCTAGAAACACAAATGGGGCAGATTGCTAATTTATTGACTTCTCGGGCTCAAGGTGCAGCCCCCAACGCAGCCGAAGTGAAACCCAAGGAAAATGTGCAAGCAATCGAATTAAGAAGCGGAAAGGAGTTGAAAGGGCAGCCTATTAATGACAAAGAGCAGCGAGCGTGCGAACGAGAAGGAAAAGGATGAGACGCCTAAGCCAAAGGAAGTATCGTCTACTCAGCCCACTCTTGAAATTCCATTTCCACGAGCGTTTTCAAAAGCAAAAGCTGGACAAGCGGTTTTCAAAATTCCTCGGCGTTTTCAAGAAGTTGCACATAAACATTCCGTTCGCGATGCATTGGAGCAGGATGTCGAGTTACGTCAAGTTCATGAAAGAGATCTTGTCCAATAAGCGGAAGCTCGAGGAATATGAGGCGGTCGCTTTAACGGAGGAGTGCGGCGCTATTTTACAAAAAAACTCCCACCGAAATTGAGAGATCAGGAAGTTTCACCATTCCTTGCATCATCGGAAATTCATCTTTTGAAAGAGCCCTATGTGATCTCGGAGCAGTATAAATCTTATGCCCCTTTCGATTTTTAAAAGTGGAGATTGGGAAGCCAAGCCGACGGCAGTCTCTCTACAATTGGCCGATAGATCCATCAAATATCCGAGGGTGTGATAGAGGGCGTTTTAGTCAAAGTGGATAAGTTCATCTTTCGGCCGATTTCATCGTACTTGATATGGAAGAAGACCAAGATATCCCAATCATTTTGGGAAGACCATTTTTAACAGGCGAGCGTTGATTGATGTGGAAAAGGAAAGGCGACTTTGCGGCGTTCAAGAGGAGCAAGTAACCTTCAATATTTTTCGATCCGTAAAATATCCAAGTGGCTGAAAATTGTTTCCAAGTTGACGTCATTGACTCATGCGTGAGTAAAACTTTTCGAGAAAACTATCCACCCGATCCATTGGAATCCGTTTTGATTGAAATTTGTTTAGAACCAAATGGAGAGCATGCCGCCTACGTCACGACACATGGATGCTTCCCGCCAATCTTTATTTGTAAACCATTCGAGGAGCTAGGAAGTTCACTAACTCGACCGACCCCATCGATAGAAAAACCTCCAAAATTGGAACTCAAAGCTGCCACCTCATTTGAAGTATGCATTCACGGGGCTGTGACACCCTTCCGGTTATTCTTTCGGCCACATTAGCGGAGATCAAGAGGCAAAATTATTAAGAGTTTTGAGGAGTACAAATCTGCTCTTGGATGGTCTATTGCGGAGATCAAGGGGATCAGCCCATCGAATTGCAAGCACAAGATAATGATCGAGGAAGACTACAAACCATCCGTGGAGCATCAACGCCGGTGAATCCTAACATGAAGGAGGTGGTAAAAGTCGAGTTTTAAAACTCCTCGACGCGGTATGATCTTTCCAATTTCGATAGTAAGTGGGTAAGTCCGGTTCAAGTTGTGTCGAAAAAGGGTGGGATAATGATTGTTCAAAACGATAATAATGAATTAATTCCCACGGGATTGTTACGGGGTGGCGTATGTGCATAGATTATAGGAAACTAAATAAGGCCACTAGAAAAGATCATTTTCCCTTGCCTTTTATTGATCAGATGTTAGATAGATTAGCCGGACACGATTTCTATTGCTTTCTCGATGGCTATTCGGGGTATAATCAGATTTACATAGCCCCCGAAGACCAAGAGAAAACGATGTTTACATGTCCTTACGGCATTTTTGCTTATAGGCGCATGCCGTTTGGATTGTGTAATGCGCCGGCAACTTTTCAACGGTGTATGATGGCTATTTTTTCTGACATGGTAGAGCAGTGTATTGAGATTTTCATGGATGATTTTTCTGTTTTTGGAGATTCTTTTGACATTTGTTTGGAAAATTTGCAGAAGGTCTTGCGAAGATATGAAGAGACCAATTTAGTCTTAAATTGGGAGAAGTGTCAATTTATGGTGCAGGAGGGCATTGTGCTTGGCCATCGAATATCCTCACATGGAATTGAAGTCGACCGAGCGAAAATTGAGACAATTGAGAAGATGCCTCCACCCACTTCGGTCAAGGGGATTAGGAGTTTTCTGGGACACGCCGGTTTCTATCGCCGATTTATTAAGGATTTTTCAAAGATCACGAAGCCGCTGTGCAACTTACTCATGAAAGATGTCCCATTTACTTTCGACGAGTCTTGTAAAGAAAGTTTTGAGTTGCTGAAGAAAGCTCTAAGCACGGCACGGTGATAGTCGCTCGGATTAGGACCTTCCATTCGAACTAATGTGCGATGCTAGCGATTTTGCCATTGGGGCTGTTTTGGGGCGAGAGACGAGGAAGGTGTTTCATGTCATATACTATGCGAGCGAACGCTCGATGACGCCCAAAGAAATTATGCCACAACGGAGAAGGAATTGTTGGCGGTGATATTTGCATTTGATAAATTTCGGGCTTATCTACTAGGAACAAAGGTGATAGTGTGGACCGATCATTCGGCGATAAAGTACCTTTTGGAGAAGAAGGATGCCAAACCAAGGTTGATTCGGTGGGTGCTACTCCTTCAAGAATTCAACTTGGAGATTCGGGACAAGAAAGGGACAGAAAATGTTATAGCCGATCACCTTTCACGGTTAGAGAGTTCCCTCGAGAAAGAAGAAAGTCAGCCACAAATTATAGAAACCTTCCCCGACGAGCAGCTCTACAAGTTGGATTCAACACATGCGCCTTGGTATGCTGATCTAGTGAACTACTTAGCAAGTAAAACAATTCCGAACGATCTCTCACGTCATCAAAAGAAGAAGCTAATCTCGGACGCTAAGTACTATTTGTGGGACGATCCTTTTCTTTTTAAGCGATGCCCCGATCAAATTATCCGTAGATCCATTCCAGATGAGGAAATCCACAATGTGCTGAACCATTGCCATGCATCGCCATACGGTGGACACTTTAGTGGAAATAGAACAACAGCGAAGGTCTTACAGTCGGGATTTTATTGGCCGTCCTTATTCAAAGATGCTCACTCCTTTGTGTCTACATGTGATCGATGTCAACGGACAGGAAACATCTCAAGACGACACGAAATGCCGCTGAACACCATACTTGAAGTCGAATTATTTGATGTATGGGGGATCGACTTCATGGGTCCATTTCCCCCATCAAACAAGAATCTCTACATTTTGGTGGCCGTGGATTACGTCTCCAAATGGGTTGAAGCGGTGGCACTACCTACGAATGGGTCCAATGTCGTAATCAAGTTTATCAAACAACATATCTTCTCACGCTTTGGGACTCCACGTGCTATTATAAGTGATGGTGGGTCACACTTCGACAACAAATTTCTTGATGCGGTTTTGAGAAAATACGGAGTCACTCATCGTGTTGCCAAAGATACCATCCATAAGCGAGTGGTCAAGTCGAGATATCAAATCGAGAGCTGAAGTGGATTCTAGAAAAGACGGTCAGCTCGTCTCGAAAAGATTGGGCATTTAAACTCGATGATGCACTTTGGGCGTGCGGAGTGCGTATAAGACACCTATCGGAATGTCGCCCTACAGTTGGTCTATGGAAAAGGTTGCCATCGCCGTAGAGATGGAGCACCGTGCTTATTGGGCGATAAAGAAACTAAACTTTGATCTAAAATCCATGAGGAAAAGCGTTGTTTGCGGTGAACGAGTTGGAAGAAATTCGCCACAACTCATACGAAAATGCAAAACTTTATAAGGAGCGGACAAAAATTTGGCATGATAAGCACATCACGCAGAGAGAATTTGTCCCGGGTCAAGAGGTGTTGCTATTCAACTCACGCTTAAAGTTATTTCCCGGGAAATTGTGTTCACGATGGTCGGGACCGTTCACCGTAGTTCAAGTGTTTCCACATGGTGCAGTAGAAGTTCAAAGAGATGGTCGAAAATTCAAAGTTAATGGACAACGGTTGAAGGCATACTTGGGAAATCCAATAGACACGCAGAAAACGAGCGCCACCTTATCCACCGCCGGATGAATGCGAGAGAAGTCCGGCTGAAGACTATAAACTTAGCGCTCCTCGGGAGGCAACCCGAGTATTAGTTGTAGATTCTTTGTTGTTTGCTTGCATTTTTAGAGTCTCTTTTTGTCTTCTTTCTTTTTTGATCCATCCTTTCCTCTCATCTTAATGAATTCGTGTAAAATTTCTGTGCAGGAATCAGCAAAAAGGGGATAAATTCAATAATGGGCCGCGGCACAGTAAAAGTGAGCCGCGGCACACACCAGCTGAGGAAAAATGGCCGATCAAACTGTACCCTGTGCCGCGGCATGATCTTACTGAGCCGCGGCACACCAGGTCTCTGAGCCGCGGCACCCGATAACTAAGCCGCGGCACACTAAATGGTCAAGAAACGCCCGGGCGCACAGACTTTGTGCCGCGGCATACTAAGTCGAGCCGCGGCACACTATATAGCGAGCCGCGGCATACTAAGTCGAGCGCGGCACCCGACGACATATCAAAGCGTCCAAATCCGATGTACTTTGGGCGCGGCTCACTTTTATTGTGCCGCGGCCCCGTCGCAAAATAAGAGCAGCAGTCGGGCTCTTTGATCGATCATCTGCTTAGTATACTTCTTCCCTTCATTCCTTCCTTCCGCACACGATGAGGTTAGTTGGGTCCATTCTATCAGTCTCCTTCTAAAATTCTCCAAGTAATTTTTGATTTCTAAATCATAGGTGATTATTGATGTGAAAAGATTTGGAGTTTTGTATTGCTAGTTATTCATCATTGTTGTTTCTAGAATGGAGTTGGAATATGGGGAATTTGTTATTGTGATGGAATTGTTATTTATGAGCAATTGTTGATGATGGTTTTCGTAATTCGGGGTTATAATCATGTTTTTATTTTGGGGATTTGGAATTAACCATAAAAATTTTTGTTCTTCATTTTAACTTGTGCACACAAGGTGTTTGATAAATTGCGGCAATGAAAAATTGTCAAGAAGCATACAAGCTCACCGGACGATGCGGCGCTTTGCTCTGAGCGGTGGAGAAGTACTTGACCTGTTACTTATCTTGCATTTCATTTTTGTCCATTGAGGTCAATGTACGTCCTAAGTTTGGGGGGGGGGGGGGCTTTACTTTCAGTTTCTTATATTCATTGCTGTACTCTATTTTATTGCTGTACACTATTTAGTTGCACACTTTTCTGTTCTTTGCGAAAAATTTTTTTAGATAGCCTTGCTTGCCGTAGTTTTTTCTTTATTCGTGAATTTTCGTGCTTCTATTATGTGTGATACTGATGTTACGACACTGTCTTTCTCTCTGAAGAAGCGGGCGAGTTTTAGTCGAGTTGTAGTCAGTTATTTCTGTTCTGCTTAGTATTCAATTATGTCCGAAATTTTTTGTGATTGTAGAGGACTTGGCAGATAGGAGACGATACATACTTGTTTTTAAATCCCCATCAATACGTTTGGCTACATTTTCCGGATAGTGAGTCGTACTGTTTCTTTAGTCGTGTTGGCACTTAAATTGAGTTTAGAGTCGGTCAGTTTTTCCCTAAAGTCGAGATAAGGTGTTCTATGAAGGGGAGTTTAGTAACCGGGGGTATTCGCGTGACCCGTTGTTTACTCTCGCGTAAAGCAGCGACCACTGATTAGACTAGTGATTTAGATATCTCACATGTGCCAATGATAGGGAGCCTAGTAACCGGGGGTATTCGCGTGACCCGCTGTTTACTCTCGCGTAAAACGGCAACCTTGATTCGGACATGCGGAAATTTTGTATTCGAGTTGTTTCTCCATTTAACGGGAACTTAGTAACTAGAAGCATCCATGTGCCCCATGAGTGTCTTTTACGTCAAACGGTTTCCGAATACATGAGAATGGAAGTTCCACCCTAGGATTATCCCGATGAAACATCCCGAGATCCTAACCTAGTGGTCGACTCGAATCAAATTCTTGAGCATAGTTATATAAGGGGATCTTGTCAAGGGTTTATTTGTTATAAGACTCGTAAAATTTGTGCCTTTAGGCTGTGGAGCAGGATGAACTAGTTTGGGTGTGTTGGCCTTTCATATTGTGGACGATTTGACTCATGTTTTGTTAATCTTTGAGTGAAATTTTCTTCATGAGCGAATGATTAGGGTGAACTTGACTTCTTTGCGGAATCATTATTCTGAGTGCAGCTCGCTTTTATGACACTCGTATTATTTAGAGAGGATGGCAGGATAGTATTGATTAGGTTGAACACTATGAGTTGCACGATGATTCACGACATTCTTTTATTGACTTTAATTCTTTTTGCTTGAGGACAAGCAAAGGCTTAAGTTTGGGGGTATTTATTAGGCGTATTTTTATACGCTTATTTATCATTATTTTGTAGTATTTTGGAGTGTGAAAACATCAAAATGAGCTTTTAATGCCTTAATTTTGCATGATTGACAGGAAATTGAAGTCGGAAGCTTAAACGATGCAAAGCGGTAGCGGCAAATCTGGACTATGAGCCGCGGCACAAGGAAGCCGAGCCGCGGCAAAGGAAGACACCGGCCGAAGGGCGAGTAGGTGTACTCTATGCCGCGGCACGGCCCATGTGAGCCGCGGCACGAAGGATTTAATTACGCCCGTGTATTGATTTTAGCGATGTGCGCGGCACGGCCAGGTGAGCCGCGGCACACTTAGCGGGATTTATACGTCTGCGCGGATTTTGGGCGTTTGGCTTGATTTTCAACCGATTAATATGGACGCGATTTGTGGAGGTCTTGAGCTATAAATAGGGCTTAAGACCCTAATTTAATTATCTTGGAATCATTGAATCAAAACCTAAGAGAGCTTAAGCTTGGAGACGAGAGAAGAGGAGGAAGCGAGAGGAATTCAAGGGCGAAGGCGGAAGGCGAAGAACGGAGGAATCCGAGCTTCATCTGCGTTTGAATTTTATGCTTTCGTTTATTTATTACGTATTTTCAGCTTTTAGTATGTCGGCTAAAGCCCTAATCTAGGGTTTTGATGAAACCTTTATTTTGAATTGATTGAGATTATCCAATTTATTACCTTTTTATTGAGTTTTCCCAATTATGTTTAATGCTTGCAATTATCGGCCAATAGTTGTATTGATTTAATCATTCACTTGAATCGGGAGAGGAGATTTGGTGAGGAACTATTGGTGAGGACCGTTTTATTACGTGAGATAGGAATATACTCATAGGAACTACGTGGCCTTTAGGAGATTTCATGCTTTTTGCCTAGCGACGAGATAATTCACCTAGGGATAGAGTGCGTTAGTCGCCGTTAGATAAATCTATTGACCTCGGGAGAGGCGGTAGAATATATTAGCAATCTCCGCCTTCAATAAATTGGGAAAATTATTTATTACGGATGATCAAGATTAAATTCGGATAAATTAAGGTGGATTCAGAACTCTAGACTTATTTATCATTTGATTCTTTTTATTCAAGCCATCGCTTTCTGTTTAGTCTTTTATTCATTCTTGTAGTTATTAATCCAAAAACCCAACTTCGATTGTTCAAATAAAATTGGAATACGAAAACGTCGGTAGTTAGAGACTCAATCCTCGTGGGAACGATACTCTACTTATCACTTTATTACTTGTAAACGATGACGTGCACTTGCGTGTAGGAAATATCGCAACAATAGCACCAATACTCTGTACAACCCTGTTTTAACAATTTGACAGCTTTCATTGCTTTGATTAACTTTCCTGAACTTCCTGGTTTCCATCCTTCAAATAGTACTTTGGAGCCATCATCAGCGATCAGCGAAATATTCCTCCTTCGGTAGTTTACAATTGCTCCATATCGATTAAGCTAATCGTCTCCGAGTATTAGGTCATCTCCTTGCATTTCTATCACAATTAGATTTGAGAGCCACTCCCTACCCCCAAATGATACAGGGAAATCTCTGGTCTCTAAGTTCCCAACAATCCTCTCTCCACTGGGTAAACCAACAACATAAGGTTCACAAGTATGAAAACCGGAAATATTCAAACGATTTACACAAGACAAAGATATAAAAGAATGCGTAGCTCCTGTATCGAATAAAACGCTAACTGGTTGGGAAAGGATGCGGGCCGATGCACTGATGCGACAGCAGCATCCTGATCGTCTGTCCTCCTCATCTCGTACAGACGGGGGGGAGCAGATCCGGCACTCGATGTCCCCTTTCGGTCCCATTGTCCTCTGCCTCGTCCGCGGCCAAAATTTTGAGGCATCTGAACACTTTGCTGCGTCTGTTGGATACTAGCTTCCTTCTGAACTGGCTGCGATGAACGGGTTCCATTATATTTGGTGGCGTCCTTGCAAAACGTCGCACGGTGCCCTTCCTGTCCGCAGTCAAAACATGTAACTGGAGTGTGCAAACAATCACGCCAAAGGTGGCCTGGGCGACCATAGTTAAAGCACTTCCTAGCTGTATCCGTCGTGGCTGACATTGTTCCGTAATTCTTTCCGCTCTTAGATGGGTGCAGAGGTTTCTTGAAAGAAAAAGAAGACTGGGCCTTGCGGGGCCCACTGCTCTTGTGCTCTGTATAAGTACGAGAGACTTTCTGTTTCTTCGACTCCATAAACTTCTCCATTGCTGCTTCTTTTATTTCGTACGCCAATGCCTTATCTTGATATTGGCGGAGAGTGGTACATTCAAAACCGGACATGTACCTCTGGATTTCTGGTTTCATCCTCATTTCAAAATGAATCATCATCTCCGCATCTGTTCTGACCAGATGTCGAACAAATGCTAACTGGTGGTTAAACGTCTTAATCGTCTGGAATACGGGTTCTTCTGATGGTTGAGCGGAGAAAAATTCCCGAATTTTGGCTTCCCTTACAGGACGAAGGCAGTACTGAGCTTCCATCATCATTTTAAATTCTGTCCAATCAGCATCATGATCTGCAGGTCGAATAGCTTCCCACCACTCGGATGCCTCCCCAATCAGAAAGTACTGGGCAATAGGAGCTCTCCTGTCGTCTGGGCAATTAATTCCAGCAAAATTTTTCTCCAATTCCTTCAACCAATGATCCCAAGTGGGAGTTTCAGAAAAGCCGTCGAATCTGGGTGGTTGCATCTTCGCCACCTCTTGCAGCCACCGGTCACCTCGATTTCCCATGTCTGGGATCCCTTGTTGTCTCTCTCCCTGCTGTAGTCCCACCGCCACTTGCATTCGGTCCACGACTTGGCGGCCAGGTCATATGGTTCACCACTTGACGAAGGATCTCTGGTCTGACGAGTTACGGTTCGTTGTTAATAGATTGCTGCGGCTACTTTGAGCTATGACGGCTCGATTAAAAGGCGACGCTTCCCTTTCAGCATTTCTTCGTCCGCGTCCACGACCGCGACCACGTCCACGTCAGCCTCTCAACATACTATAAGCATAAATACTCAATATACAGGAAACAACATCGTTCTAATATTCGAGTATAAAGGGACATAACATGTAAAGAACGAGATAGAGTTTAGGAACTTACAACCACCGTTCGCATGAAGACGTAGGCGTAGTGATGATGTCATTCACGGCCGGTTACCTCAAAAGACATAAATGACCCTATTTTAACCCAACGGCCAAGATATCCATAATCTTAGCTCCGATACCATATTCGTAACACCCCGATATATTCGGGAATATTACAGTAGCCGTAAATCCTTTACATAAGAATTTACAAGGCTGATTAAAGGAAAAGACAATAACAGATACCGATTTATGAAATTTCTGAAATAAAATACAACCGTCTGGTTCAAAACCGAGAATACAAATATCCAATGAAGAGTTATTATTACATCACTAAAATCCAAACCTTATAAACGGACGACGTACTCGAGTACTTATTGAAATAACCAACAAACAACGAATGATAAACCTAGGAACATCACTCTGCACCCTCGTCGTCATGCATCTCCAGTGGTTGTTTCCCCGCTCTCCTGGATCCTGAACATACACAAATGTTCACCCCCTAAGGGGTTAGCATAACGATGGTAGTACAAGTACAATAATCATACAACAGTGATATAATCAACAATTATATCGTAACAAGTTTCTCCAACGAGAAATATTCACAACACATCATATCATAACAGTTTCAACATACTGTTGGCATTCCAACGATCCAGCGCATACAGCTATAGATTCCCATGATGATCCCGTCGGACCAACACATGGTGGAACTACCTGTCCAACGATCCAGCGCACACAGCTATAGATTCCCATGATGATTCCCGTCGGATCAACGCATGGTGGACATATAATCACAACATATTTACACGATACAATCACATTGTCATAATATAAACAATTCTAATTAAAGTACTTGCCTCGGTTCGTTGACAAGAATAAACTTCCACGAATATCAAAATACTCGAAGGTCGCCCCCTTCGATCAATCACGTGTTAAGCTCGAACCTTAACAAAAGAAATAGTATAGAATTCATTTCATGTCGAATGAACGTCTAACAATTCAACAATTACGGTAGAAAGTCCTTAATATGCAATCTGTCTGGATAGCTTAACGCACACTACGAATCCTATGTAGCGTACGTTAATGCTACTCGTTAGCGCACGCAGTACACACAGCCTAGCGTACGCTAACCAGGCGTGGTCAGTGCCTCACTGATCAGCCGACTGACTCAGCTGATGACTTAACGCACGCTAAGTCCCAATCGTTGCGTACGCTAAACGTACTCGATAGCGCGCGTTAATTCTCGTAGCTTAGCGCACACTAAGAGTGCATGGCAGTTCACTGGAGGGCAGCAAAATATACAAATGGTGATGAAGTAAGCGAATCCCTCAGTCATTAATGTTTGTTATCCGACTTCATGTTATGATCATAACCTTTATGAATGATCTCATGGATACTAACAACTTCGAGGTGCAAGTATACGTATAATCATCATAATACTATAATCCGTCCTGATTACAATTCTCATGCGAAGTTGGTGATCTCCGGTTGATGTATTAGATTATAATATCATTATACATATTCAGACTTCATCTGGAGGTGAACTAACAATTCCCACTTATACGAAAGAATATTTCCTAAGACGATTCTTCCCTTAAGTCCTTATAACCGAAAATAATACCACCTCTAATTTATGATCACTAAGATGACATAAATCATACTGATAATAAACTTCAGAATGTTCTCTTATCACTTGAAGTACTAGGATTCGAACTACGAGGTTCCAATGATAATATCATAAGCATAGACATTCCAATCTTTAAAACATGATGTTTGTTGAATAATTCACCAATGAAATTCAATATCACGTTAGCATGATCATCTAATCCCTTAGAATCCAAATCTAAGGCTGGTGATAGGTTGACCATACCTTAATATGCCGAAATCACTGAACCACAAGGTAGAATCCGACTCCAGTTGGTTATGTGCCACTCCAAGGTGTTACTTCTCTTCAATGACCACTCACAAGTGATAACCAATATTCAAGGATCACCAAGATACGTTCTAAGTGTGTTGGAGGGATGATTATAGCTCTCTGGCCTCTCAAGAATGAAGAATGGACGAATGAAATGTAAGCCAAAACGGGTTGTTGTCCCATTTATAATATTCTGCATTTTAGCCGATTAGCGCACGCTACTAAGCATTCCTTAGCGCGCGCTAATAAGAGTTGACTTAAAAATTGTCCAGGTTCGTCCGCGGGAATCTTACCCAGACCCATGTCCCGGCTGGCGCATGTGCTAACCACCTACCTCAATAATTCAGTGTCTAGCGCACGCAACTCCTACATACATAGCGTGCGCTAGTAATAGCCGATAGCGCGCGTTAAGCTACATTCTTAGCGTGCGCTATCACGAGTTTGCATGAGAAAATTTGCATGTTGTTATACTTAAGTACAAGGATGCCAATGCAAGAAATATCATACTCCAATAATCAAAACCACAAATCCGAATAATACAGGGTTGAGTACAGATGAAATACACCGTAATAAATCCGGATATTACATACTCTGAGGTAATGTTTTCAAGTATTCACTCTTTTATGAAAACTTAAATATTATGGTATGAGTATAGAATGATTGTGTCGGCAAAAGATTTGAAAGGATATGTGAAAGTATAAATTTTGTCCGAAAGGGACAAAATATGATTTCAAAGAAAGGTTTCAAAGTGATTCTTGCTGACACAATATTTTTAAAGTTATTGATGAAAATACTCATACAATGTTTGATACAGATTTTCAAAGTTCTTTACGAAGCTCAATTTCGAGGACGAAATTTTTTAAAGGGGGGAGGATTGTAACGCCCCAATACTTATTTAAATGCTATTTATTTTGCTAACGATTATGGATTTTGATTTTTTAATATTTACAGGTTGTCCGATACTTGGACCGATACATTCCTAGCATAAAATGAAGGACTTAAAAGGAAAAGATTTCAAAATAAATTATAAGGATCATTTTTAGAATTTAAGAAACTGATTTCGAAAAGTTCCGACGATTTTGATACGATAAAATTTCATTACAAAACACTTATATTGCAAAAATAATATTAAATTATTTTATTACTATTATCGAAAATCCGTTCCGAGCATATCGAAGATTTAACTCCGATGAGTCCGGAACAGGTCGGAAAGTCGAATTTGGACATCAGGAAGGGGTCGAACCGGCCGAGCCAAGTTGACGGACATCTGCCGGTCACCTCCGGACATCTGCCGGTCACCGCCGGACACGCCTACCGACAGCTGCCGGTAACGGCCGACAGAAGTTTCTCGACCACTATCCGGATAAGGCTGTCCAGCTGTCCGGATAAGGTCGGTCCCGACCGACAGAAGCTTCTCGGCCACTATCCGGATAAGGATGTCCAGCTGTCCGGATAAGGTCGGTCACGACCGACAGAAGCTTCTCGGAAAGCTGTCCGGATAAGGTCGGTCACGACGGACAGAAGGTTCTCAGCCAGCTGTCTGGATAAGGCTTCCAGCTGTCCGGGTAAGGTTGCTTTTTAACCGAATTTGAGCCCCTATTTATACATGTTACCGGACGTGTTTTTGTACATATCACATATCAATTTGAAGCTATGGACCTCTACTATAAAACGCCCGTAACATATTTCCATTCCAGAAATTATAAAGGCTTCAAAAAGCCCGTTGAAACAGGAAGCTCAAATATGACAGTTTTTCAAAGGTGTTTGATAAAAGTCCTCAAATAGATTTTAGACTTTACATCAAGAATTTATGACCGGAAATATGAAAAAGTATTTTCAAGTGCTAGGAGAAGCGTATCCGGGATCCAAGAAGGACAACCGAGCCAAATTCAAAGGAAGATATTTCAAGATTTCAGGAAACGAGGTGAGGTTATACTGTTTTAATATGTTACGGTCATCGTTGTGTCGTGTATCATGACGACCCGCGAGGGGTCGAAAGAATGAAAGAAATCCGAGACGAGTCTCACACAGATAAGAATGTTTTATGTGCATTACACAACATGATTTTGACGATTTATAAGGGTTTAATCTCACTGAGTATGCTCGCGTACTCACACCTCGTCATTTATGTTTTTCAGGCTAAGGATCGACGAACGGGACAAGCATAAGATGAATACATACTCCCAACACGATGAAGTTCTAAAGAATAAAAGATGTTGTCACCGTAATTGTTATTGTTTTTACGAAACACTTGATGTTCTTCAACAAACGTAATTTCAACGGACTATGTCCGAATAATTGATTTCCCATTTTTTTGTAAAACTATACTGATGTTTAAATAAACGAGTTTTATTGAGGATTTACTGAATAAAATGCTTCCGCAAATACTCCGAATTTATATAAAAATTTTTAAGGAAAAATGAGCTGTGTAACATTCTTTTTAATTAAGAAAGCCAGGGCGTTACAGAAAGGGATAGTGATCTATAAGGCCTAATACATACTGATGTATGAGGACCTCTTAGCACTCATGCTAGAGGCGGATACCAATACTTCATTACATTTACCGATGATTATAGCCGATATGGATATGTTTATCTTATGAAGTATAAACATGAATCTTTTGAAATGTTCAAAATATTCCAGAATGAAGTCCAGAATCAACTTGGCAAGATAATTAAAGCCCTTCGATCGGATCGAGGTGGCGAATACTTGAGCCAAGAATTCGATAATCATCTTAGGAGTTGTGGAATTGTTTCACAACTTACTCCTCCCGGAACACCTCAGCATTACAGAGTGTCCGAGAGGAAGAATCGAACTTTATTAGATATGGTTCGATCCATGATGAGTCGAACAGAGCTTCCATTATCATTTTGGGGCCACGCCTTAGAAACAACAGCA
The DNA here is from genome assembly GCA_033398695.1 of Orobanche coerulescens. Classification (NCBI taxonomy): domain Eukaryota; kingdom Viridiplantae; phylum Streptophyta; class Magnoliopsida; order Lamiales; family Orobanchaceae; genus Orobanche; species Orobanche coerulescens. Next base: position 100,876,945 of record CM065813.1, on the reverse strand, counting down.
TTCACCCTCAACTGTGTTCCATCTAAAGCAGTTGAAAAGACACCATTTGAGAAATGGACTGGTGAGAGACCAAACTTGTCTTTTCTAAAGATCTGGGTTTCCGAAGCGTTCGTAAAGCACCAAGTGTTTAACAAACTGGCATCCATATCTGAAAGATGTTTATTTGTGGGATATCCTAAGGAAACTAAAGGATATTACTTTTATAAGCCCGCAGAGAATAAAGTGTTTGTTGCTCGAAATGTTGTATTCTTACAAAGGGAATTTATTTCCAAAAGAGACAGTGGGAGAAGAGTAATTCTCGAGGGAACTCAAGAACCACAAGAAGACATCTTTTCACCGATGGAAACCGAACAAGCTCAACAATCAGTTGAAGAGCCCGTTCAAAGTACACAAGTCCCACGCAGATCTGATAGGATGCGACATGAACCTGAGAGATATGGTTATCTCATAACAGAGGATGATGACGCATCGCTCATAGATGATGAGCCTAGTACCTATACAGAAGCTGCTTCAGGACTAGAGTCTGAGGATTGGCTAGAAGCCATGAAGTCAGAGATGCAGTCCATGTATGACAATCAAGTTTGGAACTTGATAGATCCACTTGAGGGTGTTAAAACCATTGGGTCCAAATGTGTCTATAAAAAGAAGAAAGACATGGATGATAATCTGCAAGCCTATAAAGCTATACTAATGGCAAAAGGTTATAGACAGATTCATGGTGTTGACTATGATGAGACCTTTTTGCCAGTAGTCATGCTTAAATCAATTAGAATTTTATTTGCCATTGCCGCATACTATGATTATGAAATATGGCAAATAGATGTCAAAATAGCATTCCTTAATGGAAACTTACTCGAGGATGTGTACATGTGAAGGTTTTGTTCATCCAGAAAATTCTAAAAAGGTTTGCAAGCTTCAAAGATCCATTTATGGGTTGAAGCAGGCTTCTAGGAGCTGGAATCTTCATTTTGATGAAACTGTCAAAGAGTTTGGGTTCATTCAAAATGAGGATGAACCATGTGTGTACAATAAGGTTAGTGGGAGAATAGTTATTTTTTTAGTCTTATATGTAGATGACATATTACTCATTGGAAATGACATTCCTACCTTGCAGACAGTCAAGACTTGGTTGGGAAGTTGTTTCTCAATGAAAGACTTAGGAGAAGCTGCTTACATTCTTGGGATAAAGATCTATAGAGATAGATCAAAGAGATTGATTGGTATGAGTTAATGTACCTACATTAATAAAATATTGAAGAGGTTTAATATGCAAGACTCCAAGAGAAGACTCTTGCCAATGTCACATGGCATTCATCTAAGTGAGACTCAGAGTCCTTCGACTCCTGATGAGCGAGCCTATATGAGCAAGATACAATACGCTTCGGCCATTTGACCGATCATGTATGCCATGATTTGTACTTGATCAGATGTATTGTTTGCCCTTAGCATGACAAGTCGATACCAATCGAATGCAGGTGAAAGTCACTGGACAACAGTGGAAACCATCCTAAAGTACTTGAGAAGAACTAAGGATGATTTTTTAGTTTTTGGGGGGATGGAAAACGAGCTGGCTGTAAGAGGTTACGACGATGCAAGTTTCGAAACCGACAGAGATGATTTTAAATTGCAAACTGGTTATGTGTTTATATTGAATGGAGGTGTTGTGAGTTGGAAGAGTTCCAAGCAAAGAACGGTTGCTGATTCTGTTACAGAAGCTAAGTACTTGGCAGCATCGGATGCAGCTAAGGAAGCCCTATGGATCAAGAAGTTCAATACTGAACTAGGAGTGGTGCGGACCATCCAGGGTCCTATAAGCCTTTATTGTGATAATAAAGGTGCTATTGAACAAGCTAAAGAGCCTAGGTCCCATCATAATTCCAAACATATACTCAGAAAATATCACCTAGTCAGAGAGATCGTCAGACGAAGAGATATTACAATATGCAAAGTAGCAACAGAAGAGAATGTTGCAGATCCATTTACCAAGCCTCCCTCACAAGGAAAGCATGTTGAGCATGCTAGAGCGATAGGACTAAAAGTCATGAATGAATGGCCCTAGTGCAACTGGAAGATTGTTGGGACTAGTGCCCTAGGACATTCGATGTGCCTAGATTTGTAATTGTCACATTTAAATAAAGTTATTTGATATCATTTATTTCTCGTAGATTATTATAATGTGTGCATGTTTGATATTATAATAATCGAATAATAGTTATTTATGAATAATAAGATTATTCAAATGTCCCTGGTACAATCGCGTTGCGTAGAGGCTCAAGTGATTAATATACTAGTATAAGTTTGATTTATAATCATCGGATGATTATGCGCATGGTACACATTAATCTTATGGGTATTGGTTGGAGAACTAATACTAGACAGACCCGTATTGAGATCACTGCATGGAAATATTATAAGTGAATCTCAATATATCAGTATATCAATAAATCCTTGAACCAGAGATTATGATAGAGTCCAACATGATAACTGCTATGCCTTGACGTAATCCAACGTCATCTGAAACATGGTGATCATAAAGGTTAGCGATCAGGATTAGTGGGAGTCATGTAGAGGGCAACGAATAATCAAGATGGGGATTTGTCCCTCTCTTTAGTGAGAGAGATATCTGCTGGGCTCCTCGATAAGTAGGACTGAATGAAATGCATGGCCATGCTCAAATAAAGATTCATTTGATTCAATCAGTCTACTTAAGATCGAGAAAGCATTTGAACATAAATAAGTATGACACACTCCATGACTTAGTTCAAATATGATATCGCGTGATAAAGGGATTTGACATGTTAAAAGGTTTAATGGACTATTAACTTATATTATTTGAGTAATCATAATGTCTTGCTAGAGAGTGCTTATGATTTATTATTTAATAAGGTATTAAATAATTGCCAACATAATATAAGCCTTTTGGGTCGCACGTACAATTATAGATACGTAGGAATAAATATCAACTGGGAATAATAAATATAATATTGGATATTATATTTATGAGGAGATTAAATAATAAGTATTATATAATATTGGATATTATATATATTATATTATTTAAAAAGTTGAGGGACAACTAAGTAAATACTAGAGTTTGACTCTAGGATTTACTTAGTATAAATATAAGGTCTTGGACAAGGAGTTGGAATAAGAAAACCAAGAAAACAAAAGAACCCCCCCCCCCCAAAAAAAAAGAGAGAATAAAATCGGCCTCCACCTCTTACAGTAGGAGAACGACGTAGGTCTTCTGATCTTCTGTACAATCCTTCTAGTAAGAAATTTATGTTGTACTATTTATCAATATTATTCGTAAGGATCTGGCAATCCGGCTTGTGGAATTGTTCGTATGTGGATCACCCAAAGAGGAAGGAGATATTCATCTGCTTCTAGTCCGGTTCAGATCCGTTCTTCGAATTAAGATAATTCGACGAACTCTTAATAAATCAATTAAATTACTGCATGTAGATCCTCGTCTGTGTTTTTCGTTAATTTATTCCGCTGCGTTTTATTCAATTTTATTGTATTAGATACACGCAAGACCTAACAGTCGGTGTGAAGGATGATGGAAGATAAATGATACTAATCACATGAGGGCCAGTATTGGGTATTCGACATGGTCGAATGGTATTATTCTTTCCGCTGTATTGTTCTCCCGTCTTATGGGGGTGTTGTTGTATTTTGACCCTGTGCGGATATGAGTTTCTTGTCAGAGTTGTATACGATGTTTACGTTGTATCTATTGATGAAAGACCAAATCGATCTACTGTTTCATTTGTTTAGCCATGTTGGCATTAGATATGATGTCTTGTGTTGGTATCCAGCCTAGTAGATCCTCTTAAGAGGGTCTGCGTCGCTGTAATGTCCCCAAATTGGTTGGGGGTGTTACACCCACTGCGCACCCGCACCAGAATGGTGGCACCGGACGTGCACTTCCCTACAAAGCCGCACATTGCAGCGTAACACGGCCAGGCAATACTCCTGTCCTCACCGACTTTGGACACTACCACAAAAGCACATAACTCTCATAGGTCACGTAGTTCACGTAATCCACATAGGTCATGTAGTTCACATAGCTCACATAAGCCATTTAATACACGCAGTCCATAATTCCAGTTAAAGGCAAGCATACATACGAAGTCAACAATCCCATCAGAAAGGCACAGAACAGCCATTACAGCAAAATCATTCGAAATGCAATCAGAATTCATATATACGTCACGCCATATAATATAGAAATAACACATACATACCTAACCACGGCAAACATATCATCATAAATACATACCTCGTCATACTGGCACAATTACACTGTCACACCAACCACTGTTCTATGGACGCAGCTTCGTATATTTCATACAAGTACAAATCACAAGTGTGTTATAGTCTAAGATACCCGATTAGGGTACTCCACGTTAGGTATTATTATCGTAGTAACACTCTTTATCTCTAAAACACAAATATCATAATAACTATAGGTATACGTACAAACACGGTTGCAACGCTATTTATCTCTTACCATTCACACACTGGATATGTAATATCCGCATTTTTTCTTTCCCTTGTATTTTCATTTCTGGTGTATTTTTCGATTGTAGTAACCCTCGTGTATCTTTCAGTGTATTTTTCCTGTCATCTATCGATCTGATTCTCGTTATTGTGCGGAACTGCCGTTTCAGGGTTGTCGTGGGTCCATCTCGTGTTATTGTTTCCCCGATATTGATTCATATTGCTTTCATTCTCTTCCCGGATCATTTTTCATCATTTTTGGACCCTAAGGGGGTGTGGGCCGCGGCACAAGGAGTGTGATTTTTCCAGTTTTTGGCCGAGCGGACTGTACTGTGTGCCGCGGCACACCCGTCCGGGGCCGCGGCACACCCGTCCGGGCCGCGGCACACTCGTGTGGCATCTTCGACCAAAACCCAATCAGACGGTGCCGCGGCACACGCCGGCCGGCCGCGCACACCGCCGAACCACAGGAGCGATTTTGGGCTTGTGCCGCGGCACACTTCGGCTGCACCGCGGCACACCATGCGGTCAACTGTATAATCTCATTCTTTTTGGGCGAGATCGGCCATTTCCCTCATTTTCTGCACCTGCGCACGAGAGAGAGAGGGTTGAGGGGAGAACTTCTCAATCATTCATCAATTGGGGGTTGATTTTCATCATTCTCCTTCGATTTTGAGGCCCGGATAATCAATCTAACGCGTGTTCTACGGATCATAGTACTTGAATCTTCAAAGGTAATATCTCTTAGAACCCTATTTTCGAATAATTTGGGGGTTTTGGGATTTTCTTCCGACTCGTTCCGTTTTGTTGGTGGATTCATGATGAATATGGTTAATATTGTTAGTATATTTAGCTTTCCTACGGATTCATGGATATTTTGTGGGTTTTTACGGAATCGATAGGGTTTGGTTGTGGTCCGCCCACGTTGTTATTCTTGGTACGAATATACATGAATCCTAGGCGGGATTTCGGGTGTATTCCATTTCCGTATTCGTCTAGAGTTGGTTGTGATTGTGTTATTCGAATCGTTAGGTCCATTTCCGCCGGTTCCTCACGGTCATGTTCGATCTTTCCTTTCCGTTCGTGTCACCATCTATTAACAGAGGCAAGTATCCTTATGAACTTACGATCTTGACATAGTAGTTTTGTATGAGAAATTGTGTGTGTGTGTGTATACTCACTACGGGTTAGATCCGACGGGGTCTCGGTAGGGCTCCACGAAGCTGTGGAACCGCGAGTTGCTGTTAACCACTACAGGTTAGATCCGACGGGGTCTCGGTAGGGATCCACGAAGCTGTGGGTCCGCAGTTAATTTTGGTGCATTTTACAAATGTGGTTTGATTATTGGCATTTCCGGAAATAAGTGTTTTGGAACTATGTTTTCTTGATTGCATGCATTACTATATGTGTAAGATGTAAGTCGTTCATTTGGTTACTTGTACTAGCGTAATTGCTAACCCCTCTGGGGACCCGTTTTAGGGAAATTCGTTTTATGAATTTTAGGTCAGGTTCATCGAGACGAGCGGGTGCTGGACCAGTATGCGGATGATGGCTGTGCGTGGTGATTGTGCACGAGTGGTGTCTTATTGCTTTCTATCTTTTTACCTTTTGTGGTCTTTAAACTAATAGAAGTACTCGAGTACTTAAGAGTTTTTACTCGTCGGGATTGTATTGTTGTTTATTATTTTTGTGACGGATTATGGTGTTATGTTTGACCGGTTGAACCGGGTGGATTATTTTGTTGGGCGTCTTTATGACGAGGTATTTTTTTGTTGTTTCAGTGAGTACTCGACGTATTGCTTGATATCCTGGGGGTGTTACAGAAAATGGTATCGGATCCCGGTTTTATGGATACCTAGGCTTGTCGGTTTATTGGGTCTTGTTGTATTTTGTTTTGCACATCATCATCACGCTGCCATGATTCCGGTACTACCAGTGCCCGTATGTTTTCTTTCCTCTGTTCCTTTTACTCTTGTATCGTACCTTTGATTCTCGATTTGTGATTGTTCTTTTCTTGTACTTACCATCGTAAGGCTTTTGCTACTTATTTAACTCCAGTATGGATGCTGGAAGAGGTCGTGGTCGTGGTCGCGGTCGTGGTCGTGGACGCGGCCGGGGACGTGGGGCAGCCGGTGTGGCGGCCACGTCGTAGTCTTCGGCAGCCGGCAGTACCGACGACCGTCACAGTCATGCTTCTTCTCAGGAGCGCGCCGACCTTGGTATTGCGGCTGTTATGCAGCAAATGGTGAATCAAATGGCGGCGATAGCTCAGGCGGTTCAGAACCCGGATCCGACCCATGCTAATCGGGGCGGAGCGGATCGTTGGCTTCATGATGTCATCAAGATGTATCCTCCTCAGTTTTTGGGAGCTTCAGACCCGATCGGCTGGGAGGGGTGGATCAAGGAGATATCTAAAGTCTTCGTTGCCACTAACTGTCCCGAGGACCGTAAAGTCCCTATTGCTCAATACTTTCTCACAGGGGACACTATGGATTCGTGGGAGGCCGTTGGGCCCAAAGACCATGTGTCTTCGTGGGCCGAATTTCAGGAATTAATGGAGACCGAATATTGCCCGTGGACGGTCAGACAGGCTCGAGTACATGCCTTCTATGATGCTTAACCACGGGATATCCCCGTATCTCAAGCTATTGCCGATTTTAATAGGGAGTTGGGTTATGTGAAGACCCAAGTTGTCGAGGAGAGCGACAAAATTTTCCATTTTTCCAGACGGATGAAATTGTCTATTCGGGACTATATGTCGGGGCTCGTCTATACTACCTTGAAGGATTACCAGAGTAGGGCCCTTGCTTACGATATGTCTGTGACGGCGAGTGAGGCGGCCCGCGAGAGCAAGAAACAGAAGTCCGCCGGGAATTTTTCGGGCCACAAAGGTGGGGGTCAGCAGAAATTCCATCGCTAACTTTCCGTGGTGTTGTCCCGCTCGATCTACTGGGTTTCCCGTAGGCTACCAAAGTGCCCCTTCTCGAGAGGTGAAGTGCTTTAACCGTGACGCAGGCCACATCGCCGTATTTGTCCGAACCCTTTGGCCGACGTGTAATCGGCAGTGGCCACCGGTCACAAGGTCGTCAGGCGAGAGGGATAAAATCCTTGGTGCTCGGGCTTCCATTCCAGCGCCTAGGGAACCAAGTATGAATCAAGGATCGTTTGCTCCTCAATCTCCGCCGAGTGCTAGTCGGGGGAGAGGTCGGGGCCAGCCCTCTAAGGGGGAAGCTTCCAGTGTCGGCTCAGCCCACCCGCGTGTCTATGAGATGCGGAGAGCCAATGACCCAGCGGCTACCGTGGCCACAGGTACCGTTCATATTCTTTCTCATCCTCTCAGTGTGTTTTTCGATTCTGGTGCTACGCATTCGTTCATATCTCTGGATTGTATGCGCCGTTTGAGTCTCGACTGTTTGACGCCTTGTGAGCCCTTCATCGTTAAGCTTCCTAGCGGTGATCGGATCGTTGGTGATCAGGAGGTTTGAGACTGTTCTGTGTTTATTTGTGAGAGGGCTTGGCCCTCTAATCTTATTGTTGTGGGTATTGAGGGTGAGGACTTAATTCTCGGGGATGATTGGCTCGAGCGTCATGGTGCAATCATGAACTACCGCACGAGGATCATCACCATGTTAGCCGAAGACGGCACCGAGCACTCTTTCGCCGGGCGAAAGAGGGGGAACCAGAAATTCGTTATTAACGCCTTGAAGGCGATGAGACTCCTGTGAAAGGGGTGTACTGGCTATTGGTGCTACGCCTTGAAGGCGGAGAGTGGTGGAGTCGAGCTTTCGTCGATTCCAATCGTTAATGAGTTTCCTGATGTATTTCCTGACGAGTTATCGGTATTGCCACCGGATCATGAGGTCGAGTTTGCTATAGAGTTAGAGCCGGGCGCGGCTCCTATTTCGAAGGCGCCCTATCGCATGGCACCTTCATAGATGTCCGAGTTGAAGAAGCAGTTGAGTGAGCTACTTGAGTCGGGGTATGTTCGACCGAGCGCCTCGCCTTGGGGCGCACCGTTCCTGTTTGTGCGGATGAAGGATGGTTCACTACGTTTGTGTATCGACTATTGCGAACTAAACAAGGTAACCATCAAGAACAAGTATCCTTTGCCGAGAATTGATGACTTGTTCGATCAATTGCAGGGAGCTGCGGTATTCTCGAAGATTGATTTGAAATCGGGGTACTACCAGCTCCGAGTGAGAGAGTCCGATGTGCCGAAAACAGCTTTTCGGACGAGATACGGACATTATGAGTTCGTAGTTATGCCTTTCGGGTTAACTAATGCGCCGGCGGTGTTCATGCAGTTGATGAACAAAGTCTTTATCGAGTATTTGGATAAGTGTGTCGTCGTCTTCATTGACGATATTCTTATTTATTCGAGGAACGAGGAAGAGCATGCCCATCATTTGCGGGTAGTGTTAGATATTTTGAGGCCCGAGCAACTCTATGCGAAGTTCTCGAAATGTGAGTTCTGGCTGAAGGAAGTGATGTTTCTAGGTCACGTGATTTTAGCCGAGGGGGTTCGTGTAGATCCGCAGAAGATCGAGGCGGTGTTGGATTGGGCACCGCCCAAGAATGTGAGAGAGCTCCGTAGTTTCTTGGGTTTGGCTGGCTACTATCGTAGGTTCGTCGAGGGTTTCTCGAAACTAGCTCGGCCACTTACGTATTTGCTCCAGAAATCTGAGAAGTTCGTCTGGAATGTCGAGAGGCAGTCGAGTTTTGAGGAATTGAAGAAGCGTTTGACTTCCGCCCCGTTTTTGGCGTTGCCATGTGGCAACGAGGGTTTTGACGTTTATAGCGATGCTTCGGGTCAGGGTCTTGGGTGCATATTGATGCAGCACGGCAAGACCATTGCCTATGCGTCGAGGCAGTTAGGGCCGTATGAGCTGAACTACCCTACTCATGATTTGGAGTTAGCGGCAGTCGTTTTTGCGCTCAAGATTTGGCGTCACTATCTTTTCGGCTCTGCATGTCAGATTTTTACCGATCATAAAAGTCTGAAATACATATTTACTCAGCGGGAGTTAAATATGAGGCAGAGGAGGTGGTTAGAGCTGATTAAGAATTATGACCTCGAAATCCTTTATCATCCGGGCAAGGCGAACTTCGTGGCCGACGCCTTGAGTCGGAAACCGGTGGCGTTGCGAACGCTTGAGATCCTTACATCTCATTCTGAGCTTCGGCGGGCTTTGATCGAGTTAGATGTTGAGGTTTTGTTGCCTGGAGCTGTCGGGCAACTTTGTGATTTAGAGATTTCGTCATCTTTAATCGATGAAATTAAGCTGAAGCAGTTAGTGGATCCGATGATTACTCAAATCCGAGAGAACGTTCTTAAGGGAAAGTCTCCTGGGTTTGTGATTCACGAGGATGGTATTTTGAGATTCCAGAGTCGGCTTTGTGTGCCGAACAACTCAGAGTTGAGACAGAGTATTTTGCGGGAGGCCCATGCTACACCTTACTCCGTTCATCCTGGTTCGAGTAAGATGTACAAGGACTTGAGAAGGAACTTCTGGTGGAATGATATGAAGAAGTAGGTCGCACAGTTTGTAGCGAGATGTTTGACTTGTCAGCAGGTCAAAATCGAGCATCAAAGAACCTACTGGTTGTTGCGATCACTTCGCTCCTAATAGAAATGGGAAGATATATCGATGGATTTCATTACGAGTTTGCCGAGATCGAGGTCGGGCATGAATATGGTATGGGTGATTGTTGATCGTCTGACCAAGTCGGCACATTTTCTGGGCATCAAGGACACTTGGGGCCCGGAGAAGTTAGCCCGTGTGTTTATCGCGCAGATTGTGACGCTTCACGGTACTCCGAAGACTATCATTTCGGATCGTGATGGCCGTTTTGTATCGCACTTCTGGCAGGCGGTGCATAAGGCGTTGGGCACCCGTTTGCATTTGAGTACCTCTTTTCATCCCCAGTCAGATGGATAGTCGGAACGCACTATCCAGACGTTCGAGAATTTGTTGCGTGCTTGTGCTCTCGATTGGAGTAGTGACTGGGAGGAACATTTGCCATTGATCGAATTCACGTACAACAACAGTTGGCACGCGTCGATTCGGATGGCACCGTATGAGGCACTTTATGGGCGGCGATGTCGATCACTAATTTGTTGGAATGAGACGTCCGATTTGGTCGGGACCGAGCCAGATGTCGTTTTGGAGACGAGGCGGAAGATAGAATTAATTCGAGAACGAATGTTGACCGCCCAGAGTCGACAGAAGTCGTATGCCGACGTCCGTCGTCGATCTTTGGAATTCGAGGTGGGAGACCACGTTTTGCTAAAGGTGTCGCCAACGAAGGGAGTTTTTGTTGGGATTCGGTGCCTAAATCGAAGGCCCAGCGGAAGCGGTAAAACAAAAATTAATTCGATCTGAATCCCTACGAGGATCGATCGAGCTACGTATATACGAATATATAAACGAAAAGCAAGAGTCGTAAGAAACTAACCCTCGAAGTCCGTTGATTAAATGGAAACCTTCTCTTGAGCTATTCCCCAAGCTTTAGTTGAATTCTCTACGATCCGAAACACTCCAAGCACTTGAACGATCCAACGCCGAAAACACCGCGTCTCTACTTGCCACGCGCCGGAGAAACGACAGGAACAACGATCACTTAATTAACCTCTAAGGTTACGGCTAGAATTAAGTGATGAAGCTTTGTATGTTAAGATTATTACACTCTAAGTGTTTTAATCTTACTCTCTCTTTATGTTTTGATATTTTCTCTAAGAAAAACTCTCAAGAAATGAGATGAAGAAGAAGACTTTGAGAAAGAACTTTTCTCTCTATTTCAAACTCAACTCACGTATGAAAATCACACATGGAATCAAAAGGTGCATGTGAAATGAGATATCTTCTTCCCTTTATTCAACTCTCACTTCAATAATACAAATAATGCCACATTATTTTAAACCCCACAATGTCATGTTCTTTCATATAAAATGAAAGCAACATGACAATAGGAAAGTGAGTGGAAACAAAGGGGGGGCGGCTATTATGCAAAAATGGACGAGTTCGGTTCGTTTCGGACTCCCGTGAGTCCAAACAGATAAATTACGATTCCGTTCCGATGTATTTGTATCGATTAATTAATCCAATTAATTAAACATATCAAATACAAAATAACATAATTAATTTCTCCAAGAAATAATTATATTCATGAATTAAATTAATCACCCAGTGATATATTTAATTCATTAAGCCGTAAATCAATTTATCCGATAAATCGATTTAAACATCCAATGTCCCAAATTTAGATATCCAATATCTAATATTCATAATGAGAGAATTAGCTTGATTCATTCCGTTGTTAATCCTATTGCGCGACTTGGTAGGTTCGTCTCGACCAAGAATGGGAGGAACCAAAGAGTAGTAGCACCACCTAGCCACTGGCGGCCTACACTGCACTTAATCGAGAACGAATGATGGGATCATTCAAGAACCATTCATCGTGAATACCAAGATAATGATAAACCCTTCTATCAAATGTCCCGATCAAGTTATAGGTCACGGTCGGTCAAACCCTATCTGTACTTGACGCTATGCATGCGTTAATGCAAATCGAGATCATCGAGCAGTAGTGTATCTAATACAACTAGCTCCAATGCTTTGGCCAAAGACTTATGATCTCATCCGCCAATAACCGCATAGGACATATAACCCGCTCACTAACGGAGAAAGAATTCTATCTTGGTATTCGTAGGACTCGCTACTTGCCCGTCAAGATGCACGTCGAGGTTGACCCCGCCTTCCGGTTTACAGGGTCGAACTACCCTAATGAAAATCTTGACGTCACAAGCACATCCCTACTAAATCCTCAAGTCGAAGGTTCACGAATACCTATCACAACCTTTCGATTCCGTCATTGATCGTCCCGAGTGAAATCCGTGACGAATCGAGGGTGAGTCGGTGCGAGTATACTAATCCAATTAGCATACCTATAACATGTGCTCCCACTAACCATTAGTGTTCGACACTCTCCATGTCAAAGAACACGTCATACAAGTCTTCACATAAACTTAACGCCTACCAAGTTTCATCAACTTGCGAACGATTAAGTATTTGAGCTATAACCTTTCCAGTGCCGACCCCCTTATCCAATAAGGAGTGGAACGTTTTGCTCTCAAATACACGGACTAATTTCTATATGTTTATTTATGAGTTAGGAACGCCAGTAACTACCAGTAAATAAAGAAACATTCATTTGCCTTATATAAATGGTTTACATAATTACAAGTATAATGCTCTCACTCAACAACCTCTGAGTGGCATTCGAGGGCATACTCCTAACAATCTCCCACTTGCACTCAATGCCACACACTATGGTATCTAATACCCATGTTCTCCAGATGACGCTCCAAGCTAGTCTGAGAGAGTGGCTTGGTCAGTGGATCGGCGACGTTTTCGGCCGAGTCTACTCTGTGCAGCACAATGTATCCCTTGCGAACAAATTCTCTTACGAGATGATACTTCCTCTCAATATGTTTGGTGCTGTTGTGAAACCTCGGCTCCTTGGCCTGCGCTCTGACTCCGTCGTTGTCGCAAAGACAATGAACAGCAAACAAAGACATGGTATCATTTGAAGTTCTCCCGAAACTTCCTAATCCGTAACCCTTCCTTGAAGCCTCCGAGGCCGCTTGATACTCACCGACAGTGGAATCGGCCGCGCTTTGCTTGGCACTACGCCAAGATATCGCTCCTCCATTAAGAGTAAATATGTAGCCGTAAGTGGACATCGAGTCGCCCTTCGCCCTGGAAGTCCGAATCGGTGAATCCCACCACATCCAAATCTCCACCGCCATACATAAGAACCATATCTCTAGTTCTTCTCAAGTACTTGAGAACGTTCTTTACTGAGTCCAATGTTCCCTACACGGGTTTGCTCGAAACCTACTCACCACGCTTACAGCATGCGCGATGTCAGGTCTTGTACACAACATAGCATACATAAGGCTACCCACGGCCGAAGCATATGGTATATTACTCATTTCCTTGTATTGTTCCTCACTTTGAGGACACATCTTCAAGGTGAGTTTTATTCCATGTTGCATCGGTAGGAACCCTCTTTTAGAATCATCCATCTTAAATCGCTTTAAGATCTTATCTATATAGAGGGCTTGGGAAAGGCCTATTGTTCTCTTCGCTCTATCCCGGTAGAGTTGAATACCAAGAATATAGGTAGCTTCTCCCAAGTCTTTCATGGAGAAATTACTCGAAAGCCAAGCTTTCACAGAACTGAGCATTCCCACATCATTTCCTATTAGTAGAATGTCATCTACATATAGCACTAAGAATGCGATTTTGCTCCCACTAACCTTCTTGTATACACAAGGTTCCTCTTCATTTTGCACGAAGTCAAACTCTTTGACCGCCTCGTCAAAACGAAGGTTCCAACTACGCGACGCTTGCTTCAGTCCATAAATGGAACGCTGAAGCTTGCACACTTTCTGAATATCGACTTCGGACACAAAGCCTTTAGGCTGCTCCATATAGATTTCCTCCTCGAGGAATCCATTAAGGAAAGTCGTCTTTACGTCCATTTGCCATATCTCATAATCATGGTAGGCAGCTATAGCAAGCATCATGCGAATAGACTTGATCATAGCTACGGGCGAGAAGGTATCGTGGTAATCGATCCCTTCCTTTTGGGTATAACCCTTTGCCACAAGCCTGGCCTTATAAGCGTCAACCTTGCCATCACCATCAGTCTTTCTCTTGTAGATCCACTTGTTCCCAATAGGCACTATGCCCTTGGGGCGGTCTACTAGAGTCCGCACTGATTGACATGCATCGAGTCTATCTCAGCTTCCATAGCTTCACGCCATTTCGCGGAGTCTACATCCACCATCGCTTGGTCATAGGTTGTTGGGTCGGTCTCTTGGCTATCACTTGGAACCTCATGGAGACCCAGCTCCTCCAAGTGCACAAGCCCATACCTCTCAGGTAAATGAGACACCCTACTAGACCTACGAGGTGGTTGTACTTGTGTTTCAGAAAGTTCGGTTCCAGTTTCTTGCACAGGTGTCTCTCGAGGAGTTTCATTATATTCTTTTAAAGAAATACTTCTACATGCTCCGCCTTCCTGAATGAACTCATCTTCCAGGAAGTGTGCTTGTAAAGAAACAACGATCCTTCGATCTTCGGGCATGTAGAATAGATATCCCATCGTCCCAGACGGGAATCCAATGAAACGTCCCTTTGCAGACCTAGCTTCCAACTTTTCCACTTTAGTCTTCTTGACATAAGCGGGACATCCCCAAATCCTAATATGATTAAGACTTGGTTTCCTTCCTTCCCACATCTCATGTGGAGTTTTAGGAACAGATTTGGAAGGACATCTGTTTAAGATATAAGCGGCAGTCAGGAGTGCATACCCCCACAGGTAAATTGGTAAGTCAGTATAGCCCAGCATGGAACGGACCATGTTTAACAAGGTCCGGTTCCTTCTTTCTGACACACCATTTAACTGAGGAGTACCTGGAGGTGTTAGTTGTGAAACTATTCCATGTTCCTTAAGGAACTCGTCAAACTCCGTACTCATATACTCACCACCTCGGTCCGACCAAGTGCTTTGATATGATTACCGGTTTGTTTCTCGACTAGGGCCTTGAATTCTGGAATTTCTCAAAAGCCTCATTTATGTTTCATTAAGTATACATAACCATACAGTATGATCATCTCGTAAACGTAATGAAATATTGATATCCATCACGTCTTGCTTCCAAAGCACCACATACGTCGGTATGGATTAATCCCACTTTATCGGCTCTTTCAAATGTCCTCGTGAAGGGGACTTAGTCATTTTGCCTTTAAGGCAAGATTCACAAGTAGGAAAGGGATCCGATCCCAATGGACCCATAAGTCCATCTTTTTCCATCTTGTAAACCTTGGTCGACCAACATGACCAAGTCTAAGATGCCATTTCAAAACTTGATTGGTTTCATCCCTACCACGTTTTCTAGTCATAGTATTCACAACTACTTTGTTCTGAGATTTAGATGATACAATCCATTTAACAATGTAGCAAGCACCCACTAGTTTATTTCTGAAATAAATTTTGCAGGAACCATCACCAATGAAAAATGAAAAGCCTTTTCGGTCCATGACCGGAATGGATACAATGTTTTTGTGCCCCTTGGGCAAAACAAGTACATCTTCTAAAGTCAAAACAAAGCCAGATTCTAAACCTAAAAGAAGTGATCCTATGTCGGTCGCCTCGACACTATGCCCGCTTCCGACTGTGATCATAACTTCTCCAGCTCCAAGCTTCCTACTTTGTTCCAGATCCTGATTCACGGTACAAATATGAGAACTAGCACCGTAATCCAAAGATCCAGGAAGTAGAAAATACAGTAGCAGAACAATTTGTTTCCAAAACTAAAAGTTCTGTACCTGAAGTGCCATGAAGAATCGGACGGTCTCTAGCCTAGTGGCCCAGCTCACCGCACTTGAGACAAGAATCCTTCTTCTTCTTGTTCTTTGGAACCATCGGGGCCTTGCCCTTACCCTTAAGGACCTTAGCTTGTGGTCCAGTTCGCTTCTTGGTCTTTTTCTTCTTATTCTTAGACCTCCGAGGTCCAGAAGAAATCACAAGAGCACTCCTTCATCCGTGGAGTCTTCATCCGAGATCGAGCGGTCACAAGTTTGTTCATTAGCCCACTAAATTACATGAAATCTCATTGCATTTGAATTTCATAACAAACTGTGAGAAGGAATCAGGGAGAGACTGTAGGATAAGGTCGGTTTGGAGAGAAGTATCCATTTTAAAATCAAGAGCCTCCAATCTCTCGATCATGGATATCATTTTGAGGACGTGTTCCCCAACTTTCTCACCTTCCTTCATCCTTGCACCAAACAGTTGCTTGGATATCTCATATCTAGCAGTTCTGCTGTGCTCACCATAAAGTTAAGTGAGATAGAATCTGCCTAGCAGAAGTCATTTTCTCATGAGCTCTCTGAAGCTCATTAGACATAGAAGCCATCATGTATGCACGGAGTTTTACGTCATCCTTAACCCACTTTTCGTGGTTTTCGATCTCTTCCTGATTGGCTCTGGTCCGCACAGGAGGTGCCGGAATGTCCGTTTCTAAGACGTATCCCAGTGCCTCTATGCTGAGGACTATCATCAGATTGCGGAGCCAGTCCACAAAGTTAGGTCCAATCAGGGTGTTCTTTCTTGTTGCAGTGCGAGTGGATTCATTGTCATATTGAGATTTGAGTCTTCATTAAGTACGATAGATTAATTAGTGACTCATTCAATTATGTTCTGAGTATAGAATTAAGGTCTTTTCTATTCTTGTTACCCAGCTCCCATTATTTTATCGCAATAACACACTCCCATGTGAAATCCGGAAGTATCGTCGCTCTACTTCATAGTGGCGATCGAGTTCTTTATAAATCTTAATAGAGGGCAACCGAACAGGTTTCTAGTCTATTAATTTTCATAAAGTGGTGTCCAACACCAACCCATCCAATGGATGATTCGATCTTCTTTTTCCCCTTGTTCACTCCCCTCAACCTATACGGTTTTTATGGTTCGTGAACAAGTTAAGTTTATACCATCGACGCAAATCAGTTTCACAATTGAATCTTATCCGGCAACCTATCAGGATTCTAGGGATAAAATTTGCTCCAACCGAAGGCATCCAATGCGCTCCCAGTAATTTATCCGTCCTCCCCGAACGACTACCCCGATAACTCGGAAGCATAGCACATCCGGTTTGGATTTCAATTTCCCGAAAGCTCGATGGAGGGAAGGAAAACTTTGAAACATTATAAACTTAATAATTTGTTGTGGGAGAATTTTCGCGATTAACGTTACACTTTGCACATTAATCATATTAGTGCGTTTGTGGCATTCATACAATATGAAACAACCATTCACAACCTAGTTGCTACCAACATGTGGTTCATGGACCGTTCCTAGAAAACAAAAACTCCGTAATCTAATTACAAGTCTTCATCTTGAATCTTCGTCTTTTCGAAATGGATCTTCCTCCGGTCTGCGTCATTACATATAAATTTTACATTGAAAATTGCATCCTAGATACAAATTTTTTCTAGTAAAATATATAGGCACAAAACGGCCTTTACAACCCAATCCAATAAAACGAACGATTCAAAAACTAAGTCCACGAACCACATCACCATTAAAAATAATGCATCCAACACATTAAATAAATAGCATTCATAATGAATCTGAATATTGATCCAATCAATATAAAAACAATCCATCCAAAATGAATTAATCCAATTAATTCAAACAACCGTCAATTTTAACTTGTTCCGGACGAGAAAATATTTCATTAAATTAATTCCCCTAAGAATAAAATTACCATAATTAAATCTTAGTTAAATTAAATCTAATTTAAATTGTGGGAAATTAATTATCGAACGAAATATAAAAAATAGAGTCGGAAAACACGGTCGGGCCAAGCCCAGACATCGCCACAGGCCGCGAAAGGTGGCCTCGCACTGGTGCCGAGAACGGCCGGATGCTCGCGACCAGACTCGCTCCCGCCGCTGCATCATGAGGCGGTGCCTGGCACTCCAAGCCGCGGTCCGTTTACGTTTTCGGCTCGTTTTTCGCCCCGATTCCAAAAATAATATTTTTCTAATCTTTATATTACTAATTTAAATCATTTTCTCAAAAGAAAAATAGATTTATATTGTAACATAAAATCATGAAAAATTAATTTTTAGATGAACAATAGAAAATCAACGATTAATACGATTATGATTCCAAATCATACACCATCTAATCAAGCAATCCAAGTGCAAATATCGTATATACGATCGCAAGACCTACGCTCTGATACCACTGTTGGGATTCGGTGCCTAAATCGAAGGCCCAGCGGAAGCGGTAAAACGAAAATTAATTCGATCCGAATCCCTACGAGGATCGATCGAGCTACGTATATACGAATATATAAACGAAAAGCAAGAGTCGTAAGAAACTAACCCTCGAAGTCCGTTGATTAAATGGAAACCTTCTCTAGAGCTATTCCCCAAGCTTTAGTTGAATTCTCTACGATCCGAAACACTCCAAGCACTTGAACGATCCAACGCCGAAAACACCGCGCCTCTACTTGCCACGCGCCGGAGAAACGACCGGAACAACGATCACTTAATTAACCTCTAAGGTTACGGCTAGAATTAAGTGATGAAGCTTTGTATGTTAAGATTATTACACTCTAAGTGTTTTAATCTTACTCTCTCTTTATGTTTTGATATTTTCTCTAAGAAAAACTCTCAAGAAATGAGATGAAGAAGAAGACTTTGAGAAAGAACTTTTCTCTCTCTTTAAAACTCAACTCACGTATGAAAATCCCACAAGGAATCAAAAGGTGCATGTGAAATGAGATATCTTCTTCCCTTTATTCAACTCTCACTTCAATAATACAAATAATGCCACATTATTTTAAACTCATTAATGTCATGTTCTTTCATATAAAATGAAAGCAACATGACAATAGGAAAGTGAGTGGAAACAAAGGGGGCGGCTATTATGCAAAAACGGACGAAGTTCGGTTCGCTTTGACTCGTGAGTCCAAACAGATAAATTACGATTCCGTTCCGATGTATTTGTATCGATTAATTAATCCAATTAATTAAACATATCAAATACAAAATAACATAATTAATTTCTCCAAGAAATAATTATATTCATGAATTAAATTAATCACCCAGTGATATATTTAATTCATTAAGCCGTAAATCAATTTATCCGATAAATCGATTTAAACATCCAATGTCCCAAATTTAGATATCCAATATCTAATATTCATAATGAAAGAATTAGCTTGATTCATTCCGTTGTTAATCTTATTGCGCGACTCGGTAGGTTCGTCTCAGTCAGCAATGGGAGGAACCAAAGAGTAGTAGCACCACCTAGCCAGCCTGGCGGCCTACACTGTACCCCAACTGAGAACGAATGATGGGATCATTCAAGAACCATTCTGTCATGAATACCAAGATAATGTATAAACCCTTCTATCAAATGTCCCGATCAAGTTATAGGGTCACGGTCGACCAAACCCTATCTCAGACTTGACGCTATGCATGCGTTAATGCAAATCGAGATCATCGAGCTGTAGTGTATCTAATACAACTAGCTCCAATGCTTTGGCCAAAGACTTATGATCTCATCTGCCAATAACCGCATAGGACATATAACCCGCTCACTAACGGGAGAAAGAATTCTATCTTGGTATTCAGTAGGACCTGCTACTTGCCCGTCAAGATGCACGTCGAGGTTGACCCCCGCCTTCCGGTTTATAGGGTCGAACTACTCTAATGAAAATCTTGACGTCACAAGCACATCCGTACTAAATCCTCAAGTCGAACGTTCACAAATACCTATCACAACCTTTCGATTCCGTCATTGACTGTCCCGAAGTGAAATCCGTGTGACGAATCGAGGGTGAGTCGGTTCGAGTATACTAATCCAATTAGCATACCTATAACGTGTGCTCCCACTAACCATTAGTGTTCGACAGACACTCTCCATGTCAAAGAACACGTCGTACAAGTCTTCACATAAACTTAACGCCCAGTCAAGTTTCATCAACTTGCGAACGATTAAGTATTTGAGCTATAACCTTTCCAGTGCCGACCCCCTTATCCAATAAGGAGTGGAACGTTTTGCTCTCAAATACACGGACTAATTTCTATATGTTTATTTACGAGTTAGGAACGCCAGTAACTACCAGTAAGTAAAGAAACATTCATTTGCCTTATATAAATGGTTTACATAATTACAAGTACAATGCCCTCACTCAACAACCTCTGAATGGCATTCGAGGGCATACTCCTAACAGTTTTTCGTTTCGGGAAGAAAGGGAAATTGGGTCCGAGATTTATTGGACCCTTTGAGATTCTCGAGCGAGTCGGTGGGTTGGCATACCGTTTGGCGTTACCTCCGGCCTTGAGTCATGTTCATAGCGTTTTTCCTGTTTCCCAGCTGAGGAAATATATCCCGGATCCTAGTCACGTCGTTGATTATGGTGAGATTGAGGTCGCCGAGGATATTACTTTTGAGGAGCGTCCTTTGAAGATTTTGGAGTATCGTGAGAAACGACTGAGGCATAAGACCATCCCTCTGGTCAAAGTGCAGTGGTCGAGACACGGTGTCGAGGAGGCAACTTGGGAAACCGAAGATAGCATGCGTGCTAGCTACCCTGAGTTGTTTGTTTCTTAAGTTTCGGGACGAAACTTATTTTTAGAGGGGTAGAATGTAATATCCGCATTTTTACTTTCCCTTGTATTTTCATTTCCGGTGTATTTTTCGATTGTAGTAACCCTCGTGTATCTTTCAGTGTATTTTTCCTGTCATCTATCGATCTGATTCTCGTTTCGGGGTTGCCGTGGGTCCATCTCGTGTTATTGTTTCCCCGATATTGATTCATATTGCTTTCATTCTCTTCCCGGATCATTTTTCATCATTTTTGGACCCTAAGGGGGTGTGGGCCGCGGCACAAGGAGTGTGCGCCGCGGCACACACATTTTTCCAGTTTTTGGCCGAGCGGACTGTACTGTGTGCCGCGGCACACCCGTCCGGGGCCGCGGCACACTGCCGAGTCAGTGCCGCGGCACACCCGTCCGGGCCGCGGCACACTCGTGTGGCATCTTCGACCAAAACCCCGCCAGTGCCGCGGCACCGCCGAACCACAGGGGATTTTGGGCTTGTGCCGCGGCACACTTCGGCTGCACCACGGCACACCATGCGGTCAACTGTATAATCTCGTTTTTTTTGGGCGAGATCGTCCATTTCCCTCATTTTCTTCACCTGCGCACGAGAGAGAGAGAGAGGGTTGAGGGGAGAACTTCTCAATCATTCATCAATTGGGGGTTGATTTTCATCATTCTCCTTCGGTTGTGAGGCCCGGATAATCAATCTAACGCGTGTTCTACGGATCATAGTACTTGAATCTTCAAAGGTAATATCTCTTAGAACCCTATTTTCGAATAATTTGGGGGTTTTGGGATTTTCTTCCGATTCGTTCCGTTTTGTTGGTGGATTCATGATGAATACGGTTAATATTGTTAGTATCTTTAGCTTTCCTACTGATTCATGGATATTTTGTGGGTTTTTACGGAATCGAGAGGGTTTGGTTGTGGTCCACCCTCGTTGTTATTTTTGGTACGAATATACATAAATCGTAGGCGGGATTTCGGGTGTATTCCATTTCCGTATTCGTCTAGAGTTGGTTGTGATTGTGTTATTCGAATCGTTAGGTCCATTTCCGCCGGTTCCTCGTGGTCGTGTTCGATCCTTCCTTTCCGTTCGTGTCACCATCTATTAACCGAGGCAAGTATCCTTATGAACTTACGATCTTGACATTGTAGTTTTGTATGAGAAATTGTGTGTGCGTATACTCACTACGGGTTAGATCCGACGGGGTCTCGGTAGGGCTCCACGAAGCTGTGGAACCGTGAGTTGCTTTTAACCACTACGGGTTAGATCCGATGGGGTCTCGGTAGGGATCCACGAAGCTGTGGGTCCGCGGTTAATTGTGGTGCATTTTACAAATGTGGTTTGATTATTGGTATTTCCGGAAATGAGTGTTTTGGAACTATGTTTTCTTGATTACATGTATTACTATATGTGTAAGATGTAAGTCGTTCATTTAGTTACTTGTACTAGCGTAATTGCTAACCCCTCTGGGGACCCGTTTTGGGGAAATTCGTTTTATGAATTTCAGGTCAGGTTCATCGAGACGAGCGGGTGCTGGACCAGTATGCGGATGATGGCCGTGCGTGATGATTGTGCACGAGTGGTGTCTTATTGCTTTCTATCTTTTTACCTTTTGTGGTCTTTAAACTAATAGAAGTACTCGAGTACTTAAGAGTTTTTACTCGTCGGGATTGTATTGTTGTTTATTATGTTTGTGACGGATTATGGTGTTATGTTTGACCGGTTGAACCGGGTGGATTATTTTGTTCGGCGTCTTTATGACGAGGTATTTTTCTGTTGTTTCAGTGAGTCTATGAGTATGATGCTTGTTCAGCCTGGTGGGTCCCATATAGGGATTCACGGCGCTGTAATATACCTCGGATATCCTAGGGGTGTTACAGGATACGCAACAGGGACTCAGGTATATAACACGACTGAAGTAAAATATAAGGAATGTGATCGTAGAATTTGCCTTGCCAACGAGAATATATGAATGATCAGCCCATGAGGACTATTCGCCCGGCCACGAATAATTTCAAACCTTAATCCCACAATCAGAATGTCAACAGGCGAAGGGACCAATGAAGGAAGGAATTGAATGATGATTTGCAAAACCTGCTAACCCTAATAACACAAAAAATAATAGATCTATGCTACTCATTATCACATAAAACAAGGCACTTCCTCAATTTTGGGGTCATTCGGATATTTTATAAAAAGCTGTTTTGCGGTCGAAATAGAAATCTTGAAAAAAATTAATTTTAGGGGATAAATTGAAAAATAAAGAAATTATAATCAAGCCCCAAATTACATCTAATTCTCTAAACACATCCTTAAATTTTTAAAAGTTTTCATTTCCACCCCCGAACTTCCTAAAATTACCCAACTCTCATTCCTGGCTCCCCTCGTCGGCTACAACCTCATCTTAGTCTTGCCCACCCTCGATAAAGATTAATATACGCACAAAAACACACTGCAACCCACATATATGCACACACCCGATACCACACAGTACACATAAGCAACACCCAACCTCTGTATACAAACACCGTAATATAAACACACTCACGCACGCACACACACACACACACAATATATATATATATATATATATATATATAGAGAGAGAGAGAGAGAGAGAGAGAGAGATTTAGGATCAAATGAGAATGATTCTTATCCTGCGAATGCGAATATGCATGTACTAATTATGCATGAAATATATGTATTTCGTGCATCAAAATTGCAATGTATTAAAATATACATTATATGCATCAAAATATCGATGCATCAAACTATTGCGTTATACGCATCAAATTTTTGTGAGAAATAAATCTAGGTCATCTATTTATCAAGATTTATGGATGAAATTCATTCTTGTTTCTTAACTTAAATTGCATTCTCAATATATATATATATATATATATCACAAAGGTATACTTACGGAGATCCACACACATAATATATGTAACCCACAACACACATAATATAAATAAAACACCACACACATAATATAAATAACAGAGACACACACACACACACACATATATATATATATATATATATATATATTTATAAAACGCACATAAATTAACTCACTGCAACACACACTTCTGCACACACACACAATAATACACACAAATCACACACACATACACACAGCACATAAACACCACACACAATACACACTTCCAATACACAAACACGCACGTACCAACACATATGTGGCATACAAAACCTCACCGAAACTCAAAACAAAATTTAGAATTACGTTACTTGTAACAATAGGTTTACAACGGTTTAAAGTTTGTAAAATTCCGATAGCTGAACAACCGGAACGGGCAACCCGAAGACAAATGACGTTTTCACCCTAATCCGATGATTTCGGTATCGGTTTGCAAAATAGAATATAGATTCGTGATCTACTCATCGATACGAACGTAACGGCATAAAGATTTTAATGTTCTAATAACTTAGTCAGTCGTACGGGGCCTCGACGACGAGCGGCGGTTCCTAGCTCGTTTGGACTATTCCGGCATCGATTGAAAAAAAAAACGAATATATATTCATATTCTACTCATCACAACAAACAATTTGATATATAAATTATAAAGATTTACCTGGCAGAAAGTGAACATCCATGGCGACGAAACCTTCTGTTCTCTCTTTCTTCTTCTTTTTTTTTTTTTTCTTCTTCCTTCGTTTTTTTTCTTTTTTTTTACCCTTTTTGACTCCGTTCCTTTCCTAGGCAGTGTATATATATATATATATATATATATATATATATATATATATATATATTGCAATACTTATCATATCTTGATAAAATGGTTAAGGCGGTGTATGTGTTAAACATATATATAAATGACAGTTTGGAAATTAAATGTTCGTTCCGGTATTATCAATAAATATGATCCAAAAAAATATTACACAATGGATCATATTTAACTTCTACGCTAAAATACAAGGTCTACTCAACAATTCTAAAGTCACACAAAATCGACAAGTAATTCATAGTTAAAATCAAAATAAAAATTATCTCTATTTAGACATCATTAGTTAGTAAAATTAGCGGAGAAAAAAATATACACATATCACAATTTGTTTTAGCTTTGTATGGTTACTCCCGGCGAGAGCTGTTGAGGAGATAGAGATAGAAAGAGAGAGAGGAGAGAGAAAGAAGGGATTGGAGAGATGAGGTGGCAGAGTTTAGATTAGGTGTATTATTTTTTAATTTTTAATATATTTTAGTATCAAAACGACGTCGTCTTGAATGCCACATCAGTTTTATCTTCAATTTTCCCCCAAATTATTTTCGTGGAAAAAATTAGATAAATTAAAAGGTCATGAATTTTACTGCCAAATCAAAAGGTCATGATAAAAATTGGAATTTAGGCAAAGGCCGTGTATTTTTTGGCAATTTGCCCTATTTATCTATTCAGATTTATTTGTAATGAAACAGACATAACTAAAAGTAGAGAACAATGGGGTATAACAATTTTTTAAATATTAATATTTTATTTTTTATTTTATGAACAATCATACCCAAGTTAATAATTCAATGTGTTATTTTATATCGATTTGAATCGATTATTTGGCCAATCTCATCGTGAGACCATTTTACTTAAATTTTTTATGAATATTTTGTGATTTCAAATTAATATTGGGAGAACAAAATCACAACCCAGTGCCTTAAGAGGGGGTCTTGTGTACGGTGCACCGTATTTTCTATTATTATTGTTTAATTAACTAATTTATTTAATTTTAATTAGATGTAATAAACCATAATTAGGGGTAAATACATCTTAATTAGGAATTAATAAATTATTAATAAACTCTAATTACTCCTTAATTACACGTAATATCCTTAATTACCCCCTAATTACAACCACCCTACCATGAGGTTGGCTGTATCCAAGTTTTTATCGTACATTAATAACTCGTCTAAGTGCTAAAACTTAGTGATCGGGGTGGAGTTCTTAACCTTAATGGGCAATTTGGTGTTGGATTCTACTCAGTGTATCTCGTAGCTGACTATGTTGAAGTTATTAGCAAACATAACGATGACAAACAGTATGCTCTTTTGCATTATCATCTTCGACTGTCCTTTGTAGAATCTATATAATTGGTTTTAAAATTATGACCACCTCCAAGTACGTATGGGAGTCAAAGGCAGATGGAGCTTTTGCAATCTTAGAAGATAAATGGAATGAACCACTTGGTCGTGAGACTGAAATCAGATTGCACCTTTGAGATAAAGCACAGAGCATAGGAGTATGTGGATGAGTTCAAATGGAAGGTTAGTAGTTTATCTGCAGTTCTTCTTTTTCTTCACGTGCATAAATAGTTGGTTTTAGTTCTATCTAATTATATCATAAATATGTTGTAGGACAACCATCAGAGCTTGACTTAGGTCTATTGTAGGATCATTTTACGTCCCCCACCCATGATTTTATTGCCATAGTTCCCTTGTCCGTATGGCCCAGTTACAGTTCATTACTTTTATAAAAAAATGGCGTGAATTTGTGGTTTCTTTAACCCGTTAGATCTTCATGGTCTGTTTAAGAGATATCCTATGTGAGGAGATATAGGATCGCTAGGAAGTTTGTTGGAGTGACTTATGCGAGGGAGTCCATCTACAACATTGGCCAGGATAGAGGACTCTAGCTAGTTTCTATTTGGTACTCGGTTGTAGATTTTTTATCTCTTTTTCTGTAGTGGGTTGGAGGAATGGGTTATTTTACCTATATTAATGTGTGGCTTAATACTGTTTATGTACAAATTTAGATATGTATCAAATGGAAATAGTCCATTCTTTTGGTGTTTGTTTTATCATCTATTTCAGCATATATTCTTATTTCTCTATATTTCTGATTCGTTGCAGGAGTTGGTGAAAAAGTACTCTGAATTCATTAACTTCCCCATACGTATTTGGGCCACTAAATAAATGAAGGAGGAGGTTCCTACTAAGGAAGATGAATTCGGGTACGATGAGGAGGAGAACTATATGCACATTATCTGTGAAGATTTATAATTATTGTGCATTTTTATTCAGTTTTTGTTTTCTTTAATAACTGTGCACATTGGTTACTAGCTTAATACAAGTTGATTAAAGTATACATGCATTTAGTTCTAGGTGCTTACCTTAATCCACCTATGAAATGAAACCACTGAAAGTAAATCTTCTGAGTAAGAGGAAGATGCTGAGAAAGAGGAAGGCGAGAAGAAACCCAAAATAAAGAAAGTGAAGAAAACTACCTCCGAGTGGGAACTTTTGAATGATGTGAAGGCTATGTGGCTATGTAGTCCAAATGAGGTGACCTAGGAAGAATACACAAAATTCTATCACTCTCTGGCTAAGGTCGATACCATGCACAATATGAAACCCAATCTTCTGATACAACAGTTTTATAATTGTAATTAACATAAGCTCTATCTACATGACTTTGGTGAAGAGAAGCATATGGCATGTAGTCACTTTAATAATGAAGGTGATGTGGAGTTCAAGGCTATGCTGTTTGTGCCTCCCAAGGCTCCTCAAGATTCATATGAGAGTTACTATGACGCTAATAAATCCAATTTGAAATTATTTGTCAGACGGGTCTTCATCTCAGATGAATTTGATGATCTTCTGCCCAAGTATTTGAACTTTTTGCTGGTACTTTTTGTCTCCTTTAACTTTTCTAATAAATTACAGCAACCGAGTTATGGAACTTGGGGAAGTGGGGATGTTACCCTGATGAGGATACATTTCTTGTTCTGATCAAAGTTTGTATCAGGCTGCAATGGTTGGTGAAGGTGACGGAATGATTGATAGAATTGTAATATCCTGCATTTTTACTATGGTTATTTAATAATATTTTATCCGAATCATATTGCACAGTGTGGAATTTGTACAGTATGGATAAAATATTATGAGGATTCAGACAGTTGTAATCATATAATTGCCGTAGTTGGTCGATATTTACATTTGAGGATATCGGGTATCAGGTTATCATACTTTTTATATCATGTATGTCGTATGAGGGTATTATTGGAACGAGTTTACATATTCAGTTAGAATTATACAAGTGATGTTGTACTGAATTTATATAATGTATATTATATTGGGATAATACGGAATCGAACTGTTTGTGTTTATCGACTGGATGTTGCTTGGAGAGTAGCGTTTTTGGCTAAGTATAGACTGATTAACGTACACTAGTTGAAGGACGTAGAGCACGCTAGTATGAAAGCTTAGCGCATGCTAAATATGAAGATTAGCGCATGCAAGATATGTGGGTCCGGTGGTCGGAAGCTTTCGACGTGCATGTGCATACTCGTGTCAATGGCATTTAGCGCACGCTAAAGCCTAAGTTTAGCGCATGCTAATGTAGATCAGTCCATAAGGAATCTACGCGTGGACCCGGCTACTTTCGGTGCATGTTTTGATGAGGTCAACATATGTTTGCTATGGAAGATTAGTGCACGCTAAGCATGGGCTTAACGCACGCTAATTGTCGATCAGTCAAGGGAATCCTAGCAATCGTGGTTTGCTTTTGGCAAGTGGGGCACAAGCACCTTGGACAAAAGTGCGGACAAGCAGTCAACGACAAGATAACTTACGTTATGGTTCAAGAATAACGAACACTAATGGAGTATGAGGATCGCGTACGTTAAAGGGGTATGTTGCATACGTAAGTCATTGTACGAAATGAGGCAATATCCTTGTAACACCCCAAACTAGGCGGATATTACAGTGCCGTAGATCCCCAACTGGGACCCACCAGGCAAATGAAAATGAATGAATTACACAAGATAAATGTAGTACCGAACTACATTACAACAATAATTACTCCGATGAGGAGTTTAGTTACAACACACCAGGATAATACCGAATACTAGTGTATTTTATATGAAGATAAAATACACAACACTGAATGAAACGGAGTATTCAAATGAAAGTCTGCAGCGGAAAATAAAGGACAATAACATGAATAACTGAAAGATCGCGGCCCCCTACTAGTATCACTAGGACTCCTCGACATCAACATGCTATTCCCATGCGTTTGCCTTGCCATGACCTGAAAAACAAAATCCCCAAACGGGCCGATACAAAGAACAACAATCCTCAAGGGTTGAAAATACACAATTATGATTAATCAAGTTATGAAATATTCTTAGTTATGAATTACGCTGAAGAGGAGTATCATAGTACGCCCGTAATGTTCTGTGTAAGTGTACAACACCCGTCCGTGTACCTAATTAGTCTCACGGTGTAACGCTTTCCCGTGTGCACGGTCTAATGTATCGGTGAACCCAATACAATAACCATCGTGTGCCCGACTAAAAATTCCACACAGCCACACCCGGCCACGCAATATGAACCCAGAAGGTCATATGGACGAGAATGACCGTAATGAATATCAATGAATAAATAATAATCTGACAAAGTCAAGAATGACTCACCGAGATGAGGGTAATAATGAAATGAATTATAACTCAACGAAAAGATTGGAACCGTCGTTCCTTATGACTGAAGTGATTAATTGACATTAACAAGTTTTAATATGATTAATACAATGATGAATGAGTTATGATTATGAATGATCAACAACAAAAGGTATGAATATCCTTTTAACCGAGTAAGAATTAACTTACTAAATACCGATGAAGAAAGTCCTTCCACGAACAAATGTCCTAAATGAAGTGTCGGTCGCACGAACAACCTTAATTCAATACAATTACCGACAATCCGATCAATATACGAATCAAACACGAATATAACGAACTCAAAACGTCGATAAGATAAAACTAAGTCCATTGAGGCATTAAAACAAACACGTTGCGTCCAAACTCCGATTGTTTACAATCAAACTTCAATATACCAATATCAAATACCCCAAGAAGTGTTTCAAACCAACAAAACATCTCCAATACGATCAATAATCTGTTATGAATATCCAAAAATGTGATTATAACAACAATTAGTCGAAAATCCCCAATTCCAACTCGATATTCAAGGTGTTCTTGAATAATCCCTCAATAATCCAATGAATCCTTATACAAACTCATAATCATATACATATCCCTTCATATAACATGATTATAACGTCCAAAACATCATATCTCAACACAAAATCGAAGTCCAAAGTGTTGAAAGAATTACCTCTTGAAGATACAAGTACTTTAATCCGAAGAACACGCGTTAGATTGATTATCCGGGCTTCACGATCCGAAGGAGATGAAGAAAATCAAACACCCAAATGATTTGTGAAGGAAAAACCCTCCCTCAAGCCTTCTCTCTCGGTTCAAGGTGAAGAAAAGGAAGAAAAATGGGCTGAAATGCTGAAAAAATGAATTTATAGGGGTTGACTACCCTGCCGGACACGGCCCGTGCCGATCGGCACGGTCGTGTCGCATAGGCCGGCCGACGGTGGCAGCGAGGACTCGACCGTGTCCCGCTTGACACGGTCGCGGCGTGAGGGCCTTCCGACGGTGACCCGTCCGACGGCGACTCGGCATGACTTCGGCCGTGCTGGGCGACACGGTCGGGCGTCCGGGCGACGATTCGCTTATCCGGAAGGGTTCGACTCGGCCGTGCTGCACGACACGGTCGGGTCTGAGGCGAACACCTCGGCATTTTCCGGACGAGTACGGCACGGGCCGTGTCGGACGACACGGCCGAGTTCGTTCGGCGTGATCGCCAATAATCGAAAAATGAGCGGTTGAGCTAAACGACCATAACTCTCTCGTCCGGACTCCGATTGACTCACCGTTTGAACCATTGGAAAGCTAACTCGATGCTCTATAATATTGCAAAGATTTAGAATTTTTGGAGTTACCAAAAATTAAAGGTGATCTAACAAAGTCGAACTCATATGAGGAAAATTGAAACAATGAACAATAACGATACACAACTCGAAGTTTTTCCGAACGGTGAACACGGTGAAAGAACATGATTGATGAATGATTATAATTGAGTGAAAATACACTGAGTGACAATTACAGACTGATAATTACTGAATGAAAATGAATGAATTACAACCGGCTATTACATACACCCCCCCTTAAAAGAGTTTCGTCCCCGAAACTAAGGGTCAAACAACTCGGGATAACTCTCCCGCATATTCATCTCGGTTTCCCAAGTGGCCTCTTAGACTCCGTGTCTAGACCACTGAATCTTAACCAAAGGAATCGTCTTATTTCTCAACTGTTTGATTCGCCGCTCTAAGACTCGTATAGGACGCTCCTCATATGAGTGGTCGTCGGCAATTTCGATTTCGTCGAACTGCAGTATGTGACTCGGGTCGGGAACATACTTTCGCAACTGAGAGACATGAAACACATTATGAATTCGGCTCAACGCCGGAGGTAAAGCCAATCGATAAGCTAACTCGCCTACTCGATCTAAAATCTCAAACGGTCCAATGAATCTCGGACTCAACTTTCCCCTCTTCCCAAAACGGAAGATACCACGACTCGGGGATACCTTGACCAACACATGGTCACCAGCCTCGAACTCTAATGGTCGACGACGGTTATCTGCATATGATTTCTGTCGACTCTGAGCGGTCAACAAACGACTCTTGATCAAAGCTACCTTTTCCCGGGCGGCTATAAGCATATCGGGCTCGGTGCCGATTGATTCTGACAAGTCATCCCAACACAAAGGAGAGCGACAACGACGACCGTACAAGGCCTCGTAAGGTTCTATCTTAATGGAAGCATGCCAACTATTATTATACGTGAACTCGATCAATGGTAGTTGGGCTTCCCAATCGTCCTTCCAATCGAGGACGCAAGCTCTCAACATGTCCTCTAATGTCTGAATAGTCCTCTCGATTGTCCGTCGGA
This sequence comes from Orobanche coerulescens, assembly GCA_033398695.1. Lineage (NCBI taxonomy): Eukaryota > Viridiplantae > Streptophyta > Magnoliopsida > Lamiales > Orobanchaceae > Orobanche > Orobanche coerulescens. The sequence continues at coordinate 100,845,424 of CM065813.1, read as the reverse complement.
CCGAGGATGAAAGGCGATCGAGATTAAGCCGAGTTCCCATAGCACGATGAACTGATTTCCAAAAATGTGACACAAACCGTCCGTCACGATCGGAAACGATACTTTTAGGAGTACCGTGCAGTCTCACTATCTCTTTGATGAATAGCTGGGCAAGTCTCTCGGGACCCCAAGTATCCTTAATCTCAAGAAAATGAGTTGATTTAGTTAAGCGGTCCACAATCACCCAGATTGTATTCATGCCACGACGACTCGTCGGCAAACTCGTGATGAAATCCATAGAAATGTCTTCCCACTTCCACTGGAATAGGGAGAGGTTTCGCATACCCACTCGCTGATGTTCAATCTTGACTTGTTGGCAAGTTAAGCATCTCGAAACAAATTCCGCGACTTCTCGCTTCATATTACTCCACCAGTAATTTTGTTTCAAGTCCTTGTACATCTTGCTGGACCCCGGATGAACAGGATAAGGGGTAGCATGAGCTTCTCTCAAAATAGAGTTTTTCAACTCGTCATTCGCCGGTACACAACCGGTTCTTAAACCTCAAAAGTCCATCCTCGTGGACCACGAATCCAGGGGCTTTCCCGAGCCATATCTTCACGGATGCGCAACAATGAAGGGTCTCGAACTCGATTCTCTCTCGATTACCTCCTCAAGTGACGATGAAATCTCTAACATACAAAGATGTCCCCGAACTCGCTGAAGCGGACCTCGATCTCGGGTCTAAGGAATTCCGTGAAGATCCTTCGAATCGTTAAACGAGCAAGCATCTGCTCCAGAACGGACTCACGACTCAAGGCGTCGGCGACAACGTTCGCCATGCCCAGGTGGTAAAGGATCTCGATATCAAAAACTATGATTAGATCCAACCACCGCCTGTCGCATATTTAACTCCTTGTGAGTAAATATATCCTTCAACTCTTGTGATTGGTGAATAACTGAAAGGTATCGCCATAAAGGTAACGACGCCAAATCCCCAACGCGAAAACCACGGCTGCTAGCTCCAGGTCGTGGGTTGGATAATTGACCAACTATTCCGAGGAAACATCGGATTTACTTAATATCTTACGGAGGTTGCCAATCTCGGATAGTCTCCGTCTTCTGAGGGTCGACACGAACTCTGTCAGATGAAATTACATGTCCGAGAAAGTCACCACGGACCTCCAGAACTCACATTTGGAAAACTTTCCATAAGGTTGTTCTCGTCTCAACACGTCGAGAACCTGATGAAGACGTACCTCGTGTTCCTCTTGGCTACGAGAATAAATCAAAATGTCATCGATGAAGACAACAACAAACTGATCTAAAAAGTCGATGAAAACCCGATTCATTAACTCCATGAATACCGTAGGTGCAATAGTTAGCTCGAACGGCATAACGAACTCATAATGACCATAGCGTGTACGAAACGCTGTCCTCGATATCCGACTCTCGAATCCGCAACTGGTGATATCCAGATCTTAAGTCGATCTTGGAAAATATCAAGCTTCCGAAGTTGATCTAAAAGATCATCAATACGAGGTAAAGGATACTACTCTTGATCATCACCCTGCTCAACTCCCGTAATCGATACACAAGCGAAAAGAACTATCATTCTTCTTGACAAACAAGATCGGGTGCTCCCCACGGGACGTACTCGGTTGGATATAACCTTCCTCGAACTATTCCTCAAGTTGAATCTTCAACTCCCGCATTCAGTCGGGGCCATCCGATACGGTGCCTTCGATAAAGGGGACGTACCGGCTCCAACTCACTCCTGAATTCCCTTACTCTATGTGAAGGCAACCAGATAACTCGTCTGGAAATACATCGTCAATCGATGACAATGATACCACGAATGATTGAAAATTTCGATTGCCCTAGAATGGTCAATCGATAAAAAGAGATACCAATAATGATTGAACAACTCGATTGCCTTAGAAAGTCCAATCGATGAAGATGATACAAGGAATGTTTGAATAACTCGATTGCCTTTGAAAGGCCAATCGATGAAAATGATACAATGAATGATTGAATGACTCGATTGTCTTACAAAATCCAATCGATGGAAATGATACAAGGAATGATTGAATAACTCGATTGCCTTAGAAAGGTCAATCGATGAAAATGATACAATGAATGATTGGATAGTTCGATTGCGGAATTTCTCTGCTTTCGCCATAATAAAATTTCTACTGGAACAACGGGGATTACTTCCCTGAAGCACACATTCGACAACCAACGACGGAAAGATAGCGACCAAACGCTAACAAGCACTGAGGATAGTATCAAGACGGTTAAGCCAACTAATACCGAAAATTAAGTCGTCCTAAGATAAATTCACCACGATTAGATCCATCAATCAATCGCGGTCGTTAAGCTTAATTCGGTATGATTCCGAAAATTCTTCCATCGTCAGGTAGACCGATGGTATGAGGTCCACAAGCAGTAGGACTATCCCGAAATAAGTCTATTCAAGCATGATTCGAAAATGAATGAATGCGGTGTACCAGCATCAAAAGGTACACACAAGTTGAAATAAAATTACGAGTATACCTGAAATCATTCGGGCCACCGGATCGTCGATCCTCCTCATCATATGAATCTGGGACTTGCCGGCCCCCGAACCGGACGCTCCCGTCTGATAAATACGAGCTCCAACTCTATTTGCTTCCATTGTCTTAAACGACGATGATAAAGCAGTCTGATTCTGAAACGCTGGTTGCTTCGGGGCCTGAGATGACACCGGAGCCGACTTGGAGTCCTTTCGGCAAAAACGGGCCTTATGCCCAAAATTCCCACAATTATAGCACGTGATAGACGGTTTCAGACACTCAGTGCTGAAATGACTCGGCGTTCCACAATTAAAACAGGTGATGGCCGAACTGGCCACTCGGGAATGAGATCCCGCACGATTATGCGCCGTAGGAGGTCGCCGAAACGATAGGACTCACACGAGGCTTCTTGCAGGTTGACCGACCGCCTTCGGATAGATTACGCCGTTGATTTCCTGTTGACATATGCGGGTTGCCGCTCGGCAATTTCCTTAGCGGTGCCTCGCACGGGAGAGTTCTCTCGATTAATCCGGCCGAGTGGCGCAATGATGATTGAGCAACCGCACATGGGTCATCATGGCCTGCATAAAAGTGAGTGGATCAACCCGAACATCTTACGATCGAGCGAGTCCTGGGCACGATTTCCCGGCAGAGTGATTATTTCTCGGGTTTCGGTCCGCACCGCGGCCTCTTCTCGTGCATCCTGACAGCTCTCTCCATACGGAAGTAGGAAGGTCGCATAATGATTATATTTCCGCATGATTAGCACGTTATGATTATGTCATGAGATGATGAAAATGAGTATACATGCTCTAACTTAGTGATTATATGAATGATTTACTGAAGTTACATGATTATCTGATGAAATTCTTGAAATGATTATCTTGAATAACTTAATAAGATTGATAATATGATCATCCAGATTGACAACTGGATAATGAAATGAATTGAGTAATTAATGAGTTAACATGATCGTCCTGATTATTAACTGAGTAATGAAATGAATTAAGTGATTAATGAGTTAACATGATCGTCCTAATCACAATGAATGATGATGTTTGAGGATTGTTAATTGATGAATGATGAATGAATGACTATTGCGAGAAATTATACCATGGCGTTAGAAATCTTACAGTTCTTCCGGTCTGATTGGCTCGGCATTTGCACAGGTCACACGTGACACGAAAGTCCAATGATACTAGTCTGATGACTATGACTTCAAATGAGACATGACTCGGAAGGTAGTATTCAAAACCACGCTCCGATACCAACTCTGTAACACCCCAAACTAGGCGGATATTACAGTGCCGTAGATCCCCAACTGGGACCCACCAGGCAAATGAAAATGAATGAATTACACAAGATAAATGTAATACCGAACTACATTACAACAATAATTACTCCGATGAGGAGTTTAGTTACAACACACCAGGATAATACCGAATACTAGTGTATTTTATATGAAGATAAAATACACAACACTGAATGAAACGGAGTATTCAAATGAAAGTCTGCAGCGGAAAATAAAGGACAATAACATGAATAATTGAAAGATCGGGGCCCCCTACTAGTATCACTAGGACTCCTCGACATCAACATGCTATTCCCGTGCGTTTGCCTTGCCATGACCTGAAAAACAAAATCCCCAAACGGGGTCAGTTACAAAGAACAACAATCCTCAAGGGTTGAAAATACACAATTATGATTAACTGAAGTTATGAAATATTCTTAGTTATGAATTACGCTGAAGAGGAGTATCATAGTACGCCCGTAATGTTCTGTGTAAGTGTACAACACCCGTCCGTGTACCTAATTAGTCTCACGGTGTAACGCTTTCCGTGTGCGGTCTAATGTATCGGTGAACCCAATACAATAACCATCGTGTGCCCGACTAAAAATTCCACACAGCCACACCCGGCCACGCAATATGAACCCAGAAGGTCATATGGACGAGAATGACCGTAATGAATATCAATGAATAAATAATAATCTAACAAAGTCAAGAATGACTCACCGAGATGAGGGTAATAATGAAATGAATGATAGCTCAACGAAAAGATTGGAACCGTCGTTCCTTATGACTGAAGTGATTAATTGACATTAACAAGTTTTAATATGATTAATACAATGATGAATGAGTTATGATTATGAATGATCAACAACAAAAGGTATGAATATCCTTTTAACCGAGTAAGAATTAACTTACTAAATACCGATGAAGAAAGTCCTTCCACGAACAAATGTCCTAAATGAAGTGTCGGTCGCACGAACAACCTTAATTCAATACAATTACCGACAATACGATCAATATACGAATCAAACACGAATATAACGAACTCAAAACGTCGATAAGATAAAACTAAGTCCATTGAGGCATTAAAACAAACACGTTGCGTCCAAACTCCGATTGTTTACAATCAAACTTCAATATACCAATATCAAATCCCCCAAGAAGTGTTTCAAACCAACAAAACATCTCCAATACGATCAATAATCCGTTATGAATATCCAAAAATGTGATTATAACAACAATTAGTCGAAAATCCCCAATTCCAACTCGATATTCAAGGTGTTCTTGAATAATCCCTCAATAATCCAATGAATCCTTATACAAACTCATAATCATATACATATCCCTTCATATAACATGATTATAACGTCCAAAACATCATATCTCAACACAAAATCGAAGTCCAAAGTGTTGAAAGAATTACCTCTTGAAGATACAAGTACTTTAATCCGAAGAACACGCGTTAGATTGATTATCCGGGCTTCACGATCGGAAGGAGATGAAGAAAATCAAACACCCAAATGATTTGTGAAGGAAAATCCCTCCCTCAAGCCTTCTCTCTCGGTTTAAGGTGAAGAAAAGGAAGAAAAATGGGCTGAAATGCTGAAAAAATGAATTTATAGGGGTTGACTACCCTGCCGGACACGGCCCGTGCCGATCGGCACGGTCGTGTCGCACAGCTGGCCGACAGGGACTCGACCGTGTCCTGCTTGACACGGTCTCGGCGCGGAGGGCCTTCCGACAGTGACCCGTCCGACAGCGACTCGGCATGACTCGACCGTGCCAGACGACACGATCGGGCGTGCTGGGCAGACGATTCTGGCTTATCCGGAAGGGTTCGACTCGGCCGTGCCAGACGACACGGTCGGGTCCTGAGGCAGACACCTCGGCATTTTCCGGACGAGTATGGCACGGGCCGTGTCGGACGACACGGCCGAGTTCGTTCGGCAGTGATCGGCCAATAACTGAAAAATGAGCGGTTGAGCTAAAACGACCATAACTCTCTCGTCCGGACTCCGATTGACTCACTGTTTGAACCATTGGAAAGATAACTCGATGCTCTATAATATTGCAAAGATTTAGAATTTTTGGAGTTACCAAAAATTAAAGGTGATCTAACAAAGTCGAACTCACATGAGGAAAGTTGAAACAATGAACAATAACGATACACAACTCGAAGTTTTTCCGAACGGTGAACACGGTGAAAGAACATGATTGATGAATGATTATAATTGAGTGAAAATACACTGAGTCACAATTACAGACTGATAATTACTGAATGAAAATGAATGAATTACAACCGGGTATTACAATCCTATGGAACTGGTTTAGCGCACGCTATCTAGTGAGAGTAGCGCGCGCTGAAGTTATTAGACAGAATCTAGGCTTACTGTCGGGCTGGTTAGCGCACGCTAAAGTCACTCATTAGCATATGCTAGTAATGTGCAGTATATATATATATGTAGTTGGGTATTATTGTCTATTTAGGTCATTCATTTCCTTCATCTGATAGAGAGAGTTATTGGAGGAGGTTTTGAGGTTCCAAACACTTGAGTATTTGTGGAGTTGATCATCTTTAACAATATTGAGCTTGGGGGCACGGATTGGAGCTTTTTTCTTAGAGTTGATAATGATTCTTTGAAGGAGTTCGGTTGTTCTTCACCATAGCTCATCAATACAAGATACTATTCGTATCTCTCTGACTATAGTTTGGTTTTTTAGAACGATGTTTACATGTTAGGAAGCATGTTGGTATATCATATTATTTATGATGATGTTATACATGATTAAATGGAATTGTGACAAGAGATTGAAGATATTGGTTAAGATTATTCATGTTGTAAGAGTTGTGATTCGTTCAAACATGCTCGTAAGAGGGATTATCGAATTATGATGTTGTTGTTGATATATGGGCCTTGATATGATTCTTGTGGTTTTGAATTGTATTGTTTATCTTTAAGAGGTATGTTGGTTAATCCCTCTCTTTGTTTTCGGATTCTTCATGTTGTTGTCGTTTTTTATTTCGTATGACGATAAAATATGGGAGTGTTATTGTAGTTCCTGATGTTTTATGGATCTTGTTGAGGAAGATAATGATATGAGGATATATATCTTAGAATATTATTATTCGTGGTATCGAACTATTTGGATAGTTCAGTTAGTTGATTATATTGGTATTATTGTTTTACTATGAATTTACGATTATGAACAGGGAGGAATCTTGTTAATTTGTATATGAGGTTGATTCGGAATTTAGTATGTTATGTAATCCTTCTTATCGGGTGAAGTGATTGTTGATATAATTATCGGATTATGGAATCGTCTTGTGATTATGGATTCGTGACTGATTGATTGAGTTGTTCGGTTTTGTATACGATTGAGGTATTGTTGAACTGTTGGGATTGTTGATTGGTTATATTGATTTTAGATTGTTATCGAATTTATTGTTAATTGATTATTGCAATATGTTGTGATAATTGATAGTTCATTAGAATTGTGCACTGCGATCGAATTCGAAGATGTTCGTAGATTGCTTTGGTCGGGGCCGAGGAGCTCGTAGACAAGGGCAAGGAAATTGGTAACTGTAATACGCATACTTTATATGAATTGTTGGTTCTGACGTTCCTTCACTATTGTCGCTCTGTAAACACTTATTGAGATGTTGTCGCTGTTGATTTTTAGAGTTTTGTACCTTTTTGGATCATGTTCGTATTCGTTGGACCTTTCGGCGAGGTTTGAGACAGGCAGATAGCATACGCTAGGTCTAGGCTAACGCATGTTATTTCTGTTGAGTAGCGCACGCTAGCTTTGAGTCTTAGCGAACGCTAATGGCCCGAGCTAGGCAGAGGCAGTAGCTGATTCTGCCCTCTAGACTAGCAGTTAGCGCACTCTAGGTATTAACTAGCGCATGCTATTCGTGTGGAGTAGCGCGTGCTAACATCGCCCGTAGCGCACGCTAATGAGCTGAGTCGGCAGGGGAAGTGAGGTGTTTGTACTTTATGGACTAGCAGGTATCGCACGCTAGGCCTGAGCCAGCGCACGCTATAAGTGTTGCGTAGCGCGCGATAGTGCCCAGATGTAGCGCACGCTAGCGGGATTGGGCAGTGAGTGGGAATTTTTGCATGATACCAGTTAGCGCACGCTAAGGACGTGGTAGCGCGTGCTAACGTCGCATGTCAGAAGCTAATGGACTACCGGGCGACCCCGTTAGCGCACGCTAGCCTTAGATTTTAGCGCGCGCTAATCAGTCACAGTATATAAGAGAGAGTCAACCCCAGCTCTTCATCATTTTACTCCTCCTTTACTCATTTCCGACTGAAGAGCACACGAAGGCGATTTGGGGGAGATTTGGGGCGATCTTTCATTCACTATCATCATCTTTGGCTGAATAACAAAGATTACACAACAGCTAATCCGTTTCTACCTTACAAATAAAGGTAAATTCCTTAGAACCCTAGTTTGGGGAATTTTTGGGGATTTTCTTAGATTCGTCCGAATTACCCATTTTGGGGCTTGATATCTTTGAGATTATGATGTATATACCCCATACCCGCATTTCCCCTATGATTATATGGATGTTTTTGTACTTTGTTCAAACTTGAGAGGGTTTGGATGATTTCCAAACCTCTAGGAGATTATCCTTGTAGCATTGTGAATAGTAGGCGGGTTTCGGGAGTTTCTTCGTATGATTTGAGTATGGGTTATTGATTATCGTACTCCTTACGAATCGTTTAGGTGCCGGAAGTGCGTTCTTGGACCTACCGAACTTGTACTCTCTTTCTTCCGATTCTCGATGTCTCAAAGGCAAGTATATGTTTATGATTGTACGTTCTCGACTTTGAAAGTAAGGTATATGAATTGTATGATGGTATACATTCACTCTGGGACAGGCCGACGGGTCCTCTGAGGGTTTCGTAGCCTTTGGTGCGGTTCTGCGAATATTTTGGGTTAACCACTCTGGGAGGGTCCGACGGGGCCTCTGAGGGTTCGATTGCCTTTGGTGCGGTTCCACGGTTAATCACGTATGTATTGAAATGTAATGCTATGAGATTTAGTTATTCCGGAATACTAGTCTTGAGTTGATGAAATGATGATTATGTTTACTTTATTGTCGAGAAGTATTATGTTTTATATTCAATATACTTGTACTAGCTATTCGACGGCGAACCCCTTTATGGGGGAAATACCTTTCATATATTTTAGGATCCAGGAGGGCGGATAGGCACGTACCGGGTCGGCATGAAGATTATGGGCAAGTGTGATTATGTGACTTGTCAATGATTATGCTTTGTATTTCCTCCATTCATTGTTTTTGTACTTGAAATGGTTATGAGTGCTCGAGTCCTGTTTTCGGGTTTCTTGATGTTTCGGCCGGTGTTTCCATGGGATTGATCCTTGATGCATTGTATTCGGTTTTATTGGATATTGTTTTGAGTACCAATTTTATTGTCTTCCATTTGAATGTGATTGGACCTTATCGGTCAAAATTCATAGTTCCGCGTGTGAATAGCCTTGTGGGTCCCACGATGGGGCTCGGTGCTGTAATATACCCAGAATAACTTGGGGGTGTTATAGTAACAACTTCGTCATCATCGTGACGTATCGAGGCAAGTTATTACTTATTCAGTTTATAATATTTAATGAATGATTTTGGTTTCATTTTGTTTATAATTCGTATAGCAATAAGTATTGTAACACCCCCAGTTCAAACGGGGAATATTACACGCCGCAGACTCTCTCCGTGAAGATCCACTAGGCTAGACATTGAAACAACACAATACATTACATACCGACATGATAAAATACCAAATCAATATACCAACTTGGTCTTTCATCACTAAGATACAAGGCAAAAATACACATCTCTATCTCAACTCATACCCATGCAAGGGTAAAATACACTCACAAACAAAAATACGACAGCGGAAAGGACGATACACGAACTCCGACTAACTGCATCCAAAACTGGCCTTCATGTGATTAGTATCATTCACCTTCCATCATCCTTCGCGTCGATCCTGTGTTTTGCTCCCAAACCTGCATGTACCTGGATGCAAAACAGACATCCACCCCCCGAATACTCGGGGGTTAGCAAAACTCCACTGTTTTGCTAGTACAAGTATAAAGTGCAAATACGAGCCATACACAACACATTCCGAGAATACAACAAAAGGCTTCTCGAGATATTTTGTTTAACTAAAAATAGTTCAAGTCTTGAAAGTAGAAACAAAACAAGAAAGCACTTTGAAAACACTTCCAAATCTCGGGAGTTTTGAAAACATTTGTGATTGAAAAGTTCTTAATTCTATGAAAGCCACTTAGGGTCACAGCCCCAAAGTTCATTTTCCAAAATGCAAATCCGTTAACCAATGATATGAGCTCCCAAACTTCATGGATTCATAGTATAACTGTAATACCCGGTTGTAATTCATTCATTTTCATTCAGTAATTATCAGTCTGTAATTGTCACTCAGTGATTCTCACTCGTGAATAATCACTCATCAATCTTGTTTCATTCATTTGTGTTCACTGTTGGCATGTTGTAATCGTATATCAGTTACCGATCGGCATGTCATCTCCGTTTACTGATCGACGGGAGTATTATTATTATTTTCATCGTGATTGGTAGTCGTATACTGAGAGTATCATCTTTGGCTCGTGTTAGACTTGTTCACTTTCACATTCGTATGATATGTCGGATCATTCATCAGTCGTAGCGAGGAATCGGAATTATCGGATTGATTCACCTTGGCCAGCATCGAGTTACGGCCGTAAGGTTCTGGGATACGGCCGTAAGTCAGCGGGTACGGCCGTAAGGTCGGCGATTCTGGCCGTAAGTGGTCCAAAGTGCCGGGCATTTTGGCCGAAGGTGAGTTACGGCCGTAGGGAAGGTGAGATACGGCCGTAAGTGGTGTTCGTAAGTTTTGGGTGTTGTCGACCAAGGGTGACTTACGGCCGTAAGGGTTGCGGCATACGGCCGTAAGTCGAGGTAGGTACGGCCGCACGAGTCTGAGTTGGCGATTCTGGCACGTCTGCGCGGCAGGTGCCCGGCCGTTGACGAAGAGGGCTTACGCCCGTAAGATTTGGCGGATACGGCCGTATCATCCGAGTTACGGCCGTAAGGTGTGCGGTTACGGCCGTAAGGGTGTCGACGGATATTTTTGAAGGCGGGTTACGCCGTAACTCAGATCGGTTACGGCCGTAAGTCTGTCCGAGCTTTGACGAAGCCAATTACGGCCGTCTGAGTTGGCGATTCTGGCCGTAAGGCCGTTGACTTGGAAAGTTACGGCCGTAAGAGGGCCGAGTTACGGCCGTAACTTCCGCAGATTTAATGACTTGGCCGGGTCATTTCACCTCACTTTTTTTCATTTTTTCCTTCTTCATCCGAGAGAGAGGGTTGAGAGAGAGATTTTATCATCATCAATCACTTGAGTGTGTAATATTCATCATCTTCATTCCTTTGGGAGGCTTGGGTACTCGTTATAACTCGTGTTCATCGGATCGAAGTGATTAGATCTTCAAGAGGTAATTTCTTCAACACCTTGGATTTCGATTTTGTGTTGAGATATGATGTTTTGGACGTTATAATCATGTTTTATGAAGGGATATGTATATGATTATGAGTTTGTATAAGGATTCATTGGATTATTGAGGGATTTATTCAAGAACACTTTGAATATCGAGTTGGATTTGGGGATTTCCGATTAATAGTTGTTATAATCACGTTTTTGGATATTCTTAACGGACTATTGATCGTATTGGAGATGTTTTATTGATTTGAAGCACTTCTTGGGGATTTGAGATTGGTATTGTTGAGGTTTAGTTGTAATCAATCGAAGTTGGACTCAAAGTGTTCGATATAATGCCCCTATAAACTTGGTTTAATCGTATCGACGTCTTGAGTTCGTTATATTCGTGTTTAATTCGTTATTGATCGGATTGTTGGTAATTGTATTGAATTAAGGTTGTTCGAGCGACCGGTATCTTGGTTAGGACGTTGTTCGTGGACGGACATTCATCATCGGTATTGTGTAAGTTAATTCTTACTCGGTTAAAAGGATATTCATTCCTTTTGTCGTTGTTCATTCATAATCATAACTCATTCATCATTGTATTAATCGTATCAAAACTCGTCATTGTCAATTAATCACCTCAGTCATAAGGAACGACGGTTCCGATCATTTCATTGAGCTATCATTCATTTCACCATCATTCACTCTTGGTGAGTCATTATTCATTTTCATTGTCACTTTTGTCGTATTGTGGCATTCCGGGTCATACTGGCGTGCCGGTTGGTATGTGTAGGATTTTCATGTCGGGCACATTATAGTCGTGTGTTGGTTGGTGGCCTCACATTGGGTGTGCACACGAGTCGATTGCTCGTGAGGCGATTAGGTACAAGACCACGCGTGTTTGATCGTTGGTGGCTTGTGCACGGACACCTTTCCATCCGGGCGTAGTGTGGCGCCATTCCTTTGAGCCGTCGATTAGTCGATTCATATAGCATGTTTGATTGCGTATGTTTTGACAGAATAATTCATAATTTCAGATATATCATGATTGTGTATTTTCAACCCTTGAGGATTGTTGTTCTGTGTAACTGACCCCGTTGGGGGATGCTGTTTTTCAGGTCATGGCAAGGCTAAGGCACGGGGAGAGCACGGTGACGGCGAGGAGTCCCAGTGATACTAGTAGGGGCCCGACTGCTGGGCCATTTATTCAGTCAATTGTGTTTCCTTTATTTATTCCGCTGCAGACATTCCGTTTGAGTGTTCATTTCATTCAGTGTTGTGTATTTTATCGTCATATAAAATACACATGTATTCTATTTTATCCTGGGTGTGTTGTATAAAACTCCTCGTCGGAGTAATTGATGTTGTAATGTGGTTCGGTACTACATTTACCTGTGTAATTCATTCATTTTCATTCGCCTGGTGGGTCCCAGTCGGGGGTCCACGGCACTGTAATATCCGCCTAGTTTGGGGTGTTACAATAACAACATCTCTTCGACTTCTACAAGACTCCAGTCGCGGACAGGAAAGATAGGAAATGAAAAACGAGTGAAAATATGACTGCTCGGTCATATTTATTCTGGTGCAGCCTAGCGTGCGCTAGGCTGCTGAGCCAGCGTGCGCTAACCGGCAGTCATGGTCGAGAATATTCGGCCGGGGCCCGCGTTGACCTATCCTGCCGACCTGTCCTGCTGTCCAGAACCTTCCTGTCCGACTGTGGTAGCGCTCGCAGCCTTCTGGCCGTAGCGTGCGCTACGCCTGCCGATTAGCGCGCGCCGTTTCCGACAGTGGCGTGCGCTACCTGCCGATTCTCCCCAAGTCCAGAACCTCCCTTCCCCTGCTGCCTCGGCCGACTAGCGCGCCCAGCCTTCCGGCCGTAGCGTGCGCAGCCTTCCGGCCATAGCGTGCGCTGCGTTCCGGCAGTAGCGTGCGCTATGCCGGTTCCTGCCGCACCCGTCCGGCCAGTGCACAGTCGCCTTGACCCGATGACTTTATTTTTCGAAAACGCATGGAACGAACACGACAAAACGCTCGCGGACAACATTATCAATCCGGAATGAAAACAACATACAACAAAACACCATGTACGGCCATAAACACCAAAATTAGTTGTCGAGAAAATAATACCGGCACTCGACAACCGGGAAATATCCGAAAAAAATCCAAAATAACCGGAACGAAAATCGTGGGTATTACATTCTACCCCCCTAAAAATAAGTTTCGTCCCCTCGACAACACACCAGAGCTCCATGTAGTATAAAGCTACTACGGTCGGATTCAACACGCAAGAATGCTTACGAAAAGCAACGAGTATGAATCACTGCGGTTGATAAAACCGAGCAGTACAAAAATCAAATCACGATTCCCACGCTGAAATGTATGAAATTCCAGTAACTCAAAGATTTGGAAGAACAAATACGAAGACAATTTCCTAACACTTATGGAAATTACAAAGTGGCCCAGATGTTCAATAATAACGATTACGAGATCAACAATAATGATTGGACAATGACGAACAAATAGTAAGGATCGAACAACAACGAATAACTCTGAAGTTCGTGCCTCAAATCAAGACATCAATAAACTTGTAGGAACCACGAGGTGTTAGTTTCGAACACGGTTCACAAGAAATCGATCCGAACTTGGAAAGATCACAACGATATACACATCAATTTGGAACAATATGCGAACTAGCTCGAATGACAAGGGTGAGAACAACACAAGGTCAGAAGCATCAACGAACACAATTGAGTCAATACGGTCGAACGAAATGGAAGCGAAAAAATATGGGTATTACATCATATCACCTTTAAAAGAGGTTTCGTCCCCGAAACCTAAACAACGAGAACGAAGTACTAGAATAGCAGCCTTCCCATCAATATTCTCTTGGTTCCGCATCCGATTTTCATGACCATTAGTATCATGGTCACGACTGCATCCTCTGCCCCTCGGCATACTAAGCCGATTCTCTCTCAATATGATTGCACCACTTCGCAAAAATAATATGCTAAAGTACCAACTTAGCACGACATATCGCATAAGGTAATCAATAACAACTCGAAAAGAAAATCCACGAGGTATCCTTTTAAAGGAAATCTTTAAATTTGTATGTTTACTCAAAATAAAACTTTGAAAGTATTTTTGGTACCTCGGGCTGTTTTATCAAAACATGTAAACAAAAGACTTTAACCATCCCATTTTAAAATTATTTGCAAAACAATAATTCCTTGTAACTGGCATCATCAAAATCATCATGCCACTACGCATCATCGTCACCATTGATAACAAACAAGGTAAACATGCAAGATCATCAAACACTAACATTTCCAAATCCGAGTTTGAAATTTAAATCGAGTAAGATTTTCCATCTTTCACTATATATTTTTGAAAAATAAGAATCGTATTGGGTTTTTGAAAAAAAAATTGTGTGAAAGATTTTTGAAAATCATGTACTCGAATTATTTGAAAATACAATAGTACGTTAAAAGTCATTTCCGAACATTCTCCCAACACTACACAAAAATCAACGACGGTAATATTTTACAAAATGTTCAAGGTACTTTAAAACAACTCTTTCAATACCGTCGAGGTTTTATTGGAGAATCCTAGGCCGGCTCGCAAATTTCAAACAATTTCCAAAGTTCATACGAAGCCGCCGACTTAATCGCAACGTCAATTTAGTTTCAAAAATTGATTTCCGCAACTTGCACAAACTTATGAAAGTTTTAGGAAAACATTTTCGAACACACACACAGCAGACATTATTTAACAAGTCACTGAACAAAATCAATTATCACTTAGCGCGACGAAAAGTCATAACACACATTCACACAAAATAGTTGTCATCACTAGACAACACACATAGAATACAGTTACGGGTGATCGACTGCCCAGGTTAGGCCTAACAGTTAAAAGAAATGCGGTTCTCTAGCTTCTGTTCCAGCTAACTAACGCACGCTACAACAATTATTTAGCGTGCGCTATCCATGCTGCATTAGCGTGCGCTAGCCTCGCACTCAGCGTGCGCTAGCTGCTCCAACTCTGCAACATGATCGCGAACATATATACGACATTACTAGAATCGATGGTCACAAATAAACAACAACACGTTCGAATCTCAAAGCCATCGATTTAACATTTCATGAGCAACCATCAAAAGACAATTGTCATCCAAAATTGAAATTTGGTCTATTAATAAAGAGAACTGTCTTAACTCATATCGAACGACTTAGCATTCACATCACTGTTTTAATCTAAAACTGGCAACACTGCCCGAACAACAAGAACATTATCACGTATTTCTCGACTAACAACCATAAAACCGATAAGTTGAAAGCGGGAGTCACGTCTTGATTACATTTTGTAGACCTCACTTTAGTTTAAAAATTGTGTTTTGAAAACTTATAATACAAAATGCAATGAAATACCGGTAATTCGAATTCTCCAAAAAATTTCGACCTTGAGGTCATCATACGAATTTTTTTTCTTTGGAGGATGTTTTAAGACAAAATTTACGTGACTCCCCAAAAACATGTAAAGCTTTAAAATATCACATTGACGACTTTTCTTTACGTAACCACACCAAGGCTATTACTCTTGTAAAAATGACTTACACCAGTATGTGTATATATATATACATATACGTTGGCACCACTTTTCATTCTAGCACCATACAGGGATCAAACAAGCATAGGCCACATAATCACAAGTCACCTTTAAACTCCACATTATAACACAAAATCATACAAGCTCGTATATCACAAGGCAAGATATAATAGGGAGACTTATATCCACAGGTCGCACGAAGATGATGGCTGCACCTCGATCCTAATCACGGCCGACATCACAGACGACGCGACACGACTTAGACAGGCACAATCTGTCAGGACAAGACACGACAATACCCGACTGGACCCGACAGCCTAGGTTTCCGCAACCCAAGGCGCTCCGATACCATAAATGTAACACCTCCAATTCAAACCGGTAATATTACACGCCGCAGACCCTCTCCGTGAGGATCCACCAGGCTAGACATCGAAACAACACAATACATTACATACCGACATGATAAAATACCAAATCAATGGACCAACTTGGTCTTTCATCAATAACATACAAGCCAAGAATACACATCTCTATCTCGACTCATACCCATGCAAGGGTAAAATACACTCACAAACAAAAATACGACAGCGGAAAGGACCATACACGAACTTCGACTAACTGCATCCAAAACTGGCCTTCATGTGATTAGTATCATTCACGTTCCATCATCCTTCGCGTCGATCCTGTATTTTGCTCCCAAACCTGCATGTACGTGGATGCAAAACAAACATCCACCCCCCCGAATACTCGGGGGATAGCAAAACTCCACTATTTTGCTAGTACAAGTACAAAGTGCAAATACGAGCCATACACAACACATTCCGAGAATACAACGAAAGACTTCCCGAGATATTTTGTTTAACTAAAAATAGTTCAAGTCTTGAAAGTAGAAACAAAACAAGAAAGCACTTTGAAAACACTTCCAAATCTCGGGAGTTTTGAAAATATTTGTGATTGAAAAGTTCTTAATTCTACGAAAGCCACTTAGGGTCACAGCCCCAAAGTTCATTTTCCAAAATGCAAATCCGTTAACAAAACACGGGGTCCACGACCCGATCATTCCGATCACCAAACACAAGGTCCACGACCCGATCATTCCGATCACCAAACACAGGGTCCACGACCCGATCATCCACTTCAATTCACTTCCAAAACACATTACACATAACACATTATTTTTATGCCATTTTAGCCAAACACCAAGACTCGATATATAATGTCTCTCGACCCCGAGCACCAAGCATTGTGATACTCCGGACATATCACAATTAATCATCAATTGAAACATTCTGGCAATTCTCGCGACCCGGTCCAGCCTCCGGTCCCGCCGTAAGGCCACCAAGTCCCTGCGCGCCCCGTAGACCGACCCCAAGTGAGAATGCCCACTCAAAGTAACTCTCGCGACCCGGTCCAGCTGCTAAGCCACCAGGTCCCCGTGTGACCCGGTCGAGTCAATCCCCGAGTGAGAGTACCCGAGAAAAACCTTACAACTCTCATCAATTCACATTTTCAAAACCACAATCCTCAAGAGTCTATCAAAATATATATAGTCGAGGTATTTTGCTAAAATGGCCAAATTATCTAACATATACTCACGACCCATAATTAATACTATCCTCAAGGAAGTATACTTATCTCAACAACACCGAACGACACAACCAATATCACACAACTCAGATATTCACACACATCCGTATGACTCCAAGCACAGTCTTAACGAAAGGGTTGATATTTAAATTTACCGAAAACATATTCACACATAATGGCATCACCCGAAGTAAAGGCGATCCTATACTCGACGCTAACACACATAGTCAATCAAGCACATTAATTCCCGAACACGAGAATCATCTTTAAAAGAAAACCATGATTGTAAATATATCGATTCTTTTGAAAAATAGTTGTAAACATTCATTTAGCATATATCGTCGATTACCGACCATTATATCCACAAAATACGTAATGTATGGGCAAGATACTTGCCTCGATAATCGGTACCGGATACAAATTTCTACGGCGGGAACAACAGTAACAGAACGATCGGGAAACAATGAACGGAAGAGTTCCTACTCGCGTTCTTCGCAGGAACTTGACCCTAATAACAAGTCATCAATAATCAACGATCGTACGAGGAAGAATAATCGTAGAACGCCCAAAACCCCCCCTCTAAGTATTTTCACCGGACACCTTCAAGTCGCCGATTAGGAACTCATAAAAACGAAGAATCTTTAGCAATTGAACCATGGATCAACAAGGAAATTGGTATAATATGACTTAATAATCATCAATCCATCAGAAATCTAAGTTATCACGGATCAAATGGACGAAATTAAGCAAAACCCCCCATTTTCCCAAAACTAGGATTTTAGGAAAATTAACCTTGATTCGTTGGATTGAAGGATGTTATGGAGTGATTAACCAATGATATGAGCTACCAAACGTCGTGGACTCATAGTATAACAACATCTCTTCGACTTCTCCAAGACTCTAGCCGCGGACATGAAAGATAGGAAATAAAAAACGAGTGAAAATATGACTGCTCGGTCATATTTATACTGGTGCAGCCTAGCGTGTGCTAGGCTGCCGAGCCAGCATGCGTTAACGAGCGGTCATGGTCGAGAATGTTCGGCCGGGGCCCGCGTTGACCTATCCTGCCGACCTGTCCTGCTGTCCAGAACCTTCCTATCCGACCGCAGTAGCGAGCGCAGCCTTCTGGCCGTAGTGTGTGCTACGCCTGCCGATTAGCGCGCGCCGTGTCCGACAGTGGCGTGTGCTACCTGCCGATTCTCCCTGAGTCCAGAACCTCTCTGCCCCTGCTGCCTCGTCCGACTAGCGCGCGCAGCCTTCCGGCTGTAGCGTGCGCAACCTTCCGGCCATAGCGTGCACTGCGTTCCGGCTGTAGCGTGCGCTATGCCGGTTCCTGCCGCACCTGTCCGGCCAGTGCCCGCACCCGTCCGGCCAGTGCCCAGCCGCCATGACCCAATGACTCAATTTTTCAAAAACGCACGGAACGAACACGACAAAACGCTCGCGGACAACATTATCAATCCGGAATGAAAACAACATACAACAAAACACTATATACGGCCATAAACACCAAAATCAGTTGTCAAGAAAATAATACCGGCACTCAACAACCGGGAAATATCCGAAAAAATCCAAAATAACCGGAACGAAAATCGTGGGTATTACATTCTACCCCCTAAAAATAAGTTTCGTCCCGAAACTTAAAACAAAAGCAAGGCGACCCTCGACAACACACCAGAGCTCCATGTAGTATAAAGCTACCACGGTCCAATTCAACACGCAAGAATGCTTACGAAAAGCAACGAGTATGAATCACTGCGGTTGATAAAACCGAGCAGTACAAAAATCAAATCACGATTCCCACGCTGAAATGTAGGAAATTCCAGTAACTCAAAGATTTGGAAGAACAAATACGAAGACAATTTCCCAACACTTATGAAAATTACAAAGTAGCCCATATGTTCAATAATAACGATTACGAGATCAACAATAATGATTGGACAATGACAAACAAATAGTAAGGATCGAACAACAACGATTAAATCTGAAGTTCGCGCCTCAAATCAAGACATCAATAAACTTGTAGGAACCACGAGGTGTTAGTTTCGAACACGGTTCACAAGAAATCGATCCGAACTAGGAAAGTTCACAACGATATACACATCAATTTGGAACAATATGCGAACTTGCTCGAATGACAACAGTGAGAACAATACAAGGTCAGAAGCCTCAACGAACACAATCGAGTCAATACGGTCGAACGAAACGGAAGCGAAAAAATATGGGTATTACATCATATCACCTTTAAAAGAGGTTTCGTCCCCAAAACCTAAACAACGAGAATGAAGTACTAGAATAGCAGCCTTCCCATCAATATTCTCATGGTTCCGCATCCGATTTTCATGACCATTAGTATCGTGGTCACGAGTGCGTCCTCTGCCCCTCGGCATACTAAACGGATTCTCTCTCAAAATGATTGCACCACTTCGCAAAAATAATATGCTAAAGTACCAACTTAGCACGACATATCGCATAAGGTAACTAATAACAACTCGAAAAGGAAATCGACGAGGTATCCTTTTAAAGGAAATCTTTAAATTTGTATGTTTACTCAAAATAAAACATTGAAAGTATTTTTGGTACCTCGGACTGTTTTATCAAAACCTGTAAACAAAATACTTTAACCATCCCATTTTAAAATTATATGCAAAACAATAATTCCATGTAACCGGCATCATCAAAATCATCATGCCACTACGCATCATCGTCACCGTTGATAACAAACAAGGTAAACATGCAAGATCATCAAACACTAACATTTCCAAATCCGAGTTTGAAATTTAAATCGAGTAAGATTTTCCATCTTTCACTATATATTTTTGAAAAATAAGAATCGTATTGGGTTTTTGAAAAAAAAATTGTGTGAAAGATTTTTGAAAATCATGTACTCGAATTATTTGAAAATACAATAGTACGTTAAAAGTCATTTCGGAACATTCTCCCAACACTACACAAAAATCAACGACGGTAACATTTAACAAAATGTTCAAGGTACTTTAAAACAACTCTTTCAATACCGTCGAGGTTTTATTGGAGAATCCTAGGCCGGCTCGCAAATTTCAAACAATTTCCAAAGTTCATACGAAGCCGCCGACTTAATCGCAACGTCAAATTAGTTTCAAAAATTGATTTCCGCAACTTGCACAAACTTATGAAAGTTTCAGGAAAACATTTTCGAACACAGACACAGCAGACATTATTTAAGAACTCACTGAACAAAATTAATTATCACTTAGCGCGACGAAAAGTCATAACACACATTCACACAAAACAGTTGTCATCACTAGACAACACACATAGAATACAGTTACGGGTGATCGACTACCAAGGTTAGGCCTAACAGTTAAAAGAAATGCAGTTTTATAGCTTCTGTCCCATCTAACTAACGCGCGCTACAACAATTATTTAGCGTGCGCTATCCATGCTGCATTAGCGCGCGCTAGCCTCGCACTCAGCGTGCGCTAGCTACTCCAACTCAGCAACATGATAGCAAACATATATAGGACATTACTAGAATCGATGGTCACAAATAAACAACAACACGTTCGAATCTCAAAGCCATCGATTTAACATTTCATGAGTAACCATCAAAAGACAATTGTCATCCAAAATTGAAATCTCATCTATTAATAAAGAGAACTGTCTTCACTCATACCGAACGACTTAGCATTCACATCACTGTTTTAATCTAAAACTGGAAACACTGCCCGAACAACAAGAACATCATCACGTATTTCTCGGCAAACAACCTTAAAACCGATAAGTTGAAAAGAGTCACGTCTTGATTACATTTTGTTGACCTCACTTGAGTTTAAAAATTGTGTTTTGAAAACTTATAATTCAAAATGCAATGAAATACCGGTAATTCGAATTCTCCAAAAAATTTCGACCTTGAGGTCATCATACGAAAAAAAAAATTTCTTTTCTTTGGAGGATGTTTTAAGACAAAATTTACGTGACTCCCCAAAAACATGTAAAGCTTTAAAATATCACATTGACGACTTTTCTTTGCGTAACCACACCAAGGCCATTACTCTTGTAAAAATGACTTACACCAGGATGTATATATATATATATATACACATATACGTTGGCACTACTTTTCATTCTAGCACCATACAAGGATCAAACAAGCATAGGCCACATAATCACAAATCACCTTTAAACTCCACATTATAACACAAAATCACACAAGCTCGTATATCACAAGGCACGATATAGTAGGGAAACTTACATCCACAGGTCGACATCACAGACGACGCATCGCGAAACGACTTAGACTGGCACAATCTGTCAGGACAAGACACGACAATACCCGACTGGACCCGACAGCCTAGGTTTCCACAACCCAAGGCGCTCCGATACCATAAATATAACACCCCCAATTCAAACCGGGAATATTACATGCCGCAGACCCTCTCCGTGAGGATCCACCAGGCTAGACATCGAAACAACTCAATACATTACATACCGACATGATAAAATACCAAATCAATAGACCAACTTGGTCTTTCATCACTAACATAAAAGCCAAAAATACACATCTCTATCTCGACTCATACCCATGCAAGGGTAAAATACACTCACAAACAAAAATACGACAGCGGAAAGGACCATACACGAACTCCAACTAACTGCATCCAAAACTGGCCTTCATGTGATTAATATCATTCACCTTCCTTCATCCTTCGCGTCGATCCTGTGTTTTGCTCCCAAACCTGCATGTACCTGGATGCAAAACAGACATCCACCCCCCGAATACTCGGGGGTTAGCAAAACTCCACTGTTTTGCTAGCACAAGTATAAAGTGCAAATACGAGCCATACACAACACATTCCGAGAATACAACGAAAGACTTCCCGAGATATTTTGTTTAACTAAAAATAGTTCAAGTCTTGAAAGTAGAAACAAAACAAGAAAGCACTTTGAAAACACTTCCAAATCTCGGGAGTTTTGAAAACATTTGTGATTGAAAGTTCTTAATTCTACAAAAGCCACTTAGGGTCACAACCCCAAAGTTCATTTTCCAAAATACAAATCCATTAACAAAACACGGGGTCCACGACCTGATCATTCCGATCACCAAACACAGGGTCCACGACCCGATCATTCCGATCACCAAACACAGGGTCCACGACCCGATCATCCACTTCAATTCACTTCCAAAACACATTACACATAACACATTATTTTTATGCCATTTTAGCCAAACACCAAGACTCGATATATAATGTCTCTCGACCCCGAGCACCAAGCATTGTGATACTCCGGACATATCACAATTAATCATCAATACAAACATTCTGGCAATTCTCGCGACCCGGTCCAGCCTCCGGTCCCGCCGTAAGGCCACCAAGTCCCTGTGCGCCCCGTTGAGCGACCCCAAGCTGGAATTCCCACTCGAAGTAACTCTCGCGACCCGGTCCAGCCGCTAAGCCACCAGGTCCCCGTGTCACACCGTCGAGTCAATCCCCGAGTGAGAGTACCCGAGAAAAACCTTACAACTCTCATCAATTCACATTTCCAAAACCACAATCCTCAAGAGTCAATCACAATATATATAGTCGAGGTATTTTGCTAAAATGGCCAAATTATCTAACATATACTCACGACCCAGAATTAATACTATCCTCAAGGAAGTATACTTATCTCAACAACACCGAAGGACACTACCAATATCACACAACTCACATATTCACACACATCTGTATGACTCCAAGCACAACCTTAACGAAAGGGTTGATCTTTAAATTTACCGACAACATATTCACACATAATGGCATCACCGAAGTAAGGCGATCCTATACTCGACGCTAATACACATAGTCAATCAAGCACATTAATTCCCGAACACGAGAATCATCTTTAAAAGAAAACCATGATTGTAAATATATCGATTCTTTAGAAAAATAGTTGTAAACATTCATTTAGCATATATCGTCGATTACCAACCATTATATCCATAAAACACGTAATGTATGGGCAAGATACTTGCCTCGATAATCGATACCGAATACTCCAACGAACACGGCTCAACCGGGTAACCTAGAACACCTAAAATTCTCCGGCGAGAACAACGGTAACACAACGATCGAGAAACAACGAACGGAAGAGTTCCTACTCGCGTTCTTCGCAGGAACCTGACCCTAATATCATGTCATCAATAATCAATGATCGTACGAGGAAGAATAATCGTAGAACGCCCAAAACCCCCCTCTAAGGATTTTCACCAGACACCTTCAAGGCGCCGATTAGGAACTCATCAAAACGAAGAATCTTTAGCAATTGAACCATCGATCAACAAGCAAATTGGATTAATATGACTTAATAATCATCAATCCATCACAAATCTAAGTTATCATGGATCAAACGGGCGAAATTAAGCAAAACTCCCAATTTTCCCAAAACTATGATTTTAGGAAAATTAACCTTGATTCACTGGATTGAAGGATGTTATGGAGTGATTAACCAATGATCTGAGCTCCCAAACTTCGTGGATTCATAGTATAACAACATCTATTCGACTTCTCCAAGACTCCAGCCGCGGACAGGAAAGATAGGAAATGAAAAACGAGTGAAAATATGACTGCTCGGTCATATTTATACTGGTGCAGCCTAGCGTGCGCTAGGCTGCCGAGCCAGCATGCGCTAACGGGCGGTCATGGTCGAGAATGTTCGGTCGGGGCCCGCATTGACCTATCCTGCCGACTTGTCCTGCTGTCCAGAACCTTCCTGTCTGACCGCGGTAGCGCGCGCAGCCTTCTGGCCATAGCGTGCGCTACGCCTGCCGATTAGCGTGCGCCGTGTCCGACAGTGGCGTGCGCTACCTGCCGATTCTCCCCGAGTCCAGAACCTCTCTGCCCCTGCTGCCTCGGCCGACTAGCGCGCGCAGCCTTCCGGCCATAGCGTGCGCTGTGTTCCGCCAGTAGAGTGCACTATGCCGGTTCCTACCGCACCCGTCCGGCCAGTGCCCGCACCCGTCCGGCCAGTGCCCAGCCGCCATGACCCGATGGCTCGAATTTTCGAAAACGCACGGAACGAACACAACAAAACGCTCGCGGACAATATTATCAATCCGGAATGAAAAAAATATACAACAAGACACCATATACGGCCATAAACACCAAAATCAGTTGTCGAGAAAATAATACCGGCACTTGACAACTGGGAAATATCCGAAAAAAATCCAAAATAACCGGAACGAAAATCGGGGGTATTACATTATACCCCCTTAAAAATAAGTTTCATCCCGAAACTTAAAACAAAAGCAAGGCGACCCTCGACAACACACCTGAGCTCCATGTAGTATAAAGCTACCACGGTCCGATTCAACACGCAAGAATGCTTACGAAAAGCAATGAGTATGAATCACTGCGGTTGATAAAACCGAGCAGTACAAAAATCAAATCACGATTCCCACGCTGAAATGTATGAAATTCCAGTAACTCAAAGATTCGGAAGAACAAATACGAAGACAATTTCCCAACACTTATGGAAATTACAAAGTAGCCCAGATGTTCAATAATAACGATTACGAGATCAACCATAATGATTGGACAATGACGAACAAATAGTAAGGATCGAACAACAACGATTAACTCTGAAGTTCATGCCTCAAATCAAGACATCAATAAACTTGTAGGAACCACGAGGTGTTCGTTTCGAACACGGTTCACAAGAAATCGATCCGAACTTGGAAAGATCACAACGATATACACATCAATTTGGAACAATATGCGAACTTGCTCGAATGACAAGGGTGAGAACAACACAAGGTCAGAAGCTTGAACGAACACAATCGAATCAATACGGTCGAACGAAACGGAAGCGAAAAAATATGGGTATTACATCATATCACCTTTAAAAGAGGTTTCATCCCCGAAGCCTAAACAACGAGAACGAAGTACTAGAATAGCAGCCTTCCCATCAATATTCTCTTGGTTCCGCATCCGATTTTCATGACCATTAGTATCGTGGTCACGAGTGCGTCCTCTGCCCCTCGGCATACTAAGCGGATTCTCTCTCAATATGATTGCACCACTTCGCAAAAATAATATGCTAAAGTACCAACTTAGCACGACATATCGCATAAGGTAACCAATAACAACTCGAAAAGAAAATCCACGAGGTATCCTTTTAAAGGAAATCTTTAAATTTGTATGTTTACTCAAAATAAAACTTTGAAAGTATTTTTGGTACCTCAGGCTATTTTATCAAAACCTGTAAACAAAAGACTTTAACCATCCCATTTTAAAATTATTTGCAAAACAATAATTCCTTGTAACCGGCATCATCAAAATCATCATGCCACTACGCATCATCGTCACCATTGATAACAAACAAGGTAAACATGCAAGATCATCAAACACTAACATTTCCAAATCCGAGTTTGAAATTTAAATCGAGTAAGATTTTCCATCTTTCACTATATATTTTTGAAAAATAAGAATCGTATTGGGTTTCTGAAAAAAAATTGTGTGAAAGATTTTTGAAAATCATGTACTCGAATTATTTGAAAATACAATAGTACGTTAAAAGTCATTTCCGAACATTCTCCCAACACTACACAAAAATCAACGACGGTAACATTTAACAAAATGTTCAAGGTACTTTAAAACAACTCTTTCAATACCGTCGAGGTTTTATTGGAGAATCCTAGGCCGGCTCGCAAATTTCAAACAATTTCCAAAGTTCATACGAAGCCGCCGACTTAATCGCAACGTCAAATTAGTTTCAAAAATTGATTTCCGCAACTTGCACAAACTTATGAAAGTTTCAGGAAAACATTTTCGAACACAGACACAACAGACATTATTTAAGAACTCACTGAACAAAATTAATTATCACTTAGCGCGACGAAAAGTCATAACACACATTCACACAAAACAGTTGTCATCACTAGACAACACACATAGAATACAGTTACGGGTGATCGACTACCAAGGTTAGGCCTAACAGTTAAAAGAAATGCAGTTTTATAGCTTCTGTCCCATCTAACTAACGCGCGCTACAACAATTATTTAGCGTGCGCTATCCATGCTGCATTAGCGCGCGCTAGCCTCGCACTCAGCGTGCGCTAGCTACTCCAACTCAGCAACATGATAGCAAACATATATAGGACATTACTAGAATCGATGGTCACAAATAAACAACAACACGTTCGAATCTCAAAGCCATCGATTTAACATTTCATGAGTAACCATCAAAAGACAATTGTCATCCAAAATTGAAATCTCATCTATTAATAAAGAGAACTGTCTTCACTCATACCGAACGACTTAGCATTCACATCACTGTTTTAATCTAAAACTGGAAACACTGCCCGAACAACAAGAACATCATCACGTATTTCTCGGCAAACAACCTTAAAACCGATAAGTTGAAAAGAGTCACGTCTTGATTACATTTTGTTGACCTCACTTGAGTTTAAAAATTGTGTTTTGAAAACTTATAATTCAAAATGCAATGAAATACCGGTAATTCGAATTCTATAAAAAATTTCGACCTTGAGGTCATCATACGAAAAAAAAAATTTCTTTTCTTTGGAGGATGTTTTAAGACAAAATTTACGTGACTCCCCAAAAACATGTAAAGCTTTAAAATATCACATTGACGACTTTTCTTTGCGTAACCACACCAAGGCCATTACTCTTGTAAAAATGACTTACACCAGGATGTATATATATATATATACACATATACGTTGGCACTACTTTTCATTCTAGCACCATACAAGGATCAAACAAGCATAGGCCACATAATCACAAATCACCTTTAAACTCCACATTATAACACAAAATCACACAAGCTCGTATATCACAAGGCACGATATAGTAGGGAAACTTACATCCACAGGTCGACATCACAGACGACGCGTCGCGAAACGACTTAGACTGGCACAATCTGTCAGGACAAGACACGACAATACCCGACTGGACCCGACAGCCTAGGTTTCCACAACCCAAGGCGCTCCGATACCATAAATATAACACCCCCAATTCAAACCGGGAATATTACATGCCGCAGACCCTCTCCGTGAGGATCCACCAGGCTAGACATCGAAACAACTCAATACATTACATACCGACATGATAAAATACCAAATCAATAGACCAACTTGGTCTTTCATCACTAACATAAAAGCCAAAAATACACATCTCTATCTCGACTCATACCCATGCAAGGGTAAAATACACTCACAAACAAAAATACGACAGCGGAAAGGACCATACACGAACTCCAACTAACTGCATCCAAAACTGGCCTTCATGTGATTAATATCATTCACCTTCCTTCATCCTTCGCGTCGATCCTGTGTTTTGCTCCCAAACCTGCATGTACCTGGATGCAAAACAGACATCCACCCCCCGAATACTCGGGGGTTAGCAAAACTCCACTGTTTTGCTAGCACAAGTATAAAGTGCAAATACGAGCCATACACAACACATTCCGAGAATACAACGAAAGACTTCCCGAGATATTTTGTTTAACTAAAAATAGTTCAAGTCTTGAAAGTAGAAACAAAACAAGAAAGCACTTTGAAAACACTTCCAAATCTCGGGAGTTTTGAAAACATTTGTGATTGAAAGTTCTTAATTCTACAAAAGCCACTTAGGGTCACAACCCCAAAGTTCATTTTCCAAAATACAAATCCATTAACAAAACACGGGGTCCACGACCTGATCATTCCGATCACCAAACACAGGGTCCACGACCCGATCATTCCGATCACCAAACACAGGGTCCACGACCCGATCATCCACTTCAATTCACTTCCAAAACACATTACACATAACACATTATTTTTATGCCATTTTAGCCAAACACCAAGACTCGATATATAATGTCTCTCGACCCCGAGCACCAAGCATTGTGATACTCCGGACATATCACAATTAATCATCAATACAAACATTCTGGCAATTCTCGCGACCCAGTCCAGCCTCCGGTCCCGCCGTAAGGCCACCAAGTCCCTGTGCGCCCCGTTGAGCGACCCCAAGCTGGAATTCCCACTCGAAGTAACTCTCGCGACCCGGTCCAGCCGCTAAGCCACCAGGTCCCCGTGTCACACCGTCGAGTCAATCCCCGAGTGAGAGTACCCGAGAAAAACCTTACAACTCTCATCAATTCACATTTCCAAAACCACAATCCTCAAGAGTCAATCACAATATATATAGTCGAGGTATTTTGCTAAAATGGCCAAATTATCTAACATATACTCACGACCCAGAATTAATACTATCCTCAAGGAAGTATACTTATCTCAACAACACCGAAGGACACTACCAATATCACACAACTCACATATTCACACACATCTGTATGACTCCAAGCACAACCTTAACGAAAGGGTTGATCTTTAAATTTACCGACAACATATTCACACATAATGGCATCACCGAAGTAAGGCGATCCTATACTCGACGCTAACACACATAGTCAATCAAGCACATTAATTCCCGAACACGAGAATCATCTTTAAAAGA
The DNA here is from genome assembly GCA_033398695.1 of Orobanche coerulescens. Taxonomy (NCBI): domain Eukaryota; kingdom Viridiplantae; phylum Streptophyta; class Magnoliopsida; order Lamiales; family Orobanchaceae; genus Orobanche; species Orobanche coerulescens. Next base: position 100,816,412 of record CM065813.1, on the reverse strand, counting down.
AAACCATGATTGTAAATATATCGATTCTTTAGAAAAATAGTTGTAAACATTCATTTAGCATATATCGTCGATTACCAACCATTATATCCATAAAACACGTAATGTATGGGCAAGATACTTGCCTCGATAATCGATACCGAATACTCCAACGAACACGGCTCAACCGGGTAACCTAGAACACCTAAAATTCTCCGGCGAGAACAACGGTAACACAACGATCGAGAAACAACGAACGGAAGAGTTCCTACTCGCGTTCTTCGCAGAACCTGACCCTAATATCATGTCATCAATAATCAATGATCGTACGAGGAAGAATAATCGTAGAACGCCCAAAACCCCCCTCTAAGGATTTTCACCAGACACCTTCAAGGCGCCGATTAGGAACTCATCAAAACGAAGAATCTTTAGCAATTGAACCATCGATCAACAAGCAAATTGGATTAATATGACTTAATAATCATCAATCCATCACAAATCTAAGTTATCATGGATCAAACGGGCGAAATTAAGCAAAACTCCCAATTTTCCCAAAACTATGATTTTAGGAAAATTAACCTTGATTCACTGGATTGAAGGATGTTATGGAGTGATTAACCAATGATCTGAGCTCCCAAACTTCGTGGATTCATAGTATAACAACATCTATTCGACTTCTCCAAGACTCCAGCCGCGGACAGGAAAGATAGGAAATGAAAACGAGTGAAAATATGACTGCTCGGTCATATTTATACTGGTGCAGCCTAGCGTGCGCTAGGCTGCCGAGCCAGCATGCGCTAACGGGCGGTCATGGTCGAGAATGTTCGGTCGGGGCCCGCATTGACCTATCCTGCCGACTTGTCCTGCTGTCCAGAACCTTCCTGTCTGACCGCGGTAGCGCGCGCAGCCTTCTGGCCATAGCGTGCGCTACGCCTGCCGATTAGCGTGCGCCGTGTCCGACAGTGGCGTGCGCTACCTGCCGATTCTCCCCGAGTCCAGAACCTCTCTGCCCCTGCTGCCTCGGCCGACTAGCGCGCGCAGCCTTCCGGCCATAGCGTGCGCTGTGTTCCGCCAGTAGAGTGCACTATGCCGGTTCCTACCGCACCCGTCCGGCCAGTGCCCGCACCCGTCCGGCCAGTGCCCAGCCGCCATGACCCGATGGCTCGAATTTTCGAAAACGCACGGAACGAACACAACAAAACGCTCGCGGACAATATTATCAATCCGGAATGAAAAAAATATACAACAAGACACCATATATGGCCATAAACACCAAAATCAGTTGTCGAGAAAATAATACCGGCACTTGACAACTGGGAAATATCCGAAAAAAATCCAAAATAACCGGAACGAAAATCGGGGGTATTACATTATACCCCCTTAAAAATAAGTTTCATCCCGAAACTTAAAACAAAAGCAAGGCGACCCTCGACAACACACCTGAGCTCCATGTAGTATAAAGCTACCACGGTCCGATTCAACACGCAAGAATGCTTACGAAAAGCAATGAGTATGAATCACTGCGGTTGATAAAACCGAGCAGTACAAAAATCAAATCACGATTCCCACGCTGAAATGTATGAAATTCCAGTAACTCAAAGATTCGGAAGAACAAATACGAAGACAATTTCCCAACACTTATGGAAATTACAAAGTAGCCCAGATGTTCAATAATAACGATTACGAGATCAACAATAATGATTGGACAATGATGAACAAATAGTAAGGATCGGACAACAACGATTAACTCTGAAGTTCATGCCTCAAATCAAGACATCAATAAACTTGTAGGAACCACGAGGTGTTCGTTTCGAACACGGTTCACAAGAAATCGATCCGAACTTGGAAAGATCACAACGATATACACATCAATTTGGAACAATATGCGAACTTGCTCGAATGACAAGGGTGAGAACAACACAAGGTCAGAAGCTTCAACGAACACAATCGAATCAATACGGTCGAACGAAACGGAAGCGAAAAAATATGGGTATTACATCATATCACCTTTAAAAGAGGTTTCGTCCCCGAAGCCTAAACAACGAGAACGAAGTACTAGAATAGCAGCCTTCCCATCAATATTCTCTTGGTTCCGCATCCGATTTTCATGACCATTAGTATCGTGGTCACGAGTGCATCCTCTGCCCCTCGGCATACTAAGCGGATTCTCTCTCAATATGATTTCACCACTTCGCAAAAATAATATGCTAAAGTACCAACTTAGCACGACATATCGCATAAGGTAACCAATAACAACTCGAAAAGAAAATCCACGAGGTATCCTTTTAAAGGAAATCTTTAAATTTGTATGTTTACTCAAAATAAAACTTTGAAAGTATTTTTGGTACCTCAGGCTATTTTATCAAAACCTGTAAACAAAAGACTTTAACCATCCCATTTTAAAATTATTTGCAAAACAATAATTCCTTGTAACCGGCATCATCAAAATCATCATGCCACTACGCATCATCGTCACCATTGATAACAAACAAGGTAAACATGCAAGATCATCAAACACTAACATTTCCAAATCCGAGTTTGAAATTTAAATCGAGTAAGATTTTCCATCTTTCACTATATATTTTTGAAAAATAAGAATCGTATTGGGTTTCTGAAAAAAAATTGTGTGAAAGATTTTTGAAAATCATGTACTCGAATTATTTGAAAATACAATAGTACGTTAAAAGTCATTTCCGAACATTCTCCCAACACTACACAAAAATCAACGACGATAACATTTTACAAAATGTTCAAGGTACTTTAAAACAACTCTTTCAATACCGTCGAGGTTTTATTAGAGAATCCTAGGCCGGCTCGCAAATTTCAAACAATTTCCAAAGTTCATATGAAGCTGCCGACTTAATCGCAACGTCAAATTAGTTTCAAAAATTGATTTCCGCAACTTGCACAAACTTATGAAAGTTTCAGGAAAACATTTTCAAACACACACACAGCAGACATTATTTAACAACTCACTGAACAAAATCAATTATCACTTAGCGCGACGAAAAGTCATAACACACATTCACACAAAACAGTTGTCATCACTAGACATCACACATAGAATACAGTTACGGGTGATCGACTTCCAAGGTTAGGACTAACAGTTAAAAGAAATTCGGTTCTCTAGCTTCTGTCCCAGCTAACTAACGCGCGCTACAACAATTATTTTGCGTGCGCTATCTATGCTGCATTAGCGCGCGCTAGCCTCGCACTCAGCGTGCGCTAGCTGCTCCAACTCAGCAACATGATCGCAACATATATACGGCATTACTAGAATCGATGGTCACAAATAAACAACAACAGGTTCGAATCTCAAAGCCATGGATTTAACATTTCATGAGTAACCATCAAAAGACAATTGTCATCCAAAATTGAAATCTCGTCTATTAATAAAGAGAACTGTCTTAACTCATACCGAACGACTTAGCATTCACATCACTGTTTTAATCTAAAACTGGCAACACTGCCCGAACAACAAGAACATCATCACGTATTTCTCGACTAACAACCTTAGAACCGATAAGTTGAAAGCGAGAGTCACGTCTTGATTACATTTCGTTGACCTCACTTGAGTTTAAAAATTGTGTTTTGAAAACTTATAATACAAAATGCAATGAAATACCGGTAATTCGAATTCTTCAAAAAATTTCGACCTTGAGGTCATCATACGAATTTTTTATTCTTTGGAGGATATTTTAAAACAAAATTTACGTGACTCCCCAAAAAACATGTAAAGCTTTAAAATATCACATTGACGACTTTTCTTTGTGTAACCACACCAAGGCCATTACTCTTGTAAAAATGACTTACACCAGGATGTATATATATATATATATATATATATATATACACACACGTTGGCACCACTTTTCATTCTAGCACCATACAACGATCAAACAAGCATAGGCCACATATCACAAATCACCTTTAAACTCCACATTATAACACAAAATCATACAAGCTCGTATAACACAAGTCACGATATAGTAGGGAGACATACATCCACAGGTCGCACGAAGATGATGGCTGCACCTCAATACTAATCACGACCGACATCACAGACGATGCATCGCGACATGACTTAGACTGGCACAATCTGTCAGGACAAGACACGACAATACCCGACTGGACCCGACAGCCTAGGTTTCCGCAACCCAAGGCACTCCGATACCATAAATGTAACACCCCCAATTCAAACCAGGAATATTACATGCTGCAGACCTTCTCCGTGAGGATCCACCAGGCTAGACATCGAAACAACACATACTACACCATATATGGGTTTCAGCAACACCTGAAAAACTATGTTCAAAAGTCCAAAAAGTGTTGATGAAGGCAAAAAAACAGGCTACGGCTACACTTTGACCAACTTTGAAGGTGTTACAAAAACGGCCGCGACCATAGGTGTCTAAGGTAACACTTTTCTTGGTTTTGGTAACATGTGAAAAAAGTGTAACAATAGACCCCTATGCCAACACTTTTCTTGTCTGTGCCTACACTAGATTTTGTGTTGCTGTAGACTTAAGGCCACACTTCTATATATCTAGTGACATAAATATTTGTGTAGCTGTAGGCCTATGCTAACACTCATGAGGTCTAGTGTAACATTAAATTGTGAAACACTTTGACATCTTTACCAACAACTTTAACACTATGGCTACACTTATATATGAATAGTTCCAACTTTTGCCAACACACTTTTAATCTTTGCCAACACAATTTTTATATTTTGCCAACAAGAAGAATTATAAATTAGTGTCTATGGCTACATTTTCGCAGGTTTTTACCAATATTTTTCATGGTAAAAAGCAACATGTTTTATTCAAAAATAGATATTACTGTAAAACAATCAGTACCATTAAACACTGTCAACCATAACAACATCCTAATATTCAATGTGTAATCAAACAGCCAAATGCATTTACGTAACCCAAAATCTAAAATCTAACTTAAAATGTCATTCAACAATTAACTTAAGTACTATTTAATAGCTAAGAACAAGTTACCATCGCAATCCATAAATATAACAAAACTACATGAGTCACTTACCAAAATTTCATCATCTCAGCCCCCCCCCCCCCTAAAAAAAATGACAACTCTAGTTGCCTCATGGTCTACGTTGAGCAGAACGTTTTGCGTCTCCGACTTATTTCCTCGCACTATCAGTTGTAGAGTATGTTGTTGTATTTGAGAAGAGCCCGCATTATCTCCCTCAGTTGAAGGAAGTTCCTAGCCTCCACTGCTATGCTGGCCAGTTTGTGGTATCTGGTTGCCCTTTATGAAGGAAGTTCCCAGCCTCAGTTGGTCAGTATACCAAGAACACTTGCATACAATTTCAAAATTATTATCAAAGAAAATAAACCTTGAACTTGGTGTAAACTAATGACAAAAAATAAACATTGACTAGCACGTGTGCAAACATCTTCACTCATATATACTATGTTTAGCAGTGAGAATCAGAATGATATGTTCAAAATATATTAGTATAACTCAAGTGACAAGCCAGAACTCAAGCGTAACAATAAGTTAGTTCGTACTATAGTGAAATGAAAGAATATGCATTCCGTTTAGTCCTGCTGATATTGCATAGCAGGGACAAAACGGTGATAACATACCCGGAAACTATGCAGCCTACCAGGAGAAACAACATGATGACATTCAAGAAAAAGAACACCCATTGATTTATAACATTTCTCCATCACTACACCAAGGACACTTGAATGCAATTTCAACAGTGATTATCAGAGATAATTAATTGCTCATTTCAGGCACACATGAACCCCAAGTTCTCGATACACCCACTTCGATGTGCAACATACTCGGAAATATCACTATGCCTAAGCGCTGGCATATAATTTCAAAAATGATTATCAAAGAAAATGCTCATTTTAGGGACACATGAACCTCAAGTTCCAATACTAAAACAACACATATGAACGCTCACTTAGATATGCACATCATATATTGTGGGGAACGCAGAACGACATGATACGACATAGATGGAAATATTACCCGGATGAGCTGACTCTGTTGCTCTACCTACCGGCGACTCCTTCTGCACAGAGAAAATTTCAAAAAGAGGCAATTGAGTTCAGTGTATCAAGCAATGGAGAATATGAAGAAATGAAACATCATAACAAGGAAAATATGTGTAGAACCACAAATTCAGGATTACAATTATAGATGCAGAAAAAAAAAATTCTTCAACAAAAATAAATTCTACATACGCCACATTCAGAAAGGATACATCAAATTTCAATAATACAATTTAAACAAAACTTCAATAGCCATATTCAATGGAAGAAAATTGAACCGAAAATGAAGGGATAAGGACCTTGGTGGTGTAAACTTTGTCACCATTTCGTTGATGTAAAATTGGAGATACATCTTCAGCAAGCGCTCAAAACCACCTTAATCTACAAAATATATATTATAAATATATCATTACTGAGAATAAGCAATCGAGCGATAATCTAAAACCAAAACATATACTTCCTAACCACAAAATTCAAAATCAGCTCCACAAATTTAGTCAACAACTGCGCAACCAGATACCACAAATTGGAAATATAAGATGATTGTCTCGTTGAGGAGAAATAAAGGGCAATACTAACAGCATGAATGATGCAAGAAAGGTGCATGATATTTCCAGTTTCATCACATAACACATATTTAGGGATAATTACAAGAACTGGCCCTCAAGTTCAGTTTAATTACAAATATAAAATCCAGTTATCTTTTAAAATGAGATCAGCATCTTGAGAATTGCCGCTTTCTTCCTCATCACCATCTTCATTGCGACCACTATCATTTTTATCGTTGAAACCATCAAAATTACAAACTTCGATTACCTAGAGTGTAGCTTTCTGATCAGCTTCATCAGTTGCAGACTTAGTTGCATCTTGATCACTATTCTTCCCTGCATAACATATGCATGAGCTAATTAATTAATTGCACGAATAAAAATCCACATTATAATAATACAAGAAAACTCTCCTCTGACCTCTCTCCATTTGGTGATGGTGCTTTCTGTATATTATTCAATCACACCTGAAAATGAACACGGGAAAAGGAAACGCGCATCCAACTTGAGAAATAAAAACAAGTTCTACTACTTGCCTGGGACTTTTCTCTTTTCCCTTTAAGATATATATAAGGACATTTTGTATAAGGAAGTACCTCTGGATGAAACTTTGTGCCAAAATTTGCAATGAAGCACCCCATGTGTGCCCGTATATTTGGGACCCCTGGTGCATAACTCTATTTACAAGCATAAACTTGATTTTCTCGAAGAATATATAAGATCAATTGATGGATTCATAAAAGGTCATTTCTTCTAATTGTAACCTAGAAAGAGTGTTAGAACTGTAAGGAATGAGGCCGTGATTGGAGATGATGAGACTTGGTTTTCTTTTCCTTATTCAAGTCACGTCATCCTTCACAAAAGAAGCCTAAATTAAATTAAAAGTGTCATTCATTTTGGGACAGAGATTACCTGAGTGCTAAAAGGACGGGGAGAGAGATCCCTCATCTCAACGATCATTGAAAAATGAAGCCCAAATTAATAAAAGGATGACTATGAAACCATAAAATTTTCAAAGCAAATACATAGAGCAAATTAATAGAATTTTGAAGAAAATGGGTATGGAAGAAAGATGGAGATAGAGAAAAGAGGCAAGAACGAACCATACAGAGGCATCGTGAAGGAGGTGAGGCAGCTTCGGTCGTACGCGCGTCTCTCTCGCGATCTCCCGTTCTTCAATTTTTTGAGATGTTTTATCTTCCTGGAACGTGTAGCAAAATGAATGAATCGCATCAATATTTTCTCCCCGACTTTTCCTTGTATATGAGGGGGAGTGTCGATTTTGTGGGGCAAGATGTTTCTTATCCTTACCATTTAACCCTACTGCAAGAGTCCCCTTGATCAGTTGAATCCTCATTTATATCCTCTCTGTCAGAAAAAGCTTTCCTCTTTTTGCCTCCAGAGCTGCTACTATCCTCAGCTTCCGTATGAGAACTAGAAGGGAGCAAATATCTAAAACCATCAAGTAATCCTTTTCAACCCAAGTTATAGTTATAAGCAAATGTAACAACTACAACCTCATGCTCTAGGACCACGTTAGTATCCTCACTGGTGAAAATATTATGTCTAAGCCATTCACACCATATTCTACGAATTGCAGAGGAGAAACCATCCTTCTGGCAAAACCTAACCCCAACTCGTCCAACACCCACATGCTTCACGACCAAATCGGATACCTCATCTTTTTGTATCACATCTGGAATAACAAGATCATGATTATTTCCATCCCCTTCCAGATCTGAATCAGAAGGAATTTCATCAGAATCTGCATTATCCATAATATCTTGTGAAACATGAGTACTAGAATTTCGGCGCAAGTTGTTTTTATAACTAACAATAGTAAGGCTTTCTACATCCACATGATGGGCATTCATCTAAATAGCATTCATCTAAAATAGCATTCAACAATTAAGAAGAATAAAATAGCATTCAACTTTTTTTTTGAAAGGCCAACAATACCATTATTAATATCATAAGGAATATAATTATTGTCCAGGCTTTGTTTCTCTTACAATTTGCAAGTTGCAAACTAGGAAGATCAGAAACAATTCAACTGAAAAATAGAAATAAGCAACATAGTAGGAGCAACAATTGTTAAAAATATAGCCAAACTCAACTGAATTCTATCTACCAAAGCACAACAGAGGACGGAATCCATCTACCAAAGCACAACAAAGCAACAAAAATAACCTAATCAACCATGAACAATCATTTATGAACAAAAAACAAGCCAAGTACATGATTTGAGCAAAAACAGAAATTCAATCCTTCAAACAATCTGGACAGTGAGATTATAAATAGCAATTGCACAACAAAGGATGGAATTCTCACTTGCATTGTCGGACTTTAAGTCTAAATATTACCAATTTTAGGAAAGATCCGACTGGAGAAGATTTGGGGTCGACGACTGGACTGATATGAGGCGGCAGCGTGGATAACGACACCAGTCTCCACAGGACGGCGACTGGGCTGATGTGAGGCGGCAGCGGTGGTCTGTGACTCATTTGAGGTGATGATTATGTGAGGCGGTGGCTCGTGTGTAGGGACGACGGTGGCCGGAGACTCGTGTGAGGGAGTACTGTGGCCGGCGACTCTTGTGAGGTGGAAAAGGTTGCCGACGATTAGTGGGAAGCAGCGATCGGGAGGCGGAGAAGGAGGAGGAGTTTGAGATAGGGCTTGTTTCTTGATTTTGAGTCCAAAGACATTCCGTCATTATCATAATTATGAGTATTTTTTATTTTTTTAATATTAAAATAATAAATACATTATTATAGTAAATATTTTTGGAGCTACACTATTATGATAAATATTTTTTTTCAATAATACTAGTTTGGTAAAAAACTCAGGGTTGGATTGGTGTTGGGTCAATTAATTCCCGGTTTCAAGATATTAATTCCCGTTCTCAAGATATACACTTCGCTATTGTAAAAATTTGTTGGTAAAAAATAAAATTTCACACTTTTTACTTCAGTAATTATCAAATTAGCGAAGTCTTTGTAACTTAAAATTTCTAACTAGTTCCTGCTTTATTGTTTGGTACCATTTACTGAAGTCTATGTGGGTTGTTTACTTCTGTAAATTGTAAAGCGAAGTTGTTGTTTGTTTTTACTTTACTAATATACAGTACCAAAGTGAGACGTACCGAAGTCTTTGATGTTTATTCTACTAGTGTAACGACTTTAAGTTTTTACAGGTTTTCCTTATTATAAAAATATATTCATAAAATACTATTAGAAAAATCGGGTCGTTAGGATTTTTACAGGTTTTTCTTATTTTTCGCCTATTTTTTTCTTCCCTTGTAATGCATTTTTTAAAGATCAACGGTAACACCTAATTTGGTGTTACCATAGATACTATAGAAACACCGGTTACTATCAACTGTAACGATAAAAAAAAGTGTTAGCGTAGATCAATTTTAAGGCATCTATGCTAACACTTTTGCTTGTAACATCGAAATAAACGTTGCTGAAGGCCATTTGTGGCGTAGTGACAATACATTACATACCGACATGATAAAATACCAAATCAATAGACCAACTTGGTCTTTCATCACTAACATACAAGCCAAAAATACACATCTGTATCTCGACTCATACCCATGCAAGGGTAAAATACACTCACAAATAAAAATACGACAGCGGAAAGGACCATACACGAACTCCGACTAACTACATCCAAAACTGGCCTTCATGTGATTAGTATCATTCACCTTCCATCATCCTTCGCATCGATCCTGTGTTTTGCTCCCAAACCTGCATGTACTTGGATGCAAAACAGGCATCCACCCCCCGAATACTCGGGGGTTAGCAAAACTCCACTGTTTTGCTAGTACAAGTATAATGTGCAAATATGAGCCATACACAACACATTCCGAGAATACAACGAAAGACTTACCGAGATATTTTGTTTAACTAAAAATAGTTCAAGTCTTGAAAGTAGAAACAAAACAAGAAAGCACTTTGAAAACACTTCCAAATCTCGGGAGTTTTGAAAACATTTGTGATGGAAAAGTTCTTAATTCTACGAAAGCCAATTAGGGTCACAACCCCAAAGTTCATTTTCCAAAATGCAAATCCGTTAACAAAACACGGGGTCCACGACCCGATCATTCCGATCACCAAACACAGGGTCCACGACCCGATCATTCCGATCACTAAACATAGGGTCCACGACCCGATCATCCACTTCAATTCACTTCCAAAACACACTACACATAACACATTATTTTCATGCCATTTTAGCCAAACACCAGGACTCGATACCAAGTCCCCGTGCGCCCCGTCGAGCGACCCCAAGTGAGAATGCCCACTCGAAGTAACTCTCGCGACCCGGTCCTGCCGCTAAGCCACCAGGTCCCCGTGTGACCCCATCGAGTCAATCCCCGAGTGAGAGTACCCGAGAAAAACCTTACAACTCTCATCAATTCACATTTCCAAAACCACAATCCTCAAGAGTCAATCACAATATATATAGTCGAGGTATTTTGCTAAAATGGCCAAATTATCTAACATATACTCACGACCCAGAATTAATACTATCCTCAAGGAAGTATACTTATCTCAACAACACCGAACGACACAACCAATATCACACAACTCACATATTCACACACATCCGTATGACTCCAAGCACAGTCTTAACGAAATGGTTGATCTTTAAATTTACCGACAACATATTCACACATAATGGCATCACCCGAAGTAAGGCGATCCTATACTCGACGCTAACACACATAGTCAATCAAGCACATTAATTCCCGAACACGAGAATCATCTGTAAAAGAAAACCATGATTGTAAATATATCGATTCTTTTGAAAAATAGTTGTAAACATTCATTTAGCATATATCGTCGATTACCAACCATTATATCCACAAAACACGTAATGTATGGGCAAGATACTTGCCTCGATAATCGATACCAGATACTCCGACGAACACGGCTCAACGGGGTAACCTCGAAAACCTAGAATTCTCCGGCGGGAACAACGGTAACACAACGATCGGGAAACAACGAACGGAAGAGTTCCTACTCGCGTTCTTAGCAGGAACCTGACCCTAATATCATGTCATCAATAATCAACGATCGTACGAGGAAGAATAATCATAGAACGCCCAAAACCCCCCTCTAAGGATTTTCAACGGACACCTTCAAGGCGCCGATTAGGAACTCATCAAAACGAAGAATCTTTAGTAATTGAACCATGGATCAACAAGGAAATTGGTATAATATGACTTAATAATCATCAATCCATCACAAATCTAAGTTATCACGGATCAAACGGGCGAAATTAAGCAAAACCCCCAATTTTCCCAAAACTAGGATTTTAGGAAAATTAACCTTGATTCGCTGGATTGAAGGATGTTATGGAGTGATTAACCAATGATATGAGCTCCCAAACTTCGTGGATTCATAGTATAACAACATCTCTTCGACTTCTCCAAGACTCCAGCCGCGGACAGGAAAGATAGGAAATGAAAAACGAGTGAAAATATGACTGCTCGGTCATATTTATACTGGTGCAACCTAGCGTGCGCTAGGCTGCCGAGCCAGCATGCGCTAAGGGGCGGTCATGGTCGAGAATGTTCGGCCGGGGCCCGCGATGACCTATCCTGCCGACCTGTCCTGCTGTCCAGAACCTTCCTGTACGACCGCGGTAGCGCGCGCAGCCTTCTGGCCTTAGCGTGCGCTACGCCTGTCGATTAGCGCGCGTCGTGTCCGACAGTGGCGTGCGCTACCTGCGGATTCTCCCCGAGTCCAGAACGTCTCTGCCCCTGCTGCCTCGCCCGACTAGCGCGCGCAGCCTTCCGGCCGTAGCGTGCGCAACCTTCCGGCCGTAGCGTGCGCTGCGTTCCGGTAGTAGCGTGTGCTATGCCGGTTCCTGCTGCACCCGTCCGGCCAGTGCCCAGCCGCCATGACCCGATGACTCGAATTTTCGAGAACTAACATGACAAAACGCTCGCAGAAAACATTATCAATCCAGAATGAAAACAACATACAACAAAACACCATATACGCCCATAAACACCAAAATCAGTTGTCGAGAAAATAATACCGACACTCGACAACTGGGAAATATCCGAAAAAAAATCCAAAATAACCGGAACGAAAATCATGGGTATTACATTCTACCCCCCTAAAAATAAGTTTTGTCCCGAAACTTAAAACAAAAGAAAGGCGACCCTCGACAACACACTAGAGCTCCATGTAGTATAAAGCTACCACTGTCCGATTCAACACGCAAGAATGCTTACGAAAAGCAATGAGTATGAATCACCGCGGTTGATAAAACCGAGCAGTACAAAATCAAATCACGATTCCCACGCTGAAATGTATGAAATTCCAGTAACTCAAAGATTTGGAAGAACAAATACGAAGACAATTTCCCAACACTTATGGAAATTACAAAGTAGCCCAGATGTTTAATAATAACGATTACGAGATCAACAATAATGATTGGACAATGACGAACAAATAGTAAGGATCGAACAACAATGATTAACTCTGAAGTTCGCGCCTCAAATCAAGACATCAATAAACTTGTAGGAACCACGAGGTGTTAGTTTCGAACATGGTTCACAAGAAATCGATCCGAACTTGGAAAGATCACAATGATATACACATCAATTTGGAACAATATGCGAACTTGCTCAAATGACAAGGGTGAGAACAACACAAGGTCAGAAGCATCAACGAACACAATTGAGTCAATACGGTTGAACGAAATGGAAGCAAAAAAATATGGGTATTACATCATATCACCTTTAAAATAGGTTTCATCCCCGAAACCTAAACAACGAGAACGAAGTACTAGAATAGCAGCCTTCCCATCAATATTCTCTTGGTTCCGCATCCGATTTTCATGACCATTAGTATCGTGGTCACGATCGCCCCTTCCGCCTCGGCATACTAAGCGGATTCTCTCTCAATATGATTGCACCACTTCGCAAAAATAATATGCTAAAGTACCAACTTAGCACGACATATCGCATAAGGTAACCAATAACAACTCGAAAAGAAAATCCACGAGGTATCCTTTTAAAGGAAATCTTTAAATTTGTATGTTTACTCAAAATAAAACTTTGAAAGTATTTTTGGTACCTCGGGCTGTTTTATCAAAACCTGTAAACAAAAGACTTTAACCATCCCATTTTAAAATTATTTGCAAAACAATAATTCCTTTTAACCGGCATCATCAAAATCATCATGCCACTATGCATCATCGTCACCGTTGATAACAAAAAAGGTAAACATGCAAGATCATCAAACACTACCATTTCTAAATCCGAGTTTGAAATTTAAATCGAGTAAGATTTTCCATCTTTCACTATATATTTTTGAAAAATAAGAATCGTATTGGGTTTTTGAAAAAAAAATTGTGTGAAAGATTTTTAAAAATCATGTACTCGAGTTATTTGAAAATACAATAGTACGTTAAAAGTCATTTCCGAACATTCTCCCAACACTACACAAAAATCAACGACGGTAACAATTTACAAAATGTTCAAGGTACTTTAAAACAAGTCTTTCAATACCATCGAGGTTTTATTGGAGAATCCTAGGCCGGCTCGCAAATTTCAAACAATTTTCAAAGTTCATACGAAGCCGCCGACTTAATCGCAAGGTCAAATTAGTTTCAAAAATTGATTTCCGCAACTTGCACAAACTTATGAAAGTTTCAGGAAAATATTTTCGAACACACACACAACAGACATTATGTAACAACTCACTGAACAAAATCAATTATCACTTAGCGCGACGAAAATTCATAACACACATTCACACAAAACAGTTGTCATCACTAGACAACACACATAGAATACAGTTACGGGTGATCGACTGCCAAGGTTAGGCTTAATAGTTAAAAGAAATGTGGTTCTCTAGCTTCTGTCGCAGCTAACTAACGCGCGCTACAACAATTATTTAGCGTGCGCTATCCATGCTGCATTAGCGCGCGGTAGCCTCACACTCAGCGTGCGCTAGCTGCTCCAACTCAGCAACATGATCGCGAACATATATACGACATTACTAGAATCGATGGTCACAAATAAACAACAACACATTCGAATCTCAAAGCCATCGATTTAACATTTCATGAGTAACCATCAAAGGACAATTGTCATCCAAAATTGAAATCTCGTCTATTAATAAAGAGAACTGTCTTAACTCATACTGAATGACTTTGCATTCACGTCACTGTTTTAATCTAAAACTGGCAACACTGCCCGAACAACAAGAACATCATCACGTATTTCCCGACTAACAACCTTAAAACCGATAAGTTGAAAGCGAGAGTCACGTCTTGATTACATTTTGTAGACCTCACTTGAGTTTAAAAATTGTGTTTTGAAAACTTATAATACAAAATGCAATTAAATACCGGTAATTCGAATTCTCCAAAAAATTTCGACCTTGAGGTCATCATACGAAAAAAAAAAAAAATTCTTTTCTTTGGAGGATGTTTTAAAACAAAATTTACGTGACTCCCCAAAAACATGTAAAGCTTTAAAATATCACATTGACGACTTTTCTTTGTGTAACCACCCCAAGGCCATTACTCTTGTAAAAATGACTTACACCAGGATGTGTGTGTATATATATATATATATACATATATATATATATATATATACACATACATATACGTTGGCACCACTTTTCATTCTAGCACCATACAAGGATCAAACAAGCATAGACCACATAATCACAAATCACCTTTAAACTCCACATTATAGCACAAAATCATACAAGCTCGTATATCACATGGCACGATATAGTAGGGAGACTTACATCCACAGGTCGCACGAAGATGATGGTTGCACCTCAATACTAATCACTGCCGACATCACAGACGACGCATCGCGACACGACTTAGACTGGCACAATCTGTCAGGACAAGACACGACAATACCTGACTGGACCCGACAGCCTAGGTTTCCGCAACCCAAGGCGCTCCGATACCATAAATATAACACCGCCAATTCAAACCGAGAATATTACACGCTGCAGACCCTCTCCGTGAGGATCCATCAGGCTAGACATCGAAACAACACAATACATTACATACCGACATGATAAAATACCAAATCAATAGAACAACTTGGTCTTTCATCACTAACATACAATCCAAAAAATACACATCTCTATCTCGAGTCATACCCATGCAAGGGTAAAATACACTCACAAACAAAAATACGACAGCGGAAAGGACCATACACGAACTCCGACTAACTGCATCCAAAACTGGCCTTCATGTGATTAGTATCATTCACCTTCCATCATCCTTCGCGTCGATCCTGTGTTTTGCTCCCAAACCTGCATGTACGTAGATGCAAAACAGACATCCACCCCCCGAATACTCGGGGGTTAGCAAAACTCCATTGTTTTGCTAGTATAAGTATAAAGTGCAAATACGAGCCATACACAATACATTCCGAGCATACAACAAAAGACTTCCCGAGATATTTTGTTTAACGAAAAATAGTTCAAGTCTTGAAAGTAGAAACAAAACAAGAAAGCACTTTGAAAACACTTCTAAATCTCGGGAGTTTTGAAAACATTTGTGATTGAAAAGTTCTTAATTCTCGAAAGCCACTTAGGGTCACAGCCCCAAAGTTCATTTTCCAAAATGCAAATCCGTTAACAAAACATGGGGTCCACGACCCGATCATTTCGATCACCAAACACAGGGTCCACGACCCGATCATTCCGATCAAAAAACATAGGCTCCACGACCCGATCATCCACTTCAATTCACATCCAAAACAGATTACACATAACACATTATTTTTATGCCATTTTAGCCAAACACCAAGACTCGATATATAATGTCTCTCGACCCCGAGCACCAAGCATTGTGATACTCCGGACATATCATAATTAATCATCAATACAAACATTCTGGCAATTCTCGCGGCCCGGTCCTGTAATACCCAAGATTTCTGATGTGTTTTTGAACCTTGTGATATTGTATTTGTTGTATATCTTAGTATTATTTTTCGTATTTCATGATCCAGTGTTGTTGAGCGCATGATTGCATGATTTCGTTCAATATTGTGATTTTGCACGTGTAGCGCACACTATCGACTAGGCGTAGCGTATGCTAATTTGAGTTTAGTAGCGCACGCTATATATGAACCTTAGCGCGCGCTATACGTAGTCAGCATGATTGAGACGTGTTGGTAGGTGAGATCAGGCCGCGGATCTTGGTCGGATTGTGTCGGGATGAACCTGGATGGCTTTTGGGAAAAGCCAAGTCAACGCGGTAACCTGGATTGTGTCGGTAGCGCAGGCTAACAATATGAGGATAGCGCACGCTAAAGGCTGAGTACAGTGAAGTCAGTAAGCCGTTAGCGCACGCTATGAATATGGACTAGCGCGCGCTAATAACCACTTTTATAAATAGGACAACATCCCTTTTTCATATTTTCATCCTTTTCACTCCCACACCCGAATTCTTGGACTTAGAGAGTCACTCTCTTCATCCTAAACCCTTCATATCAGCATCCTAGCTCGAGTTGAAGATTGTAGATCATTGGAGATTGGTGTTCAAGCCTTCGGCGTTGGATTACTTCGAGTTCCTCCTTGTTCTTCACTACTTTGAGGTAGGTGATTCTTCACCAATATTAAGTACTAGTATGAAGCACGTTTTGATCATGATTATCTAGTCAGTTAAATTCGTTAGTAGTCGAACATCATGTGTTAGAAGGATATTTTTGATGTTTCGGCACTTATTCATCGTATAATCCATTGAACCTTTTTAGTATGTGGACTCCTAAGCATATTCATGTATCTTCAAAACTGATTATGACCAGTATATGGAGATTACCATTTCTTATGTCTTTACCTAAACGAATCATACGTTTTGGGACATGAAATGTATTGGACTTAGGATATTTCTTGAAGATCAAAGATGAATTATGGTGTTGTGATGATTATACGTATCCTTGTATTTCATAGTCATTTAATACGTAAAGATCTTTTACAAACCGTATGAGCATGATATGCACGGAGATGGCAAGTATTAACACTGAAGATTCATGAGTTTTTATCGAGTTTTTACCCAGTAGTAACTGCCATGCACGGTTAGCGCACGCTAAAATGTATATATTAACGTACGCTATAGGAATGAGTAACGTACGCTATGTTGGGTACGTAACGTACGTTTGTTGCGATATTTCTTGAACGCAAGTGCACGTTATCGTATACAAGTAATAAAGTGATGAGTGAGTATCGTTCCCACGAGGACTGAATTACTAACTACCGATTTTTATGTATTCTAGTTTTATTTGAACAATCGAACTTTGGTTTTGCAATTAATTACTAAAAGAATTAATAAAAGACTAGACAGTAAAAACGATCGCTTGAAGAAAGAGAATCAAATGATGAATAAGTCTAGGATTCTGAATCCACCTTGGTTTATCCGAATTTACTCTCGATTATCTGAAGTTAATGATTTTCCCAATTTATTGAAGGCGAAGATTGCTAATATACTCTACCGCCTCTCCCGAGGTCAATAGATTTTTCTAAAGGCGAATAACGCACTCTATCCCTAGGTGAATTGATTAGTCAATAGGCAGAAAGCATAAAATCTCCAAAAGGCCACGTAGTTCCTATGAGTATATTCCTATCTCACAAGATAAAACGGTCCTCACCAATAGTTCCTCACCAACTCTCCTCTCCCGATTCGAATTGAATGATTAAAATAATACAACTATTGTCCAGATAATTAAAAGCATTAAACACGATTGGGAAAACTCAACAAAAAGGGAATTAAATAGATAATCTCAAGCAAATCCGTCAAAATGTAGGTTTCATCAAAATCCTAGATTAGGGTTTTAGCCTGACATGCTAAATAATGAAAATACAGAATTAATAAATAAAAGCATGAAAATCAAACGCAGATGAAGAGCTCGGATTCCTCCGTTCTTCTGGCTTCCGCACTCCGCCTTTGATCTCTTCTGCTTCTCTCGCCTGCGATAATCTTCTGTGATCCTCCCTTTCCCAAGCCTCCAAAGATGATTAATTAGGGTCTTAAACCCTTATTTATAGCTCTCAAGAGTCACCAAATCGCGTCCGTGTGAGTAGGTCGAGAAGTGGCTTCAAAACGGCCCAAATCCGCGCGGAGCACACCAAAACCGCCTTGTGTGCCGCGGCTCACTTAATCTGTGCTGCGGCACATGGCGTGTAATTTAAAACCTGGACGTTGGGTGTTACGTCTGGGCCGCGGCTCACCTGGACTGTGCCGCGGCACAGAGTACAGTCTACTCTGGTGCCCGCTGGTTGCCTTCCTGTGCCGCGGCCCACTTGCCTTGTGTCGCGGCCCACGGCCAAAATTCGCCGTTTTCGCCCGTTTCGCCTCGTTTTAGCTTCCAGACTCCAATCTTCTGTCAAACATACAAGAATAAGACATTAAAAGCTCATTTATGCAATTTTACTCGCCAAAATTAATACTAAAAAATGATAAATAAGCGTATAAAAATACGCCTAACAAATACCCCCAAACTTGAGCCTTTGCTTGTCCTCAAGCAAAAAGAATTAATTTCAACAAAAGAATATCGTGAATAATCGTGCAACTCATAGTGCTTAACCTAATCAATACTATCCTGAAATTCTCTCTGAATAATACGAGTATCGTAATAGCGAGCTACACTCAGAACACTGATTCCACAAAGTAACCAAGTTCAGTCCTAATCACTCGTTCATGAAGAAAATCCAGCTTAAAGATTAACAAACGTGAATCTAATCGACCGTCAATATGAAAGATTAAAATAAACGAGCTAATTCGCCCCGTTCCACAGTCTAATGGCAAAATTTTCACTAGTTTCATAAAAAAAACCTCGGGCAGTATTCCCTTATATATATATGCTCAAGAAATTGATTCGAGTTGACCACTAGGTTCGGATCTCGGGATGTTTCATCGGGATAATCCTAGGGTGGAACTTCCATTCTCATATATTGGGAAACCGTTTGACGTAGAAGACACTCATGGGGCACATGGATGCTTCTAGTTACTAAGTTCCCCTCCACAGCGGAGAAACAACTCGAATAGCTAATTCTCGCATGTCCGAATTAAGGTCGCTGTTTTACGCGAGAGTAAACAACGGGTCACGCGAGTACCCCCGGTTACTAGGCTCCCTATCATTGGCATATGCGAAATTTCTAAATCAGTAGTCTAATCAGGGTCATCGTTTTACGCGAGAGTAAACAACGGGTCATGTAAATACCCCCGGTTACTAGACTTCCCATCATAGAACACATATCATTTCGACTTTTGGGAAAGACTGGCCGACTCTAAACTCAATCTAAGTGCCAACACGACTTATGTAACTGGATGACTAGCTAACTGAAAAATGTAACCAAACGTATCGACGGTGATTTTAAAACACGTATGCATCCTCTCTTATCCGTCAAGACCTCTACAATCACGAAAAAAAATTTCGGACCTAAATGAAGACTTAACAGAAACAGAAATCACTGACTACAACTCGACTAAAACTCGGCCGTTTCTTCAGAGAGAAAAACAGTGTCGTAACGTCAGTATTACACAAATAGAAGCACGAAAAATTCACGAATAAGAGTAAAATCATGACAAGCAAGGCTATCGACAAAAAGATAACTAGAATTAACAAAAAGTGCAACGAAATAAGTACAGCAATAAATGTAGCGACAGAAAGTAAACCCCCCCCCCAAACTTAGGACGTACATTGACCTCAATGGACAAAATATAATATGCAACAGAATAAGAAGGTCAAGTACTCCCCTCCAGTCCTCTCACGAGCTGGTGCCGGCATCATCCGGTGAGGAGGGTGGTGTGGCTGGCCGAGCAGGTGCAATAAATGGCCCGTCTGGGTGCATGATATGGGTCGTCCATGCAGCTAGGTGCTCCTGGTGGTATGCATCCCTCGCTGCTAGACGCCTCGCCTCTCGTCGGTTGGCCCGGCGGGCCTGCTCTTGCATCTCACCCCTGACAGCAGCAATAATGCTCTCTCTCTTCGTCTGCTGCTCCTCTCGCATGGCAGCCAGCATACTCTCCCTCTCTCTCCTCATCTCCTCTCTCTCTCTCCTCATCTCCTCTCTCTCTCTCTCTCTCCTCATATCCTCCCTCAGCCCGTCGAACATCGCCTGCAATCTCTCTCTGTCGGGCGGCGGGCCGGCATCTGCCTGCCCCTGTGTCAGCAAAAGAGGCTCGGGGGACCCCTCGTGGGCCTCATCCAGTAGAAATCCTCTCCCCCGAGCGTGCGCCGGCGCTCCTCCCCACTGGTCAAAATGTGAGATGATGCGGTGGTCGATCGGGGCCTGGGGAGCTAGCATCGGCTCGTCGTCCGACCACGTCAGCCCCGACTGCCGGCACAGAGCGCAGATAAGAGAGGGGTGCTTCAACCCCGTCTTGGCCCCTCCCTGAATACACTGGAATATAGATCGGACCAAGAGAGGGGCCACATCGAATCGCAGCCCGGATGTGATAGCATATAGTGTCCGGGCACGGGAGAGAAAAACAGTGCGGATTTGAGAGGTGGGGTCTATACGAGCGCAGATAAAATATAGCCAGGCACGCCCGAGCCGACTGAGGCGCGAGCTCTTGAAGTGGAAAGTGGAAGAACCCGATTCGCGCCGCTCCCAGTCAGAGTCGGGCTGCGTAATAGTCTCGAGCAGAGCCTCCTTCGTGAGGCTAGCCATAACTTGGTCATAAGCCGTATCATCTACCACCGGCAGCCCAAACAACCTCCGAATAGCAGCTGTGGAATAATCAACCGTAATACCTCGGACATCGACCTGAGTCCGAGTGTCTGACTGCTGCAACATCTGGCCTGCCCGAATGTGCTTCAATAGCGCGCTGGCATAGAACTCCTACACTATCGAGATCACTGTTGGCTCGGGGGGTTCAGCAAAACGGGCCCACCCCATCTCATCTATCATGGTAAGCAGTTCCCCATCTTGGGGGGCTGGAGTAAATCCCCTCTCCGGGATAAGAGGTCGCGGCCGAATCTTCTCGTTGAAGATTTTGTGGGTCTCCTGGTCAGAAAACTGGTGCGCCTCCGACTCGGCGCGACTACGAGAGGTTTCCCCTCGAGTGGGGGATGACTGAGTCCTGGCCCTCTTGCTCAGATTTTTAGTCCTAGCCATAGTGAGTCCTGAAAAAATTTAAACACCGAAGTTTACTTACTCAAACAATAACGAGAATAATCATCACTCGGCTAAGGATATCCGGCCGTAAATCAGAAATTTTACGAGATAGCACAACCGTGAGAGAAAAATGAAATTGAACCATAACGTTTAAACTAGATGTACGGGTTGGGGTTGCTGTAATTCCAGAACGAATACGTTGCACATAGATTCATAATATTGCCTTAACACAGAAAATTTTTCATTCAGACATTTCATCAAACACTTAAAGGGCAAGAGTTCACTTGAAGAACTAATATGACAATAGCTCGATTAAATCCCCAAGAACAAAAACACGACTCATTCACCTTCAAAAACGACATATTCAATTCATTCATAATCCAAAATAATCATGAAAAATCAACCAAAAAACATCATATCCTCCACTTAACCATCATAGAACTTTTGAATGAAAAATAAGCATATTCAACCATCAAATGCATAACACAACTTCACATTTAAATTCATAGAACAATTTGAGATTAGAAATTTGGACATACCTTGCTTGGATTGTGAAAAGTGCAAGAAAATTGCAAGAAGGATAAGGGAGGAGGATGTCGGCCGATCGCGCGCAAGGGAGAGCAAAGGGAAGGAAAAACTTACCTGGGTAGTCGGCCGAATGAGAGTTATAAGATACCTGGGCTGTTCAAATTCCGCATGGTGTGCCGCGGCACAACATAAGTGAGCCGCGGCACAGAGTACAGTCGGCCTGGGCATATCTGGAGCATCTTGTGTGCCGTGGCACAGAAGCAACGTGCCGCGGCTCAGCCATCAAGTGTGCCGCGGCTCAGTAAGGTTGTGCCGCGGCACATAGTACAGAAAGTTAAGCTCTCTCCTGCGATTTGTGTGTGCCGCGGCTCAGGCATAAATTTCTCCCCTGGGACTTTTCCTGCACAGAATTTTAAGAAGAACACGTCAAGAGCGAGAGGTAAAAGCAAAACAAACCACAAAATGATGAAAAATAAAAATTCAAGAATGCAAGAAAAATACAGAAACGCAAAAATCTACAACTAAGAACTCGGGTTGCCTCCCGAGAAGCGCTAAGTTTATAGTCTTCAGCCGGACCTATTTAAAAAATCAGTTCGCTTTTCGCAAACTCCATTTGATCTCCGCCCCGTTCATCAAACCGTTAATATGATTTTTAAAATTTTTACCATCGGTCCTCAATGATTCGATTTTCGGTTCGGACATCCAATGTTGTTTGCGGAAAGGTTTTGACGAGAACAACTTTCCGAAACACCCGTTTTTCTCATGACTAGATGTCCGTTTGGTTTTTGGCTTATTTCCCTCTTTCAAAAATGACTTTATGACAGCAGCAGACTTGTCCGAGTGTGGCTGGTCGGATGGCGATGATGGCATGTCCACATGCTTGAGATATGCGACTCGTTCAACATCTTTCTTAGAAGTCGGACCATCTAAAAATGAGTCTTTCAACCGACGATTCTTCCGGTGTCTTTCTTTAGCAACGGCATGTACACTTTCAATTTGTGAGCTTTTATCAACACCTCCTGGACATGGAAAAGATTTGAACACTTGGAACGTGACATGCTCATCTTGAACCCTCATAGTTAATTCCCCTTTTTCCACGTCTATAAGAGTTCGGTCGGTCACTAAAAATGGTCGTCCCAAGATAATCGGGATATCTTGATCTTTCTCCATGTCGAGAACAATAAAATCCGCTGGAAAGATAAATTTGTCCACTTTTACTAACACGTCCTCAATCACCCCCCTCGGATACTTAATAGATCGATCCGCTAATTGCAAGGAGACCGTCGTCGGCTTTGCTTCTCTAATTCCCAGCTTCTTGACAATAGACAGAGGCATGAGGTTAATACTAGCACCGAGATCGCACAACGCCTTATTAAAAGAGAGATTCCCCATGGTGCACGGAATATTGAAACTTCCTGGATCTTTCAATTTTGGTGGAAGCTTCTTCTGAAGAATCACGCTGCACTCCTCCGTCAAGGCGACTGTCTCAAACTCCTCGAGTTTTCTTTTCTTCGACAAGATCTCCTTCATGAATTTAACGTAGCTCAGCATTTGTTCCAACACGTCGGCAAATGGAATGTTAATATGAAGCTTCTTGAACACGTCGAGGAACTTAGAGAATTGCTTGTCCGCCTTTTTCTGCTATAATCTCTGCGGAAACGAGACGGGTGGCACATATGCCTTTGGGTTATCCGGAAACGTTATCGAGGGTCTCCAATCTTGTGATTCTTCCATTGCTAAATTTTTCTTCTCCTCAATTTCACTCCTCTTTTCACTTCTCTCAGGCTGGTCACACACCTCCTTCCCGCTTCTCAAACTGATCGCATTTAGACTTTCTCTAGGATTTGTCTCGGTCGTACTTGGCAATGCTCCCTCCGGGCGGGCTATCAACACGTTAGCAATCTGGCCCAGTTGAACTTCCAAGTTGCGAATGGAGGCGGAATGATTTTGCAATGTTGCTTCAGTACGAGTCATGAATTGACTCGTATTCGCTGCCAATTTCGCAATTGCTTCCTCGAGAGAAACTTTTGGAGCGGGAGGGGGCTGCTGTTGGTTTTGAGTGAACGGAAGCTGGTTCGAGTTCTGTCCGTTTCTCCACGAGAAGTTGGGATGATTACACCACCCCGGATTATACGTGTTGGAGTACGAATTATTTTGCCGGTTTCCGTTTCCTACAAACTGGGCTTGTTCAATTTGGGGCTGCTCGAACGGGTTTCCGACTTGACACTCCGCGCTAGGGTGAGATCCGTTACACCAATTGCAAGACTCAATGGTAACGGGGGAAGGAGCATGCGAAAATGCTTGGAGCTGCTGCGTTAATGCTGCGACTTGGGCTGACAATGTAGATATCGGGTCATTACTCGAAATTTCCATAACTCGCTTCGGCGTTATTCGTTCGGATGGCCATTGATAAGCATTAGCGGCCATAGCTTCCAACAACGAGTGTGCTTCAGCCATCGTCTTTCCCATCAAAGCTCCACCGGTGGCTGCATCCACGAGAGTGCGTGTGGAAGCACTCAAATCATTGTAGAACGTCTGAATCTGAAGCCAGTCTGGAAGGCCGTGATGTGGGCATCTCCGTAACAAATCTTTGTATCGCTCCCACGCCTCGTGGAGTGATTCCATGTCATACTGACCAAAGGTAGTGATCTCATTTCTCAATCTCGCCGTCTTAGAAGGTGGAAAGAATTTAGCAAGGAAGGCTTGCGCTAACTCTGCCCATGTTGTGATCGACCCCGGCGGTAAGGAATTCAGCCAAAATTTCGCTTTATCCCTCAAAGAGAAAGGGAAAAGCTGTAATCGGATAGCATCGTCGGTGACACCATTGTTCTTGAACGTGTCACAAATCTCGAGAAAAGAAGCAATATGTGCGTTGGGGTCATCATTCGGCAATCCACAAAACTGGCTAGCCTGCACCATCTGAATGATCGCAGGCTTGATTTTGAAGTTGTTCGCCTGAATGGTGGGATGCCGAATCCCCGAAAAGTTTGCGTTAATCTGCGGCATAGCATAATCTTGAAGTGCCATTTCCGGTTGAGCTGCTGCACAATATTATTTCCTCCGTGAATTTCGATATTTTTAGCCATGGTGACTGTTGTCGGTAGCTCTCGTTTCTCCTTCTTCTTTCTCCTAAGAGTGCGCTCGAGTTCGGTATCTAAAGATAGTAGGCCTTCGTTACCGAATTTTCTCATGCACTACGCGAAAGATCCTGAAAGGAAGAACAAATAAATTAAATAAAATTAAATACACGAAAATAAGTAAATAAAAACGTTCAAACTAAGACTAGAAATACTGAAATCGATATTAGCAAAAATTTCAGTCCCCGGGAACGGCGCCAAAAACTTGTTGCGATATTTCTTGAACGCAAGTGCACGTTATCGTATACAAGTAATAATGTGATGAGTGAGTATCGTTCCCACGAGGACTGAATTACTAACTACCGATTTTTATGTATTCTAGTTTTATTTGAACAATCGAACTTTGGTTTTGCAATTAATTACTAAAAGAATTAATAAAAGACTAAACAGTAAAAACGATCGCTTGAAGAAAGAGAATCAAATGATGAATAAGTCTAGGATTCTGAATCCACCTTGGTTTATCCGAATTTACTCTCGATTATCTGAAGTTAATGATTTTCCCAATTTATTGAAGGCGAAGATTGCTAATATACTCTACCGCCTCTCCCGAGGTCAATAGATTTTTCTAAAGGCGAATAACGCACTCTATCCCTAGGTGAATTGATTCGTCAATAGGCAGAAAGCATAAAATCTCCAAAAGGCCACGTAGTTCCTATGAGTATATTCCTATCTCACAAGATAAAACGGTCCTCACCAATAGTTCCTCACCAACTCTCCTCTCCCGATTTGAATTGAATGATTAAAACAATACAACTATTGTCCAGATAATTGAAAGCATTAAACACGATTGGGAAAACTCAACAAAAAGGGAATTAAATAGATAATCTCAAGCAAATCCGTCAAAACGTAGATTTCATCAAAATCCTAGATTAGGGTTTTAGCCTGACATGCTAAATAATGAAAATACAGAATTAATAAATAAAAGCATGAAAATCAAACGCAGATGAAGAGCTCGGATTCCTCCGTTCTTCTGGCTTCCGCCCTCCGCCTTTGATCTCTTCTGCTTCTCCCGTCTGCGATAATCTTCTGTGATCCTCCTTGTCCCAAGCCTCCAAAGATGATTAATTAGGGTCTTAAACCCTTATTTATAGCTCTCAACAGTTACCAAATCGCGTCCGTGTGAGTAGGTCGAGAACTGGCTTCAAAACGGCCCAAATCCGCGCGGAGCACACCAAAACCGCCTTGTGTGCCGCGGCTCACTTAATCTGTGCCGCGGCACATGGCGTGTAATTTAAAACCTGGACGCTGGGTGTTACATATGGGCCGCGGCTCACCTGGACTGTGCCGCGGCACAGAGTACAGTCTACTCTGGTGCCCGCTGGTTGCCTTCCTGTGCCGCGGCCCACTTGCCTTGTGCCGCGGACCACGGCCAAAATTCGCCATTTTCGCCCGTTTTAGCTTCCAGACTCCAATCTTCTGTCAAACATACAAGAATAAGACATTAAAAGCTCATTTATGCAATTTTACTCGCCAAAATTAATACTAAAAAATGATAAATAAGCGTATAAAAATACGCCTAACAACGTTATGTCATCAGGCAGGGCAGTCGGCTGTTCAGAGAGGACTGTCAGTACACAGCTAGCGCACGCTAAACTTGGTCATTTGCGTATGTTAACGGGCGGCTTAGCGCACGTTACGTAGAATATGTAGCGCGCGCTAAGTAGTTCAGGCAGAATTCATTTTTTTAGAGCTTGCGGCCGTAAACCGGATTGTTAGACATTCGTACGACTTGAGAGGAATTCTTTATTATTTCTTAGGTCCGAGCCTTGCATAGGGGACGATCGAGGGGCTGTGGCATACGGACGCGTGTCATTTGTTGGAGTATTTCATTCTTGCCATTTTCGAGGCAAGTATCATATGTTGAGTTTGATTTATATTGGAACTTTGATCATGCTTATGGTTTTGTTCATGTTGTCGAATATGAGATGTATTTCTTTAATTTCTCGTGGTATACGTTGTTAATTGTTCGTATTGATGAACATATTGAAATGCATATATGTATGCATAATTGATTGGTTTATGGTATAAATGATCTGAGGGGATCATGAGGATCTATGCTGAGGGCGCTGGATCGAATGTCCACCATGCGTTGGTCCGATGGGATCATCATGGGGATCTATGCTGAGGGCGCTGGATTGCTGGACGGGTTTTCCACCATGCGTTGGTCCGATGGGATCATCATGGGGATCTATACCAAGGGCGCTGGATCGCTGGATTACCCTGTATTGCGTTGATGGAATTGTGAGGATTCACATCGTTGGATTCCGATGACGGAAGTCCGTTTTGCATGTTTTATGATGCACTGATGATTTATGTATTATGATACTTGTACTAGCATTGTTTTGCTAACCCCTTCGGGGGTGGACATTGTTTTGATGTTCAGGTAGCCGAGGAGCGGGGAAGCAACCACTGTACCGACAGGACGATGAAATGGCTCAGTGATGTGGTTGATGTTTATTGTTATTATGATTTGTCATCTTGGTTCACTTTAGTACTCGAGTACGTGTGTTTGTAATAATGTCATTTTCGATATGGTTGTATAAGTTAACTCTTTGGATCAGTTGAACCAGTTCTGTATTTTGAACTTCAGTTGTAAGGTTGAATTATATTTCCATTTCTTTTATTTAGCCATGTAAATCCTTACTTAAAGGGTTTACGGCGCTGTAATTATTCCGAATATCTCAGGGTGTTACTGTTAGAAATACTTGTTAGATTTTGATGATGTCATTAATATAAAATCAAATGTTTATTACTTGGCAAAATGTAAGGAAGAACCAAATGAGTATCTTCCATAGGCCAAATATGTTAAGTATAAAACTTGGCAAAATGTAAAGAAGAACCAAATGAGTATCTTCTGTAGGCCAAAAGTTAGTTAGGCTGAAAAACGGCTAAGTACTAAGTACAGCTTAGTCCATCAGAGAGGAACAGCCGAGTCCAGTCAGAGTAGCTCTTGTCAACAAAATTTATCAGAGAAGTTTGACCAGACTGCATCCGAGGTACCTCAGGGAAGTCACCTGACCAGATAAGTCACCAACAATGAACAGCCGAGAGGACCTGTCTGCAGAGTTGTTAGCTGCATATCAGCCTACTCAAAGGCAGCCAAGTACTCCAAGTCCACGTCAGCATGCGTTGAAAAGTCAAGTATTACGGAAAGCTCACATGCAACGTCAAGAGACAAATTGGAGTGATTCCCGCAAGAGATATGATTTAAATAAATCATCCAGACCCCACCTTGAAGACTTTAATCATTTTATATTCAAAAGATTCGGCGCTCACATGCAGAAGTCTTCACAACGGTCGGAAGATAAAATTAAATAATGGGAAACCAGCCTTGGAACGTTCAGAAAGATTAAACAATGAAGTCTCCCTCCAACGGACGGATTTGTTCAAAAGAATTGCAACGGCTAAAAGGAAAAAGCTCAGAGATCGTGATCTATATATATATCCGAAGATTTGAAACTGAGCAACTACCGGTGCGAACATACATTCAAGCGATCAAAGCAATCAAGCAATCTAAAGCAATCAATAGCATCGTGAGAAGAGCAGATCTAAAAGTTCATACTTAAGGAAGCTCTTAAGTTGGAGAAGACAAACACTCTTGTCTATAATCTTGAGTACGGGGTACTTCACTGGTTGAAGTAAGAGACTGTAAAGGCATCCAAGGATCGAGGATCAAGAGGTGCAAGGCAGTCAAGTGTGTGTACAACGGCACGGATTTCCACCGTTGGAAGTCGTTGTAGTGTGGTTTGAATCACTGTAATATTTATCACTGGTTGAAAATTATAGTGAATTCATCTCCAACTGGTTTGGAGAAAAGTGGATTAGTAGAGGATTACCCCACCTCTGAGACCACTATAATTGCCTGCGTTATTTACTGTTTTACTGCATCATACTTTAAACTGCTGCATACATTGTTAAGTGTTTCATTAAGTTGATTTCTATTCGTCATCCGCTGACTTCTGCAGATATCCAAGAACAAACGACTCCAAGTCATTTGTTTCACTATAAGCTGAAGAAACTCACTCTTCGTGAAAAAAGAGTTCAAGAGTTTCAACAAGTCTATTCACCCCCCCCTCTAGACTTGTTCCTGGACGACTTGTGACCTACAGTTACAGAATATGGTATCGGAGCTAAGATTCATGGATATCTTGGCAGTCGGGTTAGTTGGGTCTGTTTACGTTATTCGATTATTGGTCGTTTGTAACATCACTGCTGAGCCAGCGTCGTCGTGTGGACCGTGGTTGTAAGTTTTCTAATCTCAAATACTACCGTTTTATTTAATTCATGTTTTGTGAACATTGATGGACCTTCTTTTAGAAAGTTTGCCCTGGATATTGAGTATTTGTGTTTACAGTATGTTGAGAGGAGGTCATGGACACGGACGTGGTCGTGGACGCGGACGTGGAAATATGAGACAGGAGGATTCGGCGTCTACCCCGGAGATATCTGCTAGTTGAACCGATTCCCATTCTGGAGGACAACAGGGATCAGCAAATAATAATGCAGATCCTAATGTGCCGGGAGTGCTTCAGCAGGTGGTTGCAGATAAACCAGTTTGCTCATGTTGTTGATCGCATGCAGACGGCGATGGGACAACAGCATAACGTGGATAATCGGGGAGATAAATGGCTTACTGAGGTGATCAAATTGCATCCTCCGAAATTTGACGGTTCTGCTGAGATGCTTTCTTGGGATCACTGGCTGAAGGAGTTAGAGAAGATTTTTGCGGGGATTAACTGTCCCAATGACAGAAAGGTCCCGGTCGCCCAGTATCTTCTGACGGGGGAGGCTTTCGATTGGTGGGAGGCCATTCGACCTGAGAAGCATAATGTTGACTGGACGGAGTTCAAGTTAATGATGGAAGCGCAGTATTGTCCTCGCCCAGTTAGAGAGGCCCGAGTCCGGGAGTTTTTCTCACCACAAAATTCAGAAGCATCTGTGACAGACGGGATTAAGACTTTTAATCACCAGCTGACTTATGTGCGTCACTTGGTCAGAACCGAGGCGGAGAGGATTTTTCATTTCGACATGCGAATGAAGCCGGAAATTCAGCAGTATATATCCGGATTTGAATGTACCACCTTGCGACAGTATTAAGACAAAGCACTGGCCTATGATATGAAAGAGGCGGTAGTAGAGAAATCAACGGAAGCAAAGAAACAGAAGGTGTCTGGCAACTCCACGGAGAATAAGAGTAGTGGGCCTCGCAGGGGCCAGTCCTCTTTTCATTCATCTAGGAGGCCCCCGCATCCTTCTCGAGGAGGAAAGAAGTTCCGGGCAGCACCAACCGTTTCAGACGCAGGGATGAAATGTTATAACTGTGGCAAAGCGGGGCATATTCGACATGACTGTTTCGCGCCTGCTGTGACCTGTTTTGAGTGTGGACAGGAAGGGCATCGCGCAACATTTTGTGGAAATGCGACTCGATCTTTTGGTACTCGCACTCCTGTACCGGTTCCGAAGGACAGTAGTGTAAACCAGGCGCAGCAAAGCGGTTTCCAGCAGCAGAATGTTGGGAAAAGAGAGGCATCCAGCGCTGGGTCCGTTCCTCCGCGTATTTACGAGATGAAGAAGTCATACGATCAGAACACAGTTGTTGCATCAGGTATGATTCAGATCCTTTTGCAACCAGTTAGTGTCTTATTCGATTCAGGAGCTACGCATTCTTTTATATCTTTGAACTGTGTTAATCGTTTGAAAATCTCGTGCTTGTATGATTGTGAACCTTATGTTGTGGGATTACCGAGCGGAGAGAAAATTGTGGGAACCCTAGAAGTTAGAGATTTTCCAGTGTCTATAGGAGGGAGAGATTGGCCATCGAATCTTATTGTAGTTGACATCTACGGTGACGATTTAATTCTCGGAGATGATTGGCTCAACCGTTATGGAGCTATTCTGAATTACCGAAAGAGAGTCATTTCTATCATTACTGATGACGGATCTGAACACTTATTCCGAGGATGGAGACCGGGAAGCTTGGGAAAATTGATCAAAGCAATGAAAGCCGTGAAATTACTGAAGCAGGGATGTCATGGACTTTGGTGCTATGCCATGAGGAAAGAGGAAGGAGTAGAGCTCTCATCTATTTTAGTTGTGAATGAGTTCGCAGATGTATTTCCTGACGAACTACCTGGGTTACCTCCGCATAGAGAAGTGGAGTTCACTATCGAATTAGAGCTTGGAGCAGCTCCTATTTCCAGAGCACCATACCGCATGGCGCCAACCGAGATGTATGAACTAAAGAAGCAACTGGAGGAATTGTTACAGAAGGGTTATATTCAACCTAGCGTTTCTCCTTGGGGAGCGCCCGTTCTCTTTGTCCGGAAGAAAGATGGATCCCTCCGATTATGTATTGATTACATGGAGCTCAACAAAATGACGATCAAGAATAAGTATCCTATACCTCGGATCGACGACTTGTTTGATCAACTGCAAGGGGCAAGGGTATTCTCGAAGATTGACTTGCGATCAGGATACCATCAGTTGAGAATTAAGGAATCGGATATACCGAAATCTGCTTTCAGATCCCGGTACGGGCATTATGAATTTGTAGTGATGCCATTTGGACTTACCAATGCTCCTGCGGTATTTATGCAATTGATGAATCAGGTATTCTTAGAATACTTTGATAAATTCGTGGTCGTCTTCATTGATGACATCTTGATATATTCGAAGGACACAGAGGAGCATGCCGAGCATTTGCGTGTGGTTTTGAGCACCTTGAGGAAGGAACAGCTGTATGCAAAGCTTTCCAAATTCGAGTTCTGGCTTAGGGAAGTAACTTTCCTTGGGTATGTGATATCAGCTGACGGAGTTCAGGTGGACCCGAAGAAAGTCGAAGCAATCTTGGAATGGGAAGCTCCTAATAACGTGAAAGAAGTCCGGAGTCTCTTAGGACTTGCTGGATATTATCGCCGTTTTGTAGAAGGATTTTCCAAAATTGTTCGTCCGCTCACTCAGTTGTTACAAAAAACTCAAAGGTTCACGTGGGATGAGAAATGCCAGGCTGGTTTTGACGAACTTAAGAGGAAACTAACGACAGCACCTATATTAGCGTTACCAGATGGAACTGATGGATTCATGGTATACAGCGACGCTTCAAATCAAGGTCTGGGATGTGTCTTGATGCAAAAGGATAAGGTGGTTGCCTATGCTTCTCGGCAGTTGAAACCGTACGAGGTTAATTACCCGACTCATGTTCTGGAGCTAGCAACTGTGGTCTTTGCATTGAAAATTTGGAGACATTATTTGTACGACACTCATTGTCATATCTTTACAGATCATAAGAGCCTCAAGTACATTTCCAGTCAGAAAGAATTAAACATGAGGCAGAGAAGGTGGCTAGAACTGATCAAGGATTACGACTTGGAGATTCTCTATCATCCGGGTAAAGCAAACGTTGTAGCCGATGCATTGAGCCGTAAACCTATTTCTCTTCGAGTGTTGGAAGCACTTACATCCCAAACCAGCATTCAACGGGAACTGATCCGCGAAGGGATTGAAGTATGGGCACCAGGAATCCAAGGGCAACTATATGTGATGGAACTGACTTCATCACTAGTCGAGGAGATCAAATCTAAGCAGTTGAATGATTCTCTGATCCTTCGGTTATATGACGAAGTAAAGAAACGAAAGGCCCCAGGATTCGTGATACAAGATGATGGAGTTCTGAGATTTCAGAGTCGACTTTGCGTTCCCGATGGTGATGATTTGAGACGGACAATTCTGAAGGAAGCTCATAGCGCGCCTTATTCTATTAACCCGGGCAGCAGTAAGATGTATAAGGATCTAAAACAACACTTCTGGTGGGGGAATATGAAGAAGGACGTAGTGGAATACGTTTCAAGGTGTTTGACTTGTCAGCAGGTTAAGATTGAACATCAGCGACCTGCCGGAATGTTAAAGCCGCTTCCGATCCCTGAGTGGAAGTGGGAGGACATCTCGATGGATTTCATCACCAGTATGCCAAGGACCAAGATGGGAATGAACATGATTTGGGTTGTAGTTGATCGACTAACCAAGTCGGATCATTTCCTAGGAATTAAAGATACTTGGGGACCCGAGAGATTAGCGCGAGTATTTATTGCAGAGATAGTCAAATTACATGGGACACCGAAGACCATTGTTTCAGATCGAGTTGGTTGTTTCGTGTCGCACTTCTGGAAGGCAGTTCATAGGGCTTTGGGGACCAAACTAAACTTTAGCACAGATTATCATCCTCAGACAGACGGTCAGTCCGAAATGACTATACAAATAGTAGAAGACATGCTTAGAGCTTGTGCTTTGGATTGTTCAACTGATTGGGAAGTTCATTTTCCGTTGATTGAATTCACCTATAACAATAGTTGGCATGCTTCTATTAAGATGGCACCATTTGAAGCTTTGTACGGGAGAAGATGCCGATCACCCCTGTGCTGGGATGATTCTTCGGATTTGATCGGGACGGAACCGGAATTGATAGTTCAGACTCAAGAGAAGATAGCTTCGATTCGAGAAAGACTGTTAACTGCCCAGAGTCGACAGAAGTCTTATGCAGACGTACGTCGTCGCCCTCTAGAGTTCGAAATTGGGGACCACATACTATTGAAGGTGTCTCTTACACGAGGAATTTTCCGTTTTGGGAGGAAAGGCAAGCTAAGTCCAAGATATATCGGACCATTCGAGATCCTCGAGAGAGTTGGAGATTTAGCATACAGGTTGGCCTTACCGCCATCGCTGAGTCACGTTCACAATGTGTTTCACGTATCCCAATTACGGAAGTATGTACCAGATCCCAGCTATATCATTGAGTTCGATGAGATCGAGATAGCGAATGACGGCACCTTCGAAGAGAGACCAATCAAGATACTTGAGAGTCGGATCAAACAATTGAGGAATAAACCAATACACTTGGTTAAAGTACAATGGTCACGACAAGGAGTTGAAGAAGCCACTTGGGAAACGGAGGACAGTATGAAGGCTAGATATCCAGAGTTGTTTTCATCTTAAGTTTCGGGACGAAACTTCTTTTTAGGGAGGAAGGATGTAATACCTGAGATTTCTGATGTGTTTTTGAACCTTGTGATATTGTATTTGTTGTATTTTGATCTGAGTATTATTTTCCGTATTTCATGATCCGGTGTTGTTGAGCGCATGATTGCATGATTTCGTTCAATATTGTGATTTTTCACGTGTAGCGCACGCTATCGACTAGGCGTAACGTACGCTAATTTGAGTTTAGTAGCGTACGCTATATATGAACCTTAGCGCGCGCTATACGTAGTCAGCATGATTGAGACGTGTTGGTAGGTGAGATCAGGCCGAGGATCTTGGTCGGATTGTGTCGGGATGAACCTGGACGGCTTTCGGGAAAAGCCAAGTCAACGCGGTAGCGCAGGCTAACAATATAAGGATAGCGCACGCTAAACGCTGAGTACAGTGAAGTCAGTAAGCCGTTAGCGCACGCTATGAATATGGACTAGCGCGCGCTAATAACCACTTTCTATAAATAGGATAACATCCTTTTTCATATTTTCAGCCTTTTCACTCCCACACCCGAATTCTTGTACTTAGAGAGTCACTCTCTTCATCCTAAACCCTTCATATCAGCATCCTAGCTCGAGTTGAAGATTGTAGATCATTGGAGATTGGTGTTCAAGCCTTCGGCGTTGGATTGCTTCGAGTTCCTCCTTGTTCTTCGCTACTTTGACGTAGGTGATTCTTCACCAATATTAAGTACTAGTATGAAGAACGTTTTGATCATGATTATCTAGTCAGTTAAATTTGTTAGTAGTCGAACATCATGTGTTAGAAGGATATTTTTGATGTTTCGGCACTTATTCATCGTATAATCCATTGAACCTCTTTAGTATGTGGACTCCTAAGCATAATTATGTATCTTCAAAACCGATTATGACCAGTATGGAGATTACCAAGTTCTTATGTCTTTACCTAAAGGAATCATACGTTTTGGGACATGAAATGGATTGGACTTAGGATATTTCTTGAAGATCAAAGATGAATTATGGTGTTGTGATGATTATACGTATCCTTGTATCTCATAGTCATTTAATACGTAAAGATCTTTTTAAAACCGTATGAGCATGATATGCACGGAGATGGCATGTATTAACACTGAAGATTCATGAGTTTTTATCGAGTTTTTACCGAATAGTGACTGCCATGCACGGTTAGCGCACGCTAAAATGTATATATTAACGTGTGTTATCGGGAATGAGTAACGTACGCTACGTTGGGTACGTAACGTACGTTATGTCATCAGGCAGGGCAGTCGGCTGTTCAGAGAGGACTGTCAGTACATAGCCAGCACACGCTAAACTTGGTCATTTGCGTACGTTAACGGGCAGGCTTAGCGCACGTTACGTAGAATACGTAGCGCGCGCTAAGTAGTTCAGGCAAAATTCATTTTTTTTAGAGCTTGCGGCCGTAAACCGGATTGTTAGACATTTGTACGACTTGAGAGGAATTCTTTATTATTTCTT
Source organism: Orobanche coerulescens (assembly GCA_033398695.1). Lineage (NCBI taxonomy): Eukaryota > Viridiplantae > Streptophyta > Magnoliopsida > Lamiales > Orobanchaceae > Orobanche > Orobanche coerulescens. Next base: position 100,780,579 of record CM065813.1, on the reverse strand, counting down.
AGGTCCGAGCCTTGCATAGGGGACGATCGAGGAGCGGTGGCATACGGACGCGTGTCATTTGTTGGAGTATTTCATTCTTGCCATTTTCGAGGCAAGTATCATATGTTGAGTTTGATTTATATTGGAACTTTGATCATGCTTATGGTTTTGTTCATGTTGTCTCGTGGTATTCGTTGTTAATTGTTCGTATTGATGAACATATTGAAATGCATATATGTATGCATAATTGATTGGTTTATGGTATAAATGATCCGAGGGGATCATTAGGATCTATGTTGAGGGCGTTGGATCTAATGTCCACCATGCGTTGGTCCGACGGGATCATCATGGGGATCTATGCTGAGGGCGCTGGATCACTGGACGGGTTTTCCACCATGCGTTGGTCCGACGGGATCATCATGGGGATCTATACCAAGGGCGCTGGATCGCTGGATTACCCTGTATTGCGTTGATGGAATCGTGAGGATTCACATCGTTGGATTCCGATGACGGAAGTCCGTTTTGCATGTTTTATGATGCACTGATGATTTATGTATTATGATACTTGTACTAGCATTGTTTTGCTAACCCCTTCGGGGGTGGACATTGTTTTGATGTTCAGGTAGCCGAGGAGCGGGGAAGCAACCACAGTACCGACAGGACGATGAAATGGCTCAGTGATGTGGTTGATGTTTATTGTTATTATGATTTGACTTCTTGGTTCACTTTAGTACTCGAGTACGTGTGTTTTTAATAATGTCATTTTCGATATGGTTGTATAAGTTAACTCTTTGGATCAGTTGAACTAGTTCTGTATTTTGAACTTCAGTTGTAAGGTTGAATTATATTTGCATTTCTTTTATTTAGCCGTGTAAATCCTTAAGGGTTTACGGCACTGTAATTATTCCGAATATCTCGGGGTGTTACAGGTCCAGCCTCCGGTCCCGCCGTAAGGCCACCAAGTCCTTGTGCGCGCCGTCGAGCGACCCCAAGTGAGAATGCCCACTCGAAGTAACTCTCGTGACCCGGTCCAACCGCTAAGCCACCAGGTCCCCGTGTGACCCCGTCGAGTCAATTCCCGAGTGAGAGTACCCGAGAAAAATCTTACAACTCTCATCAATTCACATTTCCAAAACCACAATCCTCAAGAGTCAATCACAATATATATAGTCGAGGTATTTTGCTAAAATGGCCAAATTATCTAACATATACTCACGACCCAAAATTAATACTATCCTCAAGGAAGTATACTTATCTCAACAACACCGAACGACACAACAAATATCATACAACTCACATATTCACACACATCCATATGACTCCAAGCACAGTCTTAACGAAAGGGTTGGTCTTTAAATTTACCGACAACATATTCACACATAATGGCATCACCCGAAGTAAGGCAATCCTATACTCGACGCTAACACACATAGTCAATCAAACACATTAATTCCCAAACACGAGAATCATCTTTAAAACAAAACCATGATTGTAAATATATCGATTCTTTTGAAAAATAGTTGTAAACATTCATTTACATATATCGTCGACTCCCAACCATTATATCCACAAAACACGTAATGTATGGGCAAGATACTTGCCTCGATAATCGATATCGGATACTCCGACGAACACGGCTCAATCGGGTAACCTCGAACACCTAAAATTCTCCGGCGGGAACAATGGTAACACAACGATCGGGAAACAACGAACGGAAGAGTTCCTACTAGCATTCTTCGCAGGAACCTGACCCTAATATCATGTCATCAATAATCAACGATCGTACGAGGAAGACTAATCGTAGAACGTCTAAAACCCCCCTCTAAGGATTTTCACCGGACACCTTCAAGGCGCCGATTAGGAACTCATCAAAACGAAGAATCTTTAGCAATTGAACCATGGATCAACAATGAAATTGGTATAATATGACTTAATAATCATCAATCCATCACAAATCTTAGTTATCACGGATCAAAAGGGCGAAATTAAGCAAAACCCCCAATTTTCCCAAAACTAGGATTTTAGGAAAATTAACCTTGATTCGCTGGATTGAAGGATGTTATGGAGTGATTAACCAATGATATGAGCTCCCAAACTTCGTGGATTCATAGTATAACAACATCTCTTCGACTTCTCCAAGACTCCAGCCGCGGACAGAAAAGATAGGAAATGAAAAACGAGTGAAAATATGACTGCTCAGTCATATTTATACTGGTGCAGCCTAGCGTACGCTAGGCTGTCGAGCCAGCATGCGCTAACGTGCGGTCATGGTCGAGAATGTTCGGCCGAGGCCCGCGTTGACCTATCCTGCCGACCTCTCCTGCTGTCCAGAACCTTCCTGTCCGACCGCGGAAGCGCGCGCAGCCTTATGGCCGTAGCGTGCGCTACGCCTGCCGATTAGCGCGCGTCGTGTCCGACAGTGGCGTGCGCTACCTACCGATTCTCCCCGAGTCCAAAACCTCTCTGCCCCTACTGCCTCGGCCGACTAGCGCGCGCAGCCTTCCGGTCGTAGCGTGCGCAGCCTTCCGGCCATAGCGTGCGCTGCGTTCTGGCAGCAGCGTGCGCAATGCCGGTTCCTGCCGCACCCGTCCGGCCAGTGCCCAGCCGCCATGACCCGATGACTCGATTTTTCGAAAACGCACAAAATGAACATGACAAAATGCTCGCAGACAGCATTATCAATCCGGAATGAAAACAACATACAAGAAAACACCATATACGGCCATAAACACCAAAATCAGTTGTCGAGAAAACAATACCGGCACTCGACAACCGGGAAATATCCGAAAAAATCCAAAATAACCGGAACAAAAATCGTGGGTATTACATTCTACCCCCCAAAAAATAAGTTTCGTCCCTAAAAACTTAAAACAAAAGCAAGGCGACCCTCGACAACACACTAGAGCTCCATGTAGTATAAAGCTGCCACTGTCCGATTCAACACGCAAGAATGCTTACGAAAAGCAATGAGTATGAAATTCCCACGCTGAAATGCTACCACTATCCGATTCAACACGCAAGAATGCTTACGAAAAGCAATGAGTATGAAATTCCTCATCCTGAATGTCCGGCTCGGCGACCGGCACCACAGCGGGCTTCAACACTGGGACGGGGTGAGATGTCGTCGCAGGAACACGACCCGTCTTCTTCCTCTGGTGAAGACGACCGATAAGACCAGGGTTAGACATGGCGATCTCTGGCGGTGGCTCGGCGAAGCGGGGAAAATGGATCTCTGTCAGAGAAGAAATTCAAAAAAGTTAAACACCTCTTTCAATCAGACGATCGTCAAGCAAGGAAGAAGTAAAATTTATACCTGGAACTTTCAGATGACGAGGGAAGCGAAACAATCGAGCCCCCAACCGATGGAGTTCGTGACCGAGTGAGCGAACGTCTATGTAGGAATCCGGCAAGGCACGAATTCGCTCCCAAAAGATCAAAAAATCGAAGGGGAGATCGTCGATCGCTGGAACAATGGATCCTGCAAAAAGGAAACAAAATTAGATCAGTCCAAGACGTATCCGATCAAAGGGAGAGTTAAAACCCTTACTCGGATTCCTCTCCCAAAAATTGGTGGGAACCTCCAACTCTTCCTCCGGCCTATCGCTCGACACCAACCACCACGATCCGCCAACCCAGCACCATTTTGCCAGATCGCCCCGAGTCTTGTTCGGAACCCCGAGGACCACTCTTCCCATTTGACCTTGAATGTAATTACCGCCGACCAACCCTTTCTGCGCAGCCAGTTTGAAGAGATAGTTCATTTCCATCGCAGAAAGGAGACGGAACAATCGGTGACCGCTGAAAAGTGTCAGAGTACAGATGATCTGTAGCCAGGCGTTCGGCGTCAGTTGGAGCGGTGCCAAATTACAGGCAATCAACAAATAGGATATGGCGAACGGCAAGGGGAACCGCAGGCCGGCCTCCATAATCATCTCATTAACGACGACCAGACCCTCGGGAGGTTGATCGGCACGTTCGTTTTCCGAGGGCACGTGTAATGAAACATCAGAAGAAATGTGATATTTCGCCCTCCAGCGTCTCAAGTCTTTCTGGGTCGCCGAACTCCGGATATGACCAAGAGTCCACTGAGACGGGTCAGCAGCCCGGAATGCCGTTCGCTTCACATGTTCGTAGGGATGAGCAGCGGAGTAAGCTTCGAAGTCAAATTCTGGGCAGGGCCCGGCAATCCCTTCCATAAGCTTAGCGAAAGCCATATAGGCGGGGCCGAATACGCTATCCCATTCCCAAGATAGCCGAATCAGTTCGTCTTCATCCACCGTCAAGCCCCCCTGCTCCGCCGCTGCCTCCGTTCTCGCCACTTCGGCCTCGTTGAAGAGTTACTCGAGTTCCGCGGGCGTAATCCCCACAGGAATGGCCTCAACGGCCGTTTCCATGCGAAGTCCCATGGGAATTTCCTCCCGGTCAGGCGAAGCTGCGGCGGCGGAGGTGCTTCCAGTCTCTAAGGTCTTAGATCCTCCAGACATGTTATAAAAAGTAAAGAGGGGGAGAGGATTTATGTTCTTACCTAAAAGGAAGGACGGTCAGCACAAGGAGCTTCGGAAATTTCTGCAGAGTCTCGGCTAGAATGCAAGGATGCGTGAAGAGTAGCAATGAAGTAGCCCTAGCCCCTTTTATAGGCGGGAGCAGGGGTCTCTGTGCAAATCGGCGAAATCCCGAGGGCTGGAGTGCAACCGTCGGAGGGGGGACACATTAAATGCAGCCCTCGAATCCCGCGTATGCGTCTTTTCGAGGGCACGCCAGGCGACAAGTCTGACAAACCGTCGGACTCCCCCAATGGTAGCGCGACGCGTGTCCTTCCAACATTTCGAGAGCCCGCCTTCTTTTCCCGCTGCTCCCAGTGCAAAGGAGATCGTCCAAATTTGAAATTAGATCGTCTGATCGGCTAAACACTGGCGATCGCCAACAGTGCCACCTCACCCCGTGTTTTCAACATCGAAGTGAGTTGGGGGGCAATTTTTGTGCGGAGATTAATACGCCTCGATGGCGATCAGCATAACGATCAAAGAGTCTACCATAGAAGACATACTCTGGACAAACACCCAGCAGTCGGCACCCACGGCGATCGTCTTTTGGTATCCGGCAATCGTCTTTTGTTATTTGGCGATCGTCTATGATGTCCAACCAGAGACGATCGTATCGTGCCACATATGAATCCAACATCCGTCAAAGTCATCGAAGACCGAATCTTGGACGGTGACCCACGTGCTGATCCACAAAAGGCGCCGACAGATAAGACCTTTGACCCCAGCCTCTCACCTACCTCACCTACCGACAGGGCCGCCGAAAGGTACAAAGTGGGTACTCCCCGGACAGCGACTCAGGACGCGTGCAAGCTTCCCATTGGCTTGCACATCTAGCCACCAGCAGCAGCCCCAGACTTTAAGGGAACAGCCCCACGTGACGGGACGATCGGCCATCTTATTATAATATACAAAACGGCGGTCGCCCGCGATCGCCGGAGAGGTCCCAGCAACCTTGTCTCCTATAAATAGGAGGCTCACAACAGTGGCTGAAGCAGAATAAGAAATCATCGTGAACACAGTGCAGAACATACAGAGAGAGAATCAAAGACTCATCTGGCAATTCCTTACACATTCATAGTGATATTCATACATACTTACAATACATCCAAAGCAAGAACTCACAAATCTTCATTTCTGGTTCTTCCAGCAATCTACACGCTCTACAGCTTAGATAACTAGAAGTCTTTACACTCATTATAATAAATTCTAACATTAATATTTGTACTCAACAGTATACTTATTAATAACATCTCGCGAGAGCATTCAAGCCCGGGATTAGAAACCCCGGCAAATCTTGTGTTATTTATTTTCTCACAGAAGTGTTCTCGCATTTGTTTGTTACTCGATCATTCCAGCAATACTATCTCCGGATAATATTTTGGGTAACAACATAGTTCAAGTCTTGAAAGTAGAAACAAAACAAGAAAGCACTTTGAAAACACTTCCAAATCTCGGGAGTTTTGAAAACATTTGTGATTGAAAAGTTCTTAATTCTACGAAAGCCACTTAGGGTCACAACCCCAAAGTTCATTTTCCAAAATGCAAATCCGTTAACAAAACACGGGGTCCACGACCCGATCATTCCGATCACCAAACACAGGGTCCACGACCCGATCATTCCGATCACCAAACACTGGGTCCACGACCCGATCATCCACTTCGATTCACTTCCAAAACACATTACACATAACACATTATTTTTATGCCATTTTAGCTAAACACCAAGACTCGATATATAATGTCTCTCGACCCCGAGCACCAAAATTTGTGATACTCCGGACATATCACAATTAATCATCAGTACAAACACTCTGGCAATTCTCGCGACCCGGTCCAGCCTCCGGTCCCGCCGTAAGGCCACCAAGTCCCTGTGCGCCCCGTCGAGCGACCCCAAGTGAGAATGCCCACTCTAAGTAACTCTCACGACCCGGTCCAGCCGCTAAGCCACCAGGTCCCCGTGTGACCCCGTCGAGTCAATCCCCGAGTGAGAGTACCTAATAAAAACCTTACATCTCTCATCAATTCACATTTCCAAAACCACAATCATCAAGAGTCGATCACAATATATATAGTCGAGGTATTTTGCTAAAATGTCCAAATTAACTAACATATACTCACGACCCAGAATTAATACTATCCTCAAGGAAGTACACTTATCTCAACAACACCGAAGGACACAACCAATATCACACAACTCACATATTCACACACATCCGTATGACTCCAAGCACAGTCTTAACGAAAGGGTTGATCTTTAAATTTACCGACAACATATTCAAACATAATGGCATCACTCGAAGTAAGGCGATCCTATACTCGACGCTAACACACATAGTCAATCAAGCACATTAATTCCCGAACACAAGAATCATCTTTAAAAGAAAACCATGATTGTAAATATATCGATTCTTTTGAAAAATAGTTGTAAATATTCATTTAGCATATATCGTCGATTACCAACCATTATATCCACAAAACACGTAATGTATGGGCAAGATACTTGCCTCGATAATCGATACCGGATACTCCGACGAACACGGCTCAACCTGGTAACCTCGAACACCTAAAATTCTCCGGAGGGAACAACGGTAACATAACGATCAGGAAACAACGAACGGAAGAGTTCCTACTTGCGTTCTTCGCAGGAACCTGACCCTAATATCATGTCATCAATAATCAAATATCGTACGAGGAAGAATAATTATAGAACGCCCAAAACCCTCCTCTAAGGATTTTCACCGGACACCTTCAAGGCACCGATTAGGAACTCATCAAAATGAAGAATCTTTAGCAATTGAACCATGGATCAACAAGGAAATTGGTATAATGTGACTTAGTAATCATCAATCCATCACAAATCTATGTTATCACGGATCAAGCGGGCGAAATTAAGCAAAACCCCCAATTTTCCCAAAACTAGGATTTTAGGAAAATTAACCTTGATTCGCTGGATTGAAGGATGTTATGGAGTGATTAACCAATGATATGAGCTCCCAAACTTCGTGGATTCATAGCATAACAACATCTCTTCTATTTCTCCAAGACTCCAGCCGCGGACAGGAAAGATAGGAAATGAAAAACGAGTGAAAATATGACTGCTCGGTCATATTTATACTGGTGCAGCCTAGCGTGCGCTAGGATGCCGAGCCTGCATGCACTAACGGGCGGTCATGGTCGAGAATGTTCGGACGGGGCCCGCGTTGGCCTATCCTGCCGACCTGTCCTGCTGTCCAGAACCTTCCTGTCCGACCGCAGTAGCGCGCGCAGCCTTCTGGCCGTAGCGTGCGCTACGCCTGCCGATTAGCGCACGCCGTGTCCGACAGTGGCGTGTGCTACCTGCCGATTCTCCCCGAGTCCAGAACCTCTCTGCCCCTGCTGCCTCGGCCGACTAGCGCGTGCAGCCTTCCGGCCGTAGCGTGCGCAGCCTTCCGGCCATAACGTGCGCTGCGTTCTAGCAGTAGCGTGCGCTATGCCGGTTCCTGCCGCACCCGTCCGGCCAGTGCCCAGCCGCCATGACCCGATGACTCGATTTTTTGAAAACACGACAAAACGCTCGCGGACAACGTTATCAATCCGAAATGAAAACAACATACAACAAAACACCATATACGGCCATAAACATCAAAATCAGTTGTAGAGAAAATAATACCGGCACTCGACAACCGGGAAATATCCAAAAAAAGTCCAAAATAGCCGGAACGAAAATCGTGGGTATTATATTCTACCCCCCTAAAAATAAGTTTCGCCCCGAAACTTAAAACAAAAGCAAGGCGACCCTCGACAACAAACCAGAGCTCCATGTAGTATAAAGCTACTACGGTCCGATTCAACACGAAAGAATGCTTACGAAAAGCACCGAGTGTGAATCACTGCGGTTGATAAAACCGAGCAGTACAAAAATCAAATCACGAGTCCCACGCTTAAATGTATGAAATTCCAGTAACTCAAAGATTTGGAAGAACAAATACGAAGACAATTTCCCAACACTTATGGAAATTATAAAGTGGCCCAGATGTTCAATAATAACGATTACGAGATCAACAATAATGATTGGACAATGACGAACAAATAGTAAGGATCGAACAACAACGATTAACTCTGAAGTTCGCGCCTCAAATCAAGACATCAATAAACTTGTAGGAACCACGAGGTGTTAGTTTCGAACACGGTTCATAAGAAATCGATCCGAACTTGGAAAGATCACAACGATATACACATCAATTTGGAACAATATGCGAACTTGCTCGAATGACGAGGGTGAGAACAACACAAGATCAGAAGCATCAACGAACACAATCGAGTCAATACGGTCGAACGAAACGGAAGCGAAAAAATATGGGTATTACATCATATCACCTTTAAAAGAGGTTTCGTCCCCGAAACCTAAACAACGAGAACGAAGTACTAGAATAGCAGCCTTCCCATCAATATTCTCTTGGTTCCGCATCCGATTTTCATGACCATTATCGTGGTCATGACTGCGTCCTCTGCCCCTCGGCATACTAAGCGGATTCTCTCTCAATATGATTCCACCACTTCGCAAAAATAATATGCTAAAGTACCAACTTAGCACGACATATCGCATAAGGTAACCAATAACAACTCGAAAAGAAAATCCACGAGGTATCCTTTTAAAGGAAATCTTTAAATTTGTATGTTTACTCCAAATAAAACTTTGAAAGTATTTTTGGTACCTCGGGCTGTTTTATCAAAACCTTAAACAAAAGACTTTAACCATCCCATTTTAAAATTATTTGCAAAACAATAATTCCTTGTAACCGGCATCATCAAAATCATCATGCCACTACGCATCATCGTCACCATTGATAACAAACAAGGTAAACATGCAAGATCATCAAACATTAACATTTCCAAATCCGAGTTTGAAATTTAAATCGAGTAAGATTTTCCATCTTTCACTATATATTTTTGAAAAATAAGAATCGTATTGTGTTTTTGAAAAAAAAATTGTGTGAAAGATTTTTGAAAATCATGTACTCGAATTATTTGAAAATACAATAGTACGTTAAAAGTCATTTCCGAACATTCTCCCAACACTACACAAAAATCAACGACGGTAACATTTTACAAAATGTTCAAGGTACTTTAAAACAACTCTTTCAATACCGTCGAGGTTTTATTGGAGAATCCTAGGTCGGCTTGCAAATTTCAAACAATTTCCAAAGTTCATACGAAGCCGCCGACTTAATCGCAACGTCAAATTAGTTTCAAAAATTGATTTCCGCAACTTGCACAAACTTATGAAAGTTTCAGGAAAATATTTTCGAACACACACACAGCAGACATTATTTAACAACTCACTGAACAAAATCAATTATCACTTAGCGCGACGAAAAGTCATAACACATATTCACACAAAACAGTTGTCATCACTAGACAACACACATAGAATACAGTTACGGGTGATCGACTGCCAAGGTTAGGCCTAACAGTTAAAAGAAATGCGGTTCTCTAGCTTCTGTCCCAGCTAACTAACGCGCGCTACAACAATTATTTAGCGTGCGCTATCCATGCTGCATTAGCGCGCGCTAGCCTCGCACTCAGCGTGCGCTAGCTGCTCCAACTCAGCAATATGATCGCGAACATATATAGGACATTACTAGAATCGATGGTCACAAATAAACAACAACACGTTCGAATCTCAAATCCATCGATTTAACATTTCATGAGCAACCATCAAAAGACAATTGTCATCCAAAATTGAAATCTCGTCTATTAATAAAGAGAACTGTCTTAACTCATACCGAACGACTTAGCATTCACATCACTGTTTTAATCTAAAACTGGCAACACTGCCCGAACAACAAGAACATCATCACGTATTTCTCGACTAACAACCATAAAACCGATAAGTTGAAAGCGAGAGTCACGTCTTGATTACATTTTGTAGACCTCACTTGAGTTTAAAAATTGTGTTTTGAAAACTTAAAATACAAAATGCAATGAAATACCGATAATTCGAATTCTCCAAAAAATTTCGACCTTGAGGTCATCATACGAAAAAAAAAATTCTTTAGAGGATGTTTTAAGACAAAATTTGTATGACTCCCCAAAAACATGTAAAGCTTTTAAATATCACATTGCGACTTTTCTTTGCGTAACCACACCAAGGCCATTACTCTTGTAAAAATGACTTACACCAGGATGAGTATATATATATATAGATATATATATATATATATATATATATATATATATATATATATATATATATATATACGTTGGCACCACTTTTCATTCTAGCACCATACAAGGATCAAACAAGCATAGGCCACATAATCACAAATCACTTTTAAACTCCACATTATAACACAAAATCATACAAGCTCGTATATCACAAGGCACGATATAGTAGGGAGACTTGCATCCACAGGTCGCACGAACATGATGGCTGCACCTCGATACTAATCACGACCGACATCATAGACGACGCATCGCGACACGACTTAGACTGGCACACTCTGTTAGGACAACACACGACAATACCCGACTGGACCTGACAGCCTAGGTTTCCGCAACCCAAGGCGCTCCGATACCATAAATGTAACACCCCCAATTCAAACCGAGAATATTACATGCCGCAGACCCTCTCCGTGAGGATCCACCAGGCTAGACATCGAAACAACACAATACATTACATACCGACATGATAAAATACCAAATCAATAGACCAACTTGGTCTTTCATCACTAACATACAAGCCAAAAATACACATCACTATCTCGACTCATACCCATGCAAGGGTAAAATACAGTCACAAACAAAAATACGACAGCGGAAAGGACCATACACGAACTCCGACTAACTGTATCCAAAACTGGCCTTCATGTGATTAGTATCATTCACCTTCCATCATCCTTCGCGTTGATCCTGTGTTTTGCTCCCAAACCTGCATGTACCTGGATGCAAAACAAACATCCACCCCCCGAATACTCGAGGGTTAGCAAAACTCCACTGTTTTGCTAGTACAAGTATAAAGTGCAAATACGAGCCATACACAACACATTCCGAGAATACAACGAAAGACTTCCTGAGATATTTTGTTTAACTAAAAATAGTTCAAGTCTTGAAAGTAGAAACAAAACAAGAAAGCACTTTGAAAACACTTCCATATCTCAGGAGTTTTGAAAATATTTGTGATTGAAAAGTTCTTAATTCTACGAAAGCCACTTAGGGTCACAACCGCAAAGTTCATTTTCCAAAATGCAAATCCGTTAACAAAACACGGGTCCACGACCCGATCATTCCGATCACCAAACACAGGGTCCACGACCCGATCATCCACTTCAATTCACTTCCAAAACACATTACACATAACACATTATTTTTATGCCATTTTAGCCAAACACCAAGACTCGATATATAATATCTCTCGACCCCGAGCACCAAACATTGTGATACTCCGGACATATCACAATTAATCATCAGTACAAATATTCTGGCAATTCTCGCGACTCGATCCAGCCTCCAAGTCCCTGTGCACCCCGTCGAGCGACCCCAAGTGAGAATGCCCACTCGAAGTAACTCTCGCTACCCGGTCCAGTCGCTAAGCCACCAGGTCCCCGTGTGACCCCGTCGAGTCAATCCCCGAGTGAGAGTACCCGAGAAAAACCTTACAACTCTCATCAATTCACATTTCCAAAACCACAATCCTCAAGAGTCAATCACAATATATATAGTCGAGGTATTTTGCTAAAATGGCCAAATTATCTAACATATACTCAAGACCCAGAATTAATACTATCCTCAAGGAAGTACACATCTCAACAACACCGAACGACACAACCAATATCACACAACTCACATATTCACACACATCCGTATGACTCTAAGCACAGTCTTAACGAAAGGGTTGATCTTTAAATTTACCGACAACATATTCACACATAATGGCATCACCCGAAGTAAGGCGATCCTATACTCGACACTAACACACATAGTCAATCAAACACATTAATTCCCCAACACGAGAATCATATTTAAAAGAAAACCATGATTGTAAATATATCGATTCTTTTGAAAAATAGTTGCAAACATTCATTTAGCATATATCGTCAATTACCAAACATTATATACACAAAATACGTAATGTATGGGCAAGATACTTGCCTCGATAATCGATATCGGATACTCCGATGAACAAGGCTCAACCGGGTAACCTCGAACACCTAAAATTCTCCGGCGGGAACAACAGTAACACAACGATCGGGAAACAACGAATGGAAGAGTTCCTACTCGCGTTCTTCACAGGAACCTGACCCTAATATCATGTCATCAATAATCACCAATCGTACGAGGAAGAATAATCGTAGAACGCCCAAAACCCCCCTCTAAGGATTTTCACCGGACACCTTCAAGGCGCCGATTAGGAACTCATCAAAACGAAGAATCTTTAGAAATTGAACCATGGATCAACAAGGAAAATGGTATAATATGACTTAATAATCATCAATCCATCACAAATCTATGTTATCACGGATCAAACGGGCGAAATTAAGCAAAACCCCCAATTTTCCCAAAACTAGTATTTTAGGAAAACTAACCTTGATTCGCTAGATTGAAGGATGTTATGGAGTGATTAACCAACTATATGAGCTCCCAAACTTCGTGGATTCATAGTATAACAACATCTCTTCGACTTCTCTAAGACTCCAGCCGCGGACAGGAAAGATAGGAAATGAAAAACGAGTGAAAATATGACTGCTCGGTTATATTTATACTGGTGCAGCCTAGCGTACGCTAGGCTGTCGAGCCAGCATGCGCTAACGGGCGGTCATGGTCGAGAATGTTCGGCCGGGGCCCGCGTTGACCTATCCTGCCGACCTCTCCTGCTGTCTAGAACCTTCCTGTCCGACCGCGGTAGCGCGCGCAGCCTTCTGGCCGTAGCGTGCGCTACGCCTTCCGATTAGTGCACGCCGTGTCCGACAGTGGCGTGCGCTACCTGCCGATTCTACTCGAGTCCAGAACCTCTCTACCCCTACTGCCTCGGCCGACTAGCGCGCGCAGCCTTCCGGCCGTAGCGTGCGCAGCCTTCCGTCCATAGCGTGCGCTGCGTTCCGGCAGTAGCGTGCGCTATGCCGGTTCCTGCCGCACCCGTCCGTCCAGTGCCCGCACCCGTCCGGCCAGTGCCCAACCTCCATGACCCGATGACTCGATTTTTCGAAAACGCACGGAACGAACACGACAAAACGCTCGCGGACAACGTTATCAATCCGGAATGAAAACAATATACAACAAAACACCATATATGGCCATAAACACCAAAATCAGTTGTCGAGAAAATAATACCGGCACTCAACAACCGGGAAATATCCGAAAAAAATCCAAAATAACCGGAACGAAAGTCGTGGGTATTACAAGTATAAGTGAGAATTCTGGAAATTGTATGTTGTCTTTCGGGTTTTGGAGTTAAATCATAAGGTATATGGTTTATAGTCATTGTTGTTATACTTGGGTATCACGAATATATTTTGGTAAAGACGAGGATATGAGTTATCTACAGTCTACAATATTTTGAGTCGCTGAATGTTGAGGATAATGGTTGGTAATGGTTTTTGACGATGAGACTGCTCTCGAAGGATTTGGGACAAGTATTCTAATCATTTTTGTCATTATCATTTCGTCATGCATTTGTGTATTGCTGTCTCCATGCATTGTGTATTGTTGTCGTCATGCATTTGTGTATTGTTGTTAACATACATTTGTGCATTATTATCGTATGTCCACCTCGTGTTGGTCCGATGGGATCATCTTGGGATCTATGCAGTGAATGCCGGATCATCGGATTACCATGTGTTGTTGTGCAAATGTGTCGTTGTTGGTTATCCACCATGTGTCGGTCCAACATGCATCGTCTTGGGATCATGCAGTGAACGTAGGATCATCGGACTACCATGATATGTTGTCATTGTGTTTTGAGTATATTTGTCGTTGTCATGTTGTTGATGTTGTTGTCTTGTTGAGTATATATATGAGTATGGATTTGTAATTCTTGTGTTAGGACCATGTCCGTATGTTGTCTTGATCTTCTCTCGAATTGGACTGACGTAATTCCTTCGTGGTATTGTAAATCTTGAGGTATGTTCCGTGTTTCTTCCTGGTACTTGTCTTTTATTGGTAATTGATTATCATGTTGAGATTTGATGATATTATCCGATGAATTGGACTGGTCAGAGTTGGTATGTTCTGTATTGGTGAGTTATGATGATGTTTTGAGAATCTTGGGTGTTGTTTGAGATACAGTACATATGTTTGTGTATAAGTTCATTGTGTGATTGAGAATACGAGATGTGGAATATGGTAACTATTATTTTGATGAGGATTATCACGAGTTGGAAAGGTTATGACGGTAAGATTACATTGGTAGTATCCTTACTTTATAATTATATTGGTGTATAATTTTAATGTTGATGCAATCGTTATCATTGTTAAGTGTTATGGATGACCCCATCGTGGGATTTATTTTGGGTACTAGAAGATCACTCCTGTAGCGGTCGTGAAGAGATGAGCTTCCCGGATGATACTCCTAGCTATGGTGTGTATTTGGGAATCGAGTATTTTGACTAGTTGTTATTTTCCACTGCAAAAGTATTTTTAATTATTTGTTATATCCGCTGCGAGTGTGTTTTAAAACGCCTTGCTAGTATTTCTCGGGCTTGAGTTTATTTTGGAAACTGGTTTTCTAATTTTTTTTTTTTTCGGTATGTGTAAGCGGTGGCTTAACTTATACTTTTGAAACTGTTGAGTTTTGGCACTTTGGCCTTGTACTTTCAAATGAGATTTTACAACAGTATTTGGTATATGGAATTTATAAATTTTTTGAATATTTTTAAATATATTACCAACGTTAGCCTCTTGGGCGTATTTTGTACTGATTGCGAAAATGTCTTTTAGACTTGTGGGTTCTGTTGTGGGGTCCACGATACTATAATATTCCTGGATGGCTTTGGGCGTGTTACAGAATGTGGTATCAAAGCTTAGGTTGTGAAAACTTAGGCTGTCAGGTCGAGTCGTATTTTTATCATGTCATTCGAGTTGTCGGTTGACAAGTATTATAGAGCCCTGGGTTTTTGTTGTCCACTCGGGCTTGTGTGTTATGTGGTTTATCAGTGTAATACTGTGGTTGTTTTAAATTTATCTAACAGTATTAACATGATTCTTTGGAAGGACATGTGTTGTATTTTGAGTTAAACTGATTTTGCAAAATGTATGCTTTGAAAAATATCTGCATCGATATATTTCAAAAGTTGAGACAAATATCAGTATCACGGAGAATCGTCGGCTTCACGATCTGTAAGTACCTGGATTTCGGGATTGCATTGAGGTTATTTGTAGTTATAAGATTGATGTAGTTTGAGAAATCTTCAAACAAAATATAATGTGTTGCACTATGGGGTAGCAAAGTATAATAGTTGTGACAGAACCAATGATCTTGAGAAACTATGATTATGAAAAATCAATAGGTAGGGTAAACTTGGAAAATGGAGTTGTGAATTTGGGTGAAATGTTGTGAATAGTTAAGAGGAAGATGTAGTCATGCTAGTTCATTTTAGGGTGCATGATACTATTTTTGAGCATCTAGAAATGATACTTTTTAAAACAATATATTTTGAATATACAATTTTGCTCGCTATTGTGAAATTGCATCTTCTTCAACTTATTTTGAGAAACAATTGTGTCTTTATAACATGTTTTATCATGGCATAGTTGAGGAAATCCAAAATGAAATAATGATCGATATAGCAAGTCATCTATGGAAAATGGCGATTTTAACGAAGTTTATACAATAAGATTTGGGATTCTATCGTGTGATTTTCTGACATTCTGTCAGTGGAAATGGTGAGGAGGTGAATTGGTATGCAGGAGTATGAATGTAGTCAGTCATCTGCATAATTTTATTTGCATTCGAAAAGAGTTGTCATCGAGTACTTGACATAAGCGAGCTCGGTTTAACTTCTTAGAAATTGATTTTTAGTCTTTCATATATATATATATATATATATATATATGTTTTTAGTTTTGAAATTCTCGAAAGAACTTTCAAAAATGGATTTTATTTGACGAGATTATATGATTTCAATGCCATTTTGAAAATGTGATTGATATACGTACAAATTTAGTGTATAATGTATATCATGGTGAAGTTTTGAGTAAGACTCGTGAGATGGATAACACATCAATATGGTACGATGAATAGAGATTCGAATTTCAGTATGGTAGCTTAGATTATCCAGGGATAACCGGTTCGTTGATCATATAATAGAAATATGCTGCGAGTTGTAGAGTCTGATTTTTCCGCATGTGGTATTTTGAGTGATTCCTTAGTAAGTGTGGATTTGAGGATGGAATGTGCGTCCGATGTGGACGAACACGAAGAAAGTGTTCGCTAGTGCTGTGTGCATGTACAATGAGCGGCTTCTTCTGAGAAGTTTACACCGGCGATACAGACATGTGTCAAGGAGCAGCTTCTGTCGGGATTCTAAACAACTTTTTTTTGGAAATTTAATGCAGTTACTCTAAATTGATTATGGAGTTATCAAATTTTGAGATGTTTTCAAAATAACCATATTTGCAGTATTAGTTTTTTGTCGGGTTTTGTCGAGGTTTGTGCTAGTTGTGTTTGTAGTTGTGTTGATACTTTGAATCGGAGTCGTGTGATAGTATTATGGGAGATAATCGACTTCACGGACTTATAATTATACTTTTTTGGTTATTGGCTTGTGGTAATGATTGTTTGATTCGTGATGATTTTGGGTATCTTGGTTGAGCTATTGTTTATGACAGGATTGCATGTTTCGATGACAAAACTTATTTTAAGTGCGGTAGAATGTATATCCTGCATTTCTACTATGGTTATTTAATAATATTTTATCCGAGTCATATTACACGGTGTGGAATCTATATAGTATTGATAAAATATTCTGAGGATTCAGACAGTTGTGTTGATATAATCTCCGTAGTTGGTCGATAATTATATTGAGGATATCGGGTATCAGGTTATCGTACTTTTGATATCAGGTATATCGTATGAGGATATTATTGCAACGACTTTACGTATTCAGTTGGAATTATACAAGTGATATTGTACTGGATTTATACAATGTATTGTTAGGGTTGTATACATCAAAGCATACTGTATGCTTGTATTACCTAATTTCCCGGTCTTTATCTATGAGAATATTAAATTCATTTTATCACATGTTTTGCATATTTATTCACTCTATGGTTATGCAAATATTGTCTAAATTACTTTATATTATAGATAATGTGGTGTGTCGAGTCACACAGAAGATCACATTATCGGTTCCTTATATAGTAATAATTAGCTCACAACCTATATAACATTAGACCTTTATGTGGGGGGTTGTAGTATACGCTTGTGATTGGTTGGTCTTGACCATTAGCATATATTAGCGTATTCGGTATACGTTGAATAGGATCGATGGGGAGATAGATTCTTCTGTACTGACTATAAGAAGAAAGTACATCTCGGACAATGATTATTTCTTAATTCTAGTGATTAATATTTAATTATATATATTTAATATTTATTGCTTTGATTTATCATGGGTGAGAGCCAAAATGATTGACTCAATATGCTCGATATTTTGGGAAATATTATTATTTATATATTAATTAATATTATAGCTAGAAATCGTGTCCCGACCAGTCGGGTTGATCATGTCCCTTGAGGCACTCGAATTAATTTATATTAAACCCTGCAGGTGGAATTAATTTTTCGATATAATAATAAAAGTCGAGTGGTATACTCATGTATAATATATTAATTAATTAAAAGCTGTCAGTAGCTTAAATTAATTAATGGACTTGGAATATCTTAAACACGGGAAATAATTAATTCAAAAAGGAGGCAAATTTCGTAATTTGGGATTTTGGTAGGAAGTACAATATCAACCTTTTAGTAGACTAAGTTGATATTAATAGAGTCTTCATATTAGGAAGAGTCCTAATATTGGAATTAAGATATCTATTGGTAGTCCTTACTTTGTCCTCCTTAAGGTCCCTAGAGTAGCCCAAAACACATATATAAGGAGTATATGGGGGGCGATTTTTCTACACTCTTGAACAACAAATTTTCGATTTTTTCATATCTTGTGTTTAATTGTGGATCTTCACTTGTGTCTTGGATTCCACAATTTAGCTAACACAATATTTTCCAAATACTAAAATAGAGAGAAAAATTCGTAAGGTATTTCTTGGGAATAAGTCGCCCGATCCATATTGCTCTCCGAGTAGTCCGGTAGATTGTTGCCCACACGATATCCGGATGTAGGCGGTATATACTCTAGAAGACTTTGAGGTAGAAATACAAGTAGATCAAGGAAGAATACAAGGAGGTGTTCGATCAACCAAAAAGGGATTTTTCCACCACTTCGCTTCAAAGGTATGAATTACCTATTCCTACTGCGTAAATACATATATTTAAATTATTAATTAATTTGTTTAATTAATTTGACAAGCCTAAATAGATCTGCTAACGTTGGATAGTTTATAAAACCTTTCATAAAAATTTTCTCCAAATCGCTTCCGCTATATTTTATATTCCAACAATTGGTATCGGAGACGGTCTTTAGGTTCTGTTCAATTTAATTAATTTTGTGATTAATTGCTAGCAATTTAAATGTTAATATTCATATGGTACGATGTTTGGAATATTTTGCTAGAAATTGTCTTGCACGAGAATATGGTCCAATTATCATGGCTATGAGATTTTATTTTTATTTTATTTTTGGTAATTTGGCCCGGTTTTGAGGCATGTATAAGTTTTTCCCATGAGAAAATTCATGGGTAGAATAGGATTTATTTTTTCCTTGTAATTTTGTTGTAAATTCGATGTATTTTATTTCTGTAAAACTGTAATCGAGTTGGATACACAAAAGTGCGAAGGAAAAGAAGTCCAGCGCGAAATGGAGTCCGGATCGGACGAACCGACCGAGACCAGGCAGCTACCGATTGTAATATCCGCAAATTTTCGATTTTCGGTAAATTTCTTTTTTCGGCCGAAGTCCGTTTTGACGACTCGCTTTTGACCGTTTCGTCATTCGGAGAATATTTAATTCTGCACTTTTTGTCATCCGAGTTCGTTTGGTCGCTTTGTTGAGTTCCGTGCTTTTTAGCGACTTTTCCGCGCTTGAGTTCGGTTCTTGCGAATCTCATTCGAAACTGTCGTTTGGGGTTTTTCGTAAGTTCATTTAACGTTGTTATACGTGTTGTGAGCTTCGGTTTGATTATTCGTTGTCTATGGTGATTTTCGGGCATTTGGGCCATTTTCGTAATTTCCCAAAGTTTGGGGTAATTACCTTCCGTTGTCGAATTTCGAGCCTTCGGGTGGTCGGAATCGTGTGTCCTACTAGCTCTTAGATTCGTCCTTGTGAGTACTTCGTAACCGTATCTTCGGTTCGTATTCGGGTTCGGGTTTCGGTGTCGTTTTGTTGAATTCAGGATTACTAAACGACTTTTCTAAGTATGAGTTCTACTTTGTTAGATCACCATTAATTTTTGGTAACTCCAAAAATTCTTAATCTTTGCACTATTATAGAGCATCGAGTTAGCTTTCCAATGGTTCGAACGGTGAGTCAATCGGAGTCCGAACGAGAG
Organism: Orobanche coerulescens; assembly: GCA_033398695.1. Lineage (NCBI taxonomy): Eukaryota > Viridiplantae > Streptophyta > Magnoliopsida > Lamiales > Orobanchaceae > Orobanche > Orobanche coerulescens. The sequence continues at coordinate 100,760,417 of CM065813.1, read as the reverse complement.
AGTTGTGGTCGTTTTAGCTCAACCGCTCGTTATTGGCCGATCACTGCCGGCCGAACTCGGCCGTGTCGTCCGACACGGCCCGTGCCGTACTCGTCCGGATAAGCCGGAAGTCTCTGCCTCAGGACCCGACCGTGTCGTCTGGCATGGCCGAGCCGAACTCTTAGGATAAGCTCGAGACGATCGCCGACACGCCCGCCGTGTTCGGGACACGGTCGAGTCATGCCGAGTCGCTGTCGGACGGGTCACTGTCGGAAGACCCCTCCGCGCCGCGACCGTGTCTAGCAAGACACGGTCGAGTCCCTGCCGGCCAGCTGCGCGCCACGACCGTGTCAGGCGGACACGGTCGAGTCTGTCAGCCTATAAAAGGCCCTGCAGACGTTTTTCTTGCCATTTTTCACCTTCTTCCTCTCCTCTTCCGCAGCTGGGCGTGTTCTAAGGTTGAAGCCATGTTGTTTAACAACATATCCATGGAGTTCCTTGGGTTATATCATCAATCATTCGTCCGATATCATCCCTTGATCCAGCGAATCAAGGTTAGATCTTTAGAACCCTACTTTTGGTAAAATTGGGGGTTTTCGTGTTTTTGTCCGATTCGTTCCGTTTTGTTGATTAATTCATGATGAATATGATTAATCTTGTTAGTATTCTTAGTTTCCCTACGGATTCATGGTATATTTCGTGATTTTTACGGAATCGAGAGGGTTTGGTTGCGGTCCGCCCTCGTTGTTGTTTATATACGAATATACATGAATCGTAGGCGGGTTTTCGGGTGTATTCCAATTCCGTATTCATTTAGAAATGGTTGTGATTGTATTCTTCGAATCGTTAGGTTCGGTTTCATTGGTTCCTAGCGTTCGTCGGTGACTTTCCTTTCCGTTCGTTGCGTCGTCAATAATTCAAGGCAAGTATTTTTGGAAACCTTTATGCTTAACGTGAAATAGTAATGTATATTGTGTGTGATTGCTCACCTCGGGAGGGTCCGACGGGATCACGGAGGGAATCCAATGGTATAGCCCTGGATTCACGAGTTTGTTTCGCTAGCCAGCTCGGGAGGGTCCTTAAGGATCACGGAGCGGGATCAATGGTATAGCCCTGTTCCCAAGGCGATGCGTGTGCGTGATTTGTTTTATAATATGGCCAGCTCGGGAGGGTCCTTAGGGATCACGGAGCGGGATCAATGGTATAGCCCTGTTCCCACGGCAAATTGTTTGACTGTTTATTTCCGGAAAAGACATGTCTTGTTTTGGTTTTCGAAATGATATTGGTGCATGTACTATGAAATGTGTAAGCGATTGGTTTGCCTTGAATACTTGTACTAGCGTAATTGCTAACCCCTTTGGGGACCCGTTGTCGGGGAAATTCTTGTTATGGATTTCAGGTTATGTTCAGCCAGACGAGCGGGCGCTGGGATGGTACGAGGATGTCGGCCAAGGTTGTTGACATGTGCAATCGAGTCTTGTTATTTCTTACTGTCTCTTTTGATGTGGATGTTTTCCAAATTGTAAACTTATAGATTGTACTCGCGAGTACTTAGGCTTTTCCTTTCAGATTGTGATTGGTTTTCGTTGGAGTTACTATATTTGTCGGTTGATGTTATTTATGCCGGTTGTACCGGACGTGTTGTTTTATGTTCTTATTGTTAATAATTGTTTCCTTGCTAACCGAGGCGGTTAGTCGAGTGGTGTTTTCTTGTGTTAGCCTGGTGGGTCCCATGTAGGGGTCCACGGCGCTGTAATTCTCCTCGAATATCTTGGGGGTGTTACAGAAAATGGTATCAGAGCTCTAGGTTTATGGATACCTAGGCTTGTTGGTTATTTGGGTCTAGTTGTGTTTTGTTTTGCACATTGTCACACCGCTGCCGGCATCTCAGTACATCCAGTGCTCGTAAGTTTTCCTTACTCGATTCTCTTATTTTCTCGTATTGAAATTCCACTTCTTGAGCTGTGATTGCCTCTCTCGTACTTATTGTCGAGTTGTTTTTTCGATCCATCCGGTTCGTGCACTTTTGATTCTAGTATTGCGCAGTTCTTTATCTCTCTGGAGTATGTGCGTCGTTCTGGGCTTGACCGTTTGTCGTTTTGCGAGCCTTCCATCGCTAAACTTCCTAGCATTGGTGGGATCGTTGGTGATCGAAAGATCCGATTTTTGCTCCGTGGTATATTGTGAGAGGGCTTGACTCTTTAGTCTTTTGCTGTGTGATGGAATCTGTGTTTGGTAATTGTGATATACTAAATGTATGTTGAGCCGAACGTACTGATGGTTTGGACACCGAAGGGTGCAGTATGATGTAGAAGTTTTGAACATTGATATGTTCCGGTATAGGTATTGATGGCAGAGTTTGTTGAGAAACTCACATAGCTGGTTTCGACATATGTCCAAATCGGTGATCTTTGGTTACGTTGTTAAACTTGAAGAGATAGTTTGACATATGCTTGGAATTAGTATTTCCGAGTTGCGCTTTTTAAACTGGTGATTTTTGAATGTCGTATATGAGGGTGTCCGGGAATTGTTGGTACTTGGCTAATTATTATTATTTACAACCTATGTGTTTCTATTAATAATAATACATGCGGCGTGCATGCTTGAAAATTTCTTAGACTTGATTGTATTGTGGGTTTTCGAAAAGTGACATGAATTTGGGCGAGCCAGCCTTGTATTTTCAAATAAAACCTTGTGTCGGTATTTAAAGGTCGTGTATAAAGTGTTTAGGACATTTTATAAAATGCTACCACTGTTAAGCCCTTGTCGTGTTTAAAAGGGTCTTGAAAACGATTTTTAACTTATCGGTTTTATTTTCGAATAACTAGAGTATACGATTTTAAAATCAGATTAGCCTGGGAAAACCTAGGCTGTCGAGCCAAGTTGTGTTGGTTGAGTTTTGTCTCGTCGGATTTTGTCTGACTTGGTCGCATCGCGACGCGTCGTTTGAGATCATTGGTCGTGATTAGTATCAAAGGGCGGTCGTCACTTACGTGCGACCTATGGATGTAATACTCCCTTCCTTGTGTTGAGCCTCGTGTGACACGAGTTATTTGTATGATTAGTCGATTGAATGATGGAATCCTTCTATGGATTTTGATTTCACGATATGTGTTTATTAGACTCTCGTATTTGGTTTATACGAGGAGTGTCGTCACTACTGATGTATTTTCGTACCGTATTTTATCCGCTGCGTGAGTTCTTTCAAACAGCTTTCGGTATTTTGCAAACTGAGTTTTATTTCGTAAAACCGATTCCTTGAATCAAGTTTTGGCATTTTGGCCTTGAATATTTCATGATGGTTTGACAAATGAGTTTTTGAGTTTTGGAAAATATCTCCGTCATTGGTCTTTTTAGCATTTTCGAAATGAGATGGGAAATCATGCTTAGCCTGGTAAATCCTTGTGAGAAGGGTTTACGGCATGTAATTTTTATGATATGTTCTGTTGTTGTCTCTGTGAATTGTTAGCGCACGCTACGCTTTACGGCTTACGCGCGAGAGTACGTTGGTAGCACGCTAAAGGGAGAATAGCGCACGCTACACGGTAGTTGAGCGATCCGAGCTACCGGGTAGTCGAAGTTCTCGTTAGCGCACGCTAACACTTGGGATTAGCGCACGCTAACGGTGTATTTTTGGTCGGAGTTTTGTTTGGTGCCGTGATAGCGCACGCTAACCTTAATGATTAGCGCACGCTAATTTTGTCGATATAAATAGGACACCGGTCTAGAAGTTGCATTTTCTTCATTTTCTTCTTCCTCCATGAGATTGAGACGAGCGACTAGGTTTCGTATTGGGGCTGATTTTTTTCTTCCATCCAAAGGTGTTTTGGAGTATCCTAGATGATTTTTAACATCATCTAATCCATTGTTCTTCGCGAATCCGTGCAATTTTTCTTGAATCCCTAGAGTTGACTTTTTGGAGTTTTGTTCTTGATGTCGTTTTCCATCCGGTTTTGATAAACCGATCGTTGTTTTAACGATGTTGTTAAGCATATCCTAGGGATTGTATATCACTGTCTTGATTGTGAACGATTTAATGAGTGTGCTATGATGCGTTTAAGTGAATATTGACAAGTGGGAATTCTGGGCATTTTGGCCTATTGTACTTCTGAAAAACCTTGAGTATCTTAGAAAATAAATTTCGAGACGTACTTTTAAAATGAGTTATTTTCTCGTAGTACATACAAGGTACCACAACACGTTTCAAAATTCTTCTACCTCGAGGACCAAAATATTTTGAGATATTTTCAATGTTTTAGAAACACTTTTATTTAGACCCGAGGGTCGAATATTCTGAAAGTTTTCACTAAGAGAAAGTGTCCTCATTTTTATCAAATGCGAAAAGGTTCTCCAAAGTCTCGATAACGATGTTTCACGTTTGTACTTTTTGAAAGGTGATACTCAAGATCAACCGATGTTCTTCTAAATTATTTTCAAAATGAGGTTTTCGTTTTTAAAGCCTATCCATTCCCGTTTGAGGGATGGGTATATATGTATGATGTTCGCGTTGTCGTTATGATGTTTGCTCCCGAGTATGATCAGATTGGTGGCATGAACATCGAGGCGTTGCCACGCATTTGTTGTGAGAGGTGGTATGTTAGTGTCGAATGTTGCCGCCTCGTAGTGATTTCTACGTTGACGCGCATGTGCGAGCTGTTAGAGCTTGGTTTGGTATGACCGTGTGCATCGGTGATCGTTCCGTTATGTGTCGGTTGTTTAATGTCTTGTTACCTTGCTCCTGTTTTTGTGAATTTCGTGGATGAGGTCGGGGATACTACCCATACTATTTTGACTTCCGTATTTTCTCTTTCTCCAGTCTATCGATTCGCTCGTGTTCGTTGATACTGTCTTAACTTGTTTTGTATTTCGGGTTCATCATTCGAACGAGCTGTGATCTTGTTTTGGGTCGATCTCGTTATCGCTGTGACTTTTCCGAGTTCGGTTCGATTCTTGTGAACCTTGTTCGGAAGTAACATCTTTTGGTTCTACTAGTTCTTTTATTCGAAGTGGATCGGATTTGGAACTTCTGTATTGTCGACTCTGTCAACTCGTTTATGTTTGTTGACATTTCTGAACTTTCCCTATCCCTTGCTTTTGTTGATTGAACGAGTGTGGTATTGTTTTGGAATAACTCGTTTGTCGCTGTGACTTTTCAATCGCTATTCCCTATCCTGTGGATCTTATGGGAATGCATTCCTTGTAGTTCTCACCAGATCATCCTGGGAGTTGTTGTTTGAGTTTTATTATCCTTCGTGTTTCGGACATGATTGTTCGATTTTTGTTATCTCGATCGTTTGCTTGTTCAGTTTTTGTTCTCGTTTTGTGATCGTTGAGCATTCAGGCTCCTTCCTAATTCCCTTAAGTTTGGGAAATTAGTCTCGTTTTCGATCTTCCAACCCTTGGGCGGTGGAATTCAGTATTAGTTCAGCAATTGGCTCGTGTTTCGATTGATGTACCGTTGAATTGGTCAATCATACTGACTTTCGTTCGTTGTGTTTGGTGATTGTCGGATAATTGAATTGGCTATATTATCCGTTTGATTACGCTTGTCATTTGTTGGTTTTATTGTATCCCTAACGGCGACATTGTGTTAGTCGCCGTGGGGCGTGCTTTCACGCCGTATATTCCTTTGCGTTGATTGTAACATTTCGCCGTTGGGCGTTAGTTACGCATTCTTGTGTATCTTGTTGAGTTTTCCTAGCGGAATATTTCTTCCCCCTACTTGTTTTAAGTTTCGGGACGAAACTTCTTTTAAGGAGGGTAGAATGTAATATCCGCAAATTTTCGATTTTCGGTAAATTTCTTTTTTCGGCCGAAGTCCGTTTTGACGACTCGCTTTTGACCGTTTCGTCATTCGGAGAATATTTAATTCTGCACTTTTTGTCATCCGAGTTCGCTTTGGTCCGCTTTGTTGAGTTCCGTGCTTTTAGCGACTTTTCCGCGCTTGAGTTCGGTTCTTGCGAATCTCATTCAAACCTGCGTTTGGGGTTTTTCGTAAGTTCATTTAACGTTGTTATACGTGTTGTGAGCTTCGGTTTGATTATTCGTTGTCTATGGTGATTTTCGGGCATTTGGGCCATTTTCGTAATTTCCCAAAGTTTGGGGTAATTACCTTCCGTTGTCGAATTTCGAGCCTTCGGGTGGTCGGAATCGTGTGTCCTACTAGCTCTTAGATTCGTCCTTGTGAGTACTTCGTAACCGTATCTTCGGTTCGTATTCGGGTTCGGGTTTCGGTGTCGTTTTGTTGAATTCAGGATTACTAAACGACTTTTCTAAGTATGAGTTCTACTTTGTTAGATCACCATTAATTTTTGGTAACTCCAAAAATTCTTAATCTTTGCAATATTATAGAGCATCGAGTTAGCTTTCCAATGGTTCGAACGGTGAGTCAATCGGAGTCCGGACGAGAGAGTTGTGGTCGTTTTAGCTCAACCGCTCGTTATTGGCCGATCACTGCCGGCCGAACTCGGCCGTGTCGTCCGACACGGCCCGTGCCGTACTCGTCCGGATAAGCCGGAAGTCTCTGCCTCAGGACCCGACCGTGTCGTCTGGCACGGCCGAGCCGAACTCTTCCGGATAAGCCTGAGACGACTGCCGACACGCCCGACCGTGTTCCAGGACACGGTCGAGTCATGCCGAGTCGCTGTCGGACGGGTCACTGTCGGAAGACCCCTCCGCGCCGCGACCGTGTCTAGCAAGACACGGTCGAGTCCTCGCCGCCAGTGCGGCCACGACCGTGTCAAGGCGGACACGGTCGAGTCTGTCAGCCTATAAAAGGCCCTGCAGACGTTTTTCTTGCCATTTTTCACCTTCTTCCTCTCCTCTTCCGCAGCTGGGCGTGTTCTAAGGTTGAAGCCATGTTGTTTAACAACATATCCATGGAGTTCCTTGGGTTATATCATCAATCATTCGTCCGATATCATCCCTTGATCCAGCGAATCAAGGTTAGATCTTTAGAACCCTACTTTTGGTAAAATTGGGGGTTTTCGTGTTTTTGTCCGATTCGTTCCGTTTTGTTGATTAATTCATGATGAATATGATTAATCTTGTTAGTATTCTTAGTTTCCCTACGGATTCATGGTATATTTCGTGATTTTTACGGAATCGAGAGGGTTTGGTTGCGGTCCGCCCTCGTTGTTGTTTATATACGAATATACATGAATCGTAGGCGGGTTTTCGGGTGTATTCCAATTCCGTATTCATTTAGAAATGGTTGTGATTGTATTCTTCGAATCGTTAGGTTCGGTTTCATTGGTTCCTAGCGTTCGTCGGTGACTTTCCTTTCCGTTCGTTGCGTCGTCAATAATTCAAGGCAAGTATTTTTGGAAACCTTTATGCTTAACGTGAAATAGTAATGTATATTGTGTGTGATTGCTCACCTCGGGAGGGTCCGACGGGATCACGGAGGGAATCCAATGGTATAGCCCTGGATTCACGAGTTTGTTTCGCTAGCCAGCTCGGGAGGGTCCTTAAGGATCACGGAGCGGGATCAATGGTATAGCCCTGTTCCCAAGGCGATGCGTGTGCGTGATTTGTTTTATAATATGGCCAGCTCGGGAGGGTCCTTAGGGATCACGGAGCGGGATCAATGGTATAGCCCTGTTCCCACGGCAAATTGTTTGACTGTTTATTTCCGGAAAAGACATGTCTTGTTTTGGTTTTCGAAATGATATTGGTGCATGTACTATGAAATGTGTAAGCGATTGGTTTGCCTTGAATACTTGTACTAGCGTAATTGCTAACCCTTCTGGGGACCCGTTGTCGGGGAAATTCTTGTTATGGATTTCAGGTTATGTTCAGCCATTAGCGGGTATGGGATGGTACGAGGATGTCGGACAAGGTTGTTGACATGTGCAATCGAGTCTTGTTATTTCTTACTGTCTCTTTTGATGTGGATGTTTTCCAAATTGTAAACTTATAGATTGTACTCGCGAGTACTTAGGCTTTTCCTTTCAGATTGTGATTGGTTTTCGTTGGAGTTACTATATTTGTCGGTTGATGTTATTTATGCCGGTTGTACCGGACGTGTTGTTTTATGTTCTTATTGTTAATAATTGTTTCCTTGCTAACCGAGGCGGTTAGTCGAGTGGTGTTTTCTTGTGTTAGCCTGGTGGGTCCCATGTAGGGGTCCACGGCGCTGTAATTCTCCTCGAATATCTTGGGGGTGTTACACCGATCGAGACTCGGCGAGAGCAGTTGTCTCGGCCGAGGCCTGGCCTGCCGTAGGACTGGGCAGCCGCGGGTCTGTTCTGTCCCGGGCGCGGGTCGGGCAGCGGGTCGGGTTGCTGGCTCGGGTCATCCGGAATATGGTCCTGTTCGTATATTCGTCGTTCGTTGCGTCCGTTATGGCATAATAAATTTAGTTTAGATATTTTTTATGCAATTAATGTTGCTTGGAAGAAAGTTTCTAAATATGGAATTTTTGTGGCCCAACCGGGAGGAGATGACGAGATGCTTGAAGCACTGGGAGCAAGCAGCCGAGGATTTTCTCGTTATTCAAAATGAGGAATAAAAGCCATGATAATTGAATTTAATTATCCAATTTTTTATTTTGTTGGTTTTTATTGTTTTGATGTATGGCATGTATGGATGTATCCGTGATATGTTTCCTTGCATGTTAGGCCGAGAAAATTAAAAACCTTAATTTTTCAAAATAACTAAGTGATTTTAATAATTGATTTTTTAAAATTAAATTGGCCTCCATAATTAGTTTAAATTGTGAAATAATTAGCATGCGCGTTGACATTAGAGTCTTCCTCCACATCGGATGTGCTGATTATTGGCTCACTAGTTTAAAACTTCAATTAGATAGCAAAAAGGTGAATATTATTTTTTATGATAGGACCTCTCCATCTGTAGGACTATTATAATTAAATAATATTGTAAGGATTGTTAAATTATGGTGCTCACTTACGTGTATTAATTAATAAGCTCCCCATCGGAGTCTATGTTAATTTAATACATGGCCAAGAGGAACCAACTATTAATTTTACTTGTCAAAACGCATCTTGACTAGATAGTAAAATTAAAGACGTTAAAATCTACTTGAAAAATGTATATGTAAACGTCCACACTAACGTGGCTTGCATGTGCGTTTTTTTGAGGTGTTGCTTGACTGTATATATATTGTGTTTTAAAGTTTTCAATATATTTTGCATCGAATTATGTGATGAATGGTGTTTTAATTTTATATCCAAATGTCTTTCAATCCACTAGCTGTTATTCTCAAATAAAATAAACTTGATGGCACTGACTTTGCCGACTGGAAAAGAAATCTTGACATTATCCTGACTGCCGAGGGGCATAAATTTGTTTAACTGAAGAAAGCCCTCTGGAACCAAAACAGGATGCCACTCCTGAAGAGTTGGCTGAATTCCAAAAATGGAAAAAGACATATGAGATGGCTCGCTGTTACATTTTGGCTTCATTGACAAATGTATTGCAGCATCAGCATCAGACGATGGCCTAAGCCGCGGAAATGATGAAAAATCTAACCGAGATGTTTGGTCATCAGAACTGGGCGGCTAGGCAAAATGCAATGAGGGTGTTGATGACAACCCAAATGTCTAAAGGGACTCCAGTAAGGGATCATGTTCTGAAAATGATGTCTCATTTGAACGAACTGAGCATACTGGGGGCCACTATCGACGCCGAGTCACAGATCGATATTATCTTGGGTAGCTTGCCAAGAAGCTTTGAGCAGTTCCGCCTCAACTACAATATGAATCGTAGGACTTACACTTTGGCGGAACTTCTGACAGAGCTTCAATCTACCGAAGGTCTCTTCAAATTCTTGCAGCAACCGGTGCTAGTTCTTTAAAACCCCAATGGGGAAAGAAGAAAAAGCAGGTTGGCCAGAAGCAAGTGGCAACCTTCAAAGCTAAGGGCAAGGCTCCTCAGTCCAAGGCTCCTCAGTCCGAGGCAAACAAAAAGTCCAAGGGAAAATGCTATAAGTGCGGTCTGGAGGGGCATTTCAAGAGTGACTGCCCTAAGAAAGGTACGTCTCATGCACTAGTAGTCAAAACATGTTTGGCTGCATGTTCAATCACTTCGTGGGTAGTAGATTCGGGCTTCGCTGATCATGTTGTTATGACTCGCAGGGGTTCCAAGTAACCAAGGTACTTAGTGCGGATGAGATTACTAGTAGCTGGGGCAACTATTCCAGGATGAAGGCTGTTGCAGTGGGAGTCGTACAGTTAAAAGTTAATGATAGGATTCTAGTCCTAAATAATGTATTATTAGTACCTGATTTTAGAATGAATTTAATTTCAATTTCTAAATTGCATTGTGATGGATATTCTGTTTCTTTTGAAGATAATGCAGTTATTAAAAGAAATGGTGAATATGTTTGCACGCGTACTTATAATGAAGGACTTTATATCCTTAATGCTGCACCAGCTCCCTTGCATAATTATAAATCACTTGATTCTTTGACTAATCCTAATAAAAGAAAAGAACCTTCGAGCATAAATCAAACATATTTGTCGCATTTACGATTGGGTCATATTAACCTTAGAAGGATTCAAAGATTGGTGAGTGATGGCCTATTAGGTTCGCTCCAAGTTGAGTCATTTCCAATTTGCGAATCCTGTCTAGAAGGGAAAATGACTAAAAGAGCTTTCCAAAGCAAAGTAAATCGTGCACAAAATGTATTGGAATTAGTACACATGGATGTATGTGGTCCAATGAACATCCAGGCTAAGGGTAGTTTCGAATACTTCATCACATTTATATATGATTATTCGAGATATAGATACATCTATTTGATACAATGTAAGTCTGAATCTTTTGATAAGTTCAAAGAATTCAAGGTGGAAATGGAGAAGCGTCATGTACAGAGTATCAAGTCACTGCTGTAATATCCGGAATTTCTACTACTGTTGTTTGATATTATTTTATCCGAGTTATATTGTACAACGTGGAATCTGTACAGTAGGGATAAAATAAATAAAGGACTGAGATGTCAGTATCGGTATAATTGTCGTATCTGGTCGACAGTTACATTTGAGGATATCGTGTATCAGGTTATCGTACTTTCGATATAGAGTATATCGTATAAGAATGTTATTGGATTCAGTATATGTATTCAGTAAGTGTATATGTGTTTTCGGTATGTCGAGACAGGCGGTAACAGTTGGAAATGGCTAAGTGTAACATTATTAGCGCACGCTAATAATCATGAGTAGCGCACGCTATCGTGCAGGATTAGCGCACGCTACGGATATAAGATAACACACGCTAATACAGTCCGATCGGAAGGAATCTACGCGTGGACCAGGCCACTTTCGGCGCACGTTCTGATAAGTCAACGGATGTTGTAATGTAGTGTTAGCGCACGCTAATGCATGTTGATTAGCGCACGCTAACTATATATCGGTCAACAGGGAATCTTGGCTTTATTGGTTGATTTCGGCTGGTGGGGTCACGAGTATCTTCGTGGTAGGTGTTGACTGTAGCAAGTCAATTGGTATTAGCGCACGCTAAGGTAAATGACTTGCGTACGCTAGGCAGGATGTTTTACGTACGTTAATGCATGGGCATTACGTACGTAAACTAGTTTACGAAGCAAGGCAGTAGCCTGAGCTGATAGCGCACGCTAACAAAGTCAGTTAGCGCACGCTAAGGCGGTAGCGCACGCTAAACATGAGATGTTAGCGCACGCTAATAATGAATATTATAAAAGGGGACAGAAGGGTGTTATGAAGCATTTCGTCCATTCCTTCCTTGCAACCGAGAGAGAGAGTTTTTAGAAAGAGGTTTGAGGTCTCAAACACTGAGAGATGGTAATCTTTAACAACATTAGATTGAGAACTTGGATTCAAGCCTTGTTCTTCAAGTTGTTCATGATTCTTTGGATGGAGTTCTAGTGTTCTTCTTTTGGTCTGCCTAAACCAGGTAATCTTCGTATTCCTTTGTTAATGGTTCGTTTTTCTTGGATGATTTCATGTAAGGAGCATGTTGGATAATCATATGATGATGTTATATGAGATTCAATGGAATTTTGATAAGAGTTTCGGATGTTAGTTAAGATTCTTCATACCATAAGGATGTTGATTCATTTAACTCGATCTAAGAAGGATTTATGAATCTTGGTAATTATATTGGTCGATTTAGATGAGATGAATCATGATACTAGGTTGAATTCCAGATTTAGCATGATACGATCCTTGTTATCGAGTCGGTTTGATTGTTGATGTTGTTATTGATATATGGACATTGACATGATCATGGTGATAATTATGGGGTCGTTTATCTTCAAGAGATATGGAGATTTATGTCTCCCTTCATTCGGATTCGTAGTCGCAAGATGTGAGTCGATGTTTGGAATGCATGCCACTATACAGCATTAGCGCACGCTAAGCTTACTGGCTAGCGCACGCTAACGGGACAACTTAGTGCACGCTACGTTATGCGTTTAACGTGCGCTAAGTAGGCAGACAGTGCAGTATTTTTGTGTTTTGATTATGAATTCGTGATGGTTTGACTTGGTTGGTTCTGACTGTGTTTATTCGAGGTTGTGTTGAACCGTTGAGTTCGATTGGTTAGTTTTGTCGGTTGTTGATTGTTATCGGATATGTGTTATTTGATTTCTTCGATAGGTTGAGATTATTGATCGGTGATTATAACCGGATATTGCGGTCGTGTTCGAGTATGTCCATTGTATTGCTTTTGATCGGGACTGAGGAGCTCGTAGACAAAGGCAATGTGTTCGGCAGCAGCTTCGTGGTATCGGTATAGAGGCAAGTTATTACTTGCGCAGTTATAATATTTAATGAATGGTTTCAGTTTCATTTCGTTTATAATGCATATAGCGATGATTATTATTGTGAACTCTGGGTATTCGGATCGCATATCGTTCTTTCGATTCTGGGAGGTAAATCATAATGTATATGCTTTATCTCAGTTATTGGTATGTTCGAGTATCGAGGTTACATTATGGTAGAGACGAGGATATGAGTATCTATAGTTCATTGTACGTTTGGAACGCCAAGCATTGAGGACAATCGTCGGTGATGATTGGACATCGAGGTTGCTCCCGAAGGACTCGGGGCAAGTATTCCATATTGATTATGGTTTAATGTTATTTATTTTGGTCTCGTACACTTTCTTTCATGTTGTTGAACATGAAGTCGTCCTAGTAAATTTTCATGTTGTCGTGCATGTTATGTTGTTCATGTTGATGAACGTGTTGATTTGCATATGTGTATGCATATTGTGTTGTTTATGTTGTGTAAATAATCCGATGGGATTATGAGGATCTATGCTGAGGGCGCTGGATCGAATGTCCATCATGCGTTGGTTCGAAGGGATCATCATGAGGATCTATGCTGAGGGCGCTGGATCGTTGGACAGGTTTTCCACCATGCGTTGGTTCGACGGGATCATCATGGGGATCTATGCTGAGGGCGCTGGATCGTTGGATTACCAGTATTGTGTTGATGGAATCTTGTGAATTCGCATCATTGATTTTATCATGTGCTATTGTTCATATGTGTATTGTTGGTTATCCACCTTATGCTGATCTGATAGGATCAACAAAGGGATCTATGCTGAGGGCGCTGGATCGTCGGATTTCCATTGAGTATACTTGATTGTTATTGTTGTGATCATATTGACGTGGTCATATGAGTATGCAATTGTAGGTCTTGTGTTAGGACCGTGTCCGTATTGCATTGTTCTGATCTCGGATTAGACTGATATGATTGTCGTGGCACTTCATATCTTGAGGTATATTCCGTATTTCCTTTGGTATTTGTCTTTGATGGACAATCGGTTATCGTTTTGGGATTTGATGATGTTATTCGATGGATCGTATTGGTCAGAAATAGTATATTTCCGTATCGTGAGTTGGTGATGACAGTTTGAGAATCTTGAGTATTGTTTGAGGTACAATATAGAGATTATGTTCGAGTTTATTGGTTAATCGAGTACAGGATGTGAAATGTGATAATGGTTATTCTGATGAGAATTTCTTGAGTAAGCAAAGTCATGGCGGTAAGATTACGTTGGTCGTATTCTTATGTTGTATTCTCATTGGTATGTTATTATTAATGTGATGTGACGGTTATCATTGTTGGATATTATGGCTGACCCCTTCGTGGGATTTATTTTTAGGTTCTTGGAGTATCAAGCTTGTAGCGGTCGTGAAGAGATGAGCTTCCCGGAGAATACTGGCTAGGACATGTTCTGTGCATTGAGTTTCTTGATTGGTTCTTGTATTCCGCTGCGTGAGTATTTTGAGATGCTCTGTTGGTATCTGGTAACTGAGGTTACTTTGGAAATCGTTTTCCAAACTTTTGAGTGTCGGCTGTTTGGCCTTACGATTTCAAATGAGTTTTTACGACGGTTTTTGATAAATGGATTTTATAAGTCTTTGTGAATTTTTAAAGATAGTACCGTCGTTGGCCTCTTGGGCATTTGTAAATGTTTGCAAAAATTTCTTTTAGCCTTGTGGGTTCCATCTCGGGGCCCACGGCGCTGTAATATTTCCGGGTAAATCTGGGGGTGTTACAGAATATGGTATCGGAGCCTAGGTTGAGAAAACCTAGGCATTTGGGTCGAGTTGGGTCGTGTTTTTGTTGCGTCATTCGAGTTGTCGATTGACAAATATTAGAGCCGTGAGTCTTTGTTGTTCACTCAGGCTTGTGCGTTATCAGATTTGCCAGTATCGTACTAGGCTTGTTATAACTTTTCCAAATGGTGTTAACGAGATTCTCTGGAATGAGATGTATTGTGTTCTTGAGTCGAACTGATTTGGCAAACGTGTGTTTTGAAAATATCCATGTCGAGTATTTTCTAGAGTCGAGACATGTGCCAGTATCACGTGGAATCGTCGGCTTCACGATCTGTAAGTATTTGGATTTTTTTGAATTTCATTGAGATTTATTGCCATTCTAAGTTGATATGCTTTGAGATTCAGCAGATATCATGCGTTACAGTAAGAGATGTCAGAGTGGGACAGGATTGATGATCTTGAGAAACTATGATTTTGGAAATCAGTATGTTGGTTAGATTTTGGAACGGAATTGTGCATTTGGGGAGAAATATTATGCATGGTTGAGAAGAACATGTAGCATGTTAATTAATTTTGAGATATATGAACTGCTTTTGATCATTTGAAAATGATACCTTTCAAAATGAATGTTTTACGGATGTTTTACGGAAAATGATTTTTGGGCCGAGACCCAATCGATTTTGAAATAGTTTTGTAACTCATGACTTGGAGTCCGAAAAGAGTTTTCTACTTTTTAAACTTCTTGTAATGCGGAACAAGATACGGGCTGAGACCCTAATGTTCAAAAGAAATCTTTCCTGTTTTCTTAAACTCCCGAGATTTGTAAAACTCTTTATCAATCGTTTATCTATTTTGTTCCTACCTTTTGAGGTTTTTGGTTTACTTGTTCAAATGGAACTTCTCGGGAAGTCTTTCGTTGTGTTTGATTTGTTGATTTGTTTCAATGTTTTGTCATATCATATTTGAGGTGATCCAGGATGGATTAAGGATTTACGTTGCGAGTAGTATGTGGAGAGGAGTTTTTATCAGAGTCTATATATTTGAGATTTTGGAACTCTATCGTGTGGTTTTCTGATGGAATATCAGTGGATATTGGTGACGAGCCGAAGTGGTATGCAGGAGTATGGATATGGACAAGCATTTGCATAAAATCCATTTTATTTAATCGTGTGTATTCGAAAAGAATTTTTATCGAGAACTTGGCACCAGCGAGCCGATTTAATTTTTAAAATTGATTTCGTGGTCTTACGAAAATTTATGTTTTGAGTTTTCAAACTCTTGAAAGAACTTTCGAAAATTGTCTTCGTGACAAGATATATGATTTCAAACTGGTTTTGAAAATGTGATTGATATACATACGCATTTAGTGCATCGGGCATATCATATCGATGGTACAAGGAAAAGAGATTCGAAGTTTAGTATGGTAGATTGGTTATGCAAGGATGATCGGTTGATTGATCAGATAAGAGAAATATACTGCGTGTTGTAGATTCCTGTGCAGGATGTAATTTTGGAACTTTGAACTTTGTAAAACCGGGGCGTATGTGCTATGTGAGTCCATTGGTGCGGTAGTAGCGCAATCTTACCATAGTGATCTTTGAATGATTTCTTTGTAAGTGTAAATTTAGGGATGGTGACCCCATGCTGGTTGTTTTGGATATTGAGTGGTCGTTCCCACTCCTTGTATGAATTGGTATGTTCGTCGGTTTGCGATTCGTTATTCGTATGCCGAGGGAAATGTTACTTGATTGGGTATGTTTATTGAGACCTACTGTACGTGATTGATTTGTCGTTTTGAGAATGTTATTCTTTCGTATATCTGTTTCTGTGGTTCTGTGTTGATCGTGTTGGAGTTTACGTGTGAAGGTATTCTCGATTTTCGTTGATCGTTCGTCGGTAATATTGGAGTTTATCACGTTGATGATATTCTCGAGTGTGTTTTGACCTCTGGTTGGTCATATTGGAATTTATCATGTCGATGATAAATTCGGTTGATTGTTGATCATTGTTGGTGATCATCTGAGCGTTCGGATTTTGTGTTGATGTTTCGGGATTCGTGTCGTTGTTTTGGGCAGTTGTTTTGCAGATGTATTGTGTATTATTCGTCTTATAGAAATTGGGACTTGATTATGGAATCGGGCAGACAGGATTTGATTCGGGCAGATTGTTTCATCCGAAGATGATATATTTTGTTGAGACTCAGGGAATTGTGATCGTAAGCGTATTGAGACTATACAGTGAGATCGCTTGCTAGTATCTCAGGAGATCGTCGACCTGTGTATTTGTAAGTATGCTCGTTTGGTTATTCGGTGATGACGATAATTAATCGTTGTCGTGATGGTTATTTTGGGTTGGAAGGTATGTTTGTTTGTTTTATGACGGATTGCAAGTTTCGAGGACGAAACTTATTTTAAGTGGTGTAGAATGTAATATCCGGAATTTCTACTACTGTTGTTTGATATTATTTTATCCGAGTTATATTGTACAACGTGGAATCTGTACAGTAGGGATAAAATAAATAAAGGATTGAGATGTCAGTATCGGTATAATTGTCGTATCTGGTCGACAGTTACATTTGAGGATATCGTGTATTAGGTTATCGTACTTTCGATATAGAGTATATCGTATAAGAATGTTATTGGATTCAGTATATGTATTCAGTAAGTGTATATGTGTTTTCGGTATGTCGAGACAGGCGGTAACAGTTGTAAATGGCTAAGTGTAACATTATTAGCGCACGCTAATAATCATGAGTAGCGCACGCTATCGTGCAGGATTAGCGCACGCTACGGATATAAGATAACACACGCTAATACAGTCCGATCGGAAGGAATCTACGCGTGGACCAGGCCACTTTCGGCGCACGTTCTGATAAGTCAACGGATGTTGTAATGTAGTGTTAGCGCATGCTAATGCATGTTGATTAGCGCACGCTAACTATATATCGGTCAACAGGGACTCTTGGCTTTATTGGTTGATTTCGGCTGGTGGGGTCACGAGTATCTTTGTGGTAGGTGTAGACTGTAGCAAGTCAACTGGTATTAGCGCACGCTAAGGTAAATGACTTGCGTACGCTAGGCAGGATGTTTTACGTACGTTAATGCATGGGCATTATGTACGTAAACTAGTTTACGAAGCAAGGCAGTAGCCTCTGGGCTTCGATAGCGCACGCTAACAAAGTCAGTTAGCGCACGCTAAGGCGGTAGCGCACGCTAAACATGAGATGTTAGCGCACGCTAATAATGAATATTATAAAAGGGGACAGAAGGGTGTTATGAAGCATTTCGTCCATTCCTTCCTTGCAACCGAGAGAGAGAGTTTTTAGAAAGAGGTTTGAGGTCTCAAACACTGAGAGATGGTAATCTTTAACAACATTAGATTGAGAGCTTGGATTCAAGCCTTGTTCTTCAAGTTGTTCATGATTCTTTGGATGGAGTTCTAGTGTTCTTCTTTTTGGTTCGTCTAAACCAGGTAATCTTCGTATTCCTTTGTTAATGGTTCGTTTTTCTTGGATGATTTCATGTAAGGAGCATGTTGGATAATCATATGATGATGTTATATGAGATTCAATGGAATTTTGATAAGAGTTTCGGATGTTAGTTAAGATTCTTCATACCATAAGGATGTTGATTCATTTAACCCGATCTAAGAAGGATTTATGAATCTTGGTAATTATATTGGTCGATTTAGATGAGATGAATCATGATACTAGGTTGAATTCCAGATTTAGCATGATACGATCCTTGTTATCGAGTCGGTTTGATTGTTGATGTTGTTATTGATATATGGACATTGACATGATCATGGTGATAATTATGGGGTCGTTTATCTTCAAGAGATATGGAGATTTATGTCTCCCTTCATTCGGATTCGTAGTCGCAAGATGTGAGTCGATGTTTGGAATGCATGCCACTATACAGCATTAGCGCACGCTAAGCTTACTGGCTAGCGCACGCTAACGGGACAACTTAGTGCACGCTACGTTATGCGTTTAACGTGCGCTAAGTAGGCAGACAGGCTTGATATTTTTGTGTTTTGATTATGAATTCGTGATGGTTTGACTTGGTTGGTTACATTGTGTTTATTCGAGGTTGTGTTGAACCGTTGAGTTCGATTGGTTAGTTTTGTCGGTTGTTGATTGTTATCGGATATGTGTTATTTGATTTCTTCGATAGGTTGAGATTATTGATCGGTGATTATAACCGGATATTGCGGTCGTGTTCGAGTATGTCCATTGTATTGCTTTTGATCGGGACTGAGGAGCTCGTAGACAAAGGCAATGTGTTCGGCAGCAGCTTTGTGGTATCGGTATAGAGGCAAGTTATTACTTGCGCAGTTATAATATTTAATGAATGGTTTCAGTTTCATTTCGTTTATAATGCATATAGCGATGATTATTATTGTGAACTCTGGGTATTCGGATCGCATATCGTTCTTTCGATTCTGGGAGGTAAATCATAATGTATATGCTTTATCTCAGTTATTGGTATGTTCGAGTATCGAGGTTACATTATGGTAAAGACGAGGATATGAGTATCTATAGTTCATTGTACGTTTGGAACGCCGAGCATTGAGGATAATCGTCGGTGATGATTGGACATCGAGGTTGCTCCCGAAGGACTCGGGGCAAGTATTCCATATTGATTATGGTTTAATGTTATTTATTTTGGTCTCATACACTTTCTTTCATGTTGTTGAACATGAAGTCGTCCTAGTAAATTTTCATGTTGTCGTGCATGTTATGTTGTTCATGTTGATGAACGTGTTGATTTGCATATGTGTATGCATATTGTGTTGTTTATGTTGTGTAAATAATCCGATGGGATTATGAGGATCTATCTTTGAGGGCGCTGGATCGAATGTCCATCATGCGTTGGTTCGAAGGGATCATCATGAGGATCTATCTTGAGGCTGGATCGTTGGGCGGAGTTTTCCACCATGCGTTGGTTCGACGGGATGATAATGGGGATCTATCTTTGAGGGCGCTGGATCGTTGGATTACCGATATTGTGTTGATGGAATCTTGTGAATTCGCATCATTGATTTTATCATGTGCTATTGTTCATATGTGTATTGTTGGTTATCCACCTTATGCTGATCTGATAGGATCAACAAAGGGATCTATGCTGAGGGCGCTGGATCGTCGGATTTCCATTGAGTATACTTGATTGTTATTGTTGTGATCATATTGACGTGGTCATATGAGTATGCAATTGTAGGTCTTGTGTTAGGACCGTGTCCGTATTGCATTGTTCTGATCTCGGATTAGACTGATATGATTGTCGTGGCACTTCATATCTTGAGGTATATTCCGTATTTCCTTTGGTATTTGTCTTTGATGGACAATCGGTTATCGTTTTGGGATTTGATGATGTTATTCGATGGATCGTATTGATCAGAAATAGTATATTTCCGTATCGTGAGTTGGTGATGACAGTTTGAGAATCTTGAGTATTGTTTAAGGTACAATACAGATATTATGTTCGAGTTTATTGGTTAATCGAGTACAGGATGTGAAATGTGATAATGGTTATTCTGATGAGAATTTCTTGAGTAAGCAAAGTCATGGCGGTAAGATTACGTTGGTCGTATTCTTATGTTGTATTCTCATTGGTATGTTATTATTAATGTGATGTGACGGTTATCATTGTTGGATATTATGGCTGACCCCTTCGTGGGATTTATTTTTAGGTTCTTGGAGTATCGAGCTTGTAGCGGTCGTGAAGAGATGAGCTTCCCGGAGAATACTGGCTAGGACATGTTCTGTGCATTGAGTTTCTTGATTGGTTCTTGTATTCCGCTGCGTGAGTATTTTGAGACGCTCTGTTGGTATCTGGTAACTGAGGTTACTTTGGAAATCGTTTTCCAAACTTTTGAGTGTCGGCTGTTTGGCCTTACGATTTCAAATGAGTTTTTACGACGGTTTTTGATAAATGGATTTTATAAGTCTTTGTGAATTTTTAAAGATAGTACCGTCGTTGGCCTCTTGGGCATTTGTAAATGTTTGCGAAAATTTCTTTTAGCCTTGTGGGTTCCATCTCGGGGCCCACGGCGCTGTAATATTTCCGGGTAAATCTGGGGGTGTTACAACTGCGATCTGATCGTGGTGGCGAGTATCTTAGTGGAGAGTTTTTGGATTTCTTGGCACATGAGGGGATTACTTCCCAGATCACTGCGCCTGGTACACCACAACAAAATGGTGTCACTGAACGAAGGAATCGTTCTTTATTAGATATGGTTAGGTCAATGATGAGTTATTCTGATTTTCCTATTTCGTTTTGGGGATATGCCTTGGAAACAGCGGCGTACATTCTAAACTTGGTACCTTCGAAATCAGTTCCAAAAACACCCACAGAACTGTGGAATGGGCGCAAGCCCAGTCTAGGACATGTTCGAATTTTGGGTTCACCAGCACACATGCTGAATAAGGAAGCTGATAAATTGGCATCTCGTACAGAAGTACGAGTATTTGTAGGATATCCGAAGGGAACGAATGGTGGCTTATTCTACAGTCCTAAAGATCAGAAGGTCATTGTTAGCATCAATGCCCGGTTCTTAGAGGAGGACTATGTAATAAGCCACAAGCCTAGGAGTGAGGTCATTCTAGAGGAACTTAGGGGCAAGATTTGGACAATACCAATTGTAAAAACACCTAGTGTACCACATATCGACACTATTGTGGATACGCAAACTAAGGACACACCTCGTCGTAGTGGGAGGGTTATTTGTCAACCTGAACAATTCATCAGCGTGGGAGCATCTTCGGACCACTCCCCAGACCAGGATGAAATGTATCCATGTACATATAAGCAGGCAGTTCAAGACAAGGATGTTGAATCCTGGCAAACAGCAATAGAATCCGAAATGGGATCTATGGATTCTAATTAAGTGTTGGAGCTAGTAGAGCTACCCAATGGGGTAAAACCCATTGGAATTAAGTGGGTCTACAAGCATAAGATAGGATCAAAATGGAAGGTTGAAACCTTCAAAGCAAGGCTTGTTGCGAAAGGTTACACTCAGAAGGAGGGCATCGACTACGATGAGACCTTTTCGCCAGTAGCCATGCTTAAATCGATCCGGATTCTTTTAGCTATAGCTGCGCATTTGGATATGGAGATTTGGTAGATGGATGTCAAGACTGTGTTCTTGAACGGGAGTCCTGATAAGGAAATCTATATGTGCCAATGTAACACCCCAAATTAGGCGGATATTACAGTTCCGTGGACCCCCGACTGGGACCCACTAGGCGAATGAAAATGAATGAATTAAGCGATATAATTGTAGTACCGAACAAAATAATATCATTGATTACTCCGATAGGGAGTTTCATTACAACACACCTAAGATAATACCGAATACATGAATATTTTATATGAAGATAAAATATACAACACTAAATGAAATGAATATCCAAATGGAAGTCTGCAGCGGAAATAAAATAAAGAAAACACGAGTGAATGAAAGGACTGGGGACCCCTACTAGTATCGCTGTGACTCTTCGCCGTCAGCATTCTCTTTCCGTTCCTTAGCCTTGCCATGACCTGAAAACAACATCCCCCAACGGGGTCAGTTACACAGAACAACAATCCTCAAGAGTTGAATAAACACAATCATGATATATCTTAATTATGAAATGACGCTGAAGAGAGGCATCATAGTACGCCCATAATGGTATGTGCAAGTGCACAAGACGAGTGTCCGGACACACCCGCCCTTGTACCTAATTAGTCTCACGGAGGTACATTACCGTGTGCACAGTCTAATGTGTCGGTGAACCCAACACATGACCATCACGTGCCTGACTAAAAATTCCACATATCCCCACCCGGCTACGCAATATGAACCCAGAAGGTCATATGGGCAAGGAATGACCATGAAGAATAATAATGAATAACAACCCGGCAAAATCAAGAATGACTCACCGAGATGAAATGATAGTGAAATAAATGATAGCTCAATGAAATGATTGGAACCGTCGTTCCTCATGAGTGAAGTGATTAATTGACAATTACAAGTCCCAATACGGCGAATACATTATGAATGAATTATGATTATAAATGAACAACAGCAAAAGGAATGAATATCCTTTTAACCGAGTAAGAATTAACTTACTCAACTGGTGAAGAATGTCCCTCCTCGAACAAGCGTCCTACAATGAGATGTCGGTCGCTCGAACAACCTTGAATGACTGTTGGCCACTTAAGTATACTGGATACAGTTTGGGAAATCATTTAAACAACAAACTGTATGGAATCTAAATCTGAGTGCGTAGCGGAAGTCTTGGATACAGTTAGTTGCCGTGGATACAACAACGACGTATTAGGTGTATACTTAATATATCACAGTTATTTCAAACAGTAAAAGCAGAAGGTAAATAACACAGTAATTTAAGTGGTTCGAGGTAAACCCCTCTACGTCCACTGGTCCTCCACACAGGAGTAAAAAGTTTATTATATAATTACTGCGTACACAACTACGTAATTATAAACAAACCTATCCTTGTATCGTTCACACAGATTGATACAAAGAATGTCGCTTTCAACCGTTCACACAGATTGGTTAAAGCTTCCTTCTTGACTAGCTTCTTCACACACAGTTCCAAAGCTTCGTCCTTATTCGTCCCACACAGGTCAGAATAACTTGTTGAGTTCACACAGAGCTCGGTTTTTACACAGAGGTAAAAGGTAGGTAACCAGGTAAGAACAGCAGCTTTGAATATCACGTTCTTGAGCTGATGATAGCTGTTCTTGATGTTGAGCACTGTATATCTCTTTCGTTCTAACTTGCAGTATGCTCTAGAGATATGTTTGCTCAGATGATAACTTTGATAGCTTTGTGAGTTATGTTACTTGAGTTCGTTCAGTTAGTTGGTCACTTGTAACTAATCTTCAATGTCTTCAAGGATATATATAGCCTCTGAAGAAAGTATCCGTTGAGATGTCCGTTTGAATAAGATTTCCTTCAACGGGAATATGACATGATCCGGATTTCGCGGGATTCTGAAGATCTGAAGGCGCGGTATTTAAATACTTTATCCTTGAGTATTTAAATACTTCTTTGTTCAACGGGACTTGACTTGTGTTCTTTCTTGTCCTTTTGTGAACTGTATGGAAGATGACTGTATTTAGGGCATCGAGACAGTTTCCATACTTAATCTTTTGCAAGTCTTCTTGCTGTACTGACGAGCTTCACTGATGCTGATTCGAGGCAGGTTTTCGATATAGGATAAAGCCTTGAATCCTCGATACAGTTTCCTTACTGTATATTTAGCATATATATGTCAAAACCTTCTCAATAACAAATAACAATCGATACAGGGATCGGGTATCCCGGCTGATTCGATACAGGGTTATTGTTTTTCCCAACAATTTCCCCCTTTTTGACAATTTGCCAAGACTAACTTACTTCAACTCTTCGAGTCTTCTTGATGATGCCAAAACCTTCTTCATGAAGCCTTCTTCTTCGATGACTTTTGGCAAATTTCTTGGTCTTTTGTCAATAGGTCTGACTTAGTGACTTAGTCTACAATAATGAACTGCTCGCAGGCATGTTCGATACAGTTTGAGATTTATCACAACTTAAGCTTATGATTGGCGCGCAGGCACAATCTTACAATGTATTCTAAGTTTACAACTGAAACTATGAACTGTTCGTAGACTAGTTCGTACAGCTTATTTTTCAATCAAGTTTATCTAACTTGAGATTCCTATCAAACAATTTTAAGTACTCATACATAAGCACAGTAGATTACGAGTTGTAATCTTTCAAGACAAACAAACTATTTTATTGATATTCAAAATGATTGAGTACAAAGTTTGCTGTGTTGAATAGAAATTACAAAGACAAAAATAATATACATAAATTTCATCTCCTCATCTATAATCCGCATGCCTCCAAGGTCTCTTTCCTGGCTCATTCTCGGTGCCGCGCCACCGCTTTGAAGTGAATCATTGCCTCGTTCTGGTAAATCGCTCTTCCTTCATATGAACGATCAAAGGCAAGTATCCATCTTACGGATGGGTGACCCGATCTCCTCTTCTATGTTTTGATTTCATCTCGACTTGGAGAGGGAGCTTACCTTCTTCTAGCATCTTTGAAAACTTGTGCCGCTTCCAATGTCTTATAATTTTTGAAGATGGCGGATTCCTGATGAGTCGACAAAATATCTCATCGATTCATTCTTCCTCCATTGCTTCACTTCTTGGCGGTTGGGTTGCGGTTGGTCGTGACGTATTTAGAAGGTCTTTGGATAAGATTTTGCCAAGGGACATTTGGGTCATGGAATTACAGTGCGGAGAAATTCTAAAGCTTTGGGATTGAGGTGCTAGCTTGTTCAATTCGGCAGCGATACTGCTCTGAGCAGCCTCAAATTCCCTTTCCTGTTGCAGTCTTATTCTCCTTGCAGCTTCTCGTGCCTCTTCCCCCTTTTTGGCATCATTAAGACTTTGCAGGATTTCAAGAGCGGCGTCCTGTTTGGTCTCGATGCTGTTTATTCTTTCAACAAGGGAGGAAAGAGTCTGCGACATCTCTTGAATGCTTTTGTCGTGCGCACGCAGTTGAGAGCTGTTCTCAATCATTGCACAGGCGGTCTTGGCTTCAGCAATTCTTGTCTTTGAAGCTTCCTCCTTCAGCAGTTTCTCTTGTTTATCTTCCATGATCTTCAAGGCTTGCTTGAAAACTTCTGGCAGAAGGATGAATGCGTCGACAACTCGAGATACTTCGTGTTGAAGAGTGGTCATTTCTTCTACTGCAGAGGTGTGCATCCAATTCAGTGCCTTTTCAACAGAAGATAAAGCGTTTACTGCGTCTTGGATAATTACAGTCTGAAGGCCAAGAGCTCGCAGGCGCTCTTTACGTGCAGCAGAGATAGGAGAGTCAGGCTGGGCGAAGTCTTCAGTGCAGTTCAACCTCCTTACGTTCACGGATGGACGTGAAGTAAGTTGGACATCCTCAGGTTCGTTACCGTCCTCGGATTCCAAGGTTGCAGGGGCGGGAGTAGCTTCTTGTGGTACGGCGACAGTTGGTTCAGAAGCATCCTGTGGCGAAGGTTCTTCGGTAGATGCGGATGCAGGAGGGACTGAATCCTCCTGTTGGCTGGCAGGAATGGCTTCTTCGGTCGCAACAGGCTCGGGTGCCTGTTCCAAAATTTCTTGATCTTCCTCGACTGGAGGGACTGATTCCTCCTGGTCGGGAATGTTCTCCGGCTGTGGCGAAGGTGGATTGGCTTGGTTAGAAGGTCCTTCGGGTGGAGAGGCGGCTCGGGCTTCAGCCTCTTCACGGCTCAATCTCAGACCTGCTTGAAGAGCATCGTCGTCATCGTCTGAGTCGGCGTCGTCGTCAGCTTTTGGATTTATGGGAGAGTCCTCTGACTTCTTCTTTCCTTTTCTTCTTGCGTCGGATTTGTGCAGCAGGTGGCTTTCAATGAGATCTTTGCAAGAGGCGTTGTCCCATCGTAGCAGGGCCTCAATTTCAGTTGAGTCTGTTACTTCGGAGACGAACCGCTCTTCGTGGCTCCATTAGCTTCAGTTGTACAGTGTGTCGTACGGAGCTAGCCTATAGCCTTTCCATTGCAGGAATCTTCGTACGCTTGTTCAATTTGAACCGAAAGAAGTGTTTGATTTATGATTGAGTCAGGGGAGGGACTTCGAATCACGTCTGGAGACGCTGCTGTTTGAGGATTCGATGCAGGTATGGGATCTGCACGGAAGATGGACTCCTTGCAGGGATGGTGCCGAAGGAAATTGGATCTGCGGGTGTGGAATCCGTAGAGGAGAAGTAGCTTTTGGCTCGAATGGGCGTTGACGTGCTAACGTCTTGAATGTTGGCAGATGTCTCTATATCCGTCGTAGCCGCCAAAGGCTCGGGATCTACTGTCGATGCAGTAGGAGACACCTCTTCCGCAGGGGTTGGGCCCTGGGGTTCTTTAGTGGGTTGCGCCACGGGCGAAACATCCTCGGAGTGTTTGGTTTTGATTTTTGAGAGCCTCCGGAGTCTCTTTATGGACTTCTCACCAGCAGAGTGCTTCTTGCTGTGAGAACGCTTGCGCTTCTTCTTAGAAGATTCCATTTCTGGGACCTTCACGGATACATCTCTAGGGTTGTCAGAAATAGGCATGTGCCTGGTTCGCGGATGGTTGGCATGCAGGGTGCTCTGGTTATAAGCAGTGGGCTTGACACCTCCTAAATATATCCGTGAGCTATTTTTCTTGGCATCGGCGGATTGCATCACTCCGCACTTCGTCAGTATGTAGTTCAGCATTAAACCAAATGATTTCTTTTGGGTGGCAGGCTTGCACACCTCTTCTTGAAGACGTTTCAAAATGATTTGGCACTAATTGACCTTTTCACATGTCAAAATAGCTACCATCAAAACGAAATAAAGAAGAAAATTTTTCTTGTGACAGGTGGTTGTCACCATGTCAGCCACTTTGGACTCTGTAAAAAGTCCATAAAACTTGGTAATCATTTCTTGAGACCCGAATGTCTCAAGCTGGTCCATGGTCAGGCCGTCGGCGGGCAGCCTGTAGATTTTCTGGAGTAGGTCGCTATTGATGCAGATTTGCACTCCTTGGACTGTTGCAGTGATGTCAGCAACATGTCCTCCCTGGGCTAGTGACAGAAAACGAACGGCGGCGTTGAGGTAGAATTCCTCAACCAGATGGGCGTCGTATTTGTCGGCGGTTTTGCTCCCGAAGCGATAAAGACCTTGTTGCTCAAGACGAGTAATAATATACTCCATTGGTTCAGTGTCGTTGATTTCAGAGATGATACGCTCGATGATGACAGGTTTCGAGAAGATCCGGCCATCAATGATGTTGGAGGTTTTCTTCAGAACAGGGGAAGAAGATTGACTAGCCATGGATGTTTTCTTAAAACGAATGTGGAAGAAAACAGTAGAAATTTGCAGTGATTATGCAGAAAATATGTAGGCTGTTTGCTTGAGATCTCTCGTAATTGCAGAAAGCGTAAAGAGTCTCTAATGGCAGATACAGTCCTTTTATACTTGGGCGGCGAAATAGGGTTTGCAGAGTACGAATGGTCAGATTTTAAGGAATGGGAACCGGTTTTGAAATCGACGGTCAGGATGGATTTAATGTAATTGGTACGCTAATCCATTAAAAGGTTTTAAAATACAGCGGGTCCCACTTCTGACATAGGTTGATTACCCTAAATGCCTAAAACGGCGGTTTAAAATAATAAACAATTTAAAAACATCGCGGCTTTTGAGATTCAGTTGTCCAGATGTCGTGTAAGGCATTTAATGAACATGACGTTTGACATAAAAACAGGGCACGTGGACAAAAATTATTTTAAAAGGAAATAATATTATATTACATACTGAATCGAAATCCTATAGTATGTGCTGTTCTCCGCGTCGATACAGCGTTCCCCCTTAAAAAGGTACTAATAGGTTTTGAATTCCATACAACAATATTTGGATTAATGCTGTATTCATGGGTCCTACAGTATTCCCCCTTAATTATTGCACACATCAGCTGTAGGATTCATATGCCTTCGTTCGCTCTGATCTTGTATTGATGTTTCGAGTGTACAGATAATTAATGTTGAATCCGTATTCACGGGTCTTACAGCATTCCCCCTCAATTGTTGAGAGAAAAAAACGAGTAAATTTACTTACAGGAGTGCATTTGTAGTATCCCCAATTCTGTTCTTAGCATGTTGAATCTTGCTGTGTCGAGAGGCTTGGTGAAAATGTCGGCCAGCTGGATATCTGTATGAACCTTTTCCAGGCGAACATCCTTGTTTTCGACATGATTTCTGATAAAATGATGCTTCATGTTGATATGCTTAGTGCGCGAGTGCAAAACAGGATTGTGCGTGATTGCAATTGCACTCGTGCTATCACACATGATTGGAGTCTCTCTAGCATCGATTCCATAATCTGACAGCTTGTTGCCGCATCCAAAGGATTCGCATACGGCCTACCAAGAAGATAGTAGTACTGATTCACCGTGGAAAGAGAATTTGCCAATTGCTTCTTCGAACCAAGATACGAGTCTAGGTCCGAGAAAGTGACAAGTTCCGCTTGTACTCTTCCTATCTAGCTTGCGCCTCCGAGATCCGAGTCAGTATCCAACTAAATCGAATCCGCCTTCCTTAGGGTACCACATCCCGCATCGACTGTTCCTTTAACGTATTTCAGATTCGTTTAGTTGTATTGAAGTGTGATTCCTTAGGTGCAACTTGGTATCTCGCACACACTCCAACAAAGAAATCGATATCGGGCTGCTAGCCGTTAGGTACAGGAGCGAACCGATGAGCTTCCTGTAGAGTGATTGGTCAAACGGCTTTCCGGCTTCATCAGCACTAATTTGCACGGAAGTGCTCATGGGGGTTGGCGAAGATTTGGAATTGTTCATTCCAAATTTGTTGAGAAGCTCCTTGCTGTATTTCTCCTGGTTGATGAATATACCTGTAGGCAACTGCTTTACCTACAAACCTAGGAAATAACTAAGTTCCCCCATCATACTCATTTCAAATTTGCTTTGCATGAGATGTGAGAACCTTTGACATAGAGCAAGGTTAGTTGAACCAAAAATAATATCATCGACATAGATTTGTACCATTAGAAGGTCATCACCTTCCTGTATCTTGAACAAGGTTTTGTCGACAGCACCTTTCTCAAATCCATTGTTGATTAGATACTGGGACAGGGTTTCGTACCAGGCTCTAGGGGCTTGTTTAAGTCCGTACAGGGATTTCCTTAGCCTGTAAACTAGATCGATACCGTCTGTGTTGGCAAACCCTGGTGGTTGTTCAACATAAACTTCTTCTGTAAGCTCTCCATTCAGGAAAGCACTCTTGACGTCCATTTGGTATACGATAAAACTTTTATGGGCGGCAAAGGCTAAAAATATCCTAATGGCTTCTAGTCTCGCTACAGGGGCGAAGGTTTCATCATAGTCGATTCCTTCTTCCTGACAATAGCCTTGTGCTACTAGTCTGGATTTGTTCCTTATGATAAGTCCATTTCCATCCTTTTTGTTTCGAAATACCCATTTGGTTCCTATAACCGATTGGTGTGTCGGTCTGGGTACAAGATACCACACATTATTTCTTTCGAAACCGTTAAGCTCTTCTTCCATAGATGTTATCCAATGAGAGTTGTTAAGAGCGTCTATGGTCGAAACAGGTTCGGACTGGGCTAAGAATACAGCGATAGTGCACATATTGAGTCTCCTAAGTTCGGATTGAGATTTCCATTCAGGGAACTGTGAGACTTCAGCATTAGATTCTTCTTGTGCACAAAGTACATTTCCTTGTGTACTCTGTATTCTCCTACGAGTAGAAACACCGGCATTAATGTTTCCAATGATCAGCTCTTGCGGGTGATCTCTCAACCATCTTCGGTCGGGTTCTAGTTCAGGATCCCGTACTGTATCGAAAGTTTCTGTGGGTACAGCTTCAGCTTGAATAGCGTCAGCTTCATCCACATCGATTCTTACAGCTGCGGGGTTGATTTCTAAATCAACTACAGGTTCTATGGGTGTAGGTGGATCCAAGATAGATAGATGGTGAATGTCCTGAGTGATATCATCTACTCCTGTAGGGTCATGGTGTGGTTCGTCGAACACTACATGAACTGAGTCCTCGATCGTCAGCCTCCTTTTATTAAAGATTCTGAAAGCTTTGCTGACGGAGGAGTATCCTACGAATATTCCTTCATCTTATTTTTCATCAAAAGTTCTAAGTTGGTCCTTCCCATTGTTCAAAACATAACACCTGCATCCAAAAATGTGAAAGTACGAGACTAATGGAGTTTTGTTATTCCATACCTCGTAAGCTGTTTTGTTGTGGTGCTTGTTGACGATACAGCGGTTTTGAGTGTAGCACGCTGTATTGGTTGCTTCACCCCAGAAACGCTGTGGTAATTTGCTTGCGGCAATCATTGTCCTTGTTGCTTCTTTCAACGTCCTATTCTTTCGCTCGGCAACACCATTTTGTTGAGGTGTACGTGCAGCTGAGTATTCGTGCTGTATTCCATTCTCCGAACAGTATTGTTCTATAAAGCGGTTAGTAAATTCAGTACCTCTGTCGGAACGAATGCACACGATACTCGATGCTTTTTCATTCTGCAACATCCTCAGGAGCTCGGGCAGCCTTAATGCTGTTTCCTTTTTCTTGCTAAGAAAGATTGTCCAAGCATACCTGGAATAATCATCAACAACAACCATGCAATATTTCTTACCTCCCAAACTTACTGGGTCTACAGGACCGTAGAGATCCATGTGTAGCATTTCCAACACTCTTTGGATTGAAAGGTAGGATTTGCTTTTCAGGGTTGACTTGATTTGCTTGCCTTTCTGGCATGGACCGCAGACGCTGTCCTTCTTGAATGACACATCTGGCAAACCTCTAACCATACCCTGTCTTGAAAGCTTGTTGATCGTCTTGAAGTTGACGTGAGACATCCTCTTGTGCCATAGCCAGCTAAGATCTGCAGTGCCTTTGGCAACAAAACATGGAATTGAGGAGCTCATAGGCTTCCAAACAAGAATGTACATATTACGATTCGCTTCTTGTAAGCACAACTTTCTTGGTTTGAGTGTTCTTGACTCTACAAATGATCTATATAGAACTTCACCGAGAACTGTTTATCACGTAATGGCTAATACTAAGTAGATTATACCGTAAGCCTTCAACATATGCTACATCGGTGACCTTGAATTTCCCAACAAGTAGGTTTCCTTTCCCTCTTGTTCTTCCTTTAGACTTATCACCGGCGAACTTTTGGACCGCGACCTTCTACAAAATCGATAG
Source organism: Orobanche coerulescens (assembly GCA_033398695.1). NCBI lineage: Eukaryota > Viridiplantae > Streptophyta > Magnoliopsida > Lamiales > Orobanchaceae > Orobanche > Orobanche coerulescens. Next base: position 100,729,142 of record CM065813.1, on the reverse strand, counting down.
CTTGCTCCTATCTCCAGTCATGTGACGAGAGCATCCACTATCGAAGTACCGTATCCTCCTCTAGAATGTCTGTAACAAAGAAATTAGGTAGATTTAGGTCCCCTTTGATTTTGGGTCCATATATGTTAGTTCCTTTAGGTACCAGATTTTCCCGACAAAGAATTGGTTTCTCGTAGGATGTACTGACAAGATTGCGGTATCTACGGGGCATATCCGTAGTTGTTATAATCACGTTAATTATTATGCATGTAAAATTGTGGTTATTATTATTATTCCAAAGATGAGTGCCGTCAGGAGGTGGAGCCATTTTCTTAGGCCTAACAGCCTTGTCTTCCGGGTCTCCACTGATTCCCAATGCCGTTGTTGATACCGAATCGGCATCTGCTTGTCTTGAGGGATAATCGGGCTCTCGTATCAATACCTAGGCGCACTGCATCGAGTGTCTTCGTGTGGGCCTTTGGTGGTTGGATACCGTCTTCTTTCTGAATGACTGTCGGCTTTGATGATATGCTTGTGGAGCATGCTTTAGATTACGCCTTCTGAGTGGTTGTTGGTTCCACTGTCTCGAAGAGTAGAGTTGAGGGGCGGAATTGCAGCTTTCGGTTTTCTGCATGTACAGAGTTCCTTTATGGGACTAGGAGTATCTTGATTCAGAATGTGTTCCACACTCTTGACGAACACAGTACTAGTTTTTCCTTTATTCGAACATGAGCTGTATCCTAAGCCACTTTTATCATGAGCATGTTGCCCAGTGCTCAGGATTTCTTCCATTCTTTTGGACGATTTTTCAAAAGACTTCAGAATGGTCTCAAGTTCGGTTTCTCGCTTCTCGAGAGTTGTAATTTTGGTTTGTAGTAGAGCCAAATCATTTGTCTTGCTCTCATTAATGGTTTTAACCTCATTTAGTTCATGAGCAAGTTGATGATTGCTCTCCATGAGTTTTTCAAAATCGACCTTGCTGGTTTCACAGTCAAGAGACATATTTTCATAATTTATTTTCAGCAAGTCATTTTCATCTTTCAGCTCTAGATTTGTTAATTGAAGCTGTATATTCTCAGTTTTTAAAGTCTCATGGGCCTTTTGAATGTTTTTGAATTCATTCATCATATTTTCGAAAGTATGAGATGCATTAGGTGGAATAACTGAGGTTGAACTTACCTCATCGTCGCTGTCTTCACCTTCTGGAACATCTTTGGCCATAAAGCACATGTATGCTTTATCATCGAACTCATCGTCAGATGAATCACTTTCAGTGACCACCTGAAGACATTCTGCTGATTTGGATGGTGTGGGGAAGGCTTCTGATTCTCCAATCAGGGCCTTAAGCTTGTCTTTCCAAGCACGTCTTCTTTCATCTCTCTCTTGCTGCTCGGCCTCAGGCAATCTTTGGACTTTGGGATGAGGACATTTGTTTGCATAATGGCCTGGTTTCCTGCAGTTATAGCACAGGTTAGCATCACCAGATGATGTTTCGGATTTACCTTGTTGATGAGTTTGGGCTCGTAGGAGTCTTTCCAGATCGTTTAATGAACTTTTGAATTTATGCATTAGAAGCGCCATTTCATCTTGTGACAGGATGTATGCGTCACCGTCACGGCGCTCTTGTGACCGGGCTTAGGCAGGCTAGGCATGCCGTGTCGATTGTTCGATACGGCCGAGAGTCGTGACTTTTGAAGGAGATTCTTGACCTTTCTCTTCTCACAATGTCATACTCAAATGCTTTAAGGTCGAGAAGAGATCAAAAGTGGATATTTCATTAAGATTACAGGATACACGCATAGCCGTGGTCTTAATGTCCCATCGGGCCGAAGAGATCTCAAAATTTTTAAGTTCTTCGCCTTTTGGGTGTAAATCTTGCCCAACGCTTCAAGTTCACCAACAATACCAAGAACTGAGGTCAAGTTCCTCAAGTGTTTCCGTTGGTTTCATTTCAAAAGATTCAAATTGCCGAGTAAGTTTTGAAATCTTGTTTTCTTTTGAGAGCCTCGGCCCTCACAAATTAACTTGAGTTTATCCTGATTTCTTTGTCGCTTTTGCGCTCTTTACCTTTGAGAACGTGTTTTGTCAAGAGTGACAAATAACGCGTTCTTAGCCACGTTGTCGAGATTGGCTCGCTTCCTTTCATCGGTTGTCCATTGCTCGCGTTCTTTCTCGAGCATTTCAGCATGGGCTTGGCCCTCAATCCTTGCGGCTGGATTGACCTTCATGATCTTGATCGGACCATCCTGTATAACAAAAATCATCTCTTTGTGCATTGCTGCAAGATGAGCTTCCATTCTAATTCTCCAGTCGTCAAATTCGTTAATAGAGAACATAGGGACTTTGTTAATCATAGAAGTATCCATACTGATAATATAGGAATGAAAGAAACTGTTTTGAAAATAAGTGATTTGAATCTGATTCGGTTAAAAAGAAATACGATTGATTCATTTTAGAATCAACCGCTCCGATACCACTTGTTGGCCACTTAAGTATACTGGATACAGTTTGGGAAATCGTTTAAACAACAAACTGTATGGAATCTAAATCTGAGTGCGTAGCGGAAGTCTTGGATACAGTTAGTTGCCGTGGATACAGCAACGACGTATTAGGTGTATACTTAATATATCACAGTTATTTCAAACAAGAAAAGGTAAGGTAAATAACACAGTAATTTAAGTGGTTCGAGGTAAACCCCTCTACGTCCACTGGTCCTCCACACAGGAGTAAAAAGTTTATTATATAATTACTGCGTACACAACTACGTAATTATAAACAAACCTATCCTTGTATCCACTACGCCATAGATGGCTTTCTACAACACTTAGGGGGGGTGTTACCTTCTTGGATGTTACCATAGCTATGAAATTTTGGACCTACCACAACGTTCGGGTTATGGTGTTATCAAATCTTGACATATATGTTACTCTAGCTATAAAAGGTGTAACTCTCAGTAACACCATGAGATGTGTTACCTTAAAGTATTAATAAACAAAATATTGAATTTTATATAAACTTAATGATTTAATAAATTTTTTACTTTAAAAATAATTAATTTTAATAAAACATTGAGTCTATTTTTATAAAAATATTCTATCAAATAATGAATTATATATATTTTTTATAAATAATACAATATTTTTAATAAATTTAAATTGAAAAGGTTTTAAAATAAAGTAGTATTTGAAAATTAATAAATTTTGATTTAAATAATTAAAAAAATTATTAAAAAAATAAAAGCTTGTAATAACTTTGAATAATTACAAAATAATTAAAATAACAAATTTAATGTCTACATATAATAACAAATTTTAATAAAAATAATGTCGAGTCGCTATGATGACTAAAATAAATGCCCATTAGTTAAGGCAACGACATGACATAGATAAGATGTAATAATTGCGGCGGAAATAAATTTACAAATTAAAATTTCTAATCAAGATTTTCCTCAAATAATATTTCAAAAACATGAGACATAAAGAAAAGTATCGTTTTAATAAATATCATCATATGCCCCCTCGGCTCGCTCCTTCGTCCATCCAACTCGGTTAACATCGGTTATTAGAAAAACCGATGTGAATGTTATAAATTTCACGTCGGTTATTAAGGAAACCGATGTTAAATTGTCAATTTTCACATCGATTACTAAATACCGATGTTAAATTGGTATATTAACATCGGTTTTCCTTATAACCGATGTGAAAATGTCTCAATATTACATCGTTTTTCATGTAACAAACCAATGTGATATATATTTTTTTAAGTCGGTGGGTTTAGAAGTCATCTTCCTCAGTTTTCTATTCCGTTCTCCAGAGAACCCTAACGAAGCCATTTGCTAAACGATCAGCCATTCTACGGAGTTGGAAAGGACTTCGCTAAAATCCTACAACCGCTTCGGGATATCAGTGAAGCAAGCTCATCTTCCCATCGGCTACAAAAGACAAGAGAACCATCAACGGGATATCAATGAAGGAGATTTTTCCTTCTTAGACGAGGCTCTGCTTGAGGTACTTGCTACGGTTCTTCATGGTTTCTTTCATATGCTGTCTTTTTTTTTCGATTGGGAGGAGTGGGGTGGCGGTGGTCTGAATTTATATATGCTATCGGGGTGGGGTGATGTGGGGGCGGCGATTTAAAAAAGAACCATGGCAGAAAAATCGTCTTTATGGTATCTAGAGTGACGATTTCTCCAGATTCTCACAGTGTAAAATGCTATGTACATACACACCTACTTACTTGCTCAAGCTCTGAGGATTGTTTTTAGGAAATGTAATATAGACGTAATTCTTCTCCTTTTATTTCTATATTTCTCATCTTACACTTTTTTCGTTCGATGATTTGAATTGCTTTTCATGCAGAGTGTTGTTGGGCGTGTTTTTGGAAACGAGAATTCAAGTTAAAATGAATATTTGTATATTTTTCCTGCTTAAATGATGCCTACAAGCAAAATAATTCTATATTTATGTATGAACAAGCTGTAATCTTGATTTTAGTAATTGTTGGTTAGATGCTGAAAATATTTGTCTACTGAGGAAATAAGTCTAACAATGGAAGGGTGTGTAGTAGTTTTGTTTTACTTGTAAATTATGTAATAATCACAAAAACTTGTATTAGACGGTTTGGTATGAGTATGCCTCTGTAATAATATGCACTTAGCAACTGCTTCATGTGAAGAAAGAGCTCGAAGATGCCATCTCCATGAAACCTTTATATCTTGTTGAACTCCGTGCGACCTAAATAATCATGGTGTTAAGTAGTTTATTGTATTTTTTAACATGCTTCCATGATTAATATTTATTGACAAAGATAATTCTTGCTTATGTTACGCTTATGTCGAGCGCTCTGGATCGCATTAGTAATGATGTTCGTTGACATAGGAGGAGTGCCATGGCTGAGCTTCAGGTAGTTGTAGCTGAAAATCATGTTGCCCAGTTATCTTTTGGTGCAGTGGGTTGGTATTTCTTTAGGATAACTACTTTTTCTACTTTATCTGACTTTCAGGAAAATTGGTATCATTTGTTCCCTCCACTAAATTATATGGCAGGTTTTCCGGTACTATTGAACGTATTAAAGGAGGAGCGCCATGATGTAGAAATGGTTTGAGGCTTCTTTTCTCTTGTTTTGCATAACATCGTTTTTTAAGTGGTCAGAGTTTCATTAAGTGGCTGTTGACCCACATAATATTTGCATTGAAATCTTCTACACATGCCCATGTTGTTTCTCGAGTCTATGGTTGGATTAAATTTGACCATCTCCCTACCCTTGTATTTTTAATGAGTTTTTGCTTGCCTATGATTTCATATTTATCAAAATTTGTTGATGTAAAAAATGTTATTTGGAGGTATGAAGGTGCGAGGGGCTCTAGAAACTCTTGTAAGCGCCTTAAGTCCAGTTGAACATGCAAAAGCATCAACGAACGAGATTCAACCAGCTTTAATGAATAGTGATTTACTTTCAAGAGAAGTGGAAAGCTTTTCTCTTCTTTTGAGTCTACTGTAAGATAGCTCTATGTCAAATATTGTATAATGTTCGAACTAGGATCATGTATGATTTGCTAATACAAGACTTTTGCAATGGAGGAGGATTTCTATGTCCGATATTATACATTGCGCTTGTTGATGTGCTTCTAACAAATTCTCGAATACGTATGCATTTCATTTTTGTTTTGACCCTTGTCAATAAATCCTAATGGTTACTTTTTGGAGATCTATGCGATGCAAGAAGCTATTCTTATGATTCCTCGAGGTATCACAAGGCTTATGGACATGCTCATGGATCTTGAGGTATCTTCTGGTATACTTATTGAGATTCATTTTATTTTCAACCGTCTCCACGGAGGTTATATTGAAAAAAAATGTGTTTCTATTCTTCCTTCTATCTATCTCTCTTTGTATATCTCTCACGTCATACACAATTAGGCACTATTACTTCTCACATACTTGACTCGGGAGGCTGAGGTTATTATTAATTTTTTTTGATGGCATTGTTGGTAAATTTGTCCTCTAACTTTTCACTAGAGACCTATGTTTCCTTGCAAGTCCAGTTCTCTAACTTTTCCATGTTTTCTGATTAACTGGTTGCTTTTCCATTTTTTCTGATTAATCGGTTGCGAGTAGACAATTAATCTACTGGGTGTATTGGACACAATTAACTTGCTAATACTTGGAGGTCAACAACCGATTTTGGAAAAGACACGAATGGATTGGCAAATAAAACAGCTTTTGGTTCAAGTAATATTCTATCACGGCTATTAATTTAAAGCGTTGAGAAAATAGTCCAATTTTCGCTTTTCTCATAGAAATGTTTTAGTCTTGAAAAGAATAAAGTGCACAAAAACATTTTCCAAACGAATTCTATTTGTATTTTTTTCTCTAATATGTTTTGGTCATTGTAGAAAAAGTGTTGGACCATCTTTTAATGCTAGGAGTTGAGAGCCAATGGGCTCCGTTCTGTCCGTTTTATGGTAAGACAACTATTTCATGACAATGTATTCTTACCGATACTTCAAATCTTCCCTTGTTTCTCATTGGTATTATATTTATCTGCAGTCTATGAAGTTTTTCAGACTATGTAATCGTCCATCTTGAGATTTAATAGACCGAGGTTTTTCTGTATATGTGTTTTTCTATTTCTTGGTAATCGGTGGAGAGCTTAAACAAATGTTGATATGTTTAAATTGATTGATGTGCGAAATTCTGTCATATTGTATGTTTCAGATAAGAGAAGTCGCTAAATGAATTTTTTTCCCCACTAGTTGGGTCGCTTTATTTTTCTCATTTTGTTTCCGGAAAAACGATATCCGAGTAGCCACTTCCTTGAGTTTGTGGTGTTTGGCCTCAATTATAGATACCAAGAATCGTTATTCCCTTGCTAAGCTATGGGATTTGGAATAAAATTTTAGGCTAAATCGGAGGATTCCCTCTCGAGTAGTTACTCCATTGAGTTTGTGGTATTTGGCTTCAAATTATTGAAATCAAACATCCGGATATTTGGAATCTTAGTAACCATCACTAATTATTGACTCTTCTTTCTTGTTTCATTCTCACTTCTCTCGTTCAAAGAAGGTGAAGTTTGTGAATGGACACCAACTCGTGCAAATTGGCTAATCCTTGGCTAATTGAATAAGTGTTCCATAGAATAGTTTCTTAGAGTCTTTTTGTATATCAGTCTTAGACGTCCAGTGATGTAATTGGTTAAAAATGACCAAGTTATTTTCTTCTAGTACTTGTATATATGTAGTTGGTGATGTAGTTGGTTGGTTTTGGGATTGGATATAGTTGTTTTTTATGATGGGATTATGTAGTTGGTTTCGGTGAATTGCTTTGTTGGTTTTTTTAATGGGAAATGCTAAATTTAAAATTTACATTTTTATTTTGTTAAAAAGAAGGTGTTATCTTATGTACTATATATATGTTGCAAATGTCTTTCATTGGTAACACCTGTAACACTTAGTGTGTTGCAATTGGTAATATAGGTGTTGCAATAGACTAAAAATTTCTGCATATTTGTGGCCCACCCGTGGCCCCCACAAAGTAGGCCCCACTGACAGGCACACGAAAAGTGGGTCCCACATATGGGCCCCACCAGCTGACTCCACTATGTGGGTCCCACCGGTGGGCCCGGCCTGTGGGACCCACAAAATGGTCCCCGCATGTGGAACCCACTAAATTGGCTATATATTTTACAAAATTATAAAGTCTATTGCAACACGAATATGATGTTGCTGTAGGGTTCTTAGGATGTTGCTGTAGGGTCCTTAGGTAACAAATAATCCTATGTTAGCTTAGGATGATCCATGTGTTGCCTTTGAGTCCAAAGGCTACTGCTCACAGAGCAACTTAGCTAAAATGTTACCTTTGCCCATTTTGGGTCTGTGGCAACAAAAATTTGGGTCTAAGGTAACACAGTTATGTGGTTGCCGAAGGCCATTTATGGCGTAGTGATCGTTCACACAGATTGATACAAAGAATGTCGCTTTCAACCGTTCACACAGATTGGTAAAAGCTTCCTTCTTGACTAGATTCTTCACACACAGTTCCAAAGCTTCGTCCTTATTCGTCCCACACAGGTCAGAATAACTTGTTGAGTTCACACAGAGCTCGGTTTTTAGACAGAGGTAAAAGGTAGGTAACTGTGTAAGAACAGTGACTTTGAATATCACGTTCTTGAGCTGATGATAGCTGTTCTTGATGTTGAGCACTGTATATCTCTTTCGTTCTAACTTGCAGTATGCTCTAGAGATATGTTTGCTCAGATGATAACTTTGATAGCTTTGTGAGTTATGTTACTTGAGTTCGTTCAGTTGGTTGGTCACTTGTAACTAATCTTCAATGTCTTCAAGGATATATATAGCCTCTGAAGAAAGTATCCGTTGAGATGTCCGTTTGAATAAGATTTCCTTCAACGGGAATATGACATGATCTGGATTTCGCGGGATTCTGAAGATCTGAAGACTGACAGTATTTAAATACTTTATCCTTGAGTATTTAAATACTTCTTTGTTCAACGGGACTTGACTTGTGTTCTTTCTTGTCCTTTTGTGAACTGTATGGAAGATGACTGTATTTAGGGCATCGAGACAGTTTCCATACTTGATCTTTTGCAAGTCTTCTTGCTGTACTGACGAGCTTCACTGATGCTGATTCGAGGCAGGTTTTCGATATAGGATAAAGCCTTGAATCCTCGATACAGTTTCCTTACTGTATATTTGGCATATATATGTCAAAACCTTCTCAATAACAAATAACAATCGATACAGGGATCGGGTATCCCGGCTGATTCGATACAGGGTTATTGTTTTTCCCAACAATGACAATTACCAACAAACACTCAATATACGTATCAAACACGATTATAACCAACTCGAATGTCGATACAACAATATCCAAACTCATTGAGGCATTCTAGCGATTACTTAGCAACATACATCCTTCGATAATATCCAAATCCCGAATATATCAAAACCAACTCAAAAATGAGTATTTCAAACCAACAAAACAACTTCAATGATATCAATAATCCCATAGGAATCCACAATTCGAGTTAACGGCAACATCTAATCAAAAACCCCCAAATCAAAGTCAACCCCATAGTGTTCTTGATTCAAACCCCCAACAATTCATGAAATCCAAATATATGCCATAAAATCCGTAGGAATACATTTATCCAAGGTAGATAATCCATATCTAACATATTCCAACAACAATCCAAGCTTACACGAATAAATCGGAAGGAAAAACACTTGAACTCCAAAATCCTAGATTCAAAAGGTGATTACCTTTATTATAATGTTGAAGTTGATGAAATGATGATTACTCCGAATTATATGCTTGGAAATGTTGATAGCTGATTTCACTTCGAAGAACACTCCTCAAGAAGCTCCGAATCGCCCAAAATCGATGAAGGAATAAAAAGAAATGACAAATGACAAATCTGGACTACACTGTCCAATTTATACTGTCCTCGAATTAGCGCGCACTAGCTCCTGTGCGTAGCATGCGCTAACAGGTATATTGGGTAGTCCAGTATACTCTGTTCGCATTATAGCGTGCGCTACGTACCTCTTGTAGCATGCGCTACAACCATGTATTTAGCGTGCGCTAACACAAAATGTTAGCGTGCGCTAACGATTTACCTGGTGTCCAGTATTGAAGTCCAGAACCTCCTGTTCTCTGATCCGCTCTCGGTATCGCGTGCTACACACAATATTTAGCATGCACTAATGACACCGATTAGCGTACGCTAACTACTCGTAGCGTGCGCTAGGAATCAATCCAACTCAGTCCAGTAGCTACTGGACTCTGCCTGATCTGACCTTAGCGCGCGCAACATCAACTGCATAGCGTGCGCTACTCCGACCTACTAGCGCGCGCTACTTTACCATTTGTAGCGTGCACTGCTTACAATCCAACTGTAGTCCAGTGCCTTCTGGACTGCCTGCTTGAAACACACTAGCGTGCGCTAGTGTTGTGAGGTAGCGTACGCTACCTAAACTCAATTAGCGCGCGCTAAAGAGAGTTCATAGCGTGCGCTACTCCTCACACACAACCCACTATGAAGATGACAATGATGATAAACACGGCACGATTCTCTAACTAGATTGATGATGAATGACGATTAATACACGATACAATTACTCTGAACGGTGAATACAATGATTGAATATGAGTGACAAATGATCATTAATGAGTGAAAATTACTGAGTGACAATTACTGAACGATAATTACTGAATGATAATGACTGAATTACAACCGGGTATTACATACACCCCCCCTTAAAAGAGTTTCGTCCCCGAAACTAAGGGTCAAACAACTCGGGATGACTCTCCCGCATATTATCCTCGGTTTCCCAAATAGCCTCTTCGACTCCGTGTATAGACCACTGAATTTTTACCAAAGGAATTGTCTTTTTCCTCAACTATTTGATTCGTCGCTCTAAACCTCAAAGAGGACGCTCCTCGTATGAATGATCATCGGCAATCTCAATTTTGTCGAATTGAAGTATGTGGGTCGGGTCGGCAACATACTTCCGTAACTGAGATACGTGAAACACATTATGAATTCGGCTCAACATCGGAGGTAAGGCCAAACGATAAGCTAGCTCGCCTACTCGATCCAAAATCTCAAACGGTCCAATGAATCTCGGACTCAACTTTCCCCTCTTCCCAAAATGGAAGATACCTCGACTCGGGGATATTTTGACCAAAACATGGTCACCTGTCTCGAACTTTAATGGTCGGCGACGATTATCCGCATAAGATTTCTGTCAACTCTGAGCGGTCAACAAACGACTCCTGATCAAAGCTACCTTCTCACGGGCAGCTATAAGCATATCGGCCTCGGTGCCGATTAATTCTGATAAGTCATACCAATACAAAGGAGATCGATAATGACGACCGTACAAGGCCTTGTAAGGTGTCATCTTAATCGAAGCATGCCAACTATTATTGTACGTGAACTCGATCAACGGTAGTTGGGCTTCCCAATCATCTTTCCAATCTAGAACACATGCCCTCAACATGTCCTCCAACGTCTGAATAGTCCTCTCTGATTGTCCGTCGGACTGAGGATGAAAAGCTGTACTGAGATTAAGCTGAGTTCCCATAGCACGATGAACCGATTTCCAAAAATGAGTCACAAATCGTCCGTCACAATCGGAAACGATACTTTTAGGAGTACCGTGCAGTCTCACTATCTCTTTGATGAACAACTGGGCCAGTCTCTCGGGACCCCACGTATCCTTAATCTCAAGGAAATGAGCTGATTTAGTTAAGCGGTCCATAATTACCCAGATTGTATTCATGCCACGACGACTCGTCGGCAAACTCGTGATGAAGTCCATTGAAATATCTCCCCACTTCCACTCTGGAATAGGGAGAGGTTTCAGCATACCCACCGGTCACTGATGTTCTATCTTGACTTGCTGACAGGTTAAGCATATCGAAACAAATTCCACGACTTCTCGCTTCATATTATTCCACCAGTAATTTTCTTTCAAGTATTTGTACATCTTGCTGGACCCCGGATGGACGGAATAAGGGGTAGCATGATCTTCTCTCAAAATTGAGTTTTTCAACTCGTCATTCGCCGGTACATACAACCGATTCTTAAATCGCAAAAGTCCATCCTCGTGGACCACAAACCCAGGGGCTTTCCCCTGAGTCACATCATCTCGAATGCGTAACAGAAATGGGTCCGAACCCTGCTTCTCCCTGATCGCCTCCTCAAGTGGCGATGAAATCTCTAACGTACAAAGTTGCCCTTGTAATCGCTGTAACCAGACCTCGATCTCGGTTCTCAGAAATTCCTGCTGAAGTTCCTTCTGAACTGTTAATCGAGCAAGCATCTGCTCCTAAACGGACTTACGACTCAAGGCGTCGGCGACAACGTTCGCCTTGCCCGGGTGGTAAAGTATCACAATATCATAATCTTTGATTAGTTCCAACCACCGTCTCTGTAGCATATTTAACTCCTTCTGAGTAAATATATACTTTAAACTCTTATGATCAGTGAATATCTGACACATAACGCCATAAAGATAATGACGCCAAATCTTCAATGCGAATATCACGGCTGCTGGCTCCAGGTCATGGGTCGGATAATTAACCTCGTAAGGTCTCAATTGCCGTGAAGCATAAGCAATAACTTTCCCGTTCTGCATTAGTACACATCCGAGACCCTGCCCGGACGCATCACTATAAACCACAAATCCTTCCGTTCCTTGCGGTAAAGAAAGGACAGGTGCTGAAATTAACCGACAGTTGAGTTCCTCAAAACTCTATTGACATGCGTCGGACCACATGTATTTTTTATCTTTCCTTAAAAGGTTCGTCATGGGTTGAGCAATTTTAGAAAATCCTTCCACAAATCGCCGATAATAACCAGCTAATCCGAGGAAACTTTGGATTTCCTTAACATTCTTCGGAGGTTGCCAATATCGGATAGCCTCCGTCTTCTGAGGGTCGACACGAACTCCGTCTGATGAAATTACATGTCCGAGAAACGTTACTTCGGACATCCATAACTCACATTTGGAAAACTTTCTGTAAAGTTGCTCTTGTCTCAACACGTCGAGCACTTGATGAAGGTGAAACTCGTGCTCCTCCCGGTCACGAGAATAAATTAAAATGTCATCAATGAAGACAACCACGAACTGATCCAAATAGTCGATGAAAACCCGATTCATTAACTCCATGAATACCACCGGTGCATTAGTTAACCCAAACGGCATTACCACAAACTCATAATGACCATAGCGTGTTTGGAACGTCGTCCTTGCGATATCCGACTCTCGAATTCGCAACTGATGATATCCATCTTAAGTCGATCTTGGAAAATACTGAAGCTTCCTGAAGTTGATCCAAAAGATCATCGATACAGGGTAGAGGATACTTATTCTTGATCGTCACCCGGTTCAATTCCCGTTAATCGATACACAAGCGGAACGAACCATCCTTATTCTTGACAAATAACACTGGTGCTCCCCACGGGGACGCACTCGGTCGAATATAATCCTTCTCGGTCAAATCCTCTAATTGATTCTTCAACTCCTGCATTTCGGTCGGGGCCATCTGGTATGGTGCCTTCGATATCGGGGACGTACCGGGCTCCAACTCAATCGTGAATTTCACATCTCTCTATGGAGGCAAACCAGGTAGCTCGTCTCGAAATACATCGGCATATTCTCTCACTACAGGAATATCCGTCAACAATACTGATGGTTTCTCGGTCTTGGTCATATAGCACCAATAACCGACACACCCCTGATTGAGTAATATTACTGCTTTCATCAAGTTGATGACTCTCCTAGAACACCTGGGATTACTTCCCTGAAATACACATTCAACCCCATCATCTGAAATGATAGTGACCATACGCTTACGGACACTAATGACGGCATCATGACGATCCATCCAATCAATACCCAGAATGACGTCGTCTCTCGGTAAAACTACCACGATTAGGTCTGCTAACCAATCACGGCCATGAAGCTGAATCGGACAATCCTTAATCTCATGATTCCCAATAATTCTTCTACCATCAGGTAGACCAATGACATAAGGCTCACAACTAGTAGCACTACCCAGACGTAGTCTACTCAAACATGACTCGGAAATGAATGAATGCGATGCACCAGTATCAAAAAGGGTACACACAGGTTGAGATAGAATATCGAGTGTACCTGAAATCATCTGGGCCTCTGGATCGTCGATCTTCTTCATCTCATAAATTCGGGGCTTGCCGGCCCCCGAACCGGACGCTCCCATCTGATAGCTCTTGGCTTTGCCTTTATTTGCTCCTGTCGTCTTGAATGATGCGGACTGAGTGGCCTGATTCTGCACTGCTGAATGTCTCGGGGCCTGAGATGACCAGCAATCCCACAGTTATGGCATGTGACAGTCTGCCTCGGACACTTGGTGCTGAAATGACTCTGTTCTTCACAGTTGAAACGGGTGATGGCCGAACTGGCTGCTCGTGACTGAGATTTCGCGGGTCTAGGCACCATAGGAGGTCGCTCAGAAAAATTAGAGCACGCACGAGGTTTCTTGAAAGTGGCCTGACTGCCTTCAGACTGATTACGATTCTTTGACTTCTTACCAGCAGATGAAGGTTGTTGCTTAGCAATCTCCTTAGCAGTAAGCTCATAAGTAAGAGCTTTCTCAATGAATTCGGCCAGATTGGTGCAATTGTGATTAAGCAACTGCATCCGCATACGAGGCTTCAACCTCTTGCTGAAATACTTGATCTTGTCCGCCTCAGAGTGAATAATGGACGAGGCGAAAAGAAGTAGCTCCTGAAATTTCTCGGCGATGGCGAGAACATCATCGTCCGCTGAGAGGTCGGGAGTGAGTAATTCTGACAACTTGGCCTCCCTGAGTGGGTCCGGATAATACCTCTCTATCATGAGAGTCCTGAATTGATCCCATGTACAAGATCCGTTGGTGGGCTTCAACGATAACGACCATGAATGTGCGCCCTTACCAAGATAGTAAGCCGCAACTCAAACTTTGTGTCCCTCAGGACAATCCACCATAGCAAACAGTTTCGCAAAATGCTCAAGCCAGTGAATGATATCCGCCGGCTCAGATGAGCCCTCGAAGGTAGGTGGTCTCTGCGATAGATGTCGCCAATGATACTGCTCACACCCCTCTCTTGCCTCTGAGGTGGCGGCAGAGGAGCCTGCTGATTTTGAGTAGTTGAGTTATGCATCGTCTCCATCAGTTGTGCCATCTGAGTCATTTGGGCCATCATGCCCTGCATGAAAGTGAGTGGATCAACCCGAACACCTTCTGACTGAGCTGCGTCCCGGGTACGACTCCCTGATAGTGAATGATTACGTCTAGGTGAATGAGTGGCAGCACCACTGCTCGATGAATTAGCATTATTCCTTGCATTAGCGCGTGTATTCACACGAGCTCTCGGGTTTCGGCCCGCACCACGACCTCTTCCCCCGCGTCCTCTGCCAGCTCTTTCCATACTTAAGTGGAAAGTCATATGATAATTATATATCTCGCATGAATATCACATTATGATTATATTATGAAATGATGAAAATGAGCATACGCGCTCAAACACAATGATTACATGAACGATCAACTGAAGTGACGTGATTATCTGATGAAATTCTTGAAATGATTATCTTGAACAAGTTAACAAGATTAATTATA
This sequence comes from Orobanche coerulescens, assembly GCA_033398695.1. Classification (NCBI taxonomy): domain Eukaryota; kingdom Viridiplantae; phylum Streptophyta; class Magnoliopsida; order Lamiales; family Orobanchaceae; genus Orobanche; species Orobanche coerulescens. Next base: position 100,713,996 of record CM065813.1, on the reverse strand, counting down.
TGATCCTCAAGATCAACAATTGAACAATGAAATGAAATGAGTGATTAATGAATTAACATGATCGACTTGATCAAAAATGAAAATGATGAAAGAGGATTGTTGACTGTTGAATGATGAATGAGTGATTCTTATTGCTAGAAATTATACCATGGCGTCAGAAATCTTACTGTTCTTTGGTCTGAGGGGCTATTCGCCGTCAACGTTCTCTTTGTTGGGATTTATATGCATAGAATACAAAATAATCGGAGTAAAATGCATCGGAATAATAAATATGAAAACCCAATTTAGGATCTCATGCAGTAATTTAATTATTTAATTAAAGGGTTAATCGAATTACCTTAATCTGATTGAACAATTCTAGATCTGTACTAGAAGCAGATGAATATCTCCTTCCTCTTTTGGTGATCCACACACGAATAATTCCACAAGCCGGATTGCTAGATCCTTACGAATAATATTGATAAATAGTACAACACAAGTTTCTTACTAGAAGGATTGTACTATTGATCAAGATCAACTAAGGGAAGAGGGTTAGGCGACCGATTTCGTTCTCCTACAGTAAGATGAAGAGGTTGACTTTTTCTTCTTCTTGAAGAGGGAGACGATTTTATTTTGAGTTCGTATGACAACTCCTTGTCATGGATCTCTTATTTATACTAAGTAATCCCTAGATTCAAGAAACTAGTATTTGCTTAGTTGCCCCTCAACTTATTAAATAATACAATATATATAATATCCAATATTATATATATTACTTATTATTTAATCTCCTTATAAATATAATTTCCAATATTATATTTATTATTCCCAGTTGATATTTATTCCTACTTGTCTATAATTGTCGTACGTGCGACCCAAAAGGCTTATATTATGTTGGCAATTATTAATACCTTATTGAATAATAAATCATAAGCGGCCTCTAGAAACACATTATGATTACCCAAATAATATAAGTTAATAGTCCATTAAACCTTTTAACGTGTCAAATCCCTTTGTCACGCGATATTATATTTGAACTAAGTCATGGAGTCTGTCATACTTATTTATGTTCAAATGCTTTCTCGATCTTAAGTAGACTGATTGAATAAAATGACTCTTCATTTGAGAATGGCCATGCATTTCCTTTAGTCCTACTTATCGAGGGGCCCAGCAGATATCTCTCTCACTTAAGAGAGAGACAAATCCCCATCATGATTATTCATTGCCCTCTACATGACTCCCACTAATCCCGATCGCTAACCTTTATGATCACCATGTTTCAGATGACGTTGGATTACGACAAGGCATAGTAGTTATCATGTTGGACTCTATGATAATCTCAGGTTCAAGGATTTATTGATATACTGTTATATTGAGATTCACTTATGACATTTCCATGTAGTGATCTCAATGTGGGTCGGTCCAGTATTAGTTCTCCAACCAATAACCATAAGATTGATCCGTACCATACGCATAATCATCCGATGATTATCAATCAAACTTATACTAGTATATAAATCACTTGAGTCTCTACTCAACGTGATTTTTCCAGGGACATTTGAATAATCTTATTATTCGTGAATAACAATTATTCGATTATTATAATATTAAAACATGCACACATTATAATAATCAACGAGAAATAAATGATATCATATAACTTTATTTAAATATGATAATTACAAATCTAGGCACATCGAATGTCCTAGGGCACCATTCCCAACAATCTCCCACTTGCACTAGGACCATTCATTCATGACTTTTAGTCCTATCGCTCTAGCATGCTCAACATGCTTTCCTTGTGAGAGAGGCTTGGTAAGTGGATCTGCAACATTATCTTCTGTTGCTACTTTGCATATTGTAATATCTCCTCGTCTGACGGTCTCTCTGACTAGGTGATATTTTCTGAGTATATGTTTGGAATTATGATGGGACCTAGGCTCTTTAGCTTGTCCAATAGCACCATTATTGTCACAATAAAGGCTTATGGGATCCTGGATGGTCGGCACCACTCCTAGTTCGGTAACGAACTTGTTGATCCATACGGCTTCCTTAGCTGTATCCGATGCTGCCAGGTACTCAGCTTCAATAACAGAATCAGCAACCTTGCTTTGCTTGGAACTCTTCCAACTCACAGCACCTCCATTCAATACAAGCACATAACCAGTTTGCGATTTGAAATCGTCTCTGTCGGTTTCGAAACTTGCATCGGCGTAACTTCTTACAGCCAGCTCATTTCCCACCCCTCCATAAACTAGGAAATCATCCTTAGTTCTTCTCAAGTACTTTAGGATGGTTTTCACTGCTGTCCAGTGACTTTCACCTGGATTTGATTGGTATCGACTTGTCATACTAAGGGCAAACGATACATCTAGTCGAGTACAAATCATGGCATACATGATCGATCAAATAGACGAAGCGTATGGTATCTTGCTCATGCGGGCTCGCTCATCAGGAGTCTTAGGACTCTGAGTCTCACTCAGATGAATACCATGTGACATTGGCAAGAGTCCTCTCTTTGAGTCTTGCATATTGAACCTCTTCAATATTTTATTAATGTATGTACTTTGACTCAGACCAATCAATCTCTTTGATCTATCTCTATAGATCTTTATCCCAAGAATGTAAGCAGCTTCTCCTAAGTCTTTCATTGAGAAACAACATCCCAACCAAGCCTTGACTGTCTGCAAGGTGGGAATGTCATTTCCAATGAGTAATATGTCATCTACATATAAGACTGAGAAAACAACTATTCTCCCACTAACCTTCTTGTACACACAAGGTTCATCTTCATTTTGAATGAACCCAAACTCTTTGACAGTTTCATCAAAATGAAGATTCCAGCTCCGAGAAGCCTGCTTCAACCCATAAATGGATCTTTGAAGCTTGCAAACCTTTTTAGAATTTTCTAGATGAACAAAACCTTCAGGTTGTGTCATGTAAACATCCTCGAGTAAGTTTCCATTAAGGAATGCTGTTTTGACATCCATTTGCCATATTTCATAATCATAGTATGCGGCAATGGCAAATAAAATTCTAATTGATTTAAGCATGACTACTAGCGAAAAGGTCTCATCATAGTCAACACCATGAATTTGTCCATAACATTTTGCCACTAGTCTAGCTTTATAGGCTTGCAGATTATCATTCATGTCTTTCTTCTTTTTATAGACCCATTTGCACCCAATGGTTTTAACACCCTCAGGTGGATCTATCAAGTTCCAAACATGATTGTCATACATGGATTGCATCTCAGACTTCATGGCTTCTAGCCATTCCTCGGACATTGGTCCTAAAACAGCTTCTGTATAGGTACTAGGATCATCATCTATGAGCGATGCATCATCATCCTCTATTACGAGATAACCATATCTCTCATGTTCATGTCGCATCCTATCAGATCTACGTGGGACTTGTGTACTTTAAACGGGCTCTTCAACTGATTGTTGAGCTTGTTCGGTTTCCATCGGTGAGGCGATGCCTTCTTGTGGTTCTTGAGTTTCCTCGAGAATTACTCTTCTCCCACTGTCTCTTTTGAAAATAAATTTCCTTTCTAAGAATACAGTATTTCGAGCAACAAACACTTTGTTCTCTGCGGGCTTATAAAAGTAATATCCTTTAGTTTCCTTAGGATATCCCACAAATAAACATCTTTCAGATCTGGCTGCCAGTTTTTCAAATACTTGGCGCCTTACGAATGCTTCGCAACCCCAGATCTTTAGAAAATACAAGTTTGGTCTTTTACCAGTCCATTTCTCAAATGGTGTCTTTTCAACTGCTTTAGATGGAACACTATTTAGGGTGAATGCTGTTGTTTCTAAGGCGTGGCCCCAAAATGATCATGGAAGCTCTGTTCGACTCATCATGGATCGAACTATATCTAATAAAGTTCGATTCCTCCTCTCGGACACTCCGTTATGCTGAGGTGTGCCGGGAGGAGTAAGTTGCGAAACAATTCCACAACTTCTAAGATGATCATCGAATTCTTGGCTCAAGTATTCCCCACCTCGATCTGATCGAAGGGCTTTAATTGTCTTGCGAAGTTGATTCTGTACTTCATTCTGGAATATTTTGAACATTTCAAAAGATTCATGTTTATACATCATAAGATAAACATATCCATATCGGCTAAAATCATCGGTGAATGTAATGAAGTATTGGTATCCGCCTCTGGCATGAGTTCTAAGAGGTCCGCATACATCAGTATGTATTAGGCCTAACAGATCACTAGCCCTTTCTCCATGACTGGTGAAAGGATTCTTCGTCATCTTGCCCAATAAACAAGATTCGCATGTCCCATATGATTCATAGTCAAAAGAGTCTTAAAGTCCATCATTATGGAGTTTAGAAATGCGTTTCTCGTTTATGTGACCAAGTCGACAATGCCATAAGTAAGTCGGATTAGAATCATTGAGCTTAGGTTTCTTGGATGCAATATTATAGACTTCCAAAGTGTCGAACTCATCTAGATCAATATTGTAAAGGCCAGTATATAACTTTGCAGTACCATAAAGCAAGTCATCAAAGAAAATACGAATGATCTTATTCTTAATAAGAAAACTGTAACCTTCACAATCTAATGTAGAAACTGAAATAATATTCCTATTCATAGCAGGAATATAATAGCAATTGCTCAAAACTAACAAAAGCCCATTGGGTAAAACTAGCTCATAAGTTCCTACGGCTAGTGCAGCAACTCTTGATCCATTGCCGACTCTTAGATCCACTTCCCCTTTCTTCAGTTCTCTACTGCTTCTCAACCCCTGCACATTTGTACAAATGTGAGATCCACATCCAGTATCTAATACCCAGGAGTTAGAGGTAGACAAGTTAACTTCTATAACAAATATACCTGTGGCAGTCTCACTACCCTTGGTACGCTTTAGCTCTTCCAAGTAAATCTTGCAATTTCTTTTCCAATGTCCTGGTTTATTGCAATGATGGCAATTTCCATCTTTGGGAGCTTTAGCCTTGAAACCCGGCCTAGTAGGATCTTTAGATTTGGCAACTTTTGCCTTACCCTTGCCCTTGCCTTTGTTCTTAAAATATTTCCCTTTGCTGACCATCAACACATGGCTTGGTTTCTTCTTAATATTCTGCTCAGCCGTTTTAAGCATCCCATGCAGCTCAGCAATGGACTTCTCCATCTCATTCATATTATAGTTCATAATGAATTGACCGAAACTTTCGGGCAATGAGTTTAGGATCACATCCGTGGAGTGCTCCTTAGAAAGTGGAAAACCAAGCCTTTCAAGATGATTAATATATCCTTTCATCTTGAGCACGTGAGCGCTGAAAGATGTCCCCTCAACCATCTTGCAAGCATACAAGGCTTGAAAGGTCTCATACCTCTATTGCCTAGCATACTTCGAGAAAGTTTCCTTGAGGTGAGCATTTAGCTCATAAGCTTCCATTTCCTCTAGATTCTTCTGAAGTTATGGACAAATGGTGGCCAACATAAGACAACTGACATCAATGGAATTATCACAATGTTTCTTCCATTTGTCTTTTGTTGCTTTGTTTGCATTGTCAGCTGGCTCATCGGGAATATCTTCCTCAAGAACATACAACTTTCTTTCTTGCTTGAGAACTATTCTCAGGCTCCGGATCCAATCCAGATAGTTGCTGCCGTTTTCTTTGAGCTTGTCCTTCTCAAGGACAGATCGTAGTGAAATGGTGTATGTGTTGTTTGATGCCATTCTACAAAATTCAATATGCAAAATATTTAGTCACATTATTTTATTTCTCAAAAAATACTCCCACTAAAACAATGTACCCTCAATTTACAACATTTGTAATTTTAGTGGGCTAAGATCCCATTTCGCAAATCCTAAACTCAGCTTTGGCATGACGCCTAGAAATGATCTACTTTAGGTGGATAACTCTTTATCGATTACATCATATGTAACTCTTAGTTTATATCATGGGATTTGGCATCGTATGCCCAAGCATGTTATAATCTCATCTTATGCCTTAAGGTTCAAAACTATTTTGATTTCCAAATTCATTAAACGTATAGGTATCACAATTACCTATCCTACCTTACTAAGATAATCCGAGCGCCCAGCTTTGGCATGACCCACTCATGATGATCGAAGTCTTGATAGGTGTTTTTCAAATGAACGGCATTTTAAAATTTTAACGAGGGATTTTTATCCTATGTTAATGTCTATGTTTGCTAACATACATCTAAACATACATAGCATCACATACATGCATAAATTTAAACATGCATCGCATCACATGACAATAAAAGCATAGGACCGTGTATAGCATGACCATAATCCTAACGTGATTTTCATGAGCCAACATGAAAATCACAAAGGTCATCTAAAGGGTTAAAATGGTCTTCATTGATCTTCCCAACTCCTTGGAATGTCATACGCGATCAATTTGCTCCTCGAGTCCGTCCTTCTCGTCCTTCTTGTCTTCATTACATTAATGAAATTTAATACTACACTAGTAAATTAAATTACAAGAAGTGCAAACGACACGCAGGCCGTAAAATAATAAACAATTTAAATAGACGACTCGCAGGCCGTAAAACCAATTATAATTAAACGACACGCAGGCCGTAAAACCAACCCATAAGAAAATAAATTATCCAATCACATTGGTCTATTTATGGTCATGCCATACATCATACACATACCATAAATAATTATCAAATAATTAATAAAGCATGTAATATACTAAATAATCAATCTGTCTAATAATCAGACAATAAATTAAAACTGTGTCAAAAATGAACAAATCAGGACTATGGCCGAGATGGCTGTCTGCGCGCTCTGGGCACGGATCTGTCCGGGTTCGAAACCCGGCGGCAGCAGTTGCAACCTTTTGCAACAAATATTTCCAAATTTACTTTAATTTTAAAACAGGCTAATAAGAAAAGAAACTACTGTGAAAGTTACCAAAAACCTGACCCAGCCGAGATGGTAAGTGGTGCAGAAGTAAAGCCTAAAGACTCGGGATTGAATCCCAGTTTTTGCGGAAATATTTGCCATATTTTAAAGCAGATTTATTTGCCTTTAGTAAAACCTTCCGTGTATTGTTTGCAAAACAAAATCGCAGCGCACATGGTAAGTCGGTGGAAAGGCGGGCAGATGACCAGGGTTCGAAACCCTGGTATTGCAAAAACATTTTTTTGCTAATAAAATTAGCCCGCGGGTCCAGCTCTGACCGGACCCGAACCCGACCCGACCCGTCTCGGAACAGATCTGTTCCAGAACAGTTCTGGAGCAGAAATTCGCGAAAATAGTCTAGAAAATTTATTTTTGACGATCCGATTTAATCAAATTAAACCAGAAAAATTATTTTATAAAATCTATATTTTATAAACATAATCAAGAACATAATTTACACATAAACATGTTCTACATAAACAATTAAATTACTTGCAAGTTGGCTCCGATACCACTGTTGGGATTTCTATGCATCGAATACAAAATAATCGGAGTAAAATGCAGCGGAATAATAAATATGAAAACCCAATTTAGGATCTCATGCAGTAATTTAATTGTTTAATTAAAGGTTAATCGAATTACCTTAATCCGATTGAACAATTCTAGATCCGGACTAGAAGCAGATGAATATCTCCTTCCTCTTTTGGTGATGCACACACGAACAATTCCACAAGCCGGATTGCTAGATCCTTTCGAATAATATTGATAAATAGTACAACACAAGTTCCTTACTAGAAGGATTGTATCATTGATCAAGATCAACTAAGGGAAGAGGGTTAGACGACCGACTTCGTTCTCCTATAGTAAGATGAAGATGTCGACTTTTTCTTCTTCTTGAAGAGGGAGACGATTTTCTTTTGAGTTCTTATGACAACTCCTTGTCATGGATCTCTTATTTATACTAAGTGATCCCTAGATTCAAGAATCTAGTATTTGCTTAGTTGCCCCTCAACTTATTAAATAATACAATATATATAATATCCAATATTATATATATTACTTATTATTCAATCTCCTTATAAATATAATATCCAATATTATATTTATTATTCCCAGTTCATATTTATTCCTACTTGTCTATAAGCGTGACGTAAACTAAAAGGCTTATATTATGTTGGCAATTATTTAATACCTTATTAAATAATAAATCATAAGCGGCCTCTAGCAAGACATTATGATTACCCAAATAATATAAGTTAATAGTCCATTAAACCTTTTAACGTGTCAAATCCCTTTGTCACGCGATATCATATTTGAACTAAGTCATGGAGTCTGTCATACTTATTTATGTTCAAATGCTTTCTCGATCTTAAGTAGACTGATTGAATCAAATGACTCTTCATTTGAGCATGGCCATGCATTTCCTCCAGTCCTACTTATCGAGGGGCCCAGCAGATATCTCTCTCACTTAAGAGAGGGACAAATCCCCATCTTGATTATTCATTGCCCTCTACATGACTCCCATTAATCCCGATCGCTAACCTTTATGATCACCATATTTCAGATGACGTTGGATTACGTCAAGGCATAGCAGTTATCATGTTGGACTCTATGATAATCTCATGTTCAAGGATTTATTGACATACTGTTATATTGAGATTCACTTATGACATTTCCATGCAGTGATCTCAATGCGGGTCGGTCCAGTATTAGTTCTCCAACCAATACCCATAAAGTTGATCCGTACCATACGCATAATCATCCGATGATTATCAATCAAACTTATTCTAGTATATAAATCACTTGAGTCTCTACTCAACGCGATTTTACCAGGGGCATTTGAATAATCTTATTATTCGTGAATAACTATTATTCGATTATTATAATATTAAAACATGCACACATTATAATAATCAACGAGAAATAAATGATATCACATAACTTTATTTAAATGTGACAATTACAAATATACGCACATCGAATGTCCTAGGACACTATTCCCAACACTCTTCCCGTGCCTTAGCCTTGCCATGACCTGAAAACAACATCCCCCAACAGGTTCAGTTACACAGAACAACAATCCTCAAGAGTTGAATAAACACAATCATGATATATCTTAATTATGAAATGACGCTGAAGAGAGGCATCATATTACGCTCGTAATGGTATGTGCAAGTGCACAAGACGAGTGTCCGGACACACCCGCCCTTGTACCTAATTAGTCTCACGGAGGTATATTACCATGTGCACAGTCCAATGTGTCGGTGAACCCAACACATGACCATCACATTCCTGACTAAAAATTCCACACATCCCCACCCGGCCACGCAATATGAACCCAGAAGATCATATGGGCAAGGAATGACCATAAAGAATAATAATGAATAACAACCCGACAAAATCAAGAATGACTCGCCGAGATGAAATGATAGAGAAACGAATGATAGCTCAATGAAATGATTGGAACCGTCGTTCCTCATGAATGAAGTGATTAATTGACAATTACAAGTCCCAAAACGGTTAATACTGTTAGGAATACTTGTTAGATTTTGATGGTGTCATTAATATAATTCAAATGTTTATTACTTGGCAAAATGTAAGGAAGAACCAAATGAGTATCTTCCATAGGCGAAATTGTGTTAAGTTAAATACTTGGAAAAATGTAAACAAGAACCAAATGAGTATCTTCTATAGGCCAAATAAGTTAGGCTCAAATCCGCTAAGTACAAAGGTACAGCTAAGTACATCAGAGAAGTATAGCCGAGTCAAGTCAGAGAAGTTCTGGTCAACAAAAGATTATCAGAGATGTTTGACCAGACTGCAGTCAAGTGACTTCAGACAAGTCATCTGATCAGGCGAGTCTCAAACATCCACCGACAGCAAAGTCCAATCTGCAGTGAAGATGACTGTACATCAGTCAACTTGATCAGCTAAGTACTCCAAGTCCACGTCAGCATACGTTGAAAAGTCAAATATTACGGAAAGTCACATGCAAGCGTGAAGAGACATATTGGAGAGATTCCCGCAAGGATATGAATTAAATAATTCATCCAGGCCTACCACTGAAGACTTTAATCTTATTGTATTCAAAAGATTCGGTGCCTCACATGCAAAGTCTTCACAACGTTCTAAAGATGGATTAAAATATGGGAATCCACCCTTGCAATGTTCATAAAAATAAACAAAGAAGACTATTTCTTCAACAGACGGATTTGTTACAGGATTTGCAACGACTATGAAGAATGCTCAAGGATCAACACCTATATATATCCGAATATTTGAAGATGAGCAGTACGGTGTGAACAAAAATCTCAAGCAATCAAAGCATTCAAAGCAATCAAAAAGCAAAATATAGCATCGTGAAAAGAGCAGTACTCAAAGTTCATATTTGAATAAGCTATTAGTTGGAGAAGACAAAAACTCGTGTCTTTAATCCTGAGTTCGGGGTACTTCACTGGTTGAAGTTCAAGACTGTAAAGGCATCCAAGGATCGCGGATCAAGAGGTGCAAGACAGTCAAGGGAGTTGCAACGGCAAGGATTTTCACTGGTTGGAAGCTGTTGTAATTGGTTGAATCACTGTAATCTTTATCACTGGTTGACAATTATAGTGAATTCATCTCCAACTGGTTTGGAGAAAAGTGGATTAGTAGAGGATTACCCCACCTCTGAGACCACTATAACTGCCTGCGTATTTTACTGTTTTATAGCATCATACTTTAACTGCTGCATTCATTGTTAAGTGTTTCATTAGTTGTTTTGTATTTGTCATCAGCTGACTTCCGCATGTATTGATACAAACGACTCTAAGTCATTTGCATATCTATCAGCTGAGAAACTTACTCTTCATGAAAAAGAGTTTAAGAGTTTCAATAAGTTTATTCACCCCCCTTCTAGACTTATTCCTGGACGACTTGTGACCTACAAGTGGTATCAGAGAGGTTGGTTCATTTATTTCAAGAACCAGATCCATATATCGAGGATATATATTTTTTAACTCTCATTATAATGGAATACATGTATTCTAGATTACCTGTGTTTTCAGTTGACGAGTATGATCTTTGTAAGATAAGGATGCAAGCACACTTATCTTCAATTCATGATGACATGTGGTGCATCATAGAGGACGGTCCATTCATCTTCGAGAAGGACAACACTCCCGAGGAGATTGCAGCAGGGAAGCCAGAGAAGATCCCAAAGAAAAGGACAGAGCTGACCCCAGAAGAAAGAAAGCTGGCCAACCTAGACAACCGTGCTAGAGATGTGCTATACCAAACTCTTGACAAATCTACAATGGTCAAGATCAAGAATTGCAAGAATGCAAAGGAAATCTGGGACACATTAGCCTTAATGTGTGAGGGAATAGAGCTGATCAAATAGAACAAGTTGTCAATTGCTACTCAAAAATTTGACAACTTCAAAATGAAGAATGGAGAATCAATAGACCAAGTGGACACAAGGTTCACTGAGATCATCAATGAGATCAAGTCCCTTGGTAAATCTTATGGCAACAGGGAAATGGCGTTGTAGGTCCTAAGATCTCTCAATCCTGAATGGAGCATGAAGGCAGTGGCCATGAGAGAATCCAAGGATCTTAATAAAATAAAGATCCAAGAGCTGTTCACCGACCTGAAGGCTTATGAGTTCGAGCTCCCAAGTTCATCATCAAACGAGCCTGCAGAGAAGGGAATAGCCTTTGCAGCCGAGTCTCCCGCCAAGAGCTTATCTGATGTAAAGCCTCCAAATCCATTAGATTTTGAGGAAGAAATGACATTCATAATGCAGAGGTTCAGCAACTTCCGGAAGAACTATTCCAAATACAAGAAGAATTATAAGGAGAATCCCAGAAGAAACCAAAAAGCCGGAAGCTGGAAGGTGGAGTGTTACAACTGCCATAAGACAGGACACATTCAAATCGACTGTCCTGATCTTAAGAAGGACGAGAGAAAGAAGAAGGTGAGTAGAAAAGAAGACCGAAGGAAGGCCCTCATCGGAGAAGATCAATAGCGTGTAGAGTCAAGCAGCGGATTCTTCTCTGATGATGATGAAGAGTATGATTGCCTGATGGCCAACCTAGCTGATGAAGAGGTAACATCAAAACCCTCTGTTTTAAAAATCTGCACACCTATCTGTATCAGCCGAGAAGACGCAGCTGCAAGATGAGAATAGGCAGCTGAAAAATGATTTTGAAAAACTCAACCTAGAATTAAAAAAAGTCAAATCTGATCTTGAAAACCAGGCTGCAGTTAACTTGAAAAACCAGGCTGATGTCACTACAGCTGAGATAAAACGATTAACTGTTTTAAATAGTGAAAAATCAGCTGCACTTGCTCATGTCAAAGCCGAATTTACTAAACTGACTCAGGTAAGTAAGACTTAGGCACAGGAAATAACCTCCCTGAAAGCGTCTCTAACTCTGGATGAATTGTGTACTAATAAAAGGCCACTATATTCCAGATCAGGCCTTGGATATGATCCTCACACTCCCACTAGTTCTAAAACCACTTTCATCAAGGGAGAAATAATTGTCTCGTCTGCTGAGCCTATATACAAACCGGTATTTAAAAATAGGCAAAAACCAAGTCACAAGTATAGGCTGCAGCCAGGGTTCACAAGGCAGCCACCTAGACAAGCGACTAGGCAATGGCCAAGGCAGAAGCAGCAGCCCAGACAACATTCCCATTATTATCAAAAACTCCCCAAAAATAGATTTTCAAAATGGGAGGGGCAAGTGGAAACCTCAAGGTTATCCTATCTTTCAAAATGAACAAGTGTGGAGACCTCAAAGATTTAATAAATGGTCTCAGCCAAAGTTTAGAAATGGCCCACACTATCAATATTATGAGGCATATCCGGTATACAATCCTAACAGAGGATACAGACCCAGACCCTACACACCTTATAAGGGTAACAATAATAACAATTTTCACAATCCAAGGAGGAATCAATTCTCCAGGAAACCATCTAACCCTAGAGGACCCACACATATTTGGGTACCTAAATCTCTGCTTGTATGATTGCAGAAAAGGTGGAAGGACTACTACCACATCTCCACTAACTCAAACTTTGGAGGTGAAGAATGGTTTGTAGAATCCGGATGCTCGAGGCACATGACTGGGAACAAGAAGATGCTGAAAAAATATACCAAAGAAATAGGTCCAAACGTAACCTTTGGAGATAGCTCTAGAGGACAAACAAAGGCTTTGGAGAGTTGCACCGATAAAATATTGTCATATCCAAAGTGCACTATGTCAAATGGCTCAAGTATAATCTCCTGAGCATAAGCCAGTTTTGTGACGAGAAGAATCTAGTAGTCTTCACCATTTAGAAATGTATGGTGATTGATATCCTATCAGGAGAGGTGAAGCTACAAGGATTCAGAAGGAGAGATGTCTACATGATAGATTGGAACACAGGAACTCCCAATACCTGCTTTCTATCTAAGACAATAGCTGAGAATGGATGGCTGTGGCACAAAATATTATGTCATCTGAACTTCAAAGCCATCAACAAAATTAGTTCTCAGAAGATGGTCAGAGGACTTCCAGAGGAAGTATTCAAGAAGGAAGCACTTTGTGATGCGTGTCAGAAAGGAAAGCAGACTAGAGCATCATTCAAGCCAGTCCAGCCTACAACCCTCACAACGAGGATCTTAGATCTACTTCACATGGATATATTTGGCCCTATCAAGCCGAGGACTCTAAGTGGCAGAAAGCATGCCCTAGTAGTAGTGGATGACTATTCGAGGTACACATGGATTATCTTCCTGTACAAGAAAAGTGAAACCTTGATCAAGCTACCTGAGCTGTTGAGAAGGATTCAGAATGAGAAATCCCTCTCAATCATCAAGATCATATCGGATAGAGGAGGCGAAATTCTCAACAAGGCAATCACTGATTACAGCGATCAGAATGGAATCCAGCACGAGCTCTCTGCAGCCAGGACCCCCCAGCAGAATGGTGTTGCCGAAATAAGAAACAGAACCCTAAAAGAAGCAGCCAGGTCCATGATTGCAGAAGTAGACCTGCCCAAGAGGTTCTGGGCTGAAGCTGTCAACACAGCTTGCCATACTCAGAACAGGAGTATGATAGTAGGGAGACATGGCAAAACTCCCTATGAGGTTTGGAATAACAGAACACCTACTGTTGCTTACTTTCATATTTTTGGTTGTAAGTGTTTCATCCACAACAACGGTAAAACACAACTAAATGCCTTTGATTCCAAAACTGATGATGGTCTCTTTATGGGATACTCACAACGAAGCAAGGCATATAGAGTCTTTAACAAAAGAACCTTAGTTGTGGAGGAAACACCTCATGTTGTATTTGATGAATCTACTGTTGAGTACAGGAAGCAAGTAGAGCTAATTGAGAATAAGCTCAAATCCGCATCCATCGAAGAAGTCATTATCCATGACATTGGAATGGTGGACTCATCTGCAGATCAGCCTAAAGACACAATCAGTAGGCTGCCAAGACCCAATGCGAGCAGATGGGAACACCAAACCTACGATCCGATTGCCGATGAAGACCCATCGCCAGGCGATAAAGACTCATCATGAGACCGGACCAACACGGAGATGACAAGACGGTAGCTGATCCAGTTGCAGACCAATGAGACCAGATCCAAGTTGATGCAGACAGAGAGGAAACCCACCAGAGCAAATCTACAGGGGGAACAGACCCTGAAGAAGAAAATATCCCCAAGTGGCTCAAAGACCATCCAATCCAACAAATCATTGGGAAGTTGACTGGTGGAGTTAAGACAAGACAGTCTACTCTACCCGCAGGAATGGCAATGTTCTCTTGCTTCATGTCTCAGATAGAACCCAAGACAACAGAACAAGCATTGGAAGATTATTCTTGGATCAATGCCATGCAAGAGGAACATGAACAAATGGAAAAGATCAATGTTTGGGAACTAACAGACAAACCAGATCATAAGAAGGTTATTGGCACCAAATGGGTGTACAAAAACAAAAGCGACGAAGATGGAGCTGTTGTTAGGAATAAAGCCAGACTTGTTGCTAAAGGATATGCACAATGTGAAGGAATAGATTTTGATGAAACCTATGCACCTGTTGCAAGATTAGAAGCCATCAGACTATTCCTCGCATATGCTGCATTCAAGGATTTTGATGTCTATCAGATGGATGTAAAAAGTGCATTTCTTAATGTAATCCTAGAAGAAGAAGTCTATGTGGAGCAACCCCCAGGATTTGTCAAAGGAAACAAAGTCTACAAGCTATTGAAAGCTCTATATGGACTTAAGCAAGCACCAAGAGCCTGATATGAAACCTTATATGTATTTCTTGAGAAGAACGGCTTCTTCAAAGGGAAAGTGGACAAGACCTTATTCAGAGTAGAGCATGAAGGCCACATATTAATAGTTCAGATATATGTGGATGACATTATATTTGGCTCAACCAACCCAGAGCTGTGTGAGAAATTCTCAAACCTCATGCAAAGAGAGTTTGAGATGAGTATGATGGGAAAGCTTAACTTCTTTCTTGGATTACAAGTCAAGCAGATGGAAAATAGAATTTTCATCAATCAAGCCAAATATACCCGAGACCTCATCAAGAGATTTGGAATGGAATCAGCCAAACCAGCAAAAATTCCTATGAGCACAAGTACTCACCTAGATGCAGATGAGGGAGGCATATTAGTGGATTCAACCCACTACAGAGGACTTATTGGATCATTGCTATACCTCACTGCAAGCAGACCAGATATATCTTATGCCGTAGGAGTATGCGCGCAATTTCAATCCAAGCCAAAGCAGTCGCACCAAGATGCAGCCAAGAGAATAATTAAATACCTTAAGTCTACAGTCAATGTTGGACTATGGTATCCTAAGGACGATAACTTCGAGCTATCAGGATATTCAGATGCATATTTCGCATGATGCAAAATTAATAGGAAAAGCACTAGTGGAACGTGCCAATTCCTAGGAACCAGACTGATATCCTGGTTCAGCAAGAAGCAGGTTTCTAACTCTATCTCCACTACAGAGTCAGAATACCTAGCTGCAGGTAGTTGTTGTGCCCAGATCTTATGGATCAGACAACAGCTGAGGGACTACAACATCATTTCCAATGAAATTCCTATCTGGTTTGACAACAACAGTGCTATTGCAATAACCAACAACCCGGTATTACATTCAAGGACCAAGCACATTGATGTTAAGCATCACTTCATTAGTGATCACGTGCTTAACAAGAGAGTCAGAGTTGAAAGAGTCAGCACAGACTATCAAATTGCTGATATCTTCACCAAACCTTTGCCAGAAGAAAGGTTTTTGGAGCTGAGCAGAGAACTTGGTTTACTAGATTTGGAATCTAGTAAAGAAGAAAAAGCAAGCTGAAGCGGATCAGATGAAGGACGGACCTAGCTGATCATAGGAATCTAACCCTACCTGATGCAGACAAGAAGACGAAGGACGGACAAAGGAACCTAGCTGATCAAAACCTCAGGCGAGAAGTCAAAGGAGTCAACTCACCTGATACAGAGTAGTCAACAGTCAACGGTCAACCAGCTAAGTTTTCTAAACCTAACCGACTTTTAAATATTATATTATTATCTGCTATTTATATAAATAGTATCATATTATTTTTCGATCACAAGTGGCATAATACTATATGTTTTAAAAATACACGTGGCAATCACAGGTTCAATCGACCTCCACTGTGACAAATTAAAATCCAACCGTCTACTTTCAAACTCAAAACCTGGACCACCGATTAAAAAATTTGAATTTTAAAAAGGGATCTCAAAAGGTGGACCACCGATTAAAATAAATGATTATTTAATTACAGCGTCGTTTCATTTTCCTTATGAGGACGGAAAACCCTTTCACTTTACCTTCACCAAAATTTCGAAAACCCTAATTTACAGAGCAAAAACTCCTTCGAACTATCAATACACTAAGAAATCGTCTATCTTGCAGAAATGGAATCTTATTTTGAAGGCGTAAACCTAAAGGCAGTCAAGGAACAGATCATCTTCTCCCTGGTTATTGATTTTGATGGGCTCCTTGAATCGAATCTGGAGAACAACGAAGTGCGCAACCTTATCCGCTCGATGAAGATGAATGGGATCTACCCATTTTTGGATATCAGTCCCAAGCACTTGTTTAAGGAGGACGTTATTGAATTTTTCCGAGAGGCCCGAGTGATTGAATCGGGGATTCGAAGCTCTGTCGGCGGCATCCAAGTGGACATATCGCCAGAGACGATTAGAAAAGCTTTTGGAATGAAGAATCGTGGCGTGGCGGTCGAAGCCCTCAGACAGAGCGCAGCTGAGACCTGGTTGAAGATTAAGGCGGTCGACCAACCGGAGAAACTTAAGCTGACCGCCAAGAGAAGTGAGATTAAAAGAGAATATCGCTATGTGTTGGACATAACCAACAAAATAGTCATGGGCATGGCCGACAGCTACGACCAACTGTCGTCTGCTAAATTCATGGTGCTGGGAGCACTAATCCAAGACACGCCAATTGAGTGGATGGACTACATTTACAGGCAGTTGGTGCACGAAGTCAACAAGGCCGAATGGCTTGTTGAAGAGAAGAAGTTCAAACCCAAGCTGGCGTTCGGAACGCAGCTAAGTTGGATTCTGGAGAAGCTTGGTGTGGCAAAGGGAAATACTGACCCCTTCCACATAAACAAAAGACTTGGTCATATAGACCAAGAGACTTTGAGGAGGCTAGGAAGCGGAAGGAAAGCAGCTCAGATCTTAAAGAGTTGTTGTCTGATCAGGGACCTACTTACAAGTACCCTGAATCATCAGACGAGTCCGACCAGGCTGCAACCCGCAACCCACCTGCAGCCCAGTCTGATACGGAGTCGGACAATACACCTATTGCTGTTCGATTTAAGAGAAGGGGACCAGCCCCTGGTGAGCCCTCCGTAATTCATACTCACCAGAACCTTTTCCGATGAGGCCCAGGCGATTGCAGTTCAGTGAAGAGGAGCAGCCAGAGCGATTCTTCATCCCTGCAGCTAAGTCTCCTACACATTTGGAGGACTAGCCTGCTCGTGCCAGCCTGGAGACCCAGATCGTCCCCCTTCTCACCCCCAGTACATTTCTGAAGAAGAGGAAGCAGGTCTAATCATCAACATACCTGAGGCAAATTACAGCTTCAACCTACTTGATAACAACCTTTTCAACCTATCTATAGAGCAGCTTAAAATGGTAAAACCCCTTGCTCTAAAACACTCTTTCGTTCACTTCTATGAGGAGTGGAAAACCTTTAAATCCTATTCTTTCACTCAACTACAAACTTTCATTGAGGTGAGTGGCTGGGAGTATCCCCAGGCCACTAAAGAAGCGCTGATGAATTTTTTTAACGAATCCTATTTGTCATCGTTATGTTTGCTAATAACTTCAACATAGTCAGCTACGAGATACACTAAGTAGAATCCAACACCAAATTGCCCAATAAGGTTAAGATCTCCAGCCCGAGTTCACTAAGTTTTATCACTTAAACGAGTTATTAATGTACAATAAAAACTTGGATACATCCAACCTCACGGTAGGGTGGTTGTAATTAGGGGGTAATTAAGGAGATTATGGGGTAATTAAGGAGTAATTAGAGTTATTTAATCATAATTATTATTTATTAATCCCTAATTAAGATTTATTTAACCCTAATTATGGTTAATTAAATCCAATTAAAATTAATTAAATACGAGTCATTCAGACCCGGGCGATGCCCCGGGCTGTATATGATG
Organism: Orobanche coerulescens; assembly: GCA_033398695.1. Taxonomy (NCBI): domain Eukaryota; kingdom Viridiplantae; phylum Streptophyta; class Magnoliopsida; order Lamiales; family Orobanchaceae; genus Orobanche; species Orobanche coerulescens. Next base: position 100,695,380 of record CM065813.1, on the reverse strand, counting down.
GTGTTATATATTTAAATTGTTATTGTTCAGCACAAATTTTCGTCATTTTGATCATGAATCCGTCATTTATTTTCGTCATTTTATATTCGGGACATATTTTTGTCATTGTATATATAAGTTGTCATGGTAGCATACATTTTGTAGCATGATACGTATTTAAAATAGTTTATTGACATGTAATCTTTTAAGATGTATTTTTTACGTAATATTTTTTGTCTATTTATTTTGGTATTGACTCTATCATTTTTAATTGGAACTAACTAATATTAATACATTGGGCTAAGTTATAACTATTTCTTATGATAGTCAACGATGCCCGTGCGATGCACATGTGCTGTATAGAAGTTTTCATAGATTTAAAATACGTGCGATGCACATGGGCTATATAGAAGTTTTCATAGCGTAATATTCGACATTTATTTTCGTCATTTTATATCTAAGTTTTCATGGTGTCACACATTTGCTAAGCTTTATACGTACTTAGAATACTTTATTGAGTTGCACATGGACTGTATATAAGTTTTTATATCGTAATCTTCAGAACTTATTTTCGTCATTATATATCTAAGCTGTGATGGTATCACATTTCTAAGCATGACACACATTTAAAATAGTTTATTGACATTAAAAGAGTATATGTGAAGAGATTTTTTCAAGATGTTACATTGAAAAGAGTCTATTCACATGTAATTTTAATATGTATAAGTTACATAAATTATTTTAAATATGAAGCGATGACATTAATGTTGGAGACCTTTTATATTCATCCACGTGCAATGCACACGAGGTTTGGGCGCCTCGGGACCCATGCGATGCACTCGGGTTGGATCTAATTATTTTTTCGTAATGTTCGGGACTAATTTTCGGTTCATGTTTGAAACTCTCATTTTTGTGAAAGACGGACTTCGTTGTTCAAATAAATTACATTATTAAGCGAACTATAAAACAAATTTCCTTTTTAACAAAACTATAAAAACATAAAACATTAAAGTGATTAGTATATTCAAGAGTATAAATTATAATTCGTATAATAAATTATAATTCGTATAGTAAAATATTGCATGTTTAATTTGTAACGTCACGATTAATATGAATGCGGTATTCATCTATATTGACACCTAGTGGCCGTGGCGTTGTTCTTGTTGTTGTTGTTCTTCTTGTTGTCTTTGTCGTTGTTGTTCATTGGCATTTTGCATGTTTTGTTCTTGATACAATTTTCGTGACTTGTCAATCTCTTTCTTTAATGTGAAGAGGTTTTTTGCAAAATGTTATATTTAAATGAGGCTTTTCATATGTAATCTTTTAATGTGAGTAACTTACATAAATTATTTTTTAATTAATGCATTATTAAAACATTTTTCCATAAACTATAATATCGAATTTGGAGCATTCATTAGTAACTCATTCTAAGTATTTACAGTATGACGACATGAATCACATGATTTCAAACTCAAATGAATAATGCTTACCTCGTGATATGTGGATAACATTTGAAATACAATTTTCTTCTCCTTTATATAGTTCTTCGATTTAGAAGATTCTCATTGTTATGATGATAGTGTGAAGATATTTTTATTATATTTTTATTATATACTACCATTTGCAATATGTAACATCGACATAATTTACACAGTCATATCAAATATCAAAGTCACACAATATTCCAAGACGTTTAATTAAAAAAGTGACATTAACACAACGCAAGACAAAAAACTACATTAAGAGCAAAAATATTAAAATGCACCAACAAAGTGTAGTAATAATTATTGACTAAAAATTGAATGCTCGTCACATTATTTTCAATAAACTTACTTGCTAACGAATCAATAGTATTAGCGTTTATCGGTATTACATGAAGTAAAATATTGCATGTTTAATTTGTAACGTCTTATTAATACGAATGCTAAGTATTCATCCCACCGGTGGCATAGCGTTGATCTTGTTGTTGTTGTTGTTTTTGTTGTTGTTGTCTTTGTCATTGTTGTTCATTGGCCTTTTGCATGTTTTGTTATTGATATAATTTTTGTGACTTCTCGATCTCTTTCTTTAATGCTTCTTGATGCGCTACAAAAAAATAGATATAGTTGATCGTTAGTAACTTAAATACAGTTAATCAATATATTGCATTTTCGATCAAAGTAAAAATGTTCGTGCATGTTCCACTTAATTGATAAGACAACGATGTGTAGGATCTCTTAAACCATTAGAAAAGATGATGTTACTACCAAATCTCCTAAGCTACCATCTTTATGTCCTACATTGTCACACACAAAAAACACACGTGAAATTTACATAAAATAATATAAATCAATATGCTAAATAAGTAAGACGATATGATGCTTACTTTACCACCATAATAAGTTGTAGCCCAATGTGCACGCGGTGTGGAGGAAGTTGTGGTTTGTTGTGTGTAATTTTTGACACATTATATAGTTGATAAAATATTTGTAACTCATGGACGGGAAGGTAAAAAGACTAACCACTAATTGATGTGTTTAATTTATGCATTCATGGCATTTTTGGTTTGTATTCTTTGAGACTTTTGTGCACGATTCCTATGTACTTACCCTTATGCATGACTATTAAATCAATGTACTAACACATGAACCTTTCATATTTCACTTTCAATTCATGAAACATTTATTGTGAGCACTTTGCATTTATAAGACAACTTAAGCTTTTAGTATATAAGATTAGTTAATTTTACAATAATAATAATAGAAAAATACGGCGCACCATATACAAAGCCGCCTCTTAACGCATTGGGTTGTGATTTTGTTCTCCCAATATTAATTTGATATCACAAAATATTCATAAGATTTAAGTAAAAATTTAGATAGGCCAAATATTCGATTCAAACCAATATCAAATAACACATTGAATTATTAACTTGGGTAGGATTGTTCATAAAATAAAAAATAAAATATAATATTAAAAAAAATTAAAAATTTATACCCTCGGTTCTCTACTTTTAGTTATGTCTATTTCATTACAAACAAATTGTCAAAAAATACACGACCTTTGCCCAAATTCTAATTTTTATCATGACCTTTTAATTTGGCCGTAAAAATCACGACCTTTTAATTTATCTGATTTTTTTCCACAAAAATGATTTTAGGAAAAATCGAAGATGATGTCAAATTAAAACTGATGTGGCATTCAGAACGACGTCGTTTTGGTACTAAAAAAAAAAGTAAAAAATTAAAAAATAATTCACCTAATCTAAACTCTGCCACCTCATCTCTCCAACCCCTTCTTTCTCTATATCTATCTCCTCAACAGCTCCCGCCGGGAATACCACACGAAGCTCAAACAGAAGCAAAATTAGAGCAACCCCACCGTCAGAGCTGTTGTTGTCGAAATTAAAGCAACCCCACTGTCATCGGTTGCATCTCTCCCCTAATATACAGATCGGAAAACTTGCAACCATTTGTGCCCATTTGTCAGCAGCAAAGGCGTTGCAGCCGCGGTGAGGGATTTGTCTTGTATCCATTTACGGAAACTGTCGCGTTCCAGCTTTTCTGGGAAAGTTCTGCCGAGGCCTTCTTTGGAATGTTGGTCTGTCGAGTTTCCATTGGTCCATGTGTCCCTGTGCTAGCTCGGTTTGATCTTCTGGCTTGACCTTCAGCTTCCCGTCTTTAGCTTGTTCTTCAGTATAGCTTGAATTCTGATAGCTTGGTCTTCAATATAACTTGAGTTCCTGTCAGCTCGTCTTTCAGCTTGACTTGACCAACTGTATCTTGACTTGTGGTAGCTTGGTCTGTTCGTAGCATGACTTACAGATAGTGAAACGGGTGATTCTCCGTGATACCGACATCTATCTCAACTTTAGAAATATATCGATCCAGATATTTTTTAAAACGCACATTTTGCAAAATCAGTTTAAATCAAAATATAACACGTCTCTTTCCAAAGAATCACGCTAATATCAGTAGATAAATTTAAAACAACCACAGTATCACACTGGTAAACCACATTACAAGCCCGAGTGAACAACAAAAACCTAGGGCTCTAATACTTGTCAATCGACAACTCGAATGACATGATAAAAAAACGACTCGACTCAACCCGACAACCTAAGTTTTCACAACCTGGCTACGTCTGACGTTACGTAACACCCGAGCCATCCAAATATTACACGTTGTGGGACCATGTAACCCACAAGCGCTAAAGATATTTTATAATCGATTATAAAATACGCCCAAGAGGCTAACGATGGTAATATATTTAAAAATATTCAAAAACTTTATAAAATCCATTTACCAAATACCGCCATCAAATCTCGTTTGAAAGTATAAGGCCAAAATGCCGAAACTCAACATTTCAAAAGTATACGTTAAGCCACCACTTATACGTACCGACAATAGTTTAGATAATCGATTTTCCAAATAAATTCAAGTCCGAAAATACTAGCAAGCCATTTTCTAACACACTCGCATCGAATATAACAAACAACTAAAAATACTTTTGCAGCGGAAAATAACAACTAGTCAAAATACTCGATTCCCAAATACATACCATAACCAGTATCATCCGGGAAGATCATCTCTTCACGACCACTACAGGCTCGATCTTCGAGTACCTAAAATAAATCCCACTACGGGGTCAGCCATAATACTCAACAATGATAACAATCACATCAACATTAATAATTACATACCAATGTAATTATAAAGTAAGGATATTACCAATGTAATCTTACCGTCATAACCTTACCAACTCGTGATAATCCTCATCAAAATAATACTTACCATATTCCACATCTCGTATTCTCAATAACACTATGAACTCATACACAAAAATCTGTATTGTATCCCAAACAACCCCCAAGATTCTCAAAACATCATCACCAATACGGAACATACCAACTCTGACCAGTCCAATCCATCGGATAATATCATCAAATCTCAACTTGATAATCGATTGTCAATCAAAAGACAAGTACCAAGAAGGAAATACGGAACATACCTCGAGATTTGCAATACCACGATGAATCATGTCAGTCCAATACAAGATCAGATCAAAATAACATACAGACATGGTCCTAACACAAGACCTACAAATGCATACTCATATGACAATATCAACATGCTCAACAAGATAACAATGTCAACAACATGACAATGACAAAATATATTCAAACCACAATGACAACATACACTCATGGTAATCCGATGATCCAGCGTTCACTGCATAGATTCCAAGACGATCTTGTTGGACCGACACGTGGTGGATAACCAACAACGACACATATGCATGACAATATATGATAATCCGATGATCCAGCATTCGCTGCATAGATCCCAAGATGATACCGTCGGACCAACACGAGATGGAAAATCCGTGCAATGATCCAGCGCACGCTAGCATAGATCACAAGATGATCCCGTCGGACCAACACAAGGTGGACATACGACAATAATGCACAAATGCATGTTAACAACAATACACAAATACATGAGGACAACAATACACAAATGCGTGACGAAAACAATACACAAATGCATAACGACATGATAATGACAAAAATGATTAGAGTACTTGCCCCGGATCCTTCTAGAGCAGTCTCGTCGTCAAAAACTATTACCAACTATTATACTCAACATTCAGGGACCCAAAATATCGTAGACTGTAGATAAATCATATCTTCGTCTTTACCAAAATATATCTGTGATACCCAAGTATAACAATAATGAGTATAAACCACATACCTTATGATTTAACTTCAAAACCGGAAGACAACATACAATCCAAATCTCCAGAATTCTCACTTATACTCATTGTTATACGAATTATAAACGAAATGAAATCGAAGCCATTCATTAAATATTATAAACTGAACAACTAATAACTTGCCTTCATACTGACACGATGATGACGAAGCTGCTACCAATTTCCTTGCCCTCATCTACGAGCTCCTCGGCCCCGACCAAAGCAATCTACGAACATCCTCGAACTCGACCATAATGCACAGTTCTAATCAATGATCAATTATCACAACCTATTGCAATAATCAATTAACAACAAATTCGATAACAATCAACAATTGATATAACCAATCAACAATCCCAACAGTTCAACAATACCTCAATCGTATACAAAACCAAACAACTCAATCAATCAATCACGAATCTATAACCACAACACGATTCGATAATACGATAATCATATCAACAATCACTTCAACCGATAACAAGGATTACATAACATACTCGATTCCGAATCAACCTCATATACGAATTAACAAGATTCCTCCTTGTTTATAATCGTAAATTCATAGTAAAATAATAATACCAATATAATGAACAATCCGAACCATCCAAATAGTTCGATACCACGAATAATCATATTGTAAGATCTATATCCTCATATCACCGTCTTCCTCAACAAGCTCCATGAAAAATCAGGAACTACAACAACACTCTCATATTTTTTTCATCATACGAAGTGAACAACGACAACAATATGAAGAATCCAAAAATGAAGGAGGGATTAACCAACATACCTCTTAAAGATAAACAACACAATCCAAAACCATAAAAATCATATCAATACCAATATATCAACAACAACATCATACTTCAATAATCCATCTTATGAACATGTTTGACCGAATCGCAACTTTTACAACATGAATAATCTTAACCAATATCTTAAATCTCTAGTCACAATTCCATTTAATCATGTATAACATCATGATAAATAATAGGATAGACCAACATGCTTCCTAACATGTAAACATCCTTCCAAACAACCGAGCTACAATCAGAGGGATACGAATATTAACTTGTGTTGATGAACTACGATGAAGAACAATCGAACTCCTTCCAAGAATCATTATCAACTCTAAGAACAAAGCTCCAACCCGTGCCCGCAAGCTCAATATTGTTAAAGATGATCAACTCCACAAATACTCAAGTGTTTGGAACCTCAAAACCTCCTCCAAGAACTCTCTCTATCACATGCAGGGAACGAATGGCAAAAATGAACAATAATACCCAACTGCACGTATATATACTGCACATTACTAGCGTGCGCTAATGGGTGACTTTAGCGTGCGTGAACCAGTTCGGCAGTAATCTGAGTTTCTGTCCAACAATTTTAGCATTCGCTACTCTCACTAGATAGCGTGCGCTACACTAGTTCCGAAGGATACTGCCTCATTTCTTACAATGACTTACGTACGCAACATACCCTTTTAACGTATGTAAACTCATGTTCCATTAGCATACGTTATTCTTGAACCACATCGTACGTTATCTCGTCGTTAACTCCTTGTCTGCACTTTCATCGAAGGTGCCTGTGTCCCACTTGCCGAAAGCAAACCAAGATTGCCGGGATTCCCTTGACCAACCTATAATTAGTGTGATTTAAGCCCAGGCTTAATGTGCGCTAAACTTCCATAGCAGACATCCGTTGACCTCATCGAAACATGCGCCAAAAGTATCTGGGTTCACACGTAGATTCTTTCTGGACTGATCTACATTAGCGTGCGCTAACCTTAGGCTTTAGCGTACGCTAAATGCCATTGACTCGAGTATGCACATGCATGGCGAAAGATGCCGACCACTAGACCACATGTCTTGCATACGCTAATCTTTGCCTTTAGCTTGCGCTAAGCTTTCATACTAGCGTGCGCTACATCCTTCTACTAGCGTATGTTAATCAGGCTATACTAAGAAAAAAAACGCAATTCTCCAAGCAACATCGAGTTGACAAACACAAACAGTTCGATTCTGTAATATCCCAATATAATATACGTGTTGGAATATAAAACGCAGCAGAAGCGATTTGGAGAAATATTTTATGAAATGTTTTATAAACTATCCAACGTAAATAGCGGATCTATTTAGGCTTGTCAATTAATTAATTAAACAGATTAATTAATAATTTAAATATACGTATTTAAGCAGTAGGAATTGGTAATTCATACCTTTGAAGCGAAGTGGTGGAAAAATCCCTTTCTGGTCGATCGAACACCTCCTTGTATTCTTCCTTGATCTACTTGTATATCTACCTCAAAGTATTCTAGAGTATATCCCACCTCCATCCGGATGTCGTGTGGGCAACAATCTACCGGACTACTGGGAGAGCAATATGGATCGGCCGAATTATTCCCAAGAAATACCTTACGAATTTTTCTCTCTATTTTTCTTGAATATTTTAGTATTTAGAAAAATATTGTGTTAGCTAAATTGTGGAATCCAAGACACAAGTGAAGATCCACAATTAAACACAAGATATGAAAAAATCGAAAATTTCTTGTTCAAGGGTGTAGAAAAATCGGCCCCCCATATACTCCTTATATATGTGGTTTGGGCTACTCTAGGGACCTTAAGGAGAGCAAGGTAAGAACTCCCAATAGATATCTTCTTTACAATATTAGGACTCTTCCTAATATGAAGACTCAATTAATATCAACTTAGTCCACTAAAAGGTTGATATTGCACTTCCTACCAAAATCCCAAATTACGAAATTTGGCTCTTTTTTGAATTAATTATTTCCTGTGTTTAAGATATTCCATGTCCATTAATTAATTTAAGGTACTGACAGCTTTTAATTAATTAATATATTATACATGAGTATACCACTCGACTTTTATTATTATATGAGAAAATTAATTCTACCTGCAGGGTTTAATATAAATTAATTCGAGTGCCTCAAGAGACATGATCAACCCGACTGGTCGGGACACGATTTCTAGCTATAATATTAATTAATATATAAATAATAATATTGCCCAAAATATCGAGCATATTGAGTCAATCATTTTGGCTCTCACCCATGATAAATCAAAGCAATAAATATTAAATATATAATTAAATATTAATCACTAGAATTAAGAAATAATAATTGTTAAAGATGTACGTTCTTCTTATAGTCAGTACAGAAGAATCTATCTCCCCTCGATCCTGTTCAACGTATACTGAATACGCTAATATATGCTAATGGTCAAGACCAACCAATCACAAGTATATACTACAACCTCTCACATAACGGTCTAATATTATATAGGTTGTGAACTAATTATTACTATATATGGTACCGATAATGTAATCTTCTGTGTGACTCGACACACCACATTATCTACAACATAAAGTAATTTAGACAATATTTTCATAACCATAGCGTGAATAAATATGCAAAACATGTGATGAAATGAATTAAATATTCTCATAGATAAAGACCGGGAAATTAGGTAATACAAGCATAAAGTATGCTTTGATGTATATAACCCTAACAATCTCCCACTTATACTCAAAGCATGCTTTTGAAGTATACTATCTAGACTATGTCTATATATCTCTCACTTATACTCAAAGCAATGATGCCATACATCTCAAACCCATTCCTTCCACATGCCCTTCAAATGACTTTGAGGGCAACCCTTTCGTGAAAGGATCAGCTAGGTTGTCTTCAGATGCTATCTTGGAGACAATAATCCTCCTTTTCTTCACAAAATCTCGAATGACGTGATATTTGCGCTTGATATGTTTGCTTGCTTTGTGGTCCCATGGTTCCTTTGAATTTGCAACAGCACCAGTATTATCACAATAAAGTGTAATACTCCTTGGCAAATTAGGAATCACACCCAAATCCTTTAGGAAGTACTTGAGCCATACCACCTCTTTAGCTGCCTCTAAGGCTGCTACATACTCGACTTCCATGGTAGAGTCCGCTATGCATTTCTTCTTCACACTCCTCCAACTGATGGCTCCACCTCCCAAAGTGAAAACATATCCGAAAGTTGATTTCGGCTTTTCTTTGTCCGCACTGAAATCTGAGTCAGTGTAACCCAAAGTGTATCCGATTGATATACAAGCATATGCTCCCTAGTCCTTCTCAGGTACTTGAGTATATGCTTGAAAGCAATCCAATGTCCCAGTCCAGGGTTCGACTGATATCTCACCACCATTCCTACAACATGACAGATATCAGGCCTAGTGCAAAGCATAGCATACATGAGGCTTCCCACTGCCGAATCATAAGAGACCAGCTTCATGCCATCTATCTCCTTCTGTGTCTTAGGACACATAGCCTTAGATAGATGAATTCCATGTCTGTAAGGTAAGAAACTTTTCTTGGAATTTTCCATACTAAACCGCTTTAGCACCATATCGATACAGGATGCCTGAGATAAGCACAACATCCTTTTCTTGCGATCTCGAAAGATCTTAATACCAAGGATGTGCCCAGCTTCTCCCAAATCCTTCATATCGAATTGCTCAGACAGCCATACCCTTACGTCTGATAATACCTTCACATTGTTTCCAATCAGAAGTATATCATCTACGTATATTACAAGAAACACTAGCACATTTCCATTGCACTTTTTGTATACACAAACCTTAATAGGACACTGTTCAAAACCATATGATTGAATGAACTCATCAAATTGCATGTTCCAAGACCTTGATGCTTGCTTGAGACCATAAATGGCTCTTTTAAGCTTGCACACTAAGTGCTCCTCTCCTTCAACAATGAATCCCTCAGGTTGGCTGTAATACCCGATTGTATTTCAGTTATTATCATTCAGTAATTATCGTTCAGTAATTGTCACTCAGTAATTTTCACTCATTAATGATCATTTGTCACTCATATTCAATCATTGTATTCACCGTTCAGAGTAATTGTATCGTGTATTAATCGTCATTCATCATCAATGTAGTTGGAGAATCGTGCCGTGTTTATCATCATTGTCATCTTCATAGTGGGTTGTGTGTGAGGAGTAGCGCACGCTATGAACTCTCTTTAGCGCGCGCTAATTTAGTTTAGGTAGCGCACGCTACCTCACAACACTAGCACACGCTAGTGTGTTTCAAGCAGACAGTCCAGAAGGCACTGGACTGTAGTTGGATTGTAAGTAGCGCACGCTACGAATGGTAAAATATCGCACACTAGTAGGTCGGAGTAGCGCAGGCTATGCAGTTGATGTTGCGCGCGCTAAGGTTGGATCAGGCAGAGTCCAGTAGCTACTGGACTGAGTTGGATTGATTCCTAGCGCACGCTACGAGTAGTTAGCGTACGCTAATCGGTGTCAGTAGCGCACGCTAAATATTGTGTGTAGCGCGCGCTACCAAGAGCGGATCAGAGAACAGGAGGTTCTGGACTTCAATACTGGACACCAGGTAAATCGTTAGCGCATGCTAACATTTTGTGTTAGCACACGCTAAATACATGGTTGTAGCGCACGCTACAAGAGGTACGTAGCGCACGCTACCGTGCGAACAGAGTATACTGGACTACCCAGTATACCCGTTAGCACACGCTACGCACAGGAGCTAGCGCGCGCTAATTCGAGGACAGTATAAATTGGACAGTTTAGTCCAGATTTGTCATTTGTCATTTCTTTTCATTCCTTCAACGATTTTGGGCGATTCGGAGCTTCTTGAGGAGTGTTCTTCGAAGTGAAATCAGCTATCAACATTTCCACGCATATAATCCGAAGTAATTATCATTTCATCATCTTCAACATCATAATAAAGGTAATCACCTTTTGAATCTAGGATTTCAGAGTTCAAGTGTTTTTCCTTCCGATTTATTCGTGTAAGCTTGTATTGTTGTTGGAATATGTTAGATATAGATTATCTACCTTGGATAAATGTATTCCTATGGATTTTATGTCATATATTTGGATTTCATGAATTGTTGGGGGTTTGAATCAAGAACACTTTGGGGTTGACTTTGATATTTTTGGGGGTTTTCGATTAGATGTTGTCATTAACTCGAATTGTGGATTCCTATGGGATTATTGATATCATTGAAGTTGTTTTGTTGGTTTGAAATACTCATTTTGGAGTTGGTTTTGATATATTCGGGATTTGGATATTATCGAAGGATGTATGTTGCTAAGTATTCGCTAGAATGCCTCAATGAGTTTGGATATTGTTGTATCGACATTCGAGTTGGTTATAATCATGTTTGATACGTATATTGAGTGTTTGATGGTAATTGTCATTCAAGGTTGTTCGAGCGAATGACATCTCATTGTAGGACGCTTGTTCGAGGAGGGACATTCTTCACCGGTTGAGTAAGTTAATTCTTACTCGGTTAAAAGGATATTCATTCCTTTTGTTGTTGTTCATTTATAATCATAATTCATTCATAATGTATTTGTAGGTCACAAGTCGTCCAGGAATAAGTCTAGAGGGGGGTGAATAGACTTATTGAAACTCTTAAACTCTTTTTCACGAAGAGGAAGTTTCTCAGCTGATAGATATGCAAATGACTTAGAGTCGTTTGTACTCAATACGTGTGGAAGTCAGCTGATGACGAATATAAAACAACCAATGAAACACTTAACAATGAATGCAGCAGTTAAAGTATGATGCTATAAAATAGTAAAATACGCAGGCAGTTATAGTGGTCTCAGAGGTGGGGTAATCCTCTACTAATCCACTTTTCTCCAAACCAGTTGGAGATGAATTCACTATAATTGTCAACCAGTGATAAAGATTACAGTGATTCAACTAATTACAACAGCTTCCATCCAGTGGAAATCCTTGCCGTTGCAACTCCCTTGACTACCTTGCACCTCTTGATCCGCGATCCTTGATGCCTTTACAATCTTGAACTTCAACCAGTGAAGTACCCCGAACTCAGGATTAAAGACACGAGTTTTTGTCTTCTCCAACTAAGAGCTTCTTCAAATATGAACTTTGAGTACTGCTCTTTTCACGATGCTATAATTCGCTTTTTGATTACTTTAAATGCTTTGATTGCTTGAGATTTTTGTTCACACCGTACTGCTCATCTTCAAATCTTCGGATATATATATAGGTGTTGATCCTTGAGCATTCTTCATAGCCGTTGCAAATCCTGTAACAAATCCGTCCGTTGGAGAAATAAACTTCTTTGTTTATTTTTCTGAACGTTGCAAGGATGGATTCCCATATTTTAATCCATCTTTAGACCGTTGTGAATACTTTGCATGTGAGGCGCCGAATCTTTTGGATACAATAAGATTAAAGTCTTCAGTGGTAGGCCTGGATGAATTATTTAATTCATATCCTTGCTGAAATCTCTCCAATTTTTCGCTTCACGCTTGCATGTGACTTTCCGTAATATTTGACTTTTCAACGTATGCTGACGTGGACTTGGAGTACTTGGCTGATCAAGTTGACTGATGTACAGTCATATTCACTGCAGATTGGACTTCTCTGTCGGTGGCTGTTTAAGACTCGCCTGATCAGATGACTTGTCTGAAGTCACTTGACTACAGTCTGGTCAAACATCTCTGATAATCTTTTGTTGACCAGAACTTCTCTGACTTGACTCGGCTGTACTTCTCTGATGTAGTTAGTTGTACCTTTGTACTTAGCCGATTTGAGCCTAACTTATTTGGCCTATAGAATATACTCATTTGGTTCTTCTTTACATTTTGCCAAGTATTTAACTTAACACAATTTGGCCTATGGAAGATACTCATTTGGTTCTTCCTTACATTTTGCCAAGTAATAACATTTGAATTATATTAATGACATCATCAAAATCTAACAAGTATTCCTAACAAATTCCCCCTATTTTGATGATGCCAAAACTTTAAGAAAATTATTCAAATGAACAAGTCTGCACTTGAGTGCAAGACAAACTAAAATCAGTCTAGTTTTGAGACAACTGGGAATTGTCATTCAAAAGACTGTTATAAAAATTTCTGTATTAATTTACAAATACATGTCTTTTAATGATCAAAATAATTACAGAAAATTTACAAGTACAAAAAGAATATGAATACAAAACAGATCATTTGCCTTTGCCTCTGCCTTTTCGGATAGGATGCTTGGCAGGTCTGATAGGCTTAGCTCCAATTGGTCTTATCTTGACAGGGGCAATACCATATTTTCGTCTGACAACGAGAGCGGCAAAGTCTTGTTCTTCTTGTGAGGAGAACTTATGCTCGTCACAATGTTTCTTTATTTTCCTTTGAAGTGCTAATTCATCCAGTTCATCATTTTCCAAGGTGGGAGGATCTTTAGGCCTAAAAGGAGGGATCATTGGGTATGCATTATGTTCCTTTGCATGTTTTAGTAGGACAGCCCAGAGTTTTGGATGTGCTTCCTCCATGAAGTTAATGAAAGTCTGCTGTTGGGAGCAACTATTATCCTGGAGTAACTCCCAGATATAAAAATCTCTGATAAACTTCTTCTTTGCAGTTCCCCACATAGGTAAAGCTTCGATAGGAAGAAACTCTTCAACATTCCATAACTCTCTGCCTTCCCATTCTAGTGTAGGCTCGTCCCCAATTTTGATCCTCCTTCTTTTGACTGCAGGCTGATCAGCCTGCTCTAGTTCAGCTTCTCCCTTTCTCTTTGCCGAAGATGTCCCAGCAGTGATCATTTGGACATCTTGCCTCTTCTTGGTCCTCATCTCTTGAGCTCCTCTAATTTCCCTTTGCTTGCTACCTTCCCCCTGAAATCTTTCTTCCCCATTTTTGCCAGCATCAACCAGGGTGGTCAACTGCTGCTCCATTCTAAGCATCCAGTCAGACATGCCTAGGGGCATTCTGTTGTTTGTAGGAGGAGGAGGTTGAGGGATGTTCCGCTATAGCAAGGTGTCAATTTTGGCATTGATCGACTGCAGATCAGGAGTGATCTGAGAAGCAAGCAACTCTCCAACAGTATCTTTCACAATCTGTCAGATCAACTCAGTCATCACATGTGTAATTTGTGATGTCTGTGGAGAGTACTCGCCTGAACCTTCTACACCTGCAGGTGGGTGTGCAGATGACCCTCCTGTCTGCAGCTGGCATACCAGATGGGGTCTGTTCTGGGGTCCCCAATTTGGAGTCTTCAAGAATAAAATTACCATAATTAAATCTTAGTCAAATTAAATCCAATTTAATTTGTGGGAAATTAATTATCGAACGAAATATAAAAAACAGAGTCGAAAAACACGACTGGAGCACTTGCCCAGTAGTTTGCCGAGCACTGACGGCACAGATTGCCGAGCATGGCCGATCACGGGTCCAGATCGCGATCTGCTGCCTCGGACCGTGAGGCAGCGCCCGGCCAGCTCCAAGTTGCCGGGTCCGATTACGTTTTTGGCTCGTTTTTCGCCCCGATTCTAAAAATAATATTTTTCTAATCTTTATATTACACTTTAAATCAGTTTTTCAAAAGAAAAATAGATTTACATTGTAACATAAAATCATGAAAAATTAATTTTAGGATAAACAATAGAAAATCAACGTTTAATACGATTATGATTCCAAATCATACACCATCTAATCAAGCATTCCAAATGCCAATATCGTATATACGATCGCAGGACCTACTCTCTGATACCACTGTTGGATTTGTGCCTAAAATGAAGGCCCATCGGAAGTGGTAACACGAAAATTAATTCGATCCGAATCCCTACGAGGATCGTTCGAGCTACGTATATACGAATATTAAATGAAGCACAAGAAGAAATGAGAAACATACCCTTGTAGTCCGTTGATTAAATGATTTCCTTCTCTTGAGCGATTCCCCAAGCTATAGTTGATTTCCCTACGATCCAATCCGCTCCAAGCTCTTGGATGATCCAACGCCGAAAGCACCGCGTCTCTACTTGCCACGCGCCGGAGAAACTAACGGAATGACGATCACCTTGCTATCCTCCAAGGATACAAATAGAGCTAGGATGAAGCTTTCTATTGTGATTATAACACTCTAAGTGTATAACTCACTATCTCTCTTTGATTTCTTGATTTTTCTCCAAGAACAACCAAGAACAAAAGAAGAAGAAGATGAAGACTAATGAGAAAACAATTTCTCTCTCTCACTCATACAACTCACGGATGAATAAAATCAGTTGGGAGGGTGAGTTAGTCTTCTCTTTTATTCTTCATGCCAATCAAGCAAATCACATGAAATCACCTTTTCCAAATAAAAAAGAGATTCCATGCCCCCTTAGATAAAACAATTCATGATTTAAAATCATGAAGTCTTCCACCACATTAGGTGGAAGACAAGGGTGACGTGACCATCTAGAAGGAATCGAAGAGTTCGGTTCATTCCGGTCTCCCATGAGTCCAAATAGATAAATCCCGATTCCGTTCTGATGTATTTATATCAATTAATTAATCCAATTAATTAATCATATCAAATACAAAATAACATAATTAATTTCTCCGAGAAATAATTATATTTATGAATTAAATTAATCACCAAGTAATTTATTTAATTCATTACGCCGTAAATCAATTTATCCAATAAATCGATTTAGACATCCAATGTTCCAAAAATTAAATATCCAATATCTAATATTCATAATGAGAGAATAAGCTTGATTCATTCCGTCGTCAATCCTATTGCGCGACTCGGTAGGTCCGTCTCAGTCAGCAATGGGAGGAACTAAAGAGTAGTAGCACCACCTAGCCAGCCTGGCGGCCTACACTATACCCCAACTGAGAACGAATGATTGGGATCATTCAAGAACCATTCTGTCATGAATACCAGTATACGTATAAACCCTTCTTTCAAATGTCCCGATCAAGTTATAGGGTCACGGTCAGTCAAACCCTATCCTTACTTGACGCTATGCATGCGTTAATGCAAATCGAGATCATCGAGCTCTCGTGTATCCAATACAACTAGCTCCAATGCTTTGGCCAAAGACTTATGATCTCATCTGCCAATAACCGCATAGGACATATAACCCGTTCACTAACAAGAGAAATAATTCTATCTTGGTATTCAGTAGGACCTGCTACTTGCCCATCAAGATGCACGTCGAGGTTGACCCTCGCCTTCCGGTTTACATGGTCGAACTACTCTAATGAAAATCTTGACGTCACAAGCACATCCCTACTAAATACTCAAGTCGAAGGTTCACGAATACCTATCACAACCTTTTGATTCCGTCATTGACTGTCCCGGAGTGAAATCCGTGTGCCGAATCGAGGGTGAGTCAGTTCGAGTATACTAATATAGTTAGCATACCTATAACGCGTGCTCCCACTAACCATTAGTGTTCGACATGTACTCTCCATGTCAAAGAACACATCATATAAATCTTCACATAAACTTAACGCCCAGTCAAGTTTCATCGACTTGCGAACGATTAAGTATTTGAGCTATAAACCTTTCCAGTGCCGACCCTCTTATCCAATAAGAAGTGGAACGTTTTGCGCTCAAATATACGAACTAGTTTCTATATGTATATTTACGAGTTAGGAATGCCAGTAACTACCAGTAAATAAAGAAACATCCATTTGCCTTATGATAATGAATTTACATAATAACAAGTACAATGCCCTCACTCAACATCCTCTGAGTGGCATTCGAGGGCATACTCCTAACACAAGCCACACGAGCAGGTGCTCGTGCGTTATGTGTGATGTTGGGCCGTGGCCTAACGCATGAGCCTTTGGACGTGCGTGATGTAATATCCGCATTTTTCTTTCCCTTATATTTTTCTTTTTCGGCGTATTTCCCGATAGTAGTGACCCTTGTGTATCTTTCAGTGTATATTTTCTATTATCTATGGATTTTATTCCCATTATTGTCTTGCGGAATCGCCGTTTCGGGGTTGTCGTGGATCCATTCTGCGTTATGATGCCTGTTGAGATGTTCCGTTTGATGTTTCGTTCACATTCCGGTGCTTTTGGACCGTTCATATTTCGTACCTAGCGCACGCTACTCTTTCTGCATAGCGCACGCTAGGGTTCCCTTAGTAGCGCACGCTACGTTTGTTAAATGCGCGCGCTGCAGTAGCCCCGGGAGTGGCGGTGTTGTTTTCCGGCCTTACGGACCAGCGTATTAGCGTACGCTACATATGCTAACGCACGCTAATGTCGAGAGGCTAGCGCCGCCGATGATGCCCGTAGCGTGCGCTAGCGTGAGTGTCGATCTTGGGCAGTTTACTCGAACCGGTCAGTGCGGTTAGCGCACGCTACGCTTGTATGGTAGCGCACGCTAACGGATCAGTTAGCGCACGCTACGCTTGTATGGTAGCACACGCTAACGTATCAGGTGGGTTCTGGGCAGTTGCCACTGGACTCGGCTGATGTCCAGGTAGCGCACGCTATTGGTCGATAGCGCGCGCTACCGAGAGGTTATTAGCGCACGCTACGTTTCGAGTAGCGCACGGTAACGGCCAAAAGTCTGGCTACTGGACTGGACGCTAACTAGTTTGGCCTGTAATTTTTCCCCGTTAGCGCATGCTAACCTTAATGATTAGCGCACGCTAACACTCCCTGGCTATATAAACCAGGGAGTTGACCGAGATAGTCACAAATTCTCATTTCTCTCCTTCTTCCGCGGCCTAGCGACTCCAGAGGCGATTTGAGGCGATTTTCTTCTTCCAATCACTTCAGAGATTCTTTTGCTTGAATTCTTGGTGTAGATTAACATCATCCACTTGTGTTTCTCATCCTAAATCCAAGGTAATCTCTTAGAACCCTACTTTTGGATAATTTGGGAGTTTTGGGATTTTCTTTCGATCCGTTTCGTTTTGTCGATGGATTCATGATGAATATGATTAATCTTGTTGGTATCCTAAGTTTCCCTACGGATTCATGGTATATTTCGTGATTTTTACGGAATCGAGAGGGTTTGGTTGTGGTCCGCCCTCGTTGTTGTTTATATACGAATATACATGAATCGTAGGCGGGTTTTCGGGTGTATTCCAATTCCGTATTCGTTTAGAAATGGTTGTGATTGTATTCTTCGAATCGTTAGGTTCGGTTTCATTGGTTCCTAGCATTCGTCGGTGACTTTCCTTTCGTTCTTCGCGTCGTCATTAATTCAAGGCAAGTATTCTTTTGGAAACCTTTATGCTTAACATGAAATGGTAATGTATTTTGTGTGTGATTTCTCACCTCGGGAGGGTCCGACGGGATCACGGAGGGAATCCAATAGTATAGCCCTGGACTCACGAGTTTGTTTCGCTAGCCAGCTCGGGAGGGTCCTTAGGGATCACGGAGCGGGATCAATGGTATAGCCCTGTTCCCAAGGCGATGCGTGTGCGTGATTTGTTTTATAATATGGCCAGCTCGGGAGGGTCCTTAAGGATCCCGAAGCGGGATCAATGGTATAGCCCTGTTCCCACGGCAAATTGTTTGACTGTTTATTTCCGGAAAGGACATGTCTGGTTTTGACTTTTAGAAAATGATATTGGTGCATGTACTATGAAATGTGTAAGCGATTGGTTTGCCTTGACTACTTGTACTAGCATAATTGCTAACCCCTTTGGGGACCCGTTTTGGGGAAATTCTTGTTATGGATTTCAGGTCATAATTATCCGGACGAGCGAGCACCGGGACAGTACGAGGATGTTGGCCAAGGCCGTTGACATGTGCATTTGGGTCATCTTATTTCCTTTGTCTAATTCGATATGGTTGTTTCCTATATTTCTAAACTTATAGATTGTACTCGCGAGTACTTAGGCTTTTCCTTTCTGGTTGTGTTTGGACTTCGTTGGAGTTACCATATTTGTCGGTTGATGTTTATTATGCCGGTTGTACCGGGCGTGTTGTTTTATGTTCTTGTTGTTAATAATATTGTCTCCTTGCTAACCGAGACGGTTAGTCGAGAGGTGTTCTCTTGTGTTAGCCTGGTGGATTCCATGTAGGGGTCCACGGCGCTGTAATACACCTCGAATATCTTGGGGTGTTACGAAATGGTATCGGAGCTCTAGGTTTATGGATACCTAGGCTTGTTGGTCATTTGGGTCTAGTCGTGTTTTGTTTTGCACATTGTCACGCCGCTGCCAGCATCCCGGTACTTCCAGTGCTCGTAAGTTTTCCTATTCGGCTCTTTTGTTTCTTGCATTGTATTTCTACTTCTGAATCGTAGTTGCTTTTCCTCCCTTACTCATCATCGATATACTTCTGTTATCTCTCAACCTCAGTATGGATGCCGGAGTAAACCGTGGTCGTGGTCGTGGTCGTGGCCGTGGGCGCGGCCGAGGACGTGGGGCAGCCGGTGGGGCGGCCACGTCGCATTCTTCGAGGCCGGCGATGCGGTGACCGTCACAGTCATGCTTCTTCTCGGGAGCGCGCCGATCTTGGTATTGCGGCCATTATGCGGCAAATGGTTAACCAGATGGCGGCTATAGCTCAAGTGGTCAGAACCTCGATCAGGCCCACGCTAATCGGGCGGAGCGGATCGCCGGCTTCAGGATGTCATCAAGATGCATCCTCCTCGGTTCTCGGGAGCTTCGGACCCGATCGGCCGGGAAGGGTGGATCAAGGAGATATCCAAGGTCTTCACCGCTACCAATCTGTCCAGGGACCGTAAGGTCCCTATTGCTCAATACTTTCTCATGGGAGATGCTACAGTTGGTGGGAGGCCGTTAGTCCCAAAGATCATGTTGCTTCGTGGGCGAGTTTCGGGAGTTGATGGAAACCGAGTATTGTCCGTGGCCGGTCGATGTGCTCGAGTGCATGCTTTCTACGATGCTCAACCTCGGGATATTCCCGTATCCCAAGCTATTGCTGATTTTAACAAGGAGTTGGGTTATGTGAAGACCCAAGTTGTCGCTGAGAGCGACAAAATTTTCCATTTTTCCAGGAGGATGAAGCTGCCCATTCGGGACTATATGTCTGGGCTCGTCTGCACTACCTTGAAGGATTATCAGAGTAGGGCCCTCGCTTATGATATGTCAGTGACGACGAGTGATTTGGCTCGTGAGAGCAAGAAGCAGAAGTCGGTCGGAAACTTTTCTGGTCCCAAGAGTGGAGGCCAGCCGAAATCTCGAGCTGCGAATATTTCTACGGGCGGTTCGGCTCGTTTCTCTGGGAGCTTTCGGGGTGCCGCCGGAACCCCCGCTCGTGAGCCCACATGCTTTAATTGCGGCTTATCGGGTCATAAGAACCGGGACTGTCCTCGCCCGCCTTTAACTTGTCATACTTGTGGTCAGTCGGGCCACAAGGCTTCTTTTTGTGATCAGCTCAGACAGCTTCGCGGTGCCCGTTCTCCACACCCAGCACCTATGGAGCCGAGTGTGAACCAGGGCTCATTTGCTCCTCCGCCTCCACCGAGTGCCGGCCGAGGTAGGGGTCGGGGTCAGCCCGCTAGGGGTGGAGCTTCCAGTGTCGGCTCTGCTCAGCCGCGTATCTATGAGATGAGGAGAGCTGATGATCCAGCAGCTACTGTGGCGACAGGTACCGTTCATATTCATTTCCATCCTGTCAGTGTGCTTTTCGATTCGGGTGCTACGCATTCCTTCATTTCTCTAGAGTGTGTACGCCGTTTGAGTCTCGACTGTTTGTCACCTTGTGAGCCTTTCATCGTTAAACTTCCTAGCGGTGATAGAATTGTCGGTGATCGAGAGGTCCGAGACTGCTCTGTGTTTATTTGTGAGAGAGCGTGGCTCTCTAACCTTATTGTCGTTAATATTGAGGGTGAGGATTTAATTCTCAGGGATGATTGGCTCGAGCGGCATGGCGCAATCATGAACTACCGCACGAGAATCATCACTATGTTAGCCGAGGTCGGCACCGAGTACTCTTTCGCGGGGCGAAAGAGGGGAAACCAGAAGTTCGTTATTAATGCCTTGAAGGCGATGAGTCTCCTGCGAAAGGGGTGTACTGGTTATTGGTGCTATGCCTTGAAGGCGGAGGATGGTGGAGTCGAGCTTTCGTCGATCCCAGTCGTTAATGAGTTTCCTGATGTTTTTCCTGACGAGTTACCGGGATTGCCACCGGATCGTGAGGTTGAGTTTGCTATAGAGTTAGAGCCGGGTGCGGCTCCGATTTCGAAGGCGCCGTATCGCATGGCACCTTCAGAGATGGCAGAGTTGAAGAAGCAGTTAAGTGAGCTTCTTGAGTCGGGGTATGTTCGACCGAGTGCCTCGCCTTGGGGCGCACCGGTCCTGTTTGTGCGGAAGAAGGATGGTTCACTACGTTTGTGTATCGACTATCGCGAACTAAACAAGGTAACCATCAAGAACAAGTATCCTTTGCCGAGGATTGATGACTTGTTCGATCGATTCTGAGGAAGTGCGGTATTCTCGAAGATTGATTTGAAATCGGGGTACTATCGGCCGGGTGAGAGAGTCCGACGTGCAGCGGCTTTTCGGACGAGATACGGACATTATGAATTCGTAGTTATGCCTTTCGGGTTAACTAATGCGCGGCGGTGTTCATGCGATTGATGAACAAAGTCTTTATCGAGTATTTGGATAAGTGTGTCGTCGTCTTCATTGACGATATTCTTATCTATTCGAGGAATGAGGAAGAGCATGCCCATCATTTGCGGATAGTGTTAGACATTTTGAGGACCGAGCAACTCTATGCGAAGTTCTCGAAATGTGAATTAGTGAAGGAAGTGATGTTTTGGGTCACGTGATTTCAGAAGGGGTTCGTGTGGATCCGCAGAAAATTGAGGCAGATTGGATTGGGCATCGCCCACAAATGTGAAGGAGGTCCGTAGTTTCTTGGGTTTGGTGGCTAATACCGTAGGTTCGTCGAGGGTTTCTCAAAACTAGCTCGGCCACTTACTCGGTTGCTCCATAAATCAGAAGTTAAATGCGGACCGAAGAGAGCGATCGAGTTTCGAGGAGTCAAGAAGCGTTTGACTTCACCGGTCTTGGCGTTGCCATGTGGCAACGAGGGATTCGCCGTTTATAGCGATGCTTCGGGTCAGGGTCTTGGGTGCGTATTGATGCAGCACGGCAAGACCATTGCCTATGCGTCGAGACAGTTAAGGCCGTATGAACTTAATTACCCTACTCACGATTTGGAGTTAGCGGCGGTAGTCTTTGCACTCAAGATTTGGCGTCACTATCTTTTCGGCTCTACATGTCAGATTTTTACCGATCATAAAAGTCTGAAATACATATTTACTCAGCGGGAGTTGAATATGAGGCAGAGGAGGTGGTTAGAGCTGATTAAGGATTATGACCTTGAAATCCTTTATCATCCGGGCAAGGCGAACGTCGTGGCCGACGCCTTGAGTCGGAAACCGATTGCGTTGCGAACGCTTGAGGTTTTTACGCCTCAGTCTGAGCTTCGGCGGGCTTTGATCGGGTTAAATGTTGAGGTTTTGTTGCCTGGAGCTGTCGGGCAACTTTGCGCTTTAGAGATTTCGTCGTCCTTGATCGATGAAATTAAGCTGAAACAATCATAGGACCCGATGATTACTCAAATCCGAGAGAACGTCCTTAAAGGAAAGTCTCCTGGATTTGTGATTCACGAGGATGGTGTTTTGAGGTTCCAGAGTCGGCTTTGTGTGCCGAACGACCCAGAGTTGCGACAGAGTATTTTGCGTGAGGCCCATTCCACACCTTATTCCGTTCATCCTGGTTCGAGTAAGATGTACAAGGCCCTGAGGAGGAACTTCTGGTGGTATGATATGAAGGAGGAGGTCGCACAGTTTGTAGCGAGATGTTTGACTTGCCAGCAGGTCAAAATCGAGCATCAGCGACCGGCTGGGTTATTGCAGTTACTTCCCGTTCCGGAATGGAAATGGGAAGACTTATCGATGGATTTCGTTACGAGTTTTCCGAGATCGAGGTCGGGCATGAACATGGTATGGGTGATTGTTGATCGTCTGACCAAGTCGGCACATTTTCTGGGCATCAAGGACACTTGGGGCCCAGAGAAGTTAGCTCGTGTGTTTATCGCGCAGATTGTGAGACTTCACGGTACTCCGAAGTCTATTGTTTCGGATCGTGATGGCCGTTTCGTATCGCATTTTTGGCAGGCGGTGCATAAGGCGTTAGGTACCCGTTTGCATTTGAGTACCTCTTTTCATCCCGATCGGATGGACGGTCGAACGCACCATCCAGGACATTCGAGGACATGTTGCGCGCTGTGCCCTCGATTGGAGTAGCGGCCCAGGAGGAGCATTTGCCATTGATCGAATTCACGTACAACAATAGTTGGCACGCGTCGATTCGGATGGCACCGTATGAGGCACTTTATGGGCGGCGATGTCGATCGCCGATTTGTTGGAATGAGGCGTCCGATTTGGTCGGGACCGAACCGGATGTCGTTTTAGAGACGAGACGGAAGATAGAATTAATTCGAGAACGGATATTGACTGCCCAGAGTCGACAGAAGTCATATGCCGATGTTCGTCGTCGACCTTTGGAATTCGAGGTGGGGGACCACGTTTTGCTGAAGGTGTCGCCGATGAGGGGAATTTTCCATTTCGGGAAAAAGGGGAAGTTGAGTCCGAGATTTATTGGACCCTTCGAGATTCTCGAGCGAGTCGGTGGGTTGGCATACCGTTTGGCGTTGCCCCCGGCCCTGAGTCATGTTCATAGCGTTTTTCATGTTTCCCAGCTGAGGAAATACGTCCCGGACCCTAGTCACATCATCGATTATGATGAGATTGACATCGCCGAGGATATTACTTTTGAGGAGCGCCCTTTGAAGATGTTGGAACATCGGGAGAAACGACTGAGGCACAAGACCATCCCCTTGGTCAAGGTGCAGTGGTCGAGACACGGTGTCGAGGAGGCAACGTGGGAGACCGAGGATAGCATGCGTGCTAGGTACCCTAAGTTGTTTGTTTCTTAAGTTTCGGGACGAAACTTGTTTTTAGAGGGGTAGAATGTAATATCCGCATTTTTCTTTCCCTTGTATTTTTCTTTTTCGGCGTATTTCCCGATAGTAGTGACCCTTGTGTATCTTTCAGTGTATCTTCCCTATTATCTATGGATTTTATTCCCATTATTGTCTTGCGGAATTGCCGTTTCGGGGTTGTCGTGGATCCATTCTGCGTTATGATGCCTGTTGAGATGTTCCGTTTGATGTTTCGTTCACATTCCGGTGCTTTTGGACCGTTCATATTTCGTACCTAGCGCACGCTACTCTTTCTGCATAGCGCACGCTAGGGTTCCCTTAGTAGCGCACGCTACGTTTGTTCCGTAGCGCGCGCTAGCGAGTAGCCATGGGAGTGGCAGTGTTGTTTTTCTAGCCTTCTGGACCAGCGTATTAGCGTACGCTACATATGCTAATGCACGCTAATGTCGAGAGGCTAGCGCACGCTGATGATGCCCGGTAGCGTGCGCTAGCGTGAGTGTCGATCTTGGGCAGGTTTACTATCCGAACCGGTCAGTGCGGTTAGCGCACGCTACGCTTGTATGGTAGCGCACGCTAACGGATCAGTTAGCGCACGCTACGCTTGTATGGTAGCACACGCTAACGTATCAGGTGGGTTCTGGGCAGTTGCCACTGGACTCGACTGATGTCCAGGTAGCGCACGCTATTGGTCGATAGCGCGCGCTACCGAGAGGTTATTAGCGCACGCTACGTTTCGAGTAGCGCACGCTAACGGCCAAAAGTCTGGCTACTGGACTGGACGCTAACTAGTTTGGCCTGTAATTTTTCCCCGTTAGCGCACACTAACCTTAATGATTAGCGCACGCTAACACTCCTTGGCTATATAAACCAGGGAGTTGACCGAGATAGTCACAAATTCTCATTTCTCTCCTTCTTCCGCGGCCGAGCGACTCCAGAGGCGATTTGAGGCGATTTTCTTCTTCCAATCACTTCAGAGATTCTTTTGCTTGAATTCTTGGTGTAGATTAACATCATCCACTTGTGTTTCTCATCCTAAATCCAAGGTAATCTCTTAGAACCCTACTTTTGGATAATTTGGGAGTTTTGGGATTTTCTTTCGATCCGTTTCGTTTTGTCGATGGATTCATGATGAATATGATTAATCTTGTTGGTATCCTACGTTTCCCTACGGATTCATGGTATATTTCGTGATTTTTACGGAATCGAGAGGGTTTGGTTGTGGTCCGCCCTCGTTGTTGTTTATATACGAATATACATGAATCGTAGGCGGGTTTTCGGGTGTATTCCAATTCCGTATTCGTTTAGAAATGGTTGTGATTGTATTCTTCGAATCGTTAGGTTCGGTTTCATTGGTTCCTAGCATTCGTCGGTGACTTTCCTTTCGTTCTTCGCGTCGTCATTAATTCAAGGCAAGTATTCTTTTGGAAACCTTTATGCTTAACATGAAATGGTAATGTATTTTGTGTGTGATTGCTCACCTCGGGAGGGTCCGACGGGATCACGGAGGGAATCCAATGGTATAGCCCTGGATTCACGAGTTTGTTTCGCTAGCCAGCTCGGGAGGGTCCTTAGGGATCACAGAGCGGGATCAATGGTATAGCCCTGTTCCCAAGGCGATGCGTGTGCGTGATTTGTTTTATAATATGGCCAGCTCGGGAGGGTCCTTAAGGATCCCGGAGCGGGATCAATGGTATAGCCCTGTTCCCACGGCAAATTGTTTGACTGTTTATTTTCGGAAAGGACATGTCTGGTTTTGACTTTTAGAAAATGATATTGGTGCATGTACTATGAAATGTGTAAGTGATTGGTTTGCCTTGACTACTTGTACTAGCATAATTGCTAACCCCTTTGGGGACCCATTTTGAGGAAATTCTTGTTATGGATTTCAGGTCATAATTATCCGGACGAGCGAGCACCGGGACAGTACGAGGATGTTGGCCAAGGCCGTTGACATGTGCATTTGGGTCGTCTTATTTCCTTTGTCTAATTCGATATGGTTGTTTCCTATATTTCTAAACTTATAGATTGTACTCGCGAGTACTTAGGCTTTTCCTTTCTGGTTGTGTTTGGACTTCGTTGGAGTTACCATATTTGTCGGTTGATGTTTATTATGCCGGTTGTACCGGGCGTGTTGTTTTATGTTCTTGTTGTTAATAATATTGTCTCCTTGCTAACCGAGACGGTTAGTCGAGAGGTGTTCTCTTGTGTTAGCCTGGTGGATTCCATGTAGGGGTCCACGGCGCTGTAATACACCTCGAATATCTTGGGGGTGTTACACGTGATGGTCGTGCTTCACTGTTAGGATAAAACGGGACATATGTGTTTTTCACTTCATTTCTTCCCTTCTTCTCTTCTCCTCGCGGTTGACAGACGGGTGAGACTAGGGCATGGAATTTCAGTCGATTCTAATCAATTCCAAGATGTTTTGGAGATCTCTAGGTGATTGTAACATCATCTAATCCATTGTTCTTTGGCGGATCGAGGTAATACGTGATTTCTTCATTGGAGATTTGTTCTTAATTTCGATCATAGTCCGATTTTGATGAATCGGTTGGTGTAGTATGATGTTATTAATCGTGTTCTATATCCATATCTTCAATTCGTTTAACCCGGTTTATGATCATAGGGTTCTTGAGGAATTATTGAACATTTAATGTTCGATTAAATGTTCGAATGAGTTTCCTTCGGTATGTTGGTGTGATTTCCGTTGTTGTTGGTATTGAACCTCGTGGTGATTGTCTTTCATTCGTGTCTTGTGGAAGTTGTAGGTTTTGGGGCATTTCGGTCGAGCCGTGTTCGTCGGAGTATTTGCGTGCCGATTCCGAGGCAAGTATCTTATTATACGACTTGTATCTTGTGACTAGGAATCACGTTTTAGGTTTGTGATGATTTGTTTGCCTTTGTAAATATGTTTCATGTGAGTTGGTTGTGTATCACGCATTTTGAAGGCTTTGTGATGATAGTGTTATTTTGGTATATGTGTTATGTGTTGGGCCATGTGTGCAGGATTGTTATATTCATGTGGGATCGTCATACACATAAACGTGTATTGTGTGTTGTGTTATGTGTAAAGATTTGCGATATTCGTGTTGGGTTAGTTGTACACTTGCTTGTGCAGTGTGTTGTGTATTGATCATGATTTATGCTAGATTGTACATCGTTGGTGATGATCGTTGGATTGTTCAGAATCATTGTGTTGATGATGCGTTGTTTGTGCACTTTGTGGCGTGATTGAACGTATACTATTCGTGATGGACGTTGTGATGCTAATGGTGTGTATATGGGGAAAGCCATGCTGGGCCGAGATTATCCAACCTAAGGATGTCCGACAGGGCGTATAGTGTTTCGTGCTTTGAGGGGCGAAACACGGATAATCGTCGGATCGTACATATGAGTGTGAAAGGTTGTAATGTTCACCCAGGGGTGTCCGACGGGGCGTATGGGGATTTGTACCTTGAGGGGCGGATCACGAACGTGAGGTTATCCACCTAGGGATGTCCAACGGGACGTATAGGGTTTCGTGCCTTGAGGGGCGGAACACGGATAATCATTGATTGTTGCGGAAATGAATGTTGAGCTGAGATTATCCACCTAAGGATGTCCGATGAGGCATATATGGTTTCGTACCTTGAGGGGCGGAACACGGATAATCATAGATCGCAATGAAACTATTTTTTGGGTTAGTGAACCCTAATGATTTATGGACTGATATAGAAGTTATTTTGGAATACTAATTTGTTTTGAAGTCAAGTGTTTCGAAAGGTTGTTTTACGAAAAATGACTTAGGGCCGAAAACCAATGGATTTGAAATAGTTCTTTAACTAAGGGCGTGACGTCCAAAAAGGTTTTCCATTATATAAATATTTGTTACATGAACGAGATTTTGGGATGAGACCCTACGGTTTGATAAAGGTTTTTCCAAAACTTAGGACATGAGTTCCTAATGACTGTAGGGTTTTAAGACTTCCGAGATGATTGTTGTTTCTTTTAAAGACCACAATTGTGTTGTTTTTTTCTAGAGTTCTAAAACTCCTCGGGAGTACTTGGTAAATGGTTGTCCTTATCTCATACGTGGTTGTTAATTGCTTGTTATATTTTGTATAGAGATACTTGTACTAGCCATTCGAATGCTAATCCCTTAAATGAGGGAAATACGTTTCATGGATTTCAGGTATGTTTGGTTCGTAGAAGCAGTCATGGGATCAGCATGGGAGATGATGGGCCACTATACTAATCAAAAGTTATGGAGTTCAGTTGTTGTTGCATCATTGGATTGTTCTCAGTCTTCCACTGTGTTGTATTGTTTTCTATTTTGGACCCCTGCGTCGGCAAAAGTTGTGGGATTGTATTTTGATTACTTAAGTTGTGTGACCTTATCGGTCCGTATCATTATTCTGTTTGACCCCGGCCGGTCAAATATTTGGTTGTCTGGTTATGTTCAGCCTGGTGGATCCTTGAGTGTATGGTCCACGACATGTAATATTGCCGGTTGAATTCTGGGGGTGTTACTGTAATACCCGGTTGTAATTCGATCATTATCATTCAGTAATTTCATTCAGTATTTGTCACTATTTAATTTTTCACTTGATAATAATCATTCATCCATGTTCACCGTTCGGAATAACTTCGAGTTGTGTATCGATATTGTTCATTGTTTCAACCTTACTCGAGAAACGAGACAAGAGTATTATCTTGATTGTTGTAAGTGATTCATTAGTCGTTGTTGACGTTGGAATTCATGTCATTTCAAATCTCTTCATTGTTCAAATTGTGTTTTTGTTGGGCGAACCCTTGTAATCATTGCTTGGAACCACCGTTCTGGGGTTTCCGTACTTCTATTTCGTGTTATTGTTTCCCAAATATTGATTCCTATTGCTTTTATTCCCTTCCCGGATCATTTTTCATTATTTTAGGACCCAAGGGGGATGTGGGCCGCGGCACAAGGAGTGTGCGCCGCGGCACACACATTTTCCAGTTTTTGGCCGAGCAGCCTGTACTGTGAGCCGCGGCACATGCCGGCAAGGCTGCGGCACACTGCCGAGTCACTGCCGCGGCACACTCATCCGGGCCGCGGCACACTCGTGTTGCACTTATCGGCCAACCCCTCTATACCGCGGGCCGCGGCACATGCCGACGGGGCCGCGGCACACTCGTCTGGGCCGCGGCACACTGCCGATCGCTGGGGGTTGTTTTTGGCCCTGTGCCGCGGCACACTTCGGCCGGGCCGCGGCACACAGTGCAGTCAGCACTATAATTGCGTTTTTTGAGCGAGATCAGCTCATTTTTCCCATTTCTTCAACCTTGGTCCGAGAGAGAGGGCTTGTGGGAGAAGATATTCATCATCAATCACTTGAGTATTCATTTTTCATCATTTTCATTCGGTTGTGAAGCTCGGATTGTGGATGTAACGCGATTTCATCGGATTAAAGTACTTGGATCTTCAAAGGTAATTTCTCCAACATCTTGGATTTCGATTTTGTTTTGAGATATGATGTTTTGGATGTTAAGATCATGTTGTATGAAGTGAAATACACATGATTATGGATATGTTTGATTATTCATTGGATTACTGAAGAATTTATTCAAGAACACTTTGAATATTGAGTTGGATTTGGGGGTTTTCGATTAATTGTTGTTGAAATCACGATTTTGGATATTCATAATGGATTATTGATCGTATTGAAGATGTTTTGTTGGTTTGAAACACTTCTTGGGGATTTGATGTTGGTATTATTGAGGTTTGGTTATAAATAATCGAAGTTTGGCCACAAAGTGTTCGATATAATGCCCCGATGATCTTGGTTTAATCGTATCGAAGTTTTGAGTTCGTTATATTCGTGTTTGATTCGTATATTGAATGGATTGTTGGTAATTGTATTATTCAAGGTTGTTCGAGCGGCCGATAATTTCATTAAGGACGTTGATCGTGGAAGTACCTTCTCGCCTTCGGTTTGAGGCAAGTTTTATACTTGTACTAGTCAATGAGATTAATGTCATCATATATATTGGAGAGTTTTTGGATTTCTTGGTGAAAGAGGGGATTTCTTCCCAACTCACTGCGTTGGGAACTCCATAGCAAAATGGTGTTGCTGAGACAAGGAATATGACTCTTTTAGAAATGGTTAGGTCAATCATGAGTTATTCGGATTTACCCATTTTGTTCTGGGAGTATGACTTGGAAACAGCGGCGTACATTCTAAACCTCGTGCCTTCAAAATTAGTTCCAAAAACACCCGCAGAACTGTGGAGTGGGAGAAAGCCCAGTCTAGGACATATTCGGATTTGGGGTACTCCGACACAGGTGCTGAATAAGGAAGATGATAAGTTGGCATCTCATACAGAGGTACGAGCGTTTGTGGGATATCCTAAGGGAACGAAGGGTGGCTTGTTCTATAGTCCCCATGATCAGAAGGTCATTGTTAGCACCAGTGCCCGATTCCTGGAAGAGGATTATATGATTAGTCACAAGCCCATGAGCGAAGTAATTATGGAAGAGTTGAAGGGTGAGACTCCCTCTATACTAATCATACAAGCACCAACTAACACTGCACCACGTTTCAACTTTGAGATTTTTACACCAACTCGGAATTTGCCTCGTCATAGTGGGAGGGTTGTTCGTCAACCGGAATGATTCATAGGTGTGGGACAGTCTTCGGACTCAATCCTAGGCGAAGATGAATAAGATCCCTGGACTTACAAGGAGGCAATCCAAGATAAAGATGGTGACTCATGGCAAGTAGTAATGGAATCAGAAGTGTGATATATGGATTCCAATCAAGTGTGGGAGCTAGTAGAACTACCTGATGGGGTACCATCCACTTGGAGTAAGTGGGTCTACAAGCAAAATAAAGGAAGTGACGGGAAGGTTGAAACCTTCATAGCAAGGCTTGTAGCGAAAGGTTACACACAGATAGAGGGTATCGATTATGATGAAACCTTTTCGCCGGTAGCTATGCTTAAGTAAATCCAGATTCTTTTACCTATAGCTGCCCATTTGGATCTGGAGATTTGGCAAATGGATGTCAAGAATACATTCTTGAACGGAAGTCTGGACAAGAAAATCTACATGCGCCAACCAGAGGGATTCATTGCTGAAGGAGAAGAGCACTTAGTGTGCAAGCTTAAGAGATCCATTTATGGACTTAAGCAAGCATCTAGATCTTAGAACACTCGATTTGATGAGGTAGTCCAGTCATATAATTCTTCCAATATCCGAGTGAGAGTTGTGTGTATAAGAAATGCAATGGAAACATATTGGTGTTTCTAGTATTATACGTTGATGATATCGTTCTGATTGGAAACAACGTGAATGAATTATTGGACGTACGAGTATGGCTATCTGAGCAGTTCGATATGAAGGATTTGGGAGAAGCAGGACACATCCTTGGGATCAGGATCTTTCGTGATCGGAAGAAAAGGATGTTGTGCTTATCTCAGGTATCCTATATTGATACAGTGCTAAATCGATTTAGCATGGAGAATTCCAAGAAAGGTTTTCTACCTTACAGACATGGAATTCAACTATCTAAGGATATGTGTTCTAAGACACAAAAAGAGATAAATGACATGAAGCTGATCCCTTATGCGTCAGCTGTGGGAAGCCTCATGTATGATATGCTTTGCATTAGACCCGATATCTGTCATGCCGTAGGCATGGATGCTAGATATCAGTCGAACCCAGGACCAGGACATTGGATTGCTGTCAAGAACATACTCAAGTACCTGAGAAGGACTAGGGAGTATATGCTAGTATATCAATAAGACGACCTATGTCCAGTGGGTTATACTGACTCAAATTTTTCATCAGACAAAGAAAAGTCCAAGTCTACTTCAGGTTATGTGTTTAGCCTGGGAGGTGGAGCCATTAGTTGGAGGAGTGTGAAGCAGAAATGCATCTCAGACTCTACCATGGAAGCCGAGTACGTGGCAGCCTCTAAGACAGCTAAAGAGGCGGTATGGCTCAAGTACTTCCTACAGGATTTAGATGTGATTCCCGATTTGCCAAAGGGTATTACACTTTATTGTGATAATACCAGTGCAGTCGCAAATTCGAGGGAACCACGAGCCCACAAGGCAAGTAAACTATTAACCGCAAGTGCCACATCATACGACACTTCATAAATAAAAGAGACATAGTTGTAGCTAGGGTTACATCGGAGGATAATCTTGCTGATCCTTTCAATAAAGCCTATCTTCAAAACTTTTTGAACGGCATGTGGAACGAATAGGATTACGGTGTATGGCAGTATTGCTTTGAGTATAAGTGGGAGATATGAGAGACTATGTCATAGAGTAGTATACTTAAAAGCATGCCATGAGTATAAGTGGAATATTGTTAGGGTTGTATACTGCAAAGCATACTTTATGCTTGTATTACCTAATTTCCCTCTAACTACCTATGAGAATATTAATTATATTTAATCACATGTTTTGCATATTTATTCACATTATAGTTATGTAAAAGAAATGTCTAATTATTTTATATTGTAGATAATGTGGTATATTGGTGTCGCACGGAAGATCACATTATCGGTGCCTTATAAAATAATATAATAGTTCACAACCTATATAATTATTAGACAAATTATATGAAAGGTTGTCGTGGATACTTGAGATTAGTTGGTCTTGACTATTAACATGCATAAACATATTTGCATACATTGAACAGGATCGAAGTGAGATAGCGTCTTCTGTACTAACTGTAAGAAAAATGTAAATATCGGATAATTAGTATTTCTTAATTCTAAGTATATAATATTTAATTATATATTTATAAATTTATTACTTTGATTTACCATGGGTGAGAGTCAAAATGATTGACTAATAAACTTCGTATCTTGGGAAGTAATATTATTTATATGATAATTATTATTATAACTAGAAATCGTGTCCCGACTCGTGCGGATTGATGGTGTCCCCTTGAGGAGCTCGATAATGATTATAATATTAAACCCTACATGTGGATTTAATTCCTATATAATAATAAGATTCGAGTTGTACTACTCTTGGATAAGATATTAATTAATTAATTAAACCTGTCGGTAGCTTAAATTAATTA
Organism: Orobanche coerulescens; assembly: GCA_033398695.1. Lineage (NCBI taxonomy): Eukaryota > Viridiplantae > Streptophyta > Magnoliopsida > Lamiales > Orobanchaceae > Orobanche > Orobanche coerulescens. The sequence goes on along the minus strand of CM065813.1, from coordinate 100,661,861 downwards.
ATGGACATTCGATATTTTAAACACGAGAAATAATATATTTAAATAAGGAGTCCGATATCATCAATTGAGATTTGGGTAGGAAGTGCAATATTAACTCTTTAGTGGATTGAGTTGATATTAATAGACTGGATATATTAGGAAAGGCCTAATATGGAAATTTGAGGTTTATTAGGAGTCCTTTCCTAATACTCCTTAAGATCCCTAGAGTAGCCCGTAACAGCTACAAATACAACATAAGGGTTCGGCCATGAGGTACTTCTAGAAGCTTGAGAGATTGATTTTTTCTCGTGTTTAATTGTAGATCTTGTCTTGCGTCTTTGATTCTACAATTTGGATAACACATCAGTTTTCTAAGAGTGTTTACATAATACTAGAAAATAAAGAAAAGAAATCGAGTGACATTAAGCAACAAGGAGTTCAGACGATCCACTTTGTTAATTCAAGGAAGTCCGGTAGATTGTTGCCCACACGACATCCGGATATAGGCAGGATATACTTTAGAAGATCTAAAGGTAGAAATACAAGAAGATCAAAGAGCAATCAACCACTACGCTTCAAATGTAAATATCCTATGATCTTTGATCTAGATTAGGATATTTAATTTACCAACATGTTTATTTAATAAAAATAAATAATATTTAAATTGCTTATTAATATTAGTAATTAATTAATTATTATGCCTAAATAGGTTTTGTGCTCGTGGATGGGTAAAATACTTTTATCAAATTTTTCCCCAACTTCGCTTCTGCTGCGTTTTATTTCCAACAAACTCATCTTTCAGGAAGTGAGCTTGTAAAGCAACGATGATCATATGATCTTCGTGCAAGTAGAATACATATCCCATGGAATTCCCTGGATATCCTATGCAACGACCTTTCAAAGACCTTGCTTCCAATTTCTCCAATTTAGTCTTTTTGACATAAGCAGAGCATCCCCATGTTAGGAATACTTGTTAGATTTTGATGATGTCATTAATTTAATTCAAATGTTTTATACTTGGCAAAATGTAAGGAAGAACCAAATGAGTATCTTCCATAGGCCAAACTGTGTTAAGTTTATTACTTGGCAAAATGTAAGGAAGAACCAAATGAGTATCTTCCATAGGCCAAATAAGTTAGGCTCAAATCGGCTAAGTACAAACGTACAGCTAAGTACATCAAAAAGGTACATCCGAGTCAAGTCAGAGAAGTTCTGTTCAACAAAAGATCATCAGAGATGTTTGACCTGACTGCAGTCAAGTGACTTCAGACAAGTCATCTGATCAGGCGACTCCCAAAACGGCCACCGATAGAAGAAGTCCAAGCTGCAGAGAAGACGACTCTACATCAGCCAACTTGCTCAGCCAAGTACTCCAAGTCCACGTCAGCATGCGTTGAAAAGTCCAAAATTACGGAAAGTCAACATGCAAGCGTGAATAGACATATTGGAGAGATTCCCGCAAGGATATGAATTGAATAATTCATCCAGGCCTACCACTGAAGACTTTAATCTTATTATATTCAAAAGATTCGGCGCCCTCACATGCAAAGTCTTCACAACGGTCTAAATATGGATTAAAATATGGGAATCCAGCCTTGCAACGTTCAGAAAAGAATAAACAAAGAAGTCTTTCTCCAACGGACGGATTTGTTACAGGATTTGCAACGGCTATGAAGAATGCTCAAGGATCAACACCTATATATATATCCGAAGATTTGAAGTTGAGAAAACACCGGTGCGAACAATATCTCAAGCAATCAAAGCATTCAAAGCAATCAAAAAGAGAACTATAGCATCGTGAAAAGAGCAGTTCTCAAAAGTTCATATTGAAGAAGCTCTTAGTTGGAGAAGATAAAAACTCATGTCTTTAATCCTGAGTTCGGGGTACTTCACTGGTTGAAGTTCGAGACTGTAAAGGCATCCAAGGATCGCGGATCAAGAGGTGCAAGGCAGTCAAGGGAGTTGCAACGGCAAGGATTTCCACTGGTTGTAAGTTGTTGTAATTTGGTTGAATCACTGTAATCTTTATCACTGGTTGACAATTATAGTGAATTCATCTCCAACTGGTTTGGAGAAAAGTGGATTAGTAGAGGATTGCCCCACCTCTGAGACCACTATAACTGCCTGCGTATTTTACTGTTTCATAGCATCATACTTTAACTGTTGCATTCATTGTTAAGTGTTTCATTAGTTGTTTTGTATTCGTCATCAGCTGACTTCTGGACGTATTGAGCACAATCGACTCTAAGTCATTTGTATATCTATTTGAAGAAACTTACTCTTCGTGAAATAGAGTTTAAGAGTTTCAATAAGTCTATTCACCCCCTCTCTAGACTTATTCCCGGACGACTTGTGACCTACAAGTGCTATCAGAGAGGTTGGTTCATTCATTTCACAAACCAGATCTATATATCGAGGATATATATTTTTTTAACTCTCATTATAAAATGGAACACATGCATTCTAGATTACCTGTGTCTTCAGTTGACGAGTAGGATCTTTGGAAGATAAGTATGCAGGCACACTTATCTTCAATCCATGATGACATGTGGTGCATCATAGAGGATGGTCCATTCACCTTCGAGAAGGACAACACTCCCGAGGAGATTGCAGCAGGGAAGCCAGAGAAGATCCCCAAGAAGAGGACAGAGCTGACCCCAGAAGAGAGGAAGCTGGCCAACCTTGACAACCGTGCGAGAGACGTGCTGTATCAAACTCTTGACAAATCCACCATGGTCAAGATCAAGAATTGCAAGAATGCAAAAGAAATATGGGACACATTAGCCTTAATGTGTGAGAGAACAGAGCTGATCAAAGAGAACAAGTTGTCAATTGCTACTCAAAATTTTGACAACTTCAAAATGAAGAATGGCGAATCAATAGACCAAGTGGACACTAGGTTCACTGAGATCATCAATGAGATCAATTCCCTTGGTAAATCTTATGGCAACAGGGAAATGGCGCTGAAGGTCCTAAGATATCTCAATCCTGAATGGAGCATGAAGGCAGTGGCCATGAGAGAATCCAAGGATCTTAATAAAATAAAGATCTAAGAGCTGTTCTCCGACCTGAAGGCTTATGAGTTCGAGCTACCAAGTTCATCATCAACTGAGCCTGCAGAGAAGGGAATAGCCTTTGCAGCAGAGTCCCCCGCCAAGAGCTTATCTGATGTAAAGCCTCCAAATCCATTAGATTTTGAGGAAGAAATGGCGTTTATAATGCATAGGTTCAACAACTTCCGGAAAAACTACTCCAAATACAAGAAGAATTATAAGGAGAATCCCAGAAGAAACTAAAAAGCCGGAAGATGGAAGGTGGAATGCTACAACTGCCATAAGACAGGACACATTCAAATCGACTGTCCTGATCTTAAGAAGGACGAGAGCAAGAAGGAGGTGAGCAGAAAAGAAGACAGAAGGAAGGCCCTCATCGGAGAAGATCAAGAGCGTGTAGAGTCAAGCAGCGAATTCTTCTCTGATGATGATGAAGAATATGATTGCCTTATGGCCAACCTAGCTGATGAAGAGGTAACATCAAAACCCTCTGTTTCAAATAATAGTTCAGCCATGTCACAAGATATGGATCTGCACGAATCTGTAAATCAGCTACTTAAGAAATTTTGAAACATTAAAATCTGCCCACCTATTTGTATCAGCCGAGAAGACTCAGCTGCAAGATGAGAATAAGCAGCTGAAAAATGATTTTGAAAAACTCAGCCTAGAATTAAATAAAGTCAAATCTGATCTTGAAAAGACTGCAGTTAACTTGAAAAACCAGGCTAATGTCACTACTGCTGATATTAAATAATTAACTGTTTTAAATAGTGAAAAATCAGCTGCACTTGCTCATGTCAAAGCCGAATTTACTAAACTGACTCAGGTAAGTAAGACTCAGGCGCATGAAATAACCTCCCTGAAAGCGTCCTTAACTCTGGATGAATTGTGTACTAATAAGAGGCCACTATACTCCAGATCAGGCCTTGGATCCTCTAGTTCTAACCACTTTCATCAAGGGAGAAACAATTGTCTCGACTGCTGAGCCTATATACAAACCGATATTTAAAAATAGGCAACAGCCAAGTCACAAGTCTAGCGGCCCTGTGGTTCACAAGGTACCACCTAGACAAGCGACTAGCGATGGCCAAGGCGTAAGCCAGACAACATGCCCATTATTATCAAAAACTCCCCAAAAACAGATTTCAAAATGGAAGGGGCAGATGGAAACCTCAAGGTTATCCTAATTTTCAAAACGAATAAGTGTGGAGACCTCAAAGATTTAATAAATGGTCTCAGCCAAGGTTTAGAAATGGCCCACACTATCAATATTATGAGGCATATCCGGTATACAATCCTAATAGAGGATACAGACCCAGACCTTACACACCTTATAAGGGTAATAATAATAACAATTTTAACAATCCAAGGAGAAATCAATTTTCCAGGAAACCTTCTAACCCTAGAGGACTCACACAAATTTGGGTACCTAAATCTCTGCTTGTATGATTGCAGAAAAGGTGGAAGGACTACTACCACATCTCCACAAATTCAAACTTTGGAGGTGAAGAATGGTTTGTAGATTCTGGATGCTCGAGGCACATGACCGGGAACAAGAGGATACTGACAAAATATACCAAAGAAAGAGTTCCTGACGTAACCTTTGGAGATAGCTCTAGAGGACAAACAAAGGGCATTGGAGAGCTGCACCGAGGAAATATTGTCATATCCAAAGTTCACTATGTCAAAGGGCTCAAGTATAATCTCCTGAGCATAAGCCAGTTTTGCGATGAGAAGAATCTAGTAGTCTTCACCATTTGGAAATGTATGGTGATAGACATCCTATCCGGAGAGGTGAAGCTACAAGGATTTAGAATGAGAGATGTCTATATGATAGATTGGAACACAGGAACTCTTAACACCTGTTTTCTATCTAAGACAATAGCTGCGAATGGATGGCTGTGGCACAAAAGATTATGTCATCTGAACTTCAAAGCCATCAACAAGATTAGTTCTCAGAAGCTGCTCAGAGGACTTCCAGATGAAGCATTCAAGAAGGAAGCTCTCTGTGATGCATGTCAGAAAGGGAAGCAGACCAGAGCATCATTCAAGCCAGTCCAGCCTACAACCCTCACCACAAGGATCTTAGATCTACTTCACATGGATCTATTTGGTCCTATCAAACCGAGGACTCTAAGTGGCATAAAGCATGCACTTGTAGTAGTGGATGACTATTCAAGGTACACCTGGATTATCTTCCTGTACAAGAAAAGTGAAATGTTGACCAAGCTACCTGAGCTGCTGAGAAAGATTCAGAATGAGAAATCCCTCTCAATCATCAAGATCAGATCAGATAGAGGAGGAGAATTTCTCAACAAGGCGATCACTGATTACAGCGATCAGAATGGAATCCAGCATGAGCTCTCTGTAGCCAGGACCCCCCAGCAGAATGGTGTTGCCGAAAGAAGGAACAAAACCCTAAAGGAAGCAGCCAGGTCCATGATTGCTGAAGCTGACCTGCCCAAGAGGTTCTGGGCTGAAGCTGTCAACACAGCTTGCCATACTCAGAACAGGAGTATGATAGTAGGGAGACATGGAAAAACTCCCTATGAGGTTTGGAATAACAGAACACCTACTGTTGCTTACTTTCATATTTTTGGTTGCAAGTGTTTCATCCACAACAACGGTAAAACACAAATAAATGCCTTTGATGCTAAAACTGATGATGGTCTCTTTATGGAATACTCACAAAGAAGCAAGGAATATAGAGTCTTTAACAAGAGAACCTTAGTTGGGGAAGAAACACCCCATGTTGTATTTGATGAATCTACTGTTGAGTAGAGGAAGCAAGTAGAGCTAATTGAGAATAAGCTCAAATCCGCATCCATTGAAGAAGTCATTATCCATGACACTAGAATGGTGGACTCATCTGCAGACCAGCCTGAAGACACAATTGTAGCTGCTGAAGACCCAACTGCAGATCAGACAGGAACACCAAACCTCTGCTGATGAAGATCCATCTGTAGCTGATAAAGACTCATCTGCAGACCAGACCCAACCTGCAGATGACAAGACGGTAGTTGATCCAGTTGCAGACCAAGGAGACCAGATCCAAGCTAATGCAGACAGAGAGGAAATCCACCACATCAAATCAACAGGGGGAACAGACCCTGAAGAAGAAGAAGATATCCCCAAGTGGCTCAAAGATCATCCAATCCAAGAAATCATTGGGAAGCTGACGAACGGAGTTAAGACAAGACAGTCTACTCTACCCGCAGGAAAGGTAATGTTCTCTTTCTTCATATCTCAGATAGAACCTAAGACAATAGAGCAAGATTTGGAAGATTATTCCTGGATCAATGCCATGCAAGCGGAGCTGGAACAAATGGAAAGGAACAACGTTTGGGAACTAACAGACAGACCAGATCATAAGAAAGTTATTGGCACCAAATGGGTGTACAAAAACAAGAGCGACGAAGATGGAGCTGTTGTTAGGAATAAAGCCAGACTTGTTGCTAAAGGATATGCACAGTGTGAAGGAATAGATTTTGATGAAATATATGCACCTGTTGCAAGATTAGAAGCTATCAGACTATTCCTCGCATATGCTGCATTCAAGGATTTTGAAGTCTACCAGATGGATGTAAAAAGTGCATTCCTTAATGGAATCCTAGAAGAAGAAGAAGTCTATGTGGAGCAACCCCCAGGATTTGTCAAAGGAGACAAAGTCTACAAGCTTCTAAAAGCTCTATATGGACTTAAACAGGCACCAAGAGCATGGTATGAAACATTATCTGTGTTTCTTGATAAGAACGGTTTCAGCAAAGGAAAGGTGGACAAGACCTTATTCAGAGTGGAGCACGAAGGCCACATATCGATAGTTCAGATATATGTGGATGATATTATATTTGGCTCAACCAACCCAGAGCTATGTGAGAAATTCTCAAACCTCATGCAAGGAGAGTTTGAGATGAATATGATGGGAAAGTTTAATTTATTTCTTGGATTACAAGCTAAGCAGATGGAAAATGGAATTTTCATCAATCAAGCCAAATACACCCGAGACCTCATCAAGAGATTTGGAATGGAATCAGCCAAACCAGAAAAAATTCCTATGAGCACAAGTACGCACCTAGATGCAGACGAGGGAGGCATATCGGTGGATTCAACCCACTACAGTGGACTTATTAGATCATTGATATAACTCACTGCAAGCAGACCTGATATATCTTATGCCGTAGGAGTATGTGCGCGATTTCAATCCAAACCAAAGCAGTCGCACCAAGAAGCAGCCAAGAGAATAATTAAATACCTTAAGTCTACGTTCAATGTTAGACTATGGTATCCTAAGGACGATAACTCCAAGCTATCAGGATATTTAGATGCAGATTTCGCAGGATGCAAAATTAATAGGAAAAGCACTAGTGGAACGTGCCAATTCCTAAGAACGGTCGATATCTGGTTCAAGAAGAAGAAGGTGTTTCTAACTCTATCTCCACTACAGAGTCAGAATACCTAGCTGCAGGTAGTTGTTGTGCCCAGATCTTGTGGATCAGACAACAACTAAGGGACTACAACATCATTGCCAATGAAGTTCCTATCTGGTGTGACAACAACAGTGATATTGCAATAACCAACAACCCGGTATTGCATTCAAGGACCAAGCACATTGATGTTAAGCATCACTTCATTAGAGATCACGTGCTTAACAAGAGAGTCAGAGTTGAAATAGTCAGCACATACTATCAAATTGCCGATATCTTCACCAAACCTTTGCCAGAAGAAAGATTTTTGGAGCTGAGCAGAGAACTTGGTTTACTAGATTGCGAATCTAGTACAGAAGAAAAAGCAAGCTAAAGCAGATCAGAGGAAGGATGGACCTAGCTGATCATAGGAATCTATTTTTACCTGATGCAGACAAGAAGACAAAGGACAAAGGAACCTAGCTGATCAAATCCACAGGCGAGAAGTCAAAGGAGTCAAGTCACCTGATGCAGAGCAGTCAACAATCAACGGTCAACCAGCTAAGTTCTCTAAACTGTACCGACTTCTAAATATTATATTATTATCTGCTATTTATATAAATAATATCATATTAATTTTGGATCACAAGTGGCACAATACTATATGTTTTAAATACACGTGGTAATCACAGGTTCAATCGACCTCCACCGTGACAAATTAAAATCCAACCGTCCATTTTCAAACTCAAAACCTGGACCACCGATTAAAAATTTGAATTTTAAAAAAGGAATCTCAAAAGGTGGACCACCGATTAAAATAAACGATTATTTAATTACAGCATCGTTTCATTTTCCTTATAAGGATGGAAAAACCCCTTCACTTTACCTTCACCATTTTTTCCGAAAACCCTAATTTACAGAGCAGAAAATCCTTTGAACTCTAAATACACTAAGAAATCGCCCATATTGCAGAAATGGAAGCTTATTTTGAAGGCGTAAACCTGAAGGCTGTCAAGGACCAGATCATATTCTACCTGGTAATTGATTTTGAAGGTCTCTTGGAATCAAATCTGGAAAACTACGATGTGCTCAACCTTATCCGCTCGATGAAGATGAATGGGATCTACCCATTTTTGGATATCAGTTCTAAGCACTTGTTCAAGGAGGACGTTATCGCATTTTTCTGTGAAGCCCATGTGATTGAAGTCGGATACGGAATCAGATAATACGCCCATTGCTGTTCGTTTCAAGAGAAGGGGACCAGGCCCTCGTGAGCCATCCATCATTCATTCTTCACCAGAACCATCTCCAAAAAGGCCCAGGCGATTGCAGTTCAGCCACGAGGAGCAGCCAGAACAATTTCCCAGTCATGCATCCAGGTCACCTATTCACCTGGAGGACCAACCTGCTCCGGGCAGCCTGGAGACCCATATCATTCCTCTCCTCACTCCGCATTTCATCTCAGAAGAAGAGGAAGCAGGTTTAATAATTTCCATACCTGAGGCAAATTATACTTTTCACCTGCTTGACAACAACATTTTTAACTTATCCTTAGAGCAACTTCAGTTGGTTAATCCGCATGCTCTAAAACATTCTTTTGTTCAAATTTTTGAAGAATGGAAAGATTTTAAATCACTTTCTTTCACTCAACTTGAAGCTTATGTTGAAACCAGTGGTTGGGGATATCCCCAAGCCACAGAAGATGTGCTGATACATTTTTGCAAAGTGTCAGACACAATCTTGCTTCTTCAGGAAAATTGATTCATGTCCAATTTTAAAACCAACATGGACCAATTTATCCACTCTATTATGTATAGCATTTTTGACGGATCCTTTGGTAAAGAAGAAGAAGAGGATAAGTTGATGAAAAAGAGATAAGAATAGAAGAAGTGGATGAAGAAGTAGAAGAAGAGATTATTATCATAGAAGATGAAGATGGGAGACAGGAAGAAAGAGAAGAAAAAGTCGAAAAACGGTGGAATTATTAGATGAAGAAGAAGAAGAAGGAGAAGAAGTTGATCAGGATGATGAAAAAGATAAAGATGATGAAAAAGATAATGATGAAGAGAAAAAGGATTATAAAAATGATGATGATGATGATGGAAGATGGAGGAGGAGAAAAACAAGCTGAGAAAGAAAGGGAGAATGATGAAGAGAAAGAAAAAGAAGAAGGAGAGAAAGAGAAGGAGCCAGAAAAGGAGGCTACAGACAAGGCTGGGGCACCTGCCCGGTATACCAACCTAGATGCAGACTTGGCTGAAGACTCTAGATCGGGGACCCCTGAACAGACCCCATCTGGAATGCCAACTGCAGACAGGAGTCTACAGACAGGTGGGTCATCCGCACACCTACCTGCAGGCTTCGAAGGTTCAGGCGAGCATTCTCCACCGACATCACAAATTTGACCTGTGATGACCGAGCTGATCAGACAAATTGTTAAGGACATTGTTGGAGAGTTGCTTGCTTCTCATATCACCCCTGATATACAATCTATCAATGCAAAAATCGACACCTTGCTGCAGCAGAATATCCCTCAACCACCTCCTCCTACAAACAACAGAATGCCTTTTGGCATGTCTGACTGGATGCATAGAATGGAGCAACAGTTGACCACCCTGGTTGATGCTGGCAAAAAGGGGGAAGAAAGGTTTCAGGGGGAAGGCAACAATCAAGGAGAAATAAGGGAAGTTCAAGAGATGAGAACTAAGAAGAGGAAAGATGTCCAAATGATCACTAATGGGACATCTTCGGCAAAGAGGAAGAGAGATGCTGAAATAAAGCAGGTTGATCAGCCTGCAGTCAAAAGAAGGAGGATCAGATCCGGGGAAGAGCCTATTCTAGAATGGGAAGGCAAAGAGTTATGGCATGTTGAAGATTTTGTTCCTACCGAAGCTTTACCTATGTGGGGATCTGCAAAGAAAAGGTTCATCAGAGACTTTTATATCTGGGAGTTACTCCAGGATAATAGTTGCTCCCCACAACAGATTTTCATTAACTTCATGGAAGAGGCACATCCACAACTCTGGGCCATCCTACTAAAACACGTTGAGGCATGCAATGCATATCCCATGATCCCTCCTTTCAGGCCTAAAGAACCTCCCACCTTGGAGAATAATGATCTGAATGAATTAGCACTCCAAAGGAAGATAAAGAAACTTTGTGTTGAGCACAAGTTCGCCTCGCAAGAAGAGCAAGACTTTGCTGCCCTCGTTGTCAAAAGGAAGTATGGTCTTGCCCCTGTTAAGATAAGACGAATTGGAGCTAAGCCTATCAGACCTGCCAAGCAGCCTATTCGCAGAGGCAGAGGACTTGTATTCATTTTTTTATGAAAATTTTGTACGTGTAATTTTCTGTAATTGTTTTGATTATTAAAAGACATGTATTTGTAATCAATACAGAAATTTTATAACAGTCTTTTGAATGATAATTCCCAGTTGTCTCAAAACTAAACTAATTTTAGTTTGTGTCTTGCACTCAAGTGCAGACTTGTTCATTTGAATAATTTGCTTAAGTTTTGCCATCATCAAAATAGGAGGAATTTGTTAGGAATACTTGTTAGATTTTGATGATGTCATTAATGTAATTCAAATGTTTTATACTTGGCAAAATGTAAGGAAGAACCAAATAAGTATCTTCCATAGGCCAAATTGTGTTAAGTTTATTACTTGGCAAAATGTAAGGAAGAACCAAATGAGTATCTTCCATAGTCCAAATAAGTTAGGCTCAAATCGGCTAAGTACAAAGGTACAGCAAAGTACATCAGAAAGGTACAGCCGAGTCAAGTCAGAGAAGTTCTGGTCAACAAAATATCATCAGAGATGTTTGACCAGACTGCAGTCAAGTGACTTCAGACAAGTCATCTGATCAGGCGAGTCCCAAAACAGTCACCGACAGAAGAAGTCCAAGCTGCAGAGAAGACGACTGTACATCAGCCAACTTGATGAGCCAAGTACTCCAAGTCCACGTCAGCATGCGTTGAAAAGTCAAAAATTACGGAAAGACACATGCAAGCGTGAAGAGACATATTGGAGAGATTCCCGCAAGGATATGAATTGAATAATTCATCCAGGCCTACCACTGAAGACTTTAATCTTATTATATTCAAAAGATTCGGCGCCCTCACATGCAAAGTCTTCACAACGATCTAAAGATGGATTAAAATATGGGAATCCAGCCTTGCAATGTTCAGAAAAGAATAAACAAAGAAGTCTTTCTCCAACGGACGGATTTGTTACAGGATTTGCAACGGCTATGAAGAATGCTCAAGGATCAACACCTATATATATCCGAAGATTTGAAGTTGAGCAAACACTGGTGTGAACAATATCTCAAGCAATCAAAGCATTCAAAGCAATCAAAAAGCGAACTATAGCATCGTGAAAAGAGCAGTTCTCAAAAGTTCATATTTGAAGAAGCTCTTAGTTGGAGAAGACAAAAACTCGTGTCTTTAATCCTGAGTTCGGGGTACTTCACTGGTTGAAGTTCGAGACTGTAAAGGCATCCAAGGATCGCGGATCAAAAGGTGCAAGGCAGTCAAGGGAGTTGCAACGGCAAGGATTTCCAAGTCGGATTTGTTGTAATTTGGTTGAATCACTGTAATCTTTATCACTGGTTGACAATTATAGTGAATTCATCTCCAACTGGTTTGGAGAAAAGTGGATTAGTAGAGGATTACCCCACCTCTGAGACCACTATAACTGCCTGCGTATTTTACTGTTTCATAGCATCATACTTTAACTGCTGCATTCATTGATAAGTGTTTCATTAGTTGTTTTGTATTCGTCATCAGCTGACTTCTGCACGTATTGAGCACAATCGACTCTAAGTCATTTGTATATCTATCAGCTGAAGAAACTTACTCTTCGTGAAAAAGAGTTTAAGAGTTTCAATAAGTCTATTCACCCCCCCTCTAGACTTATTCGTGGACAACTTGTGACCTAGACCACAAATCCTAATGTGATTAAGAATTGGTTTCCTATCTCTCCACATCTCGTGTGAAGTCTTAGAAACAGATTTGGAAGGACATATGTTCAAGATATGTGCAGTGGTAATGAGTGTGTGACCCCACAGATAAATCGGTAGATCAATATAGTTTAGCATGGAGCGAACCATGTCCAACAAGGTGCAGTTCCTTCTTTCTGATACACCATGTAATTGTGGAGTAGCTGGAGGAGTGAGTTGTGACACTATTCCTATTTCTTTTAAGAACTCATCAAACTCGGTACTCATGTACTTACCACCTCGGTCTGACCGAAGAGTTTTAACACGGTTACCTGTTTGGTTTTCAACTAGGGCTTTAAATTCCCTGAATTTATCAAAATCTTCAGATTTATGTTTCATTAAGTACACGAACCCATACCTAGTATGGTCATCGGTGAATCTAATGAAATACTAAAAACTATCTCGTGCCACTTCAAAAGGGCCACAAACGTCGGTATGGATCAATCCAAGTTTCTTAGCAACTCTTTCAAAAGTCATTGCGAAGTGTAACTTAGTCATTTTGCCTTGAAGGCAAGATTCACAAATTGGATAGGAATCCGATCCCAATGGACCCGTAAGTCCATCTTTCTCCATTATATGAACCTTGGTCTGACCAATATGACCAAGTCTAAGATGCCACTTAAGTTCTTGGTTTGTTACATCCCTCCCACACTTCCTAGTTATAGTGTTCACAGTTGTTTTATTCTTTAGATTCAAATGGTATAAACCATTTAATAATGTAGCAGTAACAACCAATTTATTTCTAAAATAAATTCGACAGGACCCATCTCCAATAAAGAAGTGAAATCCTTTTCGTCCCATGACCGGAATTGATACAATAGTTTTATGCCCCTCGGGCAAAACAAGTACATCATCAAAAGTAAGAATAAAACCAGATTCTAAATTCAACATAAGGGATCCAATATCAGAAGCCTCGACACTATGTCCACTTTTGACGGTGACCATCACCTGAATATGGCTTCCTACTTTATTCCAGATCCTGATTTATTGTACAAATGTGAGAACTCGCACCGGAATCAAGTATCCAAGAAGTAGAATATACAGTTACAGAACCATTTGTTTCCAAAACCAGTAGTTCTGTACCTGAAGGCGCATTACGATCAAGGTTTGGACAGTACCTCCTCTAGTGGCCTATCTCACCGCCGTTGAGGCATACATCCTTTTTCTTGCCCCTTGCTCTGAACCATTGGGGCTTTGCCCTTTACCTTATCGATCTTGGCTATTGGACCTAACTGTTTTTTGTTCTTTTTCTTCTTATTCTTAGACTTCCAAGTCTCAGAAGAAATCACAAGTGCAGCTTCTTTTATCTTTGTCTTCATCTGAGAATAGGCATTCGTCAGTTTGTTCATTAGCCCAGCTAAGTTACACGCAATCTCATTATAGTTAAAGTTTATGGAAAATTAGGAAAAGGGGTCAGAAAGTCACTGCAGGATAAGTAAGGTCAGTTTGAAGAGATGCATGCACCTGAAAATAAAGAGCTTCTAATCTCTCAATCGTCGAGATCATCTTGAGGACATGGTCCCCAACTCTCTCTCCTTCCTTCATCCTGGCGCCAAATAATTGCTTCGATATCTCATATCTTGCAGTTTGACTATGCTCTTCGTAGAGCTCAGCCAGGTGCGCTAAGATGGCTCTCGAAGACTTCATCTTTTCATGGGCCCGTTGAAGCTCATTAGTCATGGATCCTAACATGTACCCGCTCAGTCGTACGTGGTCTTTTACCCATTTCTCATGGGCATCGACTTCTTCCTGATTAGCTCGGGTTCTTGCAGGATCTATTGGGATGTCCGCCTCCAAGACGTATCCCAGCATTCCATAGTGAGTACAATCCTCAAGTTTCGAAGCCAGTCCACATAGTTCGGACCCATTAGGGTGTTCTTTTCAAGTAGTATTGCGAGTGGGTTCATTGTCATTTTGAGAGATGTATGTTAACTGCAGAGAATAATTTAAGATTCGTTACTGATTGTTTAATTATGATCTGAGTAAATAATTTAAGGACTTTCTTTTTTTCATAACTCGGCTCCCACTCTTTTATCGGTATTTACACACTCCCATGTGAAATCCGAAAGTCACGGTTGACTTCATAGTGGTTATCGAGTTCTTTACAAAGTTTAATAGTGTAATATCCGTACTTCCTATTTTCAGTAATTTCTATTTTTGGTGTATGTTCGTTTCGGACGACTCTATTGTCACTGTTTTGGGATTATGAATGTAGTTTGTTCTTTGAGTTTTTCCATTTGGACGAGTTTCGGTGATGTTTTTATGTACTTTCGTCTTGAACTATGTTTTTTCGCGTGTACGTTCGATTCTCATAAAACTCGTTCGATTTCACTATTTCTCTGTTCCCATAAGTTTGTATGGTTGAGTTGCTCATGTTGTGAGTTTCGGATTGTTAATCCGACGTTGTATCGTGATTTTCGGAAGTTTGGGCCGTTTTGTAATTTCCTATAAGTTTAGGGAATTTGCCCCCTTGTTCGATCTTGGTTGTGTACCTCGGACTCTTTCGGTTTATTGGATATTATTTTACGTTGCTTGTAATTTCTCGGACCGTTGGGTCGGCATGTCGTGTTGTGGTTTTATCGTCTTTTTCAGTTATGGTAGCGTCGTCCTGTGACAAGAGGCTGTCTCGCATGATCTGTGCAAAACGGCGCAAGACACGTGTCTGTGCGCCGTGTCGAACAGGGGTCGCTCGCTGTCTCGCGAAACGGCGCAAGACCCGCGGCATTCTGCGCCGTGTCTATGTGCCGTGTCGCACAGGGGTCGCTCGCTGTCTCGCGAAACGGCGCAAGACCCGCGGCATTCTGCATCATGTCTGTGCGCCTAACAATGATTGCGCAAGAAGTGATTGAGTTTGGATAGATCCGCAGAAGATAGAGGCAGTGATGGCGTGGGAACCGCCTAACAATGTGAAGGAGGTGAGAAGTTTTCTGGGACTTGCAGGATATTGTCGTAGATTTGTTGAGGGATTTTCTAAGATCGCTAGACCACTCACTCAGTTACTCCAGAAGACTTAGAAATTCGAGTGGACCACAGACAGACAGGATAGTTTTGACGAGTTGAAGAGACGACTGACTACCGCACCCGTGTTAGCATTGCCTCAGGGGAACGAGGATTTCGTGGTATATAGTGATGCTTCGGGCCTCGGGCTCGGATGTTTTTTGATGCAGAGAGATAGGGTTATTGCTTATGCGTCCCTACAGCTGAAACCTTACGAAGCAAATTACCATATGCATAATTTAGAGTTAGGTGCAGTCGTCTTTGCTTTAAAAATCTGGAGGCATTATCTCTATGGGTCATCATGTAAGATTTACATGGATCACAAGAGTCTGAAGTATATCTTCATTCATAAAGAGTTGAACATGAGACAGCGTAGGTGGTTGGAGCTAATTAAAGATTATGACCTCGAGATACTTTACCATCCGGGTAAGGCTAATGTAGTGGCCGATGCATTGAGTCGGAAGCCGATGGCGTTACAGATGTTAGAGGTACTTACACCACAGAGTAGGATCCAGTGGGATTTGATTTGTCAGAATATCGAGGTTTGGGTTCAGAGAGTTCAGGGTCAGTTATGTGCGTTGGAAATCACTTCGTCCTTGACTGATGATATCAAGGCGAAGCAGTATGATGATCCATTTTTGGTCCAGTTGAGGGAGGATGTGAGGAAGGGGAAAGCCCCTGGGTTTGTGATTCAAGATGATGGAGTTTTGAGATTTCGCGGCAGATTATGTGTACTGAATGACATTGAGTTGAGACAGAAGGTCTGGAGTGAGGCTCATACTACGCCTTACTCCATACATCCTGGTACGAGCAAAATGTACAAGGATGTAAGGAGTAACTATTGGTGGAGCAATTTGAAGACGGATTTGAACGAGTTTGTATGGAAGTGTTTAACCTGTCAGCAGGTTAAGATTGAGCATGAGCGACCCGCGGGATTATTGCGACCACTCCCTATTCTAGAGTGGAAGTGGGAGGACATTTTCATGGATTTTATTACCAGTATGCCTAAGACTCGGACTAGAATGAACATGATTTGGGTTATTGTCGATCGACCAACCAAATCAGCTCATTTTCTGAATATTAAGGATGCTTGGGGGCCGGAGAGACTAGCGCGGGTGTTCATTGCGGAGATCGTGAGGTTGCATGGGACCCTTAAGAGTATTGTTTCGGATCATGATGGCCGATTTATATCACATTTTCGGCAGGCCGTTCATCGAGCCTTGGGGACCAAGTTGAGACTCAGTACATCCTACCACCCTCAGACAGACGGACAGTCTGAGCGTACGATACAGACACTGGAGGATATGTTGCGAGCCTGTGCTTTAGATTGGAAGGATGATTGGGAGTCACACTTGCCGTTGATCGAGTTCACTTACAATAATAGTTGGCATGCCTCGACCAAAATGGCACCATTTGCGGCATTGTATGGTAGGAGGTGCAGATCGCCGTAGTGTTGGGATGATGCGTCCGAGCTAATTGGCTCCGAGCCCGATATGGTAGTTGAGACGAGAGAGAAGATTGCTCTGATTCGCGATAGGATGTTGACGGCCCAGAGTCGACAAAAGTCTTATGCCGATACGCGTCGCCGGCCGTTGGAGTTTGAGGTGGGAGACCATGTGTTGCTTAAGGTGTCGCCGACACGGGGAGTTTACCGCTTCGGTCGGAAGGGTAAACTTAGTCCGAGATATATTGGGCCATTCGAGATTCTAGAGAGAGTTGGAGAGCTTGCATATCGGTTAGGCTTGCCGCCATCCCTGAGCCACGTACATAATGTATTTCATGTTTCCCAGCTTAGGAAGTACGTACCGGACCCTAGCCATATTATTGATTTTGGAGAGATCGAGTTGGGGCCCGACAGTACCATCGAGTAGAGGCCGATTCAGATCTTAGAGCATCGGGTGAAGCAAATCAGGCACAAAACCATTCTTTTGGTTAAAGTGCAATGGTCGAGGCATGGATCCGAGGAAGCCACGTGGGAGACGGAAGAGAGTATGAGGTCGAGATACCCCGAGTTATTCGCATTGTAAGTTTCGGGACGAAACTTATTTTTAGGGGGAGAGAATGTAATATCCGTACTTCCTATTTTCGGTAATTTCTATTTTTGGTGTATGTTCATTTCGGACAACTCGCTTGTCACTGTTTTGGGATTCTGAATCTAGTTTGTTCTTTGAGTTTTTCCATTTGGACGAGTTTCAGTGATGTTTTTACGTACTTTCGTCTTGAACTATATTTTTTCGCGTGTACGTTCGATTCTCGTTAAACTCGTTCGATTTCACTATTTCTCTATTCCCATAAGTTCGTATGGTTGAGTTGCTCATGTTGTGAGTTTCGGATTGTTAATCCGACATTGTATCGTGATTTTCGGACGTTTGGGCCGTTTTGTAATTTCTTATAAGTTTAGGGAATTTGCCCCCCTTGTTCGATTTTGGTTGTGTACCTCGAACCATTCCGGTTTATTGAATATTATTTTTTGTTGGTTGTAATTTCTCGGACCGTTGGGTCAGCATGTCGTGTTGTGGTTTTATCGTCTTTCTCAGTTATGGTAGCGTCGTCCTGTGACAAGAGGCTGTCGGGCATGACCTGTGCAAAACGGCGCAAGACCCGCGGCATTCTGCGCCGTGTCGCACAGGGGTCGCTCGCTGTCTCGCGAAACAGCGCAAGACCCACGGCATTCTGCGCCGTGTCTGTGCACCGTGTCGCACAGGGGTCGCTCGCTGTCTCGCGAAACGGCGCAAGACCCGCAGCATTCTGCATCATGTCTGTGCGTCGTGTCGCACAGGGGTCGCTCGCTGACTTGCAACACAGTGATGAACATGGATCTAGTTAGGCAGTTTGTTGCGCCGTGTTCTATCCAGTATATATAGGACAGACGGGTGTTTTAACCCCATTTCCTCCTTTTCCTCTCGGTTTTTCACTCCTCCTTGGCGATTTCGGGCTATCTCAGTCAAACATTACATTCCATCATCTTATAACTCGGAATTAGATATTCTAGCACGAATCAATCATCTTCCTTCCACCATTTCATCGTTGAATTGAGGTATTTTGGCATTTTACATAATGTTAGGGTTCTTGACTGTAATTCATTTTTACTTCCATTTTTGCTTCAATTGATGGTGGATTATAGTTATGTGATCATGATTATAGTTTTTCCTTGAAGTATTGTGGATTAATTCCGAGTTTTTCCCCTTCGTTAATCAAGTTTAACCCTTATGCCTTCATAGTGTTCGGCAAATTATACCATCGGGTAGAACTAGAAAGAATTCTTACGTATTCACAATATTGAGATTGGTTCTATATCGTTCTTGTGTTAGGAACGGATTTGTGAAGATTATTCAGACCGAAACCTTTCCTTTCACCGTTTTCTTCACATCGTGTTATCCAAGGCAAGTATATGTATTACATTTCGTTATGTGTGTACGGTTTTGATGCGAATGATGTAAGTTGTGTTATTGTTTGGTTGTGTTGTCGTTCTTCCACCCGGAGATGGCATGTGTGGCCTCTGGGGGCCGGTACTAATGGGTACGGCCATGGGAGTGGACTTGGGTGCGTGTGTTCTTGTTCTTCCACCCAAGGACGGTTCGACGGGACCTCTGGGAGCCGATACTAATCGGTACGGCCGCAGAATTGGTTTCTCACCTGGGGACGGTTCGACAGGACATCTGGGGGCCGATACTAATGGGTACGGTCGCGAGTTACCAAGCGTGGATAATTATGATGTGGATAACTTGAGGATATACTGTTTTAGATGTGAATGTGATATTCCGGAATATTGTTTGCAAATGTTTTCCTAAATGGTTTGTTTGCGTTGAATCGCGTATGTATATAATGTTATGTAATTGTGTACTTGCACTAGCTATTCGAATGCTAATCCCTTAAATGGAGGAAATGCGTCTTATGCATTTCAGGTACTGGTCGAGCCGAGGAGCTGGCACGGGATATGCATGCAAAGGATGGACCGGCATGAAGATGAGGCTCGAGTCGTGTTTTATGTTTTACTATTGCATTTATCTTGATGTTGGAGTTAGACTGAGTGTTTTATAATTTGGTTAAAGTCCCCTGCATAGGCAATGAATTTATTGGGGTTACACCTTTCGATACTTGATTAAATTGTTTTGGCCGAGGCCACGACCCTATTTTACTATGATGGTTGTGTCTTTTGGGATTTCATATTTGGATTGTGCGTTATGTGTTAGCCTGATAGACCTCATGAGGGATCAACGGCGTGTAATGTCCCATTGGTGATTTGGGGTGTTACAAATAGAAGGCAACCCATTCGGTTTTTATTATATTATTCTTTATAAAGTGGTGTCTAACATCAACACATCTAATGGATGATTCGATCTTCTTTTATCCATAGTTCACTTGACCTCAACCCATACAGTTTCTATAGCTCGCTGAACTATCTAAGTTTAAACCGTCAACTCCTATTAGTCTGACAATTGAATCTCTCCCGGCAATCCATACAGTTTCTAGGGGTTTGATTTGTCACAACCAAAGGCATCTAATGCACTATATAAATTTTTCAACCTTCTCCAAAATATTACCCCGACATACTCGGAAGGGGGGTAAGAAACCTCGGAACCTTTATAACTTAGTGTTTGTAAATGGGAGTTTAACGCGATTATATGTTAGACTTTGCACATGAATCTATTTATAAGTGCGGTTTGTCAGTTTATTTGTTTGTCATACAATATGAAAGCATACACAACCTAAATCCAACAACATGAAGTTCAAGGACCGTTCCAAAGTACCGAGTCATCATCGGTTCGATAAAAATACAAGTAATATTACAAGTCTTGAATCTTCTTCTCCATTATAACACCCACAAAACCATCTGGGATATTACAGCGCCGTGGGCCCCGCGCCGGAACTCACCAGGCTAAAATCCATTTTCAAAAACGTTCAAAAACGCCAAAAAGGCCGATGACGGTAATGTTTTCAAATACTCACAAAAGTCATTTATAAAATATCAAATACCGTCATGAAAATATCGTTAAAACGTTTAAGACCAAAATGCCAAAACTCGGTTTAGTGAATCAGTTTTACGAAATAATCCAAGTTTACGAAGTACCCAAAAAGCCATTTTGAAATGTACACACGATTTTGTAAAAATACCGGAAAGACATTTTGAAATATTCACACGCAGCGGATAAAACACAGTTCAAAATATAAATTTGCAGCGGAAATAAAACAACCAGAAAAGAATACTCGATTCCCAAAATAATGCCACGGACAGTATCACCCGGGAAGCTCATCTCTTCACGACCGCTACTAGCTCGATCTCCGAGTACCTAAAAATAAAGCCCACGACGGGGTCAGCCACAATACTCAATCATCATATCGATCACATCACATAAATAATTACATACCAATGTAATAATACTGTAAGAATACTACCAATGTAATCTTACCGTCTTAACCTTACCAATCTAAAGCAATCCATACCAATTCGATCCTTACTATAATCCACATCTCGCATTCTCCAATGACGAAATGAACTCAACAACACTTATCTGGACTGAACCAAAACAATATTCAAAATCCTCAAAAACATCATCATAACTCATAAGCGGGAAATAATCTATATGTGCCAAATCCTGTCCGTCGGATCGCACAATCAAATACCAATCCTGATAAGAACCAAACATACACAATACATATGTAGATCAACTACCACAAAATAATAATAACAAATCCGAAACATCGATGCACAGCCTAAACGCTCATACGATCAATAACCAGATCAACGAATACATCAACTGAGAATATCACCAACATGATAAACCCCAACACGACTAACAAAGGATCAACAATGACCGAGAATACCATGAACAAGGTACACTCCAAACACGATCAACAAAGGACCAATTAACGACCGAGAATACCATCAACAAGGTAAACTCCAAACGATCAACAATAATGGATCTCAAGAAAATAACCTCGACTGTCGAACATACCCCTCGGGCGTATGAACAACCAGTCGCAAACCGTCGAACATATCCAATCATACATGGACTATGAACGACCAAAATGATATTGCTCAATGATGGACGTCACAGTACGCCCAATCCGAAAATGTGTCCGTGCACAAGCCGCCCCGTGTATCGATCAAATACACGTGTGGTCTTGTACCTAATCAGTCTCACGAAGTAATCTTCTCGTGTGCACATCCCAATGTGAGGACATGACCCCATCACACGTCTATATGTGTCCGCCCTGAAAATCCTACACATAACCGATCGGCACGCAGATATGACTCCAGATATGTCACGATGCAACATGATAACGAAACTCAAAGAATCACATATCCAATAAGGATCAAAAAACTCACCGAAAGTGAACAATGACACACGAATAATGAAAGATCGACTCGACTGAGAATATCCAAAACAACAATCCTGGGATCACAATTCCCAAAAAACGATCAACACGATCAACGACCTCAACACAACAGGCCTGGGATCAACATCACTCAACGATCGATCAACACAACCATTAATACCAAACGATAGCCCTGGAATCAACATCCCTCAACGAACAACCAATACAAAGTTCACTATACGAAACTTCAACTTACGACATATACCACAATTCAACATAATAATTATCCTCATAACTGAACAATACTTAAATTACCTCAAATCGATGATAATATCCTTTCCACGAAAAAACCATCATCCCGACAATTTATGTTTACAATATCATTTCTATATGAATTATAAATGAAATGAAAGCGAAACCATTCATTAAATATTATAAACTGAACAAGTATAACTTGCTTCAATGTCGATTAGACGGTTTAATACGCCCGATGCGTGCGGCGGCAATAACTCACGGTCTAGAACTCCAAATCACGATCCAACCGGTCAAAATGAAGGACCATGAGTCGGCAACAAGTCATCGAAATTCATAAAATCGGACCACGTCTTACTCTTCATCGAGCTAGTCAATCACAGCTGCTCCACCAAAAATGGAACTCCAAATATGGAAGAAAACCACGATCCACTCAAAAAAAGACTTCACTATATGATAAATTTCTACAATCATATAGAATTTCTTTCTTTTAACTCGACACCCCTATACTATTACAAGTCTACATGATTCTCACCCTTCTAACCACTCTCTTTAAAGAAAATACAAGAAAAGAATTTAATTTGAATCAAATAAGACTAAAGTGTATTACTAGGGTGTACTTGTAAGAAAGGCACCAAGACTCCTTATATAGAATAAGAAAGGCTTTTGTCTTTCATTCTCAACTGATGTGGGACAAAAATATATTCTTATAGCATAACCAATGCTTCTCATCTTTATTCTCAACCGATATGGGATA
Source organism: Orobanche coerulescens (assembly GCA_033398695.1). Taxonomy (NCBI): domain Eukaryota; kingdom Viridiplantae; phylum Streptophyta; class Magnoliopsida; order Lamiales; family Orobanchaceae; genus Orobanche; species Orobanche coerulescens. The sequence continues at coordinate 100,639,098 of CM065813.1, read as the reverse complement.
AAACACATCCTTCAAAACACAACTACTGTACGAGAGCCATAACTCTTACAAACAAAATCTAAATATAATCTCCACCGTTCATATTATGCCAAACTATGTGGTAAATAACATATCCAAAATTTAGCACAATCCAACAGTTAGATATTCGTAAATCTACAAAATACCGAAACTTCTCAATATGAATCTGAAAACAGGAAACTCTCGTTCTTTTAATTAGTACGGTCACATGGTACATTAAAATCTAATCTCCACCATCCAAAATATATTCTACGGTGTTTAGAACTGACTGAGAAAATTTCATGTTAATTAGACGGTTGGATTTTTATGAATTATGTCTGTAACATTACTGCACGGGTGAATGTTCGATGACAGAACTAAATTTCTGCAAATAATTTCCACTAATTCGACCATAACTTCTTAGTCCGAATCCCGATTGGATCGTCATTTGAATCGTTGGAAAGTTAACTAAAATATATATAATACTGTTAATTTTCAGAATTTTTGAACATCCCAAAAGTCCAGGGTGATTTTTCAAAGTCAAACCTTGTGCACAACACTTTCCAAAAAATATCCAATCTTATTTTCACTAATACTTTCGGTACTTTTTCGTACTTTAAACCATCCGAGAACATAATTGCATCTTCAATATATCTATGACAACTCAAGAATACCTTACTTAATCTGGATAATTTCTATAACCTTTGTCGAATAATTTATCGGAGAATATAACGTTGTACACCGCTGCATTCTACCAACGATTATTCGACGGGATTAGAAAGTACCATCCAACTTATTAAATCTCATTCACATGAAATCACGAAAATAAATTCACAATATCAATATTCCAATAAAATCATCGAAGAAAATACTGCTTGAAAATTCAGGATATTACATCCATGGCGGTTTGTCCTCGGCTCTTCATCATAACTAATTTATACATTAATAAAATTTGCATCATATACAAATATACTATAAAAATAAATTGGCTCAAAACGACCATTACAACCCTGCCGAATAAAGATTCAATAAACTAAGTCTATGAACTACATCACCATTCAAATAATAATGCAACCATTACATTAAAATAAATGGCAAAAATAATTAATCTAAATATTGATCCAATCAATATAAAATTAATATACTAATTAGAATTAATCCAATTAATTCACACAACCATTAATATTAATTTGGTCTGGACGAAAATTAATATTTCAGTAAATTGATTCTTTAAAAAATAAAATTATTATAATTATATTTTAGTCAAATTAGATCTAATTTATTTTGCAGGAAATTAATTTACCGAACGAAATATAAAAACGGAGTCAGAAAACACAAGGACAGGCCAAGCCGTGGCTCCGCACTGCTCGGGCCGCTGCTTCTCCTCGGCGGCTTCTGTGGGCGATCCGTGACCTCCCGTAGCTCGAGTTGCCGAGTCCGGCCATTTTTCCGGCTCATCTTTTCGTCCCGAATTCAAAAATAATATTTTTTTAATTTTTATATTACATATTTAAATCAGTTTTTCAAAAGAAAAATGATTTATATCGTAACACAAAATCATGAAAAATATTTTTAGATAAACAGTTAAACATTAACAATAAAAACAATTATGATTTTAAATCATAAAAAAAATAACCAAGCATTCCAAATGCAAATATCGAATATACGATCGCATAGACCTCGCTCCGATACCACTATTGTGATTCAGTGATTAAAATCGAGATGCGCGGAGGAAAATAAACCGGTCTAACCGGATAAAAACCAAACCCATAAAACGGATCGATCAAGCATCGTATAAACGAAAATGAATAAAATTGATGAAGATAAGAATCATATAATTCATACCCCTGTAGTCCTTTGATAATTTCTTTTTGATTCCGAGCACGAACACGAATCTAATCGAACGAGCTTTTGGAAATTTCCGAGCACCGAATTCACCGTGCCTCAACGTATCACGCGTCGGAAGATGACTGGAAAATATTTCTATCAATTTATACTCTAAGTATACGGCTAGAAATTGATAGAATTAGCTTATATGTAATTTATAAATACTCTAAGTATTTTATAAAAATTATTTTCTCTCAAAATACACTTAAAACTCAAGTGTAAACTTTAGAAAATTTTCTTTCCTTCTTCCATTGAAATGCATGGCCAAGCCAGTTTCTTGAATGATTATGATGTTGTTTATATAACATAAAAACACATCACACCACACATCATGCCAAGTATATAACATTAATTATAAACCAAGTGTATAATTAAATATCCCACCAAATATCATCAAATCTTCATCATATCACATGCCATGACAAAATGAGATGATAAGTCAACAAGTGACAAATGGGAGGGGGTGGCCTACATGAGATTTTTAAAGTTGGTTTGTTTCGGTCCGTGAAACGAACCATCGTATATCTAGTCAATTAGTTAATCCAATTGAATAATTATATTAGAAATAAATTTCTAAGAAATAATATGAATAAATTAATTACACAGTAATTTATTTAATTCACAAGACCGATTTAATTTATCCAATAAATTAAATTAGATATCCAATGTCCAATATTGACCAAGAGAGAATAAGCTAAATATAATCCATCGTTAATTCCTGTGCCGCGACTCTGTAGGTTCGTCTCGGTTAACATTGAGAGGATCCAATGAGTGTTAGCACCACTTAGCCAGCCTCGTCGCCCACACCGTAACCTAACTGAGAACGAATGATAGGATCATTCCAATATTATTATGTCGTGAATACCGTATATGTATAAATTCTTCAATCAGATATCCGGGTCAAGTATTAGGTTCACGGTAAAGTCAAACCCTATTGTATCTTGACTCTATTCATTTGTTAATGCAAACCGAGATTACCGAGCTTTCGTGTATAAAATACAACTAGTTCTAACTACTTTGGCCAAAGAATATGATCTCATTTGCCATTAACCGCATAAGACATTTACCTGCTCACTTACAGGAGAAACAATCTTATCTTGCTATTCAGTAGAGACTGCTACTTGCCCACTAAGTTGCATTTTGAGGTTGATCCCACCAACCGATGATTGGATCGAACTACTCTAATGACTAACTTAATATCACAAGCACATCTCCTACTGAAACTTCAAGTCAAAGGTTCATATATACCTATCACCACCTTTCGATTCAGTCATTGAGAATCTCTGAGTGATATCCATGTGACCGAATCGAGGTGGGTCGTGTTCGAATATACAAATCCCATTAGCATACCTAGAATGTGTGCTCTCACTTATCCTTAGTGAAGACAGGCACTCTACATGTCAGAGTACACGTTATACAAGCCTTGCCTAAACTTACCGCCCAGTCAAGTTTTATCGACTTGCGAACCAATTAAGCATTCGAGCCCTAACCACTTCCAATGCTTATTTCTTTATCTCCGTAAGGAGTGGAATGTTTTCTCTCGAATGCAAGGACTATTCTTATATATCCCAAATCATTATGCTATTGATATACAATAATATAGTAATAATAAATGCCTTATTTAATAAATGTTTCATAAGAACAATACAGTGCTCTCACCCTCTCATCCACTGAGTGGCATTCGAGGGCATATTCCTAATAATATCTCCTTATATTCGGCGTAAGAATGGATGCTTGCTTTTGTTTCTTTAGCGTAGAAAGGTCTCGCACCTACTTTGGGTAAAGGCTTTGCAAAACTAAGTGGTGCGCATTTGATATGCATCGGGTTCTTTAGATGACATAACGTGATTAACATCACATTGTTCTTTATGACGAGTTGTTTCCACCTTTTCGCTCGAAAAGAAATGATGTTCATATAAGTTCTTTAGTATATGGATCATCATACTTCGACCAGGATGACCTGTCTATGCCACCTATATGAGTCTATGTCCCAAAGTACATTATTGGTGACAACATAGGATTTGAGTACCTAATAGTAGTGAGGTACATCCACTAGATCTACTCATCAATTTTTTTAAAATGCGTATACGTCCACATTCATTATAATTAATAAAAGAAACTCTTTTCCATTGTCATAGTGGGTTTCAATCTGGAAACCATTGATATGTATATTGTTGAAGCTAAGTGAAGTTGTAGGGGCTCTAGGTGCATAGAGAGCATCGGTAACTTGTAATTGAGTGCTATTAAGGCATCAAGAATTTGTCATTACCTCGCCCTTTGATGAGTTGGGAGGACCCAATCATTGTAGTTACCGAGGTTTGACAGGCGACTTATTCGATGAATAGAAGCCTAATTCTAAAAATATTCAAGTTCTCCTCGATTCATTCCTTGAGAGTGAAATTTCGAACCATAAGCATTAAAGTATTATTCAATACTTCAAAATAAAGCTAAGAATCTAACATAAGCAATATTAATATCTTGTTCGTGAAACAACGTTGTATAACACCATTATTGAAAAGAAAACACGAACACAGTCGTCTTGAGGCAATGATACCAAATGTAAATGCGAAAGTAAACATAACTGGGATTCAGTCATAAAGGGGGTGCCTCTATAGACTGCGGCTCGTATGAATCATTTCAACGATTGTTGATTGTGAAATTGACATAAGGGGGACTTGTCTAGATCATATTCCTCCATATAGTGAGTTTCTCTTGCTTTGGACTCTCTATATATCTTGTAATGAGATGTGATTTGCTTGGATGGCAGTTCTTGTACCATGTCCAGTATCTCCATAATGATAGCACGGTTCATCGCCAACTCGAGTCTTAGGGGCGATAGGATGGGTAAGTGCTTTTTGATGTCCTTGGATAACAGAGCCAGGAGCACCAAGTTTTCGCATTACATTGGAAGAACTCCCATATCCTCGACCACATCCTTGATCACAAAGGCTGCCACGTTTAGTCCCCTATTCATTGGGGGTAGTTGCCATCCTTCACCTTGCAATAATTGGCCTCGAGAATTTTCTTTGACCCAATCGACCTGGCATTAGTGCTCACTAACACTTCGTTATGCCTCTCAGCCACTTGCAGTAGGTTGATTAGCTTACTGAAGGTAGTGATGTATTTATTATCATACTCCAGCCTATACTGGTTTGCTAGTATAAGAGCAGAAGTAGGAAAGGTGGAAAGGGGTTTCTGGATAATGTCATCTTCTGTGATGTCCTTCCCACATAAATTTAGGCGTGCCTTGAGGCGGAGCATATTTTTGAAATCGTTGATCCATTTATAGTCAAGCAAGCGGATTTCATTCCACTGCACGGTCAACTCTGGGAGCAAAGTGTTGTGAATGTTCCCAAATCGGCCCTTAAGGGCATCCCACAATTCATTGGGGGATTACAACTGTAAACATTCCCATCTCAAGCTGGGGTCGATGTCTTACATAAGGAACATAAGTGCGCTTGATTTTATCTTATCAAGTTGTGCTTGGTCTGTGGTGTTAAGGAGCGTACCACTATATTCTTTAGTGATAAATGTGGTCTTGACATCGGAGACCCATCTATAGTATTCAAGCCCTTTTGAGTCCAGAAAATCAAATTTGAGACGACTTCAATCAACTATCTTGAGACAATAAAAGGGAAAATGACTTTTCACATTTTACCATGAGTGTTTTTCATGATAAAATTTTCAATAATGGAAGCGTATTATTTTTCGGAATCAAGATATGGTCAAAATTCATTTCGATGCTATTTGAGAATTACCCATGAAATTACGTTTTCATGGTTTTATTTGATATACGTAGTAGAATAAAATTCTCCAAAATCTACTAATGTTGAAGTCTAATTGCATGCGATATCTATATATGCATGCAAATATATGTATATTTATAGGTATAGACATATAATCCGAAGAATATATCTATACACATGATATGCAGTCAAATAATTTCTAGACATGATATCTAAGTCTTATGGCATATTGGGTATTTAATTCAAGTGAATTAGGAGCTAAACGATTTAGCTGATTTAAGCATAATATAATAGGTTCTATATTATAATTATACAATTTAAATCAAATAAGATATACTAAATTGCATATAATACAGATAATAGGGTTATTAGGATTACCTTGCAGAAGAGACATGATTCTTTCCTAAGGCATACAAGCAATTTATTTGGTGAACTTGCAATCCTCGTTTCGATCTTCCGCTTGAATCACGGTGAAAACTCTTGACAACCCGCCAAAGTGAAGTTAAGAGAATTTACTTACAAGACATAAAAAAATAACAGGTTAAATTTTTACTATTCATTGACGTTGACAAAAATAATATGATTAATTTAATTATATTCGTGAAGAAAGTACTAAAATAAATTCGTCCCTTTTTTTGAGCTAAGTGAATTAGGCCCAACCGGTTGCTTCCTTCATATCTTCCCATTTACAAGAACCATGCCCAACTCGAAAACAGAGAAATACTAGAACTTTGGCGGCCAACTTGCAGTAAGGCTCGTTCCGTCTGAAGTTGGAGCAGATCAGGATTGGGTTGGGCTTATACTTTCTGGTGTCTGTGCTGGGAGACAACCGAACCGGGCCCTGAACTTGCGAACGGAAGGGAGATGTTCTCTGCGAGTAGGGGCACACAGTGGTGGTGATTTGAGATGGGCTCATATTTCATCCACAGTTCAGGTCAGGTAAGATTTCAGGCTGCCAATGGGGTCGGGCTACGGGTCGAAGGAGCGTCCGAGCGGGGTTGAGTTCTGGGAATCTGGTTTTGAAGCCGCCGGTCGTGATCGGGGGAGATGACAGTCGATGATGAGATTTATGATTTTGCCAGATCTGTTCGCTGGGCCATGTGGGATCGGAATTGGAGTGTGAAATCAGATCGGGTGGATGGTGCGAACTGCGAAGTGCTGGATCTAAGGCCGCGATTTTGGCGGCTAGGGTTGCAGGGGTGTCGGCGGTCCTTGGGGAAGAAGATGAAGACGACCGGAATTAGGGTTTCAGTCGATTTTTTTTTAGTTAATTTCTGAGTATTTTTTTTCTTTCTTGCTCAGTGAGGAGACTACATGTTGATTACATATTGAAATGAAATGAAAATAACTGAGACATTAAAGCAGGACAAAAGGTGTATATTCTCATTGATAACATACTGAGCTTAATATCTATCCTAACTGAAAAGTTCGTAAAATAAATGTACTGTATATACATTGGTTTAATAATTATATTTTTTATTATGCAATCTATACTATATTATTTCGTTCGTGTATATATATATATATATATATATATATATATATATATATAAACATGTAGACTATTTTTAATATTTAAAAGTAATTTATTGAAGCATAATCCTGTTTGCAAAATTACAGGTTAGTTCATATTTTCAATACTCTCCCATCAATCTTATTCCATTTCAATACCACCACTAAACAACGAAGTAGCAGGAGGGAGTCGAAGTAGCAAGATGTTTTTGTGTCAATGGCTGAATCCGATCTGAATGCATTGTTTCACATAATCACGATTCAAGCAGAAAAATAACTTTGCAGTAATACGGGGGAGTGTTGCATGCTGACAGTCTCATTTATGATACAAAACTTTGTTTTAGTAATTATACTTTAATTCGCTTTAAAACAAAATTCGTATAAATTTATCTACTTTATTTATGGTGGATACTTTCTCATGCATGCTACAATCTCATAATTTATTTTTGTCTACTTTGATATGCATTACCTGTGTATAGAAACATTTTAAAACATATATTAATAAAGAAAGTTTTCCACAATAAAAAAATACTCAAATTGAATATTAGTTAAATAAGTCTTTTTCTTGTAGATTACTCCCTCCGTCCCGCTATAAAATTTCCATTGTTGTTAGGCTCAAGTTTTAAGGAAATGTATTAAATATCAATATAGTACAAGTGATGTGATGGAGAGACAAGAAGATATAAATAAAATGTAATATAATATTATATTTTTGTTTCCAAAAAAGGAAATGAGAAGCTTATAGTGGGACAAATGAAAATGGCAAAATGGGAAGTTTATAGCGGGACGAAGGGTGTATATATAAAGCCAGAATTTCTGAAAGAATAAATATTATTATGATAATAAATAAATTCAATTTAAAAGTGTCAAATTTGGGAGTAATCAGATATGATCGTCTCTATACCAACAGGCAACAGTTGTAGATCTTTAAGGGATTCTTTGAATCAGTTTCTGTATTTTTGTTCCTTCCTAATTACATAACTACAAAAGTACACTAAAACACTTGTAAAGAGTTCAAAGGATCATAGTTCTCCTCCCTGTTTTTGTTGAGAACAAATGGCGAAAATATCATACAATATAATAATTATTTCTTGAAGACACTCAAAATATTTTAACATAATCCTCACAACACTCTTTATTTTTCTCAACCCGGCTTACAACACTCTTTATTCTTTTGCTAATTACTGCATTGACTGCTTGGTGTATTTCTCTCTTGCTGATGTGCTCTATTTATAGTAGAAGCATGATGATTATGTGTCATTGCTTACCTCACTGCTCAACATAAAATTCCACACGGTTCTTGACAATATGGTGTGAACAAAAATAAAGAAAGAGGAGAGGGAGTAGCTTGTGGTACTGACCAAGACTTTTGCAATCAAAGTAAAGAATAGTTGGCAATCTTTCGGGGCTTGAAAATGATTTTCAACACTTCCCCTCATTGTCAACTTCCCTTGTATGTATACTCATCCCAAGTGACTTGCCAAACTCAAAAACCTTTCTAGCATGTAAGCTCTTCGTAAATATGTCTGCACCCTGATCTTCTGTCCCAACTGTCTTCATGGCAATATCTCCTTGTAGTACCTTATCTCGTACGAAATGATAATGTACTTCAACATGTTTGGTCCGAGCGTGAAATACTGGATTCTCGGCCAAACGAACTACTGACAAGTTGTCAAAGTGTAATGGAACTCCACCTTCTATTGGTTGTTTCAAATCCTTCATGAGTTGAGTTAACCAAGCGCACTCTTGTACTGCCATCGCACTTGCTCTGTACTCAGCTTCAGTGGTTGAAAAAGAAATAATCGGTTGTCTTTTACTACACCATGATATAGCTCCTGAAACGAGATTGAATACATATCCTGTATCCGATCTTCAGGTGTCATGATCTCCGGCATAGTCAGCATCACAATAGCTACTAATCTTGCTTCATATTCCCTTTTCATAGAAGAGTCCCCAATCAATTGTGCCTTTGACATATCTCAGGATCCTTTTGACTGCTTCGAGATGTGGCTTCTTCGGCTTCTTCATGAACCTGCTAATAACACCTACAGCGAATGCTATGTCAGGTCTGGAAAGAGTTAGATAGATAAGACTACCTACTATCGGAGGTACATTCTTGTGTCCTCCAAGTGTTTCTCATCGTAGGCACACAACTTCAAGTTCGGCTCCATTAGGGTAGATATTAGCTTGCAGTCAGTTAGCCCAAACTTCTCGATTAAATCTCTTGCATATTTCTGCTGACCAAATAATATACCATCATCTATTCTTTCGACTTTCAATCATAGGAAGTGTTTCAGTTCACCAAGTTCCTTCATTTGAAATCGGATCGATAAATTTGCCTTTGTTCGTTGAATCTCGTCTTTGCCATCGCAAGTGATGATTAGATCATCAACATATACAAGGAATACTTCTAGCTTGCCTTCTTGAGTTTTCACGAACAAGCTCGAATCTGCTGGGGCAACATGATAATCACTTTGGACTAGAAACTCAGCAATTTTTCTGTATCATGCTCGGGGTGCCTGTTTCAAGCCATACAACGCCTTATTCAACTTGCACACATACTCTGGCTTTTCATGATTCATAAATACTTTGGTTTGATCAATATAGATATCGCGATCAATTTCCCCATGTAAAAATGCATTCTTCACATCCATTTGCCATAATTTCCAAGACTTAATTGCTGCTAAGGCTAGTAAGACATGAAGTGTAGTAATCTTTGCAATTGGACTAAACGTCTCATCATAGTGTATGCCATACTCTTGAGAGAATCCATGAAAAACTAATCGAGCCTTGTATCACTCGATTGTACCATTTGGACGACTCTTCAACTTGTAAACCTATTTGTAAGATATGGGTTTAACACCTTCAGGTTTTGGCGCTAAATTCCAAGTTTGATTTTATTTTAATGCTAAAATATCTTCTTCCATGGCCTTTATCCACTCTGGACCATTTGATGCTTCTTTAAACGTACTTGGCTCTTTGACTTCAGCATAGGCAGCATCTATATACTTTGGTTTTGGCCGTCTTTCTCTGGTGGACCTTCGCACTTGAGGTTATGAAGGTTCCTGCTCTTCCGGTTGACTAGTCTGTACTCCATCTAGTGTTTCATGTACACCTATTCTCCAAGAGCTTCTTTATTTAGATCGTACCTCAATTTAATCCGACGGGGATCTTGGTTCTTCTCTGTCGTCATTGTCTTGAGAGGAATGTAGCTGCAACTTGTTTTGTAGCTTTTCTTGCATCTCCTATGTATCTGGTAATGCTACCTTGTTTGCCCACTATGAAGATGCATCATCGAATACAACATTTCGTGAGACATAGATCTTGTTTGTATTTAGATCCAGTATCTCCATCTTTTCTTTTGTTCATCATATCCAGCAGATATGCAGTGAATAGCTTTCTTGTCAAACTTACTACGATATTCATCTACAATAAACATATAACATACACAACCAAATACTCGAAAATAATTCACTATTAGTTTTACATTATCTAATTTTTGAAATGGTGAAATAAATTCCAGACTTGGTTGTGGTAGCCTGTTGGTGATATAGACTACTGTCTTCATGCATTCTGCCTAAAATTTTGTATCAAGATTATTTGCCTGTAGAAGACTTCTACATGTCTCTGCTCGGTGGCGGTTCTTCCTCTCCGCTACTCTATTATGCTGTGGAGTTTTTGCACAAGTCAGTTGCCTTCGGATGTTGCACTCCTCGAGGTAGTTGTTGAATTCATTTGAATTATATTCTCCTCCGTTATCAGTACAGAAGCACTTGATATTCTTCCCAAGGTCACGTTCTACAGTATCCTTAAATTTCCTGAATTTTTCAAAAGCCTCATCTTTATGCTTCAAGAAATATACCCATACATACCTTGAGAAATCATCAATAAAGGTTATCAGATATTGATAACCTCTTGTTGACTTTTGACTCCCTTGCTCTGAACTTTGACTCTTTATAAGGCAGTTGATTTGCCTTCCCATATTGACATCCAGCACGAACAGTGTCATGTTGGATCTCGAGTTGAGGAAGTCCCTTCAGCATGAACTTCTGCATCATAATCTTTACTTTGCCGTAATTGACATGTCCAATTCATGCATGCCACAGGTCTCCAGTGTCACTTCTCCTAGCCTTCTCAACGTAGGCTTCTTCTGCTGACATCACATAAATAGCCTTCATTATTTGTCCTTCCACGAACGGTTTACCTATGACTTTCAATTTCTCAACGTAAACTTCTTCTATTGACATCACATAAATACACTTTCACATCATTCGGGCCAAACAACACATAATTACCTGAAGCAGTTAATTGTTATACTGACAACGGTTCTTCTTCATTCCTGGGACATGATAGACATTGTCTAGTTGTACTTCTTCATGTCCATACCTTTGTGGCAGTTGTTTATTGCCAACATGGGCTATCAGCAATTATGTGTATCAGTTGTCACAATAATTCAATCTCTATTGTACTTGGTCATACTTACAAGTTTCAACTCATCTCCGGTCATATGATTGGAACAACCAGAGTCAAGGATTTAATCATTCTTGTAATCGACTAACTGTTCACATACCACAGTAAGTGCGAATTCCTCTTTTGGGCCTTTCCCTCGTGTATCAGCAACATCTACCTTCTCAACAAATAAGGAAGTCTCGAAATCCCAATTTGTTCTCCTGGAGCCTCGTCCTTAGATGTTGTTGTAGTATTTCCTTCAACTCTATTGTGTAACACCCCAAACTAGGCGGCTATCACAGTGTCGTGGACCCCCAACTGGGACCCACCAGGCGATTGAAAAATAATGATTTAAATAATATAACTGTAGTACCAAACCACATTATATTACCAAATACTCCGAGGGGGAGTTTCAAGTACAATACACCCAGGAATACAGAATACATATATATTTCATATGAAGATGAAATATACAACACTGAATAAAATAAAAGTCCAAACGGAAACTGCAGCAGAAAATACATATGAAGAAAACATGAATAACTGAAAGGACTGGTCCCCCCTACTAGTATCACTGGGACTCCTCGCCGTCATCGTTATCTTCCCGTGCCTTTTCCTTGCCATGACCTAAAAACAACATCCCCAGCGGGGTCAGTTACACAAAACAACAATCCTCCATAGTTGAACAGATACAATAATCACATGTCTTAGTTATGAAATGAGGTCTGAAAGAGGGGCATCATAGGTGGGACGTGCAAGTGCACAAGTAGCTGAGTGTCCGGAAATTCTCATATACACATGCACTTGGCCTAATTAGTCTCACAGAGGCACGTTACCATGTGCACAGTCCAATGTGCCCTGATTACCCGCATAAACACAAGACCATAATGTGCCCGACTAAAAATTCCACACGTATACCGCCCGGAACACAATACGATCCCAGAAAGTCACAAGAACAAAAGCGACCACAATGAGTGATAATGAGTAGAAGTTCGACAAGGGTCAAGAATGACTCACCATGGTGAATTAATAACACAATGAAATGATTGGAACCGTCGTTCCTCGTGAATTAAATGATTAGTTCGATAATTAGAAACCTCAACATGATTGATATACTATGAATGAATTATATGTATGAATGAACAACAACGAAAGGAATGATTATCCTTTTAACTGAGTAAGAATTAACTTACTATGAATTAGATGAAAGAGTACGAACGCTGAGGCACCAAGATTGAAGGGAAACGACAACTCCGAACCTAGACAAGTTCGTAATCAACTACCAATAACCCATCGGTAGGAAAATACGTTGGAATCCACCCGAAAAAACTCTACCCACGATACATGTATTCCGGTAATGAAATCTCTAGATGGTGAATGTAACACCCCCAAACCACTTGGGAATATTACAGCGCCGCAGACCCTCTCGGCGAGGATCTACCAGGCTAAATACGAAAACAATACATCACATTTAATGCCGATATGGCTAAATAATGAACCATTAGACCGATTTGGTCTTTTACCACTAACAACACAATAAACATACAAAACTCATACCCATACAGGGGTTGAATTACATAAACGTTCCCATAAAATGGGAAAATTACACAATGGAGAGCCAAACACTGAGACTCTAACAAAATACTCAACAACTGGTCTTCATGTGATTAGTATCGTCGTCTTCCATCATCCTTCGTATCGATCCTATGATTTGCTCCCGGCAACCTTTGCAAGTACACGGGCCTTGTCTGAGACATCCACCCCGAATAATCGGGGTTAGCAAAACTCCTTTGTTTTGCTAGTGCAAGTATAAAAATTATGAATACAAGCCATACGTATCATACTCCAATATCCGATAATTGAAAACATACTCCCGAGATAAATCATTTAATTAAACCGCTCGAATCATGACAGGTGGGAATAAACCCAACATACATTTTACAAGATATCAAAGATCTCGGGGGTTTTGAAAACATTTGGAATATACAAATCCTCAACTTAACAGAACCACATAGGGATACGGGCCAAGGACTTGTTTAAGTTCAAAATACCAATCCGATCACAAAACATGGGGTCCACGACCCGATCATCCTCATCACATACTCGAGTGAAAGTCCAAAAGGTCACACCCGATAAACAACCAAATCATAATGTCCGGAGACAATCACCAGGGCCCGCATCCTTATGCCAAAAATCTCACCATCAAGAAACAAATCATATACGACACTTATAATGATGCCATTCTAGCCAAGTACCAAGACCTTACGTAAGACATAACTCACACCGAGAATGGAAGCGTTATGATATTCCGGACATATCATAATTATCGAAACAACAACGTGCCATAATCATCAGAAAACAACCTCCCGATCTATACTGGCCCTGTACCTCTCAGCAAGATACACACCCCAGAGACACCTCGTCAGGCCCTCCCTGGTGTATAGCCCAACCGAGTGATCCGTAGGGATACGCAGCCTACCGGACCCCAGGGGACCCTCACTGGTTTTACTCGGCTCACACAATCTCAAAAACCACATGGCACAAATCACAATCATCAAAACCGCATTCTCCCGAAGTACATCAAACGCAATTCAAGGTACTTGTTAGAAATGGCCGCTATATCGGACACATACTCACAACCAAAGCTACACAACAACATATGCTCATCAATAGACCCGCACATCCACACACGTATATTCTTCTTTTAATAAGACATAACCTTAAGTCCACTTTGACACAATCACGCACAACAGTACCACACACAAGGAAGATATTTCCATGTACGAGACTAACACACATTTTCAAAACAACACATTCATTCATAGATACACAAGTAGATTTAGAAGGAAACCTTTATCGAGAACATACCGATCCTTTTTAACATTCATTAAACATTCGTATTTCACATAAAATCATTTATCAACAATTGTGCTTACGAAACACGAAACGTATGGGAAATATACTTGCATCAAATCCGCGAGTGAACAAATACGACGGATCACAAGGCCTCGATATCACAAACCACCGGACAACGAACGGATGAGGTTGGGCAGCCCTCGAACTTCCAAAACCGACCAAGAACTCGACAACTCCACGAGAACTACGAAAATAACACTAACACGAATCAATAACACTAAACGGAATCCAAATCGATCCTAAAAACAACCAGGATCTAAGTGTGTCTCCAAGAAATCAAGAACTATGTTCCGAGTGATATAAAATCATGAATGAGTTCAAAAAACCGAAGATCATGGCCAAGACAACAAGAATTTCACCATCGATTCATCATCCTCGGATTAAATCGAAGAACTAAGGAGAAACCCCCAAAATTCAAGAACTAGGGTTCTAAGAAGAGATTACCTTGATTTGGATCAAGAAGATGATTAGATGTTGTTAAACACCTACAAATCCGTTCCAAATTGAAGCTTGATGAAGAAGATCACTGAAAATCACCTCTGGAGCTCACTCCCGTCGGAAAGGATGAAGAAGGGAGAGAAATGACGAAGTGAAGCCTGATGTCCATTATTTATACTGGATAGTTATTAGCGTGCGCTAACAATACAGTATTAGCGCGCTAACGGTCAACGCCGTAATCGTCCGTATGTAACACAGTTAGCGTGCGCTAGCCCATGAGCATAGCGTGCGCTAACGAGTCACGGATCGATCCGGTAGCTCTGGATAGATCTGCACCTACCAGATAGCGTGCGCTAGAAAGAAGAAGTAGCGTGCGCTAATCAGTCGATAGCGTGCGCTAGCTACCAACCTTAGCGTGCGCTAACGAGACTCCAGTCCCAGTCCAGTGGCTCCTGGACTGTCTCTGGACTTCCAGTTAGCGTGCGCTACACATCCGGTAGCGTGCGCTAACCACAACGCAGAGCGCGCTACGCCACAAAGTTAGCGTGCGCTACGCCACAAAAACACAAAACTCGCATAGTAATCCGAAAAGCCTCCAAATACATGTCCCAACAAGGCACACATAAACATGGCACCAAATTCCAACGATGAGGACAATAACAATCCGATAAAACCCCAAAACTCAACGAACTGGAACAAGGATCTCGGGTATTACATTCTACCCCTCTTAAAAGAAGTTTCGTCCCGAAACTTAAAACACAAAATGATCGGCGCAAAACAATCTCCGACAATAGAAATCGAACGATAACAAAATGCAAACACATGCTAATCCGTTGCCGATGACTGCAACGAATCACATGCGGCACGTGGTGATAACATCCATATCATTATGCCGAATGATAACGAAACGCAACGAACAAGATCAATATGGTTGGCCACCCAACAAAGATAACAATCAAGACGCGAGCTCAACGCTACACAAATACAAAATTCCACCATTCGAGGGTCGGAAGATCAATGAAGCTAATTTCCGAAGTGAAGGAAAATACGACGTGATCCGAATGCTCAAAAATCACGATACGGAGGTAACAAAATCGACAACAAATGATCGAACCACAACGATTGAGACAATAACAGACTAACAGTCAAGTTCGGATCACGACGACCGACAAGAATCAAATAACAACTCCGAAGTTCACACCTCGGCTCGAGATAATAGGTAATGTGGTAAAGCGACGAGATATGCATCCACAAAATCCACAGGATGGAATCGTAATCGAACAAAAGTCACAACGACAAGTGGATTATTTCGAAAAATTACCACAACTCGTTTGATCAACAAAACAAAGGGTAGGGCAAGTTCAGAAAATATCAACGAACACAAATGAGTCGATAGAGTTGAAAACACAAAAGTTCGAAAATCCGATCCACTTCTAGCAAAAGAAGTCTATCCCCAAAGTTCGAAACAACGAGGCAAGGAGATAACACAACATACAACTGGTAGACTACGCTCTCAGGGACTCCTCAGAGTCAGCCCTGATATCAATGCTCAAGTTCGGGCCTCGGAAGACTCGGTGACTAACTCGCAGAACTGAACCCGGTGTCCCACGAGTCCGTACTTGTAACACGTCACTGGAGGAGAAGGACAATGTGCACAAACATGCCTTGACACATTGCAGTTGCAACACCTCTTGGCCTTACCAGGAGGCAATACCGACGATTTGGAACTTCTCAGTCCCAAGCATCGAGCGATGGAGCTTCACAGCGGAAAGGCTACTACGTTGCAATCGAGAAACATCAACTCCAGTACTAACCACAATATCATCCAGCTTCCTTTGCTTCCCACTCGGATCCAGATAAAACCCAGCTTCCAGTAGTTCTCGGAATTCCGCCCACATGACGACATGATCCCGAGGTTTAACGGCTTCCCACCAATGAACAGCATCATCGCTAAGAAGGTGCTGAGCAATAGGGACCTTCCGATCCTCAGGGCAATCAATGGCCTCGGATATCTTTTGCAACTGAAGAAGCCAACCATCCCAGCCCAGTGCATCTGTCGCACCAACGAATCGAGGGGGACTCATACGAATTTCCTCTCAGAACCATAGATTTGTCCAGACCTTCTCAATCATATCAGCATTGCGTTCAATCGCCTTGGTCAACTGAGTCATCTGTGCTGCTACTTGTTGCAATACAGTAGCAACATCCACACCAATATCGTTCCCAACAATATTCTCTCGATCCCGCGCCTGATCCCCGTGGTCATCCGTACCACGGTTGCGACCAAGGTCTCTGCCTCTCGGCATAGTAATCAAGAAAATTTAACGCAACAAAAGTCACATAATCACACAACAATATTAATGCACACACGGAAAACACTCACAAGTGATCGACTGCAAGGGTTAGACATAACGAAAAAATACAGTCTAAAACTTTTGCCCAGCCAGAAAGCACGTCCCACAACAAAATATGGTGTGTGCCGACTCTGCAAGTTGGCAACACAACCATACTCACCTATCAACGGTGCTAGACTGGAGGTTACAAACAAACAACATCGTACAAATCCAAATGCCAACGGTTCACATAATTATAGCATCACACAATTAACCGTCAGAAGTTAAACAACGTGCCAAACCGAGTCTTCACCTCTCGGTCAAGAGATCTATCTCGATGAGTGCATACTGAACGACTCAGCGTTCACACCACCACTCTAATCACAACTCGGAGCATTACAGCTGAATAACAACAACATCTTCATCACGTACCTTTTTAACGAAATACATGGAACCAAAAAGTTTAAAAGCGAGAGTCACGTTTCAAGTAAGTTTTTGGTAGACCTCAAATGAGTTTAAAATTAAATTTTTGAAAACTTGCAATATAAAAATGAAAAAAATGTAAGTAGTCTGAATTCTCAAAATGTTTGGCCTCGAGGTCATAACACGAAAATCAAGCTTTTCCTTTCTTAAAGGATGTTTTAAAATAATTTTACGTGACTCCCCAAGAACATTTAGAACATTTAAAATATCACATTGATGAACTTAGCTAGTGTAAGCACACCAAAACATTACTTCTTGTAAAACAATTTAAACAAGGATATAGATATACACATACACAGGCACATTACAAAAATCAAACAAACATGGAGGACATATTCATGATTCACATTTAACTCCTCAACCAAACACAAATATCACACAAGCCCGTGTAATACGAGACCCAATATTATAGTGGGGAGACTTACATCCACAGATCGCACGAAGATGATGGTTGCACCTTGATACTAATCACGACCGACCTCCAGACGACGCGTCGCGACACGACTTAGTCAGACAAAATCTGACAAGACAAGACAAGACAGGACCCGACAACACACAACTCGACCCGACAGCCTAGGTTTCTGCAAACCTAAGCTCTGATACCATATTCTGTAACTCCCCCAAACCACTTGGGAATATTACAGCAGCACTTCTCCTGGCGAGGATCTACCAAAGCTAAATACGAAAACAATACATCACATTTAATGCCGATATGGCTAAATAATGAACCATTAGACCGATTTGGTCTTTTACCACTAACAACACAATAAACATACAAAACTCATACCCATACAGGGGTTGAATTACATAAACGTTCCCATAAAATGGGAAAATTACACAATGGAGAGCCAAACACTGAGACTCTAACAAAATACTCAACAACTGGTCTTCATGTGATTAGTATCGTCGTCTTCCATCATCCTTCGTATCGATCCTATGATTTGCTCCCCAAAGAACTCCGCAAGTACTGGACGCAATACAGACATCCACCCCGAATAATCGGGGTTAGCAAAACTCCACCGCTTTTGCTAGTGCAAGTATAAAAATTATGAATACAAGCCATACGTATCATACTCCAATATCCGATAATTGAAAACATACTCCCGAGATAAATCATTTAATTAAAATCGTCGAATCATGACAGGTGGGAATAAACCCAACATACATTTTACAAGATATCAAAGATCTCGGGGGTTTTGAAAACATTTGGAATATACAAATCCTCAACTTAACAGAACCACATAGGGATACGGGCCAAGGACTTGTTTAAGTTCAAAATACCAATCCGATCACAAAACATGGGGTCCACGACCCGATCATCCTCATCACATACTCGAGTGAAAGTCCAAAAGGTCACACCCGATAAACAACCAAATCATAATGTCCGGAGACAATCACCAGGGCCCGCATCCTTATGCCAAAAATCTCACCATCAAGAAACAAATCATATACGATACTTATAATGATGCCATTCTAGCCAAGTACCAAGACCTTACGTAAGACATAACTCACACCGAGAATGGAAGCGTTATGATATTCCGGACATATCATAATTATCGAAACAACAACGTGCCATAATCATCACAAAACAACCTCCCGAGCTATACCGCCCCGTACCTCTCAAAGAAGATACACACCCTGAGACACCTCGTCAGGCCCTCCCCGGTGTATAGCCCAACCGAGTGATCCGTAGGATACGCAGCCTCACCGACCCTGGGACCCTCACTGGTTTTACTCGGCTCACACAATCTCAAAAACCACATGGCACAAATCACAATCATCAAAACCGCATTCTCCCGAAGTACATCAAACGCAATTCAAGGTACTTGTTAGAAATGGCCGCTATATCCGACACATACTCACAACCAAAGCTACACAACAACATATGCTCATCAATAGACCCGCACATCCACACACGTATATTCTTCTTTTAATAAGACATAACCTTAAGTCCACTTTGACACAATCACGCACAACAGTACCACACACAAGGAAGATATTTCCATGTACGAGACTAACACACATTTTCAAAACAACACATTCATTCATAGATACACAAGTAGATTTAGAAGGAAACCTTTATCGAGAACATACCGATCCTTTTTAACATTCATTAAACATTCGTATTTCACATAAAATCATTTATCAACAATTGTGCTTATGAAACACGAAACGTATGGGCAAGATACTTGCCTCAAATCCGCGAGTGAACAAATACGACGGATCACAAGGCCTCGATATCACAAACCACCGGACAACGAACGGATGAGGTTGGGCAGCCCTCGAACTTCCAAAACCGACCAAGAACTCGACAACTCCACGAGAACTACGAAAATAACACTAACACGAATCAATAACACTAAACGGAATCCAAATCGATCCTAAAAACAACAAGGATCTAAGTGTGTCTCCAAGAAATCAAGAACTATGTTCCGAGTGATATAAAATCATGAATGAGTTCAAAAATCCGAAGATCATGGCCAAGACAACAAGAATTTCACCATCGATTCATCATCCTCGGATTAAATCGAAGAACTAAGGAGAAACCCCCAAAATTCAAGAACTAGGGTTCTAAGAAGAGATTACCTTGATTTGGATCAAGAAGATGATTAGATGTTGTTAAACACCTACAAATCCGTTCCAAATTGAAGCTTGATGAAGAAGATCGCTGAAAATCACCTCTGGAGCTCACTCCCGTCGGAAAGGATGAAGAAGGGAGAGAAATGACGAAGTGAAGCCTGATGTCCAGTATTTATACTGGATAGTTATTAGCGTGCGCTAACAATACAGTATTAGCGCGCGCTAACGGGACGCCCAGAACTGTCCGCATGTAACACTGTTAGCGTGCGCTAGCCCCATGAGCGTAGCGTGCGCTAACGAGTCACGGATCCAGTCCAGTAGCTCCTGGATAGATCTGCACCTACCAGGTAGCGTGCGCTAGAAAGAAGAAGTAGCGTGCGCTAATCAGTCGATAGCGTGCGCTAGCTACCAACCTTAGCGTGCGCTAACGAGACTCCAGTCCCAGTCCAGTGGCTCCTGGACTGTCTCTGGACTTCCAGTTAGCATGCGCTACACATCCGGTAGCGTGCACTAACCACAACGCAGTAGCGCGCGCTACGCCACAGGCGTTAGCGTGCGCTACACCACAAAAACACAAAAACTCGCATAGTAATCCGAAAAGCCTCCAAATACATGTCCCAACAAGGCACACATAAACATGGCACCAAATTCCAACGATGAGGACAATAACAATCCGATAAAACCCCAAAAACTCAATGAATCTGGAACAAGGATCTCGGGTATTACAGTGAAACACACCCAACCATCCCAAATACTCAACGATTCTGGAAAATACACCAATAAATCCATAGGAATACATATATCCAAGGTAGATAATCCATACTCAACATATTCCAACACATGAGCAAGCTAACTCGAAGAGATCGGGAAGAAAACCCCCCAAATCCCGAAATTCTAGGGTTATGCAAAGTTTACCTTGATTTGGAGTGGAGGAGAGGATTAAATGTGAATAATCCGAACTAGAGCTTGAAGATGTTGATAGATGATAGTAGCTCAAAGATATCTTCACAAATCACCCAAAATCGCCCGAAATCGCCCAAGGAAGGAGGAGAAATGGAAAAATGACGAAATGGGGGTGAAGTGTCCTATTTATAGTAAACCCAGCTTAGCGTGTGCTAGCTTCTGAGATTAGCATGCGCTAGTGGGTTCACGGGTAGACCAGAGGACTGTGCCTGTATCATTAGCGTGCGCTACGAACTTGGTAGCGTGCCCTAACACCTTCCTCTTAGCCTGCGTTAACCGAGTCTAGCGTGCGCTACCTGATAGTTGGCATCCAGAAAATGGGAGTCCAGAACTTAGTGTCCACTGCTTGTTCGAGCCTTAGCGTGCGCTACTACGATGACTTAGCGTGCGCTACTAATACAACTAGCATATGCTATTTCCCACTCATAGCGTGCGCTATGAATTCTCCATTTCAGTCCAGTACCTACTGAACTGTCTGCCTCCAATACACTAGCGTGCGCTAATGTTAATACATAGCGTGCGCTACCAATACTCAATTAGCGTACGCTATAAAGAGTATGTAGCGTGTGCTACTCCTCACCCACAGACTACCAATTATGATGATAATGATAATATTCTCATCTCGATTCTCAAACAGGGTTGAATGATGAATGATAACTGATATACGATTCAAAACACGCCGAACGGCGAACACAAATGAATGAAATGACTGATGAATGATTATTAATGAGTGAAAATTACTGAGTGATAATTACTGAATGATAATAAATGAACTCACAACCGGGTGTTACATACTCCCCCCTTAAAAAGAGTTTCGTCCCCAAAACTAAGGGTCAAAAAATTCGGGATAACTCTCATGCATACTATCCTCGGTTTCCCAAGTAGCCGCTTCGACTTCATGTCTAGACCACTGATTTTTTACCAAAGGAATCGCCTTTGTTCCTCAACTTTTTGATTCGTCGCTCTAGGACTCGTACAGGACGCTCCTCGTACGTATGATCATCCGCGATCTCGATTTCATCAAACTGAAGTATATGATTTGGGTCGGCAACATACTTCCGCAATTGAGAGACGTGAAACACATTATGAACTTGGCTCAAGGCTAGAGGTAAAGCCAATCGATAATCCAGACTGCCTACTCGATCCAAAAGCTCAAATGGTCCAATGAATCTCGGACTCAACTTTCCTCTCTTCCCGAAATGGAAAATACCTCGACTCGGGAATACCTTGACCAAAACGTGATCACCTGCGTCGAACTCTGATGGTCGACGACGATTATATGCATATGATTTTTTTCGACTCTGAGCGGTCAACAAACGACTACTGATCAACGCTACCTTCTCGTGGGTGGCTATTAGTATATCAGGCTCAGTGTCGATTGATTCTAATAAGTCATCCTAACACAAGGGAGATCGACAACGATGACCATATAAGGCCCCGTAAGATGCCATCTTAATCGAAGCATACCAACTCTTATTGTATGTGAACTCAATCAACGGTAGTTGGGCTTCCAAATCATCTTTACAATCGAGAACACATGCCCTCAACATGTCCTCTAACGTCTGAATAGTTCGCTATGATTGTCCGTCGGTCTGAGGGTGAAAAGATGTGCTGAAATTTAGCTGAGTTCCCATGGCACGATGAACGGATTTTTAAAAATGTGACACGAATCGCCCATCACGATCGGAAATGATACTCTTAGGAGTACCGTGCAATACACGATCTCTTTAATGAACAACTGGGCTAGTCCCTCGGGACCCTACATATCCTTAATCTCAAGGAAATGAGCCGACTTAGTTAAACGGTCCACAATTACCCAAATTGTATCCATGCCACGACAACTCGTTTGCAAACTCGTGATGAAGTCCATTGAAATATCCTCCCACTTCCACTCTGAAATAAGGAGCGGTTTCAGCATACCCGCCGGTTGCTGATGTTCTATTTTGACTTGCTGACAGGTCAAACATCTCGAAACAAATTCTGCGAATTCTCGATTCATATTACTCCACCAATAATTTTGTTTCAAGTCTTTCTACATTTTGCTAGACCCAGGATGAATGGAATAAGGGGCAGCATGAGCTTATCTCAAAATAGAGCTTTTCAACTCGCCATCCGCCGGAATGCATAACCGGTTTTCAAATCGCAAAAGTCCATCCTCGTGGACCACAAATCCAAGGGCTTTCCTCTGAGCCATATCCTCTCGAATGCGCAACAAGGGTCTGAACCCTGTTTCGTTCTGACCGCCTCCTACAGTGGCTATGAAATCTCTAACATACAAAGTTACCCTTGCACTCGCTGTAACCAGACCTCGATCTCAGGCCTTAGGAATTCCTGTTGAAGTTCCTTTTGAGCAGTCAAACGAGCAAGCATTTGCTCCTGAACGGACTTACGACTCAATGAGTCGACGACGACGTTCGCTTTACACGGGTTGTATTGTATCTCAATATCGTAATCCTTAATCAGTTCTAACCACCGTCTCTGTCGCATGTTTAACTCCTTCTGAGTAAAAATATACTTTAAACTCTTATGATCGGTGAAAATCTGACAAGTGACGCCATAGACGTAATGACGCCAAATCTTCAATACGAAAACCACGGCCGCTAGCTCCAGGTCGTGGGTCGGAGAATTGACCTCATAAGGCCTTAGTTGCCGTGAATCATAGGCAATCACTTTCCCGTTCTGCATTAATACACATCCAAGAGCGTGTCCGGATGCGTCACTATAAACCACGAATCCTTCCGTCCCTTGAGGTAAAGAAAGGACAGGCGCTGAAATTAAACGGCTCTTGGGTTCCTTAAAACTTTGCTGACACGCGTCAGACCACGTGCATTTCTTATCCTTCCGCAAAAGGCTCGTCATAGGTTGAGCGATTTTAAAAAATCCTCCCATAAATCACCGGTAATAGCCTGCTAATACAAGAAAAATTCGGATTTCCTTAACATTCTTCGGAGGTTGCCAATCTCGGATAGCCTCCGTATTCTGAGGGTCGACACGTACCCCGTCTGATGAAATCATATGTCCGAGAAACGTCACCTCGGACATCCAGAACTTGCATTTGGAAAGTTTCCCATAGAGTTGCTCTCGTCTCAACACGTCGAGAACCTGGTGAAGGTGAAGTTCGTGCTCCTCTTGGTTACGAGAATAAATCAAAATGTCATCTATGAAAACAACCAAGAACTGATCCAAATATTCGATGAAAACTTGGTTCATCAGCTCCATGAATACCGTAGGTGCATTTGTTAACCCAAACGGCAACACTACAAACTCGTAGTGCCCATAGCGTGTTTGAAACGCCGTTCTTGCGATATATTACTCTCGAATTCACAAATGATGATACCCAGACCTTAAATCGATCTTGGAAAATACTGAAGCTCCCTTGAGCTGATCTAAGATATCATAGATGCGGGGTAGGGGATCTTTGTTCCTGATCGTCACACTGTTTAGCTCCTGATAATCAATGCACAAGCGAAATGAACCATCCTTCTTCTTGAAAAATAACACTGGTGCTCCCCACGGGGATGCACCCGGTCGGATATTGTAACATCCCCAATCCACTCAGGGATATTACACACCGTATACCCCTTTCCGCAAGGATCTACCAGGCAGGAGACTACAAAACAAAACCCACAAGCGGTCAACTCGACCAAAACATAATACCGTAGACCGATTAGGTCTCTCAAAACACACCATATCCATACATGTGATAAGCCAAAATACAGATCGATCACATATTACATAAAATGTCCATCCCCTCAACGATGACAAGGAAAACTCAGACCGAGAGATCACTGACAGACAACTGACTACAACTGTGACTAGTATCACTGCTTTACATCATCCTCCGAGCCGATCCTGTGGTTGCTCTCTCTCCAGTCAGAACACCTAGAATAATTAACAAAATCCCCAATGATGGGTTAGCAATGGAATTGCTAGCAAGTAACCAAGCTATAAAGTTATACGTCAAGAATACAACCGTTATGAAAACAACCTTTAAACAAGGTAGTAACACGATCCCCGAGCCTAAAGTCTTTTCGAAAATGATTCCCATTAGGGAGGATCATAAAGATAACTTCAAAACACATTTGAAAGAATAATTGAGGCCGTCGGGGGTCTCAGTGTAAAATCATGAAAAGATTTGTAGTTCTCATTATCAAAAGGATTTTCTTTCAAAATCATGTAGATGGTTCAATTCTCAAACAAGCCTCAAAGGCGGAACCACAATCACCAATATAACCGTAATCCAAGATTCATACATTAACAGTTCAGATATATCCAGTCAAATACTCAAATCACCTCTGTGGCCTCGATGGGACCCAACCCAGATTAGTTACCGAAAAACAAGCTCAAACCCACCCATAAGTTATCTTGACATCTTACTCGCAAGTAACGATTCTCGGAGCCCTCTACGGACCTACCCGATTAGATAACCTTATGGTCAAATCATATAAACTGGCCGTACTCGCAAGTACGCGCCGTCGGAGGCCTCATGGGTCCCTACCCGGTTAACATCATTCAAGCATGCCCACAAGTTATTGTGACATCGCACTCGCAAGTGATGATTCTCGGAGCCCTCTCCAGACCTACTCGATTCGATAACCTTATGGTCAAATCATAACATCTGGCCGTGCTCGCAAGCACGTGCCGCCGGAGGCCTCACGGGTCCCTACCAGGTCAATATCTCAATTCACCGATTTCAAAACAACAAGGGCAGAACATTCGCCATAATCACAAACACGTGAAATCATAAGTTAATGCAACAAACACTTTCAAAAGGTATAACATTCACGTCACACCATCATTTAGTAAATATTCTAACAAGTGAACAATACAAACATTCCACAATTCCTCGGATAACTACTCACTTCTAAATATCCATCTCGAACACAATACAACATGAAATGGTGGTTATCATTCTTCAAGAAATTTAAGTTTATGCTCGTATTTACTTTCATAGAAACACGTATTCATTTAGAAGTGAGTTATGGTTAAACGTTCAATCACTAACAAGTCCACGTTAAATTCACGACACGTCACATTCTCAAAATATAAAGATTATAGACGAGATACTCGCCTCAAGTCCAAAACACGCGAAACAATGGGGAAGCTCGACCGGAATCCTCGTACACCTATAATACTCCGGTAAACACAACGAAGATACGATCACAACGAGAATCAAGGAAAAAGCAATGGAAATCCCAATAAACTATCGAAGGGAACTCATTGGGACATTTAATCGAACATTCATTGTTCGATAATTCCCAAGAACACTCGAATCCCCAATCGAGTTGAATAAACTCGAAATACGGATATACAACCCAAAGAACACAATTAATAATGCTCAATAACATCAACCGATTCATCGAAATCGGACGAACAACGAAGATTAAGAAGAAATCCCGAAAGTCAACCCTAGGAGATTTAAAGAAATTACCTCGATCCGACGAGGGCCTTCCAAAACACCCTGGAATTGAGTGGAATTGATCAAGAATCGACATTCCCATCTTCCCCGTCCAGCAGACGCGAGAAGAAGGAAAATGAAGAAAATGGCCAAGGACCCGTCGCCCAGGCCATATATAGGCACACACGTTACGGCCGTAACCGGCAGCGCCTTACGGACATAACTCGGACCTTATGTCCATACTCGGCAGGTCCTTATGGCCATAACCGGGTCACCAAGTCTACTGTCCGAAAAACGAAAGTGTGTTACGACCGTAACCGACAAGGCATTATGGCCGTAACTCAGCAGCCTTGCGGCCGTAACCGATTATGCCTTATGGCCGTAATAGGCAGTGTCTTACGGCCGTAGCCGGAAGTGCCTTACGGCCGTAACTCGACCAGGCCTCTTGACCGAAACTCGATCGTTCCGACAGTCCGGTTAGGCGCTCGATGACTGTAATACCCAGTTGTAATTCATTCCTTTTCATTCAGTAATTATCAGTCTGTAATTGTCACTCAGTGTATTTTCACTCAATTATAATCATTCATCAATCATGTTCATTCACCGGGTTCACCGTTCGGAAAAACTTCGAGTTGTGTATCATTATTGTTCATTGTTTCAACTTTCCTCTTATGAGTTCGACTTTGTTAAATCACCATTAATTTTTGGTAACTCCAAAAATTCTAAATCTTTGCAATATTATAGAGCATCGAATTATCTTTCCAATGGTTCAAACGGTGAGTCAATCGGAGTCCGGACGAGAGAGTTATGGTCGTTTCAGTTTTTGGCCGATCACTGCCGACCGAACTCGGCCGTGTCGTCCGACACGGCCCGTGCCGTACTCGTCCGGAAATGCCGAAGTTTCGCCGACCGGACTCGGCCGTGTCGTCCGACACGGCCCGTGCCGTACTCTTCGGTTAAGCTCGAACATCGCCGACACGCCCACCGTGTCCCGTGACACGGCCGAGTCATGCCGAAGTCATTGTCGGGCGGGTCGCTATCGGAAGGCCCTCGGCCGCGACCGTGTCAATCGGGACACGGTCGAGTCCCTGTCGGCCGTGGCCGCTCACAGCGACACGACCGTGCCGATCGGCACGGCCGTGTCCGGCAGATCAACTCCTTTAAATTCGTTTTTTCAAAGATTTCTTCCATTCCTTTCCCATTTTTTTCACTTGAAACCGAGAGAGGAAGCTTGAGGGAGGGTTTTCCTTCACAAATCATTTGGGTGTTTGATTTTCTTCATCTCCTTTCGATCGTGAAGCCCGAATACTCGATTAAACGCGTGTTCTTCGGATTAAAGCACTTGGATCATCAAGAGGTAATTCCTTCAACACTTTGGACTTTGATTTTGTGTTGAATAGGATGTTTTGGACGTTATAATCATGTTATATGAAGGGATATGTATATGATTATGAGTTTGTATAAGGATTCATTGGATTATTGAGGGATTATTCAAGAACACCTTGAATATCGAGTTGGAATTGGGGATTTTCGACTAATTATTGTTATAATCACATTTTTGGATATTCATAACGGATTATTGATCGTATTGGAGATGTTTTGTTGGTTTAAAACACTTCTTGGAGATTCTGATATTGGTATATTGAGGTTTGATTGTAAACCATCGGAGTTTGGATACAACGTGTTTGATTTAATGCCTCTATGGACTTGGTTTATTCGTATCGACGTTTTGAGTTAGTTATATTCGTGTTTGATTCGTATTTTGAACGGGTTGTTGAATATTGTATAATTCAAGGTTGTTCGAGCGATCGATATCTCAATTAGGACGTCGTTCGTGGAAGGATTGTTGTCACCGGTATTGAGTAAGTTAATTCTTACTCGGTTAAAAGGATATTCATACCTTTTGTTGTTGATCATTCATAATCATAACTCATTCATCATTGTATTAATCATATTAAAACTTGTTATTGTCAATTAATCACTTGACCATAAGGAACAGCGGTTCCAATCTTTTCGTTGAGCTATCATTCATTTCATTATTACCCTCATTTCGGTGAGTCATTCTTGACTTTGTCAGATTATTATTTATTCATTGATATTCATTACGGTCATTCTCGTTCATATGACCTTCTGGGTTCATATTGCGTGGCCGGGTGTGGCTGTGTGGAATTTTTAGTCGGGCACACGATGGTTATGTATTGGGTTCACCGATACATTAGACCGTGCACACGGGAAAGCGTTACACCGTGAGACTAATTAGGTACACGGACGGGTGTTGTACACTCGCACAGAACATTACGGGCGTACTATGATACTCCTCTTCAGCGTAATTCATAACTAAGAATATTTCATAACTTCAGTTAATCATGATTGTGTATTTTCAACCCTTGAGGATTGTTGTTCTGTATAACTGACCCCGTTGGGGGATTTTGTTTTCAGGTCACGGCAAGGCAAAGGCACGGGAAGAGCATGTTGACGGCGACGAGTCCCAGTGATACTAGTAGGGGGCCCCAGTCATTCCGTTTGTTCAGTCATTTTCAGTCATTCCAGTTATTCCGTCATTTGTAATTTTCCGCTGCAAATTCCGTTTGAGATGCTTATTTGTTCAGGGTGGTGTATTTTATCTCCATATAAAATATACTAGTATTCCGTTTTGTCCTGGTGTAATGTACTTAAACTCCTCATCGGAGTACTTGGTAATATAATGTGGTTCGGTACTACGATTATGTTATTTAATTCATCATTTTCAATTGCCTGGTGGGTCCCAGTCGGGGATTCACGGCACTGTAATATCCGCCTAGTTTGGGGTGTTACAGAGTTGGTATCAGAGCGTGGTTTTGAATACTACCCTCCAAGTTATGTCTCATTTGAAATCATTGTCATCGGACTAGTATCATTGGACTTTCGCGTCACGTGTGACCTGTGCGGATGCCGAGCCAATCAGACCGAAAGAACTGTAAGACTTCTAACGCCATGGTATAATTTCTGGCAATTATCACTCATTCATAATTTATCAGTTAACAATCCTCCATCATCATTTTCATTTTGACCAGGACGGTCATTTTGACTCATTAATCACTCAATTCATTTCATTACTCGATTGTTGATCTGGATGATCATATCATTAATCTTGTTAACTTGTTCAAGATAATCATTTCAATAGTTTCATCAGATAATCATGTCACCTCAGTTAATCATTCATATAATCATTGTGTTAGAACGTGTATGCTCATTTTCATCATTTAATTACGTAATCATAACGTGATATTCATGTGGGAGATTTAATCATCATGTAACTTTCCACTTCAGTATGGAAAGAGCTGGCAGAGGACGAGGAGGACGAGGCCGTGGTGCGGGCCGAATCCCGAGAGCTCGTGTGAATACACGTGCGAATGCGAGGGATAATGCTAATTCATCTAGCAGCGACGCTGCTACTCATTCACCTGGACGCGATCATTCACTATCGGGGAGTCGTACCCGGGACACGGCCCAGTCAGAGGGTGTCCGGGTTGACCCACTCGCATTTATGCAGGGCATGATGGCCCAAATGACCCAGATGGCTCAGTTGATGGAGACGATGCATAACTCCGTCAATCAGAATCAGCAGGCTCCTCCGCCGCCACCTCAGAGGCAAGAGAGGAATGTGAGTAATATCATCGGCGATATCTCTCGTCAGAGGCCACCTACTTTTGAGGGCTCGTCTGAGCCGGCAGATATCATTCATTGGCTCGATCATTTCGAGAAGTTGTTTGCTATGGTAGAGTGTCCCGAGGGGCACAAAGTTTCTGTTGCGGCTTACTACCTTGGTAAGAGCGCACATTCTTGGTGGTTGTCGTTGAAGCCCACTGAAGGATCTTGTACTTGGGATCAGTTCAAGACTCTCATGATGGAGAGGTATTATCCGGCCCCACTCAGAGAGGCCAAGTCGTCGAATTGCTCACCCCGACCCTCATCGACGAGGATGTTCTCGCCATTGCCGAAATTTCAGAACTTCTTCCTTTCGCTTCATCCATCATTCATTCAGAGGCGGATAAAATCAAGTATTTCAAAGAAGAGGTCAAAACCCCGTATGAGACTTGATTACTTAACCATAGTTGCACCACGTTGGCGAATTCATTGAGAAAGCTCTCACCTACGAGCTTCGCTAAGGAAATTGCTAAGCGGCAACCTTCGTGCTAGCAAGAAATCGAAGAATCGTAATCGATCAAGGCGGTCGGACAACTTTCAAGAAACCGTGCGGGCTCTGCTTTTCCGAGCGACCTCCTGTGTCGTCTAAACCCGCGGAATCTCGGTCTCGAGCGGCGCCTTCGGCCATCACTGTTTTAGCTGGGGAGCTTGGTCACCTCGGTACCAAGTGTCCTCGGCAGACTATCACGTGTCATAATTGTGGGATTCCGGGCATAAGGCCCGTTTTGCCGTAGGGACTCCAAACCTACTCGACGTCATCTCGGGCACCAAGCAAGCACTGCTCGTAATCAGGCCACTCAATCAGCGTCGTTTAAAACGACAGGAGCGACTAAAGGTGGAGCTTTTAGCCATCAGACGGGAGCGTCCGGTGCCGGGACTAGCAAACCCTGGATTTATGAGATGAAGAAGACCGATGATCCCGAGGCCCGAATGATCTCGGGTACACTCGATATTCTATCTCAACTCGTGTGTACCCTTTTTGATACCGGTGCATCGCATTCATTCATTTCCGAGTCATGTTTGAGTAGACTACTCGGGTAGTGCTACTAGTTGTGAGCCTTATGTCATTGGTCTACCCGATGGTAGACGAATTATCGTGTCGGGAGATTCGGATTGTCCGATTGGTTTCATGGTCGTGTATGGCCGCGGACCTTATCGTGGTAGATTTGCCGAGAGACGACGTCATCTTGGGTATTGATGGATGGATCGTCATGATGCCATCATTAGTGTCCGTAAGCGTATGGTCACTATCATTTCGACGATGGGGTTGAATGTGTTTTTCAGGAGGTAATCCCATTGCAGTAAAGTCATTAATTTGATGAAAGCAGTACGGTTGCTCAGTCAGGGATGTGTTGGTTATTGGTGCTATATGACCAAAACCGAAAAATCATCAGTATTGTTGTCGGATATTCCGGTTGTGAGAGAATATGCCGATGTATTTCCAGACGAGTTACCTGGTTTACCTCCACAGAGAGATGTGGAATTCACGATCGAGTTGGAGCCAGGTACGTCTCCGATATCGAAGGCACCGTACCGGATGGCCCCGACCGAAATGCAGGAGTTGAAGAACCAACTTGAAGAGTTGTTCGAGAAGGGTTATATTCGACCGAGTGCATCCCCGTGGGGAGCACCAGTGTTATTTGTCAAGAAGAAGGATGGTTCATTCCGCTTATGTATTGATTATCGGGAGTTGAACAGGGTGACGATCAAGAATAAGTACCCCTTACCCCGTATTGATGATCTCTTAGATCAACTTCAGGGAGCTTCAGTATTTTCCAAGATCGACTTAAGATCTGGATATCATCAGTTACGGATTCGAGAGTCGGATATCGCGAGGACGGCGTTTCGAACACGCTATGGTCATTATGAGTTTGTGGTTATGCCGTTCGGACTAACTAATGCACCTGCAGTATTCATGGAACTAATGAATCGGGTCTTCATCGACTTTTTGGATCGATTTGTTGTTGTCTTCATCGATGACATTTTGATTTATTCTCGTAACCGAGAGGAACACGAGATTCATCTTCATCAGGTTCTCGGCGTGTTGAGACGAGAGCAACTCTATGGAAAGTTTTCCTAATGCGAGTTACGGATGTCCGAGGTGACTTTTCTCGGACATGTAATTTCATCGACGGAGTTCGTGTCGACCCTCGAAGACGGAGGCTATCCGAGACTGGTTACCTCCGAAGAATGTTAAGGAAATCAGAAGTTTTCTCGGATTAGCGGGCTACTATCGGCGATTTGTGGAGGGATTTTCTAAAATCGCTCAACCCTTGACGAACCTTTTGCGGAAGGATAAGAAATACACGTGGTCCGACGCGTGTCAACGGAGTTTTGAGGAACTCAAGAGCCGATTAATGTCAGCACCTGTACTTTCCTTGCCACAGGGGACGGAGGGATTTGTGGTTTATAGTGATGCGTCCAGACAGGGTCTCGGATGTGTACTCATGCAGAATGGGAAGGTTATTGCTTATGCTTCACGGCAATTGAGACCTTACGAGATTAATTATCCGACCCACGACCTTGAGCTAGCAGCCATGGTGTTCGCTTTGAAAATTTGGCGTCATTATCTTTATGGCGTTACTTGTCAGATATTCACCGATCATAAAAGTTTAAAATATATATTTACTCAGAAGGAGTTAAATATGCGACAGAGGCGGTGGTTAGAACTAATCAACGATTATGATATTGAGATCCTTTACCACCCGGGCAAGGCGAACATTGTCGCCGATGCCTTGAGTCGTAAGTCCGTTCAGGAGCAGATGCTTGCTCGTTTAACTTGATTCGAAGGAGCTTGGCGGGAATTCCTTAGACCGAGATCGAGTGCAGCCCGTGAGTCGGGGACAACTTTGTATGTTAGAGATTTCATCGTCACTTGAGGAGGTAATCAGAGAGAACCAGAGTTCAGACCCTTCATTGTTGCGCATCCGTGAGGATGTGGCTCAGGGGAAAGCCCCTGGATTTGTGGTCCACGAGGATGGACTTTTGCGGTTTAAGAATCGGTTGTGCGTACCGGCGAATGACGAGTTAAAAAACTCTATTTTGAGAGAAGCTCATGCTACCCCTTATTCTGTTCATCCGAGTCCGCAAGATGTACAAGGACTTGAAACAAAATTACCGGTGGAGTAATATGAAGCGAGAAGTCGCAGAATTTGTTTCGAGATGCTTAACTCACAACAAGTTAAGATTGAACATCGGCCAAGTGGGTATCTTGAAACCTCTTCCTATTCCCGAATGGAAGTGGGAAGACATTTCTATGGATTTCATCACGAGTTTGCCGACGAGTCGTCGTGGCATGAATACGATAGGTGATTGTGGACCGCTTAACTAAATCAGCTCATTTTCTTGAGATTAAGGATACTTGGGGTCAGAGACTTGCCCGACTATTCATCAAAGAGATAGTGAGACTACACGGTACTCCTAAAAGTATCGTTTCCGATCGTGTGGGACGGGTTGTGTCACATTTTGGAAATCGATTCATCGTGCTATGGGAACTCAGCTTAATCTCAGTACTGCCTTTCATCCTCAGTCCGACGGACAATCAGAGAGGACTATTCAGACATTAGAGGACATGTTGAGAGCTTGCGTCCTCGATTGGAAGGACGATTGGGAAGCCCAACTACCGTTGATCGAGTTCACGTATAATAATAGTTGGCACGCTTCGATTAAGATGGCACCTTACGAGGCCTTGTACGGTCGTCGTTGCCGATCTCCGTTGTGTTGGGATGACTTATCAGAATCAATCGGCACCGAGCCCGATATGCTTATAGCCGCCCGTGAGAAGGTAGCTTTGATCAGGAGTCGTTTGTTGACAGCTCAGAGTCGACAGAAATCATATGCAGATAACCGTCGTCGACCATTAGAGTTCGAGGCTGGTGACCATGTGTTGGTCAAGGTATCCCCGAGTCGTGGTATCTTCGGTTTTGGGAAGAGGGGAAAGTTGAGTCCGAGATTCATTGGACCGTTCGAGATTTTGGATCGAGTAGGCGAGTTAGCTTATCGATTGGCTTTACCTCCGGCGTTGAGCCGAATTCATAATGTGTTTCATGTCTCTCAGTTGCGGAAGTATGTTGCCGACCCGAGTCACATACTCCAGTTCGACGAAATCGAGATCGCAGATGATCATTCGTACGAGGAGCGTCCTGTACGAGTGTTAGAGCGGCGAATCAAACAGTTGAGGAACAAGACGATCCCTTTGGTCAAGATTCAGTGGTCTAGACATGGAGTCGAAGAGGCCACTTGGGAAACCGAGGAGAATATGCGGGAGAGTTATCCCGAGTTGTTTGACCCTTAGTTTCGGGGACGAAACTCCTTTTAAGGGGGGGAGTATGTAATACCCAGTTGTAATTCATTCCTTTTCATTCAGTAATTATCAGTCTGTAATTGTCACTCAGTGTATTTTCACTCAATTATAATCATTCATCAATCATGTTCATTCACAAAAACTTCGAGTTGTGTATCATTATTGTTCATTGTTTCAACTTTCCTCTTATGAGTTCGACTTTGTTAAATCACCATTAATTTTTGGTAACTCCAAAAATTCTAAATCTTTGCAATATTATAGAGCATCGAATTAGCTTTCCAATGGTTCAAACGGTGAGTCAATCGGAGTCCGGACGAGAGAGTTATGGTCGTTTGATTTTGGCGATCACGCCGACCGAACTTCGGTGTCGTCCGACACGGCCCGTGCCGTACTCGTCCGGAAATGCAAGTTTCGCCGACCAGACTTCGGCCGTGTCGTCCGACACGGCCCGTGCCGCACTCTTCCGGTTAAGCTCGAACGATCGCCGACACGCCCGACCGTGTCCCGTGACACGGTCGAGTCATGCCGAGTCGCTGTCGGGCGGGTCGCTATCGGAAGGCCCTCAGCGCCGCGATCGTGTCAATCAGGACACGGTCGAGTCCCTGTCGGCCAGCTGTCGGCCAACTGCGCGACACGACCGTGCCGATCGGCACGGGCCGTGTCCGGCAGGCAGTCAACTCCTTTAAATTCGTTTTTTCCAAAGATTTCTTCCATTCCTTTCCCATTTTTTCACTTGAAACCGAGAGAGGAAGCTTGAGGGAGGGTTTTTCCTTCACAAATCATTTGGGTGTTTGATTTTCTTCATCTCCTTTCGATCGTGAAGCCCGAATACTCGATTAAACGCGTGTTCTTCTGATTAAAGCACTTGGATCATCAAGAGGTAATTCCTTCAACACTTTGGACTTTGATTTTGTGTTGAGATAGGATGTTTTGGACGTTATAATCATGTTATATGAAGGGATATGTATATGATTATGAGTTTGTATAAGGATTCATTGGATTATTGAGGGATTATTCAAGAACACCTTGAATATCGAGTTGGAATTGGGGATTTTCGACTAATTGTTGTTATAATCACATTTTTGGATATTCATAACGGATTATTGATCGTATTGGAGATGTTTTGTTGGTTTAAAACACTTCTTGGAGATTCTGATATTGGTATATTGAGGTTTGATTGTAAACCATCGGAGTTTGGATACAACGTGTTTGATTTAATGCCTCTATGGACTTGGTTTATTCGTATCGACGTTTTGAGTTAGTTATATTCGTGTTTGATTCGTATTTTGAACGGGTTGTTGAATATTGTATAATTCAAGGTTGTTCGAGCGATCGATATCTCAATTAGGACGTCGTTCGTGGAAGGATTGTTGTCACCGGTATTGAGTAAGTTAATTCTTACTCGGTTAAAAGGATATTCATACCTTTTGTTGTTGATCATTCATAATCATAACTCATTCATCATTGTATTAATCATATTAAAACTTGTTATTGTCAATTAATCACTTCAGTCATAAGGAACGACGGTTCCAATCTTTTCGTTGAGCTATCATTCATTTCATTATTACCCTCATTTCGGTGAGTCATTCTTGACTTTGTCAGATTATTATTTATTCATTGATATTCATTACGGTCATTCTCGTTCATATGACCTTCTGGGTTCATATTGCGTGGCCGGGTGTGGCTGTGTGGAATTTTTAGTCGGGCACACGATGGTTATGTATCGGGTTCACCGATACATTAGACCGCACACGGAGCGTTACACCGTGAGACTAATTAGGTACACGGACGGGTGTTGTACACTCGCACGAACATTACGGGCGTACTATGATACTCCTCTTCGGCGTAATTCATAACTAAGAATATTTCATAACTTGATTAATCATGATTGTGTATTTTCAACCCTTGAGGATTGTTGTTCAGATAACCGACCCGTTGGGGATTTTGTTTTCGTGTCACGGCAAGGCAAAGGCACGGAAGAGCATGTTGACGGCGAGTCCTGATGATACTAGTAGGGGCCCTACCATTCCGTTTGTTCAGTCATTTTCAGTCATTCCAGTTATTCCGTCATTTGTAATTTTCCGCTGCAAATTCCGTTTGAGATGCTTATTTGTTCAGGGTGGTGTATTTTATCTCCATATAAAATATACTAGTATTCCGTTTTGTCCTGGTGTAATGTACTTAAACTCCTCATCGGAGTACTTGGTAATATAATGTGGTTCGGTACTACGATTATATTATTTAATTCATCATTTTCAATTGCCTGGTGGGTCCCAGTCGGGGATTCACAGCACTGTAATATCCGCCTAGTTTGGGGTGTTACAATGACGTCTCGGTCACACCAATGCACCTGCTACGATTCAAAACAATAACGAGCCAACCACGAAATGTAACATGCCACATCCCAAGCACATATTTAATCAAATAAACGCCGGCGGCACAAGTCTCACACGACGAACTTCACAACATCACATATCATACAGTACATCATAGAAAAACGTATCCCACAAAATCGTAACGAAACAAATAATCGGAACCAAACAACAAATAATTCAGGGCAACTGGAAAATAAAAATCTCGGGTATTACATTATACCCCTCTCAAAAGAAGTTTCATCCCGAAACTTAAAAAGAAGGGGTGAAGCAAGCAGTCATCAAAGTGAACGAGCAATTAAATCTCAGCGATCTACACAAGTTGATCTCGACAAGGGTGCTCAAGCTCGATTCTGGGACATGGAATAATTCGCAATACTGAACTCTGTGGCCCTCGAGTCCACAGTTATAATAGGTAATCGACTGTGAAGGACAATTAGCTTGCACATGACCCACAACGTTGCAATTAAAACACCTCCCAGTCTGACTAGGAGTTAAAGAAGATGACTTAGAACTCCTGGTTCTACCAAACGAAGAAAGGGAAGGTTTGGCCGTACGACTACGCAAAACTCGATGACAAGAAGTTTTGACTCTCACACCATCCGAAACATCTCCAGACGTCCTCTGTCTCTTTGGCTCATGTGAAGGCCCAGTAGATGATGATGCCATCTCGTACGCCATGGCTCAATTCTGATACTCTCTCAAAGTAGTATAAGTGAAACCCGACATGTACTGTTGAATCTCTGGTCTCATCCGCATGTCGAAATGACGGATTTTATCTTCCTCGGTTCTCACCTGCCTCTTCACGTAAGTGAGCTGTCGACTATATTCGATAATAGCCTGCGACACGGGTATATCCTGTGGCTCGTCTAGGAATAAATCTCTGATACTCTGTTCTCGGATCGGCTCTGGACAGAACTCCGACTCCATCAAATTCCTGAACTCTTCCCAAGTAAAAGCATGATCCTGAGGCTCAACGGCCTCCCACTAGTTAGCAGCGTCACCAATGAGAAGGAACTGAGCGATAGGAATCCTCTGCTCATCGGGACAACCAACCGCCTTAAAGATCTTCTCCAATTGTAAAAGCTAACCGTCCTAGCCCAAAGTATCACCCGCGGACTACAACGGTAAAAAAAGTGACTGTCAAGGATGGAAGTTTTGAGAGGTATCCATTTGAGCTCCAGGATTTAGCAAACCTGGAAAGTACAGATAACAAGTACTTAGTTGGTATGTTTTTTTAGACCAT
The DNA here is from genome assembly GCA_033398695.1 of Orobanche coerulescens. Lineage (NCBI taxonomy): Eukaryota > Viridiplantae > Streptophyta > Magnoliopsida > Lamiales > Orobanchaceae > Orobanche > Orobanche coerulescens. The sequence goes on along the minus strand of CM065813.1, from coordinate 100,600,788 downwards.
ACTTTAATAGACATTAGTTATTATTGTTATACGTCCATTATGATATGTAAATAATTTACTTACAGATGTAGCTGGTTATGTGACAAATGTGGTAAGAACAACTCAACAAAAGTCAGGATCTCGAACCCTCGATTTTTACCTGGCAGATAACAAGTTAGTTTGTTATGTTAAATATTTATGCATATGTATTATATATCACATATATCGTTTAACGTATATTGTGAGTTGCAAACCTAATATTTATATTTGCAATCAGCGGCCAATCAGTTCGTGTGACTCTTTGGGGGAACTTGGGAGACATTCTTATAGAGAAAAAGACAAAGCATGTTGGACTATGCCCGGTTGTGTTGACATCACTTAATGTTAAAGAGTATAACAGTACGTTTGCTAACCGTTATTGTCAAAATTAAACTGTGTAATAAATTAACATGACGCATTATATTTCTTTTCAACTTTCCATACAAGCTTTATCTTTCAAGCACTTCTTCGACGTTAATTTTCAATGATCCTGAAATTCCTGTGTTGAAAGCTCTTAAATCCGATATGAGGTGATAATCTCTTAAATTTATTTTACACATGAATTGGTCCATACCTATATTGTCTTAACATCATCATGTGATAATATTTTAATTTTAATCTACACGGGAATTAGCAAATATCTATATTGTCTTAACACAATCTATTATTATGTATTACAGCCATGTGGAAATGAACAGAATTGCTTTACCAATAGATATTTCTATCCCGAAGGATGGGACGTTGGAGAACTTGCTCCTTTGGGCTCGCAACAAGAAAAACAATGTAATATACAAATTATTCATATTACGTTGTTTGCTTATAAACTAACTATTACAAATCTTAAATCTTATGTTCTTGCAGCCTTTAAACTATAACTGTATGGTTAGGATTGATTGTGAAAGGACTAGAAAGGGCTGGAACTATCCGTCGTGTGGTGACAACAAATGTAGGAAAGGTGCTACCCGTAAAGGAGGGAAGTTTTGGTGTGATTCATGCGACAAAGCTATTACATATCCAGTATTAAGGTATCATTATTTTATATACCACATAATAACAAATAATACCAAATGTCGGTTGTAGGTTACCTAATACGTGTACATCCCTCTCAGATACAGACTTGAACTTGATGTGTCGGATGGGACGGAGTCTGCCGTTGTTGTCCTGTTTGATGATAGTTCAACAGAATTAGTTGGGTGTTCGGCAGAATCAATAGTAGAATCGGGTGAAAATGTACGTTTGTGTTGATTATATTATAAATGTAGCATGTCACGTACTTACTATATGTTGCAGGTTTCTGAAGAACATCCAAACATACCTCAAGCTATAGCAAGCCTAATTGGTACGACTCATGTGTTTGAGTTGCGATCAAACAGTTACTATGAGCATGGTACATTCGAGAGCTTCACGTCTTGGAAAGTCCATCCAACACAAGTAGTTGATGAGGGTGCCGGTTCAAACACACCTGTTGCTTTGTCACCCATAAAAAGTCCACAGTTGAAGAGGTTTGTGAAGGACCCATGTGTGCCTTCCCCGTCTAAATCTGTTGAATATACATATGACAAGAGGTAAACTAACAATTACATGTTTTAAACCTCAAATAATAACTTTACATTTCATTTATAATCTTTTTAGTTTTGTGTATTCAGTTTGGTGCTTGAAGACTCTGATGCCGAATTAACGACAATTGATGGTGATGACACAAACGATGTTGAAGATGGTTGTATCCGTGACAAAAAAAAGGGCGAAAAAGTTTACAATTGCAGATGACACATCCGAATAAAACAGATTATGTAGTTTGATTCGTTGAAATATATCATAGTGTTTACAATTTACACTTTTAAATAAAATAAAGTAATTGGTATGCCAACTACTTTTGTTTTAAATGTTTGTTATTTGTAGTCCATTCCATCCAATTAAGGAAATATAGTTACCATTTGTAATTTGTATTCCAATTACTTTGTATTTGAATGTTTGTTATTTGCCGTCCATTCTAACCAATTAAAAATGTAAATACTATTATAAGTTGCGTTTATTATTATTTGCCAATTTTTAAACAATAACATTGTACTCCATTCGTAAGATAACTATACATTTTAAAAAAATTATAACACTACATGCATATATATTTTGAAATAACAATCATCTGATGCATTGAAAGTTACCTTTAGTAATTGGTATGCCATTTACTTTGGATTTGAATGTTTGTTATTTGTAGTCCATTCCAACCAATTAAGAATGTAAATACTTTGCGTTTATTATTATTTGCGAATTTTGAAAGAATAACATCGTACTACATTCGTAAGATAAATATACATTTTAAAAAAAATCATAAAATTACATACATATACATCTATACAAGTGTGTTTAACACCGATTATATGCATGTGAAATTAAATATGCAATCAAATAAATACTTATTAACCACGCAATCGATTACACAATACTAAGATCATTAAAAACGTCTGATATATACTATTATTTTTTATTATAGTCATATAAAAAACAATACATGCATATTACTAACTATAAACTTTTTTTGGTCAATATGACCTGCTTCAATGTTTTTTTATGAGCATGTTGTTAATGATCCATAATTTGGCATTCATGGTTATTGAATTCCATAACAAGCATATAATAATGGGGTTACTTCCCTGATAGTAACTTGGAATGCCAAAATAGCTCAAACTAATCCATCATTTCACATATTATACTGTGTTTGGAACCTGCAATGCATTTTTTATAATTAGTCTTTTATAATCAACTATGAATAAGAGTTGTTTCGGCGATTTTTAGATATCATTGGTTAAAATTGTTTTTATTGCTCCAGTGTGTATTTGATTTCATTAGAAATGTGGAACAAAACTATTTAATTTATTGTGTTTTTTAATATTGTTTGTCTCCATAGTTCAGTTTAATGGTCTCAAGTACAACTTATGTTACAGCTAGGACCTTTCATATTAGTGTAATTACTACACGGTTAATGTCTCAATGAATACATCAAACTTCGCATGCCCCTCATTAAGGTATTACTTTATCTACAATCGCATAATTATGTAGTTACATTAACATATGTTATTATATCATATTTTTCAGGTAATGATCATGAGGATATTCCATCTCTGTTTAACATGCTAAACAACACTGTATACATACAGTCGCATATAATTATCGGTGAGGATGGGAAAGTACACAGTCATTGTGGTCTTAAAATTTCAAATATGCCTGTACCAGAAACAGGTAACCATAAACTCATATATTTTTTACATGCTCATGTTTCTACGTGCATGTTGCCCTGTCCGTTTACAATCATATATGTCTAATTCTATTAATCAGGCTTCGATAACCCGAAAATCCACAGTGGGTATGTATTTTAATAAATATACAAAACCCATTATTTATTTAATAAATAATATATTCATAAGAATATTTTTATGAGCATGTTGTTAATGATCCATAATTTGGCATTCATGGTTATTGAATTCCATAACAAGCATATAATAATGGGGTTACTTACCTGATAGTAACTTGGAATGCCAAAATAGCTCAAACCCTCTCCATTTATTACCATGATAACTCTATAAATGATAGCATGACAACCCAAAAGCCTCACCCTCAGATATCATAAATATCTATCATTTCACATCTTCATCTGTATTTGGAACAAACCAATTCTTAATCATCTTCAATATCCATCATTTCACATATTATACTGTGTTTGGAACCTGCAATGCATTTTTTATAATTAGTCTTTTATAATCAACTATGAATAACGGTTAGAATAAATTGTATTACTTTATCTACAATCGCATAATTATGTATGTTGTGTCGAGAATTACACTCTCCGACCGGCGATCGCCTCGGAGATTGGGCGACCTAGCCACTGCCGAGCAGCCGAGGCAGAACTGCCGACCAGCAACCAGGCGACCAAGCTTTAGCCCAGCAGACAAGATAAATCGGCCAACCGAAGGTCCCAGGACAAGTCCCGGTGCCGAGCGATCGACATCAAATACGATCGTCTCTCGGTACTTGGCGACCGACCCTTGGTGACCGACCGATGCCGACCCTCAGCGACTGGCCGATGCCGACCCTCAGTGACCAGCTAGAGATGACCGCATCATGCCGGTAGTCATCCAATCGGCAAAGGCCGAACCTCAGGACTGAGCCCACGTGCAGATCCGAGACAAGATCCGCAATTCACGGATCATTGACCAGAGCCTGTCAGCATCCATCCACCAGCCGACAGGCCCGCCGAAAGTTGTCAGTAGGACATGTGACAGTGACCCCGGACGCGTGCTGGCTCCTCATTGGACCGCACAGCTGGCTGCCAGCATCTACCTTGGACTTTAGTCCGACAGCCCGTGTGATCGCCCCATTATAATATTGGCCGGCAGACGATCGCCCCATTATTATAATGGCCGGAGGGCGATCGCCCGCCAGAAGACAAGGATCCGCTGCCCCTATATATAGCAAGCTCCCTGCACTCGGCTAACCTCCTGGCATTATCGCGATTTCAGCACACTGATCCGAAATTCTTGAGAACACACGGAAGTACTTCAATTCCCATGAGATTTCACATAGCACTTGGCTATCTCCAACTCTTGGCAACAGCTATCTTTCGGTACTTACTTCTCTCGGCCTCTCTCATCAAGCAGACGATCGGCAGGGATGAAGAACACCGAGCTTCGCTCAAGAGCCGGATTAACAGAGTCTTTTTACACTCATTGTATTTAGATTTCTCACATTAATACTTGTATCCACGAATATTTGTATTAATAACATCTCGCGAGAGCATTCAAGCCCGGGCCTAACAAACCCGGCAAATCTTGTGTTTATTCATTTTCTCTCGGAAGTGCTCCCGCAAATTGTTGTTTGTTGTCCGTCTTCCAGCAGTATTTAATCTTCGGATAAATATTTTGGGCAACAACAATTGGCGCTAGAAGGAGGGCATCTAACCCTCAAATTTTTATTCCTACCGTCCCGAAGAACACTCACTGTTCTCGGGGCATATACTTGAAGTGACACTCACTGCGCTTCAAAGAAATCCTTCAGAAATCATGTCTTCTGCCTCCACGTCGAAGAAAGCCGCCGGCCAGCCGGCCAGACGCCTCGTTCCGTCCCAGTCCGAGCCACAGCCGATGGTGGAAGGTAGCCGCCGCGGTCAGAGACGCTCAATCCTGTCCCTGGACGGCGGCCCAAGCCTCTCTCTCGATCGGTTCCAAAACAAGGAACAGATCGAAGAGGCCATGGCCGTCCTTCAAGAGCGACGGAGTGCTCTCGACGCGCCTCCCGCTATCACCCCCTCGGCCATCCGCCGGAAGTCCAAGCGGAAGCTCAAGGCGTTACTGGCCGATCGATCGCCAGGAGGCTCTCGTCCGCAAGAAGAGGCGCTCGCCAGCCGGGGCACCTCTATTTTCGATCGCATGGGCAGTGACTCGTCTTGGCGACGGGGGCAGTCCGGCCCCAGCTACGAGACGACGGAGTTTGAGTCCGTCATCAGGAGCTCGGCCTACCCGACTCCCAGAAGGCAGCCCAGCCGTCTGGCTCCCCCTCGCCAAATAGCCGAGGTCGGCAGCAGCGGAATCCGGAGATCGGTACGCGATCGCCTCAGCTCCCGCTCCCAAAGCCGATCCGCAAGCGACCGAGCCACGGCGATGGCTGCAATGCAACGTCAGATCGACGACATGAAGGCGCTCCTGGAATCCAGGGCAGGCGCCATAAGGACAATCGCCGAGCCAAGCGAGCCGCTCGCGATCGACATCGAGCTCGCCCCCGTGTAGCACAAGATCGCTCCCCCACAAACACCTTTGCACGAGGGGAGATCAGACCCCCAAATACACCTGAGCAAGTTCAACATCTACATGACCGGGTGTGGGGCATCAGACGCGACCAGGTGCCGAATGTTCCCTATGACGCTGGACGACCTCGCCTACCGGTGGTACACCTCATCGCCACCTCGGTCCATTGGCTCCTTTAACCAGCTGGCGCACGTCTTCACGGAGTACTTCGCCACTAGGGTCGCTCGACCAAAAGGTCCCCTTCGCATGATGCAAATCAAGCAGGGAGAAGAAGAGTCCGACTCGGACTACATCGACCGGGTAGACGTGATCATCCTCAACGGCGAGCCCGTAAGCGATGAGGTCGCCCTCTACGCGGTCCTAGGAGGATTCCATGGTCTTTCGCCGATGTTCAGGCATCTCACGAAGAACCAACCTGCGACCTAAGCAGCCTTCCGAGCTAGAGCCGCAGACTTTCTGGCAAGACAAAGGTTTCTTCTTAGCCTGTGAGCAGCGCGATCGGCGCCCGAACGACGATCTCCCGCCCGATCGTCGTTATCAATCTACGAATAATGCGATCGGCTGCCGAGCGACGATCTCCAGTCTTCCATCCCGATCGCCATCATCACGCTACATCATCAGCAACCCGGAGGACACGATCGCCATCTACAGTCCAGCATCTAAAATGACGGACTAAGGCATAAGATCGCCTCCACCGCACATCATAAAGCCATGGTCCTGGTAGTCGATGGAACCGGCTGCTTCGGCCATGCAAGGTCCCTTTCGGCCGAGATCGCCCGCCCTTCGTTTAAATACGAGGCCGGCGTAGTCTGAGGGCCCTCCAAAATTAATCAGTGGACACGATCGCGCGCCCTCAAAGGATCATCATCTAACATGGTGAACCCGGACAATGCGACACGTGCCACAACCCCCGTCTCAACGTACACCGTCAAGGTTCGCCATCTCCATGGCGGGCCGAGGTGGAAGCAGAGCTAACAAGCCGCGAAGGTGGAGTTGATTCATGTGACGCTGCCCCGCGCAAGGACTCCTCTAGACCGAGACCGCACGCCCTTCGTTTAAATACGAGGCGAGGCGCAGCCTAACAGAGGACCCTCATAATAAAGTGAGTCACGAGACACTCAATGTCTTCGCGCACCAAGACACGGTCATGGAGTCGGTCCATCGAACTCCGCGACTGTGCACGGTTCCTCAGCGACAAAACAACCAAGTTTCTACGAGGGATCGGCCAATGTTGTTTTTTGCAGGTACAAGACCGAAAGATAGCTAGCCAATCGACCATGATAGCCCAAGTCCGAATCCTAAGTCAACTCAACAAGATCGCCCGTCCTCATCCTACACGATCGCCAGCAAGAACCACCTCGCTCCATGTCTTCAACATCGGAGCTAGATGGGGGGCAATTGTTGTGTCGAGAATTACACTCTCCGACTGGCGATCGCCTCGGAGATCGGGCGACCTAGCCACTGCCGAGCAGCCAAGGCAGAACTGCCGACCAGCGACCAGGCGACCAAGCTTTAGCCCAGCAGACAAGATAAATTGGCCAACCGAAGGTCCCAGGACAAGTCCCGGTGCCGAGCAATCGACATCAAATACGATCGTCTCTCGGTACTTGGCGACCGACCCTTGGTGACCGACCGATGCCGACCCTCAACGACTGGCCAATGCGGACCCTCAGTGACCAGCTAGAGACGACCGCATCATGCCGGTAGTCATCCAGTCGGCAAAGGCCGAACCTCAGGACTGAGCCCACGTGCAGAGCCGAGACAAGATCCGCAATTCACGGATCATTGACCACAGCCTATCAGCATCCATCCACGGTAAGCAGGCCCGCGAAAAGTTTTCGGTAGGATCGCATGTGATGACCGGACGCGTCGGCTCCTCATCGACCGCACTGGTGGCCGCCAAGATCTACCTTGGACTTTAGGCCGACAGCCCGTGTGATCGCCCCATTATAATATTGGCCGGCAGACGATCGCCCCATTATTATAATGGCCGGAAGGCGATCGCCCGCCAGAAGACAAGGATCCACTGCCCCTATATATAGCGAGCTCCCTGCACTCGGCCAACCTCCTGGCATTATCGCGATTTCAGCACACTGATCCGAAATTCTTGAGAACACACGGAAGTACTTCAATTCCCACGAGATTTCACATAGCACTTGGCTATCTCCAACTCTTGGCAACAGCTATCTTTCGGTACTTATTTATCTCGGCCTCTCTCATCAAGCAGACGATCGGCAGGGACGAAGAACACCGAGCTTCGCTCAAGAGCCGGATTAACACAGTCTTTTTACACTGATTGTATTTAGATTTCTCACATTAATACTTGTATCCATGAATATTTGTATTAATAACATCTCACGAGAGCATTCAATCCCGGGCCTAACAAACCCGGCAAATCTTGTGTTTATTCATTTTCTCTCGGAAGTGCTCCCGCAAATTGTTGTTTGTTGTCCGTCTTCCAGCAGTATTTAATCTTCGGATAAATATTTTGGGCAACAACAATGTAGTTACATTAACATATGTTTTTATATCATATTTTTCAGGTAATGATCATGAGGATATTCCATCTCTGTTTAACATGCTAAACAACACTGTACACATACATTCGCATACAATTATCGGTGAGAATGGGAAAGTACACAGTCATTGTGGTCTTAAAATTTAAAATATGCCTGTACCAGAAACAGGTAACCATAAACTCATATATTTTTTACTTGCTTATGTTTCTACATGCATGTTGCCCTGTCCGTTTACAATCATATATGTCTTACAGACCAACGTATGCCTCCTAATTCTATTAATCAGGCTTCGATAACCCGAAAATCCACAGTGGGTATGTATTTGAATAAATATACAAAACCCATTATTTATTTAATAAATAATATATTCATAACAATAATGGCTGTTTAAGGTCGGCCTCGGAAACATATCTCCAAATCGATGTATAAAGGCGCATCGCGTATATCTTCAGGTATTACATACGTCGTTTAGATATGCTATGATTAGATAATTCCAGATTAGTTACTAATTGGAAGTTAAATGACTTATAAAATAACCATTTATATAAAAATGGCCCATTACTGACAATCATTAATTTAGGTCATCTCGTATCCTACAATCACCTTGGATCTCCATCGTATCAGTGCCGTAATTGTCATGCAGTTATGTGGTATGCAGAGAGATCAGCCAAGGACAGAGCAGATGTTAATCCTACTTTCTCAATATGTTATCAAGATGGGAAAGTGTTGCTTCCTAAATTCAATCAAACACCTCCACTGTTAAAAAAATTGCTTGATTATGAAGATTACACGACATCAAAGTTTAGAGATCAAATTACAATATATAATAGCATGTTTTGCTTTACATCTTTTGGTGCAAGAATAGACCATTCAGTAAATACAGGGAGGGGGTTATATACATTTAGGATTAACGGACAAAACTACCATCAAATTGGTTCCCTTTTACCAGCTCCAGGTGTACAACCGAGGTATGCCCAGTTGTACTTTTTTTACACACAAAATAAAATTAAAAATAGAATGGATGCATTTGTTGATAAGGATGTGGTTAATGAGCTGGATGAAACGATAGTCGCAAATTTGATGTCCATGTTGGACCAGCATAGCGCAGTAGCAAGAGCATTTCGAATGGCGAGAGATTGGTGTCATTCCCATGCTTCCATAAACTTTGAATTACGATTATTAAGCGAGAGGAAAGCACCGAGAGAATATAACGCACCAACTGTACCAGAGGTAGCTGCTCTAATTACGAATGATTTTGGGGATGGTATTGCTTCAAGAGACATCGTTGCAAACAATAAAAATAGTGGTCCACAACGAATTTCAGAATTGCATCCATCATACATGGCATTGCAATATCCATTGCTGTTTCCCTTTGGAGAGGATGGATTCCACGAAAAGATACCCTACCATAACAATAGAGGTTCAAGGAAAACTATTCGGCCATTTGTAACAATGAAGGAGTACTACAGTTACGTAATTCAACAACGAAACGACCAAGGTAACACTTTGCTTATAGGAGGACGACTGTATCAGCAGTTTTTGGTTGATGCATACACGGCAGTTGAAGAACAAAGGCTCAAATGGACGAGAAGTAACCAAGATACACTGCGAGTAGACCTCTATCACAACCTTCGAGATCTTTGTCACGAGGCGACACAGATGCATCTGGACTTGGCAAAAGAATAGTTTTACCTTCAAGTTTTACCGGTGGGCCAAGGTATATGATGCACAATTATCAAGATGCAATGTCTTTGTGTCGGACATATGGAAATCCAGACCTATTTATCACTTTTACTTCTAATACAAAATGGCCTGAGATCACCGAAATGCTAGAGACTTTAGCTGGTCAAAAGACACATGATAGGCCGGAAATAGGTACAAGAGTGTTCAAAATGAAATTAACCGAAATGTTAGATGACCTTACAAAAAAGCACATATTTGGCGCTAGCCGTGCAGGTAATAAACCACATGTTGGATGATCATTATTCCTAATTTCATTAATCATTGTCAGGCAATACTAATTCCGAAATAATTTGTGTTATGCAGTTGTATATGTAATTAAATTTCAAAAACGTGGATTACCGCACACACATATTCTACTGTGGCTTGAGGAAAAACACAAATGTAAGACACCGACACAGATAGATGATATAATATCTGCAGAACTGCCATGTTCGGTGCGTGATCCAGATGGGTACAAAGTTGTCACCGAATTCATGCTACATGGACCATGTGGAAAAGATGGCAAAAATGCACCGTGCAATGCAGATGGAAAATGCACTAAAAGGTACCCTAAAGCATTTTATGTAGAGACAATGGTGGATGGAGACGGATATCCTGTTTATCGCCGAAGGGACAATAAAGCGTATGCTGTGAAAGGTAAGTTTACCTTTGATAACAGATATGTGGTCCCTCACAATCGATATATGTTGCTGAAATACCAGGCTCACATTAATGTTGAGTGGTGCAATAGATCAAAAACGATAAAGTATTTATTTAAGTATTTGAATAAAGGTCCAGATAGGGCAACGATTGTCATTCAAGAAAATTTTGTTACCGGACAACACGTAATGTCGGAAAAGATAAACGAAGTCGATGAAATCAAAAGTTTTCTAAATTGTCATTATTTGGCATCGTATGAGGCGGTATGGCGATTATTCTCTTTCGACATTCATTACTCATACCCATACGTTATGAAGCTCAATTTCCATTTACCAAATCAAAATTCCATAACATTACGTGACTCGCAAAATTTACCAGCATTGCTTAAAAGGGAAGACATCAGACTCACAATGTTTACTGAATGGTTTGAGTTAAACAAGCGAGATACGGAAGCCGAAAAGCTGACCTATGCTGAGCTACCAAGATTCTCTGTCTGGCATGAGAAAAGTAAGATTTGGAAACAACGAAAACAGCATAAAACAATTGGTATGATTTTTTATTCAAACCCAACATCAGGTGAGCGATACTATCTCAGGATGGTATTAAACATCGCGAGAGGGCCTAAATCGTTTGAAGAACTTATGACGGTTAACAAAATACGATATGGGACTTTTAAAGAGGTATGTTTTGCATACGGTTTACTGAATGACGACAAAGTATGGACAAACGCTATATCAGAAGCAAGATTTTGGGCATTAGGATCACAGTTGCGAGACCTGTTTGTTACAATTTTGTTGTTTTGTGATGTAAGTAAGCCACTACAGTTTTGGGAAGAAAACTGGGAAACTCTTTCTGAGGACATTTTACACAAAAAGCGTAAACTTTTCAAGTATCCTGAACTCGAACTAACGGAAGAACAAATCAAAAACTATTGCTTGGTAGAAATCCAAGAATTGTTAAATAGGAATGGGAGGTCTTTGTCAGATTTCCAGGATCTACCACAGCCTGATCCAAAACTGCTTACAAACCTAGATAACCGCTTGATCAGAGAAGCACTGGATTTTGATGTGATCAAAAGCAAGACAGGGCATGAACATTTCCATTCTTTGTTAAACCCCGAACAACGGTTGATATATGAAGAGGTTCTTGAATCGGTTGACAATAAAAAATGAAATTTTTATTTTGTTTATGGGCCTGGCGGTACCGGAAAGACGTTCTTATATAAGAATCATTTCGAGGTTACGGTCTGAGAGAAAAATTATCCTGGCGGTCGCATCTTCAGGTATGATGTTTTGATAATAATTTATTAGTTACGCATCGTATAAATCTTAAATTACAACATTTATTTCATATGAATTTTACCAATAAAATAACCTTAAATATTTTGTTGGAATAGGGATAGCTTCGTTACTACTTCCAGGAGGAACAACAGCCCATAGCAGATTTGTCATACCTTTAGAGTTAATGGAAAATAGCACATGCGGCATTAAACAAAACACGCACTTGGCTGAGCTTATGCAGCAAGTCCATTTGATTATCTGGGATGAGGCACCGATGACTCAAAAATATGCATTTGAAGCGTTGGACAAAACTCTAAGGGATATATTGAGGTTTCATGATTCAGACAAACGGGATCAGGTATTTGAAGGTCTAACAGTGTTGCTTGGTGGCAATTTTAGACAGGTTTTACCAGTTATCCCGAAATGTAAAAGGCAAGAGGTGGTGAACGCGTGTATAAACCGTTCCAATATGTGGAAATATTGCAAGGTTTTCACACTTACTCGGAGCATGCGAGTAAACGAGTATTCTGCTAATAGATCAGTTGATACACGCAAACAGGCATTCAATAAATGGGTTTTGGATTTGGGCGATGGGAATTTGCCAGCTAAAATCAAAGACGGAGAAGGTGAGCCAACATGGATTGAGATCCCGGAGGATTTCGTTATTAAATCAAGCAACGGCAGTATCGACCAAATTGTGCAAGAAACCTTTCCTGATTTTACGACAAGACAACATGAGGATGAATATCTAAGAGAAACGGCAATATTCACGCCAAGAAATGATGATGCTGATGCAATAAATGCCTTTATGTATAAGCAACTGAGAGGTATAATCAAGACATACAATAGTGCGGACGAAGTGTGTAAAGCATCGATCGATGTTCTAAACCAACAGCACCTATATCCGGTTGAATTCTTAAATTCCTTAAATTTCCCAAGTATGTGTAATATCCGGATTTATTACGGTGTATTTCATCTGTATGCAAACCCTGTATTATTCGGATTTGTGGTTTTGATTGTTGGAGTATGATATTTCTTGCATTGATATCTTTGTACATAAGTATAACAACATGCAAAATTTTTCATGCAAACTCGTGATAGCGCACGCTAAGAATGTAGCTTAACGCGCGCTATCGGGCTACTACTAGCACACGCTATGCATGTAGGAGTTGCGTGCGCTAAGAACTCAATTATTGAGCAGGACGGCTAGCACATGCGCCAGCCGGGACATGGGTCCGGATAAGATTCCCGCGGATGAACCTGGACAGTTCTGAAGTCAACTCTTATTAGCGCGCGCTAAGGAAGCTTAGTAGCGTGTGCTAACTTGTTAAAATGCAGAATATTATAAATGGGACAACAACCCGTTTAGGCTTACATTTTATTCATCCATTCTTCATTCTTGAGAGGCCATAGAGCTGTAATAATCCCTCTACACACTTAGAACACATCTTGTTGGTCTTTGTATATTGGTTATCACTTGGGAGTAATCATTGAAGTGGAATAGCACCTTGGAGTGGCATACAACCAACCGGAGTCGGATTCTACCTTACGGTTCAGTGATTTTCATCATATTAAGGTATGTTCAACCTATCTCCAGACTTAGAGTTGGATTCTAAAGAATTGAATGATCATATTAACGAGATATTGATTTTCATAAATGAATTATCCAAAGTACATCATGTTTGGAATATTGAAATGAATAAGCCTTAAGTACCTTGATTATGATCATCATGATTTGAATCTTATTTCATTAGACAAGTAAAGGAAGCTTCTATCATTGGTAATCCGAATCTAGTAGGTGACTTCATAACAATCATGGACTCGACTTTAACATCATTATTGTTAGATGAATCTAAGGTATTGATCATGGAAGGATTTATCTAGTATAGATGGAATGTTAAACAACTACAGCATGATAATTCCGATGGATATAAGTTGTTGATATCAACCGTTAAGCCTTTCGAATCGTCATATGAAGAATTGTAGTCGAAATGGAATATGGTTTTAATGGTATGCATATCCTTGAATCCGAAGTTGTTGTTATCCGTATGATCATTCATAATCGTATATTCATGGAGGTAACATGAATTATCACGGAAGATTTCATTGTTTTGATCATGATGAGAACAGTTTACTGCCCAGCAGTAAACTGCCATGCACTGATAGCGCACGCTAAGCTATATAGATTAACGTGCGCTATCGAGCATGAGTTAGCGTACGCTACATTTGGTACGTAACGTACGCTAGACCATCAGACGAGTCAGTCGACTGATCAGTGAAGTACTGACCATGCATAGTTAGCGTACGCTAGACTTTCTTTGTTAGGCGCTTATCGAAAGCAGACTTAACGACGCTACACAGAGTACTTAGCGTGCGCTAAGCAATTCAGTGATTACATTTTATGAACTTTTGGCCGTAAATCGAATTGTTAAACATTAAATGCAGCGTGAGATAAATCCTATATCATTTCTTTTGTTAAGGTTTGATCTCGTTACGTGATTGATTGAGGAGGACGACCTTCGAGTGTTCATTTTCGTGGAAGTGTTGTTCTTGTCTTCAAATCGAGGCAAGTACTTTATTTCTTTTATGTATTGATGTTATACATATTGTCGTGCATGTATGTCGTTGTTGTTTGTCCACCTCGTGTTGGTCCGACGGGATCATCGGGGGATCTATGCTAGCATGCGCTGGATCATCAGACGGGTTTTTCCACCACGGGTTGGTCTGACGGGATCATCGTGGGTTCTAGGCAGTGAACGCTGGATCGACAGAATTACCATGTGTATGTTATGATATCATGTTGTGATTATCAGTTGTGTATGTCATTTTTGAGTTTCTCGTAGGAGAAGACTCATTGGTATTTTTTGTCGTTTACGTTATTATTCTTCGTGAGATATGAATAATATGTTGTGGTACTTGTACTAGCATCGTTGTGCTAACCCCTTCGGGGGTGAACATTTTGTTTATGTTCAGGATCCAGGAGAGCAGGAAAATAACCACTGGAGCTGCATGACGACGAGGGTGGAGAGTGATGTTTCGGCCGGGTTTATTTGTCTGTTGTTTATTGGTTATTTCAATAAGTACTCGAGTACGAAGTCATTTATGCTGAATTTGAATTTGGTGATGTATTATTAAGTTCATGTTGAACAACTGTATTTTCAGTATTTGGTCAAAACTGTTGTATCTTAATTCCGTTATTTCCATTCGTTAGTACCTTTTAATGTCTGTTCAATTCTTCAGCCTTGTAAATCCTTATGTAAAGGATTTACGGCGCTGTAATATTCCTGAATATATTGGGGGTGTTACAAAATATGGTATCGGAGCTAAGATTATGGATATCTTGGCCGTTGGGTTAAAATAGGGGTCATTTATGTCTTTTGAGATAACCGGCCGTGAATGACATCACTGCACTGCCTACGTCTTCATGCGAACGGTGGTTGTAAGTTCCTAAACTCTATCTCGTTCTTTACATGTTGTGTCTCTTTATACTCGAATATTAGAACGATGTTGTTTCCTGTATATTGAGTATTTATGCTTACAGTATGTTGAGAGGTGGACGTGGACGTGGTCGCGGTCGTTGACGCGGACGAAGAAATGCTGAAAGGGAAGCGTCGCCTTCTAACCAGGCCAGTCATAGCTCAGGCGAGCCGCAACAATCTATTAATAACGAACCGAGATCTGCTTTGTGCAGAGATCCTTCATCAAGTGGTGAACCAGATGACTCGGTTCGCCCAGTCGTGGACCGAATGCAAGTGGCGGTGGGACTACGGCGGGGAGAGATGGCAAGGGATCCCAGGACATGGGAAATCGAGGTGACCGGTGGTCGCAAGAGGTGGCGAAGATGCAACCACCCAAATTCGACGGTATTTCTAAGACTCCCACACAGGACCATTGGTTGAAGGAACTGAGAAAATCTTTGCGAATTAAGCCCAGGGCAGTGAGAGCCTCTATCGCTCAATATTTTCTGATAGGGGAAGCGTCCGAATGGTGGGAAGCCATCCGGCCTGTAGACCATGATGCTGATTAGACAGAGTTTAGATTGATGATGGAAGCTCAGTATTGCCCTCGTCCTGTGAGGGAAGCTAAAGTTCGGGAGTTTTTCTCCGCTCAGCCTTCTGATGTGCCAGTATCCCAGGCAATTAAGATGTTTTACCAACAGCTGGCATTTGTTCGACATCTGGTCAGAACAGATGCAGAAATGATGATCCATTTCGATATGAGAATGAAACCAGAAATCCAGAGGTACATGTCCGGATTTGAATGTACCACACTCCGTCAATACCAGGATAAGGCGTTGGCATATGAGATCAAGGAAGCAGCCATGGAGAAATTTTCGGAATCCAAGAAACAGAAAGTCTATGGTACTTTTACAGAGCACAAGAACAGCGGGCCCCGTAAGGCCCAGTCATCCTTTCACTCTTTCAAGAAACCTCCGCACCCAGTTAGGAGCGGAAAGAACTTCGGAGCGACATAAACTATTACTGATGTTACCAGGAAATGCTTTAACTGCGCCCAGACGGGGCACTATCGACGGAATTGGCCCCTTCCCGCCGTAACTTGTTTTGATTGTGGACGAGAGGGACATCGGGCAGTGTTTTGTGAAGAGGCAGCAAAGTCTTTTAGAGCCCGTACACCACAGCCAGTCCAGAAGCTTGATATCAACAGACGCAGCAAAGTGTTCGGATGCCTCAGAATTTTGGCCGCGGACAAGGCGAGGACAATGGGACCGAAAGGGGACATCGAGTGCCGGATCTGCTCCCCACGTGCATGCGAGATGAGGAGGACAGACGATCGAGATCTTCTTTGTCGCATCGAGTCTTGTCCCGAGATCCTTTCCCGGCCGGTTAGCATTTTATTCGATACAGGAGCTACGCATTCTTTTATATCTATGTCTTGTACAAATCGTTTGAATATTTCCGGTTTTCATACTTGTGAACCTTATGTTGTTGGTTTACCGAGTGGAGAGAGGATTGTCGGAAACTTAGAAACTAGAAATTTCCCTGTATCATTTGGAGGTAGAGAGTGGCTCTCAAATCTGATCGTGATAGAAATGCAAGGAGATGACCTGATACTCGGAGACGATTGGCTTAATCGATATGGAGCAATTGTAAACTACCGAAGGAGGAATATCTCGCTGATCGGCGACGGTTCGAAATTGTTTGAGGGATGGAAACCGGCGGCTCGGGAAAATTGATTAAAGCGATGAAAGTCACGATTGTTGAAACAGTGTATCGGTAATCGGTGCTATGCAATGAAGAAAGAAGATGAGATTGTGGAACTTTCATCCATTCTGTTGTGAACGAATTTCGGATGTATTTCCTGATGAGTTACCTAGGCTACCTCCACGAAGGGATGTAGAATTTACCATTGAGCTGGAACCCGGAGCTACGCCAATTTCTAAGGCGCCGTATCGTATGGCACCTACTGAGATGTACGAACTGAAGAAGCAGCTGGAGGAGTTACTGGACAAGGGCTATATTCAGCCAAGCGTTTCACCCTGGGGAGCGCCAGTTCTTTTTGTCCGAAAGAAGGATGGATCGCTTCGACTGTGTATTGACTACCGAGAGCTGAACAAAATGACGATTAAGAACAAGTATCCATTGCCACGGATTGATGATCTGTTTGACCAGTTGCAAGGGGCAACAGTATTTTCTAAAATCAACCTGAGATTAGGATATCATCAGCTGAGGATTAAGGAATCTGATGTTCCGAAATTAGCGTTCAGAACTCGCTACGGACATTATGAGTTTGTAGTGATGCCGTTTGGTCTCACTAACGCACCTGCTGTATTTATGCAATTGATGAACCGTGTGTTCATTGAATTTTTGGATAAAATTGTGGTCGTGTTCATTGATGAAATTCTGGTGTATTCTAAGAGCCCGGAAGAACATGCGCAGCATTTGCGGATTGTATTGGAACTTTTGAGAAACGAGCAATTGTACGCCAAACTTTCTAAGTGTGAATTCTGGCTAAAGGAAGTAATGTTCCTCGGCCATGTGGTGTCAGCTAAAGGAGTCCGAGTAGATCCTCAGAAGATCGAAGCAATTATGGATTGGAAGCCTCCAAAGAACGTGAAAGAAGTCCGAAGCTTCTTAGGACTTGCTGGATATTATCGACGATTCGTGGAAGGATTTTCTAAAATTTCCCGCCCACTTACTCGACTCCTACAGAAAACTCAAAAGTTTGAGTGGAATTAGTTGTGTCAGGTTAGCTTTGATGAATTAAAGAAGAGATTGACGACGGCACCGATTCTATCACTTCCACAGGGAACTGGAGGATTTATAGTTTACAGTGATGCTTCGAACCAAGGACTCGGGTGTGTATTGATGCAGAATGATAAGGTGATCGCTTATGCGTCACGACAGCTGAAACCTTATGAAGTAAATTACCCAACACATGATTTGGAGCTAGCAGCAGTGGTTTTTGCTTTGAAGATCTGGAGGCATTATCTGTACGGGACTCACTGTCAGATCTTTACGGATCACAAGAGTCTAAAGTACATATTCAGTCAGAAAGAATTGAACATGCGGCAAAGAAGATGGTTAGAACTGATTAAGGACTATGACTTGGAGATTTTATATCATCCAGGCAAAGCGAATGTAGTGGCCGATGCACTCAGCCGCAAGCCTGTTTCTATTCGGATGCTGGAGACGCTGACCTCCCAACTTAGCCTTCAACGAGAGATTATTCGAGAAGGAATTGAAGTGTGGATACAAAGAGTCCAAGGACAACTGTGCGTGATGGAGATAACTTCATCATTAACCGAAGGAATCAAATCTAAACAGGCAAATGATCCTCTGATGATTCGGTTACGTGATGAAGTGATCAAAGGAAAGGCCCCCGGATTCATAATTCATGATAATGGAGTTTTGAGATTTCAGAACCGACTCTGCATTCCCGATGTTGATGTTCTGAAACAGACGATTATGAAGGAAGCTCACAGTTCGCCCTATTCTATCCACCCGAGCACCAGTAAAATGTATAAGGACTTGAAGCAGAATTTCTGGTGGGGCAACATGAAGAAAGATGTAGCGGACTATGTTTCGAAATGCTTGACTTGTCAGCAGGTTAAGATCGAGCATCAACGGCCTGCCGGAATGTTGAAGCCGCTCCCAATTCCTGAATGGAAGTGGGAGGACATATCGATGGACTTTATCACTAATATGCCGAGAACCAGGACAGGAATGAACATGATTTGGGTGATAGTTGATCGTTTAACCAAATCAGCTCATTTCCTAGGCATTAAGGATACGTGGGGACCAGAAAGGATGACACGAGTATTTATTTCGGAAATAGTTCGATTGCATGGTACGCCGAAGACCATTGTTTCTGATCGAGACGGTCGTTTTGTGTCTCACTTCTGGAAAGCAGTTCATAAGGCCTTGGGGACCGAATTGAACTTCAGCACAGCTTACCACCCGCAGACTGACGGACAATCCGAGAGGACTATATAAACGGTGGAAGACATGCTAAGGGCCTGTGCCTTAGATTGGTCAAACGATTGGGAAGCTCATCTACCATTGATTGAATTTACCTACAACAATAGTTGGCATGCTTCCATTAGGATGGCACCGTTTGAGGCATTATACGGGAGGAGATGTAGATCGCCCCTATGTTGGGATGATTCGTCAGACTTGATCGGAACAGAACCAGAGTTGATCGTGCAGACTCGAGAAAAAATAGCCTTGATTCGTGAAAGGCTGTTGACCGCCCAGAGTCGCCAGAAATCCTACGCGGACGTACGCCGTCGCCCATTGGAGTTCAATACTGGAGACCATGTACTTTTGAAGGTTTCTCCTACTCGGGGAATCTTTCATTTCGGAAGGAAAGGAAAGCTGAGTCCGAGATATATCGGACCATTTGAGATCCTCGAGAGAGTTGGGGAGTTGGCATACAGATTGGCATTGCCGCCGTCATTGTGCCATGTTCATAACGTGTTCCACGTATCCCAGTTACGGAGGTATATACCAGATCCCAGTCATATCATTGATTTCGGCGAGATCGAAGTCGCGCAGGATGGGACGTTTGAAGAAAGACCGGTCAAGATACTCGAGAGTCGAGTTAAGCAGCTGAGGAACAAACCAATCGTTTTGGTCAAAGTTCAATGGTCACGTCACGGAATGGAAGAAGCCACCTGGGAAACGGAAGCTGATATGAAGTCTAGATATCCCGAGTTATTTTCATCTTGAGTTTCAGGACGAAACTCCTTTTTAGTAGGAGAGTATGTAATATTCGGATTTATTACGGTGTATTTCATCTGTATTCAAACCCTGTATTATTCGGATTTGTGGTTTTGATTGTTGGAGTATGATATTTCTTGCATTGATATCTTTGTACATAAGTATAACAACATGCAAAATTTCTCATGCAAACTCGTGATAGCGCACGCTAAGAATGTAGCTTAACGCGCGCTATCGGGCTACTACTAGCGCACGCTATGCATGTAGGAGTTGCGTGCGCTAAGAACTCAATTATTTAGCGGGACGTCTAGCACATGCGCCAGCCGGGACATGGGTCCGGATAAGATTCCCGCAGATGAACCTGGACAGTTCTGAAGTCAACTCTTATTAGCGCGCGCTAAGGAAGCTTAGTTGCGTGCGCTAACTTGTTAAAATGCAGAATATTATAAATGGGACAACAACCCGTTTTGGCTTACATTTCATTCGTCCATTCTTCATTCTTGAGAGGCCAGAGAGCTGTAATAATCCCCCTACACACTTAGAACACATCTTGTTGGTTTTTGTATATTGGTTATCACTTGGGAGTAATCATTGAAGTGGAATAGCACCTTGGAGTGGCATACAACCAACCGGAGTCGGATTCTACCTTACGGTTCAGTGATTTTCATCATATTAAGGTATGTTCAACCTATCTCCAGACTTAGAGTTGGATTCTAAAGAATTGGATGATCATATTAACGAGATATTGATTTTCATAAATGAATTATCCAAAGTACATCATGTTTGGAATATTGAGATGAATAAGCCTTAAGTACCTTGATTATGATCATCATGATTCAAATCTTATTTCATTAGACAAGTAAAGGAAGCTTCTATCATTGGTAATCCGAATCTAGTAGGTGACTTCATAACAATCATGGACTCGACTTTAACATCATTATTGTTAGATGAATCTAAGGGATTGATCATGGAAGGATTTATCTAGTATAGATGGAATGTTAAACAACTACAGCATGATAATTTCGATGGATATAAGGTGTTGATATCAACCGTTAAGCCTTTCGAATCGTCATATGAAGAATTGTAGTCGAAATGGAATATGGTTTTAATGGTATGCATATCCTTGAATCCGAAGTTGTTGTTATCCGTAAGATCATTCATAATCGTATATTCATGGAGGTAACATGAATTATCACGGAAGATTTCATTGTTTTGATCATGATGAGAACACTTTACTGCCCAGCAGTAAACTGCCATGCACTGATAGCGCACGCTAAGCTATATAGATTAACGTGCACTATCGAGAACGAGTTAGCGTACGCTACGTTTGGTACGTAACGTACGCTAGACCATCAGACGAGTCAGTCGACTGATCATTGAAGTACTGGCCATGCATAGTTAGCGTACACTAGACTTTGCTGTTTGCGTGCGCTATCGAGCAAACTTAACGCACGCTACACAGAGTACTTAGCGTGCACTAAGCAATTCAGGCAGATTACATTTTATGAACTTTTGGCCGTAAATCGAATTGTTAAACATTCGTACGGCGTGAGATAAATCCTATATCATTTCTTTTGTTAAGGTTTGATCTCGTTACGTGATTGATTGAGGAGGACGACCTTCGAGTGTTCATTTTCGTGGAAGTGTTGTTCTTGTCTTCAAATCGAGGCAAGTAATTTATTTGTTTTATGTACTGATGTTATACATATTGTCGTGCATGTATGTCGTTGTTGTATGTCCACCTCGTATTGGTCCGACGGGATCATCGGGGGATCTATGCTAGCGTGCGCTGGATCATCGGATGGGTTTTTCCACCACGGGTTGGTCTGACGGGATCATCGTGTGTTCTAGGCAGTGAACGCTGGATCGACGGAATTACTATGTGTATGTTATGATATCATGTTGTGATTATCAGTTGTGTATGTCATTTTTGAGTTTCTCGCAGGAGAAGACTCGTTGGTATTTTTTGTCGTTTACGTTATTATTCTTCGTGAGATATGAATAATATGTTGTGGTACTTGTACTAGCATCGTTGTGCTAACCCCTTCGGGGGTGAACATTTTGTTTATGTTCAGGATCCAGGAGAGCAGGAAAACAACCACTGGAGCTGCATGACGACGAGGGTGCAGAGTGATGTTTCGGCAGGGTTTATTTGTCTGTTGTTTATTGGTTATTTCAATAAGTACTCGAGTACGAAGTCATTTATGCTGAATTTGAATTTGGTGATGTATTATTAAGTTCCTGTTGAACAACTGTATTTTCAGTATTTGGTCAGAACTGTTGTATCTTAATTCCGTTATTTCCATTCGTTAGTACCTTTTAATGTCTGTTCAATTCTTCAGCCTTGTAAATCCTTATGTAAAGGATTTACGGTGATGTAATATTCCTGAATATATCGGGGGTGTTACAGTATGCCACCACATGAGCTATGCCTAAAAAAAGAATTACCAGTCATGCTATTGAGGAATGTGAACCCAGCACAGGGCAAAAATACTAACTGGGTCAAAAATAGGGGAGACTGTCCTTATTCCAAGGATAACGTTGACATCTACACAAACACAATGGCCATTTGTAATGAAACGAAGACAATTCCTCATAAAACCGTGCTACGCCATGACAATAAACAAGAGTCAAGGACAATCACTTTCTTACGTAGGCGTCTATTCACCGGAGCCTGTTTTCAGCCATGGACAACTATATGTAGCAGCTTCTAGAGTTACAACTCCAGATGGTCTGAAAATACTTATGAAGGAGGACGAACACATTGAATTCAAGAACCGTACCCGGAATATTGTTTTCAAAGAGACCTTTACGAACTTATTTTAAGCTGTCAATCTCTACATGTATATTAATTCATTTAAATAAACTATTTATGCCTCATCAATTATGAACTCCATATTTTTGTCCAATACCATAAATATTTTCCTATATACTACAAATTATGTAATCCAAAATACATAATCGAATCATTATCATTATCATAACCAAACTACACTACAACATACATGTACAACTCCAAATAACAACAATTTGCAATGTGTTATAGTATTCTTTGACATTATATATGTATACAGGAACGTTATGGTTTAATTATTAAAATTTTAAATTATATACAAAATAACAATGCCATCACAAGTGGCAGAGCTGAAATCTACATATTTTAAATTTTGTTTGCTTCAAATTATGAAAAAAAAAACAAAAAACAAACAAATAATGATAAATATCAATTACGACAATAACTAAGCGTGTAAATGTATAATAAATTAAATTTATGAGTAATCATAGCTTACATACCTTTTTGTAACTGCTAGGAAGATGCAAGGCTTGACAAGCCTTTTAAAACCCACACACTAACTTTCACAACCACCATTTCTATTGTTGCTATACTCATATATCTATTATCCACTTCACAAGATCATGCCATACGATAAGGATACAATCAGCAAATACTTTCATATGACAATAAGGCAAGCTGCAAAAGAACTTAATGTTGGTTTCAAAAGTCTAAAAACCTTAATCAATGATAATCAGGTTATAAATTTACTTATACTAACCTTTTTAATTTTAGATTTTACTATCAAATGTTTCTTGCAATAATCTTGACCGCAATGATGTTTTCATTATAGGTTGGCAATGGAGGTACAACTTGAAGACGACAACCAAGAAATCATCATAATGCTGAAAGAAGAAAAAAGACTGCTAGAAAATAATCCAAATGTACAGCTTGCCAGAACCACAAAAAGACTGATGGCATGTAATTTCAAATATAAGTATCAAAAAAGGAAACCCATGTGTTTTTAATTATCATTATCAATACAAACTACATCAAATGCTATACCGTAGCAATGTGTATTCCATGCCAGTAACTCATATTAGCATGAGTAAATATATAATGTTTATGGAAGTGATATTACCCAGCATAATTGGATTAATATTTTGTATTCATACATTGCATATTTACACATTAACAAACCTGAATAGTTGTAATTTTCCTAATAATTGGTTATAGTTACCCATTTAAAAAATACCATATAATCACTAATCAATCTCAACTACATCTAAAATAACCATGAGCAGATAAATGCTGTTACAAACAATAGGTATGGGGTTATGGATTCAACCCACATCCTGAACACCCTAACAACTTCATAAACACAAATAATCTCTATATGTCTAAAATTAATTTCATTTTTTGTAAATTCGATAGGGTTATTGAACCATTTGTTCAAACAGCCATAGATTTAAACTATTTCAACTATAAATATTTTAATTGATTTAAACTAAAATTAATGATCACTGATCAGTTAATCTATTACATTCATATTTGTTCTTAGTAATTACAGCAAAGATAGATAACATAATTCATAAACCATGTACATGAAACCATCAAAACAAAAAACAACACATAACACTTCCTAATCATCATCTGATTCTGCCACAGCCTTCAACCTTTCAACATGGGCTTGCTTCTCTTCGATTCCTTCGCGGGTCAGTATGAGGAGTTGAGCAATCAGATCGAGCCTTCGACGATCCCTTTCTTGAGTTTCAAGAAAACAATCCTGTCCAACCGTGGCAACCTCATGAAAAGGACCAAAGGAATGGGTCTCATTTATAGTATCTGTACATTATCAAGCTTCGCCCTCAGCTATGTACTCTCATCCCCCATTCGGATGAGGAAACTGTAATACCCGGATTTTCAGTATAAATTTTTTGCGTTATTTTATCTGAGTATACTGTATAGTTTGGTATCTATACAATATGGATAAAATAAATTGATAACCGAGACAGTTATACTGGTGTGATTATCATATTGATGGACAGATATATTCAGGATATGTTGTATCAGGTTGAACTGATTTGGATATCAGGTATACCGTATGAGAATATTTTTGGGTTGAGTATATGTGTATTCAGTATGCCGTATGTTCGTATTAGTTATGACGAGATGTTGGACAGGAATTGCTGTAAATGGCTAAGTATGGAAGCCATTACATATGTTATGTGTTGAAGCTTACGTACGTTAAATTGGTAGAGTTACGTACGTTATGGCCGAGACATTACGTACGTAACATGGGAATCAGATGATCGAGTCGTGGTCGGAAGGTGGGACCTTGTGTCGGAAACTTTCGGCGGAGGATGTTGACAGGTGAGTCAACGTACGTGTTACGTACGTTATACAGGACGTGTTACGTACGTAACACGACCATTATACTGTAGCAAGTCAACTGGTGTATTACATACGTTATATGGCATGGGTTACGTACGTAAGGAAGTTCACGTTTTGAAGCAGTAGGGTCTGGGATGGCATTACGTACGCTAACCAGCACAAGATAGCGTACGTAAGAGGTGTTACGTACGTTAACTTGGGAATGTTACGTACGTAACGAGCGGGGAGTTTATATAAGGAATGGCCGTCATTTCATTTCACTTCAGCATTTCTCTTCGTTTTTCATCTCTAAACATTGAGATAGGGATATTTTGTAACACCCCCAATCCGCTCTGGGATATTACACGCCGTAGAACCATTCCTCAAGGATCTACCAGGCTAGTAACAACATGAAACATCTCGACAATGCCTTTAAGGCTAAAATGACTCAGTAGACCGATTTGTCCTTTCGATAAAAACATACAACTCGATTACAACTCATGCCCACGCAGGGGTCAAAATACAACCACACCCGTACAACGGGAAAAATATAGCAGCGGAAAATAAAGTACAACTGAACCAATAAACAATATACGGTTCCTCATGTGATTAGTATCGATCATCTTTCATCATCCTTCGTGCCGACCCTGTGTTATGCTCCAAAACCTGAATGCAAAAATAGACATCCACCCCCCGAATACTCGGGGGTTAGCAAAACTCCACTGTTTTGCTAGTGCAAGTACAAGTGCAAAAATACAAGTCATACAATTCATATTCCACGAACGATAATAATCCGGAATCCTCAAAGATTCAAATACAACAAGATGAACACTTCCCGAGGCAGGGGTTTGAGTAAAGATTTCCCAAATTTCAAGATCAAAATATCAAGGGAAACAATTTACAAAATGATTTGAAATACCATCGGGAGTTTTAATAGAAAACAATTTAGGATTATCAAATCCTACTTTTCAAAAACCAAAAGACGAAAGGGGTCACCGCCCCAAAGGTTTACTTTCCGTAAAAATGACATTTACCAAACCGTTGGGATTTTAGCCCCAAATCCGTAAAATGACTTTTACAAAACTATTGGGATTTTAGCCCCAAATATCATCAACTCACAGTACACAAGAACGACAACAAGGTACATCTCCCAACATCAACATCCACAAATAAAGGATTTAAAACAAACAACGAAATACTCTAGTGCCATCCTAGCCAAGTAAGCCAAACGAACACTTACCTCGTA
The DNA here is from genome assembly GCA_033398695.1 of Orobanche coerulescens. Taxonomy (NCBI): domain Eukaryota; kingdom Viridiplantae; phylum Streptophyta; class Magnoliopsida; order Lamiales; family Orobanchaceae; genus Orobanche; species Orobanche coerulescens. The sequence goes on along the minus strand of CM065813.1, from coordinate 100,574,222 downwards.
CACACTTAGTCGATGCATGCAATCATAAAAACCAATCGAAAGCACTCATTTTCGGGAATGCCAATTTCAAATCACATTTGCAAAAATGCACCACAATTAACCGCGGACCCACAACTTCGTGGATCCCTACCGAGACCCCGTCGGATCTAACCCGTAGTGGTTAAAAGCAAGATCGCGGTCCCACAGCTTCGTGGAGCCCTACCGAGACCCCGTCGGATCTAACCCGTAGTGAGCATACACACACACACGTTACTCATGCAATACTAATATGCTAAGAATGTAAGTTCATCAAGAATACTTACTAGAGATGGCCACTTATCCGACAACATTATCAAACTCTTCAAAACACAATAACAAAATTAAACACGGAATACACGATTCCATAACTTTAAACAACAGGGATTTCATCAAAGCCTTCAACGTTCAAAATGACCAAATCATAATCAATTCCCAAAACACACCGTTCACAAAACATACACGCGTTTTGAAAAAGAGCCTTTAACGAGGCCAAACCGAAATCTTTTGAAACTTCATTTCGAACAATCAAACAAACACACCAAGTCGATCACCGATCATCATATCCACAAAATAAGAAATGTATGAGCAAGGTACTTGCCTCGAATAACCACAACGCGGAGAATCGGCCGAAGTAGGTTGGCACGAACCGACTACGAACTCGCCGACTCCACCGAACGACAATCCGCAACAATGAACTATGAACGAAAACAATAACAACGAAAATGAATTCCATAATACGACTCAAAGCCGTTGAATTCAAAGAACGAATGACGAAAGTTCAAGGATTCCCCCCAAAACGGCCAAGAACACGATTCGTCCCGACAAAACACGAAAACGGAATTCCAAGTTGAAATATGGATATACAATCCATAGAATATGTTTAACAACATCATTTAACCACAATCGATCCATCAAAAATGGATGAAAAACGAGATCGAGAACAAATCCCCCAAAAAGTTAATTTGAAGGAAATCAAGAAATATACTTCGATTCGACGAAGAACAATGGATTAAATGATGTTAAACACAAGAATACTACCAATATTAATCATACCCATCATGAATTAATCAATAATATGGAACGAATCGGACAAAAACGCAAAACCCCCCAAATTCACGAAATTAGGGTTCTAAGGAAGATTACCTTGATTCGCTGGATCAAAGGACGATATAGGATGATTGATTGATGATATAACCTCAATAACTTCGAGGATTTGTTGTCAAACAACATGGCTCCATGATGAGCATACCCTCAGCCGCGGAAGAGAAGGAGGAGGAGAAAAATGGCCAAAAACCCGTCTACAGGGCCATAAATAGGCTGCACAGTGTGTCGCGGCCCAGCGGGAGTGTGCCGCGGCACAGGCCCAAAAATAGCTCCCAGTGGTCGGCAGTGTGCCGCGGCCCGGCCGGCGTGTGCCGCGGCACCAGGTACATACGGTTTGGCCGAAAAAATGCACGAGTGTGCCGCGGCCACAGACGGCTGCTCGGCGGAAGTCGCTGAGCACTACCGGCCGTAGCTCGGCCGAAGCTGCCGAGTACTACCGGCCGTAGCTCGGCGATCCGGCTGGGCCCAGATTGCCCGGCCATGACTCGGCCGGGGCCAACTCCGAAGGCCCGAACGACCCCGAAACCCGAACCTGAATACGAATCGATGATACGGTTACGACGTACTTGCAAAGACGAATCTAAGAGCTAATAGAACACACAATTCCGACCACCCGAAGGCTCGGAATTCGACAACGGAAGTAATTACCCAAAACTTTGGGAAATTACGAAAATGGCCCAAAACGTCCGAAAATCACGATACGCGATCGAAACACCAAACCAAAGCTCGCAACATGAATAATAACATCAAATGAACTTACGAGAAACTCGAAACAACAGTTTCGGACGAGATTCGCAAGAATCGAACTCAAGTGCGGAAAAGTCGCTAAAAAGCTCGGAACTCAACAAAACGATACCGAAACGAACTCGGATAAAAAAAAGTGCAGAATTAATCATTCTCTAAATCACGAAGCGGTCGTGAGCGAGTCGTCAAAATGGACTCCGGCCGAAAAAAGAAATTTACCGAAAATCGAAAATTACGGATATTACATATTTTGGCTCTCCTAATTCGATTTTGAGCTTGAGGGCTTGGATTTGGATCTTGTATATGGAGCTATTGATGATTCTTAAAGTGATTTCTTGTGTATTCCATCTTCTAAGAGGTATGTTGGATAATCCTCCTTTTCATTTCGGATTTTTGATGTTGTTATTGATAAATGATTTTTATGAAGATGATTAAGATGTTGTTGTTTCGATTCTTGAGGTTATATGAGGTGTATGTTGAAGGAAGATGATGATATGTTGGATTATGTCTTGATTATGTTGTTACGATTATGGAATCATAATATTCTTAATGTTCTTGGTAGTATTGCTTTGATTTTTGATGCTAAGAAGATCATATGTTGAAGAACATGATGATATACACCTTGAATTATGATTAAGGATTGGTTAGATGTTAGAAAACATCGGATTATGTTCTTTTATGGATTGTGAATGTGAATTCGAATAATTCGTGTTCTTGAAGAATTCATAAGTTATACATGTTATGATTTTGGAAGGATTTCGGATAATTGAAATGTGATTATTCACGGTAATAATTGGTAAATTGTTTCTTACGAATTTACTAGTATAACAAGAAGGAGTCTTGTTGATTCTAATTTAGAATTAAAGTTAGAATCGAACCAGCTGAGCCAAGTTGACGAACATTTGCCGGTCACCGCCGGACACGCCGACTGACAACTGCCGGTCATGGCCGACAGAAGCTTCTAGGCCACTATCCGGATAAGGCTGTCCAGCTGTCCGGATAAGGTCGGTCACGACCGACAGAAGCTTCTCGACCACTATTAGGATAAGGCTGTCCAGCTGTCCGGATAAGGTCGGTCACGACCGACAGAAGCTTCTCGGCCAGCTGTCCGGATAAGGCTTCTAGCTGTCCGGGTAAGGTTGATTTTCAACCGACTTTGAGCCCTTATTTATACATGTTCCCGGACGTGTTTTTGTACATATCATATATCATTTTGAAGCTGTGCACCTCTACTTTAAAACGCCTAAAACATATTTTCCTTCCAAAAATAATAAAAGCCACAAAAATCCCGATCAAATAGATAGCTCAAATCTGACAGTTTTTCAAAGGTGTTTGATAAAAGTCCCCAAAGAGATTTCAGATTGTTTCTTCAAGGATTTTAGCCCATCCATCCATAGAAACTGATCTTTTCACATCAACAGGCACAGGACTTGAGGTAAGATGATGCTTTTCCATGCCGTATCATAAGGATCATATATTGATTGATGTTTTCATATGTAACTGTTATTGAACGATCATGCATAACATGTGTATGTGAAAGAATGTTTAAGAACAGGAAGTATGGTACTTGATTGATGGTGGGTAGGCACGGGACGCGGGGGACCGGCGGACCCAACATATGGTGGAAAATACTTGCGGCCGAAAGTCGGTCAAGGAAACCCACACTGAATGAAAAAGGTTGAATACGGCTAATACCATTGGTTGAAAAACGAGTATGGGAACCCCCGTATAAATCTTTTATTGGCCAATTATATAAATAGGTTCCGAAAACCATGGCCTATCACTATCAGTCGAGTATCACACTTCAAGGGTACCCGAAGAAAGGATTTTACAAGAACATGACTATATATATATATAGTAGTTATTCGTTGATAAATGTGCTACGTGATACTTTGCTATTATAGAAGTCTCATCTTACTGAGCCATTAGCTCATTAGATTCTTATGATATAGGTGACGATGCTCATGTTTAGAAGTTGACTATCTTCTTCAGTGTTGACAGCCGGAGACTTGTCCATATGCCATTCCCAGCTATTTCGCCCCTATGCTGGAAGACTATGTTTTGTTTTTAATAAGATCACTCTGTTATGGTTTTGCTATGTATTAAACCTAAGGTTATGTAATGTTTTGAATAAATAATACTGGTTTGCATTATTTCCCTGAGTACTCGCATTACCAAATCCACTTCTTATTGGTTTTCAAAGTTTAAAAGCATAATACTCCCCAACTTACTAGCACGAACCCCTTTGCGGTTCAACTGCTAGGTTAGGGGGTGTTACAGTTGTGGTATCGGAGCGAAGGTTTAAATCTTTCCTGCAGACAGAAGATGGCATGTGGACATTCTCGACTGAAGGATATGGTCAACTTTTATCTATTAAGTATTTTGTTTAATAGATTACAATATATTAGTTGTCATCATCATTGTTATATGATCGTTATTGGATTATGAATGGGTGAGATTGGGCAGTACAACGGATGTGATGGCACCCAAAAGAAAGGCAAGAGATGACCCAAATCCAAACCATAACCTTCTTGAGAATCTGGCTGAGCTGATGCAACAACAGACAAGGATGTATGGTGAATAAATGCAACAATTGTTGAACATGCAACAAAGGAACGAAGAACAAAACCGACAACCTCCACCAAGAAATAATAATGGACCAACAGTGTATGAAAAATTCAGGAAGATGGAACCTCCTGATTTTCATGGTGGGGCTGATCCTATGGTTGCGGAAGAATGGGTCAAATCACTTGATGTTATCTTTGACTACATGCACATCGAAGATGCTGAGAAGATACTTTGTGCGATCTTTCAACTAAAAAAGGATGCCAGAACTTGGTGGGAAGGAGCCAAACTTGCAGTCAACTTTGAAGGGTTGACGTGGGAGAGATTTAAAGTAATATTCTATGATAAATACTTCACCAGGGATGCACGGTCTCTCAAGGTCAAAGAGTTTTTGGAGCTTAAACAAGGGGATATGTCTGTTTGTGAATATATTCGGAAATTTGAAGAAGGCTGTAGGTATGTTCCCTATATTGCTAGGGATAATGCTGAGAAGGTGGATCATAGGCCTCCGACCTGAAATTAGAAGAGATGTGAGGATGTCTACATCAACTGAGTTCAGAGAAATAGTTGACAAAGCGCTGCTCGCAGAAGCTGACGAAAAGGAGATACAAAGGTCTTATCAGCAGAAGAGGCAAGCATTTGCTTCAAAAAATTCAGCACATTGGAAGAAATCGGAGCAAAAACCAGGCAACGCCAATCAGAAGCATCCTACAGCCAGAGATGCTCCAAATACAACTGAGAAGCCCAAGTGTACTAAATGTGGGAAAAATCACTTTGGAGAATGTTTTGTTGGGTCCAATAATTGTTTCAGATGCAAGAAGCCCGGACATATGGCGAGAGATTGCCCAAACACAGAGAATAAAGTTCAGGGAAGGGTCTTTGCAATGACTCGAGAAGAAGCTGATGCAGATGCTTCCGTAGTCTCAGGTACCATTATGATCTCAGGAATTCCTGCACTTACATTGATAGACCCAGGATCTACACATTCATTTGCATCATTTGCATTTATGAGAAAATCGGGCATTAAACCAGAACTCTAGAAAGTTAGTTATAATGTGGCTGCTCCGTTTGGAGAAAATATGAATTCTGACCAAATGTTGAGGGCCTGTACAGTTCGAATTGGCGGGAGGATACTCTACGCCGACCTTGTTGTCCTACCAATATCTAATTTTGATGTTATCCTTGGTATGGACTGGCTATCTAAAAATTGTGCAAATGTTGATTGTAATAAGAAGATTGTGGCCTTTCAACCACTAAATGGAGGAGGGTTTATTTTTAAAGGTAATTCATATTCGTGCTCTTTGCCAATTATAACTGCACTGAAAGCTAGGAAGATGTTAAATAAGGGGTGTACTGGCTATTTGGCTAATGTTTTGGACACCTCCCTTGAAATGAAATTGAAGCCTAAAGATGTAGATGTGGTTAGAGAATTTCCTGAGGTGTTCCCAGATGATCTACCAGGGTTTCCCCCAGATCGGGAAATTGAGTTTGCAATCGACCTTATGCCAGGAACTACCCCTATTTCTAAAACCCCATACAGAATGGCACCAGCAGAATTGAAAGAATTAAAAACTCAGCTACAAGAATTACTTGATAAGTGATTCATTCGTCCTAGTTGTTCACCTTGGGGAGCGCCTGTCTTATTTGTGAAAAAGAAAGATGGCTCATTGCGATTATGCATTGACTATAGGGAACTGAATAAGGTGACCATCAAGAACAGGTATCCTCTTCCAAGGGTAGATGATTTATTTGATCAGTTGAAAGGAGCATCAGTATTCTCAAAGATTGATTTACGCTCTGGATATCATCAACTGAAGGTCAAAGAAGAAGATATCCAAAAGACAGCATTTAGAACACGATATGGTCACTATGAATTTTTAGTCATGCCTTTTGGTTTGACAAATGCTCCAGCAGCATTTATGGATCTGATGAACCGGGTATTCAAAGATTTCCTTGATAAATTTGTGGTGGTGTTTATTGATGACATCCTTATCTATTCACATGACAGAGATGAGCATAAAGGACACCTCAGAATTGTGCTTCAAATTCTCAAAGAAAAACGGTTGTATGCTAAATTCAAGAAATGTGAATTCTGGATAGAACAAGTGGTATTTTTAGGGCATGTGGTATCCAGGGATGGCATTTCAGTTGATCCAAACAAGATAGAGGCGGTGAGTAATTGGCCAACACCCATGAATGTATCAGAGGTTCGAAGTTTCTTAGGACTGGCCGACTACTACCGACGATTTGTACAAGGATTCTCGAAGATTCCAACCCCATTAACATTGTTAACAAGGAAGAATACAAAGTTTGTTTGGACTGATGCTTACGAGGGGAGTTTCCAGGAATTGAAGCATAGATTAACTACGGCTCCTGTCCTTGCCACTCCTATGGGAACAGGTGGCTTTGTAGTTTACACTGATGCTTCTAAGAATGGTTTGGGTGCTGTATTAATGCAACGTGGAAAGGTAATAGCCTATGCCTCCAGGCAATTAAAAGAGTATGAAAAGAATTATCCAACACATGATCTAGAACTGGCTGCTGTTGTCTTTGCACTAAAAATTTGGAGGCATTACCTATATGATGAAAAGTGCGAAATCTATACAGACCATAAGAGTTTGAAGTACTTTTTCACACATAAGGAGCTGAATATGCAAAAGCGGAGATGGTTAGAATTGGTGAAAGACTATGATTGTGAGATCAATTATCATCCTGGTAAGGCAAATGTGGTTGCAGACGCATTTAGTAGAAAGTCTATGTCTTCCTTTCTAATCACAAAGAAGCCATTATTATTAGACTTGCAAAAATTAGAACTGGAAATTGTGCCCAAAAGAAAGATTTATTCGTTATCAGCACTCATATTGAAGCCTGCACTTCAAGATATAATCAAAGAAACCCAGAAGGCAGATCAGTACATTGGCAAATTAAGGGAAAAAGTTGATGAAGGCAAATTACCAAACTTCTCAGTCTCTGGTGACAAAATATTACGATATAAAGGGAGACTGTGTGTGGCAGCTGACACAACCACCATAGGGGACATTCTGAAGGAAGCTCATTCCAGTCCTTATTCAATACATCCGGGTAGCACAAAAATGTATAAAGACTTACAACAACATTATTGGTGGCCTAACATGAAGAAATATATTGCAAAATTCGTTGCAGAATGTCTAACTTGTCAGCAGATCAAAACCGAACATCAGAGACCAGCAGGATTATTGAAGCCTTTACTAATTCCGGAATGGAAATGGGAACACATTACAATGGATTTCGTGCTTGGGCTACCAAGGACTCAAAGTGGGTATAATTCGATATGGGTGGTTGTTGATAGATTGACCAAGTCTGCTTATTTCCTTCCAGTAAAATCCACATATAATATGGATCGATATGCTCAGGAATATATTAAAGAGATAGTTTGGCTACATGGGGTGCCAGTATCTATAGTATCTGACAGGGACCCTAAATTCACATCTGCATTTTGGAAAAGTTTACATAATGCACTGGGTACGAAGCTTGCTTTCAGCACCGCATTTCATCCACAAAGCGATGGGCAGTCAGAAAGAGTTATTCAAATACTCGAAGATATGTTGAGAGCATGCATACTAGATTTCAAGGGCAATTGGGATACAAATCTTCCATTAGTAGAGTTCACCTACAACAACAGTTACCAATCTACAATTGGGATGGCACCTTATGAAGCACTGTATGGGAGAAAATGTAGATCTCCCGTACACTGGGATGAAGTTGGAGAAAGAAGCCTACTAGGCCCAGAAATGATACAACAGACTGCTATGGCGGTAGAAAAGATAAGAGAACGAATGAAAATTGAGAAAAGATAAGAGAACGAATGAAAATTGCACAAAGTAGACAGAAGAGGTATGCAGATAATCGAAGAAGAGATTTGGAATTCGCAGTTGGAGACTATGTCTTCTTGAGGGTATCCCCGATGAAAAGCATAATGAGATTTGGGAAGAAAGGAAAACTTAGCCCGAGATATGTTGGCCCATTTGAAATCCTTGAGAGAGTTGGTGACAGAGCTTATAGAGTAGCCTTACCTCCTTTGCTATCTGGTGTACACAATGTCTTCCATGTGTCTATGCTAAAGAAGTACATTTCCAACCCCTCACATTTGTTAAATTATGAGCCGTTGGAATTATCCCCAGATGTGTCCTATGAAGAGAAACCGGTACAGGTTCTTGATAACAAAATAAAGAAACTAAGGAACAAGGAAATTCATTTGGTAAAGATTTTGTGGAGGAATCATGCTGTTGAAGAGGCTACATGGGAAAGAGAGGAGGAAATGCAAAGCAAATATCCAAAACTGTTCGGTATGTCAATTTCGAGGACGAAATTTTATAAGGATGGGAGGACTGTAATGCCCGGTTATACCCTAAGCCAATAACCATTTAATACCTAAATGCATTTACATAATATGCATTATGGAAGCATGGCATACAAGTAGACATTTCATGAGCATGAATAACTGCTATGTCCATTCGCATTACGTTTTATACGACATGTTAATTATCTCCTCTAACATGATAAAGGTCATTGTGAGATGTTTTGTTGCAGTGAGGAGCTCAGTTTCTCAGTAAGGAGATCGATGTGCTAAATGATTATAAAATAATAATTGTAATACCCTAGAAAATTCAAAGACTTAATTAAATGCTATTTATTTTGCTAATGGTCATGGATTTCGATATTTACAAGTTGTCCAATACCTGGACCGATATGTTTCCAACATAAAATGAAGGATTAAAAAAGAAAAGATTTCAAAATAAACTATAAGTATTATTTTAGAATTTATGAAAGTAATTTCGAAAATTTTCGACGAATTGATGCGATAAAATTTTCATTACAGAACACTTATACTGCAAAAATAATATTAAATTATTATTTTAATATTATTGAAAATCGGTTCTGAGAATATTGAAGATTTAACTCGGGCAGTGCAGAGCAGTCGGAAAATCGAATTTGGACATCGGGAAGGGGTAGAACCGGCTGAGCGAGTTGACGGACATTTGCTTGTCACCGCGGACACGCCGATCGACAATCGCCGGTCATGGCGGCGAAGCTTCTAGGCCACTATCCGGATAAAGGTCCATTTGTCCGGATAAGGTCGGTCACGACCAAGCGAAGATTCTCGACCACTATCCGGATAAGGTCGGTATCCAGATAAGGTCGGTCACGACGGCGTGAAGCTTCTCGGCCAGCTGTCCGGATAAGGCTTCCAGCTGTCCGGGTAAGGTTGATTTTCAACCGACTTTGAGCCCTTATTTATACATGTTCTCGAACGTGTTTTTGTACATATCATATATCATTTTGAAGCTGTGCACCTCTACTTTAAAACGCCTGAAACATGTTTTCCTTCCAAAAATAATAAAAGCCACAAAAATCCCGATCAAACAGATAGCTCAAATCTGACAGTTTTTCAAAGGTGTTTGATAAAAGTCCCCAAAGAGATTTCAGATTGTTTCTTCAAGGATTTTAGCACATCCATCCATAGAAACTGATCTTTTCACATCAATAGGCACAGGACTTGAGGTAAGATGATGCTTTTCCTTACTGTATCATAAGGATCATATATTGATTGATATTTTCATATGTAACTGTTATTGAACGATCATGCATAACATGTGTATGTGAAAGAATGTTTAAGAACAGGAAGTATGGTACTTGATTAATGGCGGGTAGGCACGGGACGCGGGGGACCGGCGGACCCAACACATGGTGGCAAATACTTGCGGCTGAAAGTCGGTCAAGGAAACCCACACTGAATGAAAAAGGTTGAATACGGCTAATACCATTGGTTGAAAAACCGGTATGGGAACCCCCGTATAAATCTTTTATTGGCCAATTATATGAACAGGTTCCAAAAACCATAGCCTAACACTATCAGTCGAGTATCACACTTCAAGGGTACCCGAAGAAAGGATTTTACAAGCACATGACTATATATATATATAGTATTATTCGTTGATAAATGTGCTACGTGATACTTTTCTATTACATAAGTCTCATCTTACTGAGTCATTAGCTCATTAGATTCTTATGATACAGGTGATGATTCTCATGTTTAGAAGTTGACTATCTTCTTCAGTGTTGACAGCCGGAGACTTGTCCATATGCCATTCCCAGCTATTTCGCCCCTATACTGGAAGACTATGTTTTGTTTTTAACAAGATCACTCTGTTATGGTTTTGTTATGTATTAAACCTAAGGTTATGTAATGTTTTGAATAAATAATACTGGTTTGCATTATTTCCCTGAGTACTCGCATTACCAAATCCACTTCTTATTGGTTTTCAAAGTTTAAAAGCGTAATACTCCCCAACTTAGTAGCACAGACCCCTTTGCGGTTCAGCTGCTAGGTTAGGGGGTGTTACATATATAGTCATGCGTGAATATTTTCCGTGAAAGGCTGTGCACACGAGACGTAGTTCGTTGAGGCTAATTAGGTACATTGTCCCACGTATATCCTGGATTCCGTATACGGGGTGGACATGTGCACTGACACATATTCGGATCGGGCGTACTATGATTTCCATCTTGGAGCCATATTGTTTGGTCGTTCATCCTCCATTCATGGTTGGGTATGTTCGACGGTTTGCGACTGGTTGTTCATACGCCCGAGGGGTATGTTTCGACAGTCGAGGTTATTTTCTTGAGATCCATTATTGTTGATCATTTGGAGTTTACCCTGTTGATGGTATTCTCGGTTATTGTTGATCCTTCATTGATTGCGTTCGAGATTTACCTTGTTGATGGTATTCTCAATTATCATGATCCTTTATTGGTCGTATTGGAGTTATCATTTCGATGATATTCTCAGTGATATTTGGTTGATCATTGTTATTGATCGTATGAGCATTCAGATTGTACGTGGGTGTTCGGGATTTATTATCATTATCATGTGATAGTTGATCTACAGATATGTTGTGTATTGTTGGTTTATCCAGGTTGAGATTTGATTGCGTAATCCGACGGACAGGATTTGGCACAGATTGGATTATTTCCACACTTATGAGTTATGATGATGTTTTGAGGATTATCGGTATTTTTGGAATACAGTACAGATGAGTGTTGTTGAATTCATTTCATCGTTTGAGAACACGAAATGTGGAATATGTCAAGGATTGATTTAGTATGGATTGCTATGAATTGGTAAGGTTATAACGGTAAGATTACGTTGGTAGTATTCTTACATTATTATTACATTGGTATGTAATTATTTATGATGATTTGATCGGTATCATTATTGAGTATTGTGGCTGACCCCGTCGTGGGCTTTATTTTTAGGTACTCGGAGATCGAGCTAGTAGCGGTCGTGAAGGGATGAGCTTCCCTATGTGATACTGGCGGTGGCATGTTTGGAGTATAGAGTATTTCTTTTCTGGTTATTCATTTCCGCTGCAAATGTGTATTTTGAACTGCTTTATCCGCTGCGTGTGTATATTTCAAAATGGCTTTTCGGTATCTTTATCCGCTGCGTGTGTGTATTTTAAAAGGGCTTTTTGGCACTTTGTGAACTTGGGTTATTTCGTTAAACCTTTTCCTAAACTATTTTATCGGTACGTTTAAGTGGTGGCTTAAAGTACATTTTCAACTGTTTAGATTTGGCACTTCGCCTTGTATGTTCAAATGGTATTCTATGACGGTATTTCAGAATTATGTTTTTGAAAATATTTGAGTATTACAAAATATTACCGTCATCGGCCTCTTCGGCTTTTTGAACATTTTTGAAATGGTTTTGTAAACGGTTTTTAGCCTGGTGGGTTCCGGCGCGGGGCCCACGGCGTGTAATATTCCTGGTTGGTTTTGGGGGTGTTATAAATATGGTATCGGAGCTTGGGTTTTGTGAAACCCAGGCGTGTGTGTTATGTGGCTCTACCGATACGGTAGTAGCGTGATTTTTGAAAATGAGTTTTTCTGACTTTTGAGTCGAACCGATTTTTGGAGTTTCCAAAATTTTTGAGATCTTTTCAAACTGCTATTTGTGATATTAGTGTGTGTTGGTTGTGTTGAGACTTCGTATGGGAGTCGTGTGCCAGTATCACGGGAGATCATCGGCTTCACGCACCTGTAAGTATATTGGTTTGGTTATTTCGCTTGTGGCGACACTTGATTGTTTTTGTGATGAGTTGGAAAATTTTGGATTTATCTGTTGTTGGCGACAGGTTGCAAGTTTCAAGGACAAAACTTATTTTAAGGGGGGTAGTATGTAATACCCGGATTTTCAGTATAAATTTTTCGCGTTATTTTATCTGAGTATACTGTATAGTTTGGTATCTATACAGTATGGATAAAATAAATTGATACCGAGACAGTTATACTGGTGTGATTATCGTTTTGATTGACAGATATATTCAGGATATGTTTTATCAGGTTGAACTGATTTGGATATAAGGTATACCATATGAGAATATTTTTGGGTTGAGTATATGTGTATTCAGTATGCCGTATGTTCGTATTTGTTATGTCGAGACATTGGACAGGAATTGCTGTAAATGGCTAAGTATGGAAGCCATTACGTACGTTATGTGTTGAAGCTTACGTACGTTAAATTGGTAGAGTTAAATGCGTTATGGCGAGACATTACGACGTAACATGGGAATCGACGATCGAGTCGTGGTCGGCAGTGGGACCCCGTGTCGGCAACTTTCGCGGAGGTGTTGTGGTGAGTCAACGTCGTGTTAAATGCGTTATACAGGACGTGTTACGTACGTAACACGACCATTGTAGTGTAGCAAGTCAACTGGTGTATTACGTACGTTATATGGCATGGGTTACGTACGTAAGGAAGTTCACGTTTTGAGGCAGTAGGGTCTGGGATGGCATTACGTACGCTAACCAGGACAAGATAGCGTACGTAAGAGGTGTTACGTACGTTAACTTGGGAATGTTACGTACGTAACGAGCGGGGAGTTTATATAAGGAATGGCCGTCATTTCATTTCACTTCAGCATTTCTCTTCGTTTTTCATCTCTAAACATTGAGAGAGGGATATTTTGGCTCTCCTAATTCGATTTTGAGCTTGAGGGCTTGGATTTGGAGCTTGGATATGGAGCTATTGATGATTCTTGAAGTGATTTATTGTGTATTCCATCTTCTAAGAGGTATGTTGGATAGTCCTCCTTTTCATTTCGGATTTTTGATGTTGTTATTGATAAATGATTTGTATGAAGATGATTAAGATGTTGTTGTTTCGATTCTTGAGGTTATATGAGGTGTATGTTGAAGGAAGATGAAGATATGTTGGATTATGTCTTGATTATGTTGTTATGATTATGGAATCATAATATTCTTGATGTTCTTGGTAGTATTGCTTCGATTTTTGATGCTAAGAACATCATATGTTGAAGAACATGATGATATACACCTTGAATTATGATTAAGGATTGGTTAGATGTTAGAAAACATCGGATTATGTTCTTTTATGGATTGTGAACGTGAATTCGGATAATTCGTGTTCTTGAAGAATTCATAAGTTATACATGTTATGATTTTGGAAGGATTTTGGATAATTGAAATGTGATTATTCACGGTAATAATTGGTAAATTGTTTCTTACGAATTTACTAGTATAACAAGAAGGAGTCTTGTTGATTCTAATTTAGAATTAAAGTCGGAATCGAATATGTTATGAAATCCTTAATATCAAGATGAATTGATCATTGATTTGAGGAATGTGTTGGTGTTTTGGGTATGAATATGGAATATTCATATCTATAATTAAGTTATGTATTTTGGTACAATATTCGTATAAGAATACGAATATGATTCTGGATTTGATAAGATTATGACTCACTTTTAAGTTTGAGAATTCATAGGTATTTAACAAGTGTTCAATTCAGATAATGGAATTATTTGAAACCTTTGGAATATGGCTATCTATAATGTTGAATTGATCGGATTGTCCGGATTGATGATGATAACCGGTAATTGGTTTATATTATGAATTTACAAGGAGGAAACTTGTATCCGTATCTAAGATTGAATTTGGAATCGGTAATGTTAGACCCTTGTTGGTTTAAATTGATTATTGATATGATTATCGGATTATGAATTATGTTATGGTTTTAAATTCGTGATCGATTGATTTGGTTGTTCGGATTTGTGTCTAATCGGGATATGGTGGAACCGTTGGGTTTATTGATCGGTTATATTGATTATTGAGTTGCGACTTGTAACGTGGATATGGGTTCGTATTTGTTTGAGTTGTATTGTTTGGTTTTGTTTATGATCGAGGTTTCGTTGAACCGTTGAGTTTTTTGGTTGGCTATGTCGGTTATTGATTGTTATCGGATTGTTGTTGATTGATTACTTCAATAGGTTGATATGTTTTGATAGTGGATTATGACCGTTGTGTTGGGGTTGAGGCTAAAGAGTTCGTAGATTGATTTTGGTCGGGGCTGAGGAGCTCGTATACTAAGGCAATGGATTTTGGTAACGGCTTCGTGGTATCGGTATCGAGGCAAGTTCTACTTGTTCAGTTTATAATATTTGATGAATGGTTTCGTTTGCATTTCATATATAATTCATATAGCAATGTTGTCAGAAATGTAAGTTGTCGAGATAATGGTCCGTATATCATACTCTAGTTGTAATAAATCATAAGGTATATGATTTAATAGTGTTCAGGGAAGACGTGAGTTATCTTTGGTCAAGGATATAGAATATCGGATATCGAGGATAGTTATCGTGATGACATAAGTATCGGGATAAAGGTTTATTGGTA
Organism: Orobanche coerulescens; assembly: GCA_033398695.1. NCBI lineage: Eukaryota > Viridiplantae > Streptophyta > Magnoliopsida > Lamiales > Orobanchaceae > Orobanche > Orobanche coerulescens. The sequence continues at coordinate 100,559,057 of CM065813.1, read as the reverse complement.
TTGAATGGATGGTACCTTATTTAAGATTATTTGTATAACTGTGTATTCGTTCAGGGATGTTGTTCGTGGAAAGGATGTTGTCTTTGGCTTTGATCCCAGGACTATTGTTGGTATTAATGGTTGTGTTGATCGTCTCATTGGGGGATGTTGATGGATATGGTCCTCGGCTTTGAGGTAATCTAAGTATTTGTTCAGTCATGTGGATAATTAGTATGTTGAGTTGCTGTATATGTTGAGGTTTCGTGTAATGAGTTTCGTATCGGTTATTCGTTGAGGGATGTTGATCCCAGGACTGTTGTATTGAGAACGTAGATCGTGTTGGTCATTCACTTGGGGATGATGATCCCAGGATTGTTGTTTTGAATATTGATTGGTTGTGTCGACTTTTCATTGTCAGACTATTGTTGTTCACTTCGGTGAGTCTTTTGATCCTAATTGGATATGTGCTTCTTTGAGTTTCGTTGTCATGTTGCATCGTGACATATCTGCAGTCATATCTTCGTTCCGATTGGATATTGTGTAGGATATTTAGCCGGGCACATATATAGTCATGCGTGAATATTTTCCGTGAAAGGTTGTGCACACGAGACGTAGTTCGTTGAGGCTAATTAGGTACATTGTCCCACGTATATCCTGGATTCCGTATACGGGGTAGACATGTGCACTGACACATATTCGGATCGGGCGTACCATGATTTCCATCTTGGAGCCATATTGTTTGGTCGTTCATCCTCTATTCATGGTTGGGTATGTTCGACGGTTTGCGACTGGTTGTTCATACGCCCGAGGGGTATGTTTCGACAGTCGAGGTTATTTTCTTGAGATCCATTATTGTTGATCATTTGGAGTTTACCCTATTGATGGTATTCTCGGTTATTGTTGATCCTTCATTGATTGCATTCGAGATTTACCTTGTTGATGGTATTCTCAATTATCGTGATCCTTTATTGGTCGTATTGGAGTTATCATTTCGATGATATTCTCAGTGATATTTGGTTGATCATTGTTATTGATCGTATGAGCATTCAGACTGTACGTCGGTGTTCGGGATTTATTATCATTATCATGTGATAGTTGATCTATAGATATGTTGTGTATTATTGGTTTATCCAGGTTGAGATTTGATTGCGTAATCCGACGGACAGGATTTGGCACAGATTGGATTATTTCCACACTTATGAGTTATGATGATGTTTTGAGGATTATCTGTATTTTTGGAATACAGTACAGATGATTGTTGTTGAATTCATTTTGTCGTTTGAGAATAAGAAATGTGGAATATGTCAAGGATTGATTTAGTATGGATTGCTATGAATTGGTAAGGTTATAACGGTAAGATTACGTTGGTAGTATTCTTACAGTATTATTACATTGGTATGTAATTATTTATGATGATGTGATCGGTATCATTATTGTGTATTGTGGCTGACCCCGTTGTGGGCTTTATTTTTAGGTACTCGGAGATCGAGCTAGTAGCGGTCGTGAAGGGAAGAGCTTCCCTATGTGATACTGGCGGTGGCATGTTTGGAGTATCGAGTATTTCTTTTCTGGTTATTCATTTCCGCTGCAAATGTGTATTTTGAACTGCTTTATCCGCTGCGTGTGTATATTTCAAAATGGCTTTTCGGTATCTTTATCCGCTGCGTGTGTGTAATTTAAAAGGGCTTTTTGGCACTTTGCGAACTTGGGTTATTTCGTTAAACCTTTTCCTAAACTATTTTATCGGTACGTTTAAGTGGTGGCTTAACGTACATTTTAAACTGTTTAGATTTGGCACTTCGCCTTGTATGTTCAAATGGTATTCTATGACGGTATTTCAGAATTATGTTTTTGAAAATATTTGAGTATTGCAAACTATTACCGTCATCGGCCTCTTCGGCTTTTTGAACGTTTTTGAAATGGTTTTGTAAACGGTTTTTAGCCTGGTGGGTTCCGGCGCGGGGCCCACGGCGTGTAATATTCCCGGTTGGTTTTGGGGGTGTTACAAATATGGTATCGGAGCTTGGGTTTTGTGAAACCCAGGCGTGTGTATTATGTGGCTCTACCGATACGGTAGTAGCGTGATTTTTGAAAATGAGTTTTTCTGACTTGAGTCGAACCGATTTTTGGAGTTTCCAAAATTTTTGAGATCTTTTCAAACTGCTATTTGTGATATTAGTGTGTGTTGGTTGTGTTGAGACTTCGTATGGGAGTCGTGTGCTAGTATCACGGGAGATCATCGGTTTCACGCACCTGTAAGTATATTGGTTTGGTTATTTCGCTTGTGGCGACACTTGATTGTTTTTGTGATGAGTTGGAAAATTTTGGATTTATCTGTTGTTGGCGACAGGTTGCAAGTTTCAAGGACGAAACTTATTTTAAGGGGGGTAGTATGTAATACCCGGATTTTCAGTATAAATTTTTCACGTTATTTTATCTGAGTATACTGTATAGTTTGGTATCTATATAGTATGGATAAAATAAATTGATAACCGAGACAGTTATACTGGTGTGATTATCGTTTTGATTGACAGATATATTCAGGATATGTTGTATCAGGTTGAACTGATTTGGATATCAGATATACCGTATGAGAATATTTTTGGGTTGAGTATATGTGTATTCAGTATGCCGTATGTTCGTATTTGTTATGTCGAGACGTTGGACAGGAATTGCTGTAAATGGCTAAGTATGGAAGCCATTACGTACGTAACATGGGAATTAGACGATCGAGTCGTGGTCGGCAGGTGGGACCCTGTGTCGGCAACTTTCGGCGGAGGATGTTGATAGGTGAGTCAACGTACGTTTTACGTACGTTTTACAGGACGTGTTACGTACGTAACACGACCATTGTACTATAACAAGTCAACTGGTGTATTACGTACGTTATATGGCATGGGTTACGTACGTAAGGAAGTTCACGTTTTGAGGCAGTAGGGTCTGGGATGGCATTACGTACGCTAACCAGGACAAGATAGCGTATGTAAGAGGTGTTACGTACGTTAACTTGGGAATGTTACGTACGTAACGAGCGGGGAGTTTATATAAGGAATGGTCGTCATTTCATTTCACTTCAGCATTTCTCTTCGTTTTTCATCTCTAATCATTGAGAGAGGGATATTTTGGCTCTCCTAATTCGATTTTGAGCTTGAGGGCTTGGATTTGGAGCTTGGATATGGAGCTATTGATGATTCTTGAAGTGATTTATTGTGAATTCCATCTTCTAAGAGGTATGTTGGATAATCCTCCTTTTCATTTCGGATTTTTGATGTTGTTATTGATAAATGATTTGTATGAAGATGATTAAGATGTTGTTGTTTCGATTCTTGAGGTTATATGAGGTGTATGTTGAAGGAAGATGATGATATGTTGGATTATGTCTTGATTATGTTGTTATGATTATGGAATCATAATATTCTTGATGTTCTTGGTAGTATTGCTTCGATTTTTGATGCTAAGAAGATCATATGTTGAAGAACATGATGATATACACCTTGAATTATGATCAAGGATTGGTTAGATGTTAGAAAACATCGGATTATGTTCTTTTATGGATTGTGAACGTGAATTCGGATAATTCGTGTTCTTGAAGAATTCATAAGTTATACATGTTATGATTTTGGAAGGATTTCGGATAATTGAAATGTGATTATTCACGGTAATAATTGGTAAATTGTTTCTTACGAATTTACTAGTATAAAAAGAAGGAGTCTTGTTGATTCTAATTTAGAATTAAAGTCGGAATCGAATATGTTATGAAATCCTTAATATCAAGATGAATTGATCATTGATTTGAGGAATGTGTTGGTGTTTTGGGTATGAATATGGAATATTCATATCTATAATTAAGTTATGTATTTTGGTACAATATTCGTATAGGAATAGGAATATGATTCCGGATTTGATAAGATTATGACTCACTTTTAAGTTTGAGAATTCATAGGTATTTGACAAGTGTTCAATTCAGATAATGGAATTATTTGAAACCTTTGGAATATGGCTATCTATAATGTTGAATTGATCGGATTGTCCGGATTGATGATGATAACCGGTAATTGGTTTATATTATGAATTTACAAGGAGGAAACTTGTATCCGTATCTAAGATTGAATTTGGAATCGGTAATGTTAGACCCTTGTTGGTTTAAATTGATTATTGATATGATTATCGGATTATGAATTATGTTATGGTTTTAAATTCGTGATCGATTGATTTGGTTGATCGGATTTGTGTCTAATCGGGATATGGTGGAACCGTTGGGTTTATTGATCGGTTATATTGATTATTGAGTTGCGACTTGTAACGTGGATATGGGTTCATATTTGTTTGAGTTGTATTGTTCGGTTTTGTTTATGATCGAGGTTTCGTTGAACCGTTGAGTTTGTTGGTTGGCTATGTCGGTTATTGATTGTTATCAGATTGTTGTTGATTGATTACTTCAATAGGTTGATATGTTTTGATCGTGGATTATGACCGTTGTGTTGCGGTTGAGGCTAAAGAGTTCGTAGATTGATTTTGGTCGGGGCTGAGGAGCTCGTATACTAAGGCAATGGATTTTGGTAATGGCTTCGTGGTATCGGTATCGAGGCAAGTTCTACTTGTTCAGTTTATAATATTTGATGAATGGTTTCGTTTGCATTTCATTTATAATTCGTATAGCAATGTTGTCAGAAATGTAAGTTGTCGGGATAATGGTTCGTATATCATACTCTAGTTGTAATAAATCATAAGGTATATGATTTAATTGTGTTCAGGGAAGACGTGAGTTATCTTTGGTCAAGGATATAGAATATCGGATATCGAGGATAGTTATCGTGATGACATAAGTATCGGGATAAAGATTTATTGGTATTGAATGGATGGTACCTTATTTGAGATTATTTGTATAACTGTGTATTCGTTCAGGGATGTTGTTCGTGGAAAGGATGTTGTCTTTGGCTTTGATCCCAGGACTATTGTTGGTATTAATGGTTGTGTTGATCGTCTCATTGGGGGATGTTGATGGATATGGTCCTCGGCTTTGAGGTAATCTAAGTATTTGTTCAGTCATGTGGATAATTAGTATGTTGAGTTGTTGTATATGTTGAGGTTTCGTGCAATGAGTTTCGTATCGGTAATTCGTTGAGGGATGTTGATCCCAGGACTGTTGTATTGAGAACGTAGATCGTGTTGGTCATTCATTTGGGGATGATGATCACAGGATTGTTGTTTTGAATATTGATTGGTCGTGTCGACTTTTCATTGTCAGACTATTATTGTTCACTTCGGTGAGTCTTTTGATCCTTATTGGATATGTGTTTCTTTGAGTTTCGTTGTCATGTTGCATCGTGACATATCTGAAGTCATATCTGCGTTCCGATTGGATATTGTGTAAGATTTTTAGCCAGGCACATATATAGTCATGCGTGAATATTTTCCGTGAAAGCTGTGCACACGAGACGTAGTTCGTTGAGGCTAATTAGGTACATTGTCCCACGTATATCCTGGATTCCGTATACGGGGTGGACATGTGCACTGACACATATTCGTATCGGGCGTACTATGATTTCCATCTTGGAGCCATATTGTTTGGTCGTTCATCCTCCATTCATGGTTGGGTATGTTCGACGGTTTGCGACTGGTTATTCATACGCCCGAGGGGTATGTTTCGACAGTCGAGGTTATTTTCTTGAGATCCATTATTGTTGATCATTTGGAGTTTACCCTGTTGATGGTATTCTCGGTTATTGTTGATCCTTCATTAATTGCGTTCGAGATTTACCTTGTTTATGGTATTCTCAATTTTCGTGATCCTTTATTGGTCGTATTAGAGTTATCTTTTCGATGATATTCTGAGTGATATTTGGTTGATCATTGTTATTGATCGTATGAGCATTCGGACTGTACGTCGGTGTTCGGGATTTATTATCATTATCATGTGATAGTTGATCTACAGATATGTTGTGTATTATTGGTTTATCCAGGTTGAGATTTGATTGCGTAATCCGATGGACAGGATTTGGCACAGATTGGATTATTTCCACACTTATGAGTTATGATGATGTTTTGAGGATTATCGGTATTTTTGGAATACAGTAAGATGATTGTTGTTGAATTATTTCGTCGTTTGAGAATACGAAATGTGGAATATGTCAAGGATTGATTTAGTATGGATTGCTATGAATTGGTAAGGTTATAACGGTAAGATTACGTTGGTAGTATTCTTACAGTATTATTACATTGGTATGTAATTATTTATGATGATGTGATCGGTATCATTATTGAGTATTGTGTAATATCCGCATTTTTCTTTCCCTTGTATTTTCATTTTTGGTGTATTTCTCGATCCTAGTGACCCTCGTGTATCTTTCAGTGTATCCTTCCTGTCATCTGTTGATCTGTATTCTCGTTATTGTTGTGCGGAACCGCCATTTCGGGGTTGTCGTGGATCCATTTCGTGTTATTGGTTCCCAAATATTGATTCCTATTGCTTTTATTCTCTTCCGGGATCATTTTTCATCATTTTGGACCCAAAGGGGGTGTGGGCCGCGACACAAGGTGTGTGCGCCGCGGCACACACATTTCTCCAGTTGTTGGCCAGGCGGACTGTACTGTGAGCCTCGGCGCACCCGTCCGGGGCCGCGGCACACCCGTCCGGTGTCGCGGCACAGTGCCGAGTCAGTGCCGCGACACACCCTTCCGGGCCGCGGCACACTCGTGTGGTATTTTCGGCCAAAACCCGACTGTACCGGGTGCTGCGGCACACGCCGGCTGAGCCGCGGCACACTGCCGAACCCTGGGAGCAGTTTTTGGGCTTGAGCCGCAGCACACAATGCGGTCAACCCTATAATTGTGTTGTTTTGAGCGAGAGCAGCTCATTTTCATTCTTCTTCTTCCATTTACGCGAGAGAGAGTGAGAGAGGAGGAGAGCTTCTCATCATTCATCAATTGGGGGTTGATTTTCATCATTCCTCTTCGGTTGTGAATCCCGGGTAATCAATCTAGCGCGTGTTCTACGGATCTTAATACTTGAATCTTCAAAGGTAATATCTCTTGGAACCCTACCTTTTGGATGATTGGGGGTTTTGGGGTCTTTGTCCGATTCTTTCCGTTTGGTTGGTGGATTCTTGATGAATACGATTATTATTGTTAGTATCATTAACTTTCCTACGGATTCATGGTATATTTTGTGGTTTTTACGGAATCGAGAGGGTTTGGTTGTGGTCCGCCCTCGTTGTTGTTTTTGTACTAATATACATGAATCGTAGGCGGGATTTCGGGTGTATTCCATTTCCGTGTTCGTCTAGAGTTGGTTGTAATTATGTTCTTCGAATCGTTAGGTTCGGTTCCGTTGGTTCTAAACGTTCGTCGGTGATTATCCTTTCCGTTCGTTGCGTCGTCAATTACTCAAGGCAAGTAATTCTTGGAAACCTTTATGCTTAACGTGAAATTGTAATGTATATTGTGTGTGCTTTACTCACCTCGGGAGGGTCCGACGGGGCCTCGAGGGAATCTATGGCTTCGTCCTGGATTCATGAGTTTGATTCGCTAGCCAGATCGGGAGGGTCCTTAGAGGCCTCGAGTGGGATTCGTGGCTTCGTCCCGGTCCTAGGTGATGTGTGGTGCTTGATTTGTTTTGTGAATGTGGCCAGCTCGGGAGGGTCCTTAGAGGCCTCGAGTGGGATTCGTGGCTTCGTCCCGGTCCTAGGCAAATTAATTGTGACTGTTTGTTTCCGGAAAAGACATGTCTGGTTTTGTTTTTGAAATGATATTGGTGCATGTACTATGAAATGTGTAAGCGATTGGTTTGCCTTGATTACTTGTACTAGCGTAATTGCTAACCCCTTTGGGGACCCGTTTTGGGGAAATTCTTGTTATGGATTTCAGGTTATGATTATCCGGACGGCGGGCACTGACGAGACGAGGACATTGGCCAGGGTCGTTGACATGTGCATTTGGGTCTTTTTATTTCCTTTGTCCATTTCGATTTGGTTGTTCTCACAATTATAAACTTATAGAATTGTACTCGCGAGTACTTAGGCTTTTCATTTCAAACTCCGTATTGTATTACTTTAAAATTGTTACATTGTCGGGTGATGCTTATTTCGCCGGTTGCTCCGGGCGTATCTTTTTATGTCATATCATTTAAATGTGTGTCCTCACTAATCGAGATGGTTATTCGAGTGGAGTTTTTGTGATTGTATCCTGGTGGGTCCCATGTAGAGGTCCACGGCGCTGTAATATACTCTGAATATCTCGGGGTGTTACAGAAAATGGTATCGGAGATCTAGGTTTATGGATACCTAGGCTTGTCGGTTATTTGGGTCTAGTCGTGTTTTGTTTTGCACATTGTCACACCGCTGTCGGCATCTCAGTACTTCCAGTGTTCGTAAGTTTCCTTACTCGATTCTTTACTTTCTCGTACTGTATTCCGTTTCTTGAACTGTGGTTATTCTCCCTCCTTTGCTTATCATCGTAGTTGCTTTTTTTCCTTCCTTACTCATCCTCGATATACTTCTGTTATCTCTTAACACCAGTATGGATGCCGGAGGAAACCATGGTCGTGGTCGTGGTCGTGGTCGTGGACGCGGCCGAGGACGTGCGGTAGCCGGTGGGGCGGCCACGTCGCACTCTTCAGGAGCCGGCAGTACCGGAGACCGTCACAGTCATGCTTCTTCTCAGGAGCGCGCCGATCTTGGTATTGCGGCTGTTATGCAGCAAATGGTTAACCAGATGGCGGCTATAGCTCAGGTGGTCGTAACCCCGAGGCCCATGCTAATCGGGGCGGAGCGGATCGCTGGCTTCAGGATGTCATCAAGATGCATCCTCCTCAGTTTTCGGGAGCTTCGGACCCGATCGGCTGGGAAGGATGGATCAAGGAGATATCTAAAGTCTTCGTTGCCACCAACTGTCCCGAGGACCGCAAGGTCCCTATTGCCCAGTACTTTCTCACTGGGGACGCTATGGATTGGTGGGAAGCCGTGGGGCCCAAAGATCATGTTGCTTCGTGGGCGAATTTCGTGAATTGATGGAGACGAATATTGCCCGGTGGCCGTCGATGTGCTCGGGTACACGCTTTCTATGATGCTCAACCACGGGATATCCCCGTATCTCAAGCCATTGCCGATTTTAACAAGGAATTGGGCTATGTGAAGACCCAAGTTGTCGAAGAGAGCGACAAAATTTTTCACTTTTCCAGGAGGATGAAGCTGTCCATTCGGGACTATATGTCAGGACTCGTTTGCACCACTTTGAAGGATTATCAGAGTCGAGCTCTTGCTTATGATATGTCCGTGACGGCTAATGATGTGGCTCGTGAGAGCAAGAATCAGAAGTCGTCCGGAAATTTTTCTGGTCCCAAGAGTGGAGGCCAGCAGAAATATCAACCTGTAAACATTTCTACAGGTGGTTCGGCTCGTTTCTCTGGGAGTTTCTGAAGTGCCGCCGGAACCTTCGTCCGGGACCCCAGATGCTTTAACTGTGGCAAGCCAGGCCACGTGAACCGGGATTGTCCTCGTCCACCTTTAACTTGTCATACTTGTGGTCAGTCGGGCCACAAGGCTTCTTTTTGCAAGAAGCTCAGACAGTTTCGCGGCGCCCGTTCTTCTCACCCATCACCTATGGAGCCGAGTGTGAACCAGGGCTCATTCGCTCCGTCGCCACCGCCGAGTGCTGGCCGAGGTAGGGGTCGGGGTCAACCCGCTAGAGGAGGAGCTTCCAGTGTCGGCTCTGCCCAGCCGCGTATATACGAGGTGAGGAGGGCCGATGACCCAGCGGCTACTGTGGCGACAGGTACCGTTCATATCCATTCTCATCCTGTGAGTGTGCTTTTTGATTCGGGTGCTACGTATTCATTCATTTATCTAGAGTGTGTACGCCATTTGAGTCTCGACTGCTTGTCACCTTGCGAGCCTTTCATCATTAAACTTCCTAGCGGTGATAGAATTGTCGGTGATCGAGAGGTCCGGGACTGTTCTGTGTTTATTTGTGAGAGGGTCTGGCCCTCTAATCTTATTGTTGTGGGTATCGAGGGTGAGGATTTGATTCTCGGGGATGATTGGCTCGAGCGGCATGGTGCAATCATGAACTACCGCACGAGGATCATTACCATGTTAGCCGAGACGATCGAACACTCTTTCGCGGGGCGAAAGAGAAACCAGAAGTTTGTTATTAACGCCTTGAAGGCGATGAAACTCCTGCGAAAGGGGTGTACTGGTTATTGGTGCTACGCCTTGAAGGCGGAGAATGGTGGAGTCGAGTTTTCGTCGATTCCGGTCGTTAGTGAGTTTCCTGATGTTTTTCCTGACGAGTTACCGGGATTGCCACCGGATCGTGAGGTCGAGTTTGCTATAGAGTTAGAGCCGGGCGCGGCTCCAATTTTGAAGGCGCCGTATCGCATGGCACCTTCAGAGATGGCCGAGTTGAAGAAATAGTTGAGTGAACTTCTTGAGTCGGGGTATGTTCGACCGAGCGCCTCGCATTGGGGCGCACCGGTCCTGTTTGTGTGTAAGAAGGATGGTTCACTGCGTTTGTGTATCGACTATCGCGAACTGAACAAGGTGACCATCAAGAACAAGTATCCTTTGCCGAGGATTGATGACTTGTTCGATCAGTTGCAGGGAGCGGCGGTATTCTCAAATATTGATTTGAGATCGGGGTACTATCAGCTCCGGGTGAGGGAGTCCGATGTGCCGAAAATAGCTTTTCGGACGAGATACGGACATTATGAGTTTGTAGTTATGCCTTTCGGGTTAACTAATGCGCCGGCGGTGTTCATGCAGTTGATGAACAAAGTCTTTATCGAGTATCTGGATAAGTGTGTCGTCGTCTTCATTGACGATATTCTTATCTATTCGAGGAATGAGGAAGAGCATGCCCATCATTTGCGAATAGTGTTAGACATTTTGAGGGCCGAGCAACTCTATGCGAAGTTCTCGAAATGTGAGTTCTGGCTGAAGGAAGTGATGTTTTTGGGTCACGTGATTTCAGCCGATGGAGTTCGAGTGGATCCGCAGAAGATTGAGGCAGTGTTGGATTGGGCACCGCCCACAAGTGTGAAGGAGGTCCGTAGTTTCTTGGGATTGGCTGGCTACTACCGTAGGTTCGTCGAGGGTTTCTCGAAACTAGCTCGGCCACTTACACAGTTGCTCAAACTGAGAAATTAAATGCGGAATGACGAGAGGCGATCGATTTTGAGGAGCTGAAGAAGCGTTTGACTTCAGCCCCGGTTTTAGCATTGCCATATGGCAACGAGGGTTTTGCCGTTTATAGCGATGCTTCGGGTCAGGGTCTTGGGTGCGTATTGATGCAGCACGGCAAGACCATCGTTTATGCGTCGAGACAGTTGAGGACGTATGAACTGAACTACCCTACTCATGATTTGGAGTTAGCGGCAGTTGTTTTCGTGCTCAAGATTTGGCGTCACTATCTTTTCGGCTCTACATATCAGATTTTTACCGATCATAAAAGTCTGAAATACATATTTACTCAGCGGGAGTTGAATATGAGACAGAGGAGGTGGTTAGAGCTGATTAAGGATTATGACCTCGAAATCCTTTATCATCCGGGCAAGGCGAACGTCGTGGCCGACGCCTTGAGTCGGAAACCGATTGCGTTGCGAACGCTTGAGGTCCTTACGTCTCAGACCGAGCTTCGGCGGGCTTTGATCAAATTAGGTGTTGAGGTTTTGTTGCCTGGAGCTGTCGGGCAACTTTGTGCTTTAGAGATTTCGTCGTCTTTGATCGATGAAATTAAGCTGAAGCAATTAGAGGATCCGATGATTACTCAAATCGGAGAGAACGTTCTTAAGGGAAAGTCTCCTGGGTTTGTGATTCACGAGGACGGTGTTTTGAGATTTCAGAGTCGGCTTTGTTTGCCGAACGACTCAGAGTTGAGACAGAGTATTTTGCGTGAAGCCCATGCTACACCTTATTCCGTTCATCCTGGTTCGAGTAAGATGTACAAGGACCTGAGGAGGAATTTCTGGTGGAATGATATGAAGGAGGAGGTCGCACAGTTTGTAGCGAGATGTTTGACTTGTCAGCAGGTCAAAATCGAGCATCAGCGACCGGCTGGGTTATTCTGATCACTTCCGTTCGAATGGAAATGGGAAGATATATCGATGGATTTTGTTACGAGTTTGCCGAGATCGAGGTCAGGCATGAATATGGTATGGGTGATTGTTGATCGTCTGACCAAGTCGGCACATTTTCTGGGCATCAAGGACACTTGGGGTCCAGAAAAGTTGGCTCGCGTGTTCATTGCGCAGATTGTGAAGCTTCACGATACTCCGAAGTCTATTGTTTCGGATCGTGATGGCCGTTTCGTATCGCACTTTTGGCAGGCGGTGCATAAGGCGTTGGGTACCCGTTTGCATTTGAGTACCTCTTTTCATCCCCAATCAGATGGACAGTCGGAACGCACTATCCAGACATTCGAGGATATGTTGCGTGCTTGTGCTCTCGACTGGAGTAGCAAGTGGGAGGAGCATTTGCCATTAATCGAATTCACGTACAACAATAGTTGGCACGCGTGGATTCGGATGGCACCGTATGAGGCACTCTATGGGCGGCGATGTCGATCACCGATTTGTTGGAATGAGGCGTCCGATTTAGTCGGGACCAAACCGGATGTCGTTTTAGAGACGAGGCGGAATATAGAATTAATTCGGGAACGGATGTTGACTGCCCAGAGTCAACAGAAGTCATATGCCGATGTCCGTCGTCAACCTTTAGAATTCGAGGTGGGAGACCACGTTTTGCTAAAGGTGTCACCGACGAGAGGAGTTTTTCGCTTCGGGAAGAAAGGGAAGTTGAGTCCGAGATATATTGGACCCTTCGAGATTTTTGAGCGAGTCGGTGATTTGGCATATCGTTTGGCGCTACCTCCGGCCTTGAGTCGCGTTCATAACGTCTTCCAAGTTTCTCAACTGAGGAAATATGTCCCGGATCCTAGTCATATCATCGATTATGGTGAGATCGATATTGCCGAAGATTTTACCTTCGAGGAACGTCCCTTAAAGATTTTGGAGCATCGTGAGAAACGACTGAGGCATAAGACCATTCCCTTAGTCAAGGTGTAGTGGTCGAGACACGGTGTCGAGGAGGCAACTTGGGAAACCGAGGATAGCATGCGTGCTAGGTACCCTGAGTTGTTTGTTTCTTAAGTTTCGGGACGAAACTTGTTTTTAGAGGGGTAGAATGTAATATCCGCATTTTTCTTTCCCTTGTATTTTCATTTTTGGTGTATTTCTCGATCGTAGTGACCCTCGTGTATCTTTCAGTGTATCCTTCCTGTCATCTGTTGATCTGTATTCTCGTTATTGTTGTGCGGAACTGCCATTTCGGGGTTGCCGTGGATCCATTTCGTGTTATTGGTTCCCAAATATTGATTCCTATTGCTTTTATTCTCTTCCCGGATCATTTTTCATCATTTTGGACCCAAAGGGGGTGTGGGCCGCGGCACAAGGTGTGTGCGCCGCGGCACACACATTTATCCAGTTGTTGGCCGAGCGGACTATACTGTGTGCCGCGGCGCACCCGTCCGGGGCCGCGGCACACTGCCGAGTCAGTGCCGCGGCACAGTGCCGAGTCAGTGCCGCGGCACACCTTCCGGGCCGCGGCACACTCGTGTGGCATTTTCGGCCAAAACCCGACTGTACCGGGTGCCGCGGCACACTGCCGAACCCTGGGAGCAGTTTTTGCGCTTGTGCCGCGGCACACCTCGGCTGAGCCATGGCACACAATGCGGTCAACCCTATAATTGTGTTGTTTTGAGCGAGAGCAGCTCATTTTCCTTCTTCTTCTTCCATTTACGCGAGAGAGAGTGAGAGAGGAGGAGAGCTTCTCATCATTCATCAATTGGGGGTTGATTTTCATCATTCTTCTTCGGTTGTGAAGCCCGGGTAATCAATCTAGCGCGTGTTCTACGGATCTTAATACTTGAATCTTCAAAGGTAATATCTCTTGGAACCCTACCTTTTGGATGATTGGGGGTTTTGGGGTTTTTGTCCGATTCTTTCTGTTTGGTTGGTGGATTCTTGATGAATACGATTATTATTGTTAGTATCATTAACTTTCCTACGGATTCATGGTATATTTTGTGGTTTTTACGGAATCGAGAGGGTTTGGTTGTGGTCCGCCCTCGTTGTTGTTTTTGTACTAATATACATGAATCGTAGGAAGGATTTCGGGTGTATTCCATTTCCGTGTTCTTCTAGAGTTGGTTGTAATTATGTTCTTCGAATCGTTAGGTTCGGTTCCGTTGGTTCTTAACGTTCGTCGGTGATTATCCTTTCCGTTCGTTGCATCGTCAATTACTCAAGGCAAGTAATTCTTGGAAACCTTTATGCTTAACGTGAAATGGTAATGTATATTGTGTGTGCTTTACTCACCTCGGGAGGGTCCGACGGGGCCTCGAGGGAATCTATGGCTTCGTCCTGGATTCATGAGTTTGATTCGCTAGCCAGCTCGGGAGGGTCCTTAGAGGCCTCGAGTGGGATTCGTGGATTCGTCCCGGTCCTAGGTGACGTGTGGTGCTTGATTTGTTTTGTGAATGTGGCCAGCTCGGGAGGGTCCTTAGAGGCCTCAAGTGGGATTCGTGGTTTCGTCCCGGTCCTAGGAAAATTAATTGTGACTGTTTGTTTCTGGAAAAGACATGTCTGGTTTTGTTTTTGAAATGATATTGGTGCATGTACTATGAAATGTGTAAGCGATTGGTTTGCCTTGATTACTTGTACTAGCGTAATTGCTAACCCCTTTGGGGACCCGTTTTGGGGAAATTCTTGTTATGGATTTCAGGTTATGATTATCCGGACGAGCGGGCACCGGGACAGTACGAGGACGTTGGCCAGGGTCGTTGACATGTGCATTTGGGTCTTTTTATTTCTTTTGTCCATTTCGATTTGGTTGTTCTCACAATTATAAACTTATAGATTGTACTCGCGAGTACTTAGGCTTTTCATTTCAAACTCCGTATTGTATTACTTTAAAATTGTTACATTGTCGGGTGATGCTTATTTCGCCGGTTGCTCCGGGCGTATCTTTTTATGTCATATCATTTAAATGTGTGTCCTCACTAACCGAGATGGTTAGTCGAGTGGAGTTTTCATGATTGCAGCCTGGTGGGTCCCATGTAGGGGTCCACGGCGCTGTAATATACTCTGAATATCTCGGGGTGTTACATATTGTGGCTGACCCCGTCGTGGGCTTTATTTTTAGGTACTCGGAGATCGAGCTAGTAGCGGTCGTGAAGGGATGAGCTTCCCTATGTGATACTGGCGGTGGCATGTTTGGAGTATCGAGTATTTCTTTTCTGGTTATTCATTTCCGCTGCAAATGTGTATTTTGAACTGCTTTATCCGCTACGTGTGTATATTTTAAAATGGCTTTTCGGTATCTTTATCCACTGCGTGTGTGTATTTTAAAAGGGCTTTTTGGCACTTTGCGAACTTGGGTTATTTCGTTAAACCTTTTCCTAAACTATTTTATCGGTACGTTTAAATGGTGGCTTAACGTACATTTTAAACTGTTTAGATTTGGCACTTCGTCTTGTATGTTCAAATGGTATTCTATGACGGTATTTCAGAATTATGTTTTTGAAAATATTTGAGTATTGCAAAATATTACCGTCATCGGCCTCTTCGGCTTTTTGAACGTTTTTGAAATGGTTTTGTAAACGGTTTTTAGCCTGGTGGGTTCCGGCGCGGGGCCCACGGCGTGTAATATTCCCGGTTGGTTTTGGGGGTATTACAGAAACCCTCATCTTCAGTCATATCTTGAGAGTACAGGAATTATAACAAAATGTTTGACAATGCAATATACCCCCCTCATTTATCCATTTTTTTATAATAGAAACCCCTCAAATGCTAAATATTGACATAACCCCCTCATTTATCAACTTGATTGAAAAAAAAACCCGCAACTAAAACAAATAATCTAAACAAATAACTTGAAAACAACAACGAAAATATATTAACTATGAGATTATCGTTTGACACAAAAATTACTTGCCACCCCTAATGTGTTAACATCAAGATCTGAAAGCATTTACGCAAACTTGAACAAAATTATATACATTTCTGCAAACACATTCCGTACAAAACACGTAAAAACTAAACCCTAATTAAATCACCTACAATATTATAATTATCTATAATAATATAACTTCAATTCAATATACACGTACAACTCTAAACCAAATAAAGTTACAGCTATTCCTAAAAACTTCACGTTCAACTCATAAGCATTTCTACTGCTATTGACTGTTAAAGATACAAAGTTAGCATATTTTATAATAGTTTTGCATATTACATACAAAGTCACATTAGTTTCAATTATTTCACCGTTAAATTATATAAAAAAAAGCAGTCAATAAACAACAATGTCATCATAAGGGCCAAAGGTGAAACTAACCAAAATTTGAAATTGTTTTAATTCAGAATATGAAAAAAAAATCATATGGCAGTAAATAGCAATAACAATAATAACACACCTTATTAATATATAATCAATTAAATTTAGGAGTAATCAGAAGTTACAAAACCTTTTTTAGCTGGCGATTACTCGAAAATCAAATCGACCTCTGGCATTAGAGAAAAATCAAAGATAGCTATACTGAATATTATTTACTTTTCAAAAAAAAAATCCACTTAAACCCACAACATTATCTTATAAAGAACATCTTGCTTATCTCATTTTGTTTAGTGCAATGCCTCTATCAGAAATCCACGATAAAGTCAGCCCGTTCGACATCATGAATTAATTAACTATTATATTGCTTAAAAGAAAGTAAAACATAATTTGTGACCAAACGTAAAATTGGTTTATCTACTTCGAAATATAATTGAAGAGCTGTGGGTATTCAGCGTTGGCCCTATCGTAAGCTTAAGAGTATAAAAACATTAATTAACGATTTTCAGGTTATAAAGGAATTGAGACTAACCTTTTATTTTAAACTTTAAATAACATCTGTTTGTTACAACTGTATTGACTGCAATGTTTTTTTTCATTATAGGCTGAGAATGAAGGTACACAACTTGAAAACGACAAGCGAGAAATAATAAAAAGGCTGAAAGAAGAAAAAAGACACCTGGAAGATAACCCGGATTTACAGCTTGCCAGAACCACCAAAGAGCAAGTATCTGTAATAATCTAACTTCAATTCAATATACATGTACAGCTCTAAACCAAATAAAGCTACAGTTATTCCTTAAAACTTCACGTTCAACTCATAAATATTTCTACTGCTGTTCACTATTAAAGATCGACAAAGTTAGCATATTTTATAATAGTTTTGCAGATTACATACAAAGTCACATTAGTTTTCAATTATTTAACCTTTAAATAATATACAAAATAAGCAGTCAATAAACAACAATGTCATCAAAGGCCCAAAGGTGAAACTGAACAGATTTTAAAATTGTTCTAATTCAGAATATGAAAAAAAAAATCATATGGCAGTAAATAGCAATAACAATAATAACACACCTTATTAATATCTAATCAATTAAATTTAGGAGTAATAAGAAGTTACAAAACCTTTTTGTAACTGCTGGGAAGCTACAAGGCTTGGTAAGGCTTTTAAAAGCCACACTCTAACCTCCACCTCCAAGGCAAGCTGCAAAAGAGCTTAGTTGGTTTATCTACTTTGAAATATAACTGTAGAGATGTAGGTATTCAGAGTGTAAAAACATTAATTAATGATTTTCAGGTTATAAATGAATTGAGACATACCATTTATTTTAAACTTTAAATAACATCTGTTTGTTACAACTGTATTGACTGCAATGTTTTTTGCATTATAGGCTGATAATGGAGGTGCACAACCCGAAAACAACAAGCGAGAAATAATAAAAAGACTACAAGAATAAAAAAGACAGCTGCAAGATAACCCGGATTTACAACTTGCCAGAACCACCAAAGCTAAGTACCAAAAACCATGATTTTGGTATTGTCGTTATCAAAACAAACAGCAACAGATGATATGCCGGTGCAGTATTTATCTCCTACCATTAACTCATAACATGTAGAAATGGGTGATGCTTATGGAAGTGATAGTTATAAGCAAGAAGGGTTGGCATATTCTATCAAACACTCAAAAATATAGTTTTGTTCGGTTGTTTATTGTTTCGCCATACCGATATATTTCACCAAGATCCATTTCTATTTTTTTATGAATCTGTGTGAGAGAGAAAAAGTCAACCCACAAAATAAAGACTATATATGTTTCCATCTTAAATAATAATGTATAAAATAAATGTAAACATAAAACATAATAAAACATATAATTAGTTTAAAAACTGATCATTGATCAGTAGCATTCCATTCATAGCTTGATAATTATTACAACTAATTGTTCATCAAAAGACAGCTTCACAAAAGATTATATAAGACAACAATAACATGAGACCAAAACACAAAACCAACACATGAAAAGAATCTAATCATCTCCATCTTCATCAGACCCCACGATCTTCCACCAGGATTGAAGTCAAATGTCGAAGCCTCTGCTCCACCCTCTCCTGAGTTTCAACGAGGCAATCCCAAGCCTTGGTAGCATCATCATTAAAAGGCCCAAAAATCTCACTCTCACCGATGTTCTGTAAACGTTTATCTATCTTAGCTCGAAGTTGGTTGCATTCTTCCCCAATACGTATCAAGAAACCTTCATCTTCAGTTATTTCCTGCGAGAATAAGAACGTGAAAACAACACTGAGATCGTCTGAACCACATGCCTCTTAAGCTCATCGAGATTCGGAGTAGCGGCCATTGATCAGGTTAGGTGAGGGAAAATGATCGTAAAAATGTACGGATGAGAATAACTATTACAACTATTATTATTAATCTTATAGAAGATTAAAACATTGGGAGTTACAAACAAACAGTAATGTGAGAAGGCATCATAATACATAATAACACCCATTTAATTGAAGGACACTTCTTCTCAATGCATAACTATCATTTCAGCATTTAACAAAAAAAATTATAAAGTTAACATAAAACCCCTCATATTAAACATTTTGACATATAAGGGCCTCAAAAAATACAATGCATAACATTAACACACTACACCATAACAACAACTTAAATTTAACATATATGACCAACCCTTTTACTCATCGTCCCGAACTTAATATTATTGTATAACCAAACTAAAGTATTGAATACAACATCAATAAAAAAAACTTACATTAACCTATAACCAAAATTAATACCACGAATTAACCGAGATGCAGGACTAAAGCGTATGCAATGCACTAGATTTAATATATAACGATAAAATTTACAATCCATCCCTCAATGTTCAAGACTATAAAACCTAAATACCATTTTGATTGTTTCACTGAAAATCAATTAAAAGCGATGAAATAACGTCACCAATCAAGTCACAAACGCATGGATGCTCGATGAAGTAGAAAATCAACCTTTTATTTATAATTGATTACCAACTCAAAATAACATTTAAAACGCTGAAAAAGTTTTTTTTTTCATTTCAGACAGGAAATCCATTTTTAGAGACACAAAAGCATGCAAAAATGATATCATCTCATTCAAGAAAGTAATGATAACATAAAATAATTAGTTGACATTCACATTCAAGGTTAATGTCACACTGCAGCAGCACCAGACAATTGAAAATTAAATAATAAAGCCCATTAAGAAAAGAATCTGGAGAATACTTGGTGATTTTACTGCAGAAAACTGATTACAAATGTTTTCTCTTGACTGTATTTATAATAGACTCCCTATTTAATGCATACTATAATTCCCATGTAATCAAACCAGTTCCCAGATATTGACTAGACTTTTAATCTCCCCAAAGATTGACTAACTATTCAAACTCCAATGCTTAATTAATTACTTGGACTTGACTCCTCTTTTCACAAAAAGACTGATTGCATCGTAGTTAGTTATTTTTATGTTGGTTATTTTAGTGTAAGTTTCTGGAGCAGTGGATCAGTTATTAGCAGTTGAAGTTTTGTATTTGAACTTGCCTCTGAAATGAGTCAAGAGAATTAAGGAATTTTGCAACATGCTCGAGGGCTCGGCACATTATGGGAATCGAAGCAACTGCCGAGAAATAAATCATCAATCATGAACATTAAAAAGAAAAATAAAAGAAGAAAAGGTCAATTTTTTCTCCGTCAAGCAACATATAACACGAAAACGAATAATTAACTGATAAGATGGAATTGACATTTAAGGCACATGTGCGAAGTGCCGAAAATAAGGCAGCAAACATAGATAATAAAATCTTTGGTAGCCAGCACGGACTGAAACCAAACTTGCAAAGCCTGCAAGTTCCATGCTCTTCGTTTATGTAGGCAACAATTCGGTTGATAAAAAAATAGAAAATTAAGGACATACTAGAATAAACAATAAATAAACAAGAACATTACCCCCGTGATAACAAACACGTATTACAAACCCACCGAACAAAAAGGGTGCGTTGTCGGCTGTGAAGGAATAAATCTAGAGAGATCTCGGTTTTACAGGAAGTTCTTGAGAGAGAGAGGAAGAGAATTTTTAGAGATTAGTTGGAGAAGAGAACGGAGAGGATAGGAATTTAGAGAGAGAGAGGGTAGAGGCATGGAGGGATACACGCACGGGAGGATGAGGATGACGAGGAAAATGTTTGGTGTCGGCTGACACCTGAGTTAAGGGTTTTTATACCCGAAAAAAATTAGGGTTTTGCATTTTAGTCCTAACATTTTTCAGCAGCTTTCAATTTAACCCCATAAATTCTGGATACTTCAATTTAAACCCGTTTTGATTTATGATTCTTCGATTTTAACCCGGTCAGCTTCTCAACTCTCACAATTTGATCCCAGTCAACTTTAAAACCTCTAATTGAGTCCCATTTTGATCAAGACATTAAAATATTGTCCTTTCAATTAATATTACTAATTAGTCCGATTTTGTGCATATTTATTTTAATTTTTGTCATTGTATCGTAATATTTTATAATGATTAAAATATTATTATATGTAGACTTTATTGAGGATTTACGGGCTTAAGACTCTGAGTCGAGCATCTCCATATTCAAGTCAGACAGCATCATTTATTCATGTGGGAATTTTCACTATCACTTTAATTGCTTAAATTGGATTGTACATGTGATATTCAATTCATGTTTAAAAATTGACGATACATGTAGTGAATCAGGCTCACATGTATACGTGTAAAAAGGCTATCTTAAGATATATGTTGTTGCGGGAACACATGCGCAACCTCAATATTCACATGCGTGCTCGATTCATGTTCTATGTGGTATTTTGTGTATGTTTCATGTTGTTGCGGGGACTCCTGCGCAACCTCAATATTCGTGTTATGCGTGCTAGATTCATGTTATACGTAATATTGTGTGTATCTATTCATGTTGAGGAAAATATATGATAGATTATTCATTTTATGCTTTCCATGAGATTGTATATTACTGTGATAAGTGAGATTTCTACGAGTCGAAGGAAGTTCATCCCCACCTTTATTGATCCCGCAGGTTAAACCGAGTCGGATGGACGAAGGAGCGAGCCCATAGGGCATATGAATGAAATTTATTAAATGATGTTTTTCTTATGTCAAATGTTTCGAAATTCTTTTGGGGGAACTTTTGTTGGAAATTAACAATTTATAATTTATTCTTCCGCCGCAAATTTTATTTCATATATATGACGTGTTATTGCCCTAATTAAAGGTATTTATTTTATGTCAGTGTAGCGACTCGACTTTGTAGGCGAGAATTTTAATATTCTCAAAAGAAAATTATTCTTCATCAAATTTAATTTTTATTTATTTTCCCCAATAATTACGCCTAGAAAGTCGGGACGTTACATAATGATATAACTTATATTACACACATTAACGCAACCTTGATAAAAAGTATATAAACACCTGCACAAACATTATGTACAAAACACGTAGATATTCAACCAAAAGCACAGCCGGTGCATCGCACGGGTTCGTAAAACCTCGTTATTATGTAAGATGCAGGTGTGTGACAAATTAATGATGTCATCATAATTTACAAGTATATATTACAAAAAATCAAAACTAATTGTGTGCGAGGGACGTCCACTTTAATTTGATAATGTAGCTACACACACAAAAAAAAAAAAAAAAAAAAAAATTGGATGGGATGCACCTCATACAATTTTAATCGAATTTTGATTAATATTAGTAAAACCCACCAAAGGAAAAAAAAACACGGAATGATATAAAAAAAAATTAGATGTGAGTTGAATAGTGCTACTCCATCCATCTTGTAATTAGTTTGTCTTATTTGAACGTCCTATAATTATTTCTACACTCTAAAAAAGAAAATAAACCACACTCACAAAAATAAATAAAATATTAAAGTACTATTATTTTATTCATCCTCACACTCAAATACTTTTTTTTTAAATATAAATCATTTTCTACTCTGAAAAGGTCATCTCAAGTTTTACTTTTCAATATTCAACACGTACATCTAATGTATAACTCTTCAATTGAGGCATATTAACTGACTGTATATATACTATCTTCGTTTCAAAATAACTATCATTTTAATGGTTAAATTTTGTTTTAAAATAAGTGTCGTTCTAGCTATTTTTCACAATTTTTTCTAATTTGCCACGAATTCGAATTCAAGATATAAGAGATCTTTTAGGAATTATATTAAATTACTAACAGATCTGTTAGAGATTATCAAAATATAATAGATCTTTTAGAGATTTATGTGGGGTATATATGTCAAGAGTTCCTCAATAGGCCAATCGGGGTGCGGCTGCTAGGCCAGGGATTGGATAATACTTCCTCCGTTCTTTTATTATTGTAACGTGTTGACTATTACAATGTTCACATACTCTCTTTTGACCATCTTTTGTGATACATATGAAAAAATATAGTCATATGGGATCTTGTTAGATTCATCTCGAAGTATACTTTCAAAATATCAACTTTTTATAATTTTTAAAAGTAAAGAAATGAAAATATTAATAATCAAAGTTGTGCATTGGCAAACGTGAAAGTCCAGATGTTGCAGTTATAAGAGAACGGAGGTAGTATCTACTTTCTACTTCCTCTACGCTTTGAGAGAGCTTCTCTGCTCCTTGCTAATTAAGGGGTTCCTCTTGACCCAGTATGGATGTCCCGTTGAAGAATGCGAGACCTCATCTGAATAAGTTTATCTCTCTTTCTGTTGATTTGACTTGGTCTTCCTTATTCCAAATACCAATATCTTACAGGAACCACACTGGTCTTCCTTATTCCAAATACCAATATCTTACAGGAACCACATGTTGGAACAGATCTATCACATATGCTTTGATATCAGCATAGGAAGAATTCCCATGCGCGGCTACCACCTTGGCCGAGGTAATACGACGACAAACTGAATTCGTGCTTCCGCGAGGGAAGAGTGTTTTCTAGAGAATGCGAAGATGACAGAGCTTGGAGGAAACCTTTAGTGAATAGATTCTCACTAGGCTCTTCAAGACCTCTTCTCACTTTTTTGCTGTGGATCTACTTCCTGAGAGGGATCCGTTTATACAAGCGACTTGCCTACACTTTTATACTACCGATCAGATGATATTAGCCTTGACCTAATACGAGCTCAGCCACTATTCCTGAGTTGAGTCTCGACTCAATTTAATAAGTAAGACTCACCAACATGGGAAGCAGCTGCTCGAACTCTTCGAATCGTTGCAGCTTGCCTATCTTTTTCGACCAAATCCTGAATTCGTTTTGCTTCTCTAAAGCCCCTCTCTGATCTCCAAACCCCCGAGAAGCCGCGTTTGAAGACGAGTGGATCGGGAATCTAACCCAGCGAAGAAAAGGCTTTTAAATAATTAATTTGATATGAAATTTCTAGAACGACACTTATTGTGAAACAGAGGGAGTATATTATATATAAATAAATAAACTGAAAATTTAATTATAATATCCGAACGGTTACGTGCAATTAGCTAGATATCAATTTGGTTAGCTAGGTCAAGGCCAAGGCGAATTTGATGGAGAAGGATGGTTAGTCCATCAAAGAAGAGGAAACGCCCCAACGAGAAGGTCGTCGAGAGGAAAAATTATGGTCCTGATGCAAGGAAGAAATTCACTGAAAAATACTACAACCGTGGCAAACCAAATCTCGAGCCAGTGAATATCGCCATCCTCATCAAGATGACAAAGGAAAGGCGAAACAGAAAGGAAAGAATGTTTCAAAAAAAATCTGTATTCTTTTTAATTTTGCTCATTTTGATGCCAATTTTAATCAGACTACAATTGTAAAAATAAAAATATACATATGACTAAATTGGACATAGAAAAGGTGTCTTAGGCTCTGTTCTTTTAATGAATGAATCGAATCGAATCAATCAATCGGCCCAGGTGAATCAATTGAACTGACCAGGCCAATCGAATGAATTGAATAGGCGAATGGACTGAACTAAACTGAACTGAACTAAACTGAACTGAAATATATATTAAGGGTAAATAATAATAATAATAATAATAATAATGGTAAATAATAATAATAGTAGTAATCAACAACAACAACAATAATAGTAATATTATTAGTAATAATAACAATAATAATAATTAAGATTAATAATAATAATAATAAGAAGAAGAAGAAGAGTTTGATTGAATCGAATCGAATGGACTCGAATCAGGCGAATCGAATGGACTCGAATCAATCGAATGGACTCGAATCAATCGAATCAACGAATCGAATCGAAAAACTAAAAAATAAGTCCAAAAGAATAGGGTCTTAGATTATTAAGAGGAAGTAGGTTTTACGATACTTAAGCCGCGGAACCAGTTTTGCATAATATAATTGTTTGATCTAATCAAATTAATGTCTGGCCCAAAAAGGCTAAATTAGATAGGGGTCTTTACACTAATACACAACTATTAGGAAGTATTTACATAAATCAAACAGAAGTAAAATAATTATGAATCTGACAATATGTGTGTACACGCAGGAGAAATAAAGAAATTATATATATATATATATATATATATATATATATATATATCTTTACAAATTGTTTCGCATCGCCACTCACCCTAATCCCAGTCTTACTATTTCTTCACATCTCTCCACTATGAGAACCGCCGCCATCGCCTGATCCACTTGTAACACCCCCAATCCGCTCAGGGATATTACACGCCGTAGACCCTTTCCTCAAGGATCTACCAGGCTGGTAACAACATAAGACATCTAGACAATGCCTTTAAGGCTAAAATGACCCAGTAGACTGACTTGGTCTTTCAATAATAACATACAACTCAATTCCAAACACATACCCACGCAGGGGTCAAAATACAATAAACTCCCGTACAACGGGGAAAAGATACTGCAGCGGAAAAGAAAATACAAGTAGACCAATACGACATCAACGGATCCTCGTGTGATTAGTATCGTTCATCTTTCATCATCCTTCATACCGACCCTGTGCTATGCTCCAAAACCTGAATGCAAAAATAGACATCCACCCCCCGAATACTCGGGGGTTAGCAAAACTCCACTGTTTTGCTAGTGCAAGTACAAGTGCAAAAATACGAGCCATACAATTCACATTCCATGAGTAACAATAACCAGGAAATCCTCAAAGATTCAAACGTAACGAAAAGTACTTCCCGAGGCAAGAGTTTGGGTAAAACACTTCAAAACCGAAAGATCACAAATCAAGAGAAAACAATTTATAAATCCGTTTAAAGTGCCATCGAGAGTTTTAATAGAAAACAATTTAGGATTATTAAATCCTCCTCATTCTAAAATCAACAGGGTCCTCGACCAATAGGCGGAAAGCAATTCGCCAGAAAACCATTCAATCAACACAAACGAATCTTCACAAATATTTCCCACGGGGTTCTCGACCCAATCCAAATAATATCAACACGAGATCAAACATCTCAACATCACACGGGGTCCTCGACTCAAAACACAAAATGTCAACACGGTATAATCAAGGACACAGCCTTTCGTCCGCCCAAAAAAAAACTGCTCAAGACCCCTAATTAATTAACCCTCGAAGATCTCGTCAAATGTCCTTGGTTAATTAACCCTGATACCAACATTTTAAAACAAGTTGAAACGCACTTTCAGAAAAAATGAATCACGGTCTATATCGAGACCAGCATTTGAAAAGAGTTGAAAGAATTTGAAATACGACAATCGTTCGGTAACGGGGTCTTAGCTAAACACTCAAATATCCGTTACCAATAAGCCTGCCAGGCGCCTCCACTGAAACACCTGTGCACCGGCGTTCACTCCACATGTCAGCCGCACCTTGTACGTGTCACCGCGCAGGCGTCACTCCCATAAGAGCCGCCCCTTGCACGCGCATCAGGTAAACACCGGCGTTCACCAACCATACGGAGACGCACATTGCAGCGTACCCCAGGCCGGAGATCGCACGCCCCGCCCTCAGAGGCTCCCGGATATGACGTCTCTCACAACAAGTATTCACATTGTCACAAACATCAAGTACACAGTCATCGTCGTAATAATTATCAAATCAATACACCAATTCACATAATTCATCCGTCAGTCCACGACCACACGAATAAATAACAACACGCACGTCAACCATAACGCAGCAGAAATAAGCAATATACATACACACGCATTATCAAGTGCAACATCAACACCAAATATATCCAAAGGATTCACGTAGTCACTTACAACCCACACAATTTACAAAACACACGCGTTTTGAAAGTGAGTCTTTAACGAGGCTAGCCGAATCTTTTGAAAACTCGTTTCAAACAAATAAACAAACACACCAAGATGATCACCAATTATCATATCCACAAAACAAGAATAGTATGGACAAGGTACTTGCCTTGAACAACCATAATGCGGAGAATCAACCGAAGTAGGTTGGCACGAACCGACTACGAAACCTCCGACTCCACCGAACGCCAACTCGCGATAATAAACTACGGAGGACAATAACAACAATGAAAATGAATTCCATAGCATGACTCAAAGCCGTTGAATTCAAAGAACGAACGACGAATGTTCAAGTGTTTTCCCCAAAACGGCCAAGAACACGATTCGTCCCGACAAAACACGAAAACGGAATTCCAAGTTGAAATATGGATATACAATGCATAGAATGTGTTTAACAACATCATTTAACCATAATCGATCCATCAAAACGGATGAAAAACGAGATCGAGAATAAATCCCCCGAAAAGTCAATTTGAAGGAAATCAAGAAATATACTTCGATTCGACGAAGAACAATGGATTAAATGATGTTAAACACAAGAATACTACCAAGATTAATCATACCAATCATGAATTAATCAACAACACAGAACGAATCGGACAAAAATGCAAAAACCCCCAAATTCACGAAATTAGGGTTCTAAGGAAGATTACCTTGATTCGCTGGATCAAAGGATGATAACGGATGATTGATTGATGATATAACCTCAAGAACTTCATAGATTTGTTGTTAAACAACATGGCTCCATGATAAGCACACCCTTAGCCGCGGAAGAGAAGGAGAAGAAGGAGAAAAATGGCCAAAAACCCGTCTGCAGGCCTTAAATAGGCTGCACAGTGTGCCGCGGCCCAGCGGGAGTGTGCCGCGGCACAGGGCCAAATCTGCCGGCAGTGACTCGGCAGTGTGCCGCGGCCCTGCCGGCATGTGCCGTGGCACAAGGTACAGAGTGCTCGGCCAAAAACTGGGAATGAGAGTGACTTAGCTATTTCGACCATAACTCCCTCGTTCGGACTCCGATTGACTCAACATTTGAACCATTGGAAAGATAACTCGATGATTTATAATATTGAAAAGATTCAGAATTTTTGGAGTTTCCAAAAATTAATGGCAATCTAACAAAGTCGAACTCATATGTGGAAAAGTCGCTAAAGAACACGGAATTCAACAGAACGACACCGAAACGAACTTGGATGATAAAAATTGTAGAATTAATCATTCTCAGAATGACGAAACGGTCATGAGTGAGTTGTCAAAATGGACTTCTGCCGAAAAAAAAGAAATTATCGGAAATCGAAATTATGGGTATTACACCACTTCTATCTCTGGCGTTATCAAAGACACGATCAGATCTATGATCCCCCCCTTCAATGAGATCGGTTCCACAAGCACACCACCGCGATCATATTCCTCTCCTTCTTCTCTTCGCCCCCCCCTTCATTTCCCATAAGACCTTGCTGTAAATTCATTATGAGTTGCATGATGTTAATTATTATTTTTGTATTTTTTTTTGGTTAAACCGAATAGTTGCAGATGAGAATAGTTTGCCATGATATGATAGGTAGGCAAAGTTGTGTAGGATCTTAATTGCGATGTTATTTTCTATTTTTCTGATAGGGTTATCTTTATGTCTTTGCAAGGATTATTCAGTTGTACATATAAACTTCTTGTAATATCCGTGTTTTCTATTTTTGGTAATTTCTATTTTCGGTGTATATTCGTCTCGGACAACTCGCTTAGCACTGTTTTGGAATTCTGAATCTATTTTGTTCTTAGAGTTCCTCCGTTGGGACGAGTCTCGATGATGTTTTTACGTAATTTCACCATGAGTTATACTTTATCGCATGTGTATTCGATTCTCGTTAAACTCGTTTGATTTCATCATTTTCCTATTTCCATGAGTTCGTATGGTTGAGTAGAGCATGTTGTGAGTTTCGGATTGTTAATCCGACGTTGTATCGTGATTTTCGGATGTTTGGGCCGTTTTTGTAATTTCCTATAAGTTTAGGAAATTTGTTCCTTGTTCGATTTTGGTTGTGCACCTCGGATCATTTTGGGGTTTCCGTACTTCCATTTCGTGTTATTGTTTCCCAAATATCGATTCCTATTGCTTTTATTCTCTTCCCGGATCATTTTTCATCATTTTGGGACCCAAAGGGGGTATGGGCCGCGGCACAAGGATTGTGCGCCGCGGCACACACATTGTCCAGTTCCTGGCCAAGCAATCTGTACCGTGTGCCGCGGCACATGCCGGCAGGGCCGCGGCACACTACCGAGTCACTGCCGTGGCACACTCGTATGGCACTTATCGGCCAAACTTTGCATGCAGGTGTGCCGCGGCACGCCAGGCGAACGCGGCACCTGCTGGTCCTGCCGTGGCACACTCGTCCGGGCCGCGGCACACTACCGACCACTGGGCGCAATTTTGGCCCTGTGTCGCGGCACACTTCAGCTGAGCCGCGGCACACTGTGCGGTCAGCGCTATATCAGCATTTTTTTTCAGCGAGTGCAGTTCATTTCTCCTTTTCCTTCCACCGTTCGATCGAGAGAGGCTTGAGAGGGAGATTTTCCTCCATCTATCACTTGATTGTGTGATTTTCTTCATCTCCTTTCGATCGTGAAGCTCGGATTGTGGATCTAACACGTGTTCTTCGGATTAAAGTGCTTGGATCTTCAAGAGGTAAGATTTCCTATACCCTAGTATGAATTTGGGGAGGGTTTGGTGGTGATCTTGTCTTTTAATCCGATTTAACCGATGTTGTTGTTCGATTTTGATAGTATACTCGTGACCCTTGGTTTCCTTGTTATTGGGTGGGATGAAATCCCGTTATTACACCGTTGACCGATTTCATTTCCCTATGCACTCTTGGTGTCCGATGAATTGCCCCAACGGGTAGAATTAGGATTAATTCTTATCTTTCCGCATTATTGAGACTTATTGTATACCGTTATTGTGTTAGGAGCGGATTTGGGAGGATTGTTCGGACCAAAACCTATTCCTTCGTCGTTTCCTTCGTTTCGTCTTATTCAAGGCAAGTACATGTATTACATTTCGTTATGTATGTTACGTTTTCAAAATGAATGATGAATTGTGGTTTTCGGGTGCGTGAGTTGTGTTCCTTCCACCCGGAGTGTCCAACGGGATGTCTGGGGGTCGATACTAAGGGGTACGGCCGCGGAAGTGGACTTGGGTGCGTGTGTGGTTGAACTTCCACTCGGAGTGTCCGACGGGATGTCTGGGGGCCGATACTAAGGGGTACGGCCGCGGAAGTGGTATCCCACCCGGAGCGTTCGACGGGATGTCTCGGGGTCGAAACTAAGGGGTACGGCCACGGGATACCAGTTGTGATTTTGTGATATTGTGATGATTGAAACTGATTTGATTGTCAATGTAGTATTCCGGAATATTTATGGCAAATGATATCTGATTGAGATGATCGTGTTAAACCGTATTTGTATATAATGTTGTGTAATTGTGTACTTGCACTAGCTATTCGAATGTTAACCCCTTAAATGGGTGAAATGCGTCTTATGCATTTCAGGTACCGGGAGGGCTGAGGAGCAGGCACGGGACATGCACGCAAAGGATGGGCTGGCTTGATGATGTGACTCAAGTTTGTATTTTTTATGTTTTATCAATGCATTTGTCGAGTAATGGAGTTAGAATGTTTATTCTTGAACTTGGTTTAAGTCCCCTGTGTGGGCAATGAATTGGTATTTAACTTATGTTCATGTACTCCGTTAAAATGTTTTGGCCGAGGCCACGGCCTTATTTACTTTTTGAGTGCATCATTTAAGATTACATTGTGGTTTATGTGTCATGTGTTAGCCTGGTAGACCTCACGAGGGTTCTACGGTGTGCAACGTCCCAGTTGTGAATTGGGGTGTTACACTTCTAACAGGTTTTGGATATATTTTTATGATAGTTCGTTTACTGTTGTACATACTAATGGATACCTGTTTGGTGTTCTAACATAAAATTGTATGAGAATTTGAATTGTCCATATAAATTGGTAACAAATATCTGGATACATTAATCATGGTGTACTTTTACCATTATACATACGATAGAATATAATCTGATGTTTTGGCCTATACTATATGAAAAACTGGAATAATCAATATGGTGTACGTTTACTATTATTCATGGTGTACGTTTACTATTATTTTTGTTAATATTATTCATGGCGTACGTTTACTATTAAGATACCTCTGTTATATGTGTAATATCCGGAATTTCTACTACTGATGTTTAATATTATTTTATCCGAGTTATATTGTACATCGTGGAATCTGTACAGTAGAGATAAAATAAATAAAGGACTGAGATATCAGTATCGGTATAATTGTCGTATTTGGTCGACAATTACATTTGAGGATATTGTGTATCAGGTTGTCGTACTTTTGATATTGGGTATATCGTATGATGATATTATTGGATTCAGTGTTTGTGTTCAGTGTGTCTTATGTTCGCTTTTGGTATGTCGAGACGTTGGACAAGAACTGCGGAAAATGGCTAAGTATAGCCTTATTAGCGCACGCTGATATTCATGCATAACGCACGCTATCGTGCTTGATTAGCGCACACTACGTTTTTTGGTTAGCGTCGCTAGTGCATGCATCGGAAGGAATCTGCGTGTGGACCCGGCTTTGCGCACGTTCGTAAGTCAACGGTTGTTGTCCTGAAGTATTAGCGCACGCTAAAGATTAGGCTTAGCGCACGCTAACTATATATCAGTCAACAAGGAATCTTATCCTTGCTAGATGCTGTCGGAATGTGGGGGCGAGTGGTAGGTGAACACTGTAGTAAGTCAACTTCGGATAGCGCACGCTAAGAGTAAGGACTTGCGTACGCTAGACATGATGATTTACGTACGTTAATGCATGGGCATTACGTACGTAAGGTAGTTTACGAAGCAAGACAGTAGCCTCTGGGCTTCGATTGTAACACCCCCAATCCGCTCAGGGATATTACACGCCGTAGAACCTTTCCTCAAGGATCTACCAGGCTGGTAACGACATTTAACATCTCGACAATGCCTTCGAGGCTACAATGACTCAGTAGACCGATTTGGTCTTTCCCAAATACATACAACTCAAATACAACTCATGCCCACGCAGGGGACAAAATACAACTACACCCGTACAACGGGAACAATACAGTAGCGGAAAATAAAGTACAACTGAACCAACACACGATGTACGGTTCCTCATGTGATTAGTATCGATCATCTTTCATCATCCTTCATGCCGACCCTGTGTTATGCTCCAAAACCTGAATGCAAAAACAGACATCCACCCCCCGAATACTCGGGGGTTAGCAAAACTCCACTGTTTTGCTAGTGCAAATACAAAGTGCAAATACGAGCCATACAATTCACATTCCACGAATAACAATAACCGAGGATCCTCAAAGATCCAAACGAAACGAAAAGTACTTCCCGAGGCAAGGGTTTGAGAAAACATTTCAAAAACGAAATATCATAAATCAATGGAAGTAATTTATAAAACAGTTTAGAATGTCATCGAGAGTTTTAATAGAAAACAATTTAGGATTATCAAATCCTACTTTTCGAAAACCAAAAGACAAAAGGGGTCACCGCCCCAAAGGTTTACTTTCTGAAAAATGACATTAACCAACCGTTGGGATTTTAGCCCCAAATCCGTAAAACGACTTTTACCAAAACCATTGGGATTTTAGCCCCAAATCTCCTCAACTCACAGTACACAAGAACGACCAGGAGGTTCGTATCCCACTCATCAAAATCCACAAATAAAGAATTTAAAACAAACAACAAAATACTCCAGTGCCATCCTAGCCAAGTAAGCCAAACGAACACTTACCTCTTACACACTTAGTCAATGCATGCAATCATGAAAACCGTTCGAAAGCACTCATTTCCGGAAATGCCAATATCAAATCACATTTGCAAAAATGCACCACAATTAACCGTCGATCCACACCTCCGTGGACCCCTACCGAGACCCCGTCGGATCTAACCCGTAGTGGTTAAAAGCAAGCTCGCGGATCCACCCCTCCGTGGACCCCTACCGAGACCCCGTCGGATCTAACCCGTAGTGAGCATACACACACACACGTTACTCATGCAATACTAACATGCTAAGAATGTAAGTTCATTAAGAATACTCACTAGAGATGGCCATTAACTCGACACCATTATCAAACTCTTCAAAAATACCATAACAAGATTAAATACGGAATACACGATTCCATAACTTAAACAATAGGAGTACAATCATAAAATCCTTCAACGTTCAAAATAATCAAATCATAATAAATTCCCAAAACACCGTTCACAAAACACACGCGTTTTGAAAGAAAGCCTTTAACGAGGCCAAACCGAAATCCTTTTGAAACTTCATTTCAAATAACCAAACAAACACATCAAGACGACCACCGATCATCATATACATAAAACGAGAAAAAGTATGGGCAAGGTACTTGCCTCAAAATCGGTACGCAAGTATTCCGACGAACACGGCTCAACCGGAAAGCTTCGAAACGCCCAATGCTATCGAAACGGAAGACGACGACGAACGAAAGGGTTCAACACGGTTTCTTCGCAAGAAACACGACCCTAACATCATACAACCAATAAATCATCGACCATACGAGGAAGAATAATCGTAGAACGCCCGAAAACCCCTCTAAGACATTTTACCGGACACCTTCAAGGCGTCGGTCAAGAACTCAACTCAAACAACGAATCGATACGATCCAACCATGGAATAACAAGGGAAATGATATAAAACATCTAAATAATCATCAATCCATCATAATCCTAAGTTAAATCGGATTAATCGGACGAAAACAACAAAAATACCCAAATTCCCCAAAACTAGATTTCTAGGAAATCTGACCTGATTCGGTAGATTGGAGGATGTTATAGGACGGATGATTGATGATATGAACCTCCAAACTTCATGGATTTATTGTCCAACAACATCTCTACATGATTACCCCAGCTCCAGCCGCGGAATGGAAGAAGAGAAGTGAGAAAATGCTGAAGAAAAAACGCTGCCAGGCCTTTTATAGGCTGACTGCCGGCAGTAGAGTCTTTCGGCCCACCCTATCGGCCGAAAGGCTTCCGGACATGATCGGCCGATACCCATACAGAAATGCCGGCAGTTGAGTCTTTCGGCCCACCCTATCGGCCGAAAGGCTCCTGGACGGTGCCCGACAGCTGACAGTCTTCCACTAAATCGTCCATATCACTCTCGTCCGGACTCCGATTGACTCACCGTTTGAACCATTGGAAAGCTAACTCGATGTTCTATCATATTGCAAGATTTATAATTTTTGGAGTTACCAAAAATTAATGGTGATCTAACAAAGACGAACTCATACTTAGAAAAGTCGTTTAGAAATCCTGAATTCAACAAAACGACACCGAAACCCGAACCCGAATACGAACCGAAGATACGGTTACGAAGTACTCACAAAGACGAGTCTAAGAGCTAGTAGGACACACGATTCCGACCACCCGAAGGCTCGAAATTCGACAACGGAAGGTAATTACCCCAAACTTTGGGAAATTACGAAAATGGCCCAAATGCCCGAAAATCACCATACGTGATCGAATAACCAAACCGAAGTTCACAACACGTCTAACAAAGTTAAACGGACTTGCGGAAACTCAAACAGCAGTTTCGGGTCGAGATTCGCAAGAATCGAACTCAAGTGCGGAAAAGTCGCTAAAAAGCACGAACTCAACGAAACGACACCAAAACGAACTCGGATGTCAAAAGTGTAGAATTAATCATTCTCGGAATGACGAAACGGTCATGAGAGAGTCGTCAAACGGACTCCGACCAAAAAAAGAATTACCTGGAATCGAAAATCATGGGTATTACATTCTACCCTCCTTAAAAGAAGTTTCGTCCGAAACTTAAAACAAGTAGGGAGAAGAAATATTCCGCCAGAAAACTCAACGAGGCACACAAGAATGCGTAACTAATGCCCAACGGCGAAATGTTACAAACAACGCAAAGGAATATACGGCGTGTAAACACGCTCCACTTGACCAACACAACGTCGCCGTTAGGGATATAATAAAACCGACAAGTGACAAGCGTCATCAAACGGATACTATAGTCAAGTCAATTATCCGATAATCACAAAACACAACGAAAAAATCAATATGATTGACCAACCCAACGGTACATCAATCAAAACGCGAGTCAACCGCTGAACAAACACGGAATCCCATCGCCTAAGGGATGGAAGATCGAAAACGAAACTAATTTCCCGAACTGAAGGGAATTACGAAGGAGTCTGAATGCTCAATAATCACGAAACGAGAACAAAAACCGAACAAACAAACGATCGAGACAACAAAAATCGAACAATCATGTCCGAAACACGAAGGATAATAAAATTCAAACAACAACTCCAAGGTTCACATCTCGACTCGAGACAATATATGATCCGGTGAAAACAACAGGATGTGCATTCACATAAGATCCACAGGAAAGGGAATAGCAATTGAAAAGTCACAACGACGAACGAGTTATTCCGAAACGATACCACACTCGTTCGATAAACAAAAACAAGGGGCGGACAATCTCAGAAATGTCAACAAACATAAATGAGTCGACAAAGTAGAAAATACAGAAGTTCAAAATCCGATCCCTTCGAATAAAAGGACTAGTAGAACCAAATGATGTTACTCCCGAACAAAGTTCACAAGAATCGAACCGAACTCGAAAAAAAATCACACCGATAACCAGATCGGCCCACAGCAAGATCACAGCTCGTTCGGACGATGAAACTGAAATACCGAACAAGTTCATAAAGTACCAACGAACATGAGCGAATCGATAGACTGGGGAAGAGAAAACACAGAAGTCAAAATAGTACGGGCATTACCTCCGACCTCGTCCACGAAATTCACAAAAACGGGAGCAAGGTAACAAGACATTAAACAATCGACGCATAACGGAACCATCACCGATGCACACGGTCATACCAAACCAAGCTCTAACAGCTCGCACATGCGCGACAACGCAGAAATTGCCATGAGGCGACAACATTCAATACCAACACTCCGCCTTTCACAGGGCTAGCACGACCCATGTGTGGAAAGCGACTCAACGCTCACACCGCCAATTCGATCATACTCGGGAGAAAGTATCAAAATGACAACGCGAACATCATACATTCATACCCAGCCCTCAAACGGGAATGGATAGGTTTTAAAAACGAAAACTTCATTTTGAAAATAATTTGAAGAATACTGGTTGGTCTTGAGTATCACCTTTCAAAAAGTACAAACGTGAAACATCATTATCGAGACTTTGGAGAACCATTTCGCATTTGATAAAAATGAAGACACTTTCTCTTAGTGAAAACTTTCAAATTATTCGACCCTCGGGTCTAAATAAAAGTGTTGAAAATATCTCAAAACATTTTGGTCCTCGAGGTAGAAAATTTTTGAAATACATTGTGGCATCTAGGATGTACCACAAGAAAATAACTCATTTGAAAAGTATGTCTCGAAATTTATTTTTCTAAGATACTCAAGGTTTTCAAAAATCCAATAGGCCAGAATGCCCAAAACTCACACATACCGACGTTCAATGAAACAACTCCTAGCACACGCATCAAAACGTTTAAAATCAAGACAATACATGTCTTTAAACGAAAATAAACGATAAAATACCACATTCAGAACAAAACCGATAAAATACCCTCCCGCACTGGCTAGTGAACAAGTCGAACGTGTATAAGCACAAAGCTTCCACAAGAGACTTGTAAAACGTGCAAATCGATTCGAAAATCATCAACAACGGAGAAAAACAACAATAAAAAGACATCACAAACGACGACACTCCTCGTATAAATCAAATACGAGAGTCGACTAAATACATATCGTGAAATCAAAATTCACATAAAATTCCACCACTTAACAAATAATCATAAAAATAGCTCGTGTCACACGAGGCACAACACAAAGAAGGGAGACTTACTTCCACAGGTCGCACGAAGATGATGATCGCCCACGATACTAATCACGACCAACAAACTCAAACGACGCGTCGCGACACGACTCGATCGGATAAAAATCCAACGAAACAAGACTCAAACAACACGACTTGACCCGACACCTAGGTTTCCTCAACACGGCTCGATACCATTTCGTAACACCCCAATCCGCTCAGTGGATATTACACGCCGTAGAACCTTTCCTCAAGGATCTACCAGTGGTAACGACATTTAACATCTCGACAATGCCTTCGAGGCTACAATGACTCGAGAGACCGATTTGGTCTTTCCCAAATACATACAACTCAAATACAACTCATGCCCACGCAGGGGACAAAATACAACTACACCTGCATAACGGAACAATACAAAGAGCGGAAAATAAAGTACAACCGAACCAACACACGATGTACGGTTCCTCATGTGATTAGTATCGATCATCTTTCATCATCCTTCATGCCGACCCTGTGTTATGCTCCAAAACCCGAATGCAAAACAGACATCCACCCCGAATACTGGGGTTAGCAAACTCCACCGTTTTGCTAGTGCAAATACAAAGTGCAAATACGAGCCATACAATTCACATTCCACGAATAACAATAACCGAGGATCCTCAAAGATCCAAACGAAGCGAAAAGTACTTCCCGAGGCAAGGGTTTGAGAAAACATTTCAAAACGAAATATCATAAATCAATGGAAGTAATTTATAAAACGATTTAGAATGTCATCGAGAGTTTTAATAGAAAACAATTTAGGATTATCAAATCCTACTTTTCGAAAACCAAAAGACAAAAGGGGTCACCGCCCAAAGGTTTACTTTCGAAAATGACATTAACCAACCGTTGGGATTTTAGCCCCAAATCCGTAAAACGACTTTTACCAAAACCATTGGGATTTTAGCCCCAAATCTCCTCAACTCACAGTACACAAGAACGACCAGGAGGTTCGTATCCCACTCATCAAAATCCACAAATAAAGAATTTAAAACAAACAACAAAATACTCCAGTGCCATCCTAGCCAAGTAAGCCAAACGAACACTTACCTCTTACACACTTAGTCAATGCATGCAATCATGAAAACCGTTCGAAAGCACTCATTTCCGGAAATGCCAATATCAAATCACATTTGCAAAAATGCACCACAATTAACCGTCGATCCACACCTCCGTGGACCCCTACCGAGACCCCGTCGGATCTAACCCGTAGTGGTTAAAAGCAAGCTCGCGGATCCACCCCTCCGTGGACCCCTACCGAGACCCCGTCGGATCTAACCCGTAGTGAGCATACACACACACACGTTACTCATGCAATACTAACATGCTAAGAATGTAAGTTCATTAAGAATACTCACTAGAGATGGCCATTAACTCGACACCATTATCAAACTCTTCAAAAATACCATAACAAGATTAAATACGGAATACACGATTCCATAACTTAAACAATAGGAGTACAATCATAAAATCCTTCAACGTTCAAAATAATCAAATCATAATAAATTCCCAAAACACACCGTTCACAAAACACACGCGTTTTGAAAGAAAGCCTTTAACGAGGCCAAACCGAAATCCTTTTGAAACTTCATTTCAAATAACCAAACAAACACATCAAGACGACCACCGATCATCATATACATAAAACGA
The DNA here is from genome assembly GCA_033398695.1 of Orobanche coerulescens. NCBI lineage: Eukaryota > Viridiplantae > Streptophyta > Magnoliopsida > Lamiales > Orobanchaceae > Orobanche > Orobanche coerulescens. The sequence goes on along the minus strand of CM065813.1, from coordinate 100,520,741 downwards.
GAAAAGTATGGGCAAGGTACTTGCCTCAAAATCGGTACGCAAGTATTCCGACGAACACGGCTCAACCGGAAAGCTTCGAAACGCCCAATGCTATCGAAACGGAAGACGACGACGAACGAAAGGGTTCAACACGGTTTCTTCGCAAGAAACACGACCCTAACATCATACAACCAATAAATCATCGACCATACGAGGAAGAATAATCGTAGAACGCCCGAAAACCCCTCTAAGACATTTTACCGGACACCTTCAAGGCGTCGGTCAAGAACTCAACTCAAACAACGAATCGATACGATCCAACCATGGAATAACAAGGGAAATGATATAAAACATCTAAATAATCATCAATCCATCATAATCCTAAGTTAAATCGGATTAATCGGACGAAAACAACAAAAATACCCAAATTCCCCAAAACTAGATTTCTAGGAAATCTGACCTGATTCGGTAGATTGGAGGATGTTATAGGACGGATGATTGATGATATGAACCTCCAAACTTCATGGATTTATTGTCCAACAACATCTCTACATGATTACCCCAGCTCCAGCCGCGGAATGGAAGAAGAGAAGTGAGAAAATGCTGAAGAAAAAACGCTGCCAGGCCTTTTATAGGCTGACTGCCGGCAGTAGAGTCTTTCGGCCCACCCTATCGGCCGAAAGGCTTCCGGACATGATCGGCCGATACCCATACAGAAATGCCGGCAGTTGAGTCTTTCGGCCCACCCTATCGGCCGAAAGGCTCCTGGACGGTGCCCGACAGCTGACAGTCTTCCACTAAAACGACCATAACTCTCTCGTCCGGACTCCGATTGACTCACCGTTTGAACCATTGGAAAGCTAACTCGATGTTCTATAATATTGCAAAGATTTATAATTTTTGGAGTTACCAAAAATTAATGGTGATCTAACAAAGACGAACTCATACTTAGAAAAGTCGTTTAGAAATCCTGAATTCAACAAAACGACACCGAAACCCGAACCTGAATACGAACCGAAGATACGGTTACGAAGTACTCACAAAGACGAGTCTAAGAGCTAGTAGGACACACGATTCCGACCACCCGAAGGCTCGAAATTCGACAACGGAAGGTAATTACCCCAAACTTTGGGAAATTACGAAAATGGCCCAAATGCCCGAAAATCACCATACGTGATCGAATAACCAAACCGAAGTTCACAACACGTCTAACAAAGTTAAACGGACTTGCGGGAAACTCGAACAATAGCTTCGGTCGAGATTCGCAAGAATCGAACTCAAGTGCGGAAAAGTCGCTAAAAAGCACAGAACTCAACGAAACGACACCGAAACGAACTCGGATGTCAAAAAGTGTAGAATTAATCATTCTCAGAATGACGAAACGGTCATGAGAGAGTCGTCAAAACGGACTCCGACCGAAAAAAAAAGAATTACCGGAAATCGAAAATTGCGGGTATTACATCGATAGCGCACGCTAACAAAGTCAGTTAGCGCACGCTAAGACTAGCGCACGCTAAACATAATGGTTTAGCGCACGCTAGTAAGGTATTCTATATAAAGGGACAAACAGGTGTCATGAAGCATTTCGTCCATTTCTTTCCTTTCACCCGATAGAGACAACCTTGGGAGAACATTTGGAGTTCCTAAACACTTAGAGATGATGATCTTTAACAAGATTAAGATGGAGAGCATAGATTCAAGCCTTGTTCTTCAAGTTATTCATGATTCTTGGAATGGAGTCTAGTGTTCTTATTCTTGGTCCATCCAATCCAGGTAATTTTCGTATCCTCTTGATGATAGTTCGTTTTCTTGGATGATTTCATGTAAGGAGCATGTTGGATAATCATATGATGATGTTATATGGGATTCAATGGAATTTTGATTAGAGTCTCGGATGTTAGTTAAGATTCTTCATACTATAAGGATGTTGATTCGTTTAACCCGATCTAAGATGGATTTCTGAATCTTGTTAATTATATTGATCGATTTAGAGGAGTTAAATCATGATACGAGGTTGAATTAGGATTGAATATGATATGATCCTTGTTATCGAGTCGGTTTGATTGTTGGTGTTATTATTGATATATGGACAATGATATGATCCTTGTGATAGTTATGGTGTTGTTTATCTTCAAGAGATATGGAGATTCATATCTCCCTTCATTCGGATTCGTAGTTGCAAGATGTTAGTCGATGCTTGATTGCATGCCACCGTACAAAGATTAGCGCACGCTAAGCTTATCGGATAGCGCACGCTAACGGACAACTTAGCGCACGCTACGTTATGCGTTTAACGTGCGCTAAGTAGGCAAAGGCAGATTTTTGTGTTTTGATTATGAATTCGTGATGGTTTGACTTGGTTGGTTCCGACCGTGTTTATTCGAGGTTGTGTTGAACCGTTGAGTTCGATTGGTTAGTATTGTCGATTGTTGATTGTTATCGGATATGTGTTATTTGATTTCTTCGATAGGTTGAGATTGCCGATCGGTGATTATAACCGGATATTGCGGTCGTGTTCGAGTATGTCCATTGTATTGCTTTTGATCGGCCGAGGAGCTCGTAGACAAAGGCAATGTGTTCGACAATGCCTTCGTGGGTACCGGGTATCGAGGCAAGTTATTACTTGCTCGATTATAATATTTAATGAATGGTTTTGATTTCATTTCGTTTATAATGCATATAGCGATGATTATTATTGTGAACTCGGGTATTCGGATCGCATATCGTTCTTTCGATTCTCGGGAGATAAATCATAATGTATATGCTTATCTCTTATTGGTATGTTCGAGTATCAAGGTTACATTATGGTAAAGACGAGGATATGAGTATCTATAGTTCATTGTTCGTATGGATCGCGAGCATTGAGGATAATCGTCGGTGATGATTGGACATCGAGATTTCTCCCGAAGGACTCGGGGCAAGTATCTTATATCGATTCAATTAGAGTTAGTGATTTGATCATGCGTATTATCATTCATGTTGTCGAACATGAGGTCGTCTTAATTGATTTGTCATATTGTCGTTCATGTTGCGTTGTTCATGATGATGAACATATTGTTTTGCATATGTGTATGCATATTGTGTTGTTTATGTTGTGTTGATCCGATGGGATCGCGCGATCTATGCTGAGGGCGCTGGATCGGATGTCCACCTCGTGTTGGTCCGACGGGATCATCTTGGGATCTATGCTGAGGGCGCTGGATCATTGGACGGGTTTTTCCACCTCGTGTTGGTCCGACGGGATCATCTTGGGATCTATGCTGAGGGCGCTGGATCGCTGGATTACCCAGGATTGTGTTATTGTTGTGCATATGTATATTGTTGGTTATCCACCTCGTGTTGATCTTGTAGGATCATCTTGGGATCTATGCTGAGGGCGCTGGATCATGGGATTTCCATTGAGTATACATAGTTGTTCTTGTTTTTGAGCATATTGACGTTGTCATATGAGTATGCATTTGTAGGTCTTGTGTTAGGACCCGGTCCGCATTGCATTGTTCGATATCGGATTAGACCGATATGATTATCGTGGCACATCATATCTCGAGGTATGTTCCATATTTTCCTTGGTCTTGTCTTTGGTGGACAATTGGTTATCGTCTTGGGATTTGATGATTTTATTCGATGGATCGTATTGGTGAAATGGTAGATTTCCGTATCGTGAGTTGGTTATGATAGTTTGAGGATCTTGAGTATTGTTTGAGGTACAATACAAATATTATGTTCGAGTTTAATGGTTATTCGATGAGAATTACTTGAGTAAGTAAAGTCATGGCGGTAAGATTACATTGGTCGTATTCTTATTCTCATTGGTATGTATTCTTAATGTGATGTGACGGTTATCATTGTTGGATATTATGGTGACCCGTCGTGGGATTTCTTTTTAGGTTCTTGGAGTATCGAGCTTGTAGCGGTCGTGAAGAGATGAGCTTCCTGAGGATACCGGCTAGACATGTTGTGTGCATTGAGTTTTTGATTGGTTCTCGTATTCCGCCGCTAGAGTATCCTTATGGTTGGTCTTTTTCCATTGCGTGAGTATTTTGAAATGACCTTTTGGTATCCAGTAACCGAGGTTGCTTTGGAAGTCGCTTTTCTAAACTTTTGAGTGTCTACTTGTTTGGCCTCGCGATTTCAAATGAGTTTTTACGACGGTTTTGATAAATGGATTTTATAAGTCTTTGTGAATTTTTAAAGTTAGTACCGTCGTTGGCCTCTTGGGCATTTGTAAATGTTTGTGAAAATTTCTTTTTAGCCTTGTGGGTTCCATCTCGGGGCCCACGCCGTAATATTTCCGGTTAAACTGGGGTGTTACGAGAATATGGTATCGGAGCTTAGGTTGAGAAAGCCTAGGCATTTGGGTCGAGTTGGTCGTGTTTTTGTCGCGTCATTCGAGTTTTCGATTGACAAATATTAGAGCCGTGAGTTTTGTTGTTCACTCAGCTTATGTGTTATGTGATTTACCAAAGATCGCATCGGGCTTGTTATAACTTTTCCAAATGGTGTTAACGAGATTCTCCGGAATGAGATGTATTGTGTTCTTGAGTCGAACCGAGTTTGCCAACGTGTGTTTTGATAATGTCCGTGTCGAGTATTTTCTAGAGCCGAGACATGTGCGATATCACGGGAATCGTCGGCTTCACGATCCGTAAGTATTTGGATTTTTGAATTTCATTGAGATTTATTGCCGTTCTAAGTTGATACGTTTTGAGATTCAGTAGATATTATGCGTTACAGTATAAGGTGACAGAGTTGGGACAGGATTGATGATCTTGAGGAGTTATGATTTCGAGAATCAGTATGTTGGTTAGATTCTGGAACGAAATTATGTATTCGGGAGAAGGGCTATGGATTGTCGAGAAGAACATGTAGTCATGTTAGTTCATTTTGTGATATATATGAATCTGTTTTGAGCATTTGAAAATGATACTTTTCAAAATGAATGTCTTACGGATGTTTTACGGAAAATGATTTTGGGCCGAGACCCAATCGATTTTGAAATGGTTTTATAACTCAGGACTTGAAGTCCGAAAAGGGGTTTTCTACTTTTTAAACTTTTTGTAATGCGGAACGAGTTACGGGCTAAGACCCTAATGTTTCAAACGGCTTTTCTGTTTTCTTAAAACTCCCGAGACTTGTAAAACACTTTACCAATCGTTTACCTATGTTATTTCCGCCTTTCGAGGCTTTGGTTTACTTGTTCAAATTGAACCTCTCGGGAAGTCTTTCGCTGTGTGGATTTGTTTCAATATTTTGTCATATCATATTTAAGGTGATCCAGGATGGGTTAATGACTGACGTTGCAAGTCATGTGTGGAAAAGGAGTTTAGTCGGAATTTATATATTGAGATTTTGGAACTCGATCGTGTGGTTTTCCGATGGAATATCAGTGGATATTGGTGACGAACCGAATTGGTATACAGGAGTATGGATATAGTCGAGCATTTGCATACTTTTCATTTTAAAACTTCAAATCGTGTGGATTCAAGGAAATCATATCAAATACTTGGCACCATCGAGCCAAGTTAATTTTTCAAAATTGATTTTGTGGTCTTACCAAAATTTATGTTTTGAGTTTTCAAACTCTTGAAAGAATTTTCGAAAATTTGTCTTTTGACAAGAATATATGATTTCAAATGGTTTTGAAAATGTGATTGATATACATACGCATTTAGTGCATAGTGCATATCATATTGATGGTACGATGGAAATGGAATTCGAACTTCAAGATGTTAGTTTGATTATCCGGTGATGATCGGTTGAGTTATCGATAAGAGAAATATGTTGCGTGTTGTAGATTCATGCACATAATATTATTTTGGAAACTTGGGATTTTGTGAAACCGAACATATGTGCTATGTGATTCCATTGGTATGGTAGTAGCGCGATTTTACCTTACCGATTCTCGGAATGATTTCCTTGTAAGCGTAGATTTGGGGATGGTGACCCCATCTTGGTTGTTTTAGATAGTGAGTGGTCGTTTCACTCCGTATGATCGGGTATGTTCGTCTTTGTGATTGGTTGTTCATATGCCGAGGGTATGTTCGCGATCGGATATGTTTATTGAGATCCACCGTATGTGATCGGTGTGTCGCTTTGAGAATTTTGCTTTTTCGTATATCCGCTTTCTCGTGGTTCCGTGTTGATAGTGTTGGAGTTTACCGTGTGAAGGTATTCTCGATTTCCGTTGATCGCTCGTTGGTTGTATTGGAGTTTATCACGTTGATGATATTCTCGATTGTGTTTTGACCTGGTTGGTCGATTGGAATTTATCATGTCGATGATAAATTCGGTTGATTGTTGATCATTGTTGGTGATCATCCGAGCGCTCGATTGTCTATCGATGTTTCGGGATTCGTTGCCATTGTATTGAGCGGTTGTTTCACGATACATCGGATATTATTCGCTTTATCGAATTGAGACTTGATTATGTAATCAGCAGACAGGATTTGATTCGGGGCATTGTTTGATCCGAAGATGATATATTTTGTTGAGAATCGTGGAATTGTGATCGTAAGCGTATTGAGACTGTGCGTGAGAACGCGGCTAGTATCTCGGAGATCGTCGACTGCGTATTTGGAAGTATGCTCTTTTGGATATTCGGTAATGATGATGATAAATCGTTGTCGTGATGGTTTTGGGATATTTTGAGTTGAACGGTATGTTTGTTCGCTTTATGATGGATTGCAAGTTTCAAGACGAAACTTATTTTAAGGGGTGTAGAATGTAATATCCTAATTTCTACTATCGATGTTTAATATTATTTTATCCGAGTTATATTGTACATCGTGGAATCATGCAAGAGAGATAAAATAAATAAAGGATCGAGATATCGAGATCGGTATAATTGTCGTATTTGGTCGACAATTACATTTGAGGATATTGTGTATCGGGTTGTCGTACTTTTGATATTGGGTATATCGTATGATGATATTATCGATTCGTGTTTGTGTTCGGTGTCTTATGTTCGCTTTTGGTATGTCGAGACGTTGGACAAGAATCTGGAAAATGGCTAAGTATAGCCTTATTAGCGCACGCCGATATTCATGCATAACGCACGCTATCGCGTGATTAGCGACGCTACGTTTATAGGTTAGCGACGCTAGTGCATGCATCGGAAGGAATCTGCGTGTGGACCCGGCCGCCGCGCACGCTCGTAAGTCAACGGTTGTTGTCTCGAAGTATTAGCGCACGCTAAAGATTAGGCTTAGCGCACGCTAACTATATATCACCAACAAGGAATCTTATCCTTGCTAGATGTCATTTAATGTGGGGCGAGTGGTAGGTGAACACCGTAGTAAGTCAACTTCGGATAGCGCACGCTAAGAGTAAGGACTTGCGACGCTAGACATGATGATTTACGTACGTTAATGCATGGGCATTACGTACGTAAGGTAGTTTACGAAGCAAGACAGTAGCCTCTGGGCTTCGATAGCGCACGCTAACAAAGTCAGTTAGCGCACGCTAAGACTAGCGCACGCTAAACATAATGGTTTAGCGCACGCTAGTAAGGTATTCTATATAAAGGGACAAACAGGTGTCATGAAGCATTTCGTCCATTTCTTTCCTTTCACCCGATAGAGACAACCTTGGGAGAACATTTGGAGTTCCTAAACACTTAGAGATGATGATCTTTAACAAGATTAAGATGGAGAGCATGGATTCAAGCCTTGTTCTTCAAGTTATTCATGATTCTTGGAATGGAGTCTAGTGTTCTTATTCTTGGTCCATCCAATCCGTAATTTTCGTATCCTCTTGATGATAGTTCGTTTTCTTGGATGATTTCATGTAAGGAGCATGTTGGATAATCATATGATGATGTTATATGGGATTCAATGGAATTTTGATTAGAGTCTCGGATGTTAGTTAAGATTCTTCATACTATAAGGATGTTGATTCGTTTAACCCGATCTAAGATGGATTTCTGAATCTTGTTAATTATATTGATCGATTTAGAGGAGTTAAATCATTATAATAGGTTGAATTCGGATTGAATATGATATGATCCTTGTTATCGAGTCGGTTTGATTGTTGGTGTTATTATTGATATATGGACAATGATATGATCCTTGTGATAGTTATGGTGTTGTTTATCTTCAAGAGATATGGAGATTCATATCTCCCTTCATTCGGATTCGTAGTTGCAAGATGTTAGTCGATGCTTGATTGCATGCCATCAGACGGCATTAGCGCACGCTAAGCTTCTCGGATAGCGACGCTAACGGACAACTTAGCGCACGCCACGTTATGCGTTTAACGTGCGCTAAGTAGGCGCATAAAGGCGATTTTTGTGTTTTGATTATGAATTCGTGATGGTTTGACTTGGTTGGTTCTCGACCGTGTTTATTCGAGGTTGTGTTGAACCGTTGAGTTCGATTAGTTAGTATTGTCGGTTGTTGATTGTTATCGGATATGTGTTATTTGATTTCTTCGATAGGTTGAGATTGTCGATCGGTGATTATAACCGGATATTGCGGTCGTGTTCGAGTATGTCCATTGTATTGCTTTTGATCGGGGTGAGGATCTCGTAGACAAAGGCAATGTGTTCGACAACACTTCGTGGTACGGTATCGAGGCAAGTTATTACTTGCTCGGTTATAATATTTAATGAATGGTTTCGATTTCATTTCGTTTATAATGCATATAGCGATGATTATTATTGTGAACTCGGGTATTCGGATCGCATATCGTTCTTTCGATTCGGGAGATAAATCATAATGTATATGCTTATCTCGCTTATTGGTATGTTCGAGTATCAAGGTTACATTATGGTAAAGACGAGGATATGAGTATCTATAGTTCATTGTTCGTATGGATCGCCGAGCATTGAGGATAATCGTCGGTGATGATTGGACATCGAGATTTCTCCCGAAGGACTCGGGGCAAGTATCTTATATCGATTCAATTAGAGTTAGTGATTTGATCATGCGTATTATCATTCATGTTGTCGAACATGAGGTCGTCTTAATTGATTTGTCATATTGTCGTTCATGTTGCGTTGTTCATGATGATGAACATATTGTTTTGCATATGTGTATGCATATTGTGTTGTTTATGTTGTGTTGATCCGATGGGATCGCGCGATCTATGCTGAGGGCGCCTGGATCGGATGTCCACCTCGTGTTGGTCCGACGGGATCATCTTGGGATCTATGCCGAGGGCGCCGGATCATTGGACGGGTTTTTCCACCTCGTGTTGGTCCGACGGATCATCTTGGGATCTATGCCGAGGGCGCTGGATCGTTGGATTACCCAAGATTGTGTTATTGTTGTGCATATGTATATTGTTGGTTATCCACCTCGTGATGATCTTGTATGATCATATTGGGATATATTGTGAGGGCGATGGATCTTGGGATTTCCATTGAGTATAAATAGTTGTTCTTGTTTTTGAGCATATTGACGTTGTCTTAAGAGTATGCATTTGTAGGTCTTGTGTTAGGACCCCGTCCGCATTGCATTGTTCGATATCGGATTAGACCGATATGATTATCGTGGCACATAATTTCTCGAGGTATGTTCAATATTTTCCTTTGTCTTGTCTTTGGTGGACAATTGGTTATCGTATTGGGATTTTATGATTTTATTCGATGTATCGTATTGGTCAGAAATGGTAGATTTCCGTATCGTGAGTTGGTTATGATAGTTTGAGGATCTTGAGTATTGTTTGAGGTACAATACAAATATTATGTTCGAGTTTAATGGTTATTCGATGAGAATTACTTGAGTAAGTAAAGTCATGGCGGTAAGATTACATTGGTCGTATTCTTATTCTCATTGGTATGTATTCTTAATGTGATGTGACGGTTATCATTGTTGGATATTATGGTGACCGTCGTGGGATTTCTTTTTAGGTTCTTGGAGTATCGAGCTTGTAGCGTCGTGAAGAGATGAGCTTCCTGGAGGATACCGGCTAGGACATGTTGTGTGCATTGAGTTTTGATTGGTTCTCGTATTCACGCTAGAGTATCCTTATGGTTGGTCTTTTCCGCTGCGTGAGTATTTTGAAATGACCTTTTGGTATCCGTAACGAGGTTGCTTTGGAAGTCGTTTTCTAAACTTTTGAGTGTCATTGTTTGGCCTCGCGATTTCAAATGAGTTTTTACGACGGTTTTTGATAAATGGATTTTATAAGTCTTTGTGAATTTTTAAAGTTAGTACCGTCGTTGGCCTCTTGGGCATTTGTAAATGTTTGTGAAAATTTCTTTTTAGCCTTGTGGGTTCCATCTCGGGGCCCACGGCGCTGTAATATTTCCGGTTAAATCTGGGGGTGTTACAATATGATTGGGATATTAGAGTATATTGCTTTGCATACTGGTTAACGTTATAAAATAATTCTATTACAATCTTGAAAAGTAAATAATAGCATCCACTGGTTTGTAATATGGTAACCAAATATTTATTCATGTATAACCATAGATATAATTCAAATAAACTTTAAAAATAGCCACCAAAACTTGTTCAAAATTATTATTCAGTTATTGAGATTATCTTTTAGCGAATGAAAATACTTAATAAAGTAAACAACTTTGGTTCTCATAGATGCAAAAAATAAAATTTCCATTAACATATTCTTTTAGATATAGATCTACTTAAAAATTGGTCAATCCTATCAAATAATAAATGGTAAACAAAAACATTAATCACATTATCCGTATGTGAATTAACAAGTTTGCAATGATACATATCTATAAACAATTATGGACATAAATAATAATAAATAACCACACAATCGCCTAATAGTAACAAAAAAAATCAATATAACGTAACCATTTAACCAGATATTTTTTCAATAGCGAAATCGAGTAACTATTTATATCGGAATGTGTAGTTACTACCCCTGCAATTAGTATACATAATAATTAAATCAAAAATAAAATATTAACAAACAAGTACAATATTATAGTAAAGTAAACATATTACATTATTGGAGTAATCAAACATCTATATTCAGGTATCAAAATATTTAATTGTAGTTACTTTGTTAGTAGCCAACACATCTCAACATATGAAACAACAATAAAAATATCAATAGCAAATGATAACAAAAAATATGGGCCACATATTAAATCTGTGCTGCACATGTTACAATATGTACAACTTAAATATTATTACATGTCCTCAATCATATGGATACATATAATCATATTGACTAAACATATTTTCCAAATGGTAACCAAACGTGAAAAAAATAGTATAATAGTACATCATAATAAGCTCGAACAAACAACTATAATAATGAAACAATAGTAACCACTTGTATAGAAATACGTAGGCGATAATAATTTTTAGAGTATCACTGACATTACAAATGAGAAACTAACAACTACCAGAAACTTTATCGTCCACAGACCACAGTCACCTCACATGTGAGTTTCTTCCTCCTCAAATCGAATTTCTTTTTCAAATTAAATTTCTTCCATGATGAAATCCGTCAGATCTATCGCCACAAACCAGACTTTCTCCTCAAATTTGATTTTTTTTGTAACCAAAATAGTTTCCCGCCTCTTCAAATCTGATTTATCCGCATTACCACTATGATTAATCACGTTCTCCGAGCATAATCAAATAACAGGACAAGGATGTCACGTTTCAAAACTAATAATAAAAATAACTGCATAAATAATACAAATTGGCAGATAAAAGAACAAGAGTATACCGAGAGAGAGAGAGAGAGAGAGAGAGAGAGAGAGAGACGGAGGAAGATGAAATCAGGCAATGGTCGTTAATGGACAGTGAAGCAACACGACGATGGCACGATAAAGAACGAAAGTGTGGCGTTGCGACTGATGGAGAGAAAGTGCTGAAAATCAAAGATGCCATAAACAGCATTGCTGAAAGCGACGGTGGCGGAAAGATGGTTGGCTACAGTTGATGAGTCTGCCGCGGAAGACTAGGAAAAAAACCCTAAACCGCAGTTGGAGGAGAGAAAGAGAGATAGAGATAGAGAAAGGAAGTTATATTTTCGCTAGAATATTCCACCACAATTTAAAAGTTTAATGAGATTTATATCTATGTAAATAGACTTCCAAAAAACGTTATTAGTGTAATTATTTCCTCATTGTGTTATTGGTGCAATATTTTAATAAGATGTACCGGGAGATGTAATTTGCCCAATTAGATAACACTTTCAATTTTCTTCCGGCCCAGTAGATAATCTATGTCGCACAAACAAGAAATACACTTGAAACATCTTAATCTTGGAGGGTGATTTAAATAATAGGGTGTCCAATAAGGATAGAGATCCTCTGCAGTGCAGCACGGTGATGTGCTGCACTGCACCACACGATTGGACACGTACACACACACACACCCGTGCGGGTGTGTGTAATTTAACGATTGGGATGCAGCACAGCACCGTGCTGTGCTGCAGAGGATCCCAGCCCGTCCAATAATAGATGGGGAAGAAACATTTAAAATCATTATGGATGAACATTATTAAATTGGTGTGAGAGAAAAAACCATCCAAATAATACACAAGTGCTTGAATTGTACATGAGAATTATGTTCGTATGCTTGAATACAGTCCCCTCAACGAACTCATACAAGAAATGGCCATATAATATTACTACGAGTTTTCATCATGGTCCTATACTTCTGCTTAAGCTTAATTTCAAGGCGAGGAGGAATAATACCCTTCTGGCTAAAGAAAGAGTAGAAAGAACCGAAGATAAAATTAGAGGATGGATGACATATATGGGTAAGTTATGCTATGTTCTTTTGAATTGAATCAATCGAATCGAATTGACCGAATCGAATCAAATGAATGGACTGAACTAAATCGAATCGAATCAAATATATATTAAGAGTAATTAATAATAATCTAATAATATTAATAATAATAAATATAATAAAATAATAATAAAAATAATAAAATAATAATAAATAATAACGTAATAATAGTAATATAATTAATCATAATAAGAAAAATAATAATACTAATAAATATGCCCAAATGTTCCAAAGGTCACAAATATCAAATGTCACAAATAATAATAATAACAGTAATAATAATAATAAAATAGTAATAATAATATAATAATAATAATAATATAATAATATTAAAAATAATAAATATAATAAAATAATAAGACAAATAATAAAATAATAATAAAAAATAAAAAATAATAACGTAATAATAATATAATTAATTACAATCATAATAACAAAAATAATAATACTAATAAATATGCCCCAAATGTCCCAAAAGTCACAAAAGTATCAAATGTCACAAATAATGATAATAATAATAATAATAATAATAATAATAATAATAATAATGATAAATAATAATAAAAAAATAATAATAGTAGTAATCAACATCAACAATAAATATTATTATTAATAATAGTAAAAATTATTAGTATTATTAATACTAATGAACAACAGCAACAATAATAATAATAATAACAATAATAATAATCAAGATCAATAATAATAATAATTAATAGTAATAATAATAATAACAATAATAATAATAACTGAACTGAACTGAACTGACCTGAACTGAACTAAGCTGCATGGACGTGAACTGAACTGAAAAACTGAAAAATAAGTCCAAAAGAACAGGGCCTTAGAATTATATTTCTATAACTTATAATTGCAAAAAACACAAAATATAGTATTAATTTTACATGATTGAAAAATATATGAAAATAAAGTAAATATGACTCAACGCATCCGCTACTACTGTAATACCCGATTGTGAATTCATTGATTATCATTCAGTAATTGTCACTCAGAAATTTTTCACTCAGTAATAATCATTCACCATTCATATCCATTCAATTGTGTTCACCGTTCGGCGTACCTTAGAATCGTGTATCAGTCGTTATTCGTCATTCATCACTGTTTGAGATTGAGACGAGAATATTTTTCATCATCATCGTGATTGGTAGTCTTGTGTTGGGAGTATCACTATTGCGTGGTTTTGGACTTAATCATGCTCGTGTAGATTATATATGTCGGATCATTCATCATTCGTGTCAAGGAGGCAGAGTTTCCGCATTTTTCTCTCCAGCTGAGAGTTACGGTCATAAGCTATCATGCATTACGGCCGTAACATGCGTTCGTTGGATTAAGGGTGTTTTGGCGAAAACAACTTACGGCCGTAAGTTAGGCAGGATACGGCCGTAAGTGTTGTTGTTACGGCCGTAAGGTATCTTTGGGTACGGCCGTAACTCAGTCAGTGTGTTCATCATCAATTTTTGACGAAATGTTGTTACGCCCGTAAGAATAGGATGTTACGGCCGTAAGGTTGTTGACCTTGGAGTGTTACGGCCGTAAGGTGGCAGAGTTTCGACCGTAACTCTGCGCAGTATATAATGACCGAGACGGGATTTTTGTGCTCATTTCTTCATTTCTTCATTTGAGTTCGGGAGAGAGGTCTTTGGGAAAAGATTTTTCTTCATCAAAACACTGGTGTGTTCATGTAACACCCCCAATCCACTCAGGGATATTACACGCCGTAGACCCTCTCCTCGAGGATCTACCAGGCTGGTAACGACGTTTAACATCTCGACAATGCCTTCAAGGCTACCATGACTCAGTAGACCGATTTGGTCTTTCCACAAATACATACAGCCAAATACAACTCATGCCCACGCAGGGGACAAAATACAACTACACCCGTACAACGGGGACAATACAGCAGCGGAAAATAAAGTACAACTGAACCAACACACGATGTACGGTTCCTCATGTGATTAGTATCGATCATCTTTCATCATCCTTCGTGCCGACCCTGTGTTATGCTCCAAAACCTGAATGCAAAAACAGACATCCACCCCCCGAATACTCGGGGGTTAGCAAAACTCCACTGTTTTGCTAGTGCAAGAACAAAGTGCAAATACGAGCCATACAATTCACATTCCACGAATAACAATAACCGAGGATCCTCAAAGATCCAAACGAAACGAAAAGTACTTCCCGAGGCAAGGGTTTGAGAAAACATTTCAAAATCGAAATATCATAAATCAATGGAAGTAATTTATAAAATGATTTAGAATGCCATCGAGAGTTTTAATAGAAAACAATTTAGGATTATCAAATCCTACTTTTCGAAAACCAAAAGACAAAAGGGGTCACCGCCCCAAAGGTTTACCTTCTGAAAAATGACATTAACCAAACCATTGGGATTTTAGCCCCAAATCCGTAAAACGACTTTTATAAAACCATTGGGATTTTAGCCCCAAATCTCATCAACTCACAGTACACGAGAACGTCAACAAGGTTCGTCTTCCAACGTCAAAATCCACAAATAAAGGATTTAAAACAACAACAAAATACTCTAGAGCCATCCTAGCCAAGTAGGCCAAACGAACAACTTACCTCTTACACATCTAGTCAATGCATGCAAATGAAAACCGTTCAAAAGTACTCATTTCCGGAAATGCCAATATCAAATCACATTTGTAAAATGCACCACAATTAACCGTCGATCCACACCTCCGTGGACCCCTACCGAGACCCCGTCGGATCTAACCCGTAGTGGTTAAAAGCAAAGCTCGTCGATCCACACCTCCGTGGACCCCTACCGAGACCCCGTCGGATCTAACCCGTAGTGAGCATACACACACACACGTTACTCATGCAATACTAACATGCTAAGAATGTAAGTTCATTAAGAATACTCACTAGAGATGGCCATTAACTCGACACCATTATCAAACTCTTCAAAAATAAATAACAAGATTAAATACGGAATACACGATTCCATAACTTAAACAATAGGAGTACCAACATAAAATCCTTCAACGTTCAAAATAATCAAATCATAATCAATTCTCAAAACACCGTTCACAAATCACGCTGCTGAAAGAAAGCCTTTAACGAGGCCAAATCAAATCCTTTGAAACTTCATTTCAAATAACCAAACAAACGCATCAAGACGACCACCGATCATCATATCCATAAACGAGAAAAGTATGGGCAAGGTACTTGCCTCGAATAAGAACAACGCGAGAATCGACCAAGTAGGTTGGCCCGAACCGACTACGTACCCGCCGACTCCACCGAACGCCAACTCACGTTCATAAACTACGAAGGACAAATAATAACAATGAAATGAATTCCATAACACGACTCAAAGCCGTTGAATTCAAAGAACGAATGACGAAAGTTCACGGATTTCCCAAAATGGCCAAGAACACGATTCGTTCCCAAAACCCGAAACGGAATTCCAAGTTGAAATATGGATATACAATCCATAGAATATGTTTAACAACATCATTTAACCATAATCGATCCATCGAAACGGATGAAAACGAGATCGGGGACAAATCCCCCAAAAAGTCAATTCAAGGAAATCAAGAAATATACTTGATTCGACGAAGAACAATGGATTAAATGATGTTAAACACAAGAATACTATCAAGATTAATCATACCCATCATGAATTAATCAACAACACGGAACGAATCGGACGAAAATGCAAAAATCCCCAAATTCACGAAATTAGGGTTCTAAGGAAGATTACCTTGATTATGAATCAAAGGTTGATAACGGACGATCGATTGATGTTATGAACTCAAGGACTTCATGGATTTGTTGTTAAACAACATGGCTTCACACCATGAATCGCCACTCGCGGATGGAGAAGGAAGGAAATGAAAACGAAGTGAAATGTGACTGCCACCATATTTATATCGGGCCACCTTAGCGGCGCTAGCCTTCCCGACTAGCGTGCGCTATCGGCCGCAGATCGCCGAGTACCCTGACAGGGCCCACACGACCCGGCATCACCGACCAACCCCGCCGACCGAACACGCCGACCCAACTCCCGCTAGCGTGCGCTACGGCGGATACTGCGCCGCTAGCCGACTGGCCCAAAGAGCCACCGGATCGAATCGCCGCCAGTAACGACGCTAGCCGGCCGACAGCGGCGCTACGCCGCCGACTAGCGCGCTACGCCGGGCGTAGCGTGCGCTACCGCCGACATCGACCGAGTCCGTAACCTCGAAACCCCATCGCCTGTGCCCGAGCAACAGACGCTAGCCACCGGCGGCAGCGTGCGCTACACTGCCGGTTAGCGCAGCCTTCCGGCCGTAGCGTGCGCTACGCCGGTTCCTGCCGCACCCGTCCGGCCGGTGCCCGCAATCGTCCGGCCAGTCCCGCCACCGTCCGGCCAGTCCCGCCACCGCTAGGGCTCGACGTCCCGATTTCCGAAAACGTACGGAACGAACACGACGAAAAGTTCGCCGACAACATAAACGACTCGAAATGAAAGCGTAATACCATAATTAGTCATACGCGACCAAGAAACGGGTCGAGACAACAATTACAGATACGGATACCCGTAACTTTCAAGAAATTACAAAATGGCCCAAAACGCCCGGAAATCACGATACGTGATCGAATAACCAAACCGAAGTTCACAACACGTCTAACAAAGTTAAACGGACTTGCGGGAAACTCGAAACAATAGTTTCGGACGAGATTCGCAAGAATCGAACTCAAGTGCGGAAAAGTCGCTAAAAAGCACAGAACTCAACGAAACGACACCGAAACAAACTCGGATATCAAAAAGTGTAGAATTAATCATTCTCAGAATGACGAAACGGTCATGAGCGAGTTGTCAAAACGGACTCCGACCGAAAAAAGAAATTTACCGAAAATCGAAAATTGCGGATATTACATTCTACCCTCCTTAAAAGAAGTTTCGTCCCGAAACTTAAAACAAGTAGGGAGAAGAAATATTCCACCAGGAAAAACTCAACGAGACACACAAGAATGCGTGACTAACGCCCAACGGCGAAATGTCACAAACAACGCAAAGGAATATACGGCGTGAAAACACGCTCCACGGCAACCAACACAACGTCGCCGTTAGCGATATAATAAAACCAACAAACAACAAGCGTCATCAAATGGATAATATAGCCAAGTCAATTATCCGACAATCACAAAACACAACGAACGAAAACCAATATGATTGACCAACCCAACGGTACATCAATCAAAACGCGAGTCAACCGCTGAACAAACACGGAATCCCACCGCCTAAGGGCTGGAAGATTGAAAACGAAACTAATTTCCCGAACTGAAGGGAATTACGAAGGAGCCTGAATGTTCACCAATCACGGAACGAGGTCAATAAAAACCGAACAATCAAACGATCAAACCACAACGATCGAGTCAACAAAAATCGAAGAATCATGTTCGAATCACGAAGAACAATAAAATTTAAACAACAACTCCCAGGATGATCTGGTGAGAACTACAAGACATGCATTGCCGAAGATCCACAGGAAAGGGGATAGCGATTGAAAAGTCACAACGACGAACGAGTTATTCCGAAACGATACCACACTCGTTCGATAAACAAAAACAAGGGGCGGACAATCTCAGAAATGTCAACAAACATAAATGAGTCGACAGAGTCGAAAACATAAGAGTTCCAAATCCGATCCACTTCGAATAAAAGAACTAGTAGAACTAAATGATGTTACTTCCGAACAAGGTTCACAAGAATCGAACCGAACTCGAAAAAGTAACATCGATAACCAGATCGACCCACAACAAGATCACAGCTCGTTCGGACGATGAAATCGAAATACAGAACAAGTTCATAAAGTGCCAACGAACATGAGCGAATCGATAGACTGGAGAAAGAGAAAATACAGAAGTCAAAATAGTACGGGCATTACCTCCGACCTCGTCCACGCAATTCACAAAAACGGGAGCAAGGTAACAAGACATTAAACAATCGACGCATAACGGAACCATCACCAATGCACACGGTCATACCAAACCAAGCTCTAACAGCTCGCACATGCGCGACAACGTAGGAATCACTACGAGACGATAATATTCAACACCAACATCCCGCCTCTCACAGGGGGCTAACGCAACAAATGTGTGGAAAGCGACTCAACGCTCACACCGCCAATTCGGTCATACTCGGGAGAGAGTATCAAAAGGACAACGCGAACATCACACATACATACCCAGCCCTCAAACGGGAATGGATAGGTTTTAAAAACGAAAACCTCATTTTGAAAATAATTTAGAAGAACACCGATTGATCTTGAGTATCATCTTTAAAAAAAAAGTACAAACGTGAAACATCGTTATCGAGACATTGGAGAACTATTTCGCATTTGATAAAAAAAATGAGGACACTTTCTCTTAGTGAAAACTTTCAAAATATTCGACCCTCGGGTCTAAATAAAAGTGTTGAAAATATCTCAAAACATTTTGGTCCTCGAGGTAGAAAAATTTTGAAATATATTGTGGCATCTAGGATGTACCACAAGAAAATAACTCATTTGAAAAGTATGTCTCGAAATTTGTTTTTTCCAAGATACTCAAGGTTTTCAAAAATCCAATAGGCCAGAATGCCCAAAACTCACACATATCGACGTTCACTAAAACAACTCCTAGCACACGCATCAAAACATTTAAAATCAAGACAATACATGTCTTTAAACGGAAATAAACGATAAAATGCCACATTCAGAACAAAACCACTGATAAAATACCCTCCCGCACTGGCTAGTGAACAAGTCGAACGCGTATAAGCACAAAGCTTCCACAATAGAACTTGTAAAACGTGCAAATCGATTCGAAAATCATCAACAACGGACAAAAACAACAATAAAAAGACATCACAAACGACGACACTCCTCGTATAAATCAAATACGAGAGTCGACTAAATACATATCGTGAAATCAAAATTCACATAAGGATTCCATCACTTAACAAATAATCATAAAAATAGCTCGTGTCACACGAGGCACAACACAAAGAAGGGAGACTTACTTCCACAGGTCGCACGAAGATGATGATCGCCCCACGATACTAATCACGACCAACAAACTCAAACGACGCGTCGCGACACGACTCAGTCAGATAAAATCCGATGAAACAAGACTCAAACAACACGACTTGACCCGACAGCCTAGGTTTCCTCAACCTAAGCTCCGATACCATTTATGTAACACCCCCAATCCACTCAGGGATATTACACGCCGTAGACCCTCTCCTCGAGGATCTACCAGGCTGGTAACGACGTTTAACATCTCGACAATGCCTTCAAGGCTACAATGACTCAGTAGACCGATTTAGTCTTTCCACAAATACATACAGCTCAAATACAACTCATGCCCACGCAGGGGACAAAATACAACTACACCCGTACAACGGGGACAATACAGCAGCGGAAAATAAAGTACAACTGAACCAACACACGATGTACGGTTCCTCATGTGATTAGTATCGATCATCTTTCATCATCCTTCGTGACGACCCTGTGTTATGCTCCAAAACCTGAATGCAAAAACAGACATCCACCCCCCGAATACTCGGGGGTTAGCAAACTCCTTTGTTTTGCTAGTGCAAGAACAAAGTGCAAATACGAGCCATACAATTCACATTCCACGAATAACAATAACCGAGGATCCTCAAAGATCCAAACGAAACGAAAAGTACTTCCCGAGGCAAGGGTTTGAGAAAACATTTCAAAATCGAAATATCATAAATCAATGGAAGTAATTTATAAAATGATTTAGAATGCCATCGAGAGTTTTAATAGAAAACAATTTAGGATTATCAAATCCTACTTTTCGAAAACCAAAAGACAAAAGGGGTCACCGCCCCAAAGGTTTACCTTCTGAAAAATGACATTAACCAAACCATTGGGATTTTAGCCCCAAATCAGAAACGACTTTTATAAAACCATTGGGATTTTAGCCCCAAATCTCATCAACTCACGACACGAGAACGTCAACAAGGTTCGTCTTCCAACGTCAAAATCCACAAATAAAGGATTTAAAACAACAACAAAATACTCTAGAGCCATCCTAGCCAAGTAGGCCAAACGAACAACTTACCTCTTACACATCTAGTCAATGCATGCAAATGAAAACCGTTCAAAAGTACTCATTTCCGGAAATGCCAATATCAAATCACATTTGTAGAATGCACCACAATTAACCGTCGATCCACACCTCCGTGGACCCCTACCGAGACCCCATCGGATCTAACCCGTAGTGGTTAAAAGCAAAGCTCGTCGATCCACACCTCCGTGGACCCCTACCGAGACCCCGTCGGATCTAACCCGTAGTGAGCATACACACACACGTTACTCATGCAATACTAACATGCTAAGAATGTAAGTTCATTAAGAATACTCACTAGAGATGGCCATTAACTCGACACCATTATCAAACTCTTCAAAAATAAATAACAAGATTAAATACGGAATACACGATTCCATAACTTAAACAATAGGAGTACCAACATAAAATCCTTCAACGTTCAAAATAATCAAATCATAATCAATTCTCAAAACACCGTTAACAAATCACGCTGCTTTTGAAAGAAAGCCTTTAACGAGGCCAAATCAAATCCTTTGAAACTTCATTTCAAATAACCAAACAAACGCATCAAGACGACCACCGATCATCATATCCATAAACGAGAAAGTATGGGCAAGGTACTTGCCTCGAATAAGAACAACGCGAGAATTGACCAAGTAGGTAGGCCCGAACCGACTACGTACCCGCCGACTCCACCGAACGCCAACTCACGTTCATAAACTACGAAGGACAAATAAAAACAATGAAAAGAATTCCATAACACGACTCAAAGCCGTTGAATACAAAGAACGAATGACGAAAGTACACGGATTTCCCCAAAATGGCCAAGAACACGATTCGTTCCAAAACCCGAAAACGGAATTCCAAGTTGAAATATGGATATACAATCAATAGAATATGTTTAACAACATCATTTAACCATAATCGATCCATCGAATACGGATGAAAAGCGAGATCGGGACAAATCCCCAAAAAGTCAATTCAAGGAAATCAAGAAATATACTTGATTCGACGAAGAACAATGGATTAAATGATGTTAAACACAAGAATACTATCAAGATTAATCATACCCATCATGAATTAATCAACAACACTAACGAATCGGACGAAAATGCAAAAATCCCCAAATTCACGAAATTAGGGTTCTAAGGAAGATTACCTTGATTATTTGAATCAAAGGTTGATAACGACGATCGATTGATGTTATGAACTCAAGGACTTCATGGATTTGTTGTTAAACAACATGGCTTCGTCTCCCATGAATCGCCACTCGCGGATGGAGAAGGAAGGAAATGAAAACGAAGTGAAATGTGATCGCCACCATATTTATATCGGGCACCTAGCGTGGCGCTAGCCTTCCTGACTAGCGTGCGCTATCGGCAGATCGCCGAGTACCCTCGGCCAGTGGCCCACACGACCCGGCATCACCGACCAACCCCGCCGACCGAACTGCCGACCCAACTCCCGCTAGCGTGCGCTACGGCCGGATACTCGCGGCTTAGCCGACTGCCCAAAGAGCCACCGGATCGAATCGCCGGCCAGTAACGACGCTAGCCGCCGACGCCGCGGCGCTACGCTGCGACTAGCGCGCGCTACGCCGGCGTAGCGTGCGCTACCCGCCGATCTTGACCGAGTCCGAACCTCGAAACCCCATCGCCTGTGCCCGAGCAAGATACGCTAGCCACCGGCACAGGCGCTACACTGCCGGTTAGCGCAGCCTTCCGGCCAGAAGGCGTGCGCTACGCCGGTTCTGCGCACCGTCCTGGCCGGTGCCCGCAATCGTCCGGCCGGCCCCGCCACCGTCCGGCTGATCCCCGCCACCGCTGTGGCTCGACGACCCGATTTCCGAAAACGCATTAACGAACACGGCGAAAAGTTCGCGGACAACATAAACGACTCGAAATGAAAGCGTAATACCATAATTAGTCATACGCGACCAAGAAACGGTCGAGACAACAATTACAGATACGGATACGTAACTTTCAAGAAATTACAAAATGGCCCAAAACGCCCGGAAATCACGATACGTGATCGAATAACCAAACCGAAGTTCACAACACGTCTAACAAAGTTAAACGGACTTGCGGGAAACTCGAAACAACAGTTTCGGACGAGATTCGCAAGAATCGAACTCAAGTGCGGAAAAGTCGCTAAAAAGCACAGAACTCAACGAAACGACACCGAAACGAACTCGGATATCAAAAAGTGTAGAATTAATCATTCTCAGAATGACGAAACGGTCATGAGCGAGTCGTCAAAACGGACTCCGACCGAAAAAAGAAATTTACCGAAAATCGAAAATTGCGGATATTACAGTTCATGTTCTAATCATCTATCTCCGATTATAGAGCTTGGGGAGTCGACTTATCACATATTCACCGCATCGAAGTGTTTGGATCTTCAAAAGTAAATTCTTCAACATCTTGGATTTCGATTTTGAGTTGGGATATGATGTTTTGGATGTTATAATCATGATATATGAAGTGATATACTTGTGATTATGAATTGTTATAGATTATCATCGGATTAATCGGAGATTTGTTCAAGAACATTTCGAATGTTGATTCTGGAATTGGGGGTTTCGATTTGATGTTGTCGTAATCTCGAATTGTGTATTCCTATGAGAATATTGATTGTATATAAGATGTTTGTTGGATTGAATCATTCATTGGAGGTTTGGTATCGATATAATTGAGATTGGTTGTAAACAATTAGAGGTTGTCTACAATGTGTTTGTTGAATTGCCTCAATGAGTTTGGGTATTGTTGTATCGACTTTTGAGTTGGCTGTGATCATGCTTGATTCGTATATTAAGCGTATTGTTGGTACTTGTGTTATTCAAGGTTGTTCGAGCAGTCGGTATTTCCATTAATGATGTTGATCGTGGAAGGACTTTCTCGCCTTCGGTTTGAGGCAAGTTTTATACTTGTACTAGTCAATGAGATTAATGTTATCATATATGTGTATGAATGTGTTGTATCATTCCGAGACTTGCTCTCTTCATGAGTTCATTGACATTAGGGGATCGTTCGATACGATACACTTCGGCAATTATGCCAAATGTTTATTATTGTTCATTAATGGCCGGTTCAAGGTGTAATATCCGCGTTTACTATTTTTAGTAATTTCTATTTTTGGTGTATATTCGTTTCGGACAACTCGCTTGGCACTGTTTTGGAATTCTGAATCTATTTTGTTCTTGGAGTTTCTCCGTTTAGACGAGTCTCGATGATGTTTTTGCGTAATTTAATCTTGAGTTATATTTTATCGCATGTGTATTCGATTCTCGTTAAACTCATTCGATTTTATCATTTTCCTCTTTCCATGAGTTCGTATGGTTGAGCAGAGCATGTTGTGAGTTTTAGATTGTTAATCCGACGTTGTATCGTGAATTTTTGGACGTTTGGGCCGCTTTTGTAATTTCCTATAAGTTTAGGGAATTTGTTCCTTGTTCGATTTTGGTTGTGTACCTCGGACCGTTTTGGGTTATTGGATATTGTTTCTCGTTGTATGTATTTTCCTCGGACGGTTGGGTCGGCATATCGTGTTTTGGATATCGTCTTTTTTCGATTTTGGTAGCATTGTCTTGTAATGCCGAATCTTGTCGTGACACATGCAAAACGGCGCAAGACCGGCGGCATTTTGCGCCGTGTCGCACAGGGGGTCGATCACTGTCCGAGAAACGGCGCAAGACCCGCGGCATTATGCACCGGGTCTGTGCGCCGTGTTGCCCAGTGGTGCCCGCTGTCTTGCGAAACGGCGCAAGACTCGCGGCATTTTGCGCCGTGTCTGTGCGCCGTGTCGCACAGGGGTCGCCCGCTGACCAGAAATACGGCGTTGAACACGGCGCTATTAGGACCGTTTGTTGCGCCGTGTTCTGTCCAGTATATAAAGGTCAGACAGGTGTTTTAACCCCATTTCTTCCCTTCTCTCCCGTTTCTCCACTCTCTCCTCGCGACTTTGGGCGATTTCAACCAGATATTGCATTCTAGCATCTTATAAATCAGAATTGGACATTCTAACACGAATCAATCATCTTCCTTCCACCATTCCATCGTTGACATTTTACCTAATTTTAGGGTTCTTGACTATTATTCATTTTCCTTTCGTTTTTGCTTCGATTGATGATGAATATTAGCTGGGTAATCGTGGTGTTATGTTTTCCTAGAACTTTAGCGGATAAATTCCAATTTTTTTCCTCCGTTGATCGATGTTGAACCTTATGCCTCCGTAGTGTTCGGCGTATTGTCCCTTAGAGTAAAACGTCGATTAATTTTTGATTTCTCAGTGGTATTGTAGTTGACTCTATTGTTGTTAGGACCAGATTTGTGAAGATTGTTCGGACCGAAACCTTTCCTTTCGCTGTTTTCATCGCGTCGTGTCATCCAAGGCAAGTACATGTATTATATTTCATTATGTGTGTACGGTTTTGATGCGAATGATGTAAATCGGATTATTGAATGATTGTGATGGTCACTCTTCCACCTGGGGATGGCATGGGGCCTCTGGGGGCCGATACTAATGGGTACGGCCACGGAAGTGGACTTGGGTGCGTGCGTTGATGTTCTTCCACCTGGGGACGGTTCGACGGGACCTCTGGGGGTCGATACTAATGGGTACGGTCGCGAGTTACCAAACGTGGATAATTGTGATGTGGAAAACTTGTTGATATACTGTTTTGGTGTAAATGTGAGATTCCGGAATATTGATTTTCAAAATGATTTTCCTAACGATTTGTTTGCGTTGAATCGTGTATGTATATAATGTTGTGTAATTATGTACTTGCACTAGCTATTCGAATGCCAAACCCCTTAAATGGGGGAAATACGTCTTATGCATTTCAGGTACCGGGAGAGCTGAGGAGCAGGCACGGGACATGCATGCAAAGGATGGGCTGGCTTGATGAAGTGGCTCGAGTCTGCATTTTTATGTTTTGGCATTGCATTTGTCGAGTATTGGAGTCAGACTGTTTATTTTTAAACTTGGTTTAAGTCCCCTGCGTGGGCAATGAATTGGTATTTAACATATGCATCATGTACTCCGTTAAAATGTTTTGGCCGAGGCCACGGCCTTATTTTCTTTTTGAGTGCCTCTTTTGGGATATCTTTGTGGTTTATGAGTCATGAGTTAGCCTGGTAGACCTCATGGAGGTTCTATGGCGTGTAATGTCCCATTTGTGAATTGGGGTGTTACATTTATGGTATCAGAGCTTAGGTTTGGAATACCGAGGCTGTCGGTAAATTTTAGGTCTGTCAGTTACGTCGTTAGAGTCAATCGTTGAGCCTAATATCATCATGCTACCGTCTTTTCGTGCGGCCCGTGGCTGTAAGTCTCCTCGAACTCTTATACTTCTATAATTCGTTTTCTTGCGTTGTTCGGAATTGAGAATTATGATACCAACCTTGTAGATTGTGAATCTTTCTGATCTTGTTCTTTTCGTATTTTCTTCAGTATGTTGAGAGGTCGTGGTAGACCAGCTAGGGGACGCGGCCGAGGCCGTGGTCGGGGTGCTGATAATGAAGAGGGCTCACTTTCTCAGTCCTCTGCAGACTCAGCCTCTCACTCAGTGTCGTCGGGTAATAATGCCGACGCTGGCCACCGCCGTATTGCCAGCTAGTAGCCCAGCTTGCTCAGGTAGCTCAGGGTGGACGCCAGAATCCGCCCCCGACACCTGAAGAGGAAGCTAGTAAGTGGCTTCAGACAGTGACTAAGATGCACCCTCCTCGTTTCTCCGGATCTTCTGACTCCCTCGGTTGGGAGAATTGGCTCTTTCAGTTGTCCAGGACCTTTGATGCCGTAGCTTGTCCCGAAGACAAGAGGATACATATTGCCCAGTACCTCCTGGATAAGGAAGCTGTGGAATGGTGGGAGGCCGTTGCGCCCAGAGACCGTCGGGCCACTTGGGAGGAGTTCAGGGCTACTATGGAAGCAGAATATTGTCCGCCGCCATTCAAAGAACGCAGAATTGTGGAGTTCTTCACTGCCACACCCCAGGATGTGCCGATTTCTCAGGCCATTATCTCTTACAATCAGCAGTTGGGTTTCGTGAAAGATCAGGTGAGGACGGAGGCTGATAAAATCCGTTACTTCAATATGCGCATAAAGTCGCATATCAGGCAGAGTATGGCACCGCTCATGTGTGCCACTTTGAAGGAATACCAGGATCGCGCTCTGGCGATGGAGATGGCTGTCCCGGAATCAGAGTCGGTTTCAGAAGCTAAGAAGCAGAAGACTACTAGCGGATTCTCGGCCGGTAAAGGTGGTCAGTTTTCGAGGTCTCGTTCTGCTCCTACACCTAGGAAGAGGCCGTTTCATCAGGCCGGTGGATCTCAAGGTAACCATTCGGTCCAGTCTGTGGCACCTGGCTGGAGAGTTTGTTTTAATTGCAGTCAGCCCGAGCACGTTATGAAGGATTGCCCATTTCCGTTAGTTACTTGCTTTACTTGCAGACAGACCGGGCATCGGGCAACTCATTGTGAGAGGGCCACTAGGGCCGCTAGAGTTCCGACTACCACCGCCGATCAGAGGTATTACAGCACTACAGCTACTCATGTTCCGCAGAGTTCGGGCCGTGGTAGGGGTCGGGGTCAGCCGGATTGCCGTACAGCATCGAGTTCAGGTTCAGTTCACCCCCGATTGTATCATATGAGGCGCACAGAGGAGGCATACGTTCCAGTGGCATCAGGTACCACTCAGATCCTTACTCATCCAGTTTCAGTGCTTTTTGATTCGGGTGCTACCCTTTCCTTTATTGCTTCGGATTCTGTGAGTCGTATTGGTTTTGACTACTTGTTTGAGCGTGAGCCATTTGTAGTGGGTACGCCTAGCGGGGATCGTATGATTGGGGACCAGGAAGTTAGGGATTGCCCAGTGAGGATCAGGAGCCGGGATTGGCCCTCGAATCTCATTGTTATAGACCTTAAGGGTGAGGATTTGATCCTCGGGTACGATTGGTTGGATCGTCACGGTGTTATCATGAACTATCGGACTCGTACCATCTCGATAGTTGCCGAGGACGGCACTGAGCATACTCTCGTCGGTTGTAAGACGGGTAGGTCGGGGAGTGTGATTAGCGCCTTGAAGGCGATGAAACTTCTGAACCAGGGTTGTGTCGGCTACTGGTATTTCGCTCTGCAGGCGGAAGATGGTGGGGTTGACATATCGTCGATTCCAGTTGTTAGCGAGTATCCCGACGTATTTCCGGATGACTTTACGGGATTACCACCACATCGAGAGGTGGAGTTTCCTATTGATCTTGAGCCGAATGCGGCCCCTATTTCTCGAGCACCGTACCGTATGGCACCGTCGGAGATGCTAGAGTTGAAGAATCAGTTGGGAGAGTTGTTAGATAAAGGGTATATTCGACCGAGCGCATCGCCTTGGGGTGCGCCTGTACTTTTTGTTAAGAAGGATGGATCGCTTCGTTTATGCATCGATTATCGAGAATTAAACAAGTTGACCATCAAAAATAAATACCCTTTGCCCCGGATTGATGACTTGTTTGATCAGCTTCAGGGGGCGACAGTCTTTTCGAAGATTGACTTGCGATCAGGCTACTACCAGTTGAGGATTCGGGACAGCGATATACCGAAAGCTACCTTTCGGACGAGATATGGCCATTACGAGTTTGTGGTTATGCCTTTCGGGCTAACCAATGCCCCAACAGTGTTCATGCAGTTGATGAACAAAGTTTTTATTGAGTATCTGGACAAATTCGTAGTCGTCTTTATCGATGACATTCTTATCTATTCACGGAGTCAGGAGGAGCACGCCTTACATCTCCGGATTGTATTAGATATTTTGAGAGCTGAGCAGTTGTATGCGAAGTTCTCTAAGTGTGAGTTTTGGCTCGAGAAAGTGATGTTCTTCGGGTATGTGATTTCAGCAGAGGGAGTTCGGGTAGATCCACAGAAGATAGAGGCAGTGATGGCTTGGGAGCCGCCTAAGAATGTGAAGGAGGTGAGGAGTTTTCTGGGTCTCGCCGGCTATTACCGTAGATTTGTTGAGGGGTTTTCTAAGATCGCTAGACCACTCACTCAGTTGCTCTAGAAGACTCAGAAATTCGAGTGGACCGCAGACAGACAGAGTAGTTTTGACGAGTTGAAGAGACGACTAACTACCGCACCCGTGTTAGCATTGCCTCAGGGGAATGAAGATTTCATGGTATATAGTGATGCTTCGTGCCTCGGGCTCGGATGTGTTTCGATGCAGAGAGATAGGGTCATTGCTTATGCGTCCCGCCAGTTGAAACCTTATGAGGTGAATTATCCCACGCACGATTTGGAGTTAGCTGCGGTCGTTTTTGCCTTAAAGATCTGGAGGCATTATCTCTATGGGTCGTCGTGTAAGATTTTTACGGATCAGAAGAGTTTGAAGTATATCTTCAGTCAGAAAGAATTGAATATGGGACAGCATAGGTGGTTGGAGCTAATTAAAGATTACGACCTCGAGATACTTTACCATCCGGGTAAGGCTAACGTAGTGGCTGACGCGTTGAGCCGGAAGCCGATGGCGTTACAGATGTTATAGGTACTTACACCACGGAGTAGGATCCAGCGAGATTTTATTTGTCAGAATATCGAGGTTTAGGTTCAGAGAGTTCAGGGTCAGTTACGTACGTTGGAGATCGCTTCGTCCTTGACTGATGATATCAAGGCAAAACAGTATGATGATCCGTTTTTGGTCCAGTTGAGGGAGTATGTGAGGAAGGGGAAAGCCCCTGGATTTGTGGTTCAGGATGACGGAGTTTTGAGATTTCGCGGCAGACTATGTGTACCGAATGTTATTGAGCTGAGACAGAAGATCTTGAGTGAAGCTCATACCACACCTTACTCCATACATCCTGGTACGAGTAAAATGTACAAGGATGTGAGGAGTAACTACTGGTGGAGTAATTTGAAGACAGACGTTAGCGAGTTTGTGTCGAGGTGTTTGACCTGTCAGCAGGTTAAGATCGAGCATCAGCGACCCGCGGGGCTTTTGCGACCACTTCCTATTCCGGAGTGGAAATGGGAGGATATTTCTATGGATTTCATTACCAGTATGCCTAAGACTCGGACTGGAATGAACATGATTTGGGTCGTTGTTGATCGACTAACCAAATCAGCTCATTTTCTGAGTATTAAGGACACTTGGGGGCCAGAGAGACTCGCATGAGTGTTTATTGCGGAGATAGTGAGGTTGCATGGGACCCCTAAGAGTATTGTTTCGGATCATGATGGCCGGTTTATATCTCATTTTTTGCAGGCCGTTCAGAGAGCTTTGGGGACCGAGTTGATGTAACACCCCCAGGATATTCGAGGTATATTACAGTGCCGTGAATCCCTATATGGGACCCACCAGGCTGAACAAGCATCACACTCATAGACTCACTGAAACGACAGAAAAATACCTCGTCATAAAGACGCCCAACAAAATAATCCACCCGGTTCAACCGGTCAAACATAACACCATAATCCGTCACAAACATAACAAACAACAATACAATCCCGACAAGTAAAAACTCTTAAGTACTCGAGTACTTCTATTAGTTCAAACAAAACCACAAAATATAAAAAGATAGAAGACACTAAGACATCACTCGTGCACAATCATCACGCACGGCCATCATCCGCATACTGGTCCAGCGCCCGTTCGCCTCGATGAACCTGACCTGAAATTCATAAAACGAATTTCCCCAAAACGGGTCCCCAGAGGGGTTAGCAATTACGCCAGTACAAGTAACCAAATGAACAACTTACATCTTACACATAGAGTAAATGCATGCAATCAAGAAAACATAGTTCCAAAACACTCATTTCCGGAAATGCCAATAATCCAAATCACATTGTAAAAATGCACGACAATTAACCGTGGATCCACCCCTCCGTGGACCCCTACCGAGACCCCGTCGGATCTAACCCATAGTGGTTAAAAGCAAGCTCGCGGATCCACCCCTCCGTGGACCCCTACCGAGACCCCATCGGATCTAACCCATAGTGAGCATACACACACACACAAGTCTCATGTAATTCTACTACGTTAAGATTGTAAGTTCATAAGGATACTTGCCTCGGTTAATAGACGGTGATACGAACGGAAAGGAAGAATCGAACACGACCGCGAGGAACCGGCGGAAATGATCCTAACGATTCGAATAACACAATCAAAACCAATTCTAGACGAATACGGAAATGGAATACACCCGAAAACCCGCCTACGATTCATGTATATTCGTACAAAAATAACAACGAGGGCGGACCACAACCAAACCCTCTCGATTTCTCAAAACCATGAAAATATACCATGAATCCGTAAGAAAACTATTTATACCAACAAGATTAATCATATTCATCATGAATCCATCAACAAAACGGAACGAATCGGAAGAAAATCCCAAAACCTCCAAATTATCCAAAAGTAGGGTTCTAAGAGATTTACCGTGGATTAGGGTGAAAGATTTGTGTTGATGTTGTTATAATACTCCAAGAATTCAAGAAAGATGTTGGATGAGATGATTGGAGGAAGAAATCGCCAAGGAAATCGCCCCGGAATCGCCTTCGCCGCGGAGAGAGGAAGAAATGAGAAATTATGTTTATCTCGGTCAACTCCCTGGTTTATATAGCCAGGGAGTGTTAGCGCGCGCTAATCCTCAAGGTTAGCATGCGCTAACGGGATAAAAATACAGGCCAAACAGTTAGCGTTCAGTCCAGTAACCAGACTTCTGGCCGTTAGCGTGCGCTAATAACCTATCGGTAGCGTGCGCTATCGACCAATAGCGTGCGCTACCTGGGTATCAGTCGAGTCCAGTGACAAACTGCCCAAAACTCACCTGACCCGTTAGCGTGCGCTACCATACAAGCGTAGCGTGCGCTAACTGGCACCTGACCGAGTTTAGTAGTAAACTGTCCAGTACTGGACACTCTCGCTAGCGCACGCTACCGGGTATCATCAGCGTGCGTTAGCCTCCCGACATTAGCGTGCGTTAGTCTGCGTAGCGTACGCTAATACGCCAGTCCAGAAGGCTGGAAAATAGCACCGCCACTCCCAGGGCTCGCTCTCTAGCGCGCGCTACGAATCAGACGTAGCGTGCGCTACTAAGGGACCCCTAGCGCGCGCTATGCAGAAAAGATAGCGTGCGCTAGGTTACGAAATATAAACGGTTCACAACACCGGAATATGAACGAAACATCAAACGGAACACCTCAAAGCGCATCAAAACATAGAATGGATCCGCGGCAACCCCGAAACAGCGGTTCCGCACAATAATAACGAGTCTCAGATCAATAGATGACGGGAAAGATACACTGAAAGATACACGAGGGTCGCTACAATCGAGAAATACACCGAAAAATGAAAATACAAGGAAAACAAAAATGCGGGTATTACATTCTACCCCTCTAAAAATAAGTTTCGTCCCGAAACTTTAAGAAACAAACAATTGGGGTACCTAGCACGCATGCTATCCTCGGATTCCCAGGTTGCCTCCTCGACACCGTGTCTCGACCACTGCACCTTGACCAGAGGGATGGTCTTATGCCTCAGTCGTTTCTCACGATGCTCCAAAATCTTCAAAGGACGCTCTTCGAAAGTAATATCCTCGGCGACATCAATCTCAGCATAATCAATGACGTGACTAGGATCTGGAACATATTTCCTCAGCTGGGAAACATGAAAAACGCTATGAACATGACTCAAGGCCGGAGGTAATGCCAAACGGTATGCCAACCCACCGACTCGCTCGAGAATCTCAAAGGGTCCAATAAATCTCGGACTCAACTTCCATTTCTTCCCGAAATGAAAAAACTCCCTTTGTCGGCGACACCTTTAGCAAAACGTGGTCTCCCACCTCGAATTCCAAAGGTTGACGACGGACGTCGGCATACGACTTCTGTCGAATCTGGGCAGTCAACATCCATTCCCGAATTAATTCTATCTTCCGGCTCGGTCCCGACCAAATCGGACGTCTCATTCCAACAAATTGGTGATCGACATCGCCGCCCATAAAGTGCCTCATGCGGTGCCATCCGAATCGACGCGTGCCAACTGTTGTTGTACGTGAATTCGATCAATGGAAAATGCTCCTCCCAGTCATTGCTCCAATCTAAAGCACAAGCACTCAACAAATCCTCGAACGTCTGGATAGTGCGTTCCGACTGTCCATCTGACTGGGGATGAAAAGAGGTACTCAAACGCAAACGGGTACCCAACGCCTTATGCACTGCCTGCCAGAAGTGCGATACAAAACGGCCATCGCGATCCGAAACAATAGACTTCGGAGTACCGTGAAGTCTCACAATCTGTGCGATAAACACACGAGCTAACTTCTCCGGGCCCCAAGTGTCCTTGATGCCCAGAAAATATGCCGACTTGGTCAGGCAATCAACCACCACCCATACCATATTCATGCCCGACCTCAATCTCGGCAAACTCGTAATGAAATCCATCGATATATCTTCCCATTTCCATTCCGGAACGGGAAGTGATTGCAATAATCCAGCCGGTCGCTGATGCTCGATTTTGACCTGCTGACAAGTCAAATATCTCGCTACAAACTGTGCGACCTCCTCTTTCATATCATTCCACCAGAAATTCCTTCTCAAGTCCTTGTACATCTTACTCGAACCAGGATGAACGGAGTAAGGTGTAGCATGGGCCTCCCGCAAAATACTCTGCCTCAACTCCGAGTCGTTCGGCACACAAAGTCGACTCTGGAATCTCAAAACACCATGCTCGTGAATCACAAACCCGGGAGACTTTCCTTTAAGAAAGTTTTCTCGGATTTGAGCAATCATCGGATCCTCTAACTGCTTCAGCTTAATTTCATCGATCAAAGATGACGAAATCTCTAAAGCACACAGTTGCCCGACAACTCCAGGCAATAAAACCTCAACATCTAACTCGATCAAAGCCCTCCGAAGCTCAGGCTGAGATGTAAGGATCTCAAGCATTCGCAACGCCACCGGTTTCCGACTCAAGGCGTCGGCCACGACGTTCGCCTTGCCCGGATGATAAAGGATTTCGAGGTCATAATCCTTAATCAGCTCTAACCACCTTCTCTGCCTCATATTCAGCTCCCGTTGAGTAAATATGTATTTCAGACTTTTATGATCGGTAAAAATCTGACATACAGAGCCGAAAAGATAATGACGCCAAATCTTGAGCGCAAAAACAACTGCCGCTAACTCCAAATCATGAGTAGGGTAGTTAAGCTCATACGGCCTCAACTGTCTCGATGCATAAGCAATGGTCTTGCCATGCTGCATCAATACGCACCCAAGGCCCTGACCTGAAGCATCGCTATAAACGGCAAAACCCTCGTTGCCACATGGCAACACCAAAAACGGGGCTGAAGTCAAACGCTTCTTCAGTTCCTCAAAACTCGACTGCCTCTCGTCATTCCAGACGAACTTCTCGGATTTCTGGAGCAACTGCGTAAGTGGCCGAGCCAGTTTCGAGAAACCCTCGACGAACCTACGATAGTAACCAGCCAAACGCAAGAAACTACGGAGCTCTCTCACATTCTTGGGCGGTGCCCAATCCAACACTGCCTCGATCTTCTGCGGATCTACACGAACCCCCTCGGCTGAAATCACGTGACCTAAAAACATCACTTCCTTCAGCCAGAACTCACATTTCGAGAACTTTGCATAGAGTTGATCGGTCCTCAAAATGTCTAATACTACCCGCAAATGATGGGCATGTTCTTCCTCAATCCTCGAATAAATAAGAACATCGTCAATGAAAACGACGACACACTTATCCAAATACTCGATAAAGACTTTGTTCATCAACTGCATGAACACCGCCGGCGCATTAGTTAACCCGAAAGGCATAACTACGAACTCATAATGTCCGTATCTCGTCCGAAAAGCTGTTTTCGGCACATCGGATTCTCTCACCCGGAGCTGATAGTACCCCGATTTCAAATCAATTTTCGAGAATACCGCAGCTCCCTGCAACTGGTCAAACAAGTCATCAATTCTCGGCAAAGGATACTTGTTCTTGATGGTCATCTTGTTTAGTTCGCGATAGTCGATACACAAACGTAGTGAACCATCCTTCTTCCGCACAAACAGGACCGGTGCGCCCAATGGCGAGGCGCTCGGTCGAACATACCCCGATTCAAGAAGCTCACTCAACTGCTTCTTCAAATCGTACATCTCTGATGGTGCCATATGATACGGCGCCTTCGAAATAGGAGCCGCGCCCGGCTCTAACTCTATAGCAAACTCGACCTCACGATCCGGTGGCAATCCCGGTAACTCGTCAGGAAATACTTCAGGAAACTCACTAACAATTGGAATCGACGAAAGCTCGACTCCACCACTCTCCGCCTTCAAGGTGTAGCACCAATAGCCAGTACACCCCTTTCGCAGGAGTCTCATTGCCTTCAAGGCATTAATAACGAACTTCTGGTTTCCCCTCTTTCGCCCCGCGAAAGAGTGCTCGGTGCTGTCCTCGGCTAACATAGTGATGATTCTCGTGCGGTAGTTCATGATCGCACCATGCTGCTCGAGCCAATCATCCCCAAGAATCAAATCTTCACCCTCGATACCCACAATAATAAGATTAGAGGGCCAAATTTTCTCACAAATAAGCACAGAACAGTCTCGAACCTCCTGATCGCCAACGATCCTATCACCGCTAGGAAGCTTAACGATGAAGGGTTCACAAGGCATCAAACAGTCGAGACTCAAACGGCGCACACAATCCCAAGATATGAACGAATGCGTAGCACCGGAATCGAAAAGCACACTGACAGGATGAGAAAGAATATGAACGGTACCTGTCGCCACAGTAGCTGCTGGGTCATCGGCTTTCCGCATCTCATAAACCCGCGGATGGGTGGAGCCGACACTAGAAGCTCCCCCTCTGGCGGTCTGACCCCGACCTCTCCCTCGACTGGCACTCGGTGGGGACTGAGAAGCAAACGATCCTTGATTCACACTCGGTTCCCTAGGCGCTGGAATGGAAGTCCGGGCACCCACAATTCTCTCCCTCTCGGCACAGAAAGCCGCCTTGTGGCCCGGTTGGCCACACTGATTACATGTCAACAAAGGACTCGGACAATTACGACTGATGTGGCCTGGCTGGCCACAGTTAAAACACTTCACTTCCCGAGAAGGGGCACTGGCAGCCCTGCAGGGAAACCCAGTAGATCGAGTTGGGCCACTGCCAGCGAAAAAGTTAGCAGACTGGAATTTCTGCTGACCTCCACCTTTGTGTCCCGAAAAATTCCCGGCAGACTTCTGCTTCTTGCTCTCGCGGGCCACCTCACTCGCCGTCACAGACATATCATAAGCAAGGGTCCTACTCTGGTAATACTTCAAGGTAGTACACACGAGCCCCGACATATAGTCCCGAATAGACAATTTCATCCGCCTGGAAAAATGGAAAATTTTGTCGCTCTCCTCGACAACTTGGGTCTTCACATAACCCAACTCCTTGTTAAAATCAGCAATAGCTTGAGATACGGGGATATCCTGCGGTTTAGCATCATAAAAAGCATGTACCCGAGCCTGTCTGACCGGCCACGGGCAATATTCAGTCTCCAACAATTCTTGAAACTCAGCCCACGAAGCAGCATGATCCTTGGGCCCAACGGCCTCCCACCAGTCCGTAGCATCCCCAGTGAGAAAGTACTGGGCAATAGGGACCTTACGGTCCTCGGGACAGTTGGTAGCAGTGAAAACTTTAGATATTTCCTTGATCCACCCTTCCCAGCCAATCGGGTCTGAAGCTCCCAAAAACTGAGGAGGATGCATCTTGATAACATCTTGGAGCCAACGATCTGCTCCGCCCCGATTAGTGTGGGCCTGATCCGGGTTCTGAACCGCCTGAGCTATCGCTGCCATTTGGTTCACCATTTGCTGTATAACAGCCGCAATACCAAGGTCGGCACGCTCCTGAGAAGAAGCATGGCTATGACGGTCGCCGGTACTGCCGGCTCCCGAAGACTGCGACGTGGCCGCCCCACCGGCTGCCCCACGTCCCCGGCCGCGTCCACGACCACGACCGCGACCACGAACTCTCCCAGCATCCATACTGGAGTTAAATAAGTAGCAAAAGCCATACGATGGTAAGTACAAGAAAAGAACAATCACAAATCAAGAATCAAAGGTACGATACAAGGGAATAAGGAACAGAGGAAGGGAAACTTACGGACACTGGTAGTACCGGAATCATGGCAGCGTGACGATGATGTACAAAACAAAACACAACAAGACCCAATAAACCGACAAGCCTAGGTATCCACAACCTAGGGCTCTGATACCATTTTCTGTAACACCCCCAGGATATCCGAGGTATATTACAGTGCCGTGAATCCCTATATGGGACCCACCAGGCTGAACAAGCATCACACTCATAGACTCACTGAAACGACAGAAAAATACCTCGTCATAAAGACGCCCAACAAAATAATCCACCCGGTTCAACCGGTCAAACATAACACCATAATCCGTCACAAACATAACAAACGACAATACAATCCCGACAAGTAAAAACTCTTAAGTACTCGAGTACTTCTATTAGTTCAAACAAAACCACAAAAGATAAAAAGATAGAAGACACTAAGACATCACTCGTGCACAATCATCACGCACGGCCATCATCCGCATACTGGTCCAGCGCCCGTTCGCCTCAATGAACCTGACCTGAAATTCATAAAACGAATTTCCCCAAAACGGGTCCCCAGAGGGGTTAGCAATTACGCCAGTACAAGTAACCAAATGAACAACTTACATCTTACACATAGAGTAAATGCATGCAATCAAGAAAACATAGTTCCAAAACACTCATTTCCGGAAATGCCAATAATCCAAATCACATTGTAAAAATGCACCACAATTAACCGTGGATCCACCCCTCCGTGGACCCCTACCGAGACCCCGTCGGATCTAACCCATAGTGGTTAAAAGCAAGCTCGCGGATCCACCCCTCCGTGGACCCCTACCGAGACCCCGTCGGATCTAACCCATAGTGAGCATACACACACACACAAGTCTCATGCAATTCTACTACGTTAAGATTGTAAGTTCATAAGGATACTTGCCTCGGTTAATAGACAGTGATACGAACGGAAAGGAAGAATCGAACACGACCGCGAGGAACCGGCGGAAATGATCCTAACGATTCGAATAACACAATCATAACCAATTCTAGACGAATACGGAAATGGAATACACCCGAAAACCCGCCTATGATTCATGTATATTCGTACAAAAATAACAACGAGGGCGGACCACAACCAAACCCTCTCGATTTCGCAAAACCATGAAAATATACCATGAATCCGTAGGAAAACTAATTATACCATCAAGATTAATCATATTCATCATGAATCCATCAACAAAACGGAACGGATCGGAAGAAAATCCCAAAACCCCCAAATTATCCAAAAGTAGGGTTCTAAGAGATTTACCGTGGATTAGGGTGAAAGATTCGTGTTGATGTTGTTATAATACTCCAAGAACTCAAGAAAGATGTTGGATGAGATGATTGGAGGAAGAAATCGCCAAGGAAATCGCCCCGGAATCGCGTTCGCCGCGGAGAGAGGAATAAATGAGAAATTATGTTTATCTCGGTCAAATCCCTGGTTTATATAGCCAGGGAGTGTTAGCGCGCGCTAATCCTCAAGGTTAGCATGCGCTAACGGGATAAAAATACAGGCCAAACAGTTAGCGTCCAGTCCAGTAGCCAGACTTCTGGCCGTTAGCGTGCGCTACTCCAAACGTAGCGTGCGCTAGTAACCTATCAGTAGCGTGCGTTATCGACCAATAGCGTGCGCTACCTGGACGTCAGTCGAGTCCAGTGACAAACTGCCCAAAACTCACCTGACCCGTTAGCGTGCGCTACCATACAAGCGTAGCGTGCGCTAACTGGCACCTGACCGAGTTTAGTAGTAAACTGTCCAGTACTGGACACTCTCGCTAGCGCACGCTACCGGGTATCATCAGCGTGCGTTAGCCTCCCGACATTAGCGTGCGTTAGTCTGCGTAGCGTACGCTAATACGCCAGTCCAGAAGGCTGGAAAATAGCACCGCCACTCCCAGGGCTCGCTCTCTAGCGCGCGCTACGAATCAAACGTAGTGTGCGCTACTACGGGACCCCTAGCGCGCGCTATGCAGAAAAGATAGCGTGCGCTAGGTTACGAAATATAAACGGTTCACAACACCGGAATATGAATGAAACATCAAACGGAACACCTCAAAGCGCATCAAAACATAGAATGGATCCACGGCAACCCCGAAACAACGGTGCCGCACAACAATAACGAGTCTCAGATCAATAGATGACGGGAAAGATACACTGAAAGATACACGAGGGTCGCTACAATCGAGAAATACACCGAAAAATGAAAATACAAGGAAAAGAAAAATGCGGGTATTACAGTTGAGGCTTAGTACATCCTACCACCGTCAGACAGACGGGCAGTCTGAGCGGACGATACAGACACTGGAGGATATGTTGAGAGCCTGTGCCTTAGATTGGAAGGATGATTGGGAGTCGCACTTGCCATTGATCGAGTTCACGTACAACAATAGTTGGCACGCCTCGATCAAAATGGCACCATTCGAGGCATTGTATGGGAGGAGATGCAGATCGCCGTTGTGTTGGGACGATGCGTCCGAGCTGATTGGTACCGAGCTCGATATGGTAGTTGAGACGAGGGAGAAGATTGCTCTCATTCGCGATAGGTTGGTGACGGCCTAGAGCCGGCAGAAGTCTTATGCTGATACACGTCGCCGGCCGTTGGAGTTTGAGGTGGGAGACCATGTGTTGCTTAAGGTGTCGCCGACACGGGGATTTTACCGCTTCGGTCGGAAGGGTAAACTTAGTCCGAGATTTATTGGGCCGTTCGAGATCCTAGAGAGAGTTGGAGATCTTGCATATCGGTTAGGCTTACCGACGTCCCTGAGCCACGTGCATAATGTATTTCATGTTTCCCAACTTAGGAAGTACGTACCAGACCCTAGCCATATTATTGATTTTGGAGAGATCGAGTTGGGGCCCGACTTTACCTTCGAGGAGAGGCCGATTCAGATCTTAGAGCGTCGAGTGAAGCAACTCAGGCACAAAACCATTCCTTTGGTTAAAGTGCAGTGGTCGAGGCATGGATCCAAGGAAGCTACGTGGTAAACGGAGGAGAGTATGAGGTCGAGATACCCCGAGTTATTCGTGTTGTAAGTTTCGGGATGAAACTTATTTTTAGGGGGAGATAATGTAATATCCGCGTTTTCTATTTTTAGTAATTTCTATTTTTGGTGTATATTCGTTTCGGACAACTCGCTTGGCACTGTTTTGGAATTCTGAATCTATTTTGTTCTTGGAGTTTCTCC
This sequence comes from Orobanche coerulescens, assembly GCA_033398695.1. Classification (NCBI taxonomy): domain Eukaryota; kingdom Viridiplantae; phylum Streptophyta; class Magnoliopsida; order Lamiales; family Orobanchaceae; genus Orobanche; species Orobanche coerulescens. Next base: position 100,480,624 of record CM065813.1, on the reverse strand, counting down.
GTTTGGACGAGTCTCGATGATGTTTTTACGTAATTTAATCTTGAGTTATATTTTATCGCATGTGTATTCGATTCTCGTTAAACTCGTTCGATTTTGTCATTTTCCTCTTTACATGAGTTCGTATGGTTGAGTAGAGCATGTTGTGAGTTTCAGATTGTTAATCCGACGTTGTATCGTGAATTTTCGGACGTTTGGGCCGCTTTTGTTATTTCCTATAAGTTTAGGGAATTTGTTCCTTGTTCGATTTTGGTTGTGTACCTCGGACCGTTTTGGGTTATTGGATATTGTTTCTCATTGTATGTATTTTCCTCGAACGGTTGGGTCGGCATATCGTGTTTTGGATATCGTCTTTTTTCGATTTTGGTAGCATTGTCTTCTGTCCAGAATGCTATCTGTCAGGACCTGTGCAAAACGGCGCAAGACCCGCGGCATTTTGCGCCGTGTCTGTGCGCCGTGTCGCACAGGGGGTCGATCACTGTCCGAGAAACGGCGCAAGACCCGCGGCATTTTGCGCCGGGTCTGTGCGCCGTGTTGCCCAGTGGTGCCCGCTGTCTTGCGAAACGGCGCAAGACTCGCGGCATTTTGCGCCGTGTCTGTGCGCCGTGTCGCACAAGGGTCGCCCGCTGACCAGAAATACGGCGCTAAACACGACGCTATTTGGACCGTTTGTTGCGCCGTGTTCTGTCCAATATATAAAGGACAAACGGGTGTTTTAACACCATTTCTTCCCTTCTCTCCCGTTTCTCCACTCTCTCCCTGCGACTTTGGGCGATTTCAACCAGATATTGCATTCTAGCATCTTATAACTCGGAATTGGACATTCTAACACGAATCAATCATCTTCCTTCCACCATTCCATCGTTGAATTAAGGTAATTGGACATTTTACCTAATTTTAGGGTTCTTGACTATTATTCATTTTCCTTTCGTTTTTGCTTCTATTGATGATGAATATTAGCTGGGTAATCGTGGTGTTATGTTTTCCTAGAACTTTAGCGGAAAAATTCCAAGTTTTTTTTTCCTCCGTTGATCGATGTTGAACCTTATGCCTCCGTAGTGTTCGGCGTATTGTCCCTTAGAGTAAAACGTCGATTAATTCGTGATTTCTCAGAGGTATTGTAGTTGATTCAGTCTCTATTGTTGTTAGGACCAGGTTTGTGAAGATTGTTCGGACCGAAACCTTTCCTTTCGCCGTTTTCTTCGCGTCGTGTCATCCAAGGCAAGTACATGTATTATATTTCATTATGTGTGTACGGTTTTGATGCGAATGATGTCAATCGGATTATTGAATGATTGTGATGGTCACTCTTCCACCTGGGGATGGCATGGGGCCTCTGGGGGCCGATACTAATGGGTACGGCCACGGAAGTGGACTTGGGTACGTGCATTGATGTTCTTCCACCTGGGGACGGTTCGACGAGACCTCTGGGGTCCGATACTAATGGGTATGGCCGCGGAAGTGGTTTCTCACCTGGGGACGGTCCGACGGGACCTCTGGGGGCCGATACTAATGGGTACAGTCGCGAGTTACCAAACGTGGATAATTGTGATGTGGAAAACTTGTTGATATACTGTTTTGGTATAAATGTGATATTCCGGAATATTGATTTTCAAAATGATTTTCCTAACGATTTGTTTGCGTTGAATCGTGTATGTATATAATGTTGTGTAATTATGTACTTGCACTAGCTATTCGAATGTTAGTCCCTTAAATGGGGGAAATGCGTCTTATGCATTTCAGGTACCGGGAGAGCTTAGGAGCAGGCACGGGACATGCATGCAAAGTATGGGCTGGCTTGATGATGTGGCTCGAGTCTGTATTTTTATGTTTTGACATTGCATTTGTCGAGTATTGGAGTCAGACTGTTTATTTTTAAACTTGGTTTAAGTCTCCTGTGTGCGCAATGAATTGGTATTTAACATATGCATCATGTACTCCGTTAAAATGTTTTGGCCGAGGCCACGGCCTTATTTACTTTTTGAGTGCCTCTTTTGGGATATCTTTGTGGTTTATGAGTCATGAGTTAGCCTGGTAGACCTCATGGGGGTTCTATGGCGTGTAATGTCCCATTTGTGAATTGGGGTGTTACACAAGGCACTGGGATACTCGTTGTTAATGCTATTGTCGATAGTCGGTTCTGTAACACCCCCAATCCGCTCAAGGATATTACACGCCGTAGAACCTTTCCTCAAGGATCTACCAGGCTAGTAACAACATGAAACATCTCGACAATGCCTTTAAGGCTAAAATGACTCAGTAGACCGATTTGGCCTTTCAATAAAAACATACAACTCTATTACAATACAAGCCCACGCAGGGGGTCGATTACAACACACTCCCGTACAACGGGAAAAGAATACTGCAGCGGGAAATAAAATACAACAAAACCAATACGACATCAACGGGTCCTCGTGTGATTAGCATCGTTCATCTTTCATCATCCTTCATGCCGACCCTGTGTTCTGCTCCAAAACCTGAATGCAAAACCAGACATCCACCCCCCCCCCCCCTGAATGCTCGGGGGTTAGCAAAACTCCACTATTTTGCTAGTACAAGTACAAGTGCAAAATACGAGTCATACAATTCACATTCCACGAATAACAATAACCAGGAATCCTCAAAGATCCAAACGAAACGAAAAGTACTTCCCGAGGCAAGAGTTTGAAAAACATTCCAAAACCGAAAGATCACAAATCAATGGAAATAATTTATAAAACAGTTTAAAATGCCATCGAGAGTTTTAATAGAAAATAATTTAGGATTATCAAATCCTACTTTTCAAAACCCAAAAGACGAAAGGGGTCACCGCCCCAAAGGTTTACTTTCCGTAAAATGACCTTTACCAAACCGTTGGGATTTTAGCCCCAAATCTCATCAACTCACAGTACACGAGAAGGACAACAAGGTTCGTCTTCCATCAACCAAACTCCACAATTAAAGGATTTAACGCACACAACAAAATACTCTAGTGCCATCCTAGTCAAGTAGGCCAAACGAACAACTTACCTCTTACACACTTAGTCAATGCATGCAATCATGAAAGCCGTTAAAAAACGCTTGTTTCTGGAAATGCCAATAACCCAAATCACATTTGCAAAATGAACCACAATTAACCGTCGATCCACGTCTCTGTGGACCCCTACCGAGACCCCGTCGTATCTAACCCGTAGTGGTTAAAAGCAAGCTCGTCGATCCACGTCTCTGTGGACCCCTACCGAGACCCCGTCGGATCTAACCCGTAGTGAGCATACACACACACACACCATTTCTCATGCAATACTAATATGTTAAGAATGTAAGTTCATTAAGAATACTCACTAGAGATGGCCACTAATCCGACAACATTATCAAAGTCTTCAAAATACAATAACAAGATTAAACACGGAATACACGATTCCATAACTTTAAACAACAGAGGTATCATCAAAGATTCAATGTTCAAAACAATCAAATCATAATCAATTCCCCAAAACACACCGTTCACAAAACACACGAGTTTTGAAAATGAGCCCTTAACGAGGCTAAACCGAATCTTTTGGAAATTCATTTCAAATAACCAAACAAACACACCAAGACGACCACCAATCATCATATCCACAAAACGAGAAGCGTATGAACAAGGTACTTGCCTCAAAATCACGATCGCAACGAGACGACGGATGGAATGCGGTCGAATAGCCCCAAACCCCCGAACAATATCAAGAACGCGATAGCACCACGAGTGCTACGAGAACAACACCACACAAATCATCAATCACCAAACGGGATTCAATATCGGAAATCCTCGAGCACCTAACCGTTGGGATTTTAGCCCCAAATCTCATCAACTCACAGTACACGAGAACGACAACAAGGTTCGTCTTCCATCAACCAAACTCCACAATTAAAGGATTTAACACACAACAACAAAATACTCTAGTGTCATCCTAGCCAAGTAGGCCAAACGAACAACTTACCTCTTACCCACTTAGTCAATGCATGCAATCATGAAAGCCGTTCAAAAACGCTCGTTTCTGGAAACGCCAATAACCCAAATCACATTTGCAAAATGCACCACAATTAACCGTCGATCCACGTCTCTGTGGACCCCTACCGAGACCCCGTCGGATCTAACCCGTAGTGGTTAAAAGTAAGCTCGTCGATCCACGTCTCTGTGGACCCCTACCGAGACCCCATCGGATCTAACTCGTAGTGAGCATACACACACACACACACACAATTTCTCATGCAATACTAATATGCTAAGAATGTAAGTTCATTAAGAATACTCACTAGAGATGGCCACTAATCCGACACCATTATCAAACTCTTCAAAATACAATAACAAGATTAAACACGGAATACACGATTCCATAACTTTAAACAACAGAGGTATCATCAAAGCTTCAATGTTCAAAACAATCAAATCATAATCAATTCCCCAAAACACACCGTTCACAAAACACACGAGTTTTGAAAATGAGCCCTTAACGAGGCTAAACCGAATCTTTTGGAAATTCATTTCAAATGACCAAACAAACACACCAAGACGACCACCAATCATCATATCCACAAAACGAGAAGCGTATGAACAAGGTACTTGCCTCAAAATCACGATCGCAACGAGACGATGGATGGAATGCGGTCGAATAGCCCCGAACCCCCGAACAATATCAAGAACGCGATAGCACCACGAGTACTACGAGAACAACACCACACGATTCATCAATCACCAAACAGGATTCAACATCGGAAATCCTCGAGCACCTAATATTCTTCGGAAGGAACAATAAAAGATGATTACGACGAGAATCAAGGCGAAAACGATGGAAATCCCAACAAACTATCGAAAGGAACTCATTGGGACATTTAATCGAACACTCAATGTTCGATAACTCCCAAGAACACTCGAATCACTAATCGAGTTGAACCAACTCGAAATATGGATATACAACCCATAGAACACGATTAATAACATCATACTACACCAACCGATGTATCAAAATCGGACTAGAATCGAAATCAAGAACAAATTCTCCAAAAAGTCAACTTGAAGGAAAATCAAGAAATATACCTTGATTCGACGAAACACATAGATTGGATGATGATATAATCAACAAGAATCCTCCAAAATGTCTGGGAAATGATTAGAATCGGCAAAGAACTCGATTTCCCGAGCCTCCCATCGCCAGCCGCCAAAAAAAGAAGAAAAAAGGTGAAAAATGAAGGTCTGGCCGAGCCCAGGCTATATATAGCCGGCAGGGTTACGACTGTAACCGGCAGTGCCTTACGGCCATAACTCGGCCCTTATGGCCATACTCGGCAGGCCTTACGGCCGTAACTGGCATTCGTCAAAAAATCTGCCCAGCACCTGCCGGACACTTACGGCCGTAACTGGCACACATTACGGCCGTAACCGGCCTTCGTATGGAAGATGCCCAGCGCTCGTACGGTCGTACCCGATCACGCCTTACGGCCGTAAATGGCATTCGTCAAGCCATGCCTGCCGAGCACGTACGGCCGTAACCGGTACCTTACGGCCGTAACTCGGCCAGGCCAGGCCCTGCTCCGGCCGTGGCCACTCCGACGGCTCGACGACACCGAAACCCGAACTTGAATATAAATCGAAGGTACGGTTACGACGTACTCGCAAAGACGAATCTAAGAGCTAAGAGAACACACGATTCCGACCACCCGAAGGCTCAAAATTCGACAACGGAAAGTAATTACCCCAAACTTTGGGAAATTACGAAAATGGCCCAAAACGCCCGAAAATCACGATACGTGATCGAATAACCAAACCGAAGTTCACAACACGTCTAACAAAGTTAAACGGACTTACGGGAAACTCGAAACAGCAGTTTCAAACGAGATTCGCAAGAATCGAACTCAAGTGCAGAAAAGTCGCCAAAAAGCACGGAACTCAACAAAACGACACAGAAATGAACTCGGACGTTGAAAAGTGCATAATTAAATATTCTCAGAATGACGAAACGGTCACAAGAGAGTCGACAAAACGGACTTCCGCCAAAAAAAGAAAATTACCGGAAATCGAAATTACGGGTATTACAGGTTCGCGGTATCGATGTATCGATTGTTGTTAATATTGATGTCGATCTAAGACATTGTTTTAATCATTGCTATTAATGTTGGCGTCCTGTCATTCATGTTGTATCGGCCAATTGAAGGCATTGGCGTATCCATTCTCATCTTCGTCGTCGGTAACCGATTAAAGGTGCTGAGGCATTCATTGTGTCATTGTTATCGATTGGTCGTTCTAAGGCAATCGAGGTGTTCAATCATGCATTGTATCATTGTTATCGATTGGCAGTTCTAAGGCAATCAAGGTATTGAATCATCCGCTGCATCATTGTTATCGATTGGCCGTTCTAAGGCAATCGAGGTGTTCAATCATTCATTGTATCATTGTTATCGATTGGCCATTCTAAGGCAATCGAGGTATTGAATCATCCGCTTCATAATTGTTATCGATTGGCCGTTCTAAGGCAATCGAGGTGTTCCATCATTCATTGTATCATTGTTATCGATTGGCCGTTCTAAGGCAATCGAGGTATTGAATCATCCGCTGCATCATTGTTATCGGTTGGCCATTCAAAGGCAATCGAAGTATTGAATTGGGACTGTAAAGGACGATGCCCATCCGTGAATTTCTGTCGTTGTGTTGGCCGACTCAAGGCAGCACACTATCATTCTTGTGAATTGGGTAATCTTGGTATCGTTGCCGTTTTTTATTAGTTGTGTTTTGGAGGCTAGTCTCTGTAACACCCCAAACTAGGCAGATATTACAATGCCGTGGACCCCCGGCTGGGACCCACCAGGCGAATGAAGATTAATGAATTAAATAATATAATTGTAGTACTCAACCACATTATATCATTAATTACTCCGATGAGGAGTTTCATTACAACACACCCAAGATAATACAGAATACATGTATATTTTATATGAAGATAAAATATACAACACTGAATGAAATGAATATTCAACCGGAAGTCTGCAGTGGAAATAAAATGAAGAAAACACGAGTGAATGAAAAGGACTGGGGCCCCCTACTAGTATCATTGGGACTCCTCTCCGTCAACGTTCTCTTCCCGTGCCTTAGCCTTGCCATGACCTGAAAACAACATCCCCAACGAAGTCGATTTACGTAACAACAATCCTCAAGAGTTGAATAAACACAATCATGATATATCTCAATTATGAAATTAAGCTGAAGAGGGGCATCATAGTACGCCCATAATGGTATGTGCAAGTGCACAAGATGAGTGTCCGGACACACCCACCCTTGTACCTAATTAGTCTCACGGAGGTACGTTACCGTGTGCACAGTCCAATGTGTTGGTGAACCCAATCACATGACTCACGTGCCCGACTAAAAAATCCACACATCCCCACCCGGCCACGCAATATGAACCTAGAAGGTCATATGGACAAGAAATGACCATAAAGAATAATAATGAATAACAATCCGACAAAGTCAAGAATGACTCACCGAGATGAAAGGATAGTGAAATGAATGATAGCTCAATGAAATGATTGGAACCGTCGTTCCTCGTGAATGAAGTGATTAATTGACAATTACAAGTCTCAATACGGTTAATACATTGTGAATGAATTATGATTATGAATGAACAACAACAAAAGGAATGAATATCCTTTTAACCGAGTAAGAATTAACTTACACAACACCAGTGAAGAATGTCCTTCCTCGAACAACGTCCTAAAAGGGATGTCGGTCCCTCGAACAACCTTGAATGACAATTACCAACAAACGCTCAATATATATATCAAACACGATTATAACCAACTCAAACGTCGATACAACAATATCCAAACTCATTGAGGCATTCTAACGAATACTTAGCAAACATACATCCTTTGATAATATCCAATCCCGAATATATCGAATCCAAACTCCAAAATGAGTATTTCAAACCAACAAAACACCTTCAATGATATCAATAACCCCATAGGAATCCACAAATCGAGTTAACGACAACATCTAATCGAAAACCCCCAAAAATATGAAAGTCAACTAAAAAGTGTTCTTGAATCAAACCCCAAAAATTCATGAAATCCGAAATATATACCATTAAATCCGTAGGAATACATTTATCCAAGGTAGATCATCCATATCTAACATATTCTAACAACAATCCAAGCTTACACGAAGAAATCGGAAGGAAAAACCCAAAAATCTGAAATTCTTGATCCAAGAAGTTATTACCTTGATTTGATGTGATGGAGATGATGAAATGATGATTAATCCGAATGATAAGCTTGATGATGATGATGATGATATGTGAGTGCAGCTCGAAAAGATCTATCCGAATCACCCAAAATCGCCCGGAATCATCGAAGGAGTGAAGAGGGAATGACAAATGACGAATCTGGACTGCACTGTATATACTGTTCCAGTTTAGTGCACGCTAAGCCTTGATATTTAGCGTGTTAAGCGGACAGTAGAGTGCCTAATAACTGCCTCGTTAGCGTGCGTTAACCCCAAAATGTTAGCATGCGCTAACATAATATCTGTTGCCCAGTAACTGAAGTCCAGAACCCTCTGTCCTCTGACCTGCTCGCGATAGCGTGCGCTACGTCCAAAAATCAGCATGCGCTACTGCCCATTAGCGTACACTAAAATCCACTCCTAACGGGTGCTAGGAATTATTCCAAAATCAGTCCAGTACTCACTGGACTTTGCCTGGTCGGCCTTAGCACCCGCTACACGGATCGCATAGCGTGCGCTATCCAAACTTATTAGCATGCACTACTTACCATTGGTAGCGTGCGCTTATGCTGAGAGGTACCGTGCACTACCCGTACTCAATTAGCGCGCGCTAATGAAGAGTACGTAGTGTGCGCTACTCATCACACACAGCCAGCTACAAAGGTGACAATGATAAGATGCTCGGTCAGATTTTCCAACCAGGTATAATGACGAATAACAACTGATACACAATACAAATTACTCTGAACGGTGAATACAATAAATGAATAGGAACGATGAATGATCATTAATGAGTGAATAATTAATGAGTGACAATTACTAAACGATAATTACTGAATTACAACCGGGTATTACATACACCCCCCCTTAAAATAGTTTCGTCCCCGAAACTAAGGGTCCAACAACTCGGGATAACTCTCCCACATACTATCCTCGGTTTCCCAAGTAGTCTCTTCGACTCCGTGTCTAGACCACTGAATTTTGACCAAAGGAATCGTCTTGCTCCTCTACTGTTTGATTCGTCGCTCTAAGACTCGTACGGGACGCTCCTCATACGAATGATCGTCCGCGATCTCGATCTCGTCGAACTGAAGTATGTGACTCGGGTCGGCAACATACTTCCGCAACTGGGAGACTTGAAACACATTATGAATTCGGCTCAACGCCGGAGGAAAGGCCAATCGATAAGCTAGCTCGCCTACTCGATTCAAAATCTCAAACGGTCCAATGAAACTAGTCTGATGAACGATGATTTCAATGAGACATGACTCGAAAGGTAGTATTCAAAACCATTCTCCGATACTAACTCTGTAACACATTCCAAACTAGGCGGATATTACAGTGCCGTGGACCTCCGGCTGGGACCCACCAGGTGAATCAAGATTAATGAATTAAATAATATAACTGTAGTATCGAACCATATTATATCATTAATTACTCCGATGAGGAGTTTCATTACAACACACCCAAAATAATACAGAATACATGTATATTTTATATGAAGATAAAATATACAACACTGAATGAAATGAATATTCAAGACGAGTGTCCGGACACACCCGCCCTTGTACCTAATTAGTCTCACGGAGGTACGTTACCGTGTTTACAGTCCAATGTGTCGGTGAACCCAATCACATGACTATCACGTGCCCGACTAAAAAATCTGCACATCCCCACCCGGCCACGCAATATGAACCTAGAAGGTCATATGGACAAGAAATGACCATGAAGAATAATAATGAATAACAATCCGAAAAAGTCAAGAATGACTCACCGAGATGAAATGATAGTGAAATGAATGATAGCTCAATGAAATGATTGGAACCGTCGTTCCTCGTGAATGAAGTGATTAATTTACAATTACAAGTCTCAATACGGTTAATACATTGTGAATGAATTATGGTAATGAATGAACAACAACGAAAAGAATGAATATCCTTTTAACCGAGTAAGAATTAACTTACACAACACCGGTTAAGAATGTCCTTCCTCGAACAACCTCCTAAAAGGGATGCCGGTCGCTCGAACAACCTTGAATGACAATTACCAACAAAAGCTCAATATACGTATCAAACACGATTATAACCAACTCAAACGTCAATACAACAATATCCAAACTCATTGAGGCATTCTAACGAATACTTAGCAAACATACATCCTTAGATAATATCCAATCCCGAATATATCGAATCCAAACTCCAAAATGAGTATTTCAAACCAACAAAACACCTTCAATGATATCAATAACCCTATAGGAATCCACAAATCGAGTTAACGACAACATTTAATCGAAAACCCCCAAAAATATCAAAGTCAACTAAAAAGTGTTCTTGAATAAATCCCAACAATTCATGAAATCCAAAATATATACCATTAAATTCGTAGGAATACATTTATCCATGGTACATAATCCATATCGAACATATTCCAACAACAATCCAATCTTACACGAAGAAATCGGAAGGAAAAACCCCAAAATACGAAATTCTAGATCCAAGAAGTTATTACCTTGATTTAATGTGATGGAGATGGTGAAATGATGATTAATTCGAATGATAAGCTTGATGATGATGATGATAGGTGGGTGCAGCTCGAAAAGATCTCTCTGAATCGCCCAAAATCGCCCGAAATCGTCGAAGGAGTGAAGAGGGAATGACAAATGACGAATCTGGACTGCACTGTCCAATATATACTGTTCCAGTTTAGCGCACGCTAAGCCCGGATATTTAGCGTGCGCTAGCGGGTTAACCGGACAGTACAGTGCCTACTAATTGCCTTGTTAGCGTGCGTTAACCCCAAAATGTTAGCGTGCGCTAACATAATATCTGATGCCCAGTAACTGAAGTCCAGAACCCTCTGTCCTCTGACCTGCTCGTGATAGAGTGCGCTACATCCAAAAATCAGCGTGCGCTACAGCCCCATTAGCGTACGCTAAAATCTACTCCTAACGGTCGCTAGGAATTATTCCAAAATCAGTCCAGTACCCACTGGACTCTGCCTGATCGGCCTTAGAGCTAGCTACACAGATTGCATAGCATGCGCTATCCAAACTTATTAGCATGCGCTACTTACCATTGGTAGCGTGCGCTACATCAACTCGACTGCAGTCCAGTGCCTTCTGGACTGTCAGCTTGAACCATGCTAGCGTGCGCTAATGCTGAGAGGTAGCGTACGCTACCCGTACTCAATTAGCGCGCGCTAATGAAGAGTACGTAACGTGCGCTACTCATCACACACAGCCAGCTACAAAGGAGACAATGATAAGATGTTCGGTCCGATTCTCCAACCAGGTATAATGACGAATAACAACTGATACACGATACAAATTACTCTGAATGGTGAATACAATGAATGAATATGAACGATGAATGATCATTAATGAGTGAATAATTACTTAGTGACAATTACTGAACGATAATTACTGAATGATAATGACTGAATTACAACCGGGTATTACAGTCTCGGCTAGTGATCGATGGGTAAGTTTGGTGGGGCCTGAACCTTCGCGGTTGTTTCCCCCAACACCTACAGCTTAGTAGGTCAACGGCCATTGGATGGTTTCATTATGGGGTAAGTTTGGTGGGGCCTGAACCTTCGCGATTGTTTCCCCCAACACCTACAGTCAGTAGGTCAACAGTCACTGGGTGATTTCATTATGAGGTAAGTTTGGTTGGGCCTGAACCTTCGCGGTTGATTCCCCCAACACCTACAGCTCAGTAGGTCAACGGCCATTGGATGGTTTCATTTTGATACGGCTTCATGCCGTGGCTTCGGCCTTCATTGTTATAGTTTCGGGTTGGTTTGGTTCATCTTCATGTAATTCATTGTGATTCATATTTAATTCAGTTCTGGTTTGGTTCATCTTCATGTAATTCATTGTGATTCATATTTAATTCAGTTCTAGTTTGGTTCATCTTCATGTAATTCATGGTGATTCATATTTAATTCAGTTCTGGTTTGGTTCATCTTCGTGTAATTCATTGTGGTGTTCTGTATCGCTGATTCGCCGTTGGGCACTTATGTTCTAACCTGTTGAATAGGTATTAATAGTATGCCGTGGGCATAGTGTTTCACGAATGCTCGGTTCTTACCTTGGTTTGGGAGCATCCTGTATTATTATTATCATTGTACCGTTTCATTCTGCCCTTGGATGCATATCATGTTATATATGTATTTGATGTTCATTATCTGGATGACTGACCCCGTGGGGGCGGAACATGTTTTCATGTTTTAGGTGCTTGCGAGGAGAGAGTTGAGACACAGTTGCATGACGATGGCGACGAGGCATTCGAGCGATACTAGTCTGAGTTGTTCATGTTGGTTAGTCAGTCGGAGTGTTCTCCAGTTTGTTAGTCATTGTTATTATGTATTACCCGAGCATATGCTCACGGATGTTGTTGTATTTTTATTTTGGCCATGTAGGCCCATCGTTGTCTTTGAAATTCTTTATCGGAATATTGTGTCGGATATCATGGTAGGGACTGTGATTTCCCTTGTTGGTTAATTTTAATGTATTTTAGTCATGTTCGCCTGGTGGATCTCCGGGTGTGGGGTCCACAGCACTGTAATAACCCAATGGGATTTGAGGGTGTTACAGAAGATGGTATCAGAGCGTTGGGTTATGAGATACCCTTTATATGTGAATTATGTGGCTCTACTGGCACGGTAGTAGTGGGACTGTCAGGTTATGATAATCTGAACAGTCGGGTTTTGTGAGTCGTGAAATATGTACGACTGCACGAGTCATTCATTCATCGAGTCGTCGTCAGTGAAGACCAGTATCGCGAGACCTCGAAGCTTCGTATGACCTGTATAAGGACTCGATTCTCTTTATGTTCATATATTCATCATGTCAATAATTATACATGCCATTTTGAAACCTATATGTGATATTAGTGTTACGATTTATTCATGACTAATTGTTTTGGAGCACATGTGGCCTGTGTAAGCATTAAGGATCAACTCATTCATCAGTTAACAATCCTCAATCATCATTTTTGATCTTGTCGATCATGTTAATTCATTAATCACTCAGTCAATCTCATTACTCAGTTGTTGATCTTGTGGATCGAATTATCAATCTTGTTAACTTGTTCAAGATAATCATTTCAGGAATTTCATCAGATAATCATGTCACCTCACTTGATCTTTCATGCAATCTTATCATATTCCGGCATCATGTGGACGATCATTTTACTGCATTATTAATTCATTAATTGTGATAAACATGTATGCTTATTTTTATCATTCCGTAACGTACTCATAATGCGATCTTCATGCGGGATCTATAATTATCATGTGACCGTCCTGCTTCAGTATGGATAGAGCTGTCATAGGACGCAGGGGAAGAGGCTGCAATGCGGGCCGAAACTGGGGATCTCGTGTGAATGCCCATGCGAATGCGAGGGATAACATGTGTTCATCAGTTAGCTATGCTACTCATTCACTGTCAGATAATCATTTACTATCAGGGAGTCGTACCCGAGAAGCAGCTCAATCGGAAGGTGTTCGGGTGGACCCATTCATATGCATACAGGGCATGATGGCCCAGATGACTCAGGTGACGTGTCTGATGGAGACCATGCAGACCTCGATGGTTCGTGGTCTACCACAGCAGGAATTCCAGGTTCCGTTTCATGGACAGACTGGAGGAGTGAGTCATATTATCGGCGATATCTCTCGTCAGAGACCGCCTACCTTTAAGGGTTCGTCGGAACCAGCTGATATTGTTCATTGGCTTGAGCATTTTGATAAACGCTTCGACATGGTTCAGTGTCCGGAAGAGAGTTAAGTGGCAGTAGCGGCTTATTACTTGAGTAAGGGCGCTTATTCGTGGTGACTTTCTGTGAAACCCACCGATCGTGATTGTGTTTGGAGTGAGTTCAAGACTCTCATGTTAGAGAGGTATTATCCGGCTCCACTTCGTGAAGCCAAGTTATCAGAGGTTTTGAACCCCGAACCCATCGAGTACGAGGGTGTTATTGTCATTCCGAGAAGTTTGTGGACTACTTGATTTGTTTCGTCTATTATCCGTCTTGAGACGGATAAGATCAAGTATTTTAGCAAGAGGCTAAATCAGCTTTAGGATGCAGTTGTTCAATCACAATTGTAATTCACTTAGTGAGTTCATCGAGAAGGCTCTTGGAGCAGAGCATTTGATCAAGGAGCTTACTCAGAAGTACCCTTCAGTTTCTTCCGATGGAAGGACTAGGATGTCGGTTCATTCAGAGGGACATCGGGCTCCGATGCCCAAGAGACCGTTTTCTAGTCGTCTTCATGCTGAGAAAGCATCTTCATCTCATATGGCGAGTTCGACTGTTGTTTGCTTTAACTGTGATTCAGCAGGGCACGTTAGCACTCGGTGTACGGTGTCAGCTATTGTTTGTTTTCTGTGTGGGAGGCTGGGACACCGGCTGAAATACTGCAGGAGCTCTAGTGCCGGTAGATCTCGAGAGGGCTCACAAGCCTCGAGAGACCTTGTTACTCCAGCCCGTGCATCATCCAGGGGTCCTATCAGGCTTCGAGAGCCAGAGGTAAGGACCTTCATCACCGGTTTTGAACAAGTTAATTCTTGCTCGGTAATATGATAATCATTTATTTCATTGTCGTTCATTCATTCATCATATATCAATCATGTTGAGACTTATAATTATCAAACTAATCATTCACCTATCGGGAACACCGGTTCCAATCATTTCATCTGAGCTATCACTCATTGCGTTATTATTTCACCTCGATGAGTCATTCTTGATCCTTGTTGGATTTAAATTCATTATCATTCATTGCGATCATTACTGTTCTTGTGACCTTCTGGGATCATATTGAGCGGTGAGTTCAGATTTGGGTCTACCTTAAATCGATGGGACCGAGGAGATCGATGATATGGAAGATATCGATGTTGGGTACATTTGAGATGTAGCCTTGTTTTTTGGATGACTGTGTAACTCAATCGGTAATAATGTATTGTGGTTGTGGATCATTTATTGTTGATCTATTTTATAATGATCATGTTTGAGAATCTTGAGATTTGGGTCATCAGTTGGGATTTCTCCCCTTTGGTGTTGTACCCGATATTTTGTGATAATCTAAGTAATTGTTCATTGTGATTCGAGAAGTCAAGTCATGAGGACCTAGGCGTGCGATTGATATGGTTCCGAGGACTATATGTGCGTTGTTGCTTTTCTTTTGAGACGTGAGTCAGTGCTTATGTGGGGGTTGTCCCAGTTGTGTAGGCGAAGTGATTCGCATTAAGGAGTAATCCTGGAGATGTTGTTTTCAGATCGTGATGAATAGTTCATATCCCGAGTTGTTTACCTTTAATTTCGGGAACGAAACTCTTTTTAAGGGGGGAGTATGTAATACCCGATTGTGAATTCATTAATTATCATTCAGTAATTGTCACTCAGAAATGTTTCACTCAGTAATAATCATTCACCATTCATTACCATTCAATTGTGTTCACCGTTCGGCGTATCTTAGAATCGTGTATCAGTCGTTATTCATCATTCGTCACTGTTTGAGATCGAGACGAGAATATTTTTCATCATCATCATCGTGATTGGTAGCCTTGTGTTGGGAGTATCACTATTATGTGGTTTTGGACTTAATCATGCTCATGCAGGTTATATATGTCGGATCATTCATCATTCGTGTCAAGGAGGCAGAGTTTCCGCATTTTTTTCTCCAACTGAGAGTTATGGCCGTAAGCTATCATGCATTACGGCCGTAACATGCGTTCGTTGGATTAAGGTTGTTTTGACGAAAACAACATACGGCCGTAAGTTAGGCAGGATACGGCCGTAAGTGTTGTTGTTACGGCCGTAAGGTATCTTTGGGTACGGCCGTAACTCGCCAAAGGTGTTGATCATCAGTTTTTGACGAAGTGTTGTTACGCCCGTAAGAATAGGATGTTACGTCCGTAAGGCGTTGACCTTGGAGTGTTACGGCCGTAACTCTGTGCAGTATATAATGACTGAGACGGGATTTTTGTGCTCATTACTTCATTTCTTCATTTGAGTTCGGGAGAGAGGTCTTTGGGAAAGGATTTTTCTTCATCAAAACACTGGTGTGTTCATGTTCTAGTCATCTATCTCCAATTATAGAGCTTGGGGAGTCGATTTATCACGTATTCACTGAATCGAAGTGTTTGGATCTTCAAAGGTAAATTCTTCAACATCTTGGATTTCGATTTTGAGTTGGGATATGATGTTTTGGATGTTATAATCATGATATATGAAGTGATATACTTGTGATTATGAATTGTTATGGATTATCATTGGATTAATCGGAGTTTTGTTCAAGAACATTTCGAATGTTGATTCTGGAATTGGGGGTTTTGATTTGATGTTGTCGTAATCTCGAATTGTGTATTCCTATGAGAATATTGATTGTATATAAGATGTTTTGTTGGATTGAATCATTCATTGGAGGTTTGGTATCGATATAATTGAGATTGGTTGTAAACAATTGGAGGTTGTCTACAATGTGTTTGTTGAATTGCCTCAATGAGTTTGGGTATTGTTGTATCGACTTTTGAGTTGGTTGTGGTCATGCTTGATTCGTATATTAAGCGTATTGTTGGTACTTGTATTATTCAAGGTTGTTGGAGCGGTCGGTATTTCCATTAAGGACGTTGATCGTGGAAGGACGTTCTCACCTTCGGTTTGAGGCAAGTTTTATACTTGTACTAGTCAATGAGATTAATGTTATTCTATATGTGTATGAATGTTTTGTATCATTCCGAGACTTGGTCTCTTCATGAGTTCATTGACATTAGGGGATCGTTCGATACGATACACCTCGGAAATTATGCCAAATGTTTATTATTGTTCATTAATGGCCGGTTCAAGGCATTGGGATACTCGTTGTTAATGTTATTGTCGATAGCCGGTTCGCGGTATCGATGTATCGATTGTTGTTGTTAATATTGATGTCGACCTAAGACATTGTTTTAATCATTGCTATTAACGTTGGCGTCCTTTCATTCATGTTGTATCGGCCAATTGAAGGCATTGGCGTATCCATTCTCATCTTCGTCATCGGTAACCGATTAAAGGTGCCGAGGCATTCATTGAGTCATTGTTATCGATTGGTCGTTCTAAGGCAATCGAGGTGTTCAATCATTCATTGTATCATTGTTATCGATTGGCCGTTCTAAGGCAATCGAGGTATTCAATCATCCGCTGCATCATTGTTATCGATTGGCCATTCTAAGGCAATCGAGGTGTTCAATCATTCATTGTATCATTGTTATCGATTGGCCATTATAAGGCAATCGAGGTATTGAATCATCCGCTGCATCATTGTTATCGATTGGCCGTTCTAAGGTAATCGAGGTGTTCCATCATTCATTGTATCATTGTTATCGATTGGCCATTCTAAGGCAATCGAGGTATTGAATCATCCGCTGCATCATTGTTATGGGTTGGCCATTCTAAGGCAATCAAGTATTGAATTGGGATCGTAGCGACGGTGCCCATCCGTGAATTTCGCCGCCGTGTTGGCCGACTCAAGCCAAAGACACTATCATTCTTGTGAATTGGGTAATCTTGGTATCGTTGCCGTTTTTATTAGTTGTGTTTTGGAGGCTAGTCTCGGCTAGTGCTCGATGGGTAAGTTTGGTGGGGCTCGAACTCATGGTTGTTTCCGCCAACACCTACAGCTCAGTAGGTCAGCGGCCATTAGATGGTTTCATTTTGGGGTAAGTTTGGTGGGTCCTGAACCTTCGCGGTTGTTTCCCCCAACACCTACAATCAGTAGGTCAACGGTCACTGGGTGATTTCATTATGGGGTAAGTTTTGTGGGGCCTGAACCTTCGCGGTTGTTTCCCCCAACACCTACAACTCAGTAGGTCAATGTCCATTGGATGGTTTCATTTTGATACGGCTTCATGTCGTGGCTTCGGCCTTCATTGTTAAAGTTTCGGGCTGGTTTGGTTCATCTTCATGTAATTCATTGTGATTCATATTTAATTCAGTTCTGGTTTGGTTCATCTTCATGTAATTCATCGTGATTCATATTTAATTCAGTTCTGTTTTGGTTCATCTTCATGTAATTCATGGTGATTCATATTTAATTCAGTTCTGGTTTGGTTTATCTTCGTGTAATTCATTGTGGTGTTCTATATCCCTGATTCGCCATTGGGCACTTATGTTCTAACCTGTTGAACATGTATTAATACTATGTCGTGGGCATAGTGTTTCACGAATGCTTGGTTCTTACCTTGGTTTGGGAGTATCCCGTATTATTATTATTATTATTATTATTATTATTATCATTGTACCGTTTTATTCTGCCCTTGGATGCATATCATGTTATACATGTATTTGATGTTCATTATATGGATGACTGACCCCGTGGGGGCGGAACATGTTTTCATGTTTTAGGTGCTTGCGAGGAGAGAGTTGAGACACAGGGGCATGACGATGGCGACGAGGCATTCGAGTGATACTAGTCCGAGTTGTTCATGTTGGTCAGTCAGTCGGAGTGTTCTCCAGTTTGTTAGTCATTGTCATTATGTATTACCCGAGCATATGCTCGTGGATGTTGTTGTATTCTTATTTTAGCCATGTAGGCCCATCGTTGTCGTTGAAATTCCTTATCGGAATATTGTGTCGGATATCATGGTAGGGACTGTGATTTCCCTTGTTGGTTAATTTTAATGTATTTTAGTCATGTTCGCCTGGTGGATCTCCGGGTGTGGGGTCCACAGCACTGTAATAACCCAATGGGATTTGAGGGTGTTACAGAAGATGGTATCAGATCGTTGGGTTATGAGATACCCTGATATGTGAATTATGTGGCTCTACTGGCACGGTAGTAGTGGGACTGTCAGGTTATGATAATCTGAACAGTCGAGTTTTGTGAGTCGTGAAATATGTACGACTGCACGAGTCATTCATTCATCGAGTCGTCGTCAGTGAAGACCAGTATCGCGAGACCTCGAAGCTTCGTATGACCTGTATAAGGACTCGATTCTCTTTATGTTCATATATTCATCATGTCAATAATTATACATGCCATTTTGAAACCTATATGTGATATTAGTGTTACGATTTATTCATGACTAATTGTTTTGGAGCACATGTGGCCTGTGTAAGCATTAAGGATCAACTCATTCATCAGTTAACAATCCTCAATCATCATTTTTGATCTTGTCGATCATGTTAATTCATTAATCACTCAGTCAATATCATTACTCAGTTGTTGATCTTGTGGATCGAATTATCAATCTTGTTAACTTGTTCAAGATAATCATTTCAGGAATTTCATCAGATAATCATGTCACCTCACTTGATCTTTCATGCAATCTTATCATATTCCGGCATCATGTGGACGATCATTTTACTGCATTATTAATTCATTAATTGTGATAAACGTGTATGCTTATTTTTATCATTCCGTAACGTACTCATAATGCGATCTTCATGCGGGATCTATAATTATCATGTGACCGTCCTGCTTCAGTATGGATAGAGCTGTCAGAGGACGCAGGGGAAGAGGCTGCAATGCGGGCCGAAACCCGGGATCTCGTGTGAATGCACGTGCGAATGCGAGGGATAACATGTGTTCATCAGTTAGCTATGCTACTCATTCACTGTCAGATAATCATTTACTATCAGGGAGTCGTACCCGAGAAGCAGCTTAATCGGAAGGTGTTCGGGTGGACCCATTCATATGCATACAGGGCATGATGGCCCAGATGACTCAGATGACGTGTCTGATGGAGACCATGCAGACCTCGATGGTTCGTGGTCTACCACAGCAGGAATTCCAGGTGCCGTTTCATGGACAGACTGGAGGAGTGAGTCATATTATCGGCGATATCTCTCGTCAGAGACCGCCTACCTTTAAGGGTTCGTCGGAACCAGCTGATATTGTTCATTGGCTTGAGCATTTTGATAAACGCTTCGACATGGTTCAGTGTCCGGAAGAGAGTTAAGTGGCAGTAGCGGCTTATTACTTGAGTAAGGGCGCTTATTCGTGGTGACTTTCTGTGAAACCCACCGATCGTGATTGTGTTTGGAGTGAGTTCAAGACTCTCATGTTAGAGAGGTATTATCCGGCTCCACTTCGTGAAGCCAAGTTATCAGAGGTTTTGAACCCCGAACCCATCGAGTACGAGGGTGTTATTGTCATTGCTGAGAAGTTTCAGGGACTACTTCAGTTTGCTTCGTCTATTATCCGTACTGAGACGGATAAGATCAAGTATTTTAGCAAGAGGCTAAATCTGCAGTTTAGGATGCAGTTGTTCAATCACAATTGTAATTCACTTAGTGAGTTCATCGAGAAGGCTCTTGGAGCAGAGCATTTGATCAAGGAGCTTACTCAGAAGTACCCTTCAGTTTCTTCCGATGGAAGGACTAGGATGTCGGTTCATTCAGAGGGACATCGGGCTCCGATGCCCAAGAGACCGTTTTCTAGTCGCCTTCATGCTGAGAAAGCATCTTCATCTCATATGGCGAGTTCGACTGTTGTTTGCTTTAACTGTGATTCAGCAGGGCACGTTAGCACTCGGTGTACGGTGTCAGCTATTGTTTGTTTTCTGTGTGGGAGGCTGGGACACCGGCTGAAATACTGCAGGAGCTCTAGTGCCGGTAGATCTCGAGAGGGCTCACAAGCCTCGAGAGACCTTGTTACTCCAGCCCGTGCATCATCCAGGGGTCCTATCAGGCTTCGAGAGCCAGAGGTAAGGACCTTCATCACCGGTTTTGAACAAGTTAATTCTTGCTCGGTAATATGATAATCATTTATTTCATTGTCGTTCATTCATTCATCATATATCAATCATGTTGAGACTTATAATTATCAAACTAATCATTCACCTATCGGGGAACACTGGTTCCAATCATTTCATCTGAGCTATCACTCATTGCGTTATTATTTCACCTCGATGAGTCATTCTTGATCCTTGTTGGATTTAAATTCATTATCATTCATTGCGATCATTACTGTTCTTGTGACCTTCTGGGATCATATTGAGCGGTGAGTTCAGATTTGGGTCTACCTTAAATCGATGGGACCGAGGAGATCGATGATATGGAAGATATCGATGTTGGGTACATTTGAGATGTAGCCTTGTTTTTTGGATGACTGTGTAACTCAATCGGTAATAATGTATTGTGGTTGTGGATCATTTATTGTTGATCTATTTTATAATGATCATGTTTGAGAATCTTGAGATTTGGGTCATCAGTTGGGATTTCTCCCCTTTGGTGTTGTACCAGATATTTTGTGATAATCTAAGTAATTGTTCATTGTGATTCGAGAAGTCAAGTCATGAGGACCTAGGTGTGCGATTGATATGGTTCCGAGGACTATATGTGCGTTGTTGCTTTTCTTTTGAGACGTGAGTCAGTGCTTATGTGGGGGTTGTCCCAGTTGTGTAGGCGAAGTGATTCGCATTAAGGAGTAATCCTGGAGATGTTGTTTTCAGATCGTGATGAATAGTTCATATCCCGAGTTGTTTACCTTTAATTTCGGGAACGAAACTCTTTTTAGGGGGGGAGTATGTAATACCCGATTGTGAATTCATTAATTATCATTCAGTAATTGTCACTCAGAAATGTTTCACTCAGTAATAATCATTCACCATTCATTACCATTCAATTGTGTTCACCGTTCGGCGTATCTTAGAATCGTGTATCAGTCGTTATTCATCATTCATCACTGTTTGAGATCGAGACGAGAATATTTTTCATCATCATCATCGTGATTGGTAGCCTTGTGTTGGGAGTATCACTATTATGTGGTTTTGGACTTAATCATGCTCATGCAGGTTATATATGTCGGATCATTCATCATTCGTGTCAAGGAGGCAGAGTTTCCGCATTTTTTTCTCCAACTGAGAGTTATGGCCGTAAGCTATCATGCATTACGGCCGTAACATGCGTTCGTTGGATTAAGGGTGTTTTGACGAAAACAACATACGGCCGTAAGTTAGGCAGGATACGGCCGTAAGTGTTGTTGTTACGGCCGTAAGGTATCTTTGGGTACGGCCGTAACTCAGTCAGTGTGTTGATCATCAGTTTTTGACGAAGTGTTGTTACGCCCGTAAGAATAGGATGTTACGTCCGTAAGGCGTTGACCTTGGAGTGTTACGGCCGTAACTCTGTGCAGTATATAATGACTGAGACGGGATTTTTGTGCTCATTACTTCATTTCTTCATTTGAGTTCGGGAGAGAGGTCTTTGGGAAAGGATTTTTCTTCATCAAAACACTGGTGTGTTCATGTTCTAGTCATCTATCTCCAATTATAGATCTTGGGGAGTCGATTTATCACGTATTCACCGAATCGAAGTGTTTGGATCTTCAAAGGTAAATTCTTCAACATCTTGGATTTCGATTTTGAGTTGGGATATGATGTTTTGGATGTTATAATCATGATATATGAAGTGATATACTTGTGATTATGAATTGTTATGGATTATCATTGGATTAATCGGAGTTTTGTTCAAGAACATTTCGAATGTTGATTCTGGAATTGGGGGTTTTGATTTGATGTTGTCGTAATCTCGAATTGTGTATTCCTATGAGAATATTGATTGTATATAAGATGTTTTGTTGGATTGAATCATTCATTGGAGGTTTGGTATCGATATAATTGAGATTGGTTGTAAACAATTGGAGGTTGTCTACAATGTGTTTGTTGAATTGCCTCAATGAGTTTGGGTATTGTTGTATCGACTTTTGAGTTGGTTGTGGTCATGCTTGATTCGTATATTAAGCGTATTGTTGGTACTTGTATTATTCAAGGTTGTTCGAGCGGTCGGTGATCGGTCAAAAACTTATCCTAAAAATAGGAGTTCTTGAGTCGCTCGCAAATATATACGAGGTAGAAGTAGTTTGTGGTAAGTTCTACCAAGGTCTTTTCTCTCGAGGATTGTCCAACAGGGCTTCGTATAATATTTTGTTACAAATTATGAGAAATAAATACTAAAATAGATTATTGGGTTTTTAAATATTAACTTAATTAAAATGCACTATGTTTAATTTAAACTATTTTTAATAAGACTTTTTAATAAGACTATTTTTAATATTACTATTTTTAAGAAGACTATTTTTTTAACTAGTGGAAATGAATAGAATTGAAATGAGTTGGAATTTATAAAATCTAGGGGATTACGGGTTCATTAAATTAGGTTTTTAATTAAGTATAGGAATTGATTTACACGGATATAAAAGAAAAACGAATGTTTATCGAGTAATCAACTTTTCACCTCTGTACTTTCGTAATCAAAGATGTCTTAACCACTTTCGCAATCTTAAGATGTTGATAACAAGATTAACACTTGATAGATTGAAGAGATATGTTTCCAATTCACTCAACAATCAATCAAGGAGATTTCATTAGTAGAAATAGGATATGATCAATCTCTATTTAAACCAATTAGTCCTTTTTAATCAAAATAGTGTAAATCAATCAAATACTCAATATATAACCTAATAGAAATCCCCTTCCCTAGGAAGAAAGATTAGCTACTCATTGGTTTATACAAACTAAAATTATAATAGAAATAATTGATATACATAATATATATATATAAACTTTTAATTACTAGAACTTAATGACAATAGATAAAACTTATTTGAATATGATGAATCAAAGTGCAAGAAACAAACTTCAAAATATAACTTCAAACTTGCTTAAAGGTTACAAGCTTACCAAAATTGCAAGTAAAATACTAAGTGCTTATTGATCAAGCACTTTTCAATTACAAACTAAATGAAAGAAAACTTTAAACTAAAAATGAAATACAAAGTAAAGTGAGAGTTCAAAGGAGAAAATATCTTGCTAAAAGAAATGGGAGTTTCTTGGCAAGAAGAGGAGTAATTTTGCAATGGATGAAGATGTCCTTTTATAGGTGATTTTCAAGAATACAATTGATTATTTAATTTGTGGCATCTTTGACAAGTCTTTGGTGTTTGATTCACACTTGATCTTCCTTGCATGTCTTCATTTTCAGATCATTGACTTCATACATAGTTGTTGAGCTCACAAGATGCTAAATGTGGAAAATTCCACAAATATCAGTCTCAAAACGGCTATGAAAAACGGCCCATTTTCCGCCGTGTTGTGCGCCGTTTTGTGGTGACTCGGTCTTTTCCGAATACGCGTGAGGACACGGCGCTAAATGCCGGCCGTGTGTGAAACGGCCCAAGACACGGCCTTTTTGCGCCGTATGTGAAACGGCCGGCGTAACACGGTCCACTTTGCGCCGTTTTTGTATGGTCGCTTTTCCCGAAAAATTCCGTCGTTGCTGATTTGATCTTGTTTTCCGTCCTTTTGATGCTTCATGTCGAATCAGAAATAACCATTTTTAGCTCATGTTTGGACATATCGTAAAATATATATTTTTAGTCACAAATCAAGCATTTATTATGCCCGTAAAAGGAATATTTTGTATATGAATTTTTAGATCAATTATGCACTAATCAAATACCCCACACTTAATTATTTGCTTGTCCTCAAGTAAACCTCAGATATGGTATGATTGAACGTACCAATAATAATTTTTTTTTTTACCACATCTCAAGGGGTAAATTAGACCAAGTTTTTATAATTTTGTCAAATCTCAAGAAAGTTTCCTTTTTAAACAAAAAGCATGAATTCATAGAACACGCTGGATAAGTGTATCGCTCACTCTCAAGTGTATATGGGACATATTTTCGCTCAAGCTTATTTAATGAAGTGAAAATTTCCATAGGCGTGCAAATCGTCTTTTATCTCTACCATTTGTGTGTGTAACGTTGTGAATCAAAAAGGACTTTAAGGTTGTAATGTCGGCTCTTTGGTTGGGGTAGGGAAATATGGATAAAGTGACTTGAAACCGAACATTAGAAAATATTTTGAATCGAGTTTTATCAACTGGTAAGCACTTTAGAAGCTATTTAATTAAGCTTTGTATCAATCCCCTTACTTATGCTTCGATTTATCTGAGCTCTTTTTCTTGCTTTTCAATCAACCAATTTTTTTTTTTTTTTTTTTGATTTTTTTGATTTTTTAGAAATAATAAGAAAAACAATAAATAAATTGGGTTCCCTCCCAATAATGGCTTGTTTAATGTCATTAGCTTGACAACTTCTGCTTTAGTCGTGCGACGGATCTTCAAGGGTTATGCTCTCTCCGTGAGGAATTTTCCGATTTTCAAAATAAGGCTTTACCTCGTGTCCGTTCACTGAAATGACTCTTTGGTTTGAGGATTTATCACCTGATTACTCGTATGGAAATACTTCCTCAATCTCGAAGGGTCCCGCCCAGTGATTTTAGCTTACTCGGAAATAATCGCAAACGAGAATTAAATAAAAGTACTTTCGCACTGTTCAAGGTGTTTGAGGGTAAGTTTCGGTCATGAAGTCTCTTGACTTTGTCTTTGTAAATCGAGAGTTCTCGTATGCTTCGTTTCTTAACTCGTCTAGTTCGGATATTTGTAGCGATCTTTCTGTCAGCCTTTTTTCAATTCCATTGAAACGGCCTTAATTGCCCAATAAGCTTTATGTTCGATTTCAACCGGAAGGTGACAATTTTTCCATAGACTAGACGGTAAGGGCTCATTCCCAATGGACTCTTGTATCCGTTCGGTATGCCCAAAGTGCATCGACCAATTTTTCAGCCCAATCTTTTCGAGTTGGGCGCACGCTTTTTCCAGGATCCCTTTTATTTGTCGGTTGCTTGTTTCACTGACCCGACGTTTGTGGATGGTAGGGAGTTGCAATTTTGTGATTTATGCCATTTTTGGCCATAAGCTTGTCAAATAACTTGTTGCGTATGGGATCCCCATCACCGATTATTGCCTTGGGAAATCCAAACGGTGATTATGTATTCTGTACAAACTTAACAACAATATTAGCATCATTAGTCCTTGTGGGGATTGCCTCAACCCACTTGGATACATAATCGATTGCTAAAAGAATGTACTCAAAATTTCCAGATTTAGTGAATGGTCCCATAAAATCAATTCCCATACATCAAAAATTTCTACGACCAAATTGATCGTGAGGGGCATCTCATTTCTTTTTCCGATATTACGAGTTCGTTGACACCTATCGCACTAAACACAAAAATGATATGCGTCTTTAAATAAGGATGGCCAATACAAACCAGATTGAGAATTTTTGTGCGGTCTTTTGTCCGCCAAAATGTCCTCCGCAATGAAGTTCGTGGCAAAAGGTTAGTACACTTTGTTGCTCATCTTCCGGGACACATCGCCTCATGATTTCATCTTTGCATAATCGAAAAGGCATGGTTCGTCCCAAGTAGTTTTGCATGATGATAGAAACCTTTTCTTTTCTTGGTAAGAAATGTTAGGTGGGAGCATTTCACAAACCAAATAATTCACAATATCACGCAAACCAAGGTACCGAAGAAATTTTAAATAGATTTTCATGTGGAAAAGAGTCCACAATTTCTTCATGTTTGTTATCTATTTCTTCTGTTATTTTTAAACGAGACAAATGGTCTGCGACCACATTTTCACTTCCTTTCCGATCCTTTATTTCCACATTAAATTCTTGAAGCATTAAAATCCACCGAATCAACCGAGGTTTTGCTTGTTGATTTTTCAACAGATGTCGTAAAGCTGCATGGTCTGAATGTACAATCACTTTACATCCTACAATATAAGATCTAAATTTATCCAGTGAGAAAACCACAGCTAATAATTCTTTCTCGGTTGTCGTATAATTAACCTGCGCATCATTTAATGTTAGACTAGCGTAATAAACCACACGGAGCATTTTATCAATTCTTTGGCCCAAAGCGCACCAACTTTCGGTCAGATGTATCACACATAATTTCAAAAGGTAAAGACCAATCAGGGGCAATTACGATTGGTGCCGTGGTTAGTTTATCTTTCAAGGTTTTAAAAGCGTCGAGACAAGCGTCATCGAAAATGAAGGAAACATCTTTGGTAAGCAAAGTGCAGAGAGGTTTACTTATTTTTGAAAAATCTTTGATAAACCTTCTATAAAAACCGGCATGTCCTAAAAACTCTGATTGCCTTTACATTGTTTGGTGGCGGTAATTTTTGAATGACATCAATTTTTGCTTTGTCGACTTCAATTCCATGATTTGACACCACATGGCCTAGCACAATTCCACTTTCTCATAAAATGACTTTTTCCCAACCGAGAGTTAAATGGCTTTCAATACAACGTTCAAGTACTTTGGTCAATTTATTTAAGCAATCATCAAAAGATGATCCAAATACGAAAAGTCATCCATAAATACCTCAATAGAATCGCCGATCATATCCGAGAAAATTGACAACATGCACCTTTGAAAAGTTCTGGTGCATTGCATAATCCAAAGGGCATTCTTCGACAAGCAAAAGTTCCAAAAGGGCATGTGAATGTGGTCTTCGATTGGTCCTCTGGTGCAATCGCCACTTGATAATACCACGAAAGGCCATCAAGAAAACAGAGAATTTGTGTCCCGCAAGTTTATCAAGCATTTGGTCAATAAAAGGTAGAGGAAAATAATCCTTTTTGGTGGCGGCATTTAATTTTCGATAATCAATGCACATCCGCCACCCGGTTGTTACCCTCGTTGGTACTAGCTCTCCCTTATCATTTTCAATCACCGTTATGCCACTTTTCTTTGGCACCACATGTATCGGCTTACCCATTCACTATCCGCAATCGGATAAATAATTCCCTCACTAGTAATTTTAAAATTTCCTTTTTACTACCTCTAGCATATTGGGATTTAATCGTCGTTGTGCTTCTCTTCTTGGTTTTTCCCCTCTTCTAGGATTATTTTGTGCATACATGTTGAAGGGCTAATTCCCTTAATATCACTCAAACCCCATCCTATTGCCTCTTTGCATTTTTTAAAACTTCTATTAAAAGAAATTCTTCATCTTTGTTCAATTCTGCATTAATAATTACGGGTTTTTTATTTCCCTCTTCAAGAAAAACATATTTTAAATGCTTAGGCAATTCTTTAAGCTCCGGTATTTCTTTTTCTTTGCTATCCATTAACGACTCCAGACTATCTATCTTAATCCCCTGTAAGAGATTTTCGCACACTTCTCCTTCAACTTCCGGGTTAAGCTCGAACATTCCATTACTTGTTCTGTATAATGAGAGTTTCTACAATTGTCAATAATATCAACAAAAGCACACTCCTCGTATAAATCGTAACTAGGAACAGGGGGCGAATTAAACACAGAAAATGTCACGGTTTCATTTAACACACTCATGGTTAATTTTCCTCTTTTAACATCAATTATTGTTTCAGCGGTAGCCATGAAAGGTCTTCCCAATAAAATAGAATGATCTTTTCCATTTTCTAGACATTGTCCCATTTCTAAGACAACAAAATCACTGGAATAATAAGCCCTCTATGTCAACCAAAATATCTTGATAATTCCAACAGATAACGAAGCGATCTATCGGCCAATTGTAAACATATTTTAGTTGGGCTAAGTTCACCAAGATCAAGTTGCTCAAAAATATATAATGGCATCAAATTTATACTGCTCCAAGATCAAGCATACCGGTGGTCTTCTTACCGTTTCCCATAGCGATATTTATGATGAAGCTACGGATCACTTTGCTTGGGAGGTAATCGTTGTTGGAGCAATGCGGACATAACCTCCGAGACAATGATTTTTCTATATATCCAAACTTCTTTTTATCCGTGAGTAATTCTTTGAAAAATTTTCCGTATCTTTGGGACACTTTTTATTACTTCCAATAAAGGAAGGTTTACATTTACTTTAGATGACATATCAAAAAATTTAGAAATTGCTTCTCAAGTTTTTCATTTTTGTCGACTTGGAAAAGGTATTGGGGGTTTGTATGGATTTGTAGATTTGTGGAGTGTTGGGATGGGGACTTCTTCTTTAGAATTTTCATTTGACTCCTTATATTCGTCCTTGTTTCTCGCAATAATTGAAATATCATCATTAGAAGGGGAATCAACTTGATTGTTATAAATCTTACCGGTTCTCGGCGTGGTGATAGCTTTAGCTTGTTCGGGTTGACTTGGTAACCTCCCTTTACGGTTATTTTGCGGTTGATTTGCTAGTTGCCCGACTTGAGTTTCGACTGCTTTCTTGATGCTTCCATTGCTTCAAATCTTCGATCCGAGTTTTGGATGAATGATTGAAGTGTTTCTTCTAATGAGGGTTTTCTGGTTGGTTTGAGGGCGACCCTTGGAATTGGTTCGGTCTTTGATATGGTTGTTGCAAATTTTGATGTTGAGGAGGTGGTGGTTGTTGGTGATGATTCCCACCCCAAGAGAAATTAGGGTGATTTCGCCAACCGGGATTATAGGTTTGAGAAAAAGAGTCATTTCGGGCGTTGGTAAAAATTATTTAAAGCATTTACCTCTTCGGGGTTCGTCGGGGATTGATGTTGGGTGCATGACTATATTCACCACCGCGAAAAATACTTCTTGAGATGGCATGACTGGGTGGTTGAGAAATTCCTTGAGTTGTAAGTCGTTGGACTTGTTTGGTTAGCTCGGCAATTTGCGCGGTGAGATCGCTGGTGGAATTTACTTCATTAGCTCCGACTCTCCCGCCTCGTGCACTCTTTTCTTTGGGAGGATATAGCAAGTTTTTCAAACAAATCAAGCGGCTTGCGCCGTTAGTGTTCCTATATCTCCCCACCGCATTGTCAACAGAAATTGGCAATTATGAGTTAGCCCATCATAAAAAGTTTGACTCAAACAAAGGTAAAGGATAATGATGATGGGGGCATGCTAGTAAAAGAGTTTTGAACCGATCCCATGCTTCAAAAAATTGTTCACCCTCCGATTGCGTAAAAGCCGCAATTTTGGTCCTTAGATCCGCCGTTTTATGATGTGGATAAAATTTAGACATGAATTTGTTGCACACATCATCCCAAGTAGCCAATGAATTTGGTGGCAACGTCATAATCCATGTTTTTGCTCGATCTTTTAAAGTGTAAGGAAAACACCTCATTTTTAATTGATCCTGGTCAATTGTTGTAATGGAAAGGTATTGACAACCGAGTAAAAATCACGAATAAAACTTAAAGGATCCTCGTTTGGCATCCCATAAAAAGATGGGAGTTGGTTGAAATGAATGGATTTCAATTCATAATTTCGTGCTGTCTGGCCAAGTTGTATGCATGACGTTGTTGTACCGATCACCGGTCTAGCAAAATCTTTCAAAGTTTGTTGGTATTCCATATGTTCTTCGTTTAACTTTTCTTCTTGATAGGAAGATTCAGTGTTTTCTTCTGTCAAAAATTCTCCTTCACTGCTAATATCTTCCAGGTTATCTCCAACTCGATAATCGGGATGAACGTTTTCGTTGTATGGTACCAAGGTTCTTGCAAGAGACCTACGGCCCTGCATAGACTAGAAAGCGATTCAACGACCTTAAAAAAATTAAGAACAAGATGAATAAAAGATGCAAGAAATAAAAAAAAAGATTAAATCACAAGATATAAATAAAAGTATACAAAAATTATATTTGGCCTAAAACAATCCCCGGCAACGGTGCCAAAATTTGATCGGTCAAAAACTTATCCTAAAAATAGGAGTTCTTGAGTCGCTCGCAAATATATACGAGGTAGAAGTAGTTTGTGGTAAGTTCTACCAAGGTCTTTTCTCTCGAGGATTGTCCAACAGGGCTTCGTATAATATTTTGTTACAAATTATGAGAAATAAATACTAAAATAGATTATTGGGTTTTTAAATATTAACTTAATTAAAATGCACTATGTTTAATTTAAACTATTTTTAATAAGACTTTTTAATAAGACTATTTTTAATACTACTATTTTTAAGAAGACTATTTTTTTAACTAGTGGAAATGAATAGAATTGAAATGAGTTGGAATTTATAAAATCTAGGGATTACGGGTTCATTAAATTAGGTTTTTAATTAAGTATAGGAATTGATTTACACGGATATAAAAGAAAAACGAATGTTTATCGAGTAATCAACTTTTCACCTCTGTACTTTCGTAATCAAAGATGTCTTAACCACTTTCGCAATCTTAAGATGTTGATAACAAGATTAACACTTGATAGATTGAAGAGATATGTTTCCAATTCACTCAACAATCAATCAAGGAGATTTCATTAGTAGAAATAGGATATGATCAATCTCTATTTAAACCAATTAGTCCTTTTTAATCAAAATAGTGTAAATCAATCAAATACTCAATATATAACCTAATAGAAATCCCCCTTCCCCTAGGAAGAAAGATTAGCTACTCATTGGTTTATACAAACTAAAATTATAATAGAAATAATTGATATACATAATATATATATATATATATATAAACTTTTAATTACTAGAACTTAATGACAATAGATAAAACTTATTTGAATGTGATGAATCAAAGTGCAAGAAACAAACTTCAAAATATAACTTCAAACTTGCTTAAAGGTTACAAGCTTACCAAAATTGCAAGTAAAATACTAAGTGCTTATTGATCAAGCACTTTTCAATTACAAACTAAATGAAAGAAAAACTTTAAACTAAAAATGAAATACAAAGTAAAGTGAGAGTTCAAAGGAGAAAATATCTTGCTAAAAGAAATGGGAGTTTCTTGGCAAGAAGAGGAGTAATTTTGCAATGGATGAAGATGTCCTTTTATAGGTGATTTTCAAGAATACAATTGATTATTTAATTTGTGGCATCTTTGACAAGTCTTTGGTGTTTGATTCACACTTGATCTTCCTTGCATGTCTTCATTTTCAGATCATTGACTTCATACATAGTTGTTGAGCTCACAAGATGCTAAATGTGGAAAATTCCACAAATATCAGTCTCAAAAACGGCTATGAAAAACGGCCCATTTTCCGCCGTGTTGTGCGCCGTTTTGTGGTGACTCGGTCTTTTCCGGAATACGCGTGAGGACACGGCGCTAAATGCCGGCCGTGTGTGAAACGGCCCAAGACACGGCCTTTTTTGCGCCGTATGTGAAACGGCCGACAGAACACGGTCCACTTTGCGCCGTTTTTGTATGGTCGTTTTTCCTGGAAAAATTCCCGTCGTTTTGGATTTGATCTTGTTTTCCGTCCTTTTTGATGCTTCATGTCAGTAATCTGTAAAATAACCATTTTTAGCTCATGTTTGGACATATATGTAAAATATATATTTTTAATCACAAATCAGTACGATTATCCCCGTAAAAGGAATATTTTGTATATGAATTTTTAGATCAATTATGCACTAATCAGTCGGTATTTCCATTAAGGACGTTGATCGTGGAAGGACGTTCTCGCCTTCGGTTTGAGGCAAGTTTTATACTTGTACTAGTAAATGAGATTAATGTTATCCTATATGTGTATGAATGTGTTGTATCATTCCGAGACTTGGTCTCTTCATGAGTTCATTGACATTAGGGGATCGTTCGATACGATACACTTCGGAAATTATGCCAAATGTTTATTATTGTTCATTAATGGCCGGTTCAAGGCATTGGGATACTCGTTGTTAATGTTATTGTCGATAGCCGGTTCGCGGTATCGATGTATCGATTGTTGTTGTTAATATTGATGTCGACCTAAGACATTGTTTTAATCATTGCTATTAACGTTGGCGTCCTTTCATTCATGTTGTATCGGCCAATTGAAGGCATTGGCGTATCCATTCTCATCTTCGTCATCGGTAACCGATTAAAGGTGCCGAGGCATTCATTGTGTCATTGTTATCGATTGGTCGTTCTAAGGCAATCGAGGTGTTCAATCATTCATTGTATCATTGTTATCGATTGGCCGTTCTAAGGCAATCGAGGTATTCAATCATCCGCTGCATCATTGTTATCGATTGGCCATTCTAAGGCAATCGAGGTGTTCAATCATTCATTGTATCATTGTTATCGATTGGCCATTATAAGGCAATCGAGGTATTGAATCATCCGCTGCATCATTGTTATCGATTGGCCGTTCTAAGGTAATCGAGGTGTTCCATCATTCATTGTATCATTGTTATCGATTGGCCGTTCTAAGGCAATCGAGGTATTGAATCATCCGCTGCATCATTGTTATGGGTTGGCCATTCTAAGGCAATCGAAGTATTGAATTGGGACTGTAAAGGACGGTGCCCATCCGTGAATTTCTGTCGTCGTGTTGGCCGACTCAAGCCAAAGACACTATCATTCTTGTGCATTGGGTAATCTTGGTATCGTTGCCGTTTTTTATTAGTTGTGTTTTGGAGGCTAGTCTCGGCTAGTGCTCGATGGGTAAGTTTGGTGGGGCTGAACCTTCGCGGTTGTTTCCGCCAACACCTACTGCTCGAGAGGTCGGCGGCCATTAGATGGTTTCATTTTGGGGTAAGTTTGGTGGGTCCTGAACCTTCGCGGTTGTTTCCCCCAACACCTACAATCAGTGGGTCAACGGTCACTGGGTGATTTCATTATGGGGTAAGTTTTGTGGGGCCTGAACCTTCGCGGTTGTTTCCCCCAACACCTACAACTCAGTAGGTCAATGTCCATTGGATGGTTTCATTTTGATACGGCTTCATGTCGTGGCTTCGGCCTTCATTGTTAAAGTTTCGGGCTGGTTTGGTTCATCTTCATGTAATTCATTGTGATTCATATTTAATTCAGTTCTGGTTTGGTTCATCTTCATGTAATTCATTGTGATTCATATTTAATTCAGTTCTGTTTTGGTTCATCTTCATGTAATTCATGGTGATTCATATTTAATTCAGTTCTGGTTTGGTTTATCTTCGTGTAATTCATTGTGGTGTTCTATATCGCTGATTCGCCATTGGGCACTTATGTTCTAACCTGTTGAACATGTATTAATACTATGTCGTGGGCATAGTGTTTCACGAATGCTTGGTTCTTACCTTGGTTTGGGAGTATCCCGTATTATTATTATTATTATTATTATTATTATCATTGTACCGTTTTATTCTGCCCTTGGATGCATATCATGTTATACATGTATTTGATGTTCATTATATGGATGACTGACCCCGTGGGGGCGGAACATGTTTTCATGTTTTAGGTGCTTGCGAGGAGAGAGTTGAGACACAGGGGCATGACGATGGCGACGAGGCATTCGAGTGATACTAGTCCGAGTTGTTCATGTTGGTCAGTCAGTCGGAGTGTTCTCCAGTTTGTTAGTCATTGTCATTATGTATTACCCGAGCATATGCTCGTGGATGTTGTTGTATTCTTATTTTAGCCATGTAGGCCCATCGTTGTCGTTGAAATTCCTTATCGGAATATTGTGTCGGATATCATGGTAGGGACTGTGATTTCCCTTGTTGGTTAATTTTAATGTATTTTAGTCATGTTCGCCTGGTGGATCTCCGGGTGTGGGGTCCACAGCACTGTAATAACCCAATGGGATTTGAGGGTGTTACAGAAGATGGTATCAGAGCGTTGGGTTATGAGATACCCTGATATGTGAATTATGTGGCTCTACTGGCACGGTAGTAGTGGGACTGTCAGGTTATGATAATCTGAACAGTCGGGTTTTGTGAGTCGTGAAATATGTACGACTGCACGAGTCATTCATTCATCGAGTCGTCGTCAGTGAAGACCAGTATCGCGAGACCTCGAAGCTTCGTATGACCTGTATAAGGACTCGATTCTCTTTATGTTCATATATTCATCATGTCAATAATTATACATGCCATTTTGAAACCTATATGTGATATTAGTGTTACGATTTATTCATGACTAATTGTTTTGGAGCACATGTGGCCTGTGTAAGCATTAAGGATCAACTCATTCATCAGTTAACAATCCTCAATCATCATTTTTGATCTTGTCGATCATGTTAATTCATTAATCACTCAGTCAATATCATTACTCAGTTGTTGATCTTGTGGATCGAATTATCAATCTTGTTAACTTGTTCAAGATAATCATTTCAGGAATTTCATCAGATAATCATGTCACCTCACTTGATCTTTCATGCAATCTTATCATATTCCGGCATCATGTGGACGATCATTTTACTGCATTATTAATTCATTAATTGTGATAAACGTGTATGCTTATTTTTATCATTCCGTAACGTACTCATAATGCGATCTTCATACGGGATCTATAATTATCATGTGACCGTCCTGCTTCAGTATGGATAGAGCTGTCAGAGGACGCAGGGGAAGAGGCTGCAATGCGGGCCGAAACCCGGGATCTCGTGTGAATGCACGTGCGAATGCGAGGGATAACATGTGTTCATCAGTTAGCTATGCTACTCATTCACTGTCAGATAATCATTTACTATCAGGGAGTCGTACCCGAGAAGCAGCTTAATCGGAAGGTGTTCGGGTGGACCCATTCATATGCATACAGGGCATGATGGCCCAGATGACTCAGATGACGTGTCTGATGGAGACCATGCAGACCTCGATGGTTCGTGGTCTACCACAGCAGGAATTCCAGGTGCCGTTTCATGGACAGACTGGAGGAGTGAGTCATATTATCGGCGATATCTCTCGTCAGAGACCGCCTACCTTTAAGGGTTCGTCGGAACCAGCTGATATTGTTCATTGGCTTGAGCATTTTGATAAACGCTTCGACATGGTTCAGTGTCCGGAAGAGAGTTAAGTGGCAGTAGCGGCTTATTACTTGAGTAAGGGCGCTTATTCGTGGTGGCTTTCTGTGAAACCCACCGATCGTGATTGTGTTTGGAGTGAGTTCAAGACTCTCATGTTAGAGAGGTATTATCCGGCTCCACTTCGTGAAGCCAAGTTATCAGAGGTTTTGAACCCCGAACCCATCGAGTACGAGGGTGTTATTGTCATTGTTGAGAAGTTTCAGGGACTACTTCAGTTTGCTTCGTCTATTATCCGTACTGAGACGGATAAGATCAAGTATTTTAGCAAGAGGCTAAATCTGCAGTTTAGGATGCAGTTGTTCAATCACAATTGTAATTCACTTAGTGAGTTCATCGAGAAGGCTCTTGGAGCAGAGCATTTGATCAAGGAGCTTACTCAGAAGTACCCTTCAGTTTCTTCCGATGGAAGGACTAGGATGTCGGTTCATTCGGAGGGACATCGGGCTCCGATGCCCAAGAGACCCTTTTCTAGTCGTCTTCATGCTGAGAAAGCATCTTCATCTCAGATGGCGAGTTCAACTGTTGTTTGCTTTAACTGTGATTCAGCAGGGCACGTTAGCACTCGGTGTACGGTGTCAGCTATTGTTTGTTTTTTGTGTGGGAGGCTGGGACATCGGCTGAAATACTGCAGGAGCTCTAGTGCCGGTAGATCTCGAGAAGGCTCACAAGCCTCGAGAGACCTTGTTACTCCAGCCCGTGCATCATCCAGGGGTCCTATCAGGCTTCGAGAGCCAGAGGTAAGGACCTTCATCACCGGTTTTGAACAAGTTAATTCTTGCTCGGTAATATGATAATCATTTATTTCATTGTCGTTCATTCATTCATCATATATCAATCATGTTGAGACTTATAATTATCAAACTAATCATTCACCTATCGGGGAACACTGGTTCCAATCATTTCATCTGAGCTATCACTCATTGCGTTATTATTTCACCTCGATGAGTCATTCTTGATCCTTGTTGGATTTAAATTCATTATCATTCATTGCGATCATTACTGTTCTTGTGACCTTCTGGGATCATATTGAGCGGTGAGTTCAGATTTGGGTCTACCTTAAATCGATGGGACCGAGGAGATCGATGATATGGAAGATATCGATGTTGGGTACATTTGAGATGTAGCCTTGTTTTTTGGATGACTGTGTAACTCAATCGGTAATAATGTATTGTGGTTGTGGATCATTTATTGTTGATCTATTTTATAATGATCATGTTTGAGAATCTTGAGATTTGGGTCATCAGTTGGGATTTCTCCCCTTTGGTGTTGTACCCGATATTTTGTGATAATCTAAGTAATTGTTCATTGTGATTCGAGAAGTCAAGTCATGAGGACCTAGGCGTGCGATTGATATGGTTCCGAGGACTATATGTGCGTTGTTGCTTTTCTTTTGAGACGTGAGTCAGTGCTTATGTGGGGGTTGTCCCAGTTGTGTAGGCGAAGTGATTCGCGTTAAGGAGTAATCCTGGAGATGTTGTTTTCAGATCGTGATGAATAGTTCATATCCGGAGTTGTTTACCTTTAATTTCGGGAACGAAACTCTTTTTAATGGGGGAGTATGTAATACCCGATTGTGAATTCATTAATTATCATTCAGTAATTGTCACTCAGAAATTTTTCACTCAGTAATAATCATTCACCATTCATTACCATTCAATTGTGTTCACCGTTCGGCGTATCTTAGAATCGTGTATTAGTCGTTATTCATCATTCATCACTGTTTGAGATCGAGACGAGAATATTTTTCATCATCATCATCGTGATTGGTAGCCTTGTGTTGGGAGTATCACTATTATGTGGTTTTGGACTTAATCATGCTCATGCAGGTTATATATGTCGGATCATTCATCATTCGTGTCAAGGAGGCAGAGTTTCCGCATTTTTTTCTCCAACTGAGAGTTATGGCCGTAAGCTATCATGCATTACGGCCGTAACATGCGTTCGTTGGATTAAGGGTGTTTTGACGAAAACAACATACGGCCGTAAGTTAGGCAGGATACGGCCGTAAGTGTTGTTGTTACGGCCGTAAGGTATCTTTGGGTACGGCCGTAACTCAGTCAGTGTGTTGATCATCAGTTTTTGACGAAGTGTTGTTACGCCCGTAAGAATAGGATGTTACGTCCGTAAGGCGTTGACCTTGGAGTGTTACGGCCGTAACTCTGTGCAGTATATAATGACTGAGACGGGATTTTTGTGCTCATTACTTCATTTCTTCATTTGAGTTCGGGAGAGAGGTCTTTGGGAAAGGATTTTTCTTCATCAAAACACTGGTGTGTTCATGTTCTAGTCATCTATCTCCAATTATAGAGCTTGGGGAGTCGATTTATCACGTATTCACCGAATC
The DNA here is from genome assembly GCA_033398695.1 of Orobanche coerulescens. NCBI lineage: Eukaryota > Viridiplantae > Streptophyta > Magnoliopsida > Lamiales > Orobanchaceae > Orobanche > Orobanche coerulescens. The sequence goes on along the minus strand of CM065813.1, from coordinate 100,442,537 downwards.
GAAGTGTTTGGATCTTCAAAGGTAAATTCTTCAACATCTTGGATTTCGATTTTGAGTTGGGATATGATGTTTTGGATGTTATAATCATGATATATGAAGTGATATACTTGTGATTATGAATTGTTATGGATTATCATTGGATTAATCGGAGTTTTGTTCAAGAACATTTCGAATGTTGATTCTGGAATTGGGGGTTTTGATTTGATGTTGTCGTAATCTCGAATTGTGTATTCCTATGAGAATATTGATTGTATATAAGATGTTTTGTTGGATTGAATCATTCATTGGAGGTTTGGTATCGATATAATTGAGATTGGTTGTAAACAATTGGAGGTTGTCTACAATGTGTTTGTTGAATTGCCTCAATGAGTTTGGGTATTGTTGTATCGACTTTTGAGTTGGTTGTGGTCATGCTTGATTCGTATATTAAGCGTATTGTTGGTACTTGTATTATTCAAGGTTGTTCGAGCGGTCGGTATTTCCATTAAGGACGTTGATCGTGGAAGGACGTTCTCGCCTTCAGTTTGAGGCAAGTTTTATACTTGTACTAGTCAATGAGATTAATGTTATCCTATATGTGTATGAATGTGTTGTATCATTCCGAGACTTGGTCTCTTCATGAGTTCATTGACATTAGGGGATCGTTCGATACGATACACTTCGGAAATTATGCCAAATGTTTATTATTGTTCATTAATGGCCGGTTCAAGGCATTGGGATACTCGTTGTTAATGTTATTGTCGATAGCCGGTTCGCGGTATCGATGTATCGATTGTTGTTGTTAATATTGATGTCGACCTAAGACATTGTTTTAATCATTGCTATTAACGTTGGCGTCCTTTCATTCATGTTGTATCGGCCAATTGAAGGCATTGGCGTATCCATTCTCATCTTCGTCATCGGTAACCGATTAAAGGTGCCGAGGCATTCATTGTGTCATTGTTATCGATTGGTCGTTCTAAGGCAATCGAGGTGTTCAATCATTCATTATATCATTGTTATCGATTGGCCGTTCTAAGGCAATCGAGGTATTCAATCATCCGCTGCATCATTGTTATCGATTGGCCATTCTAAGGCAATCGAGGTGTTCAATCATTCATTGTATCATTGTTATCGATTGGCCATTATAAGGCAATCGAGGTATTGAATCATCCGCTGCATCATTGTTATCGATTGGCCGTTCTAAGGTAATCGAGGTGTTCCATCATTCATTGTATCATTGTTATCGATTGGCCGTTCTAAGGCAATCGAGGTATTGAATCATCCGCTGCATCATTGTTATGGGTTGGCCATTCTAAGGCAATCGAAGTATTGAATTGGGACTGTAAAGGACGGTGCCCATCCGTGAATTTCTGTCGTCGTGTTGGCCGACTCAAGCCAGCACACTATCATTCTTGTGAATTGGGTAATCTTGGTATCGTTGCCGTTTTTTATTAGTTGTGTTTTGGAGGCTAGTCTCGGCTAGTGCTCGATGGGTAAGTTTGGTGGGGCCTGAACCTTCGCGGTTGTTTCCGCCAACACCTACAGCTCAGTAGGTCAGCGGCCATTAGATGGTTTCATTTTGGGGTAAGTTTGGTGGGTCCTGAACCTTCGCGGTTGTTTCCCCCAACACCTACAATCAGTAGGTCAACGGTCACTGGGTGATTTCATTATGGGGTAAGTTTTGTGGGGCCTGAACCTTCGCGGTTGTTTCCCCCAACACCTACAACTCAGTAGGTCAATGTCCATTGGATGGTTCATTTTGATACGGCTTCATGTCGTGGCTTCGGCCTTCATTGTTAAAGTTTCGGGCTGGTTTGGTTCATCTTCATGTAATTCATTGTGATTCATATTTAATTCAGTTCTGGTTTGGTTCATCTTCATGTAATTCATTGTGATTCATATTTAATTCAGTTCTGTTTTGGTTCATCTTCATGTAATTCATGGTGATTCATATTTAATTCAGTTCTGGTTTGGTTTATCTTCGTGTAATTCATTGTGGTGTTCTATATCGCTGATTCGCCATTGGGCACTTATGTTCTAACCTGTTGAACATGTATTAATACTATGTCGTGGGCATAGTGTTTCACGAATGCTTGGTTCTTACCTTGGTTTGGGAGTATCCCGTATTATTATTATTATTATTATCATTGTACCGTTTTATTCTGCCCTTGGATGCATATCATGTTATACATGTATTTGATGTTCATTATATGGATGACTGACCCCGTGGGGGCGGAACATGTTTTCATGTTTTAGGTGCTTGCGAGGAGAGAGTTGAGACACAGGGGCATGACGATGGCGACGAGGCATTCGAGTGATACTAGTCCGAGTTGTTCATGTTGGTCAGTCAGTCGGAGTGTTCTCCAGTTTGTTAGTCATTGTCATTATGTATTACCCGAGCATATGCTCGTGGATGTTGTTGTATTCTTATTTTAGCCATGTAGGCCCATCGTTGTCGTTGAAATTCCTTATCGGAATATTGTGTCGGATATCATGGTAGGGACTGTGATTTCCCTTGTTGGTTAATTTTAATGTATTTTAGTCATGTTCGCCTGGTGGATCTCCGGGTGTGGGGTATGTTGTTGCCCGAAATATTATCCGAAGATAGATATTGCTGGAATGGACGGACAACAGCAAATTGCGAGTTCACTTTCCGCGGGGGTGTGAATAGCACAAGATTTGCCGGGTTTGTTAGGCCCGGGCTTGAATGCTCTCGCGAGATGTTATTAATACAAATATTCGTGGATACAAGTATTAATGTAAGAATCTAAATACAATGAGTGTAAAAGATTGTATTTATCTAACTCTTGAGCGAAGCCTTGGTGTTCTTGCTCTCTGCCGATCGTCTTCCGTGTAGGAGATGCTGAGAGAGAAGAAGGAACCGAGAGATAGCTATTGCCAAGAGTTGAGAAAGCCAAGTTGTGTGTAAAATCCGAAGGGAGTTGGAGAGTTTTCCAAGTGCAGGGAGCCTTCTATTTATAGGGGCTGAGATGCCTTGTTTCCTGGCGGGCGATCGCCTTTCGTCCAATATAATAATGGGGCGATCGTCTTTAAGTCACATGGGCTGTCTGCCTAAAGTCCAAGGCTGCTGGCGGCCAGTGCTTGTCCAATGAGGAGCCAAAGACGCATCCAGAGTTGCCGCCACGGCGCCCTATTGACACCTTTTCGGCGGGCACGCTACCGGTGGAAAGATGCTGACAGGCTGTGGTCAACGATCCGTGAAATGCGGATCTTGTCCCGGCACTGCACGTGGGTTCTGTCCTGAGCTTCGGCCTTTGCCGACTGGATGATCATCGGCTTCGAGCGGCATGAGGCGGTCGTCATTGGTCGGTCACCAAAGATCGGCATCGGTCGGTCACCAAGGCTCGATCGGCAAGTGCCGAGAGATGATCGTCTGCTAGTAGGCCACCAGGAGACGATCGCCAAGTACCGAGAGACGATCGTCTTAGATGTCGATCGCTCGGCACTGGGACTTGTCCTAGGACCTTCGGTCGGCATATCTGCCTTGGCTGCTGGGTTCGTGACGGCCGCCTTGCCTCTGAGGCGATCGCCGGTCGAGGAGTATAATTCTCGACACAATAATTGCCCCCCAGCTTGCTCCGATGTTGAAGACATGGGGCGAGGTGGTTCTTGCTGGCGATCGTGTAGGATGAGGACGGGCGATCCGTTGAGCTGACTTTGGATTCGGACTTGGGCGATCTGGTCAATTGGCTAGCTATCTTTCGGTCTTGTACCTGCAAAAAACAACATTGGCCGATCCCCCTTAGAAACTTGATGGTTTCGTCGTTTGAGGAATCGTGCACAGTCGCGGAGTTCGATGGACCGACTCCATGACCGTGTCTTGTGCGCGAACGACATTGACCATCTCGTGACTCATTTTATTATGAGGGTCCTCTATTAGGCTCGCCTCGCGTCATATTTAAACGAAGGGCGTGCGGTCTTGGTCTGGAGGAGTCCTTGCGCGGGGCGTCGTCGGATTAATTAACTCCACTTCCGCGGCTTGTTGGCTCTGCTTCCACCTCGGCCCGCCACGAAGATGGCGAACCTCGACGGTGTACATTGAGACGGGGGTAGTGACGCGTCGCATTGTCCGGGTTCACCATGTTAGATGATGAACCTTTGAGGGCGGACGATCGTGTCCACTGATTAGTTTTGGATGGCCCTCAGACTACGCCAGCCTCGTATTTAAACGAAGGGCGGGCGATCTTGGCCCAAATGGACCTTGCATGGCCGAAGCAGCCGGTTCCATCGACTACCAGGACCATGGTCAGACATCGTTGTGCAGTAGAGGCGATCTCGTGCCTTAGTCCATCATGTTAGATGGTGAATCGTAGATGGCGGACGAGTCCTCGGTTTTGATGATGTTGCTTGATAATGGCGATCGGGCTGGAAGATCGGTGATCGTCGTTCGCCGCCGATCGTCGTTCGGGCGCCGATCGCGCTGCTCATAGGCTAAGAAGAAACCTTTGCCTGGCCATAAAGTCTGCGGCTTTAGCGCGGAAGATCGCGTAGGTCGAGGGTTGGTTCTTCGTAAGATGCCTGAACATAGGCGAAAGACCATGGAATCCTCCTAGGACCGAGTATAGGGCGATCTCATCACTTACGGGCTCGCCGTTGAGGATGATCTCGTCTACCCGGTCGATATAGTCCGAGTCGGACTCTTATTCCCCTTGCCTGATCTGCATCATGCGATGGGGACCTTCTGGCCGAGCGACCCTGGTGGCGAAGTACGTTGTGAAGTCGTTCGCCAGTTGTTTAAAGGAGCCGATGGATCGAGGCGGCAATGAGGTGTACCACCTGTGGGCAAGGTCGTCCAACGTCATAGGGAACATTCGTCACTTGGTCGCGTCAGATGCCCCACACCCAATCATGTAGATGTTGAACTTGCTCAGGTGTGTTTCGGGGTCTGATCTCTCCTCGTACAGAGGTGTTTGCGGAGGAGCGATCTTGTGCTGTACGGGGGCGAGCTCGATGTGGACCGCGAGCAGCTCGCTCGGCCCGGTGATCTTGCTCTTGGCGCCTGCCCCAGATTCCAGGAGCGCCTTTATGTCGTCGAGCTGGCGTTGCATCGCGGCCATTGCTGTATCATGGTCGCTCGAGGATCGGCTTTTGGAGCGGGAGCCGAGGCGATCGTGTACCGATCTCCTGACTCCGCTGTTGCCGACCTCGGCTATTTGGCGAGGGGGAGCCCGACGGCTGGTCGGCCTTCTAGGAGTCGGATACGCCGAACTCCTGGTGGCGGACTCGAGGTCCATCATCTCGTGGTTGGGGCCGGACTGCCTCGGTCGCCAAGATGGGTCGCTGCCCAGGCGATCGAAAACGGAGGTGCCCCGGCTGGCGAGCGCCTCTTCTTGCGGATAGGAGCCTCCTGGCGGTCGCTCGGTCAACAACGCCTTGAACTTCCGTTTGGTCATCCGGCGGATGGCCGAGGGGGTGATAGCGGGAGGCGCCTCGAGAACACTCCGTCGCTCCTGTAGGATGGCCATGGCCTCCTCGATCTGTTCCGCGGTTTGGAACTGATCGAGCGAGAGACTTGGGCCGTCCCCCAGGGGCGGGATCGAGTGTCTCGGACTGCGGCGGCTACCCTCCGCCATCGGCTGTGGCTCGGACTGAGACGGAACGAGGCGTCTGGCGGGCTGGCCAACGGCTTTCTTCGACGAGGAGGCAGAAGTCATGATTCTGAAAGCTTTCTCTGAAGAACAGTGAGTGTTTCTTCAGGTATATGCCCCGGAGAACAGTGAGTGTTCTTCGAGACGGTAGGAATAAAAATGAGGGTTAGATCCCCTTCCTCTAGCGCCAATTGTTGTTGCCCGAAATATTATCCGAAGACAGATATTGCTGGCATGGATGGACAACAGCAAATTGCGAGAACACTTTCCGTGGGGGTGTGAATAACACAAGATTTGCCGGGTTTGTTAGGCCCGGGCTTGAATGCTCTCGCGAGATGTTATTAATACAAATATTCGTGGATACAAGTATTAATGTAAGAATCTAAATACAATGAGTGTAAAAGATCTTATTTATCTAACTCTTGAGCGAAGCCTTGGTGTTCTTGCTCTCTGCCGATCGTCTTCCGTGTAGGAGATGCTGAGAGAGAAGAAGGAACCGAGAGATAGCTATTGCCAAGAGTTGAGAAAGCCAAGTTGTGTGTAAAATCCGAAGGGAGTTGGAGAGTTTTCCAAGTGCAGGGAGCCTTCTATTTATAGGGGCTGAGATGCCTTGTTTCCTGGCGGGCGATCGCCTTTCGTCCAATATAATAATGGGGCGATCGTCTTTAAGTCACATGGGTATCTGCCTAAAGTCCAAGGCTGCTTCTTTGGCGGCCACTGTCATGATCAATGAGGAGCCGGACGCATCCGGAGATTCTTTATCACGGGCGATCCTATTGACACCTTTCGGCGGGCTGTCGGTGGTGGAAAGATCTTGTGGTGTGGTCAACGATCCGTGAAATGCGGATCTTGTCCCGGCACTGCACGTGGGTTCTGTCCTGAGCTTCGGCCTTTGCCGACTGGATGATCATCGGCTTCGAGCGGCATGAGGCGGTCGTCATTGGTCGGTCACCAAAGATCGGCATCGGTCGGTCACCAAGGCTCGATCGGCAAGTGCCGAGAGATGATCGTCTGCTAGTAGGCCACCAGGAGACGATCGCCAAGTACCGAGAGACGATCGTCTTAGATGTCGATCGCTCGGCACTGGGACTTGTCCTAGGACCTTCGGTCGGCATATCTGCCTTGGCTGCTGGGTTCCGGCACGGTCGCCCGGTCTCTGAGGCGATCGCCGGTCGAGGAGTATAATTCTCGACACAATAATTGCCCCCCAGCTTGCTCCGATGTTGAAGACATGGGGCGAGGTGGTTTTTGCTGGCGATCGTGTAGGATGAGGACGGGCGATCCGTTGAGCTGACTTTGGATTCGGACTTGGGCGATCTGGTCAATTGGCTAGCTATCTTTCGGTCTTGTACCTGCAAAAAACAACATTGGCCGATCCCCCTTAGAAACTTGATGGTTTCGTCGTTTGAGGAATCGTGCACAGTCGCGGAGTTCGATGGACCGACTCCATGACCGTGTCTTGTGCGCGAACGACATTGACCATCTCGTGACTCATTTTATTATGAGGGTCCTCTATTAGGCTCGCCTCGCGTCATATTTAAACGAAGGGCGTGCGGTCTTGGTCTGGAGGAGTCCTTGCGCGGGGCGTCGTCGGATTAATCAACTCCACTTCCGCGGCTTGTTGGCTCTGCTTCCACCTCGGCCCGCCACGAAGATGGCGAACCTCGACGGTGTACATTGAGACGGGGGTAGTGACGCGTCGCATTGTCCGGGTTCACCATGTTAGATGATGAACCTTTGAGGGCGGACGATCGTGTCCACTGATTAGTTTTGGATGGCCCTCAGACTACGCCAGCCTCGTATTTAAACGAAGGGCGGGCGATCTTGGCCCAAATGGACCTTGCATGGCCGAAGTAGCCGGTTCCATCGACTACCAGGACCATGGCTGTACGTTGTGAAGTAGAGGCGATCTCGTGCCTTAGTCCATCATGTTAGATGGTGAACTGTAGATGGCGGACGAGTCCTCCGGTTTTGATGATGTTGCTTGATAATGGCGATCGGGCTGGAAGACTGGTGATCGTCGTTCGGCTGCCGATCGTCGTTCGGGCGCCGATCGCGCTGCTCATAGGCTAAGAAGAAACCTTTGCCTGGCCATAAAGTCTGCGGCTTTAGCGCGGAAGATCGCGTAGGTCGAGGGTTGGTTCTTCGTAAGATGCCTGAACATAGGCGAAAGACCATGGAATCCTCCTAGGACCGAGTATAGGGCGATCTCATCACTTACGGGCTCGCCGTTGAGGATGATCTCGTCTACCCGGTCGATATAGTCCGAGTCGGACTCTTCTTCCCCTTGCCTGATCTGCATCATGCGATGGGCACCTTCTGGCCGAGCGACCCTGGTGGCGAAGTACGTTGTGAAGTCGTTCGCCAGTTGTTTAAAGGAGCCGATGGATCGAGGCGACAATGAGGTGTACCACCTGTGGGCAAGGTCGTCCAACGTCATAGGGAACATTCGTCACCTGGTCGCGTCAGATGCCCCACACCCAATCATGTAGATGTTGAACTTGCTCAGGTGTGTTTCGGGGTCTGATCTCTCCTCGTACAGAGGTGTTTGCGGAGGAGCGATCTTGTGCTGTACGGGGGCGACCTCGATGTGGACATGGCGGCTCGCTCGGCAGTGATCTTGCTCTTAGCGCCTGCCCCAGATTCCAGGAGCGCCTTTATGTCGTCGAGCTGGCGTTGCATCGCGGCCATTGCTGTAGCATGGTCGCTCGAGGATCGGCTTTTGGAGCGGGAGCCGAGGCGATCGTGTACCGATCTCCTGACTCCGCTGTTGCCGACCTCGGCTATTTGGCGAGGGGGAGCCCGACGGCTGGTCGGCCTTCTAGGAGTCGGATACGCCGAACTCCTGGTGGCGGACTCGAGGTCCATCATCTCGTGGTTGGGGCCGGACTGCCTCGGTCGCCAAGATGGGTCGCTGCCCAGGCGATCGAAAACGGAGGTGCCCCGGCTGGCGAGCGCCTCTTCTTGCGGATAGGAGCCTCCTGGCGGTCGCTCGGTCAACAACGCCTTGAACTTCCGTTTGGTCATCCGGCGGATGGCCGAGGGGGTGATAGCGGGAGGCGCCTCGAGAACACTCCGTCGCTCCTGTAGGATGGCCATGGCCTCCTCGATCTGTTCCACGGTTTGGAACTGATCGAGCGAGAGACTTGGGCCGTCCCCCAGGGGCGGGATCGAGTGTCTCGGACTGCGGCGGCTACCCTCCGCCATCGGCTGTGGCTCGGACTGAGACGGAGCAGGCGTCGGCGGGGGCAGCCGGCTTTATTCGACGAGGAGGCAGAAGTCATGATTCTGAAAGCTTTCTCTGAAGAACAGTGAGTGTTTCTTCAGGTATATGCCCCGGAGAACAGTGAGTGTTCTTCGAGACGGTAGGAATAAAAATGAGGGTTAGATCCCCTTCCTCTAGCGCCAATTGTTGTTGCCCGAAATATTATCCGAAGACAGATATTGCTGGCATGGATGGACAACAGCAAATTGCGAGAACACTTTCCGTGGGGGTGTGAATAACACAAGATTTGCCGGGTTTGTTAGGCCCGGGCTTGAATGCTCTCGCGAGATGTTATTAATACAAATATTCGTGGATACAAGTATTAATGTAAGAATCTAAATACAATGAGTGTAAAAGATCTTATTTATCTAACTCTTGAGCGAAGCCTTGGTGTTCTTGCTCTCTGCCGATCGTCTTCCCTGTAGGAGATGCTGAGAGAGAAGAAGGAACCGAGAGATAGCTCTTGCCAAGAGTTGAGAAAGCCAAGTTGTGTGTAAAATCCGAAGGGAGTTGGAGAGTTTTCCAAGTGCAGGGAGCCTTCTATTTATAGGGGCTGAGATTCCTTGTTTCCTGGCGGGCAATCGCCTTTCGTCCAATATAATAATGGGGCGATCGTCTTTAAGTCACATGGGTTGTCTGCCTAAAGTCCAAGGCTGCTGCTGGCAGCCAGTTGTGCGGTCCAATGAGGAGCCAGCACGCGTCTGGAGTTGCTGTCACGGGTGGTCCTACTGACACCTTTCGACGGGCCTGTCGGCTGGTGGAAAGATGCTGACAGGTTGTGGTCAACGATCCGTGAAATGCGGATCTTGTCCCGGCACTGCACGTGGGTTCTGTCCTGAGCTTCGGCCTTTACCGACTGGATGATCATCGGCTTCGAGCGGCATGAGGCGGTCGTCATTGGTCGGTCACCAGAGATCGGCATCGGTCGGTCACCAAGGGTCGATCGGCAAGTGCCGAGAGATGATCGTCTGCTAGTCGGCCACCAGGAGTCGATCGCCAAGTACCGAGAGACGATCGTCTTAGATGTCGATCGCTCGGCACCGGGACTTGTCCTGGGACCTTCGGTCGGCATATCTGCCTTGGCTGCTGGGTTCCGGCACGGTCGCCCGGTCTCTGAGGCGATCGCCGGTCGAGGAGTATAATTCTCGACACAATAGGGACCACGGCACTGTAATAACCGATGGGATTTGGGGGTGTTACAACTACATTGGCCTTGCCCGGATGATATAGAATCTCAAGATCATAGTCCTTGATTAATTCTAACCACCTACGTTGTCTCATGTTCAATTCCTTCTGGCTGAAGATATATTTCAGACTCTTGTGGTCCGTGTAAATATTACACGACGATCCGTAGAGATAATGTCTCCAAATTTTTAAAGCGAAAATGACCGCAGCTAATTCCAAATTGTGAGTATGGCAATTTGCTTCATATGGTTTCAACTGACGAGACGCATTAGCAATAACCCTATCTTTCTGCATCAAAACACATCCAAGTGTGAGACCTGAAGCATCACTATAAACCACAAAATCATTGTTCCCCTATGGCAAAGCTAGAACTGGTGCAGTAGTCAACCGCCTCTTCAACTCCTCGAAACTATTCTGCCTATCCGCGTCCCACTAGAATTTTTGAGTTTTCTGAAGCAACTGTGTAAGTGGTCGAGCGATCCTGGAAAATCCTTCGACGAACCTATGGTAATAACCCGCAAGTCCTAGGAAACTCCTCACTTCCTTCGCATTCTTAGGTGGTTCCCAAGCCAGCACCGCCTTTATCTTATGTGGATCAACACGAACTCCTTCCGCTGACATCACATGCCCAAGTCCTTGAGCCAAAACTCACATTTGTAAAACTTCGCATATAACTGCTCAGCTATCAAAATGTCTAACACAGTATGAATATGTACAGCGTGCTCCTCCTGAATCTGAGAATAGATAAGAATTTCATCAATAAAAATGACTACGAATTTGTCCAGATATTCGATGTAAAACTTGTTCATCAACTGCATGAATACTGCTGGGGCATTGGTTAGCCCGAAAGACATAACCGCAACTCGTAATGGCCATATCTCGTCCGAAAGGCAGCATTCGGTATGACGCTATCCCGAATCCTCAATTGATAATAACCCGACCGTAACTCAATCTTCGAGAAGACTGTCGCTCCCTGAAGCTGATCAAATAAGTCATCAATCTGGGGTAAAGGGTATTTATTCTTGATGGCCAGCTTGTTTAATTCTCGATAGTTGATGCATAAACGAAGCGATCCTCCTTCTTTTTATCGAAAAGCACAGGCGCACCCCAAGGTGATGCGCTCGGTCAAATATACCCTTTATCTAGCAATTCACCCAACTGTTTCTTTAACTCTAACATCTCTGACGGTGCCATACGGTACGGTGCTTGAGAAACAGGAGCCACATTCGGCTCTAGATCAATAGGAAACTCGAATTCTTATTGCGGTGGTAATCTCGATAAGTCATCCGGAAATACGTCAGGATATTTGTTAACGATTGGAATCGACAACATGTCAACTCCACCATCCTCCGCCTTCAAAGCGTAACACCAATAGCCTACACAACGCTGGTTCAGAAGTTTCATCGCCTTCAAGGCGCTGATCACACTCCCCGATCTACCCGGCTTACAACCCACAAGAATATGCTCAGTGCCATCCTCAGCCACTATCGAGATAGTACGAGTCCGATAGTCCATGATAGCACTGTGACGATCTAGCCAATCATCCCTGAGAATCAAATCCTCATCCTTTAGGTCTACAACAATGAGGTTCGAGGGCCAATCCCGGTTCTCGATCCTCACTAGGCAGTCTCTGAATTCCTGATTCCCACTTATACGATCCCCACTAGGCATACCCACTACGAACGACTCACACTCAAATAAACAGTCAATACCAATACGACATATACAATCACATGCAATAAAAGAATGAGTAGAACCCGAATCAAATAGCACCGATACTGGATGAGAAAGGATCAGAGTGGTACTTGATGCCACTGGAGCGTCTGTCTCCTCTGTGCATCTCATCTGGTATAGACGTGGGTGTACTGATCTAGAACTCGACACTGCACGGCGGTCCAGCTGACCTCGACCCCTACCACGGCCCGAACTCTGAGGGGTCTGAGCAACTGGGGTCCTTTGATCAACACTAAGCCCCTTATGTACTATAGTGGATGTCGGAGCTCTGGATGCCCTGGTAGCCCTCTCACAATGAGCTGCACGATGCCCATTCTGCCCGTGAAAAGCAATTAACCAACGGAAATAGACAATCCTTCACCACATGCTCACTTTGACTGCAGTTGAAACAAACCCTGACACCAGGTATAGTAGAATGAACTGAGCGGTTACCATGAGAGCCTCCAGTTTGAAAAAATGACCTTTTTCCAAATGCGGGGGCAGATTGTGACTTCGAATACCGACTACCCTTATCGGCTGAGATATTGCCAGTAGTTTTCTGCTTCTTAGACTCGGAACCAGACTCTGACTCTGAAACTGACATCTCAATCGCTAAGGCGCAATCCTGGTATTCTTTCAACATAGCACACATGAGTGACGCCATGCTCTGTCTGATATGCGGCTTCATGCACATATTATAGTAGCGAATCTTATCGACCTCAGTTCTCACTTGATCCTTCACATAGCCCAACTGCTGATTATAGGTAATGATGGCCTGGGATATCGGTACATCCTGCGGTGTAGCAGTAAAGAGCTCGACTATCCTGCGCTTCCAAACCGGTGGTGGACAGTATTCCGCCTCCATAGCGGTCTTAAACTCCTCCCAAGTGGATACACGATCTCTGGGGGCCACTGCCTCCCACCACTCCGCAGCTTTCTTATCCAGGAGGTATTGGGCAATAGGTACCCTCTTCTCGTTAGGACAAGCTACAACATCGAAAGTCCTTCTCAACTGAAAGAGTCAATTCTCCCAACCTAAGGAGTCAGTAGAAGCAGCAAAATGAGGGGGTGCATCTTTGTTACTTTTTAAATCCATTTGCTGGCTTCGTCTTCCACAGTCGGGGGCGGATTCTGGCGCCCATCTTGAGCTATTGGAGTCAGTTGAGCTACCAACTGCTGAAGTATAGCAGTAGCTCCTGCATCGGTGTTATTACCCGACGGTTGGCCCTGGATGACTGATAAGTCCTGCTGTCCGTCAGAACTCAGGGGCAGAGTATTCCGCATTGAATCTGAAGCCGAATCTGCGGATCACTGGGAAAGCAAAACTCCTTCATCATAAACACCACGACCACGTCCTCGGCCGCGTCCCCGAGCTGGTCTACCACGACCCCTCAACATACTGAAGAATAAGAAATGAAATGAGACAAGATCAGCACAGTTCACAATTTACATCGTTGGTACCCCAACTCGCAATTCCAATTCACATAAGAAAAGTAATACAGAAGCGTAATAGTTTGAGGAGACTTACAACCATAGGTCACATGAAGAGATGGTAGTACGATGATGTTAGGCTCAATAACTGACTCTTACAACACAACTGGCAGACACATATTGACCGATGGCCTAGGTATTCACAACCTAAGGCTCTGATACCATAAATGTAACACCCCAATTCTCATAAGTCTAATATTCGACTGTAATTTTTCTCTCTTTACTGTTGTACTACTTGGACGATTCAAGTAACATCATACCATGTTGCATTTAATAAAATGATTATAATGTTGAGATGTAGTAGAATTGAGTTACTTATAATTGTCTTTCACTTTTTGTTTGGAAGATTAGATGTTAATTGGAGAATTGTATTTTAGAGTTAGCATACGCTACCTCCGTATATTAACGTACGCTATGACTGTGCATTTATGTACGTAATTTGTCATGCCTTGTGTACGCAATATAGGGAATCAGATCACATCGTTGACTCGCGTAGTGTATGGCCATGCACGTGAAGAAATCTTGCCTTTCGATACGGTCAAGTCAACTAACATTAGCATACATAATGCTTAGTATATAACGTACGCAACGATGTTTGTGTGTCGAGATAGTAGGCTCTGGAAGATAGTTACGTACGTAACACTTATGCGTTAGCGTACGTAAAAAGGCTAATGTACGTTAGCTATTTACGTTAACATATGCTACGATTGGACAATTTATAAAAAGACAGGGTTGTCTTTCATTTTTGCAGGACCCCAACTCATCTCCTTCTTGTTATCATCCTTCTGCCTCCCTAGATCGATACTACCCTCTTCCATCTTGTCTTTGAGCCTTACATCTTGGTTTGGAGCTTAGTGTTTGGAAGTTGGAGTGCATTCTTGTAGTTTTGGTGGTTTGTTCTTTATTTCTTAAGTTATGTATCCTACTCTATCCTCCGTAGTAATGATGATATTGATACAGAATACTACTCATAATATCGAATTAATCAAGTAAAACATAATTGTGGTTAATATATTGAACACTTATTGAAGAATATAATGATTAAAGTTTAAAGTGAAGATGTTCTTGATGTTTAAATGATAATAATCATGTTTATAAGAATCATACTTAGCTTGTTGGATTGATTAACATTATTGAGAGATGATGATCATAAGTTTCGATATAATTGAGTTAAAACTGATCGATTGATAACATAGGATGTGTTAGAATATCATGCTAGGTTTTAACCAATAACTTGGGAATAAATTCATGAGTGATGAAGATTAGGATGATGTTCTTATGATTCAGAAAACCTAAATGTTATAACTATGTTTTGATATGGTTTAACAAATTATTTGGGAGATGACAAAAGATTATGAAGAATGCAAATATAACCTTTATATATTCAAGTGAGTCGGATGCTTTGATGACTTGAAAATGTATTAACCACCATAGTCATAAGCTGATAATGTTCTTAGGAAGATTTCAGAAATTGTTGTTGATAAATCCATGTGTAATGGATGAAGTAGATGTTGAAGAATCTTAAGAACTTGGTTAAATCGGTTATTAATGGTGAATTGAAGATGTTTGGTGCATAAGCTTGTTCATAGTGATAACAAAAGTAATGAAAGGACATTTTGATATAACAAACTGTTTGAGAAGACGAATTGGATGTATTGAAATTCTTCGATAGTCGGTAGAATGTTCATTGGGGTAGAATGGATTATTCGGGTAGGTTTCGGGTGTCATTTCCTACGAATTGATATCAATATTGTGTGAACGCATTGTTGAAAGAATTATGTTTCATTAAAGGTTGCTTGTTTGAGTGAGTATTTAGTCGAGGATACCATCCGTTTGATCATTTGGAGAAGGGCTATCTTTCTTCTACGGAATTGAGGCAAGTTATCTTGCTTGGTTATAATGATGATTGAATTCTTATGAACGTTATACCTTTTGTGTATATAAAATGCTTTATACATCTATGATTCATAATGTGATATTGTTCTTGATGATAGTACCATTCCGTTGTGTGCTTGTATGCCCAAGTTCATCACTTTTGTATCGGTGGTCTCGTTGATCATTTTGTCACTTCGGTAAGTTTCTCGATGCTTGATTGAATGTGTATTTATTGAGTTCCATTGTCATGTTGTATCGTGACACATCTGGAATCATATATGCATGTCGATTGGTTATGTGTAGGATTTTTATCCAGGCACGTATGGTCATACATTGATGTTTCCGTATTGGACTGTGCACATGAGACGTAGTTCGTGATGCTAATTAGGTACATTTTCTCACGTATATTCTGGATTCCGATTACGGGGTGCGCATGTGCACGGACACATTTCTAGATCGGGCATATTGTGATGTCCGTCTTGAGCCATGTTGATTGGTCGTTCATATTCCATGTATGATTGGTTATGTCCGACGGTTTTGCGACTAGTTGTTCATACCCCGAGGGGTATGTTCAATAGTCGGGTTATTTTCCTTGAGATATTATATGTATGAATTGTATAATATCTTGAGAATTATTATCATGTATATCTGACCCTGTGGTTTTCGACGAAATACTTGTGTTGTATTTTAGGTCGATCGAAAGGCAAGATACGAGAAGAGCATGGTGACGGCGAAGGGTTTGAAGGATACTAATTTGGGGGCCCAAAGTCTTTGTTGTTCAGGTTATGCTTAAGACCGTGTATATTACCTTTCCGCTTCATTTAAACTATTGTACTATTATTTTAAGTATATTCCATCTCCATATGGTTTATGGGTGATTTACATCTGACTACCTTTTTAGATGGCCTAATTACAGTTTAGTTCCTATTGTTTCAGATATTACAACTTTGCACTATCCAGAAACTATATTTACAACGAAGGACAAAAGTCAAACTCTCAGATGATGTCACACGAGAGAGAGTACTGATATTCCGAATTTGCCCTTTTATTTTTCTTTTTTACCCATTTATTTTTTGCCTCACGTGAGTGGCACATGCTGGACCTCATTGTAATATATATAACATTTTTGGATTTCAGTGTAATAAATTTTCAAGCTTTCTAGAAAAAATATTTATTCCAAAAAAGAAAGTATTTTCTGGAAAAAAATATATTATTTTTTGAAAAAATAAAAAAAATATTTTCTGGGAAAAAATTTATATTTTTGAAAAAAACATTATTTTATGGAATTTTTTATTTTTTTGAAAAAATTAAAAAATATTTTCTGTGAAAAAATTATTTTTTGGCAAAATAATATTTTTTTCGAAATAAAATTATTTTCTCGAAAAAATATTATTTTTTCGAAAAAATAAAATTATTTTCTGGAAAAAAATAAAAAAAAAATATTTTTTCGAAAAAATTAAAGAAAAAATTCTGGAGGAAAAAATATTTTTTGGAAAAATAATATTTTTTCGAAATAAAATTATTTTCTAGAAAAAAAAATAAAAAAATATTTTTCCGAAAAAAATAAAAATATTTACTAGAGAAAAAGTTATTTTTGGTAAAATAATATTTTTCGAAATAAAATTATTTTCTTGAAAAATATTATTTTTGGAAAAAATAAAATTATTTTCTCGTAAAAAGAATAAAATAAGATATTTTTATAAAAATAAAAATATATTTTCTGGAAAAAATTATATTTCGAAAAAAAATTATTTTCTGAAAAAAGAGTATTTTTTAAAAGAAATGTATTAGCCAAACACTTTAATAACTTATAAGCTATTTGTTTCATATGAAATGTATTTTAAAATAAATGTTTTATTCAAGTAAATAGAGGGGCATTTTTGTCTCTTTAATAGAAGTCAACACCAATTCAGATTTTTGTCCTTCGCTGTAATTTATGAAACAATAGGGACTAAAGTGTAAAGAGGCCATCTAATAGGGTAGTTGGTTGTAATTTCCCCTATGGTTTATACTAGTATTTGGATCCTGTATATTTTGAGGCTAATAGCCGTACTATTATTAGACTCCTAATCGGAGTAATAATTATTGTTTTTTGATTCGGTATCGCAATGATGTATGTTTAAGTTGTGTTTTGGTATCGCCTGGTGGGTCCCAATGTGGTGTCCACGGCACTGTAGTGGCTGCCGTTTTTGGGGTGTTACAGAAGATGGTATCAGAGATTCTTTTCTCTTTAAGAGTCGTTGTGTATTGAACTAGTATCAAGAAACCTTCGCGTCCTGTGTGACCTGTGCAAGCGCCTAACCCTATGAGCCAATACGGTATGTTACTCTTGTGCTATGATTAAGTTGTGGCAAGATGTTTGTGGCGGAACTTATCTTATTGATATTCCGAGGGAATTTTGGATTGATTATGTGATTGAAATTGTTTCGACTTGATGTCGATTTTGTATAGCACTAGTGATGCCGATAATTCGCGATGAATTAATTTCTTGAAACTGTAGTTACATTGTTGCTATTAACTTAGCGTGAAAAAATTGTGATTCCCACAGAGGTGATCACGAAATGTACTTATAATTATTGTCTGATTCTTTCAGTATAGATAGAAATTTGAGAGGCCGTGGTAGAGGGGGTCGAGGCCACGGAAGGGGCTGAGTCCCGAGGCCACGAGCCAATACACGATCGAATGTGGAGCAGAGCCCAGCGGGTAGTGATTCACCTACTGAGAACCAGTCACACCATACCGAGCGACACGAGGGCACGCGCGTCGACCCGTATGTTGTTATGCAGGGCATGATGACCTAGATGGGTCAATTGATGGAAGCTATGCAGAGAGATGCTATTACTGGCCAACAGCAGAGACCTCATCCACCACCTCTTGTACACGGCGGACCTGTGAGTCGGATCATTAGCGACATCACTTGTCAGCGGCCTTCGACTTTTGAAGTCTCCTCTGAGCCTACGGATATTATACACTAGATCGAGTACTTCGAGAAATTGTTCGAGATGGTAGAATGTCCGGAAGAGAACCACATCTCCGTGGCGGCTTACTACCTTAGTAAGAGCGCCCACACTTGGTGGCTTTCGGTGAAACCAACTGATGGTGTATGCACTTGGGAGGAATTCAAGAACCACATGCTGGATCGCTATTATCTAGGTCCAGTCCGTGAGGCCAAGTTATCAGAATTGCTGAACCCACTCCCATCTGAGGAGGATGATGTGTTATCGATTGCTGAAAAATTCCAGGCACTTTTTCCATTCGATATGTCGATTGTTCGGATAGAAGCGGATAAGATCAAGTACTTTCTCAAAAGGCTGAAACTCCGGATGAGGATGTAGCTAGTTAATCAACACTGCACGACTCTGCCAGAGTTCATCGAGAAAGCTCTGGAATATAAACTTTCTGCGAAGGAGATTTCCAAAAAGCAGCCACAGTCCAACAATAAGAGGTCCAGGAACCAGACCCAGGCTGACAGTAATCGGGGAACATTCAAGAAACCCCAATCTGTACCAACTTTTTCTGAAAGATCATCTATGGCACCAAAACCGGCAGGTTCACATTCTCGAGCGGCCATCTCGTCTATTGTGTGTTTTAACTGTGGAGATCAGGGGCACGTCAGCTCCAAATGTCCGAATCCGGCCGTTGCATGCCATACTTATGGGATTACTGGACACCGTACTCGTTTTTGCAGAGGTGGGCCGAGACGTACACCAATAGCCTCTCATGCTCCAGTTCAGTCTTTAGTTCATGATCGGGCACCTCCGTCTGCCTCCCATCCGACTACCGGGGCAAACAGAGGGATGGATCGTGGAAGTCAATCTAGTACAACTGGTACCAGAGCTGCAAAACCAAGAATCTACGAGATGAAGAAGGTTGACGATCCCGAAGCTAGCATGATCACAGGCACACTCGAGATCCACTCTCAACCTGTTTGTGTCCTTTTTGATACTGGTGCCTCGCACTCCTTTATATCTGGTTCTTGTTTGAGTAGTTTGCAATTAGATCATGTTATCGATTGTGAACCTTACGTGATTGGTCTACCCGATGGTAGAAGAATTGTTGGGAATCGTGAAGTGCTGAACTGTCCGATTCATATGAACGACCGTGAGTGGTTGTCATATTTGATCGTGGTCGATTTACCAAAAGATGATGTGATCTTGGGTATCGATTGGATGGATCTGCATGATACCATACTTAGCATCCGCAAACGGATGGTGACTGTCACTTCTGACGATGGTTTCGAGTGCATTTTTCATGGTGATAATCCCAGCTGTTCCGGGAGAATCATCAACGCAATGAAAGCAGTGAAACTGCTTAATGTGTTGGTTATTGGTGTTACATGACCAAGTTAGTGGACCGACTTACTGAACTGGCCGATATTCTGGTGGTCCGAGATTACCCAGATATTTTTCCAGATGAGTTGCGAGGCTTACCTCTACATCGTGATGTAGAGTTTACCATTGAGTTAGAGCCCGGTACGTCCCCGCTTTCCAAAGCACCGTATCGCATGGCTCCAACCGAGATGCAGGAGTTGAAGAGTCAGCTCGAGGATTTGACTGAGAAAGGTTATGTTCGACCTAGTGCGTCCCTTGGGGAGCACCAGTTTTATTTGTGCGAAAGAAAGACGGATCTTTGCGTTTATGTATTGATTAGCGAGAGTTGAACAAGGTGACGATCAAGAATAAATATCTGTTTCCTCGTATTGATGATTTTCTGGATCAACTCCAAGGCGCCGTTGTATTCTCCAAGATTGACTTAAGATCCGTCTATCATCAGCTGAGGATTCGAGAGTATGATATTTCTAAGACAGCCTTTCATACTCGTTATGGGCATTATGAGTTCGTGGTGATGCCGTTTGGACTGACTAACGCACTGGCGGTGTTCATGGAATTGATGAGTCGAGTTTTCATGACTTTATGGATCGTTTTGTGGTTGTTTTCATCGACGACATTTTAATTTACTCTTTTGATCGTGAGGAACACGAGTTTCATCTCTGTCAGATTCTTGGTACGCTGAGACGAGAACAACTCTATGGAAAACTTTCCAAATGCGAGTTCTGGATGTCTAAAGTTACTTTTCTTGGGCATGTTATATCAGTTAATGGGGTTAGTGTGGACCCTCAAAAGACAGAGACTATCCGGGATTGGCTACCTTTGAAGAATGTGAATGAAGTTCGTAGTTTCCTCGGTTTGGCAGGTTATTACAGACGGTTTGTGGAAGGCTTTTCCAAGATTGCTCAACTGCTGACTAATCTGTTGAGGAAGGATAAGAAGTATACATGGTCAGAGGCATGTTAATAAAGCTTTGACGAACTCAAGAGTCAATTAATTTCGGCACCAGTCTTATTCCTACCATAGGGGGCCGAAGGATTCGTGGTGTATAGTGACGCGTCCAGACATGGCCTTGGATGTGTACTGATGCAGAATGGGAAAGTGATTACCTACACATCGAGACAGTTGCGATCCTATGAAGTTAACTATCCGACCCATGACTTGGAACTAGCAGCCGTGGTGTTCGCTTTGAAGATTTGGCGCCACTACTTATACGGAGTTACCTGTCAGATTTTTATTGATCATAAGAGTCTGAATCAGAAAGAGTTGAACATGAGACAGAGAAGGTGGCTTGAGCTAATTAAGGACTATGACATTGAGATCTTGTACCATCTGGAGAAGGCGAATGTGATTGCCGATGCCCTGAGTCGTAAGACAGTATAGGAGCACATGCCTAACCGCTTGACAGTTCAAAGAGAATTGCAGTTAAATCTTATGAGGCCGGAAATTGAAGTCTGGTTACAGCGTGTTCAGGGACAACTTTGCACACTTGAGATTTCGTTGTCCCTTGATGATATAATCAGATTGAAGCAGGTTACGGACCCATTCTTATCTCGGGTTCGGAATGAAGTAACTCAAGGGAAAGCCCCTGGAGTTGTGATCCACGGGGATGGAATGATACGCTTCAGAAATCGAGTATGTGTACCGACAGACGAAGAGTTGAGAAACTCTATTCTGAGAGAGGCTCATGCTACCCCATACTCCATTCATCCAGGGTCTAGCAAGATGTATAAAGATTTGAAGCAATGTTATTGGTGGGGGAATATGAAACGAGAAGTTGCATAATTTGTTTCGAGATGTTTGATCTGTCAACAGGTTAAGATTGAGCATTAGCGACCAACGGGTATGCTGAGACCACTCCCAATTCCCGAATGTAAATGGGAGGACATATCGATGGATTTTATCACTACCTTGCCGACGAGTCGTCGAGGTATGAATACGATTTGGGTGATTGTGGATCGTCTGACCAAATCAGCCCATTTTTTGGAGATTAAAGACACATGGGGTCCCGATAGGTTGGCTCAGCTGTTTATTAAAGAAATTATAAGGTTGCATGGTACCCCTAAGAGTATCGTATTCGGACCGTGATGGGCGGTTCGTGTCACATTTTTGGAAAGCAGTTCATCGTGCTATGGGTACGCAGTTGAACTTCAGTACTGCATTTCATCCTCAGACCGATGGCCAGTCAGAGAGGACCATCCAAACTCTAGAAAATATGTTGAGGGCGTGTGCTCTCGATTGGAAGGACGATTAGGAAGCCCAACTACCTTTAGTGGAATTCACACTACACCAGAATCACGATTTTGTGACTGTCAAAAACTGTCACAAATGGCAAAAAAAGTCACAAATGACTGTCATAAAATCACCAGTCACAAATTTTTGTATTATCAACGATCACAAAACAGTGACAAAACCTCATTTATATGACTTTATAATACCACTTTCTATGGCAGTCACACATATCATTTATGACTGTCATTAGCAGTCACAAATGTCATCATTTGTGACAGTCATTAGCAGTCACGAATTTCAACTTTCGTGACTTCCATGAACAGTCACAAATATCATTTTTCATGATTGTCTTGTGACTGTTTTTAGAAGTCACAAATGTTGAAAAAAATACAAAAAAAAAATAAAACCCCATTTTTCTCTGAATGCAATCTAATTATTTTTCATAATGAATTCATAATACAATCCAAACACATTTCTCAAAGTATTCACACAACACTCCAATTAATTTTTACAAGACATATAAAAATCACAATGTAATGCTCAAAATTACCACGTAAAAAAAATCTGAACCAACCCATTGGGAATAAAACACTTATACAACTTATACACAAGTAAATCACTTATACAACTTAATCACCAAACAGTCAATTGTAACTTTTTCATTCATGCTTTAGCTTCTAATTGCGAACACTACCAAACTTCTGATTGGTACATCTGCCCTGCAGTCCCTTCAAAAACTTGCTACATCTAGCAATGAACTGTAGAATAATCACAAAGGAAAAAAACAAAAACAAAAAATCATAATTAATATCTTGCTCGATCCAATCTATCATCATGAATATCATTAAGGTAGGCACTACTTATTATGATAACAAGGTAACAAAAATCAAAAGCTCTATTTTTCCAAACGTCCGGTTTATTTTCCTTTAAACATATGCCTCAAATAAGTTCACAAGGTTCTCGATAAGCAAAATGCATAATCATACAAAGATTACCATTACAATGATACAACTCTTTAGATTTTTTGTTTTCCATCTGATGAATTTTTCCAAACGTCCGGTTTATTTTCCTTTAAACATATGCCTCAAATAAGTCCACAAGGTTCTCTATAAGCAAAATGCAGAATCATACAAAGATTACTATTACAATGATACGACTCTTTTTATCCAGTGTCTAAGGCTTGCCTCATTGTAGTCAATTTTTCATGGCAAACCTGGCATCCCACAAGTGATATGTCTCATATTAACATGTAGCTTCTAAAGTTAAATGTATCTCGACATAATACATTCAAACTAACAATAACAAAAGAAAAAACCATATTCTATCAAACATATAAATGACCATGTTTATAAGCATGCCATGTCTATCAAACAAATAAATTAATCCTAGAACTCAATAGCTGTAACTTTTCCTGCGTAGAAATGCAACTATATTGGTCAATCAATAAAAGGCACATATGTACACACACCAAGACACAAACAGTACCAACAATCTCTCCTTCTTCACATGCCCCAGCTGCAATTTTGTCTTTTCAAACACAACTCGATGCAACAGTGAATTTGCTTCAGCTATTCTGCATCAGCAATTATTCAATAGCGACCCAAGTGATAGAAGCTAAAGATGATGAACTCATTAATAAAACAACAAGGCAGAAGCAAAAAAAACACTCCAGTTCAAAGCAAAAAGACACTCCACTTTAGTTTATATATCAACAACTAAACTAGATTTACCACTAGAAGGAATGTGTATCTTACTGATCATAATGATTTTTTATTTTGAAAAAAAAAAATCATAATTTTCTTCAGAATAATCATAATTTTTTTTCCTGAATTCATGAATAAATTAGAACACGCCGAGAAACCAATGGTAAAACGAAGCGCCACCCAAAAAAAAATGAAAAAAAAAATGAATGAATAAGTAACAGAGAGAAAGGGAGAAACGAGAACGGTACTATTAGGCAATTGAAAAAATGAGGAAGAGCTGAAACAAACCTTTGAAAGGGGGAAATGAGAGATGGCGCGAAGGGGGGTGAATTTGCATGAACTCGATGCTGCAGAAACACTTAGATCTCCTGATTTCGCCATTTCCATATCAGACGAGCTTTGTTCTCGATATTTCTTTGTTGGATTTTACTCGCTGATGAACACTACTGGTTGCTAGCCTGCTAGGTTTAGGTGGTGCAATACACCATTGTGGTGGTTCCGTTACGACGCCGTGTTTCCAATAAAATTCTAATTTCCGTTTTTTTAAATATAACTAGGGTAGAATTCGTAAATAAAAAGAAAAAAGAAAAAAAATTGTATTACCTTTATTTCAGATGTGGCTAAGGGTTTGCCAAAATGTATTTATACATAAAACTGAAAAGTTTATGCTTTCGAAACGATCACAAATATTTAATTTGTATTTCTTCAAGGCGATCGAACAACTGTGTCATGATCGTTATGATCACAAATATTTGGATTTATCACTGTTTGATCTTTGTGACTGTTATTGGCAGTCATAAAGTTGTGACTGTCATTAACAGTCACAAATCCAGCAAATTTCAATGTCACATAATTCTGTTTTTGGTGTAGTGTCACCTATAATAACAGTTGGCATGCTTCGATTCAGATGGCACCTTATGAGGCATTGTAGGCCGTCGTTGTAGGTACCCTTTATGTTGGGACGACCTGTCTGAATCTCTGGGAACGGAGCCTGGTATATTGATAGCAGCCTGTGAGAAGGTCGCTCTGATTAGGAGTCATTTGTTGACAGCTCAAAGCCGACAGAAGTCCTACGCAGACAACCGTCGACGACCGCTCGAGTTCGAGGTTGGTGACCATGTGCTAATGAAGGTGTCTCCTACTCGAGATGTTTTTCGTTTTGGGAAGAGAGACAAGTTGAGTCTGAGGTATATTAGACTGTTTGAGATATTGGAACGTGTAGGTAATCTAGCCTATCGTCTGGCGTTACAACCAGCTTTGAGTCAGATTCATAACGTGTTTGATGTCTCCCAGTTGAGGAAGTATGTTGCTGATCCGAGCCATATACTTCAGTTCGAAGAGATCGAGATGGCGGAGGATCATTCATATGAGGAGTATCCAGTACAGATACTCGAGAGGAGGGTCAAACAATTGAGGAACAAGACGATTACCCTACTGAAGGTTCAATGGTCACGACACGAAGTCGAAGACGCTATGTGGGAAACCAAGGATAGCATGTTAGAGAGATATCCTGAGTTGTTTACCCTTTAGTTTCGAGGAAGAAACTCCTTTTAAGGGGGAGAGTATGTAATATCCGACTGTAATCTTTTTTATCTTGTATGCTCGGACAATTCGAGTAATATCATACCATGTTAACTTTAATATAATGATTAAAATGTTGAGATGTTGTAGAATTGAGTTACTTATAATTGTCTTCCACTTTTTGTTAAGATGATTAGATGTTAATTGGAGAATTGTATTTTAGAGTTAGCGTACGCTACCTCCGTATATTAACATACGCTATGACTGTGCCTTTACGTACGTAATTTGTCATGCCTTGCGTACGTAATATAGGGAATCATATCACATCGTTGACTCCCGTAGTGTATGACCATGCACGTGAAGGAATCTTGGCCTTTCGAGATGGTCAAGTCAACTAGCATTAGCATACATAATGCTTAGTATATAACGTACGCAACGGTGTTTGTGTGTCGAGACAGTAGGCTCTGGAAGATAATTACGTACGTAACACTTATGTGTTATCGTACGTAAAAGGGCTAACGTATGTTAGCTATTTACGTTAACGTACGCTACGACTGGGCAGTTTATGAAAAGACAGGTTTGTATTTCATTTTTGCACGACCCAAACTCGATTTCTCCTTCTTGTTATCATCCTTCTGCCTCCCTAGATCGATACTACCCTATTCCATCTTGTCTTTGAGCCTTACATCTTGGTTTGGAGTTTAGTGTTTGGAAGTGGGAGTGCATTCTTGTAGTTTTGGTGGTTTGGTCTTTATTTCTTAATGTATGTTGTATAATCCTACTCTATCCTCCGTAGTAATGGTGATATTGATACAGAATACTGCTCATAATGTCGAATTGATGAAGTAAAACATGATTGTGGTTAAGATATTGAACACTTATTGAAGAATATAGTGATTAAAGTTTAAAGTGAAGATGTTCTTGATGTTTAAATTATAATAATCATGTTTATAAGAATCATACTTAGCTTGCTGGATTGGTTAACATTATTGAGAGATGATGATCATAAGTTCCGATATAATCAAGTTAAAACCGATGGATTGATAACATAGGATGTGTTAGAATATCATGCTAGGTTTTAACCAATAACTTGGGAATGAATTGATGAATGATGAAGATTAGGATGATGTTCTTATGATTCAGAAAACCTAAATGTTATAACTATGTTTTGATATGGTTTAACAAATTATGTGGGAGATGACAAAAGATTATGAAGGACACAAATGTAATCTTTATATATTCAAGTCAATCGGATGCTTTGATGACTTGAAAATGTATTAACCACCATAGTCATAAGCTGATAATGTTCTTAAGAAGATTTCAGAAATTGTTGTTGATAAATCCATGTGTAATGGATGAAGTAGATGTTGAAGAACCTTAAGAACTTGGTTAAACAGGTTATTATTGGTGAATTGATGATGTTTGATGCATAAGCTTGTTCATAGTGATAACAAAAGTATTGAAAGGACATTTTGATATAACAAACCGATTGAGGAAGACGAATTGGATGTATTGAAATTCTTCGATAGTCGGTAGAACGTTCATTGGGGTAGAATGGATTATTCGGGTAGGTTTCGGGTGCCGTTTCCTGCAAATTGATATCAATATTGTGTGAACATATTGTTGAATTAATTACGTTTCATTCAAGGTTGCTTGTTCGAGTGAGTATTTTGTCGAGGATACTGTCTGTTCGATCATTTGGAGAAGGGATATCTTTCGTATACGAAATTGAGGCAAGTTATCTTGCTTGGTTATAATGATGAATGAATTCTTATGAACGTTATACCTTTCGTGTATATAAAATACTTTATGAATCTATGATTCATAATGTGATATTGTTCTTGATGATAGTACCGTTCCATTGTGGGATTGTATTCCCAATTTCATCACTTTTGTATCAATGGTCTCGTTGATCATTTTGTCACTTCACTGAGTTCCTCTATGCTTGATTTAATGTGTATTTATTGAGTTCTGTTGTCATGTTGTATCGTGACACATCTGGAATCATATCTGCGTGCCAACTGGTTATGTGTATGATTTTTAGCCAGGCACATATGGTCATACATTGATGTTTCCGTATTGGACTGTGCACATGAGACGTAGTTCGTGATGCTAATTAGGTACATTTTCTCACGTATATTCTGGATTCCGATTACGGGGTGCGCATGTGCACGGACACATTTCTAGATCGGGCATATTGTGATGTCCGTCTTGAGCCATGTTGATTGGTCGTTCATATTCCATGTATGATTGGTTATGTCCGACGGTTTTGCGACTAGTTGTTCATACCCCGAGGGGTATGTTCAATAGTCGGGTTATTTTCCTTGAGATATTATATGTATGAATTGTATAATATCTTGAGAATTATTATCATGTATATCTGACCCTGTGGTTTTCGACGAAATACTTGTGTTGTATTTTAGGTCGATCGAAAGGCAAGATACGAGAAGAGCATGGTGACGGCGAAGGGTTTGAAGGATACTAATTTGGGGGCCCAAAGTCTTTGTTGTTCAGGTTATGCTTAAGACCGTGTATATTACCTTTCCGCTTCATTTAAACTATTGTACTATTATTTTAAGTATATTCCATCTTCATATGGTTTATACTAGTATTTGGATCCTGTGTATTTTGAGGCTAACAGTCGTACTATTCGTAGACTCCTAATCGGAGTAATAATTATTGTTTTATGATTCGATATCGCAATGAAAGTTTTGAATTTGTGTTTTGGTATCGCCTAGTGGGTCCTAGTGTGGGTCCACGGCACTATAATGGCCGCCGTTTTCGGGGTGTTACAATAAGGGTCATTACACGCCGTAAAACCTTCATCAAGGTCTACCAGACTAGGACATTCGCACAATTTACAATAATCCTACAATGACAATATTAGTAGTGAAAATAGGGCCGTGGCCTCGGCCAAAACATTTTGGTTCAAATGCAATAAAACAGAATGTAAATGAATCCATTACCCACGCAAGGGACTTTCACAATATCTTTAAAATAGAAAAATGTTTACTTGACAAGAGCTACAAGTTAGAAAATAACTGTGTGAAAGCTATCACGTAAAAAATATGATGACATTTGTGGATGGTGCGCTCCGTAAGTTCCTCTTGATAAACAAGCAACTAAAATAACAATTTTTGGGGGATAGCTAAAGTTTTCTATCTTTAGCAGTAAAATTTTTTGAGTTCTTTTCCTTCTTGGGACTATTTAAGGGGGGGTGCATTTTTATGTGTGATAATTATATGTGATTTTTATTAATTGCATATGAAAATTTACGTAGAAGAGACGACTATTACACCACTATTTGAGTTAACGATGGTCGAATATTTCAGGGCATGCAAATCATATTACTACTTGTGTTATCCCTTCGATCCAACTCATTCTAAATATGATTGAGGACAAGCAATGTTTTAAGTTTAGGGAGGGGAACTTTTATTTTAAGTGAATACTTGAGAATTTTGGGTTGGTGAATGGAATTTAAAGTTTTATCGAGCATCTTGTAGGGCGAATTCTTTCAAATCTTTCGATATTTTTATGCTTGAGGACAAGCATTGGTTTAAGTATGGGGAGATTTGATCGGTAGAAAATATGGCATAATTTCATGTGTTAATTACATAATTTTATTATCTTGATTTTAGCACAACTTGTTAATTTTCTACCTATTTGAGTTTGGATGCAATTTACTTCACAGTGGAATTTATTTATTATTTCAGGCATTTAGAGTATTTCTGGAGTTAGAAGAGTTATTTGAGCCATGAGACGGGCATCCTATTGGAACTTGGACCTTAAATCTTGTTGCAGCCGCTAACACTAGGTGACCTAGTGCCAGTTCTAATTTCAGGATTTACTTACTTGGGGCCTAATATAAAAAATTAAACTCAACCCTAATGACTCATACCAAGGATGGAGGTTGCTCACACTTATATAAGGAGTCCAAAGAAGGTGAAAAAAAAATCTATCATCACATCCATATCACGTCTTACACATCTCTCTCCATCTTAATTTTTCCTCCATCTAGATCTCCCACCATCGAGCTAATACAAGCGAAAAGGGAAGCACCAAGGTAGACGAAGGAGCATCATCGCAACCGGACAGAAAAGCAAACTAGATCTACTTCATCGGTTTTATTTTTCTTATTATTTATGAATATTTCTACGTCTTTTCTAGCCAACATGTGTGGCTAAATTCTTTATTCCAGTTCTTAGGGATGTTCTCAACCCGTATCTATATTATTTATGTTTTAATCCCGTAGCATATTCTTGACTTATTTCCCTTGAATTATCTATTTATTATTGAGTAAATTTATTTATGCTATAATTGACTTTGATTAGTTTGGCCAACTTAATTGGGGTTTTCATATCTATTGCTAGATTTAGGGTTATAATACGTAATGGTTATAATTCTAGATCACAAGTAGCAATATCAGTTGGGTAGCACAAAATCAAGATCCCTTGGGTCGAGCTTCTGAACTCAATATCTTGTCTATTTCTATTGTTTTGTTTTCTAATGCATCTAACGAACAAGATTTGAGGAGCTTGTTTTGAATCTTTCGTCTAGATAGGTTTAATTGAAGAGCTCGTCTTGATTAAATAAACTTAAGAAACGATTGGAGTTAACAGGACTTATTATTGACTTTGGAGTATGAGTTCGTTAAGAATTAAGGAAACATAAAGTGCTGCATATTAATCATAAATTAAATTAGAACGCGGGATAACGGAACTAAGAATTGGATATCAATCACAATCGTTTTCCTTATTAATTTTTTTCTTCCTCTTTTTATTTGCCTACTTGTTACTTTATTTTATCTTATTTATTTTAAACAAATCAACCCCCTTTAGTCTATCTAGTATTATTATTTTTAGTACTATTATTTATTTAATATTACTATTTTTGTTTTCCATTAATATTCAACTCAATATGTACAATTAATTCAACCGTTCTCTGTGGGTTCGACCCTTACTAACTAATACTACTATTTAGTATAAGTGAGTCAATGACTTTTTATAAATATTTAATTTTGACGCGTCCCGACACCACAGTCATAAATATAAATGCACAATCCTAAATAACATATCTCAAGAGTCCCTCAAAAGAGTCAAATATGGATGAAGTGGAGTGCAAGAAGGATGCACTGGGGTCTCACTTCTGGAAGAAGAGGGCAAATTAGACCTTGAAAAATCTTAAGGACCTAGGAGAATTCAAAGACTTGAAAACTCCAAAAGACTTCCACGCTTACCTGAGTGGCGTAGTAACATTGACATTGTCAGAAATGTGGCTACGATCAATTGCAACAACTTCAACTGCGACTCTAACTCAATGCGAACTGTTGAACCTTTGACTTCTCTAACACGTCCCTTGCAAGCTTTATAATGGCCAGCACGAATTTTCACGGCCAATAGGACCCCGCTTTTTTCTAGCAAGATGAACATAGTGAAAATCGACCTGCACGAATTAAGAAAACTATTTAATTCTAGCAATTTATGTGGTGAGCTTCCAACTATACCCTTTTAGTTAGTTTTTTTTATCCTTTTTTTGTATTTTAGTGTTTACTAAATAATTGCTCCAAAAAATAAAATTAATATGTTAGATGATGTTTTTCAGATTTATTAAACACAAATTCATCTCTGCCAACACAATATATCACTTTCATTTGACCTTCATTTTTGTTTCTTCCATTTTTGAATCTCTACCTCTATGAAAAGTTTGAATATGTTACTGGCTGTGTATATTCATCACTAATCGAGTTATTAGAAGGTAATCTTTCAATCTGTTGTTGTGTTGCACCGTTTTATTTTTTGTTTTTCGGTGCATTTGGTTTGTTTCCAAAAAAATTAGTCTGCAAGTTCATGTTAACGCAAGACGCGACAATGCGATGTTTTCGTGTTTTAGCGTCAGTGCCTCTTTTCGCGATATCGCACAACAATATAGAATAGTGAATGCATAATGTGAATGCGAGAAATACGCGAAGACGCGATGCTTCGCATGTTCGCGTCAATGCTTGTTTTCACGTGATAGTATTTCATGTCCCTTTTTTCAACATAATGAATATGCATTGTATATTGCAGATGAGGCCAACATGTATAATATTAACTCATGGTGGGAAATGGGACGAGAATACATATATTGGTGGATGAAGAGTATCAACTAATGCACTGACATTAACATATTCGGAGTTGATTAGAAAAGTTGGCGTTGTTGTGCAAGAAGATATGAATGTTCAGAATTTCATTAGCTATTAAGCACATTATAGAACAAAAGGATTTGATTGCAAACTAATATAATTGCTGACCTCAAGAAATTGCTCGTAATTCATAAATAATGGGAAGGCTAGACGTGAGAAAAAAGTGATGTGCTACACACCTTTCGTGAGCACTACTTTCGTTTTGTCTATATTAACATTTTCTATTTAATTTTTTATATTGTGTTTTATTCTAATATCTATTATTGAGGTCATTAAAGTCACAAAAATGAATAGATAGAACTAATCGAGCTTTGATTTTCACGTTAAATTTTATTATTTTTGACTTTTCATAAATTCAAATAATTAAAAATACTTTATTTAAAAATGAAAAAGAGTAATTAGTTTAAATAGAACAATAAAATAATCTAATATGAAAAGTCAAAATAATAAAATTTAAAACACAAATGTTTTTTAAATATTTGCAGACTAAAAATAAAATTAATATTTTCATAACAATAAAATTGAATTTTGTAGGTGAATTTTTAATATTGAGAACGACATTTAGTTGAGAGAGACGTGAATTACATCATAGTTTCACTATAAAAAATGCACTAATTCGTTGTATGTACCTAAATAAACACAATACATCATTTCTGTTAAAAAGATAATATAAATAAAATCATATAGAAAGGATATAAAACTCCAAAAATCAATTTGAGCATTTAAAATCCTCAACAAAAATTATCCTCAACAAATAATTAGAACACGTACACCTTTTGAACTGTCTCAAACCAAATTACTTCTGTTTCGAGTTTACCGTAACAGCAAGAATCAAATCTCAAACACATTCCACATTATCAAAAACGTCCACTTTCTAGCATGAGCCGACAAAAACCAAATCAAACCAAACCAAATATACCAAGTATATCCCGCTCAGAGCAGGGTCTGATGAGGGTAAGATGTACGCAGACCATGCCCCTACTTATTACAGTAGGGATGTTGTTTCCGTGAAGACCCCCAGCTTAGTGCACAGCAGAATATTGAATGATAAAATGATTCTAAAAAGCTCGATACCATACCTGAGCTCATGGTTTAATCCACATGGGACTTACCTAAGCGGATTTTGGCTACTTCACTCCCGATGAACGCTGCTCTAACAGAAGAGAGATTGGCTCAACGCACAACTCCCTGTCAAAAATACACCACACGCAAAGATAATAGGGTGAAATATACAATAAAAGTAAAAAAAATACAATGCTCTAGGTCAAAGCTAACCGAGACAACCCAACCCTGAGGCTCTCAACTACAGCACTGCTCCCTACAAAAGAATCCACAACTCTAATCTGGCGCCTCCAAGCGCACCTATCAACAGTCATGGTCTCGGAAAGGTTTAAGGCCTTCAAATCTAATCTCAGCTGCTCCTCCCACGTTCTCCTCGGCCTGCCTCTCCTCCTCTCCCCGACAACCAATAAACTCTCGACCCTCCTCACCGGAGCATATGCCTGCCTCCTGCGGACGTGGCCAAACCATCTCAATCTCCCTTCCCTAATTATCGCTGAAATAGGCGCCACTTCCAGCGCGTTCCTGAAAACCCCGTTCGCGATTCTATCTAACATTGTGCGACCACAAGACCAACGTAACTTTCTCATTTCAGCCACTTCCAACTTGATCTCAAGCGACTTCTTCATCGCCCAACATTCGGAGCCATACAACATTGCAGGTCGGATTGCCGCTCTATAGAATTTACCCTTCAACTTTAAAGGGACTTTCTTGTCGCACAGGACCCCTGTCGCTGCTCTCCACCTTAGCCACTCCGCCTTGATGCGATGAGTGACATCATCTTCACACTCACCTTCTTTCTGAATGATCGAACCCAAATACTTGAACTTATCCATACGGGGTACGATCTGATCCGCAATCATAACCTCTACATCTTCCTCGTTGGCCTCACCACTAAAGTTACACCAGAGATACTCGGTCTTAGACCGGTTCACACGCAAGCCTTGAGATTCTAACTTAGAGCTCCATAGCTCCAACTTCGAGTTCACCTCCCTCCTCGACTCCGCCACTAACACAATATCGTCAGCAAAAAGCATGCACCACGGGACGCCATCTTGTATGCCCCGCGAAATGACGTCAAGGATTAGAGCGAAGAGAAGAGGGCTTAGTGCCGACCCCTGATGTAGCCCTATCTCAATCGGGAAATACTGGGTGTCACCAACTGGGGTCCTAACGCACGTCCTAGCTTGGGAGTACATGTCTTGGATCGCCCTAACGAATGGTAACGACACCCTCCTCTCTATTAGGCTCCTCCAAATAACATCGCGCGGAATGCTATCATAAGCCTTCTCTAGATCTATGAACACCATATGGAAGTCCTTACGCCACTCTCTAAACTTCTCCATAAGGCGTCTAACGAGATGAATGGCCTCAGTCGTGGACCTCCCCGGCATGAAGCCAAATTGGTTCTCTGAGATCTCAACTTCTCTTCTAGCCCTGCATTCCACCACTCTTTCCCAAAGTTTCATAGTATGACTGAGGAGTTTAATACCCCTATAGTTACTACAACTCTGAGCATCGCCTTTGTTCTTGAAAAATGGCACGACAATATTATGCCTCCACTCCGTCGGCATCTTAGAACCTCTGAGGAGGATGTTGAACAGCTCTGTTAGCAACTGAACTCAGACTTCCCCCAGACAAAGCCACACCTCAATAGGAATCTGATCCGGGCCTACAGCCTTAGCTCTCCCCATTTTCATTAGGGCACCCTTCACTTCCTCCTTGCTGATGCTCTCACAGGAACTAAACGAACGAGCAGAAGATAGGCTAACTCCTTGCACCACCGAGTCACTACCCCTAGACTCATAGAAAAGTTCGAAAAAATACCTATTCCACCTCTCCTTAATAGCCACATCTTTCACTAACACTTGGCCCAAATCATCCTTAATAAACTTAACGGGACCCAAGTCGCGCCGCCCTCTTTCCCTAGCTTTCGCTAGTTTAAAAATAGCATTCGCTCATTCTTTGGTGTCTAGGCGCTTGTACATCTCCTCGTAAGCCTCACTTTTAGCCTTAGCTACTGCCTTTTTAGCCTCTCTTTTCGCCACCTTGTACGCTACAATCTTCAAGATTCTCTCCTCCCCAGCACTAACCGACAAAAGCTCCTTAAATAGCGTTTGCTTTGCCTTAACCTTCTTTTGGACCTCCTCATTCTACCACCATGCCTCACTAGGTCCACTAGACCTGCCCGAAGAAACCCCTACCACCTTCTCGCCCACCCTCCTAATAGCATTGGCCATGCTGGTCCACATAAGGTTAGCATCGCCCCCCGCAGAAAACCTCTTTCGCGGGTTAGGGACTTCTTGAATACTGCCGCCTTCTCACCCTTCATATCCTTCCAGAGAATCCTTGGTATAGCTTCTCTAGCCCTGCTAACAACACGACCTCCCATGGATAAATCCATAGCCAGCAGCCGGTGTTGAGAAGCACATGCCTCGCTCCGAAACACCTTGTAGTCCACGCACGCCCTAGCATCACGACTGCGCAAAAGAAGGTATTCAATTTGCGTGTTGTGCCCCCCACTACTGAAGGTGATGAGGTGCTCAGCTCTCTTCTGAAAAACAGAGTTAGCAACAACCAACTCATGCGCAGTGGCAAACTCCAACAGTGCGGAACCTCCTGCATTCCTAACTCCGAAGCCGAAACCCCCATGCGCACTATTGTAACCATCCACCCCCTCACCAATGTGCCCATTGAAATCGCCTCCCAAAATAATAAATTGATCATCCGGAATACACCCGACCAACTCATCTAAATAGACCCAAAAAGCTTCCTTAACAAGCATACCCAAACCAACATGTGGGGCATACGCACAAACCACGTTAACCACCTTCTCCCCAGCCACCACTCTAGCGGACATAATCCTATCATTACACCTCTTCACTTCCACAACGTTGTCCTTAAGATCCTTAGACAAAAGAATGCCCACACCATTATTTGAGTTAGCAAGGCCTGAATACAATAATTTATAACCGTTCACCTCCCTGGACTGCGCCCCCTTCCACCTAGTCTCCTGAATACAAGCCACATCAACCCTTCTCTTACCCAAAACATCCACAAGCTCCAAAAGCTTACCCGATAGGGTACCCAAATTCCAACTACCAACCCGCAAACAGCGCGATATCGACCAACACAAAACCCAAACGCACTACGAAAAAATAAAAATAAATAAAATGTGGTAGTGAGGACAAAAATGAAAATATGATGAGAATGGGAAAGACAATTTACAAGCAAGCAAACCGCAAACAGATCACAGTAGGTAGTAGATATATAGCTGACGAAAATGAAATTTAATAGAAAAGTACAATGATACCAGACTTCGACACGCCTTGGAAACGAGGGAGCAGCACGGGAGGATTTCGGGCAGCTTGAAAACCAGTCTGGGAAACCTGCAAACTAGACAGCTAAAATCCAATACTACTGTTAGATTTACGGGGAGGGATGAATGCAGCGGTGTAATGCTATTCTTCCGGCAATACGCCGGCCAGAGATGTCCAGCAGCCCGGAGTGGCGCAAGCGCAAGTTAAGGCAAAACTCTGAGGTTAATTAAACCAAAATCCATAGATGAATTAAAATACAAAATCACAAATCTGAAAACCAAGAGTCCAAATCTGAGATGAATTATCCAGTTTCGGCTTCAGCTTATCCCTCCAAATTGGTGCAAGGTAAAATTTCAGAATAGCAACAATAGCAAGTGTTTCACGTGCGTTAGTGATTTGACTTCTTTTTGTTTACTACTCTTGTAATTTGGATTGGCTTTCAACATATAAATAGGTTAGCCTTAAAAGATTAGGCAAATGCTAACTTGGCTATATTTTAATATGACAGATGAATATAGTGATTTATTTAAAAAGGAAAAAAAATTATTATTAGCACCTCCAATAGTTCCATAATCTATGGCGGCATCCTAGGTTTCAGAGTTCTTGTACTACGTACACAACAATAGTGCGAATAGGAAAAGAGTAAAATCGAGCTCTTAAAACATAATATACAGAATATCTGAATCTCACTTACAACATCTATACAAAAATTTACAATGTATCCATAGGCGGATCCAAGACCGAAAAACCACTGGTGCACCGACTGTTCCACGAAAAACAATGTCGAGCGATAAAATATATATTAAAATTACATTAAAGATAACAAATAATATATAAAGAAAGTCAGTAATAACAAAGCGGGGGACAATGAGGCGAACATGTCATGCTGGAAAACTTACCTCTAGATCGGGGTGAGGTCGAGCCTCTTGGGGGTACTCAGGACGGGAGATGATCCCCCTCGTGTGCGTGTGTGGGAAAAAAAACAAAAAAAAAAAACAAATGATCCGTACATTTACAAAGAAAATCGCCTATATTTACCGTCCATTTCCTGAAAATGTGCTAAAATAACATCATTACTAATAGAGTACATATTTTTTTGTAAATGTTACAAGATGATTATTTAACCATTGATCACCCATCTTACTACATAACTCACTCTTCACATACTTCATAACTGAGAAGACTCGTTCAACACTTGTAGTTGCTATGGGAAAATCAACATTTCTTTCAAAAGTAATTTCTAATATTTGATTAACTGAAACACTTCAGCTAGTTTTGTATTAAGAGTGCATCTTGATTTTTTCATCAAAAGAAGCAAGTGTTTGCGAAATACTTCAAGGTTGAATAAACAATTTTAAACACTTTAATTAATATCGCCTTGATCAAAACAAATTACGTCAAATCAAAAAATATATTTAATAGGTATATATGACTTTACCTATTAAACTTCGAGAGTAAAAAATAATTAAACTCCTCGATAATTCAACTATTGCCAAAATAAAATAACGGGAAAGATAATACTAGATATTATCGAGGAAGGGGGTCTTATTCTGAAAAAATCTGGTGGTGCACGTGCACCACTATGTTATGGCTAGGTCCGCCCCTGAATGTATCAATGCTTCATTTTTGGCTACACACTTGACGAAAAAATACTGAATATGTTTATCATGCATCGTTTAAAAGTCTATATAAAAATATTATCATACAATATGATGATCTAAACTATGTTTATCATGTTCATCACCTTCTTTTTTCCTTTTAGTTGGTTTTTCATCGCCGGCCTTCTTGATTAGAAGTGTTATCATCCTTCCCGTCTTGCTTGACTAAATTGATACTACCTTTTAGGTGTACCTTTACATATTCTTCTTCGTTTGTGCCTTCTTCATTATTGTCCATGAATGAGTTACAATATGATGATCTAAATACTGTCTCGATAGTACAAAATAAAGAAGAAAACCTAACAAGAATTCTCATCAATATCCAGCCAACTATGGCACATAACTTGCATGAAAACACTCCAACATAACAGGACATTTCTAGAGAATGTTTCTAATATAGATCCAACAATCGAACACTATCTCGGTTGAAGGATTTATGAAAAGGTAGGATGATCATTCAGCTAAAATTGTATCACATATATACCTTAGATTATGTGTATTCAGATATGATTTAGATTATGATAAGCAAATGACAATTTCATTGAAGCAATGCACACATAATTGTATAGTATCGTGACGTTCGACTTTTTGCAACAATGAACTAAAGTTTCAAAACTCCAATGGATGGCTGGTAGCAGGGGCGGAGGGAGGGGGGGTCCAAGGGGGTCTATGGACCCCCCGGTGGATGGAAGTTTCTTTATAAAATAGGGGAATCTATATATGTGGTTGTCCGATCTCCGTAATTTTTATAGTTCCGGACTCTTCCGAGTAAATCCTCTGCTTCAGCCACTGGATGGTAGGCACTTTTTGCAACAATGAGTTAAAATTTCAAAACTCTAACAATAATATCACGAGGCTAAAAAGCAAAAGAAGAAGGAAATTTATGAAAATTCTTCTAGAACACTTAGAATATGACGATGATACTGTGAAGTGACTTCGCGTATTCATGTGTCGAGCCATAACAGTTAAGGCTGCAGATGTCGCCAGCTTCTCACGGCTAGGGACTTGTAACTGGAGTGCAGCCTGAAAACAGAAAGAAGGCACATGGTCATTATAAAAAGAACGTACGTCATTTTGATTTTTAAATTTTTTTAATAAAAAAAAAAGATCAAAAATATCGAGGTCTCATCTCCCCACTTCTCACTGTGTTGAACTTGCGGAAATTTTTCAACCCCAAAATCCATTTTCCTCCACCACTGCATATCATTCCAACCTGCAAAATTGCTCCACCTACATATCATCGGCTAAGCTGCTAGTGGCGGTTCACCGTGAGCAATGGGCATAAGTTTATATTACGGAACAAGCCAAAATCTGAGAATAGTTTATAGGATTAGACCAATTTAGTCCTAATAATAATAATAATGTTTCGGGAATTATTATTCTCGTGATGTGTCTTACCTAATACTGATTGTAGATACATAGATGGAAGGTTCTAGATCCTTCTAGAGGTAGTATGATCCTATTAGATGTCTTACCTTATCTAGGAATCCTATGTATGGAAGAATTTCTCGTTGTAATGTACATATAAAGGCCCTACATGAGTGTTATGAATACAATTGATTTACTCGTATTTACAATCTTTTACTTTCTCCTGAAACACGTTATCAGCACGTAGTATCCCAACTGAGCAAGAAAAAAAATCTCCTCCCGTTTTTCAGAAAATTCCGAAAAAAAAAATCCAAAAATTCTAAACATTCCAAAAAAAAATCGGAAAGAAACCCTAAATCTATACCGCCGCCGTCATCCCCTTCCCCGGCCAAAAACCCCACTGCCGCGACAACCCTGCGATGTCAACCACCTTCTTCCAAACCCACGATGCCGCGCCAATCGTCTGCATCGTCTTCCCGGTCTGCAACCCCCTTTCCAGACGGCACCACAACCCGCGGCGGATCCCGAACCAGATCGCTCTTTTGCGTCTACGCCGCGGCCATCAACTCCGCACCCCAACTCCCGTTCGCGACCACAACTACCACTGCTGAAAGCTTCGCGCATCAACCATTGAAATCGAAGAAGAACGAAAAGCAGATCAGGAAGCGGCCCGATACAAAAAGAAAAAAAAAGTCCAGAACCCGGACCGTGACCAGAACCAGAAAGAGGAACCCGACCCGACCCGCCCGACAGTCCCGTTTTCAGACCGTTTTCGTCCAGCCAATTATTGTCTAAAGCTGCGGCCCGATCTAATCGAAGCACCGCCGGATTGTCCTACAGTTTAATGCACGTGATATTTACTGTTTGAAAACCTAGTGCAATCGAGACAAAACCTATCAAAATCGAGAAAAAAAAACGAGAGACCAGAATTTCCGCGCGTAAATTTTCTGCACATCGCAGTCGTACCAAAATCATGTTTCCCGATTCGTTAACCGTCGGATCGGTGTGAAATTTTGACAGCAACTTTCCAACACAAATATCTGTATATTCAACGGTGGAGATCGGATTCTGCGTAATATTGATTACTGAATCTGCCGCCGAATAGAAGCAGATTTTTACGAAGAAATTTGGAGATCCGACATCATCCAATACCGAGTTGCTGCATCGCCGCGCTCGAGTCCTTTTTCGGCCGAATTATCAAGTCCAGTAGCCCTATCCGGGCGTTTCTCAACTCTCCATCTTTTCCTAATTAATGATTCATTTGTTTATTAATTTGTACACTTATGAATCTTACCATGTTTATGTTTTACATGAATATAGGAAAATATGTTGCTCATGATGATGTGCAAAATATGGAGAGAAGCCATATTTAGTTACAAGTGTAACAGTATGTATTTTGTTAACTGGATTGTGTTAACAATGAAAACCTTTATCGTCCACATGTTCATGTGCCAAAGTGTGTCACCACAACGCATTATGACGGGTTATAAATGATGAATATGACATGCACTTTCATTCATAGTCCGCTTAAAATATACCTTGGCAGACGATCCCGTAAGTCACTTTGATGAGCCAGTCTTCCCGTCGTTAGCGGGAGATGCGAACGATCATGTTCGAGTAGAACGACTTGGAATTGTCGTAGTTTGTCCCTACTGTGCCTCACCAAGTTCCCTAAAGTGACGAGATTAAATACATGCTGCAAATATGTCTGCAAAGATTGTGTCCGATCATGGACGTTCGTCACCTATAAATGGTGATATGGTAACACCACAAATTTTTCTAGATGGTGTTTCTAGGCCATGGATCTCATAGAGTATTGGGATGCCACTTGGTTCGATAAATACTCTCGCTAAGAATGTATGCGAGTTTGGTACATGAAACTTGATCACCTGATCAAATGAACTCATCCGTCTCATGTGATTCTGGATTATAGTCATCATTGGGGGACGCCTCAATGAATGCCAATCCATAAAGAGTACTCTATGAATAAATCCGGTTCATGAGGACATGGAATGTGAGTTTAATCAAACCATACTTCGTTGAAAATCTACAACGTTGTAGCCTTGGCCTATAATGGAAACATATGCGACTTCAGTATAAACAAAGTGATAGCCCTTTGTTGAAGTGGTACCGACACTCCAAAGATAAGATCCATCCGTATACTTTGTTAAAGTGAGTGAGAGAAGGAGTTAAACTCACCTCATGGCGCGAGGTTTCTCATGAATGCACTGGAATCGACTACGATGACACGAAACTTAGTTGTGCTATCGTAATGGATGTTATAGCATCCACTATCTTTTCAGTTAGATAGTTTCCCAAAAACTGACGTGCAGCTTGTGGTTAAATCTTATCTTTAGTGGGGAACTAAGTTAAGTGATAAAAAGGATCTCGTGGTAGATCAGACTCAAATCAAGTGGCTCCTGACCACGGAGTGCGTCGACAAATGATTGCCGGGAACGCATACTAAGTATATACTTGATTTGGAAGAGATATGAAGCTTTTATGTGTAAAACTAAGGGTTTATAGTGATGTACTCTTGTGAGACTAAGAGATTCCGCTAAATCCAAAGTTAAGAATGAAAGGATCTTGGGGACACTTGATGATGCATATTCATCAATCGGTTTAAGGCAATCTAAGGGACGGTTTCCCTAAGAGACGATAAAGTAATGCCTATATGATTCCCAATGACTAGTCGAAGTCATCATAAGACTTGGCTCACTTAAGTGATGATGCAGTCTTAAGAGAAAAGTACGGTATTATGTACTCATGTTTGACTCGATGTACTCATTCGTAATAATCCAGTAAAGCCACTATGATGATGGCCTAGGATGCGCTCACACAATGTCTGTGATTGACAAGAAGCTTGAAGCTCGCTCTATCTCAATAAAAATGACACTTGAAAACTGATACCTGAATCTGCCCAGAATGTGTTGGTCTATCTCCCATATGACCTACAGGGCAGCTCGCTTGTTGGAAAATGGTGAAATTGGTACCATTGGAAAGGTTTGTGTCTACTTTCCAAGGAAACCAACCATTTGATCACATCCATCATGCTGAGTGACATATGACTATTGTTGCAAAGTAGGATAAGATATGTCCGGTAATTTGCTGAGTCAACTTCGATAGAGCTTTGTGATCTACTCAGGTCGATCTAGGTTACGTACTGTATGTGAATGAAAAGCTATGGGTGTCTAGTTTTCATAAGTTCTTACAGTTTCGTTGATACCTATTGAACCGAAGAAGTTATGACTGATTTAGTGCATGGAGGTCAAGACTTTAGAAAACTTGATTTTCGGATAAGTCTTTAGTGACTCTGAACTATGGATGTGTCGCTCTCTTTTTGTCCTTAAACCAAGGTTTGTTTTTCCCACTGGGTTTTCACTTGGTAAGGTTTTTAACGAGGCGACC
Organism: Orobanche coerulescens; assembly: GCA_033398695.1. NCBI lineage: Eukaryota > Viridiplantae > Streptophyta > Magnoliopsida > Lamiales > Orobanchaceae > Orobanche > Orobanche coerulescens. The sequence continues at coordinate 100,400,639 of CM065813.1, read as the reverse complement.
TATGAGAACATCCATATAATGATGCGTTGTACTTCTGTTCAACTTAGACCAAGCGGTATTTTTCCCACTGGGTTTTTCCTTGGTATAGTTGTGAGGACAACTTGGCATCCGACTCCTATGATTTGAGGTACTCATCAGGGGGAGTCGTTATGTATACATCAGGGGGAGTATACATGACATGTTATATTGGTGCGTTGCAATCTTTTCCTCATCAAGCCTTTATTTTTCCCATGGGGTTTTGTTTTGGCTTGGAATATGTTTTTATGAAGGCAACATCTTTTGCACCATTGTTGTATTAGTGCTCGACACAGGGGGAGTGTTTCGGGAATTATTATCCCCGTGATGTGTCTTACATAATACTGATTGTAGATACATAGATGGAAGGTTCTAGATCCTTCTAGAGGTAGTAGGATCCTATTAGATGTCTTACCTTATCTAGGAATCCTATGTATGGAAGGACTCTCATTGTAATGCCTATATAAAGGCCCCTCTATTAGTGTTATAAATACAATTGATTTACTCGTATTTACAATCTTTTACTTTCTCCTGAAATAAATAATAATAATTGTAATACCCGTAATTTCGATTTCCGGTAATTTTTTTTTTCGGCGGAAGTCCATTTTGATGACTCGCTCATGACCGTTTCATCATTCTGAGAATGATTAATTCTACACTTTTTGACATCCGAGTTTGTTTCGGTGTCGTTTTGTGGAGTTCCGTGTTTTTTAGCGACTTTTCCGCACTTGAGTTTGATTCTTGCGGATATCGTTCGAAACTGCTGTTTCGAGTTTCCCGTAAGTCCGTTTAACTTTGTTAGACGTGTTGTGAACTTCGGTTTGGTTATTCGATCACGTATCGTGATTTTCAGGCGTTTTGGGCCATTTTTGTAATTTACCCAAAGTTATGGGTATCTGTATCTGTAATTGTTGTCTCGACCCTTTTCTTGGTCGCGTATGATTAATTATTGTATTATCTTTTCATTTCTGGTCGATGATGTTGTCCGCGAGCTTTTCGTCGTGTTCGTTCCGTGCGTTTTCGGAAATCGAGTCGTCGGGTCATGACGCCTGAGCACTGGCAGGACAGGTGCGGCCGGCACGATCGGAAGTGTTGGACACTGGCCGGTCAAGCACGGTCGGAACCGGCGTAGTGCACGCTATGGCTGGAAGGCTGCGCGCGCTAACCGGCAGGTGTAGCGTGCGCTATCAGGCCCGGCCAGTCTGTGCTCGGGCCAGGCGAGAGGGTTCTTGGAGTATTGGACTCGGGGACGATGGGCAGGTAGCGCACGCCATGTCGGACATTGCGCATGCTACGGCCGTGGTAGCGCGCGCTCTGGAAAAGTGCCACACGCTACTGGCCGAGTCGGTAGGGCGGTGTGGGCCGGGCTGCGGCTTTGGGCCGATAAGCGCCGCTAGCTCGGCAGCCTAGCGCACGCTAGTCCGGCCCAGTATAAATGTGACAGAGCAGTCACATTTCCTCTCGTTTTTCATTTCCTTCCTTTTCTTTCCAAGGCTGGTGATTCGGAGGTGGCGAAGCCATATTGTTTAACAACAAATCCATGAAGTTCTTGAGGTTATATCATTGATCAATCATCCGTTATCATCCTTTGATCCAGCGAATCAAGGTAATCTCACCTTAGAATCCTAATTTCGTGAATTTTGGGGTTTTTGCATTTTTGTCCGATTTGTTCCGTATTGTTGATTAATTCATGTTGGGTATGATTAATCTTGGTAGTATTCTTGTGTTTAACATCATTTAATCCATTGTTCTTCGCCGAATCGAAGTATAATTCTTGATTTCCTTCGAATCGACTTTTCGGGGGATTTGTTCTCGACCTCGTTTTCCACCCATTTTTGTTGGATTGATTGTGGTTAAATGATGTTGTTAAACATATTATATGGATTGTATATCCATATCTCGACTTGGAATTCCGTTTTCGTGTTTTGTCGGGATGAATCGTGTTCTTGGCCGTTTTGGGGAAAACACTTGAACTTTCGTCATCCGTTCTTTGAATTCAAAGGCTTTGAGTCGTGTTATGGAATTCATTTCATTGTTGTTATTGTCCTTCGTAGTTCATGACCGCGAGTTGGCGATCGGTGGAGTCGGCGGATTCGTAGTCGGTTCGTGCCAACCTACTTCGGTAGATTCTCCGCGTTGTTCTTATTCGAGGTAAGTATCTTGTCCATACATTTCATGTTTCGTAGGAGTAATTGTTGGTGAATGATTTTATACGAAATCCAAATGTTTAATGAATGTTAAAGAGTGTCGGTATGTTCTCGATAAATGTTGTCCTTGAATGATAATTCGTATACTTTGGGAATAGATGTATTCTCGGAATATGTGTGTTAGTTTCGTACGTTGAGAGACGTTATGATCGCATTGAGTGAATATAATAGACCATAATTGTTTGCCGAGGATTGTGTATCGAATTGTATATTTGTTCGGTGGGTATTCGACATGATGTGATGTTAGTTGTTACTCCTTTGAAAGGAGATTGTGATGCTTAATGTTGCTTGTCTTGATAATCGATTATTGTTGTGTGCTTGTTGTATGTGATGTGCCTCCGGGTAGGATTGTTAAATCTCCGGGATCCATACTTGCTAGTATGGGTCGGGCGAAACCGTAGGGTTATCCAATACGGGTATGTCTTGCGGGGACTTCGAGGTTCGGGGCTTGCTAGCCCGATGCCGGGATAACTTGTGGGGTTATCATCGGGTATGTCTTGCGGGGACTCCGAGGTTCATGGCTTGTTAGCTGATTGGTGCATAATTGATCTAAAATTTATATACAAAATATTCATTTTTCCGGGCATAATTGTACTGATTTGTGATTAAAAATATATATTTTACAGATATATCCAAACATGAGCTAAAAATGGTTATTTCTGACATCGACATGAAGCATAAAAAAGGACGGAAAACAAGACCAAATCCAACGACGGGAATTTTTCAAGGCAAAACGACCTACAACACGGCGCAAACAGGACCGTGTTATGTAGGCCGTTTCACATACGGCGCAACAAGGGCCGTGTCTTGGGCCGTTTCACACACGGCCGGCATTTAGCGCCGTGTCCTCGCGCGTATTCCGGAAGAGACCGAGTCAGCACAAAACGGCGCACAACACGGGGCAACCGAGCCGTTTTTCATCGCCGTTTTTCACCAGATGCCATGCAAAATAAGACCACTTTTGACCAACTTGAGAACTCAACCACAAGAAATTATTAAGGACAAAAATCAGAAAATTCAAAGACATGGGTGAAGAGTGAACAAAGAAATAAAAAAATGATATTACAATAGATATTTTGAATTAAATAATCAATTGTATTCTTGAAAATCACCTATAAAAGGGCATCTTCACCCATTGCAAAAACACCCACATTCTTACCAAGAAATCCTCAACTTCTTGCTAAGAAATACTCCTTTCCTTTAGCAATATATTTTCCTTAGAACTTTCAATTTTAGTTTGTATTTTATTTTTGGTTTGAAGTTTTTCTTTCATTTAGTTTGTAATTGAAAAGTGCTTGATCAATAAGCACTTAGTATTTTACTTAGTGTTTTACTTTCAAATTTTGTAAGCTTGTAACCTTTAAACAAGTTTGAAGTTATATTTTGAAGTTTGTTTCTTGCACTTTGATTCATCATATTCAAGTAAGTTTTATCTATTGTCATTAAGTTCTAGTAATTAAAAGTTTCTATATATATATATTATATATATATCAATTATTTCTATTATAATTTTAGTATGTATAAACCAATGAGTAGCTAATCTTTCTTCCTAGGGAAGGGGATTTCTATTAGGTTATATATTGAGTATTTGATTGATTTAAACTATTTTTAGGACTAATTGGTTTAAATAGAGATTGATCATATCCTATTTTTACTAATGAAACCTTCTTGATTGATTGTTGAGTGAATTGGAAACATATCTTTTCAATCTATCAAATGTTAATCTTGTTATCAACATCTTAAGATTGCGAAAGTGGTTAAGACATCTTTGATTACGAAAGTACGGAGGTGAAAAGTTGATTACTCGATGAACGATCGTTTATCCTAAAAATAGTCAAGTTAGAGAAATGAAAGGACTAATTGGTTTAAATAGAGATTGATCATATCCTATTTATACTAGTGAAACCTCCTTGATTGATTGTTAAGTGTATTGGAAACACATCTTTTCAATCTATCAAGTGTTAATCTTGTTATCAACATCTTAAAAAAGTGACAGCGATTAAGACATCTTTGATTACGAAAGTACGGAGGTGAAAAGTTGATTACTCGATAAACATTCATTTTTCTTTTATATCCATATAAATCAATTCCTATACTTAATTAAATACCTAATTTAATGAACCCGTAATCCCCTAGATTTTATAAATTTCCAACTCATTTTAATTCTATTCATTTTCACTAGTTAAAAATAGTCTAGTATAAAAATAGTCTTAATATAAATAGTCTAGTATAAAAATAGTCTTAATATAAATAGTCTAGTATAAATAGTCTAGTATAAATAGTCTTAATATAAATAGTCTAGTATAAATAGTCTAGTATAAATAGTCTTAATATAAATAGTCTAGTATAAAAATAGTCTTATATAAACTAGTCTTATTAAAAAATAGTTTAAATTAAAAATAGTGCATTTTAATTTAATTAATATTTAAAAACTCAATAATCTATTTTAGTATTTATTTCTCGCAATTTGTAACAAAAAATTATACGAAGCCCTGTTGGACAATCCTCGAGAGAAAAGACCTTGGTAGAACTTACAACAAACTACTTCTACCTCGTATATATTTGCGAGCGACTTAAGAACTCCTATTTTTAGGATAAGTTTTCCGCCGATCAAATTTTGGCGCCGTTGCCGGGGATTGTTTTAGGCCAAATATAATTTTTCTGTCCGGTCAAGTGGCGGATAACGGTACTCCGTGACTATTAAAGTCGGATTTTTCAGTTTCCCACAAACAACTGATATTTGTAGATATTTTATCGTTTTTCATTTTAATTTTTTTTGGTCATGGATGAAACATTGTTTAAAATTGAAAAAAGATTTCCCTTTCTAAGCAAAAATGCAATTTTAAAAATTTACAAGACAAGGCTTGAAAGGATGAGGTTGCTTACGAATAAAAGCATACCTTTTGACATAAGATTCATTATCGAAGCCAAAGTAAAAATAGAAGGTGAATTCACAGAAACACCAACTAGATTCTTACTGGGCTTGGAAAAGTTCATATGCCAAGAAACGACGAGCAAAGATTCTAGCCGTTTGCTATAAATGTGCTAGATGGGCTGTAATGCAAAATGTCGATCTTTAGGAATTCCATCTACAAACAGAGAAGATAAAATTCGGTTCATTAATGATGGTGCGAATAAGGAGAATTTAGATAATATCGAAATTTCTCTTGACACGCATCCTAGTGGACTTGTGTATTACGGAATTCAATGTTTGTGGAATAAATTCAAACGAGAATATGAACAACGTCTTGGGAATCGACGTTAAAAGACCTGTTTGCCAATTTGTAAGAAAATTGGATGGGAAGCTTCTCCCGACTCATAGAAGGCGTTTAGGCCATTTCGAACGTAAAATCGAGAGGAAGATGTGAGCCACAATCACAACTCTTGTACATACGCGTAAGTATCTTTTATTTTTGTCGTGTGGTGAGATTTTACGAATAAAAATGTGATACGCGATAAAAGCTTTCATTATTCTATTGAGTAGTTGAAGCACAATCAAACGCAATCACAAACTTGTTAAACAATTTTTCCTCATCTTTTCTTCTATAAATAACCTTTGTGCTTGTTTCTTTTATTCATCCCTCAAACTTGTACTTTTCTCTTTTTCTCTCTAAATAAATTTCTTTTCAAAAATGGAGTCATCATCTTCCACAAAAAAATTTTACACATCTGCATTTTGGTGGATCTAGTTACGGAAAAGAGGCATGCTTCATGAAGCGGCCCACGACTTGGGTCGTACCTTAGGAGAAAAATGCATTCATGTAGTTTACGGAGGAGGAAGTCTAGGATTAATGGGACGAGTGCTGCATCGCCTATATGGAAGGAGTAAGAGTATTGGGAGTAATCCCAAAACCACTGGCTCAAAGTAAAATCACCGGGACAACTATTGGAGATGAGTTTAGATCTGAGAATATGCAAGATCGCATAACTCACATGATAAATAATTAGGCGCCTTTATCGCCCTTCCGGTGGTTTTGGCACCCTTGAGGAACTTTTTCATGTGGTTACGAGCCCGACTAAATGTTCATCAAAACCAATAGGAGTGCTTAATGTCAATGGTTTCTTTGATGGTTTCTTGTCTTTCATCGACTACTCTGCCGAAAAGGGTTTTATTTAGGCGTGCTAAGCGAATCATAGTCGTTGCAACCACACGAGAAGAACTAATCAAAAACTCAATGAATTTGTTCCTCAACCAGATCCGGCTCTAGCTAAAATTATGCAGGTAGAAGATTTTCTGATGAGAAAGCGAAAAGTGGATTCATTCCTCTCCCTTTGATAACCCATGACGGACCTCTTGTATTTTTACTTTCTGTCGTGTGTAATAATCGTGCTAAATGATGGCAGCTTAAGGAGTTTCTTCTTGATCTCTTGACGCGCATCTATTCGCGATTTATGTATTGATGTAATTTTTATTTCGTGTTTTGCTTTTATAAAAACTTTGATGGCAGCGTAAGGCGACTCTTCAGACTTTCTTGATGCGCATCTAAAATATTATGTTATACTTACGAGTATATTTTATTTTCTTTTGTGTGTGCCTCGTATATTTATTCTCTTGCATATTCTAAAAGGCGTTAGGCTCAGACATCAACTTTCTTAACAGGGAGTATTCTGCTTTTCTGCATTGATTTTTATTTTTTATTTTAAAAACTGAGGACAGTTTTATTTTCAAGTTTGGGGGTGGTTTGTTGTAGTATGTTTTAGTGTGTTAGTATTTTGGTGTGTTTTTATTTGCCTTAAATTTTTTTTAGTATATATATATATATATAGTATTTTGATTTGTGAGATTTCTAGATCTGGCCATAAACACCAATAAATTAACTATATACAAGCTTCTAAAATTGTTTTAACCGGTAAAAAAATTGTATATTCCAAAAAAAAAATTTTGAGCCTTAATCTCTCTTTCCAAGCCTTGTAATTATCATATAAAATCGAGTCATTCGTTACCTTGAGAAAAGAAGAATCAATTGGTTGATGAAAAATAAAACTGAAATTTACTTAATTTGTGGAGTTTTTGATTTTTCATGCTTAACTAAAAAATGATTTTCTGCAAAAATTCTATTCCCTAAAAAAAAAAAGATAGGAGTCATTGGTGAAAAGAGCTACACGTTAGCAAATAACGGTGTGAAAGCTATCACCTAAAAAAAATAAATGACGAAAAGGAGAAGTGTTGAGCGGAATAATTTGCCTAATTTTGGAAGTCTTAAATTTTGCGAAAAATAAAGGACTAACCATTGTTGGTGCGTAGCTGCCGTCTCAGAAAATTGGTGAAAAGAGCTACACGTTAGCAAATAACGGTGTGAAAGCTATCACCTTTTTACGAAAGAAAAATAATGAGATAGAAATTGTGTTAGTGAAAAGAGCTACACGTTAGTAAATAACGGTGTGAAAGCTATCACTAAAAGGGATGTAGTTTATGAGCAGATTTGAATGAATTAGCAGCTGAATTTCAATACACTCAATTTTGTGAAAATCACAATATTTGATGACGCCGATGAAATTCTTCTTCATATTGAGTCGAAAAATAAACGAGTGATCGAGAGCAACCATCAAAGGGAGTCGTGTGAAGTCACGAGTGGGAAAGAAATAATCAACCTTTTGGGTGGAAAACCTTGTATTTTGGAATTACAAAAATAAAAACCGTGTTTTAACTTCAAAATCGTTAGTAGATTTATTTTGAATCTTGATTCATTTCTATCTACTGTATAAAGTTGGTTATTGTGTATTAATGGCATTTTGATCTCTTTTTATCTTTATATATAATTATTTTTCTTAAATTTGTGTGTATTATTTTTTATTTTTTATTTTATGTCTTATTTTAATTTTTATTTTGTGTGTGATTAATAAAGAGTCTTGCTCGGGACTAGCAAGAATTTAAGTGTGGGGTATTTGATTGGTGCATAATTGATCTAAAATTTATATACAAAATATTCATTTTTAGGGCATAATTGTCTTGATTTGTGATTAAAAATATATATTTTACGAGATATATCCAAACATGAGCTAAAAATGGTTATTTCTGACATCGACATGAAGCATCAAAAAGGACGGAAAACAAGACCAAATCCAACGACGAATTTTTCAAGGCAAAACGACCTACAACACGGCGCAAACAGACCGTGTTATGTAGGCCCGTTTCACATCTGGCGCAACAAGGGCCGTGTCTTGGGCCATTTCACACACGGCCGGCATTTAGCGCCGTGTCCTCGCGCGTATTCGGAAGAGACCGAGTCGGCACAAAGCGGCGCACAACACGGGGCAAGAGCCGTTTTCATCGCCGTTTTCGGCAGATGCCATGCAAAATTAGTCCACTTTTGACCAACTTGTGAACTCAACCACAAGATATTTTTTTGGTCAAAAATCCGAAAAATTCAAAGACATGGGTGAAGTGTGAACAAAGAATTAAAAAAATGATATTACAATAGATATTTTGAATTAAATAATCAATTGTATTCTTGAAAATCACCTATAAAAGGGCATCTTCACCCATTGCAAAAACACCCACATTCTTACCAAGAAATCCTCAACTTCTTGCTAAGAAATACTCCTTTCCTTTAGCAATATATTTTCCTTAGAACTTTCAATTTTAGTTTGTATTTTATTTTTGGTTTGAAGTTTTTCTTTCATTTAGTTTGTAATTGAAAAATGCTTGATCAATAAGCACTTAGTATTTTACTTAGTGTTTTACTTTCAAATTTTGTAAGCTTGTAACCTTTAAACAAGTTTGAAGTTATATTTTGAAGTTTGTTTCTTGCACTTTGATTCATCATATTCAAGTAAGTTTTATCTATTGTCATTAAGTTCTAGTAATTAAAAGTTTCTATATATATATTATATATATCAATTATTTCTATTATAATTTTAGTATGTATAAACCAATGAGTAGCTAATCTTTCTTCCTAGGGAAGGGGATTTCTATTAGGTTATATATTGAGTATTTGATTGATTTAAACTATTTTTAGGACTAATTGGTTTAAATAGAGATTGATCATATCCTATTTTTACTAATGAAACCTTCTTGATTGATTGTTGAGTGAATTGGAAACATATCTTTTCAATCTATCAAATGTTAATCTTGTTATCAACATCTTAAGATTGCGAAAGTGGTTAAGACATCTTTGATTACGAAAGTACGGAGGTGAAAAGTTGATTACTCGATGAACGATCGTTTATCCTAAAAATAGTCAAGTTAGAGAAATGAAAGGACTAATTGGTTTAAATAGAGATTGATCATATTGTAACACCCCCAAGACATTCAGGGCATATTACAGCGCCGTGGACCCCACACTGTGGAATCCACCAGGCTAACATACCAAACAAGACATTCGACAACGACAACAATGATCAATAATACGACAATTCAAATGAGATTACAATCCGACAATAAATTCCAACATTAATCCATTTCCCAAACAGGAACACGACATTAACAATTTTGTAAAAGAAGTACTCGAGTACTTAAACCAGTTTTTATAAAACAAAATCCCCAAAGCAAGATATCAAATATTCGACATATAGAACATCAATAATCAACTTCTGGACAGTATCATGCTCGCCCATCATCCTCATACGGCTCTAGTGCTCGCTTGTCCCCACGATCAATACCTGAAATACAAAAAGTATTTCCCCCATTTAAGGGGTTAGCGACAACTGCTAGTGCAAGTACAATCCATTTGAACTACATTCTAATCAGATGAATATATGCGCCAAAAGGTCATTTTAGAAAACATTTTATACTCCGGAATATTTATGATGTTCAAACACAAAACACATTATCTCCAACAAATCATAATTCAAAGTTAACCCTTGGTACGAGACTCACGGCCACCGTACCCCGCAGAGCCCCGTCGGACATCCCTGGGTGGCTAACCACAGTTCACGATACACACACTCACGGCAATACGTATCCCTAGAGGCCCCGTCGGACCATCCCTAGGTGAACATACACATAACCATCCACAACAACCACGATACAGCCATAATTCAAATACTAGAACATGTAAACAAATGTAAAGTACTTGCCTTTGAGACATTCTTGAAGAAACGGAGATGAAACACGACTACGAACGGTCCGGGTGGAAAGCGACGGTTCCTAAACGAAGGATCAATATAGTTCAGTCCCAACGGACAACAATATTCTACTGGAATACACCCATAACCCCGGTTACAATATACGACAATAGACGGTCAATTGATACGGGCGAGGGTTTACGCAAAATCTCCCCGTATCGATACTTCGCGGATTAAAATCAAGGAAACTGGATTTGGAATCCTTCAATAATCACAATCGGTGAAGAATATCGTAACATACTGGAATAATTCGGTTCCAATTAGCAAAACCCGGAAAACCCCCAAATTTGACGAGTTAGGGTTCTAGACGAAAATACCTTGATTTCGGATGATGGATGACGATTATGCTGATGATAATATGTTGGCACGACTCTACGGCGATGGAATGTGAATATAACGCCGATCAGCACTGATGGAAATCGCCTCTGAGGTCGCACGTCGAATAAACGAAGGAAAAAGAATGAAACTGCTGCTCTGAAAACTGCCCGCTGGGCTTATATAATTGTGAAGTTAGCGCACGCTAACTGCCATATGTAGCGTGCGCTAACGGGGCCGCGACAGTTCAGTGGCTACTGCCACCATTCGTTAGCGTACGCTAACAATAAGGGTTAGCGTACGCTAACTGTTCTTCGGTAGCGCATGCAAGGCAACAGGGGTAGCGTGCGCTACCTACACCGATTGATCTGGCGATGTCATATCGGCGATAGGCTGGCCGAGGGTACGATACACGATACACACGCAGCGAAACCGAATCGAAACATGAACACGAAGCATACAAGGCAGCGGAGCTAAGCGCTGAAAGAAAAATACAATTCCGACCACTGAAGGGTCCGTAATGCGACAACGAAAACGAGATTCCCTAAACTATTAGGAAATTACAAAAATGGCCCAAGTGCCCGAAAATCACGAAACGACGTCGGATTTACAAACCGAAAGTCTCCACATGACCAACTCAACCATACGAATTTGTACCAACCAAGAAACAACGAAAACGAACGAGTTTTACAAGAGTCGAACGTTCATACGGCAAAACATATCATAAAATGAAATTACGTGAAAACACCATCAAAACTCGTCCAGATGGAAAAACTCCAAGAACAAAATAGATTCAAAATGTCGAAACGGTTACAAGCGAGTCGGTAAAAATAAACATACACCAAAAATGGAAACTGCTAAAAATAGAAAAAAAAATTACGGATATTACATTCTCCCCCTCTAAAATAAAGTTTCGTCCCGAAACATAAGAATCAAAAAGCTCGGGGTATCTCGAACGCATATCCTCCTCTAGCTCCCACGTCGCTTCTTCTACTCCGTGCCTCGACCATTGCACCTTAACCAAAGGAATGGTTTTGTGCCTTAACTGTTTATCACGACGCTCCAAAATTCTGACGGGCCTCTCTTCAAACGTAACATCCTTCTCGATCTCCACGTCCCCAAAGTCGATAATGTGGGACGGGTCCGGAACGTACTTCCTCAACTGGGAAACGTGAAATACGCTATGAACATGACTCAAAGACGGAGGTAAAGCTAAACGGTATGCCAACTCACCGACTCTCTCCAATACCTCGAAAGGTCCAATATATCTCGGGCTGAGTTTCCCCTTCTTCCCAAAACGGAAAACTCCTTTCGTCGGAGATACTCTCAACAGAACGTGATCTCCCACCTCAAACTCCAAAGGTCTACGCCTAACATCCGCATAAGACTTTTGTCGACTCTGAGCAGCCAACATCCTCTTTCTAATCAATTCGACTTTCTCCCTCGTCTCCAACACAAGGTCCGGCTCGGTGCCAACCAAATCGAACGGCTCATCCCAACATATCGGTGATCGGCAACGTCGGCCATAAAGTGCCTCATACGGTGCCATCTTAATCGACGCGTGCCAGCTATTATTATAAGTAAACTCAATTAAGGCCAAATGATCCTCCCAGTTACTACTCCAGTCTAACGCACACGCGCGCAACAAATCCTCGAACGTCTGGATGGTACGTTGACCGCCATCGATGCAGGGATGGAACGAAGTGCTCAAACGTAATCGTGTTCCCAATGCCTTATGTACCTTTGCCAAAATGCGATACAAATCGGCCATCTCTCATGCGAAATAATGGTCCTCGGCGTACCATGAAGCCTCACTATCTGAGCAATAAAAATACGAGCCAACTTTTCTGGACCCCAGGTATCCTTGATGCCCAGAAAATGTGCCGACTTAGTCAGTCGGTCTACAATCACCCATACCATATTCATACCGGTCTTCGTCCTCGGTAAACTCGTGACAAAATCCATAGAGATGTCCTCCCACTTCCATTACGGGACGGGAAGCGGTTTCAATAATCCGGCTGGCCGCTGATGCTCAATCTTGACTTGCTGACAAGTCAAACACTTAGCTACAAACTGAACTACCTCCTTCTTCATATCGCTCCACCAGAAATTCTTCCTCAGATCTTTATACATCTTACTCGAGCCGGATGGGTGAGTATGGTGACGCATGAGCCTCTCGCATAATGCTCTGTCTCGATTCTGAGTCGTTCGGAACACACAACCGACCTCGGAATCTCAACACGCCGTCCTCATGAATAACGAATCCGAGGCTTTCCCTTTCCTACACTCTCTCGAAGCCGAATAAACATCGGATCCTCTAACTGTCCCGACTTAATGTCCTCGACTGAGATGAAGAAATCTCAAGAGTACGCAAGCCAGGAACTCTCTGGCGGTACAATCTCAATGCTCAACCTCATAAACTCTCGTGAAGTCCCGGTGGGCCGTGAGTAACTCAAGCGCCGGCGATACCAATTTCCGGCTCAAGGCATCTGCTACTACATTAGCCTTGCCGGATGATAGAGGATCTCAAGATCGTAATCCTTAATCAGTTCCAACCATCTCCTCTGTCTCATATTAAGCTCCTTCTGCGTGAAGATGTACTTGAGCTCTTGTGATCGGTGAAAATCGACACGGCGAGCCATACAAGTAATGACGCCTGATTTTCAACGCAAATACGATTGCGGCCAACTCAAGGTCGTGCGTAGGGTAATTCAATTCATATGGTTTCAACCGACGGGAAGCATAAGCGATCGTCCTCCCGTCCGCATAAGTACGCATCCGAGCCCTTGGCCCGAAGCATCACTATAAACCGAGAAACCATCATTACCACTCGGTAAAGCCAAAGCAGGAGCGGTCGTCAACCGCTTCTTCAATTCCTCAAAACTATTACGCCTCTCATCGGTCCACACAAGCTTCTCGACTTCGTAACAATCGAGTCGGAGGTCGAGCAAGTTTAGAGAACCCCTCGACGAACCTACGGTAATACCCGGCTAATCCCAGAAAACTGCGGACCTCTTTCACGTTCTTGGGCGGCGCCCAACCCAACACTGCCTCTACCTTATGTGGGTCCACACGAACACCCTCGGCCGAGATCACATGACCGAGAAACATAACCTCCCGTAACCAAAACTCGCACTTTGAGAACTTCGCAAAAAGATGCTGAGTTCTCAAAATATCTAACACAATATGCAAATGACGGACGTGCTCCTCCTCGCTCCTCGAGTAAATCAGGATGTCGTCGATAAAAACGACTACACACTTATCGAGGTACTCGATAAAGACTTTGTTCATAAGTTGCATGAACACGTCTGGCGCGTTGGTTAGCCCAAAAGGCATAACCACAAACTCGTAGTAACCGTATCTCGTCCGAAAGGCCGTCTTCGGAATATCGGTATCCTTCACTCGGAGCTGATAATACCCCGATCTCAAATCAATCTTCGAAAATACAGTTGCCCCTTGCAACTGATCAAACAAATCATCAATCCTCGGGAGCGGATACTTGTTTTTGATGGTCACTTTGTTTAACTCTCGGTAGTCGATACACAAACGAAATGACCCATCCTTCTTCTGTACGAATAGGACCGGTGCGCCCCAAGGCGAAGTGCTCGGTCGAATATATCCCATGTATAGCAACTCTCCCAACTGTTTCTTCAACTCAAGCATCTCGGCAGGCGCCATCCGGTATGGCGTCTTAGAGATAGGTCTTCACCGGCTCTAAATCGACGGTAAATTCAACCTCTCGGTCCGGTGGCAAACCCGGCAACTCATCTGGAAAAACGTCAGGATACTCACATACTACCGGAATAGACGAGAGCTCGACTCCCCCTTCTTCCGATCTCAAAGCGTAACACCAATAACTCGTGCAACCTCCTCGAAGAAGTCTCACCGCCTTTAAGGCGGATCGATAATCTCGGCTACTCGCTTCGCCCCACAAAGGAATGCTCGGTGCCGTCGGAGGCCAACATCGAAACCGTCCTCGTTCTATAATTCATGATCGCCCCATGACGGTCCGGCCAATCCTCACCCAGAATCAAATCCTCATCTCTAATATCTACCGCAATCGATTAGAAGGCCAAACCCTCCCCGCGATACTCACTGGAAAATCTCTAACCTCACGATCCCCACGATGCTATCCCCACTAGGAAGTTTAACAACAAAAGGCTCACAAGCAACAAGGCAATCAACATGCGGGCGACGCACACAATCCATAGATATAAAAGAATGCGTAGCACGGAATCGAACAATACGGAAGCAGGATGGTCAAGGATGTGGACGGTACACATAGCCACCGTCGCGTCGGGATCTCGGCTCGTCTCATCTCGTACACACGGGCGGAGCAGGACCCCGCACTAGAATCTCCCCTCTAGAAGGTGACCACGACCTCGACCTCTACCAAAACTCTGCTGCGGTGAGGAACTGTCGGTGTCGATTCACACTCGGCTCTCCCGCAGTGGTGATATCCGAGTAGCTTGGGGCCCAGTGCATCCGTACAAAACTTAGCACGATGACCCATACGACCACAAGCAAGACATCGAATCGGAGGCCTATCACACTCACTCATCATGTGGCCGGGCGGCTGCGGTTGAAGCACGTAGGACCACGAGCGGAACCGGCGGAGCGAGACCTAGAACCGTTCCCTCGACCAGCGATGGCGGCCCGACTCGAGACTCGCGAGCAGGTGAGCCTTCGGATACCCTCTGACTTGCCTCCCGGACCGGAGGTCTTCTGCTTCTTTCCTTCAGCTGCCGTCTCTGTCGCAGAAAACGACATCTCATAAGCCATCGCTTTATTCTGATATTCTTTCAAAGTCGTGCACCCCAGACCAGACATGTAGTGGCGCACTCTCGGTTTCATCCGCATGTCAAAGTGGCGGATCTTATCGAGCTCATTTCGGACTTGGTTTCTTACATAATGTAACTGCTGATTGTAGTCTTTGATGGCTTGAGATATAGGTACATCTTGGGGCTTAGCCTCAAAGAAGGCTCGGATCCTCCCCTCTTTCACTGGCCACGGACAGAATTCGTCTTCCATCAGATCCCGGAACTCTGCCCACGTAGCTGCCCGGTCACGTGGTTTCACCGCTTGCCACCACGTCGCTGACTCCTTGGCGAGGAAGTACTGAGCAATGGGTACTTTCCTCTCCTCGGGGCAATTAGCAGCCTCAAACACTTTCTCCATCTCGAACAGCCAATTCTCCCAACCAGAAGGGTCGGAAGCACCATCAAACTGCGGAGGACGCATACGAATCACGTCCTGAAGTAGCTTATCATTCTTTGGACCAGTGGCGGAACGGGTTGGCATTAGCATGGCCGACGAACGGCTGAGTCGATGGCGTCATCTGGTTCGCTACTGTGTAAAATGTTGGCCACTCCAACATTCTCATGAGCATTACAGGAGCTAGCGGTGGTCTGCTGACCTCCGGAACTAGGGGGAACACTGTTCGACAAGGAAGGCATCGCCGAATCGGTTCCCGAGTGATCGGACATGGCCGCCCCACCGGTGCGCCACGTCCCCTACCGCGTCGCGGCCGCGTCCGCGTCCTCTACCGGCAGGAATTCAGAAGAAGCAACGGGTAAGTACAATTCAAACGCAAAACGCAAAGATACTAAGACAGGAATAGAGCGAGCGGTGAAGCGAGTCAAGTTAGGAAAACTTACGAGCACGGCGTCTTGAGATGATGGCATAACGGTGATCTTTGTCCCAAAAGCGACACTTAACTAGACCCGAATGACCGACGGCTAGGTATCCATAAACCTAAGCTCGATACCATATTACGTAACACCCCAAGACATTCGGGGGCATATTACAGTAGCCGTGGACCCCACCTGTGGAATCCACTGAGCTAACATACCAAACAAGACATTCGACAACGACAACAATGATCAATAATACGACAATTCAAATGAGATTACAATCCGACAATAAATTCCAACATTAATCCATTTCCCAAACAGGAACACGACATTAACAATTTTGTAAAACAAGTACTCGAGTACTTAAACCAGTTTTTATAAAACAAAATCCCCAAAGCAAGATATCAAATATTCGACATATAGAACATCAATAATCAACTTCTGGACAGTATCATGCTCGCCCATCATCCTCATATGGCTCTAGTGCTCGCTTGTCCCCACGATCAATACCTGAAATACAAAAAGTATTTCCCCCATTTAAGGGGTTAGCGACAACTGCTAGTGCAAGTACAATCCATTTGAACTACATTCTAATCAGATGAATATATGCGCCAAAAGGTCATTTTAGAAAACATTTTATACTCCGGAATATTTATGATGTTCAAACACAAAACACATTATCTCCAACAAATCATAATTCAAAGTTAACCCTTGGTACGAGACTCACGGCCACCGTACCGCATGAGCCGTCGGACATCCACAGGTGGCTAACCACGATTCACGATACGCACACTCACGGCAATATGTATCCTAGAGGCCCGTCGGACCATCCCTAGGTGAACATACACATAACCATCCACAACAACCACGATCTGACCATAATTCAAATACTAGAACATGTAAACAAATGTAAAGTACTTGCCTTTGAGACATTCTTGAAGAAACGGAGATGAAACACGACTACGAGCGGTCAGGTGGAAAGCGGCGGTTCTAGCGAAGGATCAATACGATTCAGTCCCAACGGACAACAATATTCTCTTGGAACACACCCATAACCCGGTTACAATATACGACAATAGACGGTCAATTGATACGGGCGAGGTTTCAAAATCTCCCGTATCGATACTTCGCGGATTAAAATCAAGGAAAGCTGGATTTTGAATCCTTGATAATCACAATCGGTGAAGAATATCGTAACATACTTGAATAATTCGGTTCAATTAGCAAAACCGGAAAAACCCCAAATTTGACGAGTTAGGGTTACAGGCGAAAATACCTTGATTTCGGATGATGGATGACGATTATCTTGATGATAATATGTTGGCACGACTCTACGGCGATGGAATGTGAATATAACGCCGATCGGGGTGATGGAAATCGCCTCGAGGTCGCACGTCAAGAAAGCGAAGGAAAAAGAATGGCTATTGCTCAAAGCGCACATTGGGCTTATATAATTGTGAAGTTAGCGCCGCTAAGCGCCATATGTAGCGTGCGCTAACGGGGCGCGGCAGTTGATGGCTCTGCCACCATTCGTTAGCGTCGCTAACAATAAGGGTTAGCGTCGCTACTTGTTCTTGATAGCGCCGCGCAAGGCAACGGGGTAGCGTGCGCTACCTACACAACGATTGATGCTGGCGATGTCATATCGGCGATAAAGGCTGTGCCGAGGGTACGATACACGATACACACGACGAAACCAGAATCGAAACATGAACACGAAGCATACAAGGCAGCGGAGCTAAGCGCTGAAAGAAAAATACAATTCCGACCCTTTGAAGGGTCCGTAATGCGACAACGAAAACGAGATTCCCTAAACTATTAGGAAATTACAAAAATGGCCCAAGTGCCCGAAAATCACGAAACGACGTCGGATTTACAAACCGAAAGTCTCCACATGACCAACTCAACCATACGAATTTGTACCAACCAAGAAACAACGAAAACGAACGAGTTTTACAAGAGTCGAACGTTCATACGGCAAAACATGTCATAAAATGAAATTACGTGAAAACACCATCAAAACTCGTCCAGATGGAAAAACTCCAAGAACAAAATAGATTCAAAATGTCGAAACGGTTACAAGCGAGTCGGTAAAAATAAACATACACCAAAAATGGAAACTGCTAAAAATAGAAAAAAAATTACGGATATTACACATATCCTATTTCTACTAGTGAAACCTCCTTGATTGATTGTTAAGTGTATTGGAAACACATCTTTTCAATCTATCAAGTGTTAATCTTGTTATCAACATCTTAAAAAAGTGACAGCGATTAAGACATCTTTGATTACGAAAGTACGGAGGTGAAAAGTTGATTACTCGATAAACATTCATTTTTTCCTTTATATCCATATAAATCAATTCCTATACTTAATTAAATACCTAATTTAATGAACCCGTAATCCCCTAGATTTTATAAATTTCCAACTCATTTTAATTCTATTCATTTTCACTAGTTAAAAATAGTCTAGTATAAAAATAGTCTTAATATAAATAGTCTAGTATAAAAATAGTCTTAATATAAATAGTCTAGTATAAATAGTCTAGTATAAATAGTCTTAATATAAATAGTCTAGTATAAATAGTCTAGTATAAATAGTCTTAATATAAATAGTCTAGTATAAAAATAGTCTTATATAAACTAGTCTTATTAAAAAATAGTTTAAATTAAAAATAGTGCATTTTAATTTAATTAATATTTAAAAACTCAATAATCTATTTTAGTATTTATTTCTCGCAATTTGTAACAAAAAATTATACGAAGCCCTGTTGGACAATCCTCGAGAGAAAAGACCTTGGTAGAACTTACCACAAACTACTTCTACCTCGTATATATTTGCGAGCGACTCAAGAACTCCTATTTTTAGGATAAGTTTTTGGCCGATCATTAGCGCGATGCCGGGATAACTTATGGTTGTGGCTTGGTTGTGATTTTCGTGTCGTGGAGACATGCGATTTGATATGTTTTTCCTATTGGGTTATTCACTCGGGTTTGTTCTTCGGGAGCATCTGAGGTTCGTGGCTTGTTAGCACGGGACGCGAATAATCCTTAGGAACATGTGATTTGTGATTTGGGTCGCGGACCCCGTGTTTTGTGAAATGGGTTGTGGACCCTGCGTATTGTTATCGGAACTTGAATTTTGGAAAATCACTTTTTGGGCTGTGTCCCTAAATGTTTTCGAAAGCTTTTAGAATTCCTAAATCCCAAATGTTTTCTAAACTCCCGAGATCGTAAAATGTTTTGTAATATGTACATTGGGTTATTTCCTACCTTTCACGTTTTGAATGGTTTGATCAAGTGAATTTTCTCGGGAAGTATATTCGCGATTATTCTGTTTTTGTGGAGTATGATATGTATGGATTGTTTTTGTAATTATACTTGCACTAGCAAAACCGTGGAGTTTTGCTAACCCCCGAGTATTCGGGGGTGGATGTCTGTTTTTGCATTCAGGTTTGGGAGCATAACACAGGGTCGGCACGAAGGATGATGAAAGATGAACGATACTAATAACACGAGGATCCGTATGAGGTCATTGGTTTAGATGTATTTTATTTTCCACTGCAGTATTCTTTCCCCGTTGTACAGGAGTGTGTTGTATTCGACCCCTGCGTGGGCATGCATTGTAATTGAGTTGTATGTATTTATTGAAAGATCAAATCGGTCTACTGAGTCATTTTAGCCTTAAAGGCATTGTCGAGATGTTCGGTTTTGTTACCAGCCTGGTAGAATCTTGAGGAAAGGTTCTACGGCGTGTAATATCCCTGAGCGGATTAGGGGTGTTACATAAATGGTATCAAAGCTTAGGTTGTGGAAACCTAGGCTGTCGGGTCAGTGGTGTTTGTTGAGTTTTGTCTCGTCGGATTTTGTCTGACTAAGTCGTGTCGCTACGCGTCGTCTGAGTTTGTTGGTCGTGATTAGTATCATGGGCGATCATCATCTTCGTGCGACCTGTGGATGTAAGTCTCCCTTCTTTGTGTTGTGCCTCGTGTGACACGAGCTATTTTTAAAATTATTTGTTAAGTGACGGAATCCTCTTATGGATTTTGATTTCTTGATATGTGGTTATTTGACCCTCATATTTCATTCATATGAGGAGTAGCGTTGCTGGATTGTGCATGTTTGACTTTATTTCTTTTATCCGCTGCGTGAGTTCTTTTGAGATGGCTTTCGGTATTTTACCGACCGAGTTTTATTTCGAAAACCGATTCCCTTAACCGAGTTTTTGGCATTATGGCCTTGATCGTTTTGGCGAAATTCTTATGACGGTATTTAGTATTTTGTAAATGGTTTTTGTGAGTTTTTGATATATTACCGTCATCGGCCTTTTTGGCATTTTTGTAAATGGTTTTTAGCTTGGTGGGTTCCGACGCGGGACCCACGACGTTATAAAGTTTTGTGTAATTACCTGAAATTTTTGGGCATTCTAGCCCATTGAATTATCCTTGAAAACCTTGAGTATCTTAAAAAATAAAGTTCGAGATGTACTTTTAAAATGAATTATTTTCTCGTGGTACATCCAAGGTGCCACAACATGTTTCAAAAGTTCTTCTACCTCGAGGACCAAAATGTTTTGAGATATTTTCGATGTTTAGAAACACTTATACTTAGACCCTAGGGTCGGATATTCTGAAAGTTTTTCACTAAAAGAAAGGTGTCCTCATTTTTGTTCACACGCAAGATGATTTTCAAAGTCTCGAAAATGATGTTTGTTCAACTTTTTGTAAAATTATACTCAAGATCAACTGGTGTTTCCAAACTGTTTTCAAAAGGTGGTTTTCATTTTTTTTAAAAACCCATCATTTCCTGCTTGTGGTCGGAGAAGGGGTGTATGATGTTGGTATTGTTGTTAGGGTGTTAGCCCTCCGAATTGTGATTGAATTGGTGGTGTGAACGTTGAGTCGTTCGCCACGCATATGTTTTTGTTAGCCCTTTGTGGGAGGTGTGATGACGATCTTTAATGTTGTCATTTCGTGGTGACTTGCGTGTTATCGCACCTGTGTGAGCTGCTAAAGCTTGGGTTTGTACGTTTGTGTACATGTGTGATTGTTTCATGATGTTTGTAATTATGTGCTGGTTATTGTTCGGGCCGTTAAGGTTGCCAAACGATACCGTCGTTGCTGTATTGTTTGTGTGTGTATTACTTTACGATGGTAATCGTTGTATATGATATGTGTTATGATTCTTTGTTGTGCTGAGTTGGCATCTCTGCTATGTTGTTTTGCGACGTTATGCCCCATTATATCTAGCATTTGTATTTTCGGTATGCCAAGTCGAGACGTTTCAACCGTGATGTGCCGGGGCATGCACGTGTAAATTGTCCTTCTCGTCGGTAACACATTTCGAGTGTGGACTCGAGGGACACCGAATTCAGTTTTGCGAATTTGCTACCGAGACTTTCGGAGTTCGCGCTTCAGCACATTTATCAGAATCGGCTTTGAGAGGCCTTCGTAGGATGTTTCTATCGGTTGCTTGTTGTGTCGTCACCTTGATTTCGTTGTTGTGAGTTTCAGGGATGACACTTCTTTTAGAAGAGGTCGAATATAATACCCGTATTACTTTTGGCTTCTGCATTTTCTCTTTCTCAATTCTATCGACTCGCTCGTGTTCGTTGATACTTTCTGAACATGTTCTGTATTTCGGTTTCATCGTTCGGACGAGCTGTGATCTTGTTTTTAGTCGATCTGGTTATCACTGTGACTTTTCCGAGTTCGGTTCGATTCTTGTGAACCTTGGAGTTGGTGTTTGAATTTCATTGTTCTTCGTGATTCGAACATGATTGTTCGATTTTTGTTGTCTCGACTGTTGTGGTTCGATCATTTGATTGCTCGGTTTTTGTTGATCTCGTCTCGTGATTGTTGAACGTTCAGACTCCTTCGTAATTCCCTTAAATTCGGGAAATTAGTCTCATTTTCGATCTTCCACCCCTTGGGCGGTGGAATTCCGTATTTGTTCAACGTTGGGCTCGCGTTTTGATTGAGGTACCGTTGGGTTGGTCAATCATATTGATTTTTGTTCGTTGTGTTTTGTGATTGTTCAGATAATTGACGTGACTATATTATCCGTTTGATGACGCTTGTCACTTGTTGGTTTTATTATGTCCCTATCGGTGGCGTTGTGTTGGTCGTCGTGGAGCGTGTTTTCACGCCGTATGTCTCTTTGCGTTTTTTGCAGCATTTCGCCACCGGGCGCGAGTTTTCGGTTTTTGCGTATCTCGTCGAGTTTTCCTGGCAGGGGATATTGCTTCTCCCTACTTGTTTTAAGTTTCGGGACGAAACTTCTTTTAAGGAGGGTGGAATGTAATACTCGTAATTTCGATTTCCGGTAATTTCTTTTTTTTCGGCAGAAGTCCATTTTGATGACTCTCTCATGACCGTTTCATCATTCTGAGAATGATTAATTCTACACTTTTTGACATCCGAGTTCGTTTCGGTGTCGTTTTGTGGAGTTCCGTGCTTTTTAGCGACTTTTCCGCACTTGAGTTCGATTCTTGCGGATATCGTTCGAAACTGCTGTTTCGAGTTTCCCGTAAGTCCGTTTAACTTTGTTAGACGTTTTGTGAACTTCTGTTTGGTTATTCGATCTCGTATCGTGATTTTTGGGCGTTTTGGGCCATTTTTGTAATTTACCCAAAGTTATGGGTATCCGTATCTGTAATTGTTGTCTCGACCCTTTTCTTGATCGCGTATGATTAATTATTGTATTATGTTTTCATTTCGGGTCGATGATGTTATCCGTGAGCTTTTTGTCGTGTTCGTTCCGTGTATTTTCGGAAATCGAGTCATCGGGTCATGACGCCTGAGCACTGGCCGGATAGGTGCGTCCGGCACGGTCGGAAGTGCTGGGCACTGGTCGTTCAAGCACGGCAGGAACCGGCGTAGCGCATGCTATGGCCGGAAGGCTGCGCGCGCTAACCGGCAGGTGTAGCGCGCCCATCAACCCAGTCTGTGCTCGGGCAGTGGCGGAGGGTTCTTGAGGTCTTGGACTCGGGGACGATCGGCGGGTAGCGCACGCTCTTGTCGGGCATTGCGCCTTCTGACGGCCGTGAGTAGCGCGCTTCTGGCCGGAAAATGCGCCACGCTTCTGGCGAGTCGGTAGGGCGGTGTGGGCCTTTGGGCTGATGCAGGCGATAGCGCACGCTAGCTCGGCAGCCTAGCGCACGCTAGTCCGGCCCAGTATAAATGTGACAGAGCAGTCACATTTCCTCTCGTTCTTCATTTCCTTCCTTTTTTTTCCGTGGCTGGCGATTCGGAGGTGGCGAAGCCATGTTGTTTAACAACAAATCCATGAAGTTCTTGAGGTTATATCATTGATCAATCATCCGTTATCATCCTTTGATCCAGCGAATCAACGTAATATCACCTTAGAACCCTAATTTCGTGAATTTTGGGGTTTTTGCATTTTTGTCCGATTCGTTCCGTATTGTTGATTAATTCATGTTGGGTATGATTAATCTTGGTAGTATTCTTATGTTTAACATCATTTAATCCATTGTTCTTCGTCGAATCGAAGTATAATTCTTAATTTCCTTCGAATCGACTTTTCTGGGGATTTGTTCTCGATCTCGTTTTTCACCCGTTTTTGTTGGATCGATTGTGGTTAAATGATATTGTTAAACATATTATATGGATTGTATATCCATATTTTGACTTGGAATTCCGTTTTCGTATTTTGTCAGGACGAATCGTGTTCTTGGCCGTTTTGAAGAAAACACTTGAACTTTCGTCATCCGTTCTTTGAATTCAACGGCTTTGAGTCGTGTTATGAAATTCATTTCATTGTTGTTATTGTCCTTCGTAGTTCATGACCGCGAGTTGGCGATCGGTGGAGTCGGCGGATTCGTAGTCGGTTCGTGCCAACCTACTTCGGTAGATTCTCCGCGTTGTTCTTATTCGAGGCAAGTATCTTGTCCATACATTTCATGTTTCGTAGGAGTAATTGTTGGTGAATGATTTTATATGAAATCCAAATGTTTAATGAACGTTAAAGAGTGTCGGTATGTTCTCGATAAATGTTGTCCTTCAATGATAATTCGTATACTTTGGGAATAGATGTATTCACGGAATATGTGTGTTAGTTTCGTACGTTGAGAGACGTTATGATCGCATTGAGTGAATATAATAGACCATAATTGTTTGTCGAGGATTGTGTATCGAATTGTATATTTGTTCGGTGGGTATTCGACATGATGTGATGTTAGTCGTTACTCCTTTGAAAGGAGGTTGTGATGCTAATGTTGCTTGTCTTGATAATCGATTATTGTTGTGTGCTTGTTGTATGTGATGTGCCTCCGGGTAGGATTGTTGAATCTCCGGAATCCATACTTGCTAGTATGGGTCGGGTGAAACCGTAGGGTTATCCAATACGGGTATGTCTTGCGGGGACTCCGAGGTTCGGGGCTTGCTAGCCCGATGTCGGGATAACTTGTGGGGTTATCATCGGGTATGTCTTGCGGGGACTCCGAGGTTCGTGGCTTGTTAGCGCGATGCCGGGATAACTTATGGTTGTGGTTTGGTTGTGATTTTCGTGTCGTGGAGACATGCGATTTGATATGTTTTTCCTATTGGGTTATTCACTCGGGTTTGTTCTTCGGGAGCATCTGAGGTTCGTGGCTTGTTAGCACGGGACGCGAATAATCCTTAGGAACATGTGATTTGTGATTTGGGTCGCGGACCCCGTGTTTTGTGAAATGGTTTGTGGACCCTGCGTATTGTTATCGGAACTTGAATTTTGGAAAATCACTTTTTGGGCTGTGTCCCTAAATGTTTTCGAAAGGTTTTAGAATTCCTAAATCCCAAATGTTTTCTAAATTCCCGAGATCGTAAAATGTTTTGTAATATGTACATTGGGTTATTTCCTACCTTTCACGTTTTGAATTGTTTGATCAAGTGAATTTTCTCGGGAAGTATATTCGCGATTATTCTGTTTTTGTGGAGTATGATATGTATGGCTTGTTTTCGTATTTATACTTGCACTAGCAAAACAGTGGAGTTTTGCTAACCCCCGAGTATTCGGGGGTGGATGTCTGTTTTTGCATTCAGGTTTGGGAGCATAACACAGGGTCGGCACGAAGGATGATGAAAGATGAACGACACTAATCACACGAGGATCCATATGAGGTCATTGGTTTAGATGTATTTTATTTTCCGCTGCAGTATTCTTTCCCCGTTGTACGGGAGTGTGTTGTATTCGACCCCTGCGTGGGCATGCATTGTAATTGAGTTGTATGTATTTATTGAAAGACCAAATCGGTCTACTGAGTCATTTTAGCCTTAAAGGCATTGTTGAGTTGTTCGGTTTTGTTACCAGCCTGGTAGAATCTTGAGGAAAGGTTCTACGGCGTGTAATATCCCTGAGCGGATTGGGGGTGTTACAATAATAATAATAATAATAATAATAATTGGCAAAGCAAAAGTGATTAAGTGGATAGAGATGATACCATGGACAATTTACACAATTGGTGGGGATCGAGATTGTAGAATTGGGCATCGAAGGCGTTTAGATCGTCCTGAGAGTCGGCGTGGGCGTGGCGTTCACAATATTGAAAGACCTTCTCGATGATTTGGGAAGGGATTCGACTCATTTTAGGATCCTCGCTCCTCTTATAGGTAATGCGGTGCAGCTTGCGGTGCCTCCTCGCTGATGTTATCAAACACTTTAAAGACTCCGACATGAAAGCAGTGGCGTCATCCAACTCAATCGTCCTCCCATCGCCACACCTCACTTGGATCGTCTTCTCCGACGAAATCGCCACGGATCGGGGAGAGAGTGACACGGCCGACATCGATGCGGTCGCATCATCCACCCCATCGCTATTCATCTGGATCGTCTTCTCCGACATCGATATACGGACCGACCGGTCAATATCTATTTGCGTGTGTGTGTGTATGTGTGTGTGTGAGAGAGATAGAGAGAGAGAGACGTTTGCGGTTGTATTTCTGAACGAGAGCCTGCGCGAATATAAAGACGTATTAAGTCATTATCCTAGTAATATAAGGATTAGGATTTGCAAACTTAGCCTTTATTATTGGAGACCTAGTATTTATTCTTTTGCACTGAATGAATCTAAACTGAACTGAATTGAACTGAACTGAATGGATCTGAACTGAACTGAACTGAACTGAATGGACCTGAACTGAACTGAACTGAACTGAACTGAAATATATATTAAGGGTAAATAATAATAATAATAATAATAATAATGATAAATAATAATAATAATAATAGTAATTAACAACAACAACAATAATAATAATAATAATATTAGTAATAATAACAATAATAATAATTAAGATTAATAATAATAAGAAGAAGAAGAAGAAGAAGAAGAACTGAGCTGAATTGAATTGAACTGAACTGAATGGACTCGAAGGCCAAATGAGGCCCAGGCGAATGGACTCGAATCAGGCCCGGCTGAATCGAATCGAAAAACTAAAAAATAAGTCCAAAAGAACAGGGCCCTACTTCCCCAAATATTTTGGCCATGTTTGGGCATTAGTCGTTAGCCGATAGTCGTTAGCTGATTGAGTTAGCTGTTTTGACTAGCGGAATGGGTTAGCTGTTTTGACTAGCGGAATGGATTAGCTGTTTTATATGAAATTGTTTGATAATTAGTTGTTTGAGTAGTTTTTTGTATATCAACTAGACGCATCACAATCCTCTAAAAAAGTTCCTCTAAGGGGCTGTTTGGCAGTTGCTGAATGATTTAGTGCATAATGGTTGAGAGGCCAGAATGGTTGAGAGGCTCTGTATGGTTGAGTGCAGAATGAAATTTGTTTGTTTGGTAACTGCTCTGAATGGTAACTCTGAATGGTAACAAATTACCATTTACCCATCTGTATAAAAGTAGCGATTAAAAATCCCATTTTTTCCTCCCATTGCATACCAAAACCTCTCCTTTTTATAAATAAAAAAACCCTAATTTTTATAAATAATTGTGTATAATATTTTTAAATTTAACTCATTTAAAATAATAATAATAATTATTATTATTATGTATAATATTTTTTAATTTAATTCATTTAGAAAATTATAATAATTATTATGTATAATATTTTTTATTTAAATTCATTTAAAAAATAATAATTATGAATAATAATTCTTAATTTAAGAGGAGGGGTAAATCTGGAAATTGTTTGCCTGTTGAGAGAGGGTATGGATGCTTAATGGTTCAGATCTCTTTGTAACCATTAAGAGGTAAAAAAAATTTTACCAAACAGCCGTGGCCTCTGAGCGATTCAGAGATAGACTCATAATGGTTACATTAAGAGCTTAACAAACGGCCCCTAAGTAGCTTTTTGAAAATTAGCTTTTTGAGTCCAAAAAGCCATTTCAATCCGCTAACTACCAAACACTAATATTAGAGATTTCATCCGATCAAACCTCTAATTTGACTCAAACCTCTAATTTTTTCTCAAAGCTCTAACTTCCAAACACCCCCTTTATCTAATCAATCAAAAGTCAATTTTTTTTCCACTAAATATCCCTCCTCCCTCTCCCTCTCCCCTGCTGCTGCTCCCCCCCCCCCCCTCCACACATCCCCTGCTGCCAGCATTTCGGTGACAGCCCTTTTTTTTATTTTTTTTTACTTTTTTTAGTTTTTAATTTAATTTATTTAATTATAAATATACTAAATATATGTAAAATAAAGAAATGTATTATTGAAATAGACATATTATATATGATGACTCAATTCAAGAAAAATTTAGTAAATTTATGTAAGATAATACAAATATATATTATATAAAAATTAGAGAAATACAATTAAGTTGATACCAAAAAAAATTGTGTAAAATTATATTAGTTAAATAGATAAATATTATACATCATGTTTATTAAATACATTAGGTAAGATAATATAAAAAAGTAGAGAAGTACAATTATGATAATACAAGAAAAAAGCTAATTTTGAGCCAGTAGGTTCCGTCATGATTGAATCCTTTTACGATATGGATTCTTCCATCCCCTATTTTCTTCTGTAACATTTTCGCTCCACATACTTACAATTGGTGGTACCGGATAATCAGGAGATAGAAGTACCTGAACAAAGTGGTAACTGTTGACATGTGCAATAGCTATGTGGATTCTTTCCTCGAGTGAGATTGGTGCAGACGAAAATGGCAAGTATGTAAAACAACCCCCTTTGTATGGAGTAAACACATGCAGTACAACATTGTACCGAGTTGTAATGACAATCCCACTATATACAGAATTCATCCAGCTCCAATGAGGTGCTGAGGATTCCAGGCAATTGAGTCCATACAATATTTTATCTACTGCACCTTGTTCTATGAAGACCTTATCGTAAAAATCTCTATTTTGTAAAATTTCATGATAAAGATCTACCGCACGCGCATCCAACCATCTTGTTCTAGATACCCAATTTGTGCAGCTATTGTTCTATAGCCACAATTACCATCTCAAAGCACGTCAATAGTATGACTAACATAACTCCATTGGATATACATATCATTGGTTGTTTGAGATGAATTTTTTATTGTAACGCCTCAATTTTCGAGCATACATTTATTTTTTAATTTATAGAAAGCGCATGAATGATTTTAAATGTCCAACAATTTATTTACGATTTTTATTTCAGTTATTAAATAAGGTCCAAACCTTTACTTATTTGCATATTATGATTGTAGTTACATTACAGGCTCGAGTCCAAGTTCTCGTATTATTATAGCCCAGTAATATTTATTTTTATAAATAGTCCAAATTAATAAATTAGCCCAAATCAATTTTACTTGATTATTTTAATGTAATGTCAAGAACCTATTATTATTATTAATAATCTAACAATTTAATTTTCCATTATTATTAATGTCATAAATTAATAGATTATTAATAAAGAATAATTAAAGCAATTTAATTAATTTAATCTGAAATTAGTAAGCTGATTAATTAAAGATTTAAAATAATTATATAATTAATATATAATTAATATTATTTTTGGATTCATCCACATCCAATAAGAACTCTAGACAAATCAAAACTCTACTACTAAACTTAACTCTACAGTATAAATATTGTATGCTATTTTCATACAGACACTAGAATACACCATACTCCCAACAAAACAGCATCACAACAGATTTCTTACCACACACCCTACACTACAACCTATTCCTACTACAGCTCACGATCAAAATTGTAAGATCTACAAAATAATTCCTACTACAAACTCTATTGCAAAAGAAGAAGCACAACATCTGCTCCAGATTTTTCATCGAGGCCACTAGGAACGATTATTTCTCTGCTCGTGTGCCTCATCCAGTTTCAGCCTTGTTGGATTATGTGGCCCAAATGAATAAAATAATGAGGGCCCAAAATAATCTATCTCCTGCAGCCCACTTAAAATCGGACCCGACCCGGAATCCTTTTGGAAGCAGCCCATTAAGGCTGGATTAATCTTAGCCGTTTATCTGGCACTTTTAATCCAGGCCATTGGTTTATTATATCCCTACATATATAAACCCCCCAAACCCTAACCCTACCCCTCATTTCCCTTCTCACCCTCCCCGCCGTCAGCTCTCACTCTGCTTCTCTCACCCCCCGATTTCTTTCCTTTCTCTCGGCTGTGACCTGCTCCTCCCGATGGAAAGTAAATCCGCCCGATTTCTTCTCCTTGTTTGGTTGTTCCGATTCTCCTATAAATCCCGTTTTCGGTGGAGATGAAAGAACAACGAAATAAAGAGAGCAAGACATATTTTCCCTTTGAATCCTTCGGTTTTTCTGAGTGAAATATTTGAGGGGTTTTCTTGGTGAGCTTTGTGAGAAAGGGGATTTGATATTTCTGGGGTTTTCTAAGCTTTGTGCTTCGGTTTTTTTGGGGTTTGTGGTTTTGGACCAGTCGGATCTTGCTTTGTGCTTGGATTCGCCGGAGGTTGCTTCCGGTTTCCGGTGGTGGGTTCGGTTCGAGGTGCTGGCCGCGGGTCTTGTGAGTCCAGGACGTGGCTACGGGGACGGAGGACTGAGCCGGCCGGAATTTTTTCTCTCCGACAGTGTTTTCTTCGGCTTCGGCCGTGTGGTTTGATCTTCCTATTTTCTCACTGTTTTAGTTTAATTTTCAGTGCTTGTTTGATTCGTAAAATTAGAAGTTGTGTAATCCGTAATCCCTATCCCGAGTAGATTCGTGTAATAGTTATATTTGTTATAATTATTGTAATCTTATTTTTCACCCGATTCGGACCAATACTCAACATTGGTATCGGAGCTTTGGTTTGGATCTGTCCGAATCGGGTCAACCCGGATCACTCAGGTATATCGGCTAACCCTTCTCCTCACTTCCTATTTTTTTTTCTTGCTCGTATTCCCGTTCGTTTCTTGGTGATTTGTTTTTCTTTGTGATTTTATCTGTTCGGATACTGCTTGCTCTTATTTCCGTTCGTTTCTTGGTGATTTGTTTTTCTTTGTGATTTTATCTGTTCGGATACTGCTTGCTCTTATTTCCGTTCGTTTCTTGGTGATTTGTTTTTCCTTTGTGATTTTATCTGCTTGCTCGCTGCTCTTCGTTTTGTCCACAATTTGTCAGTTTAAACTCTTTGTACTTCGTGTTTCTAGGCTGTCCGTCTCGGCCCTGTCACCTTTTTTTTTTTTTTTGCTTCCGCTGCATAGATAGTAATATTCTGTGTGTTTATTACTACTTCGTGTTGAATCTGGAATTTTTTCATAATCGGGCATTTAAACCCTCCTGCCTGGACCGCTTAAGTGTCCTCGGATCTTGTAGGGGCCTGGTATTGGATCTTTCCAGATTCGTTTAAATTTAATCATCTGTGTGATTGATTACTTTGTGTTTGTGAGGTTTGATTAAATAAACCGTCTTCTCCTGTTTGTGTTTTTCCTCAAATTTTTCAAAAACTTTGTTCTTTTGAAAATTAAAATGGGTTCAATCTCTGCCTTCTCTGTGGCACCATTTGATGGAAAAGGTGATTTTGCCATTTGGCAACAGAAAATGAAAAGCATACTTATTCAACAAAAATGTTTCAAAGCCATTGATAATTCGTTTGCCTCTAATGTGACGGCGGATAAAAGGTGAACTTGATGAGTTTGCTTATTCTGCGATTATCTTGAACCTTTCTGACTCTGTGATAAGAAAATTAGGTAAACACGGTTCGGCTAAAGAGTTATGGGAAAAATTGGAAGAAATGTATACTGAAACTTCATTGCCAAATAAATTATTCCTTCTTGAAAAATTTTTCCGCTATAAGCTTGATCTTAATAAAGACATTGATGCCAATTTAGACGTGTTTACAAAATTGGTTCAAGATATAAAGTTAACGGGAGATAAAAACATCGATGATTACACTCCGATTGTTCTTTTGAATGCTATTCTGATTCTTATAGTGATGTGAAATGCCATTAAATATGGTAGAGATCGGGTAACCTTAGATATTGTTGTGAACGGCTTAAAAAGCAAAGAGCTAGATTTGAAAAACAATAAAGGTCTTGCCCTTAGAAATCTTGGCGAGGTCAATTTTGTCAAAGGAAGACCACAAAACGTTTTCAAAATAAAAAGTCTTCCAACAGTCAAAATAACCAAGCCAACAAGAAAAGGGGCAATGAAAAATTTCGGTTTAAACCTAGACCTAATAATCGTAAGTGTTACAATTGTGGTGAGTATGGTCACTATATTCAAGACTGCACTAAACCTAAGAAAAACCGGCAATCGATCAGGCTAACTTAGTGTCGGTGAAAATCTTGGTGATGTGTTTATGATTTCGATGCTATGCATTCTTACGTGAATTCTGTGTTAGTGACCTTGGTGAAAATGATTGGTGGTTGATTACGGATGCACATTTCACATGACTCGCATAAACAACTTTTTCCGGCTATCGTGATTTGAAAAATCGATATGTGTCTATCGGATCATGTAAAGCGAAATGTTCTTTGGAATAGGAACTGTGTGCCTTAAATTGAATCTGGAAATTCGATAACTTTGGAAAATGTTAGGCATGTTCCTCACTTAGCTCATAATTTAATGTCATGTGCATGTCTTGAAGATGATGGTTTTGAAGGTACATGGGGTAAGGGTGCTATGAAAGTCACGAAAGGTCCCAAAACCTTTTTTGTCGCCATTAAATAACCGAATTTATACATTTGTTCCACTGTAAGTAACTTTTCCGTTAATGCGGTACTTGGAGATAAAGCGAAATATGGCATAAACGGTTGGGTCACATTAGTGGTAAAGGTCTTGAAATATTGCACAAAAATGGTTGTTTTGGGAATGATAAAATATCGACTTACCATTACGTGATAGCTGTGTGTATGGTAAGCAACATCGTGCTAACTTTCCTCATTCACATTCCCGAATCCCCTAAGAGTTCAAATGTGTTTGAATGTACGCATCTTGATGTGTGGGGGGCACCGGTGTTAGACACACGGCGGAAACCGATATTTTTTATCTGTGATTGATGATTATTCCAGGAAAGTCTTTGTGTTTCTCCTTAAGAACAAATCCGATGTGTTTGACACGTTCAAAACGTGGAAAATTTTAATTGAAAATCAAACCGGTAAGAAAATTAAAATTTTGAGAACTGACAACGGCCTGGAATTTTGCAATAATTTGTTTGATACTTTGTGTGCGGAAAGTGGTATTCAAAGGCATAGGGACAGACCTACACCCCTCAACAAAGCGGAATTCTTGGCGCATGAACCGAACCCTCCTTGATAGGGTAAGGTCCATGCTCGTCGGCTCCGGATTGTCAAAACGTTTTTGGGGTGAGGCTTTATCTACTGTTGCCTATATTATAAACGGATCTCCATCTGTCCCTTTGAATGGAAACTATCCGAATCTGTGTGGTGGTAGTAACATTGATTTCTCTAATCTTCGTGTATTTGGGTGTGCTGCATATGTTCATCAAAAGCAAGATAAATTAGAACCTAGATCGATAAGATGTGTGTTCTTAGGCTACCGGAGGAGTTAAGGGTTTTAGGCTATGGCTTGGGGCGAGCCGAGGTTTAAGGTCTTGATTAGTAGGGATGTAATATTCAATGAAGATGAATTTCCCTGTCTTGATCATCATGCACCCGCACCCGCACCGTGCACATGCCTAATTAGAATTTGTTTCTAACTACCCTACCTTAAGTGAGGTGGAGCACGAAAATGATGAAACTTTGCATCTTTGAAAATGAAAATCATTCGGAAATTCGAGTGATGAAGTTATTGAGAATGTTGATGAAAGTCTTGAACTAACCAACTACCAATTAACGAGAGATAGGCACAGAAGAGAATGTTAGGAGGCCTCATCACTTTGATGATTTTCATATGATGTCCCATGCTTGCAATGTGTTTGAATCCTTAGATAATAACGAACCTAAAAGCTACAAAGATGCTTTAAAATCGAAAATGCTTCGATTGGTTAAATGCTATGAATGATGAAATGAATTCCTGCATGTTAACCAAACACGGACTCTTGTTCCAAAACGAACATTGTTCTCTTGTGGGTGTAAGTGGTTATATAAGGTTAAAAATGAAGTAGAGAATATCGATTTAAAGCTAGGTTGGTTGCAAAGGTTTCACTCGAAAGAAGGAATTGATTACCGAGATATTTGCTCTGTTGTGAAATTCACCCTTTGTGCGTATCATGCTTGCTTTAGTTGCTCACTTTAATTGGGAATTAAAACAAATGGATGTTAAAACAGCATTTCTTCATGGTGAATTAAATGAGAAAATTTATATGAGGCAACGGAAGGTTTTGTAGACCCTAAGAAGCGATCACGTTTGCCTTCTTAAAAGGCCCTTTATGGCCTAAAAGCAGTCTCAAGGCAATGGAACAAGAAGTTCGACTCTTACATGCTTTCTTTAAAATTCAAACGTAGTTCATACGACCCTTGTCTCTATTTTAAAGTAGACTCCACTATCCCTATCTTCTTACTTATCTATGTGGATGACATGTTACTTGTGAGTCCGTGCATAAAATTAATTGATCATGTTAGGTCTTGTCTTAGTGATCAATTTGACATGAAATACCTTGGAGACGCCTAGAAAATTTTAGGCATGAATATTGTTAGAGATAGGAAAAACTTTTCTTTATTTCTAAATCGGTCTTCCTACATAGAGAAAATACTTGAAAAATTTTCTATGATTCCGCAAAACACCTACGTGCCTCTTGCTGCCCATTTTACATTAAGCAAAGATCAATCTCCAAAATCTAGTGAAGAAGGAAAAACAATGGAAAAAATTCCCTACGCTAATGCTATAGGATCAGTCATGTATCTCATGGTTAGTACGAGACACGATATAGCCTATCTTGTCGATTGCTTGAGTAGATACATGTCTAATCCTGGTATGCCTCATTGGGAAGCCTTGAAGTGGCTTCTCCGTTATTTGAAAACCTCTGTGGATGTTGGCATTAAGTTTTCTAAATCTGATGATGGTGTTAAACTTGTTGGATATGTGGATTCTAACTTTGCTAATGATCGTGACAATCGAAAATCCACGACCTCTTATGTGTTTACCCTTTGTGGCTCTTGCATTAGTTGGAAATCTCAGTTACAAAATGTTGTTGCTTTATCTACAAGTTGAATCGAATATGTTGCTACAACTGAGGCATTTAAAGAAGCCATATGGCTAAAGGGTCTTCTATCCGAAATTGGTTTTCTGAAAGAAAAAGTCGTGGTATTTTCAGATAGTCAATCTGGAATTCAGCTTTGTAAAAATCCCGTCTTTCATGATCGCACTAAACATATTGATGTCAAATTTCATTTCATTCGGGACATTGTTGAAAATGGTGAACTTGATCTTGGAAATATTCCTTGAGAATTCAATCCTGAGATATGGGCACCAAATGCTTACCTTTGGAGAAGTTTGTGTCCTGCACTGATCTGCTGAACTTGGGAACTCAAGACTAACTCTTAGTCATTGCCTTCTTTGTGAAGGCTTTACATTCTTAGTGATTTATTGCATCTTTGTGATAGTCCTACTTTCTTTGTGATTGCTTTCTTTGTGATTACCTGTACTTACTTTGTGTTTTGTGTGCAGGTGATGTCCGGCGATGATGACCTCCGTCTCCATTATGTACCCCGATGACTCATTTGGCCCAGGTGGAGATTTGTTGGATTATGTGGCCCAAATGAATAAAATAATGAGGGCCCAAAATAATCTATCTCCTGCAGCCCACTTAAAATCGGACCCGACCCGGAATCCTTTTGGAAGCAGCCCATTAAGGCTGGATTAATCTTGGCCGTTTATCTGGCACTTTTAATCCAGGCCATTGGTTTATTATATCCCTACATATATAAACCCCCCAAACCCTAACCCTACCCCTCATTTCCCTTCTCACCCTCCCCGCCGTCAGCTCTCACTCTGCTTCTCTCACCCCCCGATTTCTTTCCTTTCTCTCGGCTGTGACCTGCTCCTCCCGATGGAAAGTAAATCCGCCCGATTTCTTCTCCTTGTTTGGTTGTTCCGATTCTCCTATAAATCCCGTTTTCGGTGGAGATGAAAGAACAACGAAATAAAGAGAGCAAGACATATTTTCCCTTTGAATCCTTCGGTTTTTCTGAGTGAAATATTTGAGGGGTTTTCTTGGTGAGCTTTGTGAGAAAGGGGATTTGATATTTCTGGGGTTTTCTAAGCTTTGTGCTTCGGTTTTTTTGGGGTTTGTGGTTTTGGACCAGTTGGATCTTGCTTTGTGCTTGGATTCGCCGGAGGTTGCTTCCGGTTTCCGGTGGTGGGTTCGGTTCGAGGTGCTGGCCGCGGGTCTTGTGAGTCCAGAACGTGGCTACGGGGACGGAGGACTGAGCCAGCCGGAATTTTTTCTCTCCGACAGTGTTTTCTTCGGCTTCGGCCGTGTGGTTTGATCTTCCTATTTTCTCACTGTTTTAGTTTAATTTTCAGTGCTTGTTTGATTCGTAAAATTAGAAGTTGTGTAATCCCTAATCCCTATCCCGAGTAGATTCGTGTAATAGTTATATTTGTTATAATTATTGTAATCTTATTTTTCACCCGATTCGGACCAATACTCAACAAGCCTTAATCACAATACTCTGCAAAATATCTCACGATCAAATTCTGGAAAAAAAAAGGAAAAGAGGGCGGAGTAATCTGACTCCATCGCATAATTCCTCCCTGCCGGACCAAATGTCTCCCTAGAGCAGTAATTCCAGCAGCAATCTAAGGGTCTTCTTTGAAGTATTTACACAGCAAAATTCTCAAACCCGAAGGTAATCACTCTCGTTCAATTTCTTATACGTTGATATCGTTATTTTTCCTTCATCAATTGTAAATTATGCCGAGTGAATATCCAACGACCTGGAAATCCAAACCAGACATCAAACTCTCGAATTTTATTACCACCAAAACAAATATCGCCGTGAATTCGATAACCCCGACCGGAACCCAAAAGCACTAAACAAGCTTAGAAATTCAGACCAGTGCCAGGAATTGAAAACCTTATCCAAGCTGTTCGATTCTTACCTAGACTGTAAGTTTGAACCTGGCCGATTCCGAGTCAGCTCAAGCCACCCCGAGTCGGAACCCTACACAGCCACTGCCACTTGAGCGTCCGCCCGGCATCCGCCGCACATCACCTCTGCTCCACACCACTTTCACCGGTCTTCGTCCCGTCTCCATGGATATGGTGTCGTGGTTGTCCAGTTCATGGTGGGTTAGCGCGACCGATGGGTAATTTTTTATGTCTGTGTATTTTGTATCGTGTGTGTGTGT
Organism: Orobanche coerulescens; assembly: GCA_033398695.1. Classification (NCBI taxonomy): domain Eukaryota; kingdom Viridiplantae; phylum Streptophyta; class Magnoliopsida; order Lamiales; family Orobanchaceae; genus Orobanche; species Orobanche coerulescens. Next base: position 100,363,732 of record CM065813.1, on the reverse strand, counting down.
GTTTTTTTTTTGGCAGGAGGGGGAGAAAGAGAGATTGGGAGGAGAATGGTAGAGAGAGAGAGAGAGAAGACAGAGGGAGAGAGAGGGATCGGGAGAGATGGAGAGAATGGTTATGTCGGCCGATCAATTAGGGCTGGGGTTTTTAATAAAAACTTTTTATACCCAGCCCTCCTTTTTGAGTTATTCAATTTAAGTTCCAGATCTTCTCGATTTGACTTCAAATCAATTTTCAGTGTATACTAATTTCAGCCTTTAATTTTTAGTTTCTTCAGATTAACTCGATTCAATTTTCAATTCTTTTAATTTGATCCCAGCCAATATTTAATATTTAAAATCAGACCTCTTTTACTCAATTATAAATTCAATAATTAATATTAAATTATTTTGGAGGCTATAATAATATTAAAATTTAATTGTTATTTTAGGAGATGAGGACTCAGAGCCGAGGACTTGAACTGCATTCGCATCTCGAATTTTCAAGGATCATCATCGTATTTCGAGGTTGGGATTTTACGCTTGTTTTATTTAATGCATAATGTTACTTGTATATACGCTTATTTCTTGCCAAACATTTATATGCTGAAAGTTTGCATATTATTAACGTTGTAGCCTCCAATGAGTAGTATGCATAATGTGCTCAATTGCATGTTATTTACGTTGTAGCCTCCAATGAGTAGTAGGCATAATGTGCTCAAAGTTTGCATGTTATTAATGTTGTAGCCTCCAATGAGTAGTAGACATAATGTACTCAAAGTATGCATATTATTTATGTTGTAGCCTCCAATGAGTAGTAGGCAGTATGCACAAAGTTTGCATATGAATGGCCATCGGGTAATCACCAGGTTCAGGCAAGTCATATCTACTTGGCAACATGAATGTATTTAAATTTAACAAATCGTTCCCTCCTCACTGAGCGAGTTGAAAGCTCACCCCATTATTTAAACCTTTCAGGTTGAGAAGTCTGGCGTGACGGGCAAAGGCGTGGCATGATAATAATAATTATCAGCTTTATTATTTATTTCGCTCATTTAAAGTTTTAACTTTAGCTTCAATGTCATGTTGAATATTATGGATGTTTGAAATTTTGAGAATTTATTTTTATTTATTAGCGAAATGGATGACCTTATTTCAATTTCCGCTGCAAATTATTTTTTTAAGGGTAATTAATCTCCCTTGAAATTATTTTGAAAAGACATTTTGAAAAGTGGTCGCTACATAAGTGGTATCGGAGCGGGTCTACGATTCTGTAGACTCGTTAAAATAATTTTTTTTTTCAAACTAAATTTTCCTTTTTCGTAAGTTGTTAAAACTTTAATGGCATCTAAGATTATTATCAGCCACCGTTGCCGCTCCACGTCAACTCCAAGGTACATATTTCAAGTTATGTCTATGTTGTAATCGTAACAAAATTTTATGGTTATGAGATTCAATGCATTTTTGAATCAATACCATGTTTATATTTTAGAGATGATATGCTATGGAGATTCAAAATAAATGTTGGATATGTACGCGCTTTCTTATAAATTTATAAACATACGTAGATACGTTAGTATATGCACTGCACGAACGTCTATTGGGAGCAGTTAACCCTTAGACGCGATGTATATTTTTATTTCGATCCCTTATGAGGAGATTCGTGAGAAGTTATTGGATGCACTTTAGGACCATGGCAACTCGTGGACGTGGACGCCCAGCTAACCGAGGTGCTGAAAATCTTGGAGGTCAGAATGCCATGTTGGAATATTTATTCCACACATTATTTAATTTATGTTTTGATGATTAAAGTTGCTAAACTACAAAACAACATCGAGGCGAAGCAAAACGGCGAAGCAGACGAAGACGCAAAAATTGCAATCTGGACTGCATTAGCGCACGCTAAGGGACATATGTTAGCGCACGCTAACGAGGAGTCAGCTGCATTCCAGCCTAGTATCGAAGTAAGCTGCAGTGAAGTCAGCAGATGGATAGCGCACGCTACACTCTATTATTAGCGCACGCTACCCTCTATTATTAACGCACGCTATCGAGCCATGTTACTGTTGTGGAAGATATTCAAACAATGAATGACGTATGCAATGAAGTCATCATTAGCGCACGCTACAAAGGATGATTAGCGCACGCTAAGATGTTTGAATCTAGTCAATCCGAACGTTAGGAAAAGCGGTCAAAGTCGGCATATCAAGCGGTCACTTTGACAATCCATGCAACGGATATATTGGATTAGCGCCGCGCTACAAAGGAAGTGGTAGCGCACGCTAGCTGTTAAGAGCGGTAGCTCCGGATGAAATATAAAGTGATTAACGACGCTACATGAAAGCCTTTACGTACGCTAGAGCAAAAATGTGCGATAGCGCACGCTAAGAAGGAAGGCTAGCGCACGCTAGCTAGTCATTGGCGACAACGGCTAGTAAGGAGGAAGAAGGCTATAAATACCAAGGAGTTGGTATTATTCCATACAACAACATTGAGCAAAGCATACATACGTGTTATATCATTGTAAACATTATAGTTGTTGTTCTTGAGCTTAATTAAGAGTGATTGAGTGTTATACACAAGATCATACACTAGCGATAAAATGAAAAGATACGATTTGTTTCGGTGTTATTAGGATCAAGGATCCGGCATTGTTAGAATCACAATCGCTATCTTAGTGAGGTTTATCTAGTACCCATAGAAAGCTAGAGTGGTTGATTCCTTATCCAATAGAAAAGGAAAAACGGTTTTACTCGGACCGATAGAAGACGAGCTTGTAACGGTAATCCCTCGACCGATAGAAGAGAGGCGTAGAGGTTTTGATCTTAAGCCTAAGGAAAAAGATACATCGAGAGAGGACGTAGGCTTCGTTAATAGCCGAACCTCTATAAATCCTCGTGTCCTTTATTTTCCGCAATTTATTTTCGCTTCCGCATAAAACGGCGCAAATATCCGATTTGGTACCCAACATGCCAATGCTGGAGCTGGTGGTGATGGTAACGGAGGTCAAGATAACCACTATAATAATGAGCCAGCTCTTACCCAAACACAAGTTGTGCAACAGTTCCGATATTTCACACCACCATCATTCAACGGTCGAGAAGGACCAGCTTTTGTCGACGAATGGTTGATGTCGCTGGAGCGTACCCTTGAGCTCATTGGGTGCACCGATGCGCAAAAGATTCTTTGCGCCCAGTATCAAATGGTAGAGGATGCTGGATACTGGTGGATGAGCTATTGGCGTTTGGCGGCGTGAGCGTCTTTGCATTAACTTGGGATCGGTTCAAAGAACTAGTGATGGAACCGTATTATCCACAACACTACCGAGAGAAGATGGAGAGAGATTTCTGGAACCTTGAGCAAGGGAGCTTATCGGTTCAAGAATATGAGAGAAAATTCAACCAAATCAGCTTCTTTGTGGAGCACATGGTGGATACTGACTGCAAGAGGGCCCTTAAGTTCCGGAGTGGTTTGCGTCCGAGTATTCATCACATTGTGGCTGGTTATGGAGTGCTACCATATACTGAGACAGTGTTCAGAGCTCAAGAGGTTGAAGCTAGTCAGAACTTGAGTCCTCAACCAGCTGCTAAGTCATCTTCTGGGAAGAGAGGTTGGAATGGTAATCAATATAAGTCGGCGGCTTCCAATAAGCAGAAGAAGGTAGATGAGAGATCTGGACCGAGTGCGCCGATCACTAGGCCTGCGTGCCCAAGGTGTGGTAAGAATCATGGCGGGGAGTGTTTGTATGGAAAGGGTGTATGCTATAATTGCGGGAAGTCACGTCACACAAGCCGACATTGTCCACAATCTAAGGGAAAAGGACAAGCATCGTGAGGTCAAGCTCGAGTCTACTCAATGAATCAGGATGATAATAGTCCCGGCACAGTATCAGGTATGATTATGATCTCTAATGTGCCTACTTTTGTAATATCCGCAATTTTGATTTTCGGTAAATTTCTAATTTGGCATAAGTCCACCTTAGCGACTCTATTGTGACCGTTTCGTCATTCCGAAAATGATTAATTCTGCACTTTTTGTCATCCGAGTTCGTTTCGGTATCGTTTTGTTGTGTTCCGTGTTCTTAAACGACTTTTCCGCACTTGAGTCAATTCTTGCGAATCTCGTCCGAAACTGTTGTTTCGAGTTTCTCGTAAGTTCATTTAATGTTATTATTCATGTTGCGAGCTTTGATTTAGTGTTTCGATCGTATATCGTGTATTTCGGACGTTTTGGGCCGTTTTTGTAATTTTCCAAAGTTTGGGGTAATTACTTCCGTTGTCGAATTTTGAACCCTCTGGTGGTCGGAATCGTGTGTTCTCTTAGTGGTTAGATTCGTATTTGCGAGTACTTCGTAACCGTATTTTCGGTTTTTATTCAGGTTTGAGTTTCGAGGTTGTTCGGGCCGTCGGATCGACCGAGTCCTGACTGGCAAGAACTGGCCGAGTAACGGCCGTAAAGGCCCTGCAGTTACAGCCGTAAGGCCGGTTACGTACGTAAGACTTGGCCGGTTACGTACGTAAGACTTGTCCGGTTACATACGTAACACTGTCGGCAGTTCTGGTCAGTAGGCTCGGCCATGGCCGGTTACGGCGTAAGCCATGGTCGATTACGTACGTAAGGCGGCCGGCACGGTGCCTATTTAAGGCCCAGCAGACGGTTTTTTCACGCATTTTCCCACTTTGTTCCTTCTCTTCCGCGGCTTGGGGTTTGGTAGGCATGGAGGAATGTTGTCAAGGGAGGAATACATGAAATCCTGGAGTTCATATCATCGATTATCCATCCTATAACATCCTTTGATCGAGCGAATCAGGTCAAATTTTCTAGAAATCTATTTTTGGGGAATTTGGGTATTTTGTTTGATTTCGTCCGTTTAATCCGATTTAACTTATTATTGTGATGTATTGATGATTATTTAGATGTATTATATCATTTCCCTTCTTATTCCATGGTCGGATCGTATAGATTCGTCGATTTGGTCGAGTTCTTAATCGACGCCTTGAAGGTGTCCGGTAGAATGTCATAGAGGGGTTTTCGGGCGTTCTACGATCATTCTTCCTCGTATGATTGTTGATTTATTAATTGTATGATGTTAGGGTCAGGTTCCTTGCGAAGAACTCGAGTCGGAACTCTTCCGTTCATCATTTTCTTCAAGTTTTCCGATCGAGGGTGTATTCATTGTCTTCGCCGGAGAATTGTAGGTGTTCGAGGTTTCCCGGTTGAGCCGTGTTCTTCGGAGTGTCCGGTATCGATTGTCGAGGCAAGTATCTTGCCCATACATTACGTGTTTTATGGATATAATGGTTGCTAATCGTCGATATGTGCTAAATAAATATTTATAACCATTTTTCAAAATAATCGGTATATTTACCATCATGGTTTTCGTAAAGGTGACCCGTGTGTTTCGGGAATTAATATGCTTAATTGAATATTTGTGCTAGTGTCGAGTATAGGATCGCCTTACTTTTGTGTGATGTCATTATGTATGATTATGTCGTCGGTAAATGTAAAGTTTAATTCTTTTGTCAAAATATGTGCGTTGAGTCAGGTGGTTATGGATGAATATGTGAGTTTGTGTGATATTGGTTGTGTCGTTCGGTGCTGTTGAGATCTTGTGCTTCCTTGTGAATTGTTATAGTTCTGGGTCGTGAGTACGTGTTGGATAATATGGCCATTCTAGCAAGGTACCTCGACTATATATATTTTGTGTGTTTGACCTTTGAGAGTTGTGGTTTTGTAATCTGTGAGTTGTTCTTCTACCTGGGGATGGCATGTGTGGCCTATGGGGGCCGATACTAATGGGTACGGCTACGGAAGTAGACTTGGGTGCGTGTGTTGTTGTTCTTCCACCCGGGGATGGTCCGACGGGGCCTCTGAGGGCCGATACTAATGGGTACGGCCGCGGAAGTGGTTTCCCACCCGAGGATGGTCCGACGGGGCCTCTAGGGGTCGCTACTAATGGGTACGGCCACGGGTTACCAGGTATGGTTTTTCGTGATGTTGATGTTGATGTTTTGATGATCAAATGTGATATGTCCGGAGTATCACAATGCTTTATGCTCGGGGTCGAGATACATTATATATCGAGTCTTGGTGTTTGGCTAGAATGGCATACGAATAATATATTATGTGTAATGTGTCCTTGTAAGACAATTGAAGTGGATGATCGGGTCGTGGACCCTGTGTTTTGTGACCGGAATGGTTGGGTCGTGGACCCCGTGTCTTGTTAATGGATTTGCATTTTGGAAAATGAACTTTGGGGCTGTGATCCTAAGTGGCTTTCGAGGAATTAAGAACTTTTCAATTTCAAATGTTTTCAAAACTCCCTAGATTTGGAAGTGTTTTCTAAGTGCTTACTTGTTTCGTTTCTAGTTTCAAGACTTGAACTATTTTAACTAAATAATATATCCCGGGAAGTCTTTCGTTGTATTCTCGGAATGTGTTGTGTATGGCTCGTGTTTGCACTTTATACTTGTACTAGCAAAACAATGGAGTTTTGCTAACCCCCGAGTATTCGGGGGGTGGATGTCTGTTTTGCGTCCAGGTACATGCAGGTTTTGGGAGCAAAACACAGGATCGGTGTGAAGGATGATGGAAGACGAATGATACTAATCACATGAAGACCAGTTTTGGGTGCAGTCAGTCGGAGTTCTTTGTATGGTCTTTCCGCTGTCGTACTTTTTGTTTATGAGTGTATTTTACCCTTGCATGGGTCTGAGTCATATAGTAATGTATACTTTCATCTATATGTTAGTGATAGAAGACCAAATCGGTCTATTGGTTCGTTATTTTGTTCCGCCGGTATGTAATGTAATGTGTTGTTTGATGTCTAGCCTGGTGGATCCTCACGGATAGGGTCTACGACATGTAATATTCCCGGTTTGATTCTGGGGGTGTTACATTTATGGTATCGGAGCTTAGGTTGTGGAAACCTAGGCTGTCGGGTCCAGTCGTGTAATGTTGGGTCTTGTCTTGTCAGATTGTGTCTGACTGAGTTGTATCGCGACGCGTCATCTGGGATGTCAGTCGTGATTAGTATCATGGTGCAGCCATCATCTTCGTGCGATCTGTGGATGTAAGTCTCCCTACTTCATGTTGTGCCTCGAGTTGCACGAGCTAGTTGTGTGATTTTTTTTTTGTATTTTGGGGTACAATTTAAATGTGATTTATGATTATGTGGCATATATTTGTTGATTGCCGTCTTGTGCTAGAATGTAGAATGTTATTGCTGAATGTATCTTCGTATAAACCGTTTTTCTTGCAAGAGTAACAACCTTGGAATTTTTAGTTTCGAAGGCTTCCGGGGAGCCACGTAAATTTTTAAAATGTTCTCCAAGGGAGGAAAAAAAATTTGATTTTTGTATGATGACCTCAAGGTCAAAATTTTTGAGACTTCAACTACCGATATTTCATTTTCATCTCATACTATAAGTTTTCAAAACACGAGTTTTTAACTCAAATGAGGTCTACAAAATATACTCAAGGCGTGACTCTCGTTTGTAACTTTTCGGTTTCATGAATGTTAGTCAGAAGATGTGTATTTATGATGTTATCGCCGTTTGGACGATGGTGCCCAGTTTTATGATTAAGATGGTTGTGTGAACGCCGAGTCGTTCGGTATGTGCACTCCATGCTGAGAGGAGAAATTTCGGTTTTGAATGATGATTATCTTTTGATGGTTACTTGTGAGATGTTGTAATTATGTGAATCGATGGCATTCAGACTCGTATGTTATTGTTCATTTGTAACCTTTGATTCTAGTATTGCCTTGTATATGTTTGCAATCGTGTGATTGATTAGAGCAGTTAGCGCAAGCTTAGTACGAGGCTAACGCGCGCTAACGTGGCATGTTTAGCGCACGCTGACCTTTGTTGTAGCGCATGCTAATCAGCCTGGGCAGAGGCTATGGAACCGCATTTTTTTTAACCGCCAGGTCTAACTTTTACAGTCAACCTTTCTGCAACTGTATTCTGTGTGTGTTGTCTGGTAATGACAACTGTTGTGTGGGAATATATGTTAGGACTTTTTGTAGTGCTAGGTGACAATTGATTATGTTTAAGTTATGTCTGCTATGTGTGTGTTCGAGAACGCTTCCCAGAAAATTTCATAATGTTTCGACAGTGTGTACATTGAAAAATTATTTAGAATTGGCGAGCCGGGCTCGTATTCTCAAATAAAACCTCGACGGTATTTGAAAGAGTTGTTTTAAATTACATTTAGACATTTTGTAAAATGTTACCGTCGTTGTTTTTCATGTAGTGTTGGGAGAATTTTCGAAAATGATTTTTGACGTGTTGTTGTATTTTCAAATAATTCGAGTATATGTTTTTCAAAAATCTTTCACACCATAAAAATATTTTATTTCAAAAACCAATCCGATTTTTATTTTTAAAAAAATATATAGTGAAAGATGAAAAATCTCACTCTATGTAAACTTCAAACTCAGATTTGGGAAAGTTTCCTGTATTGATTAAAGTATGTACGAATGGTTTGATGATCTTGCGTGGTTACCTTGTTGTTATTAACGTAATGCTGGTGTGTAGTGGCGTGGTGATTTTGACAATGCCGATTGTACAGAAAATATTGTTTTGCCAATGATTTCAAAATGAGACGGTTAAAGTCTGTTGTTTAAAAGTTTTGATGAAGCAACCTGAGGTACCGAAAATACTTTTAAAATTTTACTTTGAATAGCACACAAATCCAAGGATTTTCAAATGATATCATTTAAAAAGACACCTCGTGGATTTTCTTATCAAGTTGTTATTAGTTACCTTATGTGATATGTCGTGCTGAGTTGGTACTTTAGCAATTATTTTTGCGAAGTTGTGCCATCGTATCGAGTGAGAATCCACTTCGTATGTCGAGGGACAGAGGACGCGGTCGTGACCGCGGTACAGTTGGTCATGGAGATCAGATGCGGGACCAAGAGGATATGGCCGGGAAGGTTGTTATTCCAGCACTTCGTTCTCGTTGTTTAGGTTTTGGGGACGAAACCTCTTTTAAAGATGATATGATGTAATACCCATTTTTTTCTCTCGCTTCCGTTTCGTTCGACCGTATCGACTCAGATCAATTTCCTGTGAACCGCGTGCGGAATTAACACCTCGTGGTTCCTACGAGTTTATTGATGTCTTGATTTAAGGTGTGAACTTCATGGTTGATCATATCATTCGTTCGTCGTTAACCAATCGTTATTGTTTGATCTCGTAATCATGATTATTGAACATCTGGGCCACTTCGTAATTCCCATAAGTGTTGGGAAATTGTCTTCGTATTTTATCTTCCAAACATTTGAGGTTATTGGAATTTCATTCTTGTTCAACGTTGGACTTGTGTTCTGATTGTTGTATTGCTCGGGTTTATCAACTGTTGTGATTCATGTTCGTTGCTTTTCGTAAACACTCTTGCGTATTGAATCAGTCCGCAGTAGCTCTGTACTGCATGGAGCTCTTATGCGCTGTCAGTATCAGATAACGTGTGTTATCTAGTGTCGCCTTTCTTTTGTTTAAGTTTCGGGACGAAACTTCTTTTAAGGAGGGTAGTATGTAATATCCGCAATTTTGATTTCCGAGAAATTTCTATTTTGGCGGAAGTCCACCTTAGAGACTCTATTGTGACCATTTCGTCATTCCAAGAATGATTAATTCTGCACTTTTTGTCATCCGAGTTCGTTTCCGTATCGTTTTGTTGTGTTCCGTGTTCTTAAACGACTTTTCCACACTTGAGTCAATTCTTGCGAATCTCGTCTGAAACTGTTGTTTCGAGTTTCTCGTAATTTCATTTAATGTTATTATTCATGTTGCGATCTTTGGTTTAGTGTTTCGATCGTATATCGTGTATTTCGGACGTTTTGGGTCATTTTCGTAATTTCCCAAAGTTTGGAGTAATTACTTCCGTTGTCGAATTTCGAAACCTCGGGTGGTCGGAATCGTTTGTTCTCTTAGTGATTAGATTCATCTTTGCGAGTACTTCGCAACCGTATTTTCTGTTTTTATTCAGGTCCGTGTTTCGAGGTTGTTCGGGCCGTCGGATCGACTGAGTCCTGACTGGGAAGAACTGGCCGAGTAACGGCCGTAAGGCCGGTTACGTACGTAAGACTTGGCCGGTTACGTACGTAACACTGCCGGCAGTTCTGGGCAGTGGGCTCGGCCATGGCCGGTTACGGACGTAAGCCATGGTCGATTACGTACGTAAGGCGGCCGACAGGGTGCCTATTTAAGGCCCAGCAGATGGGGTTTTCACGCATTTTCTCACTTTGTTCCTTCTCTTCCGCGGCTTGGGGTTTGGTAGGCATGGAGGAATGTAGACAAAGGAGGAATACATGAGATTCTGGAGTTCATATCATCGATTATCCATCCTATATCATCCTTTGATCGAGCGAATCACGTCAAATTTTCTAGAAATCTATTTTTGGGGAATTTGGGTATTTTGTTTGATTTCGTCCGTTTAATCCGATTTAACTTAGTATTGTGATGTATTGATGATTATTTAGATTTATTATATCATTTCCTGTGTTATTCCATGGTCGGATCGTATAGATTCGTCGATTTGGTCGAGTTCTTAATCGACGCCTTGAAGGTGTCCGGTAGAATGTCATAGAGGGGTTTTCGGATGTTCTACGATTATTCTTCCTCGTATGATCGTTGATTTATTAATTGTATGATGTTAGGGTCAGGTTCCTTGCGAAGAACTCGAGTCGGAACTCTTCCGTTCGTCGTTTTCTTCAAGTTTTCCGATCGAGGGTGTATTCATTGTCTTCGCCGGAGAATTGTAGGTGCTCGAGGTTTCCCGGTTGAGCCGTGTTCTTCGGAGTGTCCGATATCGATTGTCGAGGCAAGTATCTTGCCCATACATTACGTGTTTCGTGGATATAATGGTTGCTAATCGTCGATATGTGCTAAATAAATATTTATAACTATTTTTCAAAAGAATCGGTATATTAACCATCATGGTTTTCGTAAAGGTGACCCGTGTGTTTCGGGATTAATATGCTTAATTGAATATTTGTGCTAGTGTCGAGTATAGGATCGCCTTACTTTCGTGTGATGTCATTATGTATGATTATGTCGTCGGTAAATGTAAAGTTTAATTCTTTTGTCAAAATATGTGCGTGGAGTCACGTGGTTATGGATAAATATGTGAGTTTGTGTGATATTGGTTGTGTCGTTCGGTGCTATTGATATTTTGTGCTTCCTTGTGAATTGTTATAGTTCTGGGTCGTGAGTACGTGTTGGATAATATGGCCATTCTAGCAAGGTACCTCGACTATATATATTTTGTGTGTTTGACCTTTGAGAGTTGTGGTTTTGTAATCTGTGAGTTGTTCTTCTACCTGGGGATGGCATGTGTGGCCTATGGGGGCCGATACTAATGGGTACGGCTACGGAAGTAGACTTGGGTGCGTGTGTTGTTGTTCTTCCACCCGGGGATGGTCCGACGGGGCCTCTAGGGGCCGATACTAATGGGTACGGCCGCGGAAGTGGTTTCCCACCCGGGGATGGTCCGACGGGGCCTCTAGGGGTCGCTACTAATGGGTACGGCCACGGGTTATCAGGTGTGGTTTTTCGTGATGTTGATGTTGATGTTTTGATGATCAAATGTGATATGTCCGGAGTATCACAATGCTTTATGCTCGGGGTCGAGATACATTATATATCGAGTCTTGGTGTTTGGCTAGAATGGCATAAGAATAATGTATTAAGTGTAATGTGTCCTTGTAAGTGAATTGAAGTGGATGATCCGGTCGTGGACCCTGTGTTTTGTGACCGAAATGGTTGGTTCGTGGACCCCGTGTCTTGTTAATGGATTTGCATTTTGGAAAATGAACTTTGGGGCTGTGACCCTAAGTGTCTTTCGAAGAATTAAGAACTTTTCAATTTCAAATGTTTTTAGAACTCCCGAGATTTGGAAGTGTTTTCTAAGTGCTTACTTTTTTCGTTTCTAGTTTCAAGACTTGAACTATTTTAACTAAATAATATATCTCGGGGAGTCTTTCGTTGTATTCTCGGAATGTGTTGTGTATGGCTCGTGTTTGCACTTTATACTTATACTAGCAAAACAATGGAGTTTTGCTAACCACCGAGTATTCGGGGGGTGGATGTCTATTCTACGTCCAGGTACATGCAGGTTTTGGGAGCAAAACACAGGATCGGTGCGAAGGATGATGGAAGACGAATGATACTAATCACATGAAGACCAGTTTTGGGTGCAGTCAGTCGGAGTTCGTTGTATGGTCTTCCCGCTGTCGTACTTTTTGTTTATGAGTGTATTTTACCCTTGCATGGGTACGACTCATATAGTAATGTATACTTTCATCTGTATGTTAGTGATAAAAGACCAAATCGGTCTATTGGTTCGTTATTTTGTTACGTCGGTATGTAATGTAATGTGTTGTTTGATGTCTAGCCTGATGGATCCTCACGGAGAGGGTCTACGGGGTGTAATATTCCCGGTTTGATTCTGGGTTGTTACAGTTTTCGCTCTGTTTGACACTGGTGCCACACACTCTTTTATGTCTGCAAAATTTTATCATGCCCTTGGTCATAGAAGCGTTAGAACTGTTGAGTCTCTTGAGGTTAGCTTAAGGTCAGGAAATAGGATCCTCACTAATAGAATGATTGACGAGAGTATCGAGATACGAGGAAAAGAATTTGATGCTAACCTATATTTGATTAGCTCGATGTATTTTGACGTGATCCTTGGTATGGACTGGCTCGATAGACATGATGCCGATATAAACTGCCGCGAGAAGAAGGTGACATTGAGGTGTTCCGAAGGCGAGTCCATCACCTTTTTTGGTACTAAGAGTAGGGCAGTAGCAAGAGTAATCACAGTTATGAAGGCACTGAGAAGTCTAAAGAAGGAAGAATGTCAGGGTTACTTGGTGAGTTTGGTCGACACTCGTACTAATGAGGTGTCCCCTACAGACGTACCTATAGTACGGGAGTTTTTGGATGTGTTTCCAGAAGATTTGCTGGGAGTCCCACCTGACCGACAAGTGGAGTTTAGTATTTATTTGGTCCCTGGGGCGGCCCCAACATCCAAAGCGCCATATAGAATGGCTCCGAAGGAACTTCAAGAATTGAAGGTCTAAATTCAAGAACTGTTGGAACTCGGATTTATTCGTACTAGTGTGTCACCATGGGGTGCACCAGTGCTGTTTGTAAGAAAGAAGGATGGGTCACTTCGGATGTGTATAGATTATAGAGAGTTGAATCGACTCACGGTAAAGAACAAGTACCCACTACCGAGAATCGAGGATCTATTCGATCAGTTGAGGGGAGCCAGAACTTTTTCGAAGATCTATTTGAGGTTGGGGTACCACCAATTGAATATTAAGGAGTGTGACATTCCCAAGACGACTTTCAGGACCCGTTATGGACATTTTGAATTTGTAGTGATGCCATTTGGTCTGAGTAACGCACCGGCAGTCTTTATGGATTTGATGACTAGGGTGTTCCAACCTTACTTGGATAAGTTCATGATCGTCTTGATAGATGACATCTTGGTGTATTCTAAGGACAAGGAACAACACCAAGAGCACTTGAGGATTACGTTGGAGACACTTCGCAAGGAGAAGTTGTATGCCAAGTTCAAGAATTGTGAGTTTTGGTTGAACAGAGTTGGATTTCTTGGACATATGGTGACTTCAAAAGGAATTGAGGTAGATCCCGATAAGGTCGTAGCAGTGAGTAGTTGGGGAGTACCCAAGAATGCGAGCGAAGTTCGCAGCTTTTTGGGCTTAGCTGGATGTTATATAAGATTTATCGAAGGATTTTCTAAAATCGCCACTCTTATGACCCAATTAACAAGGAAGGGCGTGAGGTTTGAATGGAGTGAGAGGTGCAAGAAAAGTTTTCAAGAGTTGAAAAGGAGACTAACCTCGGCACCAGTATTAACGATTCCTGATCCGATGGAAGACTTTGTTATTTATAGTGATGCCTCAAAGCAGGGTTTGGGTTGTGTTTTGATGCAACATGGTAAAGTAGCAGCTTGTGCATCGAGACAGCTTAAACCACATGAGTTGAACTATCCAACGCATGATCTGGAGTTGGCTGCTGTAGTACATGCACTGAATATTTGGCGTCACTATCTCTACGGAGGGAAATGCGAGATATACACAAACCATAAAAGTCTGAAGTATCTTTTCACACAGAAGGATCTTAATATGAGACAAAGGCGATGGTTAGAATTGGTGAAGGACTACGATTGTACTATTCATTACCATCCGGGTAAGGCTAATGTGGTAGCTGATGCCTTGAGTCGAAAGACTAGAGGCGAGTTAGCTTGCTTGACCGATCAGGAGAGTTTGATAAAAGAGTTCTCCTAGTTGAGGATTGAGATAGTTGAGTCTTCAAAGAGTTCGAAAGCAATCCTATCATCTTTGGTCTTGCAACCAAACTTGAGGGATAAGATTAAGGAGGCTCAACCACGTGATAAGTTCTTGTGTAAGATGAAAGATCGAGCACAAGATAGGAGTGTTGAGAAATTTGTCGTTGCCGCAGACGACGTTTTGACTTACGATGGGAGGTTGTGTGTTCCTAAGAATCCATCCCTTAGGAGGCAAATCCTTGAAGAAGCTCACAATGCACCATACTCTGCTCACCCGGGAGGTACAAAGATGTACCACGACCTGAAGAAATTCTTTTGGTGGAGAGGAATGAAACGGGATATTGGTGTATTTGTGGAGAGGTGTATGATATGCCAGCAGGTGAAGGCAGAACACCATCGGCCGGGAGGTTTACTTCAACCATTAGAAATCCCAAAATGGAAATGGGAGCATATCACAATGGATTTCGTGGTTGGTCTGCCGCAAACCGTGAGGAAGAACGATGCTATCTGGGTGATAGTAGATCGTTTGACGAAGTCATCTCATTTTCTACCTGTGAGGATGACTTACAGTATGGAACAGTATGCAAGGATTTATATTCGGGAGATTGTGAGATTACATGGTGTTCTAGTGACGATCGTCTCGGATAGAGATCCGCGATTTACGTCGAAATTTTGGAAGAGTCTTCAGAGTGCATTGGGTACTAAGTTGAATTTCAGTACTGCATATCATCCGCAAACTGATGGTCAATCTGAACGAACTATCAAGACACATGAAGATTTGTTGAGGGCGTGTGTTCTTGATACTGGTGAGAATTGGGAGAATATTTTGCCGTTAGTAGAGTTTGCTTATAACAATGGTTACCAAGCGACTATATAAATAGCTCCGTACGAGGGTCTCTACGGAAGGAAATGTCTATCGCCCCTTTATTGGAGAGAGGTTGTAGAAGGAAAGATTTTGGATCCAAAATTGATCGAGCAGACTGTAGAGAAGATAGCCGAGATCAGAAGCAGAATTAAGACTGCCCAGGATCAGCAGAAGTCTTATGCTGATAAGCGAAGGAAAGATCCAATTTGAGATTGGAGAGAAGGTGTTCTTGAAGGTAGCGCCGATGAAAGGAGTGATACGATTCAGTAGAAAGGGAAAGCTACAGCCTTGTTATATCGGACCTTTTGAGATTTCGGGTCGTGTTGGTGATCTTGCTTACACTTTGGCATTACCGTTGGAGTTATCGGGAGTGCACAATGTATTTCACATCTCCATGCTGAGAAAATACATACATGATCCTGGTCATGTATGTAATTTCAAATAGTTGCACGTAGCCAAGAACTTGACTTATGAGGAAGTGCCTACGGCTGTTTTGGAGCGTAAGGTACATCAGTTACGAAACAAGGAGGTTAAACTAGTAAAAGTTCAGTGGAGCCGTCATGGACCGAACGAAGCGACTTGGGAACGCGAAGAAGAGATCCGTTCTAAGTATCTGACATTCGCTATTAAAGGTACATGATTTAATATTCGAGGACGAAAATTCATTTAAGAGGGGTAGGTTGTAACTACCCGATTTCCGAGCATGCATTTATTTTATAATTTATAGAAAGTGCATGAATGATTTTAAATGTCCAACAATTTATTTACGAATTTTATTTCAGTTATTAAATAAGGTCCAAATTTTTCCTTATTTGCATATCATGATTGTAGTTACATTCCAGGCTTGAGTCCAAGTTCTCGTATTATTATAGCCCATTAATATTTATTTTTATAAATAGTCCAAGTTAATAAGTTAGCCCAAATCAATTTTACTTGATTATTCTAATGTAATGTCAAGAACCTATTATTATTATTAATCTAACACTTTAATTTTTCATTATTATTAATGTCATAAATTAATAGATTATTAATAAAGATTAATTAAAGCAATTTAATTAATTTAATCTGAAATTAGTAAGCTGACTAATTAAAGATTTAAAATAATTATATAATTAATATATAATTAATATTATTTTTGGATTCATCCACATCCAATAAGAACTCTAGACAAATCAAAACTCTACTATTAAACCTAACTCTACAGTATAAATACTGTATGCTATATTCATACAGACCCTAGAATACACCATACTCCCAGCAAAACAACATCACGGCAGATTTCTTACCACACACCCTACACTACAACCTATTCCTACTACATCTCACGATCAAAATTCTTAGATCTACAAAATAATTCCTACTACAAACTCTATTGCAAAAGAATAAGCACAACAGAATCTGCTCCAGATTTTTCATCGAGGCCACTAGGAACGATTCTTTCTCTGCTCGTGTGCCTCATCCAGATTCAGCCTTAATCACAATACTCTGCAAAATATCTCACGATCAAATTCTGGAAAAAAAAAGGAAAAGAAAAGGGCGGAGTAATCTGACTCCATCGCATAATTCCTCCATGCCGGACCAAACGTCTCCCTAGAGCAGTAATTCCAGCAGCAATCTAAGGGTCGTCTTTGGAGTATTTACACAGCAAAATTCTCAAACCCGAAGGTAATCACTCTCGTTCAATTTCTTATACATTGATGTCGTTATTTTTCCTTCATCAATTGTAAATTATGCCGAGTGAATATCCAACGACCTGTAAATACAAACCATACATCAAACTCTCGAATTTTATTACCCCCAAAACAAATATCGCCGTGAATTCGACAACCTCGATCGGAACCCAAAAGCACTAAACAAACTTAGAAATTCAGACCAGTGCCAGGAATTGAAAACCTTATCCAAGCTGTTCGATTCTTACCTAGACTGTAAGTTTTGTTGACGTCTGGTTTGGTCAACATCACGTGTGCTGATCTGGACGAATGGATCGAAGCCACGTAGAAAATAATAAACAGGAAGCATAAATAGAATGAAAAGTATTGGACCATTAAATTTTATTCATGATCTTGATAAAGAGTAGAACCGGGCCGGATGGCCGGTCCGTTTTGCTGGTGCTTGCTAATTACAAGTCTTATCCTTTTCTATTTTCCCTCTTTTTTATCTCTCTTTTCTCTCTCCTTCTATATCTTTTTACAGCCTTTTTTCCCAGTCTCTTTATTGTACATTCTCCTGGCATATATATAGCCAATACTAGCCATTCATAAGATGACAGCTGGAAGATTCGGGTGAATATGCTTATGACATTTATCACAGTGTAGTGACTTCGTCGCCGCGTGTCACCTTCTTAGGTTTGCTTTGGGAAGGGATATGACAGCCCTCCTTTATTGTCCTGTCTGCCTGTTCTTCGGGCTTTTGGCAATACTCATCTGTTGCGACCGACAACGGGGTCGGCCCTCGAGCTTCCCGCTATTCTGGTCGGTCTTGTTTATGATTATGGTTCGGAGCGTATTCATATAGGGTCTGATCGGTCCTTCTGGGTCGGATTCCGGGTCGGCTCTAATGTCTCTGCCCGGTCCGGTTCTTTGTGAGCCCGAGAGACAATCGGGTCTATGACCGGTTCGGCTCCAGGATCTGATCGGCTGGTCGGCTGCCTGGAGCGCTTAAGTGGATGCCAAGGTGGATCGACTACCAACAAGGGCCCCCGAGTCCAGGGCCGTGCCGGGTTGGCCGGTGCTGGAGTCGTTTCAGATTGAGGCCGATCCGGTTTGGGGATGGATAAGATCTCTTGAAGGGACGTCTCTTCGAGAGTCGCGTCGATTTAACTTCGGGGTCTTCAAGAGTCATAATAAGGGGGACGCGTGGCGGGACGTAATTCGTCGTTGTGTTTCACGCGTTTTTGATCTTCGTGATGATTCATTATGAATCGCCGCTTCATGTGCTTTGGCATTTAATGCCCTTTTTATCCTATAAATATAGAGAACCTTCTTCTCTATTGCTTCTTTCGCCATTTTTACGTGTTGTTGCAGAGAAAGATTTTTTCCGGCAGTTTTTCTTCTTCTCCGATTTCACATAGACTTTCCCGGTAAGCTTGCTTTTCTTCCTCTTTTTCCTACTTTATGATGTCGGAGCGGAGGGATACGGTGGCGGAGGAGTTGACTGTGTCTCCGGACCGCACGGGAGTGGCGGATCTGTCGATGGGTGATGTTCCCGTTGAGTGGAGCGACGAGGATGGCGGCGAGGTCGCGAGATCACCGGATTCTGGAGATGCGGATTGTGGAGACGTGGAGGTGGTGACGCCGTTGACGGCGGTTGGCGAGACCCGGGCCTGGGTTCGGCCTCGACCGTCTCCTTTTGTTGAGGCGGAGTGGGATTCGGCCTCGATACGCAGCACGGTCACCGATGGGCAGTTGGAGGCTTGGCGGGGGCGATTTAAGATACCCGCGGTGGTGCGGATGTTTGTTCCGAATCCAGAGGAGAGACCTCACACTCCGCCCGTCGGCTGCACGGCGGTGTATTACCGCTCCCTGTTGTCAGGGTTGAGGTTTCCGCTTCCGTTGGTGTTCTCCCGGTGGTTAAGGCAGTGGGGCCTTTGTATTGCCCAAATTCATCCGAATTCTTGGGCTCGGATGGTGGGTCTTTTGATCCTTTTCAGTCAATGTGGCTGGACCGAGCCCAGTTTCGAAGAGATTAACAGTCTCTTCTTATGGAGGTCGGTCGGACGATCCAGTTCTGGCTGGTTTTACTTGACAGCCCGGCATGCGATGTATAAAGAATTGGTGGATGTGCCGGAGACCATCCATAGTTGGAAGGAACAGTGGTTCTATGTAGGGGGCCATGGATGAGCTCGGTTGATGAGTGGGAACCTGGTGTGATAGACGCCGAGCTTCGGGTCCCAGAACACTTCACTGCTAAAATGAGTAAGTGTGGTGTTTTTTATTGCGGTTCCCTTTTTTGTCTAACGCTCATAATTTATTGTTTGTGCAGAACGTATCCCGGCTTCAGAGACTTCCTCCTTATTTGACAACCGGGTTGAACAGCTCTTGGATCTTCCTGCCGATCGGAGGAAATCGTATCTTCTGGTTATTGAGAATAACCTTTGGGCAGCGGGACTTCGATCAACTGATCCGAGCAGAATGTCTTCATCAGGTAGCTCTTTTTCCTCCTTTTTTTTTAACACGTCTTCCTTATCCAGTCCCTAGGGGCAGGAGTTCGTCGGGGCGGAAAGAGACGCCCGCGCAGCGGGTGGCGAGGCTGGTTGCTGAGGCCGCCGAGCGCAGGGAGCGCACGGGCAAGCGGAAGAGAGTAGAGGTCGAGCCTGAGGATAACGTGACCAGGGCTGAGGGTTTCTCCATTCCCGAAACTGTTGTGCCCGCCCTAAGCCCTGTACGGACGGGCCGTGTGAAGGGTAAGGAGCCCGCGATTGATTTGGAGGGCCACTATCTCCCGGTGAATAAGGACCGTGAAGAACCTTGTGCCCAGATGAAGGGGCGGCGACCGCGCTGGTTCCTTGACTATGTTCGGGCGGCCACGCCAACCGCCGAGATGCTCGACCGGGTCCCTCCAGCAGTGGTTGAGTCTAGCCATGTCCCCATTTTGGGTTGGACGCCGAAAATGGAGATGGTGACCAATGACATGGGTCCGGATGAACAGATCCAGTTTGGAAATGCTATGATGGGCCGAGCGTTGTGCACCTATGTAAAGGCCACTGGGGAGCTGATGGCCCTGGTTGAGAAGCACAAGAAGGTGGAGGCCGATCTCAAGGCCTTACAGGAGGAGCACCACCTCTGCCCTTCACTTATCAAGTCTTTGGAGGAGGAGATGACCTCTCTGAAGGGTGAGATGGAGCTTCTGGAGAGCCGGGGCTTTCGAGGCTAATATCTGGAAAGGAAAGGCCGACGAGATGGCCACGGCGGCCGAGAAGGCGCGGCAACGGTGTCTGGACATAAGGGCCGAGCATGAGGCCTATTTGCAGAATACTAAGGCCCAGCTTGAGCAGCTGACCGAGCGGGCCCATACTTGTGAAGCTGCGGGTTATGCCAGGGGCCTTGCCGACGGGGCGGCTGCTTTCCAGAAGACACCCGAGTTCGAGGAGTTGATTAACCTTAACTATGTCTCCACTTGTTATGAGATATTGGATCTCATGAAGGAAGGGAAGACCGTTGAGGAGGTCCAGGCCTATATAAAGTCTCAGGCGGCCGACCTGAAGGTTGAATCTCTCGGAGATGATGAGCCGAAGGCCGCAGAAGTTGTCGAAGATCCGGCGTTGATTCCGTCCGGGGAAGGCGAAGGGCAGTCTTCTCAGGTGGCCGGTCAGGAGGACAGGGCCGAGTAGATCTTTTGTTTTATTCCATGTATGGCCTGCGTGCCGTTTTTCTTTGGTTTCCTTTGCATTCCGATGTAGAACGGTTTATGAATGAAGTCTTTTATGGCATCCGTCGCTTTTCTCTTTATGTTTGGGCCTGGTTGGTTTGGCCGTGGCCTTATCTGTTCACCTTTTGTTGTTGATCGTGCCGGGTGGGCTGACCCTATGCGGTGTCGAGGCGAACTCGGACTTATAGTGCCGGATGGGCCGGTTTTATGAGGTGCCGAGGCGAACTCGGATTTATAGTGCCGGATGGGCCGGTCTTATGAGGTGCCGAGGCGAACTCGGACTTATAGTGCCGGATGGGCCGGTCTTATGAGGTGCCGAGGCGAACTCGGACTTATAGTGCCGGATGGGCCGGTCTTATGAGGTTCCGAGGCGAACTCGGACTTATAGCGCCGGATGGGCCGGTCTTATGAGGTGCCGAGGCAAACTCGGACTTATAGTGCCGGATGGGCCGGTCTTATGAGGTGCCGAGGCGAACTCGGACTTATAGTGCCGGATGGGCCGGTCTTATGAGGTGCCGAGGCGAACTCGGACTTATAGCGCCGGATGGGCCGGTCTTATGAGGCGCCGAGGCGAACTCAGACTTATAGTGCCGGATGGTCCGGTCTTATGAGGTGCCGAGGAGAACTCGGACTTATAGTGCCGGATGCGCCGATCTTATGAGGTGCCGAGGCGAACTCGGACTTATAGTGCCGGATGGGCCGGTCTTATGAGGTGCCGAGGCGAACTCGGTCTTATGGTGCCGGATGGGCCAGTCTTTTGAGGTGCCGAGGCGAGCTCGGTCTTATGGTGCCGGATGGGCCGGTCTTATTAGGTGCC
Organism: Orobanche coerulescens; assembly: GCA_033398695.1. Taxonomy (NCBI): domain Eukaryota; kingdom Viridiplantae; phylum Streptophyta; class Magnoliopsida; order Lamiales; family Orobanchaceae; genus Orobanche; species Orobanche coerulescens. The sequence goes on along the minus strand of CM065813.1, from coordinate 100,342,382 downwards.
GAGGCGAACTCGGTCTTATAGTGCCGGAGGAGCCGGTCATTCGAGGTGCCGAGGCGAGCTCGGTCTTATAGTGCCGGAGGAGCCGGTCATTCGAGGTGCCGAGGCGAGCTCGGTCTTATAGTGCCGGAGGAGCCGGTCATTCGAGGTGCCGAGGCGAGCTCGGTCTTATAGTGCCGGAGGAGCCGGTCATTCGAGGTGCCGAGGCGAGCTCGGTCTTATAGTGTCGTAGGAGCCGGTCATTCGAGGTGCCGAGGCGAGCTCGGTCTTATAGTGCCGGAGGAGCCGGTCATTCGAGGTGCCGAGGCGAACTCGGTCTTATAGTGCCGGAGGAGCCGGTCATTCGAGGTGTCGGGGCGAGCTCGGTCTTATAGTGTCGGATGGGCCGGTCTTATGAGGTGCCGAGGCGAGCTCGGTCTTATAGTGCATTTGAATTAGAGATGAAATCGAGTTGAATTTTATTGATAATACCTTCCTAAGGACATGGCATTCGACGTATGAATTAATCCTTGGCCATTCATATATTCTAGCTAACAAACTCCGTTCTGAAGGGCTTTGTTACTCTCGTATGGTCCTTGCCACTTGGATTCAGGAGGTCCCGGATCTGGCCCCAATGCTCGTTTAATAATGAGGTCTTCGACCTGGAAGCTTCGATGACGAACCTTGGGTGCTTTATACAAGGTGTACCGCCTTTCTGCATGGTTCTGTTTTTGGGCGACGAAGTCCAGGTTTTTAGGGTCACATTGATCTTGTTCTTCGAAATGGATTCTCCGGTGGGCGTGTTCCAATCTCGACCGGGGTCATCGTCTTAGTGCCCGAGGCTACGAGGATATTTCTCAAGTGGCGGACTGATGCATTGCCATGTCTTCAGGGAGTTCTTCAGGCCGTGACCCTTTGCGCTTTTCGAGGCGGGTCTTGAGGTACTGTTTCATAATTGTATTAATCACCTCGACTTGTCCGTTGGATTGTGAATCGCGCGACATGGATAAGTCGCTTCGTATATGGAGGTCGTCGCAGAACGCCTGAGATTCTTCCTTATTGTGGTAATATCGGATATGATGGACTAAGGGGTCCTGAGTAACTTTCATATAAGATTGTTTATTTTTTGTTCGGTTGTCTGCACTAGTGGTTCGGCCCCGACCCGCTTTTGCAAAATAACCAATCGCGACGACTGCGTACCGTTACCTCAACTTCATCTTTCTAGATGGGGGGACCAACCCGGACGATCGTCCCTTTGACGGACGGCAGTAGGCTATAAACGCAAGTGGGTTTCATACGAGTTTTGGATCTAAGAAGTGAAGGTTTGGCATCGGGGGTATCTTTACCCCAGCCCAATGGCACCTTTCTCTGACTCGACCAGTAACATCCTATTTGTGGCGATTTGTGGGCCGAGGTTGGGCCGCCGAAGTGGTTGTCATGTGTCCGCTCGGGTACCTTTCTGAGCTGGGGGCATGGAGCTGGAGGCCGTGTTCGTTCTCGCCATTCGCGTTGTTCGGCCGCCGATGAGTTGGTTTGGTTGTTTCTTGGTTCGCGGAGAGCGTTGCAGTTTCTTGAAGATCTTACCACCGGGTCCGAGTCGGGTCGAAGGATTTGACCAAACCGGGCTTCTTGGGTTCGTATCAGCCCCTACCCGAGAATTGCTCCAAAGATAGTGAGGTTAGCAAAATCAAGGGAGATTGCTACTTCCAGATCGGCCCGGAGGGCTTCGTGTTCCGCTTTATAGTGGGCGGCTAGAAAACTTAAGCGAACGGTCGAGCAGAACAAACGCTGGTCGGGGCTGGCGAGGGCCCTCCCTGCGCTTGTTTTCAGGGGGCTAGTACGAGTACATAGACCAGCTCTACCGGGGCGTAGCCGAGCTCGACATCAGATAGGCCGGATGTCGGACCGCATTTTCCGATCAAGCGAAGGCGGTGCAGATTGCAGCGAGATTCTCCTTGGGTCGGCAGTTGCAGGATTGTTGGTAACTCGGTCAGCCGGGCCCCTCTTTCTTTTAAAGATTATTCCTTTGCTTATTTCAGTTTTACCAACATGTTCCACTTTATGCCCTTTTTTCGTCATATCGAATTCCATATTTCACCGTTGGCACCGCTGCTCGGGGGTTTATGCGAAAAACTCCTTGGGCTCCGATGATTCCACCTGATCTTAGCCTAATGTTTGTCCAATAATGGTTTGAGTTTTCTCGCCTGCACCCCAACAGACTACTCTTTCCGGATTACCAGGATCTTTGTGAGGATCTGACGGGAATCCCGAAAGCGCTTGCAGACATTATGGTGTTGATTGCAACTTTAATTTGAAGGACATGATGGGATTCTTTGGGAAATCTTCTAGAGCTTTGAGTTGCGCCTGATATTCCCCGAGTTATGACCTTTAAAAGGTCAGCCGAGTCGAGCAGGAACTAATGGTCACGATGGCTCTTGTGCTTTCAACTCCTAATTACGATGATTCCTATGCTTTCGACTCATGGTTACAATGATTCCTATACTTTCATCTCACCACTTATTGGTGGGGGTGGTTATTCCCGGATGAACGCAAGGTATGCCAAAGCGCTCCGCCAACTCGAACGGGTTTCCCTTCTTTGTGGCGGGCAGTTTATATTCAGAACTTGTAGTTATAGCTTGAGCGACTCGTTCAAGATTCCGGAGCCCCCCTTCCTCTAGCGCCAATCTGTTGACGTCTGGTTTGGTCAACATAACGTGTGCTGATCTGGACGAATGGATCGAAGCCACGTAGAAAATAATAAACAGGAAGCATAAATAGAATGAAAAGTATTGGACCATTAAATTTTATTCATGATCTTGATAAAGAGTAGAATCGGGCCGAAAATATTTTGGCCGGTCCGTTTTGCTGGTGCTTGCTAATTACAAGTCTTATCCTTTTCTATTTTCCCTCTTTTTTATCTCTTTTTTCTCTCTCCTTCTATATCTTTTTACAGCCTTTTTTCCCAGTCCCTTTATTGTACATTCTCCTGGCATATATATAGCCAATACTAGCCATTCATAAGATGATAGCTGGAAGATTCGGGTGAATATGCTTATGACATTTGTCACAGTGTAGTGACTTCGTCGCCGCGTGTCACCTTCTTAGGTTTGCTTTGGGAAGGGATATGACAGCTCTCCTTTATTGTCCTGTCTGCCTGTTCTTCGGGCTTTTGGCAATACTCATATGTTGCGACCGACAACGGGGTCGGCCCTCGAGCTTCCCGCTATTCTGGTCGGTCTTGTTTATGATTATGGTTCGGGGCGTATTCATATAGGGTCTGCTCGGTCCTTCTGGGTCGGATTCCGGGTCGGCTCTAATGTCTCTGCCCGGTCCGGTTCTTTGTGAGCCCGAGAGACAATCGGGTCTATGACCGGTTCCGCTCCAGGATCTGCTCGGCTGGTCGGCTGCCTGGAGCGCTTAAGTGGATGCCAAGGTGGATCGACTACCAACAAGTTTGAACCTGGCCGATTCCGAGTCAGCTCAAGCCACCCGTAGTCGGAACCCTACACAGTCACCGCCACTTGAGCGTCCGCCCGGCATCCGCCGCACATCACCGCTGCTCCGCACCACTTTCACCGGTCTTCGTCCCATCTTCATGGCTATGGTGTCGTGGTTGTCCAGTTCATGGTGGGTTAGCGCGACCGGTGGGTAATTTTTGATGTGTGTGTATTTTGTATCGTGTGTGTGTGTATGTTTTTTTTTTGGCAGAGATGGTTTTGGCAGGAGGGGGAGAGAGAGAGATTGGGAGGAGAATGATAGTGAGAGAGAGAGAGAGAACAGAGGGAGAGAGAGGGATCGGGAGATATGGAGAGAATGGTTATGTCGGTCGATCAATTAGGGCTGGGATTTTTATACCCAGTCCTCCTTTTTGAGTTATTTAATTTAGCCCCCAAGTTCCAGATCTTCTCGATTTGATCCCAAATCAATTTTCAGTGTATACCAATTTCAGCCTTCAATTTTCAGTTTCTTCAAATTAACCCGAGTCAATTTCCAATTCTTTTAATTTGATCCCAGTCAATATTTAATATTTAAAATCAGGCCTCTTTTACTCGATTATAAATTCAATAATTAATATTAAATTATTTTGGACGCTATAATAATATTAAAATTTAAGAGGACTCGGAGCCTAGGACTTGAACTGCATTCGCATCTCAAAATTTCAAGGATCATCATCGTATTTCGAGTTGGGGATTTTACGCTTGTTTTATTTAATGCATAATGTTACTTGTATATTTGCTTGTTTCTTGCCAAACATTTATATGCTCAAAATTTGCATATTATTAACGTTGTAGCCTCCAATAAGTAGTAGGCATAATGTGCTCAAAGTTTGCATGTTATTAACGTTGTAGCCTTCAATGAGTAGTAGGCATAATGTGCTCAAAGTCTGCATGTTATTTACGTTGTAGCCTCCAATGAGTAGTAGGCATAATGTGCTCAAAGTTTGCATGTTATTAACGTTGTAGCCTCCAATGAGTAGTAGGCATAATGTGCTCAAAGTATGCATACTATTTACATTGTAGCCTCCAATGAGTAGTAGGCAGTATGCACAAAGTTCGCATATGAATGGCCCTCGGGCAATCACCAGGTTCAGGCATGTCATATCTACTTGGCAACATGAATGTATTTAAATTTAACAAAGCGTTCCCTCCTCACTGAGGGAGTTGAAAGCTCATCCCATTATTTAAACCTTTCAGGTTGAGGAGTCTGGCGTGGCGGGCAAAGGCATGGCATGATAATAATAATTATCAGTTTTATTATTTATTTCGCTCATTTAAAGTTTTAACTTTGGCTTCAATGTCATATTGAATATTATGGATGTTTGAAATTTTGAGAATTTGTTTTTATTTATTAGCGAAATGGATGACCTTATTTCAATTTCCGCTGCAAATTATTTTTTAAGGGTAATTAATCTCCCTTGAAATTATTTTAAAAAGACATTTTGAAAAGTGGTCGCTACATTTATCTTGTCCGACTCTAAGCAGAAACGGATCCTCTCTCGATTTTGATCTTTTTTATTAGATCGGCCTTTGTTCTTCGAATTGTAGGGGTGGTTTCAAGTTGCTGTTAGATGGATCAAGCATATCGATCACTTTACCCAACATATGATCTCCCATTGTTGTATCCATCTCATCTAACACTGAATTTAATTTTATTATTTTTTCCACAGACGATTTTTCTTCATTTGAGTAGTCTGCTCTCCTGGATAACCTTGTCCAATGACAGTGTATATGTTCCAACGGAATTGACAACGAATATGAACGATAATATGCTAGTTTATGCTTACATGGCAACCCGTAAGAAAAAATAATTTTACAGTTGCAAGCATCAGATAAATTATTATCAACCTTATCCAACTCGCGATGAATATATTCAAATGCCTCTATGGATACGTGGCCTCGTAAATCATTATAAATATTATCATTATGAATATGTAACCACATAATGATCGACCTCTCAAATGATTTTTTAATAATGCCAAATTGTATGACAACAACTTTCCAATTTTAGAGACCAATACATCGATAGTTGACATTGTATCCTCTAAATATTTTTCGAGTCTTGCATGAGCGGACTCCACCTTATTAAAGTAAATATTATAAGGAACAAGATATAAAACTGCATAAAAACTAATAATTAAATATGGTAAATAAAATATAATACATTTGGCTTGCACGACATTCAAGGTGCGTGACATTATTCGTCCAAGAATACACAAATCGTTCTTTATAAGGTGGCAGCCATGTGTGCCATAGATATTCTATCGCTTGCGGGTACAAGTCACAATTAGAAATAAAATCACTAGTCCCCTCTCAACTTGGCAAATAAGTCACAATTCAACGTGAAATGAGCAGAATATCTTGAAAAATGTGAAAGAGTCCATAATATACTATAGTTTATGAAAAGACAACTCACAACTAAAAATAAAATCACTAATCCCTCTCTCCTAACTTGACAAATAAGTCACTATTCAAAGTAAAATGAGCAAAATATCTTGAAAAATATGAAAGAGTCCAAAAATGCACTATAATTTATGAAAAGACATGTCACATTGAAAATAAAATCACTAATCCCCCTCTCCCAACTTACAAATAAGTCACAATTCAATGTAAAATGGGCAAAATATCTTGAAAAATATGAAAGAGTCCAAAAATATATTATAATTCATGAAAAGACAAGTCACGATTGAAAATAAAATCACTAATTCCACCTCTCCCAATTTGCAAATAAATTACAATTCAATGTGAAACGAGCAAAATATCTTGAAAAATATGAAATAGTCCAAAAATATACTATAATTTATGAAAAGACGAGTCACAATTGAAAAAATAAAATCACTAATCCCCCCTCTCCCAACTTGACAAATAAGTGTGTTTAATAAATATATTTTATACGATATCATCTTTTAATGTACAATGCTTTTGATAAAATATTTTCTGCGTTTCTAATAAATATATTTTATAACTTCTGTATTAATATATTTTAGTTCAAGACTATCTAAAATTAATAATATATCATAATAATAAAATTTATTAATTAAATAAAAGGAGAAGGGTATTTTTGTGAAATATACTATTTTGTGAAAAGTGAGGGATAAATGGTTGGGGGGTGGGGAGAGGCCGAAGGATATTTTTGTAAAACCCCATATTTTGTCAAAGAGAGGGGGGGACTAGTAGTTTGGGGGGGGGGGGGGGATGCTCCCTTAGTATTAGAGACCTACTTCCCTGGGGCCGGTCATGTGTCTGACGGTCCTGTGTCTGACGGTGCCCTAGGCAGAAATTTAAAAATAGGCCCTCAAAATTGAGAAAATATGCAAAAGCAACGCAAAAATGATAGACTATGAAAATTTAAACTCAGTTAGCACTTGAAAAAACAATTTCTTCTATCTCTTTGAGTTTCATTAATGATAATTTATATTATTTGTTGGAGCAAAATTGGTATTAGCGCCGTTGTGCGGAAGCGTAAAATAAATGTGCAGAAAATAAATCAACACAAGAATTTATAGAGGTTCGGTCAAACGTGCCTACGTCCTCTCTCGGTATCTTTTTCTATAGGATGAAGATCAACCTCTGCACCTCTTCTATCGGTCGCGGGATAACCGTTACAAACTTGTCTTCTATCGGTCCAAGTTAAACCGTACAATCTCTCTTCTATCGGTCGAGATATTACCGCTTGTACTTGTCTTTGTGTCGGTCCAAGTTAAACCGTTTTCCTTTTCTATTGGACAAGGAATCAACCACTCTAGCTTTTTATGGGTACTAGATAAACCTCATTTAGATATCGATTGCGATTCTAACAATGCCGGATCCCAGATCCTAATAACATTGTTTCCAATCTTATCTTTTCTTTTACCTCTCGTGTATGTGTTGAATGTATAAACACTCAAACTATCAATATAAGCATAATTACAACAACAAGAATGTGTATATGAATCTCTGATCAATATATCGAATGTTTTGCGTTGTTGTTTCTTCAATACCATAGGAAGTGGTATTTATAGGTTCCAAAGCCTCAACTAGCCGTTAGCTCCCCGACTCTTCATTACATACGCTATCGCTCCTCCGTTATGTACGTTACCATTATTACGTACATTAATATCAACATTCTTACGTACGTTATATTGCCAATCTTACGTACGCTATGCAATATATGTATATAGCGTGCGTTATCCATGCAGTTTGGGCAGCTTTTTGCGTCTTCGTCTCCTCCGATGCGTTGCTTCGCTTCTTTGTTGTTTTGTTTTATTTAGCAACTTAATCATCAAAACTATTAATGAATATGTGGAATAAATATTCCAACAATCTCCCTCTTTTTTGTAATACCCGTAATTCGATTTCTGGTTATTTCTGTTTTTTCGGCGAAAGTCCGTTTTGACGACTTGTCATGACCGTTTCGTCATTCTGAGAATGATTAATTCTGCACTTTTTGTCGTCCGAGTTCGTTTCGGTGTCGTTTTGTTGAGTTCCGTGCTTTTTGGCGACTTTTCTGCACTTGAGTTCGATTCTTGCGAATCTCATTCGAAACTGCTGTTTCGAGTTTCTCGTAAGTCCGTTTAACTTTGTTAGACGTGTTGTGAACTTCGGTTTGGTTATTCGATCACGTATCGTGATTTTCGGGCGTTTTGGGCCATTTTCGTAATTTCCCAAAGTTTGGGGTAATTACTTCCGTTGTCGAATTTCGAGCCTCCGGGTGGTCAGAATCACATGTTGTCTTAGCTCTTAGATTCGTCTTTGCGAGTACGTCGTAACCGTACCTTCGACTTATACTCAGGTTCGGGTTTCGGGGTCGTCCGGGCCGTCGGAGTGGCCACGACCGAGTCACGGCCGGAGCAGGGCCTGGCCTGGCCGAGTTACGGCCGTAAGGGCCGAGAGTTACGGACGTATGGCACCTGGCAGCTTCCGGATGAATGCCAGTTACGGCCGTAAGGCGTGATCGGGTACGGCCGTACGAGCGCTGGGCATCTTCCAGACGAAGGCCGATTACGGCCGTAATGTGTGCCAGTTACGGCCGTAAGTGTCCGGCAGGTGCTGAGCAGATTTTTTTGACGAATGCCGGGTACGACCGTAAGGCCTGCCGAGTACGGCCTTAAGGGCCGAGTTACGGCTGTAAGGCACTACCGGTTACGGCCGTAACCCTGGCGGCTATATATAGCCTGGGCTCGGCCAGACTTCATTTTTACTCGATTTTCTCCTTTTTTCGGCGGCTGGCGATGGGAGGCTCGGGAAATCGAGTTCTTGGCCGATTCAAATCATTTCCAAGACGTTTTGGAGAATTCTTGTTGGTTATATCATCATCCAATCCGTGTTTTTCATCGAATCAAGGTATATTTCTTGATTTTTCCTTCAAGTTGACTTTTTGGAGAATTGTCTTTGATTTCGATTCTAGTCAGATTTTGATACATCGGTTGGTGTAGTATGATATTATTAGTCGTGTTCTATGGGTTGTATATCCATACTTAAAGTTTGTTCAACTCGATTAGTGATTCGATTGTTCTTGGGAGTTATCGAACATTGAGTGTTCGATTAAATGTCCCAATGAGTTTCCCTTCGATAATTGTTGGGATTTCCGTTGTTTTTGGCTTTGATTCTCGTTGTAATCATGTTTTATTGTTCCTTCCGAAGGATTATAGGTGCTCGAGGATTCTGAGTTGAATCTCGTTGGTGTTTGATGATTCGTGTGGTGTTATTCCGTCGTAAATTTCGGTGCTATCGCGTTCTAGATAGTGTTCGGAAATTTGAGGGCTACCCGGCCGTATCCATTCATTTTTTCCATTTTCTCGTGGTATCGAGGCAAGTACCTTGTTCATACGTTTCTCATTTTGTGGATATGATGATCGGTGGTCGTCTTGGTGTGTTTGTTTGGTTATTTGAAATGATTTTCCAAGAGATTCGTTTTGGCCTCGTTAAGGGCTCTTTTTAAAAATGTGTGTGTGTTTTGTAAATGGTGTGTTTTGGGGAATTATTTATGATTTGATTGTTTTGAACGTTGGGGGCTTTGGTGATACCCCTGTTGTTTAAAGTTATGGAATCATGTATTCCGCGTTAATCGTGTTGTGTTGTGATGAATTTGATAACGGTGTCGAGTAAGTGGCCATCTCTAGTAAGTATTCTTGATGAACTTACATTCTTAGCATATTAGTATTGCATGAGTAACGTGTGTCTGTGTGTATGCTCACTATGGGTTAGATCCGACGGGATCTCGGTAGGGGTCCACGGAGGGGTGGATCCGCGAGCTTGCTTTTAACCACTATGGGTTAGATCCGACGGGGTCTCGGTAGGGGTCCACGGAGGGGTGGATCCACGGTTAATTGTGGTGCATTTTACAAATGTGATTTGATTATGGCATTTCCGGAAATGAGTGCTTTGGAACTATGTTTTCATGTTTGCATGCATTGACTAAGTGTGTAAGAGGTAAGTTGTTCGTTTGGCTTAGTTGGCTAGGATGCCACTAGAGTATTTGTCGTCTGTGTTTAAACCTTGGGTTGTGAATTTTGATGTTGGAAGACGAACCTTGTGGTCGTTCTTGTGTACTGTGAGTTGATGAGATTTGGGGCTAAAATCCCAACGGTTTGGTAAAGGTCATTTTACGGGAAGTAAACCTTTGGGGCGGTGACCCCTTTCGTCTTTTGGGTTTTGAAAAGTGGGATTTGATAATCCTAAATTGTTTTCTATTAAAACTCTTGATGGCATTCTAAACTGTTTTATAAATTATTTCCATTGATTTGTGATCTTTCAGTTTTGGAATATTTTTTTCTCAAACTCTTGCCTCGGGAAGTACTTTTCGTTTCGTTTGGATCTTTGAGGATTCCGGGTTATTGTTATTCGTGGAATGTGAATTGTATGACTCGTATTTTTGCACTTGTACTTGTACTAGCAAAACAGTGGAGTTTTGCTAACCCCCGAGTATTCAGCGGGTGGATGTCTGTTTTTGCATTCAGGTTTTGGAGCAGAACACAGGGTCGGCATGAAGGATGATGAAAGATGAACGATACTAATCACATGAGGACCCGTTGATGTCGTATTGTTTTTGTTGTATTTTATTTTCTGCTGCAGTATTCTTTTCCCGTTGTACGGGAGTGTGTTGTATTCGACCCCTGCGTGGGCTTGTATTGTAATCGAGTTGTATGTTTTTATTGAAATGCCAAATCGGTCTACTGAGTCATTTTAGCCTTAAAGGCATTGTCGAGATGTTTCATGTTGTTACTAGCCTGGTAGATCCTTGAGGAAAGGTTCTACGGCGTGTAATATCCCTGAGCGGATTGGGGGTGTTACATAAATGGTATCGGAGCTTAGGTTGTGGAAACCTAGGCTGACGGGTCAGTGGTGTCTGTTGAGTTTTGTCTCGTCGGATTTTGTCTGACTGAGTCGTGTCGCGACGCGTCGTCTGAGTTTTTTGGTCATGATTAGTATCGTGGGGCGATCATCATCTTCGTGCGACCTGTGGATGTAAGTCTCCCTTCTTTGTGTTGTGCCTCGTGTGACAAGAGCTATTTTTATGATTATTTGTTAAGTGATGAAATCCTTCTGTGGATTTTAATTTCATGATATGTATTTAGTCGACTCTCGTATTTGGTTTATACGAGGAGTGTAAATCATTCTTGATGTCTTTTTACTGTTGTTTTTGTCCGTTGCTGATGATTTTCGAATCGATTTGCTCGTTTTACAAGTTCTCTTGTGGAAGCTTTGTGCTTATACGCATTCGACTTGTTCACTAGCCAGTGCGGGAGGGTCCTTAGAGGCCTCGAATGGGGTCAGTGGTTCTGTTCCGAATCCTAGGTTTTGTGAAAACCGGGCATGTGTGTTATGTGGCTCTACCGGTGTGGTGGTAGCGTGATGTTGTGATATGGATTTCTGGTTATTCAAACCGTGATGTTTTGGAACTGTGGTATTTTACCGTTTATTTTCCGTTAAAAGACATGTATTGTCTTGATTTTAAACGTTTTGATGCGTGTACTAGGAGGTGTTTTAGCGTACGTCGATATATGTGAGCTTTGGGCATTCTGGCCTATTGGATTTTTGAAAACCTTGAGTATCTTAGAAAAATAAATTTCGAGACGTACTTTTGAAATGAATTATTTTCTCGTGGTACATCCATGATGCCACAATATGTTTCAAAATTCTTCTACCTCGAGGACCAAAATGTTTTGAGATATTTTCAATGTTTTAGAAACACTTTTACTTAGACCCGAGGGTCGAATATTCTGAAAGTTTTCACCAAGAGAAAGTGTCCTCATTTTTATCAAATGCGAAATGGTTCTCCAAAGTCTCGATAACGATGTTTCACGTTTGTACTTTCTTGAAAGGTGATACTCAAGATCAACCGGTGTTCTTCTAAATTATTTTCAAAATGAGGTTTTCGTTTTTTTATAACCTATCCATTCCCGTTTGAGGGCTGGGTATATATGTATGATGTTCGCGTTGTCATTATGGTGTTTGCTCCCGAGTATGATCGAATTGGAGGTGTGAGCGTTGAGTCGTTTTCCACATATTTGTTGTGTTAGCCCTCTGTGAGAGGTGGGATGTTGGTGTTGAATGTTGCCGCCTCGTAGTGATTTCTGCGTTGTCGCGCATGTGCGAGCTGTTAGAGCTTGGTTTGGTATGACCGTGTGCATCGGTGATTGTTCCGTTATGTGTCGGTTGTTTAATGACTCGTTACCTTGCTCCCGTTTTTGTGAATTTCGTGGACGAGGTCGAAGGTAATACCCGTACTATTTTGACTTATGTATTTTCTCTTTTTCCAGTCTATCGATTCGCTCATGTTCGTTGAGACTTCATGAACTCGTTCTGTATTCCGGTTTCATCGTTCGAACGAGTTGTGATCTTGTTGTGGGTCGATCTAGTTATCGCTGTGACTTTTTCGAGTTCGGTTCGATTCTTGTGAACCTTGTTCGAAGTGACATCATTTGGTTCTATTAGTTCTTTTTTTCGAAGTGGATCAGATTTGGAACTTCTGTATTTTCGACTCTGTCGACTCGTTTATGTTCGTTGACATTTTCCGAGCTTGTCCTGCCCCTTGCTTTTGTTGATCGAACGAGGGCGGTATTGTTTCGGAATTACTCGTTTGTCATTGTGACTTTTCGATTTCTATTTCCTTTCCTGTGGATCTTATGTGAATGCACATCTTTTTGTTTTCACCGGATCATATGTTGTCTCGAGTCGAGATGTGAACCTTGGAGTTGTTGTTTGAATTTTATTGTTCTTCGTGATTCGAACATGATTGTTCGATTTTTGTTGTCTCGATCGTTGTGGTTCGATCGTTTGATTGTTCGGTTGTTGTTGATCTCATCTCGTGATTGTTGAACGTTCAGACTCCTTCGGGAAATTAGTCTCGTTTCAATCTTCCAACCCTTGGGCGGTGGAATTCCGTATTTGTTCAGGGTTTGGCTCGCGTTGTGATTGATGAACCGTTGGGTTGGTCAATCGTATTGATTTTCGTTCATTGTGTTTTGTGATTGTTCGGATAATTGACTTGATTGTATTATCCGTTTGATGACGCTTGTCACTTGTTGGTTTTATTATATCCCTAACGGCGACGTTGTGTTGGTCGTCGTGGAGCGTGTTTTCACGCCATATATTCCTTTGCGTTGCTTGTAACGTTTCGCCGATGGGCGTAAGTTACGCATTTCTTGTGTATCTCGTTGAGTTTTCCTGGCGGAACATTGCTTCTCCCTACTTGTTTTAAGTTTCGGGACGAAACTTCTTTTAAGGAGGGTAGTGTGTAATACCCGTAATTTCGATTTCCGATTATTTCTTTTTTTGGCGAAAGTCCGTTTTGACGACTCGCTCATGACCGTTTCGTCATTACGAGAATGATTAATTCTGCACTTTTTTTCATCCGAGTTCGTTTCGGTGTCATTTTATTGAGTTCCGTGATTTTTGGCGACTTTTCCGCACTTGAGTTCGATTCTTGCGAATCTCATTCGAAACTGCTGTTTCGAGTTTCCCGTAAGTCCGTTTAACTTTGTTAGACGTGTTGTGAACTTCGGTTTGGTTATTCGATCACGTATCGTGATTTTCGGGCGTTTTGGGCCATTTTCGTAATTTCCCAAAGTTTGGGGGTAATTACTTCCGTTGTCGAATTTCGAGCCTTCGGGTGGTCGGAGTCGCGTGTTCTCTTAGCTCTTAGATTCGTCTTTGCGAGTACGTCGTAACCGTACCTTCGCTTTATACTCAGGTTCGGGTTTCGGGGTCGTCCGGGCCGTCGGAGTGGCCACGGCCGAGTCACGGCCGGAGCAGGGCCTGGCCTGGCCGAGTTACGGCCGTAAGGGCCGAGAGTTACGGCCGTATGGCGGCTGGAAGATTTCGGACGAATGCCAGTTACGGCCGTAAGGTGTGATTGGGTACGGACGTACGAGCACTAGGCATCTTCCAGACGAAGGCCGGTTACGGCCGTAATGTGTGCCAGTTACGGCCGTAAGTGTCCGGCAGTCTTTGGGCGATTTTTGACGAATGCGATTCTGGCCGTAAGGCTGCGAAATCTGGCCGTAAGGGCCGAGTTACGGCCGTAAGGCACTGCCGGTTACGGCCGTAACCCTGGCGGCTATATATAGCCTGGGCTCGGCCAGACTTCATTTTTACTCGATTTTCTCCTTTTTTCGGCGGCTGGCGATGGGAGGCTCGGGAAATCGAGTTCTTGGCCGATTCAAATCATTTCCAAGACGTTTTGGAGAATTCTTGTTGATTATATCATCATCTAATCCGTGTTTTTCGTCGAATCAAGGTATATTTCTTGATTTTTCCTTCAAGTTGACTTTTTGGAGAATTGTCTTTGATTTCGATTCTAGTCCGATTTTGATACATCGGTTGGTGTAGTATGATGTTATTAGTCGTGTTCTATGGGTTGTATATCCATACTTCAAGTTTGTTCAACTCGATTAGTGATTCGAGTGTTCTTGGGAGTTATCGAACATTGAGTGTTCGATTAAATGTTCCAATGAGTTTCCCTTCGATAATTGTTGGGATTTCCGTTGTTTTTGGCTTTGATTCTCGTTGTAATCATGTTTTATTGTTCCTTCCGAAGGATTATAGGTGCTCTAGGATTCCGAGTTGAATCTCGTTGGTGTTTGATGATTCGTGTGGTGTTATTCCGTCGTAAATTTCGGTGCTATCGCGTTCTAGATAGTGTTCGGGAATTTGAGGGCTACCCGGCCGTATCCATTCATTTTTTCCATTTGCTCGTGGTATCGAGGCAAGTACCTTGTTCATATGTTTCTCGTTTTGTGGATATGATGATCGGTGGTCGTCTTGGTGTGTTTGTTTGGTTATTTGAAATGATTTTCCAAGAGATTCGTTTTGGCCTCGTTAAGGGCTCTTTTTAAAAATGTGTGTGTGTTTTGTAAACGGCGTGTTTTGGGGAATTATTTATGATTTGATTGTTTTGAACGTTGGGGGCTTTGGTGATACCCCTGTTGTTTAAAGTTATGGAATCATGTATTCCGCGTTAATCGTGTTGTGTTGTGATGAATTTGATAACGGTGTCGAGTAAGTGGCCATCTCTAGTAAGTATTCTTGATGAACTTACATTCTTAGCATATTAGTATTGCATGAGTAACGTGTGTGTGTGTATGCTCACTATGGGTTAGATCCGACGGGGTCTCGGTAGGGGTCCACGGAGGGGTGGATCCGCGAGCTTGCTTTTAACCACTATGGGTTAGATCCGACGGGGTCTCGGTTGTAATATCCGGATTTATTACAGTGTATTTCATCTGTATTCAACCATGTATTATTTCGGATTGATGATTTTGATTATTGGAGTGTGATATTTAGTGCATTAATGTCATTATGCATAAGTATAGAAACATGTATAATTGCTCAAACAACCTTGTGATAGCGCACGCTAAGAATGTATCTTAACGCGCGCTATCGGGCCATTATTAGCGCACGCTATGTAGGTATGAGTAACGTGCGCTAAGGACTCAATTATTGAGCAGGCGGTGGCTCGTGCGCCCGGTGGGACATGGGTCGGATAAGATTCCACGACGCACCCGGAAAAAATCTGAAGTCAACCATTATTAGCTCACGCTAAGGGATGCTTAGTAGCGTGCGCTAACTTATCAATAATGCAGAAATTATAAATGGGACATCAACCGTGTTGGCTTGCATTTCTTTCGCACTTTCCTCAATCTTGAGAGTTCAGAGAGTTGTAGAAATACTCTTATACACTTAAGAACACATATTGTTGATATTTATACATTGGTTACCACGTGGAATGTTCATGGAAGTGGAATAGCACCTTGGAAGAGCATACAACCAACCGGAGTTGGATTCTACCTTACGGTTCAGTGATTTCGTCATTTTAAGGTATGTTCAATCTATCTCCAGACTTAGAGTTGGATTCTAACGATTTGGATGATCATGTTAACAAGATATGGATTTTCATAGATGAATTATCCAAGTATATCATGTTTGGAATAGTGAGTTGTATAAGCCTGGAATACCTTGATTATAATCATCATGATTCGAATCTTAGTACACTGAATATGTGAAGAGAAGCTTCTATCAATGGTTAACCGAATCTAATAGATGATTTCATAGTAATCTTGGACTAGACGTTAACATCCTTATTGTTAGATAAATCTAAAGGTTTGATCATGGAAGGATTTATCTAGTATATATAGGACGTTTATCAACTTCAGGATAATATGGACTGATATAGAGGTGTTGATATCAACCATTTAGTTTTTCGTATTATCGTATGAAGATTTGAAGTCGGAAAAGAATATGGTTTTATATTGGCATGCATATCCTTGAATCCGAAGTTGTCTTTATCCGTATAATCATTCATGAGGGTGTATACATAGTATTCATGGTAGTAACATGAATTATCACGCAAGATTTCGTTGTTTCAAACATGGCAAGAACAGTTCTTGCTCGTGATGGCGCCATGCGAATAGCGCACGCTATGATATGCAGTGTACCGTGCGCTATCGAGCAGTTGTTAGCGTGCGCTACGTTTGGTATGTAACGTACGCTAGACCATCAGACGAGTCAACTGGCTGGTCAGTGAGGTACTGACCATGCATCGTTAGCGTGCGCTAGGCTCTGTTGTTTGCGTGCGCTATTGGACAGACGTAACGCACGCTACACAGAGTACTTAGCGTGCGCTAAGCTATTCGGGCAGATTGCAGTTTATGAACTTTTGACCGTTAATCGAATTGTTTAACATTCATACGACGTGAGATAAATCCTATATCATTTCTTTTGTTAAGGTTTGGTTTCGTTACGTGATTGATTGAGGAGGACGACCTTCGAGTGTTCATTTTCGTGGAAGTATTGTTATTGTCTTCAAATCGAGGCAAGTACCTTAATTGTTTTATGTATTGTTGTTATACATATTGTCGTGCATGTATGTCGTTATTGTGTGTCCACCTCGTGTTGGTCCGACGGGATCATCGGGGGATCTATGCTAGCGTCATACTGGATCATCGGACGGGTTTTCCACCACGGGTTGGTCCGACGGGATCATCGTGGGTTCTAGGCGGTGAGCATTTGGATCGATGGAATTACCATGTGTATGTATTGATATCATGTTGTGATTATCAGTTGTATATGTTATGTTTGAGATTCTCGTAGGAGAAGACTCGTTGGTATTTTGTCGTTTACGTTATTATTATTCACCGTGAGATATGAATAATATGCTGTGGTACTTGTACTAGCATCGTTGTGCTAACCCCTTCAGGGGTGAACATTTTGTTTGTGTTCAGGATCCAGGAGAGCTGGGAAACAACCACTGGTACAGTATGACGACGAGGGTGCAGAGTGATGTCCCGACCGGGTTTATTTATCTTTCGTTTATTCGTCATTTCAATAAGTACTCGAGTACGAAGTAGTTTGTGGTGATTTGAATTTGGTGATGTAATATTGAGTTCTGTTGGACAATTGTACTATTTCCGTATTTTGGTCAGAACTAATGTACTGTAATTCCGTTATTTCCATTCGTCAGTACCTTTTTATACTTGTTCAATTCTTCAGCCTTGTAAATCCTTACGTAAAGGATTTACGGCGCTGTAATATTCCCGAATAAATCGGGGGTGTTACATCGGTAGGGGTCCACGGAGGGGTGGATCCACGGTTAATTGTGGTGCATTTTACAAATGTGATTTGATTATGGCATTTCCGGAAATGAGTGCTTTGGAACTATGTTTTCATATTTGCATGCATTGACTAAGTGTGTAAGAGGTAAGTTGTTCGTTTGACTTACTTGGCTAGGATTCCACTAGAGTATTTGTCGTCTGTGTTTAAACCTTGGGTTGTGAATTTTGATGTTGGAAGACGAACCTTGTGGTCGTTCTTGTGTACTGTGAGTTGATGAGATTTGGGGCTAAAATCCCAATGGTTTGGTAAAGGTCATTTTACGGGAAGTAAACCTTTGGGGCGGTGACCCCTTTCGTCTTTTGGGTTTTGAAAAGTGGGATTTGATAATCCTAAATTGTTTTCTATTAAAACTCTCGATGGCATTTTAAACTGTTTTATAAATTATTTCCATTGATTTGTGATCTTTCGGTTTTGGAATATTTTTTTCTCAAACTCTTGCCTTGGGAAGTACTTTTCGTTTCGTTTGGATCTTTGAGGATTCCGGGTTATTGTTATTCGTGGAATGTGAATTGTATGACTCGTATTTTTGCACTTGTACTTGTACTAGCAAAACAGTGTAGTTTTGCTAACCCCCGAGTATTCGGGGGGTGGATGTCTGTTTTTGCATTCAGGTTTTGGAGCAGAACACAGGGTCGACATGAAGGATGATGAAAGATGAACGATACTAATTACACGAGGACCCGTTGATGTCGTATTGGTTTTGTTGTATTTTATTTTTCGCTGCAGTATTCTTTTCCTGTTGTACGGGAGTGTGTTGTATTCGACCCCTGCATGGGCTTGTATTGTAATCGAGTTGTATCTTTTTATTGAAAGGCCAAATCGATCTACTGAGTCATTTTAGCCTTAAAGGCATTGTCGAGATGTTTCATGTTGTTACTAGCCTGGTAGATCCTTGAGGAAAGATTCTACGGCGTGTAATATCCCTGAGCGGATTGGGGGTGTTACATTTTTGATGATTACAAAACAACACTTGAATTCGATAAAATCTGCAAAAATAAAATATATATATATATATATATATATTATATGAATCAAAGTTTTCGTCTTTGATCGTTTCGTTAGTTTCTCCGATTTTTCTTTTCTTGTCATTTTCGACTTCTCCGTTTCTCCCCCTTTTTGTATACTTTATTTTCTCCTCTCTTTTTTTTTTCATTTTTATTTTTCTCGTCATTCTTCCATGACGCTTTTTATCAATTCAACTCCATTCTCCCCCTTTTTGTATTCAGCAAAAAGTGTAATAGAAACGAATAATAAATACCAAATTGATGTATATAAAAATATGCGATACCAATAGATGAATATAACTATATGCATTAAGAAGGGTATAACTACCCTTGAGTAAAATATAAATTATTAAAAATTAATTTTTGGGGATCCAACCTATAGTTGGTTTTTGTTTCGAGACGTAAGCGATGTTTGGGATGGTGGTTCCTTTAGGAATCCAAATTTACTTTAATCGCCGGTCTTGGGCTTTTACAGTTTGAAATATGGTGCCCGATTTTCAAACATTTTTCACAATGGGGTATTTTCAAGTTCACGGATTCGGTTTTAAAATTTTGGTTGAATCTCAACCCCTGTTTATTCAAGGTATATTTTTGAACCGAGAGCATATTTTCAAATTTCTCGTTTCCAAGAGAAAATTTCTTCGTTAAATTTTTGAGCTCGGTTTGACTTTTCAAAAGATCATCCTTTAAGATATTTTCTGTTTCAATGCATTTTGAATGATCAGGTTCGACAAATTTTCCCTTTTCAAGTATTTTGGAAATCTCGATTTCCAATAAGTTATTTTTAGATTTAAGGGATTTAATCTCGGATAAAGCATTTTGAAAATCGGTATGCAGTAATTCAAATGCTTCAATAATTCATCATGAGACGATGTACTAACCTGGCTTTCGACGTCGCTAGCGTCGAATGAACTTCTGGCCATGAGAGCGAGATTATGTTGATTGATAAAATCATCATCTTCGTCTTCATCGCTCCATGTTGCAACTAGAACCTCCTTCTTGGTTTTGATCGGCAATTAAAGTTGCCTGGTTTTCCACATAGTCGACAATTGTTGTCGAATTTTTTAGATTCGCATGAGATGACTTTATTTCTCCGGTTTAATAAGGTTTGAAACTTATTAATATTTTTTGCATAATATGCCGATTCTTCGTCGCTTTCATCAACCGGGATTTCTTCTCTTTTTGACATCTTCGCCTTTAAGGCTATTGATCTTTCTTTTGGCTTCGATTTGGCATTCCGAGATTTTAGGACAATCTCGTAGTTTATAAGAGAACCAACGAGAGCATTAAAATCAAGATTATTTAAATCTTTAGAATCCATTATTGCTGTCATCGTACCGTCCTATTCTCGAGGTAGTGATCGGAGATTTTTCTTTACTTTCTCACTACTCGAAAGTGGTTTTCCAAAACATTAACAACGATTATCCCAATGCCTTGAACCGGCCATTAATGAACAATAATAAACATTTGGCATAATTGCCGAAGAGTATCGTATCGAACGATCCCCTAAAGTCAATGAACTCATGAAGAGACCAAGTTTCGGAATGATACAACACATTCATACACATATATGATAACATTAATCTCATTGACTAGTACAAGTATAAAACTTGCCTCAAACCGAAGGCGAGAAAGTCCTTCCACGATCAACATCCTTAATGGAAATACCGACCGCTCGAACAACCTTGAATAACACAAGTACCAACAATACGCTTAATATACGAATCAAGCATGATCACAACCAACTCAAAAGTCGATACAACAATACCCAAACTCATTGAGGCAATTCAACAAACACATTGTAGACAACCTCCAATTGTTTACAACCAATCTCAATTATATCGATACCAAACCTCCAATGAATGATTCAATCCAATAAAACATCTTATATACAATCAATATTCTTATAGGAATACACAATTCGAGATTACGACAACATTAAATCGAAACCCCCAATTCCAGAATCAACATTCGAAATGTTCTTGAACAAATCTCCGATTAATCCGATGATAATCCATAACAATTCATAATCACAAGTATATCACTTCATATATCATGATTATAACATCCAAAACATCATATCCCAACTCAAAATCGAAATCCAAGATGTTGAAGAATTTACCTTTGAAGATCCAAACACTTCGATTCGGTGAATACGTGATAAATCGACTCCCCAAGCTCTATAATAGGAGATAGATGATTAGAACATGAACACACTAGTGTTTTGATGAAGAAAAATCCTTTCCCAAAGACCTCTCTCCCGAACTCAAATGAAGAAATGAAGAAATGAGCACAAAAATCCCGTCTCGGTCATTATATACTACGCAGAGTTACGACCGTAACACTCCAAGGTCAACGGATCAAGAATGACTCATCAAGGTGAAATAATAACGCAATGAGTGATAGCTCAGATGAAATGATTGGAACCAGTGTTCCCCGAGAGGTGAATGATTAGTTTGATAATTATAAGTCTCAACATGATTGATATATGATGAATGAATGAACGACAATGAAATAAATGATTATCATATTACCGAGCAAGAATTAACTTGTTCAAAACCAGTGATGAAGGTCCTTAACTCTGGCTCTCGAAGCCTGATAGGACCCTTGGATGATGCACGGCACTACTACAAAAAGGGGTTTTAACGACGGTTCTGGAAGGGTTTCTACGACGGTTTTGGAACCGTCGTAAAATCCACCATCGTAGAAAGTGGGCACATTTTACGACGGTTTTAAAACCGTAGTAAAAGTTCACGTTTTACATCGGTTCTTCCAAAACCGTCATAAAAAATATACATTTTACATCGGTTTGTTTTAAAACCGATGTAAAAATATTTACATTTTACATCGGTTTTGATAAGAACCGATGTAAAATGTCTTAAATTTACATCGGTTTTAAAAAGAACCGATGTAAATTGTCTTAAATTTACATCGGGTTTAAAAAGAACCGATGTAAAATGTCTTAAATTTACATCGGTTTTAAAAAGAACCGATGTAAAATGTCTTATGTTTTATGGAAGGTTTGGCACCCCGACCCCAACCCAAATCCTCCGAGGCCCGACCCGAAACCCACTTAGACCCGACTCGAACCCGCACCTGAAATAACAATATATTGCACTTTGTCACCATAATGATTCGAACCCTCGACCTTGGGGTTGGGGAGTCAAGTCCCAACCACTAGGCTATAGTTATTTGTTTGAACAATTTATATTTATATTATATTTAAATATATTATGGTCTCTACCTTTTAAATAAAAATAAAAAAATCAATTTTATTCTTTTTGTATTATTTTGGAAAAAAATAATTTTTTAGATTGTTTTTTATTTTTCATTTATTTTATATTTTAAAGAATCATCGTAAATAAAAATACATATTTTTGAAATAAGGATTGTATGACGGTTTTAGAAAAATCGATGTAAAGTTTTTCCCTTTTTATTATTTACATGGGTTATTCTAAAATTGATGAAAAAGTATTAATTTTACATCGTTTTTGGAATAACTGATAAAAATTAACCTAATTTTAATTTTTACATCAGTTATTCAAAATCAACGTAAAATTACTATTTTATACATCGGTTTTGGATTAGTCAATTTTATTCTTTTTGTATTATTTCGAAAAAATGATTTTTTATTTTTATTTTTTATTTTTCATTTCTTTTATATTTTAAAATATCATCGTAAATAAAAATACATGTTTTCAAAAAAGGATTTTATGTCCATTTTAGAGAAACCGATATAAAATTTACCATTTTTATTTTTTATTCCAAAACTGATGTAAAAAGTATTAATTACATCGATTTTGGAATAACTCGTGTAAATTTATCGTATTTTTAATTTTTACATCATTTATTCTATAACCGATGTAAAATTAATACTTTATTTTATATCGATTTTGGAATAACTTATGTAAATTATAATATTTAAAATTTTACATCGGTTGTTTGTATAACTAATGTAAATAAATAATAATTTTACATCGGTTATTTGAACAACCGATGTAAAAATAGTAATTTTAGTTTTTAGATCGGTTGATTGAACAATCGATGTAAATATATAAATTTTACATCGGTTATTTGAACAATCGGTGTAAAATATAATAATTTACATCGGTTATTTGAACAACTGATGTAAAAATAGTAATTTTAGTTTTTACATCGGTTATTTGAACAATCGATGTAAAATATAATAATTTTACATTAGTTATTTGAACAACCGAGTAAAAATATAATAATTTTACATCGGTTATTATAACAACCGATGTAAAAAATAGTAATTTTAATTTTTACATCGGTTATTTGGACAACCGATGTAAATATATAATTTTTTTACATCGGTTATTTGGACAACCGATGTAAATATATAATAATTTTACATCGGTTATTTGATCAACTGATGTAAATTGACCAAAATTTTATTTTTTTACATCGATTTTATTTGATTACCGATGTAAATTGACCGTGATTTTAATTTTTACATCGGTTTTCGTTAAACCGATGTAAATTGAGCGTTGTAAAAAGTACATTTTGTAGTAGTGCGGGTTGGAGTAACAAGGTCTCTCGAGGCTTGTGAGCCCTCTCGAGATCTACCGGCACTAGAGCTGACAATAGCTGACACCGTACACCGAGTGCTAACGTGCCCTGCTGAATCACAGTTAAAGCAAACAACAGTCGAACTCGCCGTCTGAGATGAAGATGCTTTCTCAGCATGAAGACGACTAGAAAACGGCCTCTTGGGCGTCGGAGACCGATGTCCCTCTGAATGAACCAACATCATAGTCCTTCCACCAGAAGAAACTGAAGGGTACTTCTGAGTAAGCTCCTTGATCAAAAGCTCTGCTCCAAGAGCCTTCTCGATGAACTCACTAAGTGAACTACAATTGTGATTGAACAACTGCATCCTCAACTACAGATTTAGCCTCTTGCTAAAATACTTGATCTTATCCATCTCAGTACGGATAATAGACGAAGCAAACTGAAGTAGTCCCTGCAACTTCTCAGCAATAACAATAAAACCCTCGTCCTCGATGGGTTCGGGGTTCAAAACCTCTGATAACTTGGCTTCACGAAGTGGAGCCGGATAATACCTCTCTAACATGAGAGTCTTGAACTCACTCCAAACACAATCACGATCGGTGGGTTTCACAGAAAGCCACCACGAATAAGCGCCCTTACTCAAGTAATAAGCCGCTACTGCCACTTAACTCTCTTCCGAACACTGAACCATGTCGAATCGTTTATCAAAATGCTCAAGCCAATGAACAATATCAGCTGGTTCCGATGAACCCTTAAAGGTAGGCGGTCTCTGACGAGAGATATCGCCGATAATCTGACTCACTCCTCCAGTCTGTCCATGAAACGGCACCTGGAATCCCTGCTGTGGTAGACCACGAACCATCGAGGTCTGCATGGTCTCCATCAGACGCGTCATCTGAGTCATCTGGGCCATCATGCCCTGTATGCATATGAATGGGTCCACCCGAACACCTTCCGATTGAGCGGCTTCTCGGGTACGACTCCCTAACAGTGAATGATTATCTAACAGTGAATGAGTAGCATAGCTAACTAATGAACACATGTTATCCCTCACATTCACGCGGGCATTCACACGAGATCTCGGGTTTCGGCCCGCACCACAGCCTCTTCCCCTGCGTCCTCTGACAGCTCTATCCATACTGAAGCATGACGGTCACATGATGATTATAGATCCTGCATGAAGATCGCATTATGATTACGTTACGGAATGATAAAAATGAGCATACACGTTTATCACAATTAATGAATTAATAATGCAGTAAAATGATCGTCCACATGATGCCGGAATATGATAAGATTGCATGAAAGATCAAGTGTGGTGACATGATTATCTGATGAAATTCCTGAAATGATTATCTTGAATAAGTTAACAATATTGATAATTCGATCCACAAGATGAACAACTTAGTAATGAGATTGACTGAGTGATTAATGAATTAACATGATCGACAAGATCAAAAATGATAATTGAGGATTGTTAACTGATGAATGAGTTGATCCTTAATGCTTACACAGGCCACATGTGCTCCAAAACAATTAGTCATGAATCAATCGTAACACTAATATCACATATAGGTTTCAAAAAGGCATGTATATTTATTGACATGATGAATATATGAACATAAAGAGAATCGAGTCCTTACACAGGTCATAAGAAGCTTCGAGGTCTCGGGATACTAGTCTTCACTGATGACGACTCGATGAATGAATAACTCGTGCAGTCGTACAAATTTCACGACTCACGAAACCCGACTGTTTAGATTATCATAACCTGACAGTCCCACTACTACCGCGCCGGTAGAGCCGCATAACTCACATATCAGGGTATCTCATAACCCAACGCTCTAATACCATCTTCTGTAACACCCCCAAATCCCATTGGGTTATTACAGTGCCGTGGACCCCACACCCGGAGATCCACCAGGCGAACATGACTAAAATACACTAAAATTAACCAACAAGGGAAATCACAGTCCCTACCATGATATCCGACACAATATTCCGATAAGGAATTTCAAAGACAACGATGGGCCTACATGGCCAAAATAAAAATACAACAACATCCATGAGCATATGCTCGGGTAATACATAATGACAATGACTAACAAACTGGAGAACACTCCGACTGACTAACCAACATGAACAACTCGGACTAGTATCGCTCGAATGCCTCGTCGCCATCGTCATGCCCCTGTGTCTCAACTCTCTCCTCGCAAGCACCTAAAACATGAAAACATGTTCCGCCCCCACGGGGTCAGTCATCCAGATAATGAACATCAAATACATGTATAACATGATATGCATCCAAGGGCAGAATGAAACAGTATAATGATAATAATAATACGGGATGCTCCCAAACCAAGGTAAGAACCGAACATTCGTGAAACACTATGCCCACGACATACTATTAATACCTGTTCAACAAGTTAGAACATAAGTGCCCAACGGCGTGTAACACCCCCAAAACCATCCGGGATATTACAGCGCCGTGGATCCCGCGCCGGAACCCACCAGGCTAAAAACCGTTTACAAAACCATTTCAAAAACGTTCGAAAAGCCAAAGAGGCCGATGACGGTAATATTTTGCAAATGCTCAAATATTTTCGAAAGCATAATTTTGAAATACCGTCATAAAATACCATTTGAAAATACAAGGCGAAGTGCCAAATATTAACAGTTTAAAATATACGTTAAGCCCCAACTTAAACGTACAGATAAAATAATTTGGGAAAAAGAGTTTGACGAAAATAACCCAAGTTCGTAAAATACTCAAAAGGCCATTTTAAAATACACACACGAGTTGGTAAAAATACCAAAGAGCTATTTTGAAATATAAACACGCAATGATAAATGCGATTCAAAATACACATTTGCAGCGGAAATAAAACAACCAGAAATAAATACTCAATACTCAAAAACATGCCACCGCCAGTATCACATCGGGAAGCTCATCCCTTCACGACCGCTACTAGCTCGATCTCCGAGTACCTAAAAATAAAGCCCACGACGGGGTCAGCCACAATACTCAATAATGATATCGATCACATCATCATAAATAATTACATACCAATGTAATAATATTGTAAGAATACTACCAAAGTAATCTTACCGTCATACCTTACCAATCCATAACAATCCATACTAAATCAATCCTTGACATATTCCACATTTCGTATTCTCAAATGACGAAATGAATTCAACAACAATCATCTCTACTGTATTCCAAAGATACCGACAATCCTCAAAACATCATCATAACTCATAAGTGTGGAAATAATCCAATCTGTGCAAATCCTGTCCATCGGATTACACAATCAAAACTCAACCTGGATAAACCAACAGTACACAACATATCTGTAGATCAACTACCATATGATAATGATAACAAATCCCGAAACATCGACATATAGTCCGAATGCTTATACGATCGATAACCAGATCAACCGATAAATCAACTGAGAATATCATCGACATGATAACTCCAATACGACCAATAAAGGATCACGATAACTGAGAATACCATCAACATGATAACTCCGACACGATCAACAAAGGATCAACGATAACCGAGAATACCCTCAACGAGGTAGACTCCAAATGATCAACAATAATGGATCTCAAGAAATAACTCTGACTGCCGAACATACCCCTCGGGCATATGAACAACCAGTCGCAAACTGTCGAACATATCCAATCATACATGGACTATGAGCGACCCAACAATATGGCTCAAAGATGGGCGTCACGACGCCCGATCCGGAAATGTGTCCGTGCACAAGCCACCCCGGGTATCGATCAAATACACGTGTGGTCTTGTACCTAATTAGCCTCACGAACTACGTCTCGTGTGCACGGTTCAATGCGGAAATATCCACGCATAACCATCATGTGCCCGGCTAAAAATCCTACACAATAACCAATCGGCACGCAGATATGACTCCAGATATGTCACGATGCAACATGACAACGAAACTCAAGAATTACATATCCAATAAGGATCAAAAGACTCATCGAAGTGAACAACGACAATCTGACAAAGAAAAGTCGACACGACTAATCAATATTCAAAACAACAATCCTGGGATCACAAACCCCAAAGGATAATCCATACGATCAACAATCTCAGACAACAGTTCTGGGATCAACATCCCTCGATGAGACGATCAACACAACCATTAATACCAACAATAGTCCTAGGATCAACATCCCTCAACGAACAACCAGTACGAATCTCAATATATGAAGCCTCAACATACAACATATACAACAACTCAACATAACAATTATCTCATAACTGAACAATACATAAATTACCTCAAAGCCGAAGACAACATCCTTTCCACGAACAACATCCCTGAACGAATACACAGTTATACAAATAATCTCAAATAAGGTACCATCCATTCAATACCAATAACCTTTTATCCCGATACTTATGTCATCACGATAACTATCCTCGATATCCGATATTCTATATCCTTGACCAAAAATAAATCACGCCTTCCTTGAACACAATTAAATCATATACCTTATGACTTATTACAACCAGCGCACGATATACAAACCATTATCCCGACAACTTACATTTCTAACAACATTGCTATACGAATTATAAATGATATGAAAACGAAACCATTCATCAAGTATTATAAACTGAACAAGTATAAACTTGCCTCGATACCGATACCGCGAAGCCGTTACCAAAATCCATTGCCTTTGTCTACAAGCTCCTCAATCCCGACCAAAAGCAATCTACGAACTCTTTAGCCTCAACCGCAACTCAACGGTCATAATCCATGATCAAAACATATCAACCTATTGCAATAACCGATCAACAACGGTTCTACAATATCCCGATTAAACACATATCCAAACAACCCGAACCAATCAAACATGAATTCAAAACCACAGTACGATTCCAAAATCCGAAGATCATATCAATAATCAATTTAAACCAACAAAGGTCTAACATTACCGATTCCAAATTCAATCTTAAATACGGATACAAGTTTCCTCCTTGTAAATTCATAATATAAACCAATTACCGGTTATCATCATCAATCCAGACAATCCGATCAATTCAACATTATAGATAACCATATTCCAAAGGTTTCAAATAATTCCATTATCCGAATTGAACACTTGTTAAATACCTATGAATTCTCAAACTCAAAAGTGAATCATGACCTTATCAAATCCGGAATCATATTCGTATTCCTATACGAATATTGTACCAAAACACATAACTTAGTTATAGATATGGATATTCCATATTCATATCTAAAACACCAACACCTCTTAAACATGTTCAACAATTCATATAATCCAAGAGTTCCTTAAGAACACAACTAATTCCGAAATCATATTCAAAATCTCCAATACGACATAATCCGATGTGTTCTAACATCTAAACAATCCTTATTCACAATTTAAGGTGTATATAATCATGTTCTTAAACATATATACTTCTCATAACATCATGAATCGCAACAACCCACCAAGAACATCGAGAATACTACGATTCCATAATCATAACAACATAATCGAATCATTTGATCACCAATTCATTATCTTCCCTTAACAAAATTCTCGTAAATACCAAGAATCATCACAACAATATCAATTCAACCATTATTCATACGAAACGTTTAGAATTTTCCAAGTTCTACTCATTGAGACATTTCATCGAACACCTTGAAGGCGTAGTCCAATTCAATAGATTATTCAAAGGAATACTCGATTTCGATCCACAAAACTTCAAGAACAACGAATAATCTCAAGAATACAACAAGATTCCATCAATAACTGAGTTAAAACGAATCAAATCGGCCAAGACATCAAGAAACTCAAGAACATCCAAAAACCAAAAGTTTAGGTGTTCTTACCTTCGATCGGGTGGAATATGATGTTATAATCCTTGTTCCAAGCTTTCCTAGATGTTATCACTTGATAAACCAACTCAAAAGCTGATGTTTAGGGGTTAAAACCGAGTTTGGGTGATTTGGGACGAAAGGGGATCGTGTAGGATGGGTTGGGAAATGAAATTCCCGGCGCTTTACGTTTTATACGCCCGGCATGTTAGCGTACGCTAACTTCATCAATAGCGTGCGCTACTGTTCCTGAATACGACAAGATAGTTTTTGCCATTTTGAGCATAACTCACTCATCCGGACTCCGATTAACTTACCGTTTGAACCACTAGAAAGCTAACTCAATGCTCTATGATACTGTTATGTTTCAGAATTTTGGAGTTTTCAAGAATCGGTGGTGATTTTCCAAAGTCGAACCTTATACACATTACTTTCCAAATAAGTGTCCAAATCTTGTTTCCACTAACATTTCAACATATAGTCTTCTTAATCATATCATATACACCAAGAATCATAATCACTTGCATGTTCATCATCATACGAAGTAAACAATAACAACAACATTAAAAACTCGAAATGAAGGGAGATATTAACCAACATATCTCTTGAAGAAAAACAACACCGTTCAAAACCACAGGAATCATATCAATATCCGCATATCAACCATATTATCAACATAACTCAGTAATCCATCTCATAACCATACTCATCAACTCATAAACATGACGATCATCAACTCAAGAACATCATATACAATCCAAAATGAAATCCCAAAGTGGAGAGTAATTACCTCTTTGAAGGAATGGATTGAATCCCAAGGTTGAATCCATTTTCAATCACTTCCAAGTTTCAAATGTTGTTAGGAATGATCAACTCGAGTGTTTGGAACCTCAACTTCTATCTAAGACCTCTCTCTATCGGTTCACATGAAGAAATGGACGGAAATGACGAATAATGGCACATATATATATATATATATATATATATATATATATATATATATATATATATATATATATATATATATATATATATATATATCGTATTATTAACGTACGCTAACATCTTTAATTAACGACGTTACAAAATTAGCGGCGCTAATCGCCCTTTGTTAGCGTGCGCTATCGCGATCGAGGCGATCGCTTTTGCTTCGTAAACTAGCTTGCGACGTAATGCCTGTATTAACGTCGTAAAACATCTGTCTAGCGTACGCAAGTCCTTAACCTTAGCGTGCGCTATACGCGATTGACTAGCTTGTCTATATGCTCAAGATCGGTCCACACGCCGAAAGTGCTGACGAGGATAAGATTCCTTTTTGTCCGATATATCATTAGCGTGCGCTAACCTTTAGGGATTAGCGTGCGCTAGTACTACATTACAAACATCCGTTGACTTATCAGAACGTGCGCCGAAAGTGGCCTGGTCCACACGTAGATTCCCTCTGATCTGTCTGCACTAGCGCGCTATTATTTTACCTTTAACGTGCGCTACACCTGCACGTTAGCGTGCGTTATGAATGAGTATTAGCGTGCGCTAATAAGGCTATGTTTAGCCATTATCATCTACTCTTCTCCAACGTCTCGACATGCAGAATACGAACATACGGCATACTGAATACACATCTCGAATCCAAAATATTCTCATACGGTATACGATATCCGAATCGGTTCAACCTCATACAACATATCCCGAATATATCTGTCAATCCAAAAACGATAATCACACTAGTATAACTGTCTCGGTTCTCAATTTATTTTATCCATACCGTATAGATACCAAACTATACGGTATATCTCGAATAAAATAACGCGAAAAATTTATCTCAAAATCCGGGTATTACATACTACCCTTAAAATAAGTTTCGTCCTCGAAACTTGCAACGATCACCAACAACGATAAATCCAAAATTTCCAACTCATCACGAAAACAATCAATCATCGCCACAAGCGAATAACCAAACCAATGTACTTACAGTGCGTGAAGCCGATGATCTCCGTGATACTAGCACACGACTCCCATACGAAGTCTCAACACAACCAACGCACACCAATATCACAAATAGCGGTTTGAAAAGAATCACGAAAATTTTGGAAACTCCAAAATCGATTCGACTCAAAAGTCGGGAAAATCATTTTCAAAAGCCACGCTACTACTTATCTTGGTAGAGCCACATAACACACACGCCCGGGTTTCACAAAACCCAAGCTCGATACCATCTTCTCGTAACACCCCCAAAACCATCCGGGATATTACAGTAGTGGATCCTGGCCGAACCCACTGTGCTAAAAACCGTTTACAAAACCATTTCAAAAACGTTCGAAAAGCCAAAGAGGCCGATGACGGTAATATTTTGCAAATACTCAAATATTTTCGAAAGCATAATTTTGAAATACCGTCATAAAATACCATTTGAAAATACAAGGCGAAGTGCCAAATATCAACAGTTTAAAATATACGTTAAGCCCCAACTTAAACGTACAGATAAAATAATTTGGGAAAAAGAGTTTGACGAAAATAACCCAAGTTCGTAAAATACTCAAAAGGCCATTTTAAAATACACACACGAGTTGGTAAAAATACCAAAGAGCTATTTTGAAATATACACACGCAGCGGATAAATGCAGTTCAAAATACACATTTGCAGCGGAAATAAAACAACCAGAAATAAATACTCAATACTCAAAAACATGCCACCGCCAGTATCACATCGGGAAGCTCATCCCTTCACGACCGCTACTAGCTCGATCTCCGAGTACCTAAAAATAAAGCCCACGACGGGGTCAGCCACAATACTCAATAATGATATCGATCACATCATCATAAATAATTACATACCAATGTAATAATATTGTAAGAATACTACCAAAGTAATCTTACCGTCATACCTTACCAATCCATAACAATCCATACTAAATCAATCCTTGACATATTCCACATTTCGTATTCTCAAATGACGAAATGAATTCAACAACAATCATCTCTACTGTATTCCAAAGATACCGACAATCCTCAAAACATCATCATAACTCATAAGTGTGGAAATAATCCAATCTGTGCAAATCCTGTCCATCGGATTACACAATCAAAACTCAACTGATAAACCAACAAGACACAACATATCTCAGAGATCAACTACCATATGATAATGATAACAAATCCCAAAACATCGACATATAGTCCGAATGCTTATACGATCGATAACCAGATCAACCGATAAATCAACTGAGAATATCATCGACATGATAACTCCAATACGACCAATAAAGGATCACGATAACTGAGAATACCATCAACATGATAACTCCGACACGATCAACAAAGGATCAACGATAACCGAGAATACCCTCAACGAGGTAGACTCCAAATGATCAACAATAATGGATCTCAAGAAATAACTCTGACTGCCGAACATACCCCTCGGGCATATGAACAACCAGTCGCAAACTGTCGAACATATCCAATCATACATGGACTATGAACGACCCAACAATATGGCTCAAAAGATGGACGTCACAGTACGCCCGATCCGGAAATGTGTCCGTGCACAAGCCACCCCGGGTATCGATCAAATACACGTGTGGTCTTGTACCTAATTAGCCTCACGAACTACGTCTCGTGTGCACGGTTCAATGCGGAAATATCCACGCATAACCATCATGTGCCCGGCTAAAAATCCTACACAATAACCAATCGGCACGCAGATATGACTCCAGATATGTCACGATGCAACATGACAACGAAACTCAAGAATTACATATCCAATAAGGATCAAAAGACTCATCGAAGTGAACAACGACAATCTGACGAAGAAAAGTCGACACGACTAATCAATATTCAAAACAACAATCCTGAGATCACAAACCCCAAAGGATAATCCATACGATCAACAATCTCAGACAACAGTTCTGGGATCAACATCCCTCGATGAGACGATCAACACAACCATTAATACCAACAATAGTCCTAGGATCAACATCCCTCAACGAACAACCAAGATTTAATCTCAATATATGAAGCCTCAACATACAACATATACAACAACTCAACATAACAATTATCTCATAACTGAACAATACATAAATTACCTCAAAGCCGAAGACAACATCCTTTCCACGAACAACATCCCTGAACGAATACACAGTTATACAAATAATCTCAAATAAGGTACCATCCATTCAATACCAATAACCTTTTATCCCGATACTTATGTCATCACGATAACTATCCTCGATATCCGATATTCTATATCCTTGACCAAAAATAAATCACGCCTTCCTTGAACACAATTAAATCATATACCTTATGACTTATTACAACCAGCGCACGATATACAAACCATTATCCCGACAACTTACATTTCTAACAACATTGCTATACGAATTATAAATGATATGAAAACGAAACCATTCATCAAGTATTATAAACTGAACAAGTATAAACTTGCCTCGATACCGATACCACGAAGCCGTTACCAAAATCCATTGCCTTTGTCTACAAGCTCCTCAATCCCGACCAAAAGCAATCTACGAACTCTTTAGCCTCAACCGCAACTCAACGGTCATAATCCATGATCAAAACATATCAACCTATTGCAATAACCGATCAACAACGGTTCTACAATATCCCGATTAAACACATATCCAAACAACCCGAACCAATCAAACATGAATTCAAAACCACGATTTATTCCAAAATCGAAGATCATATCAATAATCAATTTAAACCAACAAAGGTCTAACATTACCGATTCCAAATTCAATCTTAAATACGGATACAAGTTTCCTCCTTGTAAATTCATAATATAAACCAATTACGGTTATCATCATCAATCCGCACAATCCGATCAATTCAACATTATAGATAACCATATTCCAAAGGTTTCAAATAATTCCATTATCCGAATTGAACACTTGTTAAATACCTATGAATTCTCAAACTCAAAAGTGAATCATAACCTTATCAAATCCGGAATCATATTCGTATTCCTATACGAATATTGTACCAAAACACATAACTTAGTTATAGATATGGATATTCCATATTCATATCTAAAACACCAACACCTCTTAAACATGTTCAACAATTCATATAATCCAAGAGTTCCTTAAGAACACAACTAATT
The DNA here is from genome assembly GCA_033398695.1 of Orobanche coerulescens. Lineage (NCBI taxonomy): Eukaryota > Viridiplantae > Streptophyta > Magnoliopsida > Lamiales > Orobanchaceae > Orobanche > Orobanche coerulescens. The sequence goes on along the minus strand of CM065813.1, from coordinate 100,308,286 downwards.
CCGAAATCATATTCAAAATCTCCAATACGACATAATCCGATGTGTTCTAACATCTAAACAATCCTTATTCACAATTCAAGGTGTATATAATCATGTTCTTAAACATATATACTTCTCATAACATCATGAATCGCAACAACCCACCAAGAACATCGAGAATACTACGATTCCATAATCATAACAACATAATCGAATCATTTGATCACCAATTCATTATCTTCCCTTAACAAAATTCTCGTAAATACCAAGAATCATCACAACAATATCAATTCAACCATTATTCATACGAAAACGTGTAGAATTTTCCAAGTTCTACTCATTGAGACATTTCATCGAACACCTTGAAGGCGTAGTCCAATTCAATAGATTATTCAAAGGAATACTCGATTTCGATCCACAAAACTTCAAGAACAACGAATAATCTCAAGAATACAACAAGATTCCATCAATAATCTGAGTTAAAACGAATCAAATCGGCCAAGACATCAAGAAACTCAAGAACATCCAAAAACCAAAAGTTTAGGTGTTCTTACCTTCGATTCGGGTGGAATATGATGTTATAATCCTTGTTCCAAGCTTTCCTAGATGTTATCACTTGATAAACCAACTCAAAAGCTGATGTTTAGGGGTTAAAAACCGAGTTTGGGTGATTTGGGACGAAAGGGGATCGTGTAGGATGGGTTGGGAAATGAAATTCCCGACTGCTTTACGTTTTTATACGCCCAGGCATGTTAGCGTACGCTAACTTCATCAATAGCGTGAGCTACTGCTCCTGAATACGAGACAGATAGTTTTTGCCATTTTGAGCATAACTCACTCATCCGGACTCCGATTAACTCACCGTTTGAACCACTAGAAAGCTAACTCAATGCTCTATGATACTGTTATGTTTCAGAATTTTTGGAGTTTTCAAGAATCGGTGGTGATTTTCCAAAGTCGAACCTTATACACATTACTTTCCAAATAAGTGTCCAAATCTTGTTTCCACTAACATTTCAACATATAGTCTTCTTAATCATATCATATACACCAAGAATCATAATCACTTGCATGTTCATCATCATACGAAGTAAACAATAACAACAACATTAAAAACTCGAAATGAAGGGAGATATTAACCAACATATCTCTTGAAGAAAAACAACACCGTTCAAAACCACAGGAATCATATCAATATCCGCATATCAACCATATTATCAACATAACTCAGTAATCCATCTCATAACCATACTCATCAACTCATAAACATGACGATCATCAACTCAAGAACATCATATACAATCCAAAATGAAATCCCAAAGTGGAGAGTAATTACCTCTTTGAAGGAATGGATTGAATCCCAAGGTTGAATCCATTTTCAATCACTTCCAAGTTTCAAATGTTGTTAGGAATGATCAACTCGAGTGTTTGGAACCTCAACTTCTATCTAAGACCTCTCTCTATCGGTTCACATGAAGAAATGGACGGAAATGACGAATAATGGCCAACTGCACATATATATATATATATATATATATATATATATATATATATATATATATATATATATATATCGTACATTATTAACGTACGCTAACATCTTTAATTAACGACGTTACAAAATTAGCGTCGCTAACTGTCCTTTGTTAGCGTGCGCTATCGCGATCAGAGGCGTGTTTTGCTTCGTAAACTAGCTTGCGTACGTAATGCCAGGTATTAACGTCGTAAAACATCTGTCTAGCGTCGCAAGTCCTTAACCTTAGCGTGCGCTATACGCGATTGACTCGCTTGTCTATATGCTCAGAAAGTGGTCCACACGCCGAAAGTCTTGTGAGGATAAGATTCCTTTTTGTCCGATATATCATTAGCGTGCGCTAACCTTTAGGGATTAGCGTGCGCTAGTACTACATTACAAACATCCGTTGACTTATCAGAACGTGCGCCGAAAGTGGCCTGGTCCACACGTAGATTCCTCGATGCATGCGCACTAGCGCGCGTTATTATTTTACCTTTAACGTGCGCTACACCTGCACGTTAGCGTGCGTTATGAATGAGTATTAGCGTGCGCTAATAAGGCTATGTTTAGCCATTATCATCTACTCTTCTCCAACGTCTCGACATGCAGAATACGAACATACGGCATACTGAATACACATACTGAATCCAAAAATATTCTCATACGGTATACCTGATATCCGAATCAGTTCAACCTCATACAACATATCCTGAATATATCTGTCAATCCAAAAACGATAATCACACTAGTATAACTGTCTCGGTTCTCAATTTATTTTATCCATACTGTATAGATACCAAACTATACAGTATATCTCAAATAAAATAACGCGAAAAATTTATACTGAAAATCCGGGTATTACACGGCGAATCAGCGATACAGAACACCACAATGAATTACACGAAGATGAACCAAACCAGAACTGAATTAAATATGAATCACCATGAATTACATGAAGATGAACCAAACCAGGACTGAATTAAATATGAATCACAATGAATTACATGAATATGAACCAAACCAGAACTGAATTAAATATGAATCCCAATGAATTACATGAAGATGAACCAAACCAGCCCGAAACTGTAACAATGAAGGCCGAAGCCACAGCATGAAGCCGTATCAAAATGAAACCATCCAATGGCCATTGACCTACTGAGCTGTAGGTGTTGGGGGAAACAACTGCGAAGGTTCAGGCCCAACTAAACTTACCTCATAATGAAATCACCCAGTGACCGTTGACCTACTGACTGTAGGTGTTGGGGGAAACAGCCGCGAAGGTTCAGGCCCCACCAAACTTACCCCATAATGAAACCATCCAATGGCTGTTGACCTACTGAGCTATAGGAGTTGGGGGAAACAACCGCGAAGGTTCAGGCCCCACCAAACTTACCCATCGAGCACTAGCCGAGACTGTAATACCCGGTTGTAATTCAGTCATTATCATTCAGTAATTATCGTTCAGTAATTGTCACTCAGTAATTATTTACTCATTAATGATCATTCATCGTTCATATTCATTCATTGTATTCACCATTCAGAGTAATTTGTATCGTGTATTAGTTGTTATTCGTCATTATACCTGGTTGGAGAATCGGACCGAGCATCTTATCATTGTCACCTTTGTAGCTGGCTGTGTGTGATGAGTAGCGTACTCTACGTACTCTTCATTAGCGCGCGCTAATTGAGTACGGGTAGCGCACGTTACCTCTCAGCATTAGCGCACGCTAGCGTGGTTCAGGCTAGCAGTCCAGAAGGCACTGGACTGCAGTCGAGTTGATGTAGCGCACGCTACCAATGGTAAGTAGCGCACGCTAATAAGTTTGGATAGCGCACGCTGTGCAATCCGTGTAGCGGGCGCTAAGGCCGACCAGGCAGAGTCCAGTGGGTACTGGACTGATTTTGGAATAATTCCTAGCACCTGTTAGGAGTGGATTTTAGCGTACGCTAATAGAGCAGTAGCACACGCTGATTTTTGGACGTAGCGCACGCTATCGCGAGAAGGTCAGAGGACAGAGGGTTCTGGACTTCAGTTACTGGGCATCAGATATTATGTTAGCGCACACTAACATTTTGGGGTTAACGCACGCTAACGACGCAGTTAGTAGGCACTGCACAGTCCGCTTAACCCGCTAGTGCACGCTAAATATCAGGGCTTAGCGTGCGCTAAACTGGAACAGTATATATTGGACAGTGCAGTCCAGATTCGTCATTTGTCATTCCCTCTTCACTCCTTCGACGATTTCGGGCGATTTTGGGCGATTCGGGGAGATCTTTTCGAGCTTCACTCACCTATCATCATCATCAAGCTTATCATTCGGATTAATCATCATTTCATCATCTCCATCACATTAAATCAAGGTAATAACTTCTTGGATCTAGAATTTTGGATTTTTGGGTTTTTCCTTTCGATTTCTTCGTGTAAGCTTGGATTGTTGTTGGAATATGTTAGATATGGATTATCTACCTTGGATCAATGTATTCCTACGGATTTAATGGTATATATTTTGAATTTCATGAATTGTTGGGGTTTATTCAAGAACACTTTTTAGTTGACTTTGATATTTTTGGGGGCTTTCGATTAGATGTTGTCGTTAACTCAATTTTTTGGATTCCTATGTGGTTATTGATATCATTGAAGGTGTTTTGTTGGTTTGAAATACTCATTTTGGATTTTGGATTCGATATATTCGGGATTGGATATTATCAAAGGATGTATGTTTGCTAAGTATTCGTTAGAATGCCTCAATGAGTTTGGATATTGTTGTATCGACGTTTGAGTTGGTTATAATCGTGTTTGATATATATATATATTGAGCGTTTGTTGGTAATTGTCATTCAAGGTTGTTCGAGGGACCGACATCCCTTTTAGGACGTTGTTCGAGGAAGGACATTCTTCACCGGTGTTGTGTAAGTTAATTCTTACTCGGTTAAAAGGATATTCATTCCTTTCGTTGTTGTTCATTCATAATCATAATTCATTCACAATGTATTAACCGTATTGAGACTTGTAATTGTCAATTAATCACTTCATTCACGAGGAACGACGATTCCAATCATTTCATTGAGCTATCATTCATTTCACTATCATTTCATCTCGATGAGTCATTCTTGACTTTGTCGGATTGTTATTCATTTTTATTCTTCATGGTCATTTCTTGTCCATATGACCTTCTGGGTTCATATTGCGTGGCCGGGTGGGGATGTGTGGAATTTTTAGTCGGGCACGTGATAGTCATGTGATTGGGTTCACCGACACATTGGACTGTGCACACGGTAACGTACCTCCGTGAGACTAATTAGGTACAAGGGCGGGTGTGTCCGGACACTCGTCTTGTGCACTTGCACATACCATTACGGGCGTACTATGATGCCCCTCTTTATTTTAATTTCATAATTGAGATATATCATGATTGTGTTTATTCAACTCTTGAGGATTGTTGTTCTGTGTAACTGACCCCGTTGGGGGATGTTGTTTTCAGGTCATGGCAAGGCTAAGGCACGGGAAGAGAACGTTGACGGCGAGGAGTCCCAGTGATACTAGTAGCCCCCCCAGTCCTTTTCATTCACTCGTGTTTTCTTCATTTTATTTCCGCTGCAGACTTCCGGTTGAATATTCATTTCATTCAGTGTTGTATATTTTATCTTCATATAAAATATACATGTATTCTGTATTATCTTGGGTGTATTGTAATGAAAATCCTCATCGGAGTAATTAATGATATAATGTGGTTCGGTACTACTGTTATATTATTTAATTCATTAATCTTCATTCGCCTGGTGGGTCCCAGCCGGGGGTCCACGGCACTGTAATATCCGCCTATTTTGGGGTGTTACAGAGTTGGTATCGGAGAGCCTAAAAGAGCTAGCTATATTAGAACTATATATGTTAGAATTGAATCATATTACTTCATATTTTTATGAGTTAGTGGCACATATTGATATATAGACCTCCCTCTTCTATATTTTGGAGAAGGATAATTTGTATAGAACAACGTATTGAACCCGGGACCTATTTGCAAGCTCTAATAGATAGTACAAAACTACTTTTCAAAGAAAATCTTCTTCTAGATTAGATAGAAGAAATACTTATTTATTCAGTATTGCACTATTCATGGCAATAATATATATTTTATTAAGTTATTCAGTAATTTCTTTTAACTATCTTTTATTCTAATTAAATTTAATATTTAAACCTTTATCTATATACTTAAATAAAATTATATAGAATTTATCTTATGTAATCTGCGCAACTCCTTATTTATATAGGATTTACAAATCTTTTAATCATTTTTGCTATAATGTTCATGAATAGTCATTAATAGTTCATAATATTACAAAGATTTTCATCTTTTGACCTTGGGAATAAAGTTACTTCAATAGTGAGAATGGAGTTACTTCAATAATTTGTATAAGTTTTTATTTCACAAACTAATTGTTTGGATTTAAATGAATTAAAATTAATTATAAGTTGGTTAAAAATGTTCTAACATAGACTTGTTTTTAGGACCTATTTTCTATTGGTATCTATGAATTGATCACAAGTCGAAATATAGTTAAAGCCTTGTATAATAAATATATATCTTGAACGTATATTAAATTAAGTTAACATGCATTTTGTAAGATTTTAGATCTTTTTAACAATCGTCAATTAAGAGGGGATTTTTATTTTGTTATAACTATTTTAGCTGCCGAGATAACTATTGTATTAACATTTATCGTAACAGAAAATTGACTTATATTAGCCAATCAAATTTATTCTGCTCCAAGAACCGAGGATTGTGTTAGTTGTAAAAGATGTGAATCTTCATGTCCAACGGATTTCTTGAGTGTTCACCTTTATTTATGGCATGAAACACTCGCGGTATGGGTCTAGCTTATTGATACGTTTGCTACTTAATAAATAACCTATTTTTTACCGGTAAAACCTGTGCCCAAAATATTTGAGCATGGGTTTTCTGTCCTAAGTATATCTTGTTTTTACCACGAACCATTTTTACTTATATTTGTGGGCTCGTTAATTTTCTTTCTTTCACATAGAGAAAATAAATTAATCCATTTATATACTATATTTATATATTAGTACTTACTCTAACGATTTATGTATTCTGTTATCATTTGCAATTTATAAAAATTCCGCGAATAAATTTTTTTACTATAAATAACTAGAAGAGATACTGATAATAATTATCCACATAAAAGGTATGCATAGCCTAATATCATCATACTTACGTGCATTATTAGCCACTTGAATTGAGGGGTGTTATTAATTAATATTGTAGATTTACGCATTTATATTAAAAGATCGTAAGTAACAAAATTTTGGATAAAAACATCAGTTAGTCCAATATAAATTACTTAGTTGAAAATGTTTTGAATAAATCCAATTTCGAATGAATTATATAGTATTACAAGTTCATCAATTAAAAAAGTTATAGAATGAATTATAATTGAAATAATCGAAAAAGAAATATTAGTTAATATATGTTTTAAGGTTTAAAATATCATAAAATAAATAAAAAGAATTATTAATATTAAATATAAGTATTAGAAAATAAAAATCGTGATAATATATATTTACTTTTTTAGTAAATCACGTGCCGCTACTCGGACTCGAACCGAGATGCTCTAGACCGCTTCCTAAGAGCAGCGTGTCTACCAATTTCACCATAGCGGCTTGTCTTGTTGAATTCATAATAGCTTAATAGCTTATAAATAAGAAATCATATAGATTTAAGAATTTACATTGGGTTTAATATTTTTTGAGAAATGATTTATATGAATAACTTTATTTTAATTTTATAAAAATATTTTGTTAATTATTCAAAATTAATATCTAATTTATTCAAAACATTTTATACTAATTAATTTGTATGAATTAATGATGAGATATAAGATATAAGTGGTTCTATATAAAAAAATAATACTTGATTTTTGTTGAATTATGAAAGGTAAACAAATTTTTATTTTATCTTACATATCATGTGTTAAGAATATAACTAATTATATTTCCTCTAATTATATTTCCTATTGAATAACTCAATAGGAAATATAATTAAAGAGTTTAATTTTAAATAAGTAATTTTTTAATTAGACAAATTTATATTATTTTAATATATTATATTACTCATTTTATTTGTATTGTTTTTATTTTATAATTAAATTCCCACTATAAAAATTTTCCTTAAGGAAAGTGCTTTTAATCTGTCCAATAACCTTTCTTTTTCCAAAAATTTTTACGAATACGTTTTTTGTTACGTATATACGTTTTTTGAACTGCCATTTAAATAAAAATTTAGAAATTATTCATTAGTATAACTGGATGTGAAAGACATTTATTTTTTCTATAATTTAAAAAGAATGCGATTCTTCCTAAGGAAAATATCATATTTATAAAACTAAATTAAATAAAAACATAAATAATTTTTAAAATATTAATTACCGAATATCTAAATTCGACATAAAATACTTATTAGCTTGAATGTAATTATTAATTGCCATTACACATCTAAATTAACAAAGAAAATATGATAAATTGCATGCAAATTTGCCCTTGCCTTCTTTCCAAAAGAAGATATTAATCCGTAGTAATTTGGATCATTAATGAATTTAAGATACTTATTAGCTCGAATGTACCTATTTTTGAACTTCCAAAAAGATATCTATAATAAAATTGTCAGTATCCAGACTAATACTAATCCAAGACATTTCATGAATATAAATTGGCCAATTACCCAACCAAAAAGCTACATGATACAAATAACATCTATTTGATGCATCCAAAAATATAAATGTTGACAGAAATGGATAACAATGAAATAGGAAAAAAGAAGTAGATCAAGACTTGAAAAATGAAATTAATAATAAAAAATCAAATCATGCCGAACTCACGCATTGAATTTTTTGAATCATAAACAAAAAATTTTTGTGGTTGTTCGAAGAAATTCAACAAAAGATATGGTATGACCATGGCGGTTAGTGTATGAGCTCTATCCAATGTTAGATGCAGAGGCGAATAATAGATCGATATGAACATTATGAGTCGTCCCATAAGAAAACTCGTTGTTCTTGCTAATTGCTTATTTCTTTCTTCTTCCATAATCCGAGCTTGGAGAAGGAATAAATAAGAGGGCCCTATGCAGAATATGGTCAAAAATCCATAATATAGTCCGATCACAATGGCGGGCTTGATTATCTTCGTACATAAGTATACTAGAATATTGCGAATAACAAATTTAAACATCATAATTTACCTCCTGTTGGTTATAGTGTAATGTATTCACTAGATTGAAAAATCATCATCAATCTATTTTTTGTTTTGTTAAAATTAATTAATATTTGTTCTTCATAGTTGATTTACTTATAGCTTCCTTAAATTTTATCTACTTATAGCTTCCTTCAATTACTATTTAAATTATTATTTAGTGGATAGTAAATATGATAGTAAATATGATAGTAAATTTTATTCTATTTTATTTGATAGTAAATATGAAATATTTTTAGATATTCTAATTGTGTTTTTGATTTACATGACATTTGAAATTGTTTTTATTACATTTCTATCCTATATATATATTTATAATTTTATATTTAAATTTATTTTGAATTAGATTAGATTAATTGGTTATAACTAATTAAACATTCCTCGTTTTTCATTCATAAAGTAGGAAGTTAATAAAAAAAAGAGGGGATATGGCGAAATCGGTAGACGCTACGGACTTAATTGAATTGAGCCTTAGTATGGAAACTTGCTAAGTGATAACTTTCAAATTCAGAGAAACCCCGGAATTAAGAAAAAGGGCAATCCTGAGCCAAATCCTATTTTATCAAAACAAAGTTTAGAAAACGAAAAGTGGATAGGTGCAGAGACTCAATGGAAGTTGTTCTAACAAACAGAGTTGATTGCCGGTAGAGAAATCTTTCCATTGTAACTTCATAAAGGATGAAGGATAAACGTATCTATTGAATACTATATAAACTCATTAATAATGACCCGAACCTATATCTGTTTTTTGAATATTAAAAAGAGAAGAATTGGTGTGAATTTCTTCTATATTGAATAAAGAATATTCATTCATAAAATCATTCACTCCATAGTCTGATAAATCTTTTAAAGAACTGATTAATCAGACGAGAATAAAGATAGAGTCCCATTCTACATGTCAATACATGTCAATACTGGCAACAATTAAATTTATAGTAAGAGGAAAATCCGTCGATTTTAAAAATCGTGAGGGTTCAAGTCCCTCTATCCCCCAAAAGCCCATTTAACTACCAATAACTACTAACTACCAAAAAAAATATTTATCCTCTACCTCCGTTTTTGTTATTCGTTAATGGTTCCCAATTTTTATTCTTTTTGACAAAAAGTATTGGGGCGTAAAAATACATTTGAGCATAAATAACTTTTTCTTAACACATGTGATATAAAATAACACTCAAATTAAGCAAGGAATTCCTATTTTAATCATTCATATTCAATAACATTACTCATACTGAAACTTATAAAGTCGTCTTTTTGAAGATCCAAGAAATTGTAGGACTTGGGGAAACTTTGTAATCTTCCCCTGTTCTCTTTAATTGACATATATCCTAGCCATCAAATAAATTAAGGATGGGATCCTTAATTTAGAATGGTGGATAGCTCAGTTAGTAGAGCAGAGGGTGAAAATTCTCGTGTCACCAGTTCAAATCTGGTTCCTGGCACATGTTTAATTTGGATGAGGTATTTTAGAACCATGAGATCTTTTTGTCATTTTTTATTCATAATTTAAAATAAAACCAGTATGAAGTGGTGACGGAGGGATCCGGGCGGTCCGGGAGGGATCACCAAGGCTCCTCTCTTCTCGAGAATCCATACATCACATCCCACCCATCAGTGTATGGACCTCGAGCACAGGTTTAGGTTCGTCCTCAATGGGAAAAGAAAATGGAGCACCTAGCATCTTCACAGACCAAAAAACTACGAGATTACCCCAGAATGAAGTGGTGACGGAGGGATCGTACCTTTTTTTTCATGCTTTTCCCGGAGGTCTGGAGAAAGCTGCAATAGGATTTCCCTAATCCTCACTTCCCGAAAGGAAGAGTGTGAAATTTTTTTTTCCTTTCCGCAGGGACCAGGAGATTGGATCTAGCCGTGACCCCCTCAGTCACTACGAACGCCCGATCGGTGCAATGATTTACTTCACGAGCGAGGTCTCGGTTCAAGTCGAGGATGGCCCGTGCGTCGGGAAAAGAATAGAAGAAGTATCGACTACTTGATGCATGCTCCACTTGGCTCGGGGATATAGCTCGGTTGGTAGAGATCCGCTCTTGCAATTGGGTCGTTGCGATTACGGGTTGGATGTCTAATTGTCCAGAGCAAGAATGATAGTATCTTGTACACGAACCGGTGGCTCACTTTTTCCGAGTAATGGGGAAGAGGACCAAAACATGCCACCGAAAGACTCTACCGAGACAAAGATGGGTCACAAGAACGTAGAGGAGGTAGGGTGGGCGGTTGGTCGATCTAGTATGGATCATACATGGACGGTAGTTGGAGTCGGCGGCTCTCCCGTGGTCCCTCATCCGAGATCCCCGGTAAAGAGGATCAAGTTGGCCCTTGCGACGCCTTGATTTACTATCTCCCTTCAACCCTTTGAGCGAAGGCGGCAAAATAAAAGGAAGGAAAATCCATGGACCGACCCCATCATCTCCACCCGTAGAACTACGAGATCACCCCAAGGGCGCCTTCGACATCCGGGGTCACGGACCGACCATAGAACCTGTTCAATAAGTGGCACGCATTAGTCGTCCGTTCTCGGGTTGGGGAGTAAGGGTCGGAGAAGGTCAATAACTCATTCTTAAAACCAGAGTTCTTAAGTCCAAAGAGTCGGGTGGAAAGGGGGAGCTCTTATTCTGGTTCTCCTGTAGCCGGAACCTCTGGAACCACAAAATCCTTAGTTATAATGGGATTCCAACTCAAGACCTTTTGAGTGAGATTTTTAGAAGAGTTGCTCTTTGGAGAGCACTGACGATGAAAGTTGTAAGTGTGTTCGGGGAGTTATTGTCTATCGTTGGCCTCTATGGTAGAATCGGTCGGGGCATGAGAGGCGGTGGTTTACCACTGCGGCGGATGTCGGCGGTTCGAGCCCGCTTATCTCCAACTCATGAACTTATAATATAAAAAGCTATATTATAATACCAATTTTTTACGATTCGGGGGTTCGATCTATGATTTCTCATTCGTGGACGTTGATAAGATCCATCCATTTAGCAGGACCTTAGGATGGCATAGCCTAAGTATAAGTAAGGGCAATAAGGGCGAGGTTCAAACGAGGAAAGGCTTACGGTGGATACCTAGGCACCCAGAGACGAGGAAGGGCGTAGTAATCGGCGAAATGCTTCGGGAGTTGAAAATAAGCATAGATCAGGAGATTCCCGAATAGGGCAACCTTTCGAACTGCTGAATCCATGGGCAGGCAAGAGACAACTCGCGAATCAAACATCTTAGTAGCCGAGAGGAAAAGAAAGCAAAAGCGATTCCGTAGTAGCGGCGAGCGAAATGGGAGCGCCTAAACCGTTAAAACGGGGTTGTGGGAGAGCAATACAAGCGTCGTCTTTGCTAGGCGAAGCGGCAGGCTGCTTGCACCCTAGATGGCGAAAGTCCATGGCGAAAGCATCACTAGCTTACGCTCGACCCGAGTAGCATGGGACACGTGGAATCCTGTGTGAATCGGCAAGGACCACCTTGCAAGGCTAAATACTCTGGGTGACCGATAGCGAAGTAGTACCGTGAGGGAAGGGTGAAAAGAACCCCCATCGGGAGTGAAATAGAACATGAAACCGTAAGCTCCCAAGCGTGGGAGGAGCCGTGGCTCGACCGCGTGCTGTTGAAGAATGAGCCGGCGACTCATGGCGTGGCTTGGTTAAGGGAACCCACCGGAGCCATAGCGAAAGCGAGTCTTCATAGGCAATTGTCACCGCTGCTTATGGACCCGAACACAGGTGATCTATCCATGACCAGGATGAAGCTTGGATGAAACTAAGTGGAGGTCCGAACCGACCGATGTTGAAGAATCAGCGGATGAGTTGTGGTTAGGGGTGAAATGCCACTCGAACCCAGAGCTAGCCGGTTCTCCCGAAATGCGTTGAGGCGCAGCATTGATTTGGACATCTAGGGGTAAAGCACTTTCGGTGCGGGCCGCGAGAGCGGTACCAAATCGAGGCAAACTCGAATACTAGATATGATCTCAAAATAACAGGGGTCAAGGTCGGCGGTGAGACGATGGGGATAAGCTTCATCGTCGAGAGGGAAATGGCCGGATCACCACTAAGGCCCCTAAATGATTGCTAAGTGATAAAGGAGGTAGGGTGCAGAGACGGCAGGAGGTTTGCCTAGAAGCGGCCCACCCTTAAAAGAGTGCGTAATAGCTCAGCGATCGAGCGCTCTTGCGCCGAAGATGAACGGGCTAAGCGATGCCCGAAGCCGTGGGATGTAAAAATACATCGGTAGGGGAGCGCCCGCATTAGAGGGAAGCTCGCGAGCAGAGGTGGACGACGCGAAGCGAGAATGTCGGCTTGAGTAACGCAAACATTGGTGAGAATCCAATGCCCCGAAAACCTAAGGGTTCCTCCGCAAGGTTCGTCCCACGGAGGGTGAGTCGTGGCCTAAGATCAGCCGAAAGGCGTAGTCGATGGACAACAGTGAATATTCTGTACTACCCTTGTTGGTCCCGAGGGACTAATGTGCTAGGTTAGCCGAAAGATGGTTATCGGTTCAAGAACGCAAGGTGCCCTGTTTTTCTGTGGTAATAAGGGGTAGAGAAAATGCCTCGAGCCAATGTTCGAGCACCAGCGCCACGCTACCGAAGTAACCCACGCCATACTCCCGAAAAGCTCGAACGACCTTTAAACAAAAGGGCACTGTGACTCAAACCGACATGTGGGTAGGTAGAGAATACCTAGGGCGCGAGACAACTCTCTCTAAGGAACTCGGCAAAATAGCCCCGTAACCCGGGAGAAGGGGTGCCTCCTCGGGGGTCGCAGGTGACTGTGCCCGGCGATCGCTTACCAAAAACACAGTCTCCGCAAAGTCGTAAGACCATGTATGGGGCCGACGCCTTGCCAAAGGCTGGAAGGTCAAGGAAGTTGGTGACTGATGACAGGAGCCGACGACCAAAGCCCGGTGAACGGCGGCCGTAACTATAACGGTCCTAAGGTAGCAAAATTCCTTGTCGGGTAAGTTCCGACCTGCACGAAAGGCGTAACGATCTGGGCACTGTCTCGGAGAGAGACTCGGTGAAATAGACATGTCTGTGAAGATGCGGATGGGTGGTTTTGTTATAATAGATAATAATGAGATCACTGTTTTAGTAAATGATGCGGAAAAGGATGGTAATATTGATCCACAAGAAGCTCAGCAAACTCTTGAAATAGCGGAAGCTAATTTGAGAAAAGCTAAAGGAAAGAGAGAAAGAATTGAGGCAAATCTAGCTCTTCAACGAGCTAGGACAAGACTGCATTTGTCAATGCGATTTCATAACTAATTGGTGCGTTCAAATAATCAAAATAAGTTTTATTTGAAACCCTATTTAAATTTGATTCTCGAGTAAATCCAAATTTGATACAACGCAATTAAAAAGGAAATTTATATATAAAATTTAATAAAATATATATAAATAGAAGAGAGTGGGCAAAAACTTATTAGATACCATTAGCTACGGTATCTAATAAGTTTTACCTACTATCGATTTGAACCAATGACTCTCGCCATATGAAAGCAATACTCTAACCACTGAGTTAAGTAGGTTATTTATCATCCCAAAGAAAACAAAAGGTAACCATACCACCGATGGATTATAAATATCATATATTTTCCTTATAAACAATAATAATAATATAAGTAATATCACTAAAAAATTTAGGATCTTGAATCATAGAATATTCATATTGACAACAAATTATATACATGATAAAATATACATCACGAGCATTAAGGGTTATAGCTCAGTTGGTAGAACACCTCGTGCGCCAATGTTTTCTAGGAGAATCCATCATATAATCCATAAAAAGTATCTTATTGAGAAATCAATGTCTTATTCTATAACTTTGAGAAAACAATAAATAGCCTGACAAAGAATTAAGTCCGATTGGGGTACCCCATTTAGGTACCAAGCAAACCCATCGTTGATTTGAGATATTGATAGGGTGAATACCAGTTATTCAATGCTAGGCATAATGAGTATAAGATCCTCAAAAATTTCTTTTCGTCCGATGAACTTTAAGGTATATGAAGTTTCATATTTTATTTTTAAAGTGAACGATAGAAACTTCATTTAACTTAAAACGATATAGGTCGAAGGCACTATGTCAAGATAAAACACTTCCACCCTTGAAACACTTTGGTAGTACTCCTTGATCGAAAATAATGAATCGAGCGCTGGAGCCATTTCTTTATCTTAATTTTTGGTCAATAAAAATATGGTGATTAGCCGATTGATAATAATAAGTTTAATTTATTTTACCGAGAAGGTTTACGGTTCGAGTCCGTATAGCCCTAAAGTCTTATATTGTATAAAATAATTTCCATTTATTAATTCTTGTTTGTTACTTGTAACTAACCTATTAGTTCATCGAAACCAAATTTTTCCTAGAAACTCATTTACAGGTATTGTTTAAAGCGAACATAAAACTAAAAGAAAAACATATTTCAAGAGATCAAATCAAGCCTTTTCCAATCGTGGATAAACTAGTGATTTTATTTATAAAAAAAAAAAACACGACTGATCAACATAAAAACTCTAACGAGTTATTAACGCTCGAGGGAATAACTCAATTAATTTGTGGACAAACTAAAGTTTGTTAAAAACTAATCTCTTTTGTAGTCAATAAAAGTTAACAATATAAAATAAGCTTTTCTTCGTAGATTAAAAATTTTGAAATTCGAGATGGAAATACTTATTCATTCTCTTTAATTTAAATACTTGGTTTTATTTTAAATTATGAATAAAAATGACAAAAAGATCTCATGGTTCTAAAATACCTCATCAAATTAAACATGTGCCAGAACTGATTTGAACCGGTGACACGAGAATTTTCCCTCCTGCTCTACTAATCGAGCTATCCCGAAAATTCTAAATAAAGGATCCCATCCTAAATTTATAATATGGCTACGATAAATGTCAATAAAAGAGAACATGGGAAGATTACAAAGTTTCCACAAGTCCTACAATTTCTTGGATCTTCAAAAAGACGACTTTATAAGTTTCAGTATGAGTAATGTTATTGAATATGAATGATTAAAATAGGAATTCCTTGCTTAATTTGAGTGTTATTTTATATCACATGTGTTAAGAAAAAGTTATTTATGCTCAAATGTATTTTTACGCCCCAATACTTTTTGTCAAAAAGAATAAAAATTGGGAACCATTAACGAATAACAAAAACGGAGGTAGAGGATAAATATTTTTTTTTGGTAGTTAGTAGTTATTGGTAGTTAAATGGGCTTTTGGGGGATAGAGGGACTTGAACCCTCACGATTTTAAAAATCGACGGATTTTCCTCTTACTATAAATTTAATTGTTGCCAGTATTGACATGTATTGACATGTAGAATGGGACTCTATCTTTATTCTCGTCGGATTAATCGGTTCTTTAAAAGATTTATCGGACTATGGAGTGAATGATTTTATGAATGAATATTCTTTATTCAATATAGAAGAAATTCACACCAATTCTTCTCTTTTAATATTCAAAAAGCAGATATAGGTTCGGTCATTATTAATGAGTTTATATAGTATTCAATAGATACGTTTATCCTTCATCCTTTCTCAAGTTACAATGGAAAGATTTCTCTACCAGTGCAATCAACTCTGCTTTGTTAGAACAACTTCCATTGAGTCTCCGCACCTATCCACTTTTCGTTTTCTAAACTTTGTTTTGATAAAATAGGATTTGGCTCAGGATTGCCCTTTTTCTTAATTAGGGTTTCTCTCGAATTTGAAAGTTATCACTTAGCAAGTTTCCATACTAAGGCTCAATTCAATTAAGTCCGTAGCGTCTACCGATTTCGCCATATCCCCTCTTTTTTATTAACTTCCTACTTTATGAATGAAAAACGAGGAATGTTTAATTAGTTATAACCAATTAATCTAATCTAATTCAAAATAAATTTAAATATAAAATTATAAATATATATATAGGATAGAAATGTAATAAAAACAATTTCAAATGTCATGTAAATCAAAAACACAATTAGAATATCTAAAAATATTTCATATTTACTATCAAATAAAATAGAATAATATTCTAATTGTATTCGAATTTAGAATTGTTATAAAGAAATTATATATCGTTATATAAATATATAATAATATATATTAAATTTCAATATTTATTGTAAATTAGGGATTCTATTCTTTGTTTTATTTTTTTTAGTGTATGGAATTTCTATTCAGAGATAATTTCTATTATATAGGCCTGCTTAGCTCAGAGGTTAGAGCATCGCATTTGTAATGCGATGGTCATCGGTTCGATTCTGATAGCCGGCTTTTTCCTATTTTTCCAAAATTGATAATCTTTATTTGTAAATCAAAAAATAAATAATATTTAAAAATCTATCCTTTTCCAAAATACACGAATTGATTAAGTTATAGGAACTCCCAACTATACCAGGATAAAGGATCTTTTTTTATATAAAATTATATTTATTATAATAATATAATAATCGAAAGTTTTTATATTGATCCAACTTATTTCACTCTTCTATATTCTTATTTCTAGTATTCGAATACAATTAGAAATTATCGTTTATCAGACTGGTTACAGAGTTGGTATCGGAGAGTGGTTTTGAATACTACCTTCCGAGTCATGTCTCATTGAAATCATCGTTCATCAGACTAGTTTCATTGGACCGTTTGAGATTTTTGATCGAGTAGGCGAGCTAGCTTATCGATTGGACTTACCTCTGGCGTTGAGCCGAATTCATAATGTGTTTCACGTCTCCCAGTTGCGGAAGTATGTTGCCAACCCGAGTCACATACTTCAGTTCGACGAGATCGAGATCGCGGAGGATCATTCGTATGAGGAGCGTCTCGTACGACTCTTAGAGCGGCGAATCAAACAGTTGAGGAGCAAGACGATTCCTTTGGTCAAAATTCAGTGGTCTAGACACAGAGTCGAAGAGGCTACTTGGGAAACCGAGGATAGTATGCGGGAGAGTTATCCCGAGTTGTTTGACCCTTAGTTTCGGGGACGAAACTCTTTTAAGGGGGTGTATGTAATACCCGGTTGTAATTCAGTCATTATCATTCAGTAATTATCGTTCAGTAATTGTCACTCAGTAATTATTCACTCAATAATGATCATTCATCGTTCATATTCATTCATTGTATTCACCGTTCAGAGTAATTTGTATCATGTATCAGTTGTTATTCGTCATTATACCTGGTTGGAGAATCGGACCAAGCATCTTATCATTGTCACCTTTGTAGCTGGTTGTGTGTGATGAGTAGCGCACGCTACGTACTCTTCATTAGCACGCGATAATTGAGTACGGGTAGTGCACGCTACCTCTCAGCATTAGTGCACGCTAGCGTGGTTCAGACTGACAGTCCAGAAGGCACTGGATTGCAGTCGAGTTGATGTAGCGCACGCTACCAATGGTAAGTAGCGCACGCTAATAAGTTTGGATAGTGCACGCTATGCGATCCGTGTAGCGGGCGCTAAGGCCGATCAGGCAGAGTCCAATGGGTACTGGATTGATTTTGGAATAATTCCTAGCGCCCGTTAGGATTGGATTTTAGCGTACGCTAATGGGCAGTAGCGCACGCTGATTTTTTGACGTAGCGCATGCTATCGCGAGCAGGTCAGAGGACAGAGGGTTCTGGACTTCAGTTACTGGGCATCAGATATTATGTTAGCGCACGCTAAAATTTTGGGGTTAACGCACGCTAACGAGGCAGTTAGTAGGCACTGTACTGTCCGCTTAACCCGCTAGCGCACGCTAAATATCAGGGCTTAGCGTGCGCTAAACTGGAACAGTATATATTGGACAGTGCAGTCCAGATTCGTCATTTGTCATTCCCTCTTCACTCCTTCGACGATTCCGGGCGATTTTTGGTGATTCAGAGAGAGCTTTTTGAGCTGCACTCACCTATCATCATCAAGCTTATCATTCAGATTAATCATTATTTCATCATCTCCATCACATCAAATCAAGGTAATAACTTCTTGGATCTAGAATTTTGGATTTTTGGGTTTTTCCTTCCAATTTCTTCGTGTAAGCTTGGATTGTTGTTGGAATATGTTAGATATGGATTATCTACCTTGGATAAATGTATTCCTACGGATTTAATGGTATATATTTCGAATTTCATGAATTGTTGGGGTTTGATTCAAGAACACTTTTTAGTTGACTTTGATATTTTTGTGGGTTTTCGATTAGATGTTCTCGTTAACTCGATTTGTGGATTCCTATGGGGTTATTGATATCATTGAAGGTGTTTTGTTGGTTTGAAATACTCATTTTGGAGTTTGGATTCGATATATTCGGGATTGGATATTATCAAAGGATGTATGTTTGCTAAGTATTCGTTAGAATGCCTCAATGAGTTTGGATATTGTTGTATCGACGTTTGAGTTGGTTATAATCGTGTTTGATACGTATATTGAGCGTTTGTTAGTAATTGTCATTCAAGGTTGTTCGAGCGACCGACATCCCTTAGGATATTGTTCGAGGAAGGACATTCTTCATCGGTGTTGTGTAAGTTAATTCTTACTCGGTTAAAAGGATATTCATTCCTTTCGTTGTTGTTCATTCATAATCATAATTCATTCACAATGTATTAACCGTATTGAGACTTGTAATTGTCAATTAATCACTTCATTCACGAGGAACGATGATTCCAATCATTTCATTGAGCTATCATTCATTTCACTATCATTTCATCTCGATGAGTCATTCTTGACTTTGTCGGGTTGTTATTCATTATTATTCATCATGGTCATTTCTTGTCCATATGACCTTCTGGGTTCATATTGCGTGGCCGGGTGGGGATGTGTGGAATTTTTAGTCGGGCACGTGATAGTCATGTGATTGGGTTCACCGACACATTGGACTGTACACACGGTAACGTACCTCCGTGAGACTAATTAGGTACAAGGGCAGGTGTGTCCGGACACTCGTCTTGTGCACTTGCACATACCATTACGGGCGTACTATGATGCCCCTCTTTAGCTTAATTTCATAATTGAGATATATCATGATTGTGTTTATTCAACTCTTGAGGATTGTTGTTCTGTGTAACTGATCCCGTTGGGGGATGTTGTTTTCAGGTCATGGAAAGGCTAAGGCACGGGAAGAGAACATTGACGGCGAGGAGTCCCAGTGATACTAGTAGGGCCCCCCGGTCCTTTTCATTCACTCGTGTTTTCTTCATTTTATTTCCGCTGTAGACTTCCGGTTGAATATTCATTTCATTCAGTGTTGTATATTTTATCTTCATATAAAATATACATGTATTTTGTATTATCTTGGGTGTGTTGTAATGAAACTCCTCATCGAAGTAATTAATGATATAATGTGGTTCGGTACTACAATTATATTATTTAATTCATTAATCTTCATTCGCCTGGTGGGTCCTAGCCGGGGGTCCACGGTATTATAATATCCGCCTAGTTTGGGGTGTTATAGAGACTAGCCTCCAAAACACAACTAATGAAAAACGGCAACGGTCCCAAGATTACCCAATTCACAAGAATGATAGTGTGCTACCTTGAGTCGGCCAACACGACGACAGAAATTCACGGATGGGCACTGTCCTTGACAGTCCTAATTCAATACTTCGATTGCCTTAGAATGGCAAACTGATAACAATGATGCAGCGGATGAGTCAATACCTCGATTACCTTAGAACGGCCAATCGATAACAATGATACAATGAATGATGGAACACCTCGATTGCCTTAGAACGGCCAATCGATAACAATGATGCGGCGGATGATTCAATACCTTGATTACCTTAGAACAGCCAATCGATAACAATGATACAATGAATGATTGAACACCTTGATTGCCTTAGAACCGCCAATCGATAACAATGATGCAGCGGATGATTCAATACCTCGATTGCCTTAGAACGGCCAATCGATAACAATGATACAATGAATGATTGAACACCTCGATTGCCTTACAACGACCAATCGATAATAATGACACAATGAATGCCTCGGCACCTTTAATCGGTTACCGACGACGAAGATGAGAATGGATACGCCAATGCCTTCAATTGGCCGATACAACATGAATGACAGGACGCCAACGTTAATAGCAATGATTAAAACAATGTCTAAGATCGACATCAATATTAACAACAACAATCGATACATCGATATCGCGAACCGGCTATCGACAATAACATTAACAACGAGTATCCCAATGCCTTGAACCAGCCATTAATGAACAATAATAAACATTTAGCATAATTGCCGAAGTGTATCATATCGAACGATCCCCTAATGTCAATGAACTCAAGAAGAGACCAAGTCTCGGAATGATACAACACATTCATACTCATATATGATAACATTAATCTCATTGACTAATACAAGTATAAAACTTGCCTCAAACCAAAGGCGAGAAAGTCCTTCCACGATCAACGTCCTTAATGGAAATACCGACCGCTCGAACAACCTTGAATAACACAAGTACCAATAATACGCTTAATATACGAATCAAGCATGATCACAACCAACTCAAAAGTCGATACAACAATACCCAAACTCATTGAGGCAATTCAACAAACACATTGTAGACAACCTCCAATTGTTTACAACCAATCTCAATTATATCGATACCAAACCTCCAATGAATGATTCAATCCAATAAAACATCTTATATACAATCAATATTCTCATAGGAATACACAATTCGAGATTACGACAACATCAAATCGAAACCCCCAATTCCAAAATCAACATTCGAAATGTTCATGAACAAATCTCCGATTAATCCAATGATAGTCCATAACAATTCATAATCACAAGTATATCACTTCATATATCATGATTATAACATCCAAAACATCATATCCCAACTCAAAATCGAAATCCAAGATGTTAAAGAATTTACTTTTGAAGATCTAAACACTTCGATCCGGTGAATACGTGATAAATCGACTCCCCAAGCTCTATAATCGGAGATAGATGATTAGAACATGAACACACCAGTGTTTTGATGAAGAATAATCCTTTCCCAAAGACCTCTCTCCCGGACTCAAATGAAGAAATGAAGAAATGAGCACAAAAATCCCGTCTCGGTCATTATATACTGCGCAGAGTTACGGCCGTAACTCTGCCACCTTACGGCCGTAACACTCCAAGGTCAACGGCCTTATGACTGTAACATCCTATTCTTACGGGCATAACAACATTTCGTCAAAAACTGATGATGAACACACGGACTGAGTTACGACCGTACCCAAAGATACCTTACGGCCGTAACAACAACACTTACGGCGTATCCTGCCTAACTTACGGCCGTAAGTTGTTTTCGCCAAAACACCCTTAATCCAACGAACGCATGTTACGGCCGTAATGCACGATAGCTTACGGCCGTAACTCTCAGCTGGAGAGAAAAATGCGGAAACTCTGCCTCCTTGACACGAATGATGAATGATCCGACATATATAACCTGCATGAGCATGATTAAGTCCAAAACCACGCAATAGTGATACTCCCAACACAAGGCTACCAATTACGATGATGATGATGATGAAAAATATTCTCGTTTCGATCTCAAACAGTGATGAATGACGAATAATGATTGATACACGATTCTAAAGTACGCCGAACGATGAACAAAATTGAATGGATATGAATGGTGAATGATTATTACTGAGTGAAAAATTTCTGAGTGATAATTACTGAATGATGATCAATGAATTCACAATCGGGTATTACAGTAGTAGCGGATGCGTTGAGTCATATTTACTTTATTTTCATATATTATTCAATCATGTAAAATTAATACTATATTTTGTGTTTTTTGCAATTATAAATTATAGAAATAAAATTCTAAGACCCTGTTCTTTTGGACTTATTTTTCGATTTTTCGATTTTGATTCGATTGATTCAGTCCATTCATTTAGTTCGATTCAGTCGATTCGATTCAGTCGATTATTATTATTATTGTTATTATTATTACTATTAATTATTATTATTATTATTGGTCTTGATTATTATTATTGTTATTATTATTATTGTTAATGCTGTTGATTACTATTAATATTACTAATAATATTTACTATTATTAATAATAATATTTATTGTTGATGTTGATTACTACTATTATTATTATTTTTATTATTATTTATCATTATTATTATTATTGTTATTATTATTATTATTATTTGTGACATTTGATACTTTTGTGACTTTTGGGACATTTGGGGCATATTTATTAGTATTATTATTTTTGTTATTATGATTGTAATTCATTATATTATTAGTACGTTATTAGTTTTTATTATTTATTATTATTTGATTATTTGTCTTATTATTTTATTATATTATTATTTTTAATATTATTTTATTATTATTATATTATTATTACTATTTTATTATTATTACTGTTATTATTATTATTATTTGTGACATTTGATATTTGTGACATTTGGGACATTTGGGGCATATTTATTAGTATTATTATTTTGTTATTATGATTAATTATATTATTATTATTATTACGTTTTTATTTTTTATTATTTTATTATTTTTCTTATTATTTTATTATATATATTATTTTTAATATTATTATATTATTATTATTTTTTACTCTTAATATATATTTCAGTTCAGTTCAAGTCCATTCAGTTCAGTTCGGTTCAAAAGAATAGAGCATAACTTACCCATATGTCATCCATCCTCTAATTTTATCTTCGGTTCTTTCTACTCTTTCTTTAGCCAGAAGGGTATTATTCCTCCTCGCCTTGAAATTAAGCTTAAGCAGAAGTATAGGACCATGATGAAAACTCATAGTAATATTATATGGCCATTTCTTGTATGAGTTCGTTGAGGGGACTGTATTCAAGCATACGAACATAATTCTCATGTCCAATTCAAGCACTTGTGTATTATTTGGATGGTTTTTTCTCTCACACCAATTTAATAATGTTCATCCATAATGATTTTAAATGTTTCTTTCCCATCTATTATTGGACACTCTTTTATTTAAATCACCCACTATGGGTGGGGTGGTGCTCCAAGATTAAGATGTTTCAAGTGTATTTCTTGTTTGTGCGACATAGATTATCTACCGGGCGGGAAAAAAATTGAAAGTGTTATCTAATCGGGTAAATTACATCTCCCAGTACATCTTATTAAAATATTGCACCAATAACACAATGAGGAAATAATTACACTAATAACGTTTTTTGGAAGTCTATTTACATAGATATAAATCTCATTAAACTTTTAAATTGTGGTGGAATATTCTAGCGAAAATATAACTTCCTCTCTCTATCTCTATCTCTTTCTCACCTCCAACTGCGATTTTAGGGTTTTTTTCCTAGTCTTCCACTGCAGACTCATCAACTGTAGCCAACCATCTTCCCGCCACAGTCGCTTTCAGCAATGCTGTTTATGGCATCTTTGATTTTCAGCACTTTCTCTCCATCAGTCGCAACGCCACACTTTCGTTCTTTATCGTGCCATCGTCGTGTTGCTTCACTGTCCATTAACGACCATTGCCTGATTTCATCTCTCTCTCTCTCTCTCTTTGTGTGTGTGTGTGTGTGTGTGTGTCTGTATACTCTTGTTCTTTTATCTGCCAATTTGTATTATTTATGCAGTTATTTTTATTATTAGTTTTGAAAAGTGACATCCTTGTCCTCTTATATGATTATGCTCGGAGAACGTGATTAATCATAGTGGTAATGCGGATAAATCAGATTTGAAGAGGCGGGAAACTATTTTGGTTACAAAAAAAATCAGATTTGAGGAGAAACTCTGGTTTGTGGCGATAGATCTGACGGATTTCATCATGGAAGAAATTTAATTTGAAAAAGAAATTCGATTTGAGGAGGAAGAAACTCACATGTGAGGGGACTGTGGTCTGTGGACGATAAAGTTTCTGGTAGTTGTTAGTTTCTCATTTGTAATGTCAGTGATACTCTAAAAATTATTATCGCCTACGTATTTCCATACAAGTGGTTACCATTTTTTCATTATTATAGTTGTTTGTTCGAGCTTATTATGATATATTATTATACTATTTTTTTCACGTTTGATTACCATTTGGAAAATATGTTTAGTCAATATGATTATATGTATCCATATGATTGAGGACATGTAATAATGTCTAAGTTGTACATATTATAACATGTGCAACACAGATTTAATATGTGGCCCATATTTTTTGTTATCATTTGCTATTGATATGTTTATTGTTGTTTCATATGTTGAAATGTGTTGGCTACTAACAAAGTAACTACAATTAAATATCTTGATACCTGAATATAGATGTTTGGTTACTCCAATAATGTAATATGTTTACTTTACGACAATATTGTACTTGTTTGTTAATATTTTATTTTTGATTTAATTATTATGTATACTAATTGCATGGTAGTAACTACGCATTCCGATATAAATAGTTACTCGTCGCTATTGAAAAAATATCTGGTTAAATGGTTAAGTTATATTGATTTTTTTTGTTACTATTAGGCGATTGTGTGGTTATTTATTATTATTTATGTCCATAATTGTTTATAGATATGTATCATTGCAAACTTGTTAATTCACATACAGATAATGTGATTAATGTTTTTGTTTACCATTTATTATTTGATAGGATTGACCAATTTTTAAGTAGATCTATATCTAAAAGAATATATTAATGGAAATTTTATTTTTGCATCTATGAGAACCAAAGTTGTTTACTTTATTAAGTATTTTCATTCGCTAAAAGATAATCTCAATAACTGAATAATAATTTTGAACAAGTTTTGGTGGCTATTTTTAAAGTTTATTTGAATTATATCTATGGTTATACATGAATAAATATTTGGTTACCATATTACAAACCAGTGGATGCTATTATTTATTTTTCAAGATTGTAATAGAATTATTTTATAACGTTAACTAGTATGCAGAACAATATACTCTAATATCCCAATCATATAACAGATGTATCTTAATAGTAAACGTGCGCCATGAATAATATTAACAAAAATAATAGTAAACGTACACCATATTGATTATTCCAGTTTTTCATATAGTATAGGCCAAAACATCAGATTATATTCTATCGTATGTATAATGGTAAAAGTACACCATGATTAATGTATCCAAATATTTGTTACCAATTTATATGGACAATTCAAATTCTCATACAATTTTATGTTAGAACACCAAACAGGTATCCATTCGTATGTACAACAGTAAACAAAATATCATAAAAGTATATCCAAAACCTGTTAGAAGTTTATATGTACAACTGAATAATCCTTGCAAAGACATAAAGATAACCCTATCAGAAAAATAGAAAATAACATCGCAATTAAGATCCTACACGACTTTCCCTACCTATCATATCATGGCAAACTATTCTCATCTGCAACTATTCGGTTTAAACAAAAAAAATACAAAAATAATAATTAACATCATGCAACTCATAATGAATTTACAGCAAGGTCTTATAGGAAAGGAAGGGGGGAAGAGAAGAAGGAGAGGAATATGATCGCGGTGGTGTGCTTGTGGAACCGATCTCATTGAAGGGGGGGATCATAGATCTGATCGTGTCTTTGATAACGCCAGAGATAGAAGTGGATCAGGCGTTGGCGGCGGTTCTCATAGTTGAGAGATGTGAAGAAATAGTAAGACTGGGGTTAGAGTGAGTGACGATGCGAAACAATTTGTAAGGATATATATATATATATATATGTATATATATATGTATATATATATATATATATAATTCCTTTATTTCTCCTGCGTGTACACACATATTGTCAGATTCGTAATTATTTTACTTCTGTTTGATTTATGTAAATACTTCCTAATAGTTTTGTATTAGTGTAAAGACCCCTATCTAATTTAGCCTTTTTGGGCTAGACATTAATTTGATTAGATCAAACAATTATATGTATATGCAAAACTGGTTCCGCGGCTTAAGTATCGTAAAACCTAATTCCTCTTAATAATCTAAGGCCCTGTTCTTTTGGACTTATTTTTCGCTTTTCGATTCGATGGGCCTGGGCCTCAGTCCATTCGGCCTGATTGATTCAGTCCATTCAATTCGATTCGATTGGGCCAGAGTCCATTCGATTGGGTTTAGTTGATTCGATTCAGTCAGTCCATTCATTGATTCGATACCAGCTCTTCTTCTTCTTCTTCTTCTTATTATTATTATTATTAATCTTAATTATTATTATTATTGTTATTATTACTAATAATATTACTATTATTGTTGTTGTTGTTGATTACTATTATTAGTATTATTAATTACCATTATTATTATTATTATTATTTACCCTTAATATATATTTGATTCGATTCTTGATTCGATTCACTGTGTCCATTCAATTGGGCCTTGATTCGATTGATCCATTCGATTGGGCCTAATTCAATTGATTCTGGCCTTGGGCCAGATTCATTCAGTCCAAAAGAACAGAGCCTAAGACACCTTTTCTATGTCCATTTTAGTCATATGTATATTTTTATTTTTCCAATTGTAGTCTGATTAAAATTGGCATCAAAATGAGCAAAATTAAAAAGAATACAGATTTTTTTTTTGAAACATTCTTTCCTTTCTATTTCGTCTTTCCTTTGTCATCTTGACGAGGATGGCGATATTCACTAGCTCGATGATTTGGTTTGCCACGGTTGTAGTATTTTTCAGTGAATTTCTTCCTTGCAGTAGGACCATAATTTTTCCTCTCGACGACCTTCTCGTTGGGGCGTTTCCTCTTCTTTGATGGACTAACCATCCTTCTCCATCAAATTCGCCTTGGCCTCGACCTAGCTAACCAAATTGATATCTAGCTAATTGCACGTAACCGTTCAGATATTAAAATTAAATTTTCAGTTTATTTATTTATATATTATATACTCCCTCTTTTTCACAATAAGTGTCGTTCTAGAAATTTCATATCAAATTAATTATTTAAAAGCCGTTTCTTCGTTGGGTTAGATTCTCGATCCACACATCTTCAAACGCGGCTTCCCGGGGGTTTGGAGATCAGAGAGGGGCTTTAGAGAAGCAAAACGAAATCATGATTTGGCCGAAAAAGATAGGCAAGCTGCAACGATTTGAAGAGTTCGAGCAGCTGCTTCGCATACTGGTGAGTCTTACTTATTAAATTGAGTCGAGACTCAACTCAGGAATAGTGGCTGAGCTCGTATTAGGTCAAGGCTAATATCATCTGATCGGTAGTATAAAAGTGTAGGCAAGTCGCTTGTATAAACGGATCCCTCTAAAGAAGTAGATCCACAGCAAAAAAGTGAGAAGAGGTCTTGAAGAGCCTAGTGAGAATCTATTCACTAAAGGTTTCCTCCAAGCTCTGTCATCTTCGCATTCGTCTAGAAAACACTCTTCCTTCGCAGAAGCACGAATTCAGTTTGTCGTCGTATTACCTCGGCCAAGGTGGTAGCCGCGCATGGGAATTCTTCCTATGCTGATATCAAAGCATATGTGATAGATCTGTTCCAACATGTGGTTCCTGTAGGAGATTGGTATTTAGAATAAGGAAGACCAAGTCAAATCAACAGAAAGAGAGACAAACCTATTCAGATGAGGTCTCGCATTCTTCAACGGGACATCCATACTGGGTCAAGAGGAACCCCTTAATTAGCAAGGAGCAGAGAAGCTCTCTCAAAGCATAGAGGAAGCAGAAAGTAGATACTACCTCCGTTCTCTTGTAACTGCAACATCTGGACTTTCACGTTTGCCAATGCACAACTTTGATTATTAATATTTTCAATTCTTTACTTCTAAAAATTATAAAAAGTTGATATTTTGAAAGTATACTTCGAGATGAATCTAACAAGATCCCACATGACTATATTTTTTTTCATATGTATAAATCACAAAATATGGTCAAAAGAGAGTATGCGAACAGTGTAATAGTCAACACGTTGCAATAATAAAAGAACAGAGGAAGTATTATCCAATCTTTGACCTAGCAGCCACACCCCGATTGGCCTATTGAGGAACTCTTGACATATATACCCCACATAAATCTCTAAAAGATCCAAAATAATCTCTAACAGATCTGTTGTAATTTAATATAATTCCTAAATGATCTCTTATATCTTGAATTCAAATTCGTGGTAAATTAGAAAAAAAATGTGAAAAATAGCTAGAACGACACTTGTTGACTCAAAAAGTAATTTGATGATAATTTCATTCAAAATATTTAATAAAATCAATCTCAGCAAGCTGTTATATTGAAGGACAAAACTGGACTTAGTGCACGCTACATGCTTCAGAGTAGCGCACGCTATCGAGACACATTTTCAGACAATTCAACTCAGATGTAGCCTAGTCAGAACCTACCTGATGGATAGCGCACGCAAAGGTCATAATATCAGCGCACGCTAAAATGTTAGCTTTAGCGCACGCTATACCACACTATTAACGTACACTATCGCATCTCCAGTCAGAGGACAGTAAGGTCTGGAAAGAAAAAGGAAAAAGGACTTGCTCACGCTACAAACGTTCATCTACGTACACTACTATGAGATCTTAGCGCACGTTACACTTTATGTCTTGCGCATGCTACCAGATAACATGGCTAGTAGTCCAGTAGCTACTGGACTCAAAATGAGAAGGCACTTACGTACGCTACACAGGGTAACGTACGTTACTAAGGAAATCATCTAGCGCACGCTACACAATATATATTAGCGCATGCTAAATCAGTCAAAAGTTTACCGTTGGATTTTCTACCGTTGGAACGCAGGAGTCAAAGAAGATCCGTAAAATCTGGAAAAGCTGAAATAAAATAATACTAGCGCACGCTATGCATAATTGCTAGCGCACGCTAAGATCAAATTTAGCCGTTGGATAAAGAGACGTTGGGGAGACAAACCAACACATTTCAAAGTCAAGATTGAAGACCTGTTGACCAACCGATAGCACACGCTACGAGTACATGACTAGCGCACGCTACCATATAATTTTACCGTTGGAACAGTTTTGTGACCGTTCAGATAGGCAAAGTCAGAGACGATTGGCATGCTAGAAGGTATTATTAGCGCACGCTAATAATACAAATATCAGTATTTGAAGAATGGCTGACACCTATAAATACTCATAGGACTTGGGTATCATACACACAACTTCAAGCATACAAGCATACAAGCAATCAAAGCATACTCGAGCTCAGTTTTATATCTTCTATTACATTCTAAGTTGTGAGAAGACAGATACAAAGAGTGATATACCTTGTAATATTTATTATACTTTGTATTCTTTCTTTTTGGTTGTGAGTGTTGCATCACTTACACTTGAGCGTAAGAGAAACGAATCAAGAGTCACTACTCCTGTGTTATTAGGATCTTTGATCCGGCATTGTTAGGATTACACTCCAATATTCGTATAGTGAGAATTATCTAGTTCTTATAGAATACTAGATAAACAAAGTTTATTTTGAGAGTGGTTGAGCTTGGACCGATAGAAGACAAGTGGTTGTAACGGTTGTGTACTCAGACCGATCGAAGACGAGTCGAGTTTGTGGTTCTTCTTGAGCTAATAGAAAAAGAAGTCGGAGAGAGGACGTAGGCAAGTTTCCGAACCTCTATAAATCTTTGAGTCTTTTATTTTCCGCACTATTTTCATTTGTTCGCAAGAAAGTTCGATATTCCGCATTACCACTATTAAACCCCCCTTCTAGTGGTAAATTTATCTCTTCAGTTGGGATCGGAGCGAGTCTCTTTTTAAAGGTTTTACCACCTAAGGGAAAAAGATCCGCAAATGGCACTTCTTGGCCAAATCGAAGGAAATGCTCTCAACCGTCCTCCCTTCTTCGACGGTTCCAATTTCATGACATGGAAAAATAAAATGGATATCTTCATTCAAGCCTACGATATTGAAATTTGGAAAGTTATTGCTCTTGGTCCGAAGCTTGCAAAGAAAGAAGATGGATCGTTGAAAAAGTTCGACGAATTCAATGACGAGGATTGGAGGAAAACTCACATCAACTCCCGTGCTACTCAACTTCTCTATTGCGCCCTTAATGCCAAAGAACTCAATAGGATATCTTCCTACGAAAGCGCAAAGGAAATTTGGGAAATCCTCGAAGTAACTCATGAGGGAACCACCCAAGTCAAGGAGACTAAAATCAACATGCTACTTCATGACTACGAACTCTTCTCCATGATAGACGAGGAAACGATCACAAATATGTTGGATCGATTTTCGGCTATAACTAATGGTATTGCATCTTTCAGAAAGCCTATATCAAGCAGCGACAAATCAAAGAAAATTCTTCGCTCGTTGCCATGAGAATGGAATGCCACGGTCACCGCAATCATGGAGTCCAAAGATCTCAGCAAGCTCGAGTTTAGTGCCCTCATCGGGTCACTCATCAATTATGAGATCGTTCTCAAGTCTAGAGGCACCAAACCAAAGCCTCGTGAAAGAGTAGTCGCATTCAATGTTGATAGCGATGTTGAGGAAGATGTTCCCGAAGATGAAGACGACGAGGAACTTGCTCTCTACGCCAAGAACTTTAGAAGGTATAAAAGCCTAATTCAAAAGAGGCGAAGTTTTCTTGGTCGGTATGGCAAGCCGGAGCAAAAGAAGAGTGGCTATGCTCCTATAAAGAAGTTCGACAATAATTGTCGGAAATGTGGTCAAGACGGTCACTATGCCAAAGAATGCCGAGGATCCTCTTCAAAGCCTCAAATGGAAAGATTCAAAAAGAAGGAGGTCCTAATCGCTTCTTGGAGTGATGACGAGGAGGAGAATGAAAGATCTCTAGACGCGAATCTCGCATTCATGGCACTCGACTCCGAAAGCAATATCAAGGTAAGCTCTAAACTCAATGATGACGAATATGATTCTTTTGATTTTTGCGATTCACAAGAAGTTCATCACGACGATGAGTTATTAAGTGCGTTTGAATCCTTGAACACGGAGTATGACGAGATGGTTAAATTAAATATATCCTTAAAGAGAAAAATAAAATCTCTAGAACTCAAAAATTCCTCTCTTCAAAACAAAGGCAAAACTATTGAGCTCGACCATACTTTATGCCTTGAAAAAGAAAACGTTTTGAAAATTGAGTTGTCAAACACTCAAAAGGAGCTAAAATATATTTTGAACAAATTGACTCTCGGAAACGAAAAATTCGAAAAGCTTCTATCTATTCAAATATCCCCATTGCTAAAACACGGTCTTGGTATCGATCCGTTTAAAAGGGAACAATCTCTTATCAACCTTGACAAAATAAAGAAAACCGAAACCGAGAACTCAAAAGCCCCTTTCAAACAACGAGTTCATGATGTTAATGTTCGTTTAAAGTTGAGAACCATCAAGGTTAAACAAATATGGGTTCCTAAAGGGACAATTGTTCCAAATGCTATAAGCATAGTTAACTTTGGAGGACCCAAACGGGCTTGGGTACCGAAACAACCGAGAAATTCTATTTTTGTAGGTACCGGCACCAAGGAAAAGCAAGTGGTACATTGATAGCGGATGCCCAAGGCACATGTGTGGCTCCGAGGACTTATTTGAAGACCTCGAATATCAAGAACAAGGACATGTGACCTTTGGGGACAATCCAAAGGGAAAATCAAAGGCATCGGCAAGTCGGTAAGGAACCTTCTCCCTCTATCAACAAAGTATTGTTTGTTGAAGGTTTGCATCATAATCTACTTAGCATTTCAAAACTTTGAGATGAAGGTTTTAAAATTCTCTTTGAGCAAACGCATTGCACGGCATTTAGAAATAATAAAATTGCATTCATCGGTTTGAGATGTGGAAACATTTATATTGTCGATCTTAACGATAAAAGTTCATTCAATGAAAAATGTCTTATTACTTTGGATGATAATGCATATTTATGGCATCGAAAATTGGGGCATACATCTTTACCTATTATTTCCATTTTATCTAGACACGACCTTGTTCGTGGATTGCCCAAACTCAAGTTTGATAGAAAACATTTGTGTGAATCATGCATAAAAGGGAAACACACTCGAGAATCTTTCAAACCAAAATTCGAGGTTTCCACTAGTTGTGTTCTTGAACTTGTGCATATGGATTTGATTGGACCATCTAGACATGTTAGTTTAAATGGCAAGCTTTACACTTTGGTTATTATTGATGATTTCTCTCGATTTACTTGGGTTAGATTTTTAGCGCATAAGGATGATGCATTTTTCGAGTTTTCTAAATGGTGTCGTTTGGTATCAAATGAGAAAAATCTCTCCATAATCTCTATCCGCATCGATCACGGAGGTGAATTTGATTGCACTCCGTTTGAACTCTTATGTGACAAATATGGGATTAATCATAATTTTTCGGCTCCTAGAACGCCTCAACAAAATGGGGTTGTTGAAAGGAAAAATCGATCTTTGGAAGAAATGTCGAGGACTATGCTTAATGAATACTCTCTTCCACGATACTTTTGGGCCGAAGCAATCTTTACGGTATGTTATGTGATTAACCGGGTTCATGTTCGTAGAACTCATCTTAAAACCCCGTATGAATTACGGAAGGGTAAAAAGCCAAATATAGCTTATTTTCATCCTTTTGGTTGCAATGTATTTATCTTAAACAATGGTAAGGATAACTTGGGCAAGTTTGATGCTAAATCCGACTCCGGAATATTTCTTGGTTATTGTATAAATAGCAAAGCATGCCGCGTTTATAACATTAGAATGAATAAAGTTGAAGAATCTATTCATGTTAAATTCAATGATATGACCTCACCCCCGAGAAAGGTAGAATATTTTGATGATACGGGTGCTTTTCCGGATCCCTCAACCGAAGTGAAGAAAATTTCAGAAATTCAAACGAACACAATCACTGATTTACCGAAAGATTGGAGGCACATCAAAGACCATCCAAAGGATCTCGTAATTGGAAACATTGAAGACGGTGTTAAAACCCGAAGGAGAACCACCGAATTTATGGCTCATTGTGCCTTCGTATCCGAAATAGTTCCCAAGAATATATCCGAGGCTCATGATGATGAAAGTTGGGTGATGGCAATGCAAGAGGAGCTTGTACAATTCATACACAATAATGTATGGAATTTAGTTCCCGCTCCTAAAGATAAAACAATTATCGGAACTAAATGGGTGCACAAAATTAAGAGTGACGAAGACCGTTACCCAATTCGAAATAAATCTCGTTTGGTCGCTCAAGGGTATAATCAAGAGGAAGGTCTTGATTACGAAGAAAGTTTTGCTCCCGTGGCTCGACTCGAAGCCATCCGGTTGTTATGTGCATTTGCCGCCCACAAAAAGATCAAACTATTTCAAATGGATGTGAAAAGTGCATTCTTAAATGGCTACATTCAAGAAGAAGTCTATGTCAAGCAACCTCCCGGTTTTGAAGATCATCATTTTTCGGATCATGTCTACAAGCTCAACAAGGTACTCTACGGGTTAAAGCAAGCACCCCGAGCATGGTATGATCGTTTAAGTCAATTTTTAATTGCAAATGACTATAAAAGAGGCAAAGTCGATAATACCTTGTTTGTGAAAATATTGAATGATGATATACTTGTTTGCCAAATCTACGTTGATGACATTGTATTTGGAGATACTAACGAATCATTGTGCCAAGATTTCTCTAATCTTATGAAGGGAGAGTTCGAGATGAGTATGATGGGATAATTAACGTTCTTCCTCGGGCTTCAAATTAAGCAATGCGAAGATGGAATCTTTATCCATCAAACGAAGTACTCAAACGATCTCCTAAAGAAATTCAAAATGGAAAGTAGCAAGGTGATTTCAACGCCAATGTCTTCATCATTAAAGCTTGAAAAAGATGAAAATGGCAAATTCGTAGATCAAAAACTATATCGAGGTATGATCGGATCTTTGTTATATTTGACTACTTCTAGGCCAGACATAATATTTGCTACATGTTTATGTGCTCGATTCCAAGCTAATCCCAAGGAATCACATTTAATTGCTTGTAAACGCATTTTTCGTTACTTAAAAGGGACTATCGGACTAGGTCTATGGTATCCTTCTTGCTTGGAATTTAATTTAATTGCATATAGTGACGCCGATTTCGGCGGATGCAAAATTGACAAAAAGAGTACTAGTGGTACGTGTCATTTTATTGGATCATGCTTAATATCTTGGGGAAGTAAAAAGCAAACCAGTGTAGCATTGTCTACAACTGAGGCCGAATATATTGCTGCAGGGAGCGCCTGTGCTTAGGTATTATGGATTAAAAATCAACTCCGCGACTACGGCATATATTTTGAAAATACCCCTATTCTATGTGATAATACTAGTGCGATTAATCTGAGTAAAAATCCTGTATTGCATAGTAGAACTAAGCATATAGACATTATGTAATATCCGGATAAATTGTTGGGTATTTTCGTCCGTATTTGAACCCTGTATTACCTGAATTTGTGCTATCAATAATAGAAGTACGATCGTTTCCGTATTCGTATCCTCATGCATGATAATATCAACTTTTAATCCTTTACATGCAACTACGTCGTAACGCACGCTAACAGGTACACGTAGCGTACGTTACGAGCTAGAGATAGCGTACGCTACGAACTAGACATAGCGTACGTAAGGAGGTCAATGATTGAACAGGCTGGCTAGCACATGGACGGCTGGTGGTGGGGCTTGGAAAGATTCCCGCGGATGAACCTGTACAGTTTTGGGGTCAACGGGTGTTAACGTATGCTAAGGTTTGTAACTAGCGTACGATAATGTGTGTAGCTTACGTACGTAATGCATAGGGTGTAACGTACGTAAGCTAGTACAAAATGAGACAGTAAGCTATCAGTGAACGATAGCGTACGCTAAGATCGAATGGTAACGTGCGCTAAGTCGATTACGTATGTAAATGGCTAAGGCTAACGTACGTAAAGCTCAAGATATTATATATATGGACAACACCCCATTTCATTTCACTTCGTCCCTTTCACTTGCACTTCGTTTTCCTTCATTTCTAGAAAGTCTCCAGCCCTCTAAAACACCTATAGATCACATTAACTCGATCATTTAAGTTACGAAACATCTTGAAATCGTGTTCTTAAGGATGTTATGAACATACCACTAGGATTATTAAGCTCCATAGATGATTTTTATCCGAACACCATGTTTTTGGAAGTTGGAATGTTCATGCTTTAGTTACCCGAGTTAAGAACGTTATAGTCCGATTTTTGTTATGATGATCAAGTAAGGAAATTTTATGAGAATAATAAACCGTATTGTATGGTGTTTCCATAATGATCATAGACTTAATGATGATAACAACCTCAGATTTTCTGAACTACCTTTGAGGATCTATAATCGAGATTTGGAGTAAGTCTTATGATGGGATGATTAACCTGGAATTCGTAGACATCAACACCATAGGATCATTCTGATTCACATGAGTATATATGTGTGAATATAACGTACGTTAAGCTCTATGTATTACGTACGATATACCCTCAGGCAAGGCAGTCGTCTGAATTGAGAAGAACTGTCCAATGCATGCTTAGCGTGCGTTAATCTTTGTAGCTTACGTGCGCTAACGTGCAGACGTAACGTACGTTACGTAGGTGTGTAACGTACGTTACGAAGAGAACAGTTAGGGTTTGGCCATCTTTCTATGCTTTTCCTCGTGTGATTGATTGTTTATTTAATGATAAGATATTACGGACGAATTTCCTACGATAATCCAATGTTGAACCCTTCCGATCGTCGTTTCCGTTGGAGTTCCGGATTGTTCCAATCAACTGTATTTCCGGAGTATTCGCGAGAGATTACCAAGGCAAGTACCTTGATATACGAATTATAATTACGTGAAATCATTGTTGCTGAAATGTATGAATCATGTTATGAATATTTGTATTTATATTATATATATATATATAGATATGTGTGGATATATGTATAGATATATATATATATATATGTATATAAATATACATATGGAGATAAATGTTGGGTGATTCATACCAATATTAGTCGACGTACTCAACTTAGACTAAAGTACGAATAGTATTTATAGAGGTAATATTGTAATGTTTGTATTTTCGGTTGAGTTACGATATAAGGATATTTATGTAGTATTGATTGGTAGTGTTGAAGGCCTAATGTGCTAAGTCTTGATGAATAAAGTGCGAGTTATTGTTTATTTTGCGTAGTGGCGTACTGGCGAATAAATTATGTGAATTGATGAACTGATTTGATAATTGTTGTAACGGTTGACTGTGTGTTTGGTATTTGTCACAACGTGAATACTTGTTATGAGAGACGTCATATCCGGGTTCCTCTGAGGGCAGGGCGTGCACTCCGGCCTGGTGTACGCTGCAATGAGCAGCTCCATATGATTGGTGAAACAGCGGTGTTACTTAATGCGCGAGCAAGGGGCGGCTCCTATGGGAGTGAATGCCGGCGCGGTGACATGTGCAATGGGCGGCCAATATAGTGGAGTGAATGCCAGTACACAGGTGTGACAAGGAGGCGCCTGGCAGGCTTATTGGTAACGGATATTTGAGTGATAGCTAAGACCCTGTTACCAAATGAATTTCGTAATTTAAATCTTTGCAACTTGCTTTTAAAATGTTGGTCTTCATGTAGACCGCGATTCGTGTTTCTGGAGTTCGTTCGAATTGGTTTTAAATGTTGTTATCAGGGTTAATTAACCAAGGATATTTGACGAGATCTCCGAGGGTTAATTAATCGGGGGTCTTGAGCAGGATTTGTCGAACGAGAGGCTGTGCCTTTGATTGTACTGTGTTGATTATTCTGTGTATTGGGTCGAGGACCCCGTGAGATGTTGAGATTTGATCTCGTGATGATATTATTTGGATTGGGCCGAGAACCCCGTGAGATGTTGTAATGATTCGCTTGTGATAGTGTTTTATCATTTGGGCCGAGGATCCCGAATAACGTTGTAATGGTTTTCTTGCAAAATCGTTTTCCACATGTTGGGTCAAGGACCCGAGAGCTTTTGAAATATTTTCTAAAGTATTTCCATTTGATTTTCAAAACCCCAGGATGGCCCGAGTCAATAGTAATGTTTTCGAACTTTCTTATCAAAATACTTTTCCTTTTATAAAAAGGGATTTTTCTGACTCCTTGGGCTCGTTTAAAGTTTCATTGGTGTTATGTTCCGTACAGAGAATATGACAATGTGATTATCTTTCCCCTTGTGTATGTGATGCTATTATGTGTTGACCGTTTAATTGTGTGGTTTGGGTTAAGGTTTCACGACTATTGAGCTTTGTGTTGTTATTATTCGTATATCTTGTATATTATGTACTTGCACTAGCAAAATTCTAGTTTGCTAACCCCCGAGTTTTCGGGGGGTGGGTGCCTGTTATGCGCTCAGGTTTTGGCAGCTCGGGAGTAGTCACAGGATTGGCTGGGAAGGAGATGGAGGACAATGATACTAATCACACCAGAGTCAGAGTCTTTTCTTTTGTTTCATTTTGGTCGGTAATTCTCTGTCGTTCGAGTATTCACCCTTGCATGGGTGTAGTATTCATTTATTAATTGAGTTGTCATTCTCTTATGTGTTCAAGTTTATTTTGGTCATTGAGATGTAAAGTTCATCTGTTTCTGAATTGTTTAATGACCTTGTCGGTCTGCGTTGTATTTAGATTGATCCCGGTCGGTCAATCATTTTGTAGTCTAGTAGAGTTTAGCCTTGTAGATCCTTGTGAGAAGGGCCTACGGCGTGTAACATTTCCGGATATATTTTGGGGGTGTTACATATATGGTATCAAAGCTTAGGTTTGCAAAAAACCTAGGTCGTTGGGTCAACTCCATGTCTTGTATAAGTCGCGCGCGTCAGAGTTGTGATTAGTATCGTGGTTTCAACATCATATTCAAGTAATCTGTGATGGTAAGCCTCCCGAATCGTACGTCCTCTTATATACGTATTTGATTATATTGTGCTTAATGTGAACCTAGGGTTTGAACTTGTTAGAGATTATATTGTTTTATGATATCACCTGCGTATACGGTTCGAGTGAGAATGGTTATATAGTATACTTCGGAAGTCGAACATATTTATCAGTTTCTGCATTTCAGTAGAATAAATCTTTGAGTGTTAATTTTACCCGCTGCGTGAGTATTTTGAAATGACTATGGTATTTTGCAAACTGAATTGTTATCTCGTAAGACCAATTCCCTAAATCGAGTTTTGGCATTTTAGTCTTGCACGTTTTAATGGTATTTTTATGACGGTAATTAATATTTTACAAATGATTTTGTGAGTTTTGGAAGATGCTACCATCATCGGCTTTTTGGCGTATTTTGAAATGATATTTAAATGGTTCTTAGCCTGATAGGTTCCGGCGCAGAATCCCCGGCATGTAATATTTCTGGGCCGAATTACGAACATTTTAAAGTAGTTTTTTGAAATTTTTCCTAACATTGTAAACCTCATGATTTAATGTAGTTATGTCGAATGGTCACGTATTTTGGTGAAAAATTCTTTCAAATAAACATTTTGGTAGAAGAGGAAGAATTTTTAAAATTGTGGTATTTGGGACTCAACCTTTTTTGAAATATTTCAAATTAGTTACAATTCGATTTTCAATTTTCTTGTAGGCATTACTCGAAAATAAAATTTTAGAGTCATTATATAAACTTCCTCTTCCAAAACAAAGGACAGTATTTAAAAGTTTTGAGCACAACGTGACTCGGCTTTTGTTTCAATTTTTTTTCATAAAAAGCATACGCATAATGATCGTCCTAGACAAAGGACTGGAAGTTGATTTCAGAAAATTTTGTGCTTTACGATATTACCGTTATTCTAAAGATGCAAATTAAACCTTGTGTTGATAATTGTGGTATACCGTACCACCGACTATGTGATAACAATAAACGGTACTATCTGCATTAGCATGATGAGCCTTGGCGGACGTAGACATTATAATGGAAGCGGAAGCGGTGAGGTTGTTCGTACGACAACGATTCATGTTACGGTGAAGGAATATCAAGATCAGACAATAACCTATGAAACCTCCTCAGTGACCGAGCCAACGAGCGGATAAAAGAGATCGAGGACATCTGGAAAATTTTTGGACGGTGAAGAGACTAAGGTTCTCAAACCCCCACGTCGTTCGAATGCGTCGTCTTTGCGGTCGGGAATGAACATTGGGAATCCCAAGCTAGCATCGGTGACTCCCGGTAAGAAGAGAGTGTGCTTCAACTGCAACCGTACGGGACATATCCGTGTAAACTGTCCCTCCCCACTCTTGACTTGCTATCGGTGCGGGTGTGAAGGCCATCGGGAGAAACATTGTCAGATAATTTCCGAATTGGCAAAGAATGCTACTCTGTCGGTGAGCAGAACAAGTGGCTGTAGAATGTCCCGAAACCTTATGTCTTCTGCTGAAGAGCCTATCATAGGCGAATGAAGATTTTGTGCCGTGTTCTAGTCGTTGCTGCTTCCAAAAAATCGTGACTTTGATCATTTTTCATTTTAATTGCTTTTCGTTTCCAACTCCTGCTGTTTTAAGTTTCGAGGCAGAAATGTCTTCTTAGTATGGGGGAACGTAATACCCATACTCTTCTTAGTATTTTCGGTGTTGGGAGACTTTCATTGTTGATGATTTATCTGTGATCCTCTTGACAATTTTAAACTACCATGTTCTACTGAACCTACCGTCATTCGAACGAATTTCAGAACTGATTTGTTAGACTCCTTGAATTATTGTGGTCTATTCACATCTGAACGTAATCTTTGCAAAATTTTGTTCGAAACTATTTGTTTCCACTCGTGCGGTTAATATTTTCAATGTGTCATGAACTTGAATACGGTGGGTCGAGCTCGACACGCGGTTTTAGTACGTCTGGGCCCCTGCTGAATTTCCTTAATTCTGTGAGCTTTTATTTCACTCTAACTTCTCATGTTCATGTGTAATTTATCGCCTCAATTGACGTGCCAGATACTTCCTAGATCCAATCATTGTATTTTTAGAACCTTGCATTCACGCATCGCTCGTGATGTTTTGGGTCTGAACAAGTAGTTATTTCTCCTTGGTTGTTCCACCACCCTACTTTAAGTTTTGGGACGAAACTTCTTTTAAGAGGGATAGTATGTAATATCCGGATAAATTATTGGGTATTTTCGTCCGTATTTGAACCCTGTATTACCTGAATTTGTGCTATCAATAATCAAAGTACGATCGTTTCCGTATTCGTATCCTCATGCATGATAATATCAACTTTTAATCCTTCACATGCAACTACGTCGTAACGCACGCTAACAGGTACGCGTAGCGTACGTTACGAGCTAGAGATAGCGTACGCTACGAACTAGACGTAGCGTACGTAAGGAGGTCAATGATTGAACAGGCTGGCTAGCACATGGACGGCTGGTGGTGGGGCTCGGAAAGATTCCCGCGGATGAACCTGGACAGTTTTGGGGTCAACGGGTGTTAACGTACGCTAAGGTTTGTAACTAGCGTACGCTAATGTGTGTAGCTTACGTACGTAATGCATAGGGTGTAACGTACGTAAGCTAGTACAGAATGAGACAGTAAGCTATCAATGAACGATAGCGTACGCTAAGATCGAATGGTAGCGTGCGCTAAGTCGATTACGTACGTAAATGGTTAAGGCTAACGTACGTAAACCTCAAGATATTATATATATGGACAACACCCCATTTAATTTCACTTCGTCCCTTTCACTTGTACTTCATTTTCCTTCATTTCTAGAAAGTCTCCAGCCCTCTAAAACACTTATAGATCACATTAACTCGATCATTTAAGTAACGAAACATCTTGGATTGACATTCAAGCAATCGGAGTTGGATGCTACCTCTTGTCTCTGCGTTTCTTTCATATTAAGGTATGTTAATGCTACCTCAATCTTGAATTCGTGTTCTTAAGGATCTTATGAACATACCACTGGGATTATTAAGCTCCATAGATGATTTTTATTCGAACACCATGTTTTTGGAAGTTGGAATGTTCATGATTTAGTTACCCGAGTTAAGAACGTTATAGTCCGATTCTTGTTATGATGATCAAGTAAGGAAATTTTCTGAGAATATAATAAACCGTATTGTATGGTGTTTCCATAATGATCATAGACTTAATGTTGATAACAACCTCAGATTTTCCGAACTACTTTTGAGGATCTATAATCGAGATTTGGAGTAAGTCTTATGATGGGATGATTAACCTGGAATTCGTAGACATCAACACCATAGGATCATTCTGATTCACATAAGTATATATGTGTGAATATAACGTACGTTAAGCTCTATGTATTACGTACGATATACCCTCAGGCAAGGCAGTCGTATGGACTGAGAAGAACTGTCCAATGCATGCTTAGCGTGCGTTAATCTTTGTAGCTTACGTACGCTAACGTGCAGACGTAACGTACGTTACGTAGGTGTGTAACGTACGTTACGAAGAGAACAGTTAGGGTTTGGCCATCTTTATATGCTTTTACTCGTGTGATTGATTGTTTATTTAATGATAGGATATTACGGACGAATTTCCTACGATAATCCAGTGTTGAACCCTTCCGATCGTCGTTTCCGTTGGATTTCCGGATTGTTCCAATCAACTGTATTTCCGGAGTATTCGCGAGAGATTACCAAGGCAAGTACCTTGATATACAAATTATAATTACGTGAAATTATTTTTGCTGAAATGTATGAATCATGTTATGAATATCTGTATTTATATTTTATATATATATATATATATATATGTGTGTGTGTGTGTGTGTGTGTGTGTGTGGATATACATATAGATATATGTATATGTATAAAAATATACATATGGAGATAAATGTTGGGTGATTCATACCAATATTAGTCGACGTACTCAACTTAGACTAAAGTACGAATAGTATTTATATAGGTAATATGGTAATGTTTGTATTTTCGGTTGAGTTACGATATAAGGATATTTATGTAGTATTGATTGGTAGTGTTGAAGGCCTAATGTGCTAAGTCTTGATGAATAACGTGCGAGTTATTGTTTATTTTGCGTATTGGCGTACTGGCGAATAAATTATCTGAATTGATGAACTGATTTGATAATTGCTGTAATGGTTGACTCTGTGTTTGGTATTTGTCACAACGTGAATACTTGTTATGAGAGACGTCATATCCGGGTGCCTCTGAGGGCGGGACGTGCACTCCGGCCTGGCGTACGCTGCAATGAGCGGCTCCATATGATTGGTGAAACACCGGTGTTACTTAATGCGCGAGCAAGGGGCGGCTCCTATGGGAGTGAACACCGGCGCGGTGACATGTGCAATGGGTGGCCAATATAGTGGAGTGAACGCCGGTACACAGGTGTGCAAGGGAGGCGCCTGGCAGGCTTATTGGTAACGGATATTTGAGTGATAGCTAAGACCCCGTTACCAAATGATTTTCGTAATTTAAATCTTTGCAACTTGCTTTTAAAATGTTGGTCTTGATGTAGACCGCGATTCGTGTTTCTGGAGTTCGTTCGAATTGGTTTTAAATGTTGGTATCAGGGTTAATTAACCAAGGATACTTGACGAGATCTCCGAGGGTTAATTAATCGGGGGTCTTGAGCAGGATTTGTCGAATGAGAGGTTGTGCCTTTGATTGTACTGTGTTGATTATTCTGTGTATTGGGTCGAGGACCCCGTGAGATGTTGAGATTTGATCTCGTGATGATATTATTTGGATTGGGCCGAGAACCCCGTGAGATGTTGTAATGATTCGCTTGTGATAGTGTTTTATCATTTGGGTCGAGGACCCCGAATAACGTTGTAATGGTTTTCTTGCAAAATCGTTTTCCACATGTTGGGTCAAGGACCCGAGAGCTTTTGAAATATTTTCTAAAGTATTTCCATTTGATTTTCAAAACCCCAGGATGGCCCGACTCAATATTAATGTTTTCGAACTTTCTTATCAAAATACTTTTCCTTTTATAAAAAGGGACTTTTCTGACTCCTTGGGCTCGTTTAAAGTTTCATTGCTGTTATGTTCCGTACAGAGAATATGACAATGTGATTATCTTCCCCCTTGTGTATGTGATGCTATTCTGTGTTGACCATTTAATTGTGTGGTTTGTGTTAAGGTTTCACGACTATTGATCTTTGTGTTGTTATTATTCGTATATCTTGTATATTATGTACTTGCACTAGCAAAATTCCAGTTTGCTAACCCCCGAGTTTTAGGGGGTGGGTGTCTGTTATGCGCTCAGGTTTTGGCAGCTCGGGAGCAGTCACAGGATTGGCTGGGAAGAAAATGGAGGACAATGAGTCAGAGTCTTTTCTTTTGTTTCATTTTGGTCGGTAATTCTCTGTCGTTCGAGTATTCACCCTTGCATGGGTGTAGTTTTCATTTATTATTGAGTTGTCATTCTCTTCTATGTTCAAGTTTATTTTTGTCATTGAGATGTAAAGTTCATCTGTTTCTGAATTTTTTAATGACCTTGTCGGTCTACGTTGTATTTAGATTGATCCCGGTCGGTCAATCATTTTGTAGTCTAGTAGAGTTTAGCCTTGTAGATCCTTGTAAGAAGGGCCTACGGCGTGTAATATTTCCGGATATATTCTGGGGGTGTTACATATTAGACATCACTTTCTACGCGATCATGTGCAGAAGAAAGTTATCTGTTTATTTTTTGTCGGGACGAAAGACCAACTTGCTGATATTTTTACAAAACCTCTTCCCGAAGAATCATTTAATTCTATTCGTTTACAACTTGGTATGGGACATCTAGACAATTTTTGAAATAAGTTTTCTACTCGAGAAATCAATATCCTTGAATCGTTTCATTCGCTAGCACTAGCTAGCTTCACTTTACTTAACGCGTGCTAACTTTCGCTTTCGATAGCGTACGCTAACCCTATGTATTTTGCGTGCGCTAATTCAAACTCTTCGTATTCCAAATCGGCTACTGGACAGTCCAGTGAGCTTCCTATTTTCACCTAACGTACGCTAGCCTTTCATTCCTAGCGTACGCTAATTAAAACAACTCAGTCCACTATATAAACTCCGTACGGCCCAGAAACACTTTCACTCTATCTTAACGTACGCAATGCACCGATCCCCTTTTCAGCAAAGAACCCTAGCCGATAAATTCGATCCGTTCACCTCCGATTTCTCCCTTTAATCTTCCAATTTCTTCCAGATTCATGTCAAGCAAGGGACGCAAAGCCATGGAAAAATCTTACAAAAACCTAAAACGCCCCCGCAACGCCGAATACGATGCGACCCGATTTGTCTCATACACCGCATCGAAGGT
Source organism: Orobanche coerulescens (assembly GCA_033398695.1). Lineage (NCBI taxonomy): Eukaryota > Viridiplantae > Streptophyta > Magnoliopsida > Lamiales > Orobanchaceae > Orobanche > Orobanche coerulescens. The sequence goes on along the minus strand of CM065813.1, from coordinate 100,263,404 downwards.
GTTCTCCGATATTCTTCCTCAAGAGCATCTTACCGACTGCTACTTTTTCAATTTCGGCAGTCTCGAACGAGCAAAAATCAGTATCCATGATTTTTTTCGAAGCTCTAGGGATAGCCTATTTCGTTGAGTGCAAGGAAATCATTTATCCTTCTTGTGTCCGGGAATTTTATGCCAATCTACATTTGGGAGACGGTGATGGTGGATTTGTTCTCGGTAGTTTGGTGAAAGGAACCGTGGTGAAAATTTCGTCGGAAATTCTTCACGAATTATTTGGATTGACGAAGGATGGTTTTGATTATTGTGGGAAGTCAATTGACGAAGAATCACTCGTGTCTCAGAAAGATGTTGCCGATTTTCTGTGCTCTAAAACTATCATCGAGGTTACAGATGACGTTTTCGAAAATAATGACTTTGGAATTCATATCCGTTTGTTGTTGGCTGCACTCACTAAGTGCTTGATGCCGAAGGTGAACACTCAACACAAGTTAGTGGGAGTCGACAAAAACGTGGTGTACCGAGTGCTAAAAGACGACAAGGTGGATTTCACCGGAATTGTGTTGAATTGGATGAAGGCAAAAGGAGACTCTTTTCCCTCAAAACACTACATGTCGAGGAGGCGGAGGTCAGGGCTGCCTTTTGGTTCTATACTCACTGTAATCTTCCGTCATTTCCATGTCGACTTGTCAAGCGAGGCATCGATTGCGGTGTCTCGACGACACGAGATTAGCGATCTCACCCTCAAAGCAATGCACTATGTTGAAACATTCAATAGAGGTTGGGTGCTATTTCCGTATCTTCGAGAAGACGACCAAGTGCCGAAAGGGATGCGAACACCAACTTCGGCCGAACGTGTGCTACATTGAGGACCTCATACACTTTGGGAATTGCAAACCAGAAAGTTCGTTCGCCACCCAAAAACAAAAGGCAAGCGACCGATGAGAGACTCCATCACGGAAGAAGAAGAGAGTGATCTTATTGCTCGGATGCGGAGCATCGAGACCTCTCAAATGGAAATACGAGAGGATGTTTGGTCTCTTCGTTCGGAAGTCCGGGAAGTTCGCGGGCTAATTTCTAATTTCATCCGATACACTCACCCGTCATTCCCATTCCCATTCTCCTCTTCCGATCAAGCCCCTTAGAGTCTAGGAGTTTGATACTTGTTGTAGAAACTTGTCTTTCGAATGGATTTTATGTTTCATGCTTTGAACGTTTGTGTAATGCTTGAACTTCTTTTTAATGGAATTTACATTTCTCTTCATTTGGTTGGTTGAAGTTTGGCATTTGCTGTTTATGTGCTTTCGTTTTGGTTAATGACATTTGATTGGTATATGCAACGATTCAGAGGGAGTTCCTTTTTGTTTATGTCAATAAGGGGGAGAATACTACAAAAATCGAAACGTACTAATATATCGAACAAGTTACCTTGATTCGAAGCTTTTAAAAAATGTTTTTGCAGGTATAAAATTAAATGTTTTGACATCATCAAAAAGGGGGAGATTGTTGACGCAAAAAGTATTTTGATGATAATTTCATTCAAAACATTTAATAAAATCAATCTCAGCAAGCTGTTATATTGAAGGACAAAATTGGACTTAGCGCACGCTACATGCTTCAGAGTAGTGCACGCTATCGAGACACATTTTCAGACAATTCAACTCAGCTGCAGCCTAGTCAGAACCTACCTGATGGATAGCGCACGCAAAGGTCATAATATCAGTGCACGCTAAAATGTTAGCTTTAGCGCACGCTATACCACAATATTAACGCACGCTATCGCATCTCCAGTCAGAGGACAATAAGGTCTGGAAAGAAAAAGGAAAAAGGATTTGCGCACGCTACGGACGTTCATCTACGTACGCTACTATGAGATCTTAGCGCACGTTACTCTTTATGTCTTGCGCACGCTACCGGATAACATGGCTAGTAGTCCAGTAGCTACTGGACTCAAAATGAGAAGGCACTTACGTACGCTACACAGGGTAACGTACGTTACTAAGGAAAGCATCTAGCGCACGCTACACAATATATATTAGCGCAGGCTAAATCAGTCAAAAGTTTACCGTTGGATTTTCTACCGTTGGAACGTAGGAGTCAAAGAAGATCCGTGAAATCTGGAAAAGATGAAATAAAATAATACTAGCGCACGCTATGCATAATTGCTAGCGCACGCTAAGATCAAATTTAGCCGTTGGATAAAGAGACGTTGGGGAGACAAACCAACACATTTCAAAGTCAAGATTGAAGACCTGTTGACCAACCGATAGCGCACGCTACGAGTACATGACTAGCGCACGCTAGCCATATAATTTTACCGTTGGAACAGTTTTGTGACCGTTCAGATAGGCAAAGTCAGAGACGATTGCGCACGCTAGAAGGTATTATTAGCGCACGCTAATAATACAAATATCAGTATTTGAAGAATGGCTGACACCTATAAATACCCATAGGACTTGGGTATCATACACACAACTTCAAGCATACAAGCAATCAAAGCATACTTGAGCTCAGTTTTATATCTTCTATTACATTCTAAGTTGTGAGAAGACAGATACAAAGAGTGATATACCTTGTAATATTTATTATACTCTGTATTCTTTGTTTTTGGTTGTGAGTGCATCACTTACACTTGAGCGTAAGAGAAACGAATCAAGAGTCACTAATCCGGTGTTATTAGGATCTTTGATCCGACATTGTTAGGATTACACTCCAATATTCGTATAGTGAGGATTATCTAGTTCCTATAGAACACTAGATAAACAAAGTTTATTTTGAGAGTGGTTGAGCTTGGACCGATAGAAGACAAGCGGTTGTAACGGTTGTGTACTCGGACCGATCGAAGACGAGTCAAGTTTTGGTTGTTCTTGAGCCAATAGAAAAAAAAGTCGGAGAGAGGACGTAGGCAAGTTGCCGAACCTCTATAAATCTTTGAGTCTTTTATTTTCCGCACTATTTTCATTTGTTCGCAAGAAAGTTCGATATTCCGCATTACCACTATTCACTCCCCTTCTAGTGGTAAATTTATCTCTTCAACACTTATTTTAAAACAAAATTTAACCATTAAAATGACACTTATTTTGAAACGAAGATAGTATATATACAGTCAGTTAATATGCCTCAATTGAAGAGTTATACATTAGATGTACGTGTTGAATATTGAAAAGTAATACTTGAGATGACCTTTTCAGAGTAGAAAATGATTTATATTTAAAAAAATAGTATTTGAGTGTGAGGATGAATAAAATAATAGTACTTTAATATTTTATTTATTTTTGTGAGTGTGGTTTATTTTCTTTTTTAGAGTGTAAAAATAATTATAGGACGTTCAAATAAGACAAACTAATTACAAGATGGATGGAGCAGCACTATTCAACTCACATCTAATTTTTTTTTTTATATCATTCCGTGTTTTTTTTTTTCCTTTTGTCGGTTTTACTAATATTAATCAAAATTCGATTAAAATTGTATGAGGTGCATCCCATCCAAAAAAGTTTTTTTTTTTTTTGTGTAGCTACAGTATCAAATTAAAGTGGACGTCCCTCGTACACAATTAGTTTTGATTTTTTTGTAATATATACTTGTAAATTATGATGACATCATTAATTTGTCACACACCTGCATCTTACATAATAACAATAAAATTCATAAGTACTATTTTAAATAAACAATGAATAAAGTGAATGAAATGAATGTTCCAATTTTTGTTAAAAAGATATTCATGCAACTAATACACACATGACTTACTCATGTGGGAAAATGTTGCGTTTCAAGACAAATATATATGGCATTGCAAGTGCCCTTGAAATTTCAAACATATTTTTGTATATATAAGTACCAATAAAAAAAACTTGTACGAGACATCTCATACATGCATGACGGATTTCATTTTAGCATATTTATTGTTTTTATGACACATGAGTTGCATGACAGATTTCATTTTAGCATATTTATTGTTTTTATGACACATGAGTTTATGGAGCCCCAGTTCAAGCTCACGTTTTAAAAGAAAATATGTCTCAAATAGCATAGTGAAACTCAGGTTTCACACAAAACTCCCTCTGATTTACCATTGCGATGTGATCTTTGAATCAAGTTAATAATTCTCACTACAAAAAGCGAACGAAAGACTATGGGTCATGGCATTGCATAATCATCCAACTACTTTACTCTACGCCTCTCTATGTGGTAATCTGAAACATAATACGAAATATAAGCCCCCTCCGCATTTCTCAACAATGTGTTAGGGATATATTTCTGAAAAATAAACAGGCGAACTGAACAACAAATAATAGAAACGAAGGCAACCAGCTTACTGCATCTGTGGGCATAGTGTATACTTAGGATGCAGAACTATATACTTTCACTTTTTTTTTTCAATTATATTATTATTTTATAAATATTCAATCGATACACGACATTTTAAATTATTGGTGATGATGACCAAGGAGGAGATGGTCAGGATGATGTAAGGGAGAATGAAAGAGACAAGGAGGGAGAGAAGACCATTCCTGAGGGCTCAGGAGGAGCTCAGGACATAGATGCTCATCCTGAGGGCTCTAGAGGAGCTCAGGAGAAGCCAAGTGAGGCTACTGAGAGAGGCGATAATGGTACTGATGTCGGAGCCAACACTGAAGAGGAAGTAAGGGAAGAAGAGGAGAAAGAAGAGGCGGAAAAGGAGGGTGAGGACTTCCCTGAGGGCGAAGGGAGGAAGCTATTGAAGGAGGTTATGCTGGAGTTCAAGGAGTTGAAAGGCAGTGTCGTTCAACATTTGGAGAAGGAAAAAAAAGTAGTCAGGCTTACTGCAAGAGTCATGACTCAGCAAAGGGCGAAGGCATCAACCCTCCAGAGGCTTGTTTCCAAAGCACTTTGGGATCAGAGGAGCCTGAAGGAAAAGGTGGAGTGTGCTAAACAGGTCGAGCTCAAGCAAGTTGTGAAGGAAACCATGAAAATGGTGATTGAACATGTTGTTAACCAGGCCTTTGAGTAGAGGTAGGAGTCAGAGAGGAGAGCAATGGAACAAGTCTCGGACTTCTAGCCTTGAGTTAGTACAGGACAAGATCTCAGGCGCTGAAGCCTTGGCTACAGGTCTTCAAACACAAGTCCAGACTCTTCAGTTTGAGAGCTTTTTACCGAATGAGCGTCAGGATGGATCTGATAAGAGGATTTCCCAGTTGGATGATCGGGATGTCTCCCTTGGAGTTGCTATTTCTGAGGTGGTGAAGGTGGATGAGCCTGATGATGCCAAAATGGGGGGAAAAGGTGAAAAGAGAAAGAGGACACCCACTCCTGAACCTGCTTCAAGTTTAAAGCTTCAGAAGGTTTCTCAGCTCCTGAATCCTGATGAATTACTTTCTGAAGGATTCAGTTGTCTGCCTGAAAGAAGAAAATCTATTGTTGAAGATCACGAGGCCAGAAGACTGAGGATATAGTTGGAGAAGTCTGAAGCTGAGAAGGAGAATCTGAAGGTAGAGCTAAACCGTTCCAAGACTTGCAAAGAACCTGCCAAGTACAAGAAGAAAGCTGCTCCAATTCAGAGGAAGAAGACTGCAGGATTACTTGGAGCTGGTGAGTTGCCATGTGAGTATGTGGATGATTTTGTCCCTGAAGAACTGAACAGTTCCTGGAATCCTGTGAAGAAGGAATTTGTTCAGTTGTTCTATGTTGATGGAGCCTGGAGGAGTATTGGAGCTGAGGCTCAGGAGGCCTTCCTTAGAGGCATTCTTATCAACCTCCCCATAGAGGCCAGGGTGATTGTCAAGCATCCACTTATGAATAATTGAACGAGTATCTATCTCTGAAAGATTGGGATCATAAGAGAGGAACTATCGTAAAGGAACTATTTTCGAAAGATTGGGACCGCGTGCTAAAAGTAACCATCGGAAACCAGGAACCGTCTTCGAGAGGTTGGGGCTGCTCAAAGGAAGTCGCCAGCGGACGTCAGTAATCATCAACCCTTCAAACTTTCTAAAATTGTGAAGTTTGGTTTCATCCCGCATGAAGCGACGAACCGATTTCATTCCCATCATATGGAGAAGCTTTGACCGCAAGATTGCAGACCGTCATCTACACCAAAGAAGAGAACGATGATAGAGAGAGTGTGGATTCGTCCAACTTTGTTAACACTCACATCACCCAAAAACTAATCCCTCGAGATGAAGACATGGCTCTACGAAGGAGAATCGCATTAATGGTAAGAAATGAGAGCATCATCAATGTCGATAACATTCGAGTGATTCGAATTAGGGGAAGAGATGGTCGAATAAGAGCATGCGTGAATCTCGCAAATATGAGGGGAGCGAGTGATGAGATCGCAACTACAGATCACATCACTATACGTGATAACACTCAAATGGAGGAAAAAGATGCAGAGGACGCTCCTCCGGAACTTGAAGAGGGTGTCAAAATCACCGTCGACGAATTGAAAGAGGTCAACTTGGGTGATGACAATGACACGCGGCCAACTTACTTAAGTGTTTTGATATCCAACGATGAAGAAGAAGCATACATCAAATGAGAAAAAGGCACCAATAGTCCTAAAGTTTTAGGGGGTTTGGCACACGCAGTGCAACGTTTGTCTGACCCGGCAACTGTAGTTCTAAAGTTCCCAAAAAATGGCGTCTAAAGGACTTTTGACTGAGATGGCATACAATGTAACACCCCCAAGATATTCAGGATATATTACAGCACCGTGGACTCCTACATGGGACCCACCAGGCTAGATGACCAACCACACTCATTGAATCGCAGATCCAATGCAATAATACCACATCATAAAGAAGCAAAACAATAATAATCCACCCGGTTCAACCAGTCAAACAACGCCACAACAAACCAACGAGAAATTCAATGGACGAAGTAGTTCAATCCTCAAAATCAAAATCCCCTAAGTACTCGAGTACTTCTATTAGTTTACAAGTTTTCAAAACGATTAAAAGACAGAAAATAGATGAAACACTATTTTTGCACAATCATCACGCATGACCATCATCCTCGTACTGATCCTGTGCCCGCTCGTTCCGCCGATCCTGACCTGAAATTCATAAAACAAATTTCCCCAAAAAGAGTACCCAAAGGGGTTAGCAATTACGCTAGTACAAGTAGGCCAAATTAACAACTTACATCTTACACATTTAGTCAATGCATGCAATTATGAAAATACAGTTCCAAAGCACTCATTTCCGGAAACGCCATAATCAAAATCACAAATTCTAAAATGCACCACAATTAACCGTCGATCCACGCCTCTGTGGACCCCTACCGAGACCTCGTCGGATCTAACCCGTAGTGGTTAAAAGCAAAGCTCGTCGGTCCACGTCTCTGTGGACCCCTACCGAGACCCCGTCGGATCTAACCCGTAGTGAGCATACACACATACCCAATACTCATGCAATACTATCATGTTAAGAGTGCAAGTTCATTAAGAATACTTGCCTCGATTAAAGGACAACGAGAAATGGAAAAGATTACGACCGCGGTTGCGAGAAACTGAACACCGAACCTAGATGATTCGCCAAACACGATTACAACAACTCGGCAAAACAATGATGACGGAAAATACCCGGAAACCCATCTACGATTCATGTAATTTCATACGACAAAATCGACGAGGGCGAACAACAACCCCAAACCCTCTCGATTTCAAGAACACACCAAAATCCACCATAATTTCGTAGGAAACACATGGATACTACTAAGATCAATCATCTCTAGCAAACATTAATCAATAATTTGAATCTACGAAAACGAAATATGAACCCCCCCCCCCCCCCCAAATTCCCGAAACTAGGGTTCTAGAGGTTTACCTTGGATTAAGGATGAAGAACAAGTGTTGGTGTTGTTAATCTACACCAAAAACTCAAGAAGAATGATAGATAGGAGTTGTAAGACTTCAAATCGCCGGAGATCGCCCAAGATTTGCCCAAGAATCGCCCAAGAATCGGAGAGAGATAAAGAAATGAAAAAGTGACCAATCTGGGTCAACTCTTTGGTTTATATAGCCAGAGAGTTTTAGCGTGCGCTAATGATTAGAGTTAGTGTGCGCTACCCGGCTAAATCAGTCCAGAGCCTATGGTTCTGGCCCGTTAGCGTGCACTACCAGAGGATAACGTGCGCTAACAGCCCCTCGATAGCGCGCACTATCGGGCCATAGCGTGCGCTACCTGGGCACCAGGCCGAGTCCAAAAACAATTTGCCCAGTAGGACTGCCAGATTAGCGCGCTATCAGTCATCCAGCGTGCGCTAAGTCGAAGCCGTCGCGTGCGCTAATATACAAATGTAGCGTGCGTTAAGCTATTCGTCCAGAGAGCAGAAACAACTAACTGTCACTGCTGTGTTCGAGCCATTAGCGCACTACTAAACGGTCATAGCGTGCGCTACAAAACAATGATAGCGTGCGCTACACAACAACAGTAGCGTGCGCTATCGAGTGCAGACAGCAGCACAGACAGCACTCAGGGATGGAAAACAGCGAATTCCATCTCGGATGAAAACAACGCGCATCTGACAATACACAACGAACCGAAGGAGACACACGAACAACAAGATTGAGTCAGAACCAAAGCGCTAAAAGAAAGCACGATTCTGGTTACCCGAGGGTACGGAAAACTACAATGTTATTAATCACCCCAAAACTTTGGGAAATTACAAAATGGCCCAAAACATCCGAAACACACAATACATGATCGAAACAACAAACGAAAGCTCACAACATGCATAACAACATAAGATGGATCTGCGGTAACCCCAAAACGGCAATTCCGAACAACAGTTACGAGAATCGAACGTAATAGCGACGGAAATGACATTAAACACGGAATTGAGTAAAACAAGTACGAAACAAGCTCGGATGACAAAAAGTCCAGTATTAGATATTCTCGAAATATCAATACGGTTACAAATGAGTCGCTAAAAACGAAAATCACACCAAAAATGAAAATACCGGAAAAGAAAAAAATGCGGATATTACATTCTACCCGTCTAAAAATAAGTTTCGTCCCGAAATTTAAGAAACAAACAACTTGGGGTACCTAGCATGCATGATATCCTCGGTTTCCCAAGTTTCCTCCTCGACACCATGCCTCGACCACTGCACCTTGACCAAGGGAATGGTCTTATGCCTCGGCCTCTTCTCACGGTGCTCCAAAATCTTCAAGGGGCGCTCCTCGAATGTAATATCCTCGACGACATCAATCTCACCATAGTAGATGATGTGACTAGAATCCGGAACATATTTTCTCAACTGGGAAACATGGAAAACGCTATGAACGTGACTCAAGGCCGGAGGCAACGCCAAACGATATGCCAACTCTCCGACTCTCTTGAGAATCTCAAAGGGCCCAATAAATCTCGGACTCAACTTTCCTTATTCACGATCAGAAAACTCCCCTCGTCGGCGACACCTTCAGCAAAACGTGGTCTCCTACCTCGAATTCCAAAGGTCGACGACGGATGTCAGCATATGACTTCTGTCGACTCTGAGCAGTCAACATCCTCTCCTGAATCAATTCCACCTTCCGCCTCGTCTCCATAGCGATATCCGGTTCGGTCCCAACCAAGTCGGACGCCTCGTTCCAGAAAATTGGTGATCGACATCGCCGCCCATAAAGCGCCTCATACGGTGACATTCGAATCGACGCGTGTCAACTATTGTTGTACGTAAATTCGATCGACGGCAAATGATCCTCCCAATCACTGCTCCAATCGAGAGCACAAGCACGCAACATATCCTCAAACGTCTGCCTAGTGCGTTCCGACTGCCCATCTGACTCAGGATGAAAAGAAGTACTCAGATGCAATCGAGTACCCAACGCCTTATGTACCGCCTCCAAAAAATATGATACAAAACGTCCATCACGATCCGAAATAATAGATTTCAAAGTACCATGAAGCCTCACAATCTGCGCTTTAAACACACGAGCCAACCTCTCCGGACCTCGAGTATCCTTGATGCCCAGAAAGTGTACCGAATTGGTCAGACGATCCACAATCACCTAAACCATATTCATACCAGACTTCGATCTCGGCAAGCACATGAGGAAGTCCATCGAAATATCTTCCCATTTCCATTTCGGAATAGGAAGCGACTGTAATAACCCGGCCGGTCGCTGATGCTCGATTTTGAGCTGCTGATAAGTCAAACATCTCGCTACAAACTGTGCGACCTCCTCCTTCATGTCGTTCCACCAAAAGTTCCTCCTTAGGTCCTTGTACATCTTACTCGAACCTGGATGAACTGAGTAGGGCGTATCATGGGCCTCACGCAAAATACTTTGCCTCAATTCCATCTCATTCGGTACACAAAGCCGACCCTGGAATCTTAACACACCATCCTCGTAGATCACAAACCCAGGAGACTTTCCCTTAAGAACATTCTCTCGGATTTGAGTAATCATCGGATCTTCCAACTGCTTCAGTTTAATTTCATCGATCAACGACGACAAAATCTCCAAAGCGCAAAGTTGCCCGATAGCTCCTAGCAACAAAACCTCAACACTCAACTCAATCAAATCCCGCTGAAGCTCAGATCGAGACGTAAGGATTTCAAGTGTCTACAATGCAACTGATTTCCGACTCAAGGCATCCACCACGATGTTCACCTTGCCCGGGTGATAAAGGATCTCGAGGTCATAATCCTTAATCAACTCCAACCACCTCCTCTACCTCATGTTCAACTCCCGCTGAGTGAATATGTACTCCAGACTTTTATGATCGGTAAAAATCTGACATGTAGAGAAAAAAAGATAGTGACGCCAAATCTTGAGCGCAAAAACAACTGCCGCTAACTCTAAATCGTGAGTAGGGTAGTTGAGCTCATACGGACTCAAGTGCCTCGACGCATACGCAATAGTCTTGCCGTGCTGCATCAATACGCACCCAAGACCCTGACCCGAAGCATCACTATAAATAGCAAAACCCTCGTTGCCACACGGTAACGCTAAAATCGGGGCTGAAGTCAAACGCCTCTTCAGGTCCTCAAAACTCGACTGTCTATCGTCGCTCCAGATGAAATTTTCAGTTTTCTGAAGCAACTGTGTAAGTGGCCGAGCCAGTTTCGAAAACCCCTCGACGAACCTATGATAGTAGCCAGCCAAGCCCAAGAAACTACGAACCTCCTTCACATTCTTAGGCGGCGCCCAATCCAACACTGCCTCAATCTTCTGTGGATACACACGGACCCTCTCGGATGAAATCACGTGACCCAGAAACATCACTTTCTTCAGCCAGAACTCGTATTTCGAGAACTTCGCATAGAGTCGCTCGGTCCTCAAAATGTCTAACACCACGCGCAGATGAAGCGTATGCTCCTCCTCATTCCTCGAATAGATAAGGATATCGTCAATGAAGACAACGACGCACTTATCCAAATACTCTATGAAAACTTTGTTCATCAACTGCATGAACACTGCCGGTGCGTTGGTTAACCCAAAGGGCATAACCACAAACTCATAATGTCCGTATCTCGTCCAAAAAGCTGTTTTCGGAATATTGAACTCCTTCATCCGAAGCTGATAGTACCCCGATCTCAAGTCGATCTTCGAGAATACCGCAGCTCCCTACAGCTTGTAACACCCCCAAGACGTTCAGGGCATATTACAGCATCGTGGACCTCACACTTTGGAATCCACCAGGCTAAAAAATCGACCCGACAATCAACAAGGACATACAACACTAATAATCGAACAATTTCTCAAACCACGACATTCAAATAAAAGACTAAAATCCGACAAATGCAATCTGACATCAAATCCATTCCCCAAAATGGGAACACAACATCAACAAACTCAAAAAGGAAGTACTCGAGTACTTAAATCAATTTCATAATACAGAAATCCCAAAACAAGACATCAACAACAAAACGACAGGATAGAACACCAATAAATGACTAATGAACAGTATCATGCTTGACCATCATCCTCATACGGCTCGTATGCTCGCTTGTCTCCAAGACGTGTACCTGAAATACAAAAAGTATTTCCTCCATTTAAGGGGTTAGCGACAACTGCTAGTGCAAGTACAATCCATTTGAACTACCATTCTAATAAGATGAAAATATACGCCAAAAATCATTTTAGAAATCATTTATATTCCGAAATATTTTACGGTGCACAAGCACAAAACACATTTCTCCAACAAAACAATTCAAAGTTAACCTTGGTACGAGACTCACGACCACCGTACCCCGCAGAGCCCCATCGGACATCCCTGGGTGGTTAACCATAGTTCGCGATACGAAACTCACGGCAACGTATCCCTAGAGGCCCCGTCGGACCATCCCTAGGTGAACATACACATATACATCCACACAACCACGAGTAGCCATAATTCAAATACTAGAACGCGTAAACAAATGTAAAGTACTTGCCTTTGAGACATCTTTGGAATCGGAAATGAAATACGACTACGAACGGTCCGGATGAAAAACGACGGTTCCTAAATGAAGGATCAACATAACTCAGTCCCAACGGACAACAATAATCGAATGGAATACACCCATAACCCCGATTACAAACCACGGCAATGAACGATCAATAGATACGGGCGAGGGTTTACGCAAGACCTCCCCGAATCGATAATTCACGAATTTAACTAGGTGAAATGGATTGGAATTCATCCGATAACAACAATCGATGAGAAAATGTACAACATATATGGACAATTCGGAATTAATCAAGAAAAACCCGAAAAACCCCCAAATAGGACAAGTTTAGGGTTCCTGAAGAAATACCTCGGATTCGGACGATGAAGGATGATTACGCTGATGATGATATGTTAGCTCGACTCTACAGTGGTGGAATACGAATAATTCTCGGATAGAAGTTGAAGGGAATCACCCTCTGCATCGCCCGAAGAAGAAAACGAGAGAAAGAATGAAAAAGAGTGATGTTCTGACCTGCCCGCTGTTCTATTTAAAATGCATAGTTAGCGCACGCTAACTATCAAAAGGTAGCGCGCGCTAACGAGGATTGCAAACAGTCCAGAAGCTGCTACCCGGCGTCGCTAGCGTGCGCTAGACATGCTTAGCGCGCACTAAATACTACTTAATAGCGTACACTAATAACAACAAGTTTGCGTATGCTAACTGCACACCGATAACGCACGCAAGGAGGTAAGGAATAGCGTGCGCTACTCACGCAGCCGTTCAGTACTGCTCAGATCAGTACGCTGCTGCCGAAGGTACGAAACTCGAAATGCACGACAAGGCCAGAATCCAGAAACATAAACACGAAATATATAAGACGGCAGAGCTAAGTGCTGATAGAATAAAATTACGACCACCGGAGAGTCCGTAATGCAACAAAGAAAATGAAATTCCCTAAACTTATAGGAAATTACAAAAATGGCCCAAATGCTCGAAGATGTCGGATTAACAAACCGAAAGTCTCAACACGACAAACTCAACCATACGAACTTGCACAAACCAAGAAACAACAAAAACGAACGAGTTTTACGAGAATCGAACGTTCATACGGCAAAACATGTCATAAAATGAAATTACGTGAAAACATCACCAAAACTTGTCTAAATGGAAAAACTCCAAGAATAAAGTAGATTCAAAATGTAGAAACGGTTACAAGAGAGTCAATAAAAATAGACATACACCAAAAATGGAAACTGCTAAAAATGGAAAGGTACGGATATTACATAGCTGATCAAACAAGTCATCAATCCTCTACAAGGGATACTTGTTCTTGATGGTCACCTTGTTTAGCTCGCGGTAGTCGATACATAAATGTAGTGAACCATCCTTCTTCCGCACAAACAGAACCGGTGCGCCCCAAGGTGTAGCGCTCGGTCGAATATACCCTGGCTCAAGAAGCTCACTCAACTGGTTCTTCAACTCAGCCATCTCTGAAGGTGCCATGCTATACGGTGCCTTCAAAATCGGAGCCGCACCCAGCTCTAACTCAATAGCGAACTCAACCTCACGGTCCGGTGGTAACCCCGGTAACTCGTCAGGAAAACATCAGGGAACTCACTGATGACTGGGATCGATGAAAACTCGACCCCACCATCCTCCGCCTTCAAGGCGTAGCACCAGTAACCAGTACACCCCTTCCACAGGAGTCTCATCGCCTTCAAGGCGTTAATCACGAACTTCTGGTTTCCCCTTTTTCGCCCCGCGAAAGAGTGCTCGGCGCCGTCCTCGGCTAACATGGTGATGATTCTCGTACGGTAGTTCATGATTGCACCATGCCGCTCGAGCCAATCATCCCCAAGAATCAAATCATCACCCTCAATACTCACAACAACAAGATTAGAGAGCCAATCTCTCTCACAAATAAACACAGAACAGTCCCGGACCTCCTGATCACCAACGATCCTATCACCGCTAGGAAGCTTAACGATGAAATGCTCACAAGGCGTCAAATATTCAAGACTCAAACGGCGCACACACTCAATAGAGATGAATGAATACGTAGCACCCGAATCAAAAAGCACATTAACAGGATGAGATTGGATGTGAACAGTACCTGTGGCCATGGTGGCTACTGGATCATCGGCCTCCTCATCTCGTAAACTCGCGGATGAGCGGAGCCGACACTGGAATCTCCCCCTCTAGCGGGCGGACCCCGACCTCTTCCTAGAATGGCACTTGGCGGGGGCCGCGGAGCAAACGACCCCTGGTTCACACTCGATTCCCTCGACGTTGGGAAGGAAGCCTGGGCACCAAGAGTTCTCTCTCTCTCTCTCTCTCTCTCTCTCAGCACAGAAAGCAGCCTTGTGGCCCGGCTGGCCACACCGATTACATGTCAGCAAAGGACTCAGACAAGTATGACTGACGTGGCCCGGTCGGCCACAGTTAAAACACTTCACATCACGGGAAGGAGTACTGGCAGCCCCGCGGAAACCCCCAGTAGAACAAGCTGGACCACCACCAGCGGAAAAGGTAGCAGACTGAGATTTCTGCTGACCTACACCTTTGTGGCCCGAAAAGTGGAAAATCTTATCGCTCTCATCTCTAACTTGGACCTTCATGAAGCCCAACTCTCGGTTGTATTCAGCAATAGCCTGGGAAATAGGAATATCCCGAGGCTGGGCATCATAGAAAGCATGGACTCGAGTCTGCTTAACTGGCCATGGGCAATACTCGGTCTCCATCAGGTCCTTGAACTCGACCCACGAAGCAACATGGTCCTTAGGCTCAACAGCTTCCCACCAGTCGGCAGCGTCCCCAATCAGAAAGTACTGGGCAATAAGGACCTTGCGATCCTCGGGACAGTTGGTGGCAACAAAGACCTTGGATATCTCCTTGATCCACCCCTTCGAGCTAATCGGGTCTGAAGCTCCCAAAATCTGAGGAGGATGCATCTTGATGACATCCTAAAGCCAATGATCTACTCCGCCCCGATTAGCATGGGATGGAGTCGGGTTCTGAACCGCCTGATCTATCACAGACATTTGGTTCCCCATCTGTTGCATCACAGCTGGAACACTAAGATCGGCGCCACCACCGGTTGCGCCCTCCTGAGTAGCACTATGGCAGTGATGACCATCAGTACTACTAGCCCCAAATTTGTGTGATGTGGCCGCCTCATTGGCTGCCCCACGTCCCCGACCGCATCCACGACCATGGCCGCGACCCCTACCTCGGCCCCTCCCAGTATCCATACTGAAGACAAGAGGTAGCAATTGCAATTCGATGGTAAGTACGAGAGGGAAAAACAGTCACAATTCAAGAATCAAAAGTACGATACAAGGAAGCAAGGAATCAAGTAAGGAAAACTTACCAGGACTGGAAGTACCGAGATGATGGCAGCGGGGTGACAATGTGCAAAACAACACACAACTAGACCCGATTAACCGACAAGCCTAGGTATCCATAAACCTAGAGCTCCGATACCATTTTCTGTAACACCCCCAAGATATTCAGGGTGTATTACAGCGTCGTGGACCCCTACATGGGACCCACTAGGCTAGATGACCAACCACACTCATTGAGTCGCAGATTCAATGCAATAATACCACATCATAAAGACGCAAAATAATAATTATCCACCCGGTTCAACCGGTCAAGCAACGTCACAACAAACCAGTGAGAAATACAATGGAGGAAGCAGTTCAATCCTCAAAATCGAAACCCATAAGTACTCTAGTATTTCTATTAGTTTACAAGTTTTCAAAACAATTAAAAGACAGAAAATAGATGAAACACTATTTTTACACAATCATCACGCGACCGTCATCCTCGTACTGATCCAGTGCCCGCTCGTTCCGCCGATCCTGACCTGAAATTCATAAAACGAATTTCCCCAAAAAGGTCCCCCAAAGGGGTTAGCAATTACTCTAGTACAAGTAGGCCAAATGAACAACTTACATCTTACACATTTAGTCAATGCATGCAATTATGTAAACACAGTTCCAAAGCACTCGTTTTCGGAAACACCATAACCAAAATCACATTTGTAAAAATGCACCACAATTAACCATAAATCCACGCCGTTGTGGACCCCTACTGAGACCCCGTCGGATCAAACCCGTAGTGGTTAAACGCAAAGCTCGTCGGTCCACGTCTCTGTGGACCCCTACCGAGACCCCGTCGGATCTAACCCGTGGTGAGCATACACACACACACACACCCAATACTCATGCAATACTATCATATTAAGAATGTAAGTTCATTAAGAATACTTGCCTCGATTAAACGACGACGAGAAACGGAAAAGATTATGACCGCGGTTGTGAGAAACCGAACATCGAACCTAGACGATTCGCCAAACACGATTACAACAACTTGGCAAAACAACGATAACGGAAATCACCCGAAAACCCACCTACAATTCATGTAATTTCATATGATAAAATCGACGAGGGCGGATAACAACCCCAAACCCTCTCGATTTCAAGAACACACCGAAATCCACCATAATTTCGTAGGAAACACATGAATGCTACTAAGATCAATCACCTCTAGCAAACATTAATCAACAATTTGAAGCTACGAAAACAAAATATTAAAAAAAACCCCAAATTTCCGGAACTAGGGTTCTAGAGGTTTACCTTGGATTATGGATGAAGAACAAGTGTTGGTGTTGTTAATCTACACCAAGAACTCAAGAAGAATGATAGCTAGGAGTTGTAAGACTTCAAATCGCCAGAGATCGCCCAATAATTGTTCAAGAATCGCCCAAGAATCGGAGATAGAGAAAGAAATGAAAAAGTGACCAATCTGGGTCAACTCTCTGGTTTATATAGCCAGAGAGTTTTAGCCTACGCTAACGATTAGAGTTAGCGTGCGCTACCCGGCTAAAATCAGTCCAGAGCCTACGGTCCTGGCCCGTTAGAATGTGCTACCAGAGGATAGTGTGCGCTAACAGCCCCTCGATAGCGCGCGCTATCGGGCCATACAAGGCGCTACACGGCACCACCCGAGTTCAAACAATCGCGATCTTTGGATCACGGATTAGCGCGCTATCGGTCACCCAGCGTGCGCTAAGTCGAAGCCGTAGCGTGCGCTAATATACGAATGTAGCGTGCGCTAAGCTGCTCGTCCAGAGAGCAGAAACAACCCACTGTCACTGCTGTGTTCGATCCGTTAGCGTGCGCTATTGAGTGCAGATAGCATCACAGACAACACTCAGGGATGGAAAACAGCGGATTCCATCTCGGATGGAAACAACGCGCATCCGACAACAAACAACAAACCGAAGGAGACACACGAACAACAAGATTGAGTCAGAACCAAAGGGCAAAAAGAAAACACGATTCCGACTACCCGAAAGTACAGAAAACTACAACGTTAGTAATCACCCCAAAACTTTAGGAAATTACAAAATGGCCAAAAACATCCGAAACACACGATATATAATCGAAACAACAAACGAAAGCTCACAACATGCATAACAACATGAGATGGATCTGCGGCAACCCCGAAACGGCGATTCCGAACAACGGTTACGAGAATCGAACGAAATAGCGATGTAAATGACATTAAACACGGAATTGAGTTAAACAAGTTCGAAACAAGCTCGGATGACAAAAAGTCCAGTATTAAATATTCTCGAAATATCAATACGGTTACAAGCGAGTCGTTAAAAATGAAAATTACACCAAAAGAGAAAATACCGGAAAAGAAAAAAATGCGGATCACATGCCACCTCATTAAGTTTTTTTAAACAAAAAAGAAAATATAAATAAATACACAGTCATATCCACATCAGTAAAAAAAATTAAAATAGCCCAAAAAAATAAAAAAAATAAAACATAAATCACTCCCATTCCTGATTTTTTTAAATCTAACAAAAAAATATTTTATTTTTTTTTATAAAATTTAATGAGGATGAAAAAAATTAAAAAAATCTAAAGAAAAATAATGGATAATGAGAGTGATTTATATTTTTTTAGATTTTTTAATTTATTTATTTTTTGTTGATGTGGACATGACTTTTTTTTTTACTTTTATTTTTTTATTTTTTATAAAATTTGAGGATGAAAAATAAATTAAAAAAATCTAAAAAATTAAAAAAACGGGAATGACAGAGATTTATGCTTTTATTTTTTTAGACTTCTTTAATTATTATTCAATTTTTTTGCTGATGTTTTTATCTTGATTCTTCCTTTTTATAAAATTTAACGAGGATGAAATATAAATTTAAAAAGTCTAAAAAAAAGGAGGAATGAGAGTAATTTATGCTTTTTTTCTTTAATTTTTTAAATTTTTTTATTTTTTTTGGTGATGTGGACATGACTTTTTTTTAATTTGATTCTTTCTTTTTTATAAAATATAATGAGATGAAAAATAAATTCAGAAAGTCTAAAAAAGGGGGAATGAGAGTGATTTATGCTTTTATTTTATTATTTTTTGGATTTTTTTAATTGTTTTGGATGTGGATATGACTATGTATTTATTTTTATTTTTTTTTTAAAATAAAATTTAATGAGGTGGTACGTGACTTGTATGCCACC
This sequence comes from Orobanche coerulescens, assembly GCA_033398695.1. Classification (NCBI taxonomy): domain Eukaryota; kingdom Viridiplantae; phylum Streptophyta; class Magnoliopsida; order Lamiales; family Orobanchaceae; genus Orobanche; species Orobanche coerulescens. The sequence continues at coordinate 100,244,504 of CM065813.1, read as the reverse complement.
TTAGCCAAAAATTCTTAAGATGCCATTTTTGGAACTTTAGGATTAAAGTTGTCGGGTCGAATAAACGTTGCACTACGTGCGACAAATCCCCAAATTTTACAACGATTGGTGCATCAAATTACTCTGAGAGTTCAAAGACGTATTCACGTGGACATATAGAGAGATGTTGAGTCTAGACCCAAAGGTCGGGGTACGCCACCTGTCATTAAAGGAGGAGTTCGACCAGTCAAACAAGCTCAACATTTTCGACCAGATTTGGTTCCATTGATTGAAGCTGAGGTGAACAAACTCATCGATGTTGATTTCATCCGTGAAGTGAAGTATCCCACATGGATCTTAACATTGTTCCCTGGGCCCCACCTACAGGCACTACTTTGCTGTTTAATTTTATTAATTACTTTTTTTTTCAAATTTTCTTGATTGAGTATTTTTTTCGAGTTCTTACGAATATGAAGATTTTTCGACTACTAGTTGGGAGCAATTATTTATTGTTTATTGTTTAAATCATACTTTCTCCGTTACTTTATTATCAGTAACGCCATTGATTATTACACTCTTCACATACTCTTTCGATCGCCTTCATGATTTATACATATAGAAAAATATAGTCTTGTGAGATCTTGTTAGATTCATCTCGAAGTATACTTTCAAAATATAAACTTCTTATAATTTTTAAAAATAAAGAATTAAAGATATTAATAATCAAAGCTGTGCATTGGCAAGCGTGAAAGTCCAAATGTTGCAATTATAAGAGAACGGATGTAGTATTATTAATCTATTTAGTCATTTTACGGTTTAGAATATGAGTTATTTAAAATTTCTATTTACGTAACCAACGACAATGGCAGTTTTCGTTCTGTTGCGTGTGCGAAATTCGTGTAATACAAATAGACTGTAATTAATGATACCTCTTGAGAATTTAATGTCGTTGTCTCCTAACTCGAGCTATTATAAGGGACACCTCTTCCTGCAGCTCCTCCGTCTTGCAGCAGTGTACCTGCAACCCCATGAGGGTTTGGTCCTCGTCGGGGACTCCGGCGTAAGAGTAAGTGTCTATACGAGATTATAATAACTTGAATATAGAGAGAAAATAGCTAGAGAATTCGTACCTGGAATGAGAGGTGGAGACCCATATATATAGGATTACCTGATGAGTTAATTAGGGTTAGGAGTCCTTGCAGAAGGAGATTCTATTAGGGAAGACTTATCTCTTGGATCGTTTTGGAATCTCGTACTTTCTGGGACTCTTAAATTAAGTAGGAGTCTTGTACCTTCCGGGACTCGTAAATTACGTAGGAATCTTGTACCTTCCGGGGCTCTTAAATCACGTAGGAGTCTTGGACCTTCTAGAATCCTCTTAAGGACTTGGGCCTTTTAATTATTTTCTGGGCCAAATTAATTGAATTTTAATTTGGACTTTTTAATACCACAATAAATATTTTGATATTTATCTATTTGTTATTGGGCTACATAGCCTAGTTCACTATATTTGCCCCCTATTTTTAAGAAATTTATTTTCCTAAAATTATGGTTTTTTGGTTCATTCAGAACTTAGACCCGAACAGAGCTTAAATTAAATTTATTTGAGTTTGTCTCAAACTAATTATCGGAGACCGACTGATCTTTCATAAATTATTTGAGTCTGTCGGACTTAAACGAATCGAAGGAACAAGTCATACGCAATAACTAATACGCATGTGAGGAGAGTTTTATGTTTTTTAATATGGTGGGCCCCGCGAAATCAAAACTTCACCAAATTTGCGGCGGATTATCTGCCCCTTTTTCTTCCCCGTTTTTTTTTTTCATGCAGTGTTTATTGCATGGAATATTGCGGGACCCACTCGATCACGTGGGTGGCCTGCAGGACTGCAAATCGGCCGCCTTTTGTTTTTTTTTTTCTTTTTTATACAGTGTTTACTTCATGGTATATTGCGGGACCCACCCGATCACGTGGGTGGCCTGCAGGACTGCAAATCGGCCGCCTGTTGCTTTTTTTTTTATGCAGTGTTTATGAAATATTGCGGGACCCACCCGATCACGTGGGTGGCCTGCAGGACTGCAAATCGGCCGCCTTTTGCTTTTATTTTTGCAGTGTTTACTGCATATGAAATCTGCCGTGGGGCCGCTCATCTTACATGCAGAATGGCCTCTACTTTCCTTTCCTTGATAATAGCAGCTAGAATTTTTTGTATAAAAGGGCAATCCTCCCTTCTCCTCCTACCGGTAGAAGCAACTTCTTTTTCTTCTGAAAGTTTCTATTTGATACATTCTAAATGGAGAACTCAAATGTTCTCGACTCGTCTTATTTATCTCAAGAGAAGGAGATTTCAGGTAAGGATCTTGAATCTACTCTTGTATATTATAGTTCTAAAGATTTGCGTGAAATTTTATGTGACTTTAGGGAGGCGCATTCTACCACTGTACACTTAGAAGCACATAACATGGAGTGTATCTTGACCAAGAAGAAATTTGACTTCGTAGTTAAAGCTTTCGAGATCCGGGGCCTTTACGAGTCCAAGTCTCCCGAACCAGCTGATAGAGCTTGTCATTATACAGGAGAGTTGTGTATGCCCGTAGAAGCCTTTGAGTCAGGTTTTAGGCTTCCACCCCACCTTTTTGTGTGTCGTCTCCTAGCAGAGGTCTGTGTCTGTCCCACCCATATTCATCCTAACGTTGGAGGATGATCTATATTTTCCTTGCTCAATGTGAGAAAAAGAGTGTAGTCCTCACTGTTGCCATCTTTAGACGTATATTCCATTTTAGAAATACTTCTGAGCTTTATAACGGATGGGTTGAGATTATGCACCGTAAAGGTGTCGCGCCGATCTTTGACTGCAAAGCTCTTTCAAAATCTCACTACTGGAAGGGGAACTTTATACTCATAAAATGGTCTGAGGGTGATTGGGGCTGTCTCTTTTATACTTCCTTTAAGCGTGTTGTTGATGGGAAGATTAAGTTTATTCCCTGCGGTACGAATGATCTAGTCTCCGTAGCTGAATTGGGGAAAGGTGCACATCGTACCCATTACATGCATATTTTATGGGAGGAGAACCTCCAACAGTTAAAGCTTAGTCACCTGGGTCGTGAGGGTAATTTTACTTCCACTCATTTTATTTTCATACTTATATGCATCCCCATTTTTTTATTTGTGCTTATTTATTTCATTACAATCTCAGCTATGGATCTTTTAATGGTTGCCCTCAAGAGCCAGAAGGCTAATGCAGATGCCTACGCTGCTAGTAATGCGATAATTAGTATCTCGGATGAGATTGAGCCTGCCCGGAAGAGGAGAGCTTCCATTGATGCAGGTATTGGCGATGCTAGTGGATCTCAAAGATCTCGCAGACTATAGATATCTTCTTCTAGTGAGGAAGCCTTCAAGCCTAGTTGGGGTATTCGTAATATAGATTCCATCATTGGGAATAGCCATCTTGCTGTTAAGTGATATCTTCTATCCATGACTCCTACGGATCGTAAGAACGTGATTGATGATGGCTTTCTCGAAACTACCTGTACAGCGGGTAGTCAGGCCCTTGCGATGGTATATTTTTATCACATGTTTTTATTATAATTTCATGTGCAAGCTTAATAACTCTTTATCTTGGCTTTAGGCCAATGCCTACTTTCAGACTGCTCTTCATGTTGTTAACACAAGAGAGGATAAGCTGAATGCTAAGAAGCAGAAGGTCAAAGATCTGGAAGAACAGGTTAGTAGATTGGAGGAGAACCTACAAAAGGCTGAGACCGAGGCATATGGAGCTCGCAAGAAGAATGAGGAGCTTGAGGCCAAATTGGAGATGGTGGTACAAACCTTTCTACAGTCAGAGGCATACAAGGGTCGCCTTCATGCTTATGCCCAGTCCCGTGTCCCGCAGACTTATACGGCATGTTTCACTCATATTGTGGGGGAGATTGAGAGGGTTGCTCCAGACTGTAATACTTCAGTCTTAAAGAACCCTTTTGCTACTGCCCCTACTGCGACTTTACCTTAGAGGTGCCCAAAACGACCCAACCCGCCGGGTCGACCCGCCGACCCGGACCCGGCTGACCCGTGCAAGACCCGGACCCGATCGACCCGTGTGACCCGCCGACCCGGACCCATGGTATACACGGGTGGGGTCCGGTCGAGCTTCCCAACTCGACCGTCGGGTCCGACCCGTCGACCGGAAATTAAAAAAACAAAAAAAAATTCAAAAATGGCCGTTGGACCGTGGTCGGACTCGTGACCTGCGGTCTAACGGCTAGTCCGATTTTTAAAAAAAAAAAAATTCCTAACCATAAATACCCTCCCCAACACAATTTTTCCACACCTTCAATACTATCTATCTCTCAAACTCTCATTGTTAATTGCTATACTACTTAATCTCTCTTTTTTTCGCATTTTATCATTATGTCGAGTTCGACAAGGGAAAGGGTATTGCTACATCTCCCAAAAAATCTAAAATGTCTAAGTTCGAGCGAATGGGTCTTTGGGGCAAATCAAGAAACCATCCGGAATAATTATTCGAGCCCCAAAACCAAACTCCACCCGGTTTTGAAAATGAAAGTCAAGATCCTGAATATGATGTTACACATGAAAATATCTATTACGGTAGTACAACAACTACCAGTGAAGAAGAAGTTGATCTCCGGGGATTTCGACGTGTCCCGAATCGTCAACAACTGCAAAACATCGACGAAGAAATGGACCATGAAATCGATGAAGCTATGTTAAATCAAACATATGCAACATTCGAGCGCACTCTTCATGGCGTACCAACTCCGACGCAAAAATCAAAGTCGAAGCGTCCTGCGGCAAGCCAAGCTGAAGAAGAACCTCCTTATGTTGAGGAGTTATCGTCCGAGGAGGAAGAAAATGTGAAAGGCAGAGGAAGCAAGAAAACTAAGGCAAGAAACAAGCATGCCCCTGTTGCAGAAAGGAGACCGGTATCCGTACTTTTTTCAAAACACTTTAAGAAGGAAAAAATGCTGGATGGTTCGATGAAGGTATCTTGCAACTACTGCTCGAAAGAGTATCCGTATAAAGCCGGGGATGGATATGGAAATTTTAAAAGGCATTTTGAAAATAACCATGCCTCGGTCCACGGAGAACAAAAGTCACAAAGTCAACTCAACTTCCAACCTTCTATCGGAGCCAGCAGACGGCAATCAAGGTATGTCTGAATCTCAACTTTATAAATATAATGAAAAAATTGCTAAAGAACAAATGGCAAAATTATGTGCACAAGAATCTTTACCTTTTAATTTTGCGGATAGTACGGGTTGGGAATACAGGATGCAAAATGCCTATAATCCTGCTATTAAAAGAATTCCCCGTACCACAATGACTAGACAAGTAGTATACTTAGCCAAACAACATAAACTTGCACTACGAGCTTATTTTAGATCTATAAATCATAGAGTTTCTTTAAATGAGATACTTGGGCAGATTTTAAACAAAAAAATGATTATATGGGAATAACTATACACTGGATTGATGAAAATTGGAACTTAAACAAAAGATTACTTGCGTTTAAAAAATTTAATTGTACACATAGTGCAGATAATATAGCTAGAGCAATTATTAAAATTTTAACTTTTTATTGCTTAAAAGATAAAATTTTCACAATTGGTTTTGATAATGCTAGTTCTAATACTGCAAGTGTACCAGCATTAATACAAGCTTGCAATCCTGTTTTAGCGGGTCGATTATTTCATACTAGATGTATATGTCATATTCTAAATTTATGTGTACAAGATGCATTAAAATTTGTAGATGAGGCAATAGAACCAATTAAAAAATGTGTCTTGTTTTTACATAATCGCACTAAGTTAGCTAGACAATGGGTAAAATTTTTTAAGTCAAAACAAATTCAACCCAAATTTTTTACTCCAGACGTCAAACATAGATGGAACTCAACTTATGAGATGTTAAATTCAACTAATGAATATAAAGAATTATTGCGTGAATTTTTTGATACGTATTTTCACGTAGAAGGATTTTATTTATTGCCAACATATTGGGATGAAACTAAAGATTTAATAAAACTATTAAGGGTTTTTGAAAATGCAATTAAAGATTTAAGTGGTTGTTATTATCCCACGTCTCCCAAAGTTTTATTTCATTGTTGTTTTATTGTATCTGAAATGGATGCTTGTAGTAAATCCGAAAGATTATCGAATGCTATTTACAATATGTGTTTAAAATGGCTAAAATACTTTAATCGTATTCATGATGTTTTCTTGATTAGTGCTGTTTTATCTCCCGATTTAAATTTAGCTCAAGTAGAACAATTACTTGAAATATATTATAATATTCTTAAAAATTTGGGTTTTCCTAATATTGAGGATCCGTTGAAAGTCAAACTTTATTTGAAAATATTCCCGACGTTGAACAAGTAAAAATTGATTTGAAAAATAGTTTAGAAGCTTTTTTTCGAATATTCTTCTAAATACGGTGATAAGATTCAAACTCAAAAACAAGAACTAAGACTACAAATACATTTAACATGGAATTGACAGAACTCCCACTAACCCATTTCAACAACAACTCTATAATATAGCAAGAAATAGGGGTGGTAGTAACGTCGGTCAAAGAAATGACCTTAGTAGATATTATGCAACTAGTTTTGTCTTGGGAGGATGACAATGCAGTACCTTTGATCTGTTGGATTGGTGGAAAAGAAGGGGAACCGAATTTCCCATACTTTCCATTATGGCACAAGAAATTCTTGCAGGCCCGCATCCACATCCCGTTGAGAGTGCTTTTAGTGAAGGAGGCTATATCTTTGGACGAGCGGAGATCCCGAATGACGCCAAAAATCTCGAGGCTCAAATGATACTTAAAGACGCAACAAAAGCCGAGTTACGAGATCAAGAAAATAAATGGGATGACCTATTAGCGGACCAAGATGCCTATCAAGAAGGCACTACCGAAGGAGAGTCTAGTCAAATGAGTCAAACCGACGATCAAGACGACGACGACATCGACTTCGACTAAAGGTAAGTAAGGTAAGTCAGGTAAGTAAAGAACTACGTAGGGCTTTGATTCCTCACGCGGATACGTAGGCAATTTAATTTTAAGTGAAAACTTAAAATTAAATACAAGCCCATTTTTTTTAACTCTTCTCAAGTAAAAGAACTACGTGGAGCTTTGATTCCTCACGGGGATACGTAGGCAATTTAATTTTAAGTAAAAACTTAAAATTAAATACAAACTAATTTTTTCAAATGATTTCCTTTTTCACTTATAGTTATTTTTCGTGTATAAAATGATAACAAATAAAAGTTTTATATACATTTTTAAAATAAAAAAAATAAAATAAAATAAAATAGACGGGTCGACCCGTGACCCGGCGGGTCGGACCCGGACCCAGACCCGTGGCCGACCCGTCGACCCGCCAACCCGTACATTTCATATGTACGGGTGGGGTTCGGGTCCTGTCCTGCCGACCCGGCGGGTCCGACCCGGACCCGGACCCGGACCCGTGGTTGGGCACCTCTATTTTACCTGCTCCAGACCCTTCATCCTCAGTTCTTCCGAGCACTCCCACCCATTCTTCGGATCATGTTCCTTTCATTCCCGATCCTGTGTTGGACAAGGAGTTGGGATTGTCCGAGTACTCTATCCCTTAGTTTCATTATCATTACTTACACTCGTGGTGACCCTGCATGGTCTTAAAGTATTAGTGACCCTACGTGGTCTCATCTTTATTTATCGTTTGGTGATTGCCTTCTGGGGCTTTATTTGTGTTTTTATAAACTCTATGTTTATTCGTTCGTATTGTTATGCTTCTTGGCATAGCTGTGTACATATCATGCATGAGCAGAAAACAAGTTTAAGAAAAAAGACTAAGGAACTTTCATTATAATACGGGGCACTTAGCCCAAACAAAATTCAATCATCAAATTTGAGAATAAGTTATACCCCTAGTGGACACAACGTCCTTATTCAAAAAATAATTCTACGAAATGGTTTTGAAGCAAAACACTAAAAAATCTTAAGATTTGATGCATGCGATGTTCGGGGTATGTCCTTACCCCCAGTGTCTCCAATGGGTAAGATCCTGGACCTCTGGTCTTCTTGACTTTGTATGGTCCTTCTCAGTTAGGGGATAACTTTCTACCCTCCCCAGGGGCTGATGCTTCCAACTTTGTAAGGACCAGATCTCCTTCTTTGAAGTGCCTTCCCTTAACTCGAAGGTTATAGTAGGCTGAAGCCTTCGTTTTGTACTCCAGTACTCTAGCGTAAGCCTCATCACGAGCTTCATCGACTAAATCTAACGTCTCTTTCTGACCCTCTTGGTTAGCTTCTACATCAAATTGTCCCACTTGGAGGGATGTACGAGCAACTTCTATAGGGATTACCGCCTCAGTTCCGTAAGCCAACATGAAAGGAGTTGCTCCTGTATAGGTTACCTTCCCAGGATCATTCTCGTCTAGAGATATGGGTACCAGGTCTGTTGGAACAATATTTTTTCATAACTCATTTTGAATATTTTGATGATGTGTTACTAAAGCAAAATTAGCATTCCATATTTTCAGTACTTAACGTACGTAAGAATATTGTACCTTACGTACGTAACAAACTATTCCTTACGTACATAATAACAGACTTTTCCTAACGTACGTAACATTAATATTTTCACTGAGTGTTTTGACTGCAGGTAACATACGTAATGAAAAAGTATAACGTACGTAATATTTGAAAATCAGCCCGTTACTCAGAGTCAACAAAATTAGTCATCAACCGTTACAATAAAGTCATCTCATCCAACGATTATTTGACCAAGTATAACGTACGTAATGTCTTATACATAACGTACGTAACAGATTTCAGCCAGATGCTACTGCCCAGTTTTAAGGGTCTCATTACGCTCTAATATGCACTATTCAACCCCCTTCTAGTGGTGGTATCAATCCAACAATTGGTATCGGAGCGGTCTCTTTTTCACCGGTTCAACACCCGCTAGAGAAAAGATCCAGAAATGGCCTTTATCCATTCTTCTCTTGAAGGCAACGCTCTCAATCGCCCTTCTTTCTTTGATGGTTCAAACTTGATGACATGGAAGAAGAAAATATCTATCTTCATTCGAGCCCACGATATCGAAACTTGGAAGGTCATTGCTCTTGGACCTAAAAAGACGGATGGCTCGCTCAAAAGTTTTGAAGAGCTACTCAGCTGCTTTACTGTGCCCTTAATCCAGAAGATCACAACAGAATCTCTTCATGCGAGGTGGCCAAAGAAATTTGGAAGATGCTAGAGATTACCCACGAAGGTACGAGTCAAGTGAAAGAAGCAAAAATTAATATGCTTCTTCACGATTATGAATTCTTCACTATGAAAGAAGAAGAAAGCATTACTACTATGCTTGACCATTTCTCGGATATCACAAATGGGCTAGCATCATTTGGCAAACCGATCTCAAGTAGTGATAAAGCTAAGAAAATCATTCGATCACTGCCGAGAGAATAGGATGCTACTGTTACGGCTATCATGGAGTCGAAAGATCTAAACACCATGGAATTCAGTGCTCTCATTGGATCCCTTATCAATTATGAGATTGTCATCAAATCTCGAAATTTGAAACCAAAGCCTAAATAAAGAGAAAGTCTAATCTCCTTCAAAGCCAAAGAGGATAGTGATCTAGAAGATGAACCAACCGAGGAAGAGGATGAAGAAACGGCCTTTTATTCTAAAGCCATAAAGAAATTCAAAAATCTTTTACAAAGGCGCCGAAAAGATATCAAACAGGAACCGAGGGATGAATCCAAAAAGATTCACTTCCCACAAAATAAAAGGTTCGACAATACTTGTCGAAGGTGCGGCGTTCCAGGTCATTTTGCTAAAGATTGTCATGCTGATGCGCCTATGAGTTCATCAAAACCACCTTATGAGAAGTTCATAGAGAAAGAAGTCTATGTTACCATATGGAGCGATGATGATGAGGATGATGAACCACAAGTTCAAACAAATCTTGCTTTAATGGCCCGCGCATCTGAAGACAGCGATGGAGAAGACGAGGTAATTGATTCTTCTCATGAAGAACTTCTTGATGCTTTCGAATCTTTGTTGGGTACGGGATCGGATATTGCGCCGTTTGCGGAAGCGAAAATAAAAGTGCAGAAAATAAATGACGCAAGGATTTATAGAGGTTCGGCTATAAACGAGCCTACGTCCTCTCTTTATCTTTTTCAATAGGTTAAAGATAGCAACCTCTATGCCTCTCTTCTATCGGTCGAGGTATAACCGTTTACAATCACGTCTTCTATCGGTCCGTGATAAACCTCTCGTACTTGTCTTTGTGTCGGTTCAAGTTAAACCGTTTTCCTTTTCTATAGGACAAGGAATCAACCGCTCTAGCTTTCTATGGGTACTAGATAAACCTCACTTAGATAGCAATTGCGTTTCTAACAATGCCGGATCCTTGATCCTAATAACACCGAATCCAATCGTATCTTTTCTTTTACCACTCGTCTATGTTTTCGTGAACTCTCACTCAAACACTTACAATTAAGCTCAATATCAACAACAAGAATGTGTGTAATAATATCACAAGAATAGACTATTTGCTCAAGGTTGTTGTACTCAAACAATACCATAAGAATGGTATTTATAGGCTCCATCATCAAACTAGCCGTTATTGCCGATCGCTCATTACGTACGTTATATGCTCTCCATTACGTACGTAAGCCTCATTACGTACGTTAACCATGGCTGGTTACGTACGTTAGCATCTTCACAAAACAGACCAGGGAGTTTCTTCATTTTGGGTTACGTACATTAGTATAGACTTCATTACGTACGTTAAGCCTTACGTCACTGATGACGTCATATATCCGTTGCATGCTTTTCTGACTTTGACTCCTCCAACGTTCACTTGTTTGAACTGAGTTACGTACGTTATCTCTCATCCATTACGTACGTTAGCTTCGCCATATTACGTACGTTAACATGTTCTGCATGACGTTAGCTTTGTTTTTCTTCAGCATTTTGCACTTTGTTTTCCTTCGATACTTGCTTCGCCTCTTCGATGTTTTGTTTTGTTTATTGCCATTAATCATCAAAACACTTATTAATTTATGTATGGAACAAAATGTTCCAACAATCTCCCCCTTTTTGATGATTACAAAACAAAACGTCGTCAATGGGATTTACCTGCAAAAATACAAATATATGTATATGTGTACAGACCAAAGTTTTCGACTTTGTCCGTTTCGTTAGTTCTTCTCCCATTTATTTTTTGACTCCTTCTTTCTTTTCTCCTTTTCTTTTCTCATTTTCAAATTTTTCATCGTCTTCTTCGACGTCTCCTCATTTTTCTTTTTCTGTCATTTTCGACTTCTCCTTTTCATTTTGATTTTCTCCCCCTTTTTAGGGTTAATCCCATTTTTGATTTCTTTTTCTCCTTCTCCATTCTCTCCCCCTTTTTGTTTTCATCAAAAAGTGGATAAAATATCAATATAAATAATACCAAAATATAAAATATGTAAGATACAATTTATGAATAATTGCATAAAGGGTAAAAACTTCCCCTGAGAATAATCTCTCCTAAAAAAATACTCCCCCTGAGTAAAATATAAAAATCAAGTTGTGGGGATCCAACCTATAGTTGGTTTTTGTTTCGAGGCATAAACAATATTTGAAATATTTGTTCCTTTAGGAACCCAAATTTTCTTAATTTTTATCGTCCGGCGAGGGCTTTTGCAATTTGAAACGTGATGCCCGATTTTCAAACACTTTTCGCAATGGGGTATTTTAAAATTAACAGATTCATTTTTCGAATGTGGTTTTAATCCTAACCCCTCTTTATTTAAAGTATATTTTTGAACACATAACATTTGTTCAAATTTATCGTTGCCGCACGAGGATTTTCTTGTCAAAGATTTTAGTTCATCTTGAACTTTTAAAAGATCATTCTTCAAAATATTCTCATTTTCAATGCATTTCTAATGATCGATTTCGACAAATTTTCCCTTCTCGATAATTTTAGAATTTTCAATTTCCAAAGATTTAATTTTACACTTAAGGGATTTAATTTCCGATAAAGCATTTTGGAAATCCGTATGTAATAACTCAAATGCATCAAAAATTTCGTCACGGAGGATGTACTTACTGCTTTCGACGTCATCGCTGCCGAACGAACTCGCCATAAGAGCGAGATTATTTTGTTCGATAAAATCGTCGTCTTCGTCTTCATCGCTCCATGTTGCCACGAGAACCTCCTTTTTCGGTTTGGCTCGGCAATGCTTAGCGAAGTGGCCTGGTTTTCCACATAGTCGACAAGAGTTGTCGAATTTCTTCGTTTCGCTCGAGATATCCTTCTTCCTCCGGTTTAATAAAGTTTGGAATTTATTAATATTCTTGGCATAATATGCCGCTTCTTCGTCGCTTTCCTCCACCGGGGTTTCTTCTTTCTTTCTCGATATCTTAGCCTTCATGGCTAATGATCGTTCCTTCGGCTTTGGCTTGACACTTCGTGATTTTAATACAATCTCATAATTGATTAGTGAACCAACAAGGGCACTAAAATCGAGCGTGTTGAGATCTTTGGATTCCATAATCGCGGTCACGGTGCCGTCCCATTCGCTAGGTAGTGATCGTAAAATTTTCTTAACTTTTTCACTACTAGATAATGGTTTTCCGAACGAAGCAAGTCCATTAGTGATGACCGAAAATCAGTCGAGCATATTGGTGATGGACTCGTCACCCTTCATCATGAATAACTCGTAGTCATGGAGAAGCATATTGATCTTTGTCTCCTTGACTTGAGTTGTCCCTTCGTGTGTGATTTCAAGAATTTTCCATATTTCTTTCGCACTTTCACACGATGAGATTCGATTGACCTCTTCCGGATTTAAGGCACAAAATAAGAGTTGAGTAGCCTTACAATTTAGATGGTTATTTTTCCAATCGGCATCGTCGTGTTCTTCAAAAGACTTGAGCGTACCGTCGGATTTGATAGGAACTTTTGGGCCGAGACAAATAATCTTCCAAATGTCTATATCGTAGGCACGAATAAAGATTGACATCTTTTTCTTTCATGTCAAATAATTTGAGCCATCGAAGAATGGTGGTCGGTTGAGAGCAAGGCCTTCGACTGGAGAGAATTGAAACGCCATTTTGGATCTTCTCCTCGGATGTTAAGCCGCGTATTGGAGAACCGCTCTGATACCAATTGTTGGGTACGGGATCGGATATTGCGCTGTTTGCGGAAGCGAAAATAAAAGTGCAAAAAATAAATGACGCAAGGATTTATAGAGGTTCGGCTATAAACGAGCCTACGTCCTCTCTTTATCTTTTTCAATAGGTTAAAGATAGCAACCTCTATGCCTCTCTTCTATTGGTCGAGGTATAACTGTTTACAATCACGTCTTCTATCGGTCCGTGATAAACCTCTCATACTTGTCTTTGTGTCGGTCCAAGTTAAACCGTTTTCTTTTTCTATCAGACAAGGAATCAACCGCTCTAGCTTTCTATGGGTACTAGATAAACCTCACTTAGATAGCAATTGCGATTCTAACAATGCCGGATCCTTGATCCTAATAACACCGAATCCAATCGTATCTTTTCTTTTACCACTCGTCTATGTTTTCGTGAACTCTCACTCAAACACTTACAATTAAGCTCAATATCAACAACAAGAATGTGTGTAATAATATCACAAGAATAGACTATTTGCTCAAGGTTGTTGTACTCAAACAATACCATAGGAATGGTATTTATAGGCTCCATCATCAAACTAGCCGTTAGCTGCCAGACTGCTCATTACGTACGTTATATGCTCTCCATTACGTACGTAAGCCTCATTACGTACGTTAACCATGGCTGGTTACGTACGTTAGCATCTTCACAAAACAGACCAGGGAGTTTCGTCATTTTGGGTTACGTACGTTAGTATAGACTTCATTACGTACGTTAAGCCTTACGTCACTGATGACGTCATATATCCGTTGCATGCTTTTCTGACTTTGACTCCTCCAACGTTCACTTGTTTGAACTGAGTTGCGTACGTTATCTCTCATTCATTACGTACGTTAGCTTCGCCATATTACGTACGTTAACATGTTCCTGTTACGTACGTTAGCTTTGTTTTTCTTCAGCATTTTGCACTTTGTTTTCCTTCGATACTTGCTTCGCCTCTTCGATGTTTTGTTTTGTTTATCGCCATTAATCATCAAAACACTTATTAATTTATGTATGGAACAAAATGTTCCAACAATCTTTAAATAATGAATACGAAAAGGTTTGCAATATTAATAGAGATTTGAAAAAGAAAATCAAGTCTTTTGAAAATGAAAATTCTAAATTATTAAATAAAGGCAAATATGTGTCTATTGATCATTCAAATTGTTTGAAAATCGAGAAAATTCTGAGAGATGATTTACACAAAACTCAGAAAGAACTCAAGCTTTATGTTAGAAAATTCTCTTGTGGTAATGACAAATTTGAGCAACTCTTATTTGGTCAAAAATTTTCTCTTTCAAAACAAACACTCGGGTATAATGCATTTCCAATGAAAAGGTCCTTAGATATTACCACGAAAGATTCGAATATTTTAAAAACAGGAATCCCATCATGTCCAAAATATTTAAAACCAGGACATACTGAAACTTACTGTAGAAGTTCTAGACAGTCAAATAGATTTGGGTACCTAAAGGGACCATTGTTTAAAACCAAGTTTTTATGTCTAACTCTAAAGGATCCAAATTAGCCTGGGTACCTATAAAACGGAAGAAAATTGCCTTTGTAGGTACAAGCAAGGAAAACGACATTATCAAATAAATGGTATGTTGATAGTGGATGTTCAAATCACATGAGTGGGAACGAACATCTCTTCAAGGAGCTGAAAAAGGAAGATCGAGGTTGTGTAACTTTTGGTGATAATAAAAAAGGCAAATAAAAGGAACAGGTAAGATAGGTAAGAAACCTTTACCAACTATAGAAAATGTTCTCTTTGTTGATGGTCTTTGTCATAATATTCTAAGTGTTTCTCAACTTTGTGATATTGGTCTTAAATTAATTTTTGAAATTACGCATTGTACTGCAATGAGAAGACCAAATTGTTTTTATTGGATTGCGTTATGGAAATATATATATTGTTGATCTTCAAGACGAATCTTCTTTTAATGAGAAATGCTTACTTTCAAATGATGAAAATACCGTTATTTGGCATCGAAAATTGGGTAATGTCTTTTTACCCCTACTTTCAAAATTGGCCAAAAATGATATTGTCCGTGGTCTACAAAAATTAAATTTCAGAAAAGACCACATTTGTGAGGCCTGTATTGAAGGAAAACATGCTAGAGGCTCGTTTAAACCCAAAATAGAAATTTCCACTAGCCGTATTCTGGAATTAATTCATACGGATTTGATTGGACCATCTCGGCATGCTAGCTTAAATGGTAAACTCTTTACATTAGTTGTAATACCACCGGCATTTCATGCTTTATTACTTTGTACTGTGTGAATTTTTGTAATGTGACGTCATTTCTATTTATGTATTCCATTGAATGCTATGCAATTGTGCGATGTGGATGTAACGGAGGTGACATGCCTTGACGCCGTTGGACGATCATCAGTGCGAATATGACGGTGGCCAACGTCTTTTTCCCCGATAATTGTTGACGAGTGGAAAGGACGGTCATCCCGAGATGGTTAAAATGTGTTATGTGACTAAAGAACTGAATATCTAACGAACGCTATAGCATATGCCTAACGTATGCTAGAATTCAAGTGTTACGTACGTTAAGGTTCCTATCTTACATACGTAATGGGTGAGTTGGTCTTCCGACCAGAATTTTTCTTTTGACGCGGAGGAAGCTACTTTCGGCGGGCTAGAGGACAAACGAGTCAACCCTTGATAATGTACGCTATTCTCCAAACCTAACGTACGCTACCGACTGGAGCTTTACGTACGTAATATGGACTTACGTACATAACAGTTGGGCACATTTCAGTCAGTAGCCTCTTGACATATTTTATGTATGTTAGTCTTGAAGCATTACGTACGTAACTAGCTTTACGTACGTAATCTCTGTGTCATTAACGTACGTTATCCAAACCGAGTGTTATAAAATAACACTTCCCCCCTTCATTTGCACGACCCCAACCTTGCAAGAAGACACCCTTGAATCATTTCCTAGCCTTATACTCGGTTTCTAGCCTCTCATATACTTGAATTAGCATTAAGGAGGTGGTTTCTTGAGCTCCGGTGAAGATTATCCAAGTCATTCAAGCCACTTTTCGTTCCTCCTCATAGTTCTTGTGGATTCATCAACTCTCTTTAATATTCTTCATCTTCTAAGGTGAGTCTATCGGTCCTTGAAGTAATCTCTTCAATATTATTGATTATTACTCGTTAGATTACGGTATTTGGGTAGATTTTGCTAAAATCTCGTAGACGATATAAACGGACAAACTTGTAGAATCGGAGTTATCATTGTTCGTAAATTTCATTTTTATACAACTTGTTGTGACAATCACATGCAAGAACTTCCATCTTAATTTACATTGGGACCATATATAATCGACGGATCAATTGTAGAAGGATTTCATAGGAATTCATCACCGTTCGATAAACTAGTCGTAGCTTACTCTTGCAAAATGATGATCAACGTTAAACATTAATAGGGAAATTAATTCAATAATATTAATGTCATTGAGGATCGTTAGCCGAAATCATTGTGTAAAATGCTAGTTTATCGATTGTAGTACTCGTAATATAGACTTGGATTAGTAGTATGGGATTTGGTTATGATATAGTCAATTGTTGCCAACCGAATAGTGGTACGGATGATCTTGTATAACGAATTGACATATTTAACGTTAAACCGTAGAATTTAATGGTAAATGGAACGTAATGCTTATGAACATAGAAAAACGATACTAATGTTGGTGATTAAGACTACGTTAGGAGTCCGGTTGGGAAAGGGAGACTAACTTTATCCATCATGATCCGTACGAGTCATTAATCGGATATTACGTGATTAGGTTAAGCTCGAGCGGGCGTGGGGATTCCGGTTATCATAAAGTACCTACCGCCGGATCACAGACAAGTGAAATCTTGCTCGAGAAATGCTAATATTATTGTAATATTGTATTTATGTTTGTGCCATTGTGATAAATGCTGACGGTTGTCTTTCTCTAAAATGTGTTATAAATGGGCCGATGTGTTGGGGATAAAACCTGTATGGTACCCGTGTGGAAATGTGTTAGGGGATAAGACCCGAATTGGGCAACTATGTTCCGGGGTATTCCCGTGTGGATACTTTCGTGACCCTTGGTTGCGACCTCGGGGTTTATGTGATAAATGAGAAAGACGACGTCGGTAGTGTGATGAAATATTCTTAGTTGGTTATATGGCATTGTACTTGGTAAAAGTGTGTATATCGTTGCTATTAATTGTTATTGGTATGTATTCTCTGACCCTGGTTATCTGGTATGATTTGTCGTGCCAGGTAAATTTGTTAATCATGTGCAGGACATTCCCTAGGGGTCCGGTCAGACTTGAACGGTGTTGGAATAATCTCGTGCCACTGTTAAATTAAATTTGATTTCAAAAACCTCTTTTGTGTAATAATCGAACTTTGAATTGTTTTTCTTTTTAAAACCTTTGGTTTCATGGTATGTAATACTTGACTTATCGTTTTATTGTAATTTCCTTAAATTATCTATTTCCTAAACTACCCTTGTGGGTCTCACGCGGGATTCACGACATTGTAATACCTTGGGAAATTTTGGGGGTGTTACAGAAAATGGTATCGGAGCGTAACTCCTGGTTTAAATAAAATTCTCCTAAATCTCAAAGTTATTCCAGTCCAATACCCCAAGCGACCGTAACTCCTCATGGGAATACGAAGTAAGTGACATGTGTGTTTTCTGTCTAAGTACTGCATTTAATTGTAAACTGTGTATGGAACTGGCTTTAGATTAATATTGTCAGTAATGGCACGCCGAGGAGCTAGGAGGGTGGTGAATGATGTTCAGGGTTCCGCCGCAAACCACAATGAGGACAGGAACACTGCCGAGACCCATCCTACTGGGGACCAGCCGCCACCAATTAATCAAAACGATCAGGAGGCGGAATGCCAAAATAACAACCCAGGAGGCATGGACCCGGCATTTGTTCAGGCCCTTGCCCAAGCTATCGCCATGGGGATTGCTCAGGTCAACCAGGCGGAACGGACACCGGTTATCAATGTGGAGAAAAATGCAGGAAGAGACCGATGGTTGGGAGAAATGCTAAAGGCTAGGCCTCCATTATTTGACGGGGCAGGGGAGAAACACGTGGACGACTGGATTTCCGAAATGGAGACTGCTTTTGAAGTGATCGGAAGCCCAAAGAACCGGAAGGTGCCGCTCGGAATTAATCAACTCCGTGACACTGCCGCACGCTGGTGGAGGACTTACAGGCCAGAGGACCGAGAGGTCGAGTGGACCGAATTTGCCCGACTGCTCCGGAGCGAGTACTGTCCCAGATCAGCCCGGACCGCTCGCGCACGTGACTTTTTCAGTGCCGGACCTCAGAACATGCCAGTACCAGAGATCATTCGGGCCTACCGAACCGATCTAAGTTACATCTCGCAGATGGTTCCATCATAAGATCAACGAATATGCCACCTTGCACAGAGGTTGCCAGAAGACGTACAAAGGTATGCCGCCGGATTCCACTGCACGACCCTGAGGGCGTACGAAGACGTGGTCACATCTTATGCCGGTACTGTTGTTAATGCCGATCCCGGACATAACTCCAAGAAGCAAAAGACATCGGCTCAGTCAGGGAGCAACAACAAAATGAACTCAGGACCCGCATCTTCTTTTAAGTCAGCAGCATCGTACCAACAGAAGGGTGCATCTGATCGGCCATACCATAGGGACTGCTTCAATTGTGACGTGTCCGGACATACTAAGGATCGGTGCCAGAAGACGGCTACTAAATGTTTCACTTGCGGAAAGTGTGGGCACATGTCTCATCGCCGGCGGGCCAATCCCACTGCAATCTGGGCCAACCGAGTCAACAAGGTTCTGTGCAATATCCCAGGATGCCTGCCGCTTCCAACTACCGAGCTCCATCCCATCAGACTCAACCACCGCCACAGAGTGTCGGTCGAGGCCATGAGCGCGGCAGTGGTACTTCATCCTTTTCGGAGTCAGTGCCGTCCCGTGTATTTGAGTTGAGGGCTACGGATGGTCAGTCCGCGCCAGCTATCTCAGGTACTCTTCTTGTTAACTCTTAGCCAGTGCATGTATTATTTGATACCGGAGCCACACATTCATTTATATCTGTGGAATGTGTTGAACGTTTAAATCATGTTTGTGTACCTTGTGAGTCCTTTACTGTTAAGCTACCCGAGGGTAGTAGAATAGGCGGCGATCTAAATGTTCGAGACTGTCAGATCTGTATCAACGATCATAGTTGGACTGCTAATCTTATGGTCTTTCCACTCCAGAATGAAGATATAATATTAGGTATGGACTGGATGCCATTGCACAGAACAATCTTGGACACCTACCACTTGACTATTTCCATTACGGCTCATGACAGTACCACACATGTCATCAGAGGGCGAGAACACTTTAGTACGAAAGGGTCTCTCAGCCTTCTCGCATCGAAGGTCTCCTGCAGCTCTCGAGAGGAGTACTATTGGTGTTATGTTCTTCAGGAGGATACTTCACAACTGACGATTGCAAACATTCCGGTGGCGAATGAGTTTCCAGATGTTTTTCCCGATGAGCTACCAGGACTGCCACCGCACCGAGAAGTTGAGCTTTCCATTGAACTCGAGATGGGGACGAGACCTATTTCTAAAGCTCCTTACAGGATGGCGCCGGCCAAAATGAAGGAATTAAAGATACAGCTCGAAGATCTATTGGAGAAGGGGTTGATCCGCCCGAGCACCTCACCGTGGGGCGCACCAGTACTTTTCGTTAAGAAGAAAGACAACTCTCTACGCTTGTGCATCGACTACAGGGAGCTTAATAATGTTACTATCAAGAATCGTTACCCACTACCGAGAATTGATGACCTCTTAGATCAATTACAAGGGGCAGTTGTGTTTTCAAAGATCGATTTACGGTCCGGATATCACCAATTGAGAATTCGGGAGGAAGATATACCCAAGACTGCATTTCGATCGAGGTATGGACATTACGAGTACATTGTGGTATCATTCGGGTTGACTAATGCCCCATCCGTTTTCATGGAACTTATGAACAGAGTTTTGATTGATTTCCTCGATAAGTGCGTGGTGGTTTTTATCGATGACATCCTGATCTATTCCCGAAGCCGACAGGAACACGAGGAACATTTGAGACAAGTGCTAAGCGTGTTAAGGAAACACCAACTTTATGCGAAACTTTCCAAGTGCGAATTCTGGATGTCGGAGGTAACTTTTCTCGGACATGTTGTCTCAGAAGAAGGCGTCAAATCCGACCCACAAAAGATCGAGACAATAATGAGTTCAGAGCCACCGAAGAACATCAAGGAGGTAAGGAGTTTCCTAGGATTTGGCGGGCTATTATCGAAGATTCGTCGAGGCTTTTTCCTGTATCGCTCGACCGTTAACGAACCTACTGAGAAAAAGTGCCAAATTTGTATGGACTATAGACTGCCAGAAGAGCTTCGAAGAGCTCAAGAGTAGGCTAACTACTGCTCCAGTGCTAGTGTTACTGCAGGGAATGGAAGGATTCATTATATACACGGATGCATCTAAGCACGGACTAGGATGTGTCTTCATGCAAAACGGCAGAGTCATTGCTTATGCATCCCGACAACTGAAGCCGTACGAAGTGAATTACCCGACGCACAACATGCCCTCAAGATTTGGAGGCACTACCTTTACGGAGTTACTTGCAAGGTTTTCACGGATCATAAGAGTTTGAAATATATCTTCACTCAGAGAGAATTAAACATGAGACAGAGACGCTGGTTGGAATTAATCAAGGACTACGATGTGGAAATCTCCTATCACCCCGGAAAAGCCAATGTGGTGGCCGACGCTCTTAGTCGGAAAACTACACAAGAAGTGATGGTATCCAGCGTAACAGTTCAACCGGAACTGCAGCAAGACCTCAGGAGAAGCAGTACCGAAGTATGGATACAACGTAGGCAAGGATAATTGTGCTCAATCAATATACATTCGTCCTTACTAAACGAGATACGTCTAGCACAGATGGAGGATCCCGAGTTACGTGAGATTGGTGCAAGAATTGAGGGAGGGGATGTTTCCGACTACAAAATTCAGGGTGACTTGGTGAGGTTCAAGAATAGGATCTGTATTCCGCCGAATGACGGGCTGAAACAAACTATATTGAAGGAGGCGCACTCCACTCCCTAATCCATTCACCCAGTAGCGAGTAAAATGTACAAAGATATCCGACATAGTTTTTGGTGGAAGAATATGAAATGGGAAGTTGCTAGATTCGTCGCCCGATGTATGACATGCCAACAAGTGAAGATTGAACACCACAGACCAGCCGGAATCATGCAACCCCTACCTATCCCGAAGTGGAAATGGGAAAGCATATCGATGGATTTTATCACTAAGCTACCAACGGCGGTGGGAGGAAAAGATACAATTTGGGTCATTGTTGATCAGTTGATGAAATCGGCACATTTCATTCCTATTCAAGAGACAACCGGGACAGAGCAATTAGCCGTCATTTTCATCATAGAGATTGTAAGGCTGCATGGCGTTCCCTCATCCATCATTTCGGACAGGGATACCAGATATGTGTCTCGTTTTTGGAAAGCCGTCCATAAAGCTATGGGGACCCAAATACATTTTAGCACGGCTTATCACCCTCAGACGGATGGACAGACCGAACGTACGATTCAAACCTTGGAAGATATGTTGGGGGCATCTGTGCTCGATTGGTGTAAGGATTGGGCTAGACATCTGGGATTAGTGGAGTTCTCGTACAACAACAGCTGGCATGCAAGCATAGGCATGGCCCCGTTTGAGGCCCTGTATGGGCGAAGATGCAAGTCGCCGTTATGCTGGGATGATGCTTCTGACACCGCGGTCACCGAGTTAGACCTGATCCAGGAATCCATTAGGAAGATCTCTATTGTTCGAAAGCACATGCTAGCCGCACAGAGCCGGCAGAAATCTTATGCCGAAAACCGACAGCGACCATTAGAATTTGCGGTCGGGGATCATGTGTGGGTCAAAGTATCACCTATGAGGGGTATCCGGCGTTTCGGCCAAAAGGGCAAGTTGAGCCTGAGATTTATAGGTCCGTTTGAGATATTAGATCCGGTAGGGAAGCTCGCATATCGATTAGCTCTACCGCCGCATTTGGATGGAGTACATAATGTTTTTCACATCTCCCAGTTAAGGAAGTATGTCTATGATCCGAATCACAAGCTCAATTTCGAAGAAGTGGAAATTTCCGATGACGCTACCTTTAGAGGGGTACCGATCGCCATTTTGGATCGGCTTATGAAGATGTTACGAAATAAAGCCATACCCCTCGTGAAGGTTCAGTGGTCTCACCATGGCATGGAAGAAGCGACTTGGGAAACCGAGTCGAGCATGAAAGAGAGTCATCCCGAGTTATTTTTTTAAGTTTCGGGACGAAACTATTTTTAAGGGGGGTGATATGTAATACCACCGGTATTTCATACTTTATTACTTTGTACTGTGTGAATTTTTGTAATGTGACGTCATTTCTATTTATGTATTCCATTGAATGCTATGCAATTGTGCGATGTGGATGTAACGTAGGTGACACGCCTTGACGCCGTTGGATGATCGTCGGTGCGAATATGACGGTGGCCAACGTCTTGTTCCCCGATAATTGTTGATGAGTGGAAAGGACGGTCACCCCGATATGGTTAAAATGTGTTATGTGACTAAAGAACTGAATATCTAACGCACGCTATAGCATATGCCTAACGTACGCTAGAATTCAAGTGTTACGTACGTTAAGGTTCCTATCTTACGTACGTAATGGGTGAGTTGGTCTTCCGACCAGAATCTTTCTTTTGACGCGGAGGAAGCTACTTTCGGCGGGCTAGAGGACAAACGAGTCAACCCTTGATAACGTACGCTATTCTCCAAACCTAGCGTACGCTACCGACTGGAGCTTTACGTACGTAATATGGACTTACGTACGTAACAGTTGGGCACATTTCAGTCAGTAGCCTATGGACGTACTTTACGTACGCTAGTCTTGAAGCATTACGTACGTAACTATCTTTACATACGTAATCTCTATGTCATTAACGTACGTTAAAATAACACTTCCCCCCTTCATTTGCACGACCCCAACCTTGCAAGAAGACACCCTTGAAGCATTTCCTAGCCTTATACTCGGTTTCTAGCCTCTCATATACTTGAATTAGCATTAAAGAGGTGGTTTCCTGAGCCCCGGTGAAGATTATCCAAGTCATTCAAGCCACTTTTCCTCCTCATAGTTCTTGTGGATTCATCAACTCTCTTCAATATTCTTCATCTTCTAAGGTGAGTCTATCGGTCCTTGAAGTAATCTCTTCAATACTATTGATTATTACTCGTTAGATTACGGGTATTTGGGTAGATTTTGCTAAAATCTCGTAGATGATATAAACGGACGAACTTGTAGAATCGGAATTATCATTGTTCGTATATTTCATTTTCATACAACTCGTTGTGACAATCACATGCAAGAACTTCCATCTTAATTTACATTGGGACCATATATAATCGACGAATCAATTGTAGAAGTATTTTGTAGGAATTCATCACCGTTCGATAAACTAGTTGTAGCTTACTCTTGCAAAATGATGATCAACGTTAAACGTTAATAGGGAAACTAATTCAATAATTTTAATGTCATTAAGGATCGTTAGCCAAAATCATTGTGTAAAATGATAGTTTATCGATTGTAGTACTCGTAATATAGACTTGGATTAGTAGTATGGGATTTGGTTATGATATAGTCAATTGTTACCAACCGAATAGTGGTAGGGATGATCTTGTAGAACGAATTGACTTATTTAACGTTAGACCGTAGAATTTAATGGTAAATGGAACGTAATGCTTATGAACTTAGAAAAACGATACTAATGTTGGTGATTAAGACTACGTTAGGAGTTCGGTTGGGAAAGTGAGACTAACTTTATCCATCATGATCCGTACGAGGCATTAATCGGATATTACGTGATTAGGTTAAGCTCGAGCGGGCGTGGGGATTCCGGTTATCATAAAGTACCTACCGCCGGATCACAGACAAGTGAAATCTTGCTCGAGAAATGCTAATATTATTGTAATATTGTATTTATGTTTGTGCCATTGTGATAAATGCCGACGGTTGTCTTTCTCTAAAATGTGTTATAAATGGGCCGATGTGTTGGGGATAAAACATGTATGGTATCCGTATGGAAATGTGTTAGGGGATAAGACCCGAATTGGGAACCTATGTTCGGGGGTATTCCCGTGTGGATACTTTCGTGACCCTTGGTTGTGACCTCGGGGTTTATGTGATAAAATAGAAAGACGACATCGGTAGTGTGATGAAATATTCTTAGTTGGTTATATGGCATTGTACTTGGTAAAAGTGTGTATATCGTTGCTAGTAATTGTTATTGGTATGCATTCTCTGACCCTGGTTATCTGGCATGATATTTCGTGCCAGGTAAATTTGTTAATCATGTGCAGAACATTCCCGAGGGGTCCGGTGAGACTTGAACGGTGTTGGAATAATCTCTTGCCACTGTTAAATTAAATTTGATTTCAAAAACCTCTGTTGTGTAATAATCGAACTTTGAGTTGTTTTTCTTTTTAAAACCTTTGGTTTCATGATATGTAACAGTTGACTTATCGTTTTATTATAATTTCCTTAAATTATCTATTTCCTAAACTAGCCTTGTGGGTCTCACGCGGGATTCACGGCACTGTAATACCTCGGAAAATTTTGGGAGTGTTACATTAGTTCTTGTTGATGATTTTTCTAGATTTACTTGGGTAAAATTCTTTAAAAATAAAAGGGATGCATTTAATGAGTTTGTTAAGTGGTGTAAGGTTACCCAGAAAGAAAAAGAGTTACCAATTATCGCCATCAGATCCGATCATGGTGGATAATTCGAGTCAAATATTTTTGAAGATTGGTGTGATAAATATGGTGTTGGGCACAACTTTTCGGCACCTCGGACACCTCAACAAAATGGAGTTGTCGAGAGGAAAAATCACTCTCTATAAGAAATGAGCCGAACAATGCTCACTGAATATGGGCTACCAAAATATTTCTGGGCCGAAGCCGTTAACACCGCATGCTATGTTATTAATCGAGTCCATCTCAGGAGGAACAAGATGATGACTCCATATGATTTATTCAAAGGTAAAAAGCCCAACTTATCTTATTTTCATCCGTTTGGTTGTAAAGTATTTATTCATAATAATGGTAAGGTTAATTTGAGAAAATTTGACTCTAAATCGGATATTGGTATATTTCTTGGTTATTCGACTAATAGTAAAGCTTATCGTGTTTTTAATTGTAGAAGAGTCTTAATAGAAGATCCGATTCATGTAAAAATCGATGATACAGTTTTACCCCGAGAAATGTTGTTTTTGATGATGATGCAGGTATGGTTACAGCTAATGAAGTGTCAGAAGCAACGAAGGAATTAGAAAAGCTTGACATAAAGCAGGAGGATAATCCTTTCAACCTTCCTAAAGAATGGGCTAATGTGAAAGATCATCATATGGAGCAAATTCTTGGGAAAATCGATGATGGTGTACGGATAAGGAGAAATGTGAATGATTGCCTAAACAATATTGCATTCATTTCTGTTACAGAACCAAAGAACATAGACGTAGCCATAAATGATGAGAATTGGGCTATTGCTATGCAAGAAGATCTCAATCAATTCGAAAGAAATAAAGTATGGGAATTGGTTCTGGCACCGGAAGACAAAACAATCATTGGTACAAAATGGGTACATAAAGTAAAAACCGACGATCATGATCTCCCAGTGAAAAATAAATTAAGATTGGTTGCTCAAGGATATAATCAAGAGGAAGTGTTGGATTATGAAGAAACCTTCGCTCCTGTTACCCGTCTTGAAGCTATCCGTCTTCTGTGTGCTTTTGCCGCCTACAAGAAAATCAAACTCCATCGAATGGATGTAAAAAGCACGATTTTTAAACGGTGTCATCCAGGAGGAAGTGTATGTCAAGCAACCGCCAGGATTTGAAGACTATGATCATCCATATCATGTATACAAGCTCTATAAAAAGCTCTCTATGGATTAAAACAAGCTCCGAGAGCATGGTATGAACGTCTAAGCACTTTTTTTATTTCTAATGGGTATAAAAGAGGTAACGTTGATAATACCCTATTTATCAAGAACTTTGGTAACAATATTCTTATTTGTCAAATTTACGTCGATGATATTATTTTTAGTTCAACTAACGAATCTCTGTCCTTATAATTTTCAAATCTTATGAAGGGTAGAATTCGAAATTAGTATGATGGGAGAGTTGAAATACTTTCTCGGACTCCAAATTAAGCAACTCAGTTACGGAATATTCATTCACCAATCAAAGTACGTCAATGAGCTCTTAAAGAAATTTAAGATGGAAGGGTGCAAAGAAATTTCTACTCCTATGTCCTCCACTTTTAAACTCGACAAAGACGAGAAAGCTAAGTCTGTTGACCAGAAACAGTATCGAGGTATGATTGGGTCTTTACTTTATTTAACTGTTTCTAGGCCTGATATTATGTTCGCTACTTGTCTGTGTGCTCATTTCCAAGCCATTCCCAAAGAGTCTCATCTTATTGCTCGCAAACGTATTTTTCGATATTTAAAAGGTACTGCTAGTTTAGGTCTATGGTATCCATCGAGCATCGATTTTAAACTTTTCGCATATAGTGATGCAGATTTTGGTGGATGCAAAATTGATAGAAAGAGTACTAGTGGTACTTGTCATTTCATGAGCTCGTGTTTAATTTCATGGGGTAGTAAGAAACAAATCAGTGTAGCTACTTCCACGGCTGAAGCAGAATATGTGGCTTCAGGGAGTGTATTTGCACAGGTTTTGTGGATTAAAAAACAATTACTAGATTATGGCATTGAGCTTAAAAACACATCTATTTTTTGTGACAATACGAGTGCCATAAATTTGAGAAAAAAACCCCATATTGCATAGTAGGACAAAACATATTGAAATTCGTCACCATTTTATTCGTGACCATGTCCAAAACGGGAATGTGCTTCTCCAATTTGTTGGTACTATTGAACAATTGGCGGATATTTTTACAAAACCATTACCCGAAGATGCTTTCAACTTCATTCGCATAAATTTAGGAATGGGACATGTTAATCAATTTTAAATTTTGCATAATCATCATATACAACAAAAATGGTCATGGAAAAACGAACGGATATCATCAGAAGAACTTCACTATTCATTTGGTCAATGTTACGGCCGCAATATTCAATGGATTACGTATGTCAAAGGTTTTACGTACGTAACGCAGGTCTAGGTTACGTACGCTATGCATCACAGAAATTTGGGCACGTTGTTTGGGTATGTCATTACGTACGGTATACTATCTTATAACGTACGTTATTGATCTTTTTTTACGGACGTAATAGGTCATTACATACGTAACGTGCTTTAACCCTGCTACTTTAATTCCCGACCTGTCATTTCTTTCTCAATTCCCCCAAATCCCTAAACTAATTCCGACTGCCTCTCTCCATAATCTTACACAAAAATCGATCGATTACACTGATTTCATCCATTTTTTCGACCTCAAACATCATGGCTACAAGATCCGGGAAGAAAATATGAGGTGATACATCCCAATCTTCATCCAATCCAACCGACGGTCCCCATTTCCGAAACTCCCAGGCAGCAAAAGTGTTCAACGAGATTCTGATTGATGAAGAGGTAACGCCTAGTCACCACTTCGATTTCGAATCTTTGAAATCTATTGGTATTGATATAGAGGAGTTTTTTGATATGCTTGGAATAAATCATTTTGAGTCTTGCTCGACCAGTATTCGTTGATTGTGTCCGTGAATTTTATGCGAATTTCTCAACATCTTACAATCCTGATGGTTCTTTTGTTATTAACTCACTTGTTCGTGGAAAAACTATTGTCTTTGATGCCGTGAAATTATCCGAAATTTTTGGGGCTGCCTAACGAAGGTGTTATTTGTACCGGAAATCTGATTCCGGATGAGGAAGATGTTATTATCAACATGCAGGATTGGTAACACAAAACTTTAAACGAATTCACCGTTCGAGACTTCCTAAAGTCTAAAGCTATTATTGAAGTGAATTATGACAAATTTGAAAATAATTGTAACACCCCAAACTAGGCGGATATTACAGTGCCGTAGATCCCCAACTGGGACCCACCAGGCAAATGAAAATGAATGAATTACATAAGATAAATGTAGTACCGAACTACATTACAACAATAATTACTCCGATGAGGAGTTTAGTTACACACACCAGGACAATACCGAATACTAGTGTATTTTATATGAAGATAAAATACACAACACTGAATGAAACGGAGTATTCAAATGAAAGTCTGCAGCGGAAAAATAAAGAACAATAACATGAATAACTGAAAGATCGGGGCCCCCTACTAGTATCACTAGGACTCCTCGACATCAACATGCTATTCCCGTGCGTTTGCCTTGCCATGACCTGAAAAACAAAATCCCAAATGGGTCGGTTAAATGTAACAACAATCCTCAAGGGTTGAAAATACACAATCATGATATATCCGAAATTATGAATTATTCACAAAACATACGCAATCAAACATGCTATATGAATCGACTAATCAGTACGGCTCAAAGGAATGGCACCACACTACGCCCGGGATGGAAATGTGTCCGTGCACAAGCCACCAACGATCAAACACGCGTGGTCTTGTACCTAATCAGTCTCACGAGCAATCGACTCGTGTGCACAGTCCAATGTGAGGCCACCAACCAACACACGACTATAATGTGCCCGACATGAAAATCCTACACATACCAACCGGCACGCCAGTATGACCCAGAATGCCACAATACGACAAAAGTGACAATGAAAATGAATAATGACTCACCAAGATTAAATGATGGTGAAATGAATGATAGCTCAATGAAATGATCGGAACCGTCGTTCCTTATGACTGAGGTGATTAATTGGCAATGACGAGTTTTGATACGATTAATACAATGATGAATGAGTTATGATTATGAATGAACAACGACAAAAGGAATGAATATCCTTTTAACCGAGTAAGAATTAACTTACACAACACCGATGAAGAATGTCCGTCCACGAACAACGTCCTAAATGAAGTGTCGGTCGCACGAACAACCTTAATTCATTACAATTACCAACAATCCGATTAATAACGAATTAAACACGAATAAAACGAACTCAAGACGTCGATACGATTAAACCAAGTTCATCGGGGCATTATATCGAACACTTTGAGGCCAACTTTGATTGTATACAACTAAACCTCAATAATATCAACTTCAAATCCCCAAGAAGTGTTTCAAATCAACAAAACATCTCCAATACGATCAATAATCCGTTATGATTATCCGAAAACGTGATCATAACAACAATTAGTCGAAAATCCCCAATTCCAATTCGATTTCCAAAGTGTTCTTGAATAATCCCTCAATAATCCAATGAATCCTTATACAAACTCATAATCATATACATATCCCTTCATATATCATGATTATAACGTCCAAAACATCCTATTTCAACACAAAATCGAAGTCCAAAGTGTTGAAGGAATTACCTCTTGATGATCCAAGTGCTTCAATCAAGAATATGCGTTAGATTGATTATCCGGCTTCACGATCGAAAGGAGATGAAGAAAATCAAACACCCAAATGATTTGTGAAGGAAAAACCCTCCCTCAAGCCTTATCTCTCGGTTGAAGGTGAAGAAAATGCGTAAAATGGGTGAAATGATGAAAAAATGAATTTATAGGGGTCGATCGCTCGCCGACACGGCCGTGCCGATCGGCACGGTCGTGTCGCGACATACCGGCCGACAGTGACTCGACCGTGTCCCGCTTGACACGGTCGCGGCGCGAGGGCCTCCCGACAAAGGACCCGTCCGATGACTGGCATGACTCGACCGTGCTGTGCGACACGGTCGGCGTGCTCGGCGATCTCGCTTATCCGGAAGGGTTCGACTCGGCCGCGCTGCACGACACGGCCGGGTCCTCGAGGCGACACTTCGGCACTTTCCGGACGAGTACGGCACGGCCGTGTCGGACGACACGGCCGAGCGCGTCGGCGTTGATCGCCAATGAGCGGTTGAGCTAAAACGACCATAACTCTCTCGTCCGGACTCCGATTGACTCACCGTTTGAACCATTGGAAAGCTAACTCGATGCTCTATAATATTGTAAAGATTTAGAATTTTTGGAGTTACCAAAAATTAATGGTGATCTAACAAAGTCGAACTCATATGAGGAAAGTTGAAACGATGAACAATAACGATACTCAACTCGAAGTTTATACGAACGGTGAACACGGTGAATGAACATGATTGATGAATGATTATAATTGAGTGAAAATACACTGAGTGACAATTACAGACTGATAATTACTGAATGAAAATGAATGAATTACAACCGGGTATTACAATAATGACTTTGGCCAAATATCCTACTTCTTCACGATGCTATTACTAGAAGTCTTATGCCAAAAGTTAATGCCCGACAGCATCTCGTCAATATTGATATGGAAATCATTTATCATATTCTGAATGATAATCAAGTCAATTTTTCTCGAGTTGTGATGAAGTGGTTTGTCGAGAAAGGTATGATATTTCATAAGAAAGGATATGTCAAGATAAACCGGCAACGAAGATCTGGTATGCCATTTGGGTCTATTCTGACAGAGATTTTTAGGAACGCTGGTGTTGATTTATCTGGTCTACACGGGGTAGCCATCTCAAGTGGGAGTCTGGTTCATGAAGGAACCATTCGCACAATGAAATATTTATAGACTCGTAACCGTGGATGGGTTTACTTCGCCTACCTCAAGGATGACGATAATATTTGGTTGATGGTGGAGCTTTTCCTAGTCGGAGGATAGAGTTTCATCTCGAGGTCCTCAGTCTGAGAGGCCTCGTCTTCGCACTCAGTTTTCCCAGCCAGACACTTCACGACCCAGTCGGGCGATCTCCTCATCACAAATGGATATGCGTATGGACAGACTCGAAAAGCAGATGAGAGAAATCAAGCTTATGGTCAAGGGCATCTACACTCATTTTGGGATTCCGCCTTCGCCTCCCGATGCTAACCTTGACTACTGGATCGTTCTTCATGATGATGATTATCCTGTCATTTCTACAGACTGACATTTTCATGCATCTCTTGTTTTATTTTGGATACTTGATTTCTTGCTTTGGTGATTCATGCATTATGCTTGTTTGGTTGGATATTTTTATGATTTCGTAATTTTCGTATATTTCGTATTTTGGTGATTTTCATCTTGCATGTTCTCCTATCTTTTTTGCTAATGACAAAAAGGGGGAGAAAAATATCACTACCAAAGTTCACACTTTAGCCGACGACTTTAATTCGTCGGCTAAACCCCAAAGTCGTCGGCTAATCACGTGAGTCGTCGGCTAAAAAACCGTCGGCCGATATTCGTCGGCCAAGGTTTAGCCGACGACTTTTTTGCTAGTCGTCGGCTAAAGTTCAAAGTTTAGCCGACCACTACAGCAAGGTCGTCGGCTAAAACCTGTTGAAAAAAAAACTTTAGCCGACGACGTTTTCAAATGTCGTCGGCTAAAATATGATTATTAAAAAATAAAAAAAACTTTAGCTGACGACCTTTCCATATGTCGTCAGCTAAAACCTGTTTTAAAAAAAATAAAAAAATACACTTTAGCCGACGACGGTTTTAAATGTCGTCGGCTATAACCTTTTTTTTAAAAAAAATACACTTAAGCCGACGACGGTTTTATATGTCGTCGCTAAAACCTTTTTTAAAAAAATAATTTACTTTAGCCGACGACCTTTGGAAAGTCAGTTTACCAAACCTAATATAAAAAAATTAATTGATTTTGGGATCCCAAAACCTGTATTTTTTGCACCTGCAATTTTTATACACCAACTCCCATTATCAACAACAATCAACGCGCAACACATTCAACTAATACCATCAATAATATGCCCAACATTATATGCAACACAACGCACAACACATTCAAGAACATTAATTTCATCAACATACTAGTAGCGTCAACAAAATCACTTACATAATTGTAACACAAATATAAATATACAAGAGTACTACAACAACACAACTACAATCCACTACCAAAATCATCTAAATGTCGAAATGTAGTTGTAGAAGGATTACTACCATCCCCTAGATCCTCGTCACGAGGCTGTGAAGATGGGGTCTGTCCGAAGAGAGAAGGCGGTGGAGCAGGTGCCTACAGTCCAGCCTGAGTAATGGTCTGAGTCAGCGTCATCATATAGTCCATCATGGCCTACTGCTGTCTCTGGAAACTCTCTAACCGCTGTAACCGCGTCTGAGTCCTCCTTTCATTCTCAGCTCGGAGCTCCCTCTCCGCCCTCAACTGCTCCTCGAGATAGGCAGTCCGTGCATCCCGTCCGCGAGGGCGCTGGAAACTGGGGGTATCTTTCAATACATGGTGACCCTCGGCTCCCATCATCTTAGTGCGGTACCGACTACCTCTAGGTGGGTAGACGGTACCACACACCCTAGCACGAACATAAGGATCGGCCTGATCGATCTGTCCAATCGCAGAATCGAGGTCGGTCTCCGCTAAGTCCGGATACTGCTCCCGAGCAATCTCAGCAAGCATCCTCTGAGACTTCTCCCGCACACGCTCCTAAGTTAATATGAAAATAAATATTTCAATATCAATAAAAGTATGATACAAAGGCATTTATTTTATTACCAAAATAAAATAAAAAAAGACTTACATGTTCCTCGGGACGGTTCGGATATGCATTCTGAGTCACGTAGGCAAATGCGTCCAACGAATCAGAAGAAATGGCCTCATGCGCAACTCTGGCTAACGACCGGGAACCCAGACTATGATGGTCAGTCAGACCAGCACGATTGGTCGTGTTGGTCAAGCTAGTCGCCTTCAAAAAAATATTATTTAGAATCGAGTTTATATTTAGAATTCAACAAAAATAAAAACTGAAATATTATTATTTTTTATTAAATACTAGAAGTTTTTTTAATAAATAAAATACAATATTCAGATTTTTATTTTTTTTATGGAAAATAATATTCTAGTTTTTATTTTTATTAAAACAATTTATTTCCACTTTTGAATAAAAAATACGATTTTTTAATATTAATAATATTCCAGAATTTAACAAAAATACCTGAAGTTCCAATTTTTTCTAATTTAAAAAAATCTGAACTTCAAGTATTTTTTAAATTCTGAAACATTAATTTTAAAAAATCGAGTTTATATTTAGAATTCAAAAAAAATAAAACTGAAAAAGAAAGAATGAAATGAGGGTATTTTAGTCATACCATGAACTCCGGGTCGCGAAAATGGGCGCGTAGACACTTCCACTCGTACTCCTGGAACTTGAATTCTTCCGGGAAAGACTCTCGGGTATCACCCCAGGCTGTCCATAACACGTGCATCTCATTTTTCCAAGATTTATACCTACAACACACATTGCACAACATATATTATTCGTAAGACAAAAAATTATGCAAACAATGTAGATACAAAATAAATTAAAATGACTTACTTGGTAGACTGCACCTCGTCACACCAAGTACGTAGTAGAGAGTCGGGAATGACAAACCACACATATGAACAGCATAAATATGCAATAATTTAAAAACATCACATATTGCATTTTGAAGAACTACGTGTTGATTGAAAAACACTTATTAAATATTTATTAACTTACCGACATAGCATTGTTCAAAACATCCTTCACGCACTGCGGCACATCCCCCCAATCGGGCCACAAAACGGGGACTCTGTCCCGAATGACAAAACCAACATTACGGCTATATGACGCTGTAGTGTCAGAAGACATCACCGGCCGGCCGTGTCTGTCTAGAGGAATCTCGTAACGGCCATGCTTACTTACGTACGAGTCGAGCGCCAGACCCTTTGCTCGGCCACGAGTCTTCTTCTTTTTCTTCTCCTCCTCGACTACATTTTTCCCCTTCTCCTTCTCCCTCTCTATCTCCTCGTACAGTTTCGTCTTCGAAACCCGACAACTCCGCCAACACATGTTTTCTGGCCAAGACTCATAGACGTACGCCTCGTCAGGGCTAATCAATCGAACGGGAACTCGGACTCCCATCTCATCGACCTCTGGAATAGTCGGAACCATCGGAGGCATGAATAGAGTCGGTGGCAGACCGTGGGGCACCGCGGACGAGTAACTACGTACATCTCCTGATGTGTGAGGGCTAGACGTGGGTCAGTGGATGGGAGGCATACGAGTCTCCGTCTGCGAGGGGGTCGGCCGTGGTGTCTGAAAGGATAAACGCCGCGCTAGTGCAGCGGGCTCATCTGTCGCCCTAAAAAAATCATCAGCGTTCATGCCGGTAGCTTCTAGTATCTGGCGGGCACGAACGCTGCTCTGAGATATGTATAGTGTAGCGGGATCCGCCTTACTAGAGGCTGCCGAACTCCCCCCCCCCGAATCGGGAGTGGTCGACTTTGTCGACTTCTTCCCCAACGCTTTCTTTATTCTATCCATAATCTAAACAAATAAATCAAATTCACAACTCAACACAGCAATAATTATCAATGCCATACCACGTGAATCTTTCGATTAACGCCGGCTATACAATTCCTTCCTCCTCAAACAAATTCATCAAATATTTCATCAAAACTCATTACACAATTTACCTAATTCATCAAATAATCTAAACAAATTCATCAAATTCACAACTCAACACAACAGTAATTATCAATGCCATACCACGTTAATCTTTCGATTAACGCCGGCTATACAATCCCTTCCTCCTCAAACAAATTCATCAAATTCATAACTCATTAAACACAAAATATTGAAAATACTAAATTCATCAAATATTGCATCACAACTCATTAAACAATTTATCTAATTCATCACATAATCTAAACAAATTCATCAAACAAATACAATAAATTCATCAAACAAAAAAAAAGGAAAAAGGGTTATCTGTCGGGAGGCAGTCGGACGGCAGGCGGAGGGCATCAGGCGGGCGGCGGGACTGGGGCTCGTACAGGCGGCGGGACAGCGGACGGGCGGGCGATGGTTGGGTGACGGGGGTTGGGGGCTAGGTGACGATCGGCGGGACGGGGGGCTAGGTGATGGGCGGCTAGGTGACGGGCAGTTGGGTGACGGGGGTTGGGGGCTGGGTGACGATCGGCGGGATGGGGGCTAGGTGACGGGCGATCGGGGTGGGTGAGGGAAGGAGAAAATAATACAAGTTGGGAAAGAGAAAACGTATAAAATGTAGGGGGTTTAGCCGACGACAAGATCTACGTCGTCGGCTAAAGTTTTTTTAAAAAAAATATTTTACTTTAGCCCACGACATTCCAATAGTCGTCGGCTAAAGCCCAAGTATGACCCGACCGTTTTGTCTAACACGGTCGGGTCAGGCATACAACGTGTTTTCACTTTCTGGCAGGTGCGACACGGGCCGTGTCATTTGACACGGTCGGCGGTTTAGCCGACGACATAGATAGAGTCGTCGGCTAAAGTATAACCTTTTTTTTAAAAACTTTAGCCGACAATATAGATATTGTTGTCGGCTAAACCCCCAACTGTGTCAGGAGACACGGGCCGTGTCGCACCTGTCCACAAAGTGAAAACACGTTGTATGCCTGACCCGACCGTGTTAGACTACACAGCCCGTGTCATGGTTGGGGTTTAGCCGACGACTATTTGAGTGTCTTCGGCTAAAGTATAATATTTTTTTTAAAAAACTTTAGCCGATGACGTAGATCTTGTCGTCGGCTAAACCCTCGACTTTTTTAAGAATATTATTAATATTATATTAATGTTTTGATTATTATTATTACTATTTTTTTTAATTATATTTAACATATGAAAATATACATCTAATAAATTTATGGCTCATAGTTTGAGTCATCATTACAGTCTGTCTCATTTTCTGAGTTGATATCCGGTAACATATGCCTCAAGTTGTCCACATTATCGTCATCAGAATTTTCAAGTAATTCGTTTGTATCAATGTCAACGTACCCGTGAGCATCACCACGGAGTCGGACGACTCGTCCTTCAGGAACATTATTCATTGTAATTGTCGTTGATGGTGGAGTATTTGCTGTATTTGGCTCTTGATAAGCATCATCGTCATCAGTACCTGTTTTTTCTCCCAGTGTAGCAGCACTATAAATATTCCTCATTGTCACAACGTTCACTATCCTCCATGTGCCTTTCTTCACCAAGTCGTCCAAATAATACACCGACTTTGCTAATGTAGCAAATACAAAAGGATCACTTTCATACCATGAAGTGGAAGTGTCAACAGATATCAGCCGGTAGTCGTCTTGCATATCGGTTCCAAGATTGGTGTCGTACCATCGACACTTAAACAAGTAAATTGTCATGCCTTCCCCGTAAATTAGTTCTACCACTTACAAAAGAACACCATAATATCCACCATCCATCATAACCCCAGAATTTTGACATCTTCTTTTTTGGTCTCTCTCAAGGCATACGAATGTGACACCGTTGACTTTGGCCATCGAATAAATTCTTGACATAACCGGCTTTATAGAAAGAAGCATAAGTTCACGCGACCAGTTAGGGTGTCCGTCATCTTGTATGTGTGTCATCTGTCGTAAATAAACTTTTTATGTAAAAAAAATATCTTATGTCCAAAATCAATAGCAATTGAATGTATATGTACCCATTCTCCAAAATAGTCGGCAAAAGTGTCATTGTGGAATCTAGTGTCACCTCGCACCATATCGCATGATAAGTGGATGTCTTTCCAGTACTGAACTTCTGGACAATTGAGCAATATCCACCAATGTGCAATTCGTAACTCGTACGGGTCTAATTGTCTTCCTGGCAACCTCCCATAGACGTCAACGTCAGTGGATATAATAGAAAGATTGAATTGTATTTTATCTGCTGGAATAGAGCGGGAAGGGGGATCGAAGGTGCCCAAATACAACTTGATATGCGTAATACACTCCGACGCAAGGTAAGATTTTGCAATGCATCCTTCCGGTGCAGACTTATTGGCCACGGAGTCTTTGTAATCACCGAGTTGCCTGTAATATTGTCATTGTGTTAGAAATCATACTTAATTTGACAATATATATATATATATATATATATCATACAAAATTATGTTACCTTTCAACCGGGTACATCCACGTGTAGTGCACTGGACCAGTGACCAACAACTGCCGGGGAAGGTGGATCATGAGGTCAAAAAAGTCTGGAGGAAATATTCGCTCAAACTTGCACAAGATATAGATGATCTCATCTTGCATTTTACGCAAATAAGATCTTTTCACTTCTCTCGTACATAATTTCTGGAAAAATCTTGACAATGCAACACACGGCTCGACCACCTGTTTTGGAAAGTACGGTCGAATAAATATCGGAAATAGGCGTTGGAGTAGGATATGACAATCATGACTCTTCAAACCAGTTAACTTGTTCTCCCTGAAATTAACACATCTTCCTATATTTCCAGCATAACCGGTAGGATATCTAGAAGTCTTTATCCAGCAAAATATCTCAGTTCTCTTCTCGGCAGTGATGGTGTAAGCTGCCTTAGGCATTTTTTGTTTTCCCTTGACAGTTTTCAACCACAAATGTTTTCTTATGCTCATTTCTTCCAAACCTTTGCGTGCTTTTGGCCCGTCTTTGGTCTTTCCATCCCAACCTAAGGTTGTCCCAACCACACTTTCGCAAACATTCTTTTCAATGTGCATGACATCCATGAAGTTCCTTATCAGTAACTTGGACCAGTAAGGCAATTCCCAGAATATACTTTGTGCGACCAATACTTATACCTGTCGGGCCTTTCAGGGGTTGCTGCAATCACATCAGGATGGTTGCTAAGCGGACCAAAATCGTACTCATTAAGAATCAATAGTATTTCATCACCTGTCCACTGTCGTGGTGGCTCGCCCATTTCTACAGTGCCATCAAAAGCTGCAACATCCATATGCCACTCATGTTCCCTCTCAAGCCATATCCGATGACGCATTCGGATAACTTTCCTACAGTGGTACATAGCACAATCTGCATTCAAACACACTGGACAACCTCTATATTCGCTAATAACAGATCCAGACAGTATTCCATATGCAGGAAAATCATTAATAGTGCCGATACACATGGCGTGCAAGTAGAACGTCTCGGACGAATAACTGTCGTACGTGGGATGACCTTGCTCCCACAACAATTTTAGCTCCTCTATCAAATGTCTCATATACACATCGATACACTTTCCCGGATATCCCGGCCCCGGGACTAATAAGGTCAACATATTATACTCCTTCCGCATACATATCCACGGAGGAAGATTGTAAGGAATCACTACAACAGGCCATTTGGTATATGAAAGACTCATGTTACCAAAAAGGTTGAAACCATCAGATGCAATTCCGAGCCTCACATTTTGGATATCTGAAGAAAAATTTGGATACTCCCTATCTATATGCTTCCACGCCTCTCCATCCGAAGGGTGTATCATAGTATCCCTGTCACTAGTGCGTGGCTCGGCATGCCATCTCATTACTTTTGCCGTGTGAGGAGACATAAAAAGCCGTTCCAACCTGTCATTCAGTGGAAAATACCAAAGTACCTTCACCGGTTTCTCTTTTCCAGAAGGAGTGATCCTATATCTCTCTGTATCACATACAGGACATCTCGTGAGGTCTTCATTAGGATGCCCCCAGAATAAAACACAATCATACATGCAGACGTGGATCTTAATGTAGGAAAGACCAAGATCTTTCAAAATTCATCTCATTTTTGTATATGTATTAGGAAGATGATGACCCTGTGGAAGCATATTACTCGTATGCTCCAAGTAATCATCTACAGACTTGATGGATGATCTGTTTTCCACCTTTAATCTCATCATTTCCATGACACAATCAAGAACAGTCATGTTACACCCTGGGTATAGAGGGGTCTGTTGGAGTTGAATTAGCTTGTTGTACCTGTCAAGCCCAGCAGTATTGCAAGGCAACGGTCTACGGGGTCGTGGGATTGGCTCAGTTGGTACAAACGTCTCGGAAAAACCAAACACATCATCAATCAACCTCCTCTTCGGATCGGTGAACCCGTCGTTACCACTAAATTGTTCGTGATCATACGAAATAACAGAATTCGGTGCTTCACCGTGGTATATCCAACATGTATATTTACTCCAAAAACCATTCTTCTTTAGGTGTTCCCAGACCTCATCAAATGGAAAACGAAACATATCACTGCGACATCTACATTTACTACACGGACAGTAGTGCAACGTATTACCACTGTCATGCTCTTTTACAAATCTCATAAACTGCTTCATCCCATCCATTACACTTGGATCCTATTTTTGTAACGCAATCCAACTCTTGTCCATCCTGAAAATGTATAAATTTTCCAATATTAATCCAACTAACTAATATTGTTCAAATTATAAATGAAATCACAACAAACAATTAATCATAATGATTATCATCATAAAACTTAATCGTTATACGTAAAAGCATTCGAATGTACAACATGAATAATACAAAGTTTCGAAATCATAATAAAAAATATAATAAAATACATACCTTACTCGAAATGGTGATTATAACAACCGGTAGAAACCTTCATCACTCCAGCTAGCACAACTGAAAGTAGCAACAAAAACTCAAAAAATACACAAAGGGATTTCCAAGAACCGGGTTGATCTTTTTCGCAAGGTCGCAATACTCAAAGTAGCAACTCACAAACTTTTTTCAGGAATAACTGACAGGATCGGGAATAGAAATGTGCTCTTTAGCGGGGAGAGGGGCAAGATTGGGTTGGTGTTCCGTGAACTATATATAATTTTCACTTGGAGGTTTAGCCGAGGACTTGATCTAGGTCGTCGGCTAAACCCCATTTTTTTCGAAAGGCTTCAGCCGATGGCCTAGATCTTGCCGTCGGCTAAAATTTGATTTTTTTTTGGGAAAGGGTTTAGCCGACGACCCAGATCAAGTCGTCGGCTAAAACCTTTTTTTTCTGGAAAAGGTTTAGCCGATGACCCAGATCAACTCGTCGGCTAAAACGTTTTTTTTTCGTCGGCTAAACAATATCTAGGTCGTCGGCTAAACCTCTTTACTATAGCTGACGACTATGTTTTACTTTAGCCAACGACCTAGATCAAGTCGTCGGCTAAAACTATTTAGCCGACGGTAACCCGAGTCGTCGGCTAAAGTGCAAAGTTTAGCCGACGACACTTTAAAGTCGTCGGCCGTTTTTTTTCGGGGCGGCGGCTAAAGTCCTTTTTTTGGTAGTGTATGTTGAGTTTTTGAAATTTTTATCCCTTGTTCATTTCAGGGGGAGTATTATTTTCAGGGGGAGTTTTTCGTATTGTTTTTCCAAATTCTATCAACCCTCAAAATCTTGCCTTCAAAAACTCCGATGTAATTTTGTCATCATCAAAAAGGGGGATATTGTTGGAACAATATTTTTTCATAACTCATTTTTAATGATTTGATGATGTGTTACTAAAGCAAGATTAGCATTCCATATTTTCCAGTACTTAACGTACGTAAACATATTGTACCTTACGTACATAACAAACTATTCCTTACGTACGTAACAGACCTTTCCTAACGTACGTAACATTAACATTTTCACTGAGTGTTTTGAATGCAGGTAACGTACGTAATGCAAACAGTATAACATACGTAATGCAAACAGTATAACGTACGTAATATTTGAAAATCAGCCCGTTACTCAGAGTCAACAAAATTAGTCATCAACCGTTACAATAAAGTCATCTCATCCAACGGCTATTTGACTAAGCATAACGTACGTAATGTCTTGTACATAATTTACGTAACATATTTCAGCCAGATGCTACTGCCTAGTTTTAAGGGTCTCATTACGGACGTTACACAGGAGGTGTAACGTATGTAACACTACTTACGTACGTAACTTATGTTACTTAACGTACGTAACACTTGTATACTGTTCCAACGGGAAAAAGGACCTCAAGGGATATAAATAGAGATGCTTCAAAGTGTTGAGATACACAAGTACTATCAAGCTTACATACTTTTATCTGAGCTTTCCAAGCAAATCATTTCGAGAGATATACATTCTATGTTGTGATACGAGAAGAATTGTTCTACATTTCTATATACATATTCTTGTATCTCTATGAGAAATTGTACTATAAGACGAGTAACTGTACTGGCAACCTTCATTATATTTGTGAGAGATTATCTTGTACTCGTAAAGCAAGTATGTAAGGTTTGGCTTGACCCAGGAAATCAAGCAGTTGAAGTTTAGCACTAAGCTCGAAACTGCTGTTGTAATAGAGTTGGCACTAAACTACAAAGTGAATTCAAGGTTTTTAGAAAAGTCCTAGTCGCTACACTAGGTAGGGGACGTAGGCTTCGTTAATAGCCGAACCTTTCGAATAAATTCTTGTGTCTTTTCTTTTCCGCTCTTTGTTTATTACTCCGATTATCTCCTTCCGCACAAAAAGAGTTCAAAACTCTAATCCGGATTATTCAACCCCCTTCTAGTGGCGGTACTAATCTAACAAGGTCTTCAGCAGGCTGCCCTCTTTTCCTATCCATATCACCTCTCATATCCAAGTCTTCAATGGGTAAGACTTGTCCTCCGGTTCCATCTGCCCTAAGGGCTACCACATAACAACTTTTCGCCAAATGTTGGTTGCCTCTAGCTTCTCCAACACCATTTCTTGTTGGGAACTTAACCTTCAAATGATATGTAGAGGGCACATCCTTGAACTGATGTAGACTTGTCCTTCCAAGGATAACATTATATGAAGATGGTGCCTTGACGACCATGAAATTTAGCATTTGAGTCGCTTGTCGAGGCTCTTTTCCCATAGTCACTCGTAACTGTATAGTTCCTTCTATCTTTGTCTCCACTCCACTAAATCCAAAGATTGGTATGGTAGAAGGAGTTAACTGACTATCTTCATATCATAATTGGGTGAATACATTATGAAAAAGAATATCTACTGAAGCTCCATCATCAACAAGAACCCTCTTCACAAAATTATTTCCAATAACCGGCATGATGACTAATGGATCATCATGTGGAAACTTTACTCCCTCTAAGTCAGTATCATCAAAACTGATTACCTGCTCTGTTCTAGCCCACTTAGGGTGCTCTCCCCCAACATGCATCACTTCTCTCACATATGCCTTATGAGCTGACCTAGAGGAGCCACTTACTGTTAATCCTCCTATTATAGTGTTAATTACTACCCCTCGGAGCTGAGGGACTCTATTGTTCCTTGGCTCATCTCCCTCCATTCTATCTCTGTCTGGACCATCCTGGTCTTTTTCCTGACGCACATACTGTTGTGCGGCGATTTATACGCCTCGACGGCGATCGGTAACAAGGCCGATCGACCGAGTCCACAACCAAAAAAGCTACGACGAACTTGCCTAAACGAAGATAACAGTCTACCGTCGAGTATCTAGCGATCGACTCCCAAGGCGATCGCCTTTTGGCACCTAGCGATCGACTCTGGTGCCCGACCAAGGACGACCGACCTATGCCACGAACAGGGCCATCGTCCATCAAAGTCTACGGAGACTGGATCTCAAAGCCAGCGCCCATGTGCAGGTCCACCAAAGGCGCCACAGAACATGGATCGTTGACCATCAACAGCTGTCAGTGACAAGGACGGCCTCACCTACCGACAGACCCGCCTAAAGGTCTTAAGTGGGGCCTCCCATGACAACGACTCAGACGCGTGTTGGCCTCTCATTGGTTCACACTCCTGGCAGCCAGCAACTCCTGTGGATTGTAAGGAGACCAGCCCATGTGCTAAAGACGATCGCCTGCTTATTATAATACAGCAGAGGCGATCGCCCAGCAACGCACAGTCCTATACGCCTTCAGGTACAGAACTACTGGTTTTGGAAACAAATTGTTCTGTAACCATATATTCTACTTCTTGGATACTTGATTCCAGTGCGAGTTCTCATATTTGTACAATAAATCAGGATCTGGAACAAAGTAGGAAGCTGGATTCAAGGGAGGTGATAGTCACCGTCGAAAGTGGACATAGTGTCAAGGCTTCTCATATTGGATCCCTTATGTTGAATTTAGAATCTGGTTTTATTCTTACTTTTGATGATGTACTTGTTTTGCCCAAGGGGCATAAAAATATTTTATCAATTCCGGTCATGGGCCGAAAAGAATTTCACTTCTTTATTGGAGATGGGTCCTGTCGAATTTATTTTAGAAATAAATTGGTTGTTACTGCTACATTATTAAATGGTTTATACCATTTGAATATAAAGAATAAAACAACTGTGAACACTATAACTAGGAAGTGTGGGAGGGATGTAACAAACCAAGCACTTAAGTGGCATCTTAGACTTGGTCATATTGGTCAGACCAAGGTTCATAAAATGGAGAAAGATGGACTTACGGGTCCATTGGGATCGTATTCCTATCCAATTTGTGAATCTTGCCTTCAAGGCAAAATGACTAAGTTACCCTTCGCAAGTGTAATATCCGGATTTATTATTGTGTATTTCATCTGTATTCGAGCCCTGTATTATTCGAATTTGTAATCTCGATAATTGGAGTATGATATTTCTCGTAATCGTATCTTTGTACATAAGTATATCGTCATGCAAATTTCGCATGCAAACTCTTGATAGCGCACGCTAAGAATGTAGCTTAACGTGCGCTATCGGCTACAACTAGAGCACGCTACGAATGTAGGATTTGCGTGCGCTAGGCAATAAATTATTGAGCTAGGCGGCTAGCACATGCGCTAGCCGGGACATGGGTCCGGATAAGATTCCCGCGGCACATTGCGCAATGAATGGTATGTAGCGTTCTCTAATCAGCTATTGTGCAGAAACTTTATTTAAAGGACACCACTCAATTTCTACCTATTCCCTTCAGTTGTCCTTCGCACTTGATAGTCCAGAGAGCATTTTATCCTCATCAAACACACTTGAACACATCTACTTGATCATTGAATATTGGATATTCCTTGTGATTGATCATTGAAGTGGAGTAGCACCTTGGAGTGGCATACAACCAACCGGAGTCAGATTTTACCTTTGTGGTTCAGTGATTTCGTCATATTAAGGTATGTTAATTCTATCTCCAGCCTTAGATTTGGGTTCTAAAGAAGAAGATGATCATGCTAGCAAGATATTAAATCCCATTGGTGAATTATTCAACAAACATCATGTTTAGGGGATTGAGATGATTATGCTTAAAGTACCTTGGTTAAGAATATTATGATTTGAATCTTGTTACGATGAACAAGTAGAGGAAGTTTCTGACATTGATAATCCGAATCTAGAAGGTGTCTTCATAGTAATTACGGACTTGACTTTAACATCATTATTGTTGGACGAATCTAAGAGATTGATCATGGAAGGATTTATCTTGTAAAGATGGAGTGTTTAACAAACTACAATATGATAGTTTTGATTGATATAAAGTATTG
Source organism: Orobanche coerulescens (assembly GCA_033398695.1). Lineage (NCBI taxonomy): Eukaryota > Viridiplantae > Streptophyta > Magnoliopsida > Lamiales > Orobanchaceae > Orobanche > Orobanche coerulescens. The sequence continues at coordinate 100,199,883 of CM065813.1, read as the reverse complement.
ATATCGACCGTTATGCCTTCCTAATTATGCATGAAGAATTGTAATCGAAATGGAATATGGTTTTATGATGATATACGTATCCTTGAATTGGAAGTTGTTGTTATCCGTAAGATCATTCATAAACCGTATAAGCATGATATGCATGGAGATGACATGTATTAACACTGAAGATTTCATGAGTTTCATCACCGTTTGTACAAATCTGCTACCCTTCAGTAAACTGCCATGCACGCTTAGCGTGCGCTAAGCTATGTGAATTAACGTATGCTATCGGGCATATTTAGCGTGCGCTACGCTTGAAACTTAGCGTGCGTTAAGTCATCAGGCGAGTCAGTCGGATGATCAGTGAGGTGCTGACCGCGCATGGTTAGCATATGCTAGGCTGCGTGTTTGACCTTCAATTTAAGGTCAGGTGATTGTAGGAGTAATTTTCGAAATATAGGCTTTTTCGGAGTCGACCAGACTCCAGACCACGGCACAAACCCCCCGGACCGTGGCACTACGCTCGGAAACATATTTTTTCTTCACTTGGCCGAAACTGTACTCTGGGCCGCGGCCCCTGCCGGCTGGGCCGCGGCCCCCACCGAAGATCTTCAGAACTGGCCGACACTGTACTCTGGGCCGCGGCCCCAGCCGGCTGGGCCGTGGCCCCTGTCGAGCACGCCCTGCCGGCCCCTGCCGAGCACCATCCTGCCGAGACCCGCCGATACATGCCGATCACCATGGGCCGCGGCTCATTCCTGCCGAGCCGCGGCCTAGTCATTTTCGCCTGTCCGTCTGTACTCTGGGCCGCGGCCCCTGCCAGCCGGGCCGCGTACGCTAACAAGTAGCCTTAACGTATGCTACATAGGATGCATAGCGTGCGTTAAGCAAGTCAGACAAATTTCATTTTAAGGACTTCCGACTGTATTTTGGATTGTTAGATATTCGTTCGACGTGAGATGAATTCTATATTATTTCTTTTGTTAAGGTTCGAGCTTGCTACGTGATTGATCGAAGGGATGACCTTTGAGTATTTCGTTTTTCGTGGAAGTATTATTCTTGTCTTCGAATCGAGGCAAGTACTCTAATTAGAATTGTTTATATTATGACAGTTATGTTGTGATTGTATTGTGTATATGTGTTGTGATTATATGTCCACCATGCGTTGATCCGACGGGAATCATCATGGGAATCTATAGCTGTGTGCGCTGGATCGTTGGACATGTAGTTCCACCATGTGTTGGTCTGATGGGATCATCATGGGAATCTATAGCTGTGTGCTCTGGATCGTTGGAATGCCATCAGTATGTTGAGACTGTTATGATGTGATATGTATTGTTGTTATTTCTCGTTGGAGAAACTTGTTATGATATAATTGTTGATTATATCACTATTGTATGATTATCGTACTTGTACTAGCATCGTTGTGCTAACCCCTTCGGGGGTGAACATTTGTTTATGTTCAGGATCCAGGAGAGCGGGGAAACAACCACTGGAGCTGCATGACGACGCGGGTGCAGAATGATGTTCCGTCCGGGTTTAATTGTCTGTGTTTGGTTATTTTTAATAAGTACTCGAGTACGTCGTCAGTTTGTGATGTTTGGATTTTGGTGATGTATTAATAACTCTTTATTTGGATATTTGTATTCTCGGTATTGAACCAAAACTGTTGTATTTTATTTCAGTGATTTCATATGTTGGTATCTGTTATTGTCTTTTCATTTCTTCATCCTTGTAAATTCTTAGGTAAAGGATTTACGGCGCTGTAATATTCCTGAATATATCGGGGGTGTTACAGAATATGGTATCAGATCTAAGATTATGGATATCTTGGCCATTGGGTTAAAATAGGGGTCATATATGTCTTTTGAGGTGATCGTCCGTGAATAACATCACTGTACTGCCTACGTCTTCATGCGAACGGTGGTTGTAAGTTCCTAAACTCTATCTCATTCTTTACATAATGTATTTCTTTATACTTGAACATTAGAAAGATATTGTTACTTGCATATTGAGTATTTACGCTTACAGTATGTTGAGAGACGGACGTGGACGTGGTCGCGGTTGCGGACGCGGACGAAGGAATGACGAAAGAGAAGCTTCGCCATCTAATTAGGCCAGCCACAGCTCAGGCGAGCCACAAAGATCAGTTAATAATGAACCGGAACCAGTCGTACCAGAAATCCTTCATCAAGTGGTAAACCATATGACTCAGTTCGCCCAGGTCGTGGACCGAATGCAGGTGGCGGTGGGGTTACAGCAGGGAGAGAGACAGCAAGGGATCCCAGACATGGGAAATCGAGGTGACCGATGGCTGCAAGAGGTGGCGAAGATGCAACAACCTAAATTCGACAGCTTTTCTGAGACTCCCACATGGGACCATTGGTTGAAAGAATTGGAGAAAATTTTTGCCGGAATTAATTGCCCAGACGACCGGAGAGCCTCTATAGCTCAATACTTTCTGATAGGGGAAGCATCCGAATGGTGGGAAGCCACAGGCCCTGCAGATCATGATGCTGATTGGACAGAATTTAAATTGATGATGGAAGCTCAGTACTGCCCTCGTCCTGTGAGGGAAGCCAAAGTTCGGGAGTTTTTCTCCGCTCAGCAGTCAGACGAACCTGTATCCTAGACAATTAAGACGTTTAACCAGCAACTAGCATTTGTTCGACATCTGGTTAGAACAGATGCAGAAATGATGATCCATTTTGATATGAGGATGAAACCAGAAATCCAGATGAAACCACTCTCCGCCAATACCAGGATAAGGCATTGGCGTATGAAATTAAGGAAGCAGCAATGGAGAAGTTTACGGAGTCCAAAAAGCAGAAAGTCTCTGGTACTTTTACAGAGCACAAGAGCAGCGGGGCCCACAAGGCCCAGTCATCTTTTCATTCGTTTAAGAAACCTCCGCACCCATCTAAGAGTGGAAAGAATTTCGGAACAATGTCAGCCACGACGGATACAGATAGGAGGTGTTTTAACTGTGGTCGCCCAGGTCACCTTTGGCGTGATTGTTTGCGCACTCCAGTTACATGTTTTGATTGCGGACAGGAAGGGCACCGTGCGATGTTTTGCAAGGATGCCACCAAGTTCAATGGAACCCGTACATCGCAGCCAGTTCAGAAGGAAGCTAGTATCCAACAGACGCAGGAAAGTGTTCAGATGCCTCAGAATTTTGGCCGCGGACGAGGCAGAGGATAGTGGGACCGAAAGGGTACATCGAGTGCCGGATCTGTTCCCCCACATCTGTACGATATGAGGAGAATAGATTATCAGGATGCTGCTGTCGCATCGGGTACTGTTCAGATAATTTCCCAGCCAGTTAGCATTTTATTCGATACAGGAGCTACGCATTCATTTATATCCTCATCTTGTGTAAATTGTTTGAATATTTCTGGTTTTCATTACTGTGAACCTTATGTTGTTGGTTTACCGAGTGGTGAGAGGATTATTGGAAACTTAGAAACTAGAGATTTCCCTGTATCATTTGGAGGCAGAGAATGGCTCTCAAATCTGATTGTGATAGAAATGCAAGGAGATGACCTGATACTCGGAGATGATTGGCTTAATTGATATGGAGCTATTGTAAACTACCGAAGGAGGAATATCTCGCTGATCGCTGACGATGGTTCCGAAATATTGTTAGAAGGATGGAAACCAGGAAGCTCAAGAAAGTTGATCAAGGCGATGAAAGCTGTCAAATTGTTGAAACAGTGTCTGAGGATCGGTGTTATGCAATGAAGAAAGAAGACGAAATTGTGAAACTTTCATCCATTCCTGTTGTGAACGAATTTCCAGATGTATTTCCTAACGAGTTACCTGGACTACCTCCACGAGGGGATATAGAATTCACCATTGAGATGGAACCCGGAGCTACACCAATTTCTAAGGCGCCGTATCGTATGGCACCTACTGAGATGTACGAACTGAAGAAGCAGCTGGAGGAGTTACTGGACAAAGGCTATATCCAGCCAAGCGTTTTGCCTTGGGGGCGCCAGTTCTTTTTGTCCGGAAGAAGGATGGATCGCTTCGACTGTGTATTGACTATCGAGAGCTGAACAAAATGACGATTAAGAACAAGTATCCATTGCCACGGATTGATGATTTGTTTGATCAGCTGGAAGGAGCAACAGTATTTTCTAAAATTGATCTGAGGTCAGGATATCATCAACTAAGGATTAAGGAATCTGATATTCCGAAGTCAGCATTCAGAACTTGTTACGGACACTATGAGTTTGTAGTGATGCCGTTTGGTCTCACTAATGCACATGCTGTATTCATGCAATTGATGAACCTAGTGTTCATCGAATATTTGGATAAATTTGTGGTCGTGTTCATTAATGACATTCTGGTGTATTCTAAGAGCCCGGAAGAGCATGCACAGCATTTACGGATTGTGTTAGACCTGTTGAGAAATAAACAATTGTACGCTAAATTTTCTAAGTGTGAATTCTGGCTAAAGGAAGTAATGTGTCTCGGTCATGTGGTATCAGCTAAAGGAGTCCGAGTAGATCCTCATAAGATCGAAGCGGTTATGGATTGGAAGCCTCCAAAGAATGTGAAAGAAGTCCGGAGTTTCTTAGGACTTGCTGAGTATTATCGTCGGTTCGTGGAAGGATTTTCCAAAATTTCCCACCCACTTACTCGACTCCTGCAGAAAACTCAAAAGTTTGATTGGAGTGAATCGTGTCAGAAAAGCTTTGATGAATTGAAGAAGAAATTGACAACAGCACCGATTTTAACACTTCCACAGGGAACTGGAGGATTCATAGTTTACAGTGATGCTTCGAACCAAGGACTCGGATGCGTATTGATGCAGAATGATAAGGTGATCGCTTATGCGTCACGACAGTTGAAACCTTATGAAGTGAATTACCCAACGCATGATCTGGAGCTAGCAGCAGTGGTTTTTGCTTTGAAAATCTGGAGACATTACCTGTACGGGACTCACTGTCAGATCTTTACGGATCACAAGAGTCTTAAAAACATCTTCAGTCAGAAAGAGTTGAACATGCGGCAAAGAAGATGGTTAGAGCTGATTAAGGACTACGACTTGGAGATTTTGTATCATCCAGGCAAAGCAAATGTAGTGGCAGATGCACTTAGCTGCAAGCTTGTTTCTATTTAAATGCTGGAGACTCTGACCTCCCAACTTAGCCTTTAACGAGAGATGATTCAAGAAGGAATTGAAGTATGGTTACAAAGAGTTCAAGGACAACTGTGCGTAATGGAAATAACTTCATCATTAATCGAAGAAATGAAATATAAGCAGACAAATGATCCTCTGATGATTCGGTTAAGTGATGAAGTGATCAAGGGGAAGGCCCCCGGATTCGTAATTCATGATGATGGAGTTTTGAGATTTCAGAACCGAATCTGCATTCCCGATGTCGATGTTATGAAACAGACAATTATGAAGGAAGCTCACAGCTCGCCCTATTCTATCCACCCAGGCACCAGTAAGATGTATAAGGACTTGAAGCAAAATTTCTGGTGGGGCAACATGAAGAAAGATGTAGCAGACTATGTTTCGAAATGTTTGACTTGTCAGCGGGTTAAGATCGAGCATCAACGACCTGCCAGAATGTTGAAGCCGCTCCCGATTCCTGAATGGAAGTGGGAGGACATATCGATGGACTTTATCACTAGTATGCCGAGAACCAAGACAGGAATGAACATGATTTGGGTGATAGTTGATCGTTTAACCAAATCATATCATTTTCTAGGCATTAAGGACACGTGGGGACCAGAGAAGTTGGCACGAGTATTTATTTCAGAGATAGTCCGGTTGCATGGTATGCCGAAAACCATTATTTCTGACCGAGACGGTCGCTTTGTATCGCATTTTTGGAAAGCAGTTCATAAGGCCTTGGGAACCGAATTGAACTTCAGTACAGCTTATCACCCGTAGACTGACGAACAATCCGAGAGGACCATTCAAATGGTGGAAGACATGCTAAGGGCCTGTGCCTTAGATTGGTCAAATGATTGGGAAGTTCATCTACCGTTGATTGAATTTACCTACAACAATAGTTGGCATGCTTCCATTAAGATGACACATTTGAGGCATTATACGGGAGGAGATGCAGATCGCCCCTATGTTGGGATGATTCATCAGACTTGATCGGGACAGAACCAGAGTTGATTGTACAGACTCGAGAACAGATAGCCTTGATTCGTGAAAGGCTGTTGACCGCCCAGAGTCGACAGAAATCTTATGTAGACGTACGCCGTCGCCCATTGGAGTTCAGTACTGGAGACCACGTACTTTTAAAGGTTTTTCCTACTCAGGGAATCTTTCGTTTTGGAAGGAAGGGAAAGATGAGTCCGAGATATATCGGACCATTCGAGATCCTTGAGAGAGTTGGAGAGTTGGCATACAGATTGGCATTGCCGCCGTCGTTGAGCCATGTTCATAACGTGTTCCACGTATCCCAGTTACAGAGATATATACCGGATCCTAGTCATGTCATTGATTTCGGTGAGATCGAAGTCGCTCAGGATGGAACGTTTGAAGAAAGACCAGTCAAGATACTCGAGAGTCGAGTTAAGCAGTTGAGGAACAAACCAATCGTTTTGGTCAAAGTTCAATGGTCACGCCACAGAGTGGAAGAAGCCACCTAGGAAACGGAAGATAGCATGAAGTCCAGATATCCAGAGTTATTTTCGTCTTGAGTTTTGGGACGAAACTCCTTTTTAGTAGGAGAGTATGTAATATCTGGATTTATTATTGTGTATTTCATCTGTATTCGAACCCTATATTATTCGGACTTGTAATCTTGATAATTAGAGTATGATATTTATCATATTCGTATCTTTGTGCATAAGTATATCGTCATGCAAATTTCGCATGCAAACTCGTGATAGCGCACGCTAAGAATGTAGCTTAACGTGCGCTATCGGCTACAACTAGCGCACACTACGAATGTAGGATTTGCGTGCGCTAGGCAATCAATTATTGAGCTAGGCAGCTAGCACATGCGCCAGCCGGGACATGGGTCTGAATAAGATTCCCACGGACGAACCTGGACTGATTTGGAGTCAACGCTTATTAGCGTGCGCTATGAATGGTATGTAGCGTGCGCTAATCAGCTATTGTGCAGAAACTTTATTTAAAGGACAGCACTCCATTTCTACCTATTTCCTTCAGTTGTCCTTCGCACTTGATAGTCCAGAGAGCATTTTATCCTCCTCAAACACACTTGAACACATCTACTTGATCATTGGATATTGGATATTCCTTGTGATTGATCATTGAAGTGGAGTAGCACCTTGGAGTGGCATACAACCAACCGGAGTCATATTTTACCTTTGTGGTTCAATGATTTCGTCATGTTAAGGTATGTTAATTCTATCTCCAGCCTTAGATTCGGGTTCTAAAGAATAAGATGATCATGCTAGCAAGATATTAAATCCCATTGGTGAATTATTCAACAAACATCATGTTTAGGGGATTGAGATGACTTTGCTTAAAGTACCTTGGTTAAGAACATTATGATTTGAAACTTGTTACGATGAACAAGTAGAGGAAGTTTCTGACATTGATAATCCGAATCTAGAAGGTGTCTTCATAGTAATTACGGACTTGACTTTAACATCATTATTGTTGGACGAATCTAAGAGATTGATCATGGAAGGATTTATCTTGTAAAGATGGAGTGTTTAACAAAATACAAGATGATAGTTTTGATTGATATAAAGTATTGATATCGACCGTTATGCCTTCCGAATTACGCATGAGGAATTGTAATCGAAATGGAATATGGTTTTATGATGATATACGTATCCTTGAATTGGAAGTTGTTGTTATCCGTAAGATCATTCATAAACCGTATAAGCATGATATGCATGGATATGACATGTATTAACACTGAAGATTTCATGAGTTTCATCACCGTTTGTACAAATTTGCTACCCTTCAGTAAACTGCCATGCATGCTTAGCGTGCGCTAAGATATGTGAATTAAAGTACGCTATCGGGCATATTTAGCGTGCGCTATGTTTGAAACTTAGCGTGCGTTAAGTCATCAGGCGAGTCAGTCGGCTGACCAGTGAGGTAGTGACCGCGCATCGTTAGCGTACGCTAGGCTGCGTGTAATTGCGTACGCTAACAAGTAGCCTTAACGTACGCTACATAGGATGCGTAGCGTGCATTAAGCAAGTCAGACAGATTTCATTTTAAGGACTTCCGACCGTATTTTGGATTGTTAGATGTTCGTTCGACGTGAGATGAATTCTATATTATTTCTTTTGTTAAGGTTCGAGCTTGCTACGTGATTGATCGAAGGGACGACCTTTGAGTATTTCGTTTTTCGTGGAAGTATTATTCTTGTCTTCGAATCGAGACAAGTACTGTAATTAGAATTGTTTATATTATGACAGTTATGTTGTGATTATATTGTGTATATGTGTTGTGATTATATGTCCACCATGCGTTGATCCGACGGGAATCATCATGGGAATCTATAGCTGTGTGCGCTGGATCGTTGGACAGGTAGTTCCACCATGTGTTGGTCCGACGGGATCATCATGGGAATCTATAGCTGTGTGCGCTGGATCGTTGGAATGCCATCAGTATGTTGAGACTGTTATGATGTGATATGTATTGTTGTTATTTCTCGTTGGAGAAACTTGTTATGATATAATTGTTGATTATATCACTGTTGTATGATTATCGTACTTATACTAGCATCGTTGTGCTAACCCCTTCGGGGGTGAAAATTTGTTTATGTTCAGGATCCAGGAGAGCGGGGAAACAACCACTGGAGCTGCATGACGACGCGGGTGCAGAGTGATGTTCCGGCCGGGTTTAATTGTCTGTGTTTGGTTATTTTTAATAAGTACTCGAGTACGTCGTCAGTTTGTGATGTTTGGATTTTGGTGATGTATTAATAACTCTTCATTTGGATATTTGTATTCTCGGTATTGAACCAGAACTGTTTTATTTTATTTCAGTGATTTCATAAGTTGGTATCTATTTTTGTCTTTTCATTTCTTCAGCCTTGTAAATTCTTATGTAAAGGATTTACGGCGCTGTAATATTCCTGAATATATCGGGGGTGTTACAGCAAGGACTTTTGAAAGAGCTGCTAAGAAACTTGGATTGATCCATACCGACATTTGTGGCCCTTTTGAAGTGGCACGAGATGGTTTTCAGTATTTCATTAGATTCACCAATGACCATACTAGGTATGGGTTCATGTACTTAATGAAACATAAATCTGAAGATTTTGATAAATTCAGGGAATTTAAAGCCCTAGTTGAAAACCAAACAGGTAACCGTGTTAAAACTCTTCGGTCAGACCGAGGTGGTAAGTACATGAGTACCGATTTTGATTAGTTCTTAAAATAAATAGGAATAGTGTCACAACTCACTCCTCCAGCTACGCCACAATTAAATGGTGTATCAGAAAGAAGGAACTGCACCTTGTTGGACATGGTTCGCTCTATGCTTAACTATACTGATCTACCGATTTATCTGTGGGGTCACACACTCATTACCACTGCACATATCTTGAACGGATGTACTTCCAAATCCATTCCTAAGACTCCACACGATATGTGGAGAGGTAGGAAACCAATTCTTAATCACATTAGGATTTGGGGATGCTGTGCTTATGTCAAAAAGACTAAATTAGAGAAATTGGAAGCAAGGTCTATGAAAGGTCGTTGCTTAGGATATCCAGGGGATTCCATGGGATATGTATTCTACTTGCACGAAGGTCATATGATCATCGTTGCTTTACAAGCTCACTTCCTGGAAGATGAGTTTGTTGGAAATAAAACGCAGCGGAAGCGAAGTTGGGGAAAAATTTGATAAAAGTATTTTACCCATCCACGAGCACAAAACCTATTTAGGCATACTAATTAATTAATTTATTACTAATATTAATAAGCAATTTAAATATTATTTATTTTTATTAAATAATAATGTTGGTAAATTAAATATCCTAATCTAGATCAAAGATCATAGGATATTTACATTTGAAGCGTAGTGGTTGATTGCTCCTTGATCTTCTTGTATTTCTACCTTTAGATCTTCTAGAGTATATCCCGCCTATATCCGGATGTCGTGTGGGCAACAATCTACCGGACTTCATTGAATTAACAAAGTGGATCGGCTAAACTCCTTGTTGCTTAATGTCACTCGATTTATTTTCTTTATTTTCTAGTATTATGTAAACACTCTTAGAAAACTGATGTGTTATCCAAATTGTAGAATCAAAGACGCAAGACAAGATCTACAATTAAACACAAGAAAAAATCAATCTCTCAAGCTTCTAGAAGTACCTCATGGCCGAACCCTTATGTTGTATTTGTAGGTGTTACGGGCTACTCTAGGGATCTTAAGGAGTATTAGGAAAGGACTCCTAATAAACCTCAAATTTCCATATTAGGCCTTTCCTAATATATCCAATCTATTAATATCAACTCAATCCACTAAAGAGTTAATATTGCACTTTCTACCCAAATCTCAATTGATGAAATCGGACTCCTTATTTAAATATATTATTTCACGTGTTTAAAATATCGAATGTCCATTAATTAATTTAAGCTACCGACAGGTTTAATTAATTAAATAATATCTTATCCAAGAGTAGTACAACTCAAATCTTATTATTATATCCGAGTTAAATCCACATGTAGGGTTTAATATAATAATCATTATCGAGCTCCTTAAGGGGACATCATCAATCCGCACGAGTCGGGACACGATTTCTAGTTATAATAATAATTATCATATAAATAATATTATTTCCCAAGATACGAAGTTTATTAGTCAATCATTTTGACTCTCACCCATGGTAAATCAAAGTAATAAATTTATAAATATGTAATTAAATATTATATACTTAGAATTAAGAAATACTAATTATCCGATATTTACGTTTTTCTTACAGTTAGTACAGAAGACACTATTTCACTTCGATCCTGTTCCATGTATGCAAATATGTTTATGCATGTTAATAGTCAAGACTAACTAATCTCAAGCATCCACGACAACCTTTCATATAATTTGTCTACTAATTATATAGGTTGTGAACTATTATATTATTTTATAAGGCACCGATAATGTGATCTTCCGTGCGACACCAACATACCACATTATCTACAATATAAAATAATTAGACATTTCTTTTACATAACTATAACATGAATAAATATGCAAAACATGTGATTAAATATAATTAATATTCTCATAGGTAGTTAGAGGGAAATAAGGTAATAGAAGCATAAAGTATGCTTTGCAGTATACAACCCTAACAATCTTCCACTTATACTCAAGGCATGCTTTTAAGTATACTACTCTATGACATAGTCTCTCATATCTCCCACTTATACTCAAAGCAATACTGCCATACACCGTAATACTATTCCTTCCACATGCCGTTCAAAAAGTTTTGAGGATAGGCTTTATTGAAAGGATCAGCAAGATTATCCTCCGATGTAACCCTAGCTACAACTATGTCTCCTTTATTTATGAAGGATATGATATGGCACTTGCGGTTAATAGTTTACTTGCCTTGTGGGCTCGTGGTTCCCTCGAATTTGCGACTGCACTAGTATTATCACAATAAAGTGTAATACCCTTTGGAAAATCGGGAATCACATCTAAATCCTGCAGGAAGTACTTGAGCCATACCGCCTCTTTGGCTGCCTTAGAGGCTGCCACGTACTCGGCTTCCATGGTAGAGTCTGAGATGCATTTCTGCTTCACACTCCTCCAACTAATGGCTCCACCTCCCAGGCTAAACACATAACCTGAAGTAGACTTGTACTTTTCTTTGTCTGATGAAAAATCTGAGTCAGTATAACCCACTGGACACAGGTCGACTGATTGATATACTAGCATATACTCCCTAGTCCTTCTCAGGTACTTGAGTATGTTCTTGACAGCAATTCAGTGTCCTGGTCCTGGGTTCGACTGATATCTAGCATCCATGCCTACGGCATGACAGATATCTGGTCTAGTGCAAAGCATAGCATACATGAGGCTTCCCACAGCTGACGCATAAGGGATCAGCTTTATGTCATTTATCTCCTTTTGTGTCTTAGGACACATATCCTTAGATAGTTGAATTCCATGTATGTAAGGTAGAAAACCTTTCTTGGAATTTTCCATGCTAAACCGCTTTAGCACTGTATCAATATAGGATACCTGAGATAAGCACAACATCCTTTTCTTCCGATCACGAAAGATCCTGATCCCAAGGATGTGTCCTGCTTCTCCCAAATCCTTCATATCGAACTGCTCAGATAGCCATACACGTACGTCCAATAATTCATTCACGTTGTTTCCAATCAGAACGATATCATCAATGTATAATACTAGAAACACCAACATGTTTCCATTGCATTTCTTATACACATAACTCTCACTCGGATATTGGAAGAATTATATGACTGTACTACCTCATCAAATCGAGTATTCCAAGATCTAGATGCTTGCTTAAGTACATAAATGGATCTCTTAAGCTTGCACACTAAGTGCTCTTCTCCTTTAGCAATGAATCCCTCTGGCTGGCGCATGTAGATTTTCTTGTCCAGACTTCCATTCAAGAATGCAGTCTTGACATCCATTTGCCAAATCTCCAGATCCAAATGGGCAGCTATAGCTAAAAGAATCCGGATTTACTTAAGTATAGCTACCGGCGAAAAGGTTTCATCATAATCGATACCCTCTTTCTGTGTGTAACCTTTCGCTATAAGCCTTGCTCTAAAGGTTTCACACTTCCCGTCACTTCCTTTCTTTCGCTTGTAGACCCACTTACTCCCAGTGGCTGGTACCCCATCAGGTAGTTCTACTAGCTCCCACACTTGATTGGAATCCATATATCACATTTATGATTCCATTACTACTTGCCATGAGTCACCATCTTTATCTTGGATTGCCTCCTTGTAAGTCCAGAGATCTGATTCTTCTTCGCCTAGGATTGAGTCCGAAGACTGTCCCACGCCTATGAATCATTCTGGTTGACGAACAACCCTCCTACTATGACGAGGCAAATTCCGAGTTGGTGTAAAAATCTCAAAGTCGAAACGTGGTGCATTGTTAGTTGGCGCTTGTACGATTAGTATAGAGGGAGTCTCACCCCTCAACTCTTCCATAATTATTTCGCTCATGGGCTTGTGACTAATCATATAATCCTCTTCCAGGAATCGGACACTGGTGCTAACAATGACCTTCTGATCATGGGGACTATAGAACAAGCCACCCTTCGTTCCCTTAGGATATCCCACTAACGCTCGTACCTCTATATGAGATGCCAACTTATCAGCTTCCTTATTCAGCACCTGTGCTAGAGTACCCCAAATCCGAACATTTCCTAGACTTGGCTTTCTCCCACTCCACAGTTCTGCGGGTGTTTTTGGAACTAATTTCGAAGGCACGAGGTTTAGAATGTACGCCGCTGTTTCCAAGTCATACTCCCAGAACAAAATGGGTAAATCAGAATAACTCATGATTGACCTAACCATTTCTAAAAGAGTCATGTTCCTTGTCTCAGCAACACCATTTTGCTGTGGAGTTCCCAACGCAGTGAGTTGGGAAGAAATCCTCTCTTTCACCAAGAAATCCAAAAACTCTCCAATAAGGTATTCGCTACCACGGTCAGATTGTAATGACTTGATACTCTTTCCATGATGCTTCTCCGTTTCAGCCTTGGAGTCTTTGAACTTGTCAAAGGCTTCATACTTACGTCACATCAAACAGATGTATCCATGTCTCGAATAATCATCTATAAACGTGATGAAATATTCAAAACCACCCCTAGTATGGACATTCATTGGACCACATACATCTGTATGAACCAATTCTAACACGTTCTGAGAGCGGTTTTTCTTGGTTTTAAAAACCCTTTTGGTCATTTTACCTCCAGACAGGATTCACAAATTGAAAATGACTCGACTTGGAGGTCATCCAACGGGCCATTATCTACAAATATTTGAATCCTCCTAAGGTTTACATGACCTAACCGTAAATGCCACAGATATGTTTGGTTTATGCTCGAAGGTTCTTTTCTCTTTTTAGGTTAAACAAAGAGTTAAGCAATTTATGTTTATACATGGGAGTTTGTGCAGTATTAATGACATATAGTCCATCACTATAAATACCATTGCAAATATATTCACTGTTTCTTCTGATAATAGCATCACCATCAAAAGAAGTTGAATAACTATCACAACTTAATTTAGAAACCGAAATCAAATTCATTCTAAAATATGGTATTAATAATACATTATTAAGGACTAATATTTTCTCATTAATCTTCAACTGCACGACTCCCACTGCAACATCCATAAGCTGGAATAATCTCCCCAGTTGATGGTGATATTTCCCCGCACTAAGCTACTTGGTTACCTGAAAATCATGCGAGTCAAATAAAACATGATCAGTGGAGCCTGAATCAACTATCTACGAAGTGGAAGAACAAACTACCAAACATGTTTTGACTACTAGTGCACGAGACATACCTTTCTTAATAGCAGGGCTGTCTGCTTTAAAATATCCTTTCTGACTGCACTTGTAGCATATTCCCTTTGGCTTTTTGTTCGCCTCAGGATTAGGAGCCTTGCTCTTTACCTTGAGAGTTGCTACTTGCTTCTGGCCCACTAGTTTCTTCTTCTCCCACTTGAGTTTAGAAGTCGAAACACCAGCAAGTGCAAGAACTTGATACCCTTGCCGAAAGAGACCTTCCGCAGCTTGAAGCTCTGTCAGCAATTCCGTCAAGGTATACTCCCTGCGATTCATATTGTAGGCGGAACTGATCAAATATCCTAGGTAAGTTGTCTAGGATGATATCGACCTGCGTTTCCGCATCGATAGTATCCCTAAGATATCAAGTTAGTTTAGATGAGAAATCATCTTTAGAACATGATCCCTTACCTAGGTTCCTTCAGGCATTTGGGTCGTCATCAATACCCTCATAACATTTTGCCTAGCTGACCGGTTCTGATGACCAAACATCTCGCCGAGATTTTTCATCATTTCTGCGGTCGTGCCCATACTTTGATGTTGATGATGCAATATATTTGCTAAAGAAGCCAAGATATAAAAGCGAGCCATCTCATCAGATTTCTTCCATTTGCGGTATTCTTTCACCTCATCAGGTGTCGAATCCGCATCTGGTTCTAATGGGCGTTTCTCAGTTAGAACAAACTTGTGTTCCTCAGCAGTCAGGACAATATTAAGATTACGTTTCCAATCAGCAAAGTTAGTGCCATCTAGTTTATTTTCTTTGAGAATTACAGCAAGTGGATTGAAAGACATCTGAGATAAAATTAAAAAAATTCACCACATAGTGCATAGCAAAATATATTGAAAAGACATCAAAAACACAATACATATACTAGCAACCAACACTTCGAAAAACACGCATATGCAAGCCATGATCGTGTGGACGTTTACACACACATTTTTCAAGTAGAGTTTTACGTCTTTAATTTTACTATCTAGTCAATTTATGTTATGACAAGTAAAATTAATAGTTGGTTACTCTTGTCCATGTATTAATTAACATAGATTTCGATGGGGAGCTAATTAATTAATACACCTAAGTGAACACCATAATTTAATAACCTTCAAAAATTCTCTTTTAAATAATAGTCCCACAGATGGAGAGGTCCCATCATAAAAAAATATTATTTACCTTTTGTTATCATTTGAAATTTAAAACTAATGAACCTATAATTAGCACATCCGATACGGAGGAAGACCCCAATGTCAACGTGCATGCTAATTACTTCACAATTTAAATTAATTATGGAGGCCAATTTGATTTTATATTAAAAAAGTAAATCAATTTAATCACTTAGTTATTTTAGCCTAGTTTTTAATTTTCTCGTGCTAACATGCAAGAAACATATCACGCATACATTCATACATGCCATACATCAAAACAGGAAAAACCAAAATAAATGCATGGATAACTAAATTATCCAATTATCATGGTCTTCTTCCTTGAATTGAATCCGAAAAAAATTTCGACTCGATATCTCCCACTGGATCAAGCATCTCGTCACTCCTCCCATTCCGGGCCGTGGATTTCCAAGATTAAAGTTTCACTTTTAGACAAAATTAATTATATTAAAAAAAATTCAATTTTAAATCCCGACTCTCCAGCGGACGCAACGAACGGCGGTGAAACGGATCAGACCAAAAGCTGGACGAACCCGACTCAAACCGGCGAACCGACCTGAGCAGTGCTGCGGCTCAGCAGCCCAAGATTACTCGGCACATGCTTGCCGGCCACGGCTGGGCCCAAAGATCCGCTTTCTGGTTTTGCTCTACTTCTTCGTGATTTCATCTTCTCCGAATTCGATTACAATTTTACACAAAATAAAATACATTAAATTTACAATAAGATTACATGGAAAAATAAGATCCTAGATCTAACTGCGGATTTTCTCAGGGGAAAAACCATTACATACCTCAAAATCGGGCCAAACCAATAATTGCATAAATAATAAAAATTAACCATCCGCATAACCATGATAATTGAATCACTTTTCCTGTAAGAACACATCTAGCAAAATACTCCAACATCAAATTACATGAATATTTAAATTGCTATCAATTAATCACCAAAATTAATTAAAATAGCAAAAGTCTAAAATCTGGCTCTCACACCAATTGTTGCAAATAAAACGCAGCGGAAGCGAAGTTGGGGAAAAATTTGATAAAAGCGTTTCACGCATCGACGAGCAAAAAACCTCTTTAGGCATACTAATTAATTAATTACAAAGATTCATAAGATATTTAAATATTATTTATTATTTATTAAATAAATACGTTGGTAAATTAAATGTCCTAATCTAGATCAAAGATCATAAGATATTTACCTTTGAAGCGTAGTGGTTGCTTGCTCCTTCATCTCCTTCTATTTCTATCTTTAGATCTTCTATAGTATATCCCGCCTATATCCGGATGTCATGTTGGCAACAGTCTACCGGACTTCCTTGAATTAACAAAGTGAATCAGACGAACTCCTTGTTGCTTAATGTCACTCGATTTCTTTTCTTTATTTTCTAGTATTATGTAAACACTCTTAGAAAACTGATGTGCCATCCAAATTGTAGAATCCAAGACACCAGTCAAGATCTACAATTAAACACAAGAAAAAATGGAGCTCTCAAGCTTATAGAACTACCGGTAATATCTGCATTTTTTTCCTTTTTCCGGTATTTCTCATTTTGGTGTACTTTTCATTTTTAGTGACTCGCTTGTATGGTTCGTGAACAAGTTAAGTTTATACCATCGACGCAAATCAGTTTCACAATTGAATCTTATCCGACAACCTATCAGGTTTCTAGAGATAAAATTTGCTCCAACCGAAGGCATCCAATGCGCTCCTGGTAATTTATCCGTCCTCCCGGAACGACTACCCCGATAAATCGGAAGCATAGCACATCCGGTTTGGATTTCAATTTCCCGAAAGCTCGATGGAGGGAAGGAAAACCTTGACACCTTATAAACTTAATAATTTGTCGTGGAAGAATTTTCGCGATTAATTTTACACTTTGCACATTAATTCATTTAAGAGCGTTTGTGGAATTCATACAATATGAAACAACCATACACAACCTAGTTGCTACTAACATGTGGTTCATGGACCGTTCCTAGAAAACAAAAACTTCGTAATCTAATTACAAGTCTTCGTCTTGAATCTTCGTCTTCTCGAAACGGATCTTTCTCCGGTCTTCGTCATTACATATAAATTTTACATTGAAAATTGCATCCTAGATACAAATATTTCTAGTAAAATAAATGGGCTCAAAACGGCCTTTACAACCCAATCAAATAAAACGAATGATTCAAAAACTAAGTCCACGAACCACATCCCCATTCAAAAGCACTCATGCGATAAATACTATATAAATATAAAGCGTAAGGATACATTGATCCAATCAACAATACGAATAGATCCAATCGATTAATCCAAAATGAATTAATCTAATTAATTCAAACAACCGTCAATTTTAACTTGTTCCGAACGAGAAAATATTTCATTAAATTAATTCCCCTAAGAATAAAATTACCATAATTAAATCTTAGTCAAATTAAATCCAATTTAATTTGTGGGAAATTAATTATCGAACGAAATATAAAAAACGGAGTTGAAAAACACGGCTGGAGCACTTGCCCAGCAGTTTGCCGAGCACTGACGGCACAGACTACCGAGCATGGCCGATCACGGGTCCAGATCGCGATCTGCTGCCTCGGACCGCGAGGCAGCGCCCGGCCAGCTCCAAGCTGCCGGGTCCGATTACGTTTTCGGCTCATTTTTTGCCCCGATTCCAAAAATAATATTTTTCTAATCTTTATATTACACTTTAAATCAATTTTTCAAAAGAAAAATAGATTTACATTGTAACATAAAATCATGAAAAAATAATTTTAGGATGAACAATAGAAAATCAATGATTAATACGATTATGATTCCAAATCATACACCATCTAATCAAGAATTCCAAATGCCAATATCGTATATACGATTGCAAGACCTACTCTCTGATACCACTGTTGGATTCGGTGCCTAAAATGAAGGCCCATCGGAAGTGGTAAAATGAAAATTAATTCGATCCGAATCCCTACGAGGATCGATCGAGCTACGTATATACGAATATTAAACGAAGCACAAGAAGATATGAGAAACATACCCTTGTAGTCCGTTGATTAAATGATTTCCTTCTCTTGAACGATTCCCCAAGATATAGTTGATTTCCCTACGATCCAATCCGCTCCAAGATCTTGGATGATCCAACGCCGAAAGCACCGCGTCTCTACTTGCCACGCGCCGGAGAAACAAATGGAACGACGATCACCTTGATATCCTCCAAAGATACAGATAGAGATAGGATGAAGCTTTCTATTGTGATTATAACACTCTAAGTGTATAACTCACTATCTCTCTTTGATTTCTTGATTTTTCTCCAAGAACAACTAAGAACAAAAGAAGAAGAAGATGAAGACTAATGAGAAAACAATTTCTCTCTCTCACTCACACAACTCACGGATGAATACAATCAATTGGGAGGGTGAGTTAGTCTTCTCTTTTATTCTTCATGCCAATCAAGCAAATCACATGAAATCGCCTTTTCCAAATAAAAAAGAGATTCCATGCCCCCTTAGATAAAACAATTCATGATTTAAAATCATGAAATCTTCCACCACATTAGGTGGAAGACAAGTGGGACGCGACCATCTAGAAGTAATCGAAGAGTTCGGTTCGTTCCGGTCTCCCATGAGTCCAAATAGATAAACTCCGATTACGTTATGATGTATTTATATCAATTAATTAATCCAATTAATTAATCATATCAAATACAAAATAACATAATTAATTTCTCCAAGAAATAATTAAATTTATGAATTAAATTAATCACCCAGTAATTTATTTAATTCATTAGGCCGTAAATCAATTTATCCAATAAATCGATTTAGACATCTAATATCCCAAAAAATAAATATCCAATATCTAATATTCATAATGAGAGAATAAGCTTGATTCATTCCGTCATCAATACTATTGTGCAACTCGGTAGGTCCGGCTCAGTCAGCAATGGGAGGAACCAAAGAGTAGTAGCACACCTAGCCAGCCTGGCGGCCTACACTGTACCCCAACTGAGAACGAATGATTGGGATCATTCAAGAACCATTCTGTCGTGAATACCAGTATACGTATAAACCCTTCTTTCAAATGTCCCGATCAAGTTATAGGGTCGCGGTCAGTCAAACCCTATCCGTACTTGACGGTATGCATGCGTTAATGCAAATCGAGATCATCGAGCTCTCGTGTATCCAATATAACTAGCTCCAATGCTTTGGCCAAAGACTTATGATCTCATCTGCCAATAACCGCATAGGACATATAACCTATTCACTAACAGGAGAAAGAATTCTATCTTGGTATTCAGTAGGACCTGCTACTTGCCCATCAAGATGCACATCGAGATTGACCCCGCCTTCCAGTTTACAGGGTCGAACTACTCTAATGAAAATCTTGACATCACAAGCACATCCCTACTAAATCCTCAAGTCAAAGGTTCACGAATACCTATCACAACCTTTCGATTCCGTCATTGACTGTCCCGAAGTGAAATCTGTGTGAAGAATCGAGGGTGAGTCAGTTCGAGTATACTAATACAATTAGCATACCTATAACGTGTGCTCCCACTAACCATTAGTGTTCGACATGCACTCTCCATGTCAAAGAACATATCATATAAGTCTTCACATAAACTTAACGCCCAGTCAAGTTTCATCGACTTGCGAACGATTAAGTATTTGAGCTATAAACCTTTCCAGTGCCGACCCCCTTATCCAATAAGGAGCGGAACATTTTGCTCTCAAATACATGAACTAGTTTCTATATGTATATTTACGAGTTAGGAATGCCAGTAACTACCAGTAAATAAAGAAACATCCATTTGCCTTATGATAATGAATTTACATAATAACAAGTACAATGCCCTCACTCAACATCCTCTGAGTGGCATTCGAGGGCATACTCCTAACACAAGCCACACGAGCAGGTGCTCGTGCATGTTGCTCGTGCGTTATGTGTGATGTTGGGAAGTGGCCTAACACACGAGCCTTTGGACGTGCGTGATGGTCGTGCTTCAATGTTAGGATAAAACAGGACATATGTGTTTTTCACCTCATTTCTTCCCTTCTTCTCTTCTCCTCACGGTTGACGGACGGGTGAGACTAGGGCATGGAGTTTCGGTCCATTCTAATCAATTCCAAGGTGTTTTGGAGATCTCTAGGTGATTGTAACATCATCTAATCCATTGTTCTTCGGTGGATCGAGGTAATACGTGATTTCTTCGTTGGAGATTTTTTCTTGATTTCGATCCTAGTCCGATTTTGATGAATCGGTTGGTGTAGTATGATGTTATTAATCGTGTTCTATATCCATAGCTTCGATTCGTTTAATACGTGATTTCGATCCTTGAGGAATTATTGAACATTTAATGTTCGATTAAATGTTCGAATGAGTTTCCTTCGGTAGGTTGGTGTGATTTCCGTTGTTGTTGGTCTTGAACCTCGTGGTGATTGTCTTTCATTCGTGTCTTGTGGAAGTTGTAGGTTTTGGGGCATTTCGATCGAACCGTGTTCGTCGGAGTATTTGCGTGCCGATTCCGAGGCGAGTATCTTATTATACGACTTGTATCTTGTGACTAGAAATCATGTTTTAGGTTTGTGATGATTTGTTTGCCTTCGTAAATATGTTTCGTGTGAGTTGGTTGTGTATCACGCATTTTGAAGGTTTTGTGATGATAGTGTTATTTTGGTATATGTGTTATGTGTTGGGCCATGTGTGCAGGATTGTTATATTCGTGTGGGATCGTCATACACATAAACGTGTATTATGTGTTGTGTTATGTGTAAAGATTTGCGATATTCGGGTTGGGTTGGTTGTACACTTGCTTGTGCAGTGTGTTGTGTATTGATCATGAGTTATGCTGGATTGTACATCGTTGGTGATGATCGTTGGATTGATGAGAATCATTGTGTTGATGATGCGTTGTTTGTGCACTTTGTGTCGTGATTGAACATGTACTATTCGTGATGGCCGTTGTGATGCTGATGGTGTGTATATGTGATACGATATCTAATATTCCAGTCGAAGAAATTCCAATAAAAATCGACATCCATGATGATGCAAATTCGCATGGCCATGCATCGTTATACTTAGGAGAAAATGTTAAACGGATTGGAGTTACGTTGTTAATCGGAATCGGAGTAACGTAGAATTCGACGACGGAATCGGTCCGAAAGCATGAAAAATCGGCCATATCATGCTTGAAAGGGACATATCTTGACTTCATATCTTTACAAAATAATGAAGTGATTTCCTCCTTCCCCACCATGACACAAACGGCCGAAACTTGTAGATGGAGTGAAGATTTTCTTCTTCATGTCATTGTCCCTCATTTCATTATCACCCATGTAATTCCAAGGAAGATATCTTCATCAAATCTACACCAAATCCTCCTCACTCCTTGATTAGGATCGGCCGATTGGAAGCTTGCAAGAAGGATGATTTGTGAAGACTTTCATTAAAGATCCTTCATGTCACCATCATGAAATAAAGACCAAGATCTCTTCATGTCTCAATCAAACAATAAAATCCAAGATTGCTTGGTATCCCCTTGAAATTTTCGGCCGATTAGGATGTTGCTAGGAAGTTTCGTTTTCTCGTTTTGTTGTATTTTCTTTCGGTTGGAAACTACTATATATAGTAGTGCTCGTTGTATTTGTAACATATCTTGAATCATAAAAAAACCTTGTATTTCCTTTGAAATATACGTTGAACGAGTTCAGCAAACCTTAGTTATTGTTTCGACGCGTCTCGAGATTTTAACTTGATCAATTCTCAAAAGGTCTTGGGAAGAGATTACCTTTTATCGAGTTATAGGTCTAGTTCGATAAAACACATCACAATCCGTACATCACACTACCTCACGGCCGAACACCATCAAATTTCGGCCACCTTTAGTAAAATTTAAGTGATACTTTGTTACTTGTTAATCTTCCGTTGTGTTTTATACGTGTTACTCACGTAATTCGTATCATAAGTGGTACCAGAGCCATTTGCCTCACAATTCTCGACGATACTCAAGAAGATGGCATTCACCGATGAAGAAGTGGCACAACTACGTGACGTTCTTCGTGGCTTACCGGAGCCCAGAATCCAAGCACGACGAGGATACGACACCATGCATGCACCACGACATGCTGATGAATACAAGACAAGCGAACTCCCGGAGTTCGTAGGCGGCACCGATCCCGAGGTTTATTTGGAGTGGGAAAGAAAAATTGAACGAATGTTCGAGTTCAAGGATCTCAATGACGAGGTACGTTGCAAGTATGCGATCCTCAAACTTGGAAAGGGAGCTTCCCTTTGGTTTGAGCGAATGAAGACACAAAGAGTTCGTTCCGGAAAAGAGAAGATACGTTCGTGGGATTCTCTAAAAAAGAAACTACGAAAGAGATATGTCCCGACTACACACAAGTTAAGCTTGTATCGAAAAATTTCTGAACTCACGCAAGGAAAGCTAAGTGTCGAGGAGTACATCGAGGAGTTTGAAAACTTATCCTTGATGGGAGAACTTGAAGAAAGCGAAGAATTGCGGATGTCCCGTTTCCTACGAGGTTTGAACAAAAACATTGCTAATTCAGTGGAACTCTACCCCTATTCCGACTTTGATACTTTATGCGGACTTTGCATAAAGTTGGAAAATCAAAACAAAACAAAAATCTCTAAACCCGAATTCCCACCTAAATACGGAAATACCAACTTTGGCGCGAGTTCTAGCTCGTTTCCAAAACCTATCACCACAAGCCAACCCGTTACTACCATCCCAAAAACTCCTATCACACCAAAGGAAACAAGCCTATCTAAAGTCCGGTGTTTCAAATGTCAAGGATTTGGACACTATCAAAGTGCTTGTCCAAATCGGAGGATTGTGACGTTACGAGAAGCCATAGCCGTCCGAGAAGAATTACTAGCCGAAGAAGAAAGAGTTGGAGACGTTTTTAACTTAGAAGCTGACGAAGAAGAAGAAGAATGCGAGGCATACGATGCCCCGAACTATGACACGAACCTCGTCCTTCACATGTTACAAACGAAGGCCGCCCCAAGTGACGAAGAACAACGAGATCAAATCTTCCACACGAAGTGTCGTGTCGGAGATAAATGGTGTAGCTTGATCATTGACGGTGGAAGTTGTACAAACGTGGCATCGAGCGAGATGGTCTCAAAACTCGGCTTGATCACCATGGCCCATCCGAAGCCGTATGCACTCCATTGGCTCGATGATGGAAACAAGGTGAAAGTATCAAGGCAAGTGAAGGTCGGACTCACCATGGGTTCGTATGGCGATGATATTACATGCGATGTACTACCGATGGACGCATGTCACGTGTTATTAGGAAGACCTTGGTTATTTGATCGGGACGTACTACATCGAGGGAGGAGTAATGAGTATGAGTTACGTGACAAAGGTAAAAAATTGTTCTTAAACCTATGTCACCTCAAGCTATCCGGACGATGAGTTCGAAAAAAGTCGAAGGACCGAAACTTACGATGTTTGCAAACGAGAAAGAAGTCGAACACGCCATTGACGATGGCGAACGTGTTTATTTGATGATGATCAAAGAGGTCCGAAATCTGGCCACCAAATCGCAACATGAGGAAGAGATAGACGCACTATTACACGAGTTTTCGGACGTATTTCGAAGACTTGCCGGTAGGATTACCACCTATCCGCGGGATTGAACACGATTGATCTTATACCGGAGCTCCATTACCGAACAAAGCAACAGATCGTTGTAATCCCGAAGAAACCAAAGAACTACAACGACAAATTGATGAACTCATGAATCACGGGTATGTCAGAGAAAGTTTAAGTCCGTGTTGGGTTCCTGTTATACTTGTTCCAAATAAGGACGGAACATGGCGAATGTGTATTGACAGTAGAGCCGTGAATAACATCACCGTCAAGTATCGGTTTCCCATACCGAGACTAGACGACATGCTGGACGAGTTACATGGCTCGGTTATATTTTCCAAAGTTGATTTACGGAGCGGATACCATCAAATCCGCATGCGAGAGGGAGACGAATGGAAAACGGCGTTTAAAACAAAGAATGGACTTTACGAATGGGTTGTGATGCCATTCGGCCTCACCAACGCCCCGAGCACTTTTATGAGGTTGATGAACGAGGTTCTTAAACCTTTCTTGGGAAAGTTTGTTGTCGTGTACTTAGACGACATTTTGATCTACAGTCGGTCCGTAGAGGAACATCTCGAACATTTGCGGTACGTATTTGAGACGCTAAGGGAACAAAAACTTTATGGAAAACGGGAGAAGTGTACTTTCCTAGTCGAGAGTCTTATCTTTCTCGGCTATGTGGTTTCGAAAGACGGAGTTTCGGTCGACCAAGAGAAGATCGCGGCAATCAAGTCGTGGCCGACCCCAAAAACAATCACGGAGGTACGGTCATTTCATGGCCTCGCTTCTTTTTACCGACGATTCATACGGGACTTTAGCACTATATCCAGTCCGATCACGGAGTGTCTGAAAAAGGGAACCTTTGCATGGAACGAGGCGGCCCAAAAGGCTTTTGAAAATTTGAAGGGAAAATTATGTGAAGCGCCGATTTTGACGTTACCCGATTTTTCACAACCGTTTGAGGTGGAATGCGACGCTAGCGGAGTTGGAATCGGGGCAGTGCTTATTCAACGAGGCCGTCCCATCGCCTATTTTTCGGAGAAGTTAAGTGGCGCCCGAGTGAATTATTGTACTTACGACAAGGAGTTCTATGCTATCGTAAGAGCACTCGATCATTGGAGTCATTATCTACGTTCGAAACATTTCGTGCTGCATTCGGATCACGAGTCGTTGAAATACATCAACGGACAAAGTAAGCTAAGCCCGAGACATGCAAAATGGGTGGAATTTTTACAATCTTTTCACTTTTCATCCAAGTACAAAGACGGGAAGAGTAATGTAGTGGCGGATGCGCTATCGAGACGGTATGCCTTACTGTCGATGCTAGATGTTCGTTTGTTGGGGTTCGAGACTTTGAAAGATCATTACAACGACGATTTGGACTTCGGGGAAATTTTTAACCGTTGTAAAACGGCCCCGTACGAGGAATTTGTTTTACAGGATGGCTTTCTTTTCAAGGGAAATAAGTTATGTGTGCCGAGACATACAATTCGGGAATTGCTGGTTCGGGAGGCGCACGGAGGAGGACTAACCGGTCATTTCGGCTCGACCAAGACTGTAGAGGTGCTAAAAGAACATTTCTTTTGGCCGAAGATGTATGGTGACGTAAGCACAATCGTGAGCAAATGCGTAACTTGTCACATGATGAAAAGTTCGTTCAAGTCGAGTGCATACATGCCGTTGCCAATACCGTTACGACCGTGGGAGGATGTCTCGATGGATTTTATTGTGGCTTTACCTCGTACTCAACGAGGCAAAGACTCGATCATGGTGGTCGTCGACCGTTTTTCGAAAATGGCTCACTTTATCGCATGCCACAAAACTGATGATGCAAGCAATGTGGCGGACTTGTACTTCCGGGAAGTAGTTCGTTTACACGGAGTTCCGAAAACTATCGTGTCGGATCGAGATTCCCAATTTCTGAGTTACTTCTGGAATACTTTATGGAGGAAAGTGGGTACTAAACTCCTATTCAGTACTTCACATCACCCACAGACCGACGGACAGACCGAGGTAACTAATCGAACCTTAGGAGCATTATTACGAGGGTTGGTAAATAAAACACAGAAGGATTGGGACGTTAAACTTGCTCATGCGGAATTCGCATACAACCGATCACCCGGTTATGCCACGGCCCATTCACCTTTTGAAGTGGTATACGGATTAAATCCGCACTTGCCATTGGACTTGATTCCCTTGCCGAGCAACGAATTGGTTCACAAGGACGCCGAAGCAAAACTCAAATCCATGATGAAGTTACATGAAAAGATATGGGAACGGATTAGAGAAGTGAATGAAATGTACAAACGGAAGTCGAACAAAAATAAAAAAGCGAGATTATTTGATGTTGGCGACTTAGTTTGGATACATTTGAGAAAAGAAAGATTCCCAAGCAAACGGAAGAACAAATTGATGCCGAGAGCCGAGGGTCCGTACAAAATTGTGGAAAAGGTGAACGACAACGCATACAAAGTCGAACTTCCGGGCGAATACGGAGTACACGCGACATTCAACGTAGGTGATCTCTCACCTTATCTTGAAGACGATGGCATTGCGGAATTGAGGTCAATTCCTTTCAAAGACGGAGGGAATGATACGATATCTAATATTCCAGTCGAAGAAACTCCAATAAAAATCGACATCCATGATGATGCAAATTCGCATGGCCATGCATCGTTATACTTAGGAGAAAATGTTAAACGGATTGGAGTTACGTTGTTAATCGGAATCGGAGTAACGTAGAATTCGACGACGGAATCGGTCCGAAAGCATGAAAAATCGCCATATCATGCTTGAAAGGGACATATCTTGACTTCATATCTTTACAAAATAATGAAGTGATTTCCTCCTTCCCCACCATGACACAAACGGCCGAAACTTGTAGATGGAGTGAAGATTTTCTTCTTCATGTCATTGTCCCTCATTTCATTATCACCCATGTAATTCCAAGGAAGATATCTTCATCAAATCTACACCAAATCCTCCTCACTCCTTGATTAGGATCGGCCGATTGGAAGCTTGCAAGAAGGATGATTTGTGAAGACTTTCATTAAAGATCCTTCATGTCACCATCATGAAATAAAGACCAAGATCTCTTCATGTCTCAATCAAACAATAAAATCCAAGATTGCTTGGTATCCCCTTGAAATTTTCGGCCGATTAGGATGTTGCTAGGAAGTTTCGTTTTCTCGTTTTGTTGTATTTTCTTTCGGTTGGAAACTACTATATATAGTAGTGCTCGTTGTATTTGTAACATATCTTGAATCATAAAAAAAACCTTGTATTTCCTTTGAAATATACGTTGAACGAGTTCAGCAAACCTTAGTTATTGTTTCGACGCGTCTCGAGATTTTAACTTGATCAATTCTCAAAAGGTCTTGGGAAGAGATTACCTTTTATCGAGTTATAGGTCTAGTTCGATAAAACACATCACAATCCGTACATCACACTACCTCACGGCCGAACACCATCAAATTTCGGCCACCTTTAGTAAAATTCAAGTGATACTTTGTTACTTGTTAATCTTCCGTTGTGTTTTATACGTGTTACTCACGTAATTCGTATCAATATGGGGAAAGCCATGCTGGGCCGAGATTATCCAACCTAGGGATGTCCGACGGGGCGTATAGTGTTTCGTGCCTTGAGGGGCAAAACACGGATAATCGTCGGATCGTACATATGAGCGTGAAAGGTTGTAATGTTCACCCAGGGGTGTCCGACGGGGCGTATGGGGATTTGTACCTTGAGGGGCGGATCACGAACGTGAGGTTATCCACCTAGGGATGTCCGACGGGACGTATAGGTTTTCGTGCCTTGAGGGGCGGAACATGGATAATCATTGATTGTTGCGGAAATGAATGTTGAGCTGAGATTATCCACCTAGGGATGTCCGACGAGGCATATACGATTTCGTACCTTGAGGGGCGGAACACGGATAATCATAGATCGCAATGAAACTATTTTTTGGGTTAGTGAACCCTAATGATTTATGGACTGATATGGAAGTTATTTTGGAATACTAATTTGTTTTGAAGTCAAGTGTTTCGAAAGGTTATTTTACGGAAAATGACTTAGGTCCGAGAACCAATGGATTTGAAATAGTTTTGTAACTAAGGGCGTGACGACCAAAAAGGTTTTCCATTATATAATGTTTGTTACATGAACGAGATTTTGGGCTGAGACCCTACGGTTTGATAAAGTTTTTTCCAAAACTTAGGACATGAGTTCCTAATGACTGTGGGGTTTTAAAACTTCCGAGATGATTGTTGTTTCTTTTAAAGACCACAATTGTGTTGTTTTTTCTACAGTTCTAAAACTCCTCGGGAGTACTTGGTAAATGGTTGTCCTTATCTGATACGTGGTTGTTAATTGCTTGTTATATTTTGTATAGAGATACTTGTATTAGCCATTTGAATGCTAACCACTTAAATGAGGGAAATGTGTTTCATGCATTCCAGGTATGTTTGGTTCGTAGAAGGAGTCACAGGATCGGCATGGGAGATGATGGGCCGCGATACTAATCAAAAGTTATGGAGTTCAGTTGTTGTTGCATCATTGCATTGTTCTCAGTCTTCCACTGTGTTGTATTGTTTTCTATTTTAGACCCATGCATCGGAAAAAGTTGTGGGATTGTATTTTGATTACTTAAGTTGTGTGACCTTATCGGTCCGTATTATTATTCTGTTTGACCCCGTCCGGTCAAATATTTGATTGTCCGGTTATGTTCAGCCTGGTGGATCCTTGAGTGTAGGGTCCACGGTGTGTAATATTCTCGGTTGAATTCTGGGGGTGTTACATCGTCGATGGAGACAAGAGAGAGAAAGAGAGATCGAAGCAGCGATGGAAGAAAATGTTGCTGCCGCGCTAGGCCATCTGGCCGCACCTATAATAGGATACAGGGTATCTGGATCTCGACCAGAGTTCCAAGATCCCAACATCCCCTGGAAAAAGAATGTGCAAAAGTCGTCTGAGATATTGCTACCCACTAATCGATAGCCTTCATCCGATGATCTGAAGAACTGGAAGAAAAACCAACTGATGAGATACTTCTGTACGCTCATCTAGGAATATTCTGTGTTCAAAAAATTCAAAATGCTGCAGGATGCCGCGAATGAGTTCTCGGGGCTGCTGGCGGAAGGAAAGCTCCCTTTGCAAATGATGATGAAGTCGAGGCATCAAAAAAGTAAATGGATCACCCACCCTGATGACTGGATACTTGCCTATGATCAATCCCCTGAAGGAAGAAGTATTTATCAGGATCGAGGCAGTGACTCCCTATTAAATTGGTGGAAATGAACCGAAAATTATCCCGACAGAAGGCCATGGAGACATTCTCAGTACAGGAGCTAGCCTATCTGCAATTTTTTGCTGTATTTTGTTTTCTTCTGTAGGCTTATCATTGCAGTTTGTATTTTTTTTGCATATCTTTTCAAGACTTGTAATTTTTCCCCGACTATCAATAAAATTTATTTCTCTTGAAAGATTACAGCTTGTAATCTATGCTTATTGTTTTACTGTTTGTTTACGAAGCTTTTGGAATAAGTATAAACTTGTTAAGTCTTAAAGCTGTAAGAACTTGTCTGCGAACAGTTCATAGGTTAAGTTGTATTCAACCTAGACCACACTGCAAGATTGTGCCTACGCGCCAATAATAAGTTCAGTCGTAATACATAGTCATGTAGGATTTTTCGTTCATTTTAACTTGCCTGCGAGCAGTTCATATTCCTAGACTAAGTATTGAAGATCAGATCATTCGGACAGAAGACTCGAAGACCGCCTCTCTGTACCCAGATGAAGTCTTCTATAGAAGAGTTTTGGCATTATCAAAAAGGGGGAATTGTTGGGATAAACATTCCTGTTCTGATAATTGCCAACATACAGCAAGAAGTCTCAAAGAAGTCAATGCTGTCAAGTATGGAAGCTGTTAGAACTCGCCATACAACCCCAACATACAACAAAGATATCTTCGACAGTACATCCTACATAACCTTCCTCATATAGCAAAGAAGCATAACATGTTGGATATAACATACAGGTTGAAGGCGTTTTACTTGGGAAACGTAAAACACATCCAACAAGACTGAATATAAATAGGCTTTAAACCATTGTGAGATAAACATTGTTTATTTATAAAGTATTGACGATTAAAGCAACATTTATTGCTGATAGGATAGCATTTAATGCAGCTGGAGAGAGACAAGTCTGAACGCTCTGA
The DNA here is from genome assembly GCA_033398695.1 of Orobanche coerulescens. Taxonomy (NCBI): domain Eukaryota; kingdom Viridiplantae; phylum Streptophyta; class Magnoliopsida; order Lamiales; family Orobanchaceae; genus Orobanche; species Orobanche coerulescens. Next base: position 100,169,441 of record CM065813.1, on the reverse strand, counting down.
AGAGCATTTAATGCAAAGACAGAAAGGATGTCTGAAGTATTAAATACGACCTGCTTTAATTCAAATATTCAGCATCCGCCAATCAAGAATCATACGTCAACATCTCACCAACCAGTAACGGCCTCATTTATAACGGATACATTTCCAAGGTTATAAATACCCCCAAGCTAGAGGACTTGCATATACACGAACAAGCTATTTATAATCGCGAAAGCTCTGACAGATTAATCTGACATTATAGCGATTACAAAGAATTATATTTTGCAAGCATACAATAGTATCCAAGCGAATAAATATACAAGTCCTCAATGCAAACAGCACAGCATACATCGATTGTTCATCCGTGATAAAGCTGCTGTTTGAGAAGTATTCTACCCTTATCATTGAGAATATCATTAGCCCTGTGTGGACTAAAGATCCTTGCGTATTCCGGGATGTGTGGGAAGAATATCATTGAAGACGAAGCTTCGATCTATGTGAAAAGAAGCGGGTCGAGAAAGAGCTCAAGCTAATCTGTGTGAACGGCCCAAAGCTCCAGTCCCTGTATCAATCTGTGTGAAAGATACAGAGACAGGTTTAGTTAAAGTCTCGTAGTTGTGTACGTAGTGATTTTAATAAACTCTTTACTCCTGTGTGGAGGACTAGTCGAAGTAGAGGGGTTTACCTCGAACCACTTTAAACTTTATGTTATTTACCTTCAGTATTTACTATTTTCATTCTACTGTGATTTGATGGTATACATTATAAAAACCCTGTACGCACCAAGCAAATAGGAGAACACCTAGTTGCCGTATTTACAGCAACCCACACAACAAACTTCCGCTACACAAACTAACTTCGTAAATCATACAGCTTACTGTGAGTCTATATTCTAAGCTGTATATTATATACTTAATGGCCAACACTCTTTCATCATAGCAAGAACCTTCATAGCATGATCAATTCTTTCAATCCCACATAAAATCTTCAAGAACTCGTAATAAGCCTTCGTATCCAGAGCATAACCAAACCCTTGCAGCCTGATACAAACTTTTGATCAGAACAAGAAATGTATCCTCATCAGGGTAACATCCCCACTGCCCCAGGTTCCATAACTCGGTTGCTGCAACCTATTAGAAAAGTTAAAGGAGACAAAAATTACCAGCAAAAATTTAGAATACTTGGGCAGAAGATCATCAAATTCATCTGAGATAAAGACCCTTCTGACAAATAATTTCAAATTAGATTTGTTGGCGTTATAGTAACTGTCATATAAATCTTGAGGAGCCTTGGAAGGCACAAACAGCACAGCCTTGAACTCCATATCACCTTCAGCATTAAAGTGACTCCATGCCATAAGCTTCTCTTCACCAAAGTCCTGTAGATAGAGCTTATGTTAATTACAATTGTAAAACTATTGTATCAGAAGATTGGGTTGCACATTACGCATGGTATCCACCTTTGCCAGAGAGTGATAGAATTTTGTGTATTCTTCCTCAGTCACGTCATTTGGAATACGTATCCATATAGCCTTCACATAATTCAAAATATCCCACTCGGAGGTAGTATTTCTTCACTTTCTTTGTTTTGGGGTTCTTCTCGTCTTCCTCTTTCTCAGCATCTTCCTCTTCTCAGAAGATTTACTTTCAGTTGTTTCATTTCATAGGTAGATTACGTAAGAACCTATAACTAAATGCATGTATACTTTAATCAACTTGTATTGAACCAGTAACCAATGTGCACAGTTGCTAAAGAAAACAAAAACTGAATAAAAATGCACAATAATTATAAGGCTTCGCAGATAATGTGCATACATGTTTTATTCCTCATCGTCACTGTATTCATATTCCTCAGCAGGAATCTCCTCATCCACTTTAGTGGCTCAAAGACGTATGGGGAAGTTAATGAATTCAGAGTACTTTTTCACCAACTCCTGCAATGAATGAGAAATATGGAGAAATAAGAAATGTATGCTGAAATAGATGATAAAACAAACACAAAAATAGTGGTCTGTTTCCATTTAATACATATTTAAATTAGTATATTAACGGTATCAAGCCACACATTAATGTAGGTAAAATAACCCATTCCTCCAACCCACTACAGAAAAAAAGATAAAAGATCTACAACCAAGTACTAAATAGAAACCAGCTAGAGTCCTCTATCCGGGCCAATGTTGTAGATGGACTTCCTCGCATAAGTCACTCCATCAAACTTCCTAGCGATCCTATATCTCCTCACATAGGATATCTCTTAAACAGACCATGAAGAGCTAATGGGTTAAAGAAACCACAAATTCATGCCATTTTTTATAAAAGTAATGAACTGTAACTGGGCCATACGGACAAGGAAACTATGGCAATAAAATTAGGGGTGGGGGACGCAAAGTGATCCTACAATAGGCCTAGGTCAAGTTCTGATGGTTATCCTACAACATATTTATGAGATAATTAGATAAAACTAAAACCAACTATTTATGCACGTGAAGAAAAAGAAGAACTGCAGATAAACTACTAACCTTCAATTCGAACTCTTCCACATACTCATGTGCTTCATCTCTAAGGTGCAATTTGATTTCAGTCTCATGACCAAGTGGTTCATTCCATGTATCTTCTGAGATTGCAAAAGCTCCATCTGCCGTTGACTCCCATACGTACTTGGAGGTGGTCATAATTTTAAAAACCAATTATATAGATTCTACAAAGGACAGTCGAAGATGAGAATGCAAAAGAGCATACTATTTGTCATCGTTATGTTTGCTAATAACTTCAACATAGTCAGCTACGAGATACACTAAGTAGAATGCAACACCAAATTGCCCAATAAGGTTAAGATCTCCATCCCGAGTTCACTAAGTTTTATCACTTAAACGAGTTATTAATGTACGATAAAAACTTGGATACATCTAACCTCACGGTAGGGCGGTTGTAATTAGGGGGTAATTAAGGAAATTATGGGGGTAATTAAGGAGTAATTAGAGTTAATTAATCATAGTTATTATTTATTAATCCCTAATTAAGATTTATTTAACCCTAATTATGGTTAATTAAATCCAATTAAAATTAATTAAATGTTAGTTAATTTTACAATAATAATAGAAAAATACGGCGCACCGTATACAAGGCCGCCTCTTAACGCATTGGGTTGTGATTTTGTTCTCCCAATATTAATTTGAAATCACAAAATATTCATAAGATTTAAGTAAAAATTTAGATAGACCAAATATTCGATTCAAACCCATATCAAATAACACATTGAATTATTAACTTGGGTAGGATTATTCATAAAATAAAAAATAAAATATAATATTAAAAGTGTTGGAAAAATAGCTTAATTAATACCATAATTAATTATGGTAATTAATGACATTAAATGGTATATTTGGAATCTACATTTTGTGTAGATTAATTTAGTGTATTTACTTGTTCAATTTCATTAAGAAATGAATGAGTAATTAATGCACAAAGTTAAGCCATTTAATAGTTAGGGATGTGGTGTGGAATCCCATCCCACATTGGAGAAGTAAGGAAAAGTTGAGCTATTTATAAAGGACTTTCCATCATAAAGGAGCAATCAAGTGTGCTCCATTATGGTGCACCCTAGTTGGCTTTAATTAATTTTTAAGGCTAAAATCCGAATCCTACGAGGAAGGTGCAAAGCACCTTCCGAGTCCGAGTCCGAGTCCGAGTCCGAGCACGTGCACGTCGCACTTGTCGCAACGGGCGCTTCGTAGGCGCACTTTGCACTTCGCTCGAACGCCTCGGAGCTATGCGGAGCAGGCTATAAATAAGCCCCTGCGGATGATGATTTCACACACATAATAATCAAGATAATAATACTGTCATACTAGCCTAAGTTCATACTACAAAATCCCAAATATCCAATAGTTCGCCCGGAATTCGATTTCTAGTACAGGGTATCGAGTTCGTTGAAAAACCGTTGTATCTTGGGGACGTTTGCCATTTAACCGTGTGTACTGTGCGGGGCAATTTCATCTTACGGAGAGAGAGTCCAACTCTTGCCTCGGTTTAGCATCATTTGTCATTTTCTACAGCAATATATTCAACAATCGTAAGACGAAATTTTTCTGTAGAAGATGGCATCGTCAAGCAACAATGTTCATGCTCCTGCCCATGCCGAAAAACCAGAGAAGTTCTCAGGTACCGACTTCAAACGTTGGCAATCAAAAATGCTGTTCTACCTTACTACTCTCAATCTCTGTCGCTTCCTTTCCGAATCTCCTCCTGTTGTGGGGGATGATGAAATCGACACCCGAACGCACGGCATTGGATGCATGGCATCACAATGACTTCGATGTCGGAACTATATTTTGAATGGGTGGATGACACACTTTACGGTGTTTATTCCACAATCAAAACGTCCAAAGAGTTGTGGGACTCGTTGGAGACAAAATATAAAGCAAAATGCCGGCTTGAAAAAGTTCATCGTGGTCGTTTTCTTGTCTTCAATATTGTTGACACCAAAACTGTTCTCGAGCAAGTGCAAGAAATACAGTTGATCCTGCACGATATTTTGGCAGAAGGAATGAGCTTGTCTGAATCCTTTCAAGTTGCTGCCATAATCGAGAAGTTGCCCCCGATGTGGAAAGACTTCAAAAACTACCTCAAGCACAAACGCAAGGAAATGGGCCTTGAAGATCTAATTGTGCGACTGAGGATCGAAGAGGACAATCGGAAGACCGATGTCAAGATGAACAAGTCATCTATGGAGGCAAAAGAAAATCTCATCGAGTCAAGCAACAACAAAAAGCGGAAATTTAACGAGAAGAAGCAAGACTCGAAGAATCAAAAGATAATCAAAGAAGAATGCTACAACTGCGGTAAATTCGGGCATATGGCGAAAAATTGCCGCAAACCAAAGAAGGACAAGAAGAGAGATCAAGCAAATGTTATCGAGAATAAGTATGTTCCCGTCGATTTGTCCAGTCTTGATCTGTGTGCAGTTGTGGATGAAATCAATATGGTTGGTATCCCAGTCGGATGGTGGGTGGACACCGGCGCTACTAAACATATTTGTGCCGATAAAACCATATTCTCCTCATACGAGCCCGTCACCGAAGAAAGAAAATTGTACATGGGAAACTCCGCTGCCTCAAATGTTGTCGGAACTGGAGAAGTTATACTCAAGATGACGTCGGGATTGAAATTGACGCTCAAGAATGTGCTACATGTTCCAGACATCCGTAAGAATCTTGTGTCTGGCTCAGCATTGAGCAAAGCCGGATTTAGGCTAGTGTTTGAAGCGGATAAAGTTGTAATAACTAAAAATGGTCACTTTATCGGAAAAGGCTATATAGATAACGGCCTTTTCAAACGGAATGCTATCAATGTACGTGGTGGAAATGAAATAATCGATAAAGTTGTTTATTTGGTTGTGTCTCCTAATTTATGGCATGATAGATTAGGACATGCAAATCTAAATATACTACATCGTTTAGTACTTTTAGATTTATTGCCAAAAATGACTTTCGATCAACACAAAAGGTGTGAAATATGTGTTGAAGCAAAAATGGCAAAATCTCCTTTTCATTCAGTGGAAAGATCGACAAAACCTCTTGAATTGATTCACACCGATCTGTGCGATTTAAAACTTGTGCAAACAAGAGGTGGAAAGAATTATTTTATAACTTTTATTGATGATTGCACAAGATTTTGTTATGTGTATCTTTTGAGAAGCAAAGACAAAGCATTCGAAGCTTTCAAAACATACAAAACAGAAGTTGAAAATCAACTCAACACCAAAATCAAAATGATTCGAAGTGATCGAGGTGGTGAATATGTTGCACCTTTTGAAGAATATTGTCGTGAAAATGGCATTATTCACCAAACGACTGCACCTTATGCACCCCAATCGAATGGTGTTGCCGAACGAAAGAATAGAACATTGAAGGGAATGATGAATGCTATTTTGATAAGCTCGGGCCTATCACTTAACATGTGGGGAGAAGCTATTCCTTCGGCCAATAAAATTTTGAATAAATTACCCAAAAAGAAGCAAGATAAAACTCCATATGAATTATGGAAAGGAAGGAAGTCGTCCTATAAATACTTAAAAGTGTGGGGGTGCTTAGCAAAAGTTGAAGTACCGAAACCCAAGCAAGTAAAAATAGGACCAAAAACGGTTGATTGCATTTTCATAGTGTAACACCCCGAGATATTCGGAATAATTACAGCGCCGTAAACCCTTTAAATAAGGATTTACAAGGCTAATTAAAAAGGAAAGTGAAAATAAGACGTCAATACTGCGAAAATTCGAGTTTATGAAATCGTACAACTGGTTCAACGGGTAATTAATACAACCATATCGAATTAATATCAAAGGACACACGTACACGAGTACATAAACCAAACCAAGACAACAAATCTCCAATAACAATAAACATCACTGAACCCCTTCGTCGTCACGCTTGCATCGTGGTCGCTTTCCTGCTCCTCGCTACCCGAACATCAAAACAAATGTCCACCCCGAAGGGGTTAGCAAAACAATGCTAGTACAAGTATTGTATTTAAACAATTCGAATATGCATCAACAAAACACAACAAGACATATCACACGGGCTCCCGCTACGGAACCCGACAATGCGAATCTACAAGATTCCATTACGGCATGGGTATTCCAATGATCCAGCCTCAAAGATAGATCCCAAGATGATCCCGTCGGACCAACACGAGGTGGAAATAACCCGTCCAATGATCCAGCGCCTCGGCTAGATCCCAAGATGATCCCGTCGGACCAACACGAGGTGGACATCCGATCCAGCGCCCTCAGCATAGATCGTACAACGTATACAAATACAACTCATGCATACACATATGCCAAATCATTATGTTCATCAACATGAACATATAAACAATATACAACGAATATCATGACAAATCAACGAAGTACATATCATGTTCAACAACATGCATAATCATACGTATACTCCAAAAATACCGATATTAACATATCACAATACTTGCCTCGAAGATGGCAAGAATGATATACTTCAATGCTCTCGACACACTCGAAGGCCGCCCCCTCCAATCAACGTAACAAGCTCGAACCTTAACAAAAGGAACGATATACAAATCATCTCGAGTCGAACAATGGCCTAACAATTCGTCCTACGGCCGAAAAGCTCAACTAAACAAGCTGCCTGGATTGCTTAGCGCGCGCTACGTATTATACGTAACGTGCGCTAAGTCAATCGTTAGCGACGCTATCGTATAAGACTAGCGCGGCGCTAGCCACAAATCGCGATCAGCTCGGCTGCCTCATAACGTACGCTACGTACGTTCTGTGCGAAAACCGAACCTCGATAGCGCACGTTAACTCACACATGTTAGCGTGCGCTACTCTTGCATGGTAGAATACTGCAACCCGAAAACTGGGTTGAATGATGAAGAACTCATGAATCCTATGGTGATATTACAAGTTATCCTCGGGAATATCATGCTAATAAGGTTTCTGGAAGATTTATGATTATGAAATACCAATAAACGGATAGTTATCTTGATATCACAATTCCTCTACGATCTTCAAGAAATAATCTAAGTTCCATCGTCTTACGTTCCAAAATACATGATTCCAACGTATACAACGTATCAACTGGGTAATATCCGATCACTTGATCATAAATCGATTAAAACATGCTTAGGAGTCCTTATAATAAGATGGTTCAAAGGTTCATTCGACATCTAGTACAGATACGTCAAAAGTATCCTTCTAACATGTGATGATCGATAAAAACGAGATACTAGCTATCCAAACATGATTCAAACTTCCTCATGAACATTACTAATCATTGGTGAAGAATCACCTACCTCAAAGTAGTGAAGAACACGGATGAAAATGAAGCAATCCAACACCCAAGGTTTGAACACCAATCTCCAATGATATAAGATCTTCAATCTCGAACTAGGAGGTTGATATGGAGTGTTAAAGACGAATGGAGTTATGTTTCAAGTGCAAGAGTTCGGGTTATGGGGGAAGAAAGGACTGAATTCACGAATAGGATGATGTCCTATTTATAATAAATAGCTATTAGCGCGCGCTATACACTATCCGTAGCGTGCGCTAACGGCTCACAGTCTATACTGTACTCGGCACTTAGCGTGCGCTACGCATAGGCCTCTAGCGTGCGCTAAGGCGTTGACTCGGCTTTTCCCGAAAGCCGTCCAGATACATTCGACAGGATCCGACAAGGGTCCCCCGGCCAGATCTCACCTACCGCGCGTCTCAATCAATTTGACCACGCGTAGCGTGCGCTAATTACACTCGGTAGCGTACGCTATGAAACCATGTTAGCGTACGCTACCCGTAGCCTGTAGCGTGCGCTACATGCACAGAATTTCAACCATATAAATCACATACACGAAATTATATGCTCGACGACATCGGATTATGAAATACGGAGAAAAATACTCAGGCAAAAGTACAATCATTACAATATCACAAGTTCCAATTACATAACAGAAATCTCGGGTATTACATCCTTCCTCCCTAAAAAGAAGTTTCGTCCCGAAACTTAGGATGAAAACAACTCCGGATATTTAGCCTTCATACCGTCCTCCGTTTCCCAAGTGGCCTCTTCGACTCCATGTCGTGACCATTGTACTTTAACCAAATGTATTGGTTTATTCCTCAATTGTTTGATCCGGCTCTCAAGTATCTTGATTGGTCTCTCTTCGAAGGTGCCATCATTAGCTATCTCGATCTCGTCAAAATCAATAACGTGACTGGGGTCCGGTATATACTTCCGTAGTTGGGATACGTGAAACACATTGTGAACATGACTTAGCGATGGCGGTAAGGCCAACCTGTACGCTAAATCCCCAACTCTATCTAGGATCTCAAATGGTCCGATATATCTCGGACTAAGCTTGCCTCTCCTCCCAAAACGGAAAATCCCTCGTGTAGGAGACACCTTCAATAGCACATGATCCCCAACGTCGAACTCTAGAGGACGACGACGTACATCGGCATAAGACTTCTGTCGACTCTGGGCAGTCAATAGTCTCTCTCGAATCAAAGCTATTTTCTCTTGAGTCTGAATAATCAATTCCGTTTCCGTCCCGATCAGATCCGAAGAATCATCCCAACACAGAGGCGATCGGCATCTCCCCCCGTACAAAGCTTCAAATGGTGCCATCTTGATAGAAGCGTGCCAACTGTTATTGTAAGTGAATTCGATCAAGGGCAAGTGAACTTCCCAATCAGTTGACCAATCCAACGCACAGGCTCTAAGCATGTCTTCCACAGTTTGGATAGTTTTTTCGGACTGACCGTCTGTTTGGGGATGATAAGCTGTGCTAAAATTGAGCTCAGTCCCCAAAGCCTTGTGAACTGCTTTCCAGAAGTGCGACACGAAACGACCATCTCGATCCGAAATAATGGTCTTCGGCGTCCCATGCAATCTAACTATCTCCGCAACAAACACTCGTGCCAATCTCTCGGGTCCCCATGTATCCTTGATTCCTAGGAAATGAGCCGACTTGGTTAGCCGATCAACTACGACCCAAATCATGTTCATTCCTGCTCTAGTCCTTGGCATATTTGTGATGAAATCCATCGAAATGTCCTCCCACTTCCATTCAGGGATCGGAAGCGGCTTTAACATCCCGGCAGGTCGCTGATGTTCAATCTTAACTCACGACAAGTCAAACACTTCAAACGTACTCACACGTCCTTCTTCATATTCCCCACCGAAGTTTTGTTTAAGATCCTTATACATCTTATCACGCCGGTGAATAGAATAGGGCGTGCTATGAGCTTCTTTCGAATAGTTCGTCTCAAATCATCATTATCGGGAACGCAAAGTCGACTTTGAAATCTCGTAACTCCATCATCTGTATCACGAATCCGGGCTTTTCCTTTCTTTACTTCATCACATAATCGAAGGATCGTGGGAATCGCCCAACCGCTGACTTGATCTTCTCGACTAGTGATGAAGTCGGCCCATCACATAAAGTCGCCTCGATTCCTCGGTGCCCAAACTTCAATCCCTTCGCGGATCGGTTCCGTTGAATACCGGTTTGGGATGTAAGTGCTTCCAACACTCGAAGAGAAACAGTTTACGGCTCAATGCATCGGCTACTACATTTGCTTTCCCGGATGATAGAGAATCTCTAAGTCGTAATCCTTGATCAATTCCACCACCTTCTACGCCTCATGTTTAGTTCCTTCGATCAAAATGTATTTGAGGCTCTTATGATCCGTAAAGATCTCGACAATGAGTGCCGTATGAGATAATGTCGCCAAATTTTCAAAGCAAAACCACACTGCTAGCTCCGGATCATGAGTCGGATAATTAACTTCAGACGGTTTCAACCGCCGAGAAGCATAAGCAATCACCTTATCCTTCGCATCAACACACAACCCAAACCCCGATTTGAAGCGTCAGATACCATGAATCCATCGGCCTTTCATGGGCGCTAATATAGGTGCTGTCGTCAGCCTCTCTTTAAGTTCGTCAAAACCAGCCTGGCATTTCTCATTCCACGTGAACTTTTGAGTTTTCTGTAACAGCTGAGTGAGCGGACGAGCAATTTTGGAAAATCCCTCTACAAAGCGGCGATAGTATCCAGCAAGTCCTAAGAAGCTTCGGACTTCCTTCACGTTCTTCGGAGCTTCCCATCCCAAGATTGCCTCGACTTTCTTCGGGTCCACCTGAACTCCATCGGCTGATATCACATGCCCAAGGAAGGTTACTTCCTTAAGCCAGAACTCGCATTTAGCAAATTTTGCATATAGCTGTTCCTTTCTCAAGATGCTCAAAACCATACGTAAATGTTCAGCATGCTCCTCTGCGTCCCTCGAATATATCAAAATGTCGTCAATGAAAACGACCACAAATTTATCCAAGTATTCCAAGAATACCCGATTCATCAATTGCATGAATACCGCAGGAGCATTGGTAAGTCCGAATGGCATCACCACAAATTCATAATGCCTGCATCGATCTCAAAGCGCATTTCGGATATCCGATTCCTTAATTCTCAATTGGTGGTATCCCGATCGCAAGTCAATCTTCGAGAATACCTCGCCTTGCGCTTGATCAAACAAGTCGTCGATCAGAGGTATATGATACTTATTCTTTATCGTTATCTTCTTAAGCTCCGTAATCAATACAGTCGGAGGGATCCGTCTTTCTTAGGACAAAGAGAACGGGCGCTCCCAAGGGGAAACGCTCGGTTGAATATAGCCCTTCTGTAACAATTCCTCCGATTGCTTCTTGAGTTCATACATCTCGGTTGGCGCCATGCGGTATGGTGCCACGGAAATAGGGGTTGCTCCGTGCTCTAATTCGATGGTGAATTCCACTTCTCTTTGGGGGTAACTCCGGGTAGCTCGTCAGAAATACATCCGAGAACTCATTCACAATCGAAATAGACGAGAGCTCTATTCCTTCCTCTTTCCTCATGGCATAGCACCAAAGTCCGTGACATCCCCGCTTGAATTTCACCTTTCATTGCCTTGATCAATTTCCCGAGCTTCCGGTCTCCATCCTCGGAATAAGTGTTCGATCCGTCATCGCAATGATGGAAATGACTCTCTCTCGGTAATTCAACACGGCTCCATAACGGTTGAGCCAATCATCTCCGAGAATTAAGTCGTCACCGCATATGTCAACTACAATAAGATTCGATGGCCAATCTCTCCCTTCTATAGATACCGGGAAATCCCTAGCTTCTAGTGTTCCCACAATTTTCTCTCCGCTCGGTAATCCCACAACATAAGGTTCACAATTATACAAGCACGAGATGTTCAAACGATTAACACTTCAAAGATATAAAAGAATGCGTAGCTCCCGAATCGAACAAGACACTAATCGGTTGCAAAAGGATCTGAATCGCACTGATGCAACAAGCAGTTCGCCGCCGATCTCCTCATTTCGCAGCGCGCGGAGGAACGGACCCAAAGATTGGATGTCTCTCTCTTCCCGTGTTCTCACTTGAAATCCACTCTGCCGTGTCTGGTTCACACTTATCTCCTTAGGAACCGGCCGGAGTGCGGTGCCAACAGATCTAGTAGCGGCTCCACGTAAAGCCGCACGGTGCCCTTCTTGCCCACAATCGTAACAAGTCACGAGAAGATGCGGCAATCTCTTGAATATGCCTCGCTCGACCACAATTGTAGCATTTCCTTGATACGTCCGAAATCACCGATGATGTCCGAACTTCTTTCCGCCTCTAGAAGGATGTGGAGGTTTCTAGTCGAATAAAGGAAGACTGGCTTGCGGGCCCCACCACTCTTGTTTTCTCGCAAAGTGCCGGTCCACCTTCGCTTCTTTGCCTCTACCGATTTCTCCACCGCCGCCTCTTTCATGTCGTAGGCCGCTTTGTCTTGGTACTGTCGCAACGTAGTACACTCGAATCCGGACATGTACTCTTGAATCTCCGGCTTCATCCGCATATCAAAATGAAAAATCTTTTCGCCTCCGTTCGACCAAGTGTCGCACACAAGTCGGTGATGATTAAAGGTTTTAATTACATCATCACAGATGCCTCCGAACTCGTGGTGAGAAAAACTCTCGGATCTTCGCCTCTCTAACCGGACGAGGACGATCGTGCTTCCATCATTTGTTTGAATTCCCAATCCGCATTATGGTTCTCGGGTCGAATAGCCTCCCACGGTCAAAGGCCTCCCGGTCGGAAAATACCGGGCAATGGGAACCTTCCGGTCCTGGGACGCTTAAGACCCGCGAATATCTTTTCCAACTCCTTGAGCGGTGATCCCAAGTAAGTGCCTCACAGATCCGTCAAATTTTGGCGGGTGCAATTTAACCACCTCATAAGCCATCTGTCTCCCGGTTATCCTCATGGTGCTGCTTTGTCCCATCGCTGTCGCATGCGATCAACGACTGGGCGAATCGGTTTATCTCGTGCCACCACTGTTGAAGCACTCCCGCATGTTCGGATTTGCGTCATCATTCGCTGATCCTTGCCGCCTCCGAATGGGAATCGGTTCGACTAGCCGATAGTTCTGGGGTAGTTGCGGAATCCTCATGTCTCATATTACCACGTCCGCGTCCACGACCGCGTCCGCGTCCACGACCTCCTCTCAACATACTGTAAACGAAATTTCTCAATATACAGAACAAAATTTTTGAAATAAAGTCCGTCAATACTCACAAAACAGTAATTCAGCAAAACGGTAGTATAAGAGATTAAGAGACTTACAACCACGGTCCACATGACGACTTCGGCTGAACAGTGATGTTACAAACAACCCGTAAATCAAATAACGTAAACAGACCCAAATAAAACCCGACTGCCAAGATATCCATAAATCTTAGTTCCGATACCATATTCTGTAACACCCCGAGATATTCGGAATAATTACAGCGCCGTAAACCCTTTAAATAAGGATTTACAAGGCTAATTAAAAAGGAAAGTGAAAATAAGACGTCAATACTGCGAAAATTCGAGTTTATGAAATCGTACAACTGGTTCAACGGGTAATTAATACAACCATATCGAATTAATATCAAAGGACACACGTACACGAGTACATAAACCAAACCAAGACAACAAATCTCCAATAACAATAAACATCACTGAACCCCTTCGTCGTCACGTCGATCTGCATGGGTCGTTTCCCTGCTCCTTGGCTACCTGAACATCAAAACAAATGTCCACCCCCGAAGGGGTTAGCAAAACAATGCTAGTACAAGTATTGTATTTAAACAATTCGAATATGCATCAACAAAACACAACAAGACATATCACACGGGCTCCCGCTACCGGAACCCGACAATGCGAATCTACAAGATTCCATTACACAGCATGGGTATTCCAATGATCCAGCGCCCTCAGCATAGATCCCAAGATGATCCCGTCGGACCAACACGAGGTGGAAATAACCCGTCCAATGATCCAGCGCCCTCAGCCTAGATCCCAAGATGATCCCGTCGGACCAACACGAGGTGGACATCCGATCCAGCGCCCTCAGCATAGATCGTACAACGTATACAAATACAACTCATGCATACACATATGCCAAATCATTATGTTCATCAACATGAACATATAAACAATATACAACGAATATCATGACAAATCAACGAAGTACATATCATGTTCAACAACATGCATAATCATACGTATACTCCAAAAATACCGATATTAACATATCACAATACTTGCCTCGAAGATGGCAAGAATGATATACTTCAATGCTCTCGACGCACTCGAAGGCCGCCCCCTCCAATCAACGTAACAAGCTCGAACCTTAACAAAAGGAACGATATACAAATCATCTCGAGTCGAACAATGGTTTAACAATTCGTCCTACGGCCGAAAAGCTCAACTAAACAAGCTGCTGGATTGCTTAGCGCGCGCTACGTATTATACGTAACGCGGCGCTTAAGTCAACCGTTAGCGACGCTATCGTATAAGACTAGCGTGCGCTAGCCACAATCGGCCTGCTCGGCCGCCTCATAACGCACGCTACGACGTTACGGCGAAACCGAACCTCGATAGCGCACGTTAACTCACACATGTTAGCGTGCGCTACTCTTGCATGGTAGAATACTGCAACCCGAAAACTGGGTTGAATGATGAAGAACTCATGAATCCTATGGTGATATTACAAGTTATCCTCGGGAATATCATGCTAATAAGGTTTCTGGAAGATTTATGATTATGAAACACCAATAAACGGATAGTTATCTTGATATCACAATTCCTCTACGATCTTCAAGAAATAATCTAAGTTCCATCGTCTTACGTTCCAAAATACATGATTCCAACGTATACAACGTATCAATCGGGTAATATCCGATCACTTGATCATAAATCGATTAAAACATGCTTAGGAGTCCTTATAATAAGATGGTTCAAAGGTTCATTCGACATCTAGTACAGATACGTCAAAAGTATCCTTCTAACATGTGATGATCGATAAAAACGAGATACTAGCTATCCAAACATGATTCAAACTTCCTCATGAACATTACTAATCATTGGTGAAGAATCACCTACCTCAAAGTAGTGAAGAACACGGATGAAAATGAAGCAATCCAACACCCAAGGTTTGAACACCAATCTCCAATGATATAAGATCTTCAATCTCGAACTAGGAGGTTGATATGGAGTGTTAAAGACGAATGGAGTTATGTTTCAAGTGCAAGAGTTCGGGTTATGGGGGAAGAAAGGACTGAATTCACGAATAGGATGCTGTCCTATTTATAATAAATAGCTATTAGCGCGCGCTATACACTATCCGTAGCGTGCGCTAACGGCTCACAGTCTATACTGTACTCGGCACTTAGCGTGCGCTACGCATAGGCCTCTAGCGTGCGCTAAGGCATTGACTCGGCTTTTCCCGAAAGCCGTCCAGATACATTCGACAGGATCCGACAAGGGTCCCCCGGCCAGATCTCACCTACCGCGCGTCTCAATCAATTTGACCACGCGTAGCGTGCGCTAATTACACTCGGTAGCGTACGCTATGAAACCATGTTAGCGTACGCTACCCGTAGCCTGTAGCGTGCGCTACATGCACAGAATTTCAACCATATAAATCACATACACGAAATTATATGCTCGACGACATCGGATTATGAAATACGGAGAAAAATACTCAGGCAAAAGTACAATCATTACAATATCACAAGTTCCAATTACATAACAGAAATCTCGGGTATTACACATAGGATATGCAAATAATAGTAGTGCGTACCGATTTTTGGTACACAAATCGGAAGTACCCGATATAAATGAGGGAATGATTATAGAATCAAGAAATGCCATATTTTTTGAAACTATATTCCCTAAGAAAGAAAAGAATGAAATAAGTCCGAAAAAGAGGACTTATGATGAAATCTCGCCAAATAGTAATGGACCAACACCGGAACCAAGGCGAGGAAAAAGAATAAAAACTGCAAAAACCTTTGGTCCGGATTTTGTAGTCTATTCTTTAGAAGACGAACCAAAGACAATCAAGGAAGCATTGTCTGGTTCCGATGCCGATCTATGGCAAGAAGCTATCAATAGTGAAATCGAGTCAATCTTGAACAATCACACTTGGCACATTGTTGATCTTCCTCCGGAAATAAACCTTTAGGTTGCAAGTGGATTCTCAAGAAGAAATACAAAGGTGATAAATCTATTGACAAATACAAGGCACGTTTGGTAGCCAAAGGATACAAACAAAAGGAAGGGTATGATTACTTTGATACATACTCACCAGTTACTCGGATTACATCCATTAGAATGCTACTTGCAATAGCAGCATTGTACAATCTTGAGATACACCAAATGGATGTAAAAACGGCCTTTCTAAATGGAGATTTAGAAGATGAAATTTATATGGAACAACCCGAAGGGTTCGTGATTCCCGACCAAGAAAACAAAGTTTGCAAACTTGTTAAGTCTTTATACGGACTTAAGCAAGCACCCAAACAATGGCATGAGAAATTTGACCAAGTAATGATGTGAAATGGTTTCAAGATCAATTAATGCGATAAATGTGTGTACATCAAAGGTACATCTGACAATTTTGTCATTGTGTGTCTATACGTTGATGATATGCTAATTATGGGTAGCAACAATAAAATCATCATAGGCACTAAGGAAATGTTAAAGAAGAACTTCGACATGAAGGATATGGGATTAGCCGATATGATTCTAGGAATCAAGATCTCCAGAACACCCGATGGAATAGTCTTATCACAATCTCACTATGTTGAGAATGTACTTAAGAAATTCAAGGCATACGATCTACCTCCGGCTAAGACACCTGTTGACTTAAGTTTACACTTAGCCAAAAATCGAGGAGAACCCATATCACAAACAGAATATGCTAGGATAATTGGAAGCCTAATGTACTTAACAAATTGTGCAAGGCCAGACATAGCATATTCTATTAGTAAACTGAGTCGGTTTACGAGTAATCCCGGAAAGGATCATTGGACCGCATTGACAAGAGTGTTGAGATACTTAAAACACACTGTCAATCATGGTATACACTATTCGAGATATCCAGCTATTTTGGAAGGATATTGTGATGCCAACTGGATATCCGATACTAAAGACACTAAATCCACAAGCGGTTATGTATTTACCATTGGTGGAGGAGCAATATCATGGAAATATTCTAAGCAAACATGCATAGCCCGACCTACAATGGAATCGGAGTTTATTGCTTTAGACAAAGCCGGCGAAGAAGCCGAATGGTTAAGAAACTTCTTAGAAGATATTCCCTGTTGGGAAAAACCTTTGCCTCCCGTTATGATACATTGTGATAGCATGGCAGCCATAGGGAGGGAAAAGAACAGTATATATAATGGTAAGTCTCGACATATTCGTCGAAGACACAATACCATTAGACAATTGAACACTACAGGAATAATTTCCATTGACTATGTAAAGTCAAAAGACAATATAGCAGATCCGTTTACGAAAGGTATTAACCGTGATCAATTAATGCAGCAAGGGGAATGGGATTGAAATCCACACATTGAGAATTTTCATAATGATAACTCAACCAGGATGATTGGAGATCCCAAGAACTTGGTTTAATGAGACAACTAAGTTGTGAAAGTTCAAGTTAAAGCACTTGAAAATCCATTCTCGTAGCTGTTCAAGTGCAAGCCTGCAGTTTGTGGTAAAGGGTAAGCCTTTTAAAGCTTTTAATGATTCCTATAGCCTTTTATAGGTGGAGTATGGCAGGATACTCTTCATAGGAGGTCACCTATATAAGTGAAGAAGTAAGGCCGCTTCATAAAATTAGTAACACTTATGAATCCAAGAAATGGTCCAAGGCCAAAATGGACACAACGTGAGAACGAAAGATATTAGATCTATTATTGTGTGTATGTTATTGTCTTGGTTTACACAAAAGTTGACCGGTTCAAGACATCACGTTCACCGAGCAACGAGTAAATCCGATGGCATTACACTAAGGAAGGTTCAAGGCTAACTACCACCTATCCTGAAGCAATAATAGGTCGTCGGGACTTAGTGCATGTTGCATTTGCATTAATCATCATTCATGTGGGGGATTGTTGGAAAAATAGCTTAATTAATACCATAATTAATTATGGTAATTAATGACATTAAATGTTATATTTGGAATCTACATTTTGTGTAGATTAATTTAGTGTATTTACTTATTCAATTTCATTAAGAAATGAATGAGTAATTAATGCACAAAGTTAAGCCATTTAATAGTTGGGGATGTGGTGTGGAATCCCATCCCACATTGGAGAAGTAAGGAAAAGTTGAGCTATTTATAAAGGACTTTCCATCATAAAGGAGCAATCAAGTGTGCTCCATTATGGTGCACCCTAGTTGGCTTTAATTAATTTTTAAGGCTAAAATCCGAATCCTACGAGGAAGGTGCAAAGCACCTTCCGAGTCCAAGTCCGAGTCCGAGTCCGAGCACGTGCACGTCGCACTTGTCGCAACGGGCGCTTCGTAGGCGCACTTTGCACTTCGCTCGAACGCCTCGGAGCAAGGAGCTATGAGGAGCAGGCTATAAATAAGCCCCTGCAGATGATGATTTCACACACATAATAATCAAGATAATAATACTGTCATACTAGCCTAAGTTCATACTACAAAGTCCCAAATATCCAGTAGTTCGCCCGGAATTCGATTCCTAGTACAGGGTATCGAGTTCGTTGAAAAACCGTTGTATCTTGGGGACGTTTGCCGTTCAACCGTGTGTACTGTGCGGGGCAATTTCGTCTTACGGAGAGAGAGTCCAACTCTTGCCTCGGTTTAGCATCATTTGAAATTTTCTACAGCAATACATTCAACAATCGTAAGACGAAATTTTTCTGTAGAAGATGGCATCGTCAAGCAACAATGTTCATGCTCCTGCCCATGCTGAAAAACCAGAGAATTTCTCAGGTACTGACTTCAAACATTGGCAATCAAAAATGCTGTTCTACCTTACTACTCTCAATCTCTGTCGCTTCCTTTCCGAATCTCCTCCTGTTGTGGGGGATGATGAAACTGACACCCAGAAACGCACGGCATTGGATGCATGGCATCACAGCGACTTCTTATGTCGGAACTATATTTTGAATGGGCTGGATGACACACTTTACAGTGTTTATTCCACAATCAAAACGTCCAAAGAGTTGTGGGACTCGTTGGAGACAAAATATAAAATAGAAGATGCCGGCTTGAAAAAGTTCATAGTAGGTCGTTTTCTTGACTTCAAAATGGTGGACACCAAAACTGTTCTCGAGCAAGTGCAGGAAATACAGTTGATCCTGCACGATATTTTGGCAGAAGGAATGAGCTTGTCTGAATCCTTTCAAGTTGCTGCCATAATCGAGAAGTTGCCCCCGATGTGGAAGGACTTCAAAAACTACCTCAAGCACAAACGCAAGGAAATGGGCCTTGAAGATCTAATTGTGCGACTGAGGATCGAAGAGGACAATCGGAAGACCGATGTCAAGATGAACAAGTCATCTATGGAGGCAAAAGCAAATCTCATCGAGTCAAGCAACAACAAAAAGCGGAAATTTAACGGGAAGAAGCAAGACTCGAAGAATCAAAAGAAGATCAAAGGAGAATGCTACAATCATGTAAATTCGGGCATATGGCGAAAAATTGCCGCAAACCAAAGAAGGACAAGAAGAGAGATCAAGCAAATGTTATCGAGAATAAGTATGTTCCGTCGATTTGTCCAGTCTTGATTTGTGTGCAGTTGTAGATGAAATCAATATGGTTGGTATCCCAGTCGGATGGTGGGTGGACACCGGCGCTACTAAACATATTTGTGCCGATAAAACCATGTTCTCCTCATACGAGCCCGTCACCGAAGAAAGAAAGTTGTACATGGGAAACTCATTGCCTCAAATGTTGTCGAATCGAGAAGTTATACTCAAGATGACGTCGGGATTGAAATTGACGCTCAAGAATGTGCTACATATTCCAGACATCCATAAGAATCTTGTGTCTGGCTCAGCATTGAGCAAAGCCGGATTTAGGCTAGTGTTTGAAGCGGATAAAGTTGTAATAACTAAAAATGGTCACTTTATCGGAAAAGGCTATATAAATAACGGCCTTTTCAAACTGAATGCTATCAATGTACGTGGTGGAAATGAAATAAACGATAAAGTTGTTTATTTGGTTGTGTCTCCTAATTTATGGCATGATAGATTAGGACATGCAAATCTAAATATACTACGTCGTTTAGTACTTTTAGATTTATTGCCAAAAATGACTTTCGATCAACACAAAAGGTGTGAAATATGTGTTGAAGCAAAAATGGCAAAATCTCCTTTTCATTCAGTGGAAAGATCGACAAAACCTCTTGAATTGATTCACACCGATTCATGCGATTTAAAACTTGTGCAAACAAGAGGTGGAAAGAATTATTTTATAACTTTTATTGATGATTGCACAAGATTTTGTTATGTGTATCTTTTGAGAAGCAAAGACGAAGCATTGAAGCTTTCAAAACATACAAAGCAAGTTGAAAATCAACTCAACACCAAAATCAAAATGATTCAAGTGATCGAGGTGGTGAATATGTTGCACCTTTTGAAGAATATTGTCGTGAAAATGGCATTATTCACCAAACGACTGCACCTTATGCACCCCAATCGAATGGTGTTGCCGAACGAAAGAATAGAACACTGAAGGGAGTGATGAATGCTATTTTGATAAGCTCGGGCCTATCACTTAACATGTGGGGAGAAGCTATTCTTTCGGCCAATAAAATTCTGAATAAATTACCCAAAAAGAAGCAAGATAAAACTCCATATAAATTATGGAAAGGAAGGAAGCCGTCCTATAAATACTTAAAAGTGTGGGGGTGCTTAGCAAAAGTTGAAGTACCGAAACCCAAGCAAGTAAAAATAGGACCAAAAACGGTTGATTGCATTTTCATAGGATATGCAAATAATAGTAGTGCGTACCGATTTTTGGTACACAAATCGGAAGTACCCGATATAAATGAGGGAATGATTATAGAATCAAGAAATGCCATATTTTTTGAAACTATATTCCCTAAGAAAGAAAAGAATGAAATAAGTCAGAAAAGAGGACTTATGATGAAATCTCGCCAAATAGTAATGGACCAACACCGGAACCAAGGCGAGGAAAAAGAATAAAAACTGCAAAAACCTTTGGTCCGGATTTTGTAGTCTATTCTTTAGAAGACGAACCAAAGACAATCAAGGAAGCATTGTCTGGTTCCGATGCCGATCTATGGCAAGAAGCTATCAATAGTGAAATCGAGTCAATCTTGAACAATCACACTTGGCACATTGTTGATCTTCCTCCGGGAAATAAACCTTTAGGTTGCAAGTGGATTCTCAAGAAGAAATACAAAGGTGATAAATCTATTGACAAATACAAGGCACGTTTGGTAGCCAAAGGATACAAACAAAAGGAAGGGTATGATTACTTTGATACATACTCACCAGTTACTCGGATTACATCCATTAGAATGCTACTTGCAATAGCAGCATTGTACAATCTTGAGATACACCAAATGGATGTAAAAACGGCCTTTCTAAATGGAGATTTAGAAGATGAAATTTATATGGAACAACCCGAAGGGTTCGTGATTCCTGACCAAGAAAACAAAGTTTGCAAACTTGTTAAGTCTTTATACGGACTTAAGCAAGCACCCAAACAATGGCATGAGAAATTTGACCAAGTAATGATGTCAAATGGTTTCAAGATCAATGAATGCGATAAATGTGTGTACATCAAAGGTACATCTGACAATTTTGTCATTGTGTGTCTATACGTTGATGATATGCTAATTATGGGTAGCAACAATAAAATCATCATAGGCACTAAGGAAATGTTAAAAAAGAACTTCGACATGAAGGATATGGGATTAGCCGATATGATTCTAGGAATCAAGATCTCCGTAACACCCGATGGAATAGTCTTATCACAATCTCACTATGTTGAGAATGTACTTAAGAAATTCAAGGCATACGATCTACCTCCTATTAAGACACCTGTTGACTTAAGTTTACACTTAGCCAAAAATCGAGGAGAACCCATATCACAAACAGAATATGCTAGGATAATTGGAAGCCTAATGTACTTAGCAAATTGTACAAGGCCAGACATAGCATATTCTATTAGTAAACTGAGTCGGTTTACGAGTAATCCCGGAAAGGATCATTGGACCGCATTGACAAGAGTGTTGAGATACTTAAAACACACTGTCAATCATGGTATACACTATTCGAGATATCCAGCTATTTTGGAAGGATATTGTGATGCCAACTGGATATCCGATACTAAAGACACTAAATCCACAAGCGGTTATGTATTTACCATTGGTGGAGGAGCAATATCATGGAAATATTCCAAGCAAACATGCATAGCCGGACCTACAATGGAATCGGAGTTTATTTCTTTAGACAAAGCCGGCGAAGAAGCCGAATGGTTAAGAAACTTCTTAGAAGATATTCCCTGTTGGGAAAAACCTTTGCCTCCCGTTATGATACATTGTGATAGCATGGCAGCCATAGGGAGGGAAAAGAACAGTATATATAATGGTAAGTCTCGACATATTCGTCGAAGACACAATACCATTAGACAATTGAACACTACAGGAATAATGTCCATTGACTATGTAAAGTCAAAAGACAATATAGCGGATCCGTTTACGAAAGGTATTAACCGTGATCAATTAATGCAGCAAGGGGAATGGGATTGAAATCCACACATTGAGAATTTTCATAATGATAACTCAACCAGGATGATTGGAGATCCCAAGAACTTGGTTTAATGAGACAACTAAGTTGTGAA
The DNA here is from genome assembly GCA_033398695.1 of Orobanche coerulescens. Taxonomy (NCBI): domain Eukaryota; kingdom Viridiplantae; phylum Streptophyta; class Magnoliopsida; order Lamiales; family Orobanchaceae; genus Orobanche; species Orobanche coerulescens. The sequence goes on along the minus strand of CM065813.1, from coordinate 100,146,714 downwards.
AGTTCAAGTTAAAGCACTTGAAAATCCATTCTCGTAGCTGTTCAAGTGCAAGCCTGCAGTTTGTGGTAAAGGGTAAGCCTTTTAAAGCTTTTAATGATTCCTATAGCCTTTTATAGGTGGAGTATGGCAGGATACTCTTCATAGGAGGTCACCTATATAAGTGAAGAAGTAAGGCCGCTTCATAAAATTAGTAACACTTATGAATCCAAGAAATGGTCCAAGGCCAAAATGGACACAACGTGAGAACGAAAGATATTAGATCTATTATTGTGTGTATGTTATTGTCTTGGTTTACACAAAAGTTGACCGGTTCAAGACATCACGTTCACCGAGCAACGAGTAAATCCGATAACATTACACTAAGGAAGGTTCAAGGCTAACTACCACCTATCCTGAAGCAATAATAGGTCGTCGGGACTTAGTGCATGTTGCATTTGCATTAATCATCATTCATGTGGGGGATTGTTGGAAAAATAGCTTAATTAATACCATAATTAATTATGGTAATTAATGACATTAAATGTTATATTTGGAATCTACATTTTGTGTAGATTAATTTAGTGTATTTACTTGTTCAATTTCATTAAGAAATGAATGAGTAATTAATGCACAAAGTTAAGCCATTTAATAGTTGGGGATGTGGTGTGGAATCCCATCCCACATTGGAGAAGTAAGGAAAAGTTGAGCTATTTATAAAGGACTTTCCATCATAAAGGAGCAATCAAGTGTGCTCCATTATGGTGCACCCTAGTTGGCTTTAATTAATTTTTAAGGCTAAAATCCGAATCCTACGAGGAAGGTGCAAAGCACCTTCCGAGTCCAAGTCCGAGTCCGAGTCCGAGCACGTGCACGTCGCACTTGTCGCAACGGGCGCTTCGTAGGCGCACTTTGCACTTCGCTCGAACGCCTCGGAGCAAGGAGCTATGAGGAGCAGGCTATAAATAAGCCCCTGCAGATGATGATTTCACACACATAATAATCAAGATAATAATACTGTCATACTAGCCTAAGTTCATACTACAAAGTCCCAAATATCCAGTAGTTCGCCCGGAATTCGATTCCTAGTACAGGGTATCGAGTTCGTTGAAAAACAGTTGTATCTTGGGGACGTTTGCCGTTCAACCGTGTGTACTGTGCGGGGCAATTTCGTCTTACGAAGAGAGAGTCCAACTCTTGCCTCGGTTTAGCATCATTTGTCATTTTCTACAGCAATACATTCAACAATCGTAAGACGAAATTTTTCTGTAGAAGATGGCATCGTCAAGCAACAATGTTCATGCTCCTGCCCATGCTGAAAAACCAGAGAAGTTCTCAGGTACTGACTTCAAACGTTGGCAATCAAAAATGCTGTTCTACCTTACTACTCTCAATCTCTGTCGCTTCCTTTCCGAATCTCCTCCTGTTGTGGGGGATGATGAAACTGACACCCAGAAACGCACGGCATTGGATGCATGGCATCACAGCGACTTCTTATGTCGGAACTATATTTTGAATGAATTTGGATGACACACTTTACAGTGTTTATTCCACAATCAAAACGTCCAAAGAGTTGTGGGACTCGTTGGAGACAAAATATAAAATAGAAGATGCCGGCTTGAAAAAGTTCATAGTGGGTCGTTTTCTTGACTTCAAAATGGTGGACACCAAAACTGTTCTCGAGCAAGTGCAGGAAATACAGTTGATCCTGCACGATATTTTGGCAGAAGGAATGAGCTTGTGCGAATCCTTTCAAGTTCTTTGCCATAATCGAGAAGTTGCCCCGATGTGGAAGGACTTCAAAAACTACCTCAAGCACAAACGCAAGGAAATGGGCCTTGAAGATCTAATTGTGCGACTGAGGATCGAAGAGGACAATCGGAAGACCGATGTCAAGATGAACAAGTCATCTATGGAGGCAAAAGCAAATCTCATCGAGTCAAGCAACAACAAAAAGCAGAAATTTAACGGGAAGAAGCAAGACTCGAAGAATCAAAAGAAGATCAAAGGAGAATGCTACAACTGCGGTAAATTCGGGCATATGGCGAAAAATTGCCGCAAACCAAAGAAGGACAAGAAGAGAGATCAAGCAAATGTTATCGAGAATAAGTATGTTCCCGTCGATTTGTCCAGTCTTGATTTGTGTGCAGTTGTAGATGAAATCAATATGGTTGGTATCCCAGTCGGATGGTGGGTGGACACCGGCGCTACTAAACATATTTGTGCCGATAAAACCATGTTCTCCTCATACGAGCCCGTCACCGAAGAAAGAAAATTGTACATGGGAAACTCCGCTGCCTCAAATGTTGTCGGAACTGGAGAAGTTATACTCAAGATGACGTCGGGATTGAAATTGACGCTCAAGAATGTGCTACATATTCCAGACATCCATAAGAATCTTGTGTCTGGCTCAGCATTGAGCAAAGCCGGATTTAGGCTAGTGTTTGAAGCGGATAAAGTTGTAATAACTAAAAATGGTCACTTTATCGGAAAAGGCTATATAGATAACGGCCTTTTCAAACTGAATGCTATCAATGTACGTGGTGGAAATGAAATAAACGATAAAGTTGTTTATTTGGTTGTGTCTCCTAATTTATGGCATGATAGATTAGGACATGCAAATCTAAATATACTACGTCGTTTAGTACTTTTAGATTTATTGCCAAAAATGACTTTCGATCAACACAAAAGGTGTGAAATATGTGTTGAAGCAAAAATGGCAAAATCTTCTTTTCATTCAGTGGAAAGATCGACAAAACCTCTTGAATTGATTCACACCGATCTGTGCGATTTAAAACTTGTGCAAACAAGAGGTGGAAAGAATTATTTTATAACTTTTATTGATGATTGCACAAGATTTTGTTATGTGTATCTTTTGAGAAGCAAAGACGAAGCATTCAAAGCTTTCAAAACATACAAAACAGAAGTTGAAAATCAACTCAACACCAAAATCAAAATGATTCGAAGTGATCGAGGTGGTGAATATGTTGCACCTTTTGAAGAATATTGTCGTGAAAATGGCATTATTCACCAAACGACTGCACCTTATGCACCCCAATCGAATGGTGTTCCCGAACGAAAGAATAGAACACTGAAGGGAGTGATGAATGCTATTTTGATAAGCTCGGGCCTATCACTTAACATGTGGGGAGAAGCTATTCTTTCGGCCAATAAAATTCTGAATAAATTACCCAAAAAGAAGCAAGATAAAACTCCATATGAATTATGGAAAGGAAGGAAGCCGTCCTATAAATACTTAAAAGTGTGGGGGTGCTTAGCAAAAGTTGAAGTACCGAAACCCAAGCAAGTAAAAATAGGACCAAAAACGGTTGATTGCATTTTCATAGGATATGCAAATAATAGTAGTGCGTACCGATTTTTGGTACACAAATCGGAAGTACCCGATATAAATGAGGGAATGATTATAGAATCAAGAAATGCCATATTTTTTGAAACTATATTCCCTAAGAAAGAAAAGAATGAAATAAGTCAGAAAAAGAGGACTTATGATGAAATCTCGCCAAATAGTAATGGACCAACACCGGAACCAAGGCGAGGAAAAAGAATAAAAACTGCAAAAACCTTTGGTCCGGATTTTGTAGTCTATTCTTTAGAAGACGAACCAAAGACAATCAAGGAAGCATTGTCTGGTTCCGATGCCGATCTATGGCAAGAAGCTATCAATAGTGAAATCGAGTCAATCTTGAACAATCACACTTGGCACATTGTTGATCTTCCTCCGGGAAATAAACCTTTAGGTTGCAAGTGGATTCTCAAGAAGAAATGCAAAGGTGATAAATCTATTGACAAATACAAGGCACGTTTGGTAGCCAAAGGATACAAACAAAAGGAAGGGTATGATTACTTTGATACATACTCACGATTACTCGGATTACATCCATTAGAATGCTACTTGCAATAGCAGCATTGTACAATCTTGAGATACACCAAATGGATGTAAAAACGGCCTTTCTAAATGGAGATTTAGAAGATGAAATTTATATGGAACAACCCGAAGGGTTCGTGATTCCCGACCAAGAAAACAAAGTTTGCAAACTTGTTAAGTCTTTATACGGACTTAAGCAAGCACCCAAACAATGGCATGAGAAATTTGACCAAGTAATGATGTCAAATGGTTTCAAGATCAATGAATGCGATAAATGTGTGTACATCAAAGGTACATCTGACAATTTTGTCATTGTGTGTCTATACGTTGATGATATGCTAATTATGGGTAGCAACAATAAAATCATCATAGGCACTAAGGAAATGTTAAAGAAGAACTTCGACATGAAGGATATGGGATTAGCCGATATGATTCTAGGAATCAAGATCTCCAGAACACCCGATGGAATAGTCTTATCACAATCTCACTATGTTGAGAATGTACTTAAGAAATTCAAGGCATACGATCTACCTCCGGCTAAGACACCTGTTGACTTAAGTTTACACTTAGCCAAAAATCGAGGAGAACCCATATCACAAACAGAATATGCTAGGATAATTGGAAGCCTAATGTACTTAGCAAATTGTACAAGGCCAGACATAGCATATTCTATTAGTAAGCGAGTCGGTTTACGAGTAATCCCGGAAAGGATCATTGGACCGCATTGACAAGAGTGTTGAGATACTTAAAACACACTGTCAATCATGGTATACACTATTCGAGATATCCAGCTATTTTGGAAGGATATTGTGATGCCAACTGGATATCCGATACTAAAGACACTAAATCCACAAGCGGTTATGTATTTACCATTGGTGGAGGAGCAATATCATGGAAATATTCCAAGCAAACATGCATAGCCGGACCTACAATGGAATCGGAGTTTATTGCTTTAGACAAAGCCGGCGAAGAAGCCGAATGGTTAAGAAACTTCTTAGAAGATATTCCCTGTTGGGAAAAACCTTTGCCTCCCGTTATGATACATTGTGATAGCATGGCAGCCATAGGGAGGGAAAAGAACAGTATATATAATGGTAAGTCTCGACATATTCGTCGAAGACACAATACCATTAGACAATTGAACACTACAGGAATAATGTCCATTGACTATGTAAAGTCAAAAGACAATATAGCGGATCCGTTTACGAAAGGTATTAACCGTGATCAATTATATAATGCAGCAAGGGGAATGGGATTGAAATCCACACATTGAGAATTTTCATAATGATAACTCAACCAGGATGATTGGAGATCCCAAGAACTTGGTTTAATGAGACAACTAAGTTGTGAAAGTTCAAGTTAAAGCACTTGAAAATCCATTCTCGTAGCTGTTCAAGTGCAAGCCTGCAGTTTGTGGTAAAGGGTAAGCCTTTTAAAGCTTTTAATGATTCCTATAGCCTTTTATAGGTGGAGTATGGCAGGATACTCTTCATAGGAGGTCACCTATATAAGTGAAGAAGTAAGGCCGCTTCATAAAATTAGTAACACTTATGAATCCAAGAAATGGTCCAAGGCCAAAATGGACACAACGTGAGAACGAAAGATATTAGATCTATTATTGTGTGTATGTTATTGTCTTGGTTTACACAAAAGTTGACCGGTTCAAGACATCACGTTCACCGAGCAACGAGTAAATCCGATAACATTACACTAAGGAAGGTTCAAGGCTAACTACCACCTATCCTGAAGCAATAATAGGTCGTCGGGACTTAGTGCATGTTGCATTTGCATTAATCATCATTCATGTGGGGGATTGTTGGAAAAATAGCTTAATTAATACCATAATTAATTATGGGAATTAATGACATTAAATGTTATATTTGGAATCTACATTTTGTGTAGATTAATTTAGTGTATTTACTTGTTCAATTTCATTAAGAAATGAATGAGTAATTAATGCACAAAGTTAAGCCATTTAATAGTTGGGGATGTGGTGTGGAATCCCATCCCACATTGGAGAAGTAAGGAAAAGTTGAGCTATTTATAAAGGACTTTCCATCATAAAGGAGCAATCAAGTGTGCTCCATTATGGTGCACCCTAGTTGGCTTTAATTAATTTTTAAGGCTAAAATCCGAATCCTACGAGGAAGGTGCAAAGCACCTTCCGAGTCCGAGTCCGAGTCCGAGTCCGAGCACGTGCACGTCGCACTTGTCGCAACGGGCGCTTCGTAGGCGCACTTTGCACTTCGCTCGAACGCCTCGGAGCAAGGAGCTATGAGGAGCAGGCTATAAATAAGCCCCTGCGGATGATGATTTCACACACATAATAATCAAGATAATAATACTGTCATACTAGCCTAAGTTCATACTACAAAGTCCCAAATATCCAGTAGTTCGCCCGGAATTCGATTCCTAGTACAGGGTATCGAGTTCGTTGAAAAACCGTTGTATCTTGGGGACGTTTGCCGTTCAACCGTGTGTACTGTGCGGGGCAATTTCGTCTTACGGAGAGAGAGTCCAACTCTTGCCTCGGTTTAGCATCATTTGTCATTTTCTACAGCAATACATTCAACAATCGTAAGACGAAATTTTTCTGTAGAAGATGGCATCGTCAAGCAACAATGTTCATGCTCCTGCCCATGCTGAAAAACCAGAGAAGTTCTCAGGTACCGACTTCAAACGTTGGCAATCAAAAATGCTGTTCTACCTTACTACTCTCAATCTCTGTCGCTTCCTTTCCGAATCTCCTCCTGTTGTGGGGGATGATGAAACTGACACCCAGAAACGCACGGCATTGGATGCATGGCATCACAACGACTTCTTATGTCGGAACTATATTTTGAATGGGCTGGATGACACACTTTACAGTGTTTATTCCACAATCAAAACGTCCAAAGAGTTGTGGGACTCGTTGGAGACAAAATATAAAATAGAAGATGCCGACTTGAAAAAGTTCATCGTGGGTCGTTTTCTTGACTTCAAAATGGTGGACACCAAAACTGTTCTCGAGCAAGTGCAGGAAATACAGTTGATCTGCACGATATTTTGGCGAAGGAATGAGCTTGTCGAATCCTTTCAAGTTCTTGCCATAATCGAGAAGTTGCCCCGATGTGGAAGGACTTCAAAAACTACCTCAAGCACAAACGCAAGGAAATGGGCCTTGAAGATCTAATTGTGCGGCGAGGATCGAAGAGGACAATCGGAAGACCGATGTCAAGATGAACAAGTCATCTATGGAGGCAAAAGCAAATCTCATCGAGTCAAGCAAAGAACAAAAAGCGGAAATTTAACGGAAGAAGCAAGACTCGAGGAATCAAAAGAAGATCAAAGGAGAATGCTACAATCATGTAAATTCGGGCATATGGCGAAAAATTGCCGCAAACCAAAGAAGGACAAGAAGAGAGATCAAGCAAATGTTATCGAGAATAAGTATGTTCCCGTCGATTTGTCCAGTCTTGATTTGTGTGCAGTTGTAGATGAAATCAATATGGTTGGTATCCCAGTCGGATGGTGGGTGGACACCGGCGCTACTAAACATATTTGTGCCGATAAAACCATGTTCTCCTCATACGAGCCCGTCACCGAAGAAAGAAAATTGTACATGGGAAACTCCGCTGCCTCAAATGTTGTCGGAACTGGAGAAGTTATACTCAAGATGACGTCGGGATTGAAATTGACGCTCAAGAATGTGCTACATGTTCCAGACATCCATAAGAATCTTGTGTCTGGCTCAGCATTGAGCAAAGCCGGATTTAGGCTAGTGTTTGAAGCGGATAAAGTTGTAATAACTAAAAATGGTCACTTTATCGGAAAAGGCTATATAGATAACGGCCTTTTCAAACTGAATGCTATCAATGTACGTGGTGGAAATGAAATAAACGATAAAGTTGTTTATTTGGTTGTGTCTCCTAATTTATGGCATGATAGATTAGGACATGCAAATCTAAATATACTACGTCGTTTAGTACTTTTAGATTTATTGCCAAAAATGACTTTCGATCAACACAAAAGGTGTGAAATATGTGTTGAAGCAAAAATGGCAAAATCTCCTTTTCATTCAGTGGAAAGATCGACAAAACCTCTTGAATTGATTCACACCGATCTCATGCGATTTAAAACTTGTGCAAACAAGAGGTGGAAAGAATTATTTTATAACTTTTATTGATGATTGCACAAGATTTTGTTATGTGTATCTTTTGAGAAGCAAAGACGAAGCATTCAAGCTTTCAAAACATACAAAATGAAGTTGAAAATAAACTCAACACCAAAATCAAAATGATTGAAGTGATCGAGGTGGTGAATATGTTGCACCTTTTGAAGAATATTGTCGTGAAAATGGCATTATTCACCAAACGACTGCACCTTATGCACCCCAATCGAATGGTGTTGCCGAACGAAAGAATAGAACATTGAAGGAAGTGATGAATGCTATGTTGATAAGCTCGGGCCTATCACTTAACATGTGGGGAGAAGCTATTCTTTCGGCCAATAAAATTCTGAATAAATTACCCAAAAAGAAGCAAGATAAAACTCCATATGAATTATGGAAAGGAAGGAAGCCGTCCTATAAATACTTAAAGCGTGGGGTGCTTAGCAAAAGTTGAAGTACCGAAACCCAAGCAAGTAAGAATAGGACAAAAACGGTTGATTGCATTTTCATAGGATATGCAAATAATAGTAGTGCGTACCGATTTTTGGTACACAAATCGGAAGTACCGATATAAATGAGGGAATGATTATAGAATCAAGAAATGCCATATTTTTGAAACTATATTCCCTAAGAAAGAAAAGAATGAAATAAGTCGAAAAGAGGACTTATGATGAAATCTCGCCAAATAGTAATGGACCAACACGGAACCAAGGCGAGGAAAAAGAATAAAAGCGCAAAACCTTTGGTCCGGATTTTGTAGTCTATTCTTTAGAAGACGAACCAAAGACAATCAAGGAAGCATTATGCGGTTCCGATGCCGATCTATGGCAAGAAGCTATCAATAGTGAAATCGAGTCAATCTTGAACAATCACACTTGGCACATTGTTGATCTTCCTCCGGAAATAAACCTTTAGGTTGCAAGTGGATTCTCAAGAAGAAATACAAAGGTGATAAATCTATTGACAAATACAAGGCACGTTTGGTAGCCAAAGGATACAAAAAAAAGTAAGTGTATGATTAATTTTATACATACTCACGATTACTCGGATTACATCCATTAGAATGCTACTTGCAATAGCAGCATTGTACAATCTTGAGATACACCAAATGGATGTAAAAACGGCCTTTCTAAATGGAGATTTAGAAGATGAAATTTATATGGAACAACCCGAAGGGTTCGTGATTCCCGGCCAAGAAAACAAAGTTTGCAAACTTGTTAAGTCTTTATACGGACTTAAGCAAGCACCCAAACAATGGCATGAGAAATTTGACCAAGTAATGATGTCAAATGGTTTCAAGATCAATGAATGCGATAAATGTGTGTACATCAAAGGTACATCTGACAATTTTGTCATTGTGTGTCTATACGTTGATGATATGCTAATTATGGGTAGCAACAATAAAATCATCATAGGCACTAAGGAAATGTTAAAGAAGAACTTCGACATGAAGGATATGGGATTAGCCGATATGATTCTAGGAATCAAGATCTCCAGAACACCCGATGGAATAGTCTTATCACAATCTCACTATGTTGAGAATGTACTTAAGAAATTCAAGGCATACGATCTACCTCCGGCTAAGACACCTGTTGACTTAGGTTTACACTTAGCCAAAAATCGAGGAGAACCCATATCACAAACAGAATATGCTAGGATAATTGGAAGCCTAATGTACTTAGCAAATTGTACAAGGCCAGACATAGCATATTCTATTAGTAAACTGAGTCGGTTTACGAGTAATCCCGGAAAGGATCATTGGACCGCATTGACAAGAGTGTTGAGATACTTAAAACACACTGTCAATCATGGTATACACTATTCGAGATATCCAGCTGTTTTGGAAGGATATTGTGATGCCAACTGGATATCCGATACTAAAGACACTAAATCCACAAGCGGTTATGTATTTACCATTGGTGGAGGAGCAATATCATGGAAATCTTCTAAGCAAACATGCATAGCCCGATCTACAATGGAATCGGAGTTTATTGCTTTAGACAAAGCCGGCGAAGAAGCCGAATGGTTAAGAAACTTCTTAGAAGATATTCCCTGTTGGGAAAAACCTTTGCCTCCCGTTATGATACATTGTGATAGCATGGCAGCCATAGGGAGGGCAAAGAACAGTATATATAATGGTAAGTCTCGACATATTCGTCGAAGACACAATACCATTAGACAATTGATCACTACAGGAATAATGTCCATTGACTATGTAAAGTCAAAAGACAATATAGCGGATCCGTTTACGAAAGGTATTAACCGTGATCAATTATATAATGCAGCAAGGGGAATGGGATTGAAATCCACACATTGAGAATTTTCATAATGATAACTCAACCAGGATGATTGGAGATCCCAAGAACTTGGTTCAATGAGACAACTAAGTTGTGAAAGTTCAAGTTAAAGCACTTGAAAATCCATTCTCGTAGCTGTTCAAGTGCAAGCCTGCAGTTTGTGGTAAAGGGTAAGCCTTTTAAAGCTTTTAATGATTCCTATAGCCTTTTATAGGTGGAGTATGGCAGGATACTCTTCATAGGAGGTCACCTATATAAGTGAAGAAGTAAGGCCGCTTCATAAAATTAGTAACACTTATGAATCCAAGAAATGGTCCAAGGCCAAAATGGACACAACGTGAGAACGAAAGATATTAGATCTATTATTGTGTGTATGTTATTGTCTTGGTTAAGTTGACCGGTTCAAGACATCACGTTCACCGAGCAACGAGTAAATCCGATAGCATTACACTAAGCAAGGTCAAGGCTAACTACCACCTATCCTGAAGCAATAATAGGTCGTCGGGACTTAGTGCATGTTGCATTTGCATTAATCATCATTCATGTGGGGGATTGTTGGAAAAATAGCTTAATTAATACCATAATTAATTATGGTAATTAATGACATTAAATGGTATATTTGGAATCTACATTTTGTGTAGATTAATTTAGTGTATTTACTTGTTCAATTCCATTAAGAAATGAATGAGTAATTAATGCACAAAGTTAAGCCATTTAATAGTTGGGGATGTGGTGTGGAATCCCATCCCACATTGGAGAAGTAAGGAAAAGTTGAGCTATTTATAAAGGACTTTCCATCATAAAGGAGCAATCAAGTGTGCTCCATTATGGTGCACCCTAGTTGGCTTTAATTAATTTTTAAGGCTAAAATCCGAATCCTACGAGGAAGGTGCAAAGCACCTTCCGAGTCCGAGTCCGAGCACGTGCACGTCGCACTTGTCGCAACGGGCGCTTCGTAGGCGTACTTTGCACTTCGCTCGAACGCCTCGGAGCAAGGAGCTATGAGGAGCAGGCTATAAATAAGCCCCTGCGGATGATGATTTCACACACATAATAATCAAGATAATAATACTGTCATACTAGCCTAAGTTCATACTACAAAGTCCCAAATATCCAGTAGTTCGCCCGGAATTCGATTCCTAGTACAAGGTATCGAGTTCGGTGAAAAACCGGTGTATCTTGGGGATGTTTGCCGTTCAACCGTGTGTACTGTGCGGGGCAATTTCGTCTTACGGAGAGAGAGTCCAACTCTTGCCTCGGTTTAGCATCATTTGTCATTTTCTACAGCAATACATTCAACAATCGTAAGACGAAATTTTTCTGTAGAAGATGGCATCGTCAAGCAACAATGTTCATGCTCCTGCCCATGCCGAAAAACCAGAGAAGTTCTCAGGTACCGACTTCAAACGTTGGCAATCAAAAATGCTGTTCTACCTTACTACTCTCAATCTCTGTCGCTTCCTTTCCGAATCTCCTCCTGTTGTGGGGATGATGAACCGACACCTTAAACGCACGGCATTGGATGTATGGCATCACAGCGACTTCTTATGTCGGAACTATATTTTGAATGGGTGGATGACACACTTTACAGTGTTTATTCCACAATCAAAACGTCCAAAGAGTTGTGGGACTCGTTGGAGACAAAATATAAAGCAGAAGATGCCGGCTTGAAAAAGTTCATCGTGGGTCGTTTTCTTGACTTCAAAATGGTGGACACCAAAATCGTTCTCGAGCAAGTGCAGGAAATACAATTGATCCTGCACGATATTTTGGCGAAGGAATGAGCTTATGCGAATCCTTTCAAGTTCTTTGCCATAATCGAGAAGTTGCCCCCGATGTGGAAGGACTTCAAAAACTACCTCAAGCACAAACGCAAGGAAATGGGCTTTGAAGATCTAATTGTGCGACTGAGGATCGAAGAGGACAATCGGAAGACCAATGTCAAGATGAACAAGTCATCTATGGAGGCAAAAGCAAATCTCATCGAGTCAAGCAACAACAAAAAGCGGAAATTTAACGGGAAGAAGCAAGACTCGAAGAATCAAAAGAAGATCAAAGGAGAATGCTACAACTGCGGTAAATTCGGGCATATGGCGAAAAATTGCCGCAAACCAAAGAAGGACAAGAACAGAGATCAAGCAAATGTTATCGAGAATAAGTATGTTCCCGCCGATTTGTCCAGTCTTGATTTGTGTGCAGTTGTAGATGAAATCAATATGGTTGGTATCCCAGTCGGATGGTGGGTGGACACCGGCGCTACTAAATATATTTGTGCCGATAAAACCATGTTCTCCTCATACGAGCCCTTTGTTCTCTACTTTTAGTTATGTCTATTTCATTACAAACAAATTACCAAAAAATACACGACCTTTGCCCAAATTCTAATTTTTATCATGACCTTTTAATTTGGCCGTAAAAATCACGACCTTTTAATTTATCTGATTTTTTTCCACAAAAATGATTTTAGGAAAAATCAAAGATGATGTCAAATTAAAACTGATGTGGCATTCATAACGACGTGTACTTAAAAAAAGTAAAAAATTTAAAAATAATACACCTAATCTAAACTCTGCCACCTCATCTCTCCTCAACAGCTCCCGCCGGGAATACCACACGAAGCTCAAACAGATAAGCAAAATTAGAGCAACCCCACCGTCAGAGCTGTCGTTGTCGAAATTAAAGCAACCCCACTGTCATCGGTTGCATCTCTCCCCTAATATACAGATCGGAAAACTTGCAACCATTTGTGCCCATTTGTCAGCAGCAAAGGCGTTGCAGCCGCGGTGAGGGATTTGTCTTGTATCCATTTACGGAAACTGTCGCGTTCCAGCTTTTCTGGGAAAGTTCTGCCGAGGCCTTCTTTGGAATGTTGGTCTGTCGAGTTTCCATTGGTCCATGTGTCCCTGTGCTAGCTCGGTTTGATCTTCTGGCTTGACCTTCAGCTTCCCGTCTTTAGCTTGTTCTTCAGTATAGCTTGAATTCTGATAGCTTGGTCTTCAATATAACTTGACTTCCTGTCAGCTCGTCTTTCAGCTTGACTTGACCAACTGTATCTTGACTTGTGGTAGCTTGGTCTGTTCGTAGCATGACTTACTGATCGTGAAACGGGTGATTCTCCGTGATACTGACATCTATCTCAACTTTAGAAATATATCGATACAGATATTTTTTAAAACGCACATTTTGCAAAATCAGTTTAAATCAAAATATAACACATCTCTTTCCAAAAAATCACGCTAATATCAGTAGATAAATTTAAAACAACCACAGTATCACACTGGTAAACCACATAACAAACAAGCCCGAGTGAACAACAAAAACCTAGGCCTCTAATACTTGTCAATCGACAACTCGAATGACATGATAAAAACACGACTCGACTCAACCCGACAACCTAAGTTTTCACAACCTAAGCTCTGATACAACATTCTGTAACACCCCCAGAGCCATCCGAGAATATTACAGCGTTGTGGGGCCCGCAGCAGAACCGACAAAGCTAAAAGATATTTTCGCAATCAGTATAAAATACGCCCACGAGGCTAACGATGGAAATATATTTAAAAATATTCACAAACTTTATAAAATTCATTTACCAAATACCGCCATCAAATCTCGTTTGAAAGTATAAGGCCAAAATGCCGAAACTCAACATTTCAAAAGTATACGTTAAGCCACCACTTACACGTACCGACAATAGTTTAGATAATTGATTTTCCAAATAAACTCAAGTTCAAAAATACTAGCAAGCCATTTTATAATACACTCGCATCGAATATAACAAACAACTAAAAATACTTTTGCAGCGGAAAATAACAACTAGTCAAAATACTCGATTCCCAAATACACACCATAGCCAGTATCATCCGGGAAGATCATCTCTTCACGACCACTACAGGCTCGATCTTCGAGTACCTAAAATAAATCCCACTACGGGGTCAGCCATAATACTCAACAATGATAACAATCACAACAACATTAATAATTACATACCAATGTAATTATAAAGTAAGGATACTACCAATGTAATCTTACCGTCATAACCTTACCAACTCGTGATAATCCTCATCAAAATAATACTTACCATATTTCACATCTCGTATTCTCAATAACACTATGAACTCATATGCAAAAATCTGTATTGTATCCCAAACAACCCCCAAGATTCTCAAAACATCATCGTAACTCACCAATACGGAACATACCAACTCTGACCAGTCCAATCCATCGGATAATATCATCAAATCTCAACTTGATAATCGATTGCCAATCAAAGACAAGTACCAAGAAGGAATTACGGAACATACCTCGATATTTGCAATACACGATGAATCATGTTAGTCCAATACAAGATCAGATCAAAACAACATACAGACATGGTCCTAACACAAGACCTACAAATGCATACTCATATGAAAATATCAACATGCTCAACAAGATAACAACGTCAACAACATGACAATGACAAAATATATTCAACCCACAATGACAACATACACTCATGGTAATCCGATGATCCAGCGGTCACTGCATAGATTCCAAGACGATCATGTTGGACCGACCCGTGGTGGATAACCAACAACGACACATATGCATGAAAATATATGGTAATCCAATGATCCAGTGTTCGCTGCATAGATCCCAAGATGATACCGTCAGACCAACACGAGATGGAAAATCCGTGCAATGATCCAGCGCACGCTAGCATAGATCCCAAGATTATCCCGTCAGACCAACACAAGGTGGACATACGACAATAATGCACAAATGCATGTTAACAACAATACACAAATACATGAGGAAAACAATACACAAATGCGTGACGAAAACAATACACAAATGCATGACGACATGATAATGACAAAAATGATTAGAGTACTTGCCCCGGATCCTTCTAGAGCAGTCTCGTCGTCAAAAACCATTACCAACTATTATCCTCAACATTCAGCTGTAACACTCCCAAAACCATATGGGAATATTACACGCCGTAGACCCTTTCCACAAGGATCTACCAGGCTAAACATCCATAAACAACCAAATGCTTGCCCGACCAGGGTCAAACAATAAAATAATACAGACCGTTATGGTCACTTACATGTGAATACACAGACCGATGAGGTCACACAACCTAATCAACAAAACTGACTTAAACGACATTACCCACACAGGGGTCGAAATACAATATAGCAGAAGACAGAAATCAACTCTGACAACACAACAAAATCAGAACTGTAACACCCCCGAGATATTCGGAGTATATTACAGCGCCGTGGACCCCTACATGGGACCCACCAGGCTACAACTAGAAAACACCCCTCGACTAACCATCTCGGTTAGCGAGAACACACATTTAAATAATATAAGATATAAAGGTACGCCCGGAGTAACCGGCGAAATAAGCAACAGTCGACAATGTAGCAATTTAAAATAATACAACACGGGGTTTGAATTGAAAAGCCTAAGTACTCGCCAATACAGTCTATCAGTTTATAAATATAGTAAACAACCATATCGAAGAGGACAAAAGAAATATGTAGACTCGAGTGCACATGTCAACGACCCTGGCCAACACCCTCGTACTGTCCCAGCGCTCGCTCGTCCGGATGATCATAACCTGAAATCCATAACAAGAATTTCCCCAAAACGGGTCCCCTAAAGGGGTTAGCAATTACGCTAGTACAAGTAATCAAGGCAAACCAATCGCTTACACATTTCATAGTACATGCACCAATATCATTTAAAAAACAAAACAAAACCAGACATGTCTTTTCCGGAAACAAACAGTCAAACCATTTGCCTAGGACCGGGACGAAGCCACGAATCCCACCCGAGGCCTCTAAGGACCCTCCCGAGCTGGCCATTTCATAAAACAAATCACGCCGAGCATCGCCAGACCGGGACGAAGCCACGAATCCCACCCGAGGCCTCTAAGGACCCTCCCGAGCTGGCTAGCGAAACAAACTCATGAATCCAGAGTAAAGTCATAGATGCCCCCGAGGCCCCGTCGGACCCTCCCAGGGTGAGCAAAGCACATACAATATACATTACCATTTCATGTTAAGCATAAAGGTTTCCAAAAGAATACTTGCCTTGAATAATAAACGACGCAACGAACGGAAGGAAAAACACTGGTGACCGTTAGGAGCCGATAATCACGAACCTAACGATACGAAGAACACAATCACAACCAATCCTAAATGAATACGGAATTGGAATACACCCGAAAACCCGCCTACGATTCATGTATATTCGTATAGAAACAACGACGAGGGCGGATCACAACCAAACCCTCTCGATTACAAAATTACTACGAAATATACCATGAATCCGTAGGGTAACCAGCGAAATCAACAAGATTAATCGTGTACATCATGAATTAATCTAACATACGGAACGAATCGGACGAAACATGAAAACCCCTTCAATTACCCAAAACAAGCTTTTAGGAGTTTACCTTGAATAATGACGAAGAACACGATTAGAGGTTGATAATATGTTCCAAAAACTCGAGGAAGATGATGGCTCGGAGTTACCAAGCTTCAAATCGCCGGAAATGACAAGAAGATCGCCTAGGAGTCGGATGGGGAGGATAAGGAGTGAAAATGGCCGAAATCGGTCAACCCCTGGGTTTATAAACCCAGGCCGCATTACGTACGTTAGCCACCACATGCTAACGTACGTAAGCTGTATTACGTACGTAAGCCATAAGGGCCTTACGTACGTAACCAAAAAGGCAGAATCGCCTGGACTGAAATACACTAAGGCGTTACGTACGTAACGAAAAAGGGTGTTACGTACGTAACCAAGAAGGCAGAATCGTCTGGACCAAAATACACTAGAACGTTACGTACGTAACCAAAAAGGGTGTTACGTACGTAACAATCCTTTCTGTGGAGTACAGGCCAGAAGAAATGAGGGAGGTACCGGAAAAGAATCAAAATACAACGGTGAACAATTCACGATGGTACGGACGTTAGGGACACAAGCAGCGAACTTAAATGCCGAAGGAAAACATATTCCCGACTACTCAAAGGTTCGGAGAAACAATCAACAAATGAAATTTTCCCAAACTTTTGGGAAAATTTACAAAACGGCCCAAACATCCGGAATGTACGACACATGGTCGAAACACCAAACAAAGCTCACAACGCCCATAATAACACGAGATGGATCTTTGGCAACCCCGAAACGGCGGTTCCAAACGACGATTACGATAATATCCGAAATAACAACATGAAGCATAAAATCGAGTAAAATGAGTCCGAATCAAGCTCGAACGACAAAAAGTTCAATATTAAATGTCCTCAAAATGTCAATACGGTTACAAGCGAGTCGCTAAAAATGAAAATGCACTAAAATGAGAATAATAAGAGAAGGGAAAAAATGCGGATATTACATTCTACCCCTCTAAAAACAAGTTTCGTCCCGAAACTTAAGAAATAAACAACTCGGGATACTTAGCACGCATGCTATCCTCGGTTTCCCAAGTCGCCTCCTCGACACCATGTCTCGACCACTGCACTTTGACCAAAGGAATGGTCTTATGCCTCAGTCGCTTTTCACGGTGCTCCAAAATCTTTAAGGGACACTCCTCGAAGGTAATGTCCTCGGCAATATCGACCTCGCCAAAGTCGATGATGTGACTAGGATCCGGAACATATTTCCTCAGCTGGGAAACATGAAAAACGCTATGAACATGACTCAAGGACGGGGGTAACGCCAAACGGTATGCTAACCCACCGACTCGCTCCAGAATCTCGAAGGGTGCAATAAATCTAGGACTCAACTTCCCCTTCTTCCCGAAACGAAAAACTCCTCTCGTCAGCGACTCCTTCAGCAAGACGTGGTCTCCCACCTCGAATTCTAAAGGTCGACGACGGACATCGGCATATGACTTCTGTCGACTCTGGGCAGTTAACATCCGTTCTCGAATCAAATCCACCTTCCGCCTCGTCTCTAGGACAATATCCGGTTCGGTCCCGACCAAATCGGATGCTTCATTCCAACAAATCGGCGATCGACATTAGTAGAGCGCCTCATACGGTGCCATCCGGATCGACGCGTGCCAACTATTGTTGTACGTGAATTCGATCAATGGCAAATGCTCCTCCCAATCACTACTCCAATCGAGAGCACAAGCACGCAACATATCCTCGAATGTCTAGATAGTGCGTTCCGACTGTCCATCTGACTGGGGATGAAAAGAGGTACTCAAACGCAAACAAGTACCCAACGCCTTATGCACCGCCTGCCAAAAGTGCGATAGAAAACGACCATCATGATCCGAAACAATAGACTTCGGAGTACCGTGAAGCCTCACAATCTGCGCGATAAACACACGAGCTAACTTCTCCGGGCCCCAAGTATCCTTGATGCCCAGAAAATGTGCCGACTTGGTCAGACGATCAACAATCACCCATACCATATTCATGCCCGATCTCGATCTCGGCAAACTCGTAACGAAATCCATCGATATATCTTCCCATTTCCATTCTGGAACGGGAAGTGACTGTAATAATCCGGCCGGTCGCTGATGCTCGATCTTGACCTGCTGACAAGTCAAACATCACGCTACAAACTGTGCGACCTCCTCCTTCATATTATTCCACCAGAAATTCCTCCTCAGGTCTTTGTACATCTTACTCGAACCAGGATGAACGGAATAAGGTGTAGCATGTGCCTCACGCAAAATACTCTGTCTCAACTCTGAGTCGTTCGGAACACAAAGCCGACTCCGAAATCTCAAAACACCATCTTCGTGAATCACAAACCCAGGAGACTTTCCCTTAAGAACATTCTCTCGGATTTGAGTAATCATCGGATCCTCTAATTGCTTCAGCTTAATTTCATCGATCAAAGACGACGAAATCTCTAAAGCACAAAGTTGCCCGACAGCTCCAGGCAACAAAACCTCAACATCTAACTCTATCAAAGCCCGCCGAAGCTCAGATTGAGACGTAAGGATCTCAAGCGTTCGCAACGCAATTGGTTTCCGACTCAAGGCGTCAGCCACGACGTTCGCCTTACCCGGATGATAAAAGATTTCGAGGTCATAATCCTTAATCAGCTCTAACCACCTCCTCTGCCTCATATTCAACTCCCGCTGAGTAAATATGTATTTCAGACTTTTATGATCGGTAAAAATCTGACATGTAGAGCCGAAAAGATAGTGACGCCAGATCTTGAGCGCAAAAACAACTGCCGCTAACTCCAAATCATGAGTAGGGTAGTTCAGCTCATACGACCACAACTGTCTCGACACGAAGGCAATGGTCCTGCCGTGCTGCATCAATACGCACCCAAGACCCTGACCCGAAGCATCGCTATAAACAGCAAAACCTTCGTTGCCACACGGCAATGTCAAAACCGGGGCTGAGGTCAAATGCTTCTTCAGTTCCTCGAAACTCGACTGTCTCTCGTCATTCCAGACGAATTTCTCGGATTTCTGAAGCAACTATGTAAGTGGCCGAGCTAGTTTTGAGAAACCCTCGACGAACCTACGGTAGTAGCCAGCCAAACCCAAGAAACTACGGATCTCCTTCGCATTCTTGGGCGGCGCCCAATCCAACACTGCCTCAATCTTCTGCGGATCCACTCGGACTCCCTCGGCTGAAATCACGTGACCCAGAAACATCACTTCCTTCAGCCAGAACTCACATTTCGAGAACTTCGCATAGAGTTGCTCGGTCCTCAAAATGTCTAACACTATCCGCAAATGATGGGCATGCTCTTCCTCATTCCTCGAATAGATAAGAATATCGTCAATGAAAACGACGACACACTTATCCAAATACTCGATAAAGATTTTGTTCATCAACTGCATGAACACTGCCGGCGCATTAGTTAACCCGAAAGGCATCACTACAAACTCATAATGTCCGTATCTCGTCCGAAAAGCTGTTTTCGGTACGTCGGACTCTCTCACTCGAAGCTGATAGTACCCCGATTTCAAATCAATCTTCGAGAATACCGCAACTCCCTGAAACTGATCGAACAAGTCATCAATTCTCGGCAAAGGATACATGTTCTTGATGGTCACCTTGTTTAGTTCGCGGTAGTCGATACACAAACGCAGTGAACCATCCTTCTTCCGCACAAACAGGACCGGTGCGCCCCAAGGCGAGGCGCTCAGTCGAATATACCCCGACTCAAGAAGTTCACCCAACTGCTTCTTCAACTCAGACATCTCTGAAGGTGCCATACGATACAGCGCCTTTGAAATCGGTGCCGCGCCTGGCTCTAACTCTATAGCAAACTCAACCTCACGGTCCGGTGGCAATCCCGGTAACTCGTCAGGAAATACATCAGGAAACTCACTAACGACTGGAATCGACGAAAGCTCGACTCCACCACTCTCCGCCTTCAAGGCGTAACACCAATAACCAGTACACCCCTTTCGCAGGAGTCTCATCGCCTTCAAGGCATTAATAACGAACTTCTGGTTTCCCCTCTTTCGCCCCGCGAAAGAGTGCTCGGTGCCATCTAACATAGTGATGATCCTCATGCGGTAGTTCATGATTGCGCCATGCCGCTCGAGCCAATAATCCCCGAGAATCAAATCCTCACCCTCGATGCTCACGACAATGAGATTAGAGAGCCAAGCCCTCTCACAAATAAACACAGAACAGTCCCGGACCTCTCGATCACCGACAATTCTATCACTGCTAGGAAGTTTAACGATGAAAGGCTCGCAAGGTGACAAACAGTCGAGACTCAAACGGCGTACACACTCTAGAGAAATGAATGAATGCGTAGCACCCGAATCGAAAAGCACACTGACAGGATGGGAATGGATATGAACGGTACACTGCCGCCACGATGTTCTTGGATCATCGGCCCTCCTCATCTCATAGATACGGGGCTGGGCAGAGCCGACACTGGAAGCTCCTCCCCTAGCGGGCTGACCCCGACCCCTACCTCGACCGGCACTCGGAGGTGGCGGCGGAGCAAATGAGCCCTGGTTCACACTCGGCTCCAAAGGTGCTGGAAAAGAAGCCTGAGCACCAAGAAGCTTTCTTACCCGCTCACAAAAGAAGGCCTTGTGGCCCGACTGACCACAAGTGTGACAAGTTATGGGTGGACGAGGACACTCCCAGTTCCGATGGCCCGGATCGTCGCAGTTAAAGCATTTGGCATCCCGAACGGAGGCACCGGCATGCCGATAGCCCCGAGAAGCAGGCCGAATTACCTCCGGGAATATTCACACCGAGACCTGCTGACCTCCACCTCTGTGACCCGAAAAATTTCCGTGGATTTACTTCTTACTCTCCCGAACCGCACTGGCCATTGTCAGAGCATGTCATAGGCAAGGGCTCGACTCTGATAATCCTTCAGGGTAGTACAAACGAGTCCAGACATATAGTCCCGAATGTACAGTTTCATCCTCCTAGAAAAATGGAAAATTTTGTCGCTCTCAGCGACAACTTGGGTTTTCACATAGCCCAGCTCTTTGTTGAAATCAGCAATAGCTTGGGATACGGGAATATCCCGAGGTTGAGCATCGTAGAAAGCATGGACTCGAGCCTGTCTAACTGGCCACGGGCAATATTCCGTCTCCATCAACTCCTGAAATTCGGCCCACGAAGCAACATGATCTTTGGGCCCAACGGCCTCCCACCAATCCGTAGCGTCCCCCGTGAGAAAGTACTGGGCAATAGGGACCTTGCGGTCCTCGGGACAGTTGGTGGCAACGAAGACCTTAGATATCTCCTTGATCCACCCCTCCCAGTCGATCGGGTCTGATGCTCCCGAGAATTGAGGAGGGTGCATCTTGATGACATCTTGGAGCCAACGGTCTGCTCCGCCCCGGTTAGCATGAGCCTGATCGGGGTTCTGGACTACCTGAGCTATATCCGCCATTTGGTTAACCATTTCTTGCATGACGGCCGCAATACCAAGGACGGCGCGCTCCCGAGAAGAAGCATGGCGTAGCGGTCACCGTGCTGCCCGGCTCCCGAAGAATGCGGCGTGGGCGCCCATTGCCCCACGTCCTCGGCGCGTCACCACGACCCACGACCACGACCCACGGTTCCCTCGGCGGCCATCGGTGTTAGAGATAACGAAGTATATTGATGATGAGTAACGGAGGAAAAAGCAATCACGATTCGAAAAGCGGAAATACTATGCAAGAAAACAAAAGACCGAATAAGAAAACTTACGAGCACTGGAAGTACCGAGATGCTGGCAGCGGTGTGACAATGTGCAAAACAAAACACGACTAGACCCAAATAACCAACAAGCCTAGGTATCCATAAACCTAGAGCTCTGATACCATTTCTGTAACACCCCCGAGATATTCGGAGTATATTACAGCGCCGTGGACCCTTACATGGTACCCACCAGGCTACAACTAGAAAACACCCCTCGACTAACCATCTCGGTTAGCGAGACACACATTTAAATAATATAACATATAAAGGTACGCCCGTAGTAACCGGCGAAATAAGCAACAGTCCACAATGTAGCAATTTAAGATAATACAACACGGGGTTTGAATTGAAAAGCCTAAGTACTCGCGAGTACAGTCTATCAGTTTATAAATATAGTAAACAACCATATCGAAGAGGACAAAAGAAATATGTAGACTCGAGTGTACATGTGAACGACCCTGGCCAACACCCTCGTACTGTCCCAGCGCTCGCTCGTCCGGATGATCATAACCTGAAATCCATAACAAGAATTTCCCCAAAACGGGTCCCCCAAAGGGGTTAGCAATTACGCTAGTACAAGTAATCAAGGCAAACCAATCGCTTACACATTTCATAGTACATGCACCAATATCATTTCAAAAAAAACAAAACCAGACATGACTTTTCCGGAAACAAACAGTCAAACCATTTGCCTAGGACCGGGACGAAGCTGCGAATCCCACCCGAGGCCTCTAAGGACCCTCCCGAGCTAGCCATTTCATAAAACAAATCACGCACAGGCATCGCCTAGGACCGGGACGAAGCCACGAATCCCACCCGAGGCCTCTAAGGACCCTCCCGAGCTGGCTAGCGAAACAAACTCATGAATCCAGAGTGAAGTCATAGATTCCCCCGAGGCCCCGTCGGACCCTCCCAGGGTGAGCAAAGCACACACAATATATATTACCATTTAATGTTAAGCATAAAGGTTTCCAAAAGAATACTTGCCTTGAATAATAAACGACGCAACGAACGGAAGGAAAAACACCAGTGACCGTTAGGAGCCGATAATCACGAACCTAACGATACGAAGAACACAATCACAACCAATCCTAAATGAATACGGAATTGGAATACACCCGAAAACCCGCCTACGATTCATGTATATTCGTATAGAAACAACGACGAGGGCGGATCACAAACAAACCCTCTCGATTACAAAATTACTATGAAATATACCATGAATCCGTAGGGTACCAGCGAAATCAACAAGACTAATCGTGTACATCATGAATTAATCTAACATATGGAACGAATCGGACGAAACATGAAAACCCCTTCAATTACCCAAAACAAGGTTTTAGGAGTTTACCTTGAATAATGACGAAGAACACGATTAGAGGTTGATAATATGCTCCAAAAACTCGAGGAAGATGATGGCTCGGAGTTACCAAGCTTCAAATCGCCGGAAATGACAAGAAGATCGCCTAGGAGTCGGATGGGGAGGAGAAGGAGTAAAAATGGTCGAAATCGGTCAACCCCTGGGTTTATAAACCCAGGCCGCGTTACGTACGTTAGCCACCATATGCTAACGTACGTAAGCTGTATTACGTACGTAAGCCATAAGGGCCTTACGTACGTAACCAAAAAGGCAGAATCGCCTGGACTGAAATACACTAAGGCGTTACGTACGTAACCAAAAAGGGTGTTACGTACGTAACCAAGAAGGCAGAATCGTCTAGGACCGAAATACACTAGAACGTTACGTACGTAACCAAAAAGGGTGTTACGTACGTAACATTCCTTTCTGTGGAGTACGAGGCGGAAGAAATGAGGAGGTACAGGAAAGAATCGAAATACAACGGAGAACAATTCACTATGTTACGGAAGATAGGGACACGAAGCAGCGAACTTAAATGCCGAAGGAAAACATATTCCCGACTACTCAAAGGTTCGTAGAAACAATCAACAAACGAAATTTTCCCAAACTTTTGGGAAAATTTACAAAACGGCCCAAACATCCGGAATGTACGACACATGGTCGAAACACCAAACAAAGCTCACAACGCCCATAATAACACGAGATGGATCTTTGGCAACCCCGAAACGGCGGTTCCAAACGACGATTACGATAATATCCGAAATAACAACATGAAGCATAAAATCGAGTAAAATGAGTCCGAATCAAGCTCGAACGACAAAAAGTTCAATATTAAATGTCCTCAAAATGTCAATACGGTTACAAGCGAGTCGTTAAAAACGAAAATGCACTAAAATGAGAATAATAAGAGAAGGGAAAAAATGCGGATATTACATTCTACCCCTCTAAAAACAAGTTTCGTCCCGAAACTTAAGAAATAAACAACTCGGGATACTTAGCACGCATGCTATCCTCGGTTTCCCAAGTCGCCTCCTAGACACCATGTCTCGACCACTGCACTTTGACCAAAGGAATGGTCTTATGCCTCAGTCGCTTTTCACGGTGCTCCAAAATCTTTAAGGGACGCTCCTCGAAGGTAATGTCCTCGGCAATATCGACCTCGCCAAAGTCGATGATGTGACTAGGATCCGGAACATATTTCCTCAGCTGGGAAACATGAAAAATGCTATGAACATGACTCAAGGACGGGGGTAACGCCAAACGGTATGCTAACCCACCGACTCGCTCCAGAATCTCGAAGGGTCCAATAAATCTAGGACTCAACTTCCCCATCTTCCCGAAACGGAAAACTCCTCTCGTCGGCGACACCTTCAGCAAGACGTGGTCTCCCACCTCGAATTCTAAAGGTCGACGACGGACATCGGCATATGACTTCTGTCGACTCTGGGCAGTTAACATCCATTCTCGAATCAAATCCACCTTCCGCCTCATCTCTAGGACAATATCCGGTTCGGTCCCGACCAAATCGGACGCTTCATTCCAACAAATCGGCGATCGACAGCGTCGCCCGTAGAGCGCCTCATACGGTGCCATCCGGATCGACACGTGCCAACTATTGTTGTACGTGAATTCGATCAATGGCAAATGCTCCTCCCAGTCACTACTCCAATCGAGAGCACAAGCACGCAACATATCCTCGAATGTCTATATAGTGCGTTCCGACTGTCCATCTGACTGGGGATGAAAAGAGGTACTCAAACGCAAACAAGTACCCAACGCCTTATGCACCGCCTGCCAAAAGTGCGATACAAAACGACCATCATGATCCGAAACAATAGACTTCGGAGTACCGCGAAGCCTCACAATCTGTGCGATAAACACACGAGCTAACTTCTCCGGGCCCCAAGTATCCTTGATGCCCATAAAATGTGCCGACTTGGTCAGACGATCAACAATCACCCATACCATATTCATGCCCGATCTCGATCTCGGCAAACTCGTAACGAAATCCATCGATATATCTTCCCATTTCCATTCTGGAACGGGAAGTGACTGTAATAATCCGGCCGGTCGCTGATGCTCGATCTTGACCTGCTTACAAGTCAAACATCTCGCTACAAACTGTGCGACCTCCTCCTTCATATTATTCCACCAGAAATTCCTCCTCAGGTCTTTGTACATCTTACTCGAACCAGGATGAACGGAATAAGGTGTAGCATGTGCCTCACGCAAAATACTCTGTCTCAACTCTGAGTCGTTCGGAACACAAAGCCGACTCCGAAATCTCAAAACACCATCTTCGTGAATCACAAACCCAGGAGACTTTCCCTTAAGAACGTTCTCTCAGATTTGAGTAATCATTGGATCCTCTAATTGCTTCAGCTTAATTTCATCGATCAAAGACGACGAAATCTCTAAAGCACAAAGTTGCCCGACAGCTCCAGGCAACAAAACCTCAACATCTAACTCGATCAAAGCCCGCCGAAGCTCAGATTGAGACGTAAGGATCTCAAGCGTTCGCAACGCAATCGGTTTCCGACTCAAGGCGTCGGCCACGACGTTCGCCTTACCCGGATGATAAAAGATTTCGAGGTCATAATCTTTAATCAGCTCTAACCACCTCCTCCGCCTCATATTCAACTCCCGCTGAGTAAATATGTATTTCAGACTTTTATGATCGGTAAAAATCTGACATGTAGAGCCGAAAAGATAGTGACGCCAGATCTTGAGCGCAAAAACAACTGCCGCTAACTCCAAATCATGAGTAGGGTAGTTCAGCTCATACGGCCTCAACTGTCTCGACGCGAAGGCAATGGTCCTGCCGTGCTGCATCAATACGCACCCAAGACCCTGACCCGAAGCATCGCTATAAACAGCAAAACCTTCGTTTCCACACGGCAATGTCAAAACCGGGGCTGAGGTCAAACGCTTCTTCAGTTCCTCGAAACTCGACTGTCTCTCGTCATTCCAGACGAATTTCTCGGATTTATGAAGCAACTGTGTAAGTGGCCGAGATAGTTTTGAGAAACCCTCGACGAACCTATGGTAGTAGCCAGCCAAACCCAAGAAACTACGGATCTCCTTCGCATTCTTGGGCGGCGCCCAATCCAACAGTGCCTCAATCTTCTGCGGATCCACTCGGACTCCCTCGGCTGAAATCACGTAACCCAGAAACATCACTTCCTTCAGCCAGAACTCACATTTCGAGAACTTCGCATAGAGTTGCTCGGTCCTCAAAATGTCTAACACTATACGCAAATGATGGGCATGCTCTACCTCATTCCTCGAATAGATAAGAATATCGTCAATGAAAACGACGACACACTTATCCAAATACTCGATAAAGATTTTGTTCATCAACTGCATGAACACTGCCGGCACATTAGTTAACCCGAAAGGCATCACTACAAACTCATAATGTCCGTATCTCGTCCGAAAAGCTGTTTTCGGTACGTCGGACTCTCTCACCCGAAGCTGATAGTACCCCGATTTCAAATCAATCTTCGAGAATACCGCAGCTCCCTACAACTGATCGAACAAGTCATCAATTCTCGGCAAAGGATACTTGTTCTTGATGGTCACCTTGTTTAGTTCGCGGTAGTCGATACACAAACGCAGTGAACCATCCTTCTTCCGCACAAACAGGACCGGTGTGCCCCAAGGCGAGGCGCTCGGTCGAATATACCCCGACTCAAGAAGTTCACCCAACTGCTTCTTCAACTCAGACATCTCTGAAGGTGCCATACGATACGGCGCCTTTGAAATCGGTGCCGCGCCTGGCTCTAACTCTATAGAAAACTCAACCTCACGGTCCGGTGGCAATCCCGGTAACTCGTCAGGAAATACATCAGGAAACTCACTAACGACTGGAATCGACGAAAGCTCGACTCCACCACTATCCGCCTTCAAGGCGTAACACCAATAACCAGTACACCCCTTTCGCAGGAGTCTCATCGCCTTCAAGGCGTTAATAACGAACTTCTGGTTTCCCCTCTTTCGCCTCGCGAAAGAGTGCTCGGTGCCATCCTCGGCTAACATAGTGATGATCCTCGTGCGGTAGTTCATGATTGCGCCATGCCGCTCGAGCCAATCATCCCCGAGAATCAAATCCTCACCCTCGATGCTCACGACAATGAGATTAGAGAGCCAAGCCCTCTCACAAATAAACACAGAACAGTCCCGGACCTCTCAATCACCGACAATTCTATCACCGCTAGGAAGTTTAACGATGAAAGGCTCGCAAGGTGACAAACAGTCGAGACTCAAACGACGTACACACTCTAGAGAAATGAATGAATGCGTAGCACCCGAATCGAAAAGCACACTGACAGGATGGGAATGGATATGAACGGTACCTGTCGCCACAGTAGCTGCTGGATCATCGGCCCTCCTCATCTCATAGATACGGGGCTGGGCAGAGCCGACACTGGAAGCTCCTCCCCTAGCGGGCTGACCCCGACCCCTACCTCGACCGGCACTCGGAGGTGGCGGTGGAGCAAATGAGCCCTAGTTCACACTCGGCTCCAAAGGTGCTGGAAAAGAAGCCTGAGCACCAAGAAGCTTTCTTACCCGCTCACAAAAGAAGGCCTTGTGGCCCGACTGACCACAAGTGTGACAAGTTATGGGCGGACGAGGACACTCCCAGTTCCGATGGCCCGGCTCGCCGCAGTTAAAGCATTTGGCTTCCCGAACGGAGGCACCAGCAGTACCCCGATAGCCCCCAGAGAAACGAGCCGAATTACCTCCAGGAATATTCACAGACTGAGACTTCTGCTGACCTCCACCTCTGTGACCCGAAAAATTTCCAGATTACGCTTCTTACTCTCCCGAACCGCCGCCTTGCATCACCGACATGTCATAGGCAAGGGCTCGACTCGATAATCCTTCGGGTAGTATGCAGAGTCCAGACATATAGTCCCGAATGGACAGTTTCATCCTCCTGGAAAAATGGAAAATTTTGTCGCTCTCAGCGACAACTTGGGTTTTCACATAGCCCAGCTCTTTGTTGAAATCAGCAATAGCTTGGGATACAGGAATATCCCGAGGTTGAGCATCGTAGAAGCATGGACTCGAGCCTGTCTAAGTGGCCACGGGTAATATTCAGTCTCCATCAACTCCTGAAATTCGGCCCACGAAGCAACATGATCTTTGGGCCCAACGGCCTCCCACCAATCCGTAGCGTCCCCCGTGAGAAAGTACTGGGCAATAGGGACCTTGCGGTCCTCGGGACAGTTGGTGGCAACGAAGACCTTAGATATCTCCTTGATCCACCCCTCCCAGCCGATCGGGTCTGATGCTCCCGAGAATTGAGGAGGGTGCATCATGATGACATCTTGGAGCCAACGGTCTGCTCCGCCCCAGTTAGCATGAGCCTGATCGGGGTTCTGGACTACCTGAGCTATAACCGCCATTTGGTTAACCATTTGCTGCATGACGGCCGCAATACCAAGGTCGGCGCGCTCCTGAGAAGAAGCATGACTGTGACGGTCACCGGTACTGCCGGCTCTTGAAGAATGCGACGTGGCCGCCCCACCGGCTGCCCCACGTCCTCGGCCGCGTCCACGACCATGACCACGACCACGGTTCCCTCCGGCATCCATAATGGTGTTAAGAGATAACAGAAGTATATTGATGATGAGTAAGGGAGGAAAAAGCAATCACGATTCGAAAAGCGGAAATACTATGCAAGAAAACAAAAGACCGAATAAGAAAACTTACGAGCACTGGAAGTACCGAGATGCTGGCAGCGGTGTGACAATGTGCAAAACAAAACACGACTAGACCCAAATAACCAACAAGCCTAGGTATACATAAACCTAGAGCTCTGATACCATTTCTGTAACACCCCCGAGATATTCGGAGTATATTACAGCGCCGTGGACCCCTACATGGGACCCACCAGGCTACAACTAGAAAACACCCCTCGACTAACCATCTCGGTTAGCGAGAACACACAGTTAAATAATATAACATATAAAGGTACGCCCGGAGTAACCGGCTGTAATATCCGCATTTTTTTTTCTTTCCCTCGTAATTGTATTTCCGGAGTAATTCTCGATTTTAGTGACTCTCGTGTATCCTTCAGTGTAACTTTTCCGTTATCTTTTGATCTGATTCTCGTAATTGTTGTGCGGAACCGTCGTTTAGGGGTTGCCGCGGATTCATTCTATGCTATGATGCGTTTTGAGGTGTTCCGTTTGACGTTTCGTTCATAATCCGGTATTTTGGGTCGTTTATATTCTGTATCTAGCGCACGCTAAATTTTCTGTATAGCGCACGCTAGAAATCCATTGGTAGCGCACGCTACGTTTAATTCGTAGCGCACGCTATCGATTTAGCCCTCGGAGTGGCAGTTTCACTCCCAGGCCTCTGGACTATCGGATTAGCGCACGCTATCTTGTCTAGCGCACGCTAATGTCGGGAGACTAGCACACGTTAAGTTGTTGATGGCGCGCGCTAGTGTATTTATCGATCTTGGGCGGTTTACTCACGAATTCAATCGATTCTAGTTAGCGCACGCTACTGTTGGTATGGTAGCGCACGCTAACAGGTCGGGTGAGGTTTGGGCGGTTAGCTCTGGACTCGGTGATGTTCGAGTAGCGCACGCTATTGGTCGATAGCGCGCGCTACCGATAGGTTATTAGCGCACGCTACGCATGCATGGTAGCGCACGCTAACGGCAAAAACCACGGCTTCGGACTCGGACGCTAACAGGAGGGTTGGTAACCTATCCGTTAGCGCACGCTAACCTTGAGGTCTTAGCGTGCGCTAACACTCCCTGGTTATATAAACCAGGGAGTTGACCGAGATAATCACAAAATCTCATTTCTTCCTCTTTCCGCGGCCGAGCGACTCCCGAGCGATTTGAGGCGATTTTCTTCCTCCAATCACTTCAGAGATTCTTGTGCTTGAGTTCTTGGTGTAAGACTAACATCATCCACTTGTGTTTCTCATCCTAAATCCAAGGTAATCTCTTAGAACCCTACTTTTGGATAATTTGGGGGTTTTGAGATTTTCTTCCGATCCGTTTCGTTTCGTTGATGGATTCATGATGAATATGATTATTCTTGTTGGTATTCTCAGTTTCCCTACGGATTCATGGTATATTTCGTGATTTTTACGGAATCGAGAGGGTTCGGTTGTGGTCCGCCCTCGTTGTTGTTTATATACGAATATACATGAATCGTAGGCGGGTTTCCGGGAGTATTCCATTTCCATAATCGTTTAGAAGGGGTTGTGATTGTGCTATTCAAATCGTTAGGTTCATTTCCGCCGGTTCCTTGCGGTCGTGTTCAACTCTTCCGTTCCGTTCGTGTCATCGTCTAATTAATCGAGGCAAGTATCCTTATGAATTTACGATCTTGACATAGTAGTTTTGTATGAGAAATTGTGTGTGTGTGTATGCTCACTACGGGTTAGACTCGACGGGGTCTCGGTAGGGTTCCACGAAGCTGTGGACCGCGAGCTTGCTTTTAACCACTGTGGGTTAGATCCGACGGGGTCTCGGCGAGGATCCACGAAGGCGTGGGTCCGCGGTTAATTGTGGTGCATTTTTACAAATGTGGTTTGATCATTGGCATTTAGGAAATGAGCGTTTTGGACTATGATTTCTTGATGGCATGCATTACTATATGTGTAAGATGTAAAATGTTCATTTGGTTACTTGTACTAGCGTAATTGCTAACCCCTCTGGGGACCCGTTTTGGGGAAATTCGTTTTATGAATTTCAGGTCAGGTTCATCGAGGCAATGGCTGGACGATACACGGATGATGGCCGTGCGAGATGATGGTGCACGAGGGATGTTTTAGGGTCTTTTACCTTTTTGTCTTTTGTGGTTTTGAACTAATAGTTGTACTCGAGTACTTAAGGGGTTCTTGTTCGTTTGAATTGTATTGTTGCTTATTATGTTGTGTTGGATGATGATGTTATATTGGCCGGTTGAACCGGGTGGATTGTTCTGTTTTGCGTCTTTATGACGTGGTGTTATTTTATCGTTTCGTGAGTCGTTGTGTATGATGTTGTTCGGCTGGTGGGTCCCATATAGGGATTCACGGCGCTGTAATATACCTCGGATATCTGGGGGTGTTACGAGAAAATGGTATCGAGCAACTAGGTTTATGGATACCTAGGCTTGTTGGTTTATTGGGTCTTGTGGTGTTTGGTTTTGCACATCATCGTCACGTTGCCATGATTCGGTACTACCAGTGTCCGTAAGTTTTCTTTCCTTTGTTCATTAATTTCTTGTATCGTACCTGGATTCTCGACTTGTAATTGTTCTTTTCTTGTACCGATCCTCGTATGGGTTTTGCTACTTATTTAAGCTGCGGTATGGATCTTTGGAAGAGGTCGTGGTCGCGGTCGTGGTCGTGGGCCGGCCGGGGGCGTGGGGCGGCCGGTGGGCGGCCACGTCACGATCTTCGAGGCCGGCGTGCGCGGCCGTCATAGCCATGCTTCTTCTCGAGCGTGCGATCTTGGTATTGCGGCCGTTATGCAGCAGATGGTGAACCAAATGGCGGCAATAGCTCGGGCGGTTCGTAACCCGGATCAAGCCCATGCTAATCGGGCGGAGCGGACCTGGCTCCAAGATGTCATCAAGATGCATCCTCCTCGGTTTTCGGGAGCTTCGGACCCGATTGGTAGGAAGGGTGGATCAAGGAGATGTCTAAGGTCTTCGTTGCCACTAAGCGTCCCGAGGACCGTAAAGTCCCTATTGCTCAATATTTTCTCACCGGGGCCTTACTGGTGGTGGGAGGCCGTTTGGCCCAAAGACCATCTTTGCTTCGTGGTGAGTTTCAAGAGTTGATGGAGATCGAATATTGCCGTGGCGATGAGACAGGCTCGGGTACATGCTTTTTATGATGCTCAACCACGGGATATCCCCGTAGCTCAAGCCATTGCTGATTTTAACAAAGAGTTGGGTTATGTGAAGACCCAAGTTGTCGAGGAGAGTGACAAGATTTTCCATTTCTCCAGACGGATGAAGTTGCCGATCCGGGACTATATGTTGGGGCTCGTATGCACTACATTGAAGGATTATCAGAGTAGGGCCCTTGCTTATGATATGTCGGTGACGGCGAGTGAGGCAGCCCGCGAGAGTAAGAAGCAGAAGTCCGCTGGGAACTTTTCGGGCCACAAGAGTGGGGGTCAGCAGAGATCCCAATCTGCTAACTTCCCCGCCGGCGGTGGTCCAGCTCGTTCCGTTGGGGGTCCTCGTGGAACTACCAGTGCTCCTTATCGTGATGTGAAGTGTTTCAATTGTGGTCGTACGGGCCACATCAGTCGTGTTTGTCCGAACCCTTTGCTGACGTGTAATCAGTGTGGCGATCGGGTCACAAAGTGCTTCTGTGCGAGAGAGAAAATCCTTGGTGCCGGGCTTCCATTCCAGCGCCTAGGGAACCAAGTGTGAATCGGGGATCGTTTGTTCCTCGGTCTCGCCCGAGTGCTAGTCGGGAGAGGTCGGGTCGACCCTCTAAGGGGGGAGCTTCCAGTGTCGGCTCCGCCCACCCGCGTGTCTATGAGATGCGGAGAGCCGATGATCCAGCAGCTACCGTAGCGACAGGTACCGTTTATATTCTTTCTCATCCTGTCAGTGTGCTTTTCGATTATAGTGCTACGCATTCGTTCATATCTCTGGATTGTGTGCGCTGTTTGAATCTCGACCGTTTGACGCCTTGTGAGCCCTTCATCGTTAAGCTTCCTAGCGGTGATAGGATCGTTGGTGATCAGGAGGTTCGAGACTGTTCTGTGCTTATTTGTGAGAGGACTTGGCCCTCTAATCTTATTGTTGTGAGTATCGAGGGTGAGGATTTGATTCTTGGTGATGATTGGCTCGAGCGGCATGGTGCAATTATGAACTACCGCACGAGAATCATCACCATGTTGGCCGATGATGGCACCGAGCACTCTTTCGCCGGGCGAAAGAGGGGGAACCAGAAACTCGTTATTAACGCCTTGAAGGCGATGAAACTCCTGCGAAAGGGATGTATTGGTTATTGGTGCTATGCCTTGAAGGAGGAGAGTGGTGGAGTCGAGCTTTCGTCGATTCCAATCATTAATGAATTTCCTGATGTTTTTCCTGACGAGTTACCGGGATTACCACCGGATCGAGAGGTCGAGTTCACTATAGAGTTAGAGCCGGGTGCGGCTCCTATCTCGAAGGCGCCCTATCGCATGGCACCTTCAGAGATGTCCGAGTTGAAGAAGCAGTTGAGTGAGCTTCTTGAGTCGGGGTATGTTCGACCAGCGCCTCGCCTTGGGCGCACCGTCTGTTTGTGCGGAAGAAGTATGGTTCGCTACGATTGTGAATCGACAATCGCGAACAAAACAAGGTGACCATCAAGAACAAGTATCCTTTGCCGAGAATTGATGACTTGTTCGATCGATTGCGAGGCTGCGGTATTCTCGAAAATTGATTTGAAATCGGGATACTATCAGCTCCGGGTGAGAGAGTCCGATGTGCCGAAAACAGCCTTTTGGACGAGGTACGGACATTATGAGTTCGTAGTCATGCCTTTCGGGTTAACTAATGCGCCGGCGGTGTTCATGCAATTGATGAACAAAGTTTTTAT
Source organism: Orobanche coerulescens (assembly GCA_033398695.1). Lineage (NCBI taxonomy): Eukaryota > Viridiplantae > Streptophyta > Magnoliopsida > Lamiales > Orobanchaceae > Orobanche > Orobanche coerulescens. The sequence continues at coordinate 100,112,330 of CM065813.1, read as the reverse complement.
CGAGTATTTGGACAAGTGCATCGTCGTCTTTATTGACGATATTCTTGTTTATTCGAGGAATGAGGAAGAGCATGCCCATCATTTGCGGATAGTGTTGGACATTTTAAGGACCGAGCAACTCTATGCAAAGTTCTCGAAATGTGAGTTAAGGTGAAGGAAGTGATGTTTTTAGGTCACGTGATTTCGGTAGGGGGTTCGTGTGGATCCGCGAAGATTGAGGCCGTATTGGATTGGGCACCGCCCAAGAATGTGAAGGAGCTCCGTAGTTTCTTGGGTTTGGTGGCTACTACCGTAGGTTCGTAGAGGGTTTCTCGGCGGCCCGGCCACTTACGCAGCTTGCTCCGAAATCAGAAGTTCGTTTGGAATGACGAGAGCGATCGAGTTTTGAGGAATCAAGAAGCGTTTGACTTCAGCCCGATTTTGGCGTTGCCATGTGGCAACGAGGGTTTTGCCGTTTATAGCGATGCTTCGGTCGTGGTCTTGGGTGTGTATTAATGCGGCACGGCAAGACCATTGCCTATGCGTCGAGACGATTGAGGCCGTATGAGTGAACTACCCTACTCATGATTTGGAGTTAGCGGCGATCGTTTTGCGCTCAAGATTTGGCGTCACTATCTTTTCGGCTCCACATGTCGATTTTTACCGATCATAAAAGTCGAAATACATATTTACTCGTGAGAGTTGAATATGAGGCAGAGGAGGTGGTTAGAGTTGATTAAGGATTATGACCTCGAAATCCTTTATCATCCGGGCAAGGCGACGTTGTGGCCGACGCCTTGAGTCGGAAACCGATTGCGTTGCGAACGCTTGAGATCCTTACATCTCGATCCCGAGCTTGGAGGGATTTGATCGAGTTAGATGTTGAGGTCTTGTTGCCGGAGCCGTCGGGCAACTTCGTGCTTTAGAGATTTCGTCGTCTTTGATCGATGAAATTAAGTCTTGATTAGAGGATCCGATGATTACTCAAATCCGAGAGAACGTTCTTAAAGGAAAGTCTCTGGATTTGTGATTCACGAGGATGGTGTTTTGAGATTCCAGAGTCGGCTTTGTGTGCCGAACGACTCGGAGTTGAGGCAGAGTATTTACGGGAGGCCCATGCTACACCTTATTCCGTTCACCCCAGTACGAGTAAGATGTACAAGGACACGAGGAGAAATTTACGGTGGAATGATATGAAGGATGAGGTCGCACGGTTTGTAGCGAGATGTTTGACTTGTCGGCAGGTCAAAATCGAGCATCGAGACCGGCTGGGTTATTGCAGTCACTTCGTTCCGGAATGGAAATGGGAAGATATATCGATGGATTTCGTTACGAGTTTGCCGAGATCGAGGTCGGGCATGAATATGGTATGGGTGATTGTTGATCGCGACCAAGTCGGCACATTTTCCGGGCATCAAGGACACTTGGGGCCGGAGAAGTTAGCTCGTGTATTTATTGCGCAGATCGTGAGACTTCACGGTACTCCGAAGTCTATTGTTTCAGATCGTGACGGCTTTGTATCGCACTTGGCGGGCGGTGCATAAGGCGTTTGGTACCGGTTGCGTTTGAGTACCTCTTTTCATCCCAGCAGATGGGCGGTCGAACGCACTATCCAGACGCTCGAGGACTTGTTGCGTGCTGTGCTCTCGATTGGAGTAGTGACCGGGAGGAACATTTGCCGTGATCGAATTCACGTATAACAATAGTTGGCACGCGTCGATTCGGATGGCACCGTATGAGGCACTTTACGGGCGCGATGTCGATCACCGATTTGTTGGAATGAGGCGTCCGATTTGGTCGGGACCGAGCCGGATGTCGTTTTAGAGACGAGGCGGAAGGTAAAGTTAATTCGGGAACGGATGTTGATCGCGAGTCGGCAAGTCGTATGCCGACGTCCGTCGTCGACCTTTGGAATTCGAGGTGGGAGACCACGTTTTGCTAAAGGTGTCGCCGACGAAGGGAGTTTTTCGTTTCGGGAAGAGAGGGAAGTTGAGTCCGAGATTTATCGGCCCCTTCGAGATCCTCGAGCGAGTAGGTGGGTTGGCATACCGTTTGGCGTTACCTCCGGCCTTGAGTCATGTTCATAGCGTTTTCCATGTTTCCCAGTTGAGGAAATATGTCCGGATCCTAGCCACATCATCGATTATGGTGAGATTGATGTCGCCAAAGATGTTACTTTCAAGAGCGCCCTTTGAAGATTTTGGAACATCGTGAGAAACGATTGAGGCATAAGACCATACCTCTGGTCAAGGTGCGGTGGTCGAGACACGGTGTCGAGGAGGCAACTTGGGAAACCGAGGATAGCATGCGTGCTAGGTACCCCGAGTTGTTTGTTCCTTAAGTTTCGGACGAAACTTATTTTTAGAGGGTAGAATGTAATATCCGCATTTTTTCTTTCCCTCGTAATTGTATTTCGGAGTAATTCTCGATTTTAGTGACTCGTGTATCCTTGAAAGGTAACTTTTCCGTTATCTTTTGATCGATTCTCGTAATTGTTGTGCGGAACCGTCGTTTGGGGTTGCGCGGATTCATTCTATGCTATGATGCGTTTTGAGGTGTTCCGTTTGACGTTTCGTTCATAATCCGGTATTTTGGGTCGTTTATATTACGTATCTAGCGCACGCTAAATTTTACGTATAGCGCACGCTAGAAATCCATTGGTAGCGCACGCTACGTTTAATTAAATAGCGCACGCTATCGATTTAGCCACAGGAGTGGCGATTTCACTCCCGTGCCTGCGGACTATCGGATTAGCGCACGCTATCTTGTCTAGCGCACGCTAATGTCGGGAGACTAGCGCACGTTAAGTTGTTCAAGAGCGCGCTAGTGTATTTATCGATCTTGGGCGCTTTACTACCGAATTCAATCGATTCTAGTTAGCGCACGCTACGCCGGTATGGTAGCGCACGCTAACGGTCGAGTGAGGTTTGGGCGGTTAGCTCTGGACTCGGGTGATGTTCGAGTAGCGCACGCTATTGGTCGATAGCGCGCTACCGATAGGTTATTAGCGCACGCTACGCATGCATGGTAGCGCACGCTAACGGCAAAAACCCCGCTTCGACTCGACGCTAACGGAGGGTTGGTAACCCTATCCCGTTAGCGCACGCTAACCTTGAGGTCTTAGCGTGCGCTAACACTCCTCGGTTATATAAACCAAGGAGTTGACCGAGATAATCACAAAATCTCATTTCTTCCTCTTTCGCGGCCGGCGACTCCGAGCGATTTGAGGCGATTTTCTTCCTCCAATCACTTCAGAGATTCTTGTGCTTGAGTTCTTGGTGTAAGACTAACATCATCCACTTGTGTTTCTCATCCTAAATCCAAGGTAATCTCTTAGAACCCTACTTTTGGATAATTTGGGGGTTTTGGGATTTTCTTCCGATCCGTTCCGTTTCGTTGATGGATTCATGATGAATATGATTATTCTTGTTGGTATTCTTAGTTTCCCTACGGATTCATGGTATATTTCGTGATTTTTACGGAATCGAGAGGGTTCGGTTGTGGTCTGCCCTCGTTGTTGTTTATATACGAATATACATGAATCGTAGGCGGGTTTCCCGCAGTATTCCATTTCCATAATCGTTTAGAAGGGGTTGTGATTGTGCTATTCAAATCGTTAGGTTCATTTCCGCCGGTTCCTTGCGGTCGTGTTCAACTCTTCCGTTCCGTTCGTGTCATCGTCTAATTAATCGAGGCAAGTATCCTTATGAATTTACGATCTTGACATAGTAGTTTTGTATGAGAAATTGTGTGTGTGTGTATGCTCACTACGGGTTAGACTCGACGGGGTCTCGGTAGGGTTCCACGTTTGTGGACCGCGAGCTTGCTTTTAACCACTTGTGGGTTAGATCCGACGGGGTCTCGGCAGGATCCACGAAGGCCGTGGGTCCGCGGTTAATTGTGGTGCATTTTTACAAATGTGGTTTGATCATTGGCATTTAGGAAATGAGCGTTTTGGACTATGATTTCTTGATGGCATGCATTACTATATGTGTAAGATGTAAAATGTTCATTTGGTTACTTGTACTAGCGTAATTGCTAACCCCTCTGGGGACCCGTTTTGGGAAAATTCGTTTTATGAATTTCAGGTCAGGTTCATCGAGACGAGCGGTACTGGACCAAGATTACGGATGATGGCCGTGCGTGATGATGGTGCACGAGTGATATTTTAGTGTCTTTTACCTTTTTGTCTTTTGTGGTTTTGAACTAATAGTTGTACTCGAGTACTTAAGGGGTTCTTGTTCGTTTGAATTGTATTGTTGCTTATTATGTTGTGTTGGATGATGATGTTATATTGACCGGTTGAACCGGGTGGATTGTTCTGTTTTGCGTCTTTATGACGTGGTGTTATTTTATCGTTTCTGTGAGTCGTTGTGTATGATGCTGTTCAGCCTGGTGGGTCCCATATAGGGATTCACGGCGCTGTAATATACCTCGGATATCCTGGGGGTGTTACACCGGCGAAATAAGCAACAGTCGACAATGTAGCAATTTAAAATAATACAACACGGGGTTTGAATTGAAAAGCCTAAGTACTCGCGAGTACAGTCTATCAGTTTATAAATATAGTAAACCACCATATCGAAGAGGACAAAAGAAATATGTAGACTCGAGTGCACATGTCAATGACCCTGGCCAACACCCTCGTATTGTCCCAGCGCTCGCTCGTCCAGATGATCATAACCTGAAATCTATAACAAGAATTTCCCCAAAACGGGTCCCCCAAAGGGGTTAGCAATTACGCTAGTACAAGTAATCAAGGCAAACCAATCGCTTACACATTTCATAGTACATGCACGAATATCATTTCAAAAAAAACAAAACCAGACATGTCTTTTCCGGAAACAAACAGTCAAACCATTTGCCTAGGACCGGGACGAAGCCACGAATCTGCATGTACCTGGACGCAAAATAGACATCCACCCAAAGGGATTAGTATCGCAGCTCGTCATCCTCTTGTGCCAATCCTGTGACTGCTCCCCTGAATCTGCATGTACCTGGACGCAAAACAGACATCCACCCCCCGATTACTCGGGGGTTAGTAAAACTCCACTGTTTTACTAGTGCAAGTATCAAACCATACGAAATGTAACAAGCAATTAATAATCGTGAATCAAATATAGTAATCAAGTATCAAATATTCCCGAGAGGTTTTCACAAGGGAAGATAAGCTATGAAGCACTCGAAAATAAGATTATCATCTCGGGAATTTTTAGAATTTCAAAACCTTTCGAAAATCTTAGGATCTTAACTCAAACATCCGCACTTTATACTTGATGTTCTTCTTTTTGTATTTGATGAGCTTTCTTCGTCAACAATCTTTTTTATTTATCCTTCGCGTGCACATACAAACTTTGTAGAAGTAACCTCTTTTCCCCGCCATCCGGATTTCGATGACTTCCTTACACGAATAGAAAAGCCCTGTTCACGGCCATATTGTGCATAGTGATTCCTTGCATCATCACGACTACAGAAACTCATGCCCACGTATGGTTTCTTAACATTCATGGATAATTCTTCCTCTTGATCCATCTACAAAATACACATAAATTAAAGGTTACAAATTGAAATACACGGAATAAAATATTTCTGCAAAATACATCTGCAAAATACATCTACAAAAAATTTCTAACACATAAATTAAAATACACAAGAAATCCCCTTTTTTGGAACGAAAAATCTTACAAGAATTGGTGTTCACGTGAATACAAAATACACAGAAATTAAAGGTTACAAATTGAAATACACGGAATAAAATATTTCTGCAAAATACATCTGCAAAATACATCTACAAAAAATTTCTAACACATAAATTAAAATACAAAAGAAATCCTCTATTTTGGAACGAAAAATCTTACAAGAATTGGTGTTCACGTGAATACAAAATACACAGAAATTAAAGGTTACAAATTGAAATACACGGAATAAAATATTTCTGCAAAATACATCTGCAAAATACATCTACAAAAAATTTCAACACAGAAATTAAAATACACAAGAAATCCTCTTCTTTGGAATGAAAATTCTTACAAGAATTGGTGTTCACGTGAATCATTGGTGAATCGTTCGTCGCCCGTGAATCGCAGCCCGAGAACGTCGCCCGTAAATTGTTCGTCGCCGCAGCAGCAGGGAGAACGAGAGAGTGAGATTTGGGACAGGGGAGAGGGAAGAAGAAGGGGGTAGGAAAAAGGGGGTGCACGGGATGTGGTAGGGGGAGGAGAGGGAGAGCGAGATTTATTCTGGAGATTTATTTCTGGAAACCAAATGTCTTTTTTTTTATTCTGGGGATTTTTCAGGGGATTTCGTAGGGGGAGGAGAGAGAGAGCGAGATTTGGGGGATGGGGAGACTTTAGGAAAAAGGGGGGGGGGGGGGAGGGCGAGGGGGACCATTAATTTGAGGTGGGGGGAGACTTTTTTTTTAAAAAAAAAAGTTAATTTGATTACATCTCCACCATCCAAACCATCTAATCTAATGGTCAATGTAGTTGGTCTATTAGTGGGGTTTTTAAGAGGGCAAGGGATCCTCTCCATATATATATATATACACACCAGCCACACACACTGTACACATTATATATATATATACACACACAACACACACACACACCGTACTAACCACACACACACTTTACACAATATATATATATATATATATATATATCTGCACATACACACACAACTTACCAGAAGAAGCCGATCGGCCGGGCAACCCTCACCGGAATCAGATCAGAAAAAAAAACAACTCCCCTGTCGCAACACTTGAACTCGGTCGCTGGCAAACTGACCCGCCGGACCTCGACCAACTCCAGCCCGTTCCCGACCATGGCCGGTTTTCACCCAACTCCATCTCCGCCTGCAACTCCTCGTCGGAAATCTTGCTGCGCTTCCGTTCCGCCGTCCGTTCAGGTCAGAAGCCATCTCCAGTCGCTGGTCTATGGAGCCGCGTCCATGGACGGAGACCATGAAGAGCACCCGACGTTTGAGCTCCGTCTCACCAGAAAAAAAGCCGGAACAGCTCGAATGGATTTGCAACGCAGTCCGTTTTGGACGTTCCGACCAGGCCGTCGCTGCTCCAGTCACGAGCCACCACGCCGCCGTCGAGCTTCGGTCGTCGTCGGAGACGTCAGTCCATCACTCCGGTCGTCAAATCCAGTCCGTCGCCGGAAACTATGAAGAAGTCGGTTGCCCGTCCTTTAACTCTACCTCGTCGGAAAAAAAACGAGAGAGATGGAGAGAAGAGCAAGAGAGAGAGAACAAGAAAGCTGGGGAGAAGGTGACAACGTGAGAGAGAAAGGTGAGAAAGTGAGAGAGAAGATGTCAACGTGAGAGAGAAAGAGAAATAACATGTGAAATGATAATATATTTATATTTATATATATATATATACCCTGGCCCTACCAGCCGAAAGTTGACTACGAGGAAGGTTCCTACCACCGACCACGTATTACGTACGTAAAACTCAGGGTGTAACGTACATAATCGCAACAAATTAGCGTACGTAATGCTACACAGGTAGCGTACGCTATGGCTATAAACTTAGCCAAAATTCCAAACTCACCAAGTGACAACCAAACGACGAAACCAAACCGACGACCAGTAAAAATATTTCGATCCCGAAATATTCCAATACAATATACATTGTATCGGTCCAAATCAACAACACTTGTACAATTCCAAATGAATATGTACAACTCAACAGTAACACGAAAAAATAAATTACCCCCGGATATTACATACCCCCCCTTAAAAAGAGTTTCGTCCCCGAAACTCAGGGTGCACAAGTCGGGGCATGGACTATCCATCAGGATAAGAAAACAACATCTCCAGGAATACTCCTCAATACGAGCAATTCCGCCTGAGTAACTGGTCCGACCCCGCGGGTCCCCACGTCTCCTCTGCCTGAACAAGACGAAAAAAATCAAGTGATCAAGACACTCAACCAAGTGCGAGATTAGCCGAAACATGACTCTCCTGCTAGAGACCAGCCAGGAAGTCGTACCAACCGCATGACTAGTATCACCGGCGTACACATCCCGAGGGAGCCGCTCATTGTACATGCCTACAACCATCGGTGTACACTTCCCCGTTCTCGTCAGCATCGGACGCCCATGCAATCACTGACTCGCACCACAAAAGAAAATAACTACGCAAAAATAGTCCTCGGGACCATATCAACCGCACGCCCAAGTCCTCACGACTTGACGTCTTGAATCACAATGAAAAATTACCCAGATCGTCAGAAAAATCTCGGGTACAGGACCAAAAGGAAAGAAAATCACATCAAATGACTCAAGTGTCAAGATTCTCAGATACAATCATTACAACATAGATCAACCATAAATAGTTCGCAACCACAATACTAAAATACAGACCGAGTCAAACATCAATCCGAAAGATAAGGAAAATACAAATCAAGGCTACATCTCAAATGTGCCCGAAACCAACATCCTCCAGATCATCGAGCTCCTCGATCTCATCAACTCGAGAAAGACCCAAATCTGAACTCGCTACTCCCCCTCGGGTGTCCATACCTCTGTCTCCCGAAGCCCAATATGACCCCTTGGATGAAGTACGGACTGAAGTGACAAAATCTCTCGAGGCCTGTGAGCTCTCTCGAGACCTACTGGCACTAGAACTCCTGCAGTATTTCTGAAGGTGTCCCTGCCTCCCACACCAAAACAAGCAATAGACTGCATTGAGCATCGAGTACTGCGATGTCCTATTGTATCACAGTTAAAGTAAACAACGGTCGAACTCATCGTCTGAGAAGAAGATGTTTTCCCAGCACGAAGACGACTAGAAAGTGACCTCTGGGACGTCGGAGCCTGATGTCCCTCTGAACGAACCGGCATCCTAGTCCTCTCACCAGAAGAAGCTGAAGGGTTCTTCCGAGCAAGCTCCTTAATCAAAAGCTCTGCTCTAAGAGCCTTCTCGATGAATTCACCAAGTGAACTACAATTGTGATTGAACAACTGCATCCTCAACCGTGGGTTCAGCCTCTTGCTAAAATACTTGATCTTATCCGCCTCAGTACGGATAACAGATGAAGTAAACTGAAGAAGTCCTTGAAACTCCTCAGCAATAATAATAACACCCTCGTCCTCGACGGATTCAGGGTTCAAAACCTCCGACAACTTGGCTTCACGAAGTGGAGCCGGATAATACCTCTCTAACATGAGAGTCTTGAACTCGATCCAAACACAATCACGATCGGTGGGTTCTCGAGCACGACTCCGAAAATGATTCGTCAGCCACCAAAGTATTGGTACGAGGTTTCGGGTTTCGGCCCACTCTGCGGCCTCTACCCCCTCTGTCACGTCCTCTTTCTAGACTGAAAGAATAACATTCAATCATGACCACAGCTCAAATATGCCTCAATGGCCAGAATGCTAGGTCAACGCAAAACATGAGTATACATACTCAACAGATAAACGATCACATCGATCGCGCTAATCATAGCCGATACAGAGCCCACACGCTCCAAATCAAATAATCATGAATGAATCGTAACACAAATGTTACACACAGGTTCCAACAAAACATGTATAATCAATGACATAATGAATGTATGAATATAAAGAGAATCGAGTCCTTACATAGGTCATACGAAGCTTCGAGGTCTTAGTATACTAGTCTTCACTGACGACGACTCGATGAAAGAATTACTCATACAGTCGTCCAACTACTACGACTCACAAAACCCGACTGTCCAGATTGTCATAACCTGACAGTTCACTACTACCGCGTCGATAGAACCACATAACTCACATATCAGGGTATCTCACAACCCAATTCTCCGATACCATCTTCTGTAACACCCTCAAATCCCATTGAGTTATTACAGCGCCGTGGACCCCACGCCAGGAGATCCACCAGGCGAACATGACTAAAATACAACAAACTGACCAAAAGGGGAATCACAATCCCTACACTGACATCCAACAATAATATTCCGATATGGAATTTCAACAACAACAGTGGGTCTACATGGCCAAAATAAAATACAGTAACATCCACGAGCCTTGCTCGGATAATACAAAATAACAACGACTGAACAAAATTGTAGTACTCCAAACTGTCTGACCGATATGAACACCAAATCATCTCGGACTAGTATCGCTCGAATGCCTCGTCGCCATCGTCATGCCCTTGTGTCTCAACTCTCTCCTAGCAAGCACCTAAAACATGAAAACATGTTCCGCCCCCACGGGGTCAGTCATCCAGATAATGAATATCAAATACATGTACAACATGATATGCATCCAAAGGCAGAATGAACAGTACAACAATGGTAGTACGAGATGCTCACAAACCAAACTAAGAATCGAGCATTCGTGAAACACTATGCCCACGACATACAATAAATACCTGCTCAATAGGTTAGAACATAAGTGCCCAACGACGAATCATTAATATAGAACACAACAATACATTACCCGAAGGTAAACCAAACCAACGCTGAAATAAATACGAATCACAATGCCCGAAGGCTCCAACGGAAATACATCACAATGGCCTGAAAACCCCTCAGCCGAAGCTGCCAAAATATCACGACGGCCTGAAAGCCGAACAGCCCGAAGCTACCAAAATATCACGATGGCCTAAAAGCCGAACAACCCGAAGCTGTATATCATCACAATACGGATCTCAAGGAAACAAACCCGACTGTCGAACATACCCCTTGGAGTATGAACGACCAGTCGCAAATCGTCGGACATATTCAATACAACATGGACTATGAACGACCAAAATAATAAGGCTCAAGAGGGACATCACAGTATGCACGATCAGGAAATGTGTCCGTGCACATGTCCACCCCGTATACGGAATCCAGAATATACGTGGGACAATGTACCTAATTAGCCTCACGAACTACATCTCGTGTTCACGGTCGAATGCGGAAACATCCACGCATGGCCATCGTGTGCCTGGCTAAAAATCCTACACATAACCAATCGGCACGCAGATATGATTCCAGATATGTCACGATACAACATGACAACGAAACTCAAAGGATAACACATCCAATACGGATCATACGACTCACCAAGTGAACGATGACACATGAATAATGAAAGATCGACACGACCAACAATATTCAAAACAACCATCCTGGGATCAAAATCTCTAAGGACCGATTAACACGAGCAACAATCACAACACAACAATCCGGGAAATCCTCAACCCTCAACGATCACAAAATTACCGAGTTCACAAGGATAATAGTGTGCTGCCTTGAGTCGGCCAACACGACAATAATAATTCAATGGATGGGAACTATCATCGACAGTCCCAATTCAATACTTCGATTACCGTAGAACGGCCAATCGATAACAACAATACAACGGATGGGAATGTTTTCGACAGTCCCAATTCAATATATCGATTACCTTTAGAACGGTTAATCGATAACAATTATACAACGGATGGGAATTATCTTTGATAATCCCAATTCAATATATCGATTACCTTTAGAACGGTTAATCGATAACAATTATACAACGGATGGGAATTATCTTTGATAATCCCAATTCAATACATCGATTACCTTTAGAACGGTTAACCGATAACAATTATACAACGGATATCTCGGCACCTTTAATCGGTTACCGATAACGAAGATGATAATCGAATACGTCAATGCCTTCAATCGGCCAATACGACATCAATAGAAAAACACTGATATCAATAACGACGATTCACAACAATATCTTGATGGAACATCAATCAACAATAACAATCGATACGTCGATACTGCGAACCAGCTATCGAAAACAATATCTCAATGGAACATCAATCAACAATAACAATCGATATGTCGATACCGCGAACCAGCTATCGACAACAATATTACCAACAAGTATCGCAATGCCATAAACCGGCCATTACGAACAACAATAATATTTGGCATAATTTGCCGAAGGGTATCGTTTCAAACAATCCCTTGATATCAACAAAATCATAAAGAGACCAAGTCTCGAAATGATACACACATTCATACATATATATGATGACATTAATCTCATTGACTAGTACAAGTATAAAACTTGCCTCGAACCGAAGGCGAGAAAGTCCTTCCACGATCAACGTCCTACCACGAATCGATCAATAGCGTCCTCCGACAATCACAAGCACTCGAACAACCTTGAATGAAATACAATTCATTCGATAACACGATATCGACCGAAAACAACATAATAGATAACTCCGATTCTAATACGAACACATACTATACTCGTATTTACCTGTATACCCACATATATAATATATGTACAACACACACATATTCTAATCATGTACACGCATGCACACACACACACACACACACACACACACACATATATATATATATATATATATATATATATATATATATATACACACCAGCCACACACTGTACACATTATATATATATATATATATACACAACACAACACACACACACCGTACTAACCACACACACACACTTTACACAATATATATATCTGCACATACACACACAACTTACCAGAAAAAGCCGATCGGCCGGGCAACCTTCGCCAGAATCAGATCAGAAAAAAAAACAACTCCCTTGTCGCAACACTTGAACTCGGTCGCCGGCAAACTATCCCGCCGGACCTCGACCAACTCCAGCCCGTTCCCGACCATGGCCGGTTTTCACCCAACTCTATCTCCGCCTGCAACTCCTCGCCAGAAATCTTGCCGCGCCTCCGTTCCACCGTCCGTTCAGGTCAGAAGCCATCTCCGGTCGCTGGAATCTATGGAGCCGCGTCCATGGCCGGAGACCATGAAGAGCACCCGGTGTCTGAGCTCCATCTCGCCAGAAAAAAGTCAGAACAGCTCGACCGGATTTGCAACGCCTTCCGTTTCGGACGTTCTGACCAGACCGTCGCTGCTCCAGTCACGAGCCACCACGCCGCCGTCGAGCTTCGATCGTCGCCGGAGACGTCAGTCCATCACTCCGGTCGTCAACTCCAGTCCGTCGCCGGAAACTATAAAGAAGTCGGCTGCCCGTCCTTTAACTCTACCTCGTCGAAAAAAAAACGAGAGAGATGGAGAGAAGAGCAAGAGAGAGAGAACACTACGCCATAAGTGCTCATAGACAATGCTTTTAGCGAGTGTTGCCCCCAAAGCGTTTCAATAGATTGTTGATTTTTGATCTTGTGAAACACAACCGAAATAGTATTGCACTAGATATACATTTGTTGTTGCAAAATAGAAATGGTGTTGTGAGACGTGCAACACCTTTGATTTTGTTGCATTATATCTAATTTTTTAATAGTATTTTAATGTTATTGTCAAATACAAATATAATTACAATATTGAAATGAAATTTAAATTTTGATATTATTTTACTCTTAAAGTTTGATAGATAACATAGGATAAATTTGACTAAAATTATTTATATTTAATATAAATACTTGCTTATCATATTTTTAATTTTATAATTAAAAATATTTTTTATTTTATTATTAAAGTTTAATATATTATCAAAAATATATACGTATAATGATATTTAAATAATGATCTATGTTTTATTTTGAAAGTTTGATATATAAGATAAAATAATTTTTAACTTATATAATTTCATTTATATATTATAAATACACATTATAAATTTTAATATTAGAATTTCAAGATTTTAAGGTAATAAAAATAATACATTTTTTTTTTTAAAAAAAACAAATCAATCTGGGTACATGAAAAGTATACAGCTCTCACCAAAAGAAAAAATAAAAATATATGGCCTCGCTCTAACATTCAGTCCCAGGCGCTAACATTTCCCCCCAAAACGAAACTAGGTTTACTTTCCCTTCCCCATATTCGCTCTCTCGCTCTCCCCCTGGTACTCTCTTCCCCTCGTACTCTCATCGCTCCATCTCTATCTCTCTCGCGCTCTCTATCTCTGCACATGATTGCATTAATTTTAGGTCTACTGTCGTCTCAGCTGAATTTGCTCGAATGTGCTGTTGTGGACTAGGAGAATCTCGTTTCTTTCCCTTTTTTTGGGTGTGGGATGTGGGGGAGGATGGATAGGGATGAAAGCTATTGTTTATTGAGATTTTACTACTTAGTTTTTCCTAGCAGGGTATGTTGTTTTGTGATGGTGAAGGTTTATCACCGTCTTTTTTACGCATTTGATCTATTTTAAAGGCGTTGATGAATTACTGTTACTGACAAGCCTCGATGTCAAGATTGGCTGTGAGAAAACCTCTATGAAGTTCTTGACTTACAAAGCATAATTAGATCAAAATAAATACGAATATTGCAAGTTTTTTAGGTGAAATTTCATCTTTCTTGGGAATAGATAGTTCCGCTGATAGATGTTTCCAACTTGGGAATCTGCATTCACAAAGCACGAGGAAGTTTTAGTTGCACGGGACCTGATTCTTTTACAGATTCTCAATGTCAATTAACCTGCATATTGTATTCTCCCATCTAGCAAAATCTCATGAATAACTTTTAGCTGTATTATCTGGTTTAGGGATTTTCTGCAAGTTGTGGATTCATCTTTTTTCTGTTTTTGTGTAGTCGGAACGAAGAGGATTTATCCATACCATGCCCGAGTTTTCTAGAAAATATATTCTTGTAGTGTTGGTACCAATTACCAAATATGAAACTAGATGCTCATATCAAACATATATACACCACCATACAGTAGTTCCGCTGAGCTATATATTCTCCAATTTCTCATATTTTATATTCTTGCAGATTCAAATGGATATTGCCTTCCTCCACCATAGATCAGAGATATCGTTGATGCTCCTACGCTTCCTACACTATCATTCTCTCCTCATAGGGATAAAATACTTTTCCTCGAGAGGAGTTCATTGCCTCATTTGGCAGAATTGGCAAGACCTGAAGAGAAGCTTGCTGGTGTCCGTATTGATGGAAAATGCAACTCACGGAGTCGAATGTGAGTAACAATACACTACCTGGACTTTTTTCAAGGTTGATCACTTTTATTTTTCACGTAACCAACAATGTGAATGGGATTGTATTTTGCTGGATCTGTTCGACTTTTTTTGTTCCTCTAGATAAAAAATGTTGTAATATTCATTTCCAGGTCATATTCTACTGGTGTTGGAGTTCACCGGATAATGGAAGATGGTACTCTGGGCCCTGAAAAGGAAATATCTGGCCTCCCAGGTGGTGCTAAAATCAATTTCATCACATGGTATGCCTAAAACCTTTCACTTGGTTTATCTTTGTCAAATTCTTGATGTCTTGCGAAATTCATATTGATTTATCTTATATGAAGTTGTAGAGCTTTAAATAAAATGCCTGAACATGAATCTGGCTATCTGATAATATTTAACTTAAAAGGTTAGATATTCCTGGAATTTGGATCTAAGAAGTAAAACTATCAATGTGGATATGCTCTTCAGGATACCAAGGAAGAAGTATCTGGTAGTTTTTTTTCTATGAAAATAAAGATAATGTTAGATGGACCTGCTTGCTGATTTTGAATAAGGCAGGCACGGATCATTCGGTGGTCCATGTATAAATGCTTTCTACTCTTGTTTGGATGTAATTCCGTCGTTGGTCTTCATTCTTCTTCACAGTATCGTTTAACTCACAGCATTAATGCAATCATGTACGACAGTAGACCTAAAATTCGCTCTCATCACTCCATCTCTATCCCTAAAATAGAATTAATAATTTTGTAGTTGGTACAGAATTGGAATTACGTACATGATTTGTTTTTATTCTACAGAAACTCGTGGAGGATAATGCAGCACATCGTAAAGGATTAACTGAGACACATACAATGGGTCCGAAACCTCTATCTCTAGTTAGAGAAAAGGTGGTATGTGTTTGGCCCATGAGTTATATTTACGGTAAATAATACGAGTTTACGATTTAGCTAGAAAGAAATGAATAAGAATAGAATTTAAAATCTTTGTTAATTATAGATGCCACGAAATTTTAAATATTTATTAGATTAAATTAATTGAAAATCTTGTGAATATTAAGCACAAGACCTGATATCAAGCACACCAGGCCAAGAACTGATGCTTCAACACCAAAGTCATGATGAGCACTTTAGATGTTTATGTGTGGCTGATGTAGTTCGTTGGTTAAAATGTTTAGGGATAAATTACAAAAGAAACCCGGAGGTTTGAATCAATTACAGAAAAACCCCAAAGGCCTTAGAAAATTACAAAAAAAGTCTTGGGGTTATATGAAATAAAGGTTCTGCATGAAATAATGTAAAGTTTTATTTTCTAAATATAATTTGGGTAGTGTAAAAAAAAACTTCCTGTAGTCAGATTAGAAGTTAGTTAATAAGGAAATTCTCAAGTGAGTTACCTGAGCTACAATCTGTTTTAGAAGAAAAATTAAAATATTTGATATATTGTGACAAGTGATGTTGTATGTTTCACATTGATTAAATTTCTTATTTTCCTCAAAGTAAAAAATTGCTTTTATTAAATCTTTGTACAATTATATTGGCTTCTAAGTTAAAAGAAATCTTTGGCTACTGTTATGTTATTATTATTATTTTAAATATCCTTTTTAATCTCCTGTTATCCCATACATGACAGAAAAAGAGTGATCAAAATCTTGCCCCGCCATCTGATGGTCTAATTTATTTGGAAACTCGTAAGCGAAAACCGGGACGGACGTATAAGACAGATCCTTATGTAGTGAAGTCAAAAATTGTAAGTAGTTTAATATACATGAGCACTTACTGATGTTTGATTTCTAAAATTAATATTGCCATTCCTTGTAGACCGAGATTCAGAAGATGCTAAGTACGGGAAATGATGCCGAAGCGGATGCAATCGCTTCTAAAGGGAAGTCTCATGCACGAAACTGGCTAGTGGGAAGGAGAGGCAAAAAGGCTGTTTCAACATCAACTCAGGCTCCTCCTACAGACCAGTACGTAACTGAGTTGATGACAAAGGTAAGGAATGATCTTGAGATTGAATTAGAAGCGAAGGTGAACATAAAGGTGCAAGAGAACATGACTTTTCTGCTGAAAAAAATTGGGAGAAGCTAATTCCGACCTCAACTTAGATATAGGAGAATTGTATGCAACGATATCAAGTGATCAAGATGATAATGGTACTTCTACGACTCAAGGCGGCACCACGTCTTAGTTATTTTAATATGTAACTTTCGATAAATTGTATTTAGACTTGGTACTTTTATTCTTTTGAAGTTAGATTGGTGGTGTTTGTTTGGTTTTAGTACTTTAGAAGTTAAATTGGTGGTGTGTTTGGTTTTGGTACTTTAGAAGTTAAATTGGTGGTTTGCTGCTTATTTTATATTAGAAGTCAATTGCTGACTTGGCAGCAAAGTGGGACCCACTGATGACGTGGCACCAAGGTGGGACCCACTGCTGACGTGGTACCAATATGGGCTCACTGATGACGAAGCAACATGCGGGGCCATATTTTATTGTTTTTTGGCAATCTTAGGCAACACCGTTTCTTGTTGCCTTAATTGGTTATGCTGTTGCCTTATAGGCATAATGCAATACTTTATTGATGTTGCAGTAGAGAGAAAAAGTATTGCCTTAGGGTTCAAAGGCAACAGCCGTATTGGCAACAAGGGTTTGGTGTTGCCTTTGGCCTATGGCGACACTTTTCGTGTCTTCTGCAACAATAAACAGGGCTTGCCTATGAGCACTTATGGCGTAGTGGAACGAGAGAGCTAGGGAGAAGGTGACAACGTGAGAGAGAAAGGTGAGAAAGTGAGAGAGAAGATGTCAAGGTGAGAGAGAAAGAGAAATAACATGTGAAATGATAATATATATATATATATATATATATATATATATATATATATATATATATATATATAAATGATACCCCAAAGATACCCTGGCCCTACCAGCCGAAAGTTGACTACGAGGAAGGTTCCTACCACCGACCACGCATTACGTACGTAAACCTCAGGGCGTAACGTACGTAATCGCAATAAATTAGCGTACGTAATGCTACACAGGTAGCGTACGCTATGGCTATAAACTTAGCCAAAATTCCAAACTCACCAAGTGACAACCAAACGACGAAACCAAACCGACGACCAGTAAAAATATTTCGGTCCCGAAATATTCCAATACAATATACATTGTATCGGTCCAAATCAACAACACTTGTACAATTCCAAATGAATACGTACAACTCAACAGTAACACGAAAAAAAAATCATTACCCCCGGATATTACATTTAGAACCTCAAAACCTCCTCCAAGAACTCTCTATCACATGAAGGGAACGAATGGCAAAAATGAACAATAATACCCAACTGCACGTATATATACTGCACATTACTAGCGTGCGCTAACGGGTGACTTTAGCGTGCGTGAACCAGTTCGACAGTAAGCTGAGTTTCTGTCCAACAACTTTAGCATTCGCTACTCTCACTATATAGCGTGCGCTAAACTAGTTCCGAAGTCTACTGCCTCATTTCGTATAATGACTTAAGTACGCAACATACCCTTTTAACGTATGTAAACTCATATTCCATTAGCATACGTTATTCTTGAACCACAACATATGTTATCGCGTCGTTGACTCCTTGTCTGCACTTTCATCGAAGGTGCCTGTGTCCCACTTGCCGAAAGCAAACCACGATTGCCGGGATTCCCTTTACCGACCTATAATTAGTGTGATTTAAGCCCATGATTAATGTGCGCTAAACTTCCATAGCATACATCCGTTGACCTCATCGAAACATGCGCCAAAAGTATCTGGGTTCACACGTAGATTCTTTCTGGACTGATCTACATTGGCGTGCGCTAACCTTAGGCTTTAGCGTACGCTAAATGCCATTGACTCGAGTATGCACATGCATGGCGAAAGATGCCGACCACCGGACCACATGTCTTTCATATGCTAATCTTTGCCTTTAGGTTGCGCTAAGCTTTCATACTAGCGTGCGCTACGTCCTTCTACTAGTGTATGTTAATAAGGCTATACTAAGCAAAAAAATGCAATTCTCCAAGCAACATCGAGTTGACAAACACAAACAGTTCGATTCTGTAATATCCCAATATAATATACGTGTTGGAATATAAAACGCAGCAGAAGTGATTTGGAGAAATATTTTATGAAAGGTTTTATAAACTATCCAACATAAATAGCGGATCTATTTAGGCTTGTCAATTAATTAATTAAACAGATTAATTAACAATTTAAATATATGTATTTAAGCAGTAGGAATTGGTAATTCATACCTTTGAAGCGAAGTGGTGGAAAAATCCCTTTGTAGTCGATCGAACACCTCCTTGTATTCTTCCTTGATGTACTTGTATTTCTACCTCAAAGTCTTCTAGAGTATATCCCACCTCCATCCGGATGTCATGTGGGCAACAATCTACCGAACTACTCGGAGAGCAATATGGATCGGCCGAATTATTCCCAAGAAATACCTTATGAATTTTTCTCTCTATTTTTCTTGAATATTTTAGTATTTAGAAAAATATTGTGTTAGCTAAATTGTGGAATTCAAGACACAAGTGAAGATCCACAATTAAACACAAGATATGAAAAAAATCGAAAATTTCTTGTTCAAGGGTGTAGAAAAATCGGCCCCCCATATACTCCTTATATAGGTGTTTTGGGCTACTCTAGGGACCTTAAGGAGAGAGAGTACCTTAAGGAGGGCAATGTAAGGACAACCAATAGATATCTTCTTTATAATATTAGGACTCTTCCTAATATGAAGACTCTATTAATATCAACTTAGTCCACTAAAAGGTTGATATTGCACTTCCTACCAAAATCCTAAATTACGAAATTTGGCTCTTTTTTGAATTAATTATTTCATGTGTTTAAGATATTCCATGTCCATTAATTAATTTAAGCTACTGACAGCTTTTAATTAATTAATATATTATACATGAGTATACCACTCGACTTTTATTATTATATCAGAAAATTTATTCTACCTGCAGGGTTTAATATAAATTAATTCGAGTGCCTCAAGAGACATGATCAACCCGACTGGTCGGGACATGATTTCTAGATATAATATTAATTAATATATAAATAATAATATTACCCAAAATATAGAGCATATTGAGTCAATCATTTTGGCTCTCACCCATGATAAATCAAAGCAATAAATCTTAAATATATAAAATTAAATATTAATCACTAGAATTAAGAAATAATAATTGTCCGAGATGTACGTTCTTCTTATAGTCAGTACAGAAGAATCTATCTCCCCTCGATCCTGTTCAACGTATACCGAATACGCTAATATATGCTAATGGTCAAGACTACTACAACCTCTCACATAACGGTCTAATATTATATAGGTTGTGAACTAATTATTACTATATAAGGGACCGATAATGTGATCTTCTGTGTGACTCGACACACCACATTATCTACAATATAAAGTAATTTAGACAATATTTGCATAACCATAGCGTGAATAAATATGCACAACATGTGATGAAATGAATTAAATATTCTCATAGATAAAGACCGGGAAATTAGGTAATACAAGCATAAAGTATGCTTTGATATATATAACCCTAACAATCTCCCACTTATACTCAAAGCATGCTTTTGAAGTATACTATCTAGACTATGTCTATCTATCTCCCACTTATACTCAAAGCAATGCTGCCATACATCTCAACCCCATTCCTTCCACATGCCCTTCAAATGACTTTGAGGGCAACCCTTTCGTGAAAGGATAAGCTAGGTTGTCTTCAGATGCTATCTGGGAGACAATAATCTTCATTCTCTTCACAAAATCTCGAATGACATGATATTTGTGCTTGATATGTTTGCTTGCTTTGTGGGCCCGTTGTTCCTTCGAATTTGCAACATCACCGGTATTATCACAATAAAGTGTAATACTCCTTGGCAAATTAGGAATCACACCCAAATCCTTTAGGAAGTACTTGAGCCATACCACCTCTTTAGCTGCCTCTGAGGCTGCTACATACTTGACTTCCATGGTAGAGTCCGCTATGCATTTCTTCTTCACACTCCTCTAACTGATGGCTCCACCTCCCAAATTGAAAACATATCCGGAAGTTGATTTCGGCTTTTCTTTGTCCGCCCTGAAATCTGAGTCAGTGTAACCCAAAGTGTATCCGATTGATATAAAAGAATATGCTCCCTAGTCCTTCTCAGGTACTTGAGTATATGCTTGATAGCAATCCCATGTCCCGGTCCAGGGTTCGACTGATATCTCACCATCATGCCTACAGCATGACAGATATCAGGCCTAGTGCAAAGCATAGCATACATGAGGCTTCCCACTGTTGAAGCATAAGAGACCAGCTTCATGTCATCTATCTCCTTCTGTGTCTTAGGACACATAGCCTTAGATAGCTGAATTCCATGTTTGTAAGGTAAGAAACCTTTCTTGGAATTCTCCATACTAAACCGCTTTAGCACCATATTGATACAGGATGCCTGAGATAAGCACCACATCCTTTTCTTGCGATCTCGAAAGATCTTAATACCAAGGATGTGCCCAGCTTCTCCCAAATCCTTCATATCGAATTGCTCAGACAGCCATACCCTTACGTCTGATAATACCTTCACATTGTTTCCAATCAGAAGTATATCATCTACGTATAGTACAAGAAACACTAGCACGTTTCCATCGCACTTTTTGCATACACAATCCTCAATAGGACACTTTTCAAAACCATACGATTGAATGAACTCATCAAATTTCATGTTCCAAGACCTTGATGCTTGCTTGAGACCATAAATGGCTCTTTTAAGCTTGCACACTAAGTGTTCCTCTTCTTCAGCAATGAATCCCTCAGGTTGGCGCATATAGATTTCCTTATCAAGACTCCCGTTCAAGAACGCAGTCTTGACATCCACCTACCAAATCTCCATATCCAAATGCGTAGCTATAGCTAAGAGAGTCCGGATCGATTTAAGCATGGCTACTGGCGAAAAGGTCTCATCGTAGTCGATGCCTTCCTTCTGAGTGTAACCTTTCGCAACAAGCCTTGCTTTGAAGGTTTCAACCTTACCTTTTGATCCTTTCTTATGCTTGTAAACCCACTTAATTCCAATGGATTTTACCCCATTGGGTATCTCTACTAGCTCCAACACTTAATTAGAATCCATAGATCCCATTTCGGAAGGCATTGTTGTTTGCCAGGATTCAGCATCCTTGTCTTGAACTGTCTGCTTATATGTACATAGATACATTTCTTCCAGGTCTGGGGAGTGATCCGAAGATGCTCCCACGCTGATGAAACGTTCAGGTTGACGAACAACCCTCCCACTACGATGATGTGTGTCCTTGGTTTGTGTATCCACAATAATGTCGATATGTGGTACACTAGGTGTTTGTACAATTGGTATTGTCGAAATCTCGCCCCTAAGTTCCTATGGAATGACCTCACTCCTAGGCTTGTGGCTTATTACATAGTCCTCCTCTAAGAACCGGGCATTGACGCTAACAATGACCTTCTGATCTTTAGGACTGTAGAATAAGCCACCCTTCGTTCCCTTCGGATATCCTACAAACACTCGTACTTCTGTACGAGATGCCAATTTATCAGCTTCCTTATTCAGCACGTGTGCTGGTGAACCCCAAATCCGAACATGTCCTAGACTGGGCTTGCGCCCATTCCACAGTGCTGTGGGTGTTTTTGGAACTGATTTCGAAGGCACCAAGTTTAGAATGTACGCCGCTGTTTCCAAGGCATATCCCCAAAACGAAATAGGCAAATCAGAATAACTCATCATTGACCTAACCATCTCTAATAAGGTACGATTCCTTCAGCAACACCATTTTGTTGTGGTGTACCAGGCGCAGTGATTTGGGAAGTAATCCCCTCATGTGCCAAGAAATCCAAAAACTCTCCACTAAGATACTCGCCACCACGATCAGATCGCAGTGACTTGATACTTTGTCCATGATGCTTCTCCATTTCCGCCTTGAATTATTTGAACTTATCAAAAGATTCAGACTTACGTTGCATCAAATAGATGTATCTATATCTCGAATAATCATCTATAAATGTGATGAAGTATTCGAAACCACCCTTAGCCTGGGTGTTCGTTGGACCACATATATCTGTGTGTATTAATTCCAATACATTTTGTGCACGATTTCCTTTCCTTTGGAAAGCTCTTTTAGTCATTTTCCCTTCAAGACAAGATTCGCAAATTGGAAATGACTCAACTTGGAGCGAATCTAATGGGCCATCGCTCACCAATCTTTGAATCCTTCTAAGGTTAATATGACCTAATCGTAAATGCCACAAATATATTTGATTTATGCTCGAAGGTTCTTTTCTTTTATTAGGATTAGTCAAAGAATCAAGTGATTTATAATTATACAAGGGAGCTGGTGCAGCATTAATGATATAAAGTCCTTCATTATAAGTACACGTGCAAACAGATTCACCATTTCTTTTAATAACTGCATTATCTTCAAAAGAAACTGAA
This sequence comes from Orobanche coerulescens, assembly GCA_033398695.1. Taxonomy (NCBI): domain Eukaryota; kingdom Viridiplantae; phylum Streptophyta; class Magnoliopsida; order Lamiales; family Orobanchaceae; genus Orobanche; species Orobanche coerulescens. The sequence continues at coordinate 100,088,949 of CM065813.1, read as the reverse complement.
TATCCATCACAATGCAATTTAGAAACTGAAATTAAGTTCATTCTAAAATCAGGTACTAATAATACACTATTTGGGACTAGAATCCTATCATTAACTTTTAACTGCACGACTCCCACTGCAACAGCCTTCAGCCTGGAATAATAGCCCCATCTACTAGTAATCTCATCCGCACTAAGTACCTTGGTTACTTGGAACCCCTGCGAGTCATAACGAACATGATCAGTGGAGCCCGAATCTACTATCCACGAAGTGATTGAACAGGCAGCCAAACATGTTTTGACTACTAGTGCATGAGACGTACCTTTCTTAGGGCAGTCACTCTTGAAATGCCCCTTCAGACCGCACTTATAGCATTTGCCCTTCGACTTTTTGTTTGCCTCGGACTGAGGAGCCTTAGACTGAGGAGCCTTGCCCTTAGCTTTGAAGCTTGCCACTTGCTTCTGGCCAACCTGCTTTTTCTTCTTTCCCCATTTGGGTTTTGAAGAACTAGCAGCGGCTGCCGCAAGAATTTGAAGAGACCTTCGGCAGATTGAAGCTCTGTCAGAAGTTCCGCCAAAGTTTAAGTCCTACGATTCATATTGTAGTTGAGGCGGAACTGCTCAAAGCTTCTTGGCAAGCTGCCCAAGATAATATCGACCTGCGACTCGGCATCGATAGTGGCCCCCAATATGCTCAGTTCGTTCAAATGAGACATCATTTTCAGAAGATGATCCCTTACTGGAGTCCCTTCAGACATTTGGGTTGTCATCAACACCCTCATTGCATTTTGCCTAGCCGCCCGATTCTGATGACCAAACATCTCGGTGAGATTTTTCATCATTTCCGCGGCTTAGGCCATCGTCTGATGCTGATGCTGCAATACATTTGTCAATGAAGCCAAAATGTAACAGCGAGCCATCTCATCAGTCTTTTTCCATTTTCGGAATTCAGCCAACTCTTCAGGAGTGGCATCCGGTTATGGTTCCAGAGGGCTTTCTTCAGTTAAACAAGTTTATGCCCCTCGGCAGTCAGGACAATGTCAAGATTTCTTTTCCAGTCGGCAAAGTTAGTGCCATCAAGTTTATTTTCTTTGAGAATAACACCTAGTGGATTGAAAGACATCTGGATATAAAATTAAAACACCATTCATCACATAATTCGACGCAAAATATATTGAAAAACCTTAAAACACAATATATATACAGTTAACCAACACCTCAAAAAAACGCACATGCAAGCCACGTTAGTGTGGACGTTTACATATACATTTTTCAAGTAGATTTTAACGTCTTTAATATTACTATCTTTAATGTTTGACAAGTAAAATTAATAGTTGGTGGCTCTTGGCCATGTATTAAATTAACATAGACTCCGATGGGAGCTTATTAATTAATACACGTAAGTGAGCGCCATAATTTAACAATCCTTAAAATATTATTTAATTATAATAGTCCTACAGATGGAGAGGTCCTATCATAAAAAAATAATATTCACCTTTTTGCTATCTAATTGAAGTTTAAAACTAGTGAGCCAATAATCAGCACATCCGATGTGGAGGAAGACTCTAATGTCAACGCGCATGCTAATTATTTCACAATTTAAACCAATTATGGAGGCCAATTTAATTTTAAAAAATCAATTATTAAAATCACTTAGTTATTTTGAAAAATTAAGGTTTTTAATTTTCTCGTCCTAACATGCAAGGAAACATAACACGTATATATCCATACATGCCATACATCAAAACAATAAAAACCAACAAAATAAAAAATTGGATAATTAAATCCAATTATCATGGCTTTTATTCCTCGTTTTGAATAACGAAAAAATCCTCATCCCGGTTGGGACACAAAATTCCATATTTAGAAACTTTCTTCCAAGCAACATTAATTGCATAAGAAATATCTAAACTAAATTTATTGTGCCTTAACGTACGCAACGAACGGCGAATATACGAATAGGACCATATTAGACGACCCGGCAACAGAACCCGACCTGCGCCCGATTCGCCCGGATGCAGACCTGGCCGCCTGCCCGTGGCCTGTCAGTCTCGGCCGAGACCACTGCTTTGGCCGAGTCTCGATCGGCAGCTGCCTGGTCTCGGTCGGTTCGTCCGATCCGGACTCCTTTTCGCGCTGGACTTCTTTTCCTTCGCACTTTTGTGTATCCAACTCGATTACAGTTTTACAGAAATAAAATACATCGAATTTACAACAAAATTACATGGAAAAAATAAATCCTATTCTACCCATGGATTTTCTTATGGGAAAAACTTATACATGCCTCAAAATCGGGCCAAATTACCAAAAAAATAAATAAAAATAAAATCACATAACCATGAAAATTGGACCATATTCTCCTGCAAGATAATTTCTAGCAAAATATTCCAAACATCATATGATATGAATATTTAAATTTAAATTGCTAGCAATTAATCACAAAATTAATTAAATTGAACAGAACCTAAAGACCGTCTCCGATGCCAATTGTTGGAATATAAAACGTAGCAGAAGCGATTTGGAGAAATTTTTTTTATAAACTATCCAACGTTAGCGGATCTATTTAGGCTTGTCAATTAATTAATTAAACAGATTAATTAACAATTTAAATATATGTATTTACGCAGTAGGAATTGGTAATTCATACCTTTGAAGCGAAGTGGTGGAAAATCCCTTTCTGGTCGATCGAACACCTCCTTGTATTCTTCCTCGATCTATTTGTATTTCTACCTCAAAGTCTTTTAGAGTATATACCACCTACATCCGGATATCGTGTGGGCAACAATCTACCGGACTACTCAGAGAGCAATATGGATCGACCGACTTATTCCCAAAAAATACCTTACGAATTTTTCTCTCTATTTTTCTTGAATATTTTAGTATTTAGAAAAATATTATGTTAGCTAAATTGTGGAATCCAAGACACAAGTCAAGATCCACAATTAAACACAAGATATGAAAAAATCGAAAATTTATTGTTCAAGAGTGTAGAAAAATCGGCCCCCCATATACTCCTTATATAGGTGTTTTGGGCTACTCTAGGGACCTTAAGGAGGACAAGTTAAGGACTGTTGGGCTTCGGACAGCATCCTGCCTGCATGGGCTTAAAAAGTGGTTAAATGAATTGATTTGGACTACTCATACCAACAAGATGCATCTTCTTTTCTGGTAGCCATCTCATAGAAACTCCAAAGTTAAGCTTGCTTGGCCTGTAGTAGTTATGGGATGGGTGACCCCCTGGCAAGTTTCTCAGGTGCGCGTGAGTGAGGACAAAGCGCGCTAGAAAAGACTCGTGTTGGTACAGTGAGGACAGTCTTCATCATTCTGGGGACCAACAATTGGTATCGGAGCAAGTCACGAGTGCGAATTCCCTCGAAGTATCCTACAGTGGAGGCTGCCAGAGTGTTGGAACTAAGAGGCGGGCATGCCAACAAGATTTGGACTACTCATACCAACAAGATGCATCTTTTTTTCTGGTAGCCATCTCATAGAAACTCCAAAGTTAAGCGTGCTTGGCCTGGAATAGTTATGGGATGGGTGACCCCCTGGGAAGTTTCTCAGGTGCGCGTGAGTGAGGACAAAGCGCGCTAGAAAAGACTCGTGTTGGTACAGTGAGGACAGTCTTCATCATTCTGGGGACCAACAATTGGTATCGGAGCAAGTCACGAGTGCGAATTCCCTCGAAGTATCCTACAGTGGAGGCTGCCAGAGTGTTGGAACTAAGAGGCGGGCATGCAGCAGATATTGCCACTTGGCCGGAGCTGAGATGCTGGTGCAGTGGAGGTTGTCAGGTGCTGGAGGGCTATGTGATCAAATCTAGTATGCTGGAACTGAGATACTGGCGTAGCGGAAGTAAACGGAGGTGGAACATATGCTGATGTCAAATGTTGGAGGACTGTGTGAATGAACCCAGCCGCTAGAGGGCTGTGTGATCAAATCTAGTTCGCGGAGGTTTCCAGACTATGGGGCTGAGATGCTGGCAGGTACTGGGAGGGGGATTGTTGGGCTTCGGACAGCATCCTGCCTGCATGGGCTTAAAAAGTGGTTAAATGAATTGATTTGGACTACTCATACCAACAAGATGCATCTTCTTTTCTGGTAGCCATCTCATAGAAACTCCAAAGTTAAGCGTGCTTGGCCTGAAGTAGTTATGGGATGGGTGACCCCCTGGGAAGTTTCTCAGGTGCACGTGAGTGAGGACAAAGCGCGCTAGAAAAGACTCGTGTTGGTACAGTGAGGAAAATCTTCATCATTCTGGGGACCAACAAGGACTACCAATAGATATCTTCTTTCCAATATTATGACTCTTCCTAATATGAAGACTCTATTAATATCAACTTAATCTACTAAAAGATGGATATTGCACTTCCTACCAAAATCCCAAATTACGAAATTTGCCTCCTTTTTGAATTAATTATTTCCCGTGTTTAAGATATTCCAAGTCCATTAATTAATTTAAGCTACTGACAGCTTTTAATTAATTAATATATTATACATGAGTATACCACTCGACTTTTATTATTATATCAGAAATTTAATTCCAGCTGCAGGGTTTAATATAAATTAATTCGAGTGCCTCACGGGACATGATCAACCCGACTGGCCGGGACACGATTTCTAGCTATAATATTAATTAATATATAAATAATAATATTGCCCAAAATATCGAGCATATTGAGTCAATCATTTTGGCTCTCACCCATGATAAATCAAAGCAATAAATATTAAATATATATAATTAAATATTAATCACTAGAATTAAGAAATAATCATTATCCGAGATGTACGTTCTTCTTATAGTCAGCACAGAATAATCTATCTCCCCTCGATCCTGTTCAACGTATATCGAATACTCTAATATATGCTAATGGTCAAGACCAACCAATCACAAGCGTATACTACAACCCCCCACATAACGGTCTAATGTTATATAGGTTGTGAACTAATTATTACTATATAAGGGACCGATAATGTGATCTTCTGTGTGACTCGACACACCACATTATCTATAATATAAAGTAATTTAGACAATATTTGCATAACCATAGCGTGAATAAATATGCAAAACATGTGATAAAATAAATTTAATATTCTCATAGATAAAGACCGAGAAATTAAGTAATACAAGCATAAAGTATGCTTTGATGTATACAACCCTAACAATACATTGTATAAATCCAGTACAATATCACTTGTATAATTCCAACTGAATACGTAAAGTCGTTGCAATAATATCCTCATACGATATACCTGATATCAAAAGTACGATAACCTGATACCCGATATCCTCAAATATAATTATCGACCAACTACGGCAATTATATCAACACAACTGTCTGAATCCTCAGAATATTTTATCCATACTATATAGATTCCACACTGTGTAATATGAATCGGATAAAATATCATTAAATAACCGTAGTAGAAATGCAGGATATACATTCTACCCTACTTAAAATAAGTTTTGTCATCGAAACTTGCAATCCTATCATAAACAATAGCTCAACCAAGATATCCAAAATCATCACGAAGCAAACAATCATTACCACAAGCCAATAACCAAAAAAGTATACTTACAAGTCTGTGAAGTCGATTATCTCCCATAATACTATCACACGACTCCGATTCAAAGTCTCAACACAGCTACAAACACAACTAGCACAAGCCTCGACAAAACTCGACAAAAAACTAATACCGCAAATATGGTTATTTTGAAAACATCTCAAATTTGATAACTCCATAATCAATTTAGAGTAACTGCATTAAATTTCCAAAAAAAAGTTGTTTAGAATCCCGACAGAAGCTGCTCCTTGACACATGCCTATATCGCCGGTGTAAACTTCTCACAAGAAGCCGCTCATTGTACATGCACACAGCACTGGCGTACACTTTCTTCGTCTTCGTCCACATAGGACGCATATTCCATCCTCAAGTCCACACTTAATAAGGAATCACTCAAAATACCACATGCGGAAAAATCAGTTGACTCAAAAGTCAAAAATCAATATACCAAAAATCATGCTACTACCACTCCGGTAGAGCCATATAAACACACACAAAACCCAATGTTTCGAAATCATATTCTGTACCGAATCTACAACTCGCAGCATATTTCTCTTATATGATCAATGAACCGGTTATCCATGGATAATCTAAGCTACCATACTGAAATTCGAATCTCTATTCATCGTATCATATTGATGTGTTATCCATCTCACGAGTCTTACTCATAACTTCACCATGATATACATTATACACTAAATTTGTACGTATATCAATCACATTTTCAAAATGGCATTGAAATCATATAATCTCGTCAAATTAAATCCATTTTTGAAAGTTCTTTCGAGAATTTCAAAACTAAAAACATATATATATATATATATGAAAGACTAAAAATCAATTTCTAAAAAGTTAAACCGAGCTCGCTTATGTCAAGTACTAGATGACAACTCTTACATAATGTCTGCTGTGTGTGTGCTCGAAAATGTTTTCCTGAAACTTACATAAGTTTGTGCAAGTTGCGGAAATCAATTTTTGAAACTAATTTGACGTTGCGATTAAGTCGGCGGCTTCGTATGAACTTTGGAAATTGTTTGAAATTTGCGAGCCGGCCTAGGATTCTCCAATAAAACCTCGACGGTATTGAAAGAGTTATTTTAAAGTACCTTGAACATTTTGTAAAATGTTACCGTCGTTGATTTTTGTATAGTGTTGGGAGAATGTTCGGAAATGACTTTTAACGTACTATTGTATTTTCGAATAATCCGAGTACATGATTTTCAAAAATCTTTCACACAAATTTTTTTTCAAAAACCCAATACGATTCTTATTTTTCAAAAATATATAGTGAAAGATGGAAAATCTTAATCGATTTAAATTTCAAACTCGGATTTGTAAATGTTAGTGTTTGATGATCTTGCATGTTTACCTTGTTTGTTATCAATGGTGACGATGATGCGTAGTGGCATGATGATTTGGATGATGCCGGTTACAAGGAATTATTATTTTGCAAATAATTTTAAAATGGGATGGTTAAAGTCTTTTGTTTACAGGTTTTGATAAAACAGCCCGAGGTACCAAAATACTTTCAAAGTTTTATTTTGAGTAAACATACAAATTTAAAGATTTCCTTTAAAAGGATACCTCGTGGATTTTCTTTTCGAGTTGTTATTGGTTACCTTATGCGATATGTCGTGCTAAGTTGGTACTTTAGCATATTATTTTTGCGAAGTGGTGCAATCATATTGAGATGGAATCCGCTTAGTATGCCGAGAGGCAGAGGACGCAGTCGTGACCATGATACTAATGGTTATGAAAATCAGATGCGGAACCAAGAGAATATTGATGGGAAGGCTCCTATTCTAGTACTTCGTTCTCATTGTTTAGGTTTCGGGGACGAAACCTCTTTTAAAGGTGATATGATGTAATACCCATATTTTTTCGCTTCCATTTCGTTCGACCGCATTGACTCGATTGTGTTCGTTGATGCTTCTGACCTTGTGTTGTTCTCACCCTTGTCATTCGAGCAAGTTCGCATATTGTTCCAAATTGATGTGTATATTGTTGTGATCTTTCCAAGCTCGGATCGATTTCTTGTGAACCATGTTCGAAACTAACACCTCGTGGTTCCTACAAGTTTATTGATATCTTGATTTGAGGCGCGAACTTCAGAGTTAATTGTTGTTGTTCGATCCTTACTATTTGTTCGTCATTGTCCAATCATTATTGTTGATCTCGTAATCGTTAGTATTGAACATTTGGGCCACTTTGTAATTTCCATAAGTGTTGGGAAATTGTCTTCGTATTTGTTCTTCCAAATCTTTGAGGTACTGGAATTACATACATTTCAGCGTGGGAATCGTGATTTAATTTTTGTACTGCTCGATTTTATCAACCGCAGTGATTCATAATCGTTGCTTTTCATAAGCATTCTTGCGTGTTGAATCAGACCGTAGTAGCTTTATACTACATGGAGCTCTGGTGTGTTGTCGAGGGTCGCCTTGCTTTTGGTTTAAGTTTCGGGACGAAACTTATTTTTAGGGGGGTAGAATGTAATACCCACAATTTTTGTTCCGGTTATTTTGGATTTTCTTTGGATATTTCCGGATAGTCGAGTGCCGGTATTATTTTCTCGACAACTGATTTTGGTGTTTATGGCCGTATATGGTGTTTTGTTGTATGTTGTTTTCATTCCGGATTGATAACGTTGTCTGCGAGCGTTTTGTTGTGTTCGTTCCGTGCGTTTTCGAAAAATCGAGTCATCGGGTCATGGAAGCTGGGCACTGGCCGGACGGGTGTGGGCACTGGCCGGACGGGTGCGGCAGGAACCGGCATAGCGCACGCTACTGCCGGAATGCAGCGCACGTTATGGCCGGAAGGCTGCACACGCTACGGCCGGGAGGCTGCACGCGCTAGTCGGCCGAGGTAGCAGGGGCAAAGAGGTTCTGGACTCGGGGAGAATCGGCAGGTAGCGCACGCCACTGTCGGACACGACGCGCGCTAATCGGCAGGCGTAGCGCACGCTACGGCCAGAAGGCTGCGCGTGCTACCGCGGTCGGACAGGAAGGTTCTGGACAGCAGGACAGGTCGGCAGGATAGGTCAACGCGGGCCCCGGCTGAACATTCTCGACCATGACCGCCCGTTAGCGCACGCTGGCTCGGCAGCCTAGCGCACGCTAGGCTGCACCAGTATAAATATGACCGAGCAGTCCTATTTTCACTCGTTTTTCATTTTCTATCTTTCCTGTCCGCGGCTGGAGTCTTGGAGAAGTCGAAGAGATGTTGTTATACTATGAATCCACGATGTTTGGGAGCTCATATCATTGGTAAATCACTCCATAACATTCTTCAATCCAGCGAATAAAGGTTAATTTTCCTAAAATCCTAGTTTTGGGAAAATTGGGGGGTTTTGCTTAATTTCGCCCGTTTGATCCGTGATAACTTAGATTTGTGATGGATTGATGATTATTAAGACATATTATACCAATTTCGTTGTTGATCCATGGTTCAATTGCTAAAGATTCTTCGTTTTGATGAGTTCCTAATCGGCGCCTTGAAGGTGTCCGATGAAAATCCTTAGAGGGGGGTTTTTGGCGTTCTATGATTATTCTTCCTCGTACGATCGTTGATTATTGATGACATGATATTAGGGTCAGGTTCCTGCGAAGAACGCGAGTAGGAACTCTTCCGTTCGTTGTTTCCCGATTGTTGTGTTACCGTTCTTCTCGCCGGAGAATTTTAGATGTTCGAGGTTACCTGGTTGAGCCGTGTTCGTCGGAGTATCCGGTATCGATTATCGAGGCAAGTTTCTTGCCCATACATTACGTGTTTTGTGGATATAATGGTTGGTAATCGACGATAAATGCTAAATGAATGTTTACAACTATTTTTCAAAAGAATCGATATATTTATAATCATGGTTTTATTTTAAAGATGATTCTCGTGTTCGGGAATTAATGTGCTTGAGATTGACTGTGTGTGTTAGCGTCGAGTATAGGATCGCCTTACTTCGGGTGATGCCATTATGTGTGAATATGTTGTCGGTAAATTTAAAGATCAACCCTTTCGTTAAGATTATGCTTGGAGTCATATGGATGTGTGTGAATATGTGAGTTGTGTGATATTGGTTGTGTCGTTCGGTGTTGTTGAGATAAGTGTACTTCCTTGTGGATAGTATTAATTCTGGGTCGTGAGTATATGTTAGATAATTTGGCCATTTTAGAAAAATACCTCGACTATATATATTGTGATTGACTCTTGAGGATTGTGGTTTTGGAAATGTGAATTGATGAGAGTTGTAAGGTTTTTCTGGGGTACTCTCACTCGAGGATTGACTCGACGGGGTCACACGGGGACCTGGTGGCTTAGCGGCTGTACCGGGTCGCGAGAGTTACTTCGAGTGGGCATTCTCACTTGGGGTCGCTCGACGGGGCGCACAGGGACTTGGTGGCCTTATGGCGAGACCGCAGGCTGGACCGAGTCACTAGAATTGCCAGAGTGTTTGTACTGATGATTAATTGTGATATGTCCGGAGTATCACAATGCTTGGTGCTCAGGGTCGAGAGACATTATATATCGAGTCTTGGTGTTTGGCTAAAATGGCATAAAAATAATGTGTTATGTGTAATGTGTTTTGGAAGTGAATTGAAGTGGATGATCGGGTCGTGGACCCTGTGTTTGGTGATCGGAATGATCGGTTTGTGGACCCTGTGTTTGGTGATTGGAATGATTGGGTCGTGGACCCCGTGTTTTGTTAACGAATTTGCATTTTGGAAAATGAACTTTGGGGCTGTGACCCTAAGTGGCTTTCGTAGAATTAAGAACTTTTCAATCACAAATGTTTTCAAAACTCCCGAGATTTGGAAGTGTTTTCAAAGTGCTTTCTTGTTTTGTTTCTACTTTCAAGACTTGAACTATTTTTAGTTAAACAAAATATCTCGGGAAATCTTTCGTTGTATTCTCGGAATGTGTTGTGTATGGCTCGTATTTGCACTTTATACTTGTACTAGCAAAACAGTGGAGTTTTGCTAACCCCCGAGTATTCGGCGGGTGGATGTCTGTTTTGCATCCAGGTACATGCATGTTTGGGAGCAAAACACAGGATCGACGCGAAGGCTGATGGAAGGTGAATGATACTAATCACATGAAGGCCGGTTTTGGATGCAGTTAGTCGGGGTTCGTGTATCGTCCTTTCCGCTGTCGTATTTTTGTTTGTGAGTGTATTTTACCCTTGCATGGGTATGAGTCGAGATAAAGATGTTTATTTTTGGCTTGTATGTTAGTGATGAAAGACCAAATTGGTCTATTGATTTGGTATTTTATCATGTCGGTATGTAATGTATTGTGTTGTTTCGATGTCTAGCCTGGTGGATCCTCACGGAGAGAGTCTGCGGCGTGTAATATTCCCGGTTTGAATTGGGGGTGTTACAATACTCATTGCTATACGAATTATAAATGAAATGAAACCAAAACCCTTCATTAAATATTATAAACTGAATAAGTAATAACTTGCCTCGATACGTCACGATGATGACGAATTTGTTACTATAACACCCCAAGTTATTCAGGGTATATTACAGCGCCTTGAGCCCCATCGTGGGACCCACAAGGCTATTCACACGCGGAACTATGAATTTTGACCGATAAGGTCCAATCACAATCAAATGGAAGACAATAAAATTGGTACTCAAAACAATATCCAATAAAACCGAATACAATGCATCAAGGATCAATCCCATGGAAACACCGACCTAAACATCAAGAAACCCGAAAACAGGATTCGAGCACTCATAACCATTTCGAGTACAACAACAATGAATGGAGGAAATACAAACCATAATCATTGACAAGACACATAATCACACTTGCCTATCATCTTCATGCCGACCCGGTACGTGCCTATCCGCTCTCCTGGATCCTAAAATACATGAAAGGTATTTCCCCCATAAAGGGGTTAGCCGTCGAATAGCTAATACAAGTATATCGAATATGAAACATAATACTTCTCGACAATAAAGTAAATGTAATCATCATTTCATCAACTCAAGACTAGTATTCCAGAATAACTAAATCTCATAGCATTACATTTCAATACATACGTGATTAACCGTGGAACCGCACCAAAGGCAATCGAACCCTCAGAGGCCTCGTCGGACCCTCCCAAAGTGGTTAACCCAAAATATTCGAAGAACCGCACCAAAGGCTATGGAACCCTCGGAGGACCCGTCGGACCGTCCCAGAGTGAATGTATACCATCATACAATTCATATACCTTACTTTCAAAGTCGAGAATGTACAATCATAAACATATACTTGCCTTTGAGACATCGAGAATCGGAAGGAAAAGAGTATAAGTTCGGTAGGTCCAAGAACGCACTTCCGGCACCTAAACGATTCGTAAGGAGTACGATAATCAATAACCCATACTCAAATCACATGAAGAAACTCCCGAAACTCGCCTACGATTCACAATGCTACAAGGATAATCTCCTAGAGGTTTGGAAATCATCCAAACCCTCTCAAGTTCGAACAAAGTACAAAAACATCCATATAATCATAGGGGAAATGCGGGTACGGGGTATATACATCATAATCTCAAAGATCTCAAGCCCCAAAACGGGTAATTCGGACGAATCTAAGAAAATCCCCAAAAATTCCCCAAACTAGGGTTCTAAGGAATTTACCTTTATTTGGAAGGTAGAAACGGATTAGCTGTTGTGTAATCTTTGTTATTCAGCCAAAGATGATGATAGTGAATGAAAGATCGCCCTAAATATCCCCCAAATCGCCTTCATGTGATCTCCCATCAGAAATGAGTAAAGGAGGTGTAAAATGACGAAGAGCAGGGGTTGACTCTCTCTTATATACTGTGACTGATTAGCACACTCCAAAATCTAAGGCTAGCGTACACTAACGGGGTCGCCCGGGAGTCCAGTAGCTTCTGACCTGCGACGTTAGCAAGCGCTACCACGTCCTTAGCGTGCGCTAACTGGTATCATGCAAAAATTCCAACTCACTGCCCAATCCCGCTAGCGTGCGCTACATCTGGGCACTATCGCGCGCTACGCAACACTTATAGCGTGCACTGGCTCAGGCCTAGCGTGCGTTACGTGCTAGTCCAGAAAGTAGAAACACCTCACTGCCCCTTCCGACTCAGCTCATTAGCGTGCGGTACGGGTGATGTTAGCACACGCTACTCCACACGAATAGCATGCGCTAGCTAATGCCCAGAGTGCGCTAACTGCTAGTCCATAGGGTAGAATCAGCTACTGCCTCTGCCGAGCTCGGGCCATTAGCGTGCGCTAAGACTCAAAGCTAGCGTGCACTACTCAACAGAAATATCATGCGTTAGCCTAGACCTAGCGTACACTATCTGCCTGTCTCAAACCTCGCTGAAAGGTCCAACCAATACGAACATGATCCAAAAAGGTTCAAAACTCTAAAAATCAACAACAACAACATCTCAATAAGTGGTTACATAGCCACAATAGTGAAGGAACGTCAGAACCAACAATTCATATAAAGTATGGGTATTACAGTTACCAATTTCATTGCCCTTGTCTACGAGCTCCTCGGCCCCGACCAAAGCAATATACGAACATCTTCGAATTCGATCGCAATGCACAATTCTAATCAACTATCAATTATCACAACATCACTACTAGAAAAATACCCTTATAGTGACACTTTTCTTATGACACTTTTAAACAAGTGTTGCTATATGTACATGTAATAACACTTTAATGTTTTATTGATTTTATAATCATATTTTGTGATGCTAAACATACTTTTCTTTTCTATTTCACCGCTCAATCGTGTATCAAAACCTATCTACTGTCTCCGCCTCCACTACCTCTCAAATCTCTCCATCTCTGCCTCCGCCCCAGTACCTCTGAAAATCTGTCCATCTCAAGAACCATTTCTTCTTCGGTTGGCCTCCAATTGCCGTACGTCGTCTTTGAACTCGGTCATGCCCACGTCACATCTCCCTTAGCTTGCGGATTCGAGCTCGCGCAATCACCGGATGACTGAATCTTCTCAGGTTATTTTTTTTAGATTTATTATGTATTCTTTTGTAATTTGTTTGGTGGCGATAAATAGGAGATAAGGAGCAGAACAATTAAAAACTTTTTTGTAATTTGTATTCTTTTGTAATTTGTTAGAAATTTTGATTGTATTGTGACTTCCCATGGTTATGCGGGAAGCTTATAGTAATTTATAAGCTGAGTTACTATGCTTATATATATCTATATAGTTGGCAGTGTCTGTTAAATGTGTGCAATATGAGAAATAAGCTAATATGATTGGAGGAGGCTAGATGAATGAGTTATATGTGAGTTTTCATAATTTGGACCTAAAAACTGATGGTTGTTTATAGATGCTTGCAAGCATGTGATATAGTCCATGAGGATATAATCAAACGCATTATATGGTGATGCTTACTTAACTTTACAGCTGGTTTAATATCTGTATGCTTATGTGAAAGAAGATTATTAGTAATTTTCAACAGATTACAATGGTTGTTCTGTTGGACCTTCTAGTGCTAACCAAAACCTCTAATGTATTCCATGCATGGTCTTGTGGCTATCAGAGGAAACCTAAAAGAAAAATTCATAGTATTTGATTAACGTAATATAGTATTTTGAATTCTTTGGGGGGATGATAACAAGGATGCATGTGAAAAACCGGAAACGGATTTGTTTATTTGATAATGTAGGGTAAAAAGTTTTATCAGAGAATGATGGGATATATGGGGCAATTTGAGATTGGATGTTTTATCATGTCTGGGAAGAGGAAAAAGTTAGTTGCATACTTGCATGATGAAGAACAAACAACCATTCCCTTTCAGGTTTCCTTTCTTTAAGTTGGTGTGTGCATTACAATCATCATCTCACCATTTCTTTCCTGCTGTCCAAGCTTTTTCATTGTCTTCTGAGCTCGCTCAGGCAAGACATTCTATTTTGCTTTTGGGTGGGAAATTAATGATTGTATGTTAATACAGAGAAAATATAATTATTGGCTTCCGGTAATGCTTTAATCAATATATATTTGTCTTCAGGTTGCAGTTACATAGAACGCAACTGGCTGCAAGAGATAATAGTTTCCATGTCTTTACTCTCTTCAATGTATTACTGTCTTTAGAGACTAAAAGTTATGGTTATCTATCCATGTACTTTAACTTTACAGACAATAGGAAGGACTTTGATCAGCAATCAAACACTGGTGAGGCTAATGAAGATGCCAACAACTTCTACGAAAAGGTGTTTTAAATACTTTGTCTGTGAGAATAACTTTCTATATGCTCTTTATTATGTCAAATTTTAACATTTTCCAACTTAAAAGATCATAAATAAAGATCAATAGAATAACCGAGTAGTCAATTGCAATATGGGAGCTGAAAGCAGAGTTAGAGAGAAAAAGAGATTAAACAAATATGTCGCCTTATGAGACAAACATGTATTTAATAAAGAGTGAAACACCAGATTACTGACACCAATGAGGACGTTGAAATGACATATAATCCTCAATGTTATTACTCGTTTTTTTTTGGGTTCTCTAATGTGAGGGAAACCATTGACTGTCATAAATCTCTCCTTATATTGTGTTGTGCATAAGCTCTCCAAGTTCTCAGTTTATCTAGTGAATTTCTTTGGAAAATCACTTAAATTCAGTAGAGATCTCAATTATTCAGTGCCAATCATCATATATTTTTATCCTGACACCATAAGGAATTTGTGTAGGTAAAGTATATATGTGTTTTAATGGAGTGAGCATGGGTCCTTACCTTTTATTCTAGACTAGATGCAGTACTTTTATGGTCATGGATCTTGATGTTGCAAGTATTAGTCATTTAGTTGAAAGTAAACCAATATACCTGATGAATTAATATAATTTTGTCCCAGTACTGTTTCTTAATCAAATTTTACACTTACACATTGATTAATATATTTTTTTGCAACAAACTCATTCTATAGTTCTTCTGAGCCTGGCACCAGGGCTGAAGTAGCTGAGATGGGAATTTACCATTCAAATAGAAATCCATCTTCTGTTGAGAAGATATAACCTGTTAAAAGAACTACAAACAGTGAGTATCGATCATGATGGTCTTGATGCAGGACACACTTTATCTGGAGCTGAGGCTGAGCTTGTTCTGAATCCACTTAGGCTTGATTTTGAAACCAAAAACACTGAAGTTGTGGAGCTTGCATTGGATTGCCTTCATGTAAGTGTGCGTTCCCTGCACAATTATCAACTTCTATTAAGTCCCATTCAGAGTTACACTGTGAGCTTTCTATATTTCAGTTGTAGGTCTGTTATTTGGCATTTTACTTCCCATAAATGAAAAAGAACAGATGATCTCTTTCTTCGATCACATATCCTTAATCATGAATGTCATGCTCTATGAATGACAAGCAGCTAGAGATCCTACCTGGATGAATCGTGTGCGCTAACTTAGTCTTTACTTTTCCTTTGCCTCTCATCTCAATGTACAAACTCATATAATACAACCACCTAGAAGGTGATCCTGGTCTTGATGGTGGAAATGATGCACAATTATTTACAGATATAATCAATATGGTCTGCAGGACTGTGGATAATTCCTCACCTGACAGGTATGTTTGTTGGGTGATTAAAGCTGGTTCGTTTGCACCTTCGACATTTCCTCGGTATAAGCTATGGGGAAATAAAATGCAGTACTAATCTTCAAGTACTAAAAGTGCTTCCAACTTCTGTAGCATCAACAAATCTGCGAGGTATGTCAATTTTATCATCTTTGCTTATTCGTAGTTTACCCATTGTTGCATATTTTGTCCACTGAGTCGTCTTCCCATAATGCAAAAGTAAGTTCTGGAAAATTAAGTACGGACTCTGTAGAATATTCCTTTCCTTTAATAATAAGAACAATAACAATTAAGCAATACGGCTCGTGTGCAAATTTTTTATTTTTTTAAAAAGGAAATGTAAGATTTCTGGGACACCTTATTTTTCTTTTTCACATATGGTTTGGGTTTCTTGTTTTTCAGAACAAAGCAGAAGGGATGATTTAGAATCTCTTGGCTATGTCTTGATGAACTTCCTGAGGGGAAGGTTGATTGCATGGGCTTTACTACAGATTTTCTATCATTATTTTTTTGCGTTTCCGACATAACCTGCTGATTGATTTCATTTTATTCCTTATATGTCATTTTAGCCGTCCCTGGCGAGGACTGAAAGCTGGCACAAAGAAGCAGAAATACGACAAAATCAGCGAGAAGAAGATGCTTACACCCATTGAAGTGCTACTGCATATTATCGAACCCTTGTGTAAAAAAACTATATACGACATACATTTATCTTGTTACTGGATTAATTATTTATGCGATTTCATTGGAGTGACTAGTGGAGACAAATTTGTAAAACTAAAATACCACTTTTTACTTGAGAACATATTCGCCGCCAAAAAGTGTCACCATAGCCTGCTATGGTGACTCGAGAAAGTGTCACCATAGCATACTATTGCGACGCCAGAAAGTATCCCCATAGCAATACTATTGCGACGCCAGAAAGTGTCGCCATAACATACTATTGCGACGCCAGAAACTATCACCATAGCATATTATTGCAACACTAGAAAGTGTCACCACGTCAGAAAGTGTCACCATAACATATTATTGTGACGCCAGAAAGTGTCACCAAAATGCGAAAAGAGCGCCACTAAAGCTAACTGATGTGATGCAAAAAAAGTGTCACAATATATAAAAAAATGTCACAATAGATATCTGTTGTGACGCCTTGAAAGTGTCATAATAATGGGCTATTGAAACGCCAAATCAGGTGACGCCTTTGAAAAGCGTCACTATACCAAAAGCATCACAATAGACTACATATTGTGACGCTTTTGTGCGTCACTATAGCCATTTTTTCTAGTAGCGCATATTGCAATAATCAATTAACAATAAATTCGATAACAATCTAAAATCGATATAACCAATCAACAATCCCAACAGTTCAACAATACCTCAATCGTACACAAAACCGAACAACTCAATCAATCAATCACGAATCCATAATCACAACACGATTCCATAATCCGATAATTATATCAACATTCACTTCACCCGATAAGAAGGATTACATAACATACTAAATTCCGAATCAACCTCATATACAAATTAACAAGATTCCTCCCTGTTCATAATCGTAAATTCGTAGTAAAACAATAATACCAATATAATCAACTATCCGAACTATCCAAATAGTTCGATACCACGAATAATAATATTCTAAGATATATATCCTCATATCATCATCTTCCTCAACAAGATCCATAAAACATCAGGAACTACAATAACACTCCCATATTTTATCTTCATACGAAATAAAAAACGACAACAACATGAAGAATCCGAAAACGAAGAGAGGGATTAACCAAGATACCTCTTAAAGATAAACAATACAGTTCAAAACCACAAGAATCATATCAAGACCCATATATCAACAACAACAACATAATTCGATAATCCCTCTTACGAGCATGTTTGAACGAATCGCAACTCTTACAACATGAGTAATCTTAACCAATATCTTCAATCTCTTGTCACAATTCCATTTAATCATGTATAACATCATCATAAATAATATGATAGACCAACATGCTTCCTAACATTTAAACATCGTTCTAAAAAACCAAACTATAGTCACAGAGATACGAATATTACCTTGTATTGATGAGCTATGGTGAAGAACAACCGAACTCCTTCAAAGAATCATTATCAACTCTAAGAAAAAAGCTCCAATCCGTGCCCCCAAGCTCAATATTGTTAAAGATGATCAACTCTACAAATACTCAAGTGTTTGGAACCTCAAAACCTCCTCCAAGAACTCTCTCTATCAGATGAAGGAAAGGAATGACCTAAATAGACAATAATACCCAACTGCGTACACATATATATATATATATACTGTACATTACTAGCATACACTAACGAGTGACTTTAGCGTGCGCTAACCAGCCCGACAGTAATCTTAGTTTCTATCTAATAACTTCAGCGTGCGCTACTCTCACTAGATAGCGTGCGCTAAACCAGTTCCATAGGCTACTGCCTCATTTCGTACAATGACTTACGTATGCAACATACCCCTTTAACGTACGCAATCCTCATACTCCATTAGTGTACGTTATTCTTGAACCATATCATAAGTTATCTCATCGTTGACTCCTTGTCCGCACTTTTGTCCAAGGTGCTTGTGTCCCACTTGCTGAAAGCAAACCACGATTGCTAGGATTCCCTTGACCGATCTTCAATTAGCGTGCGTTAAGCCCATGCTTAGCGCGCACTAATCTTCCATAGCAAACATCTGTTGACCTCATCAAAACATGCACCGAAAGTAGACGGGTCCACACTTAGATTCCTTATGGACTGATCTACATTAACATGCGCTAAACTTAGGCTTTAGCGTGCGCTAAATGCCACTGACTCGAGTATGCACATGCACGTCGAAAGCTGCCGACCACCGGACCCACATATCTTGCATGCGCTAATCTTCGTCTTTAGCATGCGCTAAGATTGCATACTAGCGTGCTCTTGGTCCTTCAACTAGTGTACGTTAATCAGTATATACATAGCTAAAAACGCTACTCTCCAAGCAACATCCAATCGATAAACACAAATAGTTCGATTCCGTATTCTCCCAATATAATATACATTGTATAAATTCAGTACAACACCACTTGTATAATTCCAACTGAATATGTAAACTCGTTCCAATAATACCCTCATACGATATACATGATATAAAAAGTACGATAACCAGATACCCGATATCCTCAAATGTAAATATCGACCAACTACGGCAATTATATGATTACAATTGTCTGAATCCTCATAATATTTTATCCATACTGTACAAATTCCACATTGTGCAATATGACTCGGATAAAATAATATTAAATAACCATAGTAAAAATGCGGGATATTACAATTCTATCAATCATTCCGTAACCTTCACCAACCATTGCAGCCTGATACAAACTTTGATCAGAACAAGAAATGTATCCTCATCAGGGTAACATCCCCACTTCCCCAGGTTCCATAACTCGGTTGCTGTAATTTATTAGAAAAGTTAAAGGAGACAAAAAGTACCAGCAAAAAGTTCAAATACTTTGACAGCAGATCATCAAATTCATCTGAGATGAAGACCCGTCTGACAAATAATTTCAAATTGGATTTGTTGGCGTCGTAGTAACTCTCATATGAATCTTGAGGAGCCTTGGGAGGCACAAACAGCATAGCCTTGAACTCCACATCACCTCCATTATTAAAGTGACTCCATTCTATAGGCTTCTCTTCACCAAAGTCATATAGATAGAGCTTATGTTAATTACAATTATAAAACTGTTGTATCAGAAGATTGGGTTTCATATTGTGCATGGTATCGACCTTATCCAGAGAGTGATAGAATTTTGTGTATTCTTCCTAGGTCACCTCATTTGGACTACATAGCCACATAGCCTTCACATCATTCAAAAGTTCCCACTCGGAGGTAGTTTTCTTCACTTTCTTTATTTTGGGTTTCTTCTCGCCTTCCTCTTTCTCAGCATCTTCCTCTTACTCAGAAGATTTACTTTCAGCGGTTTCATTTCATAGGTGGATTAAGGTAAGCACCTAGAACTAAATGCATGTATACTTTAATCAACTTATATTAAGCCAGTAACCAATGTGCACAGTTATTAAAGAAAACAAAAACTGAATAAAAATGCACAATAATTATAAATCTTCACAGATAATGTGCATATAGTTTTCCTCCTCATCGTCACCGAATTAATCTTCCTTAGTAGGAACCTCCTCCTCTATTTATTTAGTGGCCCAAAGACATATGGGGAAGTTAATGAATTCAGAGTACTTTTTCACCAACTCCCGCAACGAATCAGAAATATGGAGAAATAAGAATATATGCTGAAATAGATGATAAAACAAACACAAAAAGAATGGTCTATTTCCATTCTATACATATCTAAATTTGTACATAAACAGTATCAAGCTACACATTAATATAGGTAAAATAACCCATTCCTCCAACCCACTACAGAAAAAGAGAGAAAAAATCTACAACAGAGTACCAAATAGAAACTAGCTAGAGTCCTATATCCTGGCCAATGTTGTAGATGGACTCCCTCGCATAAGTCACTCCATCAAACTTCCTAGCGATCCTATATCTCCTCACATAGGATATCTCTTAAACAGACCATGAAGATCTAACGGGTTAAATAAACCACAAATTCACGCCATTTTTTATAAAAGTAATGAACTGTAACTGGGCCATACGGACAAGGGAACTATGGCAATAAAATCAGGGGTGGGGGACGTAAATGTAACACCCCCAGATTTAACCGGAAATATTACAGTGCTGTGGGCCCCGAGATGGAACCCACAAGGCTGAAGGAAATTCCCGTAAACATTTTACAAACGCCCAAGAGGCCAACGACGGTACTATCTTTAAAACATTTTAAGACTATATAAAATCTGTTTATCAAAACCGTCGTAAAATCTCGTTTGAAAGGACAAGGCCTGAAATGCCAGAACTCAACAGTTTAGAAAAAGATTTCCAAAGCAACCTCAGTTACCAAATACCAAAAAGTTATTTCAAAATACTCACGCAGCGAAAAAAGACCAACCATAAAGATAATCTAGCAGCGGAATACAAGAACCAATCAAGA
The DNA here is from genome assembly GCA_033398695.1 of Orobanche coerulescens. Classification (NCBI taxonomy): domain Eukaryota; kingdom Viridiplantae; phylum Streptophyta; class Magnoliopsida; order Lamiales; family Orobanchaceae; genus Orobanche; species Orobanche coerulescens. The sequence continues at coordinate 100,067,772 of CM065813.1, read as the reverse complement.
AATTCAATGCACAAAACATGTCCTAGCCAGTATCTTCCGGGAATCTCATCTCTTCACGACCGCTACAAGCTCGATACTCCAAGAACCTAAAAAGAAATCCCACGACGGGGTCAGCCATAATATCCAACAATGATAACCGTCACAATACATTAATAATTACATACCAATGAGAATACAACATAAGAATACGACCAACGTAATCTTACCGTCATAACTTTACTTACTCAAGTAATTCTCATCACAATAATCATTATCACAGTTCGTATCTCGGACTCGATTAACCAATAAACTCGAACATAATATCTATATTGTACCTCAAACAATACTAAAGATTCTCAAACTATCATCACCAACTCGCTATACGGAAATATACCAGTTCTGATCAATACGATCCATCGAATAACATCATCAAATCCCAAGACGATAACCGATTGTCCATCAAAGACAAATACCAAGGAAATACGGAACATACCTCGAGATATGATGTGCCACGACAATAATATCAGTCTAATCCGAGATCGGATCAATGCAATACGGACAAGGTCCTAACACAAGACCTACAAATACATACTCATATGACAACGTCAATTTGCTAAAAAACAATAACAACTATGTATACTCAATGGAAATCCCATGATCCAGCGCCCTCAGCATAGATCCCAAGATGATCCTACAAGATCAACACGAGGTGGATAACCAACAATATACATATGCACAACAATAACACAATACTGGGTAATCCAACGATCCAGCGCCCTCAGCATAGATCCCCATGATGATCCCGTCGGACCAACGCATGGTGGAAAACCTGTCCAGCGATCCAGCGCCCTCAGCATAGATCCCATGATGATCCCGCCGAACCAACGCATGGTAGACATCCGATCCAGCGCCCTCAGCATAGATCCTCATGATCCCATCGGATCATTTACAACATAAACAATACAATCATACATACACATATGCAACTCAATATGTTCATCAACATGAACGACATATGGATCAAAACATGAACGACACTATGATGACACAACTAAGATGACTTCATGTTCAGTAACATGAATGACAACCTGAATGATCAACATCATTAACACTAAACCGAATCAAACTAAGATACTTGTCCTGAGTCCTTTAGGAGCAATCTCGATGTCAAATCATCACCGACAATTATCCTCAATGCTCGGCGATCCAAACATACAATGAACTATAGATACTCATATCCTCGTCTTTACCATAATGTAACCTCGATACTCGAACATACCAATAACTGAGATAAAGCATATACATTATGATTTACCTCCCAGAATCGAAAGAATGATATGCGATCCGAATACCCAGAGTTCACAATAATAATCATCGCTATATGCATTATAAACGAAATGAAACTGAAACCATTCATTAAATATTATAACTGAGCAAGTAATAACTTGCCTCGATACCGATACCACGAAGCTGCTACCGAACACATTGCCTTTTTCTACGAGCTCCTCAGCCCCGATCAAAAGCAATACAATGGACATACAAGAACAAGACCGCAATATCCGGTTATAATCACCGATCAATAATCTCAACCTATCGAAGTAATCAAATAACACATATCCAATAACAATCAACAACCGACAAAACTAACCAATCGAACTCAACGGTTCAACACAAACTCGAATAAACGCAGTCAGAACAAACCAAATCAAACCATCACAAATTCATAATCAAAACACAAAAATACTGCACTGTCTGCCTACTTAGCGCACGTTAAACGCATAACGTAGCGTGCGCTAAGTTGCTCCCGTTAGCGTGCGCTAGCTAGTAAGCTTAGCGTGCGCTAATGTTGTGCAGTGGCATGCATTTCAAGCATCGTCTAACACTTCCATCATGTCAACGATCAACTCAACTCGATATTAAGGATTTCATAACATATTCGATTCCAACTTTTATCTTTAAACACGAATCAACAAGATTCTTTCTTGTTCATATTTGGTAACTTCATAGAACAATTTACCGGTTATTATCATGAATAATCATATTCCAAAGTCATCCGTAACCTTTCCAATTTCCAGTTCTTATTCATAACAATCATGACATATATAATTTAATAGTTCTTCAAGAACACGAATTATCCGAATTCACGTTCATGATCCATAAGATGACAAAATCTGATGTGTTCTAACATCTAAAAATCCTTATTCATCATGTTCTTCGATATACAATTCATATAACTTCAAGAATCACAATAGAACCACCATAATCGTTGCCATACGAAGTAACCAACGACAAAACATCAAAAATCCGAAATGAAGAAGCGAATTACATCAACATATCTCTTGAATTCCATCCAAAACCATACGAAACATATCAATACTCATATATTGATAACAACACTAACTTAATACGGTAATCCAACTCGTTATCATGCTCATCACTCGAATATATGATAATCATCGACTCAAGAACATCAATAATCTATCCAAACGACATCCAAAAGTGAATAACTATTACCTTGTATAGATGAACCATGAAGGAGAACAATCAACTTCATTCCAAGAATCATCAATAATTTCAAGAACCAGACTTTAATCCATGTCCCTTTTTATAAAGTATATTACTAGCGTGCACTAAACCTTATGTTTAGCGTGCGCAACAGCCTTAGCGTGCGCTAACTGACTTTGTTAGCGTGCGCTATTGCAGTCCAGAGGCTACTGTCTGGCTTCGTACATGTGCTTACGTATGTAATGCCCATGCATTAGCGTACGTAACTTACACTGTCTAGCGTACGCAAGTCCTTACATTTAGCGTGCGCTAATACCAGTTGACTTGCTACAGTCTACACCTACCACGAAGATGCTCGTGACCCCACATGCCGAAAGCAACCAATAAAGCCAAGATTCCCTGTAGACCGATATACAGTTAGCGTGTGCTAATCAACATGTATTAGCATGCGCTAACACTACATTACAACATCCGTTGACTTATCAGAACGTGCGCCGAAAGTGGTCTGGTCCACGCGTAGATTCCTTCCGATCGGACTGCATTACCGTGCGTTATCTTATATCCGTAGCGTGCGCTAAACCTGCACGATAGCGTGCGCTACTCATGATTATTAGCGTGCGCTAATAATGTTACACTTAGCCATTTTCAGCTATTCTTGTCCAACTTCTCAACATACCAAAAATGAACATAAGACACACTGAACACAAACATTGAATCCAATAATATTCTTATACGATATAGTCTATATCGAAAGTACGATAACCTGATACACGATATCCTCAAATGCAACTATCGACCAGATACGACAATTATACCGATACTGACATCTCAGTCCTTTATTTATTTTATCCCTACTGTACAGATTCCACGCTGTACAATATAACTCGGATAAAATAATATCAAACAACAGTAGTAGAAATTCCGGATATTACAGTAAAGTGATCCTACAATAGACCTAAGTCAAGATCTTATGGTTGTCCTACAACATATTTATGATATAATTAGATAGAACTAAAACTAACTATTTATGCACGTGAAGAAAAAGAAGAACTGCAGATAAACTATTAACCTTCAATTTGAACTCTTCCACATACTCCTGTGCTTCATCTCCAAGGTGCAATCTGATTTCAGTCTCACGACCAAGTGGTTCATTCCATGTATCTTCTAAGATTGCAAAAGCTCCATCTGCCTTTGACTCCCATACGTACTTGGAGGTGGTCATAATTGTAATATCCGACTGTAACTTTTCATTTTTACCTGTCGTTGTATTATTCGGATAATCTGATTATCAGAAATCGTTGCATTTAGTATTATGTTGAGGTATTATAGATTTGAATATCATATCGTTGTTATTTCATATGTGATGATTCGATGTTATTTACACTTTCGAATTTTTGTTAATGTAGCGTACGCTACACAGTACTATTAACGTACGCTAATCATGCGACTTAGCGTGGGTAAGGTTTCCTCGGTTGCGTACGCTAAGAAGGAATCTGGCAGCAGTTGACTTCAGCACGTGAACCCTTTTAACCGTTAGCATGCATGAGATCTAAATCTGAGCTGGCGTGTCGGTGAGAATCTACTTTTATTAACGTGCGTAACCCATTTCTCGTTAGCGTGCGCTAATGGCCTGCGATAATTCAAGACAGTAGCCACTGTAAGCCGCTTACGTACGTAATATCGACCGGATAGCGTACGTAAGGGCATTAGCGTACGCTAAACTGTCCTGATAGCGTGCGCTAAGGATGTCCAGTCTATTTATAGGGCCAGCCTGTTTTTCATTTCTTCACAACTCTAAACCGATTCTCTCTCCATTTTATCATCCCTCTGCACTCTAAAAACGATATCAACCTACACCAACTTGTTTCTAATCCTTGAATCTCGGAGTGGAGCTCATTTCCTTGGAGATTTGGAGTTGTTTTTAAGCTTGGAACATATTCTCTCATAGCATTGAAGTTGTTCTTCATTCTGGAGGTTGGTGTGTTTTCTTCTCTGCATTATATTCTTATGTTGATGTTAATGACGAATTATACTTCACCTAGAGTTAGATTAAGCAAGTAAAACATAGTTCTAATCCAACCTTTTTAACACTTTTGATGAATATGTTAAATGAGGGTTTAGTTTAGAGGAGTTCTTGATATTGTAGTAATGGTAACCATGTTTGTAGCTGTCATTACTCATCTTCTGGACAAATTTAGCTCAGTAGGACATTGTTGGATCGGTTAGCTTCATCATAACTGGACTTAGTCAAGAACTTGATATCATATAGTGATTAAACACCATTTTAGGTATTTAATTACCTTGAGAAGAACTTGATGATGTTAAAGATGAGATTAGATGATCTAGTTCAGGAATCTTAGAAGCTTTAACAAATCATGATTGTTCAGTTTCACAAGTCTTTGAAGATTGATAAGGATCTTGATAATTTCAACAATAATTTTTCATTAATCTAATGTATTGAGAACTTAGAATATTTTGATCATCATACTAAAATTGGTGAATTCACCATCATGTTAATGAATCCTCCAGCCTTGTAACAAAGACTTTGATAACCTTCATGAGTATGGTGTAATCTCGTAACTTATGAACTTGTTGTTAGCTTAAAAGTCAATTTAAATGAGAGGAGAATAATCATAATGTGCAGATTTTACCTTTCAACCTTTTAATGTTTTGGAAAGTTTAATCATCATAAGATGATCTTAACATCATGATTAGTTATTCAACATAACCTTGATAGAACTCTTGTTATGTTGAACCATGCGAACATTCGGTAAATTTTGTAAACCGATTCTTATAGTTGTATTGATGTTAGAAGGACTCTGGCATAAGGCTTCAATAATTTGTAGTAACAAACTATTCTAAAGGATTGTAGGTTGACGCCTTACTAATCCTATATTGATAATTATACGAATATGTTTTGAGTAAAATGTATTTCGTTTAAGGTTGGTTGTTCGAGTAAAACTTGTCGAGGACCGTCCGTCTGCTCCGATAAGAAGAGGACTATTCTCGTCTCCGTATTAAGGCAAGTTATCTTGCTTGGTTATAATGATGATTAGATTCTTGTGATGATTATATATATTTCATGTGTATGAATTGTCCATGTGACGTTTGTCGTGATTTGATATTGTCCTTGACGTTATGGGATTGCATTCCCAAGTACGCCGTTTCAATCGTTGATCTCGTTGGTCCTTATTTTCACTTTGGTGAGTTTTTCTTGATCCTTAATTGGATGTCTTATCGTTTGTGTTTCGTTGTCTTGTTGTATCGTGACTTATCCGGAGTCATATCTGCGTGGCGTTTGGTTATTGTGTAGTTTTTTTAGCCAGGCACACGATGGTCATGCGTGGATGTTTCCGCATTGTACCGTGCACACGAGACGTTAGTTCGTGAGGCTAATTAGGTACATTGTCCCACGTATATCTCTGGATTCCGTATACGGGGTGGACATGTGCACGGACACATTTCCGGATCGGGCGTACTGTGATGTCCATCTTGAGCCATAATGTTAATCTCTCAGATAACATGTTTGATTGGATGTGTTCGATATTTTGTGATCGATTGTTTCATACGCCCGAGGTATGATTAATAGTCGGAATGATTTTCTTGAGATCTATATATGTGAATTGTATAATGTCGGAAGAATTGATTATCATGTATATCCGACTCGTGTTGGGCGAAATACTTGTATTGTATTTTAGGTCGAGGCAAAGGCAAGACACGGGAAGAGCATGTCGACGGCGAAGGGTTCGGAGGATACTAGTTCGGGGGCCCCACATCTCTTGTTGTCCGGTTATGTTAAACCGCGTTATGTTATCTCCTGTTTCATTTAAATTACTTTTTGGTTGTATTTGACATTTGAAGTATTCTCCATCTCCATATGGTTTATACTTGTTTTTCGGATCCTGGGTGTTGTAAGGCCGTTGGCCATATTTTAATAAACTCCTAATCGGAGAAATGACTATTCGTTGTGATTCGGTATCACAAATAATATTTATTTAACCTGTTTTGGATATCGCCTGGTGGGTCCCAGTGTGGGATTCACGGCACTGTAATAACCGCCATTTGGGGTGTTACAGAAGATGGTATCGGAGCGGTCGTTTTTTTTATGAGTCATTGAGAAATGAACTAGTATCAAGAGACCTTCGTGTCACGTGTGACCTGTGCAAGCGCCTGACCCTACGAGCCAAATACGGTATGTACTTTATGAGCCATGGTTTAATTACTGGCATGATATTGATATCAGTATGGGTCTCCCTGCTGATCATGTTATTTCAAGGAATTGTGACAGGATTTATCTGATTGATAATCCGAGGTAAATGCTGAATTTATTATACAATTGAAATTGTTCGACTTGACACCGATATGATATTCGGTGCGACATTTGTGGTATCAATAACCGTTTTCCTTGAATATATGATTCCTTGTTACTATTAATTTAGCGTGAATTTTAGTATCTTGAACTGTACTTATGGTTATCATTACGATTGATTCTTTCAGTATGGAAAGAAACCTAAGAGGTCGTGGCAGAGGGGGACGAGGCCGTGGAAGGGTCCGAATCCCAATACCTCGAGCCAACAGACGCGCGAATGCGGATCAGAGTTCCGCAGACAGTGGTTCACCTTCTAGGGAACAATCGCACCACAGTGGGCGCGGGGATGCACGTGTCGATCCTTACGTCGTAATGCAGGGCATGATGACACAGATGACCCAGATGGGTCAACTAATGGAAGCTATGCAGAGGGCCGCTACTGGCCAGCAGCAGGGGGCTCATCCTCCTCCTGTGATTGGCGGACCCGTGAGTCGGATTATCAGCGACATCTCTCGCCAGCGACCACCGACTTTTGAAGGCTCCTCTGAGCCTGCTGACATTGTGCACTGGATCGAGCATTTTGAGAAACTTTTCCAGATGGTGGACTGGCCGGAAGAGAATCGCGTCTCGGTAGCCGCGTATTATCTTAGCAAAAGCGCTCATACCTGGTGGCTTTCAAGAAGGCCACTGATGGTGTTTGCTCATGGGAGGTCTTTACATACCTCATGCTAGACCGTTACTATCCAGGGCCACTCCGTGAGGCCAAACTGTCGGAACTTTTGAACCCCGACCCATCTGAAGACGATGATGTATTATCTGTTGCTGAGAAATTCCAGGCACTCCTTCCTTTCGCCACGACAATTATCCGAACAGAGGCCGATAAGATCAAATACTTTCTCAAGAGGCTTAAACCCCGAGTGAGAATGCAGCTGTTGAATCACCACTGTACTACCTTACCGGAGTTTATCGAGAAGGCTCTGGAGTACGAACTCACCGCGAAGGAGATTTCCAAGAAGCAACCACAGTCCAACAACAAAAGGTCCAAGAACCAGAATCAGACTGAGAGTAACCGGGGGACATTCAGGAAGCCCCAGTCATTGCCAAGCCCATCTGATCGACCACCCATGGCGTCAAAGCTAGCTGGATCGCACTCTGGAGCGGTCCCCTCATCTGTTGTGTGCTATAACTGCGGAGACCAGGGGCATTTCAGCACCAAATGCCCGAAGCCTGCCGTCACATGCCTTACTTGTGGCAAGATTGGTCACCGTGCTCGTTTTTGCAGGGGTGGGCCCGGACATGATCCAGTAGCGTCTCATGCTCCCATTCAATCCTCTGTCCAGAACCGGACGCCTCCGTCCGCTTCCTATCAGACCACCGGGGCAAATAGGGGAATGGGCCGTGGGAATCAAAGTGGTACACCTGGTGCCGGAACTGCGAAACCCAGGATTTATGAGATGAAGAGAGCTGATTATCCTGAGGCCAGCATGATTTCGGTATACTCGAGATCCACTCCCAGCCTGTGTGTGTTCTTTTTGATACCGGTGCTTCACACTCCTTTATATCTTCTTCTTGTTTAAGTCGTTTGCCTCTAGACCATGTTATCAATTGTGAGCCCTACGTGATTGGTCTACCTGATGGTAGAAGAATTATTGGAAATCGTGAAGTCCAGGACTGTCCGATTCGTTTGAACGGCCGTGAGTGGTTGTCAAATCTGATTGTAGTCGATCTACCTAAGGATGATATAATCTTGGGCATCGATTGGATGGATCGTCACGATGCAATACTCAGTGTCCGCAAGCGGATGGTTACCGTCACTTCTGATGATGGATTCGAGTGTATTTTTCGAGGTGATAATCCCACTGCTCGGGAGAGTCATCAAGCTATGAATGCAGTGAAACTGCTTAATCAAGGGTGTATTGGTTATTGGTGCTACATGACCAAAACAGCAGATCGACCAGTTGAATTGGCCGACATTCCGGTAGTCCGAGACTACCCAGATGTATTTCCAAACGAGTTGCCCGGCTTACCTCCTCATCGTGACGTGGAGTTTATTATTGAGTTAGAACCAGGTACGTCCCCGCTCTCAAAAGCACCGTACCGTATGGCTCCGACTGAGATGCAAGAATTGAAGAACCACTTGAGGAGTTGGTGACAAAGGCTATATTCGACCTAGTGCGTCCTTGGGAGCACCGGTGTTATTTGTGCGGAAGAAAGATGGATCTCTACGATTGTGTATTGATTACCGTGAGTGAACAGGTAACCATCAAGAACAAGTATCCCTTGCCTCGTATTGATGATTTCTTGGACCAACTTCAGGAGCTGCCGTGTTTTCTAAGATCGACTTAAGATCCGGTTATCATCGATTGAGGATTCGAGAGTCCGACATTTCAAGACAAAGATTCCGCATCGCTATGGGCATTATGAGTTCGTGGTGATGCCATTTGGACTGACTAATGCACCGGTAGTGTTCATGGAGTTGATGAATCGAGTTTTTATTAACTATATGGATCGCTTTGTAGTCTTTTTCATTGACGACATTCTGATTTACTCTCGCGACCACGAGGAGCACGAGAGTCACCTCCACCAAGTTCTCGATACTTTGAGGCGAGAACAACTTTATGGGAAATTTTCTAAGTGTGAGTACTTGATGCCATAGGATGTCTTTCTCTGGCATGTGATATCACCGAAGGGGTGAGTGGACCCACAAAAGACGGAAGCCATTCGAGATTGGCTACCACCGAAGAACGTGAAGGAAGTTCGTAGTTTCCTCGGCCTAGCAGGTTACTACCGACGATTCATGGAGGGATTCTCCAAAATTTCGCAACCGATGACTAACTTACTGCGGAAGGACAAGAAGTATTTGTGGTCAGAAGCATGTCAGCAAAGTTTTGAAGAGCTCAAGAGTCAGATTGATTTCGGCACTGCTTTGGTCTTACCAAAGGGAACGGAAGGATTTGTGGTGTATAGTGACGCGTCGAGACAGGGTCCGGGATGTGTACTAATGCAGAAGGGAAAGTAATCGCCTATGCATCGAGACAATTGCGACCCTATGAAGTTAACTATCCGAGCCACGACTTGGAGTTAGCGGCCGTGGTGTTTGCTTTGAAAATCAAGGCGTCACTATCTTTATGGAGTTACCCGCGATCTTTTACCGACCACAAGAGCCTAAAGTACATTTTTACTCAGAAGGAGTTGAACATGAGACAAAGAAGGTGGCTAGAATTAATCAAGGACTATGATATCGAGATCCTTTATCATCCGGGTAAAGCAAATGTGGTTGCCGACGCATTAAGCCGTAAGACAGTGCAGGAAGATCGAACCGTTTAACAAAGACAGAGGAATTGCGGTTGGACCTTATGAGGTCGAAATTGAAGTTTGGTTACAGCGTGTTCAGGGACAACTTTGCACCCTTGATATTTCTTCGTCTCTCGATGATATGATCAAATCGAAGCAAATTACAGACCCCATTCTTATCTCGGGTTCGGGATGAAGTAACCCAGGGGAAAGCCCCTGGATTCGTGATCCACGAGGATGGATTGATACGTTTTAGAAATCGAGTTTGTGTACCCGCTGACGAAGAGTTGAGGAACTCTATCATGAGAGAAGCCCATGCTACCCCGTACTCTATCCACCCGGGCTCTAGCAAGATGTATAAGGATTTGAAACAGAATTATTGGTGGGGAAATATGAAACGTGAGGTTGCCGAATTCGTTTCGAGGTGCTTAACCTGTCAGCAAGTTAAGATTGAGCACCAGCGACCCGCAGGAATGCTGAAACCGCTCCCGATTCCTGAATGGAAATGGGAGGACATATCTATGGATTTTATCACTAGCTTGCCGACGAGTCGTCGAGGAATGAATACGATTTGGGTGATTGTGGACCGTCTGACCAAATCAGCTCACTTCTTGGAAATTAAGGACACATGGGGCCCCGAGAGATTGGCCCAGCTGTTTATTAAGGAAATTGTGAGACTACACGGTACCCCCAAGAGCATTGTATCAGACCGTGACAGGCGATTTGTGTCACACTTCTGGAAGGCAATTCATCGTGCGATGGGCACGCAGTTGAATTTCAGTACGGCTTTCCATCCACGGCATCGATGGTCAATCGGAGAGAACCATATGAGACTCTAGAAGATATGTTGAGAGCATGTGCTCTTGATTGGAAGGACGATTGGGAAGCCCAGCTGCCTTTGGTGGAATTCACTTATAATAATAGTTGGCACGCTTCGATTCAGATGGCACCGTATGAGGCATTATATGGCCGTCGCTGTAGGTCCCCTTTGTGTTGGGACGAACTGTCAGAATCTCTGGGTACGGAACCCGATATGTTGTTAGCCGCCCGTGAGAAGATCACTTTGATTAAGAGTCGGTTGTTAACGACTCAAAGTCGACAGAAGTCTTATGCTGACCATCGTCGAAGACCGCTTGAGTTCGAGGTTGGTGACCATGTGTTAATGAAGGTGTCTCCTACTCGAGGTGTTTTTCGTTTCGGGAAGAGGGCGTCGAGCCCAAGGTATATTGGGCCGTTTGAGGTTCTGGAGCGTGTAGGTGATCTGGCCTATCGACTAGCCTTGCCACCGACCTTGAGTAAGATTCACAATGTGTTTCATGTCTCCCAGCTGAGGAAATATGTTGCTGATCCGAGCCACGTTCTTCAATTCGAAGATATTGATTTAGCAGAGGATCATTCGTACGAGGAGCGTCCTGTACGGATACTCGAGAGGAGGATCAAGCAATTGCGGAACAAGACGATTCCACTACTGAAAGTTCAGTGGTCACGACACGGAGTCGAGGAGGCTACGTGGGAGACCGAGGATAGTATGCGAGCGAGATACCCCGAGTTATTTACCCCTTAGTTTCGAGGACGAAACTCTTTTTAAGGGGGGGAGTATGTAATATCCGACTGTAACTTTTCATTTTTACCTGTCGTTGTATTATTCGGATAATCTGATTATCAGAAATCGTTGCATTTAGTATTATGTTGAGGTATTATAGATTTGAATATCATATCGTTGTTATTTCATATGTGATGATTCGATGTTATTTACACTTTCGAATTTTTGTTAATGTATCGTACGCTACACAGTACTATTAACGTACGCTAATCATGCGACTTAGCGTGCGTAAGGTTTCCTCGGTTGCGTACGCTAAGAAGGAATCGCGGCGATTGACTTCAAAGACGTGAACCCTTTTAACCGTTAGCATGCATGAGATCTAAATCTGAGCAGGCGTGTCGGTGAGAATCTACTTTTATTAGCGTGCGTAACCCATTTCTCGTTAGCGTGCGCTAACGGCCTGCGATAATTCAAGACAGTAGCCACTGTAAGCCGCTTACGTACGTAATATCGACCGGATAGCGTACGTAAGGGCATTAGCGTACGCTAAACTGTCCTGATAGCGTGCGCTAAGGATGTCCATCTATTTATAGGGCCACTGTTTTTCATTTCTTCACAACTCTAAACCGATTCTCTCTCCATTTTATCGTCCCTCTGCACTCTAAAACGATATCAACCTACACCAACTTGTTTCTAATCCTTGAATCTCGGAGTGGAGCTCATTTCCTTGGAGATTTGGAGTTGTTTTTAAGCTTGGAACATATTCTCTCATAGCATTGAAGTTGTTCTTCATTCTGGAGGTTGGTGTGTTTTCTTCTCTGCATTATTTTCTTATGTTGATGTTAATGACGAATTATACTTCACCTAGAGTTAGATTAAGCAAGTAAAACATAGTTCTAATCCAACCTTTTTAACACTTTTGATGAATATGTTAAATGAGGGTTTAGTTTAGAGGAGTTCTTGATATTGTAGTAATGGTAACCATGTTTGTAGCTGTCATTACTCATCTTCTGGACAAATTTAGCTCAGTAGGACATTGTTGGATCGGTTAGCTTCATCATAACTGGACTTAGTCAAGAACTTGATATCATATAGTGATTAAACACCATTTTAGGTATTTAATTATATTGAGAAGAACTTGATGATGTTAAAGATGAGATTATATGATCTAGTTCAGGAATCTTAGAAGCTTTAACAAATCATGATTGTTCAGTTTCACAAGTCTTTGAAGATTGATAAGGATCTTGATAATTTCAACAATAATTTTTCATTAATCTAATGTATTGAGAACTTAGAATATTTTGATCATCATACTAAAATTGGTGAATTCACCATCATGTTAATGAATCCTCCAGCCTTGTAACAAAGACTTTGATAACCTTCATGAGTATGGTGTAATCTCAGAACTTATGAACTTGTTGTTAGCTTAAAAGTCAATTTAAATGAGAGGAGAATAATCATAATGTGCAGATTTTACCTTTCAACCTTTTAATGTTTTGGAAAGTTTAATCATCATAAGATGATCTTAACATCATGATTAGTTATTCAACATAACCTTGATAGAACTCTTGTTATGTTGAACCATGCGAACATTCGGTAAATTTTGTAAACCGATTCTTATAGTTGTATTGATGTTAGAAGGACTCCTGGCATAAGGCTTCAATAATTTGTAGTAACAAACTATTCTAAAGGATTGTAGGTTGACGTCTTACTAATCCTATATTGATAATTATACGAATATGTTTTGAGTAAAATGTATTTCGTTTAAGGTTGGTTGTTCGAGTAAAACTTGTCGAGGACCGTCCGTTCGTTCCGATAAGAAGAGGACTATTCTCGTCTCCGTATTAAGGCAAGTTATCTTGCTTGGTTATAATGATGATTAGATTCTTGTGATGATTATATATATTTCATGTGTATGAATTGTCCATGTGACGTTTGTCGTGATTTAATATTGTCCTTGGCGTTATGGGATTGCATTCCCAAGTACGCCGTTTCGAATCGTTGATCTCGTTGGTCCTTATTTTCACTTTGGTGAGTTTTTCTTGATCCTTAATTGGATGTGTTATCCTTTGAGTTTCGTTGTCATGTTGTATCGTGACATATCCGGAATCATATCTGCGTGCCGATTGGTTATTGTGTAGGATTTTTAGCCAGGCACACGATGGTCATGCGTGGATGTTTCCGCATTGGACCGTGCACACGAGACGTTAGTTCGTGAGGCTAATTAGGTACATTGTCCCACGTATATCTCTGGATTCCGTATACGGGGTGGACATGTGCACGGACACATTTCCGGATCGGGCGTACTGTGATGTCCATCTTGAGCCATAATGTTAATCATTCACAGACCATGTTTGATTGGATGTGTTCGATATTTTGTGACTGATTGTTTCATACGCCCGAGGGGTATGATTAATAGTCGGAATAATTTTCTTGAGATCTATATATGTGAATTGTATAATGTCGGAAGAATTGATTATCATGTATATCTGACCCTGTGTTGGGCGAAATACTTGTATTGTATTTTAGGTCGAGGCAAAGGCAAGACACGGGAAGAGCATGTCGACGGCGAAGGGTTCGGAGGATACTAGTTCGGGGGCCCCACATCTCTTGTTGTCCGGTTATGTTAAACCGCGTTATGTTATCTCCTGTTTCATTTAAATTACTTTTTGGTTGTATTTGACATTTGAAGTATTCTCCATCTCCATATGGTTTATACTTGTTTTTCGGATCCTGGGTGTTGTAAGGCCGTTGGCCATATTTTAATAAACTCCTAATCGGAGAAATGACTATTCGTTGTGATTCGGTATCACAAATAATATTTATTTAACCTGTTTTGGATATCGCCTGGTGGGTCCCAGTGTGGGATTCACGGCACTGTAATAACCGCCATTTGGGGTGTTACAATAATTTTAAAACTAAATTATATATATTCTACAAAGGACAGTCGAAGATGATAATGCAAAAGAGCATACTATTTGTACGAGTTAAGGTTAAGAACTCCACCCCGATCACTAAGTTTTAGCACTTAGACGAGTTATTAATGTACGATAAAGACTTGGATAACCTCATGGTAGGGTGGTTGTAATTAGGGGGTAATTAAGTATATTACGTGTAATTAAGGAGTAATTAGAGTTTATTAATCATTTATTAATTCCTAATTAAGATGTATTTACCCCTAATTATGGTTTATTACATCTAATTAAAATTAAATAAATTAGTTAATTAAACAATAATAACAGAAAATACGGTGCACCGTACACAAGACCGTCTCTTAAGGCACTGGGTTGTGATTTTGTTCTCCCAATATTAATTTGAAATCACAAAATATTCATAAAAATGTAAGTAAAATGGTCTCACGGTGAGATTGGCCAAATAATCGATTCAAATCGATATCAAATAACACAATGAATTATTAACTTGGGTATGATTGTTCATAAAATAAAAAATAAAATATTAATATTAAAAAAATTGTTATACCCCATTGTTCTCTACTTTTAGTTATGTCTGTTTCATTACAAACAAATCTGAATAGATAAATAGGGCAAATTGCCAAAAAATACACGGCCTTTGCCTAAATTCCAATTTTTATCATGACCTTTTGATTTGGCAGTAAAATTTATGACCTTTTAATTTATCTAATTTTTTCCACGAAAATAATTTGGGGGAAAATTGAAGATGACGTGTCAAATTAAAACTGATGTGGCATTCAAGACGACGTCGTTTTGATACTAAAAAATATTAAAAATTAAAAAATAATACACCTAATCTAAACCCTGCCACCTCATCTCTCCAATCCCTTCTTTCTCTCTCCTCTCTCTCTATCTCTATCTCCTCAATAGCTCTCGTCGGGAGTAACCATACGAAGCTAAAACAAATTGTGATATGTGTATATTTTTGTCTCCGCTAATTTTACTAACTAATGATGTCTAAATAGAGATAATTTTTATTTTGATATTTAACTATGAATTACTTGTCGATTTTGTTTGACTTTAGAATTGTTGAGTAGACCTAGTATTTTAGCGTAGAAGTTAAATATGATCCATTGTGTAATATTTTTTTGGATCATATTTATTGATAATACCGGAACGAACATTTAATTTCTAAACTGTCATTTATATATATGTTTAACACGTACACCGCCTTAACCATTTTATCAAGATATGATAAGTATTGCAATATATATATATATATAACCATTTTATCAAGATATGATAAGTGTTGCAATATATATATATATATATATATACACACGTGTATATATACATACATAAACACGCACACTTAATATATAATATACACGGAAAATGATAGGGCAACACTCCCAACCACACCTCCAAACACATCGTATGCTTTGGGGGTGTTGTACTGCATGCTTTACAGATAAAATAATCATAAAAATATTATGATTATTTTATCTGTAAAGCACGCAGTACAACACTCCCAAAGCACGGGTGTGTTTGGGGTGTGGTTCAGGGTGTGTCTCTATCATTCCTCATATATACACACTGCCTAGGAAAGGACCGGAGTCAAAAAGGGTAAAAAAAAACGAAGGAAGAAGAAAAAAATAAAAGAAAATAAAAGAAGAAGAAAGAGAGAACAGAAGGTTTCGTCGCCATGGATCTTCACATTCTGCCAGGTAAATCTTTATAATTTCTATATCAAATTGTTTGTTGTGATGAGTAGAATATGAATATATGTTCGTTTTTTTTTTCAATCGATGCCGGAAGAGTCGAAACGGGCTAGGAACCGCCGCTCGTCGTCGAGGCCCCGTACGACTGACTAAGTTATTAGAACATTAAAATCTTTATGCCGTTGTGTTCGTATCGATGAGTAGATCATGAATCTATATTCTATTTTGCAAATCGATACCGAAATCATCGGATTGGGGTGAAAACATCATTTGTCTTCGGGTTGCCCGTTCCGGTTCTTCAGCTATCGGAATTTTACAAACTTTAAACCGTTGTGAACCTATTGTTACAAGTAACGTAATTCTAAATTTTATTTTGAGTTTCGGTGAGGTTTTGTATGCCACATATGTGCTGGTGGGTGTGTGTTTGTGTATTGGGAGTGTGTATTGTGTGTGGTGTTTATGTGCTGTGTATGTATGTGTGATTTGTGTGTATTATTGTGTGTGTGTGTGCGCAGAAGTGTGTGTTGCAATGAGTTAATTTGTATGCGTTTTATAAATATATATATATATATATATATGTGTGTGTGTGTGTGTGTTATTTATATTATGTGTGTGGTGTTTTATTTATATTACTAGATATTCTCCGGTGCGATGCACTGCATAAGATATTCTCTTATTAAAAAATAATTCCTCCATCTCTAAATTTATTTTTGATGATTTTCAATATGAGTATCATATTAGCGTAATATTGATAAAAGACTTATCGAGTGTATTATGGGTGTAATATAATTCAAAAAAAAGTACCACATTAGCGGAGTGTTAAGTCAATTAGTGTCCATTACATGAACAAATTTCCTGGACATACCGAAAAAAGTAGAAATAAATTTTGGGGACGAAAGTAATATGTGATTAAGTCTTAATATATGTGTGTGTGCAGTGCATGTTTTATTATTTTTAGTTATTAAAATTAAATAAATATCATAATTTATTTTTTATGTAAGCAATAAATGAGTTAATATATTTTTATTTTGCATCAATTAATTTTACTAAAATAAATATTCATATTTTTTCTAATATAATTAATTTTTTGTGCAATCGGTCATTATTGTAAATCCATCAAATTTATTATATTCAAATGGATCTCTAGTTGAAAATTGTAAAATAAAAATTAATTAGATATATTTTTCATTAAAAATAAACATGAGTTAAAAAATTATAAACATTTAAAATTTTAAGTTAAAAAAATAAAGGAAGGATTTTTTTATTGGTAGATGAGTGTAAGTTGTGGAATAAAATTCTCACAATACATATCTAGAATTTTTTTTTTGGAAATGTAAGGATACATCTCTATCTATAAACTTTATTTTAAAACAAAAAATCAAAAAACTTACAAAGTGACATGTGTCACGACTCTCTTTTAATAGAAGCATAGATGTGTGTTGTGGGTTACATATATTATGTGTGTGGATCTCCTTAAGTATAACTTTGTGATATATATATATATATATTGAGAATGCAATTTAAGTTAAGAAACAAGAATGAATTTCATCCATAAATCTTGATAAATGGATGGCCTAAATTTATTTATCACAAAAATTTGATGCATATAACGCAATAGTTTAATGGATCGATATTTTGATGCATATAATGTATATTTTAATGCATTGCAATTTTGATGCACGAAATGCATATATTTCATGCATAATTAGTACAAAACTCATGCATATTCGCATTCGCAGGATAAGAAACATTCTCATTTGATCCTAAATCTCTCTCTCTCTCTCTCTCCCTCTCTCTCTCTCTCTCTCTCTCTCTATATATATATATATATATATATATATATATATATATATATATTGTGTGTGTATGCGTGCGTGAGTGTGTTTATATTACGGTGTTTGTATACAGAGGTTGGGTGTTGCTTATGTGTACTGTGTGGTGTCGGGTGTGTGCGTATATGTGAGTTGCGGTGCGTTTTTGTGCGTATATTAATCTTTATCGAGGGTGGGCAAGACTAAGATGAGGTTGTAGCCGATGAGGGGAGCCATGAATGAGAGTTGGGTAATTTTAGGAAGTTCGGGGGTGGAAATGAAAACTTTTAAAAATTTAAGGATGTGTTTAGAGAATTAGATATAATTTGGGGCTTGATTATAATTTCTTTATTTTTCAATTTATCCCCTAAAATTAATTCTTTTCAAGATTTCTATTTCGACCGCAAAACAGCTTTTTATAAAATATCTTAATGACCCCAAAATTGAGGAAGTGCCTTGTTTTATGTGATAATGAGCAACATAATTCTATTATTTTTTGCGTTATTAGGGTTAACAGGTTTTGCAAATCATCGTTCAATTCCTTCCTTCATTGGTCCCTTCGCCTGTTGACATTCTGATTGTGGGATTAAGGTTTGAAATTATCCGTGGCCTGGCGAATAGTCCTCGTGGGCTGATCATTCATATATTCTCGCCGACAAGGCAAATTCTACGATCACATTCCTTATACTTTACTTCAGTCGTGTTATATACTTGAGTCCCTGTTGCGTATCCAGTGTGAATGGTAAGAGATAAATAGCGTTGCAACCGTGTTTCTACGTATGCCTATAGTTATTATGATATTTGTGTTTTAGAGATAAAGACTGTTACTACGATAATAATACCTAACATGGAGTACCCTAATCGGGTATCTTGGACTATAACACACTTGTGATTTGTACTTGTATGAAATATACGAAGCTGCGTCCATAGAACAGTGGTTGGTGTGACAGTGTAATTGTGCCAGTATGACGAGGTATGTATTTATGATGATATGTTTGTTGTGGTTAGGTATGTATGTGTTATTTCTATATTATATGGCGTGATGTATATATGAATTCTGATTGCATTTCGAATGATTTTGCTGTAATGGTTGTTCTGTGCCTTTCTGATGGGATTGTTGACTTTGTATGTACGCATGCCTTTAACTGGAATTATGGACTGCATGTATTAAATGGCTTATGTGAGCTATGTGAACTACATGACCTATGTGGATTACGTGAACAACGTGACCTATGACAGTTATGTGCTTTTGTGGTAGTGTCCGAAGTCGATGAGGACAGGAGTGTTGCCTGGCCGTGTTACGCTGCAATGTGCGGCTTTGTAGGGAAGTGCACGTCTGGTGCCACCATTCAGGTGCAGGTGCGCAGTGGGTGTAACACCCCCAACCCATTTGGGGACATTACAGCGCCGCAGACCCTCTTAAGAGGATCTACTAGGCTGGATACCAACACAAGACATCATGTCTAATGCCAACATGGCTAAACAAACGAAACAGTAGATCGATTTGGTCTTTCATCAATACATACAACGTAAACATCATATACAACTCTAACAAGAAACTCATATCCGCACAGGGTCAAAATACAACAACACCCCCATAAGACGGGAGAACAATACAGCGGAAAGAATAATACCATTCGACCATGTCGAATACCCAATACTGGCCCTCATGTGATTAGTATCATTTATCTTCCATCATCCTTCGCACCGACTATTGGGTCTTGCGTGTATCTAATACAATAAAATTGAGTAAAACGCAACGGAATAAATTAACGAAAAACCCAGACGAGGATATACATGGAGTAATTTAATTGATTTATTAAGAGTTCGTCGAATTACCTTAATTCGAAGAACGGATCTGAACCGGACTAGAAGCAGATGAATATCTCCTTCCTCTTTGGGTGATCCACACACGAACAATTCCACAAGCCGGATTGCCAGATCTTTATGAATTATATTGATAAATAGTACAACATAAATTCCTTACTAGAAGGATTGTACAGAAGATCAGAAGACCTACGTCGTTCTCCTACTGTAAGAGGTGGAGACCGATTTTATTGGGTTCTTTTGTTTTCTTATTTTTCTTATTCCAACTCCTTGTCCAAGACCTTATATTTATACTAAGTAAATCCTAGAGTCAAACTCTAGTATTTGCTTAGTTGCCCCTCAACTTATTAAATAATATAATATATATATATATATATAATATCCAATATTATATGTTACTTATTATTTAATCTCCTCATAAATATAATATCCAATATTATATTTATTATTCCCAGTTGATATTTATTCCTACTTATCTATAATTGTCGTACGTGCGACCCAAAAGTCTTATATTATATTGGCAATTATTAAATAACTTATTAAATAATAAATCATAAGCAGTCTCTAGCAAGACATTATGATTACCTAAATAATATAAGTTAATAGTCCATTAAACCTTTTAACATGTCAAATCCCTTTGTCACGCGATATCATATTTGAACTAAGTCATGGAGTGTGTCATACTTATTTATGTTCAAATGCTTTCTCGATCTTAAGTAGACTGATTGAATCAAATGACTCTTTATTTGAGCATGGCCATGCATTTCATTCAGTCCTACTTATCGAGGATCCCAGCAGATATCTCTCTCACTAAAGAGAGGGACAAATCCCCATCTTGATTATTCATTGCCCTCTATATGACTCCCACTAATCCTGATCGCTAACCTTTATGATCACCATGTTTCAGATGACGTTGGATTGCGTCAAGGCAAGCAGTTATCATGTTGGACTCTATGATAATTTCAAGTTCAAGGATTTATTGACATACTGATATATTGAGATTCACTTATGACATTTCCATGCAGTGATTTCAATGCGGGTCTGTCTAGTATTAGTTCTCCAACCAATACCCATAAGATTGATCTGTACCATACACATAATTATCCGATGATTATCAATCAAACTTATACTAATATATTAATCACTTGAGCCTCTACGTAATGCGATTGTACCAGGGACATTTGAATAATCTTATTATTCATGAATAACTATTATTCGATTATTATAATATCAAACATGCACACATTATAATAATCTACGAGAAATAAATGATATCAAATAACTTTATTTAAATGTGACAATTACAAATCTAGGCACATCGAATGTCCTAGGGCACTATTCCCAACAATCTTCCACTTGCACTAGGACCATTCATTCATGACTTTTAGTCCTATCGATCTAGCATGCTCAACATGCTTTCCTTGTGAGAGAGGCTTGGTAAGTGGATCTGCAACATCCTCTTCCGTTGCTACTTTACTTATTGTAATATCTATTCGTCTGACGATCTCTCTGACTAGGTGATATTTTCTGAGTATATGTTTGGAATTATGATGGGACCTAGGCTCTTTAGCTTGTTCAATAGCACCATTATTATCACAATAAAGGCTTGTGGGACCCTGGATGGTCGGCACCACTCCTAGTTCAGTAACGAACTTCTTGATCCATACGGCTTCCTTAGCTGCATCCGATGCTGCCAAGTACTTAGCTTCTGTAACAGAATCAGCAACCGTTCTTTTCTTGGAACTCTTCAAACTCACAACACCTCCATTCAATATAAACACATAACCACTTTGCGATTTAAAATCGTCTCTGTCAGTTTCGAAACTTGCATCGGCATAACCTCTTACAGCAAGCTCGTTTTCCATCCCTCCATAAACTAGGAAATCATCCTTAGTTCTTCTCAAGTACTTTAGGATGGTTTCCACTGCTGTCCAGTGACTTTCACCTACAATCGATTGGTATCGACTTGTCATGCTAAGGGCAAACGATACATCTGGTCGAGTACAAATCATGGCATACATGATCGATCAAATGGCCGGAGCGTATGGTATCTTGCTCATGCGGGCTCGCTCATCAGGAGTCGAAGGACTCTGAGTCTCACTCAAATGAATGCCATGTGACATTGGCAAGAGTCTTCTCTTGGAGTCTTGCATATTGAACCTCTTCAATATTTTATTAATGTAGGTACATTGACTCATACCAATCAATCTCTTTGATCTATATCTATAGATCTTTATCCCAAGAATGTAAGTAGCTTCTCCTAAGCCTTTCATTGAGAAACAACTTCCCAACCAAGTCTTGAATGTCTGCAAGGTAGGAATGTCATTTTCAATGAGTAATATGTCATCTACATATAAGACTAAAAAAACAACTATTCTCCCACTAACCTTCTTGTACACACATGGTTCATCCTCGTTTTGAATGAACCCAAACTCTTTGTGATTTCATAAAAACGAAGATTCCACTCGAGAAGCCTACTTCAACCCATAAATGGATCTTTGAAGCTTGCAAACCTTTTTAGAATTTTCTAGATGAACAAAACCTTCAGGTTGTATCATGTACACATCCTCGAGTAAGTTTCCATTAAGGAATGATATTTTGACATCCATTTGCCATATTTCATAATCATAGTATGCGGCAATGGCAAATAAAATTCTAATTGATTTAAGCATGACTACTGGCGAAAAGGTCTCATCATAGTCAACACCATGAATCTGTCTATAACCTTTTGCCACTAGTATAGCTTCATAGGCTTGCAGATTATCATCCATGTCTTTTTTCATTTTATAGACCCATTTGCACCTAATATTTTTAACACCCTCAAGTGGATCTATCAAGTTCCAAACTTGATTGTCATACATGGACTGCATCTCTGACTTCATGGCTTCTAGCCATTCCTTGGACTCTAGTCCTGAAGCAGCTTCTGTATAGGTACTAGGCTCATCATCTATGATTGATGCGTCATCATCCTCTGTTATGAGATAACCATATCTCTCATGTTCATGTCGCATCCTATCAGATCTACGTGGGACTTGTGTACTTTAAACGGGCTCTTCAACTGATTGTTGAGCTTGTTTGGTTTCCATCAGTGAAGAGATGTCTTCTTGTGGTTCTCGAGTTTCCTCTAGAATTACTCTTCTCCCACTGTCTCTTTTGGAAATAAATTTCCTTTCTAAGAATACAACATTTCGAGCAACAAACACTTTATTCTCTGCGGGCTTATAAAAGTAATATACTTTAGTTTCCTTAGGATATCCCACAAATAAACATCTTTCAGATCTGGATGCCAGATTGTCAAACACTTGGTGCTTTACGAACGCTTCGGAACCCCAGATCTTTAGAAAAGACAAGTTTGGTCTCTTACCAGTCCATTTCTCAAATGGTATCTTTTCAACTGCTTTAGATGGAACACGGTTAAGGGTGTATGCTGCTGTTTCTAAGACATGGCCCTAAAATGATAATGGAAGCTCTGTTCGACTCATCATGAATCGAACCATATCTAATAAAGTTCGATTCTTCCTCTAGGACACTCCGTAATGCTGAGGTGTTCCGGGAGGAGTAAGTTGTGAAACAATTCCACAACTCCTAATATGATTATCAAATTCTTGGCTCAAGTATTCGCCACCTCGATCCGATCGAAGGGCTTTAATTGTCTTGCCAAGTTGATTCTGTACTTCATTCTGGAATATTTTGAACATTTCAAAAGATTCATGTTTATACTTCATAAGATAAACATGTCCATATCGGCTATAATCATCAGTAAATGTAATGAAGTATTGGTATCCGCCTCTAGCATGAGTGCTAAGAGGTCCGCATACATCAGTATGCATTAGGACTTATAGATCACTCGCCCTTTCTCTGTAATATCCGCGATTTCAATTTGCGGTAAATTTCCTTTTTCGGCGGGAGTCCATTTGACGACTCCCTCGTGACCGTTTCGCCATTCTGGGAGTATTTAATTCTACATTTTTTGGACGTCCGAGTTCGTTTCGGTGTCGTTTTGTTGAGTTTCGTGTTCTTAAGCGACTTTTCCACGCTTGAGTTCGATTCTTGCGAATCTCGTTTGAAATTATCGTTTCGGGTTTCTCATAAGTTCATTTAATGTTGTCATACGTGTTGTGAGCTTCGGTTTGATTAGCCGTTGTCGTATCGTGATTTTTTGGACTTTTGGGACCGTTTTGTAATTTCCCAAAGTTGTGGGTATCCCTCGTCGTACCCATTTCTGAGAATACTTTTGCTGTCCTTCTGAGTCGTTAGCGCACGCTACACTTATTAGTTAGCGCGCGCTATGGTACTGTATTACCCGAGATCTTCATTCCAGTTTCATTGAATTTTCTTTGGTAGAACGGACTGTTGTCGTCCACGTCTTTGGAATCGCATGCTTGTACTGTGGTACGTTGAGTTTCGTAGCCTGTTCGTTATTGTTTTGGATCATAGCCGGTGCGTTCGCGTGATCGAGACTTCATAGAGTATCGATCCGGGCAGTCGGAGGGTTGGTTAGGCCGATTACAGCCGTAAGGCCTGGCCGCTTACGGCCGTAAGGCGTCCGCACCCCTTGGCCTGGGAGGACTCGGTTACGACCGTAAGGCTTGTTACGACCGCTAAGCGCTGGACGGTTACGGCCGTAGTGACTTGATAGATTTCAGTCAGTGGCCCCTGGGAGTTCGGTTACGGCCGTAAGGCTATGCCGATTATGGCCGTAAGGTTCGATAGTTGCGTACGCAAGGCTTCAGCCATTGCGTGCGCTAGCAAAAGTTGACTGAGTTACGGCCGTAAGGCACTACCGGTTACGGCCGTAACTCAGTCGGCCATATATAGGCCGGGGCTTTGGCCAAACCTTATTTTTCACACTCTTTCCTCATTTTTGTGGCGGCTGGCGACGGTAGATTCCGGAACTTGAGTTCTTGGCCGGTTCTAATCAATTCCAAGGCATTTTGGAAGATTCTTGTTGATTATATCATCATCCAATTCGTGTTCTTCGTCGAATCAAGGTATTTCCTTACTTAGAACCCTAATTGTATGATTTTCGGGGGGTTTCTTCGTGATTCTTTGATTTACTCCGTGGTTTATGAATTGGTTATGGTATTCTTGTTGTCTTGGCCATGATCTTTAGATTTTGTAACTCGTTTATTGATTTTTTTACCACCCGGGACTTGATTTCCGATTTCCTTGAAGAACCCTCGGATTCTTGTTATTTTTTTGGGTTGATTCGGATGCCGTTTAGCATTATTGATTCGTAGTGATACTATTTTCGTAGTTTTCGTGGAATTGTCAGGGTTTTGGTCAATCTTGGAAGTTCGAGAGCTACCCGACCGTATCTGTTCATTGTTCCATTGCTCGTGGTATCGAGGCAAGTACCTTGTTCATACATTTCTTGTTTCATGGATATGGTTATCGGTGATCGTCTAAATGTGTTTGTTTGGTTGTTTGAAATGAACTTTCAAAAGACTCGGTTTAGCCTCGTTAAAGGCTCACTTTCAAAACGCGTGGGTTTTGTGAATGTTGCGACTCGTGAATGGTTAAGTGAACCCTATGAATATGTTTGGTGTTGTTGTGCTTTGATAATATATATGCATATATTATCTCATTTTGGTACGTTGTGATTTGACAATGGTGTCGTGCTTTGTGTTTGTTGCCTTTGGGTGAATTGTTTGGATATCCTTGGTGTGATATGTTATTTGTGTGAATGTGTGGATATGGTCGAAGGTCTATGGTGACACATGGCATATGATCATGTGGTCAGGATGCAGCAAGTGATTGATCCAACCGTGAGAGCCTAAGACAATCTACAGTGACACACGACTTGTGATCATGTGGTCAGGATGCAACAAGTGATTGATCCAACCGTGAGATGATAAGACCTGCGGTGACATATGGCATGCGATTATATGGTCAGGAGACAACAAGTGATTGATCCAACCGTGAGATGATGTGGCATGTGTTCACGGTGTTATGTATATGATTGTGATGTGTTTTTCTCACCTCGGGAGGGTCCGGCGAGGCCTCGAGGGAATCCAATGGTATAGCCATGGATTCACGACTTGGTGTGTATATGATTTGTGAATGTATTTTGCTCACCTCGGGAGGGTCCGACGAGGCCTCGAGGGAATCCAATGGTATAGCCCTGGATTCACGAGTTGGTGTTGTATTTGTGTGACTAAGATTTGCGTATCTTGGGTGATTATGTTGTGTTGATTTTATGCCGTCGAGGATAGGTGACGTGGGTTTTAACCCCGTGAATTGTTGTTGATTTTATTTGTGAAAACAGAACATTTGGGCTGTGACCCCTGTTGATTTTGGAAATAGAAGGATTCAATAATCCTAAATTGTTTTCTATTAAAACTCCCGATGGCTTATTAAACCATTTTGTAAATTGTTTCTCTTGAATTGTGAACTTTCGGTTTTGGAATGTTTTACCCAAACTCTTGCTTCGGGAAGTATTTTTCTTTGTGTTTGAATCTTTGAAGATTCTTGATTATTGTCATTATTGGAACTTGAGTTGTATGACTCGTATTTTGTACTTTGTACTTGCACTAGCCAAATAGTGGAATTTTTCTAACCCCTGAGTAATCGGGGGGTGGATGTCTGTATTGTATTCAGGTTTTGGGGAGCATAGCACAGGGTCGGCATGAAGGATGATGAAAGATGATCGATACTAATCACATGAGGACCAGTTTATTGTTGCATTGGTTCAGTTGTACGTTATTTCCGCTCCAATATTTTCCCCGTTGTACGGGAATATTTTGTATTTGACCCCTCCGTGGGCATGTATTGAGATTGAGTTGTATGTTTTTATTGAAAGACCAAATCAGTCTACTGAGTTATTTTAGCCTTAAAGGCATTGTTGATATGTTCGATGTTGTTACCAGCCTGGTAGATCCTTGAGGAAGGGTTCTACGACGTGTAATATCCTTGAGTGGATTGGGGGTGTTACATAAATGGTATCGGAGATTAGGTTGTGGAAAGCTAGACTGTCGGGTCAAGTCGTGTCTGTTGAGTTTTTTCTCGTCGGATGTTATCTGACTGAGTCGTGTCGCGACGCGTCGTCTGAGTTGGTTGGTCATGATTAGTATCGTGGGGCGACCATCATCTTCGTGCGACCTGTGGATGTAAGTCTCCCTTCTTAGTATCGTGGGGCGACCATCATCTTCGTGCAACCTGTCGTCTGAGTTGGTTGGTCATGATTAGTAACTTTCTATATGCTCTTTATTATGTCAAATTTTAACATTTTCCAACTTAAAAGATCATAAATAAAGATCAATAGAATAACCGAGTAGTCAATTGCAATATGGGAGCTGAAAGCAGAGTTAGAGAGAAAAAGAGATTAAACAAATATGCCGCCTTATGAGACAAACATGCATTTAATAAAGAGTGAAACACCAGATTACTGACACCAATGAGGACGCTGTAATGACATATAATCCTCAATGTTATTACTCATTTTTTTTTGGGTTCTCTAATGTGAGGGAAACCATTGACTGTCATAAATCTCTCCTTATATTGTGTTGTGCATAAGCTCTCCAAGTTCTCAGTTTATCTAGTGAATTTCTTTGGAAAATCACTTAAATTCAGTAGAGATCTCAATTATTCAGTGCCAATCATCATATATTTTTATCCTGACACCATAAGGAATTTGTGTAGGTAAAGTATATATGTGTTTTAATGGAGTGAGCATGGGTCCTTACCTTTTATTCTAGACTAGATGCAGTACTTTTATGGTCATGGATCTTGATGTTGCAAGTATTAGTCATTTAGTTGAAAGTAAACCAATATACCTGATGAATTAATATAATTTTGTCCCAGTACTGTTTCTTAATCCAATTTTACACTTACACATTGATTAATATATTTTTTTGCAACAAACTCATTCTATAGTTCTTCTGAGCCTGGCACCAGGGCTGAAGTAGCTGAGATGGGAATTTACCATTCAAATAGAAATCCATCTTCTGTTGAGAAGATATAACCTGTTAAAAGAACTACAAACAGTGAGTATCGATCATGATGGTCTTGATGCAGGACACACTTTATCTGGAGCTGAGGCTGAGCTTGTTCTGAATCCACTTAGGCTTGATTTTGAAACCAAAAACACTGAAGTTGTGGAGCTTGCATTGGATTGCCTTCATGTAAGTGTGCGTTCCCTGCACAATTATCAACTTCTATTAAGTCCCATTCAGAGTTACACTGTGAGCTTTCTATATTTCAGTTGTAGGTCTGTTATTTGGCATTTTACTTCCCATAAATGAAAAAGAACAGATGATCTCTTTCTTCGATCACATATCCTTAATCATGAATGTCATGCTCTATGAATGACATGCAGCTAGAGATCCTACCTGGATGAATCGTGTGCGCTAACTTAGTCTTTACTTTTCCTTTGCCTCTCATCTCAATGTACAAACTCATATAATACAACCACCTAGAAGGTGATCCTGGTCTTGATGGTTGAAATGATGCACAATTATTTACAGATATAATCAATATGGTCTGCAGGACTGTGGATAATCCTCACCTGACAGGTATGTTTGTTGGGTGATTAAAGCTGGTTCGTTTGCACCTTCGACATTTCCTCGGTATAAGCTATGGGGAAATAAAATGCAGTACTAATCTTCAAGTACTAAAAGTGCTTCCAACTTCTGTAGCATCAACAAATCTGCGAGGTATGTCAATTTTATCATCTTTGCTTATTCGTAGTTTACCCATTGTTGCATATTTTGTCCACTGAAGTCGTCTTCCCATAATGCAAAAGTAAGTTCTGGAAAATTAAGTACGGACTCTGTAGAATATTCCTTTCCTTTAATAATAAGAACAATAACAATTAAGCAATACGGCTCGTGTGCAAATTTTTTATTTTTTTTAAAAGGAAATGTAAGATTTCTGGGACACCTTATTTTTCTTTTTCACATATGGTTTGGGTTTCTTGTTTTTCAGAACAAAGCAGAAGGGATGATTTAGAATCTCTTGGCTATGTCTTGATGAACTTCCTGAGGGGAAGGTTGATTACATGGGCTTTACTACAGATTTTCTATCATTATTTTTTTGCATTTCCAACATAACCTGCTGATTGATTTCATTTTATTTCTTATATGTCATTTTAGCCGTCCCTGGCGAGGACTGAAAGCTGGCACAAAGAAGCAGAAATACGACAAAATCAGCGAGAAGAAGATGCTTACACCCATTGAAGTGCTACTGCATATTATCGAACCCTTGTGTAAAAAAACTATATACGACATACATTTATCTTGTTACTGGATTAATTATTTATGCGATTTCATTGGAGTGACTAGTGGAGACAAATTTGTAAAACTAAAATACCACTTTTTACTTGAGAACATATTCGCCGCCAAAAAGTGTCACCATAGCCTGCTATGGTGACTCGAGAAAGTGTCACCATAGCATACTATTGCGACGCCAGAAAGTATCGCCATAGCAATACTATTGCGACGCCAGAAAGTGTCGCCATAACATACTATTGCGACGCCAGAAACTGTCACCATAGCATATTATTGCAACACTAGAAAGTGTCACCACGTCAGAAAGTGTCACCATAACATATTATTGTGACGCCAGAAAGTGTCACCAAAATGCGAAAAGAGCGCCACTAAAGCTAATTGATGTGATGCAAAAAAAGTGTCACAATATATAAAAAATGTCACAATAGATATCTGTTGTGACGCCTTGAAAGTGTCATAATAATGGGCTATTGAAACGCCAAATCAGGTGACGCCTTTGAAAAGCGTCACTATACCAAAGGCATCACAATAGACTACATATTGTGACGCTTTTGAGCGTCACTATAGCCATTTTTTCTAGTAGCGCATATTGCAATAATCAATTAACAATAAATTCGATAACAATCTAAAATCGATATAACCAATCAACAATCCCAACAGTTCAACAATACCTCAATCGTACACAAAACCGAACAACTCAATCAATCAATCACGAATCCATAATCACAACACGATTCCATAATCCGATAATTATATCAACATTCACTTCACCCGATAAGAAGGATTACATAACATACTAAATTCCGAATCAACCTCATATACAAATTAACAAGATTCCTCCCTGTTCATAATCGTAAATTCGTAGTAAAACAATAATACCAATATAATCAACTATCCTATCCAAATAGTTCGATACCACGAATAATAATATTCTAAGATATATATCCTCATATCATCATCTTCCTCAACAAGATCCATAAAACATTAGGAACTACAATAACACTCCCATATTTTATCTTCATACAAAATAAAAAACGACAACAACATGAAGAATCCGAAAACGAAGAGAGGGATTAACCAACATACCTCTTAAAGATAAACAATACAGTTCAAAACCACAAGAATCATATCAAGACCCATATATCAACAACAACAACATAATTCGATAATCCCTCTTACAAGCATGTTTGAACGAATCGCAACTCTTACAACATGAGTAATCTTAACCAATATCTTCAATCTCTTGTCACAATTCCATTTAATCATGTATAACATCATCATAAATAATATGATAGACCAACATGCTTCCTAACATGTAAACATCGTTCTAAAAAACCAAACTATAGTCACAGAGATACGAATATT
This sequence comes from Orobanche coerulescens, assembly GCA_033398695.1. Lineage (NCBI taxonomy): Eukaryota > Viridiplantae > Streptophyta > Magnoliopsida > Lamiales > Orobanchaceae > Orobanche > Orobanche coerulescens. The sequence continues at coordinate 100,037,279 of CM065813.1, read as the reverse complement.
ACCTTGTATTGATGAGCTATGGTGAAGAACAACCGAACTCCTTCAAAGAATCATTATCAACTCTAAGAAAAAAGCTCCAATCCGTGCCCCCAAGCTCAATATTGTTAAAGATGATCAACTCTACAAATACTCAAGTGTTTGGAACCTCAAAACCTCCTCCAAGAACTCTCTCTATCAGATGAAGGAAAGGAATGACCTAAATAGACAATAATACCCAACTGCGTACACACACATATATATATATATATATATATATACACTGTACATTACTAGCATACACTAACGAGTGACTTTAGCGTGCGCTAACCAGCCCGACAGTAATCTTAGTTTCTATCTAATAACTTCAGCGTGCGCTACTCTCACTAGATAGCGTGCGCTAAACCAGTTCCATAGGCTACTGCCTCATTTCGTACAATGACTTACGTATGCAACATACCCCTTTAACGTACGCGATCCTCATACTCCATTAGTGTACGTTATTCTTGAACCATATCATAAGTTATCTCATCGTTGACTCCTTGTCCTCACTTTTGTCCAAGGTGCTTATGTCCCACTTGCTGAAAGCAAACCACGATTGCTAGGATTCCCTTGACCGATCTTCAATTAGCGTGCGTTAAGCCCATGCTTAGTGCGCACTAATCTTCCATAGCAAACATCTGTTGACCTCATCAAAACATGCACCGAAAGTAGACGGGTCCACGCTTAGATTCCTTATGGACTGATCTACATTAACATGCGCTAAACTTAGGCTTTAGCGTGCGCTAAATGCCACTGACTCGAGTATGCACATGCACGTCGAAAGCTGCCGACCACCGGACCCACATATCTTGCATGCGCTAATCTTCGTCTTTAGCATGCGCTAAGCTTGCATACTAGCGTGCTCTATGTCCTTCAACTAGTGTACGTTAATCAGTATATACTTAGCCAAAAACGCTACTCTCCAAGCAACATCCAATCGATAAACACAAATAGTTCGATTCCGTATTCTCCCAATATAATATACATTGTATAAATTCAGTACAACACCACTTGTATAATTCCAACTGAATATGTAAACTCGTTCCAATAATACCCTCATACGATATACATGATATAAAAAGTACGATAACCAGATACCCGATATCCTCAAATGTAAATATCGACCAACTACGGCAATTATATGATTACAATTGTCTGAATCCTCATAATATTTTATCCATACTGTACAAATTCCACATTGTGCAATATGACTCGGATAAAATAATATTAAATAACCATAGTAAAAATGCAGGATATTACAATTCTATCAATCATTCCGTAACCTTCACCAACCATTGCAGCCTGATACAAACTTTGATCAGAACAAGAAATGTATCCTCATCAGGGTAACATCCCCACTTCCCCAGGTTCCATAACTCGGTTGCTGTAATTTATTAGAAAAGTTAAAGGAGACAAAAAGTACCAGCAAAAAGTTCAAATACTTTGACAGCAGATCATCAAATTCATCTGAGATGAAGACCCGTCTGACAAATAATTTCAAATTGGATTTGTTGGCGTCGTAGTAACTCTCATATGAATCTTGAGGAGCCTTGGGAGGCACAAACAGCATAGCCTTGAACTCCACATCACCTCCATTATTAAAGTGACTCCATTCTATAGGCTTCTCTTCACCAAAGTCCTATAGATAGAGCTTATGTTAATTACAATTATAAAACTGTTGTATCAGAAGATTGGGTTTCATATTGTGCATGGTATCGACCTTATCCAGAGAGTGATAGAATTTTGTGTATTCTTCCTAGGTCACCTGATTTGGACTACATAGCCACATAGCCTTCACATCATTCAAAAGTTCCCACTCGGAGGTAGTTTTCTTCACTTTCTTTATTTTGGGTTTCTTCTCGCCTTCCTCTTTCTCAGCATCTTCCTCTTACTCAGAAGATTTACTTTCAGCGGTTTCATTTCATAGGTGGATTAAGGTAAGCACCTAGAACTAAATGCATGTATACTTTAATCAACTTATATTAAGCCAGTAACCAATGTGCACAGTTATTAAAGAAAACAAAAACTGAATAAAAATGCACAATAATTATAAATCTTTACAGATAATGTGCATATAGTTTTCCTCCTCATCGTCACCGAATTCATCTTCCTTAGTAGGAACCTCATCCTCTATTTATTTAGTGGCCCAAAGACATATGGGGAAGTTAATGAATTCAGAGTACTTTTTCACCAACTCCCGCAACGAATCAGAAATATGGAGAAATAAGAATATATGCTGAAATAGATGATAAAACAAACACAAAAAGAATGGTCTATTTCCATTCTATACATATCTAAATTTGTACATAAACAGTATCAAGCTACACATTAATATAGGTAAAATAACCCATTCCTCCAACCCACTACAGAAAAAGAGAGAAAAAATCTACAACATAGTACCAAATAGAAACTAGCTAGAGTCCTCTATCCTGGCCAATGTTGTAGATGGACTCCCTCGCATAAGTCACTCCATCAAACTTCCTAGCGATCCTATATCTCCTCACATAGGATATCTCTTAAACAGACCATGAAGATCTAACGGGTTAAATAAACCACAATTTCACGCCATTTTTTATAAAAGTAATGAACTGTAACTGGGCCATACGGACAAGGGAACTATGGCAATAAAATCAGGGGTGGGGGACGTAAATGTAACACCCCCAGATTTAACCAGAAATATTACAGTGCTGTGGGCCCCGAGATGGAACCCACAAGGCTGAAGGAAATTCTCGTAAACATTTTACAAACGCCCAAGAGGCCAACGACGGTACTATCTTTAAAACATTTGAAGACTATATAAAATCTGTTTATCAAAACCGTCGTAAAATCTCGTTTGAAAGGACAAGGCCTGAAATGCCAGAACTCAACAGTTTAGAAAAAGATTTCCAAAGCAACCTCAGTTACCAGATACCAAAAAGTCATTTCAAAATACTCACGCAGCGAAAAAAGACCAACCATAAAGATAATCTAGCAGCGGAATACAAGAACCAATAAAGAAATTCAATGCACAAAACATGTCCTAGCCAGTATCTTCCGGGAATCTCATCTCTTCACGACCGCTACAAGCTCGATACTCCAAGAACCTAAAAAGAAATCCCACGACGGGGTCAGCCATAATATCCAACAATGATAACCGTCACAATACATTAATAATTACATACCAATGAGAATACAACATAAGAATACGACCAACGTAATCTTACCGTCATAACTTTACTTACTCAAGTAATTCTCATCACAATAATCATTATCACAGTTCGTATCTCGGACTCGATTAACCAATAAACTCGAACATAATATCTATATTGTACCTCAAACAATACTAAAGATTCTCAAACTATCATCACCAACTCGCTATACGGAAATATACCAGTTCTGATCAATACGATCCATCGAATAACATCATCAAATCCCAAGACGATAACCGATTGTCCATCAAAGACAAATACCAAGGAAATACGGAACATACCTCGAGATATGATGTGCCACGACAATAATATCAGTCTAATCCGAGATCGGATCAATGCAATACGGACAAGGTCCTAACACAAGACCTACAAATACATACTCATATGACAACGTCAATTTGCTCAAAAACAATAACAACTATGTATACTCAATGGAAATCCCATGATCTAGCGCCCTCAGCATAGATCCCAAGATGATCCTACAAGATCAACACGAGGTGGATAACCAACAATATACATATGCACAACAATAACACAATACTGGGTAATCCAACGATCCAGCGCCCTCAGCATAGATCCCCATGATGATCCCGTCGGACCAGCGCATGGTGGAAAACCTGTCCAGCGATCCAGCGCCCTCAGCATAGATCCCATGATGATCCCGCCGAACCAACGCATGGTAGACATCCGATCCAGCGCCCTCAGCATAGATCCTCATGATCCCATCGGATCATTTACAACATAAACAATACAATCATACATACACATATGCAACTCAATATGTTCATCAACATGAACGACATATGGATCAAAACATGAAGGACACTATGATGACACAACTAAGACGACTTCATGTTCAGTAACATGAATGACAACCTGAATGATCAACATCATTAACACTAAACCGAATCAAACTAAGATACTTGTCCTGAGTCCTTTAGGAGCAATCTCGATGTCAAATCATCACCGGCAATTATCCTCAATGCTCGGCGATCCAAACATACAATGAACTATAGATACTCATATCCTCGTCTTTACCATAATGTAACCTCGATACTCGAACATACCAATAACTGAGATAAAGCATATACATTATGATTTACCTCCCAGAATCGAAAGAATGATATGCGATCCGAATACCCAGAGTTCACAATAATAATCATCGCTATATGCATTATAAACGAAATGAAACTGAAACCATTCATTAAATATTATAACTGAGCAAGTAATAACTTGCCTCGATACCGATACCACGAAGCTGCTACCGAACACATTGCCTTTGTCCACGAGCTCCTCAGCCCCGATCAAAAGCAATACAATGGACATACAAGAACACGACCGCAATATCCGGTTATAATCACCGATCAATAATCTCAACCTATCGAAGTAATCAAATAACACATATCCAATAACAATCAACAACCGACAAAACTAACCAATCGAACTCAACGGTTCAACACAAACTCGAATAAACGCAGTCAGAACAAACCAAATCAAACCATCACGAATTCATAATCAAAACACAAAAATACTGCACTGTCTGCCTACTTAGCGCACGTTAAACGCATAACGTAGCGTGCGCTAAGTTGCTCCCGTTAGCGTGCGCTAGCTAGTAAGCTTAGCGTGCGCTAATGCTGTGCAGTGGCATGCATTTCAAGCATCGTCTAACACTTCCATCATGTCAACGATCAACTCAACTCGATATTAAGGATTTCATAACATATTCGATTCCAACTTTTATCTTTAAACACGAATCAACAAGATTCTTTCTTGTTCATATTTGGTAACTTCATAGAACAATTTACCGGTTATTATCATGAATAATCATATTCCAAAGTCATCCGTAACCTTTCCAATTTCCAGTTCTTATTCATAACAATCATGACATATATAATTTAATAGTTCTTCAAGAACACGAATTATCCGAATTCACGTTCATGATCCATAAGATGACAAAATCTGATGTGTTCTAACATCTAAAAATCCTTATTCATCATGTTCTTCGATATACAATTCATATAACTTCAAGAATCACAATAGCACCACCATAATCGTTGCCATACGAAGTAACCAACGACAAAACATCAAAAATCCGAATTGAAGAAGCGAATTACATCAACATATCTCTTGAATTCCATCCAAAACCATACGAAACATATCAATACTCATATATTGATAACAACACTAACTTAATACGGTAATCCAACTCGTTATCATGCTCATCACTCGAATATATGATAATCATCGACTCAAGAACATCAATAATCAATCCAAACGACATCCAAAAGTGAATAACTATTACCTTGTATAGATGAACCATGAAGGAGAACAATCAACTTCATTCCAAGAATCATCAATAATTTCAAGAACAAGACTTTAATCCATGTCCCTTTTTATAAAGTATATTACTAGCGTGCGCTAAACCTTATGTTTAGCGTGCGCAACAGCCTTAGCGTGCGCTAACTGACTTTGTGAGCGTGCGCTATTGCAGTCCAGAGGCTACTGTCTGGCTTCGTACATGTGCTTACGTATGTAATGCCCATGCATTAGCGTACGTAACTTACACTGTCTAGCGTACGCAAGTCCTTACATTTAGCGTGCGCTAATACCAGTTGACTTGCTATAGTCTACACCTACCACGAAGATGCTCGTGACCCCACATGCCGAAAGCAACCAATAAAGCCAAGATTCCCTGTAGACCGATATACAGTTAGCGTGCGCTAATCAACATGTATTAGCATGCGCTAACACTACATTACAACATCCGTTGACTTATCAGAACGTGCGCCGAAAGTGGTCTGGTCCACGCGTAGATTCCTTCCGATCGGACTGCATTACCGTGCATTATCTTATATCCGTAGCGTGCGCTAAGCCTGCACGATAGCGTGCGCTACTCATGATTATTAGCGTGCGCTAATAATGTTACACTTAGCCATTTTCAGCTATTCTTGTCCAACGTCTCAACATACCAAAAATGAACATAAGACACACTGAACACAAACATTGAATCCAATAATATTCTTATACGATATACTCTATATCGAAAGTACGATAACTTGATACACGATATCCTCAAATGCAACTATCGACCAAATACGACAATTATACCGATACTGACATCTCAGTCCTTTATTTATTTTATCCCTACTGTACAGATTCCACGCTGTACAATATAACTCGGATAAAATAATATCAAACAACAGTAGTAGAAATTCCGGATATTACAGTAAAGTGATCCTACAATAGACCTAAGTCAAGATCTGATGGTTGTCCTACAACATATTTATGATATAATTATATAGAACTAAAACCAACTATTTATGCACGTGAAGAAAAAGAAGAACTGCAGATAAACTATTAACCTTCAATTTGAACTCTTCCACATACTCCTGTGCTTCATCTCCAAGGTGCAATCTGATTTCAGTCTCACGACCAAGTGGTTCATTCCATGTATCTTCTAAGATTGCAAAAGCTCCATCTGCCTTTGACTCCCATACGTACTTGGAGGTGGTCATAATTTTAAAACCAAATTATATATATTCTACAAAGGACAGTCGAAGATGATAATGCAAAAGAGCATACTATTTGTACGAGTTAAGGTTAAGAACTCCACCCCGATCACTAAGTTTTAGCACTTAGACGAGTTATTAATGTACGATAAAGACTTGGATAACCTCATGGTAGGGTGGTTGTAATTAGGGGGTAATTAAGTATATTACGTGTAATTAAGGAGTAATTATAGTTTATTAATCATTTATTAATTCCTAATTAAGATGTATTTAACCCTAATTATGGTTTATTACATCTAATTAAAATTAAATAAATTAGTTAATTAAACAATAATAACAGAAAATACGGTGCACCGTACACAAGACCGTCTCTTAAGGCACTGGGTTGTGATTTTGTTCTCCCAATATTAATTTGAAATCACAAAATATTCATAAAAATGTAAGTAAAATGGTCTCACGGTGAGATTGGCCAAATAATCGATTCAAATCGATATCAAATAACACAATGAATTATTAACTTGGGTATGATTGTTCATAAAATAAAAAATAAAATATTAATATTAAAAAAATTGTTATACCCCATTGTTCTCTACTTTTAGTTATGTCTGTTTCATTACAAACAAATCTGAATAGATAAATAGGGCAAATTGCCAAAAAATACACGGCCTTTGCCTAAATTCCAATTTTTATCATGACCTTTTGATTTGGCAGTAAAATTTATGACCTTTTAATTTATCTAATTTTTTCCACGAAAATAATTTGGGGGAAAATTGAAGATGACGTGTCAAATTAAAACTGATGTGGCATTCAAGACGACGTCGTTTTGATACTAAAAAATATTAAAAAATAATACACCTAATCTAAACCCTGCCACCTCATCTCTCCAATCCCTTCTTTCTCTCTCCTCTCTCTCTATCTCTATCTCCTCAATAGCTCTCGTCGGGAGTAACCATACGAAGCTAAAACAAATTGTGATATGTGTATATTTTTGTCTCCGCTAATTTTACTAACTAATGATGTCTAAATAGAGATAATTTTTATTTTGATATTTAACTATGAATTACTTGTCGATTTTGTTTGACTTTAGAATTGTTGAGTAGACCTAGTATTTTAGCGTAGAAGTTAAATATGATCCATTGTGTAATATTTTTTTGGATCATATTTATTGATAATACCGGAACGAACATTTAATTTCTAAACTGTCATTTATATATATGTTTAACACGTACACCGCCTTAACCATTTTATCAAGATATGATAAGTATTGCAATATATATATATATATAACCATTTTATCAAGATATGATAAGTGTTGCAATATATATATATATATATATATATACACGTGTATATATACATACATAAATACGCACACTTAATATATAATATACACGGAAAATGATAGGGCAACACTCCCAACCACACCTCCAAACACATCGTATGCTTTGGGGGTGTTGTACTGCGTGCTTTACAGATAAAATAATCATAAAAATATTATGATTATTTTATCTGTAAAGCACGCAGTACAACACTCCCAAAGCACGGGTGTGTTTGGGGTGTGGTTCAGGGTGTGTCTCTATCATTCATCATATATACACACTGCCTAGGAAAGGACCGGAGTCAAAAAGAGTAAAAAAAAACGAAGGAAGAAGAAAAAAATAAAAGAAAATAAAAGAAGAAGAAAGAGAGAACAGAAGGTTTCGTCGCCATGGATCTTCACATTCTGCCAGGTAAATCTTTATAATTTCTATATCAAATTGTTTGTTGTGATGAGTAGAATATGAATATATGTTCGTTTTTTTTTCAATCGATGCCGGAAGAGTCGAAACGGGCTAGGAACCGCCGCTCGTCGTCGAGGCCCCGTACGACTGACTAAGTTATTAGAACATTAAAATCTTTATGCCGTTGTGTTCGTATTGATGAGTAGATCATGAATCTATATTCTATTTTGCAAATCGATACCGAAATCATCGGATTGGGGTGAAAACATCATTTGTATTCGGGTTGCCCGTTCCGGTTCTTCAGCTATCGGAATTTTACAAACTTTAAACCGTTGTGAACCTATTGTTACAAGTAACGTAATTCTAAATTTTATTTTGAGTTTCGGTGAGGTTTTGTATGCCACATATGTACTGGTGGGTGTGTGTTTGTGTATTGGGAGTGTGTATTGTGTGTGGTGTTTATGTGCTGTGTATGTATGTGTGATTTGTGTGTATTATTGTGTGTGTGTGCGCGCAGAAGTGTGTGTTGCAATATATATATATATATATATATATGTGTGTGTGTGTGTGTGTGTGTGTTATTTATATTATGTGTGTGGTGTTTTATTTATATTACTAGATATTCTCCGGTGCGATGCACTGCATAAGATATTCTCTTATTAAAAAATAATTCCTCCATCTCTAAATTTATTTTTGATGATTTTCGATATGAGTATCATATTAGCGTAATATTGATAAAAGACTTATCGAGTGTATTATGGGTGTAATATAATTCAAAAAAAAGTACCACATTAGCGGAGTGTTAAGTCAATTAGTGTCCATTACATGAACAAATTTCCTGGACATACCGAAAAAAGTAGAAATAAATTTTGGGGATGAAAGTAATATGTGATTAAGTCTTAATATATGTGTGTGTGCAGTGCATGTTTTATTATTTTTAGTTATTATAATTAAATAAATATCATAATTTATTTTTTATGTAAGCAATAAATGAGTTAATATATTTTTATTTTGCATCAATTAATTTTACTAAAAATAAATATTCATATTTTTTCTAATATAATTAATTGTTTGTGCAATCGGTCATTATTGTAAATCCATCAAATTTATTATATTCAAATGGATCTCTAGTTGAAAATTGTAAAATAAAAATTAATTAGATATATTTTTCATTAAAAATAAACATGAGTTAAAAAATTATAAACATTTAAAATTTTAAGTTAAAAAAATAAAGGAAGGATTTTTTTATTGGTAGATGAGTGTAAGTTGTGGAATAAAATTCCCACAATACATATCTAGAATTTTTTTTTGGAAATGTAAGGATACATCTCTATCTATAAACTTTATTTTAAAACAAAAAATCAAAAAACTTACAAAGTGACATGTGTCACGACTCTCTTTTAATAGAAGTATAGATGTGTGTTGTGGGTTACATATATTATGTGTGTGGATCTCCTTAAGTATAACTTTGTGATATATCTATATATATATATATATTGAGAATGCAATTTAAGTTAAGAAACAAGAATGAATTTCATCCATAAATCTTGATAAATGGATGACCTAGATTTATTTCTCACAAAAATTTGATGCATATAACGAAATAGTTTAATGGATCGATATTTTGATGCATATAATGTATATTTTAATGCATTGCAATTTTGATGCACGAAATACATATATTTCATGCATAATTAGTACAAAACTCATGCATATTCGCATTCGCAGGATAAGAAACATTCTCATTTGATCCTAAATCTCTCTCTCTCTCTCTCTCTCTCTCTCTCTATATATATATATATATATATATTGTGTGTGTGTATGCGTGCGTGAGTGTGTTTATATTACGGTGTTTGTATACAGAGGTTGGGTGTTGCTTATGTGTACTGTGTGGTGTCGGGTGTGTGCGTATATGTGAGTTGCGGTGCGTTTTTGTGCGTATATTAATCTTTATCGAGGGTGGGCAAGACTAAGATGAGGTTGTAGCCGATGAGGGGAGCCATGAATGAGAGTTGGGTAATTTTAGGAAGTTCGGGGGTGGAAATGAAAACTTTTAAAAATTTAAGGATGTGTTTAGAGAATTAGATATAATTTGGGGCTTGATTATAATTTCTTTATTTTTCAATTTATCCCCTAAAATTAATTCTTTTCAAGATTTCTATTTCGACCGCAAAACAGCTTTTTATAAAATATCTTAATGACCCCAAAATTGAGGAAGTGCCTTGTTTAATGTGATAATGAGCAACATAATTCTATTATTTTTTGCGTTATTAGGGTTAACAGGTTTTGCAAATCATCGCTCAATTCCTTTCTTCATTGGTCCCTTCGCCTGTTGACATTCTGATTGTGGGATTAAGGTTTGAAATTATCCGTGGCCTGGCGAATAGTCCTCGTGGGCTGATCATTCATATATTCTCGCCGGCAAGGCAAATTCTACGATCACATTCCTTATACTTTACTTCAGTCGTGTTATATACTTGAGTCCCTGTTGCGTATCCAGTTTGTGAATGGTAAGAGATAAATAGCGTTGCAACCGTGTTTCTACGTATACCTATAGTTATTATGATATTTGTGTTTTAGAGATAAAGACTGTTACTACGATAATAATACCTAACATGGAGTACCCTAATCGGGTATCTTGGACTATAACACACTTGTGATTTGTACTTGTATGAAATATACGAAGCTGCGTCCATTGAACAGTGGTTGGTGTGACAGTGTAATTGTGCCAGTATGACGAGGTATGTATTTATGATGATATGTTTGTTGTGGTTAGGTATGTATGTGTTATTTCTATATTATATGGCGTGATGTATATATGAATTCTGATTGCATTTCGAATGATTTTGCTGTAATGGCTGTTCTGTGCCTTTCTGATGGGATTGTTGACTTTGTATGTACGCATGCCTTTAACTGGAATTATGGACTGCATGTATTAAATGGCTTATGTGAGCTATGTGAACTACATGACCTATGTGGATTACGTGAACAACGTGACCTATGACAGTTATGTGCGTTTGTGGTAGTGTCCGAAGTCGATGAGGACAGGAGTGTTGCCTGGCCGTGTTACGCTGCAATGTGCGGCTTTGTAGGGAAGTGCACGTCTGGTGCCACCATTCAGGTGCGGGTGCGCAGTGGGTGTAACACCCCCAACCCATTTGGGGACATTACAGGGCATACCCTCTTAAGAGGATCTACTAGGCTGGATACCAACACAAGACATCATATCTAATGCCAACATGGCTAAACAAACGAAACAGTAGATCGATTTGGTCTTTCATCAATACATACAACGTAAACATCATATACAACTCTAACAAGAAACTCATATCCGCACAGGGTCAAAATACAACAACACCCCCATAAGACGGGAGAACAATACAGCGGAAAGAATAATACCATTCGACCATGTCGAATACCCAATACTGGCCCTCATGTGATTAGTATCATTTATCTTCCATCATCCTTCGCACCGACTATTGGGTCTTGCGTGTATCGAATACAATAAAATTGAGTAAAACGCAACGGAATAAATTAACGAAAAACCCAGACGAGGATATACATGGAGTAATTTAATTGATTATCGAATTACCTTAATTCGAAGAACGGATATGAACCGGACTAGAAGCAGATGAATATCTCCTTCCTCTTTGGGTGATCCACACACGAACAATTCCACAAGCCGGATTGCCAGATCTTTATGAATTATATTGATAAATAGTACAACATAAATTCCTTACTAGAAGGATTGTACAGAAGATCAGAAGACCTACGCCGTTCTCCTACTGTAAGAGGTGGAGACCGATTTTATTGGGTTCTTTTGTTTTCTTATTTTTCTTATTCCAACTCCTTGTCCAAGACCTTATATTTATACTAAGTAAATCCTAGAGTCAAACTCTAGTATTTGCTTAGTTGCCCCTCAACTTATTAAATAATATAATATATATATATATAATATCCAATATTATATGTTACTTATTATTTAATCTCCTCATAAATATAATATCCAATATTATATTTATTATTCCCAGTTGATATTTATTCCTACTTATCTATAATTGTAAATGCGTGCGACCCAAAAGTCTTATATTATATTGGCAATTATTTAATACCTTATTAAATAATAAATCATAAGCAGTCTCTAGCAAGACATTATGATTACCTAAATAATATAAGTTAATAGTCCATTAAACCTTTTAACATGTCAAATCCCTTTGTCACGCGATATCATATTTGAACTAAGTCATGGAGTGTGTCATACTTATTTATGTTCAAATGCTTTCTCGATCTTAAGTAGACTGATTGAATCAAATGACTCTTTATTTGAGCATGGCCATGCATTTCATTCAGTCCTACTTATCGAGGATCCCAGCAGATATCTCTCTCACTAAAGAGAGGGACAAATCCCCATCTTGATTATTCATTGCCCTCTATATGACTCCCACTAATCCTGATCGCTAACCTTTATGATCACCATGTTTCAGATGACGTTGGATTGCGTCAAGGCAAGCAGTTATCATGTTGGACTCTATGATAATTTCAAGTTCAAGGATTTATTGACATACTGATATATTGAGATTCACTTATGACATTTCCATGCAGTGATCTCAATGCGGGTCTGTCTAGTATTAGTTCTCCAACCAATACCCATAAGATTGATCTGTACCATACACATAATTATCCAATGATTATCAATCAAACTTATACTAATATATTAATCACTTGAGCCTCTACGTAATGCGATTGTACCAGGGACATTTGAATAATCTTATTATTCATGAATAACTATTATTCGATTATTATAATATCAAACATGCACACATTATAATAATCTACGAGAAATAAATGATATCAAATAACTTTATTTAAATGTGACAATTACAAATCTAGGCACATCGAATGTCCTAGGGCACTATTCCCAACAATCTTCCACTTGCACTAGGACCATTCATTCATGACTTTTAGTCCTATCGCTCTAGCATGCTCAACATGCTTTCCTTGTGAGAGAGGCTTGGTAAGTGGATCTGCAACATCCTCTTCCGTTGCTACTTTACTTATTGTAATATCTATTCGTCTGACGATCTCTCTGACTAGGTGATATTTTCTGAGTATATGTTTGGAATTATGATGGGACCTAGGCTCTTTATCTTGTTCAATAGCACCATTATTATCACAATAAAGGCTTGTGGGACCCTGGATGGTCGGCACCACTCCTAGTTCAGTAACGAACTTCTTGATCCATACGGCTTCCTTAGCTGCATCCGATGCTGCCAAGTACTTATCTTCTGTAACAGAATCAGCAACCGTTCTTTTCTTGGAACTCTTCAAACTCACAACACCTCCATTCAATATAAACACATAACCACTTTGCGATTTAAAATCGTCTCTGTCGGTTTCGAAACTTGCATCGGCATAACCTCTTACAGCAAGCTCGTTTTCCATCCCTCCATAAACTAGGAAATCATCCTTAGTTCTTCTCAAGTACTTTAGGATGGTATCCACTGCTGTCCAGTGACTTTCACCTACATTCGATTGGTATCGACTTGTCATGCTAAGGGCAAACGATACATCTGGTCGAGTACAAATCATGGCATACATGATCGATCAAATGGCCGGAGCGTATGGTATCTTGCTCATGCGGGATCGCTCATCAGGAGTCGAAGGACTCTGAGTCTCACTCAAATGAATGCCATGTGACATTGGCAAGAGTCTTCTCTTGGAGTCTTGCATATTGAACCTCTTCAATATTTTATTAATGTAGGTACATTGACTCATACCAATCAATCTCTTTGATCTATCTCTATAGATCTTTATCCCAAGAATGTAAGTAGCTTCTCCTAAGCCTTTCATTGAGAAACAACTTCCCAACCAAGTCTTGAATGTCTGCAAGGTAGGAATGTCATTTTCAATGAGTAATATGTCATCTACATATAAGACTAAAAAAACAACTATTCTCCCACTAACCTTCTTGTACACACATGGTTCATCCTCGTTTTGAATGAACCCAAACTCTTTGACAGTTTCATAAAAACGAAGATTCCAGCTCCGAGAAGCCTACTTCAACCCATAAATGGATCTTTGAAGCTTGCAAACCTTTTTAGAATTTTCTAGATGAACAAAACCTTCAGGTTGTATCATGTACACATCCTCGAGTAAGTTTCCATTAAGGAATGATATTTTGACATCCATTTGCCATATTTCATAATCATAGTATGCGGCAATGGCAAATAAAATTCTAATTGATTTAAGCATGACTACTGGCGAAAAGGTCTCATCATAGTCAACACCATGAATCTGTCTATAACCTTTTGCCACTAGTATAGCTTCATAGGCTTGCAGATTATCATCCATGTCTTTTTTCATTTTATAGACCCATTTGCACCTAATATTTTTAACACCCTCAAGTGGATCTATCAAGTTCCAAACTTGATTGTCATACATGGACTGCATCTCTGACTTCATGGCTTCTAGCCATTCCTTGGACTCTAGTCCTGAAGCAGCTTCTGTATAGGTACTAGGCTCATCATCTATGATTGATGCGTCATCAACCTCTGTTATGAGATAACCATATCTCTCATGTTCATGTCGCATCCTATCAGATCTACGTGGGACTTGTGTACTTTAAACGGGATCTTCAACTGATTGTTGAGCTTGTTTGGTTTCCATCAGTGAAGAGATGTCTTCTTGTGGTTCTCGAGTTTCCTCGAGAATTACTCTTCTCCCACTGTCTCTTTTGGAAATAAATTCCCTTTCTAAGAATACAACATTTCGAGCAACAAACACTTTATTCTCTGCGGGCTTATAAAAGTAATATAATTTAGTTTCCTTAGGATATCCCACAAATAAACATCTTTCAGATCTGGATGCCAGATTGTCAAACACTTGGTGCTTTACGAACGCTTCGGAACCCCAGATCTTTAGAAAAGACAAGTTTGGTCTCTTACCAGTCCATTTCTCAAATGGTCTCTTTTCAACTGCTTTAGATGGAACACGGTTAAGGGTGTATGCTGCTGTTTCTAAGACATGGCCCTAAAATGATAATGGAAGCTCTGTTCGACTCATCATGAATCGAACCATATCTAATAAAGTTCGATTCTTCCTCTAGGACACTCCGTAATGCTGAGGTGTTCCGGGAGGAGTAAGTTGTGAAACAATTCCACAACTCCTAATATGATTATCGAATTCTTGGCTCAAGTATTCGCCACCTCGATCCGATCGAAGGGCTTTAATTGTCTTGCCAAGTTGATTCTGTACTTCATTCTGGAATATTTTGAACATTTCAAAAGATTCATGTTTATACTTCATAAGATAAACATGTCCATATCGGCTATAATCATCAGTAAATGTAATGAAGTATTGGTATCCGCCTCTAGCATGAGTGCTAAGAGGTCCGCATACATCAGTATGCATTAGGACTTATAGATCACTCTCCCTTTCTCTGTAATATCCGCGATTTCAATTTGCGGTAAATTTCTTTTTTCGGCGGGAGTCCATTTGACGACTCCCTCGTGACCGTTTCGCCATTCTGGGAGTATTTAATTCTGCATTTTTTGGACGTCCGAGTTCGTTTCGGTGTCGTTTTGTTGAGTTTCGTGTTCTTAAGCGACTTTTCCACGCTTGAGTTCGATTCTTGCGAATCTCGTTTGAAATTATCGTTTCGGGTTTCTCATAAGTTCATTTAATGTTGTCATACGTGTTGTGAGCTTCGGTTTGATTAGCCGTTGTCGTATCGTGATTTTTTGGACTTTTGGGACCGTTTTGTAATTTCCCAAAGTTGTGGGTATCCCTCGTCGTACCCATTTCCGAGAATACTTTTGCTGTCCTTCTGAGTCGTTAGCGCACGCTACACTTATTAGTTAGCGCGCGCTATGGTAATGTATTACCCGAGATCTTCATTCCAGTTTCATTGAATTTTCTTTGGTAGAACGGACTGTTGTCGTCCACGTCTTTGGAATCGCATGCTTGTACTGTGGTACGTTGAGTTTCGTAGCCTGTTCGTTATTGTTTTGGATCATAGCCGGTGCGTTCGCGTGATCGAGACTTCATAGAGTATCGAGCCGGGCAGTCGGAGGGTTGGCTAGGCCGATTACAGCCGTAAGGCCTGGCCGCTTACGGCCGTAAGGCGTCCGCACCCCTTGGCCTGGGAGGACTCGGTTACGGCCGTAAGGCTTGTTAAGGCCGCTAAGCGCTGGACGGTTACGGCCGTAGTGACTTGATAGATTTCATTCAGTGGCCCCTGGGAGTTCGGTTACGGCCGTAAGGCTATGCCGATTATGGCCGTAAGGTTCGATAGTTGCGTACGCAAGGCTTCAGCCATTGCGTGCGCTAGCAAAAGTTGACTGAGTTACGGCCGTAAGGCACTACCGGTTACGGCCGTAACTCAGTCGGCCATATATAGGCCGGGGCTTTGGCCAAACCTTATTTTTCACACTCTTTCCTCATTTTTGTGGCGGCTGGCGACGGTAGATTCCGGAACTTGAGTTCTTGGCCGGTTCTAATCAATTCCAAGGCTTTTTGGAAGATTCTTGTTGATTATATCATCATCCAATTCGTGTTCTTCGTCGAATCAAGGTATTTCCTTACTTAGAACCCTAATTGTATGATTTTCGGGGGGTTCCTTCGTGATTCTTTGATTTACTCCGTGGTTTATGAATTGGTTATGGTATTCTTGTTGTCTTGGCCATGATCTTTAGATTTTGTAACCCGTTTATTGATTTTTTTACCACCCGGGACTTGATTTCCGATTTCCTTGAAGAACCCTCGGATTCTTGTTATTTTTTTGGGTTGATTCGGATGCCGTTTAGCATTATTGATTCGTAGTGATACTATTTTCGTAGTTTTCGTGGAATTGTCAGGGTTTTGGTCAATCTTGGAAGTTCGAGAGCTACCCGCCGTATCATTCATTGTTCCATTGCTCGTGGTATCGAGGCAAGTACCTTGTTCATACATTTCTTGTTTCGTGGATATGGTTATCGGTGATCGTCTAAATGTGTTTGTTTGGTTGTTTGAAATGAACTTTCAAAAGATTCGGTTTAGCCTCGTTAAAGGCTCACTTTCAAAACGCGTGGGTTTTGTGAATGTTGCGACTCGTGAATGGTTAAGTGAACCCTATGAATATGTTTGGTGTTGTTGTGCTTTGATAATATATATGCATATATTATCTCATTTTGGTACGTTGTGATTTGACAATGGTGTCGTGCTTTGTGTTTGTTGCCTTTGGGTGAATTGTTTGGATATCCTTGGTGTGATATGTTATTTGTGTGAATGTGTGGATATGGTCGAAGGTCTATGGTGACACATGGCATATGATCATGTGGTCAGGATGCAACAAGTGATTGATCCAATCGTGAGAGCCTAAGACAATCTACAGTGACACACGACTTGTGATCATGTGGTCAGGATGCAACAAGTGATTGATCCAACCGTGAGATGATAAGACCTGCGGTGACATATGGCATGCGATTATATGGTCAGGAGACAACAAGTGATTGATCCAACCGTGAGATGATGTGGCATGTGTTCACGGTGTTATGTATATGATTGTGATGTGTTTTTCTCACCTCGGGAGGGTCCGGCGAGGCCTCGAGGGAATCCAATGGTATAGCCATGGATTCACGACTTGGTGTGTATATGATTTGTGAATGTATTTTGCTCACCTCGGGAGGGTCCGACGAGGCCTCGAGGGAATCCAATGGTATAGCCCTGGATTCACGAGTTGGTGTTGTATTTGTGTGACTAAGATTTGCGTATCTTGGGTGATTATGTTGTGTTGATTTTATGCCGTCAAGGATAGGTGACGTGGGTTTTAACCCCGTGAATTGTTGTTGATTTTATTTGTGAAAACAGAACATTTGGGCTGTGACCCTTGTTGATTTTGGTAATAGAAGGATTCAATAATCCTAAATTGTTTTCTATTAAAACTCCCGATGGCTTATTAAACTATTTTGTAAATTGTTTCTCTTGAATTGTGAACTTTCGGTTTTGGAATGTTTTACCCAAACTCTTGCTTCGGGGAGTATTTTTCTTTGTGTTTGAATCTTTGAAGATTCTTGATTATTGTCATTATTGGAACTTGAGTTGTATGACTCGTATTTTGTACTTTGTACTTGCACTAGCCAAATAGTGGAATTTTTCTAACCCCTGAGTAATCGGGGGGTGGATGTCTGTATTGTATTCAGGTTTTGGGGAGCATAGCACAGGGTCGGCATGAAGGATGATGAAAGATGATCGATACTAATCACATGAGGACCAGTTTATTGTTGCATTGGTTCAGTTGTACGTTATTTCCGCTGCAATATTTTCCCCGTTGTACGGGAATATTTTGTATTTGACCCCTCCGTGGGCATGTATTTAGATTGAGTTGTATGTTTTTATTGAAAGACCAAATCAGTCTGCTGAGTTATTTTAGCCTTAAAGGCATTGTTGATATGTTCGATGTTGTTACCAGCCTGGTAGATCCTTGAGGAAGGGTTCTACGACGTGTAATATCCTTGAGTGGATTGGGGGTGTTACATAAATGGTATCGGAGATTAGGTTGTGGAAAGCTAGACTGTCGGGTCAAGTCGTGTCTGTTGAGTTTTTTCTCGTCGGATGTTATCTGACTGAGTCGTGTCGCGACGCGTCGTCTGAGTTGGTTGGTCATGATTAGTATCGTGGGGCGACCATCATCTTCGTGCGACCTGTGGATGTAAGTCTCCCTTCTTTGTATTGTGCCTCGTGTGACATGAGTTACTGGTATGATTATGTGTTAAGTGACGGAGTCTCTATGCAAATTCTTGGTTTCGTGATGTGTTTATGTGACTCTCATATTTCGTTTATATGAGGAGTGTTGTCGTTATTTATGTCATTTTGACTGTGATATTTGACTGTTTGTTTTCTGGTGAAAGACATGTGTTGTCTTGGTTTTGAACGAGTTGATGCATATATTATGATGTTTGTAACCGAATGTTGATACGTGTGAGTTTTTGGGCATTCTAGCCTAATGGATTTTTTTTTTAAAACCTTGAGTATCTTAGAAATAATTTCGAGATGTACTTTTAAATGGATTGTATTTTCGAGGCGCCTACTAGCGCAACTATCTGTTTCAAAATTCTTCTACTTTGAGGACCAAAATATTTTTAGATATTTCAGTAATTTTGGTAGCGCATTTGCTTAGACCCAAGGGTCGAATATTTCTGAAAGTTTTTCACTAAAGAAAAGTGCCCTCATTTTGATCCAACGCAAGATGTTTTTTTTCAAGGTCTCGATAACGATGTTTGTATTACTTTTTCGAAATGTGATACTCAAGATCAACTGGTGTTTCCAATTTTTTTTAAAAGGTGGTTTTCGTTTTTAAAACCTATCATTCCTGTGTGCGGCCCGGGAATGTATGTATGATGTTCACACTTTCGTTAGGGGGTTAACCCCCGAATTGTGATTGAATTGGTGGCGTGAGCGTTGAGCCGTTCGCCATGCATTTGTTATGTTAGCCCTCTGTGAGAGATGTGATGTTAATCTTTAATATTGATGTTTCGTGGTGATTTGCGTGCTATTGCACCTGTGCGAGTTGTTAGAATTTGAGTTTGTATGATTGTGTACATCTGTGATTGTTTCATGATGTTTTGTGATTGGGTGCTGGTTATCGTTTGGGCAATTGAAATCGCCGAATGTATGCCGTTCTTGCTGGGATTTAGTGTACGTGGGTCTCCTTACGTAGATATGTTGTGTTGAGTTGACATCTCCGGTATGTTGTTTTGCGATGTTATATTCCATTGTACCTAGCAGTTGTATTTTCGATATGCTGAGGCACCTCAACTGTAATGTGCTGGGGCATGTACGTGCAAATTGTCCTTCCATGCCAGTAGCAGATTAGAAGTGTGGACTCGAGGGACACAGAATCTAGTTTTGCGAATTGGTTACCGAGACTACCGTAGTCCGCGCTTCAGCACAGATATCGGGATCGGCTTTGAGGGGCCCATGGGAGAGGTTTCTGTCGGTTGCTTTTTGTGTTGGTACCTTGCTCCCATTGTTGTGAGTTGCGGGGACGACATTTCTTTTATAAGAGGTTGAATGTAATCCCCGTATTATTTTTGACTTCTGCATTTTCTCTCTCTCAATTCTATCGACTTGCTCGTGTTCGTTGATACTTTTTGAACTTGTTTGGTATCTCGGTTGTTTGTGTAATACCCTCGCCTTTACTATTGTATTTTCTGATTTAAACCAAGTATCTTCGCACCATATCTGTATTGTTATAGCAAATATATCGACGAATTATATTAAGTTGGAATCATGGTCATTCATACTATATTAATTGTTGGGTGATATTGGGAGAATTCCATTTATGCTTGTTATAGCACTTAACGTACGTTAACCTATCTTCTTAACGTACGCTATGTACGTTGCCTTACGTACGTAACATCCATATGTTAACGTACGTAATGCGGGAGATCCACCAGCAGTCCGCCTTTCGGCGGGTGGGGCCGAGCGGGGGTAGGTGGTCGGGAGTCGATCGCGACAGCCAAGTCAACGGCTATTACGTACGTAATAGCTATATAGTTACGTACGTAACGATTTGCGTGTTTTGAGACAGTAAGATCTGATGAAATTGGTTACGTACGTAATGATCATAAGATTACATACGTAAGGACTGTAACGTATGTTAACACCTTTCTTTAACGTACGTAACGCCGAGTTCAGGTTATAAAAATATGACTTGCCATTCATTTCCTGCTCTACCCATTCAACCTCCCAACTGAGAAAAACGATTCCCTTCCCTTCCAACTCCGTTTCTAGCCCTTCTAACTTGTGTTGGAGCTTCAGCACTTGATTGGTGACTTGGAGAGTTAGAGATTGAAGTGTATCCCTTGAAGTGTTGGTGTTGTTCTTCATTTTGAGGTTGGTCTTTCTTTAACTCATATCAAATCCATGCTTATGATGATGTTAGTAGATAAATACTTCACATAATGTTAGTTTAAGCTAGTGTAAACATGATAAGTTAATTGAATCATGCTCAAACTAAGTGAAGATTAACATTAAGGGTATTAGTGTTACTTCTTGATGTAAATAACTTCATAATGTGATTGTGATGATAATGATATACATAAAACCTGATGTATAACATGATAATAGAAAGTTGATTATAGTCTAAACACTAGGAACATGTTAGGGATGAAATCCTTAATGATTAAAGGTGAGAAATGTTAAACTTGTCTTGAACATTCAATTGATTCTTGAAGGTAATATGGAACCATAATTTTGGCCTCTAAAACCAACAATTTGTTAATAAATTGTTGGAAGAATTATGTTAACCCTTTAAAGATGATCTTCACAAGATGGGATGAAGTTACTTTTAGAATTTCAAGTATCCAATGATATAACTAGGCTTTTAATAAATTCTTCAAAAGTAAAACAATAGATTTTGATAGAAGGAAGTTGTAATCTTCATATGATCAAGTTAATCGAGTTCGTTGATAGCTAAAAAGGGTGTTAAACTCTACATTAATATGTTAATAATGTTCTTAAGAGGATTGTAGTGAATATGGTGATACAAATGCGGTAGATGAGTAGCCGAATTCCATTTCATTAATCCGTGAATGTTAAGAGACGTAAATTAAGATGATGTTCTTAGTTCACTAAAAACTTGAGCTTATGCTTCATATAGAAATCAGTTTTAATGTAATCGTTGGTAAAATAATGAAGAACGTAATTAAACACAAACTTATATCGTAATCCGTAGTGGCGATGATTTGAAAAGATGCTTTCACAATGTTACATTGGTAATAAACTGGACTTCAAGTATTTGACATTAATGTTAGAATATGTGAATGAACATGATAAACATATGATGATTTGTAATAAGAACATTAAAGTGATCAATAGGATAATTGATTTATTCAAGTAAATTTACGAATATTATTTATGTAATAATACCGTTATCGTACGAATGTGTTGTTGAATGAATTACATTTCATTCAAGGTTGCTTGTTCACGTGAGTATTGTTAGACGAGGATACCGTTCGTTTGACCATTCAAAGAAGGATTATTCATCTACGGAATTGAGGCAAGTTATCTTGCTTGGTTATAATGATGGTTGAATTCTTGTGTTTATTATGCGTTTCGTGTGTATGAAATGTTCTGATAATCTATGATTCGTGATATGGTGATACCCTCAATCGTATTGTCATGGTGTTGGGGATGATATACCCAAAATTACCGTCCTTGTTACCGTTAGTCCTTTTTAGCTTTGTTGACACTTCGGTGAGTTGTTCGATTCCTTGATAAAAGTGTAATTCATTGAGTTTCGTTGTCATGTTGTATCGTGACATCTATGGAGTCATATCTGCGCGCCGATTGGTTATGTGTAGGATTTTTAGCCGGGCACTTGATG
The DNA here is from genome assembly GCA_033398695.1 of Orobanche coerulescens. Classification (NCBI taxonomy): domain Eukaryota; kingdom Viridiplantae; phylum Streptophyta; class Magnoliopsida; order Lamiales; family Orobanchaceae; genus Orobanche; species Orobanche coerulescens. The sequence goes on along the minus strand of CM065813.1, from coordinate 100,014,478 downwards.
ATCATGCGTGGATGTTTTCCGCATTTAGATCGTGCACACGAGACGTAGTTCGTTAGGCTAATTAGGTACATCATCCCACGTATATTCTGGATTCCATATACGGGGTGGACATGTGCACGGACACATTTCCGGATCGGGCGTACTGTGACGTCCGTCTTGAGCCATATTATATGGTCGTTCGTATATTTGGTTATGTTCGACAGTTGGAACTGATTGTTTATACGCCTTCGGGGTATATTCAGTAGTCGATGGTTTTTCTTTGAGATCAGTATATATATGAATTGTATAATGTCATGGGAATTATTATCATGTATAGCTGACCCTGTGGTTTGGGGCGAAATACTTGTATTTCAGGGCGAGGAAAGGGCAAGGCTGTTGCGATATTTCTTGAACGCTAGTGCACGTTATCGTATACAAGTAATAAAGTGATGAGTGAGTATCGTTCCCACGAGGACTGAATCACTAACTACCGATTTTTATGTATTCTAGTTTTATTTGAACAATCGAACTTTGGGTTTGCAATTAATTACTAAAAGAATTAATAAAAGGCTAAACAGTATAAACGGTCGCTTGAAGAAAAAGAATCAAATGATGAATAAGTCTAGGATTCTGAATCCACCTCGATTTATCTGAATTTACTCTCGATTATCTGAAGTTAATGATTTTCCCAATTTATTGAAGGTAAAGATTGCTAATATACTCTACTGCCTCTCCCGAGGTCAATAGATTTTTCTAAAGGCGAATAACGCACTCTATCCCTAGGTGAATTAATTCGTCAATAGGCAAAAAGCATAAAATCTCCAAAAGGCCGCGTAGTTCCTATGAGTATATTCCTATCTCACAAGATAAAACGGTCCTCACCAATAGTTCCTCACCAACCCTCCTCTCCCGATTCGAATTGAATGATTAAAACAATACAACTATTGGCCAGATAATTGAAAGCATTAAACACGATTGGGAAAACTCAAAAAAAAAGGGGAATTAAATAGATAATCTCAAGCAAATCCTCAAAACAAAGGTTTCATCAAAATCCTAGATTAAGGGTTTTAGCCTGACATGCTAAATAATGAAAATACAGAATTAATAAATAAAAGCATGAAAATCAAACGCAGATGAAGAGCTCGGATTCCTCCGTTCTTCTGGCTTCTGCCCTCTGCCCTTGATGTTTTCTGCTTCTCTCGTCTGTGATAGTCTTCTGTGATCCTCCTTTTCCCAAGCCTCCAAGATGATTAATTAGGGTCTTAAACCCTTATTTATAGCTCTCAACAGTCTCCAAATCGCGTCCGTGTGAGTAGGTCGAGAACTGGCTTCAAAACGGCCCAAATCCGCGCGGAGCACACCAAAACCGCCCTGTGTGCCACAACTCACTTAATCTGTGCCGCGGCACATGGCGTCCAGGTTAAAAACTGGGCGCTGGGTGTTTCTTCTAGGCCGCGGCTCACCTGGACTGTGCCGCGGCACAGATTACAAATTACTCTGGTGCCCGCTGGTTGCCTTCCCTGTGCCGCGGCCCACAGCCAAAATTCACCGTTTTCGCCCGTTTTGCCTCGTTTTAGCTTCCAGACTACAATCTCCTGTCAATCATACAAGAATAAGACATTAAAAGCTCATTTATGCAATTTTACTCGCCAAAATAATACTAAATAATGATAAATAAGCGTATAAAAATACGCCTAACAAATACCCCCAAACTTGAGCCTTTGCTTGTCCTCAAGCAAAAAGAATTAATTTCAACAAAAGAATATCGTGAATAATCGTGCAACTCATAGTGATCAACCTAATCAATACTATCCTGAAATTCTCTCTGAATAATACGAGTATCGTAATAGCGAGCTACACTCAGAACACTGATTCCACAAAGTAACCAAGTTCAGTCCTAATCACTCGTTCATGAATAAAATCCAGCTCAAAGATTAACAAACGTGAATCTAATCAACCGTCAATATGAAAGGTTAAAATAAACAAGCTAATTCGCCCCGTTCCACAGTCTAATGGCAAAATTTTCACGAGTTTCATAAAAAATAACCCTCGGACAGTATTCCCTTATATATATGCTCAAGAAATTGATTTGAGTTGACCACTAGGTTCGGATCTCGGGATGTTTCATCGGGATAATCCTAGGGTGGAACTTCCATTCTCATGTATTGGGAAACCGTTTGACGTAAAAGACACTCATGGGGCACATGGATGCTTCTAGTTACTAAGGGAGTGCTTGGTTGAGGGGTTTGGGGAGTAAGGTATGGCAATCAAAGTCATAATGTGTGCTTGGAATTACACTATTATGACTCTAATTCCCCCAAAATGAGGAATCCCCCATACCCCAACAATTTGAGTTGTATGGGTATCATTCCTTTCCATTCCCTTTCCCATTCCCTTTCCATTCCTTCTTATTTTACCAAGCATCCCCTAAGTTCCCCTCCACAGTGGAGAAACAACTCTAATAGCTATTCCCGCATGTCCGAATCAAGGTCGCTGTTTTACCCGAGAGTAAACACCGGGTCACGCGAGTACCCCCGGTTACTAGGCTCCCTATCATCGGCACATGTGAAATTTCTAAATCACTAGTCTAATCAGGGTCTTCGTTTTACGCGAGAGTAAACAACGGGTCACGTGAATACTCCCGGTTACTAGACTTCCCATCATAGAACAAAAATATCTCGACTTTTGGGAAAACGGCCGACTCTAAACTCAATCTAAGTGCCAACACGACTTATGTAACTGGACGACTAGCTAACCGAAAAATGTAACCAAACGTATCGACGGTGATTTTAAAACACGTACGTATCCTCTCTTATCTGCCAAGACCTCTACAATCACGAGAAAAAATTTCGGACCTAAATGAAGACTTAGCAGAAACAGAAATTACTGACTACAACCCGACTAAAACTCGACCGTTTCTTCAGAGAGAAAAACAGTGTCGTAACATTAGTATTACACAAATAGAAGCACGAAAAATTCACTAATAAGAGTAAAATCATGACAAGCAAGGCTATCGACAAAAAGATAACTAAAAATAACAAAAAGTGCAACGAAATAAGTACAGCAGTAAATGTAGCAACAGAAAGTAAATTTCCCCCAAACTTAGGACGTACATTGACCTCAATGGACAGAATATAATATGCAATAAAAGTAAAAGGTCAAGTACTCCCCTACAATCCTCTCACGAGCTGGTGCCGGCATCATCCGGCGAGCTTTCCCGCTTCTCGACTACATCATGCGGAGCGTGAATAAATGAGCTTGCATCATCAAAGAGGAAGTTAAGTACGAGCTCTCAAGTTTAACATGATGTAAGGGTTGGGGACAATGTAATTCGATAAAATGATTCATTGCATATAATTTGAAAATGCTTGGCTTACCAATTTTTCATTGCTGCAATTTATCAAACACTTGGTATGCACAAGTTAAAATGAAGAACAAGAATTTAATGGTTAACTCCAAATCCTAAAAATAATATCACAGAGAAATAGCCATGAAAAACGACAACTAACATCATCAATTCGTTCACCAATCCCATCACAATCAAATACCATAATCACCATATTCTAACTCCATTTTTGAGAAAACATTGAAGTACAACTAGCAACATATAACTCTAATTCACTTTTCAAATCGTGTATCAATTATGCTTAAGAGATCGAGATTTACCTGAAGAATTTGAGAAGAAGACTGAGCAGGGTATCGACTGACCTCATTGTGCGAAGGAAGCAAGGGACCTTGTGCTGGCCGATCGAATGTATGAAGTATACCTGGGCATTCTTATATTGCGACGGGGGCCGCGGCACAACATAAGTGAGCCGCGGCCCAGTCTGATCGGCACAGGACTTTTTATAATACCGCTGGGTGCCGCGGCTCAGTTTAGGTGTGCCGCGGCTCAACGTGTTAGTGTGCCGCGGCTCATTTCGTTCGTGCCGCGGCACAGAGTACAGTCTCCTGGGCATTTCTTGAACCTTTGGTGTGCCGCGGCTCAGGGAATGTGTGCCGCGGCTCAGTGCCTGGTGTGCCGCGGCTCAGTAAGATCGTGCCGCGGCACATAGTACAGTTTGTTTGGCCATGTTCCATCAACCGGTGCGTGCCGCGGCTCACTATTATTGTGCCGCGGCTCATCATTGATTTCCTCCCCTGTGGTGATTCCTGCACAGAATTTTAAGAAGAACACATCAAGAGCGAGAGGTAAAGGCATATCAAAGCACAAAATGATGAAAAATAAAAATTCAAGAATGCAAGAAAAATACAGAAACGCAACAATCTAAAACTAAGAACTCGGGTTGCCTCCCGAGAAGCGCTAAGTTTATAGTCTTCAGCCGGACCTATTTAAAAATCAGTTCGCTTTTCGCAAACTCCATTTGATCTCCGCCCCGTTCATCGAACCGTTAATATGGTTTTTAAAATTTTGACCATTAGTCATTAACGATTCGATTTTTGGTTCGGACACCCAATTTTGGTTGCGGAAAGGTTTTGACGAGAACAACTTTCCGAAACACCCGTTTTTCTCATGACTACACGTCCGTTTGACTTCCGGCTTATTTTCCTCTTTCACGAACGAACTTATGACAATGATTTTTCCGATTGTGACTGGTCAGATGGCGATGATTGCATGTTCACATGCTTGAGAAATGCGACTCGTTCTACATCTTTCTTAAAAGTTGGACCATCTGAAACGGAATCTGAGTTTTTCGAACGACGATTTTTTCGGTGTCTTTCTTTTGCAAAGGCCTACACACTTTCACTTTGTGAGCTCTTATCAACACCTCCCGGACATGAAAAGGATTTGAACACTTGGAACGTAACATGCTCGTCTTGAACCCGCAGTGTTAATTCCCCTTTTTCCACGTCTATAAGAGTTATGCCGGTCGCTAAAAATGGTCGTCCCAAGATAATCGGGATATCTTGATCTTCCTTCATGTCGAGAACAATAAAATCCGCTGGAAAGATAAATTTATCCACTTTTACTAACACATCCTCAATCACTCCTCTCGGATACTTAATAGATCGATCCGCTAATTGCAAGGAGACTGTCGTCGGCTTTGCTTCTCCAATTCCCAGCTTCTTGAAAATAGATAGAGGCATTAGGTTAATACTAGCACCGAGATCGCACAACGCCTTATTAAAGGAGAGATTCCCCATGGTGCACGATATGTTGAAACTTCCCGGATCTTTCAATTTTGGTGGAAGCTGCTTCTGAAGAATAGCGCTGCACTCCTCCGTTAAGGCGAGTGTCTCAAACTCCTCGAGTTTTCTTTTCTTTGACAAGATCTCTTTCATGAATTTAACGTAGCTTGGCATTTGTTCCAATGCGTCGGCAAATGGAATGTTAATATGAAGCTTTTTGAACACATCGAGGAACTTAGAGAATTGCTTGTCCGCCTTTTTCTGTTGTAATCTCTGCGGAAACGGGACGGATGGCACATATGCCTTCGGATTATCTGGAAACGTTATCGAGGGTCTCCAATATTGTGATTCCTCCGTCGCTAAATTTTTCTTCTCCTCAATTTCACTTCTCTTTTCACTCCTCTCGGGCTGGTCACACACCTTCTTCCCGCTTCTCAAACTGATCGCATTTAGACTTTCTCTAAGATTTGTCTCGGTCGTACTTGGCAATGCTCCCTCCGGGCGGGCTGTCAACACATTAGCAATCTGGCCCAGCTGGACTTCCAAGTTGCGAATGGAGGCGGAATGATTTTGCAATGTTGCTTCAGTACGGGTCATGAATTGACTCGTATTCGCTGCCAATTTCGCAATTGCTTCCTCGAGAGAAACTTTTGGAGCGGGAGGAGGCTGCTGTTGGTTTTGAGTTAACGGAGGCTGGTTCGAGTTCTGTCCGTTTCTCCACGAGAAGTTGGGATGATTACGCCATCCCGGATTATACGTGTTGGAGTACGGATTATTTTGTCGGTTTCCGTTTCCTACGAACTGAGCTTGTTCAATTTGTGGCTGCTCGAACGGGTTTCCGACTTGGCACTCCGCGCTAGGGTGAGATCCGTTACACCAATTGCACGACTCAATGGTAACGGGGGAAGGAGCATGCGAAAATGCTTGAAGCTGTTGTGTTAATGCTGCGACTTGGGCTGACAATGTAGATATCGGGTCATTACTCGAAATTTCCATAACTCGCTTCGGCGTTATTCGTTCGGATGGCCATTGATAATCATTAGCGGCCATAGCTTCCAACAACGAGTGTGCTTCAGCCATCGTCTTTCCCATCAAAGCTCCACCGTGTGCATCCACGAGTGCGTGTGGAAGCACTCAAACCATTGTAGAACGTCTGAATCTGAAGCCAGTCCGGAAGGCCGTGATGTGGGCATTTCCATAACAAATCTTTGTATCGCTCCCACGCCTCGTGAAGCGACTCCATATCATACTGACCAAAGGTAGTGATCTCGTTTCTCATTCTCACCGTCTTAGAAGGTGGGAAGAATTTAGCAAGGAAGGCTTGCGCTAACTCTGCCCATGTCGTGATCGAGCCCGGCGGTAAGGAATTCAGCCTAAATTTCGCTTTATCCCTCAAAGAGAAAGGGAAAAGCCGTAATCGGATAGCATCGTCGGTGACACCATTGTTCTTGAACATGTCACAAATCTCGAGAAAAGAAGCAATATGTGCGTTGGGGTCATCGTTCGGCAATCCACAAAACTGGCTAGCCTGCACCATCTGAATGATCGCAGGCTTGATTTGGAAATTGTTGGCTTGGATTGTTGGATGCTGAATCCCCGAAAAGTTCGCGTTGATATGCGGTATAGCATCATCTCGAAGATCCAGTGCTGGTTGAACTTGCTGCACATGGTTATCTCCTCCTTGAATTTCGATATTTTCAGCCATAGTGACTGTTGTCGGTAGCTCTCGTTTCTCCTTCTTCTTTCTCCTAAGAGTGCGCTCGAGTTCGGTATTCAAAGGTAGTAGGCCTTTGTTACCGAGTTTTCTCATGCACTACCCGAAAAATTCGTGAAAGGAAAAACAAATAAATAAATAAAATTAAATAAACGAAAATAAGTAAATAAAAACGTTCAAACTAAGACTAGAAATACTGAAATCGATATTAGCAAAAATTTCGGTCCCGACAACGGCGCCAAAAACTTGTTGCGATATTTCTTGAACGCAAATGCACGTTATCGTATACAAGTAATAAAGTGATGAGTGAGTATCGTTCCCACGAGGACTGAATCACTAACTACCGATTTTTATGTATTCTAGTTTTATTTGAACAATCGAACTTTGGGTTTGCAATTAATTACTAAAAGAATTAATAAAAGGCTAAACAGTATAAACGGTCGCTTGAAGAAAAAGAATCAAATGATGAATAAGTCTAGGATTCTGAATCCACCTCGGTTTATCCGAATTTACTCTCGATTATCTGAAGTTAATGATTTTCCCAATTTATTGAAGGCGAAGATTGCTAATATACTCTACCGCCTCTCCCGAGGTCAATAGATTTTTCTAAAGGCGAATAACGTACTCTGTCCCTAGGTGAATTAATTCGTCAATAGGCAAAAAGCATAAAATCTCCAAAAGGCCACGTAGTTCCTATGAGTATATTCCTATCTCACAAGATAAAACGGTCCTCACCAATAGTTCCTCACCAACTCTCCTCTCCCGATTCGAATTGAATGATTAAAACAATACAACTATTGGCCAGATAATTGAAAGCATTAAACATGATTGGGAAAAATAAAAAAAAAGGGAATTATATAGATAATCTCAAGCAAATCCGTCAAAACAAAGGTTTCATCAAAATCCTAGATTAAGGGTTTTAGCCTGACATGCTAAATAATGAAAATACAGAATTAATAAATAAAAGAATGAAAATCAAACGCAGATGAAGAGCTCGGATTCCTCCGTTCTTCTGGCTTCTGCCCTCTGCCCTTGATGTTTTCTGCTTCTCTCGTCTGTGATAGTCTTCTGTGATCCTCCTTTTCCCAAGCCTCCAAGATGATTAATTAGGGTCTTAAACCCTTATTTATAGCTCTCAACAGTCTCCAAATCGCGTCCGTGTGAGTAGGTCGAGAACTGGCTTCAAAACGGCCTAAATCCGCGCGGAGCACACCAAAACCGCCCTGTGTGCCGCAACTCACTTAATCTGTGCCGCGGCACATGGCGTCCAGGTTAAAAACTGGGCGCTGGGTGTTTCTTCTAGGCCGCGGCTCACCTGGACTGTGCCGCGGCACAGATTACAAATTACTCTGGTGCCCGCTGGTTGCCTTCCCTGTGCCGCGGCCCACTTGCCTTGTGCCACGGCCCACGGCCAAAATTCACCGTTTTCGCCCGTTTTGCCTCGTTTTAGCTTCCAGACTACAATCTCCTGTCAATCATACAAGAATAAGACATTAAAAGCTCATTTATGCAATTTTACTCGCCAAAATAATACTAAATAATGATAAATAAGCGTATAAAAATACGCCTAACAAATACCCCCAAACTTGAGCCTTTGCTTGTCCTCAAGCAAAAAGAATTAATTTCAACAAAAGAATATCGTGAATAATCATGCAACTCATAGTGCTCAACCTAATCAATACTATCCTGAAATTCTCTCTGAATAATACGAGTATCGTAATAGCGAGCTACACTCAGAACACTGATTCCACAAAGTAACCAAGTTCAGTCCTAATCACTCGTTCATGAATAAAATCCAGCTCAAAGATTAACAAACGTGAATCTAATCGACCGTCAATATGAAAGGTTAAAATAAACAAGCTAATTCGCCCCGTTCCACAGTCTAATGGCAAAATTTTCACGAGTTTCATAAAAAATAACCCTCGGACAGTATTCCCTTATATATATGCTCAAGAAATTGATTTGAGTTGACCACTAGGTTCGGATCTCGGGATGTTTCATCGGGATAATCCTAGGGTGGAACTTCCATTCTCATGTATTGGGAAACCGTTTGACGTAAAAGAAACTCATGGGGCACATGGATGCTTCTAGTTACTAAGGGAGTGCTTGGTTGAGGGGTTTGGGGAGTAAGGTATGGCAATCAAAGTCATAGTGTGTGCTTGGAATTACACTATTATGACTCTAATTCCCCCAAAATGAGGAATCCCCCATACCCCAACAATTTGAGTTGTATGGGTATCATTCCTTTCCATTCCCTTTCCCATTCCCTTTCCATTCCTTCTTATTTTACCAAGCATCCCCTAAGTTCCCCTCCACAGCGGAGAAACAACTCTAATAGCTATTCCCGCATGTCCGAATCAAGGTCGCTGTTTTACGCGAGAGTAAACACCGGGTCACGCGAGTACCCCCGGTTACTAGGCTCCCTATCATCAGCACATGTGAAATTTCTAAATCACTAGTCTAATCAGGGTCGTCTTTTTACGCGAGAGTAAACAACGGGTCACGTGAATACTCCCGGTTACTAGACTTCCCATCATAGAACAAAAATATCTCGACTTTTGGGAAAAACTGACCGACTCTAAACTCAATCTAAGTGCCAACACGACTTATGTAACTTGACGACTAGCTAACCGAAAAATGTAACCAAACGTATCGACGGTGATTTTAAAACACGTACGTATCCTCTCTTATCTGCCAAGACCTCTACAATCACGAGAAAAAATTTCGGACCTAAATGAAGACTTAGCAGAAACAGAAATTACTGACTACAACCCGACTAAAACTCGACCGTTTCTTCAGAGAGAAAAACAGTGTCGTAACATTAGTATTACACAAATAGAAGCACGAAAAATTCACTAATAAGAGTAAAATCATGACAAGCAAGGCTATCGACAAAAAGATAACTAAAAATAACAAAAAGTGCAACGAAATAAGTACAGCAGTAAATGTAGCAACAGAAAGTAAATTTCCCCCAAACTTAGGACGTACATTGACCTCAATGGACAGAATATAATATGCAATAAAAGTAAAAGGTCAAGTACTCCCCTACAATCCTCTCACGAGCTGGTGCCGGCATCATCCGGCGAGCTTTCCCGCTTCTCGACTACATCATGCGGAGCGTGAATAAATGAGCTTGCATCATCAAAGAGGAAGTTAAGTACGAGCTGTCAAGTTTAACATGATGTAAGGGTTGGGGACAATGTAATTCGATAAAATGATTCATTGCATATAATTTGAAAATGCTTGGCTTACCAATTTTTCATTGCTGCAATTTATCAAACACTTGGTATGCACAAGTTAAAATGAAGAACAAGAATTTAATGGTTAACTCCAAATCCTAAAAATAATATCACAGAGAATAGCCATGAAAAACGACAACTAACATCATCAATTCGTTCACCAATCCCATCACAATCAAATACCATAATCACCATATTCTAACTCCATTTTTGAGAAAACATTGAAGTACAACTAGCAACATATAACTCTAATTCACTTTTCAAATCGTGTATCAATTATGCTTAAGAGATCGAGATTTACCTGAAGAATTTGAGAAGAAGACTGAGCAGGGTATCGACTGACCTCATTGTGCGAAGGAAGGAAGGGACCTTGTGCTGGCCGATCGAATGTATGAAGTATACCTGGGCATTCTTATATTGCGACGGGGGCCGCGGCACAACATAAGTGAGCCGCGGCCCAGAGTACAGTCGGCCTGGGACTTTTTTATAATACCGCCGGGTGCCGCGACTCAGTTTAGGTGTGCCGCGGCTCAACGTGTTAGTGTGCCGCGGCTCATTTCGTTCGTGCCGCGGCACAGAGTACAGTCTCCTGGGCATTTCTTGAACCTTTGGTGTGCCGCAGCTCAGGGAATGTGTGCCGCGGCTCAGTGCCTGGTGTGCCGCGGCTCAGTAAGATCGTGCCGCGGCACATAGTAAAGTTTGTTTGGCCATGTTCCATCAACCGGTGCGTGCCGCGGCTCACTATTATTGTGCCGCGGCTCATCATTGATTTCCTCCCCTGGGGTGATTCCTGCACAGAATTTTAAGAAGAACACATCAAGAGCGAGAGGTAAAGGCATATCAAAGCACAAAATGATGAAAAATAAAAATTCAAGAATGCAAGAAAAATACAGAAACGCAACAATCTAAAACTAAGAACTCGGGTTGCCTCCCGAGAAGCGCTATGTTTATAGTCTTCAGCCGGACCTATTTAAAAATCAGTTCGCTTTTCGCAAACTCCATTTGATCTCCGCCCCGTTCATCGAACCGTTAATATGGTTTTTAAAATTTTGACCATTAGTCATTAACGATTCGATTTTTTGTTCGGACACCCAATTTTGGTTGCGGAAAGGTTTTGATGAGAACAACTTTCCGAAACACCCGTTTTTCTCATGACTAGACGTCCGTTTGACTTCCGGCTTATTTTCCTCTTTCACGAACGAACTTATGACAGCAGCAGATTTTTCCGATTGTGACTGGTCAGATGGCGATGATTGCATGTTCACATGCTTGAGAAATGCGACTCGTTCTACATCTTTCTTCAAAGTTGGACCATCTGAAATGGAATCTGAGTTTTTCGAACGACGATTTTTTCGGTGTCTTTCTTTTGCAAAGGCCTACACACTTTCACTTTGTGAGCTCTTATCAACACCTCCCGGACATGAAAAGGATTTGAACACTTGGAACGTAACATGCTCGTCTTGAACCCGCAGTGTTAATTCCCCTTTTTCCACGTCTATAAGAGTTATGTCGGTCGCTAAAAATGGTCGTCCCAAGATAATCGGGATATCTTGATCTTCCTTCATGTCGAGAACAATAAAATCCGCTGGAAAGATAAATTTATCCACTTTTACTAACACGTCCTCAATCACTCCTCTCGGATACTTAATAGATCGATCCGCTAATTGCAAGGAGACCGTCGTCGGCTTTGCTTCTCCAATTCCCAGCTTCTTGAAAATAGATAGAGGCATTAGGTTAATACTAGCACCGAGATCGCACAACGCCTTATTAAAGGAGAGATTCCCCATGGTGCACGATATTTTGAAACTTCCCGGATCTTTCAATTTTGGTGGAAGCTTCTTCTGAAGAATAGCGCTGCACTCCTCCGTTAAGGCGAGTGTCTCAAACTCCTCGAGTTTTCTTTTCTTTGACAAGATCTCTTTCATGAATTTAACGTAGCTTGGCATTTGTTCCAACGCGTCGGCAAATGGAATGTTAATATGAAGCTTTTTGAACACGTCGAGGAACTTAGAGAATTGCTTGTCCGCCTTTTTCTGTTGTAATCTCTGCGGAAACGGGACGGATGGCACATATGCCTTCGGATTATCTGGAAACGTTATCGAGGGTCTCCAATATTGTGATTCCTCCGTCGCTAAATTTTTCTTCTCCTCAATTTCACTTCTCTTTTCACTCCTCTCGGGCTGGTCACACACCTCCTTCCCGCTTCTCAAACTGATCGCATTTAGACTTTCTCTAGGATTTGTCTCGGTCGTACTTGGCAATGCTCCCTCCGGGCGGGCTGTCAACACATTAGCAATCTGGCCCAGCTGGACTTCCAAGTTGCGAATGGAGGCGGAATGATTTTTCAATGTTGCTTCAGTACGGGTCATGAATTGACTCGTATTCGCTGCCAATTTCGCAATTGCTTCCTCGAGAGAAACTTTTGGAGCGGGAGGAGGCTGCTGTTGGTTTTGAGTGAACGGAGGCTGGTTCGAGTTCTGTCCGTTTCTCCACGAGAAGTTGGGATGATTACGCCATCCCGGATTATACGTGTTGGAGTACGAATTATTTTGTCGGTTTCCGTTTCCTACGAACTGAGCTTGTTCAATTTGTGGCTGCTCGAACGGGTTTCCGACTTGGCACTCCGCGCTAGGGTGAGATCCGTTACACCAATTGCACGACTCAATGGTAACGGGGGAAGGAGCATGCAAAAATGCTTGAAGCTGTTGTGTTAATGCTGCGACTTGGGCTGACAATGTAGATATCGGGTCATTACTCGAAATTTCCATAACTCGCTTCGGCGTTATTCGTTCGGATGGCCATTGATAAGCATTAGCGGCCATAGCTTCCAACAACGAGTGTGCTTCAGCCATCGTCTTTCCCATCAAAGCTCCACCGGCGGCTGCATCCACGAGAGTGCGTGTGGAAACACTCAAACCATTGTAGAACGTCTGAATCTGAAGCCAGTCCGGAAGGCCGTGATGTGGGCATTTCCATAACAAATCTTTGTATCGCTCCCACGCCTCGTGAAGCGACTCCATATCATACTGACCAAAGGTAGTGATCTCGTTTCTCAGTCTCACCGTCTTAGAAGGTGGGAAGAATTTAGCAAGGAAGGCTTGCGCTAACTCTTCCCATGTCGTGATCGAGCCCGGCGGTAAGGAATTCAGCCTAAATTTCGCTTTATCCCTCAAAGAGAAAGGGAAAAGCCGTAATCGGATAGCATCGTCGGTGACACCATTGTTCTTGAACGTGTCACAAATCTCGAGAAAAGAAGCAATATGTGCGTTGGGGTCATCGTTCGGCAATCCACATAACTGGCTAGCCTGCACCATCTGAATGATCGCAGGCTTGATTTGGAAATTGTTGGCTTGGATTGTTGGACGCTGAATCCCCGAAAAGTTCGCGTTGATCTGCGGCATAGCATAATCTCGAAGATCCAGTGCTGGTTGAACTTGCTGCACATGGTTATCTCCTCCTTGAATTTCGATATTTTCAGCCATAGTGACTGTTGTCGGTAGCTCTCGTTTCTCCTTCTTCTTTCTCCTAAGAGTGCGCTCGAGTTCGGTATTCAAAGGTAGTAGGCCTTTGTTACCGAGTTTTCTCATGCACTACCCGAAAAATTCCTGAAAGGAAAAACAAATAAATAAATAAAATTAAATAAACGAAAATAAGTAAATAAAAACGTTCAAACTAAGACTAGAAATACTGAAATCGATATTAGCAAAAATTTCAGTCCCCGGCAACGGCGCCAAAAACTTGTTGCGATATTTCTTGAACGCAAATGCACGTTATCGTATACAAGTAATAAAGTGATGAGTGAGTATCGTTCCCACGAGGACTGAATCACTAACTACCGATTTTTATGTATTCTAGTTTTATTTGAACAATCGAACTTTGGGTTTGCAATTAATTACTAAAAGAATTAATAAAAGGCTAAACAGTATAAACGGTCGCTTGAAGAAAAAGAATCAAATGATGAATAAGTCTAGGATTCTGAATCCACCTCGGTTTATCCGAATTTACTCTAGATTATCTGAAGTTAATGATTTTCCCAATTATTGAAGGCGAAGATTGCTAATATACTCTACCGCCTCTCCCGAGGTCAATAGATTTTTCTAAAGGCGAATAACGTACTCTGTCCCTAGGTGAATTAATTCGTCAATAGGCAAAAAGCATAAAATCTCCAAAAGGCCACGTAGTTCCTATGAGTATATTCCTATCTCACAAGATAAAACGGTCCTCACCAATAGTTCCTCACCAACTCTCCTCTCCCGATTCGAATTAAATGATTAAAACAATACAACTATTGGCCAGATAATTGAAAGCATTAAACACGATTGGGAAAACTAAAAAAAAAGGGAATTATATAGATAATCTCAAGCAAATCCGTCAAAACAAAGGTTTCATCAAAATCCTAGATTAAGGGTTTTAGCCTGACATGCTAAATAATGAAAATACAGAATTAATAAATAAAAGCATGAAAATCAAACGCAGATGAAGAGCTCGGATTCCTCCGTTCTTCTGGCTTCCGCCCTCTGCCCTTGATGTCTTCTGCTTCTCTCGTCTGTGATAGTCTTCTGTGATCCTCCTTTTCCCAAGCCTCCAAGATGATTAATTAGGGTCTTAAACCCTTATTTATAGCTCTCAACAATCTCCAAATCGCGTCCGTGTGAGTAGGTCGAGAGCTGGCTTCAAAACGGCCCAAATCCGCGCGGAGCACACCAAAACCGCCCTGTGTGCCGCGGCTCACTTAATCTGTGCCGCGACATATGGCGTCCAGGTTAAAAACTGGACGCTGGGTGTTTCTTCTGGGCCGCGGCTCACCTGGACTGTGCCGCGGCACAGAGTACAGATTACTCTGGTGCCCGCTGGTTGCCTTCCTGTGCCGCGGCCCACTTGCCTTATGCCGCGGCCCACGGCCAAAACTCGCCGTTTTCACCCGTTTTGCCTCGTTTTAGCTTCCAGACTACAATCTCCTGTCAATCATACAAGAATAAGACATTAAAAGCTCATTTATGCAATTTTACTCGCCAAAATAATACTAAATAATGATAAATAAGCGTATAAAAATACGCCTAACAAAGGCACAGGAGGAGCACAATGGCGATGGAGGGTTTTGAAGGATGCTATTTCGGGGGCCCCGAGTCTTTTGATATTCGGTTATATATTATTGTGATTTTCATTTTATTTTGTGTCGGATGAATGTACTATAATCTGTTAGGTATTGCCCATCGTCATATGGTCTGTACCGAATTTGGATCCTGTGTACGTTTGCTTGTATTCAAGACATTTATAACTTATACTCCACATCGGGGTTTTTATTGTGGTACGGTGCCACGTTGTCAGGTTGTAAGTCTATATCGTGATATCGCCTGGTGGGTCCCGGTAGGGGGTCCACGGCACTGTAATAGCCAATGTTTTCGGGCTGTTACAGAAGATGGTATCAGAGCGTGTGTTTTTATTTTGAGTCATTGTAGAATCGAAATAGCATCAAGAAACCTTCATGCCATGTGTAACCTGTGCAAGCGCCTAACTCGTCGAATACGGTATGTTCTCATGAACCATAATTTGATTACTGACATGATATTGACGATGTATTGGTCTCCTTACTTATCTTGGCATCTTGCTAACATGAGGTAAAATTCATCTGTTTGAGGAAAACCTAAACTAATTATGTGATTTGAATTGTTTTGACTTGATGTTGATATTGAGTGTGTAGCACCTGCGGTGCCAGTGATTCTTTACGAACTGCTATGTTGGATATGAAATTCCCTGTTGCTATTAACTTAGCATGAATTATGATTGATAAATTGAACTGTACTTGTGACTTGATTCTTTCAGTATGGAAAGGAATCCGAGAGGCCGTGGCAGAGGGGGACGAGGCCGCGGAAAAGGCCGAATCCCGATACCAAGAGCCAACAGACGCG
Source organism: Orobanche coerulescens (assembly GCA_033398695.1). Classification (NCBI taxonomy): domain Eukaryota; kingdom Viridiplantae; phylum Streptophyta; class Magnoliopsida; order Lamiales; family Orobanchaceae; genus Orobanche; species Orobanche coerulescens. The sequence continues at coordinate 99,998,507 of CM065813.1, read as the reverse complement.
CGAATGTGGAACAGAGTTCCGCAGGCAGTGATTCTTCTTCTAGGGACCAATCACACCACACTGGAGAGAATGCACGTGTCGATCCTTACACCGTGATGCAGGGCATGATGGCCCAGATGACTCAAATGGGTCATCTGATGGAAGCTATACAGAAGAATACTACTGGGCAACAGCAGGGGCAACAACCCCCGCCTCTGGTGCCTGGCGGGATCGTGAGCCGGATTATTAGCGACATATCACGACAGCGACCTCCGACTTTTGAAGGCTCATCTGAGCCTGCTGACATTGTACACTGGATAGAGCATTTCGAGAAACTGTTCGAGATGGTGGAGTGCCCAGAGGAAAATCGAGTTGCTGTGGCAGCCTACTACCTTAGTAAGAGTGCCCATACTTGGTGGCTTTCCGTGAGGCCTGCCGATGGCGCGAGTACTTGGGAGGAATTCAAGAATCTTATGCTAGATCGTTACTATCCTGCACCCCTCCATGAAGACAAACTGTCCGAATTACTGAACCTCGATCCATCGGAAGACGAAGATGTGTTAGCGATTGCTGAAAAATTCCAAGCACTTCTCCCTTTTGCTACGTCAGTTGTCCATTCGGAAGCTGATAAGATCAAATACTTCCTCAAGAGGCTTAAACCCAGAATGAGGATGCAATTACTCAATCACCATTGTACGACCTTACCGGAGTTTATTGAGAAGGCTTTGGAGTATGAACTTACTGCGAAGGAGATTTCTAAGAAGCAGCCTCAGTTTTCCAACAAGAGATCCAGGAACCAGACCCAAGGAGACAGTAACCGGGGGATATTCAAGAAACCACAGCCTGTACCAAATCCTTCTGAACGGCCACCTATGGCACCGAAACCGACAGGAACGCACTCTCGGGCAATCAGCTCACCTGTCGTGTGTTATAACTGTGGGGACCAGGGGCATATCAGCTCCAAGTGTCCGAAGCCGGCCGTTGCCTGTCACACTTGCGGGAAGAACGGTCATCGTGATCGCTATTGCAGGGGTGGACTCGGGCGTGCTCTAGTAGCATCTCTTGCTCTAGTATAGTCTTCTGTTCAGGAACGTGCTCCTCCGTCCGCTTCTTACCAGACTACCGAGGCAAACAAAGGGATGGGCCGTGGAAATCAAGCTGGTACACCTGCTTCCGGGGTTGCAAAACCCAGAGTCTACGAGATGAAGAAAGTCGATGATCCCGAAGCCAGCATGATTGCAGGTACTCTCGAGATCCACTCTCAGCCCGTTTGTGTTCTTTTTGATACTGGTGCTTCACACTCCTTTTTGTCTAGTTCTTGTTTGAGTCGTTTGCATTTGAATCATGTTATCGATTGTGAACCTTATGTAATTGGATTACCCGATGGTAGAAGAATTATTGGGAACCGCGAAGTACAGAACTGTCCGATTAGCATGAACAACCGTGAGTGGTTGTCCGACTTGATTGTGGTTGATTTACCTAAAGATGATGTAATCTTGTGTATCGACTGGATGGATCGTCACGATGCCGTGCTTAGCGTCCGTAAGCGAATGGTGACCGTCACATCGGATGATGGCGTCGAGTGTATTTTTCGGGGTGATAATCCCAATCATTCTGGGAGAGTCATCAGCGCTATGAAGGCTGTGAGATTACTGAACCAGGGATGCATTGGTTATTGGTGTTACATGACCAAGACAACTGACCGACCAGTCGAATTGGTTGATATTCCAGTAGTTCGAGACTATCCAGATGTATTTCCGGAAGAGCTTCCAGGACTACCCCCACAACGAGAGGTAGAATTCACCATTGATTTAGATCCAGGGACATCCCCGCTTTCGAAAGCACCATATTGTATGGCCCCGACTGAGATACAGGAGTTGAAAAGACAACTTGAGGAGTTAACTGAGAAAGGATATGTTCGACCCAGTGCATCCCCTTGGGGAGCGCCAGTGTTATTCGTACGGAAGAAGGACGAATCGCTGCGTCTGTGTATTGATTACCGTAAGCTGAACAAAGTAACAATTAAGAACAAATATTCTTTACCTCGCATCGATGATCTATTGGATCAGCTCCAGGGAGCCGCTGTATTTTCCAAGATCGACTTGAGATCCGGGTACCACCAATTGCGGATTCGAGAGTCTGACGTCCCGAAGACGACTGCGCTTTTCGCTATGGGCATTATGAGTTCGTTGTCATGCCATTCGGACTGACTAATGCACCCGCAGTATTCATGGAATTGATGAATCGAGTTTTATTAATTATCTGGATCGTTTTGTAGTCGTTTTTATTGACGACATTCTGATCTACTCTCGTGATCGTGAGGAGCATGAGTGTCACCGCCGCCAGGTTCTCGATGCATTAAGGCGAGAACAACTCTATGGAAAATTTTCTAAGTGTGAATTCTGGATGTCTGAAGTTATTTTTCTGGGACATGTAATATCAGCAGATGGAGTAAGAGTAGACCCACAGAAGACAAAAGCTATCCGAGACTGGCTACCTCCGAAGAACGTGAAGGAAGTTCGTAGTTTTCTGGGTCTAGCAAGCTATTACAGACGATTCGTGGAAGGATTTTCTAAAATTGCTCAACCGATGACTAATCTGTTGAGAAAAGATAAGAAGTACTTGTGGTCGGAAACATGTCAACAAAGTTTTGATGAACTCAAAAGTCGATTAATTTCAGCACCTGTTTTGGTACTACCTAGAGGAACGGAAGGATTCGTGGTATATAGCGATGCATCGAGACAGGGCCTTGGCTGCGTATTAATGCAGGACGGGAAAGTGATCGCCTATGCGTCCAGACAGTTGCGTCCTTACGAGGTCAACTACCCGACTCATGATTTGGAGTTAGCAGCCGTGGTGTTAGCCTTAAAAATCTGGCGCCACTATCTGTATGGAGTTACCTGCCGGATTTTTACGGACCACAAGAGCCTGAAGTATATTTTCACCCAAAAGGAGTTGAATATGAGACAAAGGAGGTGGTTAGAGCTAATCAAAGACTATGATATCGAGATCCTTTATCATCCAGGCAAGGCAAACGTGGTTGCCGATGCCTTGAGCCGCAAGATGGTGCAGGAGCAGATACTGGCTCGTTTGACTGCCCAGAAGGAGTTGCAATTAGAGATCATGAGACCAGAGATTGAGGTCTGGCTACAACGCATTCAGGGACAACTGTGCACGCTTGAGATTTCATCATCCCTTGATGAGACGATCAGGACGAAACAGATGACGGACCCATTCTTATCCAGAGTTCAAGGAGAAATCGATCAGGGGAAGGCTCCTGGATTTGTGGTTCACGAGGATAGACTGATACGCTTTAAAAACCGAGTATGTGTACCAGCAGAAGAAGAGTTGAGGAATACTATTCTGAAGGAGGCTCATGCTACCCCGTATTCCATACACCCGGGATCGAACAAAATGTATAAGGATTTGAAGCCGTATTATTGGTGGGGTAACATGAAACGGGAGGTTGCCGAATTCGTTTCGAAATATTTGACCTGTCAGCAGGTCAAGATTGAGCATCAACGACCAGCTGGCATGATGAAACCGCTTCCGATTCCCGAGTGGAAGTGGGAAGACATATCGATGGATTTTATTACTAGCTTGCCGACGAGCCATCGAGTCATGAATATGATTTGGGTGATTGTGGATCGATTGACTAAATCAGCCCACTTCTTGGAGATCAAGGATACTTGGGGCCCTGAGAGATTGGCCCAATTATTCATCAAAGAGATTGTGAGACTGCATGGCACCCCTAAGAGTATTGTATCAAATCGGGACGGACGGTTCGTGTCGCACTTCTGGAAGGCAGTTCATCGTGCTATGGGTACACAGTTGAACTTCAGTACGACTTTTCATCCTCAGACCGACGGTCAGTCTGAGAGGACAATTCAAACTCTAGAGGGTATGTTGAGGGCATGTGCTCTCGATTGGAAGCCCGACTGGGAAAGCCCAACTACCGTTGGTAGGATTCACATATAATAATAGCTGGCACATCTTGATCATGATGGCACCTTATGAGGAATTGTATGGTCATCGTTATAGGTCCCCTTTGTGTTGGGACGATTTGTCTGAATCTATTGGTACGGAACCTGATATGTTATTGGCAGCCCGCGAGAAGATTTCCCTGATCAAGAGTCGTCTATTAACGGCCCAAAGCCGCCAGAAATCATATGCAGATAATCGTCGACGACCACTCGAGTTTGAGGTTGGTGATCATGTACTAGTCAAAGTATCTCCTACTAAAGGTGTTTTCCAATTCGGGAAGAGAGGCAAGTTGAGCCCAAGGTATATTGGTCCGTTTGAGATCCTGGAACGAGTAGGCGACCTAGCCTATCGTTTAGCATTACCACCAGCTTTGAGCTGGATTCACAACGTATTCCATGTATCTCAGTTGAGGAAGTATGTTACTGACCCAAGCCACATTATTCAATTCGACGAGGTCGAAATAGCCGATGACCATTCGTATGAAGAACGGCCTGTGCAGATACTTGAGAGAAGAATTAAACAGCTGAGGAACAAGGCGATTCCCTTATTAAAAATTCAGTGGTCGAGACATGGAGTCGAGGAAGCTACGTGGGAGACAGTAGATAGCATGCGAGAGAAATACCCCGAGATGTTTACACCTTAGTTTCGGGGACGAAACTCCTTTTAAGGGGGGGAGTATGTAATACCCTCGCCTTTACTATTGTATTTTCTGATTTAAACCAAGTATCTTCGCACCATATCTGTATTGTTATAGCAAATATATCGATGAATTATGTTAAGTTGGAATCATGGTCATTCATACTATATTAATTGTTGGGTGATATTAGGAGAATTCCATTTATGCTTGTTATAGCACTTAACGTACGTTAACCTATCTTCTTAACGTACGCTATGTATGTCGCCTTACGTACGTAACATCCATATGTTAACGTACGTAATGTGGGAGATCCACCAGCAGTCCGTCTTTCGGCGGGTGGGGCCGAGCAGGGGTAGGTGGTCGGGAGTCGCGACAGCCAAGTCAACGGCTATTACGTACGTAATAGCTATATAGTTACGTACGTAATGATTTGCGTGTTTTGAGGCAGAAAGATCTGATGAAATTGGTTACGTACGTAATGATCATAAGATTACGTACGTAAGGACTGTAACGTACGTTAACATCTTTCTTTAACGTACGTAACGCCGAGTTCAGGTTATAAAAATATGACTTGCCATTCATTTCCTGCTTGACCCATTCAACCTCCCAACTGAGAAAAACGATTCCCTTCCCTTCCAACTCCGTTTCTAGCCCTTCTAACTTGTGTTGGAGCTTCAGCACTTGATTGGTGACTTGGAGAGTTAGAGATTGAAGTGTATCCCTTGAAGTGTTGGTGTTGTTCTTCATTTTGAGGTTGGTCTTTCTTTAACTCATATCAAATCCATGCTTATGATGATGTTAGTAGATAAATACTTCACATAATGTTAGTTTAAGCTAGTGTAAACATGATAAGTTAATTGAATCATGCTCAAACTAAGTGAAGATTAACATTAAGGGTATTAGTGTTACTTCTTGATGTAAATAACTTCATAATGTGATTATGTTGATAATGATATACATAAAACCTGATGTATAACATGATAATAGGAAGTTGATTATAGTCTCAACACTAGGAACATGTTAGGGATGAAATCCTTAATGATTAAAGGTGAGAAATGTTAAACTTGTCTTGAACATTCAATTGATTCTTGAAGGTAATATGGAACCATAATTTTGGCCTCTAAAACCAACACTTTGTTAATAAATTGTTGGAAGAATTATGTTAACCCTTTAAAGATGATCTTCACAAGATGGGATGAAGTTACTTTTAGAATTTCAAGTATCCAATGATATAACTAGGCTTTTAATAAATTCTTCAAAAGTAAAACAATAGATTTTGATAGAAGGAAGTTGTAATCTTTATATGATCAAGTTAATCGAGTTCGTTGATAGCTTAAAAGGGTGTTAAACGCTACATTAATATGTTAATAATGTTCTTAAGAGGATTGTAGTGAATATGGTGATACAAATGCGGTAGATGAGTAGCCGAATTCCATTTCATTAATTCGTGTATGTTAAGAGACGTAAATTAAGATGATGTTCTTAGTTCACTAAAAACTTGAGCTTATGCTTCATATAGAAATCAGTTTTAATGTAATCGTTGGTAAAATAATGAAGAACGTAATTAAACACAAACTTATATCGTAATCGGTAGTGGCGATGATTTGAAAATATGCTTTCACAATGTTACATTGGTAATAAACTGGACTTCAAGTATTTGACATTAATGTTAGAATATGTGAATGAACATGATAAACATATGATGATTAGTAATAAGAACATTAATGTGATCAATAGGATAATTGATTTATTAAAGACATGTATAACTTATACTCCACATCGGGGTTTTTATTGTGGTACGGTGCCACGTTGTCAGGTTGTAAGTCTATATCGTGATATCGCCTGGTGGGTCCCGGTAGGGGGTCCACGACACTGTAATAGCCACTGTTTTCGGGCTGTTACAGTTTGCCGTTCGAACGGGTCGTGACCTTGTTTAGGATCAATCTGTTTATCGTTGTGACTTTTCCGAGTTCGGTTTGATTCTTGTGAACCTTATTCGAAAGAAACATCTTTTAGTTTCTACCAGCTCTTTAATGTCTTGAGTTGAAGTGTGAACTTCGGAGTCATTGTTCGACTGTTGACATTCGATCATTGTTGTTCGATCATTGTTGTTCGATCATTGTTGTTCGATCGTGGTTGTCTGACTGTTGTTGTCTGATCTCGTACCACGGAGAATTGTCGTTCACCGTTAGTGAGCTGCTTCGAGTGTGGCCAGGTGGGACACCAATCCGTGCATTGCGAGACGGTAGTTGAGATATTTGGGGTCGAGGTTGCTCTCTGCTCCGAAAGGACACGAAGTTGCCTAGTGTGGTTTTTGAGGATTTCGGCATAGTCTGAACTGTTTATGATTGTCCTTGTGGATCGTTTTGTGTTTATTTTCTATTTTCTTGACTGTGCATGTTTTCTTATATTGATACCTACTGTTTTGTGATTGTTTGGATAATTGACTTGATAGTATTATCTGTTGGATGACGCTTGTCACTGTTTGGTTTTGTTATGTCTCTGCCTGTGGTGTTGTGATGGTCGTCGTGGAGCGTGTTTTCATGCCGCATGTTTCTTTGCGTGGCTTGTAACATTTCGCTGTTGGGCGCGAGTTTTCGGTTCTTGTGTATCACGTTGAGTGCTTCCTGGTGGGATGTTGCCCCCTACTTATTTTAAGTTTCGGGACGAAACTTCTTTTAAGGAGGGTAGTATGTAATATCTGCGATTTCGATTTGCGGTAAATTTCTTTTTTTGGCGGGAGTCCGTTTTGACGACTCGCTCGTGACCGTTTCGTCATTCTGAGAGTATTTAATTCTACATTTTTTGGACGTCCGAGTTTGTTTCGGTGTCGTTTTGTTGCGTTCTGTGTTCTTAGGCGACTTTTCCGCACTTGAGTTCAATTCTTGCGAATCTCGTTCGAAACTGTCGTTTCGGGTTTCTTGTAAGTTCATTTAACGTTGTCATACGTGTTGTGAGCTTCGGTTTGATTAACCGTTGTCGTATGGGACCATTTTGTAATTTCCCAAAGTTGTGGGTATCCGTTGTCGTACCCATTTCCGAGAATACTATTGTTGTGCTTCTGAGTCGTTAGCGCACGTTACACTTATTGGTTAGCACGCGCTATGTTAATGTATTACCCGAGATCTTCATTCCGGTTTCATTGAATTTTCTTTGGTAGAACAAACTTTTGTCGTCCACGTATTTGGAATTGCATGCTTGTACTGTGGTACGTTGAGTTTCGTAGCCTGTTCGTTATTGTTTTGGATCATAGCCAGTGCGTTCGCGTGATCGAGACGTCATCGAGTATCGCGCCGGGCAGTCGGAGGGCGGGCTAGGCCAATTACGGCCGTAAGGCGTCCGCGCCCCTTGGCCTGGGAGGACTCGGTTATGGCCATAAGGTCCATCAGGTTACGGCCGTAAGGCTTGTTACGGCCGCTAAGTGCTGGCCGGTTACAGCCATAGTGAGTCGACAGATTTCAGTCAATGGCCCCTGGGAGTTCGGTTACAGCCGTAAGGCTATGCCGATTACGGCCGTAAGGTTCGATAGTTGTGTACGCAAGGCTTCGGCCATTTCGTGCGCTAGCGGCAGTTGACCGAGTTACGGCCATAAGGCACTGCAGGTTACGGCCGTAACTCTGTCGGCCATATATAGGCCTCGGCTTCGGCCAGACCTTATTTTTCACCCTCTTTCCTCATTTTTGTGGCGGCTGGCGATGGGAGACTCGGGAACTCGAGTTCTTGGCTGGTTCTAATCAATTCCAAGGCGTTTTGGAAGATTGTTGTTGATTATATCAAAATCCTGTTCTTCGCCGAATCAAGGTATTTCCTTACTTAGAACTCTAATTATATGATTTTTGGGGGTTTCTTCGTGATTCTTCGATTTAATCCGTGGTTTATGAATTGGTTATGGCATTCTTATTGTCTTGGCTATGATCTTCGGATTTTGTAACTCGTTTATCGATTTTTACCACCCGAAACTTGATTTCCAATTTCCTTGAAGAACCCTCGGATTCTTGTTATTTTTTTGGGTTGATTCAGATGCCGTTTAGCGTTATTGATTCGTAGTGATATTGTTTTCGTAGTTTTCGTGGAATTGTCGGGGTTTTGTCGATCTTAGAAGTTTGAGGGCTACCCGACCGTATCCGTTCATTATTCCATTGCTTGTGGTATCGAGGCAAGTACCTTGTTCATACATTTCTTGTTTCGTGGATATGGTGATCGGTGATCGTCTAAATGTGTTTGTTTGGTTGTTTGAAATGAACTTTCAAAAGATTCGGTTTAGCCTCGTTAAAGGCTCACTTTCAAAACGCGTGTGTTTTGTGAATGTTGCGACACGTGAATGGTTAAGTGAACCCTATGAATATGTTTGGTGTTGTTGTTGTTCTTTGATAATATATATGCATACATTATCTCATTTTGGTACGTTGTGATTGACAATGGTGTCGTGCTTTGTGTTTGTTGCCTTTGGGTGAATTGTTTGGATATCCTTGGTGTGATATGTTATTTGTGTGAATGTGTGGATATGGTCGAAGGTCTACGGTGACACATGGTATCTCATCATGTGACCAGGATGCAACAAGTGATTGATCCAACCGTGAGAGCCTAAGACAATCTACGATGACACATGGCTTGTGATCATGTGGTCAGGATACAACAAGTGATTGATCCAACCGTGAGATGATAAGACCTGCGGTGACATATGGCATGCGATTATATGGTCAGGAGACAACAAGTGATTGATCCAACCGTGAGATGATGTGGCATGTGTTCACGGTGTTATGTATATGATTGTGATGTGTTTTTCTCACCTCGGGAGGGTCCGGAGAGGCCTCGAGGGAATCCAATGGTATAGCCATGGATTCACGACTTGGTGTGTATATGATTTGTGAATGTATTTTGCTCACCTCGGGAGGGTCCGACGAGGCCTCGAGGGAATCCAATGGTATAGCCCTGGATTCACGAGTTGGTGTTGTATTTGTGTGACTAAGATTTGCGTATCTTGGGTGATTATGTTGTGTTGATTTTATGCCGTCGAGGATAGGTGACGTGGGTTTTAACCCCGTGAATTGTTGTTGATTTTATTTGTGAAAGCAGAACATTTGGGCTGTGACCCCTGTTGATTTTGGAAATAGAAGGATTCAATAATCCTAAATTGTTTTCTATTAAAACTCCCGATGGCTTATTAAACTATTTTGTAAATTGTTTCTCTTGAATTGTGAACTTTCGGTTTTGGAATGTTTTACCCAAACTCTTGCTTCGGGGAGTATTTTTCTTTGTGTTTGAATCTTTGAAGATTCTTGATTATTGTCATTATTGGAACTTGAGTTGTATGACTCGTATTTTGTACTTTGTACTTGCACTAGCCAAATAGTGGAATTTTTCTAACCCCTGAGTAATCGGGGGGTGGATGTCTGTATTGTATTCAGGTTTTGGGGAGCATAGCACAGGGTCGGCATGAAGGATGATGAAAGATGATCGATACTAATCACATGAGGACCAGTTTATTGTTGCATTGGTTCAGTTGTACGTTATTTCCGCTGCAATATTTTCCCCGTTGTACGGGAATATTTTGTATTTGACCCCTCCGTGGGCATGTATTGAGATTGAGTTGTATGTTTTTATTGAAAGACCAAATCAGTCTACTGAGTTATTTTAGCCTTAAAGGCATTGTTGATATGTTCGATGTTGTTACCAGCCGGGTAGATCCTTGAGGAAGGGTTCTACGACGTGTAATATCCTTGAGTGGATTGGGGGTGTTACATAAATGGTATCGGAGATTAGGTTGTGGAGAGCTAGACTGTCGGGTCAAGTCGTGTCTGTTGAGTTTTTTCTCGTCGGATGTTATCTGACTGAGTCGTGTCGCGACGCGTCGTCTGAGTTGGTTGGTCATGATTAGTATCGTGGGGCGACCATCATCTTCGTGCGACCTGTGGATGTAAGTCTCCCTTCTTTGTATTGTGCCTCGTGTGACATGAGTTACTGGTATGATTATGTGTTAAGTGACGGAGTCTCTATGCAAATTCTTGGTTTCGTGATGCGTTTATGTGACTCTCATATTTCGTTTATATGAGGAGTGTTGTCGTTATTTATGTCATTTTGAATGTGATATTTGACTGTTTGTTTTCTGGTGAAAGACATGTGTTGTCTTGGTTTTGAACGAGTTGATGCGTATATTATGATGTTTGTAACCGAATGTTGATACGTGTGAGTTTTTGGGCATTCTAGCCTAATGGATTTTTTTTTAAAAACCTTGAGTATCTTAGAAATAATTTCGAGATGTACTTTTAAATGGATTGTATTTTCGAGGCGCCTACTAGCGCAACTATCTGTTTCAAAATTCTTCTACTTTGAGGACCAAAATATTTTTAGATATTTCAGTAATTTTGGTAGCGCATTTGCTTAGACCCAAGGGTCGAATATTTCTGAAAGTTTTTCACTAAAGAAAAGTGCCCTCATTTTGATCCAACGCAAGATGTTTTTTTTCAAGGTCTCGATAATGATGTTTGTATTACTTTTTCGAAATGTGATACTCAAGATCAACTGGTGTTTCCAATTTTTTTTAAAACGTGGTTTTCGTTTTTAAAACCTATCGTTCCTGTGTGCGGCCCGGGAATGTATGTATGATGTTCACACTTTCGTTAGGGGGTTAACCCCCGAATTGTGATTGAATTGGTGGCGTGAGCGTTGAGCCGTTCGCCATGCATTTGTTATGTTAGCCCTCTGTGAGAGATGTGATGTTAATCTTTAATATTGATGTTTCGTGGTGATTTGCGTGCTATTGCACCTGTGCGAGTTGTTAGAATTTGAGTTTGTATGATTGTGTACATCTGTGATTGTTTCATGATGTTTTGTGATTGGGTGCTGGTTATCGTTTGGGCAATTGAAATCGCCGAATGTATGCCGTTGTTGCTGGGATTTAGTGTACGTGGGTCTCCTTACGTAGATATGTTGTGTTGAATTGACATCTCCGGTATGTTGTTTTGCGATGTTATATTCCATTGTACCTAGCAGTTGTATTTTCGATATGCCGAGGCACTTCAACTGTAATGTGCTGGGGCATGTACGTGCAAATTGTCCTTCCATGCCAGTAGCAGATTACAAGTGTGGACTCGAGGGACACAGAATCTAGTTTTGCGAATTGGTTACCGAGACTTCCGTAGTCCGCGCTTCAGCACAGATATCGGGATCGGCTTTGAGGGGCCCATGGGAGAGGTTTCTGTCGGTTGCTTTTTGTGTTGGTACCTTGCTCCCATTGTTGTGAGTTGCGGGGACGACATTTCTTTTATAAGAGGTTGAATGTAATCCCCGTATTATTTTTGACTTCTGCATTTTCTCTCTCTCAATTCTATCGACTTGCTCGTGTTCGTTGATACTTTTTGAACTTGTTTGGTATCTCGGTTGTTTGTGTAATACCCTCGCCTTTACTATTGTATTTTCTGATTTAGACCAAATATCTTCGCACCATATCTGTATTGTTATAGCAAATATATCGACGAATTATGTTAAGTTGGAATCATGGTCATTCATACTATATTAATTGTTGGGTGATATTGGGAGAATTCCATTTATGCTTGTTATAGCACTTAACGTACGTTAACCTATCTTCTTAACGTACGCTATGTACATTGCCTTACGTACGTAACATCCATATGTTAACGTACGTAATGCGGGAGATCCACCAGCAGTCCGCCTTTCGGCGGGTGGGGCCGAGCGGGGGTAGGTGGTCGGGAGTCGATCGCGACAGCCAAGTCAACGGCTATTACGTACGTAATAGCTATATAGTTACGTACGTAACAATTTGCGTGTTTTGAGACAGTAAGATCTGATGAAATTGGTTACGTACGTAATGATCATAAGATTACATACGTAAGGACTGTAACGTATGTTAACACCTTTCTTTAACGTACGTAACGCCGAGTTCCGGTTATAAAAATATGACTTGCCATTCATTTCCTGCTCGACCCATTCAACCTCCCAACTGAGAAAAACGATTCCCTTCCCTTCCAACTCCGTTTCTAGCCCTTCTAACTTGTGTTGGAGCTTCAGCACTTGATTGGTGACTTGGAGAGTTAGAGATTGAAGTGTATCCCTTGAAGTGTTGGTGTTGTTCTTCATTTTGAGGTTGGTCTTTCTTTAACTCATATCAAATCCATGCTTATGAGGATGTTAGTAGATAAATACTTCACATAATGTTAGTTTAAGCTAGTGTAAACATGATAAGTTAATTGAATCATGCTCAAACTAAGTGAAGATTAACATTAAAGGTATTAGTGTTACTTCTTGATGTAAATAACTTCATAATGTGATTGTGTTGATAATGATATACATAAAACCTGATGTATAACATGATAATAGGAAGTTGATTATAGTCTAAACACTAGGAACATGTTAGGGATGAAATCCTTAAATATTAAAGGTGAGAAATGTTAAACTTGTCTTGAACATTCAATTGATTCTTGAAGGTAATATGGAACCATAATTTTGGCCTCTAAAACCAACACTTTGTTAATAAATTGTTGGAAGAATTATGTTAACCCTTTAAAGATGATCTTCACAAGATGGGATGAAGTTACTTTTAGAATTTCAAGTATCCAATGATATAACTAGGCTTTTAATAAATTCTTCAAAAGTAAAACAATAGATTTTGATAGAAGGAAGTTGTAATCTCCATATGATCAAGTTAATCGAGTTCGTTGATAGCTTAAAAGGGTGTTAAACGCTACATTAATATGTTAATAATGTTCTTAAGAGGATTGTAGTGAATATGGTGATACAAATGCGGTAGATGAGTAGCCGAATTCCATTTCATTAATCCGTGAATGTTAAGAGACGTAAATTAAGATGATGTTCTTAGTTCACTAAAAACTTGAGCTTATGCTTCATATAGAAATCAGTTTTAATGTAATCGTTGGTAAAATAATGAAGAACGTAATTAAACACAAACTTATATCGTAATCGGTAGTGGCGATGATTTGAAAAGATGCTTTCACAATGTTACATTGGTAATAAACTGGACTTCAAGTATTTGACATTAATGTTAGAATATGTGAATGAACATGATAAACATATGATGATTTGTAATAAGAACATTAAAGTGATCAATAGGATAATTAATTTATTCAAGTAAATTTACGAATATTATTTATGTAATAATACCGTTATCGCATTTAATGTGTTGTTGAATGAATTACATTTCATTCAAGGTTGCTTGTTCACGTGAGTATTGTTAGACGAGGATACCGTTCGTTTGACCATTCAAAGAAGGATTATTCATCTACGGAATTGAGGCAAGTTATCTTGCTTGGTTATAATGATGGTTGAATTCTTGTGTTTATTATGCGTTTCGTGTGTATGAAATGTTCTGATAATCTATGATTCGTGATATGGTGATACCCTCAATCGTATTGTCATGGTGTTGGGGATGATATACCCGAAATTACCGTCCTTGTTACCGTTAGTCCTTTTTAGCTTTGTTGACACTTCGGTGAGTTGTTCGATTCCTTGATAAAAGTGTAATTCATTGAGTTTCGTTGTCATGTTGTATCGTGACATCTATGGAGTCATATCTGCGCGCCGATTGGTTATGTGTAGGATTTTTAGCCGGGCACTTGATGATCATGCGTGGATGTTTTCCGCATTTAGATCGTGCACACGAGACGTAGTTCGTTAGGCTAATTAGGTACATCATCCCACGTATATTCTGGATTCCGTATACGGGGTGGACATGTGCACGGACACATTTCCGGATCGGGCGTACTGTGACGTTCGTCTTGAGCCATATTATATGGTCGTTCATATATTTGGTTATGTTCGACAGTTGGAACTAATTGTTTATACGCCTTCGGGGTATATTCAGTAGTCGATGGTTTTCTTTGAGATCAGTATATATATGAATTGTATAATGTCATGGGAATTATTATCATGTATAGCTGACCCTGTGGTTTGGGGCGAAATACTTGTATTTCAGGGCGAGGAAAGGGCAAGGCTGTTGCGATATTTCTTGAACGCTAGTGCACGTTATCGTATACAAGTAATAAAGTGATGAGTGAGTATCGTTCCCACGAGGACTGAATCACTAACTACCGATTTTTATGTATTCTAGTTTTATTTGAACAATCGAACTTTGGGTTTGCAATTAATTACTAAAAGAATTAATAAAAGGCTAAACAGTATAAACGGTCGCTTGAAGAAAAAGAATCAAATGATGAATAAGTCTAGGATTCTGAATCCACCTCGATTTATCTGAATTTACTCTCGATTATCTGAAGTTAATGATTTTCCCAATTTATTGAAGGCGAAGATTGCTAATATACTCTACTGCCTCTCCTGAGGTCAATAGATTTTTCTAAAGGCGAATAACGCACTCTATCCCTAGGTGAATTAATTCGTCAATAGGCAAAAAGCATAAAATCTCCAAAAGGCCGCGTAGTTCCTATGAGTATATTCCTATCTCACAAGATAAAACGGTCCTCACCAATAGTTCCTCACCAACCCTCCTCTCCCGATTCGAATTGAATGATTAAAACAATACAACTATTGGCCAGATAATTGAAAGAATTAAACACGATTGGGAAAACTCAAAAAAAAAGGGGAATTAAATAGATAATCTCAAGCAAATCCTCAAAACAAAGGTTTCATCAAAATCCTAGGTTAAGGGTTTTAGCCTGACATGCTAAATAATGAAAATACAGAATTAATAAATAAAAGCATGAAAATCAAACGCAGATGAAGAGCTCGGATTCCTCCATTCTTCTGGCTTCTGCCCTCTGCCCTTGATGTTTTCTGCTTCTCTCGTCTGTGATAGTCTTCTGTGATCCTCCTTTTCCCAAGCCTCCAAGATGATTAATTAGGGTCTTAAACCCTTATTTATAGCTCTCAACAGTCTCCAAATCGCGTCCGTGTGAGTAGGTCGAGAACTGGCTTCAAAACGGCCCAAATCCGCGCGGAGCACACCAAAACCGCCCTGTGTGCCACAACTCACTTAATCTGTGCCGCGGCACATGGCGTCCAGGTTAAAAACTGGGCGCTGGGTGTTTCTTCTAGGCCGCGGCTCACCTGGACTGTGCCGCGGCACAGAGTATAGATTACTCTGGTGCCCGCTGGTTGCCTTCCTGTGCCGCGGCCCACTTGCCTTGTGCCGCGGCCCATGGCCAAAATTCACCGTTTTCGCCCGTTTTGCCTCGTTTTAGCTTCCAGACTAGAATCTCCTGTCAATCATACAAGAATAAGACATTAAAAGCTCATTTATGCAATTTTACTCGCCAAAATAATACTAAATAATGATAAATAAGCGTATAAAAATACGCCTAACAAATACCCCCAAACTTGAGCCTTTGCTTGTCCTCAAGCCAAAAGAATTAATTTCAACAAAAGAATATCGTGAATAATCGTGCAACTCATAGTGCTCAACCTAATCAATACTATCCTGAAATTCTCTCTAAATAATACGAGTATCGTAATAGCGAGCTACACTCAGAACACTGATTCCACAAAGTAACCAAGTTCAGTCCTAATCACTCGTTCATGAATAAAATCCAGCTCAAAGATTAACAAACGTGAATCTAATCAACCGTCAATATGAAAGGTTAAAATAAACAAGCTAATTCGCCTGTTCCACGCCTAATGGCAAAATTTTCACGAGTTTCATAAAAATAACCCTGACAAAGATTCCCTTATATATATGCTCAAGAAATTGATTTGAGTTGACCACTAGGTTCGGATCTCGGGATGTTTCATCGGGATAATCCTAGGGTGGAACTTCCATTCTCATGTATTGGGAAACCGTTTGACGTAAAAGACACTCATGGGGCACATGGATGCTTCTAGTTACTAAGGGAGTGCTTGGTTGAGGGGTTTGGGGAGTAAGGTATGGCAATCAAAGTCATAGTGTGTGCTTGGAATTACACTATTATGATTCTAATTCCCCCAAAATGAGGAATCCCCCATACCCCAACAATTTGAGTTGTATGGGTATCATTCCTTTCCATTCCCTTTCCCATTCCCTTTCCATTCCTTCTTATTTTACCAAGCATCCCCTAAGTTCCCCTCCACAGCGGAGAAACAACTCTAATAGCTATTCCCGCATGTCCGAATCAAGGTCGCTGTTTTACGCGAGAGTAAACACCGGGTCACGCGAGTACCCCCGGTTACTAGGCTCCCTATCAT
Organism: Orobanche coerulescens; assembly: GCA_033398695.1. Taxonomy (NCBI): domain Eukaryota; kingdom Viridiplantae; phylum Streptophyta; class Magnoliopsida; order Lamiales; family Orobanchaceae; genus Orobanche; species Orobanche coerulescens. The sequence continues at coordinate 99,981,760 of CM065813.1, read as the reverse complement.
CGGCACATGTGAAATTTCTAAATCACTAGTCTAATCAGGGTCTTCGTTTTACGCGAGAGTAAACAACGGGTCACGTGAATACTCCCGGTTACTAGACTTCCCATCATAGAACAAAAATATCTCGACTTTTGGGAAAAACTGACCGACTCTAAACTCAATCTAAGTGCCAACACGACTTATGTAACTGGACGACTAGCTAACCGAAAAATGTAACCAAACGTATCGACGGTGATTTTAAAACACGTACGTATCCTCTCTTATCTGCCAAGACCTCTACAATCACGAGAAAAAATTTCGGACCTAAATGAAGACTTAGCGTAAATGTAAATTACCGACTACAACCCGACTAAAACTCGATTGCTTCTTCGAGAGAAAACAAAGGTCGTAACATTAGTATTACACAAATAGAAGCACGAAAAATTCACTAATAAGAGTAAAATCATGACAAGCAAGGCTATCGACAAAAAATAACTAAAAATAACAAAAAGTGCAACGAAATAAGTACAGCAGTAAATGTAGCAACAGAAAGTAAATTTCCCCCAAACTTAGGATGTACATTGACCTCAATGGACAGAATATAATATGCAATAAAAGTAAAAGGTCAAGTACTCCCCTACAATCCTCTCACGAGCTGGTGCCGGCATCATCTGGCGAGCTTTCCCGCTTCTCGACTACATCATGCGGAGCGTGAATAAATGAGCTTGCATCATCAAAGAGGAAGTTAAGTACGAGCTCTCAAGTTTAACATGATGTAAGGGTTGGGTACAATGTAATTCGATAAAATGATTCATTGCATATAATTTGAAAATGCTTGGCTTACCAATTTTTCATTGCTGCAATTTATCAAACACTTGGTATGCACAAGTTAAAATGAAGAACAAGAATTTAATGGTTAACTCCAAATCCTAAAAATAATATCACAGAGAATAGCCATGAAAAACGACAACTAACATCATCAATTCGTTCACCAATCCCATCACAATCAAATACCATAATCACCATATTCTAACTCCATTTTTGAGAAAACATTGAAGTACAACTAGCAACATATAACTCTAATTCACTTTTCAAATCGTGTATCAATTATGCTTAAGAGATCGAGATTTACCTGAAGAATTTGAGAAGAAGACTGAGCAGGGTATCGACTGACCTCATTGTGCGAAGGAAGGAAGGGACCTTGTGCTGGCCGATCGAATGTATGAAGTATACCTGGGCATTCTTATATTGCGACGGGGGCCGCGGCACAACATAAGTGAGCCGCGGCCCAGAGTACAGTCGGCCTGGGACTTTTTTATAATACCGCTGGGTGCCGCGGCTCAGTTTAGGTGTGCCGCGGCTCAACGTGTTAGTGTGTCGCGGCTCATTTCGTTCGTGCCGCGGCACAGAGTACAGTCTCCTGGGCATTTCTTGAACCTTTGGTGTGCCGCGGCTCAGGGAATGTGTGTCGCGGCTCAGTGCCTGGTGTGCCGCGGCTCAGTAAGATCGTGCCGCGGCACATAGTACAGTTTGTTTGGCCATGTTCCATCAACCGGTGCGTGCCGCGGCTCATCATTGATTTCCTCCCCTGTGGTGATTCCTGCACAGAATTTTAAGAAGAACACATCAAGAGCGAGAGGTAAAGGCATATCAAAGCACAAAATGATGAAAAATAAAAATTCAAGAATGCAAGAAAAATACAGAAACGCAACAATCTAAAACTGAGAACTCGGGTTGCCTCCCGAGAAGCGCTAAGTTTATAGTCTTCAGCCGGACCTATTTAAAAATCAGTTCGCTTTTCGCAAACTCCATTTGATCTCCGCCCCGTTCATCGAACCGTTAATATGGTTTTTAAAATTTTGACCATTAGTCATTAACGATTCGATTTTTGGTTCGGACACCCAATTTTGGTTGCGGAAAGGTTTTGACGAGAACAACTTTCCGAAACACCCGTTTTTCTCATGACTAGAAGTCCGTTTGACTTCCGGCTTATTTTCCTCTTTCACGAACGAACTTATGACAGCAGCAGATTTTTCCGATTGTGACTGGTCAGATGGCGATGATTGCATGTTCACATGCTTGAGAAATGCGACTCGTTCTACATCTTTCTTAAAAGTTGGACCATCTGAAACGGAATCTGAGTTTTTCGAACGACGATTTTTTCGGTGTCTTTCTTTTGCAAAGGCCTACACACTTTCACTTTGTGAGCTCTTATCAACACCTCCCGGACATGAAAAGGATTTGAACACTTGGAACGTAACATGCTCGTCTTGAACCCGCAGTGTTAATTCCCCTTTTTCCACGTCTATAAGAGTTATGCCGGTCGCTAAAAATGGTCGTCCCAAGATAATAGGGATATCTTGATCTTCCTTCATGTCGAGAACAATAAAATCCGCTGGAAAGATAAATTTATCCACTTTTACTAACACGTCCTCAATCACTCCTCTCGGATTCTTAATAGATCGATCCGCTAATTGCAAGGAGACCGTCGTCGGCTTTGCTTCTCCAATTCCCAGCTTCTTGAAAATAGATAGAGGCATTAGGTTAATACTAGCACCGATATCGCACAACGCCTTATTAAAGGAGAGATTCCCCATGGTGCACGATATGTTGAAACTTCCCGGATCTTTCAATTTTGGTGGAAGCTTCTTCTGAAGAATAGCGCTGCACTCCTCCGTTAAGGCGAGTGTCTCAAACTCCTCGAGTTTTCTTTTCTTTGACAAGATCTCTTTCATGAATTTAACGTAGCTTGGCATTTGTTCCAATGCGTCGGCAAATGGAATGTTAATATGAAGCTTTTTGAACACATCGAGGAACTTAGAGAATTGCTTGTCCGCCTTTTTCTGTTGTAATCTCTGCGGAAACGGGACGGATGGCACATATGCCTTCGGATTATCTGGAAACGTTATCGAGGGTCTCCAATATTGTGATTCCTCCGTCGCTAAATTTTTCTTCTCCTCAATTTCACTTCTCTTTTCACTCCTCTCGGTCTGGTCACACACCTCCTTCCCGCTTCTCAAACTGATCGCATTTAGACTTTCTCTAAGATTTGTCTCGGTCGTACTTGGCAATGCTCCCTCCGGGCGGGCTGTCAACACATTAGCAATCTGGCCCAGCTGGACTTCCAAGTTGCGAATGGAGGCGGAATGATTTTGCAATGTTGCTTCAGTACGGGTCATGAATTGACTCGTATTCGCTGCCAATTTCGCAATTGCTTCCTCGAGAGAAACTTTTGGAGCGGGAGGAGGCTGCTGTTGGTTTTGAGTTAACGGAGGCTGGTTCGAGTTCTGTCCGTTTCTCCACGAGAAGTTGGGATGATTACGCCATCCCGGATTATATGTGTTGGAGTACGGATTATTTTGTCGGTTTCCGTTTCCTACGAACTGAGCTTGTTCAATCTGTGGCTGCTCGAACGGGTTTCCGACTTGGCACTCCGCGCTAGGGTGAGATCCGTTACACCAATTGCACGACTCAATGGTAACGGGGGAAGGAGCATGCGAAAATGCTTGAAGCTGTTGTGTTAATGCTGCGACTTGGGCTCGGGTCATTACTCGAAATTTCCATAACTCACTTCGGCGTTATTCGTTCGGATGGCCATTGATAATCATTAGTGGCCATAGCTTCCAACAACGAGTGTGCTTCAGCCATCGTCTTTCCCATCAAAGCTCCACCGGCGGCTGCATCCACGAGAGTGCGTGTGGAAGCACTCAAACCATTGTAGAACGTCTGAATCTGAAGCCAGTCCGGAAGGCCGTGATGTGGGCATTTCCATAACAAATCTTTGTATCGCTCCCACGCCTCGTGAAGCGACTCCATATCATACTGACCAAAGGTAGTGATCTCGTTTCTCAGTCTCACCGTCTTAGAAGGTGGGAAGAATTTAGCAAGGAAGGCTTGCGCTAACTCTGCCCATGTCGTGATCGAGCCCGGCGGTAAGGAATTCAGCCTAAATTTCGCTTTATCCCTCAAAGAGAAAGGGAAAAGCCGTAATCGGATAGCATCGTCGGTGACACCATTGTTCTTGAACATGTCACAAATCTCGAGAAAAGAAGCAATATGTGCGTTGGGGTCATCGTTCGGCAATCCACAAAACTGGCTAGCCTGCACCATCTGAATGATCGCAGGCTTGATTTGGAAATTGTTGGCTTGGATTGTTGGATGCTGAATCCCCGAAAAGTTCGCGTTGATCTGCGGTATAGCATAATCTCGAAGATCCAGTGCTGGTTGAACTTGTTGCACATGGTTATCTCCTCCTTGAATTTCGATATTTTCAGCCATAGTGACTGTTGTCGGTAGCTCTCGTTTCTCCTTCTTCTTTCTCCTAAGAGTGCGCTCGAGTTCGGTATTCAAAGGTAGTAGGCCTTTGTTACCGAGTTTTCTCATGCACTACCCGAAAAATTCGTGAAAGGAAAAACAAATAAATAAATAAAATTAAATAAACGAAAATAAGTAAATAAAAACGTTCAAACTAAGACTAGAAATACTGAAATCGATATTAGCAAAAATTTCAGTCCCCGGCAACGGCGCCAAAAACTTGTTGCGATATTTCTTGAACGCTAGTGCACGTTATCGTATACAAGTAATAAAGTGATGAGTGAGTATAGTTCCCACGAGGACTGAATCACTAACTACCGATTTTTATGTATTCTAGTTTTATTTGAACAATCGAACTTTGGGTTTGCAATTAATTACTAAAAGAATTAATAAAAGGCTAAACAGTATAAACGGTCGCTTGAAGAAAAAGAATCAAATGATGAATAAGTCTAGGATTCTGAATCCACCTCGATTTATCTGAATTTACTCTCGATTATTTGAAGTTAATGATTTTCCCAATTTATTGAAGGCGAAGATTGCTAATATACTCTACTGCCTCTCCTGAGGTCAATAGAATTTTCTAAAGGCGAATAACGCACTCTATCCCTAGGTGAATTAATTCGTCAATAGGCAAAAAGCATAAAATCTCCAAAAGGCCGCGTAGTTCCTATGAGTATATTCCTATCTCACAAGATAAAACGGTCCTCACCAATAGTTCCTCACCAACCCTCCTCTCCCGATTCGAATTGAATGATTAAAACAATACAACTATTGGCCAGATAATTGAAAGCATTAAACACGATTGGGAAAACTCAAAAAAAAAAGGGGAATTAAATAGATAATCTCAAGCAAATCCTCAAAACAAAGGTTTCATCAAAATCCTAGATTAAGGGTTTTAGCGTGACATGCTAAATAATGAAAATACAGAATTAATAAATAAAAGCATGAAAATCAAACGCAGATGAAGAGCTCGGATTCCTCCGTTCTTCTGGCTTCTGCCCTCTGCCCTTGATGTTTTCTGCTTCTCTCGTATGTGATAGTCTTCTGTGATCCTCCTTTTCCCAAGCCTCCAAGATGATTAATTAGGGTCTTAAACCCTTATTTATAGCTCTCAATAGTCTCCAAATTGCGTCCGTGTGAGTAGGTCGAGAACTGGCTTCAAAACGGCCCAAATCCGCGCGGAGCACACCAAAACCGCCCTGTGTGCCACAACTCACTTAATCTGTGCCGCGGCACATGGCGTCCAGGTTAAAAACTGGGCGCTGGGTGTTTCTTCTAGGCCGCGGCTCACCTGGACTGTGCCGCGGCACAGATTACAGATTACTCTGGTGCCCACTGGTTGCCTTCCCTGTGCCGCGGCCCACTTGCCTTGTGCCGCGGCCCATGGCCAAAATTCACCGTTTTCGCCCGTTTTGCCTCGTTTTAGCTTCCAGACTACAATCTCCTGTCAATCATACAAGAATAAGACATTAAAAGCTCATTTATGCAATTTTACTCGCCAAAATAATACTAAATAATGATAAATAAGCGTATAAAAATACGCCTAACAAATACCCCCAAACTTGAGCCTTTGCTTGTCCTCAAGCAAAAAGAATTAATTTCAACAAAAGAATATCGTGAATAATCGTGCAACTCATAGTGCTCAACCTAATCAATACTATCCTGAAATTCTCTCTGAATAATACGAGTATCGTAATAGCGAGCTACACTCAGAACACTGATTCCACAAAGTAACCAAGTTCAGTCCTAATCACTCGTTCATGAATAAAATCCAGCTCAAAGATTAACAAACGTGAATCTAATCAACCGTCAATATGAAAGGTTAAAATAAACAAGCTAATTCGCCCCGTTCCACAGTCTAATGGCAAAATTTTCACGAGTTTCATAAAAAATAACCCTCGGACAGCATTCCCTTATATATATGCTCAAGAAATTGATTTGAGTTGACCACTAGGTTCGGATCTCGGGATGTTTCATCGGGATTATCCTAGGGTGGAACTTCCATTCTCATGTATTGGGAAACCGTTTGACGTAAAAGACACTCATGGGGCACATGGATGCTTCTAGTTACTAAGGGAGTGCTTGGTTGAGGGGTTTGGGGAGTAAGGTATGGCAATCAAAGTCATAGTGTGTGCTTGGAATTACACTATTATGATTCTAATTCCCCCAAAATGAGGAATCCCCATACCCCAACAATTTGAGTTGTATGAGTATCATTTCTTTCCATTCCCTTTCCCATTCCCTTTCCATTCCTTCTTATTTTACCAAGCATCCCCTAAGTTCCCCTCCACAGCGGAGAAACAACTCTAATAGCTATTCCCGCATGTCCGAATCAAGGTCGCTGTTTTACGCGAGAGTAAACATCGGGTCACGCGAGTACCCCCGGTTACTAGGCTCCCTATCATCGGCACATGTGAAATTTCTAAATCACTAGTCTAATCAGGGTCTTCGTTTTACGCGAGAGTAAACAACGGGTCACGTGAATACTCCTGGTTACTAGACTTCCCATCATAGAACAAAAATATCTCGACTTTTGGGAAAAACTGACCGACTCTAAACTCAATCTAAGTGCCAACACGACTTATGTAACTGGACGACTAGCTAACCGAAAAATGTAACCAAACGTATCGACGGTGATTTTAAAACACGTACGTATCCTCTCTTATCTGCCAAGACCTCTACAATCACGAGAAAAAATTTCGGACCTAAATGAAGACTTAGCAGAAACAGAAATTACTGACTACAACCCGACTAAAACTCGACCGTTTCTTCAGAGAGAAAAACAGTGTCGTAACATTAGTATTACACAAATAGAAGCACGAAAAATTCACTAATAAGAGTAAAATCATGACACGCAAGGCTATCGACAAAAAGATAACTAAAAATAACAAAAAGTGCAACGAAATAAGTACAAAGATAAATGTAGCAACAGAAAGTAAATTTCCCCCAAACTTAGGACGTACATTGACCTCAATGGACAGAATATAATATGCAATAAAAGTAAAAGGTCAAGTACTCCCCTACAATCCTCTCACGAGCTGGTGCCGGCATCATCCGGCGAGCTTTCCCGCTTCTCGACTACATCATGAGGAGCGTGAATAAATGAGCTTGCATCATCAAAGAGGAAGTTAAGTACGAGCTCTCAAGTTTAACATGATGTAAGGGTTGGGGACAATGTAATTCGATAAAATGATTCATTGCATATAATTTGAAAATGCTTGGCTTACCAATTTTTCATTGCTGCAATTTATCAAACACTTGGTATGCACAAGTTAAAATGAAGAACAAGAATTTAATGGTTAACTCCAAATCCTAAAAATAATATCACAGAGAATAGCCATGAAAAACGACAACTAACATCATCAATTCGTTCACCAATCCCATCACAATCAAATACCATAATCACCATATTCTAACTCCATTTTTGAGAAAACATTGAAGTACAACTAGCAACATATAACTCTAATTCACTTTTCAAATCGTGTATCAATTATGCTTAAGAGATCGAGATTTACCTGAAGAATTTGAGAAGAAGACTGAGCAGGGTATCGACTGACCTCATTGTGCGAAGGAAGCAAGGGACCTTGTGCTGGCCGATCGAATGTATGAAGTATACCTGGGCATTCTTATATTGCGACGGGGGCCGCGGCACAACATAAGTGAGCCGCGGCCCAGAGTACAGTCGGCCTGGGACTTTTTTATAATACCGCTGGGTGCCGCGGCTCAGTTTAGGTGTGCCGCGGCTCAACGTGTTAGTGTGCCGCGGCTCATTTCGTTCGTGCCGCGGCACAGAGTACAGTCTCCTGGGCATTTCTTGAACCTTTGGTGTGCCGCGGCTCAGTAAGATCGTGCCGCGGAACATAGTACAGTTTGTTTGGCCATGTTCCATCAACCGGTGCGTGCTGCGGCTCACTATTATTGTGCCGCGGCTCATCATTGATTTCCTCCCCTGGGGTGATTCCTGCACAGAATTTTAAGAAGAACACATCAAGAGCGAGAGGTAAAGGCATATCAAAGCACAAAATGATGAAAAATAAAAATTCAAGAATGCAAGAAAAATACAGAAACGCAACAATCTAAAACTAAGAACTCGGGTTGCCTCCCGAGAAGCGCTAAGTTTATAGTCTTCAGCCGGACCTATTTAAAAATCAGTTCGCTTTTCGCAAACTCCATTTGATCTCCGCCCCGTTCATCGAACCGTTAATATGGTTTTTAAAATTTTGACCATTAGTCATTAACGATTCGATTTTTGGTTCGGACACCCAATTTTGGTTGCGGAAAGGTTTTGACGAGAACAACTTTCCGAAACACCCGTTTTTCTCATGACTAGACGTCCGTTTGACTTCCGGCTTATTTTCCTCTTTCACGAACGAACTTATGACAGCAGTAGATTTTTCCGATTGTGACTGGTCAGATGGCGATGATTGCATGTTCACATGCTTGAGAAATGCGACTCGTTCTACATCTTTCTTAAAAGTTGGACCATCTGAAACGGAATCTGAGTTTTTCGAACGACGATTTTTTCGGTGTCTTTCTTTTGCAAAGGCCTACACACTTTCACTTTGTGAGCTCTTATCAACACCTCCCGGACATGAAAAGGATTTGAACACTTGGAACGTAACATGCTCGTCTTGAACCCGCAGTGTTAATTCCCCTTTTTCCACGTCTATAAGAGTTATGCCGGTCGCTAAAAATGGTCGTCCCAAGATAATCGGGATATCTTGATCTTCCTTCATGTCGAGAACAATAAAATCCGCTGGAAAGATAAATTTATCCACTTTTACTAACACGTCCTCAATCACTCCTCTCGGATACTTAATAGATCGATCCGCTAATTGCAAGGAGACCGTCGTCGGCTTTGCTTCTCCAATTCCCAGCTTCTTGAAAATAGATAGAGGCATTAGGTTAATACTAGCACCGAGATCGCACAATGCCTTATTAAAGGAGAGATTCCCCATGGTGCACGATATGTTGAAACTTCCCGGATCTTTCAATTTTGGTGGAAGCTTCTTCTGAAGAATAGCGCTGCACTCCTCCGTTAAGGCGAGTGTCTCAAACTCCTCGAGTTTTCTTTTCTTTGACAAGATCTCTTTCATGAATTTAACCTAGCTTGGCATTTGTTCCAACGCGTCGGCAAATGGAATGTTAATATGAAGCTTTTTGAACACATCGAGGAACTTAGAGAATTGCTTGTCCGCCTTTTTCTGTTGTAATCTCTGCGGAAACGGGACGGATGGCACATATGCCTTCGGATTATCTGGAAACGTTATCGAGGGTCTTCAATATTGTGATTCCTCCGTCGCTAAATTTTTCTTCTCCTCAATTTCACTTCTCTTTTCACTCCTCTCGGGTTGGTCACACACCTCCTTCCCGCTTCTCAAACTGATCGCATTTAGACTTTCTCTAGGATTTGTCTCGGTCGTACTTGGCAATGCTCCTCCGGCGGGTGCCAACACATTAGCAACTGCCCACTTGGACTTCCAAGTTGCGAATGGAGGCGGAATGATTTTGCAATGTTGCTTCAGTACGGGTCATGAATTGACTCGTATTCGCTGCCAATTTCGCAATTGCTTCCTCGAGAGAAACTTTTGGAGCGGGAGGAGGCTGCTGTTGGTTTTGAGTGAACGGAGGCTGGTTCGAGTTCTGTCCGTTTCTCCACGAGAAGTTGGGATGATTACGCCATCCCGGATTATACGTGTTGGAGTACGGATTATTTTGTCGGTTTCCGTTTCCTACGAACTGAGCTTGTTCAATTTGTGGCTGCTCGAACGGGTTTCCGACTTGGCACTCCGCGCTAGGGTGAGATCCGTTACACCAATTGCACGACTCAATGGTAACGGGGGAAGGAGCATGCGAAAATGCTTGAAGCTGTTGTGTTAATGCTGCGACTTGGGCTTACAATTTAGATATCGGGTCATTACTCGAAATTTCCATAACTCGCTTCGGCGTTATTCGTTCGGATGGCCATTGATAATCATTAGCGGCCATAGCTTCCAACAACGAGTGTGCTTCAGCCATCGTCTTTCCCATCAAAGCTCCACCGGCGGCTGCATCCACGAGAGTGCGTGTGGAAGCACTCAAACCATTGTAGAACGTCTGAATCTGAAGCCAGTCCGGAAGGCCGTGATGTGGGCATTTCCATAACAAATCTTTGTATCGCTCCCACGCCTCGTGAAGCGACTCCATATCATACTGACCAAAGGTAGTGATCTCGTTTCTCAGTCTCGCCGTCTTAGAAGGTGGGAAGAATTTAGCAAGGAAGGCTTGCGCTAACTCTGCCCATGTCGTGATCGAGCCCGGCGGTAAGGAATTCAGCCTAAATTTCTCTTTATCCCTCAAAGAGAAAGGGAAAAGCCGTAATCGGATAGCATCGTCGGTGACACCATTGTTCTTGAACATGTCACAAATCTCGAGAAAAGAAGCAATATGTGCGTTGGGGTCATCGTTCGGCAATCCACAAAACTGGCTAGCCTGCACCATCTGAATGATCGCAGGCTTGATTTGGAAATTGTTGGCTTGGATTGTTGGATGCTGAATCCCCGAAAAGTTCGCGTTGATCTGCGGCATAGCATAATCTCGAAGATCCAGTGCTGGTTGAACTTTCTGCACATGGTTATCTCCTCCTTGAATTTCGATATTTTCAGCCATAGTGACTGTTGTCGGTAGCTCTCGTTTCTCCTTCTTCTTTCTCCTAAGACTGCGCTCGAGTTCGGTATTCAAAGGTAGTAGGCCTTTGTTACCGAGTTTTCTCATGCACTACCCGAAAAATTCATGAAAGGAAAAACAAATAAATAAATAAAATTAAATAAACGAAAATAAGTAAATAAAAACGTTCAAACTAAGACTAGAAATACTGAAATCGATATTAGCAAAAATTTCAGTCCCCGGCAACGGCGCCAAAAACTTGTTGCGATATTTCTTGAACGCAAATGCACGTTATCGTATACAAGTAATAAAGTGATGAGTGAGTATCGTTCCCACGAGGACTGAATCACTAACTACCGATTTTTATGTATTCTAGTTTTATTTGAACAATCGAACTTTGGGTTTGCAATTAATTACTAAAAGAATTAATAAAAGGCTAAACAGTATAAACGGTCACTTGAAGAAAAAGAATCAAATGATGAATAAGTCTAGGATTCTGAATCCACCTCGGTTTATCCGAATTTACTCTCGATTATCTGAAGTTAATGATTTTCCCAATTTATTGAAGGCGAAGATTGCTAATATACTCTACCGCCTCTCCCGAGGTCAATAGATTTTTCTAAAGGTGAATAACGTACTCTGTCCCTAGGTGAATTAATTCGTCAATAGGCAAAAAGCATAAAATCTCCAAAAGGCCACGTAGTTCCTATGAGTATATTCCTATCTCACAAGATAAAACGGTCCTCACCAATAGTTCCTCACCAACTCTCCTCTCCCGATTCGAATTGAATGATTAAAACAATACAACTATTGGCCAGATAATTGAAAGCATTAAACACGATTGGGAAAACTCAAAAAAAAAAGGGAATTATATAGATAATCTTAAGCAAATCCGTCAAAACAAAGGTTTCATCAAAATCCTAGATTAAGGGTTTTAGCCTGACATGCTAAATAATGAAAATACAGAATTAATAAATAAAAGCATGAAAATCAAACGCAGATGAAGAGCTCGGATTCCTCCGTTCTTCTGGCTTCTGCCCTCTGCCCTTGATGTTTTCTGCTTCTCTCGTCTGTGATAGTCTTCTGTGATCCTCCTTTTCCCAAGCCTCCAAGATGATTAATTAGGGTCTTAAACCTTATTCATAGCTCTCAACAGTCTCCAAATCGCGTCCGTGTGAGTAGGTCGAGAACTGGCTTCAAAACAGCCCAAATCCGCGCGGAGCACACCAAAACCGCCCTGTGTGCCGCAACTCACTTAATCTGTGCCGCGGCACATGGCGTCCAGGTTAAAAACTGGGCGCTGGGTGTTTCTTCTAGGCCGCGGCTCACCTGGACTGTGCCGCGGCACAGATTACAGATTACTCTGGTGCCCACTGGTTGCCTTCCCTGTGCCGCGGCCCACTTGCCTTGTGCCGCGGCCCACGGCCAAAATTCACCGTTTTCGCCCGTTTTGCCTCGTTTTAGCTTCCAGACTACAATCTCCTGTCAATCATACAAGAATAAGACATTAAAAGCTCATTTGTGCAATTTTACTCGCCAAAATAATACTAAATAATGATAAATAAGCGTATAAAAATACGCCTAACAAATACCCCCAAACTTGAGCCTTTGCTTGTCCTCGAGCAAAAAGAATTAATTTCAACAAAAGAATATCGTGAATAATCGTGCAACTCATAGTGCTCAACCTAATCAATACTATCCTGAAATTCTCTCTGAATAATACGAGTATCGTAATAGCGAGCTACACTCAGAACACTGATTCCACAAAGTAACCAAGTTCAGTCCTAATCACTCGTTCATGAATAAAATCCAGCTCAAAGATTAACAAACGTGAATCTAATCGACCGTCAATATGAAAGGTTAAAATAAACAAGCTAATTCGCCCCGTTCCACAGTCTAATGGCAAAATTTTCACGAGTTTCATAAATAATAACCCTCGGACAGTATTCCCTTATATATATGCTCAAGAAATTGATTTGAGTTGACCACTAGGTTCGGATCTCGGGATGTTTCATCGGGATAATCCTAGGGTGGAACTTCCATTCTCATGTATTGGGAAACCGTTTGATGTAAAAGAAACTCATGGGGCACATGGATGCTTCTAGTTACTAAGGGAGTGCTTGGTTGAGGGGTTTGGGGAGTAAGGTATGGCAATCAAAGTCATAGTGTGTGCTTGGAATTACACTATTATAACTCTAATTCCCCCAAAATGAGGAATCCCCCATACCCCAACAATTTGAGTTGTATGGGTATCATTCCTTTCCATTCCCTTTCTCATTCCCTTTCCATTCCTTCTTATTTTACCAAGCATTCCCTAAGTTCCCCTCCACAGCGGAGAAACAACTCTAATAGCTATTCCCGCATGTCCGAATCAAGGTCGCTGTTTTACGCGAGAGTAAACACCGGGTCACGCGAGTACCCCCGGTTACTAGGCTCCCTATCATCAGCACATGTGAAATTTCTAAATCACTAGTCTAATCAGGGTCGTCGTTTTACGCGAGAGTAAACAACGGGTCACGTGAATACTCCCGGTTACTAGACTTACCATCATAGAACAAAAATATCTCGACTTTTGGGAAAAACTGACCGACTCTAAACTCAATCTAAGTGCCAACACGACTTATGTAACTGGACGACTAGCTAACCGAAAAATGTAACCAAACGTATCGACGGTGATTTTAAAACACGTACGTATCCTCTCTTATCTGCCAAGACCTCTACAATCACGAGAAAAAATTTCGGACCTAAATGAAGACTTAGCAGAAACAGAAATTACTGACTACAACCCGACTAAAACTCGACCGTTTCTTCAGAGAGAAAAACAGTGTCGTAACATTAGTATTACACAAATAGAAGCACGAAAAATTCACGAATAAGAGTAAAATCATGACAAGCAAGGCTATCGACAAAAAGATAACTAAAAATAACAAAAAGTGCAACGAAATAAGTACACCAGTAAATGTAGCAACAGAAAGTAAATTTCCCCCAAACTTAGGACGTACATTGACCTCAATGGACAGAATATAATATGCAATAAAAGTAAAAGGTCAAGTACTCCCCTACAATCCTCTCACGAGCTGGTGCCGGCATCATCCGGCGAGCTTTCCCGCTTCTCGACTACATCATGCGGAGCGTGAATAATTGAGCGTGCATCATCAAAGAGGAAGTTAAGTACGAGCTCTCAAGTTTAACATGATGTAAGGGTTGGGGACAATGTAATTCGATAAAATGATTCATTGCATATAATTTGAAAATGCTTGGCTTACCAATTTTTCATTGCTGCAATTTATCAAACACTTGGTATGCACAAGTTAAAATGAAGAACAAGAATTTAATGGTTAACTCCAAATCCTAAAAATAATATCACAGAGAATAGCCATGAAAAACGACAACTAACATCATCAATTCGTTCACCAATCCCATCACAATCAAATACCATAATCACCATATTCTAACTCCATTTTTGAGAAAACATTGAAGTACAACTAGCAACATATAACTCTAATTCACTTTTCAAATCGTGTATCAATTATGCTTAAGAGATCGAGATTTACCTGAAGAATTTGAGAAGAAGACTGAGCAGGGTATCGACTGACCTCATTGTGCGAAGGAAGGAAGGGACCTTGTGCTGGCCGATCGAATGTATGAAGTATACCTGGGCATTCTTATATTGCGACGGGGGCCGCGACACAACATAAGTGAGCCGCGGCCCAGAGTACAGTCGGCCTGGGACTTTTTTATAATACCGCCGGGTGCCGCGGCTCAGTTTAGGTGTGCCGCGGCTCAACGTGTTAGTGTGCCGCGGCTCATTTCGTTCGTGCCGCGGCACAGAGTACAGTCTCCTGGGCATTTCTTGAACCTTTGGTGTGCCGCGGCTCAGGGAATGTGTGCCGCGGCTCAGTGCCTGGTGTGCCGCGGCTCAGTAAGATCGTGCCGCGGCACATAGTACAGTTTGTTTGGCCATGTTCCATCAACCGGTGCGTGCCGCGGCTCACTATTATTGTGCCGCGGCTCATCATTGATTTCCTCCCCTGGGGTGATTCCTGCACAGAATTTTAAGAAGAACACATCAAGAGCGAGAGGTAAAGGCATATCAAAGCACAAAATGATGAAAAATAAAAATTCAAGAATGCAAGAAAAATACAGAAACGCAACAATCTAAAACTAAGAACTCGGGTTGCCTCCCGAGAAGCGCTAAGTTTATAGTCTTCAGCCGGACCTATTTCAAAATCAGTTCGCTTTTCGCAAACTCCATTTGATCTCCGCCCCGTTCATCGAACCGTTAATATGGTTTTTAAAATTTTGACCATTAGTCATTAACGATTCGATTTTTGGTTCGGACACCCAATTTTGGTTGCGGAAAGGTTTTGACGAGAACAACTTTCCGAAACACCCGTTTTTCTCATGACTAGAGGTCCGTTTGACTTCCGGCTTATTTTCCTCTTTCACGAACGAACTTATGACAGCAGCAGATTTTTCCGATTGTGGCTGGTCAGATGGCGATGATTGCATGTTCACATGCTTGAGAAATGCGACTCGTTCTACATCTTTCTTAAAAGTTGGACCATCTGAAACGGAATCTGAGTTTTTCGAACGATGATTTTTTCGGTGTCTTTCTTTTGCAAAGGCCTACACACTTTCACTTTGTGAGCTCTTATCAACACCTCCCGGACATGAAAAGGATTTGAACACTTGGAACGTAACATGCTCGTCTTGAACCCGCAGTGTTAATTCCCCTTTTTCCACGTCTATAAGAGTTTTGCCGGTCGCTAAAAATGGTCGTCCCAAGATAATCGGGATATCTTGATCTTCCTTCATGTCGAGAACAATAAAATCCGCTGGAAAGATAAATTTATCCACTTTTACTAACACGTCCTCAATCACTCCTCTCGGATACTTAATAGATCGATCCGCTAATTGCAAGGAGACCGTCGTCGGCTTTGCTTCTCCAATTCCCAGCTTCTTGAAAATAGATAGAGGCATTAGGTTAATACTAGCACCGAGATCGCACAACGCCTTATTAAAGGAGAGATTCCCCATGGTGCACGATATGTTGAAACTTCCCGGATCTTTCAATTTTGGTGGAAGCTTCTTCTGAAGAATAGCGCTGCACTCCTCCGTTAAGGCGAGTGTCTCAAACTCCTCGAGTTTTCTTTTCTTTGACAAGATCTCTTTCATGAATTTAACGTAGCTTGGCATTTGTTCCAACGCGTCGGCAAATGGAATGTTAATATGAAGCTTTTTGAACACGTCGAGGAACTTAGAGAATTGCTTGTCCGCCTTTTTCTGTTGTAATCTCTGCGGAAACGGGACGGATGGCACATATGCCTTCGGATTATCTGGAAACGTTATCGAGGGTCTCCAATATTGTGATTCCTCCGTCGCTAAATTTTTCTTCTCCTCAATTTCACTTCTCTTTTCACTCCTCTCGGGCTGGTCACACACCTCCTTCCCGCTTCTCAAACTGATCGCATTTAGACTTTCTCTAGGATTTGTCTCGGTCGTACTTGGCAATGCTCCCTCCGGGCGGGCTGTCAACACATTAGCAATCTGGCCCAGCTGGACTTCCAAGTTGCGAATGGAGGCGGAATGATTTTGCAATGTTGCTTCAGTACGGGTCATGAATTGACTCGTATTCGCTGCCAATTTCGCAATTGCTTCCTCGAGAGAAACTTTTGGAGCGGGAGGAGGCTGCTATTGGTTTTGAGTAAACGGAGGCTGGTTCAAGTTCTGTCCGTTTCTCCACGAGAAGTTGGGATGATTACGCCATCCCGGATTATACGTGTTGGAGTACGAATTATTTTGTCGGTTTCCGTTTCCTACGAACTGAGCTTGTTCAATTTGTGGCTGCTCGAACGGGTTTCCGACTTGGCACTCCGCGCTAGGGTGAGATCCGTTACACCAATTGCACGACTCAATGGTAACGGGGGAAGGAGCATGCGAAAATTCTTGAAGCTGTTGTGTTAATGCTGCGACTTGGGCTGACAATGTAGATATCGGGTCATTACTCGAAATTTCCATAACTCGCTTCGGCGTTATTCGTTCGGATGGCCATTGATAAGCATTAGCGGCCATAGCTTCCAACAACGAGTGTGCTTCAGCCATCGTCTTTCCCATCAAAGCTCCACCGGCGGCTGCATCCACGAGAGTGCGTGTGGAAGCACTCAACCCATTGTAGAACGTCTGAATCTGAAGCCAGTCCAGAAGGCCGTGATGTGGGCATTTCCATCACAAATCTTTGTATCGCTCCCACGCCTCGTGAAGCGACTCCATATCATACTGACCAAAGGTAGTGATCTCGTTTCTCAGTCTCGCCGTCTTAGAAGGTGGGAAGAATTTAGCAAGGAAGGCTTGCGCTAACTCTGCCCATGTCGTGATCGAGCCCGGCGGTAAGGAATTCAGCCTAAATTTCGCTTTATCCCTCAAAGAGAAAGGGAAAAGCCGTAATCGGATAGCATCGTCGGTGACACCATTGTTCTTGAACGTGTCACAAATCTCGAGAAAAGAAGCAATATGTGCGTTGGGGTCATCGTTCGGCAATCCACAAAACTGGCTACCCTGCACCATCTGAATGATCGCAGGCTTGATTTGGAAATTGTTGGCTTGGATTGTTGGACGCTGAATCCCCGAAAAGTTCGCGTTGATCTGCGGCATAGCATAATCTCGAAGATCCAAAGGTCTTTGGTTGAACTTCGCACATGGTTATCTCCTCCTTGAATTTCGATATTTTCAGCCATAGTGACTGTTGTCGGTAGCTCTCGTTTCTCCTTCTTCTTTCTCCTAAGAGTGCGCTCGAGTTCGGTATTCAAAGGTAGTAGGCCTTTGTTACCGAGTTTTCTCATGCACTACCCGAAAAAATCTGAAAGGAAAAACAAATAAATAAATAAAATTAAATAAACGAAAATAAGTAAATAAAAACGTTCAAACTAAGACTAGAAATACTGAAATCGATATTAGCAAAAATTTCAGTCCCCGGCAACGGCGCCAAAAACTTGTGGCGATATTTCTTGAACGCAAATGCACGTTATCGTATACAAGTAATAAAGTGATGAGTGAGTATCGTTCCCACGAGGACTGAATCACTAACTACCGATTTTTATGTATTCTAGTTTTATTTGAACAATCGAACTTTGGGTTTGCAATTAATTACTAAAAGAATTAATAAAAGGCTAAACAGTATAAACGGTCGCTTGAAGAAAAAGAATCAAATGATGAATAAGTCTAGGATTCGGAATCCACCTCGGTTTATCCGAATTTACTCTAGATTATCTGAAGTTAATGATTTTCCCAATTTATTGAAGGCGAAGATTGCTAATATACTCTACCGCCTCTCCCGAGGTCAATAGATTTTTCTAAAGGCGAATAACGTACTCTGTCCCTAGGTGAATTAATTCGTCAATAGGCAAAAAGCATAAAATCTCCAAAAGGCCACGTAGTTCCTATGAGTATATTCCTATCTCACAAGATAAAACGGTCCTCACCAATAGTTCCTCACCAACTCTCCTCTCCCGATTCGAATTGAATGATTAAAACAATACAACTATTGGCCAGATAATTGAAAGCATTAAACACGATTGGGAAAACTCAAAAAAAAAAAGGGAATTATATAGATAATCTCAAGCAAATCCGTCAAAACAAAGGTTTCATCAAAATCCTAGATTAAGGGTTTTAGCCTGACATGCTAAATAATGAAAATACAGAATTAATAAATAAAAGCATGAAAATCAAACGCAGATGAAGAGCTCGGATTCCTCCGTTCTTCTGGCTTCCGCCCTCTGCCCTTGATGTCTTCTGCTTCTCTCGTCTGTGATAGTCTTCTGTGATGCTCCTTTTCCCAAGCCTCCAAGATGATTAATTAGGGTCTTAAACCCTTATTTATAGCTCTCAACAATCTCCAAATCGCGTCCGTGTGAGTAGGTCGAGAGCTGGCTTCAAAACGGCCCAAATCCGCGCGGAGCACACCAAAACCGCCCTGTGTGCCGCGGTTCACTTAATCTGTGCCGCGGCATATGGCGTCCAGGTTAAAAACTGGACGCTGGGTGTTTCTTATGGGCCGCGGCTCACCTAGACTGTGCCGCGGCACAGAGTACAGATTACTCTGGTGCCCGCTGGTTGCCTTCCTGTGCCGCGGCCCACTTGCCTTGTGCCGCGGCCCACAGCCAAAATTCGCTGTTTTCGCCCGTTTTGCCTCGTTTTAGGTTCCAGACTACAATCTCCTGTCAATCATACAAGAATAAGACTTTAAAAGATCATTTATGCAATTTTACTCGCCTAAATAATACTAAATAATGATAAATAAGCGTATAAAAATACGCCTAACAAAGGCACAGGAGGAGCACAATGGCGATGGAGGGTTTTGAAGGATGCTATTTCGGGGGCCCCGAGTCTTTTGATATTCGGTTATGTATTATTGTGATTTTCATTTTATTTTGTGTCGGATGAATGTACTATAATCTGTTAGGTATTGCCCATCGTCATATGGTCTGTACCGAATTTGGATCCTGTGTACGTTTGCTTGTATTCAAGACATGTATAACTTATACTCCACATCGGGGTTTTTATTGTGGTACGATGCCACGTTGTCAGGTTGTAAGTCTATATCGTGATATCGCCTGGTGGGTCCCGGTAGGGGGTCCACGGCACTGTAATAGCCAATGTTTTCGGGCTGTTACAGAAGATGGTATCAGAGCGTGTGTTTTTATTTTGAGTCATTGTAGAATCGAAATAGCATCAAGAAACCTTCATGCCATGTGTAACATGTGCAAGCGCCTGACCCGTCGAATACGGTATGTTCTCATGAACCATAATTTGATTACTGACATGATATTGACGATGTATTGGTCTCCTTACTTATCTTGGCATCTTGCTAACATGAGGTAAAATTCATCTGTTTGAGGAAAACCTAAACTAATTATGTGATTTGAATTGTTTTGACTTGATGTTGATATTGAGTGTGTAGCACCTGCGGTGCCAGTGATTCTTCTGAATCGCTATGTTGGATATGAAATTCCCTGTTGCTATTAACTTAGCATGAATTATGATTGATAAATTGAACTGTACTTGTGACTTGATTCTTTCAGTATGGAAAGGAATCCGAGAGGCCGTGGCAGAGGGGGACGAGGCCGCGGAAAAGGCCGAATCCCGATACCACGAGCCAACAGACGCGCGAATGTGGAACAGAGTTCCGCAGGCAGTGATTCTCCTTCTAGGGACCAATCACACCACACTGGAGAGAATGCACGTGTCGATCCTTACACCGTGATGCAGGGCATGATGGCCCAGATGACTCAAATGGGTCAGCTGATGGAAGCTATACAGAAGAATACTACTGGGCAACAGCAGGGGCAACAACCTCCGCCTCTGGTGCCTGGCGGGATCGTGAGCCGGATTATTAGCGACATATCACGACAGCGACCTCCGACTTTTGAAGGCTCATCTGAGCCTGCTGACATTGTACACTGGATAGAGCATTTCGAGAAACTGTTCGAGATGGTGGAGTGCCCAGAGGAAAATCGAGTTGCTGTGGCAGCCTACTACCTTAGTAAGAGTGCCCATACTTGGTGGCTTTCTGTGAGGCCTGCCGATGGCGCGAGTACTTGGGTGGAATTCAAGAATCTTATGCTAGATCGTTACTATCCTGCACCCCTCCGTGAAGACAAACTGTCCGAATTACTGAACCCCGATCCATCGGAAGACGAAGATGTGTTAGCGATTGCTGAAAAATTCCAAGCACTTCTCCCTTTTGCTACGTCAGTTGTCCATTTGGAAGCTGATAAGATCAAATACTTACTCAAGAGGCTTAAACCCCGAATGAGGATGCAATTACTCAATCACCATTGTACGACCTTACCGGAGTTTATTGAGAAGGCTTTGGAGTATGAACTTACTGCGAAGGAGATTTCTAAGAAGCAGCCTCAGTTTTCCAACAAGAGATCCAGGAACCAGACCCAAGGAGACAGTAACCGGGGGATATTCAAGAAACCCCAGCCTGTACCAAATCCTTCTGAACGGCCACCTATGGCACCGAAACCGACAGGAAAGCACTCTCGGGCAATCATCTCACCTGTCGTGTGTTATAACTGTGGGGACCAGGGGCATATCAGCTCCAAGTGTCCGAAGCCGGCCGTTGCCTGTCACACTTGCGGGAAGAACGGTCATCGTGATCGCTATTGCAGGGGTGGACTCGGGCGTGCTCTAGTAGCATCTCTTGCTCTAGTACAGTCTTCTGTTCAGGAACGTGCTCCTCCGCCCGCTTCTTACCAGACTACCGGGGCAAACAAAGGGATGGGCCGTGGAAATCAAGCTGGTACACCTGCTTCCGGGGTTGCAAAACCCAGAGTCTACGAGATGAAGAAAGCCGATGATCCCGAAGCCAGCATGATTGCAGGTACTCTCGAGATCCACTCTCAGCCCGTTTGTGTTCTTTTTGATACTGGTGCTTCACACTCCTTTTTGTCTAGTTCTTGTTTGAGTCGTTTGCATTTGAATCATGCTACCGATTGTGAACCTTATGTAATTGGATTACCCGATGGTAGAAGAATTATTGGGAACCGCGAAGTACAGAACTGTCCGATTAGCATGAACAACCGTGAGTGGTTGTCCGACTTGATTGTGGTTGATTTACCTAAAGATGATGTAATCTTGTGTATCGACTGGATGGATCGTCACGATGCCGTGCTTAGCATCCGTAAGCGAATGGTGACCGTCACATCGGATGATGGCGTCGAGTGTATTTTTCGGGGTGATAATCCCAATCATTCTGGGAGAGTCATCAGCGCTATGAAGGCTGTGAGATTACTGAACCAGGGATGCATTGGTTATTGGTGTTACATGACCAAGACAACTGACCGACCAGTCGAATTGGTTGATATTCCAGTAGTTCGAGACTATCCAGATGTATTTCCGGAAGAGCTTCCAGGACTACCCCCACAGCGAGAGGTAGAATTCACCATTGAGTTAGATCCAGGGACATCCCCGCTTTCGAAAGCACCATATTGTATGGCCCCGACTGAGATGCAGGAGTTGAAAAGACAACTTGAGGAGTTAACTGAGAAAGGATATGTTCGACCCAGTGCATCCCCTTGGGGAGCGCCAGTGTTATTCGTACGGAAGAAGGACGGATCGCTGCGTCTGTGTATTGATTACCGTGAGCTGAACAAAGTAACAATTAAGAACAAATATTCTTTACCTCGCATCGATGATCTATTGGATCAGCTCCAGGGAGCCGCTGTATTTTCCAAGATCGACTTGAGATCCGGGTACCACCAATTGCGGATTCGAGAGTCTGACGTCCCGAAGACAGCTTTACGCACTCGCTATGGGCATTATGAGTTCGTTGTCATGCCATTCGGACTGACTAATGCACCCGCAGTATTCATGGAATTGATGAATCGAGTTTTTATTAATTACTTGGATCGTTTTGTAGTCGTTTTTATTGACGACATTCTGATCTACTCTCGTGATCGTGAGGAGCATGAGTGTCACCGCCGCCAGGTTCTCGATGCATTAAGGCGAGAACAACTCTATGGAAAATTTTCTAAGTGTGAATTCTGGATGTCTGAAGTTATTTTTCTGGGACATGTAATATCAGCAGATGGAGTAAGAGTAGACCCACGGAATATAGAAGCTATCCGAGACTGGATACCTCCGAAGAACGTGAAGGAAGTTCGTAGTTTTCTGGGTCTAGCAGGCTATTACAGACGATTCGTGGAAGGATTTTCTAAAATTGCTCAACCGATGACTAATCTGTTGAGAAAAGATAAGAAGTACTTGTGGTCGGAAACATGTCAACAAAGTTTTGATGAACTCAAAAGTCGATTAATTTCAGCACCTGTTTTGGTACTACCTAGAGGAACGGAAGGATTCGTGGTATATAGCGATGCATCGAGACAGGGCCTTGGCTGCGTATTAATGCAGGACGGGAAAGTGATCGCCTATGCGTCCAGACAGTTGCGTCCTTACGAGGTCAACTACCCGACTCATGATTTGGAGTTAGCAGCCGTAGTGTTTGCCTTAAAAATCTGGCGCCACTATCTGTATGGAGTTACCTGCCGGATTTTTACGGACCACAAGAGCCTGAAGTATATTTTCACCCAAAAGGAGTTGAATATGAGACAAAGGAGGTGGTTAGAGCTAATCAAAGACTATGATATCGAGATCCTTTATCATCCAGGCAAGGCAAACATGGTTGCCGATGCCTTGAGCCGCAAGACGGTGCAGGAGCAGATACTGGCTCGTTTGACCGCCCAGAAGGAGTTGCAATTAGAGTTCATGAGACCAGAGATTGAGGTCTGGCTACAACGCATTCAGGGACAACTGTGCACGCTTGAGATTTCATCATCCCTTGATGAGACGATCAGGACGAAACAGATGACGGACCCATTCTTATCCAGAGTTCAAGGAGAAATCGATCAGGGGAAGGCTCCTGGATTTGTGGTTCACGAGGATGGACTGATACGCTTTAAAAACCGAGTATGTGTACCAGCAGAAGAAGAGTTGAGGAATACTATTCTGAAGGAGGCTCATGCTACCCCGTATTCCATACACCCGGGATCGAACAAAATGTATAAGGATTTGAAGCCGTATTATTGGTGGGGTAACATGAAATGGGAGGTTGCCGAATTCGTTTCGAAATATTTGACCTGTCAGCAGGTCAAGATTGAGCATCAACGACCATCTGGCATGATGAAACCGCTTCCGATTCCCGAGTGGAAGTGGGAAGACATATCGATGGATTGTATTACTAGCTTGCCGACGAGCCATCGAGTCGTGAATATGATTTGGGTGATTGTGGATCGATTGACTAAATCAGCCCACTTCTTGGAGATCAAGGATACTTGGGGCCCTGAGAGATTGGCCCAATTATTCATCAAAGAGATTGTGAGACTGCATGGCACCCCTAAGAGTATTGTATCAGATCGGGACGGACGGTTCGTGTCGCACTTCTGGAAGGCAGTTCATCGTGCTATGGGTACACAGTTGAACTTCAGTACGACTTTTCATCCTCAGACCGACGGTCAGTCTGAGAGGACAATTCAAACTCTAGAGGGTATGTTGAGGGCATGTGCTCTCGATTGGAAGCCCGCCTGGGAAAGCCCAACTACCGTTGGTAGGATTCACATATAATAATAGCTGGCACATCTTGATCATGATGGCACCTTATGAGGCATTGTATGGTCATCGTTATAGGTCCCCTTTGTGTTGGGACGATTTGTCTGAATCTATTGGTACGGAACCTGCTATGTTATTGGCAGCCCGCGAGAAGATTTCCCTGATCAAGAGTCATCTATTAATGGCCCAAAGCCGCCAGAAATCATATGCAGATAATCGTCGACGACCACTCGAGTTTGAGGTTGGTGATCATGTACTAGTCAAAGTATCTCTTACTAAAGGTGTTTTCCGATTCGGGAAGAGAGGCAAGTTGAGCCCAAGGTATATTGGTCCGTTTGAGATCCTGGAACGAGTAGGCGACCTAGCCTATCGTTTAGCATTACCACCAGCTTTGAGCCGGATTCACAACGTATTCCATGTATCTCAGTTGAGGAAGTATGTTGCTGACCCAAGCCACATTATTCAATTCGACGAGGTCGAAATAGCCGATGACCATTCGTATGAAGAACGGCCTGTGCAGATACTTGAGAGAAGAATTAAACAGCTGAGGAACAAGGCGATTCCCTTATTAAAAATTCAGTGGTCGAGACATGGAGTCGAGGAAGCTACGTGGGAGACAGTAGATAGCATGCGAGAGAAATACCCCGAGAGGTCTACCCCTTAGTTTCGGGGACGAAACTCCTTTTAAGGGGGGGAGTATGTAATACCCTCGCCTTTACTATTGTATTTTCTGATTTAAACCAAGTATCTTCGCACCATATCTGTATTGTTATAGCAAATATATCGATGAATTATGTTAAGTTGGAATCATGGTCATTCATACTATATTAATTGTTGGGTGATATTGGGAGAATTCCATTTATGCTTGTTATAGCACTTAACGTACGTTAACCTATCTTCTTAACGTACGCTATGTATGTCGCCTTACGTACGTAACATCCATATGTTAACGTACGTAATGCGGGAGATCCACCAGCAGTCCGTCTTTCGGCGGGTGGGGCCGAGCAGGGGTAGGTGGTCGGGAGTCGATCGCGACAGCCAAGTCAACGGCTATTACGTACATAATAGCTATATAGTTACGTACGTAACGATTTGCGTGTTTTGAGGCAGAAAGATCTGATGAAATTGGTTACGTACGTAATGATCATAAGATTACGTACGTAAGGACTGTAACGTACGTTAACATCTTTCTTTAACGTACGTAACGCCGAGTTCAGGTTATAAAAATATGACTTGCCATTCATTTCCTGCTTGACCCATTCAACCTCCCAACTGAGAAAAACGATTCCCTTCCCTTCCAACTCCGTTTCTAGCCCTTCTAACTTGTGTTGGAGCTTCAGCACTTGATTGGTGACTTGGAGAGTTAGAGATAGAAGTGTATCCCTTGAAGTGTTGGTGTTGTTCTTCATTTTGAGATTGGTCTTTCTTTAACTCATATCAAATCCATGCTTATGATGATGTTAGTAGATAAATACTTCACATAATGTTAGTTTAAGCTAGTGTAAACATGATAAGTTAATTGAATCATGCTCAAACTAAGTGAAGATTAACATTAAGGGTATTAGTGTTACTTCTTGGTGTAAATAACTTCATAATGTGATTGTGTTGATAATGATATACATAAAACCTGATGTATAACATGATAATAGGAAGTTGATTATAGTCTCAACACTAGGAACATGTTAGGGATGAAATCCTTAATGATTAAAGGTGAGAAATGTTAAACTTGTCTTGAACATTCAATTGATTCTTGAAGGTAATATGGAACCATAATTTTGGCCTCTAAAACCAACACTTTGTTAATAAATTGTTGGAAGAATTATGTTAACCCTTTAAATATGATCTTCACAAGATGGGATGAAGTTACTTTTAGAATTTCAAGTATCCAATGATATAACTAGGCTTTTAATAAATTCTTCAAAAGTAAAACAATAGATTTTGATAGAAGGAAGTTGTAATCTTCATATGATCAAGTTAATCGAGTTCGTTGATAGCTTAAAAGGGTGTTAAACGCTACATTAATATGTTAATAATGTTCTTAAGAGGATTGTAGTGAATATGGTGATACAAATGTGGTAGATGAGTAGCCGAATTCCATTTCATTAATTCGTGTATGTTAAGAGACGTAAATTAAGATGATGTTCTTAGTTCACTAAAAACTTGAGCTTATGCTTCATATAGAAATCAGTTTTAATGTAATCGTTGGTAAAATAACGAAGAACGTAATTAAACACAAACTTATATCGTAATCGGTAGTGGCGATGATTTGAAAATATGCTTTCACAATGTTACATTGGTAATAAACTGGACTTCAAGTATTTGACATTAATGTTAGAATATGTGAATGAACATGATAAACATATGATGATTAGTAATAAGAACATTAATGTGATCAATAGGATAATTGATTTATTAAAGACATGTATAACTTATACTCCACATCGGGGTTTTTATTGTGGTACGGTGCCACGTTGTCAGGTTGTAAGTCTATATCGTGATATCGCCTGGTGGGTCCCATTAGCGGGTCCACGACACCGTAATAGCCACCGTTTTCGGGCCGTTACGTTTGCCGTTCGAACGGGTCGTGACCTTGTTTAGGATCAATCTGTTTATCGTTGTGACTTTTCCGAGTTCGGTTTGATTCTTGTGAACCTTATTCGAAAGAAACATCTTTTAGTTTCTACCAGCTCTTTAATGTCTTGAGTTGAAGTGTGAACTTCGGAGTCATTGTTCGATCGTTGACATTCGATCATTGTTGTTCGATCATTGTTGTTCGATCATTGTTGTTCGATCGTGGTTGTCTGACTGTTGTTGTCTGATCTCGTACCACGGAGAATTGTCGTTCACCGTTAGTGAGCTGCTTCGAGTGTGGCCAGGTGGGACACCAATCCGTGCATTGCGAGACGGTAGTTGAGATATTTGGGGTCGAGGTTGCTCTCTGCTCCGAAAGGACACGAAGTTGCCTAGTGTGGTTTTTGAGGATTTCGGCATAGTCTGAACTGTTTATGATTGTCCTTGTGGATCGTTTTGTGTTTATTTTCTATTTTCTTGACTGTGCATGTTTTCTTATATTGATACCTACTGTTTTGTGATTGTTTGGATAATTGACTTGATAGTATTATCTGTTGGATGACGCTTGTCACTGTTTGGTTTTGTTATGTCTCTGCCTGTGGTGTTGTGATGGTCGTCGTGGAGCGTGTTTTCATGCCGCATGTTTCTTTGCGTGGCTTGTAACATTTCGCTGTTGGGCGCGAGTTTTCGGTTCTTGTGTATCACGTTGAGTGCTTCCTGGTGGGATGTTGCCCCTACTTATTTTAAGTTTCGGGACGAAACTTCTTTTAAGGAGGGTAGTATGTAATATCTGCGATTTCGATTTGCGGTAAATTTCTTTTTTTGGCGGGAGTCCATTTTGACGACTCGCTCGTGACCGTTTCGTCATTCTGAGAGTATTTAATTCTACATTTTTTGGACGTCCGAGTTTGTTTCGGTGTCGTTTTGTTGAGTTCCGTGTTCTTAGGCGACTTTTCCGCACTTGAGTTCAATTCTTGCGAATCTCGTTCGAAACTGTCGTTTCGGGTTTCTTGTAAGTTCATTTAACGTTGTCATACGTGTTGTGAGCTTCGGTTTGATTAACCGTTGTCGTATGGGACTATTTTGTAATTTCCCAAAGTTGTGGGTATCCGTTGTCGTACCCATTTCCGAGAATACTATTGTTGTGCTTCTGAGTCGTTAGCGCACGTTACACTTATTGGTTAGCACGCGCTATGTTAATGTATTACCCGAGATCTTCATTCCGGTTTCATTGAATTTTCTTTGGTAGAACAAACTTTTGTCGTCCACGTCTTTGGAATTGCATGCTTGTATTGTGGTACGTTGAGTTTCGTAGCCTGTTCGTTATTGTTTTGGATCATAGCCAGTGCGTTCGCGTGATCGAGACGTCATCGAGTATCGAGCCGGGCAGTCGGAGGGCGGGCTAGGCCAATTACGGCCGTAAGGCGTCCGCGCCCCTTGGCCTGGGAGGACTCGGTTACGGCCATAAGGTCCATCAGGTTACGGCCCTAAGGCTTGTTACGACCGCTAAGTGCTGGCCGGTTACAGCCATAGTGAGTCGACAGATTTCAGTCAATGGCCCCTGGGAGTTCGGTTACAGCCGTAAGGCTATGCCGATTACGGCCGTAAGGTTCGATAGTTGTGTACGCAAGGCTTCGGCCATTGCGTGCGCTAGCGGCAGTTGACCGAGTTACGGCCATAAGGCACTGCAGGTTACTGCCGTAACTCTGTCGGCCATATATAGGCCTCGGCTTCGGCCAGACCTTATTTTTCACCCTCTTTCCTCATTTTTGTGGCGGCTGGCGATGGGAGACTCGGGAACTCGAGTTCTTGGCCGGTTCTAATCAATTCCAAGGTGTTTTGGAAGATTGTTGTTGATTATATCAAAATCCTGTTCTTCGCCGAATCAAGGTATTTCCTTACTTAGAACTCTAATTATATGATTTTTGGGGGTTTCTTCGTGATTCTTCGATTTAATCCGTGGTTTATGAATTGGTTATGGCATTCTTATTGTCTTGGCTATGATCTTTGGATTTTGTAACTCGTTTATCGATTTTTACCACCCGAAACTTGATTTCCAATTTCCTTGAAGAACCCTCGGATTCTTGTTATTTTTTTGGGTTGATTCAGATGCCGTTTAACGTTATTGATTCGTAGTGATATTGTTTTCGTAGTTTTCGTGGAATTGTCGGGGTTTTGGTCGATCTTAGAAGTTTGAGGGCTACCCGACCGTATCCGTTCATTATTCCATTGCTCGTGGTATCGAGGCAAGTACCTTGTTCATACATTTCTTGTTTCGTGGATATGGTGATCGGTGATCGTCTAAATGTGTTTGTTTGGTTGTTTGAAATGAACTTTCAAAAGATTCGGTTTAGCCTCGTTAAAGGCTCACTTTCAAAACGCGTGTGTTTTGTGAATGTTGCGACACGTGAATGGTTAAGTGAACCCTATGAATATGTTTGGTGTTGTTGTTGTGCTTTGATAATATATATGCATACATTATCTCATTTTGGTACGTTGTGATTGACAATGGTGTCGTGCTTTGTGTTTGTTGCCTTTGGGTGAATTGTTTGGATATCCTTGGTGTGATATGTTATTTGTGTGAATGTGTGGATATGGTCGAAGGTCTACGGTGACACATGGTATCTCATCATGTGACCAGGATGCAACAAGTGATTGATCCAACCGTGAGAGCCTAAGACAATCTACGATGACACATGGCTTGTGATCATGTGGTCAGGATACAACAAGTGATTGATCCAACCGTGAGATGATAAGACCTGTGGTGACATATGGCATGTGATCATATGGTCAGGAGACAACAAGTGATTGATCCAACAGTGAGATGACGTGGCATGTGTTCACGATGTTATGTATATGATTGTGATGTGTTTTGCTCACCTCGGGAGGGTCTGGCGAGGCCTCGAGGGAATCCAATGGTATAGCCCTGGATTCACGAGTTGGTGTGTATATGATTTGTGAATGTATTTTTTGCTCACCTCGGGAGGGTCCGACGAGGCCGCAAGGGAATCCAATGGTATAGCCCTGGATTCACGAGTTGGTGTTGTATTTGTGTGACCAAGATTTGCGTATCTTGGGTGATTATGTTGTGTTGATTTTATGCCGTCGAGGACATGTGACGTGGATTTTAACCCCGTGAATTGTTGTTGGTTTTATTTGTGAAAACAAAACATTTGGGCTGTGACCCCTCTTGATTTTGGAAAGAGAAGGATTCAATAATCCTAAATTGTTTTCTATTAAAACTCCTGATGGCTTATTAAACCATTTTTTAAATTGTTTCTGTTGAATTGTGAACTTTCGGTTTTGGAATGTTTTACCCAAACTCTTGCTTCGGGAAGTATTTTTTTTGTGTTTGAATCTTCGAGGATTCCTGATTATTGTCATTCTTGGAACTTGAGTTGTATGACTCACATTTTACACTTTGTACTTGCACTAGAAAAATAGTGGAATTTTGCTAACCCCCGAGTAATCGGGGGTGGATGTCTGTATTGCATTCAGGTTTTGGGGAGCATAGCACAGGGCCGGCATGAAGGATGATGAAAGATGATCGATACTAATCACATGAGGACCCGTTTATTGTTGTATTGGTTCAGTTGTACGTTATTTCCGCTGCAATATTTTCCGCTGTAATATCCCTGAGTTAATTGGGGGTGTTACATTCTCCATGACCGGTGAAAGGATTCTTAGTCATATTGCCTAATAAGCAAGATTCTCATGTACCATGTGATTCATAGCCAAAAGAGTCTAAAAGTCCATCATTATGGAGCTTATAAATGCGTTTCTCGTTTATGTGACCAAGTCGACAATGCCATAAGTAAGTCGGATTAGAATCATTGAGGTTAGGTTTCTTGGATGCAATCTTATAGACTTCCAAAGTGTCGGACTCATTTAGATTAATATTATAAAGGCCACCATATAACTTTGCAGTACCATAAAGCAAGTCATCAAAGAAAATACGAATAATCTTATTCTTAATAAGAAAATTGCAACCTTCACAATCTAATGTAGAAACTGAAATAATATTCCTATTCATAGAAGGAACATAATAGAAATTGTTCAAAACTAACAAAAGCCCATTGGGTAAAACTAGATCATAAGTTCCGATGGCTAGTGCAACAACTCTTGCTCCATTGCTGACTCTTAGATCCACTTCCCCTTTCTTCAGTTCTCTACTGCTTCTCAACCCCTGTACATTTGTACAAATGTGATATCCACATCCAGTATCTAATACCCAGGAGTTAGAAGTAGATAAGTTAACTTCTATAACAAATATACCTGTGGCAGTCTCACTACCCTTGGTACGCTTTAGCTCTTCCAAGTAAATCTTGCAATTTCTTTTCCAGTGTCCTGGTTTATTGCAATGATGGCAATTTTCATCTTTGGGAGCTCTAGCCTTGAAAACCGGCCTAGTAGGGTCTTTATATTTGGCAACTTTTGCCTTACCCTTGCCCTTGCCTTTGTTCTTAAAGGACTTCCCTTTGCTGACCATCAGCACGTGGCTTGGTTTCTTCTTAATATTCTGCTCAGCCGTTTTAAGCATTCCATGCAGCTCAGCAATGGACTTCTCCATCTCATTCATATTATAGTGTAACACCCCAAGATATTCAGGAAATATTACAGCGCCGTGGACCCCTACATGGGACCCACCAGGCTAATTAAGAAATACCACTCATATAACTATCTTAGTTAGCGAGAAAACACGCATAACCAGAACAAAAAATAAATGAAATGCCCGGTATAACCGGCAAAACATACATCACTGCCAATCATAAATAATATATAATAATACAAACCATAATCCCAGTAGAAATGCCTAAATACTCGTGAGTACTTTCTATAAGTTTAAAAGTTTAAAGAAAAACAACTGCATCAAAAAGGACAACGGAATTAAAGAGACTCAATAGCACATGTCATCAACCCTGGCCATCAACCTCGTACTTCCCCAGTGCCCGATCGTGCGGCTGAACATGACCTAAAATTTATAACAAGAATTTACCCAAAACGGGTCCCCAAAGGGGTTAGCAGTTACGCTAGTACAAGTAACCAAATGAACAACTTATACCTTACACATATAGTCAAAGCATGCAAATGGTAAAACATCAGTTTGAAACACACATTTTCGGAAACGCCATAACCCAAATAAAATGCACCACAATTAACCGCGGATCCACGCCTCTGTGGACCCCTACTGAGACCCTATCGGATCTAACCCGTAGTTGTTAAAAGCCAAGCTCGTGGATCCATGCCTCTGTGGACCACTACCGAGACCCGTCGGATCTAACCCGTAGTGAGCATACACACACACGTTACTCACGCAATACTACCATGTTAAGCATGTAAGTTCATTAAGGGTACTTGCCTCGATTAGCACGACGAAAGGACGGAATGAAACAATCGCGGTTGCGAGAAATTGGACACACCGAACCTAGACGATTCGGAAAACACCAACCAATTCGACAAGGATAACAATAATGGAAAACACCCGAAACCCCACCTACGATTCATGTAAGTTCGTACAAAACAATGACGAGGACGGATCGCACCCGAACCCTCTCGATTCCACAAATACCACGAAACTTACCATGAACTCGTAGGCAAAACATGAATACCATCAAAATTAATCATATACATCATGGATTAATCAACAATACCGAACAAATCAGATGAAGACTCAAAACACCCCAAAATTTCCCAAAATAGGGTTCTAGGAGATTACCTTGGATTAAGGATGAAGAAAAAGTGTTAATGTTGTTAATCTACACCAAGAACTCAACGAAAATGATCTCTGAAGTGATTTGAAGAAGAAATTTCCCCAAATCGCCGTTGGAGTCACTCAGCCGCGGAGAAGGAGAGGAAAAGAGAAAATGAGGCTGATCTGGGTCATCTATCTGGTTTATATAACCAGAGAGCTTAGCATGCGCTAACGACCCATAGTTAGCATGCGCTACCCAACCAAAAACCAGTCCAGAACCTACGGTTCTGGCCCGTTTTCGTGCGCTACAAGAGGATAGCGTATGCTAAAGGCCCCTCGATAGCGCGAGCTATTGGGCCATAGCGTGCGCTACCAGTCACACAACGTGCGCTAAGTCCAAACCGTAGTGTGCGCTAATATACGAATGTAGCGTGCGCTAAGATGCTCGTCCAGAGAGCAGAAACAACCCACTGTCACTGTTGTGTTCGAGTCGTTAGCGCGCGCTAGTAAACGGTCGTAGCGTGCGCTACAAAACAACGATAGCGTGAACTACACAACAACAGTAGCGTGTGATATCGAATGCAGACAGCAGCGCAGACAGCACTTACGGATGGAAAACAGCGGATTCCATCTCGGATGAAAACAACGCGCATCCGAAAACAAACAACAAACTGAAAGAGACACACGAACAACAAGATTGAGTCAGAACCAAAGGGCTAAAAGAAAACACGATTCTGACTACCCGAGGGTACGGAAAACTACAACTTTGATAATCAACCCAAAACTTTGGGAAATTACAAAATGGCCCAAAACATCCGAAACACACGATACTTAATCGAAGCAACATACGAAAGCTCGAAACGGAATAGCGACTGAAAGGCAATAAACACGGAATTGAGTATAACATGTCCGAAACAAGCTCGGATGACAAAAAGTCCAGTATTAAATATTCTCAAAATATTAATATGGTTACAAGCAGGTTTCTAAAAACGAAAAATACACCAAAAATAAAAATACCGGGAAAAGAAAAAAATGCGGATAATACATTCCACCCCTCCAAAGATAAGTTTCGTCCCGAAACTTAAGAAACAAACAACTCAGGGTACCTAGCACGCATGCTATCCTCGGTTTCCCAAGTTGCCTCCTCGACACCATGCCTCGACCACTGCACCTTGACCAAAGGAATGGTCTTATGCCTCAGTCGCTTCTCACGGTGCTCCAAAATCTTCAAGGGGCGCTCCTCGAAGGTAATATCCTCGGTGACATGAATCTGACCATAGTCGATGACGTGACTAGGATCCGGAACATATTTCCTCAGCTGGGAAACATGGAAAATGCTGTGAGCTTGACTCAAGGCCGGAGGCAACGCCAAACGGTATGCCAACTCACCGACTCTCTCGAGAATCTCAAAGGGCCCAATAAATCTCGGACTCAAATTTCTATTCTTCCCAAAGCGAAAAAACTCCCCTCGTCGGCGATACCTTTAGAAAAACGTGGTCTCCCACCTGGAATTCCAAAAATCGACGACGGACGTCAGCATATGACTTATGTAGACTCTGAGTAGTCAACATCCTCTCCCGAATCAATTCCACCTTCCGCCTCGTCTCCATAGCGATATCCGGTTCGGTCCAACCAAATCGGATGCCTCGTTCCAGCAAATCGGCGATCGACATCGCCACCCATAAACCGCCTCGTACAGTGCCATTCGAATCGACGTGCGCTAACTATTGTTGCACGTGAATTCGAACAACGGCAAATGCTCCTCCCAATCACTGCTCCAATCGAGAGAACAAGCACGCAACATATCCTCAAATGTCTGGATAGTGCGCTCCGACTGCCCATCCATATGAGGATGAAAAGAAGTGCTCAGATGCAAATAAGTGCCCAATGCCTTATGTACCGCCTGCCAAAAGTGCGATACAAAACGGCCATCACAATCCGAAACAATAGACTTCAGAGTATCGTGAAGCCTCACAATCTGCGCAATAAACACATGAGCCAACTTCTCCGAAACCCAAGTATCCTTGATGCACATAAAGTGTGCCGACTTGGTCAGACGATCCACAATCACCCAAGCCATATTCATACTAGACTTCGATATCGGCAAGCTCGTGACGAAGTCCATCGAAATATCTTCCCATTTCCATTCCGGAATGGGAAGCGACTGCAATAACCCAGCCGGTCGCTGATGCTCGATTTTGACCTGCTGACAAGTCAAACATCTCGTTACAAACTGTGAGACCTCCTCCTTCATGTCGTTCCACTAAAAGTTCCTCCTTAGGTCCTTGTACATATTACTCGAACCAGGATGAACTGAGTAAGGCATAGCATGGGCCTCATGCAATATACTATGCCTCAATTCCAAGTCGTTCCTGTAACACCCCCAATCTACTCAGGGATATTACACGCCGTAGACCCTCTCCTCGAGGATCTACCAGGCTCGTAACAACATTTAACATCTCGACAATGCCTTCAAGGCAAAATGACTCAGCAGACCGATTTGGTCTTTCAATAAATACATACAACTCGAATACAACTCAATTCCAAACACATACCCACGCAGGGGTCAAAATACAATAAACTCCCGTACAACGGGGAAAAGATACCGCAGCGGAAAAGAAAATACAACTGGACCAATACGACATCAACGGAACCTCGTGTGATTAGTATCGTTCATCTTTCATCATCCTTCATGCCGACCCTGTGCTCTGCTCCAAAACCTGAATGCAATACAGACATCCACCCCCCGAATACTCGGGGGTTAGCAAAACTCCACTGTTTTGCTAGTGCAAGTATAAAATACGAAAACGAGCCATACATATCATACTCCACGGAACATGTTAATCATAAACATACTTCCCGAGGTAAATCACTTAATCAAAACGGTTAAATCGAAAGATAGGGGTAAACCCGATATACATCTTGTGAAAACATTTTACGATCTCGGGAGTTTTGAAAACACTTGGGATTTTAAGAATTCTCAAACCTTTCAAAACATTTAGGGACACAGCCCAAAAGTCATTCTCCAAAATTCAAGTTCCGGTAACAATACGCAGGGTCCATAACCCATTTCACAAAACACGGGGTCCGTGACCCAAATCACAAATCACATGTTCCTAAGGATTATTCGTGTCCCGTGCTAACAAGCCACGAACCTCAGATGCTCCCGAAGAACAAACCCGAGTGA
Organism: Orobanche coerulescens; assembly: GCA_033398695.1. Lineage (NCBI taxonomy): Eukaryota > Viridiplantae > Streptophyta > Magnoliopsida > Lamiales > Orobanchaceae > Orobanche > Orobanche coerulescens. The sequence continues at coordinate 99,946,265 of CM065813.1, read as the reverse complement.
ATAACCCAATAGGAAAAACATATCAAATCACATGTCACCGTAACTTGATCACGTGACTACAAGCACATATACGTACATAATCAAACCACAACCATAAGTTATCCCGGCATCGCGCTAACAAGCCACGAACCTCGGAGTCCCCGCAAGACATACCCGATGATAACCCCACAAGTTATCTCGGCATCGGGCTAACAAGCCACGAACCTCGGAGTCCCCGCAAGACATACCCGTATTGGATAACCTTACGGTTTCGCCCGACCCATACTAGCAAGTATGGATCCCGGAGATTCAACAATCCTACCCGGAGGCACATCACATACATCAAGCACACAACAATAATCACTTGTCAAGCCAAACAACATTAAGTATCACAACCTCCTTTCAAGGAGTAACAACTAATATCACACACATTACGTTCTTACCGAACAAGTACACAATAACAATACGTAATCCCCGGCAAAGGATTACGGTCTATCAAACTCACTCAAGTGACCATATTATCTTTAAACATACAAAACCAACACACATATTCCGAGAACACATATTCACGAAGTATACGAATTATCGTTGAAAGTGGACATTTATCTAGAACATAACATTACCTTTTTACGTTCATTAATTATTTGATTTCGCATAAAATCATTATTCTTTAATTATATCTACGAATTTTGAAATGTATGTGCAAGTTACTTGCCTCAAAATCGCACGCAAGTATTCCGACGAACACGGCTCAACCGAAAGCTTCAAACGCCCAATGCTATCAAACGGAAGACGATTTACGAACGAAAGGGTACAAAACGGTTTCTTCGCAAGAAACACGACACTAACATCATACAATCAATAAATCATCAACCATACGAGGAAGAATAATCGTAGAACGCCCGAAAACCCTCTAAGACATTTTAGGACACCTTCAAGGCGTCAAGAACTCGACTCAAACAACGAATCGATACGATCCAACCATGGAATAACAAGGAAAATGATATAATACATCTAAATAATCATCAATCCATCACAATCCTAAGTTAAAACGGATTAAACGGACGAAATCGAACAAAATACCCAAAATCCCCAAAATTAGATTTTAGGAAAACTTGCCTTGATTCGGTCGATCGGAGCAAGTTATAGGACGGATGATTGACGATATGAACCTCCAAACTTCATGGATTTAAAGAACAACATCATGTCTCCATGATGTATACACCCACAGCCGCGAACGGGAAGAAAAGGAATGAGAAACTGGGTGAAGAAAAGGGGAAAATGAGCTGAAATGCTGAGAAAACGCATTTATAGGGCGGACAGACTCGACCGTGTCCGACATGACACGGTCGTGGCGCGCAATCGGCCGGCAGGGACTCGACCGTGTCCGGCTAGACACGGTCGCGGCGCGGAGGGGCCTTCCGACAGTGACCGTCCGAAAGCGACTCGGCACGACTCGACCGTGTCCTGGAACACGGCCGGGCGTGTCAGCCGCGTCTCGAGCTTATCCGGAAGAGTTCGGCACGGCCGCGGTCGGACGACACGGCCGGGCCCCGAGACAAACTTCCGCTTATCCGGACGAGTACGGCACGGGCCGTGTCGGACGACACGGCCGAAGTTCGGCCAGCGTGATCGCCAATAACGAGCGGGTGAGCTAAAACGACCATAACTCTCTCGTCCGGACTCGATTGACTCACCGTTCGAACCATTGGAAAGCTAACTCGATGCTCTATAATATTGCAAGATTCAGAATTTTTGGAGTTACCAAAAATTAATGGTGATCTAACAAAGTCGAACTCATATTTAGAAAAGTCGTTAAAAAGCACGGAACTCAACAAAACGACACCGAAACGAACTCGGATGACAAAAAGTGCAGAATTAATCATTCTCGAAATGACGAAAGGTCATGAGCGAGTCGTCAAAACGAACTTCCGCCGAAAAAATAAAATTACCGAAATTCGAAATTGCGGATATTACATTCTACCCTCCTTAAAAGAAGTTTCGTCCCGAAACTTAAAACAAGTAGGGGGGAGCAATATACCCGCTAGGAAAACTCGACGAGATACACAAAAATGGAAAACTCGCGCCCAACGGCGAAATGCTGCAAGAAACGCAAAGAGACATACGGCGTGAAAACACGCTCCACGACGACCAACACAATGTCGCCGTTAGGGATACAATAAAACCAACAAATGACAAGCGTCATCAAACGGATAATATAGCCAAGTCAATTATCCGACAATCACAAAACACAACGAACGAAAGTCAATACGATTGACCAGCCCAACGGTACATCAATCAAAACGCGAGCCAACCGCTGAACAAATACGGAATTCCACCGCCCAAGGGTTGGAAGATTGAAAACGAGACTAACTTCCCGAACTTAAGGGAATTAGGAAGGAGCCTGAACGCTCAACAATCACGAAACGAGAACAAAACCGAACAAACAAACGATCGAGACAACAAAAATCGAACGATCATGTTCGGATCACGAAGAACAATAAGGTTCAACCGACAACTCCGAGGTTCACATCTCGACTCGAGACAAAACAAGATCCGGTGAAAACAACAACGTATGCATTCACATAAGATCCACATGAAAGCTAATATAAATTGAAAATTCAAAAAGACTAACGAGTTATTAGAAATGATGCCACACTCGTTCGATAAACAAAAACACGGGCAGGACAAGCTCGTAAATGTCAACGAACATAAATGAGTCGACAAAGTAGAATATACAAGTTCAAAATCTGATCCACTTCGAATAAAAGAACTAGTAGAACCAAAAATGTTACATCCGAACAAGGTTCACAAGTATCGAACCGAACTCGGAAAAGTCACAATGATAAATGTAAAAACAAGATCACACTGCTCGAACGATGAAACCAAATACGTAACAAGTTCGTAAAGTGTCAACGAACACGAGCGAGTCGATAGACTCGAGAAAGAGGAAATGCAGAGTCCAAAATAATACGGGTATTATATTCGACTTCTAAAAGAAGTGTCGTTTCAAACTCACAACACGACATCAAGGTGACAACACAACAAGCAACGACGTAAACATCTTTCAAAGGCCTCTCAAGGCCGATTCCGATGATCGTGTCAAGCGCGAACTCCAAAAGTCTCGGTAGACACCCGCAAAATCGAATTCGTGTCCTCGAGTCCACACTTGAAATGTGTTACCGACGAGAAGGACAATTTACACGTGTATGCCTTAACATCACGGTTGAAATGCCCCGGCTCGGCACACCGAAAATACAAATGCTAGATACAATGGGTCATAACGTCGCAAAACAACATAGCGGAGATGCCAACTCAGCACAACAAGGAATCATAATACATATCATACACAACGATTACCATCGTAAAGTAATACACACACAAACACTACCGCAACGACGGTATCGTTCGGCGACCTCAACGGCCCGAACGATAACCAGCACATATTTACAACCATCATGAAACAGTCACACATGTACACAAACGTACAAACTCAAGCTTCAACAGCTCACACCCGTGCGACAACACGCAAATCACCACGAGGCGACAAACAGTAAATACCAGTTCACACCTCTCACAGAGGGCTAGTACAACAAATGCGTGGCAACGCCTCGACGTTCATGCCACCAATTCGATCATACTCGGGAGCAAACACCGTAACGAAAGTTCGAAAACCATACACGCATTTCCGGTCCGCAAACAGGAATGATAGGTTTTAAAAACAAAAACCACCTTTTGAAAACAGTTTGGAAACAACAGTTGATCTTGAGTATCATTTTACAAAAAGTAGTACAAACACCATTATCGAGACTTTGAAAGTCATCTTGCGTTTGAACAAAAATGAGGACACCTTTCTTTTAGTGAAAAACTTTCAAAAATATTCGACTGGGTCTAAGCAATCGCATTTGAAAATATCTCAAAATATTTTTGGTCCTCAACCGGAAAATTTTTGAAATGTATTGCGGCATTAGAAAACACCTTGAAAACACCGCAAGAAAATAATTCGCTTTTAAAAGTACGTCTCGAATTTTAATTTTCTAAGATACTCAAGGTTTTCAAAATAATTCAATGGGCTAGAATGCCCAAAAATTTCACGTAATTACAAGGAACAATATAGCGCCATGGGTCCCGCTACGAACTCACCAGTGCTAAAAACAATTTACAAAAACGCCAAAAAGGCCGATGACGGTAATATTTCAAAAACTCACGAAAGCCATTTACAAAATACTAAATACCGTCATAATAATTTCGCCAAAGGGATCAAGGCCATAATGCCAAAAACTCGTTTAAAGGAATAGGTTTTCGAATTCAAACTCAATTGGCAAAAGGCCGAAAGACATTTGAAAGAACTCACGCAGAGGATAAAAGAAATACAGTTCAACATGCACAATCCAGCAACATTACTCCTCATATGAACGAAATATGAGAGTCAAATAACCGCATATCACGAAATCAAAATCCATAAGAGGATTCCGTCACTTAACAAATAATCATAAAAATAGCTCGTGTCACACGAGGCACAACACCAAGAAGGGAGACTTACATTCACAGGTCGCACGAAGATGATGATCGCCCCACGATACTAATCACGACCAACCAACTCAGACGACGCGTCGCGACACGACTTAGTCAGACAAAATCCGACGAGACAAAAACTCAATAGACACCACTAACCCGACAGCCTAGGTTTCCACAACCTGGCTCTGATACCATTTATGTAACACCCCCAATCTACTCAGGGATATTACACGCCGTAGACCCTCTCCTCGAGGATCTACCAGGCTCGTAACAACATTTAACATCTCGACAATGCCTTCAAGGCAAAATGACTCAGCAGACCGATTTGGTCTTTCAATAAATACATACAACTCGAATACAACTCAATTCCAAACACATACCCACGCAGGGGTCAAAATACAATAAACTCCCTGCATAACGGGAAAAGATACCGCAAATGAAAAGAAAATACAATCGACCAATACGACATCAATGGAACCTCGTGTGATTAGTATCGCTCATCTTTCATCATCCTTCATGCCGACTCGTGCTCGCTCCAAAACCCGAATGCACACAGACATCCACCCCGAATACTGGGGTTAGCAAACTCCACCGTTTTGCTAGTGCAAGTATAAAATACGAAAACGAGCCATACATATCATACTCCACGGAACATGTTAATCATAAACATACTTCCCGAGGTAAATCACTTAATCAAAACGGTTAAATCGAAAGATAGGGGTAAACCCGATATACATCTTGTGAAAACATTTTACGATCTCGGGAGTTTTGAAAACACTTGGGATTTTAAGAATTCTCAAACCTTTCAAAACATTTAGGACACACCCAAAAGTCATTCTCCAAAATTCAAGTTCCAGAATAATACGCAGTGGTCCATAACCCATTTCACAAAACACGGGGTCCGTGACCCAAATCACAAATCACATGTTCCTAAGGATTATTCGTGTCCCGTGCTAACAAGCCACGAACCTCAGATGCTCCCGAAGAACAAACCCGAGTGACTAACCCAATAGGAAAAACATATCAAATCACATGTCACCGTAACCGCATCACGTGACTACAAGCACATATACGTACATAATCAAACCACAACCATAAGTTATCCCGGCATCGCGCTAACAAGCCACGAACCTCGGAGTCCCCGCAAGACATACCCGATGATAACCCCACAAGTTATCTCGGCATCGGGCTAACAAGCCACGAACCTCGGAGTCCCCGCAAGACATACCCGTATTGGATAACCTTACGGTTTCGCCCGACCCATACTAGCAAGTATGGATCCCGGAGATTCAACAATCCTAACCCGAGGCACAACACAAAAATCAAGCACACAAAAAAAAACACATGTCAAGCCAAACAACAATAAGTATAACAAACACCTTTCAAAGAGTAAAAACAAAAATCACACACTTTAAGTTCTTAAAGAAAAAGTACACAATTACTATACATAATCCCAAAAGGATTACGGTCTATCAAACTCACTCGAAGTGACCATATTATCTTTAAACATACAAAACCAACACACATATTCCGAGAACACATATTCACGAAGTATACGAATTATCGTTGAAAGAGAACATTTATCGAGAACATACCAATCCCTTTTTACGTTCATTAAATATTGGATTTCGCATAAAATCATTATTCAAGAATTATATCAACGAAATATGAAATGTATGGGCAAGATACTTGCCTCAAAATCGGTACGCAAGTATTCCGACGAACACGGCTCAACCGGAAAGCTTCGAAACGCCCAATGCTATCGAAACGGAAGACGACGACGAACGAAATGGTTCAACACGGTTTCTTCGCAAGAAACACGACCCTAACATCATACAATCAATAAATCATCGACCATACGAGGAAGAATAATCGTAGAACGCCCGAAAACCCCTCTAAGACATTTTACCGGACACCTTCAAGGCGTCGGTCAAGAACTCGACTCAAACAACGAATCGATACGATCCAACCATGGAATAACAAGGAAAATGATATAATACATCTAAATAATCATCAATCCATCACAATCCTAAGTTAAAACGGATTAAACGGACGAAATCGAACAAAATACCCAAAATCCCCAAAATTAGATTTTAGGAAAACTTGCCTTGATTCGGTCGATCGGAGCAAGTTATAGGACGGATGATTGACGATATGAACCTCCAAACTTCATGGATTTAAAGAACAACATCATGTATCCATGATGTATACACCCACACCGCGAACGGGAAGAAAAGGAATGAGAAACTGGGTGAAGAAAAGGGGAAAATGAGTGAAATGCCGAGAAAACGCATTTATAGGGCGGACAGACTCGACCGTGTCCGACATGACACGGCCGTGGCGCGCAATCGGCCGGCAGGGACTCGACCGTGTCCGGCTAGACACGGTCGCGGCGCGGAGGGGCCTTCCGGCTGACTGGCCCGAAAGCGACTAAGACGACTCGACCGTGTCTGGAACACGGCCGGCGTGCGGCAGCCGTCTCGAGCTTATCCGGAAGAGTTCGGCACGGCCGTCGGACGACACGGTCGGGCCCCGAGACAAACTTCCGCTTATCCGGACGAGTACGGCACGGGCCGTGTCGACGACACGCCGAAGTTCGGCCGGCAGTGATCGGCCAATAACGAGCGGGTGAGCTAAAACGACCATAACTCTCTCGTCCGGACTCCGATTGACTCACCGTTCGAACCATTGGAAAGCTAACTCGATGCTCTATAATATTGCAAAGATTCAGAATTTTTGGAGTTACCAAAAATTAATGGTGATCTAACAAAGTCGAACTCATATTTAGAAAAGTCGTTAAAAAGCACGGAACTCAACAAAACGACACCGAAACGAACTCGGATGACAAAAAGTGCAGAATTAATCATTCTCGAAATGACGAAAGGTCATGAGCGAGTCGTCAAAATGAACTTCCGCCGAAAAAATAAAATTACCGAAATTCGAAATTGCGGATATTACAGTTCCGTACACAAAGCCGACTTTGGAATCTCAACACACCATCCTCATGAATCACAAATCCAGGAGACTTTCCCTTAAGAACATTATCTCGGGTTTGAGCAATCATCGGATCCTCCAACTACTTTAGTTTAATTTCATCGATCAGCGACGACGAAATCTCCAAAGCGCAAAGCTGCCCGACAGCTCCTGGAAACAAAATCTCCACACTCAACTCGATCAAATCCTGCTGATGCTCAGATTGAGACGTAAGGATCTCAAACGTCCACAACGCAACCGGTTTCCAACTCAAGGCGTCGGCCACGATGTTCGCCTTGCCCGAATGATAAAGGATTTCGAGATCATAATCCTTAATTAACTCCAACCACCTCTTCTGCCTCATATTCAACTCCCTCTGAGCAAATATATACTTCAGACTTTTATGATCGGTCAAAATCTAACATGTAGAGCCAAAAAGATAGTGACGCCAAATCTTGAGCGCAAAGACAACTGCCGCTAACTCCAAATCATGAGTAAGGTAGTTGAGCTCGTACGGCCTCAACTGCCTCGACACATACGCAATAGTCTTGCCGTGCTGCATCAATACGCACCCAAGACCTTAACCCGAAGCATCACTATAAACAGCAAAACCCTCGTTGCCACACGACAACGCTAAAATTGGGGCTAAAGTCAAACACGTCTTCAGCTCCTCAAAACTCGACTGTCTTTCGTCATTACAGACGAACTTCTCATATTTCTGAAGCAACTGTGTAAGTGGCCGAGCCAGTTTCGAAAACCCCTCGACGAACCTACGATAGTAGCCAGCCAAACCCAAGAATCTACGAACCTCCTTCACATTCTTAGGCGGCGCCCAATCCAACACTGCCTCAATCTTCTGTGGATCCATACGGACCCCCTCGGCTGAAATCACATGACCTAGAAACATCACTTCCTTCAGCCAGAACTCACATTTCGAGAACTTCGCATAGAGTCGCTCGGTCCTCAAAATGTCTAACACCACACGCAGATGATGCGTATGCTCCTCCTCATTCCTCGAATAGATAAGGATATCGTCAATGAAGACGACGACACACTTATACAAATACTCTATGAAAACTTTGTTCATCAACTGTATGAACACTGCCGGCATGTTGGTTAGCCCAAAGGGCATAACCACAAACTCATAATGTCCGTATCTCATCCTAAAAGCTGTTTTTGGAATATCAAACTCCTTCACCCAAAGCTGATAGTACCCCGATCTCAAGTCGATCTTCGAGAATACCGCAGCTCTCTGCAACTGATCAAATAAGTCATCAATCCTCGGCAAGGGATACTTGTTCTTGATGGTCACCTTGTTTAGCTTGCGGTAGTCGATACATAAACGCAGTGAACCATCCTTCTTCCGTACAAACAGAACCGGTGCGCCCCAAGGTGAAGCGCTCGATCGAATATACCGTGACTCAAGAAGCTCACTCAACTGCTTCTTCAACTCAGCCATCTCTAAAGGTGCCACGCGTTACGGCGCCTTCGAAATCGGAGCCGCACCCGGCTCTAACTCGATAACGAACTCAACCTCACGGTCCGGTGGCAACCCTGGTAACTCTTCAGGAAAGACATCATAGAACTCACTAACGATTGGAATCGATGAAAACTCGACTCCACTATCCCCCGCCTTCAAGGCGTAGCACCAATAACCAGTACACCCCTTCCGTAGGAGTCTCTTTGCCTTCAAGGCGTTAATCACGAACTTCTGGTTTCTCTTTCGCCCTGCGAAAGAGTGCTCGGTGCCATCCTCAGCTAACATGGTGATGATTCTCGTGCGGTAGTTCATGATTGCACCATGCCGCTCGAGCCAGTCATCCTCGAGAATCAAATCCTCACCCTCAATACTCACAAAAATAAGATTAGAGAGCCAAGCCCTCTCACAATAAACACAAAACAGGCTCCGAACTCCTGATCACCAACGATCCTATCACCGCTAGGAAGCTTAACGATGAATGGCTCACAAGGCATCAAACAGTCGAGACTCAAATGGTGCACACACTCTAGATAGATGAATGAATACGTAGCACCCGAATCAAAAAGTACACTGACAGGATGAGACTGAATATGAACGGTACCTGTGGCCACGATGGCGGCTAGATCATTGGCCCTCCTCATCTCATATACACGCGGATGGGCAAAGCCGACACTGGAAGCTCCCCCTCTAGCAGGCTGACCCCAACCTCTCTCTCGACTGGCACTCGACGGAGACTGAGAAGCAAATGTCCCTTGGTTCACACTCGGTTCCTTAGGCACTGGGAAGGAAGTCTAGGTGCCAAAAGTTCTCTCTCTCTCAGCACAGAAAGTAGCCTTGTGACCCGGGTGGCCACACTGATTACACGTCAGAAAAGGACTCGGACAAGCTCGACTGACTTGGCCCGGTGTTAGGATGCACCGAGTTAGATAGGGTGGGGTTGGTCGACCCCGCAACGGAACTGAGGGAAACGGCCATGCCACATCCTCGTCCACGTCCACGGCCTCGTCCCCTACCAGCTGACATACTGAAGAACGCACAAAACACGTAAGTACAATTCAATCGCACGTCATCGAAGTGACTGATTCTCAAAAATACCAAAAATAGAAGCAAAACGATTGATAATCCTTTAATATGGTTTAGGCGACCCCAGACATGTAGTCACGAATCTTCAGTTTCATCCGTCTGGAAAAGTGGAAAATTTTGTCGCTCTCCTCTCTAACTTGGGCCATCACGGAGCCCAACTCCCGGTTGAATTAGCAATAGCCTGAGAAACAGGAATATCCCAAGGGTGAGCATCATAAAAAGCATGGACTCGAGCCTGTTTAACTGGCCACGGGCAATATTCGGTCTCCATCAGGTCTTTGAACTCGACCTATCAAGCAACATGGTACTTTGGCTCAACGGCCTCCCACCAGTCAGTACTAGTGAGAAAGTACTGGGCAATAGGGACCTTGCGATCCTCGGGACAGTTGGTGGCAACAAAGACCTTGGATATCTCCTTGATCCACCCCTCCCAACCAATTAGGTCTGAAGCCCTCGAAAACTGAGGAAGATCCATCTTGATGACATCCTGAAGCCAACGATCTGCTCCACCCCGAGTAGCATGGGCCGGAGTCGGGTTCTGAACTGCCTGAGCTATCGCAGAAATTTGGTTCACCATTTGTTGCATCACAGCTGCAACACCAAGATCGGTGCCACCACCGGTTATACCGAAGTACTCTAGCAACGGAATTACAACAAATTAATCAGGAAACTCAATACAAAAATACATGCCCTAGCCAGTATCCTTCGAGAAGCTCATCTCTTCACGACCGCTACAAGCTTGATAATCCAAAAACCTAAAAAGAAAGCCCATGACGGGGTCAGCCATAATATCCAACAATGATAACCATCACATCATGTCAATAATTACATACCAATGAAAATACTAACTAAGAATACGACCAATGTAATCTTACCGCCATAACTTTACGAACTCGTGATAATAATTACCAAAGTTCACATCTCATATCCTTTCAACAACACAATACGCTCATACCGAAGAATCTGTATTGTATCTCAACAATACCCAAGGTTCTCAAAACATTATCATAACTCACTGTTACGAAATCTACTAACTCTGTCCAACCCAATCCGTCGGGTAACATCATCACATCTCAACACGATAATCGATTGTCCATCAAAGACAAATACCCAAGAAAATACGGAACATACCTCAAGATATAAAATGTCACGACGAAATCACGTCAGTCTAATCCAAGATCAGATCAACACAACATACGGACATGGTCCTAACACAAGACCTACAAATGCATACTCATATGACAACGTCAATATACTCACATCAATAACAACAATGTATACTTACGGCAAACCCATAATATACAAATGCACAATAACAACAACACATATAAAATCAATGATGTGAAACCATATGATTCCATCAACACAACACTGGGTAATCCAATGATCCAGCGCCCTCAGCATAGATCCCCATGATGATCCCGTCAGACCAACTCATGGTGGAAAACCTATCCAACGATCCAGCGCCCTCAGCATAGATCCCCATGATGTTCCCGTCGGACCAACGCATAGTGGACATCCGATCCAGCGCCCTCAGCATAAATCACACGATCCGATACAACATAAACAATATAATTATGTATATACATATGCAACTCAATATGTTCATCAACATGAACAACATATGAATCAAAAACATGAACGACACTATGATGAAACAACTAGGACGACTTCGTGTTCAGAAACATGAATGACAACCTGAATGATCAACATCATCAACACTAAACCGAATCAAACTAAGATACTTGTCCCGAGTCCTTCAGGAGAAATCTCGATGTCAAATCATCACCGGCGATATCCTCAATGCTCGGCATTCCAAACATACCATGGACTATAGATACTCATATCCTCATCTTTATCGCAACGTAACCTTGATACCCGAATATGCCAATAACCGAGATAAAGCATATACATTATGATTTAACTCCTAGAATCGGAAAGACAACATATAATCCAAATCTCCAGAATTTGCAGTAATAATCATTGCTATATGCATTATAAACGAAATGAAACTAAAACCATTCATTAAATATTATAACTAAACAAGTAATAACTTGCCTCGATACTGATGAAGCCGTCACCAATCCCTTGCCATCGTCTGCAAACTTCTTGGCCTCGATCAATGTAATTCACGAACATACTCGAACATGACCGCAACATACGGTTATAATCACCGACCAATAATCTCAGCCTATTACCATGATTCAAATATGAACTCATATCTATAATACAAACCGCAACTCGACGATCATACTTAACAATTAATACAACCGATCAATAAACCCAATGGTTCCACAATTATCCCAATTAAACATAAATCCGAACAACCCGAATCAATCAATCATGAACTCATTACCACGATACATTTCCATAATTCGATAAACATATCAACGATCAACTCATCTCGATAACAAGGATTACATAACACACTCTATTCCGAATTCGTACGAATTGAACACGATTCCTCCTTGTTTATAATAGTAAATTTCATAGTGGAACAATACTATCGGCATAATCGACAATCCGAACTATCCAAATAGTTCAATACCATTGATAATCTTGTTATAAGATTAACTATAATCTTTCCGGATTCAAAATTGTTATCATGATTCGTATTTCGTCAAGAACATACGAATTCTACCACTACAATCAACATAGCATTGCTCTAAATCATCAATTCCATGATTATACGTAAAAAACATCATATATCTTATCAAATTTCTCTCTTTGATGTGGTTTATATATAACAAGAACATCAAGAACATCATGAACATCATGATTCCATAATAATGATTATAACAAATAACCTAATCGAAGACGTATATCATTGTATCTTCCAATATATAATTCACGTGACCTCAAGAATCATGACAACAACACCGTAATCATCTTCATACGAATTATTCACCAACAATATCATCAAAATCCGAATTCAAGGTGAAGAGTTCATTAACATACCTCAAGAACATCAATAACACAATCAACCCTTCAAGAATCATTGATATCTTCATATCCAAGCTTCTAATTCATGCTTCCAAGCTCATAACCAAGATAGAAGAGGTTTATTCTCACTTTCATGTGCAGAGGGACGAGGTTGGAGGAAGGATATCGATTTTCTCTCGTGAAGAAATGAAATAACGAACCTTATTTTATAAACTGCATCGCTCATTACGTATGTTATCAATCCATATTAACGTACGTAATGCACCTTATGTACGCTACATGTCTCTCATAGTGTACGTAATATCATTCCAGAACTCACTGACCTGTTTTGTTAAATCGATTACGTACGTAACATATCATTCATAGCGTACGTAATATGTACGTTGACTTGCTACAGTGAAACTCCATTTAACGTACGTTATACACTTCTCGTAGCGTACGTTAACCTCAGCATTGACTCGCCCGTCCACATCCACGCCTAAAGATGCCAACACAGGGTCCCACCTGCCGACCACAGCTCGTCCTGTCCGATTCCCCGGTTACATATGTAATGCCTAATTCACAACGTACGTAACACTAGCAATGTAGCATACGTTATCTAAATATCTTAACGTACGTTAAGTGTAACACCCCGAGATATTCGGAATAATTACAGCGCCGTAAACCCTTTAAGTAAGGATTTACAAGGCTAATTTAAAAGAATTGTAAATATAATCCAATCGTACAACTGAAGTTCAAATACAGATTTGATTCAACCGATCAAATGAGTTAACTTATACAACCATATCGAAATGACATTATTAAAACAGACGTACTCGAGTACTAAATGAACCAAGAAGACAAATCACAATAACAATAAACATCAACCACATCACTGAGCCATTTCATCGTCTTGTCGGTACTGTGGTTGCTTCCCTGCTCCTCGGCTACCTGAACATCAAAACAATGTCCACCCCCGAAGGGGTTAGCAAAACGATGCTAGTACAAGTATCATAATACATAAATCACCAGTGCATCATAAAACATGCAAAACGGACTTCCGTCACCGGAATCCAACGATGCGAATCCTCACGATTCCATCAACACAGTACAGGGTAATCCAGCGATCCAGCGCCCTTGGTATAGATCCCCATGATGATCCCGTCGGACCAACGCATGGTGGAAAACCCGTTCAGCGATCCAGCGCCCTCAGCATAGATCCCCATGATGATCCCGTCGGACCAACGCATGGTGGACATTCGATCCAGCGCCCTCAGCATAGATCCTCATGATCCCCTCGGATCATTTATACCATAAATAAATCAATTATACACACATATATGCATTTCAATATGTTCATCAATACGAACAATTAACAACGAATACCACGAGAAATTACAGAAATACATCTCATATTCGACAATATGAACAAAACCATAAGCATGATCAAAGTTTCAATATAAATCGAACTCGACATATGATACTTGCCTCGAAAATGGCAAGAATGGAAATACTCCAACAAATGACACGCGTCCGTATGCAACCGCCCCTCGATCGTCCCCTATGCAAGGCTCGGACCGAAGAAATAATAAAGAATTCCTCTCAAGTCGTACGAACGTCTAATAATCCGGTTTACGACCGCAAGCTCAAAAAAAGAATTCTGCCTGAACTACTTAGCGCGCGCTACGTACTATACGTAACGTGCGTTAAACCTTCCCGTTAACGTACGCAAATGATTAGGTTTAGCGTGCGCTAGCTGTGTACTCACAGCCTTCTCTGAACAGCCGACTGCCCTGCCTGATGATATAACGTATGTTATGTATCCAACGTAGCGCACGTTACTCGTTCCCGATAGCGCACGTTAATATATATATGTTAGCGTGCGCTAATCATGCATGGCAGTCACTACTGGGTAAAACTTGAGCTAAAGGTGATGAAAACTCATGAAATCCTCAGTGTTAATACATGCCAACTCCGTGCATATCATGCTCATACGGTTTATGAAAGACCTTTATGGATTAAATGACTACGAGACACAAGGATACGTATCATTCTTACTACACCATAATTCATCTTGATCTTCAAGAAAATATTCTAAGTTCCGTTCATTCCAAGTCCCAAAACATATGATTCCTTACGTAAAACATACGAACTAGGTAATCTTCATATACTGGTCATGATTGGTTTTGAAGATACATAATATGCTTAGGAGTCCACATACTAAAAAGGTTCAATGGATCATACGATGAATAAGTGCCGAAAGGTCGAAAATATCCTTCTAACACATGATGTTCGACTATTAACGAATCTAACTGACTAGATAAACATGATCAAACGTCCTTTAGAACACTACTAATATTGGTGAAGAATCACCTACCTCAAAGTAGTGAAGAACAAGGAGGAAATCGAAGCAATCCAACATCGAAGGCTTGAACACCAATCCTCAATGATCTACAATCTCCAACACGAGCTAGGATGCTGATATGAAGTGTTTAGGATGTAGAGAGTAATACTCTAAGTATAAGGATTCGGATGTGGGAAGAGAAAAGACTGAAAATACGAAAATGATGTTGTCCTATTTATAGAAAATGGTTATTAGCGCGCGCTAGTCCATACTCTTAGCGTGCGCTAACGGCTTACTGACTTCACTGTACTCAGAACTTAGCGTGCACTATTCTCATATCAGTAGCGTACGCTAAGGCGTTGACTTGGCTTTTCCCGAAAGCCGTCCAGGTTCATCCCGACACAATCCGACCAAGATCCTCGGCCTGATCTCACCTACCACACGTCTCAATCATATTGACCACGTATGGCGTGCGCTAATGTTTCTTTGTAGCGTGCGCTATGGATCCATGTTAGCGTACGCTACACATAGACGATAGCGTGCGCTACATGCGCAGAATCACAATCTTAAATCACATTCATGAAATCATACGCTCAACAACACCGGACTATGAGATACGGAGAATAATACTCAGATTAAAGTGCAACAATTACAATATCACAAGTTCCAAATACATATCAGAAATCTCGGGTATTACATCCTTCCTCCCTAAAAAGAAGTTTCGTCCCGAAACTTAAGATGAAAACAACTCTGGATATCTAGCCTTCATACTGTCCTCTGTTTCCCAAGTGGCCTCTTCAGCTCCATGTCGTGACCATTTTACTTTAACCAAGTGTATTGGTTTATTCCTCAATTGTTTGATCCGACTCTCAAGTATCTTGATTGGTCTCTCTTCGAAGGTGCCATCATTAGCTATCTCGATCTCGTCGAAACCAATGACGTGACTGGGGTTCGGTACATACTTCCGCAATTGGGATACGTGAAACACATTGTGAACGTGACTCAGCGATGGTGGTAAAGCCAACTTGTATGCTAAATCCCCAACTCTCTCTAGGACCTCAAATGGCCCGATATATCTTGGACTTAGCTTACCTCTCCTCCCAAAACGGAAAATCCCTCGTGTAGGAGACACCTTGAATAGTACATGGTCCCCGACGTCGAACTCTAGAGGGCGACGACGTACGTCTGCATAAGACTTATGTCGACTCTGGGCAGTCAACAGTCTTTCCCGAATCAAAGCTATCTTTTCTTGAGTCTGAACTATCAATTCCGGTTCTGTCCCGACCAAGTCCGAAGATGTAACACCCCAAACTAGGCGGATATTACAGTGCCGTGAATCCCCGACTGGGACCCACCAGGCGAATGAAAATGATGAATTAAATAATATAATTGTAGTACCGAACCACATTATATTACCAAGTACTCCGATGAGGAGTTTAAGTACAACACACCAGGACTAAACCGAATACTAGTATATTTTATATGGAGATAAAATACACCACCCTGAACAATTAAACATCTCAAACGGAATTTGCAGCGGAAAATACAAATGACGGAATAACTGAAATGACTGAAATGACTGAAACAAACGAAATGACTAGGCCCCCCTACTAGTATCACTGGGACTCCTCGCCGTCAACATGCTCTTCCCGTGCCTTTGCCTTGCCGTGACCTGAAAACAAAAATCCCCAACGGGTCGATTACTGAGAACAACAATCCTCAAGGGTTGAAATTACACAATCATGAATTAACTGAAGTATGAAATATCCTTAGTTATGAATTACGCTGAAGAGAAGTATCATAGTACGCCCGTAATGTTCTTTGCAAGTGTACAAGACGAATGACCGGACACACCCGTCCTTGTACCTAATTAGTCTCACGGAGGTAAGCGTTACCGTGTGCACGGTCCAATGTATCGGTGAACCCAAAACATGACCATCGTGTGCCCGACTAAAAATTCCACACAGCCACACCCGGCCACGCAATATGAACCCAGAAGGTCATATGAACGAGAATGACCACAATGAATACCAATGAATAATAATTCGACAAGGCCAAGATGACTCACCGAGATGAAAATAATAGTGACTTGGTTGATAACCCAATGGAATGATTTGGAACCGTCGTTCCTCATGAATGAAATGATTATTCGACAATTACAAGTCTCAATATGATTAATACTATGATGAATGAATTATAATTATGAGCAATCAACAGCAAAAAGGAATGAGTATCCTTTTAACCGAGTAAGAGTTAACTTACACAATACCGATGACAAAGTCCTTCCACGAACAACGTCCTAAACGAGATACCGGTCGCTCGAACAACCTTGAATAACAATAATTACCAACAACCGTTCAATACACGTATCAAGCAACAAAACACGACTAACCCAAAGGTCGAAACAACGATAATCAAACTCATAGGGGCATTCTAACGAATACGTAACCAACCACACGACTTCGAAAATATCCAATCCCGAATATATCAAAACCAACACCAAAATGAGTATTTCAAACCATCAAAACACTTCCAATGATATCATTAATCCAATAGGAATCCATAATTCAAGATTACAACAACATCAATCGGAAAATCCCCAATTAACCGAAGTCAACCCCAAGGGTTCTTGAAATAATTCCGAAAATAGCCATGAAATCCGTAAGAATATATTTATCCAAGGTAGATAATCCATATCTAACATATTCGAATGATAATCCAAGCTTACACGAAGAAATCGGAAGGAAAAACCCAAAAATCCGAAATTCTAGATCCAAGATATTAATACCTTTGATTCGATGTTAAGGAGATGATGAAGTGATGATAATCCAATTCAAAGGCTTGAAGATGATGATGGATGATAGAAGCTCGAAGAGAACTCTCCAAAATGAACGAAATTGCCCGAAACCGATGAGGGAATGAGAAAGAATGATAAAATGACGAACTCAGGCTAGCTGTCCAATATATAGCCAATCCAGGTTAGCGTGCGCTAGCCCTTGTGCGTAGCGTGCGCTAACGGGTAATTTGGGTAGTCCAGTACACACTGTCCGAACACGGTAGCGCGCGCTACATACCTTTTTGTAGCGTGCGCTACGGCCATGCCACTAGCGTACGTTAAACCCCATTGTTAGCGTGCGCTAACGAATTATGTGATGCCCAGTACTGGAATCCAGAAACTGTCTGTACTCTGATCTGACTTCGGTAGCGTGCGCTACAACCAACAAGTAGCGTACGTTACTACACCGCTTGCGTACGCTAAATATCACTCATAGCGTGCGCTATGAATTAATCCAGTGCAGTCCAGTAGCCACTGGACTCAACCTGATCCGTCCTTAGCGCTCGCTACTCCACATATTTAGCGTGCGCTACTACAACCCACTAGCGCGCGCTACTTACCACTCGTAGCGTGCGCTACTAATAACTCACCTGCAGTCCAGTACCTTCCGGATCGCCTGTGGTAACATTAGCGTGCGCTAATGCTGAGTGGTAGCGTGCGCTACCTGTACTCAATTAGCGTACGCTAAAAAGAGTACGTAGCGTGCGCTACTCCTCACGCACAGCCCACAACGAAAATGACAATGATGATAAACACGACATGACACTCCAATAAGATTAGTGATGAATGACGATTGATACACGATACAATTACTCTGAATGATGAATACCATGATTGAATATAAGTGACAAACGATCATCAATGAGTGAAATTACTAAATGACAATTACTGGATGATAAATACTGAATGATAATAACTGAATTACAACCGGGTATTACATACACCCCCCCTTAAAAGAGTTTCGTCCCCGAAACTAAGGGTCAAACAACTCGGGATAACTCTCCCGCATACTATCCTCGGTTTCCCATGTAGCCTCTTCGACTCCGTGTCTAGACCACTGAATTTTAACCAAAGGAATCGTCTTATTCCTCAACTGTTTGATTCGCCGCTCTAAAACTCGCATAGGACGCTCCTCATATGAATGATCGTCGACGATCTCGATTTCATCGAACTGAAGTATGTGACTCGGGTCGGCAACATACTTCCGCAACTGAGAGACATGAAACACATTATGAATTCGGCTCAACGCCGGAGGTAAAGCCAGTCGATAAGCTAACTCGCCTACTCGATCCAAAATTTCAAACGGTCCAATGAATCTCGGACTCAACTTCCCCCTCTTCCCGAAACGGAAGATACCACGACTCGGGGATACCTTGACCAACACGTGGTCACCTGCCTCGAACTCTAATGGTCGACGACGGTTATCTGCATATGATTTCTGACGACTCTGAGCGGTTAACAAACGACTCCTGATCAAAGCTACCTTCTCACGGGCGGCTATAAACATATCGGGCTCGGTGCCGATTGATTCGGATAGGTTGTCCCAACACAACGGAGATCGACAACGACGACCATACAAGGCCTCGTAAGGTGCCATCTTAATCGAAGCATGCCAACTATTATTATACGTGAACTCGATCAATGGTAGTTGGGCTTCCCAATCGTCTTTCCAATCGAGGACGCATGCCCTCAACATGTCCTCTAATGTCTGAATGGTTCTCTCTGATTGTCCGTCTTTGAGGATGAAAAGCGATCTTGAGATGAAGTGGGTTCCCATAGCACGATGAATGATTTCCAAAATGCGACACAAACCTTCCGTCACGATCGGAAACGATACTTTTAGGAGTACCGTGCAGTCTGACTATCTCTTTGATGAACAGTTGAGCAAGTCTCTCGGGACCCCACGTCTCCTTGATCTCAAGGAAATGAGCTGATTTAGTTAAGCGGTCCACGATCACCCAGATCGTATTCATGCCACGACGACTCGTCGTCAAACTCGTGATGAAATCTATAGAAATGTCTTCCCACTTCCATTCGGGAATAGGAAGAGGTTTCAAAGATACCCACGGTCGCTGATGTTCAATCTTAACTTGTTGACAGGTTAAGCATCTCGAAACAAATTCTGCGACTTCTCGCTTCATATTACTCCACCAGTAATTTTGTTTCAAGTCCTTGTACATCTTGCTAGACCCCGGATGAACAGAATAAGGGGTAGCATGAGCTTCTTTCAAAATCGAGTTTTTCAACTCGTCATTCGCCGGTACGCACAACCGATTCTTAAACCGCAAAAGTCTATCCTCGTGGACCACAAATCCAGGGGCTTTCCCCTGAGTCACATCCTCACGGATGCGCAACAATGAAGGGTCTGAACTTTGATTCTCTCGGATTGTCTCCTCGAGTGACGATGAAATCTCTAACATACAAAGCTGTCCCTGAACTCGCTGAAGCCAGACCTCGATCTCGGGTCTAAGGAATTCCTGCTGAAGCTCCTTCTGAACTGTTAAACGAGCAAGCATCTGCTCCTGAACGGACTTACGACTCAAGGCGTCGGCGACAACGTTCGCCTTGCCCGGGTGGTAAAGTATCTCGATATCATAATCTTTGATTAATTCCAACCACCGTCTCTGTCGCATATTTAACTCCTTCTGAGTAAATATATACTTTAAACTCTTATGATCGGTGAATATCTCACAGGTAACGCCATAGAGATAATGACGCCAAATCTTCAAAGCGAACACCACGGCTGCTAGCTCCAGGTCGTGTGTCGGATAATTAACCTCTTAAGGTCTCAATTGTCGTGAAGCATAGGCAATAACCTTTCCATTCTGCATGAGCACACATCCGAGACCCTGTCCGGACGCATCACTATAAACCACTAATCCTTCCGTCCCTTGCGGCAAGGAAAGTACAGGTGCTGACATTAACCGGATCTTGAGTTCCTCAAAACTCCGTTGACACGCGTCGGACCACGTGTATTTCTTATCCTTCCGTAAAAGGCTCGTCAAGGGTTGAGCGATTTTAGAAAATCCTTCCACAAACCGCCGGTAATAACCCGTTAATCCGAGGAAACTTCGAATTTCCTTAACATTCTTCGGAGGTAGCCAATCTCGGATAGCCTCCGTCTTCTGAGGGTCGACATGAACTCCGTCTGATGAAATTACATGTCCGAGAAACGTCACTTCGGACATCCAGAACTCACATTTAGAAAACTTCCCATAAAGTTGTTCTCGTCTCAACACGTCGAGCACTTGATGAAGGTGAAACTCGTGTTCCTCTCGGTCACGAGAATAAATCAAAATGTCATCGATGAAGACAACAACAAACTGATCCAAAAAGTCGATGAAAACCTGATTCATTAACTCCATGAATACCGCAGGTGCATTAGTCAATCCAAACGGCATAACCACAAACTCATAATGACCATAGCGTGTTCGAAACGCCGTCCTCGCGACATCCGACTCTCAAATCCGCAACTGATGATATCCAGATCTTAAGTCGATCTTGGAAAATACTTAAGCTCCCTGAAGTTGATCCAAAAGATCATCGATACGGGGTAAGGGATACTTATTCTTGATTGTCACCCTGTTCAACTCCCGATAATCGATACACAAGCGAAAAGAGCCATCCTTCTTCTTGACAAATAACACTGGTGCTCCCCACGGGGACGCACTCGGTCGAATATAACCCTTCTCGAACAACTCCTCGAGTTGGTTCTTTAATTCCTGCATTTCGGTCGGGGCCATCCGGTACGGTGCCTTCGATATCGGGGATGTACCAGGCTCCAACTCAATCATGAATTCCACATCCCTCTGTGGAGGCAAACCAGGTAACTCGTCTGGAAAAACATCGGCATATCCCCTCACTACCGGAATATCCGTCAACATTACTGATGATTTCTCGGTTTTGGTCATATAGCACCAATAACCAACACACCCCTGATTGAGTAATTTCACTGCTTTCATCAAATTAATAACCTTACCAGAACAGTCGGGATTACCTCCCTGAAATACACATTCAATCCCATCATCTGAAATGATAGTGATCATACGCTTACGGACACTAATGATGGCATCATGACGATCCATCCAATCAATACCCAAGATGACATCGTCCTTCGGCAAATCTACTACAATTAGGTCCGCTGGCCATACACGACCATGAAACTGAATCGGACAATTCTGAATCTCATGATTACCGATAATTCGTCTACCATCAGGTAGGCCAATGACATAAGGCTCACAACTAGTAGCACTACCCAGACGTAGTCTACTCAAACATGACTCGGAAATGAATGAATGCGATGCACCAGTATAAAAAAGGTTACACACAGATTGAGATAGAATATCGAGTGTACCTGAGATCATTCGGGCCTCTGGATCATCGGTCTTCTTCATCTCATAAATCCGGGGCTTACTGGTCCCGGCACCGGACGCTCCCGTTTGCTGGCTATAGGCTCCACCTTTAGTTGCTCCTGTCGTTTTAAACGACGCTGATTGAGTGGCCTGATTCTGAATGGCTGACTTCTTAGGGGCCTGAGATGACGTCTTAGTAGGTTTGGAGTCCCTACGGCAAAAACGGGCCTTATGCCCAGCAATCCCACAATTATGACACGTGATAGTCTGTCTCGGACACTTGGTACTGAGATGGCCAAGATCCCCACAGTTAAAACAGGTGATGGCCGAACTGGCCGCTCGAGACTGAGATTCCGCGGGTTTAGAGGACACAGGAGGTCGCTCAGAAAAAGCAGAGCCCGCACGTGGTTTCTTGAAGGTTGTCTGACCGCCTTTAGACTGATTACAATTCTTCGATTCCTTGCTAGCAGACGAAGGTTGCTGCTTAGCAATCTCTTTAGCAGTAAGCTCGTAGGTGAGAGCTTTCTCAATGAATTCGGCCAATGTGGTGCAATTATGATTAAGCAACTGAAGTCTCATACAGGGTTTCAGCCTCTTGCTGAAATACTTGATTTTGTCCGCCTTTGAATGAATGATGGATGAGGCGAAAGGAAGAAGTTCCTGAAATTTCTCGGCAATGGCGAGAACATCCTCGTCTGCTGAGGGGTCGGGGGTTAGTAATTCCGACAGTTTGGCCTCTCTGAGTGGGGCCGCATAATACCTCTCCATCATGAGAGTCTTCAACTGATCCCAAGTACATGATCCTTCGGTGGGCTTCAACGACAACCACCAAGAATGTGCGCTCTTACCCAGGTAGTAAGCCGCAACAGAAACTGTGTCCTTCGGGACACTCTACCATAGCAAACAACTTCTCGAAATGCTCGAGCCAATGAATGATATCCGCCGGCTCAGACGAGCCCTCGAAAGTAGGTGGCCTCTGGCGAGAGATGTCGCCGATGATATTGCTCACATTCCTCTCTTGCCTCTGAGGTGGCGGCGGAGGAGCCTGTTGATTCTGATTGACGGAGTTATGCATAGTCTCCATAAGTTGTGCCATCTGCGTCATTTGGGCCATCATGCCCTGCATAAAAGCGAGTGGGTCAACCCGGACACCTTCTGACTGAGCCGTGTCCCGGGTACGACTCCCCGTTAGTGAATGGTCGTGTCCAGGAGAGTGAGTGGCAACATCACTGCTCGATGAATTAGCATTATTTCTCGCGTTTGCACGTGTATTCACACGGGCTCTTGGGATTCGGCCCGTTCCACGGCCTCGTCCTCCACGTCCTCTTGTTGCCCTCTCCATACTGGAGTAGGAAAGTCACATGATGATTATATTCCCCGCATGAATATCACGTTATGATTATGACATGAGATGTTGAAAATGAGCATACGCGCTCTAACACGGTGATTACATGAATGATTAACTGAAGTGACATGATTATCTGATGAAATTATTGAAATGATTATCTTGAATGAGTTAGCAAGATTAATGATTTGATCTTCCAGATCAACAACCGAGTAATGAAATGAATTGAGTGATTAATGAGTTAACCTGACCGTCCTGGTCAAAATGACAATGATGATTGAGGATTGTTAACTGATGAATTATGAATAAATGATTATTGCCAGAAATTATACCATGGCATTAGAAATCTTACAGTTCTTGGTCTGATTGGCTCGGCCTTTGCACAGGTCACATGTGACGCGAAAATCCAATGATACTAGTCTGATGACGATGATTTCAAATGAGACATGACTTGGAGGGTAGTATTCAAAACCACTCTCTGATACCAACTCTGTAACACCCCAAACTAGGCGGATATTACAGTGCCGTGAATCCCCGACTGGGACCCACCAGGCGAATGAAAATGATGAATTAAATAATATAATTGTAGTACCGAACCACATTATATTACCAAGTACTCCGATGAGGAGTTTAAGTACAACACACCAGGACTAAACCGAATACTAGTATATTTTTAATGGAGATAAAATACACCACCCTGAACAATTAAACATCTCAAACGGAATTTGCAGCGGAAAATACAAATGACGGAATAACTAAAATGACTGAAATGACTGAGACAAACGAAATGACTGGGGGCCCCTACTAGTATTACTGGGACTCCTCGCCGTCAACATGCTCTTCCTTGCCTTTGCCTTGCCGTGACCTGAAAACAAAAATCCCCCAACGGGGTCAGTTACACAGAACAACAATCCTCAAGGGTTGAAATTACACAATCATGAATTAACTGAAGTATGAAATATCCTTAGTTATGAATTACGCTGAAGAGGAGTATCATAGTACGCCCGTAATGCTCTGTGCAAGTGTACAAGATGAATGACCGGACACACCCGTCCTTGTACCTAATTAGTCTCACGGAGGTAAGCGTTATCGTGTGTACGGTCCAATGTATCGGTGAACCCAAAACATGACCATCGTGTGCCCGACTAAAAATTCCACACAGCCACACCCGGCCACGCAATATGAACCCAGAAGGTCATATGAACGAGAATGACCACAATGAATACCAATGAATAATAATTCGACAAGGCCAAGATGACTCACCGAGATGAAAATAATAGTGACTTGGTTGATAACCCAATGAAATGATTTGGAACCGTCGTTCCTCATTATTCGACAATTACAAGTCTCAATATGATTAATACTATGATGAATGACTTATAATTATGAGCAATCAACAACAAAAAGGAATGAGTATCTTTTTAACCGAGTAAGAGTTAACTTACACAATACCGATGACAAAGTCCTTCCACGAACAACGTCCTAAACGAGATACCGGTCGCTCGAACAACCTTGAATAACAATAATTACCAACAACCGTTCAATACACGTATCAAGCAACAAAACACGACTAACCCAAAGGTCGAAACAACGATAATCAAACTCATAGGGGCATTCTAACGAATACGTAACCAACCACACGACTTCGAAAATATCCAATCCCGAATATATCAAAACCAACACCAAAATGAGTATTTCAAACCATCAAAACACTTCCAATGATATCATTAATCCAATAGGAATCCATAATTCAAGATTACAACAACATCAATCGGAAAATCCCCAATTAACCGAAGTCAACCCCAAGAGTTCTTGAAATAATTCCGAAAATAGCCATGAAATCCATAAGAATATATTTATCCAAGGTAGATAATCCATATCTAACATATTCCAATGATAATCCAAGCTTACACGAAGAAATCGGAAGGAAAAACCCAAAAATCCAAAATTCTAGATCCAAGAGATTAATACCTTTGATTCGATGTTAAGGAGATGATGAAGTGATGATAATCCAATTCAAAGGCTTGAAGATGATGATGGATGATAGAAGCTCGAAGAGAACTCTCCAAAATGTCCGAAATCGCCCGAAACCGATGAGGGAATGAGAAAGAATGATAAAATGACGAACTCAGGCTAGCTGTCCAATATATAGCCAATCCATGTTAGCGTGCGCTAGCCCTTGTGCGTAGTGTGCGCTAACGGGTAATTTGGGTAGTCCGGTACCCACTGTCCGAACACGGTAGCGCGCGCTACGTACCTTTTTGTAGCGTGCGCTATGGCCATGCCACTAGCGTACGTTAAAACCCATTGTTAGCGTGCGCTAACGAATTATGTGATGCCCGATCTTGGAATCCGAAGCTATGCGTACTACGTCGACTTCGGTAGCGTGCGCTACAACCAACAAGTAGCGTACGTTACTACACCGCTTGCGTACGCTAAATATCACTCATAGCGTGCGCTATGAATTAATCCAGTGCAGTCCAGTAGCCACTGGACTCAACCTGATCCGTCCTTAGCGCGCGCTACTCCACATATTTAGCGTGCGCTACTACAACCCACTAGCGCGCGCTACTTACCACTCGTAGCGTGCGCTACTAATAACTCACCTGCAGTCCAGTACCTTCTGGACTGCAGCCAGGGTAACATTAGCGTGCGCTAATGCTGAGTGGTAGCGTGCGCTACCTGTACTCAATTAGCGTATGCTAAAAAGAGTACGTAGCGTGCGCTACTCCTCACGCACAGCCCACAACGAAAATGACAATGATGATAAACACGGCACGACACTCCAATAAGATTAGTGATGAATGACGATTGATACACGATACAATTACTCTGAATGATGAATACCATGATTGAATATGAGTGACAAACGATCATCAATGAGTGAAATTACTAAATGACAATTACTGAATGATAAATACTGAATGATAATAACTGAATTACAATCGGGTATTACAGAAGAATCATCCCAGCACAGGGGTGATCGACCTCTTCTCCCGTACAAAGCTTCAAATGCTGTCATCTTAATAGAAGCATGCCAACTATTATTGTAGGTGAATTCAATCAATGGCAAATGAACTTCCCAATCAGTTGACCAATCCAAAGCACAGGCTCTAAGCATGTCTTCTACTGTTTGTATAGTCCTTTCGGACTGACCGTCCGTTTGGGGATGATAAGCCATGCTAAAGTTGAGCTCAGTCCCCAAAGCCCTGTGAACTGCCTTCTAGAAGTGCGACACGAAGCGACCATCTCGATCCGAAATAATGGTCTTCGGCGTCCCATGCAATCTGACTATCTCCGCAATAAATACTCGTGCCAATCCCTCGGGTCCCCATGTATCTTTAATTCCTAGGAAATGAGCCGACTTGGTTAGTCGATCAACTATAACCCACATCATGTTCATTCCCGTTCTAGTCCTTGGCATACTGGTGATGAAATCCATCGAGATATCCTCCCACTTCCACTCAGGGATCGGAAGCGGATTTAACATTCCGGCAGGTCGCTGATGTTCAATCTTAACCTGTTGAGAAGTCAAACACTTCGAAACGTACTCTGCTATGTCCTTCTTCATATTCCCCCACCAGAAGTTTTGTTTAAGATCTTTATACATTTTACTGCTGCCCGGGTGAATAGAATAGGGCGCGCTGTGAGCTTCCTTCAGAATTGTCCGTCTCAAATCATCATCATCGGGAACGCAAAATCGACTCTGAAATCTCAGAACTCCATCATCTTGTATCACGAATCCTGGGGCCTTTCCTTTCTTTACTTCGTCACATAACCGAAGGATCAGAGAATCGTTCAACTGCTTAGATTTGATCTCCTCGACTAGTGATGAAGTCAGTTCCATCACATATAGTTGCCCTTGGATTCCTGGTGCCCATACTTCAATCCCTTCGCGGATCAGTTCCCGCTGAATGCTGGTTTGGGATGTAAGTGCTTCCAACACTCGAAGGGAAACAGGTTTACGGCTCAAAGCATCGGCTACTACATTTGCTTTCCCCAGATGATAGAGAATCTCCAAGTCGTAATCCTTGATCAATTCCAGCCACCTTCTCTGCCTCATGTTTAATTCTTTCTGACTGAAAATGTACTTGAGGCTCTTATGATCTGTAAAGATCTGGCAATGAGTGCCGTACAAATAATGTCGCCAAATTTTCAAGGCAAAGACCACAGCTGCTAGCTCCAGATCATGAGTCGGGTAATTAACCTCATACGGTTTCAATTGCCGAGAAGCATAGGCGATCACCTTATCCTTTTGCATCAACACACATCCCAGACCCTGATTTGAAGCATCGCTGTATACCCTGAATCCATCAGTTCCATCTGGTAACGCTAATATAGGTGTTGTTGTCAGTCTCTTCTTAAGTTCATCAAAACCAGTCTAGCATTTCTCATCCCACGTAAACTTTTTAGTTTTCTGCAACAGCTGAGTGAGTGGACGAGCAATTTTGGAAAATCCCTCTACAAAGTGGCGATAATATCCAGCAAGTCCTAGGAAACTCCGGATTTCTTTCACGTTACTAGGAACTTCCCATTCCAAGATTGCTTCGACTTTTTTCGGGTCCACCTGAACTCCGTCAGCTGATATCACATGCCCAAGTTACTTCCCCAAGCCAGAACTCGCATTTGGAAAGCTTTGCATACGGTTGTTCCTTCCTCAAGGTGCTCAAAACCACACGCAAATGTTCGGCATGCTCCTCTGCGTCCTTCGAATATATCAAGATGTCATCAATGAAGACAACCACAAATTTATCCAAGTATTCTAAGAATACCCGATTCATCAATTGCATGAATACCGCAGGAGCATTGGTAAGTCCGAATGGCATCACTACAAATTCATAATGCCGTCTAGGGACACAGCAGACTTCGGTACATCCGATTCCTTAATTCTCAACTGATGGTATCCTGATCTCAAGTCAATCTTCGAGAATACCCTTGCCCCTTGCAGTTGATCAAACAAGTCGTCGATCCGAGGTATAGGATACTTATTCTTGATCGTCATCTTGTTGAGCTCCCTATAATCAATACACAGTCGGAAGGATCCGTCTTTCTTCCGGACAAAGAGAACGGGCGCTCCCCAAGGAGAAACGCTAGGTTGAATATAACCCTTCTGTGACAATTCCTCCAATTGCTTCTTGAGTTCATACATCTCGGTTGGCGCCATGCGGTATGGTGCTCTGGAAATAGGAGCGGCTCCAGGCTCTAATTCGATAGTGAATTCCACCTCTCTCTGCGGAGGTAACCCAGGTAGTTCGTCAGGAAATGCATCGGAGAATTCATTCACAACTGGAATCGATGAGAGATCTATTCTTTCCTCTTTCCTCATGGCATAACACCAAAGTCCATGACATCCCTGCTTCAGTAATTTCACGGCTTTCATTGCTTTGATCAATTTTCCCGAGCTTCCCGGTTTCCATCCTCGGAATAAGTGTTCAGATCCGTCATCAGCAATGATAGAAATAACTCTCTTTCGGTAATTTAGAATAGCTCCATAACGGTTGAGCCAATCGTCTCCGAGAATTAAATCGTCACCGTAGATGTCAGCTACAATAAGATTCGAGAGCCAATCTCTCCCTCCTATAGACACTGGAAAATCCCTAGCTTCTAGGGTTCCCACAATTTTCTCTCCGCTCGGTAAACCCACAACATAAGGTTCACAATTATACAAGCACGAGATTTTCAAACGATTAACACAGTTCAAAGATATAAAATAATGCGTAGCTCCCGAATCAAACAAGACACTAACTGGTTGCAAAAGGATCTGAATCGTACCTGATGCAACAGCTGTGTTTTGATCATCCTTCTTCATCTCGTAAATACGCGGAGGAACGGACCCAGCGCTGGATGCCTCTCTCTTCCCAACATTCTGCTGCGGGAAACCGCTATGCTGCGTCTGGTTTACACTAGTGTCCTTCGGAACCGGTACAGGAGTGCGAGTGCCAAAAGATCTAGTCGCATTCCCATAAAATGTTGCGCGATGTCCTTCCTGTCCACACTCGAAACAGGTCACAGCAGGCGCGAAATAGTCACGTCGAATATGCCCTGCTTTGCCACAGTTATAACATTTCTTCCCTGCGTTTGAAACGGTTGGTGCTGCCCGGAACTTCTTTCCTCCTCGAGAAGGATGCGGAGGCCTCCTTGATGAATGAAAAGAGGACTGGTCCCTGCGAGGCCCACTCCTCTTATTCTCCGTGAAGTTGCCGGCCACTCTCTGCTTCTTTGCTTCCGTCGATTTCTCTACTGCTGCCTCCTTCATATCATAGGCCAACGCCTTGTCCTGATACTGTCGCAAAGTGGTACATTCAAATCCGGACATATATTGCTGAATTTCCGGCTTCATTCGCATGTCAAAATGGAAAATCCTCTCCGCCTCGGTCCTGACCAAGTGGCGCACGTAAGTCAGCTGGTAATTAAAAGTCTTAATCACGTCCGTCACAGATGCTTCTGAATTTTGTGGTGAGAAAAACTCCCGAACTCGGGCCTCTCTAATCCCAGGCGAGACGATCTGCGCTTCCATCATTAATTTGAATTCCGTCTAGTCAACATTATGCTCCTCGGTCGAATGGCCTCCCACCGGTCAGCTTCCCTGTCGAGGAAGATCTTGGCGGCTAGGAACCTTTCTGTCGTTGGGACAGTTAATCTCCACAAAAATCTTTTCTAATTCCTTCAGCCAGTGATCCCAAGAAAGCGTCTCAGCAGAACCGTCAAATTTCGGAGGATGCAATTTGATCACCTCAGTAAGCCATTTATCTCCTCGATTATCCACGTTATGCTGCTGTCCCATCGCCGTCTGCATGCGATCCACAACTTGAGCAAACTGGTTTATCTGGGCAACCACCTGCTGAAGCACTCCCGGCACGTTAGGATCTGCATTATTATTTGCTGATCCTTGTTGTCCCCCGGAATGGGAATCCGTTCGGCTAGCGGTTATTTATGGGGTAGACACAAAATCTTCTTGTCTCGCGTTTCCACGTCCGCGTCCACGACCGCGTCCGCGTCCACGACCTCCTCTCAACATACTGTAAACACAAATACTCAATATCCAGGACCAACTTTCTAAAAGTACATCCATCAATGTTCACAAACATGAATTAAATAAAACGGTAGTATTTGAGATTTAGGAAACTTACAACCACGGTCCACACGACGATGCCGGCTCAGCAGTGATGTTACGAACGACCAATAATCAAATAACGTAAATAGACCCAACTAACCCGACTGCCAAGATATCCATGAATCTTAGCTCCGATACCATATTCTGTAACACCCCGAGATATTCGGAATAATTACAGCGCCGTAAACCCTTTAAGTAAGGATTTACAAGGCTAATTTAAAAGAATTGTAAATATAATCCAATCGTACAACTGGAGTTCAAATACAGATTTGATTCAACCGATCAAATGAGTTAACTTATACAACCATATCTAAATGACATTATTAAAACAGACGTACTCGAGTACTAAATGAACCAAGAAGACAAATCACAATAACAATAAACATCAACCACATCACTGAGCCATTTCATCGTCTCCGTCAAGATCGTGGTTGCTTCCCCGCTCCTCGGCTACCTGAACATCAAAACAATGTCCACCCCCGAAGGGGTTAGCAAAACGATGCTAGTACAAGTATCATAATACATAAATCATCAGTGCATCATAAAACATGCAAAACAGACTTCCATCACCGGAATCCAACGATACGAATCCTCACGATTCCATCAACACAGTATAGGGTAATCCAGCGATCCAGCGCCCTTGGTATAGATCCCCATGATGATCCCGTCGGACCAACGCATGGTGGAAAACCCCGTCCAGCGATCCAGCGCCCTCATCATAGATCCCCATGATGATCCCGTCGGACCAACGCATGGTGGACATTCGATCCAGCGCCCTCAGCATAGATCCTCATGATCCCCTCGGATCATTTATACCATAAATCAATCAATTATGCACACATATATGCATTTCAATATGTTCATCAATACGAACAATTAACAACGAATACCACGAGAATTTACAGAAATATATCTCATATTCGACAATATGAACAAAACCATAAGCATGATCAAAGTTTCAATATAAATCGAACTCGACATATGATACTTGCCTCGAAAATGGCAAGAATGGAAATACTCCAACAAATGACACGCGTCCGTATGCAACCGCCCCTCGATCGTCCCCTATGCAAGGCTCGGACCGAAGAAATAATAAAGAATTCCTCTCAAGTCGTACGAACGTCTAATAATCCGGTTTACGACCGCAAGCTCAAAAAAAAGAATTCTGCCTGAACTACTTAGCGCGCGCTACGTACTATACGTAACGTGCGCTAAACCTGCCCGTTAACGTACGCACGTTACTCGTTCCCGATAGCGCACGTTACTCGTTCCCGATAGCGCACGTTACTCGTTCCCGATAGCGCACGTTACTCCAACGTAGCGCACGTTACTCGTTCCTGATAGCGCACGTTAATATATACATCTTAGCGTGCGCTAATCGTGCATGGCAGTCACTACTGGGTAAAACTTGAGCTAAAGGTGATGAAAACTCATGAAATCCTCAGTGTTAATACATGCCAACTCCGTGCATATCATGCTCATACGATTTATGAAAGACCTTTATGGATTAAATGACTACGAGACACAAGGATACGTATCATCCTTACTACACCATAATTCATCTTGATCTTCAAGAAAATATTCTAAGTTCCGTTCATTCCAAGTCCCAAAACATATGATTCCTTACGTAAAACATACGAACTAGGTAATCTTCATATACTGGTCATGATTGGTTTTGAAGATACATAATATGCTTAGGAGTCCACATACTAAAAAGGTTCAATGGATCATACGATGAATAAGTGCCGAAACGTCGAAAATATCCTTCTAACACATGATGTTCGACTATTAACGAATCTAACTGACTAGATAAACATGATCAAACGTCCTTTAGAACACTACTAATATTGGTGAAGAATCACCTACCTCAAAGTAGTGAAGAACAAGGAGGAAATCGAAGCAATCCAACGTCGAAGGCTTGAACACCAATCCTCAATGATCTACAATCTTCAACACGAGCTAGGATGCTGATATTAAGTGTTTAGGATGTAGAGAGTAATACTCTAAGTATAAGGATTCGGATGTGGGAAGAGAAAAGACTGAAAATACGAAAAGGATGCTGTCCTATTTATAGAAAATGGTTATTAGCGCGCGCTAGTCCATACTCTTAGCGCGCGCTAATGGCTTACTCACTTCACTGTACTCAGAACTTAGCGTGCGCTATTCTCATATCAGTAGCGTGCGCTAAGGCGTTGACTTGGCTTTTCCCGAAAGCCATCGAGGTTCATCCCGACACAATCCGACCAAGATCCCCGGCCTGATCTCACCTACCACACGTCTCAATCATATTGACCACGTATGGCGTGCGCTAATGTTCCTTTGTAGCGTGCGCTATGGATCCATGTTAGCGTACGCTACACATAGACGATAGCGTGCGCTACATGCGCAGAATCACAATCTTAAATCACATTCATGAAATCATACGCTCAACAACACCGGACTATGAGATACGGAGAATAATACTCAGATTAAAGTGCAACAATTACAATATCACAAGTTCCAAACACATATCAGAAATCTCGGGTATTACATTAAGGGTTCTATACTTAGCCAAATCCAACTGTCCTTATCTGTCTCGACATACTAGATACGTATACACGACACACTATATCCTCAAATGTAATTGTCGACTAAGTACGACAATTATACCAATACTGACATCTCAGTCATTTATTTATTTT
Source organism: Orobanche coerulescens (assembly GCA_033398695.1). Classification (NCBI taxonomy): domain Eukaryota; kingdom Viridiplantae; phylum Streptophyta; class Magnoliopsida; order Lamiales; family Orobanchaceae; genus Orobanche; species Orobanche coerulescens. The sequence goes on along the minus strand of CM065813.1, from coordinate 99,912,638 downwards.
ATCCATACTGTACAGATTCCACGTTGTACAATATAACTTAGATAAAATAATATTAAACAACAGTAGTAGAAATTCCGTATATTACATACTACACCACTTAAAATAAGTCTCGTCCTCGAAACTTGCAATCCGTCATAGAAAACAAACAAACCATTCAACCAAAGTATTCCGAAACCATCACAACAACGATCAATCATCATCATTAACAAATAACCACAACAGTACACTTACAAATGCGCAAAGTCGACGATCTCCTGAGATACTAGCAAGTGACTTCACTGTAAAGCCTCAATACGCTTACAATCACATTCCATGAGTTTCAACAAAAATATATCATCTTCGGATGGAATAATCTATCCGTGCCAAATCCGTTCTGCCTGATTAGACAATCAAGTCCAAATCCTGCTACAAATCAATAATGCATGATACATCTGTGAAACAACAGCCCAAATCAACGACACAAATCCCGAAACATCGGCACAAAATTCGAACACTCATACGATCATTAACAATGATCAACCAACAAATTAACCGAGTATATCATCGACATGATAAACTTCAATACGACCAATCCAAAGGTAAAAACGCAGTCGAGAATATCATCAACATGATAAACTCCAATATGACCAAGCAGGGGTCAAAACACAATCGAGAATATCATCAACATGATAAACTCCAATATGACCAACCAGAGGTCAAAACACAATTGAGAATATCATCATCATGATAAACTCCAATATTACCAACGAACGATCAACGAAAATCGAGAATACCTTCACACGGTAAGTTCCAACACGATCAACACAGAACCACAGAAACTGATATACGAACGAATAAAGTTCTCAAAACAACACACCAATCACATATAGTGGATCTCAATAAACATACCCTGTTGGTGAACATACCCCTCGGCATACGAACAACCAATCGCAAATCGGCGAACATACCAAATCATATGTGGATTGGGAACGACCACTCAATATCCAAAACAACCAGCATGGGGTCACCATCCCCAAATCTACACTTACAAAGAAATCAATCCAAAATTACTATGGCAAAATCGCGCTACTACCATACCAATGGAATCACATAGCACATATGTCCCGGTTTCATAAAATCTAAAGTTCCAAAATCATATTCTGTACCCGAATCTACAATATGCAGCATATTTCTCTTATCTGATCGATCAACCGATCATCCTTGGATAACCAAATTACCATACTAAAGTTCGGATCTCTTTTCCTCGTACCAGACTGATGTCTTATCCAGTTCGTGAGTCACACTCACAACTTCACCATGATATGCATAATGCGTATGTATATCAATCACATTTTCAAAATCAGTTTGAAATCATACAGTCTCGTCAAGAAGACAAATTTTCGAAACTTCTTTAAAAAATTTCAAAACTCAAAACATAAATTTTGTTAAGACCACAAAATCAATTTTCGAAAAAATTAAATCGGCTCGCTGGTGCCAAGCATTCGATAACAGTTTCCTTCGAATCCACACGATAAAATAAAATGGAATCATGCAAATGCTTGACCACATTCATACTCCTGTATACCAATTCGGTTTGTCACCAATATCCACAGATATTCTATCGAAAAACCACACGATAGAGTTCCAAAATCTTAATATATAGACTCCGATAGAAATTCCTTTTTCACATATGACTCGCAACGTCAACCATTAATCCATCCTGGATCACCTCAAATATGCTATGACAAAATATTGAAATAAATCAACACGACGAAAGACTTCTCGAGAGGTTTCATTTGAATAAATAAATCAAAACCCTGGAAGGCGGAAATAGATAAATGATTGGTAAAGTGTTTTACAAATCTCGGGAGTTTTAGGAAACAGAAAAGCCTTTTGAAACATTAGGGTCTCAGCACGTATCTCGTTCCGCATTACAAGAAGTTTAACAAACAAAAAAAATAGAAAACCCTTTTCGGACCCCAAGTCCTGAGTTATAAAACTATTTTAAAATCGATTGGGTCTCGGCCCAAAAAATCATTTCCGGTAAAACATCCGTGAAACATTCATTTTGAAAAGTGTCATTTTCAAATGCTCAAAAACAGTTCATATATCTCAAAATGTACTAACATGACTACATGTTCTTCTCAACCATTCACAACATTTCTCCCAAATGCACAACTCTGTTTTCCCAGTTTCACCGACATATCGATTTCCAAAATCATAACGTGTCAAGATCATCAATCCTGTCCCAACTCTGTCATCTCATACTGTAACGCATAATATTCCGCTGAATATCAAATCATATCAACTTAGAACGACAATAAATCTCAATGCAATCCAAAAATCCAAATACTTACAGATCGTGAAGTCGACGATTCCCCGTGATACTGGCACATGTCTCGACTCAAGAAAATACTCAACACAGACATTTACGAAACACACATTTTGCAAAAATCAGTTCCACTCGAGAACACAACACATCTCTTTCCGAAGAAACACGTTAATACTATTTGGAAAAGTTTATAACAAGCCCAGTACTACACTGGCAAATCACATAACGCACAAGCCCGAGTGAACAACAAAACCCAGAGCCAAACACTTGTCAATCGACAACTCGAATGACACGACAAAAGCACAACCCAACTCGACCCTACTGCCTAGGTTTTCTCAACCTACGCTCTGATACCATATTCTGTAACACCCCCAGAGTCATCCGGGAATATTACAGCGCTGTGGGACCCGGAACGGAACCCACAAGGCTGAAGGAAATTTTCGCAAACATTTACAAACGCCCAAGAGGCTAACGACGGTACTGTCTTTTAAAAGCATTCGAAGATTTTATAAAACTCGTTTATCAAAACCGTCGTAAAATCTCATTTGAAAACCACAAGGCCCGAAATACCAAAACTCAACAAATTAACAACATACGTTAAGCTATCGCCTACACGTACTGACAGAATAGTTTAGAAAACGATTGCCAAAGTAACCTAAGTTACCAGATATCAAAACGCCATTTAAAAATACTCACGCAGCGGAAAAAGATAAACAATTAAAATACTCTAGCAGCGGAATTACAACAAACGAATCAGGAAACTCAATACACAAATACATGCCCTAGCCAGTATGCTTCGAGAATCTCATCTCTTCACGACCGCTACAAGCTTGATAATCCAAGAACCTAAAAAGAAAGCCCACGACGGGGTCAGCCATAATATTCAACAATGATAACCATCACATCATGTCAATAATTACATACCAATGAAAATACTAAGCAAGAATACGACCAATGTAATCTTACCGCCATAACTTTATCAACTCGTGATAATAATTACCAAAGTTCACATCTCGTATCCTTTCAACAACAAAATATGCTCATACCGAAGAATTTGTATTGTATCTCAACAATACCCAAGGTTCTCAAAACATTATCATAACTCACTATTACGAAATATACTAACTTTGTCCAATCCGTCGGGTAACATCATCACATCTCAACACGATAATCGATTGTCCATCAAAGACAAATACCCAAGAAAATACGGAACATACCTCAACATATGAAATGTCACGACGAAATTACGTCGGTCTAATATAAGATCAGATAAACACAACATACGTACATGGTCCTAACACAAGACCTACAAATGCATACTCATATGACAACGTCAATATGTTCGCATCAATAACAACAATGTATACTTATGGCAAACGCATAATATACATATGCATAATAACAACAACACATATAAAATCAATGATGCGAATCCACATGATTCTATCAACACAACACTGGGTAATCCAACGATCCAGCGCCCTCAGCATAGATTCCATGATGATCCTGTCGGACCAACGCATGGTGGAAAACCTGTCCAACGATCCAGCGCCCTCAGCATAGATCCCCATGATGATCCCGTCGGACCAACGCATAGTGGACATCCGATCCAGCGCCCTTAGCATAGATCACACGATCCCATCGGATCAACACAACATAAACAATACAATTATGCATACACATATGCAACTCAGTATGTTTATCAACATGAACAACATATGAATCAAAAACATGAACGACACTATGATGAAACAACTAGGACGACTTCATGTGCAGCAACATGAATGACAACCTGCATGATCAACATCATCAACACTAAACCGAATCAAACTAAGATACTTGTCCCGAGTCCTTCAGGAGAAATCTCGATGTCAAATCATCACCGGCGATTATCCTCAATGATCGGCGATCCAAATTTACCATGGACTATAGATACTCATATCCTCATCTTTATCGCAACGTAACCTTGATACCCGAATATGCCAATAACTGAGATAAAGCAAATACATTATGATTTAACTCCCAGAATCGGAAAGACAACATATAATCCAAATCTCCAGAATTTGCAGTAATAATCAATGCTATATGCATTATAAACGAAATGAAACTGAAACCATTCTTTAAACATTATAACTGAGCAAGTAATAACTTGCCTAGATGCCGATGAAGTCGTCACCAATCCCTTGCCATCGTCTGCAAACTTCTCGGTCTCGATCAATGCAATTCACGAACATACTCGAACATGACCGCAACATACGGTTATAATCACCGACCAATAATCTCAGCCTATTACCATGATTCGATACACAACAAGTTCAATAACAATCAATAACCGACATATCCAACCAATCAATCACAACGGTTCATCGACACCTCGATCATATACAAAACAGTCCAACTCAACAAATACGAACTCATATCTACAATACAAACCGCAACTCGATGATCATACTGAACAATTAATACAACCGATCAATAAACCCAACGGTTCCACAATTATCCCAATTAAACATAAATCTGAATAACCCAAATCAATAAATCATGAACTAATTACCACGATACGTTTCCATAATCCGGTAATCATATCAACGATCAACTCATCTCGATAACAAGGATTACATAACACACTCTATTCCGAATTCATACGAATTTACACGATTCCTCCTTGTTTATAATTGTAAATTTCATAGTGGAACAATACTATCGGCATAATCGACAATCCGAACTAATCCAAAATAGTTCAATACCATTGATAATCTTGTTATAAGATTAACTATAATCTTTCCGGATTCAAAATTGTTATCATGATTCGTATTTCGTCAAGAACATACGAATTCTACCACTACAATCAATATAGCATTGGTCTAAATCATAAATTCCATAATTGTACTTAAAAACATCATATATCTTATCAAATTTCCCTCTTTGATGTGGTATATATATAACAAAGAACATCATGATTCCATAATCATGATTATAACAAATAACCTAATCGAAGACGTATATCATTGTATCTTCCAATATACAATTCACATGACCTCAAGAATCATAACAACAACACCGTAATCATCTTCATACGAATTATTCACCAACAATATCATCAAAATCCGAATTCAAGGTGAAGAGTTCATTAACATACCTCAAGAACATCAATAACACAATCAACCCTTCAAGAATCATTGATATCTTCATATCCAAGCTTCTAATACATATTTCCAAGCTCATAACCAAGATAGAAGAGGTTTATTCACTTTCATGTGCAGAGGGACGAGGTTGGAGGAAGGATATCGATTTTCTCTCGTGAAGAAATGAAAGAACGAACCTTATTTTATAAACTGCATCGCTCATTACGTACGTTGTCAATCCATATTAACGTACGTAATGCACCTTACGTACGCTACATGTCTCTCATAGCGTATGTAATATCATTCCATAACTCACTGACCTATTTCGTTAAATCGATTACATACGTAACATATCCTTCATAGCGTACGTAATATGTACGTTGACTTGCTACAGTGAAACTCCATTTAACGTACGTTATACACTTCTTGTAGCATACGTTAACCTCAATGTTGACTCGCCCGTCCACATCCGTGCCGAAAGCTACCGACATAGGGTCCCACCTGCCCACCACAACTCGTCCTGTCCGATTCCCTTGTTACATACGTAATGCGTAATTCACAACGTACGTAACACTAGCAATGTAGCGTACGTTATCTAAATATCTTAACGTACGTTAAGGGTTCTATACTTAGCCAAATCCAACTGTCCTTATCTGTCTTGACATACTAGATACGTATACACGACGCAATATATCCTCAAATGCAATTGTCGACTAAGTATGACAATTATACCAATACTGACATCTCAGTCCTTCATTTATTTTATCCATACTGTACAGATTCCACGCTGTACAATATAACTTGGATAAAATAATATTAGACAACAGTAGTAGAAATTCCGGATATTACAGCGTCAATGACCACAGCCGCGACCTCTACCTCGGCCTCTCCCAGCATCCATACTGAAGACAAGATGTAGCAAATGCAATTCGATGATAAGTAAGAGAGGAAAAACAGTCACAATTCCAGAATCGTAAGTACGATGCAAGGAAACAAGAAATCGAGTAAGGAAAACTTACGAGCACTGGAAGTACCGAGATGATGGCAGCAGGGTGACAATGTGCAAAACAAAACACAACTAGACCCAATTAACCGACAAGCCTAGATATCCATAAACCTAGTTCTATGATACAATTTTCTGTAACACCCCAATATATTCGGGAAATATTACAGCACCGAGGACCCCTACATGGGACGCACCAGGCTAATTAAGAAATACCACTCGTCTAACTATCTTAGTTAGCGAGAAAACACACATCACCAGAACGACAGACATCACTGCCAATCATAAATTACATATAATAATACAAACCACAATCCCAGTAGAAATGCCTAAGTACTCGCGAGTACTTTCTATAAGTTCACAAGTTTAAAGAAAAACAACCGCATCGAAAAGGACAACGAAATTAAAGAGACTCAATAGCACATGTCATCAACCCTGGCCAGCATCCTGGTATTGCCCCAGTGCCCGATCGTCCGGCTGAACATGACCTGAAATTCATAACAAGAATTTCCCCAAAACGGGTCCCCAAGGGGGTTAGCAGTTACGCTAGTACAAGTAACCAAATGAACAACTTACACCTTAAACATATAGTCAAAGCATGCAAATGATAAAACATCAGTTTGAAACATATATTTCCGGAAACGCCATAACCCAAAACACATTTATAAAACGAACCATAATTAACCGCGGATCCACGCATCTGTGGACCCCTACCGAGACCCCGTCGGATCTAACCCGTAGTGGTTAAAAGCCAAGCTCACGGATCCACGCCTCTGTGGACCCCTACCGAGACCCGTCGGATCTAACCCGTAGTGATCATACACACACACGTTACTCATGCAATACTAGCATGTTAAGCATGTAAGTTCATTAAGGGTACTTGCCTCGATTAGCACGACGAAAGGACAGAATGAAACAATTGCGGTTGCGAGAAATTGGTCACATCGAACCTAGACGATTCATAAAACACAATTACAATCAATTAGACAAGGATAACAATAATGGAAAACACACAAAAACCCACCTGCGATTCATGTAAGTTCATACAAAACAACGACGAGGACGGATCGCAGCCGAACCCTCTCGATTTCACAAATACCATGAAACTTACCATGAACTCGTAGGGAAAACGTGAATGTTGGGATTCGGTGCCTAAAATGAAGGCCCAGCAGAAGCGGTAAAATGAAAATTAATTCGATTCGAATCCCTAACTGGATCGATCGAGCAACGTATATAACAATATAAAAACGAAAAACAAGAGTTATAAGAAACTCACCCTTGAAGTTCGTTGATTAAATGGTAACATTCTCTTGGACTATTCCCCAAGCTTTGATTGATCTCTACAAATCCAATCCTTTCCAAGCTCTTGAACGATCCAACGCCGAAAGCACCGCGTCTCTACTTGCCACGCGCTGGGGAAACAACCGGAATGACAACACCCGATTAACCTCCAAGGTTACGACTAGAATCAAGTGATGAAGCTTTTTGATTATAGCACTCTAAGTGTATAATCTATCTCTCAATTTTATCTCTTGATATTTTTCTCTAAGAAAACTCTCAAGAACACATAAAGAAGAAGATGAAGATGAAGAAGTTTTTCTCTCTCTCTTGAAAGGCTTCTCTCACGTTTTTGATCAATCATGTGAGGTGAGAGATAGTCTTCTTTTTATTCTTCTCACTTTTTGATCAAATCACCTAATATCATATTTAATATTATATTGTCCCCTTGGTGGCCTTATGTCTTCCACCTAACAAGGAGAAGACCAAGACCAAGGGAGGGGTTAGGTATGGGGAGGCCATCTAGAAGGAGCCGGGACGAGTTCAGTTCGTTTCGGACTCCCGTGAGTCCAAACAGATAAACTCCGATTACGTTCCGATGTATTTATATCAATTAATTAATCTAATTAATCAACGATATCAAATACAAAATAACATAATTAATTTCTCCAACAAATAATTATATTCACGAATTAAATTAATCACTCGGTAATTTATTTAATTAATTAGGCCGTAAATTAATTTATCCAATAAATCAATTTAGACATCCAATGCCCCAAAGTCAATTAGACATCCAATGTCCAATAAATTAGATATCCAATATCTAATATTAATAATGAGAGAATAAGCTCGATTCATTCCGTCGTCAATCCTATTGCGCTACTCGGTAGGTTCATCTCAGTCAGCAATGGGAGGAACCAAAGAGCAGTAGCACCACCTAGCCAGCCTGGCGGCCTACACTGTACCCCAACTGAGAAAGAATGATTGGGATCATTCAAGAATCATTCTGTCGTGAATACCAGTATACGTATAAACCCTTCTTTCAAATGTCCCGATCAAGTTATAGGGTCACGGTCAGTCAAACCCTATCTGTACTTGACGCTATGCATGCGTTAATGCAAATCGAGATCATTGAGCTCTCGTGTATCCAATACAACTAGCTCTAATGCTTTGGCCAAATACTTATGATCTCATCTGTCAATACCCGCATAGGACATATAACCCACTCACTAACGGGAGAAAGAATTCTATCTTGGTATTCAGTAGGACCTGCTACTTGCCCGTTAAGATGCACGTCGAGGTTGACCCCCACCTCCCGGTTTATAGGGTCGAACTACTCTAATGAAAATCTTAACGTGACAAGCACATCCCTACTAAATCCTCAAGTCGAAGGCTCATAAATACCTATCACAACCTTTCGATTCCGTCATTGACTGTCCCGGAGTGAAATCCATGTGGCGAATCGAGGGTGAGTCGGTTCGAGTATACTAATCCAATTAGCATACCTATAACGTGTGCTCCCACTAACCATTAGTGTTCGACAGGCACTCTCCATGTCAAAGAACACGTCATACAAGTCTTCACATAAACTTAACGCCTAGTCAAGTTTCATCGACTTGCGAACGATTAAGTATTTGAGCTATAAACCTTTCCAGTGCTGACCCCCTTATCAAATAAGGAGTGGAACATTTTGCTCTCAAATACATGGACTAGTTTCTATATGTATATTTACGAGTTAGGAATGCCAGTAACTGCCAGTAAATAAAGAAATATCCATTTGCCTTATGATAATAAATTACATAATTACAAGTAAAATGTCCTCACTCAACATCCTCTGAGTGGCATTCGAGGGCATATTCCTAACAATCTCCCACTTGCACTCAATGCCACACACTATGGTATCTAATACCCATGTTCTCCATATGACGCTCCAAGCTAGTCTGAGAAAGTGACTTGGTCAGTGGATCAGCGACGTTGTCGGCCGAGTCTACTCTATGCAACACAATGTATCCCTTGCGAACAAATTCTCTTACGAGATGATACTTCCTCTCAATATATTTGGTGCTGTTCTGAAACCTCGGCTCCTTGGCCTACGCTACAGCTCCGTCGTTGTCGCAGTTCAGCGGAACAGGCAGCTCAGCAAATGGTATCACTTGAAGTTCTCCCAGAAACTTCTTAATTCAGAACCCTTTCTTGGAAGCCTCCGAGGCTGCTTGATACTCAGCCTGATAGGTGGAATTAGTAGTCGCGCTTTGCTTGGCGTGTAACACCCCAAATCACAAATGGGACATTACACGCCGTAGAACCTTCATGAGGTCTACCAGGCTAGCACACAACACACAAATCGAATAAGAAATCCCATAAGACACAATCATCAAAGTAAAATCGGGCCATGGCCTCGGCCAAAACATTTTAATCCAGTAACAAAAATATAACCACAGTAAATCCATTTCCCACGCAGGGGACTTTAACCAATAAAGAAAAAATAAAACAGACTCGAGCCTATCATCATGCCAGTCCATCCTTTGCGTACGCATCCCGTGCCAGCTCCTCGGCTCGACCAGTACCTGAAATGCATAAGACGCATTTCCCCCATTTAAGGGGTTAGCATTCGAATAGCTAGTGCAAGTACACAATTACACAACATTATATACATACGAGATTCAACGCAAACAAACCATTTAGGAAAAACATTTGAAATCAATATTCCGGAATATCACATTAACATCAAAACAGTATATCATCAAGTTTTACACATCACAAATATCCACGCTTGGTAACTCGTGACCGTACCCATTAGTATTGGCCCCCAGAGGTCCCGTCGAACCGTCCCCAGGTGAGAGACCACTTCCGCGGCCGTACCCATTAGTATCGGCCCCCAGAGGTCCCGTCTGTAATATCCGCGTTTTCTATTTTTAATAATTTCTATTTTCAGTGTATATTCGTTTCGGATAACTCGCTTGGCACTGTTTTGGAATTCTGAACCTATTTTGTTCTTGGAGCTTCTCCGCTTAGACGGGTCTCGATGATGCTTTTACGTAATTTCATCTTGTGGTATATTTTGTCTCATGCGTATTCGATTCTCCTTAAACTCGTTCGATTCCGTCACTTTCTTACTTCCATGAGTTAGTATGCTTGATTAGAGCATGTTGTGAGTTTCGGATGGTTAATCCGACGTTGTGTCGTGATTTTCGGATGTTTGGACCGTTTTTGTAATTTCCTAGAAATTTAGGGAATTTGTTCCTTGTTCAACTTTGGTTGTGTACCTCAGATCGTTTTGGGGTTCCGTACTTCCATTTTGTGTTATTGTTGCCCAAATATCGATTCCTATTGCTTTTATTCTCTTTAGGATCATTTTCGTCATTTTGGGACCCGAGGGGGTATGAGCCGCGGCACAAGGATTGTGCGCGCGGCACACATACTACCCGATTGTTGGCCGAGCAGTGTCTGCGTGTGCCGCGGCACAAGGATTGTGCGCCGCGGCACACAGCCGAGTCGCCGCGGCACACTTGTCCGGGCCGCGGCACACCGTGTGGCACTGCCGGCTAAAACCTCTGTCACGCGTGCCCGGCACGATCCCGTGATGCGGCACATGCCGAGTCGAGCCGCGGCACACTCCTAATGAGCCGCGGCACAACGAGCGGTCGGCCGACCACTGGCGCAATTTTTGGCCTGTGCCACGGCCTGCATTAGCCGCGGCACACAATGCGGCGCTATAATCGTGTGTTTTCAGCGAGATTCGCTCATTTCCTCCTTTTCTCCAACCGCACGAGAGAGAGAGGTTGAGAGGGGATTTCTTCTCCATCTACCCTTTTGATTGTGTGTTTTCTTCATCTTCCTTCGATCGTGTAGCTCGGATTGTGGATCTAGCACGTGTTCTTGGATTATAGGGCTTGAATCTTCAAGAGGTAAGAACCCCTTTAACCCTAGTATGATTTTTGGGGAGGGTTTGGTGGTGATCTTGTGTTTTAATCCGAATTAACCGATGTTGTTGTTAGATTTTGATAGTACTCTCGTGACCCTTGGTTTTCTTGTTTTTGGTTGGGATGAAATTCCGTTAATTCACCGTTAACCGATTTCAATTCCCTACGCACTCTTGGTGTTCGATGAATTGTCCCAACGGGTAGAACTAGGAGTAATTTCTTCGTATTCATGATCTTGAGATTGATTGTATATCATTATTGTGTTAGGGTCGGATTTGAGAGGATTGTTTGGACCGAAACCTATTCCTTCGTCGTCTCCTTCGCGTCGTATTACCAAGGCAAGTACCTCGATATACGAATTGTAACTGCGTGAGATCATTGTTGTCGAAGTGTATGAGTTTATGTGGATGTATATATACGTACGTGTATATATATATATATATATATATATATATATATATATGTGTTTATATATAGTTACATGTTAAATATATGTATGTATATACGTATATTGATATATATGTTATGTCGGTGATCGACGAGTGTTGAATTCTAACATTAATTGACGTACTCAACTTGGATTGATGGACGAACTATAGTTACTCATATAATATAGTAAGGATATATATATATATATATATATATCTATATATATAAATGTGTATATATTCGGTTGAGTCGCAACATAGAGATATATGTGCGGTGTTGATTGAGTTTGATTGATAACGTGCGTGTTATTGTTTATTTGTGTGGATATGGTCTGGCGGAGAAATTGTGTGACTTGATGTACCGAGTTGAAAATTGTTGTGACGTTTGTCCGTGTGCTTGATGTTTGAACAATGTGGATACTTGTTGTGAGAAACGTCATATCCGGGAACCTCTGAGGGCGGGGCGGTGTACTCCGGCCTGGTGTACGCTGCAATGTGCGGCTCCATATGGGTGGTGAACGCCGGTGTTACATAATGTGTGTGTCAAGGGGCGGCTCTTGCGGGAGTGATCGCTGGCGCAGTGACATGTTCAAGGAGCGGCCGACATAGTGGAGTGAACGCCGGTGCACAGGTGTGCAGTGGAGCGCCCGGCGAGCTTATTGGTTACGGGTATTCGAGTGTTAGCTAAGACCCGTTGCGAAACGATGCTCGTATCTCAAATTCTTTCAACTCACTTTTTAATATTTGTCTTGATACAGACCGCAATTCATGTTTTTGAAAGCTTGTTTCAAATTGTTTTTAAAGCGTTGGTATCGGGGTTAGTTAACCACGGAGGTTTGTGAAATCTCAGGGTTAATTAATCGGGGTCTTGAGCGGGATATGTCGAATGAGAGTTTTGTACCTTTGATTGTATTGTGGTGCTATTCTGTGTTTTGGGTCGAGGACCCTGTGGAATGTTGAGATGATTGATTTCATGATGATGTTATTTGGAATGGGTTGAGAACCCCGTGAGATGTTGTAATGATTTCGTTTGTGACGTTTTTCTATAAATTGGGTCGAGAACCCCAAATAAGTTGACTTAGTTTTTGTGAAATCGTTTTCCATACGTTGGGTCAAGGGTCCGAGAGTTTTTGAAATTATTTCCAAAAGTATTCCTGTTCGATTTTAAAAACCCCAGACTGCCCGAGTCAACAAAAACGTTTGCAAACTACCTTATCAAAACATTTTTTCCTTTTCCAAAAGGGATTTTCCTGACTCCTTGGGCTTGATTAAAATTTTATTGATGTTATGTTTCGTAAAGAGAATATGGCTATGTGATTATCTTTCACCTTGTGTATGCGAGTGTTACTCTGTATTGATTATGGGAATGTATGGTTTATGTTAAGGCTTCACGGCGGTTGAATTTTATGTTGTTACTGTTCGTATATCTTGTATATTATGTATTTGCACTAGCAAAATTCCAGTTTGCTAACCCCCGAGTTTTCGGGGGTGGGTGCTGTTATGCGCTCAGGTTTTGGCGGCTCGGGAGCGATCACGGGATTGGCTTGGAAGGAGATGGAAGACGACGATGCTAATCACACCAGAGTCAGAGTCTTTTCTTTTGTATCATTTTGGTCGGTATTTCTTTGTCGTTCGAGTATCCACCCTTGCATGGGTGTAGTTATCATTTATTAAATTTAGTTGTCATTCTTTTCTATGTTCAAGTTTATTGTGGTCATTGTAATATGAATGTACTTAGTTTCTTAATTGGTTTATGACCTTGTCGATGCATTTTCTATTTAATTTTGACCCGGTCGGTCAATCATCGAGTAGTCTTTTGGAGTTGCTTTGGTAAATCCTTGCGATAAGGGTCTACGGCGTGTGACATTCCCGGTCATATTCTGGGGTGTTACACCGTCGAACAGTCCCCAGGTGGAACAACATCAACACACGCACCCAAGTCCACTTTCGTGGCCGTACCCATTAGTATCGGCCCCCAGAGGCCTCATATGCCATCCCCAGGTGGAAGAGTAACAATCACACTCATTCATAATACAGTTTACATCATTCGCATCAAAACCGTACAGACATAATGAAATAAAATACATGTACTTGCCTTGAATAAGACGAAATGTAGGAAACGACGACGGAATAGGTTTCGGTCCGAACAATCCTCCCAAATCCGTTCCTAACACAATAACGGTATACAACAAGTCTCAATAATGCGGAAAGGTAAGAATTAATCCTAATTCTACCCGTTGGAACAATTTTTCGGTCATTACGAAGTCCAAGATGGTTATAATCTAACAATGGAGAAACTACGAGGTTAAAATCATTAAACTATAATGGAAACAAGGGATTTACGACTACACAATCGGAATCTAACAATTCGTCGAAGCTAAATCGGATTAAAAGGAAGAATTATGCCAAAGATCCCGAAATCCCCACAACTAGGGTTCAACGAAGTATACCTCGATTCGGACGGAGAATGATGATGATTAACCTTCCTTGGAACGCAATAATCAACCTTTAGAGGGTTTCTACGGATAGCACTGGACGAATCGCTCCAAATCGCTCAAAGGAAACTCACGTCGCGAGAAAGAAAGGAAAGGAATGAAAAGAAGCGACTGAGGATAAGTCAGGAATTAAAAGGCCTGACAGCGCGATACGTACGTTAAAATTTTATTGATGTTATGTTTCGTAAAGAGAATATGGCTATGTGATTATCTTTCACCTTGTGTATGCGAGTGTTACTCTGTATTGATTATGGGAATGTATGGTTTATGTTAAGGCTTCACGGCGGTTGAATTTTATGTTGTTACTGTTCGTATATCTTGTATATTATGTATTTGCACTAGCAAAATTCCAGTTTGCTAACCCCCGAGTTTTCGGGGGGTGGGTGCCTGTTATGCGCTCAGGTTTTGGCAGCTCGGGAGCAGTCACGGGATTGGCTTGGAAGGAGATGGAAGACGACGATGCTAATCACACGAGTCAGAGTCTTTTCTTTTGTATCATTTTGGTCGGTATTTCTTTGTCGTTCGAGTATCCACCCTTGCATGGGTGTAGTTATCATTTATTAAATTGAGTTGTCATTCTTTTCTATGTTCAAGTTTATTGTGGTCATTGTAATATGAATGTCGTTAGTTTCTGAATTGGTTTATGACCTTGTCGGTCTGTTTTCTATTTAATTTTGACCCCGGTCGGTCAATCATCGAGTAGTCTTTTGGAGTTTAGCCTGGTAAATCCTTGCGATAAGGGTCTACGGCGTGTGACATTCCCGGTCATATTCTGGGGTGTTACACCGTCGAACAGTCCCCAGGTGGAACAACATCAACACACGCACCCAAGTCCACTTTCGTGGCCGTACCCATTAGTATCGGCCCCCAGAGGCCTCATATGCCATCCCCAGGTGGAAGAGTAACAATCACACTCATTCATAATACAGTTTACATCATTCGCATCAAAACCGTACAGACATAATGAAATAAAATACATGTACTTGCCTTGAATAAGACGAAATGTAGGAAACGACGACGGAATAGGTTTCGGTCCGAACAATCCTCCCAAATCCGTTCCTAACACAATAACGGTATACAACAAGTCTCAATAATGCAGAAAGGTAAGAATTAATCCTAATTCTACCCGTTGGAACAATTTTTCGGTCATTACGAAGTCCAAGATGGTTATAATCTAACAATGGAGAAACTACGAGGTTAAAATCATTAAACTATAATGGAAACAAGGGATTTACGACTACACAATCGGAATCTAACAATTCGTCGAAGCTAAATCGGATTAAAAGGAAGAATTATGCCAAAGATCCCGAAATCCCCACAACTAGGGTTCAACGAAGTATACCTCGATTCGGACGGAGAATGATGATGATTAACCTTCCTTGGAACGCAATAATCAACCTTTAGAGGGTTTCTACGGATAGCACTGGACGAATCGCTCCAAATCGCTCAAAGGAAACTCACGTCGCGAGAAAGAAAGGAAAGGAATGAAAAGAAGCGACTGAGGATAAGTCAGGAATTAAAAGGCCTGACAGCGCGATACGTACGTTAACACAAGCTATTAACGTACGTTATGATGGTTATGTACGTAACCCAACACTGGTTAACGTACGTAACAAACAGCCTAAACTAAAATTCGAAGGACATAACGTACGTTATGGATCATGCATAACATACGTTATGCATGCAGTAGTTCCCAGTTATGAACACTAGATTCTGCACAGTCGATACAACGAAGAAACGCAACACAAGGATAGAACCAAAAGTGTAAATACAAGGTGTTCATAACAACGAAGTTGAATGTTGAAAGAAAATGCACTTCCAACTATCGAGGAATCCAAAATACGACAAGGAGGGTGAAGGCACCCTAAACTCTTAAGAAATTACAAAATGGTCCAAACATCCGAAAATTCAAGACACGACGTCGGATTAACAATCCGAAACTCACAACATGAGCAACTCATCCAAACGAACTTATAGAAACAGAGAAATAATGAAATCGAACGAGTTTTACGAGAATCGAACATAATTACAACAACATATAATTCAAGATGAAAATATGCAAGAATGTCGACGAAACTCGTCCGGATGGAAAAACCCCAAGAACAAAATAGATTCAGAACTCTAAACTAGTAATACGCGAGTCGTCCAAAATGAACATATACCAAAAATAGAATTTACCAAAAATAGAAAACACGGATATTACATTCTCTCCCCCTAAAAATAAGTTTCGTCCCGAAACTTACAACGCGAATAACTTGGGGTATCTCGACCTCATACTCTCTTCCGTCTCCCACGTGGCTTCCTCGGATCCATGCCTCGACCATTTTACTTTAACCAAAGGAATGGTTTTGTGCCTGAGTTGCTTCACCCGACGCTCTAAGATCTGAATCGGCCTCTCCTCGAAGGTAACGTCGGGCCCTAACTCAATCTCTCTAAAATCAATAATATGGCTAGGGTCCGGTACGTACTTCCTAAGCTGGGAAACATGAAATACGTTATGCACGTGGCTCAGGGACGGCGGCAAGCCTAACCGATATGCAAGCTCTCCAACTCTCTCTAGAACCTCGAATGGCCCAATAAATCTCGGACTAAGTTTACCCTTCCGACCGAAGCGGTAAACTCCCCGTGTCGGTGACACCTTAAGAAACACATGGTCTCTCACCTCAAACTCCAACGGCCGGCGACGTGTATCGGCATAAGACTTTTGTCGACTCTGGGCCGTCAACATCCTATCGCGAATCAAAGCAATCTTCTCTCTCGTCTCAACTACCATATCAGGCTCGGTTCCAATTAGCTCGGATGTATCATCCCAACACAACGGCGATCTGCACCTCCTACCATACAGTGCCTCAAATGGTGCCATTTTGATCGAGGCGTGCCAACTATTTTTGTACGTGAATTCAATCAATGGCAAGTGTGACTCCCAATCATTCTTCCAATCTAAAGCACAGGCTCGCAACATATCCTCCAGCGTCTGTATCGTCCGCTCAGACTGTCCGTCTGTCTGAGGGTGGTAGGATGTACTGAGTCTCAACTCGGTCCCCAAGGCTCTATGAACGGCCTACCAAAAATGTGATATAAACCGGCCATCACGATCCGAAACAATACTCTTAGGGGTCCCATGCAACCTCACGATCTCCGCAATGAACACTCGTGCTAGTCTCTCTGGCCCCCAAGTGTCCTTCATACCCAGAAAATGAGCTGATTTGGTTAGTCGATCGACAATGACCCAAATCATGTTCATTCCAGTCCGAGTCTTAGGCATACTGGTAATGAAATCCATAGAAATATCCTCCCATTTCCACTCCGGGATAGGAAGTGGTCGCAAAAGCCCCGCGGGTCGCTGATGCTCGATCTTAACCTGCTGACAGGTTAAACACCTCGACACAAACTCGCTAACGTCCGTCTTCAAATTACTCCACCAGTAGTTACCCCTCACATCCTTGTACATTTTGCTCGTACCAGGATGTATGGAGTAAGGCGTAGTATGATCCTCACTCAAAATCTTCTGCCTCAACTCAATGTCATACGGTACACATAATCTGCCGCGAAATCTCAAAACCCCGTCGTCCTGAAACACAAATCCATGGGCTTTTTCCTTCCTTACATCCTCCCTCAAGTGGACCAAAAACGGATCATCATACTGTTTCGCC
The DNA here is from genome assembly GCA_033398695.1 of Orobanche coerulescens. Taxonomy (NCBI): domain Eukaryota; kingdom Viridiplantae; phylum Streptophyta; class Magnoliopsida; order Lamiales; family Orobanchaceae; genus Orobanche; species Orobanche coerulescens. The sequence goes on along the minus strand of CM065813.1, from coordinate 99,894,422 downwards.
TTGATATCATCAGTCAAGGACGAAGTGATCTCCAATGCACATAACTGACCCTGAACTCTCTGAACCCAAACCTCGATATTCTGACAAATAAAATCCCGCTGGATCCTACTCTGTGGTGTAAGTACCTCTAACATATGTAACGCCATCGGCTTTCGGCTCAACGCATCGGCCACTACGTTAGCCTTACCCAGATGATAAAGTATCTCGAGGTCGAAATCTTTAATTAGCTCCAACCACCTACGCTGTCTCATATTCAACTCTTTCTGACTGAAGATATACTTCAAACTCTTGTGATCCGTGAAAATCTTACACGACGACCCATAGAGATAATGCCTCTAGATCTTTAAGGCGAAAACGACCGCAGCCAACTCCAAATCGTGCGTGGGGTAATTCACCTCATAAGGTTTCAACTGGCGGGACGCATAAGCAATAACCATATCTCCCTACATCAAAACACATCCGAGCCTGAGGCCCGAAGCATCACTATATACCACGAAATCTTCGTTCCCTTGAGGCAACGCTAACACGGGAGCGGTAGTTAGTCATCTATTCAACTCGTCAAAACTACCATGTCTGTCTACGGTCCACTCGAATTTCTGAGTCTTCTGGAGCAACTGAGTGAGTGGTCTAGCAATCTTAAAAAATCCCTCAACAAATCTACGGTAATAGTCGGCAAGACCCAGAAAACTCCTCACCTCTTTCACATTCTTAGGCGGCTCCCAAGCCATCACTGCCTCTATCTTCTGCGGATATACCCGAACTCCCTCCGCCGAAATCACATGCCCGAGGAACATCACTTTCTCGAGCCAAAACTCACACTTAGAGAGCTTCGCATACAACTGCTCAGCTCTCAAAACGTCTAATACAATTCGGAGATGTAAGGCGTGCTCCTCCCGACTCCGCGAATAGATAAGAATGTCATCGATAAAGACGACTACGAATTTGTCCAGATACTCAATAAAAACTTTGTTCATCAACTGCATGAACACTGCCAGGGCATTGGTTAGCCCGAAAGGCATAACCACAAACTTGTAATGGCCATATCTCGTCTGAAAGGCAGCTTTCGGTATATCACCATCCTGAATCCTCAACTGGTAGTAGCCCGATCGTAAATCAATCTTCGAAAAGACTGTCACTCCCTGAAGCTGATCAAATAAATCGTCGATTCTGGGCAAAGGGTATTTGTTTTTGATAGTCAACTTGTTTAATTCTCGATAATCGATGCATAAACGAAGCGATCCATCCTTTTTCTTAACAAAAAGTACAGGCGCACCCCAAGGCGATGCGCTCGGTCGAATATACCCTTTATCTAACAACTCTCCCAACTGTTTCTTCAACTCTAACATCTCCGACAGTGCCATACGGTACGGCGCTCGAGAAATAGGGGCCACATTCGGCTCCAGATCAATAGGAAACTCCACCTCTCGCTGTGGTGGTAATACCGGCAAGTCATCCGAAAATACGTCGGGATAATCAATAACAACTGGAGTTGACCACAAATCAACTCCACCATCTTCCGCCTTCAAAGCACAACACCAGTAGCCGACACAACCCTAGTTCAGAAGTTTCATCACCTTCAAGGCGCTAATCACACTCCCCGATCTACCCGGCTTACAACCGACGAGAGTATGCTCGGTGCTGTCCTCGTCCACTATCGAGATTGTACGAGTTCGATAGTTCATGATAGCACCGTGACGATCCATCCAATCGTCCCCGAGGATCAAATCCTCACCCTTAAGGTCTATAACAATGAGATTGGAGGGCCAATCCCGGCTCCCGATCCTCACTGGGCAATCCCTAACTTCCCGGTCCCCAACCATACGATCCCCGCTAGGCATACTAACTACAAACGGTTCACACTCAAACAAGCAGTCAATGTTAGGAATACCTGTTAGATTTTTATGATGTTATTAATATAAATTCAAATGTTTATTACTTGGCAAAAATGTAAGGAAGAACCAAATGAGTATCTTCCATAAGCCAAATATGTTAAGTTTAAAACTTGGCAAAATGTAGAGAAGAACCAAATGAGTATCTTCTATAGGCCAAAAATAAGTTAGGCTGAAAGTCGGCTAAGTACTAAATATCAGCTAAGTACATCAGAGAGGTACAGCCGAGTCAAGTCAGAGTAGTTCTGGTCAACAAAAATTATCAGGGATGTTTGACCAGACTGCATCCAAGGTACCTCAGTCAAGTCACCTGATCATTCAAGTCCTAAACTGGGAACATCAGAGAGGTCCAGACTGCAGAGAAGTTAATTGCTCATCAGCCTAGTCGAGATCAGCCAAGTACTCCAAGTCTGCGTCAGCATGCGTTGAAAAGTCAAGTATTACAGAAAGTCACATGCAACGTGAAGAGACAAATTGGAGTGATTCCCGCAAAAGATATGAATTAAATAAGCTAACCAGACCCATCTTGAAGACTTTAATCGTTTTATATTCAAAAGATTCGGCGCATCACATGCAAAAGTCTTCACAACGGTCCGAAGATAGATTAAAATATGGGAATCCACCCTTGCAACGTTCAGAAAAGATTAAACAAAGAAGTCTCCCTCCAACGGACTGATTTGTTACAGATCTGCAACGGCTATGAAGGAATGCTCATGGATCAACACCTATATATATCCGAAGATTTGAAGTTGAGCAACTACCGATGCAAACATACTTTCAAGCGATCAAAGCATTCAAGCTATCAAAAAGCGAAATACAGCATCGTGAAAAGAGCGATTCTAAAAGTTCATACTTAAAGAAGCTCTTAGTTGGAGAAGACAAAAACTCTTGTCTATAATCCTGAGTTCGGGGTACTTCACTGGTTGAAGTTAAGAGACTGTAAAGGCATCCAATGATCGAGGATCAAGAGGTGCAAGGCAGTCAAGTGTGGTACAACTGCACGGATTTCCACTGGTTGGAAGTTGTTGTAGTTTTGTTTGAATCACTGTAATATTTATCACTGGTTGAGAATTATAGTGAATTCATCTCCAACTGGTTTGGAGAAAAGTGGATTAGTAGAGGATTACCCCACCTCTGAGACCACTATAACTGCCTGCGTCATTTACTATTTTATAGCATCATATTTTAACTGCTGCATTCATTGTTAAGTGTTTCATTAGTTGCTTTATATTCGTCATCAGCTGACTTCCGCACGTATTAAGAACATACGACTCCAAGTCATTTGTTTACCTATCAGCTGAAGAAACTCACTCTTTGAGAAAAAGAGTTTAAGAGTTTCAACAAGTCTATTCACCCCCCCCCCCCTCTGGACTTGTCCCTGGACGACTTGTGACCTACAAGTGGTATCAGAGAGGTTGGTTCATTTATTTCACGAACCAGATCTATATCAGAGATATATCTTTACTCTCAATTTATAATGGAACACATGCATTCTAGACTCCCTGTGTTTTCAGTTGACGAGTATGATCTTTGGAAGATAAGGATGCAGGCACACTTATCTTCGATCCATGATGACATGTGGTGCATCATAGAGGACGGGCCATTCATCTTTGATAAGGACAACACAGCAAAGGAGATTGCAGCAGGGAAGCCAGAGAAAATTCCAAAGAAGAGGACAGAGCTGACTCCCGAAGAAAGAAAGCTGGCCAATCTTGATAACCGGGCCAGAGATGTGTTATATCAAACTCTTGAAAAATCCACCTTGGTCAAGATGAAGAACTGCAAGAATGCCAAGGAAATATGGGACACATTAGCTTTAATGTGTGAGGGAACGGAACTAATCAAAGAGAATAAATTGTCAATCGCTATTCAAAAGTTTGACAATTTCAAAATGAAGAACGGCGAATCCATAAATCAAGTGGACACAAGGTTCACTGAGATTATCAATGAAATCAACTCCCTCGGCAAAACCTATGGCAACAGGGAAATGGCACTGAAGGTCCTCAGATCTCTCAACACTGAATGGAGCATGAAGGTCGTGGCCATGAGAGAGTCCAAGGACCTGAATAAAATAAAAATTCAAGAGCTGTTCTCTGATTTGAAGTCTTATGAGTTCGAGCTTCCAAGTTCATCCTCAACTGAGCCTGCAGAGAAGGGAATAGCATTTGCAGCCGAGTCCCCCTCCAAGAGCTTATCCGATGTAAAGCCTCCAAATCCATTAGATTTTGAGGAAGAAATGGCGTTTATTATGCAAAGGTTCAGCAACTTTAGAAAGAACTACTCCAAATACAAGAAAAATTATAAGGAGAATGCAAGAAGGAACCAGAAAGCTGGAAGCTGGAAAGCAGAGTGCTACAATTGTCACAAGAAAGGACACATCTACATAGACTGTCCTGATCTCAAGAAGGACGAGAGCAAGAAGGAGGTGGGCAGAAAAGAAGACAGAAGGAAGGCCCTCATCGGAGAAGACCAGGAGCATGTAGAATCAAGCAGCGGATTCTTTTCTGATGATGATGAAGAGTATGACTGCCTGATGGCCAACCTAGCTGATGAAGAGGTAACATCTAAACCCTCCGGTTCAAATAATAGTTCAGCCATGTCACAAGATATGGATCTGCACGAATCTGTAAATCAGTTATTTAAAGATTTTGAAACACTCAAATCTGCACACCAAATCAGATCAATGAGAAGACTCATTGCAAGATGAGAATAGGCATTGAAAAATGATTTCAAAAACTCGGCTAGAATCGAATAAGGTTGAGATAACTGCAGCTGACTTTAAAAACCAGGCTGATGTTAATACAGCTGAGATAAATCGATTAACTGTTTTACTTAAAGAAAAATCAGCTGCACTTGCTCATGTCAAAGCCGAATTTACTAAGCTGACTCAGGTAAATAAGACTCAGGCGCAGGAAATAACCTCCCTGAAGGCGTCTTCAACTCTGGAAGAATTGTGTACCAATAAAAGGTCACTATATTCCAAATCAGGCCTTGAATATGATCCTCACACTCCCTCTAGTTCTAAAAGAAAGTTTATCAAGGGAGAAACAATTGTCTCGACTGCTGAGCCTACGTATAAACCGATATTTAAAGATAGGCAACAGCCAAGTCACATGTCTAGGCTGCATTTGGGTTACACAAGGTAGCCACCTAGACAGGCGACTAGGCAATGGCCCAGGCAAAAGCAGCAGCCCAGACAACATACCCACTATTATCAACAACTCCCTAAAAATAGATTTCAAAATGGGAGGGGCAGATGGAAACCTCAAGGTTATCCTAATTTCCAAAATGAACAAGTGTGGAGACCTCAAAGGTTTAATAAATGGTCTCAGCCAAGATTTAGAAATGGCCCAAACCATCAATATTTCGAGGAATATCCAGTATACAATCCCAACAGGAGATTCAGACCTCGACCTTACACACCTTATAAGGGTTATAATAATAACAACTTTCACAATCCAAGGAGAAATCAATTCTCCAGGAAACCAGCTAACCCCAAAGGACCTACACAGATTTGGGTACCTAAATCTCTGCTTGTCTGATTGCAGAAAAGGTGGAAGGACTACAACCACATCTCTACAAATTCAAACTTTGGAGGTGAAGAATGGTTTGTAGATTCTGGATGCTCGAGGCACATGACCGGGAATAAGAAGATGCTATCCAAATACACCAAAGAAAATGGTCCTGATGTAACCTTTGGAGATAGCTCTAGAGGACAAAAAAAAGGCTTTGGAGAGCTGCACCGAGGAAAAATTGTGATATCCAAAGTTCATTATGTCAAAGGGCTCAAGTACAACCTCCTGAGCATAAGACAGTTTTGCGACGAGAAGAGCCTAGTAGTCTTCACCACCTGGAAATGTATGGTGATAGATATCCTATCTGGAGAAGTGAAGCTCCAAGGTTTCAGAAGGAGAGATGTCTACATGATAGATTGGAACATATGAACACCTAACTCCTGTTTTCTATCCAAGACAGTAGCTCAGAATGGATGGCTGTGGCACAAAAGATTATGTCACCTGAACTTCAAAGCCATCAACAAGATTAGTTCTCAGAAGCTGGTCAGAGGACTTCCAAATGAATCATTCAAGAAGGAAGCGCTTTGTGATGCATGTCAGAAAGGAAAGCAGACCAGAGCATCATTCAAGCCAGTCCAGCCTACAACTCTCACAACAAGGATCTTAGATCTACTCCACATGGATCTATTTGGTCCTATCAAGCCAAGGACTCTGTGCGGCCGAAAGCATGCACTTGTTATAGTAGATGATTATTCAAGGTACACTTGGATTATCTTCTTGTATAAGAAAAGTGAAACCTTGAACAAGCTACCTGAGCTGCTGAGAAGGATCCAGAATGAGAAATCCCTATCCATCATCAAGATCAGATCAGATAGAGGAGGAGAGTTTCTCAACAAAGCGATAACTGATTACAGCAATCAGAATGGGATCCAGCATGAGCTCTCTATAGCCAGGACTCCCCAGCAGAAAGGTGTTGCTGAAAGAAGAAACAGAACCCTGAAGGAAGCAGCAAGGTCCATGATTGCAGAAGCGGACCTGCCCAAGAGGTTCTGGGCTAAAGCTGTCAACACAGCTTGCCATACTCAGAACAGGAGTATGATAGTAGGGAGGCATGGAAAAACTCCCTATGAGGTTTGGAATAATAGAACTCCTACTATTGCTTATTTTCATATTTTTGTTGTAAGTGTTTCATCCACAACAACGGTAAAACACAACTAAATGCCTTTGATGCTAAAACTGATGACGGTCTCTTTATGGGATACTCACAAAGAAGCAAGGCATATAGAGTATTTAAGAAAAGACCTTAGTTGTGAAGGAAACACCCCATGTTGTTTTTGATGAATCTACTGTTGAGTACAGGAAGCAAGTTGAGCTAATTGAAAACAAGCTCAAAACAGCAACCCTTGAAGAAGTCATTGTACATGACACTGGAATGGTGGACACACCTGCAGACCAGCCTGAAGACCCAACTGCAGATCAGACAGGATCACCAAACCTATCTGATCCGATTGGCCGATGAAGACCAGTGTAGGCGTAAAGATCGACTGCAGATCGGACTCCAACTGCAGATGACAAGTCAGGTGATCGATTGCGGGCAGAACCCAGCTGATGCAGACATCCACCAGAGCAATCCAACAGGGGGAATAGACCCAGAAGAAGACGATATCCCCAAGTGGCTCAAAGATCACCCAATCCAGCAAATCATTGGAAAGCTGACTGATGGAGTTAAGACAAGACAGTCAACTCTACCCGCAGGAATGGCTATGTTCTCATGCTTTATGTCACAGATAGAACCTAAAACAACAGAACAAGCTTTGGAAGATTATTCTTGGATAAATGCTATGCAAGAAGAACTGGAGCAGATGGAAAGAAACAAAGTTTGGGAACTAATGCATGCACTGATCACAAGAAGGTTATTGGCACCAAATGGGTGTACAAAAATAAGAGTGATGAAGACGGAGCTGTTGTTAGGAATAAGGCCAGACTTGTAGCAAAAGGTTATGCACAATGTGAGGGAATAGATTTTGATGAAACCTATGCACCTGTTGCAAGATTAGAGGCCATCAGACTATTCCTCGCATATGCTGCATTCAAAGATTTTGAAGTCTATCAGATGGATGTAAAAAGTGCTTTTCTAAATGGCATCCTAGAAGAAGAAGTCTATGTAGATCAACCCCCAGGTTTTGTCAAAGGAGACAAAGTCTACAAGCTGTTGAAGGCTCTCTATGGACTTAAGCAAGCACCAAGAGCGTGGTATGAAACATTGTCTGTGTTTCTTGAGAAGAATGGTTTTTGCAAAGGGAAGGTGGACAAGACCCTATTCAGAGTGGAGCACGAAGGCCACATATTAATAGTCCAGGTATATGTGGATGACATCATATTCGGTTCAACCAATCCAGAGCTATGTGAGAAATTCTCCAACCTCATGAAAGGAGAATTTGAGATGAGTATGATGGGAAAGCTTAACTTCTTTCTCGGACTACAAGTTAAGCAGATGGAAAAAGGAATTTTCATCAACCAAGCTAAGTATACCAAAGATCTGATCAAGAGATATGGAATGGAATCAGCCAAGCCAGCAAGAATCCCTATGAGCACAAGTACTCACTTAGATGCAGACGAGGCAGGCATATCAGTGGACTCAACCCACTACAGAGGACTCATTGGATCACTTCTGTACCTCACTGCAAGCAGGCCAGACATATCCTATGCCGTAGGAGTTTGTGCACGATCCCAGTCCAAGCCGAAGCAATCACACCTAGATGCAGCCAAGAGGATAATAAAATACCTTAAGTCTACAGTCAATGTTGGACAATGGTATCCCAAGGATGACAACTTCGAGTTGTCAGGATATTCAGATGCAGATTTCACAGGATGCAAAATCAATAGGAAAAGCACTAGTGGAACGTGCCAATTCCTAGGAACCAGACTGATATCCTGGTTTAGCAAGAAGTGGGTTTCTAACTCTATCTCTACCACAGAGTCAGAATACCTAGTTGTAGGTAGCTGTTGTGCACAGATCTTATGGATCAGACAGCAGCTAAGGGATTATAATATCATTGCCAATGAAGTTCCTATCTGGTGTGACAACAATAGTGCTATTGCAATAACCAACAATCCGGTTTTGCATTCAAGGATGAAGCACATTGATGTTAAGCACCACTTCATCAGAGACCATGTGCTTAACAAAAGAGTTAGAGTTGAAAGAGTCAGCACAGACTATCAGATAGCTGACATCTTTACCAAACCTTTGACAGAAGAAAGGTTCTTGGAGCTGAGCAGAGATCTTGGTCTACTAGATTGGGAATCTAGTACAGAAGCAAGCTAAAGCATCTCAGAGGAAGGAAGGAACCAGCTGATTAAGGAAATCAGATCCTAGCTGATGTAGACAAGAGACTAAGGACGGACAAAGGAACCTAGCTGGTCAGAATCTAAGGCGAGAAGTCCATGAAGTCAACTCACCTGATGCAGAGCGGTCAACAGTCAACACGTCAGACCAGCTAAGTATTCTAAACTCAACCGACCTCTGAATATTTAATAATTATCTGCCATATGTATAATAATATTATATTAATTTTGGCATTTAAATATATTAATGTTCGATTCACAAGTGGCATTTTAAATACACGTGGCAATCGCTTATTAAATCGACCTCTACGGTGGCCAATCAAAACCAACCGTCAAATTTTAAAATGGACCACCGATTCAAATTTGAAATTTAAAAGAATCTCAAAAGGCGTACCACCGTTTCAAATATATAATAATTTAATCCATATGTCTTTTCATCTTCTTTATAAGGAAAGAATCTCTTCACTTTACCTTTTACGCTTACCCCAGATCTACAGAGCAAAAACTTACAGAGCAAAATATTCTTGAACTCCAAATACACTAAAAATCCTTTGTTTGCAGAAATGGAATCGTACTTTGAAGGCGTCAACCTGAAGGCGGTCAAGGACCAGATTATCTTCTCCCTGGTCGTCGATTTCAAAGGCTTATTGGAAGCAAATCTGGAGGATTATGACGTGCTTGACCTAATCCGCACGATGAATCTAAATGGGATCTACCCATTCCTGGACATCAACCCTCAACATTTGTACAAGGAAGATGTTATCGCATTCTACCGCGAAGCCTATTTGATTCAGGATGGAATTCGGAGCACAGTTGGCGGAAGACAAGTCGACATAACTCGGGAGTCGATTCGTACAGTGTTTGGTATGAAACACCGCGGTATAGCTGTCGAAGCTCTCAAACAGTCAGTCGTCGAAACCTGGAAGAAGATCAAGGTGGAGAATCTGCCGGAAAAGCTGAAACTCACCGCTAAAAGGAGTGAGATTAAAAAGGTCTATCGTTTTGCGTTGTATATAACCAACAAGATCATTATGGGAATGGCCGACAGTTATGATCAACTGTCGTCGGCGAAGTTCATGGTGCTGGGAGCACTGATTCAAGATGAGGAAATTGATTGGGCGGATTACATTTTTAGGCAACTTGTTCGAGAAGTCAACAAAGCCGAATGGCTTTCTGATGAAAAAAGATTTAAATCCAAGCTGGCGTTTGGAACGCAGCTGAGTTGGATTCTGGAAAAGACAGGTATGGCGAAGGGAAGTATTGACCCCTTCCACCCCAACAAAAGACTTGGTCATCTGGACCAAGAAACATTGAGAAAATTGGGAGGCACAAGGAGAGCAGCCCAGATGTTGAAGGAGCTACCTGACACAAGGACTTACCCCATATATTATTCGTCAGGCGAGTCGGACCGACCTGCAGCCGACAATGCAAATGCAGTCGAGTCCGACTCCGAGTCCGACAACACTCCAATAGCTGTCCGATTCAAGAGAAGGGGACCAGCCCCTGAAGGACCTTCCATCATGAAGTCATCCCCAGAACCCTCTCCCAAGAGGCCCAGGCGACTGCAGTTTAGTGAGGAAGAGCAGTCGGATCATCATGCCAGTCCTACAGCCAGGTCACCTACTCACCTGGAAGACCAGCCTGCTCCAGGCAGCCTGCAGACTCAGATTGTGGCTGTCCTCACCCCAGCATACATTCCAGAGGAAGAAGAAGCAGGTCTGATCATCTCAATCCCTGAAGCCAATTACACATTTAACCTTCTGGAAAATAATATTTTCAACCTATCCATTGAACAATTACATCTTGTTAATCCACAAGCATTAAAACACTCTTTTGTCAATATTTTCGAAGAATAGAAGTTTTTAAAATCTCTGACATTTACAAATCTTCAGTCTTACATTGAAACTAGTGGTTGGGAATATCCCCAAGCCACAAAGGAGGTACTAATTCATTTTTGTAAAGAATCAGACTTAGTTTTAATCCTCCAGGAGAATTGGTTCATGTCTCATTTTAAAACCAACATGGACCAATTCATCCATTCCATTATGCTTAGTATTTTTTATGGTTCATTTGGACAAGAGGATGAGGAGGAAGATGAGAGAGAAATTAGGATTGAAGAGGTAGATGGAGATGAAGAGGTTATTGTTTTAGTCGACGAATAAGAAGAGCAGAGAAGAGAAGAAGAAAAGATTTTAGTTGAAAAACATTCTGAGGAAATTGAGAAAACAGAAGAGTTGATTGAAGAAGAAGAAGAAGAAGAAGAAGAAGGAGAAGAAGTAGAGCAGGAAGATAAGGAAGGAGACAAGGATGATGAGGATGAAGGAGAAAAAGATGACAAAAAGGATGATGACAATAATGATGATGATGAGGATGATGATAAAGATGAAGGAGGAGACCAAGGAGATGAAAAAGAGAAAGAAAAAGATGAAGAAAAAGAAAAAGAAAATATTGAAAAGGAGGAAGAGCAGGAGAAAGATCAAGAGAAGGAAGAAGGAGAAAGGGAGCAGGAGCAAGATCCAATACAAGAGGCTGCAGATAGGGTAGGCGCTGCACAGTACACCGGCTAGATGCAGAGTGGTGAGGACTCCAGATCAGGGACCCAGAAAAAACCCCATCTGGAGTACCAGCTGCAGATAGGAGCCTGCAGTCTGGTGGTTCAATTGCAGAATGCTCAGGCGAGCACTCTCCACCAGCTCAGATCTCACCTACAGTGACTGAGTTGATCAGGCAGATAGTGAAGGATACGATTGGAGAGCTGCTAGCATCTCAGGTCACTCCTGACCTCCAATCCATCAATGTAAAGATTGAAACTTTGCTACAGAGAGAAGTACCTCCGCCTCCTCCCCCTACCAACAATAGAATGCCATTTGGCATGTCTGACTGGATGAGCAGAATAGAGCAGCAATTGACTACCTTAGTTGATGCTGGCAAAAAGGGGGAAGATAGAATTCAGGGGGAAGGAAGTACTCAAGGAGAAATAAGGGCAGAGCTAAGAACAAAGAAGAGGCAAGATATTCTTCAAATTGAAGGAGGACCATCAAGTCTGAAAACAAAGGAGATATCTACCCCCAGCCAACCTGAAGAGCAGTTTATGGAGAAGCAGTCTGTGGAGAAGAAGAGAAGAACAAAAGAAAAAGATGAACAAAGATTCGAATGGGAAGGCAAACAGTTGTGGTATGTTGAAGAATTCTTGCCAACAGAATTCATGAACAATTGGGCGAATGCCAAGAAACAATTCATAGACTAGTTCTACCTCTGGGAGATACTCGATGATAAAGAATGCTCGCCCCAACAGTCATTCATCAACTACATGGATGCTAGATGGCCTACTCTGTGGAAGATAATGCTTAAATATGCAGCCAAATGGCAGGCTTATTCTATGATTCCTCCATTCAGAGCAGTGGAAGCGCCGACCCGTTTGGATAATGAGCTTCACGAGCTAGAGCTTCAAGAAGAAATTAGAAAGCTTTGTGAAGAGCACATGTTCTCTTCAAAAGAAGACCAAGACTTTGCTGCCCTAGTCATAAGGAGGAAATATGGTCTTGCACCCATCAATAATAGACCAATCGGTGCAAAACTATTTAGACCTCCCAAGCAAACGGTTCGCAGAGGAAGGGGCAGATAGTTTTTGGATATAATTGTAATTTTTGTAGTTGATTAATTTTATGCATTTATTCTATTCAAGCCATGTACTTGTAATCAACAGAAAATTAATATATACAGTCATTTGAATGACAACTCCTAGTTGTCTCAAAACAAGACTGATTTTGAGTTTGTGTCTTGCACCTAAGTGCAGACTTGTTCATTTGAATATTTCCTTAAGTTTTTCCATCATCAAAATAGGGGGAATTTGTTAGGAATACCTGTTAGATTTTGATGATGTCATTAATATAAATTCAAATGTTTATTACTTGGCAAAAATGTAAGGAAGAACCAAATGAGTATCTTCCATAGGCCAAATATGTTAAGTTTACAACTTGGCAAAATGTAAAGAAGAACCAAATGAGTATCTTCTATAGGCCAAAAATAAGTTAGGCTGAAAATCGGCTAAGTACTAAATATCAGCTAAGTACATCAGAGAGGTACAGCCGAGTCAAGTCAGAGTAGTTCTGGTCAACAAAAATTATCAGGGATGTTTGACCAGAATGCAGCCAAGGTACCTCAGTCAAGTCACCTGATCAGTCAAGTCCTAAACTGGGAACATCAGAGAGGTCCAGACTGCGGAGAAGTTAACTGCTCATCAGCCTAGTCGAGATCATCCAAGTACTCCAAGTCCACGTCAGTATGCGTTGAAAAGTCAAGTATTACAGAAAGTCACATGCAACGTGAAGAGACAAATTAGAGTGATTCCCGCAAAAGATATGAATTAAATAAGCTATCCAGACCCACCTTGAAGACTTTAATTGTTTTATATTCAAAAGATTCGGCGCATCACATGCAGAAGTCTTCACAACGGTCGGAAGATAGATTAAAATATGGGAATCCAACCTTGCAACGTTCAGAAAAGATTAAACAAAGAAGTATCCCTCCAACGGACTGATTTGTTACAGATCTGAAACGGCTATGAAGGAATGCTCATGGATCAACACCTATATATATCCGAAGATTTGAAGTTGAGCAACTACCGGTGCGAACATACTTTCAAGCGATCAAAGCATTCAAGCTATCAAAAAGCGAAATACAGCATCGTGAAAAGAGCGATTCTAAAAGTTCATACTTAAAGAAGCTCTTAGTTGGAGAAGACAAAAACTCTTGTCTATAATCCTGAGTTCGGGGTACTTCACTGGTTGAAGTTAAGAGACTGTAAAGGCATCCAAGGATCGAGGATCAAGAGGTGCAAGGCAGTCAAGTGTGGTACAACAGCACGGATTTCCACTAGTTGGAAGTTGTTGTAGTTTTGTTTGAATCACTGTAATATTTATCACTGGTTGAGAATTATAGTGAATTCATCTCCAACTGGTTTGGATAAAAGTGGATTAGTAGAGGATTACCCCACCTCTGAGACCACTATAACTGCCTGCGTCATTTACTATTTTATAGCATCATATTTTAACTGCTGCATTCATTGTTAAGTGTTTCATTAGTTGCTTTATATTCGTCATCAGCTGACTTCCGCACATATTAAGAACAAACGACTCCAAGTCATTTGTTTACCTATCAGCTGAAGAAACTCACTCTTTGAGAAAAAGAGTTTAAGAGTTTCAACAAGTCTATTCACCCCCCTAGACTTGTTCCAGGATGACTTCTGACCGACAGTCAAAACCAATACGACTCACACAATCCGAAGCAATAAAGGAGTGGGTAGCACCCGAATCAAAAAGCACGGAAACTGGATGAGAAAGGATCTGAGTAGTACCTGACGCCACCGGAACGTCTGCCTCCTCTGTGCACCTCATCTGATACAATCGGGGGTGAACTGAACCCGAACTCGATGTTGTACGGCGATCCGACTCCCCGACCCCTACCACGACCCGAACTCTGTGGAACATGAGTAGCTGGGGTGCTGTGTTCCCTCTGATCGGCGGTGATAGTCGGAACTCTAGCGGCCCTGGTGGCCCTATCACAATGAGCTGCCCGATACCCGGTCTGTCCGCAAGTAAAGCAAGTAACTAACGAAAATGGGCAATCCTTCATAACGTGCTCGGGTTGACTGCAATTAAAACGAACTCTCCCGCCAGGTGCAACGGACTGGACCGAACGGTTACCCTGAGATCCACCGGCCTGATGAAACGGCCTCTTCCTAGATGTAGGAGCAGAACGAGACCTTAAAAACTGACCACCCTTACCGGCTGAGAATCCGCCAGTAGTCTTCTGCTTCTTAGATTCCGAAACCGACTCTGATTCCGGGGCAGCCATCTCGATCGCTAGAGTGCGATCCTAGTTTTCCTTCAAAGTGGCACACATGAGCGGTGGCATACTCTGCCTGATATGCGGCTTCATGCGCATATTGAAGTAACGGATTTTATCAGCCTCCGTCCTCACTTGATCTTTCACGAAACCCAACTGCTTATTGTAAGAGATAATGGCCTGAGAAATCGGCACATCCTGGGGTGTGACAGTGAAGAACTCCACAATTCTGCATTCTTTGACTAGCGGCGGACAATATTCTGCTTCCATAGCAGCCCTGGACTCTTCCCAAGTGGCTCGACGGTCTCTGGGCGCAACGGCCTCCCACCGTTCCGCAGCTTCCTTATCCAGGAGGTACTGGGCAATATGTACCCTCCTGTCTTCGGGACAAGCTACGGCATCGAAGGTCCTGGACAACTGAAAGAGCCAATTCTCCCAACCGAGGGAGTCAAAAGATCCGGAGAA
Source organism: Orobanche coerulescens (assembly GCA_033398695.1). Lineage (NCBI taxonomy): Eukaryota > Viridiplantae > Streptophyta > Magnoliopsida > Lamiales > Orobanchaceae > Orobanche > Orobanche coerulescens. The sequence goes on along the minus strand of CM065813.1, from coordinate 99,879,361 downwards.
ACGAGGAGGGTGCATCTTAGTCACCGTCTGAAGCCGCTTACTAGCTTCCTCTTCAGGTGTCGGGGGCGGATTCTGGCGTCCACCCTGAGCTATCTGAGCAAGCTGGGCTACTAACTGCTGAAGTACGGCAGTAGAACTGGCGTCGGCATTATTACCCGACGGCACTGAGTGAGAGGCTGAGTCCGCAGAGGACTGAAAAAGTGAGCCCTCTTCATTATCAGCACCCCGTCCACGGCCTCGGCCGCATACCCTAGATGGTCTACCACAACCTCCCAACATACTGAAGAAAATATGAAAAGAACAAGATCAGAAAGATTCACAATCTACAAGGTTGGTATCACAATTCTCAATTCCGTACAACGCAAGAAAATGAATTCTAGAAGTATAAGAGTTCGAGGAGACTTATAGTCACGGCTCGCACGAAAAGACGGTAGCACGATGATATTAGGCTCAATAACTGACTCTAACGACACGACTGACAGACCCAAAATTTAACGACAGCCTAGGTATTCATAACCTAAGGCTCTGATACCATAAATGTAACACCCCAAGTCACAAATGGGACATTACACGCCGTAGAATCTTCATGAGGTCTACCAGGCTAGCACACAACACACAAACCGAATAAGAAATCCCATAAGACACAATCATCAAAGTAAAATCGGGTCGTGGCCTAGGCCAAAACATTTTAATCCAGTAACAAAAATGTAACCACAGTAAATCCATTGCCGACGCAGGGGACTTTTTTTTTTTAAACGAACAATAAAGTAGAAAACTACTATTATTCAGGGGGTCAAGTCCCTAACACGACCAATACTAACAAAAGAAAAATTAGGAAATCCACAGAAATCCCGATTACAACACAGAAAGCCATTAGTTCAGGTTTTTCTTCTCCTTGACTTTTTTCTTTTTATTTTTGCTCACGACTTTAATGTAACCCTCAACCTCTTCGGATGTGCCAATGATTTCATTTTGTGGACCTATTGCTCGAACATTTGCCTCAAAATCTTCTTCCATGTTTATAATTTCTTTTTCTGGTTCCCATGCTCGATCATTTGCCTCGAAACATTCTTCCATGTTGTTGGCGGGTAAGATTTCATATGATTGAAAGATATCATCTCTAATCTTTTGAACAATCGACCGCTCGAGCGTTAGACGATGCGGTCGATCAAAAAGCGAGTCTTCATCGAACTCCGGGGTAACCTCAAGGCATGGTGGCAGGCGGCACGAAACAGATCGGTTCTTTGTATGGCCAAGTCGAGGAACCTCCATAAGTTCCTGGACTCGGAGAAATCGGTGGCACAGTGCGGACCTTGGCCTCAGCAGCCATTTTTGAAGATGGCCTGGTGTCGGCCGGGACAGATGGCTGGTCGGGACGGGTTTCAGAGTTAACCTCTGAGATATATGCTTTGTTGAAGGATTGACATCTCTTCATGTTGTGTCCGAGATGCTTGCAAAAGGAGCAGTAGCTAGGAATATTTTCATATTCCACTTGTTGCATCTTAATTTTTCCACCGAGCCTAATTTCAATTTCTGGCAAACGGGGTTTAGTTACATCAATTTCAATACATAAACGCGGGGTAGATGCACGAGTTAATTCGGCAGTGGCACTATCAATTCGAAGTGGTTTCCCTAACACGGAAGCAATTTGAAAAAGACTTCATTGATCAAATAAGTGGACAGGGAGGTACGGAAATAAGACCCAAACCGGAGCAAATGGGGCCTCGACTAAAGGATCAAAATCAGGTGTCCACTTGAAGACACGCATCGGAAATCCAGCCATAAACCAAACTTGGCGGCTCTAAAGTCGAGTATAGTCTTCTTCACATGAAAGCCGGAACAAAACATGTTTGTGTTCGAGAAGGGAGACCGAGAAAAAGCCTTTGAGATTAAGGTTTTCCATTATGGATTTAAGAGTTTTCATTGTCGGAAAACCCTGCGAGAATTTTCCCACCAAAGCAAACTGAAAGGGGGCTGCTAGCTCTTCGATTTCTTTTTCCAAAAATGAAACGACTTTACGCCCCTCAATTTCTATGATCTGGCCAAAAGTATTAGTGCCCCCACCATCATGAAAGCTCTTCTTCAGGGAGGGTTTTGAACCAGCACAATGCATACTCTGGTCAATGGTTGTACCTTTAGAATTGGGAGTCTCATCTGATTCCTTCAGTTTTCTGACAACAGCAGCATAGCTGAGTTCTGGACGTGTTTTAGGAGGTTCTGAACAGCGCCGGTCAGCAAACATCCCCTGGAACTAGGCTTCACAGTAGGAACTTCTCGGCTGGGACTTTCCTCAGACACCTTTAGTGCAGCTTGGGACTGATTTTGTGAAGAAGAGGGCTGAAAAGAACTAGCACCCCGAACCGAAATAAGAAGTGGCGGAGGGTCCTCGTCCCTACAAATGGACGGTCCACCCTCAACCAATTTATGATTTCCAACATCTCCGACAATCAATTTCTGAGGGACAGCCATATTAGACTCATCCTCTAAGATGAATTGCTGATTAATTTCATCTGTTTTTGATTACTGGCGGTGGCGGACTCAAAGCGGCAGATCCGACAGCTAGCAGTGGCGCAACGTTGGCACTCAGCAGGTATAGAGAAAGAGCAGCGGCGGGGGCGAGTGAAGGGCTGGTGGCTGTGATAGCGACGAGATAGCGGCGAGGGACGGAGGGAGGGAACGACTGGTGGTTGCAACTCTAGGGTCGGATTTGGACAAAGAGGTTGAGGAAAGAAGGTTGCAAAAATGCAGGGGACTTTAACCAATAAAGAAAAAATAAAACAGACTCGAGCCTATCATCATGCCAGTCTATCCTTTGCGTACGCATCCCGTGCCAGCTCCTCGGCTCGACCAGTACCTGAAATGCATAAGACACATTTCCCCCATTTAAGGGGTTAGCATTCGAATAGCTAGTGCAAGTAAACAATTACACAACATTATATACATACGAGATTCAACGCAAACAAACCATTTAGAAAAAACATTTGAAATCAATATTCCGGAATATCACATTAACATCAAAACAGTATATCATCAAGTTTTCCACATCACAAATATCCACGCTTCGTAACTCGCGACCCATTAGTATCGGCCCCCAGAGGTCCCGTCGAACCGTCCCCAGGTGAGAGACCACTTCTGCGGCTGTACCCATTAGTATCGGACCCCATAGGTCCCGTCGAACCGTCCCCAGGTGGAAGAACATCAACACACGCACCCAAGTCCACTTCCGTGGCCGTACCCATTAGTATCGGCCCCCAGAGGCCTCATATGCCATCCCCAGGTGGAAGAGTAACAATCACACTCATTCAATAATACAGTTTACATCATTCGCATCAAAACCGTACACACATAATGAAATATAATACATGTACTTGCCTTGAATAAGATGAAACGAAGGAAACGACGAAGGAATAGGTTTCGGTCCAAACAATCCTCCCAAATTCGTTCCTAACACAATAACGGTATACAACAAGTCTCAATAATGCGGAAAGGTAAGAATTAATCCTAATTCTACCCGTTGGAACAATTTGTCGGTCATTACGAAGTCCAAGATGGTTATAATCTAACAATGGAGAAACTACGAGGTTAAAATCGTTAAACTATAATGGAAACAAGTGATTTACGACTACACAATCGGAATCTAACAATTCGTCGAAGCTAAATCGGATTAAAAGGAAGAATTATGCTAAAGATCCCGAAATCCCCACAACTAGGGTTCAACGAAGTATACCTCGATTCGGACGGAGAATGATGATGATTAACCTTCCTTGGAACGCAATAATCAACCTTCATAGGGTTTCTACGGATAGCACTGGACGAATCGCTCCAAATCACTCAAAGGAAACTCACGTCGCGAGAAAGAAAGGAAATGAATGAAAAGAAGCGACTGAGGATAAGTCAGGAATTAAAAGGCCTGACAGCGCGATACGTACGTTAACACAAGCTGTTAACGTACGTTATGATGGTTACGTACGTAAGGCAACACCGGTTAACATACGTAACAAACAGCCTGAACTAAAATTCGAAGGCCATAACGTACGTTATGGATCATGCATAACGTACGTTATGCATGCAGTAGTTCCCAGTTCTGAACACTACATTCTGCACAGTCGATACAACGACGAAACGCAACATAAGGATAGAACCAAAAGTGTAAATACGAGGTGGTCATAACAACGAAGCTGAATGTTGAAAGAAAATTCACTTCCAACTACCGAGGAATCCAAAATACGACAAGGAGGGTGAAGGCACCCTAAACTCTTAAGAAATTACAAAATGGTCCAAACATCCGAAAATTCAAGACACGACATCGGATTAACAATCCGAAACTCACAACATGAGCAACTCATCCAAACGAACTCATAGAAACAGAGAAATAATGAAATCGAACGAGTTTTATGAGAATCGAACATAATTACAACAACATATAATTCAAGATGAAAATATGCAAGAATGTCGATGAAATTCTTCCGGATGGAAAAACCCCAAGAACAAAATAGATTCAGAACTCCAAACCAGTAATAAGCAAGTCGTCCAAAACTAACATACACCAAAAATATTATTTACCAAAAATAGAAAACACGGATATTACATGGCACTACGCCAAGATACTGCTCCTCCATTAAGAGTAAATATGTAGCCAGAAGTGGACATCGAATCGTCCTTCAGTCCTTGGAAGTCCGAATCAGTGAATCCCACCACATCTAATTCTCCACCGCCATACATCAGAACCATATCTCTAGTCCTTCTTAAGTACTTGAGAACGTTCTTTACGGAAGTCCAATGTTCCCTACCTGGGTTTGCCTGAAACCTACTCACCACGCTTACAGCATGCGCGATGTCAGGTCTTGTACACAACATAGCATACATAAGGCTACCCACGGCCGAAGCATATGGTATATTACTCATTTCCTTTCTTTGTTCCTCACTTTGAGGACACATCTTCAAGGAGAGTTTTATTCCATGTCTGGTAGGAACCCTCTTTTAGAATCATCCATCTTAAATCGCTTTAAGATCTTATCTATATAGAGGGCTTGGGAAAGACCTATTGTTCTCTTCGCTCTATCCCGGTAGAGCCGAATACCAAGAATATAGGTTGCTTCTCCCAAGTCTTTCATTGAGAAATTACTCGAAAGCCAAGCTTTCACAGAACTGAGCATTCCCACATCATTTCCTATTAGTAGAATGTCATATACATATAGTACTAAGAATTAGATCTTGCTCCCACTAACCCTCTTGTATACAAAAGGTTCCTCTTCATTTTGCACGAAGTCAAACTCTTTGACCGCCTCGTCAAAATGAAGGTTCCAACTACGCGATGCTTGCTTCAGTCCATAAATCGAATGCTGAAGCTTGCACACTTTCTGAATATCGACTTCGCATACAAAGCCTTTAGGCAGCTCCATATAGATTTCCTCCTCGAGGAATCTACTAAGGAAAGCCTTCTTTACGTCCATTTGCCATATCTCATAATCGTGGCAGGCAGCTATAGCAAGCATCATGTGAATAGACTTGATCATGGCTACGGGCGAGAAGGTATCGTGGTAATCGATCCCTTCTTTCTGGGTATAACCCTTTGCCACAAACCTGGCCTTATAGGCGTCAACCTTGCCATCACCATCAGTCTTTCTCTTGTAGATCCACTTGTTCCTAATAGGCACTATGCCCTTGGGGAGGTCTACTAGAGTCCAGACCTCATTGACATGCATCAATTCTATCTCAGCTTCCATAGCTTCACGCCATTTCGCGGAGTCTACATCCACCATCGCTTGGTCATAGGTCGTTGGGTCGGTCTCTTGGCTATCACTTGGAACCTCATGGAGACCCAGCTCCTCCAAATGCACAAGCCCATACCTCTCAGGTAAATGAGACACCCTACTAGACCTACGAGGTGGTTGTACTTGTGTTTCAGAAGGTTCGGTTTCAGTTTCTTGCACAAGTGTCTCCCGAGGAGTTTCATTGTATTCTTCTAAAGAAATACTTCTACCTGCTTCGCCTTCCTGATTGAACTCATCTACCAGGAAGTGTGCTTGTAAAGCAACAACGATCTTTCGATCTTCGGGCATGTAGAATAGATATCCCATCGTCCCAGATGGGAATCCAATGAAACGTCCTTTCGCGGACCTAGCTTCCAACTTCTCCACCTTAGTCTTCTTGACATAGGCGGGACATCCCCAAATCCTAATATGATTAAGACTTGGTTTCCTGCCCTCCCACATCTCATGTGGAGTTTTAGAAACGGATTTGGAAGGACATATGTAAAAGATGTAGGCAACAGTCAGGAGTGCATACCCCCACAAGTAAATCGGTAAGTCAGTATAGCCCAGCATGGAACGGACCATGTTCAACAAGGTCCGATTCCTTTTTTCTGACACACCATTTAACTCAGGAGTACCTGGAGGTGTTAGTTGTGAAACTATTCCATGTTCCTTAAGGAAATCGTCAAACTCCGTACTCATATACTCGCCATCTCGGTCCGACCGAAGTGCTTTGATATGATTACCAGTTTGTTTCTCGACTAGGGCCTTGAATTCCTGGAATTTCTCAAAGGCCTCGGATTTATATTTCATTAAGTATACATAACCATACCTAGTATGATCATCCGTAAACGTAATGAAATATTGATATCCGTCATGTGCTGCTTTCAAAGCACCACATACGTCGGTATGGATTAATCCCAGTTTATCAGCGGCTCTTTCAAAAGTCCCTGTGAAGGGGAACTTAGTCATTTTGCCTTTAAGGCAAGATTCACAAGTAGGAAAGGGATCTGATCCCAATGGACCCATAAGTCCATCTTTTTCCATCTTGTAAACCTTGGTCTGACCAACATGACCAAGTCTAAGATGCCATTTCAAAACATGATTGGTTTCATCCCTACCACGTTTTCTAGTCATAGTATTCACAACTACTTTGTTGCTGAGATTTAGATGATACAATCCATTTAACAATGTAGCAGTACCCACTAGTTTATTTCTGAAATAAATTTTGCAGGAACCATCACCAATAAAAAATGAAAAACCTTTTCGGTCCATGACCGAAATGGATACAATGTTTTTGTGCCCCTTGGGCAAAACAAGTACATCTTCTAAAGTCAAAACAAAGCCGTATTCTAAACCCAAAAGAAGTGATCCTATGTCGGTCGCCTCGACACTATGCCCGATTCCGACTGTGATCATCACTTCTCCAGCTCCAAGCTTCCTACTTTGTTCCAGATCCTGATTCATGGTACAAATATGAAAACTAGCACCAGAATCCAGTATCCAGGAAGTAGAAAATACAGTAGCAGAACAATTTGATTCTAAAACTAAAAGTTCTGTACCTGAAGTGCCATGAAGAATCGGACACTCTCTAGCCCAGTGGCCCAGCTCAACGCACTTGAGACAAGCGTCTTTCTTCTTGCTCTTCTTTAAGTCTTTAACATGTGGTCCAGTCTGCTTATTGGTCTTTTTCTTCTTATTCTTAGACTTCCGAAGTCTAGAAGAAATCACAAGGGCAGACTCCTTCATCCATGAGTCTTCATCGAGGCGAGCGGTCACGGTTGTTCATTAGCCCAGCTAAGTTACATGCAATCTCGTTGCAGTTGAAGTTCATAACAAACTGTGAGAAGGAATTAGGGAGAGACTGAAGGATAAGGTCGGTTTGGAGAGAAGTATCCATTTTAAAATCAAGAACCTCCAATCTCTCGATCATGGATATCATTTTGAGGACGTGTTCCCCAACCTTCTCACCTTCCTTTATCCTTGCACCGAACAGTTGCTTGGATATCTCATATCTAGCAGGTCTGCTGTGCTCACCATAAAGTTCGGTTAAGTGAGATAGAATCTGCCTAGCAGAAGTCATTTTCTCATGAGCTCTATGAAGCTCATTAGACATAGAAGCCATCATGTAAGCACGGAATTTTATGTCATCCTTAACCCACTTTTCGTGGTTTTCGATCTCTTCCTGATTGGCTCTGGTCCGCACAGGAGGCGCCGGAATGTCCGTCTCCAAGACGTATCCCAATGCCTCTATACTGAGGACAATCATCAGATTGCGGAGCCAGTCCACAAAGTTAGGTCCAATCAAGGTGTTCTTATCGAGTAGAATTGCGAGTGGATTCATTGTCATATTGAGAGTTGTGTCTGTATTAAGTATAACAGATTAATTAGTGACTTGTTATATTATGTTCTGAGTATAGAATTAAGGTCTTTTCTATTCTTGTTACCCAACTCCCACTATTTTTATTGGAACAACACACTCCCATGTGAAATTCGGAAGTATCGTCGCACTACTTCATAGTGGTGATCGAGTTCTTTATAAATCTTAATAGAGGGCAACCGAACAGGTTTCTAGTCTATTAATTTTTGTAAAGTGGTGTCCAACACCAACCCATCTAATGGATGATTCGATCTTCTTTTTCTAGGGAACCTATCAGGTTTCTAGGGATAAAATTTGCTCCAACCGAAGGCATCCAATGCGCTCTCGGTAATTTAGCCGTCCTCCCCGAATGACTACCCCGATAACTCGGAAGCGTAGCACATCCGGTTTGGATTTCAATTTCCCGAAAGCTCAATGGAGGGATGGAAAACCTTGAAACCTTATAAACTTAATAATTTGTTGTGGGAGAATTTTCTCGATTAACGTTACACTTTGCACATTAATTATTTTAGCGCGTTTGTGGCATTCATACAATATGAAAAAACCATTCCAACCTAGTTGCTACTAACATGTGATTCATGTCCGTTCCTAGAAAACAAAAACTCCGTAATCTAATTACAAGTCCACGTCTTGAATCTTCATCTTCTCGAAACGGATCTTCCTCCGGTCTCCGTCATTACATATAAATTTTACATTGAAAATTGCATCCTAGATACAAATATTTCTAGTAAAATAAATTGGCTCAAAATGGCCTTTACAACCCAATCGAATAAAACAAACGATTCAAAAACTAGGTCCATGAACCACATCACCATTCAAAACTAATGCATCCAACACATTAAATAAATGACATTTATAATGAATCTGAATATTGATCCAATCAATATAAAAGAATCCATCCAAAACGAATTAATCCAATTAATTCAAACAACCGTCAATTTTAACTTGTTTCGGACGAGAAAATATTTCATTAAATTAATTCCCTTAAGAATAAAATTACCATAATTAAATCTTAGTCAAATTAAATCCAATTTAATTTGTGGGAAATTAATTATCGAACGAAATATAAAAAAAGGAGTCGGAAAACACGGTCGGGCCAAGCCCGGACATCGCCAGTGCCGGCGGGCTCGCACAGTGCGGAGCACCGCGGAAGGCCGGCCGAGGACTCGCTCCTGCTGCCAAACCGCGGTCCATACAGGCAGACCGTGAGGCAGGGCCCTGGCAGCTCTAAGCTGCCGGGTCCGTTTACATTTTCGGCTCGCGCCCCGATTCCAAAAATAATATTTTTCTAATCTTTATATTACTCATTTAAATCAGTTTTTCAAAAGAAAAATAGATTTATATTGTAACATAAAATCATGAAAATTTAATTTTTAGATGAACAATAGAAAATCAACGATTAATACAATTATGATTCCAAATCATACACCATATAATCAAGCATTCCAAATGCTAATATTGTATATACGATCGCAAGACCTACTATCCGATACCACTGTTGGGATTCGGTGCCTAAAATGAAGGCCCAGCGGAAGCGGTAAATGAAAAATTAATTCGATCCGAATCCCTACGAGGATCGATCGAGCAACGTATATACGAATATAAAAACGTAAAAAAAGAGTTATAAGGAACTCAGCCTTGAAGTCTGTTGATTAAATGGTAACCTTCTCTTGAGCTATTCCTCAAGCTTTGATTGATCTCTACGAAACCAATCCGCTCCAAGCTTTTGAATGATCCAACGCCGAAAGCACCGCGTCTCTACTTGCCACGCGCTGGAGAAACGACCGGAATGACAACACCCGATTAACCTCCAAGGTTACGGCTAGAATCAAGTGATGAAGCTTTTTGATTATAGCACTCTAAGTGTATAATCTATCTCTCAATTTTATCTCTTGATATTTTTCTCTAAGAAAACTCTCAAGAACACATAAAGAAGAAGATGAAAATGAAGAAGTTTTTCTCTCTCTCTCTTGAAAGGCTTCTCTCACGTTTTTGATCAATCATGTGAGGTGAGAGATAGTCTTCATTTTATTCTTCGCACTTTTGGACCAAATCACCTAATATTATATTTAATATGATATTGTCCCCTTGGTGGCCATATGTCTTCCACCTTACAAGGAGAAGACCAAGACCAAGGGAGGGGTTAGGTATGGGGCGTCCATCTAGAAGGAGTCGGGATAAGTTCGGTTCGTTTCGGACTCCCGTGAGTCCAAATAGATAAACTCTAATTCTGTTCCGATGTATTTATGTCAATTAATTAATCCAATTAATCAATGATATCAAATAAAAAATAACATAATTAATTTCTCCAAGAAATAATTATATTCATGAATAAAATTAATCACCCGGTAATTTATTTAATTCATTAGACCGTAAATTAATTTATCCAATAAATCAATTTAGACATCCAATGCCCCAAAGTCAATTAGACATCCAATGTCCAAGAAATTAGATATCCAATATCTAATATTAATAATGAGAGAATAAGCTCAATTCATTCCTTCGTCAATCCTATTGCGCGACTCGGTAGGTTCGTCTCAGTCAGCAATGGGAGGAACCAAAGAGTAGTAGCACCACCTAGCCAGCCTGGCGGCCTACACTGTACCCCAACTGAGAACGAATGATTGGGATCATTCAAGAACCATTCTGTCGTGAATACCAGTATGCGCATAAACCCTTCTTTCAAATGTCCCAATCAAGTTATAGGGTCACGGTCAGTCAAACCCTATCTGTACTTGACGCTATGCATGCGTTAATGCAAATCGAGATCATTGAGCTCTTGTGTATCCAATACAACTAGCTCCAATGCTTTGGCCAAAGACTTATGATCTCATCTGTCAATAACCGCATAGGACATATAACCCGCTCACTAACGGGAGAAAGAATTCTATCTTGGTATTCAGTAGGACCTGCTACTTGCCCGTTAAGATGCACGTCGAGGTTGACCCCCACCTCCCGATTTATAGGGTCGAACTACTCTAATGATAATCTTAACGTCACAAGCACACACCTACTAAATCCTCAAGTCGAAGGTTCACGAATACCTATCACAACCTTTCGATTCCGTCATTGACTGTCCCGGAGTGAAATCCGTGTGACGAATCGAGGGTGAGTCGGTTCGAGTATACTAATCCAATTAGCATACCTATAACGTGTGCTCCCTCTAACCATTAGTGTTCGACAAGCACTCTCCATGTCAAAGAACACGTCATACAAGTCTTCACATAAACTTAACGCCCAGTCAATTTTCATCGACTTGCGAACGATTAAGTATTTGAGCTATAAACCTTTCCAGTGCCGACCCCTTATCAAATAAGGAGTGGAACGTTTTGCTCTCAAATACACGAACTAGTTTCTATATGTATATTTACGAGTTAGGAATTCGAGTAACTGCCAGTAAATAAAGAAACATCCATTTGCCTTATGATAATAAATTACATAATTAAAAGTATAATTCCCTATCCTCTGAGTGGTATTCGAGGGCATACTCCTAACAGTGAATACCATCAAGATTAATCATATACATCGTGGATTAATCAACAATACAGAACAAATCGGATGAAGACTCAAAACCCCCCAAATTTCCCAAAATAGGGTTCTAGGAGATTACCTTGGATTAAGGATGAAAAACAAGTGTTGGTGTTGTTAATCTACATCAAGAACTCAAGGAAAATGATATCTAAAGTGATTGGAAGAAGAAATCGCCCCAAATCGCCCCTCGAGTAGCTCGGCCGCAGAGAAGGAGAGGAAAAGAGAAAATGAGGCGGATCTTGGTCAACTCTCTGGTTTATATAACCAGAGAGCTTAGCGTGCGCTAATGACCCATAGTTAGCGTGCGCTACCCAGCTAAAAACCAGTCCAGAACCTACGGTTCTGGCCCGTTAGCATGCCTACAAGAGGATAGCGTATGCTAACGGCCCTGAGATAGCGCACTCTATCGGGCTATAGCGTGCGCTACCTGGACACCAGACCGAGTCCAGAAATATTTTGCCCAGTCTGGACTGCCGAGTTAGCGCGCACTACCAGTCACCCAGCATGCGCTAATATACAAATGTAGCGTGCGCTAAGCTGCTCGTCCAGAGAGCAGAGAGCAGAAACAACCCACTGTTACTGTTTTATTCGAGACGTTAGCGCGTGCTACTAAACTGTCATAGCGTGCACTACAAATCAACGATAGCGTGCGCTACACAACATTAGTGTGCGCTAACGATTGCATACAATAGCACAGACAGCACTCGTGGATGGAAAACAGCGAATTCCATCTCGGATGAAAACAATGTGCATCTGACACCAAATAACGGACCGAAGGAGACACACGAACAACAAGATTGAGTCAGAACCAAAGCGCTAAAAGAAAACACGATTCCGACTACCCGAGGGTACGGAAAACTACAACGTTAGTAATCACCCCAAAACATTGGGAAATAAAAAAACGGCCCAAAACATCCGAAACACACGATGCATAACCGAAGTAACTTATGAAAGCTCACAACATGCATAATAACATGAGATGGATCTGCGGCAACCCCGAAACAGCGATTCCGAACAACGATTACGAGAATCGAATGAAATAGCGACGGAAATGCGATACACATGGAATTGAGTATAATAGGTCCGAAACAAGCTCGGATGATAAAAAGTCAAGTATTAAATATTCTCGAAATATTAATATGGTTACAAGTGAGTTGCTAAAAACGAAAAATACACCAAAATGAAAATACTGATAAAAGAAAAAAATACGGATATTACATATAATTCATAATGAACATACCGAAACTTTCGGGCAATGAGTTTAGGATCACATCTGTGGAGTGCTCCTTGGAAAATAGAAAACCAATCCTTTCAAGATGATCAATATATCCTTTCATCTTGAGTACATGAGCGCTGGAAGATGTCCCCTCAAACATCTGGCAAGCATATAAGGCTTGAAAGGTCTCATACCTCTCTTGCCTAGCATGCTTCGAGAAAGTTTCCTTGAGGTGAGCATTTAGCTCATAAGCCTCCATCTCCTCCAGATTCTTCTGAAGTTCTGGACAAATGGTAGCCAACATAAGAAAACTGACATCAATGGAATCATCACAATGTTTCTTCCATTTGTCTTTTGTTGCTTTGTTTGCATTGTCAGTTGGCTCATCGAGAATTTCTTCCTCAAGAACATACAACTTTATTTCTTGCTTGAGAACTATTCTCAAGCTCCGGATCCAATCCAGATAGTTGCGGCTATTTTCTTTGAGCTTGTCCTTCTCAAAGACTGATCAGTGAAATGGTGGACGTATTGATTGATGCCATTCTATATTATCTACAAAATTCAATATGCAAAGTATTTAGTCACATTATTTTATTTCTCGAAATATACTCCAACTAAAACAAAGTGCCCTCAATTTTACAACATTTGTAATTTTAGTGGGCTAAGATTAGTTGGCTAAGATCCCATTTTGCACAATCCTAAACTCGCTTTGGCATGATGCCTAGAATTGAGATACTTTAGGTGGATAACTCTTTATCTATTACATCATATGTAACTCTTAGATTATATTCATGGGATTTGGCATCTTATGCCCAACCATGTTATAATCCCATCTAATGCCTTAAGGTTCAAAACTCTTTTGAATTCTTAGTTCATTAAAACACATAGGTATCACCATTACCCATCCTACCTTACTAAGATAATCCGAGTGCCCAGCATTGGCATGACCCACTCAAGATGATCGAAGTGTTGATAGGTGTTTTTCAAATGGACGGCATTTAAAAAATTTAACGAGGGATTTTTATCCTATGTTAATGTCTATGTTTGCTAATATACATCTAAACATACATAGCATTACATACATGCATAAATTTAAATATACATCGCATCACATGACAATTAAAAGCATAGAACCGTGTATAGCATGATCATAATTCCTAACGTGATTTCCATGAGCCAACATGAAAATCACAAGGGTCAAACTAAAAGGTTGCAATTGGTCTTCAATGATCTACCCAACTCATTGGAACGTCATACTCGATCAATTGGCTAATCGAGTCCGTCCTTCTCGTCCTTCTTGTCTTGATTACATTAATGAAATTTAACACTACACTAGTAAATTAAATTACAAGAGGTGCAAACGACATGCAGGCCGTAAATAATAAATAATTTAAATAAACGACTCGCAGGCCATAAAACCAATTATAAAATGACATGCGTGCCGTAAAACCAATTATAATTAAATGACACGCAGGCCGTAAAACCAACCCATAAGGAAATTGAAAACATTCAATCACATTGGTAAATTTATGGTCATGCCATATACCATACATAAACCATAATTAAAAATTACATAAACAATTCAAAGCTGGCAGATAACATATAAATAATATCTAGCGCCTGAACTGAAGAAAACAAAGAAGGCAGTGCAGTGGCCGGAGGGATGAACAACAACCCGACCACCCAGGTTCAAAACCTGGGACGTGCAACATTTTGCGCCATTTATTGCCTATTTTCGCACAGGGCCGTGGGTGCGGGGCGCGGGCGCGGGTCGACCCAGTTCGGTCATCAAGTAACCCTAGCCCAGACCCGCCGGTTGGCCCGATTCGTGGCCCGTTTCTGGACAGTTTCTCCAGAAGAGTTTCTGGGTTTTAACAGTACAGATAATAGCAAAAACGGTACAAATTTTTTTTTGCAATCCGATTTAATCAAATTAAATCAAAAATATTATCTTATAAAATCTATATTTTATAAACATAATCAAGAACATAATTTACACATAAACATGTTCTACACAAACTACTAAATTACATCCAAGTTGGCTCCGATACCGCTGTTGGGTTTTGCCTGTATCTAATACAATAAAAATTGAGTAAAACGTAGCGGAATAAATTAACGAAAAAACAAGACGAGGATCTACATGCAGTAATTTAATTGATTTATTAAGAGTTCGTCGAATTACCTTAATTCGGAGAACGGATCTGAACCGGACAAGAAGCAGATGAATATCTCCTTCCTCTTTGGGTGATCCATACACGAACAATTCCACAAGGCGGATTGCTAGATCCTTACGAATAATATTGATAAATAGTACAACACAAATTCCTTACTAGAAGGATTGTACTATCGATCAAGATCAACTAAGGGAAGAAGATCAGAAGACCAATGTCGTTCTCCTACTGTAGGAGGTGGAGGCCGATTTTCTTCTCTCTTTTAGGGGGAGGCAATTTTTTTCTTTTGTTTTCTTGTTTTTCTTATTCCAACTCCTTGTCCAAGACCTTATATTTATACTAAGTAAACCCTAGAGTCAACTTGAGGTGTTGAGGCAAGAGCAGCTTTATGGGAAGTTTTCTAAATGTGAGTTCTAGATGCCTGAGGTCATTTTTATTGGGCATGTGATATCATCTGATGGGGTGAGAGTAGACCCACAGAATACATAAGCTCTCTGAGACTGGCTACCTCTGAAGAACGTGAAGGAAGTTCGCAGTTTCGTGGGTCTAGCAGGTTATTACCGACGGTTCGTGGAAGGTTTTTCCAAGATTGCTCAACCACTGACTAATCTGTTAAGGAAGGACAAGAAGTATTTGTGGTTAGTGGCATGTCAGCTAAGTTTTGATTAACTTAAGAGTCGATTGATTTCAGTGTTAGGCGTATTTTTATGCGCTTATTTATCATTAGTTTATATCCATTTTGAGCCTAAAAAATGCATAAATGAGCTTTTAATGCACTATTCTTATATGTTTTGCAGGAAATTGGAGCTCGGAAGCTCGAACGATGAAAAACGGGCGAAAACGGCAAATTTTGGCCTGGGGCCGCGGCACGAACCAAGTGAGCCGCGGCACACAAAGGCAACCAGCAAGTGCCGAACCAATTGTACTGTGAGCCGCGGCACAAGGATGCTGAGCCGCAGCCCAGGAGGAAAATGCAGCGCCCAGGCAACCCGCTGAAGGTTAGGGGCCGCGGCACAGATTAAGTGAGCCACGGCCCACGGGGCGGTTTTGATAGGAATTACCGCGTTTCTGGGCCGTTTTGGAGCCTGTTCTCGACCTAATCACACGGACGCGTTTTGGAGGCTGATAAGAGTTATAAATAAGGGTTTAAGGTCAGAAGTGTAAGGGGGATAAGGATCATCAAATCGGAGGAAGACATCGCGGGACAGAAGAACACAAGAGGAGGAGATTTGTGGGCGACGACAAGACCACGGACCCCCTACGGTTTTTCTTAGTTTTTTCGTATCTTAGTTTCTAGATTTGTTTGAGTAGGATTGTGATTGTAGCCGATTACATGATGGTTTGGTTTCTTTGTTTTTATTTCAATTTACTCGTTATTCGTATTGAATTGGATTTTTCTCATTGTTCTTAATGCTTTTTAATTGTCTGGCCAACAGTTGAATTGTTTTGAATGTCTTTATGGATTCGGGAGATGAAATTTAGGCATAGTTCTTGTGAGAATAATCATGATTTTCGTGAGATAGGGATATACGCATGGGAATTGTGAAGCCTATTTATTGTAGGGATTCATGAACTGTTTTAGCTATTAATTATCTAATTCGAATAGGGATATATCGAGTTAATGATTCTTAGTATTTTCTATCGACCTTGGGAAAGGCTTTAAAATAATTTAGGAATTCCTGGCTTACAATCAATTGAATAAAAGTGAATTGAATTGAATAAAAATCATTCCTGATTGTTTGAGGTGAAAATCATAATCCTACACCCTTATTATTATTATCTTTATTATCACTATTATTATTTTCTATTTAATTTTATGCAATTAGTTTAGATATAAATTCCATATAATTGTTCTTCAAATAAAATTACGAGTCGACTATATTTTGGTACTTAGTGAAATCAGTCCTCGAGGGAACGATATCTTACTTATCACTTTATTACTTGTTGACACCGTGCACTTGCGGCATAGTGTGAGGGATTTCCTCACAACAAGTTTTTGGCGCCGTTGTCGGGGACTGATTTTTTCGCTAATATCATTACCAAGCGACTCGAATTTTAATTTGAAGTTTTTTCTTTAGTCTCTATATTTTTATCTTTTTTCATTATGTTTTCCTTTGATTATCGTGACCCTTGGCATTTCATAAATTTCGATGATCTCAATAATTTGCCTAATAGGGTCAGTCCGCCCCCTCCCCGAAACAAAAGACTATGCTTGAGCAATGTGTAGACGCTCTCAAAAATCCTGATAGTACCCCTTTTGAGCGAGAATGTGCAAGTCGTGGTCTTGAGATTCACTATGGTTATTTTCCAGCTCATATATTTAGTAGTGAAGTTGAGGGGGAGGTTGAGAAGAAAGACATGCTAAGTTTTAGGGTCGATCCCCCAGCACCTGATAATTACATAAAGTGTGATAAGCTTGTATAAGAAGTTACCATTGATGATGTTTCCAAAGAAATTTCATTAATTTGTCATTAAACTTCGAACAATAAGGTGAACACTTTTGTGCCTAAAATTTTACTAACGGTGCCACTCATAATTTTTCCTAAATCCATAATGGGAGAGATTGACCCCATTACTTGTGATTTTGTTGAGGCTGATTCTTTGAGTTCTAATGAGGTTATTCATGATATGTCTTTATTATTTACCCATTCGAACTCTGCTTATTTTTACATACCTTATCATTGTTATATTCTTCCATTATTTTTTGGTTGTCCGCATAACTATTCTTACTCATTATTTTTGGCAACCAGGCATGAACCAAAGCCTCCCTTGTGGAATAAGAGGCTTATAGATTGCAAGAAGGGGGTATTTGGCAATCTCCCTAGAAAGAAGCCACGTTAATTCTTTTATTTTGCCACGTCGTGCTCAAGACGTAAAATAGAGCTCTTGATGGGAGGCAACCCATTATTTTTACTTGCTTTCTAGTTAGTTGTTTTTATTTGATTTTTCGTTAATAAACTTTTCCTTTGTTTTGTTTTTTTTGTTGGGATTCGTGTATTCTTGTTGGCCCTTATTTCTCTAATATTTTTTATTTCTAACCCTAATGAGTTATTATCCTTCATATTCTAGTCTTTCTTGACTTAATATCTACAGTTATTTCATGACTAGAGTCTAAGTTTGGGGGTTCCTAGTGATGTTGAGCGTTATTTGAAGTATGGATTGACAGACGATTCCACTCAGACATGTGTTGGCGTTCAAGAAGACATTTGGAATAAGATTCACTTTTCCTTATCTCTTTTATTTTCACATGAGTTTTATTGTTGATGATGTTATGTGTAGTGGAATAAATTAAAGCATGCGATAATTTTCTTAATTTTTCTTGGTTATAAATTGCGATTTCATCATTGCTTTATTTTTCTTGCATGTTGTTGATGGTTTTTGCAAACATGAATTTTTCGTGAATTTTTCGTGCTTCCGTGTGTAAGACTGTTACGATACTGATTTCTCTTGGAAGAAACGGTTGAGTTTTAGTCGAGTTGCAGTCAGCGATATCTGTTTCTATTGAGTATTCATTTAGGTCCGAAATTTTATCGTTTTTGTAGAAATCTTAGCAGATAAGAAAGGAGACATACGTGTTTTCAAACCACCGTCTATACGTTTGGTTATACTTTTCGCGTAGCTAGTTGTCCAGTAACATGAGTCGTGTTGGCACTTAAATTGAGTTTAGAGTCGGATAGTTTTTCCCAAAAAAAAATCGAGATATCAGTTGTTCTATGATGGGAAGTTTAGTAACCGGGGGTATTCACGTGACCCGTTGTTTACTCTCGCATAAAACGACAACCCTGAATAGACTAATGATTTAGAAATATCGCATTACCGATGAGGGGAAGCCTAGTAACCGGGGGTATTCACGTGACCCGTTGTTTACTCTCGCGTAAAACAGCAACCTTGACATGCGGGAATTGCTATTCGAGTTTTTTCTCCACTGCAGAGGGGGACTTAGTAACTAGAAGCATCCATGTGCCCCATGAGTGTCTTTTACGTCAAACGGTTCCCCAATATATGAGAATGGAGATCCACCCTAGGATTATCCCGATGAAACATCCCGAGATCCAAACCTAGTGGTTAACTCGAATCTATATTATTGATCATACATAAGGGAATGCTATCTGAGGTTTAATTTTGACGATGAAACTCTTAAATTTTTTCCACTAGACTGTGGGACTGGGCGAATTGGCTTGTTTAATCTAACCCTTCATATTGACGGTCGGTTAAATTCACGCTTGTTAATCTTTGAGCTTGATTTTCTTCATGAAGGTTGGTTAGGACTGAAAATGATTACTTCTTGGAATCAGTGTCCGTGAATGTGACTCACTAATACGATACTCGTATTATTCTCTGAGATTATCAGGGTAGTATTGATTAAGTTGATCACTATGGATTTGCACGATCATTCACTATACTTTTTATTTGAAAATTGAATTTTGCTTGAGGACAAGCAAAGGCTCAAGTTTGGGGGTATTTGTTAGGCGTATTTTTATGCGCTTATTTATCATTAGTTTATATCCATTTTGAGCCTAAAAATGCATAAATGAGATTTTAATGCACTATTCTTATATGTTTTGTAGGAAATTGGAGCCCGGAAGCTCGAACGATGAAAAACGGGCGAAAACAGCAAATGTTGGCCTGGGCCGCGGCACGAACCAAGTGAGCCGCGGCACACAAAGGCAACCAGCAAGTACCGAACCAACTGTACTGTGAGCCGCAGCACAAGGATGCTGAGCCGCAGCCCAGGAGGAAAATGCATCGCCCAGGCAACCCGCTGAAGGTTAGGGGCCGCGGCACAGATTAAGTGAGCCGCGGCCCACGGGGCGGATTTGATAGGAATTGCCGCGTTTCTGGGCCGTTTTGGAGCCTGTTCTCGACCTAATCACACAGACACATTTTGGAGGCTGATAAGAGTTATAAATAAGGGTTTAAGGTCATAAGTGTAAGGGGTATAAGGATCATCAAATTGGAGGAAGACATCGCGGGACAGAAGAACACAAGAGGAGGAGATTTGTGGGCGACGACAAGACCACGGATCCCCTACGGTTTTTCTTAGTTTTTCCGTATCTTAGTTTCTAGATCTGTTTGAGTAAGGATTGTGATTGTAGCCGATTACATGATGGTTTGATTTCTTTGTTTTTATTTCAATTTACTCGTTATTCGTATTGAGTTGGATTTTTCTCATTGTTCTTAATGCTTTTTAATTGTCTGGCCACGGGAGATGAAATTTAGGCATAGTTCTTGTGAGAATAATCATGATTTTCGTGAGATAAGGATATACTCATGGGAATTGTGAAGCCTATTTATTGTAGGGATTCATGAAGTGTTTTAGCTATTAATTATCTAATTCGAATAGGGATATATCGAGTTAATGATTCTTAGTATTTTCTATCGACCTTGGGAAAGGCTTTAGAATAATTTAGGAATTCCTGGCTTACAATCAATTGAATAAAAGTGAATTGAATTGAATAAAAATCATTCCTGATTGTTTGAGGTGAAAATCATAATCCTACACCCTTATTATTATTATCTTTATTATCACTATTATTATTTTCTATTTATTTTTCTGCAATTAGTTTATATGTAAATTCCATATAATTGTTCTTCAAATAAAATTACGAGTCGACTATATTTTGGTACTTAGTGAAATCAGTCCTCGAGGGAATGATATCTTACTTATTACTTTATTACTTTTTGACACCGTGCACTTGCGGCATAGTGTGAGGGATTTCCTCACAACATTCAGCACCTGTTTTGGTTCTGCCAAAAGGAACGGAAGGATTCGTGGTGTATAGTGACGCGTCGAAACAGGGCCTTGGATGCGTGTTGATGTAGGATGGGAAAGTGATTGCCTATGCATCGATACAATTGCGATCCTATGAAGTTAACTATCCAACCCATGATTTGGAACTAGCAGCCATGGTATTTTCTTTGAAGATTTGGCGTCACTATTTGTATGGAGTTACCTGTCAGATTTTTACTGATCATAAGAGTCTGAGTACATTCTTACTTAGAAGGAGTTGAATATGAGACGGAGAATGTGGCTAGAACTAATCAAAGACTATGATATCGAGATCTTTTATCATATGGGAAAGGCAAATGTGGTTGCTGATGCCTTGAGTCGTAAGGCAGTACAGAGCAGATGCTTAGCCGCTTGACAGTTCAGAGTGAATTGCAGTTAGATCTTTTGAGGCCGAAAATTAAAGTCTGGTTACAGCGTATTCAGGGACAACTTTGCACACTTGAGATTTCATCATCCCTTGATGATATTATCCGATTGAAGCAGGTTACAGACCCATTCTTATCTCGAGTCCGGGATGAAGTAACTCAAGGGAAAGCCCCTAGATTTGTGATCCACGAGGATGGATTGACATGCTTCAGGAATCGAGTTTGTGCAACCACAGACGAAGAATTGAGGAACTCTATCCTGAGAGAGGCTCATACTACCCCATACTCCATTCACCCGGGGTCTAGCAAGATGTGTAAGGATTTGAAGCAATGTTATTGGTGGGGGAATATGAAATGAGAAGTTGCAGAGTTCGTTTTGAGATGTTTAACCTGTCAACAGGTCAAGATTGAGCATCAGCGACCCGCATGAATGCTGAAACCACTCTCGATTCCCGAGTGGAAATGAGAGGACATATCGATGGATTTTATCACTAGCTTGCCGATCAGTCATCGAGGGATGAATACGATTTGGGTGATTGTGGATCGTCTAACCAAATCAGCCCACTTTTTAGAGATTAAAGACACATGGGGACCCGAGAGATTGGCCCAGCTATTTATTAAAGAGATTGTAAGGTTACATGGTACCCCCAAGAGTATTATATCGAATCGTGACGGGCGATTCATGTCATACTTCTGGAAAGCAGTTCATCGTGCGATGTGTATGCAGTTGAACTTCAGTACGGCATTCCACCTGCAGACTAATGGCCAGTCTGAGAGGACTATCCAAACTCTAAAGGATATATTGAGGGCGTGCGCTCTTGATTGGACGGATGATTGTGAAGCCCAACTGCCTTTGGTGGAGTTCACTTACAATAATAGTTGGCATGCTTCGATTTAGATGGCACCTTATGAAGCATTGTATGGTCGTCGTTGTAAGTCCCCTTTTTGTTGGGACGACCTTTATGAATCTTTGGGTATGGAACCCGATATGTTGTTAGCATCCCGTGAGAAGACCGCTCTGATTAAGAGTCGTTTGTTAACGGATCAAAGCCGATAGAAGTCTTACATAGACAACCGTCGACGACTGCTTGAGTTCGAGGTTGGCGACCATGTGCTAATGAAGGTGTCCCCTACTCGAGGTTTATTTTGTTTTGGGAAGAGAGGCAAGCTGAGTCCGAGATATATTGGGTCGTTTGAGGTTTTGGAACGAGTAGGCGATCTGGCCTATCGACTGGCTTTGCCGCCGGGTTTAAGTCAAATTCACAACGTGTTTCATGTCTCCCAGTTGAGGAAGTATGTTGCTAATCCGAGTCATATACTTCAGTTTGATGAGATCGAGATAGCAGAGGATCATTCGTACGAGGAGCGTCCCGTACAGATACTTGAGAGGAGGATTAAACAATTGAGGAACAAGATGATTCCCCTATTGAAGGTTCAGTGGTCACGACACGGAGTCTAGGAGGCTACGTGGGAGACCGAGAGTAGTATCCCGAGTTGTTTACCCCTTAGTTTCGAGGACGAAACTCTTTTTAAGGGGGAGTATGTAATATCCGACAGTAATTTCTTATCTACTGTTGTATTATTCGGATAATTTGAGTATCATTGTAATCATGTTACATTTAGTTAATGTTTATTGATGTCGGAATATATCAGAATAGACTTGATTATAACTGTCATTCGCATTGCGGTTGATTTCTTGACGTTGTGTAGATTATTATATTTTTGGGCTAGGTTTTCTGTGTTTAACGTACGCTAAAGATTTAACTTAACGTACGCTAATGTGTTGGCTTTACGTACGTAATGGGGTACTGGTTACGTACGTAATGCTGAGAATCTTATCCGATCTCAACTTTCGGCAGGAGGGGCCAGACAGAATCCGGATAATTATCCCTTTTGAGGCAACCAAGTTGACGTACACTACGTACGTAATGCTGAGGCTATAACGTACGTAATGAAGTTGGTGTTTTGAGGCAGTAGCCTCTGGAGGTAGATTACGTACGTAACAACTTATGTGCAGTGTACGTAAAGTGATTAACGTACGTTAGCTTCATGTTATAACGTCTATAACAGACTGTGTAGTTTATAAAATGACAGCTTGTGTAATCATTTGAACGTTCCAACCTTGATTTTTACTTCAAGTTTCCATCCCTCTGCCTCCCTATACCGAGTATACCCTCTTCCAACTTGTATTTGAGCCTTGAATCTTAGATTGGAGCTTGTTGACTGGAAGTTTAGAGGGTGTTCTTGAAGCGTGGAGTGTGTTCTTGTATTTTCGGTGATTGTTCTTTGTTTCTGGAGGTATGTTGTGATATTGTACTCTATATTCTTGTAGTTATGATGATAGTGATATGGTATACTACACCCTGTGTTGAATTAATCAAGTAAAACATGTTTGTGGCTAAGCTTCGTAACACTTATTGATGAATACGGTAATTAAAGGTTTGGAATGAAGATGTTCTTGATGTTTTAATGATAATGATCATGTTTATATAAATCATACTTATCTTGCTGGATGTATTAACATCAGTGGAACAATGATAACCATTTAGCTTCATCGTAGTTAAGTTTAATCAATGGAATTAATATCATAGAAGTGTTAAAACACCATGTTGTGTATATTTTCTACCTTGGGAAGAACTTGATGAATGTTAGAGATTAGAAATGATGTTTCTCTTGGTCCAGAAATCTTAAATGATATAACACCTTTGTTGATTCGGCTTAGCAAAGTCTTGAGAGATGATAAGAATACGGATGAATACAACTATAACTTTTAATTAATCGAATGTGTTGATAACTTAAGGAAGTATAGATCATCATAATAAAGTGGATATTATTTTTAGGAAGGTAATGCTAATTGTGGTTGATAATGTATTGAATTTGTTTATGATGGCCTTTGTATGGAAGTAGATGTTGAAGAACCGTGAGAACTTGGTTAATCCGATTGTTAATGGTGAATTGAAGGTGTTTAATGCATAAACTTATTATAGTGATAACAAGAGTATTAAAAGGACATTTTAGTATAGTAATCCGATTTGTGGAAGACAACCATATATATGTATTGAAATTCATCAATAATCGGTAGAATGTTCATTGGAATAGAATGAATTATTTAGGTTGGTTCGGGCGTCGCTTCCTACGAATTGATATCAATGTTATGTGAATGTATTATTGAATGAATTATGTTTCATTCAAGGTTGCTGTTCGATTGAGTATTTAATCGAGGATACCGTGCGTTTGATCATTTGGAGAAGGACTATCTTTCACCTACGGAATTGAGGCAAGTTATCTTGCTTGGTTATAATGATGATTGAATTCTTGTGATGGTTATACGTTTCGTGTATATGAAACACTTATCTGTGATTCGTAATTTGATATTGTTCTTGATGATGTCTCCGTTTTTCATCGTGGGATTGCATTTCCAAGTTCATCACCTTTGAATCATTGATCTCCTTTATCCTTATTGTCACTTCGGTGAGTTTCTTGATCCTTAATCGGATATATGATTTAGTTAATTCGTTGTCATGTTGTATCGTGACATATCTGGAATAATATCTGGATACCGATTGGTTATTGTGTATGATTTTTAGCCATGCACATATATAGTCATACGTGGATGTTTCCGTATTGGACTGTGCACACGAGACGTAGTTCGTGAGGCTAATTAGGTATATTGTCACACGTATATTCTAGATTCTGTATACGGGGTGGACATGTGCACGGACATATTTCCGGATCGGGCGTACTGTGAGGTCCATCTTGAGCCATATTGTTTGGTCGTTCATAGTCCATGTATGATTGGATATGTTCGGTGGGTTGTGACTGACTGTTCATACGCCCAAGGGGTATGTTCAATAGTCGGGATGTTTCCTTGAGATATAGTATATGTGAAT
This sequence comes from Orobanche coerulescens, assembly GCA_033398695.1. Taxonomy (NCBI): domain Eukaryota; kingdom Viridiplantae; phylum Streptophyta; class Magnoliopsida; order Lamiales; family Orobanchaceae; genus Orobanche; species Orobanche coerulescens. The sequence continues at coordinate 99,854,264 of CM065813.1, read as the reverse complement.
TGTATAATGTCTTGAGAATTATTATCATGTATACTTGACCCTGTGGTTTGGGTGAAATACTTGTGTTGTATTTTAGGTCGAGGCAAGGCAAGACACGGGAAGACCATGGTGACGGCGAAGGGTTCGAAGGATACTAGTTCGGGGGGCCCAAGTCTTTTGTTGTCTGGTTATGTTCAAAACCGTGTAATGTTATATTTCCGCTTCATTTAAACTATTGAGCGCTTGTATTGTTATTTGAAGTATATTCCATCCCCATATGGTTTATACTTGTATTTGGATCCTATGTACTTTAAGGCCATTGGCCATACTATTTATAAACTCTTAATCGGAGTAATAACTATTGTGGTTCGGTATCACAAGGTAATATATATTTAATCTATATTTTGGTATAGCCTGGTGGGTCACAGTGTGCGGTCCACGGCACTGTAATAGCCGTCTTTGGGGTGATATAGTTTGTATCATGATGATGGCGTAACGACATTGTTGGCGTGTATGAGTAACAAAGAGTTATGCTCGATATGCAAATTGTTTTAGATATATAAGTAAACTACTCTTAGACAACGATGTTATACCGAGGACAAACCAATGAGTTCAATTTAAAATATGAATTTATTTGAATACATATTTAGTTCGGTGTTTCCTTGTTGATCATGGTATTGTATACTCGATCAATCGAATATGTGTGTAGTATATTAGAGATGTTTAGGTATGTAGACATGGACTCCAGTCTTGCATTATGTTTATTTTCTCGCTTTAAGTTTTGAGGACGAAACTTTTTTTTGTGGAGGAGAATGTGATATCCGTATATTTTTATCTCCGCTAATTTTACTAATTAATGATGTCTAAATAAAGATAATTTTTATTTTGATATTTAACTATGAATTACTTGTCAATTTTGTGTGACTTTAAAATTGTTGAGTAGACTTACTTTTAGCGTGGAAGTTAATATGGTCCATTGTGTAATATTTTTTTGGATCATATTTATTGATTATACCGGAGCGAACATTTAATTTCTAAATTGTCATTTATACATATGTTTAACACGTACACCGCCTTAACTATTTTGTCAAGATATCATAAGTATTGCAATATATATATATATATAGGGATAGGTTCAGGTAGGAAAGCTTTTTTCCGTAAGAAATAAGAATGATTCTGGGCCCTTGATCTTTGGTGATTAATGGCTGCGATTTGTGCACGTTGTGCTAAAGAGTTAGCCTAAGTGTGCTACGCGGAATATTTTTGAGGGGATATTTTTGTAATTATACAGATTTTATGTTTGGTATTTCCTACAATCATGGGATTTCATATCCCACTTCTTATCTCTTCCCAAATTTTAGCACCTTTGATAATATTGTTTTGATAATTATTGTAATGTCATTTGTGTGATAATTAGTACTTAAATCTGTAAAATTTTGCATTGTTAATACATTTTATTTATGTTAATGTTTTAATAGTAGAGTTTAGCAGTAAAATGTTATTTGTATTAGCACATTTAATAGGTAATACTAGCATATATGGTATGTAATGCTTGCATAGCAGTTTATGGTATTTACAAATGAAGTCTTATTGTATTTATTGTATTTTTTTAGTAAATGATGCGAAAATCATTTTGTACCTATACTTGAAAACGAGTATGATTATTTATCTTCCAAAAAAATAAAGCACAACACATTGTATCAAAATTGACTTCATTGTAGACAATAAAGCATAACAAAAAAATCACATAATTGGAATATAACCAGAACCGCACTCTGTTTTCCAATTTGCAGCACACACAAAACAAATGGTTAGCACAACAGTTCCGATTTTTAAAAATAAAAATCAAATAGAAAAAAAGATAATGCTAGTTTTTAAAAAAATAAAAATAAATACACCAAAAATATAAAATATTTGAACGACTAAAATAATATGAAATCCCATAAAAAATAGATATTAACCTAAAATATGAAATCCCATGAATATAGGAACTTCCCATGATTTTAGTAACTTCTCATAAGATAAATTAATTAAATTACATTGGTACCCCCAATAATTAAATTCGTTAGCACTCCTAGTTTCCCGTGTTAGCACACCAGAACGAAATCTGGGTCATTAATCTCCAAGGATTAATGGCTCACAATCATTCCTATTTCTTATACTTATATCATTTCACTCCATAACCCACCCCTATATATATATATAGTCTAGGAAGTACGGGAGTCAAAAAGGGTAAAAAAGAAAAAAAGAACGAAGGCAGAAGAAAAAAATAAAATAAAAGAAGAAGAAAGAGAGAATATATGTTCGTCGCCATGGATCTTCACTTTCTGCAGGTAAATCTTTATAATTTCTCTATCAAATTGTTTGTTGTGATGAGTAGAAGATGAATATATGTTCGTGTTTTTTCAATCAATGCCGGAATAGTCGAAACGGGCTAGGAACCGCCGCTCGTCGTCGAGGCCCCGTACGACTGACTGGGTTATTAGAACATTAAAATCTTTACACTGTTGTGTTCGTATCGATGAGTAGACCGCGAATCTATATTCTATTTTACAAACCGATACCGAAATCGTCGGATCGGGGTGAAAACGTCATTTGTTTTCGGGTTGTCCGTTCTGGTTCTTCAGCTATCGGAATTTTACAAACTTTAGACCGTTGTGAAGCTATTGTTACAAGTAACGTAATTCTAAATTTTATTTTGAGTTTCAGTGAGGTTTTGTATGCCACATATGTGCTGGTGCGGGTGTGTGTGTGTGTGTGTGTTGGGGATGTATATTGTGTGTGGTGTTCATGTGCTGTGTGTATGTGTGTGCGATTTGTGTGTATTATTGTGTGTGTGCAGAGGATTGTGTGTTGCGGTGAGTTAATTTGTGTGCGTTATATATATATATATATATATATATATATATATATATATATATATATATATATATATATATATATAAAAATAAGTGTGTGTGTGCGTGTGTTATTTATATTATGTGTGGTGGGTTACATATATTGTGTGTGAATCTCCTTAAATATACATTTGTGCTATATATATATATATATATTTATGATCAAATGAGAATGGTTCTTATCGTGCGAATTGCGAATATGCATGAGTTTTGTACTAATTATGCATGAAATATATGCATTTCGTGGATTAAAATATGCATTATATGCATCAAAATATCGATGCATTAAAATATTGCATTATATGCATCAATTTTTTGTAAGAATAAATCTAGGTCATCCATTTATCAAGATCTATGGATAAAATTCATTCTTATTTTTTTAACTTAAACTGTATTCTCACCTGAACCCACCCATATATATATATATATATATATATATATATATGTATGTATGCGTGCGTGAGTGTGTTTATATTACGGTGTTTGTATACAGAGGTTGGGTGTTGCTTATGTGTACTGTGTGGTGTCGGGTGTGTGCGTATATGTGGGTTGCTATGTGTTTTTGTGTGTATATTAATCTTTATCGAGGGCGGGCAATACTAGGAAGTTCATGGGTGGAAATGAAAACTTTTAAAAAATTAACGATGTGTTTAGAGAATTAGATATAATTTTGGGCTTGATTATAGTTTCTTTACTTTTCAATTTAGCCCCTAAAATTAATTCTTTTCAAGATTTCTATTTCGACCGCGAAACAGCTTTTTATAAAATATCCGAATGACCCCAAAATTGAGGAAGTGCCTTGTTATATGTTATAATGAGTAGCATAATTCTATTATTTTTGCGTTATTAGGGTTAACAGGTTATGCAAATCATCGTTCAATTCCTTCCTTCATTGGTCCCTTCGCGTGTTAGACATTCTGATTGTGGGATTAAGGATTGAAATTATCCGTGGCCGGGCGAAGAGTCCTCGTGGGCTGATCATTCATATATTCACGTCGGCAAAACAAATTCTATGATCACATTCCTTATACTTTACTTCAGTCGTGTTATATAGTTGAGTCCCCGTTGTGTATCTGGTGTGTGAATGGTAAGAGATAAATAGCGTTGCAACCGTGTTTGTACGTATACGTATAGTTATTATGATATTTGTGTTTTAGCAATAAAGAGTGTTACTACGATAATAATACCTAACGTGGAGTACCCTAATCGGGTATCTTGGATTATAGCACACTTGTAATTTGTACTTGTATGAAATATACGAGGCTGCGTCCATGGAACAGTGGTTGGTGTGACAGTGTGATTGTGCCAGTATGACGAGGTATGCATTTATGATGATATGTTTGCCGTGGTTAGGTATGTATGTGTTATTTCTATATTATATGGCGTGATGTATATATGAATTCTGATTACATTTCGGATGATTTTGCTATAATGGCTGTTCTGTGCCATTCTAATGGGATTGTTGACTTCATATGTACGCTTGCCTTTAACTGGAATTATGGACTGTGTGCATTAAATGGCTTATGTGAGCTATGTGAACTACATGACCTATGTGGATTACGTGAACTATGTGACCTGTGTGAGTTATGTGCTTTTGTGGTAGTGTCCGAAGTCGATGAGAGCAGGAGTGTTGTCGGGCCGTGTTACGCTGCAATGTGCGGCTTCTGTCGGGAAGTGCATGTCCCGTGCCACCATTCACGCGCGGGTGCGCGGTGGGCATGTTCAAGGGACGGCTTCTGGCAGGGAGTGAACACCAATTTCAAGGTGACCAAGAGAGCTGCTTCGGTTAGCTTCTCGACTGAGGATACTTGTTTATGCATTGAGTCACTGATACCAACCTTGTGAGTATGATATATTTGAAATACCTTTTGAAAATATTGGTATTAGGGCAATTGAAACCAAGAGTCATCCTACTAGATGAAGCCTGTCGAGGCCTATCAAGCTCATGTATTTCGTGAACCTACGGGTGCGATTGGGGATGACGTTGGTACCAATTGTGAAACGTGGATTTGGTTTGGGACCCTTTTTGATGAAAATGACCTTGATGGGCTGCAGGCCCTAATGAATTGTTGCGGATATGATTCTGTTGGGCCTTGGGCCTCAATCATTTGAGATATGCTTGATGTGAGGATTTAGTTCCTCACCAAATTGTGGAAACAGAGTCGGGGCTGCGAACCATGAACTGATTTGAAAATGTTTTGATAAAAGTTTGACAGGGGTATTTTCAAAGAAAATATTTTTCTAAAAATATTTTCGAGGTTGTTAAACATGTTTCACGAAACTAACTATTTTCATTTCATAAATAATTTATTTTGAAACTATTTCGAAAATCCTCGAGCTGTATAAGGAAGTTTTGAGAACCAATGAATGATTTTAGCTGATGCCTTGTTTGCCCTAGGAGATTTAATTATTGATTTTGATGATGTAAAGTATATTTTATGTGTTCATTTTACTTGCACCGGCAATTGCTGACCCCTTTGGGTGGATACTTTTTTTTATGTCCAGGTACATAAAAATATGTTTTAATTTTTTTTAAATTTTTAATTAAATAAATGCTGACGTGGCACGCCATGTCATTAAAAACTAACACGTCAACAGTGATGTGTAAGACGCCACATCAGCAGTTAACTGCCAGCGTGGCGTGTAATACCCGAGATTTCTGTTATGTAATCGGAACTTGTGATATTGTAATGATTGTACTATTGTTTGAGTACTATTTTCCGTATTTCATATTCCGATGTTATCGAGCGTATGATTTCATAATTGTGATTTGAAGATTGTAATTCTGCGCATGTAGCGCACGCTACAAGCTATGTATAGCGTGCGCTAACGTGGATTCATAGCGCACTCTACGTTAACGTGCGCTATCGAGGTCCAGTTAACGCATAATACGTACGTAGCGTGCGTTATATATCGGCCGGAGCAAACTGTCAGTTCGTAACTAGCGCACGCTAGTCTTACCCGATAGCGTACGCTAACAGGCCTGCTTAGCGCACGTTACGTAGAGTATTGTAGCGCACGCTAAGCAGTCCAGACAGATTGCTTATTTTGAGCCTTTCGGCCGTAGACCAAATTGTTAGGCCATCGTTCGACTTGAGATGATTTGTATATCGTTCCTTTTGTTAAGGTTCGAGCCGGTTACGTTGATCGAAGGAGGCGGCCTTCGAGTGTGTTGAGATCATCGAAGTATTTCGTCTTGCCATTTTCGAGGCAAGTATCATATGTCGAGTTCGATTTATATTGAATCTTTGATCATGCTTGTGTTTTTTTCATATTGTTGAATATGAGATGTATTTCTGAAAATTCTCATGATATTGGTTGATTATTTGTTCGTATTGATGAACATATTGAAATGCATATGTGTATGCATAGTTGATTGATTTATGGTATAAATGATCCGAGGGGATCATGAGGATCTATCTTGAGGCTGGATCGAATGTCCACCATGCGTTGGTCCGACGGGATCATCATGGGGATCTATACCAAGGGGCTGGATCATTTGGATTACCTGTATTGTGTTGATGGAATCGTGAGAATTCGCATCGTTGGATTCGGTAGCGGAAGTCCGTTTTGCATGTTTTACGATGCATTGATGATTTATTGTATTATGATACTTGTACTAGCATCGTTTGCTAACCCCTTCGGGGTGGACATTGTTTTGATGTTCGGGTAGCCGAGGAGCGGGGAGACAACCACGATGCAAACGGAGACGATGAAATGGCTCGATGATGTGATTGATGTTATTGTTATTGTGATTTGTCTTCTTGTTTCGTTTAGTACTCGAGTACGTCTGTTTTAATAATGTCTTTTCGATATGGTTGTATAAATTAACTCTTTGATCGGTTGAATCAAATATGTCTTTGAACTTCGGTTGTACGATTGGTTTATATTTACACTCTTTTAAATTAGCCTTGTAAATCCTTGCCTAAAGGGTTTACGGTACAGTAATTATTCCGAATATCTCGGGGTGTTACAGAATATGGTATCGGAGCTAAGATTCATGGATATCTTGGCAATCGGGTTAGTTGGGTGCATTTACGTTATTTGATTATTGGTCGTTCATAACATCAACTGCTGAGCCGGCATCGTCGTGTGGACCGTGGTTGTAAGTTTCCTAAATCTCAAATACTACCGTTTTATTTTATTCATGATTTGTGAACATTGATGGATGTGCTTTTAGAAAGTTTGCCTGGATATTGAGTATTTATGTTTACGGTATGTTGAGAGGAGGTCGTGGACGCGGGCCGTGGACGCGGACGTGGAAATGCGAGACAAGAAGAGTCGGTATCTACCCCGAGAGATAACCGCTAGTCAAACGGACTCCCATTCAGGGGACAACGAGGATCGGCAATTAATAATGCGAGATCCTAACGTGCGGGAGTGCTTGGCGGTGGTTGCCAGGTAAACCAATTTGCTCGGGTTGTGGATCGCATGCGGGCAGCGATGGGACGGCAACATAACGTGGAAACCGGGAGATAAATGGCTTACAAGTGATCAAATTGCACCCTCCGAAATTTGATGGTTCGTGAGACGCTTTCTTGGGATCACCGTTTGAAGGAATTAGAGAAGATTTTGCGGGGATTAATTGTCCCAACGATAGGAAGGTTCGGTCGCCCGGTATCTTCGGACGGGGAGGCTTTCGGCGGTGGGAGGCCATTCGGCCAGGAGGAACATAATGTTGGTAGACGAGAACTCAAGCGATGATGGAGGCGTAGTATTGTCCTCGCCCGATTAGAGGCCCGAGTTCGGGAGTTTTCTCACCGCAAAATTCATAAGCAAGCTGTGACGGACGTGATTAAGACTTTTAATCACCGGTGACTTATGTGCGCCACAGTCGGGACCGAGGCGGAAAGGATTTTCCATTTTGACATGCGAATGAAGCGGAAATTCAGCAATACATGTCGGATTTGATTGTACCACCTTGAGGCGATGCTCGGGACAAGGCGTTGGCCTATGATATGAAGGAAGCGGATAGAGAAATCGATGGAAGCAAAAGCAGAAGGTGTCCGGCAACTTCACGGAGAATAAGAATAGCGGGCCCCGCCGTGTCGGTCCTCTTTTCACTCATCCAGAGACCTCGCATCCATCTCGAGGAGGAAAGAAGTTCGGCGGCACCAAGCTATTTGAGGCGAGGAAGAAGTGTTATAACTGTGGAAAAGCGGGACATGTTCGAAGTGATTGTTTCGCGCCTGCTGTGACCTGTTTCGAGTGTGGACAGGAAGGACAACGCGCAACGTTTTGTGGGAATGCGACCCGATCTTTTGGTAGTCGCACTCCAGCTCCAGTTCCGAAGGAGACGAGTGTGAACCGAGGCCTTGAGTGGATTTCGGCGAGAATGTTGGGAAGAGAGGCATCCGATCTTTGAGTCCGTTCCTCCGCGTATTTACGAGATGAAGAAGGATGATCAGAACACAGCTGTTGCATCAGGTACAATTCAGATCCTTTTGCAACCAGTTGGTGTTTTATTCGATTCCGGAGCTACACATTCTTTTGTATCATTGAACTGTGTTAATCATTTAAAAATCTCGTGCTTGTATGAGTGTGAACCTTATGTTGTGGGATTACCTAGCGGAGAGAAAATTGTGGGAACCCTAGAAGCTAGGGACTTTCCAGTAACTATAGGAGGGAGAGATTGGCCATCGAACCTTATTGTGGTTGACATTTACGGTGACGATTTAATTCTCGGAGACGATTGGCTCAACCGTTATGGAGCTATTCTAAATTATCGAGAGAGTCATTTCCATCATTGCTGATGACGGGTCTGAACACTTATTCCGAGGATGGAGACCAAGAAGCTCGGGAAAATTGATCAAGGCAATGAACGCCGTGAAATTACTGAAACAGGGATGTCAGGGACTTTGGTGCTATGCCATGAAGAAAGAGGAAGGAGTAGAGCTCTCCTCTATTTCAGTTGTGAATGAGTTCTCAGATGTTTTCTGACGAACTACTGGATTACCTCCGCAGAGAGAAGTGGAATTCACTATCGAATTAGAGCACAGGAGGCTCCTATTTCCAGAGCACCATACCGCATGGCGCCAACCGAGATGTATGAACTCAAGAAACAACTCGAGGAATTGTTGCAGAAAGGTTATATTCAACCGAGCGTTTCTCCTTGGGGAGCGCCCGTTCTCTTTGTCCGGAAGAAAGACGGATCCCTCCGATTGTGTATTGATTACAGGGAGCTCAACAAGATGACAATCAAGAATAAGTATCCCATACCTCGGATCGACGACTTGTTCGATCAAGCGCAAGGGCAAGGATATTCTCGAAGATTGACTTGCGATCGAGATACCACCGGTGAGAATTAAGGAATCGGATATACCAAAATCGCTTTCAGATCCGGTATGGGCATTATGAATTTGTAGTAATGCCATTTGGACTTACCAATGCTCTGCGGTATTCATGCAATTGATGAATCGGGTTTTCTTGGAGTACTTGGACAAATTTGTAGTCGTTTTCATTGACGACATCTTGATATATTCGAGGGACGCAGAGGAACATCTTGAACATTTACGTGTGGTTTTGAGCATCTTGAGAAAGGAACAGTGTATGCTAAGCTTTCTAAATGTGAGTTACGGCTTAAGGAAGTAACTTTCCTTGGGCATGTGATATCGTAGACGGAGTTCGGGTGGACCGAAGAAAGTCGAAGCAATCTTGGAATGGGAAGTTCCTAGCAACGTGAAAGAAGTCGAAGCTTCTTAGGACTTGCTGGATATTATCGCCGCTTTGTAGAGGATTTTCCAAAATTGCTCATCCGCTCACTCATTTATTCTGAGAAAACTCAAAAGTTCACGTGGAATGAGAAGTGCAGTGGTTTTGAACTTAAGAGTAGGACGGCGGACACCTATATTAGCTTGCCGAGAGGCTGATGGATTCATGGTATCTGACGCTTCAAATCGGGGTTTGGGTTGTGTGTTGATGCGGAAGGATAAAGTGATTGCTTATGCTTCTCGACAATTGAAACCGTCGAAGTTAATTACCCGACTCATGATCGGAGCTAGCAGTGTGGTCTTTGCCTTGAAAATTTGGCGACATTATTTGTACGGCACTCATTGTCGATCTTCTGAGACCATAAGAGCCTCAAGTACATTTTGATCAGAAAGAATTAAACATGAGGAGAGAAGGTGGCTAGAATTGATCAAGGATTACGACTTGGAGATTCTTTATCATCGGGAAAAGCAAATGTAGTAGCCGATGCTTTGAGCCGTAAACTGTTTCCCTTCGAGTGTTGGAAGCACTTACGTCCCAAACCGGTATTCAACGAGGCGATCCGCGAGGATTGAAGTATGGGCACCGGGAATCGAGGGCAACTTTATGTGATGGGCCGGCTTCATCACTAGTCGAGGAGATCAAGTCTAAACAATTGAGCGATTCTCGATCCTTCGATTATGTGACGAAGTAAAGAAAGGAAAAGCCCGGATTCGTGATACAAGATGATGGAGTTACGAGATTTGAGTCGACTTTGCGTTCCTATGATGATGATTTGAGAAGGACTAATAGGAAGGAATCACCCAGCGCGCCCTATTCTATTCACCCGGCGTGATAAGATGTATAAGGATTTAAAGCAAAACTTTTGGTGGGGAATATGAAGAAGGACGTGCAGATGCGTTTGAAGTGTTTGACTTGTCGGCGAGTTAAGATTGAGCATCGGCGACTGTAGGATGTTAAAGCCGCTTAGATCCCTGAATGGAAGTGGGAGGACATTTCGATGGATTTCATCACCAGTATGCCAAGGACTAGATCGGGAATGAACATGATTTGGGTTGTAGTTGATCGACTAACCAAGTCGGCTCATTTCCTAGGGATTAAAGATACATGGGGACCCGAGAGATTGGCGCGAGTATTTATTGCGGAGATAGTCAGATTGCATGGGATGCCGAAGACCATTGTTTCAGATCGAGATGGTCGTTTCGTGTCACACTTCTGGAGGGCAGTGCACAGGGCTTTGGGGACCGAGCTAAACTTTAGTACAACTTATCATCCCCAAACGGACGGTCAGTCCGAAAGGACTATTCAGACTGTAGAAGACATGCTTAGAGCCTGTGCCTTGGATTGGTCAACTGATTGGGAAGTTCATTTACCATTAGTTGAATTCACCTACAATAATAGTTGGCATGCTTCAATTAAGATGGCACCATTTGAAGCTTTGTATGGGAGAAGATGCCGATCGCCCCTGTGTTGGGATGATTCTTCGGATTTGATCGGGACGGAACCGGAATTGATTATTCAGACTCAAGAGAAGATAGCTTTGATTCGGGAAAGACTGTTGACTGCCCAGAGTCTACAGAAATCTTATGCAGACATACGTCGTCGCCCTCTAGAGTTCGACGTTGGTGACCATGTACTATTAAAGGTGTCTCCTACACGAGGGATTTTCCGTTTTGGGAGAAGAGGCAAGCTTAGTCCGAGATATATCGGACCATTCGAGATCCTCGAGAGAGTTGGAGATTTAGCGTATAGGTTGGCCTTACCGCCATCACTGAGTCACGTTCATAATGTGTTTCACGTATCCCAACTGCGGAAGTATGTACCGGGCCCCAGTCACGTCATTGATTTCGATGAGATCGAGATAGCTAATGATGGCACCTTCGAAGAGAGACCAATCAAGATACTTGAGAACCGGATCAAACAATTGAGGAATAAACCAATACACTTGGTTAAAGTACAATGGTCACGACATGGAGTCGAAGAGGCCACTTGGGAAACGGAGGACGGTATGAAGGCTAAATATCCGGAGTTGTTTTCATCTTAAGTTTCGGGACGAAACTTCTTTTGAGGGAGAAAGGATGTAATACCCGAGATTTCTGTTATGTAATCGGAACTTGTGATATTGTAATGATTGTACTATTGTTTGAGTACTAGTTTCCGTATTTCATATTCCGATGTTATCGAGCGTATGATTTCATAATTGTGATTTGAAGATTGTAATTCTGCGCATGTAGCGCACGCTACAAGCTATGTATAGCGTGCGCTAGCGTGGATTCATAGCGCACGCTCTCGAGGTCATTAGCGCACGCTATGCGTGGTCAAATTGATTGGGACGTGCGGTAGGTGAGATCGGCCGGGGGACCTGTCGGATCGTGTCGGATGTACTGGACGGCTTTCGGGAAAAGCCGAGTCAACGCCTTAGCGCACGCTACAGGTATATGCATAGCGCACGCTAAGTGCTGACTTCAGTTAAGTCAGAGAGCCGTTAGCGCACGCTACGATCAGGGATTAGCGCGCGCTAATGGCCATTTATTATAAATAGGACAACATCCTATTCGTGATTTGATTCTTTCTCCTCCCATAAACCGAACTCTTACACTTGGAACATAACTCCCTTCGTCCTAAACACTTCATATCAACCTCCTAGTTCGAGATTGAAGATCGTATATCATTGGAGATTGGTGTTCAAGCCTTCGGTGTTGGATTGCTTCATTTTCCTCCGTGTTCTTCACTACTTTGAGGTAGGTGATTCTTCACTGATGTTAGTAATGTTCCTAAGGAAGTTTGAATCATGTTTTGGTAGCAAGTATTTCGTTTATAATCGGTCATCACATGTTAGAAGGATACTTTTGACGTATCGGCACTATATATCGTATGAACCTTTGAACCATCTTATTATAAGGACTCCTAAGCATGTTCAAATCGAGTTATGATCGATGTCGGATATTTACCCAGTTGATACGTTTTACACGTTGGAATCATGTGTTTTGGAACGTAGAACAAATGGAACTTAGATTATTTCTTGGAAATCGTAGATGAATTATGATGTTGAGTTGACTATCCGTATATTCGTATTTCATAACCATAAAACTTCCACAAACCTTATTAGCATGATATGCCCGGGGATAACTTGTATTATCACGGTAGAATTCTTGAGTTCTTCACCATTCAACCTAGTTTTCGGTTTGCAGTATTCTGCCATGCAAGATTAGCGCACGCTAACATGTGTGAGTTAACGTGCGCTATCGAGGTCCAGTTAACGCATAATACGTACGTAGCGTGCGTTATATATCGGCCGGAGCAAACTGTCAGTTCGTAACTAGCGCACGCTAGTCTTACCCGATAGCGTACGCTAACAGGCCTGCTTAGCACACGTTACGTAGAGTATTGTAGCGCACGCTAAGCAGTCCAGACAGATTGCTTATTTTGAGCCTTTCGGCCGTAGACCAAATTGTTAGGCCATCGTTCGACTTGAGATGATTTGTATATCGTTCCTTTTGTTAAGGTTCGAGCCGGTTACGTTGATCGAAGGAGGCGGCCTTCGAGTGTGTTGAGATCATCGAAGTATTTCGTCTTGCCATTTTCGAGGCAAGTATCATATGTTGAGTTCGATTTATATTGAATCTTTGATCATGCTTGTGTTTTTTTCATATTGTTGAATATGAGATGTATTTCTGAAAATTCTCATGATATTGGTTGATTATTTGTTCGTATTGATGAACATATTGAAATGCATATGTGTATGCATAGTTGATTGATTTATGGTATAAATGATCCGAGGGGATCATGAGGATCTATGCTGAGGGCGCTGGATCGAATGTCCACCATGCGTTGGTCCGACGGGATTATCATGGGGATCTATACCAAGGGCGCTGGATCGCTGGATTACCCTGTATTGTGTTGATGGAATCGTGAGAATTCGCATCGTTGGATTCTGGTAGCGGAAGTCCGTTTTGCATGTTTTACGATGCATTGATGATTTATTGTATTATGATACTTGTACTAGCATCGTTTTGCTAACCCCTTCGGGGGTGGACATTGTTTTGATGTTCAGGTAGCCGAGGAGCGGGGAGACAACCACGGTGCAAGCGGAGACGATGAAATGGCTCAGTGATGTGATTGATGTTATTGTTATTGTGATTTGTCTTCTTGTTTCGTTTAGTACTCGAGTACGTCTGTTTTAATAATGTCTTTTCGATATGGTTGTATAAATTAACTCTTTGATCGGTTGAATCAAATATGTCTTTGAACTTCAGTTGTACGATTGGTTTATATTTACACTCTTTTTAAAATTAGCCTTGTAAATCCTTGCCTAAAGGGTTTACGGCGCTGTAATTATTCCGAATATCTCGGGGTGTTACATGGCGTCTGTAAAAAAAAATAATGGCAGAGACATAAATGAAACATATCTGAAACGTGAGTGGTCAAAACAAAACAATTGAAAGATAAAGGACGAAAATGAAACTTTGGCCAAAGATAAAGGACCAAATGGCTATTTAGCCAAAAATAACTATTAAAGGAATAATCGGGTTTTCGGGTACCCGAATTTACGCAACAAATTGGTCCATGACCCGGCCCGATTATATGACTTTTTTTGGGTCGAGTACCCGACCTGAAATTTTTAAAAATTTTTAAAAATAACCGAAATTTATTTAGTTGGGTCAGGTAGTTCGGATCGTGTATTTTTGAACACCCCTAACTATAGTAGATGCATTATGAATCTATAGCCCTGCATATATTTCTAAATGTGCAGGTTGAGCCGCATCGTGGTGGAGGGTGTTGAGCGGGAATTTTTTTGATGATTGTGTCTATGTCAAGCCTCGCCTTCACATCTTCATATGTGGACCCATTCTACGTCTTTTATGCTGCAACCACTCTGGATAATCAAAAGTTGTTTTATGTATGAATCCTTTCAACTCTGGATAATCTACTCCTGACTTGTTTGATCGACCCTTCGTGGTTTAATTATATATATATAAGTAGTTTGTTAGTTTATGGATGGATAAGTAAGCCTCTCTTCATCAGATCCCTTTCTTCCCACTTCTTAATCCCCACCCCGAGTCACGCTCCGGTTGTACTGTCTTAAGATATAAGAGGCTGTGACTGTTGGGATTAATGAAGGCGCAGCGGAAGCAATATACGAATCTAATTCGATCTGAATCCTTTAAGAGGATCGATCAAGATACGTATATATGAATATAAAACGAAACAAAGTAAGATTCGAAATCATACCCTTGTAGTCTGTTGATTAAATGGTGTACTCCACGTATGCGATTCTCCAAGCTTTAGGTGATCTTCCCCATGAATCTGATTCGTCAAGCTCTTGGATGATCCAACGCCGAAAACACTGCGTCTCTACTTGCCACGCGCCGCAGGAACGATCGGAACGACGACTACCCAATTAACCTCCAAGGTTACGGCTACAATTAAGTGATAGAAGCTTTCAAATTTGATTATAACACTCTAAGTGTATAACTCACAATCTCTCAATGACATTTTTGAATTTTCTCCAAGAAGAACTCAAGAGAAATGAAGAAAAGATGAAGATAGTGAAGAAGACCAAGAAAACTATTTTCTCTCTCTATTTTCCTTGTAATGAGCCGTGTATACTCAAGTAGTAATCAAGAGAAATCTTCTACTCGTTTTATTCTTCAACTCACTCTTCATTTAAGTCGCCTTATTCCATATTATAAGAGATATGCAATCTCTTAAAGTCATTAGTATTCCACCTATAAAGGTGGAGACAAAGACCAAGAGAGAGTGGGGTTAGGTGGGGTGGCCATCTAGAAGAACCGGATGAGTTCGGTTCGTTTCGGACTCCCGCGAGTCCAATCAGATAAACTCAATTCCGTTATGATGTATTTATATCAATTAATTAATCCAATTAATTAATCATATCAAATACAAAATAATATAATTAATTTCTCCAAGAAATAATTATATTCATGAATTAAATTAATCACCCAGTATTATATTTAATTCATTAGGCCGTAAATTAATTTATCCAATAAATTAATTTAGACAATCAATGTCCCATAATTAACTACACATCCAATGTCCAATATATTAGATATCCAATATCTAATATACGTAAAGAGAGAATAAGCTCGATTCATTCCGTCGTCAATCCTATTTCACGACTCGGTAGGTCCGTCTCAGTTAGCAATGGGAGTAACTAAAGAGTAGTAGCACCACCTAGCCAGTCTGGCGGCCTACACTGTACCCTAACTGAGAACGAATGATGGGGATTATTCCAAAACTTTTCTATCATGAATACCAGTATACGTATAAACCCTTCTTTCAAATGTCCCGATCAAGTTATAGGGTCACGGTTAGTCAAACCCTATCTGTACTTGACGGTATGCATGAGTTAATGTAAATCGAGATCACTAAGCTCTCGTGTATCCAATACAACTAGCTCCAATGCTTTTGGCCAAAGACTTATGATCTCATTTGCCAATAACCGCATATGACATATACTCGTTCACTAACAGGAGAATCCTATCTTGGTATTTAGTAGAACCTGCTACTTGCCCGTCAAGATGCACGTCGAGGTTGACCCACACCTTTCAGTTTTCTGGGTCGAACTACTCTAATGAAAATCTTAATGTCAAAAGCACATTCATACTAAATCCTCAAGTCGAAGGTTCACGAATACCTATCACAACCTTTCGATTCCCTCATTGACTATCCCAGAGTGAAATTCGTGTGACGAATCGAGGGTGAGTCGGTTCGAGTATACTAATCTCATTAGCATACCTATAATGTGTGGTACCTCTAACCATTAGTGTTTGACAGGCACTCCAAGTCAAAGAACACGTCATATAAGTCTTCACATAAACTTAACGTCCAGTCAAGTTTCATCGACTTGTGAACAATTAAGTATTTGAGCCATAAACCTTTCCGGTGTCGATCCCCTTATTCAATAAGGAGTGGCATATTTTGCTCTCAAATACACAGACTAGTTTATATATATATATATATGTGTGTGTGTGTGTGTGTGTGTGTGTATGTATTTACGAGTCAGGAATGCTAGTGACTACCAATAAATAAATAAACATACAATTGCCTTTAGATAATGAATCAAATAATAACAAGTACAATGCCCTCACTCTAACATTCCCTAAGTGGCATTCGAGGGCATACTCCTAACAATCTCCCACTTGCACTCAATGCAACACTCTATGGTATCTAATACCCATGTTCTCCAGATGATGTTCCAAGCTAATCTTAGAAAGTGGCTTGGTCAGTGGATCAGCGACATTGTCAACTGGGTCTACTCTATGAGCATAATGTATCCCTTGCGAACAAATTCTCTCACGAGATGATACTTCCTCTCAATGTGTTTGGTACTGTTGTGAAACCTTGGCTCCTTGGCCTGCGCCACAGCTCCGTCGCTGTCGCACAAAAGTGGAATAGGCAGCTCAGCACATGGTATCACTTAAAGTTCGCCCAGTAACTTCTTAATCCAAAACCCTTCCTTTGGAGGCCTCCGAGGCCGCTTTATACTCATCCTAACAGGTGGAATCGACAGTCGCTCTATACTTGGCACTATGCCAAGATACTGTTCCTCCATTAAGAGTAAAATGTAGCCAGAAGTAGACATAGAGTCGTCTTTCTGTCCATGGAAGTCTGAATCAGTGAAGCACGTCACATTAAGTTCTCCACCACCATACATAATAACAAGATCTTTATTCCTTCTAAAGTACTTGAGAATGTTCTTTACGGCGGTCCAATGTTCCCTACCTAGATTTGCTTGAAACTTACTTATCACGCTTCCAGCATGCGTAATGTCGAGTCTCGTACACAACAAGGCATACACAAGGCTACCCACAGCCAAAACGTATGGTATATTACTCATTTTCTTTCGTTGTTCCTCACTATGAGGTCACATCTTCGAGGTGAGTTTTATTCCATGTCACATCGGTAGGAACCCTCTTTTAGAATCATCCATCTTAAATCGCTTTAAGATCTTATCTATATAGAGGGCTTGGGAAAGACCTATCATTCTCTTCGCTATATCTCGTTAGAGCCGAATACCAAGAATATAGGTAGATTTTCCCAAGTCTTTCATGGAAAACCTACTCGAAATCCAAGCTTTCACAGAACTGAGCATTCCCACATCATTTCCTATTAGTAGAATGTCATCTACATATAGTACTAAGAATGCGATCTTGCTCCCACTAACCCTCTTGTATACATAAGGTTCCTCTTTATTTTGCACGAAGTCAAAATCTTTGATTGCCTCGTCGAAATGAAGGTCCCAACTATGTGAAGACTGCTACAGTCCATTTCACGGAGTCCACATCCACCATCGCTAGGTAATAGGTCACAAGTCGGTCTCTTGGTTATCACCTGGAACCTCGTGGAGACCCAGTTCCTCCAAGTGGATAAAACTTATACCTCTCAGGTAATTTGTAACACCCCTAGGTCCGACCGAGAATATTACAGCGTTGTGGGCCCCGAGATGGAACCCACAAGGCTGAAGGAAATTTTTGCGAACATTTACAAACGCCCAAGAGGCTAACGACGGTACTGTCTTTTAAAAACATTCGAAGACTTTATAAATCTCGTTTATAAAACCGTCGTAAAATCTTATTTGAAGCCACAAGGCCCGAAATGCCAAAAATAAACACTTCAAAAACATACGTTAGGCTATCGCTTACACGCACCGACAGAGTAGATTAGAAAATGATTGCCAAAGTAACCTAAGTTACCAGATGCCAAAAGGCTAATTAAAAATACTCACGCAGCGGAAAAGACAACAGTTAAAAATACTCTAGCAGCGGAATACAACGACTGATCAAGAAACTCAACACACAAATACATGCTCTAGCCAGTATCCTCCGGGAAGCTCATCTCTCCACGACCGCTACAAGCTTGATAATCCAAGAACCTAAAAGGAAAGCCCACGACGGGGTCAGCCATAATATCCAACAATGATAACTGTCACATCACATTAATAATTACATACCAATGAGAATACAAAATAAGAATACGACCAATGTAATCTTATCGTCATAACTTTACCAAAATTCACATCTCGCACAGTACCCAAGGTTCTCAAAACATCATCATAACTCACTGTTACGAAATCTACTAACTCTGTCCAACCCAAATTCATTGGGTAAAATCATCACATCTCAACACGATAATCGATTGTCCATCAAAGAGAAATACCAAAGGAAATATGAAACATACCTCAAGATATGAAATGTCACGACGAAATCACGTCAGTCTAATCCAAGATCAAATCAACACAACATATGGACATGGTCCTAACACAAGACCTACAAATGCATACTCATATGACAACGTCAATATGCTCACATGAATAACAACACTGTATACTTATAGCAAACCCATAATATACATATGCACAATAACAACACATAGGTAATCCGATGATCCAGCGTTCACTGCCTAGATCCCACGATGACCCCGTAAGACCAACCGTGGTGGAAAAACCTGTCCGATGATCCAGCGCACGCTAGCATAGTTCCCCAGATGATCCCGTCGGACCAACCCGAGGTGGACATACAACAACAATGCACAAATGCATATAACAATGATACACAATGCATGACAACAACGATACACGCATGTATCACAACATGATCGACACGAAATGACAAAAATGATTAGAATACTTGCCTCGAGTCCTTCGAGAGCAATCTCGATGTCCAGACCATCACGAACTATTAATCTGAATATTCGACGATCCAAAATGTCACGGACGGTAAATAATTCACGTCTTCGTCTATACCATGATGTATCCTCGATACCAAGTATACCAACAACAATGTAAATCATATACATTATGATTTAATTCCCAAAACTCGAATACAACTTATAATCCCAAATCTCCTGTGATTATGATTATAAACATTGCTATACGAATTATAAACGAATGAAACGGAAACCATTCATTAAATATTATAAACTGAGCAAGTAATAACTTGCCTCGATATCGACGCGACGATGATGAAGCCGTAACCAATTCCTTTGCTGTCGTCTACGAACTCCTCAGCCCCGACCAAAGCAATCAACGAACATTCTCGAGCTCGACCGTAACACACGGTTATAATCACTGATCAATAATCTCAACCTATTACAATAATTGATAAACAACAAGTTCGATAACAATCAACAATCGATATAACCAATTCACAAACCCAACGGCTCAACAATATCTCGTTTAACCACAAGTCTTATCAAACCAACTTAAGCGATCACGAATTCATAACCGAAACAGGATATACTACCCTGCATGTTGACTTAGCGCACGTTAATCAGTTAACGTAGCGTGCGCTAAGTCGTTCCCATTAGCGTGCGCTAGATAGTAACACTAGCGTGCGCTAATGACATGCAGTTGCATGGATTTCAGATACCGATCAACATATGGCGATTATCAAGAACACTAAGTGATTCTAAACCATGTTCTTGGCTATCTAAACAACGAAATCCGATATCCTTTAACATATAGGTAGTCATCCAACTCTTAATCCAATTCATATATTCGCATATCATCTTCTTCCTCAAATATCAACATCATGAACACCAAGAATCCTAACAACACTTCCCTAATCTAACATTACAGAGATTAATCATCAACAGTGACATCAACATCCGCAAAGGAGAAGAAGGATTAACCAACTTATCTCAAGAAAACAAACTACACAACTCAAACCACACGAATCATGATTAACACCCGAATTCTCTTATCACAATTCCAATAAATCTCATATAACATCGTCACATTATAATCCAACATGCTTCCTCACAAGTAATAATCCTTTAAAAACGAACACTATCAAAGGGATACGAGAATTACCTTGTATGGACGAATCAAGAAGAAGAATAATTGAACTTCATTCCAAGAATCATGAATAACTTCAAGAACAAGGCCTTAATCTATGATCTCCATCTTAATCATGCTAAAGATCATCTTCTCAGAGTGTTTAGGAACTTCAAGTACCTCCCAAGGCTCTCTCTATCGACTGAAGAAAGGATAATAGACAAAATGCCTCTCGGTACCCGTCTGTCCCCTTTTATAAAGTATATTACTAGCATGCGCTAAACCTTACGTTTAGCGTGAGCTATAGCCTTAACATGCGCTAACTGACTTTGTTAGCGTGCGCTATCTCAGCCCAGAGGCTACTGTATTGCTTCGTACATCAACTTACGTACGTAATATCCACGCATTAACGTACGTAACCATTCTGTCTAGCGCACGCAAGCCCTTAACATTAGCGTATGCTATCCGCAGTTGACTTGCTACAATCTGCACCTATCACCCGTGCCCCCACATGCCGACAGCATCTGACAAGGATAAGATTCCCTTTGGACCGATCTGATGTTAGCGTGCGCTAACAATATGCATTAGCGTGCGCTAACCCTTCTCAACAAACATCCGTTGACCTCGTCGGCACATGCGTCGAAAGTGGCCGGGACCACACATAGATTCCTTCTGATCTGTTTGTACTAGCGTCCGCTAACCCATGCCCATAGCTTGCACTAAACCTGCATGATAGCGTGCGCTAGGCATGTATATTAGCGTGCGCTAATAATGTTACACTTAGCCATTTCCAGCTATTCTTGTCCAACGTGTCAACATACAGAATACGAACATACGGTATACCAAATACATATACTCCTTCCAATAATATTCTCATACGATACACAATATCCTCAACTGCAATTGTCGACCAAATACGACAATTATACCAATACTGACATCTCAGTCCTTCATTTATGTTATCAATACTGTACGCATTCCACGTTGTACAACATAACTCGGATAAAATAATATTAAACCATAGTAGTAGAAATTCTAGATATTACATACTACACCACTTAAAATAAGTTTCATCCTCGAAACTTGCAATCCGTCATAGAAAGCAAACAAACCGTTCAACCAACATATTCCAAAACCATCACAACAACGATCAATCGTCATCATGAACTAATAACCAAAACAGTACACTTACAGATGCGCAAAGTCGACGATCTCCTGAGATACTAGCAAGTGACTTCACTGTAAAGTCTTAATACGCTTACAATCACATTTCATGAGTCTCAACAAAATATATTATCTTCGGATGAAATAATCTATCCGTTTCAAATCTTGTCTGCCTGATTACACAACCAAGTCCCAATCTGCTAAAAAACAATAATGCACGACACATCTGTGAAAGAACTGCCCAGCACAATAGCAACAAATCCAAAAATATCGACACAAAATTTGAACGCTCAGATGATCACCAACAATGATCAACCAATAAATTAATCGAGAATATCATCGACATGATAAACTCTAACACGACCAATCCAAAGGTCAAAACGCAGCCGTGAATATCATCAACATGATAAACTCCAATATTACCAACGAACGATCAACGTAATCGGGAATACCCTCACACGGTAATTCCAACACGATCAATACAGAACCACATAAACCGATATACGAACGAATAAAGTTCTCAAAACGACATACCAATGACATACAGTGGATCTCAATAACCACAACCGACTGGTGAACATACCCCTCGGCATACGAACAACCAATCACAAATCGGCGAACATACCAAATCATACATGGAGTTGGAACGGCCACTCAATATCCAAAACCACCAGCATGGGTTCACCATCCCCAAATCTACACTTACAAAGAAATCATTCAAAATCACTATGGTAAAATCGCGCTACTACTATACAAATGGAATCACATAGCACATTTGTCCCGGTTTCACAAAATCCAAAGTTCCAAAATTACATCCCATGCATGAATCTACAACACGCAACATATTTCTCTTATCTTGATCAATCAACCGATCATCTGTGGATAACCAAACTACCATACTAAAGTTCGAATCTCTTTTCCTCGTACCATCGATATGATATTCAGTTTGTGAGTCACACTCATAACTTCACCATGATATGCACTATGCACTAAATGCGTACGTATATCAATCACATTTTCAAAACTAGTTTGATATCATATAGTCTCGTCAAGAAGACAAATCTTCGGAATTTCTTTCAAAAATTTTAAAACTCCAAAACATAAATTTTGGTTAGACCACAAAATCAATTTTCGAAAAATTAAATCGGCTCACTGGTGCCAAGTATTCAATAACAGTTTCCTTCGAATCCACATGATTTCGAAGTTTTAAAATGAAAACTATGCAAATGATTGACCACATTCATACTCCTGTATACCAATTCGGCTCGTTACCAATATCCACTGATATTCCATTGGAAAACCCCACGATAGAGTTCCAAAATCTCAATATATAAACTCCGACCAAAAACTCCTTTTCCACATATGACTCGCAAAGTCAATCATTAATCCATCCTGGATCACCTCAAATATGCTATGACAAAACATTGAAACAAATCAACACAGCGAAAGACTTCCCGAGAGGTTTCATTTAAACATGTAAACCAAAACCTCAAAAGGCAGAAACGAAGTAGATAGACGATTGGTAAAGTGTTTTACAAATCTCGGGAGTTTTAGAAAACATGAAAAAGCCTTTTGAAACATTAAGGTCTCAGCCCGTATCTCGTTCCGCATTACAGGAAGTTTAAAAAGTAGAAAACTCCTTTCGGACTCCAAGTCCTGAGTTATAAAACTATTTCAAAAATCTATTAGGTCTCGGCCCAAAAATCATTTTCCGGTAAAACATCCGTAAAACATTCATTTTGAAAAGTATCATTTTCAAATACTCACAAACAGTTCATATATCTAAAAATGAATTAACATGACTACATGTTCTTCTCAACCATTCCCAACATTCCTCCCAAATGCACAACTCCGTTTCCAAAATTTAACCGTCATATTAATTTCCAAAATCATATCTTCTCAAGATCATCAATCCTGTCCCAACTCTGTCACCTTATACTGTAATGCATGATATCTTTCTGAATCTCAAAACATTTCAACATAGAATGGCAATAAATCTCAATACAATTCAAGAATCCAAATACTTACATATCGTGAAGCCGATGATTCCTCGTGATACTGGCACATGTCTCAACTCAAGAAAATAATTGACACAAATATTTTCAAAACAAACATTTTTCAAACTCAGTTCAACTCGAGAACATAACACAGCTCTATCTGAAGAAACATGTTAATACCATTTGGAAAAGTTTACAATAACGCCAGTACTACACTGGTAAATCACATAACACACAAGCCCAAGTGAACAACAAAAACTCAGAGCACAAACACTTGTCAACCGACAACTCGAATGACACGACAAAAGTACGACCCAACTCGACCCGACTGCCTAGGTTTTCTCAACCTAAGCTCCGATACCATATTCTGTAACACCCCCAGGTCCGACCGGGAATATTACAGCGCCGTGGGCCCCGAATTGGAACCCACAAGACTGAAGGAAATTTTCGCAAATATTTACAAACGCCTAAGAGGCTAACGACGGTACTGTCTTTTAAAAACATTCGAAGACTTTATAAAACTCGTTTATAAAAACCGTCGTAAAATCTAATTTGAAACCACAAGGCCCGAAATACCAAAACTAAACAGTTCAAAAACATACATTAAGCTATTGCTTACACGTACAGACACAATAGATTAGAAAACAATTGCCGAAGTAACGTAAGTTACCAGATGCCAAAAGGCTAATTAAAAATACTCACGCAGCAGAAAAGACAACAGTTAAAAATACTCTAGCAGCGGAATACAAAGACTGATCAGGAAACTCAACACACAAATACATGCTCTAGCCAGTATCCTCCGGGAAGCTCATCTCTCCACGACCGCTACAAGCTTGATAATCCAAGAACCTAAAAAGAAAGCCCACGCCATAACAATGATAACCGTCACATCACATTAATAATTACATACTAATGAGAATACAAAATAAGAATACGACCAATGTAATCTTATCGTCATAACTTTACCAAAATTCACATCTCGCACAGTACCCAAGGTTCTCAAAACATCATCATAACTCACTATTACGAAATCTACTAACTCTGTCCAACCCAAATCCGTCGGGTAATATCATTACATCTCAACACGATGATCGATTGTCCACCAAAGACAAATACCAAAGAAAATACGAAACATACCTCAAGATATGAAATGTCACGACGAAATCACATCAGTCTAATCCAATATCAGATCAACACAACATACGGACATGGTCCTAACACAAGACCTACAAATGCATACTCATATGACAACGTCAATATGCTCACATCAATAACAACACTGTATACTTATGGCAAACCCATAATATACATATGCACAATTGTAATATCCCCAATTTTGAGTTTCGTCATTCCGAGAATGATTAATTCGACACTTTTTGTCATCCGAGTTCGTCTCGGTGTCGTTCTATTGAGTTCCGTGTTCTTAAGCGACTTTTCCACGCATGAGTTCGACTTTGTAAAATCACCATTAATTCTTGGAAACTCCAAAAATTTTGAATCTTTTTAATATTATAGAGCATCAAGTTAGCTTTCCAATGGTTCAAACGGTGAGTCAATCGGAGTCCGGAAGAAGGAGTTATGGTCGAAATAGCTAAGACTGCACCGTGTGCCTTTTTTATGCTGGAGCGGGCTGTACCGCGGGCCGTGGCCCCTTCTGGCCGGGCCGCGGTACAAAACTGTTTTGCTGGGCATTTTTGGCCTTGTGCCGCGGCACACTCAGCCCGTTCCACGGCACACAGTGCAGATTCTTCTATAACTGCGTTTTGTTGAGGAGAACAAGCTCATTTCTTCATTTCACTTTTTCCTCTCTTCCTTGGGGCGATTTTGGGCGATCTTGGGGTGTTTTTACATCATCAAAACTCATAGATTCTCTTCTTCAAGTTGTAGTGTGGATCAACAACATATTTGTGGATTCTTCATCCTAAGCTAAGGTAACTTCTTCAACCCTTGAATTCGATTTTGTGTTGAGATGTGATGTTTTGGACGTTATAATCGTATTGTATGAAGTGATATACTTGTGATTATGAATTGTTAAGGATATTCATTGGATTATTGAAGGATTATTCAAGAACACTTTGAATATTGAGTTGGATTTGGGGGTTTTCGATTAATTGTTGTTGAAATCACGAATTTGGATATTCATATTGGATTATTAATCGTATTGAAGATGTTTTGTTGGTTTGAAACACTTCTTGGGGATTTGATATTGGTATTATTGAGATTTGATTGTAAACAATCGAAGATTGGCCACAACGTGTTCGATATAATGCCCCAATGAACTTGGTTTAGTCGTATCGACGTTTTGAGTTAGTTATACCCGTGTTTGATTCGTGTGTTGAACCGGATTGTTGGTAATTGTGTTATTCAAGGTTGTTCGAGCGACCGACATCTCATTTAGGACGTTGTTCGTGGAAGGACATTCTTCATCGGTGTTGTGTAAGTTAATTCTTACTCGGTTAAAAGGATTTTCATTCCTTTCGTTGTTGATCATTCATAATTATAGTTCATTCATAATGTATTAACCGTATTGAGACTTGTAATTGTCAATTAATCACTTTAGTCACGAGGAACGACGGTTCCAATCATTTCATTAAGGTATTATTCATTTCACTATCATTTCATCTCGGTGAGTCATTATTGATTTCGATGTCACTTTTGTTATCTCGTGACATTCCGGGTCATACTGGCGTGCCGGTTGGTATGTGTAGGATTTTCATGTCGGGCACATATTAAGTCGTGTGTTGGTTGTTGGCCTCACATTGGACTGTGCACACGAGAAGATCACTTCGTGAGACTGATTAGGTACAAGACCACACGTGTATTCGATCGATACTCGTTGGTGGCTTGTGCACGGACACATTTCCATCCCGGGCGTAGTGTGGCGCCACCCTTTGAGCCGTACCGTTAGTTGATTCATACAGCATGTTTGATTGCGTATGTTTTCAACAGGATTGGGTTATAATCTGACCGATTCACTTTTGATCGCATGTGTTCGACGGTTTGAGATTTTTGATCGAACTTGTGGTTTATACAGCGTATATGATTGTGTTTATTCAACTCTTGAGGATTGTTGTTCTGTGTAACTGACCTCGTTGGGGGATTTTGTTTTTCAGGTCATGGCAAGGCTAAGGCACGGGAAGAGAACGTTGATGGCGAGGAGTCCCAGTGATACTAGTAGGGGGCCCCAGTCCTTTTCATTCACTCGTGTTTTCTTTATTTTATTTCCACTGCAGATTTCCGTTTGAATACTCATTTTATTCAGTGTCGTATGTTTTATCTTCATTAAAAATATACATGTATTCTATATTATCTTGGGTGTGCTGTATGAAACTCCTCATCGGAGTAATTAATGATGTAATATGGTTTGGTACTACATTTATCCTGTGTATTTCATTCATTTTCACTCGCCTGGTGGGTCCCAGTCGGGGGTCCACGGCACTGTACTATCCGCCTAGTTTGGGGTGTTACATAGTTGGTATCGGAGCGTGGTTTTGAATACTACCTTCCGATTCATGTCTCATTTGAAACCATCTTTCATCAGACTAGTATCATTGGACTTTCGCATCACGTGTGACCTGTGCAAGAGCCGAGCCATTCAGACCAAAGAACAGTAAGATTTCTTCATTTATCATTTTCATTTTAATCATGTTGATCATGTTAACTCATTAATCACTCAATTCATTTCATCACTCAGTTGTTGATCTTGAGGATCATATCATTAATCTTGTTAACTTGTTCAAGATAATCATTTCAAGAATATCATCAGATAATCATGTCACCTCAGTTAATCATTCATCTAATCACTGTGTTAGAGCGCGTATGCTCATTTTCATCATTTCATGACGTAAATCATAATGCGGTACTCATACGAGATCTATGATTATCATGCAACCTTCCTACTTCAGAATGGAGAGAGCTGTCAGGGATGCACGGGGAGAGGCCGCGGTGCGGGCCGAAATTCGGGAAATAATCACTCACTGCCAGGAAGTCGTACCCAGGACTCAGCTTGATCGGAAGATGTTCGGGTTGATCCACTCACTTTTATGCAGGTCATGATGACCCATATGCAATTGCTCAATCATCATTGCGCCAGTCTGCCCGATTTAATCGAGAGAAGTCTCCCGTGTGAGCCTGCTGCTAAGGAAATTGCTGAGCAACAACCTTCATCTGTCAGCAGGAAATCAACGAAGCGTAATCAGTCTGAAGGCGGTCAGTCTACCTTCAAGAAGACTCGTGCGGGCCCTAACATTTTTGAGCGACCTCCTACGGCGCCTAATCCTGCGGGATCTCAGCCCCGAGCGTCCAGATCAGCCATCACCTGTTTCAACTGTGGAGCGCCAGGTCATTACAGCACTAAGTGTCTGAAACCGTCTATCACGTGCCATAATTGTGGAATTGTTGGGCATAAGGCCCGTTTTTGCCGAAGGGACTCCAAGCCGACTCCGGTAGAATCTCAGGCCCCGAAGCAATCAGCGATTCAGAATCAGACTACTCTATCAGGGTCGTATAAGACGACAGAAGCGAATAAAGGCGGAGCTCATATTTATCAGACGAGAGCGTCCGTTTTGGGAGCCGGCAAGTCTCGAATTCACGGGATGAAGAGGACCGACGATCCGGAAGCCCGAATGATCTCAGGTATACTCATAATTCTATCTCAACCTGTGTGTACCCTTTTTGATATTGGTACATCGCATTCATTCATTTCCGAATCATGTTTGAATAGACTTAACTTGGATAGTCTTATTAATTATGGGTCTTATATCATTGGTCTACCTGGCGGTAGAAGAATTTTCGAAAATCATGGGGTTAAGAACTGACCGAATTAAGCTTAATGACCGCGAGTGGTTTGGGGACCTAATCGTGGTGGATTTACCTAAGGACGATGTAATATTGGGTATTAGTGGGATGGATCGTCATGATACCATTCTCAATGTTTGTAAGCGTATGGTCACTATCATTTCCGTCGTTGGAGTCGAGTGTGTATTTCAGGGAGGTAATCCCCATTGTTCCGGAAGAATCATTAATATGATGAAAGCAGTAAAATTACTCAACCAGGGCTGCTCAATCATTCATTATATCATTATCGTCGATTGACCGTTCTAAGACAATCGAGATGTTCAATCATTCATTATATATCATTGTCATCGATTGACCATTCTAAGGCAATCGAGATGTTCCATCATTCCTTATATCATTGTCGTCGATTGGCCGTTCTTAGGAAATCGCGGTGTTCAACCATTCGTGGTATCATTGTTACCGTTTAACGATGTACTCCCAGACGAGCTACCTGTTTTACCTCCACCGAGGGATATGGAATTCATGATAGAGTTGGAGCCTGGTACATCTCCATTATCGAAGGCACTGTATCGGATGTCCCCCACCGAAATGCTGGAACTAAAGAATCAATTGAAGGATTTGACCGAGAATGGGTTATATCCGACCAAGTGCGTCTCCGTGGGGAGCACCAGTGTTATTTGTCAAGAAGAAGGATGGGTCATTTCTCTTGTGTATTGATTACCGGGAATTGAACCGGGTGACGATCAAGAATAAATATCCTCTACCCGTATTGATGATCTTTTGGATCAACTTCAGGGAGATTCAGTATTTTCCAAGATCGACTTAAGATCGGGATATCATCAGTTGCGAATTCAAGAGTCGGATATCGCAAGGACGGCGTTCCGAACCCGCTATGGTCATTATGAGTTTGTGGTAATGCCGTTTGGGTTAACTAATGCACCTGCGGTGTTCATGGAGTTAATGAATCGGGTTTCCATCGACTATTTAGACCAGTTCGTGGTTGTCTTCATTGATGATATTTTAATTTATTCTCGTGACCGGGAAGAGCACGAGTTTCACCTTAATCAGGTTCTCGACGTGTTGAGATGAGAGCAACTTTATGGAAATTTTTCCAAATGTGAGTTCTGAATGTCCGAAGTGACGTTTCTCAGACATATAATTTCATCAGACGGAGTTCATGTCGATCCTTAGAAGACGGAGGCTATCCAAGATTGGTTACCTCCGAAGAATGTTAAGGAAATCCGAAGCTTTCTCGGATTAGCCTGTTATTATCGGCGGTTTGTGGAAGGATTTTCTAAGATCGCTCAACCAATGACAAACCTTTTGCGAAAGGATAAGAAATACACGTGGTCCGACGCGTGTCAGCGGAGTTTTGAGGAACTCAAGAGCCGGTTAATTTCAGCACCTGTCCTTTCTTTACCGCAAGGGACGGAAGGATTTCTAGTATATAGTGATGCGTCTGGACGGGGTCTCGGATGTGTACTAATGCAGGACGGGAAGGTTATTGCCTATGCTTCACGGCAATTGAGACCTTACGAGGTTAATTATCCGACCCACGACCTGGAGCTAGCAGCGGTGGTTTTCGCGTTGAGGATTTGGCGTCATTACCTTTATGGCGTCACCTGTCAGATATTCACCGATCATAAGAGTTTGAAGTATATATTTACTCAGAAGGAGTTAAATATGCGACAGAAGCGGTGGATGGAACTAATCAAAGATTATGATATCGAGATCCTGTACCACCCGGGTAAGGCAAACGTGGTTGTCGATGCCTTGAGTCGTAAGTCTGTTCAGGAGAAAATGCTGGCTCATTTAACAGTTCAGAAGAAGCTTCAGCAGGAATTCCTTAGACCCGAGATTTAGGTCTGGCTTCAGCGAGTGCAAGGGCAACTTTGCATGTTAGAGATTTCATCGCCACTTGAGGAGGCGATCAGAGTGAATCAGGGTTCATACCCATCATTGTTACGCATCCGTGAGGATGTGGCTCAGGGGGAAGCCCCGGGATTTGTGGACCACGAGGATGGACTTTTACGATTTAAGAATCGGTTATGCGTACCGGCGAATGACGAGTTGAAAAACTCGATTTTGAGAGAAGCTCTTGCTACCCCTTACTCCATCCATCCGGGGTCCAGCAAAATGTACAAGGACTTGAAACAAAAGTACTGGTGGAGTAATATGAAGCGAGAAGTCGCGAAATTTGTTTCGAGATGTTTGACGTGTTAGCAAGTCAAGATAGAACATCAGCGACCGGCGGGTATGCTGAAACCGCTCCCTATTCCAGAGTGGAAGTGGGAAGATATTTATATGGACTTCATCACGAGTTTTCCAACGATTCGTCGTGGCATGAATACAATCTGGGTAATTGTGGACCGCTTAACTAAATCGGCTCATTTCCTTGAGATTAAGGACATGTGGGGTCCTGAGAGACTTGCCCAGTTGTTTATCAAGGAGATAGTGAGATTGCATGGTACTCCTAAGAGTATCGTTTCTGATCATGACGGGCGATTCGTGTCTCATTTTTGGAAATCAGTTCATCATGCTATGGGAACTCAGCTTAATTTCAGCACAGCTTTTCATCCTCAGTCCGACGGACAATCAGAGAGGACTATTCAAACATTGGAGGACATGTTGAGGGCATGCGTCCTCGATTGGAAAGACGATTGGGAAGCCCAACCACCATTGATCGAGTTCACGTATAATAATAGTTGGCATGCTTCGATTAAGATGGCACCTTACGAGGCCTTGTACGGTCGTCGTTGTCGATCTCCTTTGTGTTGGGATGACTTATCAGAACTAATCGGCACCGAGCCCGATATGCTTATAGCCACCCGTGAGAAGGTAGCTTTGATCAGGAGTCGTTTGTTGACCGCTCAGAGTCGACAGAAATCTTATGCAGATAATCGTCGCCGACCATTAGAGTTCGAGACAGGTGACCACGTGTTGGTCAAGGTATCCCCGAGTCAAGGTATCTTCCATTTCGGGAAGCGGGGAAAGTTGAGTCCGAGATTCATTGGACCGTTTGAGATTTTGGATCGAGTAGGCGAGCTAACTTATCGATTGGCCTTACCTTCGGCGTTGAGTCGAATTCATAATGTGTTTCACGTCTCTCATCTACGGAAGTATGTTGCCGACCCGAGTCACATACTTCAGTTCGACGAAATCGAGATCGCGGATGATCATTCGTATGAGGAGCGTCCCGTATGAGTCTTAGAGCGGCGAATCAAACAGTTGAGGAACAAGACGATTCTTTCGTTAAAAGTTAGTGTCGAGACACGGAGTCGAAGAGGCTACTTGGGAAATCGAGGATAGTATGCGGGAGATTTATCCCGATGTGTTTCACCCTTAGTTTCGAGGACGAAACTATTTTCAAGGGGGGAGTATGTAATGCCCGATTATAAATTCATTCATTTTCATTTAGTAATTGTCACTCGGTGGATTTTCACTCATTAATAATCATTCATCAATCATGTTCATTCATTCGTGTTCGCCGTTCAGACTAATGTTGAGTCGTGTATTAATATCATTCATTTTTTCAACCTTACTTGAGAATCGAGACGAGAATATTATCTTGATCGTTATAATTACTTCATTAATCGATGTTAATATTGGAGTTCATGCCATTTCAAATTTCCTTCTTGCTCGAATCATGCTATTATTGGGTACATTTGCGATTCTTGTGTATCTCGTTGAGTTTTCCGGGCGGGTATACTTTATTCGATACAAACTTTTTTTTTTTTGAAGATCCACTATGATAATGATAAAAATTTCTGCTTCTCCCTACCTGTTTTAAGTTTCGGGACGAAACTTCTTTTAAGGAGGGTAGTATGTAATATCCGCAATTTTGATTTTCGGTAATTTCTTTTTTTGGCGGAAGTCCATCTTAGCGACTCTATTATGACCGTTTCGTCATTTCGAGAATGATTAATTCTACACTTTTTGTCATCCGAGTTCGTCTCGGTGTCGTTCTGTTGAGTTCTGTGTTCTTAAGCAACTTTTCCACGTATGAGTTCGACTTTGTAAAATCACCATTAATTCTTGGAAACTCCAAAAATTTTGAATCTTTTCAGTATTATAGAGCATCAAGTTAGCTTTCCAATGGTTCAAACAGTGAGTCAATCGGAGTCCGGAATAAGGAGTTATGGTCGAAATAGCTAAGACTGCATCGTGTGCCTTTTTGATGCTGGATCGGGCTGTACCACGGGCCACGACCCCTTCTGGCCGGGCCGCGGCACAAAACTGTTTTGCTGCGCGTTTTTGGCCTTGTGCCGCGGCACACTCAGCCCGTGCCGCGGCACACAGTGCAGATTCTTCTATAACTGCGTTTTGTTGAGGAGAACAAGCTCGTTTCTTCATTTCACTTCTTCCTCTCTTCCTTGGGGCGATTTTGGGCGATCTTGGGGTGTTTTAACATCATCAAAACTCAGAGATTCTCATCTTCTTCAAGTTGTAGTGTGGATCAACAACATATTTGTGGATTCTTCATCCTAATCTAATGTAACTTCTTCAACCCTTGAATTCGATTTTGTGTTGAGATGTGATGTTTTGGACGTTATAATCGTGTTGTATGAAGTGATATACTTGTGATTATGAATTGTTAAGGATGTTCATTGGATTATTCAATGATTATTCAAGAACACTTTGAATATTGAGTTGGATTTGGGAGTTTTCGATTAATTGTTGTTGAAATCACGAATTTGGATATTCATATTGGATTATTAATCGTATTGAAGATGTTTTGTTGGTTTGAAACACTTCTTGGGGATTTGATATTGGTATTATTGAGGTTTGATTGTAAACAATCGAAGATTGGCCACAACGTGTTCGATATAATGCCCCAATGAACTTGGTTTAGTCGTATCGACGTTTTGAGTTAGTTATACCCGTGTTTGATTCGTGTGTTGAACCGGATTGTTGGTAATTGTGTTATTCAAGGTTGTTCGAGCGACCGACATCTCATTTAGGACGTTGTTCGTGGAAGGACATTCTTCATCGGTGTTGTGTAAGTTAATTCTTACTCGGTTAAAAGGATTTTCATTCCTTTCGTTGTTGATCATTCATAATTATAGTTCATTCATAATGTATTAACCGTATTGAGACTTGTAATTGTCAATTAATCACTTCAGTCACGAGGAACGACGGTTCCAATCATTTCATTGAGCTATCATTCATTTCACTATCATTTCATCTCGGTGAGTCATTATTGATTTCGATGTCACTTTTGTTATCTCGTGACATTCCGGGTCATATTGGCGTGCCGGTTGGTATGTATAGGATTTTCATGTCGGGCACATATTAAGTCGTGTGTTGGTTGTTGGCCTCACATTGGACTGTGCACACGATAAGATCACTTCGTGAGACTGATTAGGTACAAGACCATACGTGTATTCGATCGATACTCGTTGGTGGCTTGTGCACGGACACATTTCCATCCCGGGCGTAGTGTGGCGCCACCCTTTGAGCCGTACCGTTAGTTGATTCATACAGCATGTTTGATTGCGTATGTTTTCAACAGGATTGGGTTATAATCTCACCGATTCACTTTTGATCGCATGTGTTCGACGGTTTGAGATTTTTGATCGAACTTGTGGTTTATACAGCATATATGATTGTGTTTATTCAACTCTTGATGATTGTTGTTCTGTGTAACTGACCTCGTTGGGGGATTTTATTTTTCAGGTCATGGCAAGGCTAAGGCACGGGAACAGAACGTTGACGGCGAGGAGTCCCAATGATACTAGTAGGGGGCCCCAGTCCTTTTCATTCACTCGTGTTTTCTTTATTTTATTTCCGCTGCAGACTTCCGTTTGAATACTCATTTTATTCAGTGTCGTATGTTTTATCTTCATATAAAATATACACGTATTCTATATTATCTTGGGTGTGCTGTACGAAACTCCTCATCGGAGTAATTAATGATGTAATGTGGTTCGGTACTACATTTACCCTGTGTATTTCATTCATTTTCACTCGCCTGGTGGGTCCCAGTCTGGGGTCCACCGCACTGTAATATCCGCCTAGTTTGGGGTGTTACAACAATAACAACACATAGGTAATCCGATGATCCAGCGTTCACTGCCTAGATCCCACGATGACCCCGTCAGACCAACCGTGGTGAAAAAACCTATCTGATGATCCAGCGAACGCTAGCATAGATCCCCCGATGATCCCGTCGGACCAACCCGAGGTGGACATACAACAACAATGCACAAATATATATAAAAATGATACACAATGCATGACAACAATAATACATGCATGTATCACAACATGATCGACACGAAATGACAAAAATGATTAAAATACTTTCCCCGAGTCCTTCGAGAGCAATCTCGATGTCCAGACCATCACGAATTATTAATCTGAATATTCGACGATCCAAAATGTCACGGACGGTAAATAATTCACGTCTTCGTCTATACCATGATGCATCCTCGATACCAAGTATACCAACAACAATGTAAATCATATACATTATGATTTAATTCCCAAAACTCGAATACAACTTATAATCTCAAATCTCCTGTGATTACTATTATAAACATTGCTATACGAATTATAAACGAATGAAACGGAAACCATTCATTAAATATTATAAACTGAGCAAGTAATAACTTGCCTCGATACCGACGCGACGATGATGAAGCCGTAACCAATTCCTTTGCCATCGTCTACGAACTCCTCAGCCCCGACCAAACCAATCTACAAACATTCTCGATCTCGACCATAACACACGGTTATAATCACCGATCAATAATCTCAACTAATACAATAATCGATAAACAACAAGTTCGATAACAATCAACAATCGATATAAACAATTCACAAACCCAACGGCTCAACAACATCTCG
Organism: Orobanche coerulescens; assembly: GCA_033398695.1. Taxonomy (NCBI): domain Eukaryota; kingdom Viridiplantae; phylum Streptophyta; class Magnoliopsida; order Lamiales; family Orobanchaceae; genus Orobanche; species Orobanche coerulescens. Next base: position 99,819,075 of record CM065813.1, on the reverse strand, counting down.
TTTAACCACAAGTCTGATCAAACCAACTTAAACGATCACGAATTCATAACCGAAACAGGATATACTACCCTGCATGTTGACTTAGCGCACGTTAATCACTTAACGTAGCGTGCGCTAAGTCATTCCCGTTAGCGTGCGCTAGACAGTAACACTAGCGTGCGCTAGACAGTAACAGTTGCATGCATTTCAGATACCGATCAACATATGGCGATTATCAAGAACACTAAGTAATTCTAAACCATGTTATTAGCTATCTTATAAACAACGAAATCCGATATCCTTTAACATATAGGTAGTCATCCAACTCTTAATCCAGTTCATATATTCGCATATCATATTCTTTCTCAAATATCAACATCATGAACACCAAGAATCCTAACAACACTTCCCTAATCTAACATTACAGAGATTAATCATCAACAGTGACATCAACATCCGCAAAGGAGAAGAATGATTAACCAACTTATCTCAAGAAAACGAACTACATAATTCAACCACATAAATCATGATTAACACCCGAATTCTCTTATCACAATTCCAATAAATCTCATATAACATCGTCACATCATAATCCAACATGCTTCCTCACAAGTAATAATCCTTTATAAACGAACACTATCAAAGGGATACGAGAATTACCTTGTATGGACGAATCAAGAAGAAGAATAATTGAACTTCATTCCAAGAATCATGAATAACTTCCAGAACAAGGCCTTAATCCATGATCTCCATCTTAATCATGTTAAAGATCATCTTCTCGGAGTGTTTAGGAACTTCAAGTACCTCCCAAGGATCTCTCTATCGACTGAAGGAAGGAAAATGGACAAAATGCCTCTTGGTAACCATCTGTCCCCTTTTATAAAGTATATTACTAGCGTGCGCTAAACCTTATGTTTAGTGTGAGCTACAGCCTTAGTGTGCGCTAACTGACTTTGTTAGCGTGCTCTATCTCAGCCCAGAGGCTACTGTCTTGCTTCGTACATCAACTTACGTACGTAATATCCACGCATTAACGTACGTAACCATTCTGTCTAGCGCACGCAAGTCCTTAACCTTAGCGTACGCTATCCGCAGTTGACTTGCTACAGTATGCACCCACCACCCGTGCCCCCACATGCCGACAGCATCTGACAAGGATAAGATTCTCTTTGGACCGATCTGATGTTAGCGTGCGCTAAAAATATGCATTAGTGTGCGCTAACCCTTCTCAACAAACATCCGTTGACCTCGTCGGCACATGCGCCGAAAGTGGCCGGGTCTACACATAGAATCTTTCTGATCTGTCTGTACTAGCGTGCGCTAACCCATGCCCGTAGCGTGCGCTAAACCTACATGATAGCGTGCGCTAGGCATGTATATTAGCATGCCCTAATAATGTTACACTTAGCCATTTCCATCTATTCTTGTCCAACGTCTCAACATACAGAATACGAACATATGGTATACCAAATACATATACTCCTTCCAATAATATTCTCATACAATACACAATACCCTGAACTGCAATTGTCGAGCAAATACGACAATTATACCAATACTGACATCTCAGTCCTTCATTTATTTTATCCATACTGTACGGATTCCACGCTGTACAACATAACTCGGATAAAATAATATTAAACCACAGTAGTAGAAATTCTGGATATTACATATTTGAGACACCCTACTAGACCTGCGAGGTGGTTTGTACTTGTATTTCAGAAGGTTCGGTTCCATCTTCTTATACAGGTCTCTCCTGGGAAGTTTCATTGTATTCTTCCAAAGAAATACTTCTACATGCTCCACCTTACTGAATGAACTCATCTTCCAGGAAGTGTGCTTGCAAAGAAACAATTCTTTCGATCTTCGGGCATGTAGAATAGATAACCCATCATACCATATGGGAATCCAATGAAAATGTCCCTTTACGGACCTTGCTTCCAACTTCTCCGCCTTAGTCTTCTTGACATAGGCGAGACATCCCAAAATCCTAATATGATTAAGACTTAGTTTCCTGCCCTCCCGCATCTCATGCGGAGTTTTAGGAACGGACTTGGAAGGACATCTGTTTAAGATATAAGCAGCAGTCAGGAGTGCATAACCCCACAGGTAAATCGGTAAGTCGGTGTAACTAAGTGTGGAACGAACCATGTCCAACAAGGTTCGGTTCCTTCTTTCCGACACACCATTAAAATAAGGAGTTCCTTGAGGTGTAAGTTGTGATACTATTCCATGCTCATTTAGGAACTCGTCAAACTCTATACTCATATACTTGACAACTCGGTCCGACCGAAGTGCTTTGATATGATTACCAGTTTGTTTTTCGACTAGGGCCTTAAATTCCTGGAATTTCTCAAAGGCATCGTATTTATGTTTCATTAAGTATACATAACCATACCTAGTATGATCATCTGTAAATGTAATGAAATACTGATATCCATCATATGCTGCTTCCAAAGCACCACATACCTTGTGAAGGGAGACTTAGTCATTTTGTCTTTAAGGCAAGATTCACAAGTTGAAAATGGATTTGATCCCAATGGACCCATAAGTCCATTTTCCATTTTTTTAAACCTTGGTCTGACCAACATGACCAAGTCTAAGATGCCATTTCAAAACTTGATTAGTTTCATACCTACCACGCTTTCTAGTTATAGTATTCACAACAACCTTGTTACTTAGGTTTAGATGATACAGTCCATTTAACAATGTAGCAGTGCCCATTAGTTTATTTATAAAATAAATTTTACAAGAACCATCACCAATGAAAAATGAAAATCCTTTCCGATCCATGACCAGAATAGATACAATGTTTTTATGCCACTTGGGCAAAACAAGTACATCATCTAATGTCAAAAAAAATCCGGATTCTAAATCCAAAAGAAGTGATCCTATGTCAGTTGATTCGACACTATGCCCGCTTTCGACAGTAATCATCACTTCCCCAGCTCCAAATTTTCTACTTTGTTCCAGATCCTGATTCACGGTACAAATGTGAGAACTAGCACCTGAATCTAGTATCCATAAAGTAGAAAATACAGTAGAAGAACAATTTGTTTCCAAAACTAAAAGTTTTGTACCTGAAGTGCCATGAAGAATCGGACAGTCTCTTGCCTAGTGGCCCAGCTCACCGCATTTGAGACATTAGTCCTTTTTCTTTTACTTTTTGGAACCATTGGGGCCTTGCCCTCACCTTTAAGGTCCTTGATTTGTGGTCTCGCCTGCTTCTTGGTCTTTTTCTTCTTGTTCTTGGACCTCCGAGGTCCAGAAGAAATCACAAGGGCAGATTCCTTAACCGGCGGAGTCTTCATCTGAGACTGAGCGGTTACTAGTTTGTTCATCAACCCTGCTAAATTGCAAGCAATCTCACTGTAGTTGAAATTCATAACAAACTGTGAGAAGGAATCAGGAAGAGACTGTAGGATAAGGTCGGTCTGAAGAGAAGTATCCATCTTAAAATCAAGAGCCTCCAATCTCTCGATCATGGAGATCATTTTGAGGACGTGGTCCCCAACCTTCTCTCCTTCCTTCATCCTATCACCGAAGAGTTGCTTGGATATCGCATATCTAGCAGTTCGATTGTGCTCACCATAAAGCTCGGTTAAGTGAGATAAAATCTGCCTAGTAGAAGTCATTTTCTCATGAGCTCTCTGAAGCTCATTAGACATAGAATCCATCATCTAGACACGAACTTTTATGTTATCCTTAACCTACTTTTCGTGGTTTTCAATTTCTTACTGATTGGATCTAGTCCGCACTGGAGGCGCCGGAATGTCTGTCTCCAAGATGTATCCCAGTACCTCTATATTGAGAACAATCATCAGGTTGCGAAGTCAGTCCACAAAGTTAGGGCCAATTAAGGTGTTCTTTTCGAGTAGTATCGCGAGTGGGTTCATTGTCATATTGAGAGTTGATGTTTGTCTACATTAAGTGCGACAGATTTATTAGTGACTCATTCAATTATGATCTGAGTATAGAATTAAGATCTTTTCTATTCTTTTAACCTAGCTCCCACTATTTTTATTGGAATAACACACTCTCATGTTAAATCCGGAAGTATTGTTCGCATTAATTCATAGTGGTGATCGAGTTCTTTATAAATTTTAATAGAGGGCAACCGAACAAGTTTCTAGTCTATTAATTTTCATAAAGTGGTGTCCAACACCTGTAATATCCGCAATTTCGAATTTCGGTAATTTTTTTTTTCGGCGGAAGTCCGTTTTGACGACTCGCTCATGACCGTTTCGTCATTCCGAGAATGATTAATTCTGCACTTTTTGTCATCCGAGTTCGTTTCGGTATCGTTTTGTTGAGTTCCGAGCTTTTTAGCGACTTTTCCGCACTTGAGCTCGATTCTTGCGAATCTCGTTGGCTAATCATTTTGAGTTTCACGTAAGTCCGTTTAACTTTGTTAGATGTGTTGTGAACTTGGTTTGGTTATTCAATCACGTATCGTGATTTTGGACGTTGGGCCATTTTTGTAATTTCCCAAAGTTTGGGGTAATTACTTCCGTCGTCGAATTCCGACACTTGGGTGGTCGAATCGTGTGTTCTCTTAACGCTTGGATTCGTCTTCGCGAGTACTTCGTAACCGTATCTCGGTTTTACTCGGAGTTCGGGTTTGGGTCGTTCGGACCGTCGGAGTGGCCACGGCAAGGCAACGCGGCGATCGGGTTCCGGCGAGTTCTGGCCGTAAGGTGCGATTCTGACCATAAGTGATCGGCGAGCATGGCTCAGCGAATGCGGTTACGGCCGTAAGAGTCGAGTTACGGCCGACGCAGGTGCCAGCGACTCCGGACGATTGCGATTCGGCCATAAGAGTCGAGAGTTACGGCCGTATGGGTGCTGTGCGACTTAGGACGAATGCGATTCTGGCCGTAAGAACTGCCAGGTACGGCCGTAAGTGCCGAGTTACGGCCGTAAGGCCCGCCGATTCTGGCCGTAAGTGTCCGGCGATGGCCGCTATATAAGGCCCGGGCGGCCGTTTTACTCATTTCTTCACTTTTCTTGCGGCTATCGAGCGGGAGATTGGGGAAATCGAGTTCTTGGCGATTCTTCTCGTTTCTAAGGCTTTTGGAAGATCCTTTTTGATTAAATCATCATTTAATCCGTGTTCTTCGTCCGAATCAAGGTATTTCCTTGCTTAAAACCCTACTTGTATGATTTTTGGGGGTTTTCTTCGTGATTCACCGATTTGTCCGATTTTGATGATTTGATTATGGTATTCTTGTTGTCTTGGCCATGATCTTCGGATTTTGTAACTCATATATCGATTTTATCACCCGGGGCTTGATTTCCGATTTCTTCGAAGGAACCCTCGGATCCTTGTTGTTTTTCCGGTTGATTCGGATTCCGTTTAACGTTGTTTATCCGTGGTGATGTTATTTTCGTAGTGATCGTGAGGTTGTCGAATTCTTGGTCGTTTTCGGAAGTTTGAGGGCTATCCGACCGTGTTCGTTCGTTGTTTCGTTGCTCGCGGTACCGAGGCAAGTATCTTGTCCATACATTTCATGTTTCGTAGGCATAATTATTGATAAATGATTTTATGCGAAATCCAATGTTTAATGAACGTAAAAAGGGATCGGTATGTTCTCGATAAATGTTGTCTTTCAACAATAATTCTTGTAATTCGTCAATATATGTGTTCTCGGAATATATGTGTTGGTTTTGTATGTTGAAAGATGCTACGATCACTTTGAGTGAGTTTAATAGACCGTAATCCTTTGCCGGGGATTACGTAATGTTATGTGTACTTGTTCGGTAAGAACGTAATGTGTGCGATATTGGTTGTTATTCCTTCGTGAGGAGATTGTGACACTTGGTGTTGCTTGGTATTGGTATTTACTTGTGGTTGTGTGACATTAGTTGTGAGTGTACGTCGACTAAAGTGGCCATTCTAGCGAAGTACCTAGCATTTGTATGCACATTCTAGTATTCGAATTATGGCTTCCCGTGGCGTTGTGGATGATATGTGTATGTTCACCTAGGGACGGTCTGACGAGGCCTCTAGGGATACGTTTCCGTGAGTTTCGTATCGCGAACTATGGTTAACCACCCAGGGATGTCCGACGGGGCTCTACGGGGTACGGTGGCCGTGAGTCTCGTACCAGGGTTAACTTTGAAATGTTTTGTTGGAGAACTGTGATTTTTGGCGCATATTTCGTCTGATTAGAATGGCAGTCCAAATGGTAGGGTACTTAGCTGGAATGGCACCAATAAATGTGTTGTGTATGATTCGTCTCTTGGTTGTGATAATTTGGTATGGGTACGTGAGTCCTGTGGTTGCTCTGTGCATTGTAGCTCTGTGGTATGTTGAGTGAGACTGTTGTCATGGTAATGTTGGATACGGTGTAATTTCCACCGGTTATTCTTGCGAGTATGTGATGTGGATGATTTGGGTCGTGGACCCTGTGTTGTGATTGGAATGTTATAATTGGGTCGTGGGCCTGTTATCCGCTTCTCGGACTTGTATTTTGAAATAAAAGATTGTTGGGCTATGTCCCTAAACATTTGAAAGGCTTGAAAATTCTTAAATCCCAAACGTTTTCAAAAACTCCGAGATCGTAAAATGTTTTGTAAGTTGTAAAATGGTTTTATTCTTATCTTTCGTAATCTAAATTGTTTTGATCAAGTGAATTATCTCGGGAAGTATATTCATGATTTCTATGTTCTTGGAGTATGATTTGTATGGCTGTCTTTGTATTTATACTTGCACTAGCAAAACAGTGGAGTTTTGCTAACCCCAGTATTCGGGGTGGATGTCTGTATTGCGTCCGGTATTTGCAAAGTTCTTTGGGGAGCAATTCACAGGATCGTTACGAAGGATGATGGAAGACGGCGATACTAATCACATGAAGACCGGTGTTGAATATTTGGTGATGTCTTGTTTTGTCTTTCCGTTGTGTTTACTTTCCCCTATGCGGGATTGTTGATTTATGTTAACCCCTGCGTGGGTATGAGTTACGAGAAAGAGTAATGTATGGTCGATGTGTATGTTGTGGTAAAAGACCAAATCGGTCTAATGATTCGTTAGTTAGCCATGTCGGCATGTATAGTGTTAATGTGTTTTCTGTATTTAGCCTGGTAGATCCTCACGGAGGGGGTCTGCGGCGCTGTAATATTCCCGAATGGTTTGGGGGTGTTACAACACCAACCCATCTAATGGATGATTCGATCTTATTTTTCCCCTTGTCCACTCCCCTCAACCTATACAGTTTCTATGGTTCGTGAACAAGTTAAGTTTATACCATCGACGCAAATCAGTTTCACAATTGAATCTTATCAGGCAATCGAACAGGTTTCTAGGGATAAAATTTGCTCCAACCGAATGAATCCAATGTGCTCTCGGTGATTTATCGATCCTCCCCGAATAACTACCCTGATAACTCGGAAGCATAGCATATCCGGTTTGGATATCAATTTTCCGAAAGCTCGATGGACGGAAGGAAAACCTTGAAACCTTTTAAACTTAATAATTTGTTGTGAGAGAATTTTCGCGATTAATGTTACACTTTGCACATTAATTCATTTAAGCGTGTTTGTAGCATTCATACCATATGAATAAACATTCACAACCTAGTTGCTACCAACATGTAGTTCATGGACCGTTCCTGGAACAAAAACGTCGTTATCTAATTACAAGTCTTCGGTCTTGAATCTTCGTCTTCTCGAATGGATCTTCCTCCGGTCTTCGTCATTACATATAAATTTTATATTTGAAAATTTGCATTCTATATAAATTATTCAAGTAAAATAAATAGGCTCAAAACGGCCTTTACAACCCAATCGAATAAAACCGAACGATTCAAAACTAGGTCCATGAACCACATCACCATTCAAAAATAATGCATCAAACACATTAAAATAAATGGCATTCAAAATAAATCTATGTATTCATCCAATCAATATAAATCAATCCATCCACACGAATTAATCCAATTAATTCAAACAACCGTTAATTTTAACTTGTTCCGGACGAGAAAATATTTCATTAAATTAATTCCCCTAATAATAAAATTACTATAATTATATCTTAGTCACATTAAATCCAATTTAGTTTGTGGGAAATTAATTATCGAACGAAATATAAAAACGGAGTCGAAAAACACGGGTTAGGCCAAGCAGAACCTTTGCCAGGCCGGCTGGATCGCGAGGCGCGCCGGCCGACTCAAGTCCGTTTACGTTTTCGGCTTGTTTTTTCGCCCCGATTCCAAAAATAATATTTTTGTAATCTTTATATTACATATTTAAATCAGTTTTTTAAAATAAAAATAGATTTATACTGTAACATAAAATCATGCAAAATTGATTTTTAGATGAACAATTGAAAATCAACGATTAATACGATTATGATTCCAAATCATAAACCATTCAATCAAGAATTCCAAATGCTAAATATTGTATATACGATCGCAAGACCTACGCTCCGATACCACTGTTGGGATTCGGTGCCTAAAACGAAGGCGCAGCCGAAGCAATATATGAATCTAATTCGATCTGAATCCCTTAAGAGAATCGATCAAGCTACGTATATATAAATATAAAACGAAACAAAGTAAGATTCGAAAGCATACCCTTATAGTCCGTTGATTAAATGGTGTACTCCACGTTTGCGATTCCCCAAGCTTTAGGTGATCTTCCCCATGAATCCGATTCATCAAGCTCTTGGATGATCCAACGCCGAAAACACGGCGTCTCTACTTGCCACGCGCTGGAGAAACGATCGGAATGATGACCACTTAGTTAACCTCCAAGGTTACATGACTATAATTAAGTGGGAGCTTTCAAATGTGATTATAATACTCTAAGTGTATAACTCACAATCTATCAATGATTTTTTTGAATTCGCTCTAAGAAAAACTCAAGAGAAATGAAGAAGAAGATGAAGATAGTGAAGAAGACCAAGAAAACTATTTTCTATCTCTATTTTCCTTGTAATGAGCCGTGTATACTCAAGTAGTAATCAAGAGAAATCTTCTACTCCTTTTATTCTTCAACTCACTCTTCATTTAAGTCACCTTATTCCATATTATAAGAGATATGCAATCTCTTAAAGTCATTAGTATTCCACCTATAAAGGTGGAGACAAAGACCAAGAGAGAGTGAGGTTAGGTGGGGCGGCCATCTAGAAGAACCGGACGAGTTCGGTTCGTTTCGGACTCCCGCGAGTCCAATCAGATAAACTCAATTCCGTTCTGATGTATTTATATCAGTTAATTAATCCAATTAATTAATCATATCAAATATAAAAATATCATTAATTTCTCCAAGAAATAATTATATTCATGAATTAAATTAATCACCCAGTATTATATTTAATTCATTAGGCCGTAAATTAATTTATCCAATAAATTAATTTAGACATTCAATATCCCATAATTAACTACACATCCAATGTCCAATATATTAGATATCCAATATCTAATATACGTAAAGAGAGAATAAGCTCGATTCATTCCGTCGTCAATCCTATTGCATGACTCGGTAGGTCCATCTCAGTTAGCAATGGGAGGAACTAAAGAGTAGTAGCATCACCTAGCCAGTCTGGCGGCCTACACTGTACCCTAACTGAGAACGAATGATGGGGATTATTCCAAAACTTTTCTGTCATGAATACCAGTATACGTATAAACCCTTCTTTCAAATGTCCCGATCAAGTTATAGGGTCACGGTCAGTCAAACCCTATCTGTACTTGACGATATGCATGAGTTAATGCAAATCGAGATCAGTGAGCTCTCGTGTATCCAATACAACTAGCTCCAATGCTTTTGGCCAAAGACTTATGATCTCATTTGCCAATAAGTGCATATGACATATACTCGTTCACTAACAGGATAAAGAATCCTATCTTGGTATTTAGTAGAACCTGCTACTTGCCCGTCAAGATGTACGTCGAGGTTGACCCCCACCTTCTAGTTTTCTGGGTCGAACTACTCTAATGAAAATCTTAACGTCACAAGCACATCCCTACTAAATCCTCATGTCTAAGGTTCACGAATACCTATCACAACCTTTCGATTCCGTCATTGACTGTCCCGGAGTGAAATTTGTGTGACAAAACGAGAGTGAGTCGGTTCGAGTATACTAATCTCATTAGCATACCTATAACGTGTGCTCCCACTAACCATTAATGTTCGACAGGCACTCTCCAAGTCAAAGAACACATCATACAAGTCTTCACATAAACTTAACGCCCAGTCAAGTTTCATCGACTTGCGAACGATTAAGTATTTGAGCCATAAACCTTTCGAGTGCCGATTCCCTTATCCAATAAGGAGTGAAATATTTTGCTCTCAAATACACGGACTAGTTTCTCTATATATTTACGAGTCAGGAATGCCAGTGACTACCAGTAAATAAAGAAACATACAATTGCCTTTAGATAATGAATTACATAATAACAAGTACAATGCCCTCACTCTAACATCCACTGGGTGGCATTCGAGAGCATACTCCTAATAGTGACATATGGAGTTGCACAAATTATTATGGGGATTTTCTTCCCCATGAGTTATACTCTCAGTATAGAAGATGTAATATCCGTCATTTTTATAGAATAATATTATAATTCATAATAATATTAATAATGCATTTTATTTCATTTATCTCATTTTATTACCAAGTGAGTAATTGTTGTACAATTACTTTCACTACACGTATAAATCAAATTCATGTAATCTCATTTAATAAGTTCATAGACATTTTCATGATATCTCATATGTTCGAAGCCCGAGTCAATTTCTCAATTTAATTTCAGAAACATTTAATATTAGTTATTGCTATTAATATTATAATTAAAGGTATTATATTAATTATAATAATATTTATAATAGGAACAATATTAATATTAATAGTATTAATATTTTTATCTTTATCATTTCTATATCATCATCTATATTATTCTCGATATTATTATTAGTATCGGTATTATTAATATTATTACTACTGTTATTATTATAATTATTATTGTTTTTTATTATTATTATTATTATTATTATTATTACCATTGGCCCAAATATATTGTAATGACCCAAACAAATAATTAAAGCCCATAAATTACACTAACCCTAATTTTTACACAGTATAAACACATTATGCAGTACAAAGTAAAATACACATCAAACACAATCTCACGACAGAAGAAGAAGAATACATCTGCACACAACTTTTTCTATTGAATCTGCAACTTCATCTTCTCCAACTCTTCCCAACAAGGTAAACAAAAAAAAACTCTTCATCTTTATGTATTTCGTCAGTTAATATTTCATCTAACCTAATGTCAGCCTTATCCATCCCTCAATTCGTCGTATGTATTCCCATGGAAAAATCTCGAACGACTTCTTAATCATGATAACCCCAAACAAAATTAATCAGACTCAGATTTCCATCATACTCGAACCACCGAGTCCACTCGGTGAGTTATCTCGACCCAGATCGCTGGACCAAAACCCATCATAGAGCTAAAGTCATGAAACTACTTTCAATACTAATCTGATGACTCTAATCAATACCTGCAATTTCAAACGTAAACATCATCAAAACAGATAAAATCATCTTCTCAAACAACTCAGAAATTTGACACCTTTTTCCGAGTTCAAGCACCAGACCGAAACTCAAATCATAACCAAAACTGGTCCAGATCGAATCGAAAACCCAGTTCCTGATTCGAACTCGCCGCCGTGGCAACCCTTCTTTGCCGCGCCGCCACCGAACGACAAGGGCTGAAGCCCATTTGTTTCGCTGTCGCCGTTCTGTTTTTATTTTTTCGTCCGCCGTGATTTTAGTATGTGTGAGGTTTTGTGTGTGTGTTCTTGTGTTTGGGTGTGTGAGTTTTCTCCAAAAATCTAAGATTTGCAGCGCCGAGAGGAGAGGCTAGAGAGAGAAGAGAACATAGAGGGACCGAGATGTTAGAGAGAGAGGCGATAGGTGCAGAAATGAGTTTCTGCCGGCTGACCCGTGAGGAGTAGGGTTTTTATACTCGTCAATTTTTAGGTTTATTCCATTTAACCCCAGAATTCTGGATACTTCAATTTAACCCCGTTTTGATTTATAATTCTTCAATTTTAACTCCAGTCAGCTTTTCATCCCTTCAAATTAACCCCAAACATATTTTTATATCTTCACATCAGTCCTATTTTGACCCAAACATTAATAATGTTAACTCAAAAATTAATATTAATAATTAGGTCAATTTTATGCATATATTTTTATTTTCAGTCATTATATCATAATATTTTATAATGATTAAATCATTATTATATGTAGACATTAATAAGGATTTATGGGCGTAGGACTGTGAGTCGAGCATCTTCAAATTCAAGTTCAAGCAGCATTATATTATTCAGGTGGGAATCTTCACTATCACTTTAATTGCATTAATTGGATTGCATATGTGATATTCTATTTATGTTTAAAATTGACAATACACGTTGTAAATCAGGCTCACCTGTATATGTATAAAGAGGCTATCTTAAGATATATGTTGTGTGGGGACACCTGCACAACCTCAATATTCACATGCGTGCTCGATTTATGTTATATGTAGTATTGTGTGTATGTATTCACGTTGAAGAAAATGTTAGTGATAGAATAATCATTTAAATGCTTTCCATGAGATTGTATATTACTGTGATATGTGTGATTTCCACGAGCTGAAGGAAGCTCACCCCTACCTATATTGATCCCGCAGGTTAAACTAAGCCGGATGGACGAAAGAGCGAGCCGAGAGGGCATATGGTGATATTTTTAAATGATGTTTTTCTTTATGTCTCATGTTTTGAAATTTATTTGGGGAAACTTTTGATTAGAAATTAACAATTTATAATTTGTTCTTCTGCCGCAATTATTACCTCTTATTTATGTCATGTCACTGCCTTAATTAATGGGTATTTATTTTAGTCATTGTAGCGACTCGACTTTGTAGGCGAGAATTTTAATATTCTCAAAGGAAATTATTTTCCGTCAAAATTCATATTTTTATTAATTTCCCCTATATTTATCCCTAGAAAGTCGGGGCGTTAGATAGTGATATCAGAGCGGGTTTTACCTTTCTGTAGACTCGCTAAAATATAAAAGTATCATATTCTTTCAGCTTCCCACTTCGTTACTCCGCCCAAGGTACCAAATTTCAATCATTATTCATGCATATATCATTTCATTTATTTACATGATTGCATATGTATGTACGAACTGTTAGAATGGCCAAACTTAGGATGACACCACGTAAGACGGTTCCTGCTACGTTTGACTCGCGTCTTCTGGCACGCAAGGATTGGTGGGACGATCCGAGTTTACCGGAAAACGCACCGCACTATGTCGCCAATAGGCTGAACAAGTGGTTGCAGTCCGGGAAACAGGGTTCTGTCACGCAACAGCTGGACCACTTAATAGGGAAGTTACCTGATGATTGGGGTTATTGCATCTTCCGGCTTTGGAAAGAGTCCATAAAAAGATCACCAGAAGAGCGAAAGACCTCAGATGATTTCCAGTTCGTAACTGGGCGTTTATTGGATATGTACGCTCGAGATGCGATACCAGCTGCAAATTGGAGTTCCGACTCTACGAATGAAGAAGACCCCGAAGAGGATCCCGAAGTTGACCCTGAGGAGGATCCTGAAGAAGACCCCGAGGAAGATCCAGAGGAAGTTTCCGATGAGAGCTCATGGGTAGACCTCGCAGAGAATATGAAGGATGTTTTGATGGCAGGCATTGAGTTTGGTGATGACATCACTTCGTGGATTGAGCCGCAACCTCCTATTCCTGTTATAGAGATTATTAGCAGTGACGATGAGGAATAGTCGTAGACTTAGTTCATTTTATTATATATTATGTTGAGATTTCCAGTGGATGTTTCCAGTTTCATTTCTTTGAAATATATTATATAATGAATATCATTGCCTTTATATTTTTATGTGTTGCGACTATTATATGCGTTCTACCGGTATCTTCTTATTCTTTATTCCTCGCACTGCGTCGACTAATGGGTTCTACAGTTCGTTGGCAGACTCATGGCTAATCGTAGAAACCGCAACGCTCAACCTACCCAAGATCAGCTTTTGGCTGGATTGGCCACGCTACTTCAAGGCGCAACCATTTTACCGCCTAACAATCCTGAGCAAGATCAAGCTCAAGTTATTAAGCGGTTCAATCATTTCAAGCCGCCCGAATTTCTTGGTCGTGAGGGACCAGCAGCAATAGAAGAGTGGTTGTTGAACCTAGACAACATCTTCGACTACATGGCATGCACCGAGGCCCAGAAGGTGTCATTGTAATATCCGGGGGTAATTTTTTTTTTCTTTCGTGTTACTGTTGAGTTGTACGTATTCATTTGGAATTGTACAAGTGTTGTTGTTTGGACCGATACAATATATATTGTATTAGAATATTTCGGGATCGAAATATTTATACTGGTCGACTGTTTGGTTTCGTCGTTTGGTTGTTGTTTGGCGAGTTTGGAATTTTTGGCTAAGTTTATAGCCATAGCGTACGCTGTCTGTATAGAATTACGTACGCTAATTGTTGCGATTACGTACGTTACGCCATGAGGTTACGTACGTAATGCGTGGTAGGTGGTGGGAACCTTCCTCGTGGTCAACTTTCGGGGCGAGGGTATCTTTGGGGTATCATTTATATATATATATATATATATATATATATATAAATTGTCAACTTTTGTCTCTCCCTCCGTGATTCCTCACCTTCCCTCCCTCACATTATATCATATATATATATATTATGTATCATCTCTTGTCCCTCTCTCTTTTCTTTTTTTTTTCTTTCTTCTTGCTGCCATCTCCCTCCCCCGCCACCTTCTCTCTCTCTTGTTCTCTCCCTCTCGTCCTCCCTCTCTTCTCTCCATCTCTCTCCGTCATTTTTTTCCGGCAAGGTGGAGCTTGAGGACGGCGGCGGTTTCTCCATTTTTCGGCGAGATGGAGCTTGAGGCCAGGCGGGCGGCGGCTCTTCGTCTCTGGCGGCCCGGAGCTCGGCGGCGGCCGATCGTAATTTCAACCGGAAAGGCCAAATCCGGTCGATCTGACTGCTTCGGCATTTTTTCTTCGGCGGCGGGCTCGGGCGTCGGCGTTCTTCATGGTTTCCGGCCATGGATGCGGTTCCGTTGATTCCGGCGACCGGAGGTGGTTTTTGTCCGAAGCGGACGGCGGAACGGAGGTTTGACATACTTCCGGCGAGAGTTGCGGCGGAGATGGTGAAAACCGACCATGGACGAAACGGACCGGAGTTGGACGAAGTCCGTGAGTCAATTTTCGGCGGCCGATTTCGGCATGGGAGTTTTCGGACTGGCCGATCGACTCTTGCGGTTATTTTTTTTGTGTGTGTTTTGTTAGTTTGTATGTGTGTGTGCTTCATGATTTTGTGTTTTTCAGTTATATATATATATATATATATATATATATATATATGTGTGTGTGTGTGTGTGTGTGTTGTGTGTGTTAGGTGCAGTAAAGATGTAATATGTATATATATATATATATGAGCAGTGTGTGGGTGAGCTGTTATATATATATATATGTGTTGGTTTGCGTGGTTTGTGTGTGTTGTTATATATATATAGTGTGTAGGTATATATATATATATATATATATATATTACAGTGGTATATATATATATAATGTGTGAGTGCAGTAAGTATATATATATTTATATATATATATATATAGATAGATAGATATTGTGAGTTGTATATATATATATATGTGATGTATGTATATATATATATGTGTGTATTCGGATAAATACGAGTATAGTATGTGTTCGTGTTGGAATCGGAATTATCTATTGTGTCGTTTTCGGTCGATATCGTGTTATCGAATGAATTGTATTTCATTCAAGGTTGTTCGAGTGCTTGTGATTGACGGAGGACGCGTTGATTGATTCGTGGTAGGACGTTGATCGTGGAAGGACTTTCTCGCCTTCGGTTTGAGGCAAGTTTTATACTTGTACTGGTCAATGAGATTAATGTTATCATGTATGTGTATGAATGTGTGTATCATTTCGAGACTTGGTCTCTTTGTGATTTTATTGATATCGTGGATTGTTTGATACGATACCCTTGGCAAGTTATGCCAAATATTATTGTTGTTCGTAAATGGCCGATCCAAGGCATTGCGGTACTTGTTGATAATATTGTTGTCGATAGCGGTTCGCGGTATCGACATATCGATTGTTATTGTTGATTGATGTTCCTTTGAGATATTGTTGTTGATAGCGGTTCGTGGCATCGACGTATCGATTGTTGTTATTGATTGATGTTCCATCAAGATATTTTTTATGAATCGTTATTGATATCGTTGTTTTTCTATTGATGTCGTTTTGGCCATTGAAGGCATTGGCGTATTCGATTATCATCTTCATTATCGGTAACCGATTAAAGGTGCGAGACATCCGTTGTATAATTGTTATACATTAACCGCTCAAGGTAATCGATATATATTGAATTGGGATTATCAAAGATAATTCCCATCCGTTGTATAATTATTATCGATTGTCCGCTCTAACGGTGTCGATATATTGAATTGGGATTATCAAAGATAATTTCCACCCGTTGTCAAAAAGATAATTCTCATCCGTTGTATAATTGTTATCGATTGGCCATTCTACGGTAATCGAAGTATTGAATTGGGATTATCAACGATAATTCCCATCCGTTGAATTATTATTGTCGTGTTGACCGATTCAAGTGACACACTATTATTCTTGTGAACTCGGTAATTTTGTGATCGTTGAAGGTTGAGGATTTCCCGAACTGTTGTGTTGTGATCGTTGCTCGTGTTAGTCGGTCCTCAGGGATTTTGATCCCAGGATGGTTGTTTTGAATATTGTTGGTCGTGTCGATCTTTCATTATTCGTGTGTCATCGTTCACTTGGTGAGTCGTATGATTTGTTTTGGATGTGTTATCCTTTGAGTTTCGTTGTCATGTTGTATCGTGACATATCCGGAATCATATCTGCGTTCCGATTGGTTATTGTGTAGGATTTTTAGCCAGGCACATATAGTCATTGGCGGATATTATTCCGCATTGGACTGTGCACACGGGACGTAGTTGTAATATCCGCAATTTTCGATTTTTGGTAAATTTCTTTTTTCGGCGGAAGTCCGTTTTGACGACTCGCTCATGACCGTTTCGTCATTCCGAGAATGATTAATTCTGCACTTTTTTGTCATCCGAGCTCGTTTCGGTGTCGTTTTGTTGAGTTCCGTGCTTTTTAGCGGTTTTTCCGCACTTGAGTTCGATTCTTGCGAAACTCGTCCGAAATTGTTGTTTCGACTTTCTCGTAAGTTCATTTAATGTTATTATTCATGTTGCAAGCTTCGGTTTGGTTATTCGATCACGTATCGTGATTTTGGGGCGTTTTGGGCCATTTTCGTAATTTCCCAAAGTTTGGGGTAATTACTTTCCGTTGTCGAATTTCGAGCCTTCGGGTAGTCGGAATCGTGTGTTCTATTAGTGCTCGGATTCGTCCTTTCGAGTACTTCGTAACCATATCTTCGATTCGTACTCGTGTTCGGGTTTGGGTCGTTCGGGCCGTCGGAGTTGGTCGGCGAGTCATGGCGGGCATGCTCGGGCGAGCCGATACTGGCCGAGTAACGTGCGGTAGTGATCGGCGATTACATACGTAAGGCGATTCGTACGTAAGGCCCTGGCCGTAACGTAACGCGTTAGGCATTTTCCAGCGATGAGTTCGGCCATGGCGATTCGTCGTAAGCCATGGCGATTACGTCGTAACGGCGGCGATCGGCTATTTAAGGCCAGCGGCGTTTTCTTGACCATTTCTCACTTCTCTTCTTCCATTCCTTGTGGAGCTGGGGTAATCATGTAGAGATGTTGTTGGACAATGAATACATGAAGTTTGGAGGTTCATATCATCAATCATCCGTCCTATAACATCCTCCGATCTACCGAATCAGGTCAGATTTCCTAGAAATCTAGTTTTGGGGAATTTTGGTGTTTTGGTTGTTTTCATCCGTTTAATCCGATTTAACTTAGGATTATGATGGATTGATGATTATTTAGATGTATTGTATCATTTCCCTTGTTATTCCATGGTTGGATCGTATCGATTCATTGTTTTGGTCGAGTTCTTGATCGATGCCTTGAAGGTGTCCGGTAAAATGTCATAGAGGGGTTTTCGGGCGTTCTACGATTATTCTTCCTCGTATGATCGATGATTTATTGATTATATGTTGTTAGGGTCGAATTCTTGTGAAGAACTCGAGTCGGAACCCTTCCGTTCGTTGTTTTCTTCGGGGTCCGAGCTTCCCGGTCGAACCGTGTTCTTCGGAGTGTTTGGTAGCGGTTATTAAGGCAAGTATCTTATTATACGACTTGTATCTTGCGACTAGTAATTACGTATGATATGTATGATGATTTTGCTTGCCTCCGTAAATATGTTCCGTTTGAGTTGGTTGTGTTTTCCGAAATTTGAAGGCTTTGTGATAATAGTGATACATTGGTATCTGTGTTAGGCGTTGTGCCATTTGTGCAGGATTGCGATGTACATATGAGATGGTTGTACACGTGGTTGTTCAATGTATTGTGTACCGAATGTGTGTTATGTTGGTTAAGAGTCGTTGTGATGATCATGATATTTGTGTTGTTTTGGTTTACATACTTGATTGTACATTTCGGTGTAATGTGGAATGGTTTGACATTTAATGATTATGAATTGTGTCGTGTCGATGTGTGTGTGTTCCAGGTAGGGTCCAGCGAGGCCTGCGGAGTTCGGTACATGATGTGTACGAACAAAGTGTGTGATCCGGGTAGGGTCCGCGAGGCCTCGGAGTCGGTACATGACGTGTACGGACAAGGTGTGTGATCCGGTAGGGTCCAGCGAGGCCTGCGAGTTCGGTACATGATGTGTACGAACGATGTTGTGGCCGGGTAGGGTCCGTTGAGGCCTCGGAGTTCGGTACATGATGTGTACGAGCAGTGTGTGTGGCCGGGTAGTGGTCCGTTGAGGCCTCGGAGTTCGGTACATGATGTGTACGAGCAGGTTTGTGTGGCGGGTAGGGTCCGTTGAGGCCTCGGAGTTCGGTACATGATGTGTACGAACAGTGTGTGTGGCCGGGTAAGGTCCGTTGAGGCCTCGGAGTTCGGTACATGATGTGTACGAACAATGATCGTGTAGCGTGATTGTTCGGGTAACATTTTAAATATGGATCTCGGACTCATAATGATATATTATTTAGTATGCTTTGAACGAGAATCGGGCTAAGGCCTAATGTTTACGAAAAGGTTTTGTAAATTGGGACTCGAGGTCTAAAAGAATTTCGCTTTAAAAATCCCCGAGATGATGTGTTCCTTTTCAAATATCTCTTACTTGAGTTCGAAATTCTAAAACTTCTAGGAACATTTTGATAATTGATTTCCGTATTAAATTCGTAGTTGCTATTTGCTTGTTACATTTCGTATGGTTTGATACTTGCACTAGTAAAACAGTGGAGTTTTACTAACCCCCGAGTAATCGGGGGGTGGATGTCTGTTTTGCGTCCAGGTACATGCAGATTCAGGCGATCACGGGATTGGCACAAGAGGATGACGGTGCGATACTAATCATGAGTCGAGAGTTGTTCGATTTTGTTGTGTTGTCGAGTTGATTTGTCTTATTTGTATTATATTTCGACCCCTGTGTGGGAAATGTCGTTTAAGTAAGTTTTGTTGTTTGAGTTGTGTGACCTCATCGGTCTGTGTATTCACGTGTAAGTGACCATACGGTCTGTATTATTATATTGTTTGACCCTGGCCGGGCAAGCATTTGGTTGTTTATGGATGTTTAGCCTGGTAGATCCTTGTGGAAAGGGTCTACGGCGTGTAATATTCCCATACGGTTTTGGGGATGTTACAATTATGGTATCGGAGCTTAGGTTGCGGAAACCTAGGCTGTCGGGTCGAGTCGAGTCGTGGTTTGTCGAGTAATGTGTTGTCTTGTCGTTCGAGTCGTCAGGTGACAAGTTGAGTTGTGCGTAGTCACAACGTGTCGGATATGTTGTCGGATGAGATTAGTATCGTGGGCGACCGTCATCTTCGTGCGGCCGGTGGACGTAAGTCTCCTCTTTTATGCATAATATCTGTGTTCATGATTTCATTTATGTGTGATATTTGTGGTGCATAATTTTATTTACACGGTGTTGTGTAATAAAGTTGTATTCGATACTTGGATACGCTGTACGTGTATAGAACTGGATGTATTGATGTTTGGCCCTTGAACCACCGGGTGGTGTGGTATGGTGTGGAAGTTGTAAACCTTGATGGATTTCGAAAAGGTATCGACGATTGAGTTCGTGAGAAACTCCAAGGAATGGTTTTGTTATATGTTTAAACTAGATGCTGTGAGACGTATTCAATTGGATTATGCATGTTGGTGTATTTTTTTATCCATTGCGTGAGTTCTTTTGTAATGGCTTTCGGTATTTTACCGATCGAGTTTTATTTTGAAAATCGATTCCCTTAACCGAGTTTTGGCATTATGGCCTTGATCGTTTTGGAGAAATTCTTATGACGGTATTTATTATTTTCTAAATGTCTTCTGTGAGTTTTGAAATATTACCGTCATCGGCCTTTTTGGCGTTTTTGTAAATGGTTTTTAGCTTTCTTTGGTTCGGCGCAGGACACACGGTGCTATAATGATTCCGTGTAAGTACCTAAACTTTTTGGGCATTCTAGCCCATTGAATTATTTTGAAAACCTTGAGTATCTTAGAAAATTAAAATTCGAGACGTACTTTTAAAATGAATTATTTTCTCGTGGTACGTCCAAGGTGCCACAATATATTTCAAAATTCTTCTAACTCGAGGACCAAAATATTTTGAGATATTTTCAAATGTTTTATAAACACTTTTACTTAGACCCGAGGGTCGGATATTACGAAAGTCTTTCACTAAGAGAAGGTGTCCTCATTTTTGTTCAAACGCAAGACGATTTTCAAAGTCTCGATAACAATGTTTGCACTACTTTTTGTAAAGTGATACTCAAGATCAACTGGTGTTTCCAAACTATTTTCAAAAGGTGGTTTTCATTTTTAAAACCTATCATTCTGTTTGCGGACCGGAAATGCGTGTATGGTTTTTGAACTTTCGTTACGGTGTTAACCCGAATTGTGATTGAATTGGTGGCGTGAGCGTCGAGTCGTTCGCCACGCATATACTTTGTTAGCCCTTGTGGGAGGTGTGATGACGATCCTTAATGTTGTCATTTCGTGGTGGCTTGCGTGTTAACGCACTTTGTGTATTTGTTAAAGCTTGGGTTTGTACGTTTGTGTACATATGTGATTGTTTCATAATGTTTGTAATTATGTCTGGTTATTGTTCGGGCGTTGAGGTCGCCGAACGATACCGTTCTTTGTAGTGTTTGTGTGTATTAATTTACGATGATAATCGTTGTATATGATATGTATTATGATTCCTTGTTGTCTTTGAGTTGGCATCTCCGCTATGTTGTTTTGCGACGTTATGCCCCATTGTATCTAGCATTTGTATTTTCGGTATGCCGAGCCGAGGCGTTTCAACCGTGATGTGTCGGGGCATGCACGTGTAAATTTGTCCTCCTCGTCGGTAACACATTTCAAGTGTGGACTCGAGGACACCGAATTCGATTTGCGAATTGGCTACGAGACTTTCGGAGTTCGCGCTTCAAAGACAAGTATCGAATCGGCTTTGAGAGGCCTTCAAGGATGTTTCGCCGGTTGCTTGTTGTGTCGTCACCTTGATTTATTGTTGTGAGTTGCGGGCGACCTTCTTTTATAAGAGGTCGAATGTAGTACTGTGTTGTTTTTAGACTCTGCATTTTCTCTTTCTCGATTCTATCGACTCGCTCGTGTTCGTTGATACTTGAACTTGTTTTTAGACTCCTGCATTTGGTTTCGTCATTCGAGCAGTGTGATCTTGTTTTGGGTCAATCTGGTTATCATTGTGACTTTTCGAGTTCGGTTCGATTCTTGTGAACCTTGTTCGGAAGTGACATCATCTGGTTTTACTAGTTCTCTTATTCGAGGTGGATTAGATTTTGAACTTCTATATTTTTGGACCTGTCGACTCGTTTATGTTCGTTAACATTTTCTCGAGCTTGCCCTATCCCTTGCTTTTATTGATCGAACGAGTGTGGTGTTTGAAATTACTCGTTTGTCGTTGTGACTTTTCAATTGCTATTCCCTTTCCTATGGATCTTATGTGGATCACATCTTGTTGCTTTTACCGGATCATATATTGTCTCGAGCCGAGACGTGAGCCTGAGAGTTGTTGTTTGAATTTTATTATTCTTCGTGATTCGAACATGATTGTTCGATTTTTGTCTCGACCGTTGTGGTTCGATCGTTTGATTGTTCGGTTTTTGTTGATCTCGTTTCGTGATTGTTGAGCATTCAGGCTCCTTCCTAATTCCCTTAAGTTCGGGAAATTAGTCTCGTTTTCGATCTTCCAACCCTTGAGCGGTGGAATTCCGTATTTGTTCAGCGATTGGCTCGCGTTTTGATTGATGTACCGTTGGGTTGGTCAATCGTATTGATTTTCGTTCGTTGTGTTTTGTGATTGTTCGGATAATTGACTTGATTGTATTATCCATTTGATGACGCTTGTCACTTGTTGGTTCGGACCCGATTTCGTAGACAAGTGTCTGCCATTGAACAAAATATTATATCCCTAACGGCGACGTTGTGTTGGTCGTCGTGGAGCGTGTTTTCACACCGTATATTCCGTTGCGTTGTTTGTAACGTTTCGCCGTTTGGCATTAGTTACGCGTTTCTTGCGTATCTCATTGAGTTTTCCTGGCGGGATATTGCTTCTCCCTACTTGTTTTAAGTTTCGGGACGAAACTTCTTTTAAGGAGGGTAGAATGTAATATCCGCAATTTTCGATTTTCGGTAAATTTCTTTTTTCGGCGGAAGTCCGTTTTGACGACTCGCTCATGACCGTTTCGTCATTCCGAGAATGATTAATTCTGCACTTTTTGTCATCCGAGCTCGTTTCGGTGTCGTTTTGTTGAGTTCCGTGCTTTTTAGCGGTTTTTCCGCTCTTGAGTTCTATTCTTGCGAAACTCGTCCGAATTTGTTGTTTCGACTTTCTCGTAAGTTCATTTAATGTTATTATTCATGTTGCAAGCTTCGGTTTGGTTATTCGATCACGTATCGTGATTTTGGGGCGTTTTGGGCCATTTTCGTAATTTCCCAAAGTTTGGGGTAATTACTTTCCGTTGTCGAATTTCGAGCCTTCGGGTAGTCGGAATCGTGTGTTCTATTAGTGCTCGGATTCGTCCTTTCGAGTACTTCGTAACCATATCTTGATTCGTACTCGGAGTTGGGTTTCGGGTCGTTCGGGCCGTCGGAGTTGGTCGGCGAGTCATGGCGGGCATGCTCGGGCCAGCCACCGCCGAGTAACGTGCGGTAGTGATCGGCGATTCGTCGTAAGGCCGATTACGTACGTAAGGCCACTGGCGTGCGCGTAACGTTCGGCATTTTCCAGCGGTGAGTTCGGCCATGGCGATTACGACGTAAGCCATGGCCGATTCGTCGTAACGGCCCGATCGGCTATTTAAGGCGAGCGGCGTTTTCTTCAGCCATTTCTCACTTCTCTTCTTCCATTCCGCGGCTGGAGCTGGGGTAATCATGTAGAGATGTTGTTGGACAATGAATACATGAAGTTTGGAGGTTCATATCATCAATCATCCGTCCTATAACATCCTCCGATCTACCGAATCAGGTCAGATTTCCTAGAAATCTAGTTTTGGGGAATTTTGGTGTTTTGGTTGTTTTCATCCGTTTAATCCGATTTAACTTAGGATTATGATGGATTGATGATTATTTAGATGTATTGTATCATTTCCCTTGTTATTCCATGGTTGGATCGTATCGATTCATTGTTTTGGTCGAGTTCTTGATCGATGCCTTGAAGGTGTCCGGTAAAATGTCATAGAGGGGTTTTCGGGCGTTCTACGATTATTCTTCCTCGTATGATCGATGATTTATTGATTATATGTTGTTAGGGTCGAATTCTTGTGAAGAACTCGAGTCGGAACCCTTCCGTTCGTTGTTTTCTTCGGGGTCCGAGCTTCCCGGTCGAACCGTGTTCTTCGGAGTGATAGGTATCGGGTATTAAGGCAAGAATCTTAGTAAACGACTTGTATCTTGCGACTATTAATTACGAATGATATGTATGATGATATTGCATGCATCCGTAAATATGTTCCGTTTGAGTTGGTTGTGTTTTCCGAAATTTGAAGGCTTTGTGATAATAGTGATACATTGGTATCCGTGTTAGGCGTTGTGCCATTTGTGCAGGATTGCGATGTACATATGAGATGGTTGTACACGTGGTTGTTCAATGTATTGTGTACAGAATGTGTGTTATGTTGGTTAAGAGTCGTTGTGATGATCATGATATTTGTGTTGTTTTGGTTTACATACTTGATTGTACATTTCGGTGTAATGTGGAATGGTTTGACATTTAATGATTATGAATTGTGTCGTGTCGATGTGTGTGTGTTCCAGGTAGGGTCTGACGAGGCCTCTGGAGTTCGGTACATGATGTGTACGAACAAAGTGTGTGATCCAGGTAGGGTCTGACGAGGCCTCTGGAGTCCGGTACATGACGTGTACGGACAAGGTGTGTGATCCAGGTAGGGTCCGCGAGGCCTGCGGAGTTCGGTACATGATGTGTACGAACGATGTTGTGGCCGGGTAGGGTCCGTTGAGGCCTCCGGAGTTCGGTACATGATGTGTACGAACAGTGTGTGTGGCCGGGTAGGGTCCGTTGAGGCCTCGGAGTTCGGTACATGTTGTGTACGAACAGTTTGTGTGGCCGGGTAGGGTCCGTTGAGGCCTCCGGAGTTCGGTACATGATGTGTACGAACAGTGTGTGTGGCCGGGTTTTGTTCCTTTTTGGCCTCTGAGTTCGGTACATGATGTGTACGAACAATGATCGTGTAGCATGATTGTTCGGGTAACATTTTAAATATGGATCTCGGACTCATAATGATATATTATTTAGTATGCTTTGAAACGAGAATCGGGCTAAGGCCCTAATGTTTACGAAAAGGTTTTGTAAATTGGGACTCGAGGTCTAAAAGAATTTCTACTTTAAAAATCCCGAGATGATGTGTTCCTTTTCAAATATCTCTTACTTGAGTTCGAAATTCTAAAACTTCTAGAACATTTTGATAATTGATTTCCGTATTAAATTCGTAGTTGCTATTTGCTTGTTACATTTCGTATGGTTTGATACTTGCACTAGTAAAACGGTGGAGTTTTACTAACCCCAGTAATGTCGGGGTGGATGTCTGTTTGCGTCGGTACATGCAGATTCGGAGGCGATCACGGATTGGCACAAGAGGATGACGGGCTGCGATACTAATCATGAGTCGAGAGTTGTTCTGATTTTTGTTGTGTTGTCAGAGTTGATTTCAGTCTTCCGCTGTATTATATTTCGACCCCTGTGTGGGAAATGTCGTTTAAGTAAGTTTTGTTGTTTGAGTTGTGTGACCTCATCGGTCTGTGTATTCACGTGTAAGTGACCATACGGTCTGTATTATTATATTGTTTGACCCTGGCCGGGCAAGCATTTGGTTGTTTATGGATGTTTAGCCTGGTAGATCCTTGTGGAAAGGGTCTACGGCGTGTAATATTCCCATACGGTTTTGGGGATGTTACAGTAGTTTCGAGAGGCTAATTAGGTACATTGTCCTACGTATATTCTGGATTCCATATACGGGGCGGACATGTGCACGGACACATTTCCGGATCGGGCGTACTGTGATGTCCATCTTTTGAGCCATAAACTTTGATCGTCCATAGTATTGGATGAGTTTGACGTTTTGTGATTGAGCGTTCATACGCCTGAGGGGTATGTTCGACAGTCATGTTTGTTTCTTTGAGATCTGTATTGTGATGATTTACAGCTTCGGGCTGTTCGGCTTTCAGGCCATCGTGATATTTTGGCAGCTTCGGGCTGTTCGGCTTTCAGGCCATCGTGATATTTTGGCAGCTTCGGCTGAGGGCTTTCAGGCCATTGTGATGTATCGGTATTTCCGTTGGAGCCTTCGGGCATTGTGATCCTTATTTATTTCAGCGTTGGATTGATTTACCTTCGGGTAATGTATTGTTGTGTTCTATATTGATGATTCGCCGTTGGGCACATATGTTCTAACCTATTGAGCAGGTATTGATCGTATGCCATGGGCCTAGTATTCCACGAATGCTCGATTCTTACTTTGGTTTGTGAGCATCTCGTACTACCATTGTTGTACTATTTATTCTGCCTTTAGATGCATATCATGTTGTGCATGTACTTGATATTCATTATACTGGATGACTGACCCCGTGGGGGCGGAACATGTTTTCATGTTTTAGGTACTTGCGAGGAGGGAGTTGAGACACAGGGGCATGACGAGGGCGACGAGGCATTCGAGCGATAATAGTCCGAGATATTTTGGTGTTCATGTTGGTCAGACAGTTAGAGTACTCCCATTTTGTTCAGTCGTTGTCGTTTTGTATTATCCGAGCAAGGCTCGTGTATGTTGTTGTATTTTATTTTGGCCATGTAGGCCCATCCTTGTCGTTGAAATTCCATATCGGAATAGTATGTCGGACGTCATAGTAGGGTCTGTGATCTCCTATTTTGGACAGGTTGTTGTATTTTAGTCGTGTTCGCCTGGTGGATCACCTGGTGTGGGGGTCCACGGCACTGTAATGACCCAATGGGATTTGGGGGTGTTACAGAAGATGGTATCAGAGAGTTGGGTTGTGAGATACCCTGACTTGTGTGTTATGTGGCTCTACCAAGGCGGTAGTAGTGAGGCTGTCAGATTATGACAATCTGGACAGTCGGGTTTTGTGAGTCGTGATAGTTAGACGACTGTGAGTCATTCTTTCATCGAGTCGTCGTCAGTGAAGACTAGTATCGCAATACCTCGAAGCTTCGTATGACCTGTGTAAGGACTCTATTCTCTTTTATGTGCATACATTCATTATGTCATTGATTAAACCTGTCTTGTTGACACTTGTATGTGACGATCGGGTACGATTGATTTATGGTTATTTGCTTTGGAGCGTGTGGGCTCTGTATCGGCTATGATTAGCGCGATCGATGTGATCATTTATCTGTTGAGTATGTATACTCGTGTTTTGCGTTGACCTAGCATTCTGGCCGTTGAGGCGTAATTGTGTTGTGGTCATGATTGAACGTTATTCTTTCAGTCTGGAAAGAGGACGTGACAGAGGGGGTAGAGGCCGCAGAGTGGGCCGACACCCGAAACCTCGTAGCAATACTTTGGTGGCTGACGAATCATTTTCGGAGTTGTGCTCGAGAACCCACCGATCGTGATTGTGTTCGGATCGAGTTCAAGACTCTCATGTTAGAGAGGTATTATCCGGCTCCACTTCGTGAAGCCAAGTTGTCGGAGGTTTTGAACCCCGAATCCGTCGAGAACGAGGGTGTTATTGTTATTGCTGAGAAGTTTCGAGGACTTCTTCAGTTTACTTCATCATTATCCGTCGAGGCGGATAAGATCAAGTATTTTAACAAGAGGTTGAACCCGCGGTTGAGAATGCAGTTGTTCAATCACAATTGTAGTTCACTTGGCGAATTCATCGAGAAGGCTCTTGGAGCAGAGCTTTCGATCGAGGAGCTTACTCAGAAGGATCCTTCAGTTTCTTCTGGTGAGAGGACTAGGATGCCGATTCGTTCAGAGGGACATCGAGCTCCGACGTCCAGGAGGTCGTCTTTTAGTCGTCCTCGTGCTGGGAAAACATCTTCTTCTCAGGCGACGAGTTCGACTGTTGTTTGTTTTAATTGTGATTCAGCGGGGCATGTGAGTACTCGATGTACGGTGCCAGCTATTATTTATTTTCTGTGTGGGAGGCAGGGACACCTTCAGAATACTACAGGAATTCTAGTGCAGTAGGCCTCGAGAGAGCTCATGGGCCTCGAGAGATTTTGTTACTTCAGTCCGTACTTCATCCAAGGGGTCATATCGGGCTTCGGGAGCCAGAGGTATGGACACCCGAGGGGGAGTAGCGAGTTCAGATTAGGGTCTTCCTCGAGTCGATGAGATCGAGGAGCTCGATGATCTGGAGGATGTTGATTTCGGGTACATTTGAGATGTAACCTTGATTTGTATTTTCCTTGTCTTTCGGATTGATGTTTGACTTGGTCTGTATTTTAGCATTGTGGTTGCGAACCATTTATGGTTGATCTATCTTGTTATCATTGTATCTGAGAATCTTGACACTTGAGTCATTTGATGTGATTTTCTTTCCTTTTGGTCCTGTACCCGATATTTTTGTGATGATCTGGGTAATCGTTCATTGTGATTCGAGACGTCAAGTCGTGAGGACTTGGGCGTGCGTTCGATATAGTCCCGAGGACTATGTCTGTGTTGTTATTTTCTTTTGTGGTGCGAGTCCGTGATTGCATGGGCGTCCGATGCTGATGAGAACGGGGGAGTGTACACCGATGATCGTAGACATGTACAATGGGCGGCTCCCGCGGGGTGTGTACGCCGGTGTTACGAGTCTTGCGGGTGGTGCGACTTCCTGGCTGGTCTCTGGCGGAGGAGTCATGATTCGGCTAATCTCGCATTTGGTTGAGTGTCTTTATCACTTGATTTTTTTTCGCCTTGTTCAGGCAGAGGAGACGTGGGGACCCGTGGGGTCGGCCCAGTTCCTTAGGCGGAATTGCTCGTATTGAGGAGTATTCCTGGAGATGTTGTTTTCTTATCCTGATGAATAGTTCGTGCCCCGACTTGTGCACCCTGAGTTTCGGGGACGAAACTCTTTTTAAGGGGGGGAGTATGTAATATCCGGGGGTAATTTTTTTTTTCTTTCGTGTTACTGTTGAGTTGTACGTATTCATTTGGAATTGTACAAGTGTTGTTGTTTGGACCGATACAATATATATATTGTATTAGAATATTTCGGGATCGAAATATTTATCTTCGATCGCGGTTTGGTTTCGTCGTTTGGTTGTTGTTTGGCGAGTTTGGAATTTTTGGCTAAGTTTATAGCCATAGCGTCTGCTCGTATGTAAATTACGTACGCTAATTGTTGCGATTACGTACGTTACGCCATGAGGTTACGTACGTAATGCGTAGTAGGTGGTGAGAACCTTCCTCGTGGTCAACTTTCGGGGCGAGGGTATCTTTGGGGTATCATTTATATATATATATATATATATATATATATATATATATATATATATATATATATATATATATATATATATATATAAATTGTCAACTTTTGTCTCTCCCTCACGTGATTCCTCACCTTCCCTCCCTCACATTATATCATATATATATATATATAATGTATCATCTCTTGTCCCTCTCTCTTTTCTTTTTTTTTTTTCTTTCTTCTTGCTGCCATCTCCCTCCCCCGCCACCTTCTCTCTCTCTTGTTCTCTCCCTCTCGTCCTCCCTCTCTTCTCTCCATCTCTCTCCGTCATTTTTTTCCGGCAAGGTGGAGCTTGAGGACGGGCGGCCGGTTTCTCCATTTTTTCCGGCGAGATGGAGCTTGAGGACGGGCGGGCAGCGGCTTCTTCGTCTCTGGCGGCGACTGGAGCTCGGCGGCGGCCGATCGTAATTTCCGAACCGGAAGGCTGCAAATCCGGTCGATCTGAACTGTTCCGGCATTTTTTTTCTTCCGGCGAGGCGGAGCTCGGGCGTCCGGCGTTCTTCATGGTTTCCGGCCATGGATGCGGTTCCGTTGATTCCGGCGACCGGAGGTGGTTTTTGTCTGAAACGGACGACGGAACGGAGGTTTGACATACTTCCGGCGAGGAGTTGCAAAGTGAGATGGTGAAAACTGCCATGGACTAAACGTACCGGAGTTGGACGAAGTCCGGCGAGACAATTTTTCCGGCGGCCGATTTCCGGCATGGGAGTTTTTCGGACCTGGCCGATCGACTCTTCCGGTTAGTTTTTATGTGTGTGTTTTGTTAGTTTGTATGTGTGTGTGCTTCATGATTTTGTGTTTTTCAGTTATATATATATATATATATATATATGTGTGTGTGTGTGTGTTGTGTGTGTGTTAGGTGCAGTAAAGATGTAATATGTATATATATATATATATATGAGCAGTGTGTGTGGGTGAGTTGTTATATATATATATATATATATATATATATATATATATATGTTGGTGTGTGTGGGTTGTGTGTGTTGTTATATATATATATAGTGTGTAGGTATATATATATATATATATATATATATATATTACAGTGGTATATATATATATATATATATATAATGTGTGAGTGCAGTAAGTATATATATATTTATATATATATAGATATTGTGAGTTGTATATATATATGTGATGTATGTATATATATATATGTGTATTCGGATAAATACGAGTATAGTATGTGTTCGTGTTGGAATCGGAATTATCTATTGTGTCGTTTTCGGTCGATATCGTGTTATCGAATGAATTGTATTTCATTCAAGGTTGTTCGAGTGCTTGTGATTGACGGAGGACGCGTTTGTTGATTCGTGGTAGGACGTTGATCGTGGAAGGACTTTCTCGCCTTCGGTTTGAGGCAAGTTTTATACTTGTACTGGTCAATGAGATTAATGTTATCATGTATGTGTATGAATGTGTGTATCATTTCGAGACTTGGTCTCTTTGTGATTTTATTGATATTAGGGGATTGTTTGATACGATACCCTTCGGCAAGTTATGCCAAATATTATTGTTGTTCGTAAATGGCCGATCCAAGGCATTGCGGTACTTGTTGATAATATTGTTGTCGATAGCCGGTTCGCGGTATCGACATATCGATTGTTATTGTTGATTGATGTTCCTTTGAGATATTGTTGTTGATAGCCGGTTCGCGGCATCGACGTATCGATTGTTGTTATTAATTGATGTTCCATCAAGATATTTTTTTTATAAATCGTCGTTGTTTTTCTATTGATGTCGTTTTCGCCAATTGAAGGCATTGACGTATTCGATTATCATCTTCGTTATCGGTAACCGATTAAAGGTGCCGAGACATCCGTTGTATAATTGTTATCGGTTAACCGTTCTGAAGGTAATCGATATATATTGAATTGGGATTATCAAAGATAATTCCCATCCGTTGTATAATTATTATCGATTGTCCGCTCTAACGGTAATCGATATATTGAATTGGGATTATCAAAGATAATTTCCACCCGTTGTCAAAAAGATAATTCCCATCCGTTGTATAATTGTTATCGATTGGCCATTCTACGGTAATCGAAGTATTGAATTGGGATTATCAACGATAATTCCCATCCGTTGAATTATTATTGTCGTGTTGACCGATTCAAGGCAGCACACTATTATTCTTGTGAACTCGGTAATTTTGTGATCGTTGAAGGTTGAGGATTTCCCGAACTGTTGTGTTGTGATCGTTGCTCGTGTTAGTCGGTCCTCAGGGATTTTGATCCCAGGATGGTTGTTTTGAATATTGTTGGTCGTGTCGATCTTTCATTATTCGTGTGTCATCGTTCACTTGGTGAGTCGTATGATTTGTTTTGGATGTGTTATCCTTTGAGTTTCGTTGTCATGTTGTATCGTGACATATCCGGAATCATATCTGCGTTCCGATTGGTGATTGTGTAGGATTTTTAGCCAGGCACATATAGTCATTGGCGGATATTATTCCGCATTGGACTGTGCACACGGGACGTAGTTTCGTGAGGCTAATTAGGTACATTGTCCTACGTATATTCTGGATTCCATATACGGGGCGGACATGTGCACGGACACATTTCCGGATTGGGCGTACTGTGATGTCCATCTTTTGAGCCATAAACTTTGATCGTCCATAGTATTGGATGAGTTTGACGTTTTGTGATTGACCGTTCATACGCCTGAGGGGTATGTTCGACAGTCATGTTTGTTTCTTTGAGATCTGTATTGTGATGATTTACAGCTTCGGGCTGTTCGGCTTTCAGGCCATCGTGATATTTTGGCAGCTTCGGGCTGTTCGGCTTTCAGGCCATCGTGATATTTTGGCAGCTTCGGCTGAGGGCTTTCAGGCCATTGTGATGTATCGGTATTTCCGTTGGAGCCTTCGGGCATTGTGATCCTTATTTATTTCAGCGTTGGATTGATTTACCTTCGGGTAATGTATTGTTGTGTTCTATATTGATGATTCGCCGTTGGGCACATATGTTCTAACCTATTGAGCAGGTATTGATCGTATGCCATGGGCATAGTATTCCACGAATGCTCGATTCTTACTTTGGTTTGTGAGCATCTCGTACTACCATTGTTGTACTATTTATTCTGCCTTTGGATGCATATCATGTTGTGCATGTACTTGATATTCATTATACTGGATGACCACCCGTGCAAAGGGTAACATGTTTTCATGTTTTAGGTACTTGCGAGGAGGGAGTTGAGACACAGGGGCATGACGAGGGCGACGAGGCATTCGAGCGATACTAGTCCGAGATATTTTGGTGTTCATGTTGGTCAGACAGTTGGAGTACTCCCATTTTGTTCAGTCGTTGTCGTTTTGTATTATCCGAGCAAGGCTCGTGTATGTTGTTGTATTTTATTTTGGCCATGTAGGCCCATCCTTGTCGTTGAAATTCCATATCGGAATAGTATGTCGGACGTCATAGTAGGGTCTGTGATCTCCTATTTTGGACAGGTTGTTGTATTTTAGTCGTGTTCGCCTGGTGGATCACCTGGTGTGGGGGTCCACGGCACTGTAATGACCCAATGGGATTTGGGGGTGTTACAGTCATGTGCCGTGTTCCAGCTCAAGGAGGATGCTAGGACATGGTAAATTAGAGTTTGGAGACTCAAAACCCAAGACGAGAAAGATTCGTTCACTTGGGACCAGGAAACAGTTATGGAAAAGTACTACCCGATGGCGTACAAAACCAAGATGCAAAAGGAATTCCTCACACTACTACAAAATACCCATTTAACAGCGGACAATTAACAGCGGTTATCGTAAAACCGCTGTTAAATTTGTGCGGTGGCACGGTTCGTAAATATTATGAAAAATTAACAGCGGTTAAAATAGAAACCACTGTTAAATTAATAAGTTAACGGCGGTTTTTGCCAAACCGCTGTTAAAATCCGCCAATTAACGGCGGTTATTAAGCAATCGCCGTTAATTTTTTCTTTTTTTACGGCGGTTACGTTAAAACCGCCGTTCGTTTTCCTCTTCTAACAGCGGTTACTTGAAAACCGCTGTTAATCTTCCATTTAATTACACCCCGTTTCTTTCTTTCTTTCTTCTTTTTTCCTTTCTTTCTTCCTACGCTTGACTCCGCGACTTTTCACAGGCGACCCCTCGACCTTCGGCGACCTCGTGACCCCCGCGGCCTCCGGCGACCTCGTGACCCCCGCGAACTCCGGCAACCTCGCGACCCCCGCAACCTCCTCGGCGTTTCGCAATCGACCACCGCGAATTATTTGGTAATTATTCCGAACTCTCTTCTTTGTTCCTATTTGGTAATTTTATCTAGTCTTTTAAGGATTGTTGTGTGATGTTTAATGTGTGTGTTGTGTGTGTATGTGCATGTATAGGTGTGGCAATGTGTGTGCGTGCAGTGTGTGTATTGTGTGTGGCAGTGTGTGTGTGTGTGTATTGTGTGTGTGTGGCAGTGTGTGTGTATTGTGTGTGGCAGTGTGTGTGTGTATTGTGTGTGGCAGTGTGTGTGTGTATTGTGTTTGTTTGTGTTGTGTGTATTGTTTGTGTAATGTAGTTTTACATGTTATTTTCTTCTTATTTGTCGTATAATTTAATCGATTTAGTTGAGTGTGCGTGGTTAATTATGTGTGTTGCTTTTGACAAAACTATTTTGTGGAACACGAATTATTTTGGGATAGCTTTGGTTAACTTCTTAAGGATCTTCTTCCTTTGGGATAGATGTTAACTTTCGTCTTAAGGATCTTCTCCCAACAGTTCGTGCAGATAGAGTTAGCAATCTTGACAAAGCCATAAGTTGACGTAGTATACAGTTAATTCTATTTTGACAACCGTCGTTCATGTTTCTATTTTAAACAACAATTATAGGACTACCATACCTTTGTCATTCTCTCTGTCAAAATAATTTTCAAAAAGTTAGTAATCATATAGAAATGAAATTCTTCCCCTTTATACAAAACAATAGAAAATTGATGAACATAGTATGTGTAACAGAAAAGAAGAAATGGATCGAAGTTGGATGAATGCAAGTCGTGCGAGTGCGGAGTATGATAATGGAATTGAGCAATTTCTTAAATTTGCTCGACAACATCGCTTGGAACCCGATGAACGATACTTTTGCCCTTGTGTGAAGTGTATGAATGGGAGACGACATGAGGCTGACACAATTCGTGAACATCTTGTTTGTGAGGGGATAAACACCAACTATACGGTGTGGATATGGCATGGCGAAATAGTAGATGTTCCAACTGGAATCACTCATGTAGATATAGATGGTGATCAATTTGAAGAAATGATTCGTGATGTCGGACAAGAATCATTTCAAAGAGCTCATGTTTATGATGCGTTGAAAAGTGATTCAGAGACTCCATTGTATCTGGGGTGTGAAAATTTCACACGTCTATCTGCCGTGTTGAAGCTGGATAATTTGAAGGCAATAAATGGGTGGAGTGACAAAAGTTTCACCGAATTGCTCCAGTTGATGAATGAGATGCTACCAACAGGCAATACATTGCCTAAGCGTACCTATGAGGCGAAGAAGGTTTTGTGTCCGATGGGTATGGAGTATAAAAAAATACACGCCTGTCCCAATGATTGCATACTGTACAGAAAAGAGTTTGAAGAATTGCATAAGTGTCCTAGGTGTGGGGTATCACGATACAAAGTGAAGAATGATGGAGAGAACACACAACAAGGACCTCCCGCGAAGGTGTTATGGTATCTTCCGATTGTTCCAAGGTTCAAGCGATTGTTTGCTAATAGAGATGATGCAAAGAATCTCACATGGCACGCAAATGAGAGAAAATGCGACGGGCTAATTCTTCATCCAGCTGATGCTGCACAATGAAAGAAAATAGATCATTTATTTCCAGATTTCGGGAGTGATGCAAGAAACCTTAGGCTTGGACTTTCCACAGATGGAATGAATCCGTCCGGTAACTTAAGCACCAAGCATAGCTCTTGGCCTGTTTTACTTGTGATATATAATCTACCTCATTGGTTATGTATGAAACGGAAGTACGTTATGTTGTCAATGATGATTTCAGGACCAAAACAACCAGGAAATGACATAGATGTTTATCTAAGTCCGTTGGTTGATGACTTGAGAATGATGTGGGATGAAGGGATTTACGTGTTTGATGGTTACCGCCAGCAAAGTTTCAAGTTGCGTGCAATGTTATTTTGTACGATTAATGACTTTCCTGCATATGGAAACTTGAGTGGATATAATGTGAAGGGACATCATGCATGTCCTATATGTGAAGAAAACACAAGCTACATCCAGTTGAAACATGGAAATAAAACAGTTTACACTCAACATCGGAGGTTTCTCAGTCGCCATCACCCGTATCGTAGATTGCGAAAAGCTTTTAATGGATTCCCAGAAAATGGACTTGCGCCGATGCCCTTAACAGGTGAGCAAGTGTACGATCGTGTGAAGAACATAAATACTATATTTGGAAAAACTAGAAATAAGGCTGCTACGACAAACATTTGGAAGAAGAGGTCAATATATTTTGATCTTCCTTACTGGAGACATCTAGATGTTAGACATTGCATAGATGTTATGCATGTCGAAAAAAATGTTTGCGATAGTGTGATCGGCACACTTCTCAATGTTAAACAAAAAACAAAGGATGGTGTCCAGGCTCGTCAAGACTTAGAGGAAATGGGTATACGTCCTCAGTTGCATCCGCAAGTAGTCGGTAAACGAACTTATCTTCCCCCGGCATGTTATACTTTATCCAGAAGAGAGAAAATCAGCTTTTGTAATTGTTTACAAGGCATTAAAGTGCCACAAGGTTATTCGTCGAATATTAAGAGTCTTGTATCGATGCAAAATCTGACATTGGCCGGCTTAAAGTCTCATGACTGTCATGTCTTGATGCAACAACTTCTAGCTGTGGCTATACGTGACGTCTTGCCTAAAAAAGTGAGAAATGCCATAACTCGCTTGTGTTTTTTCTTCAATTCTATATGTAGCAAAGTGATTGATCCTTTGGTTTTGGATGAGTGAAAAAACGAGGCTGTTGTTATCTTGTGCCAATTGGAGATGTATTTTCCTCCTTCTTTTTTTGATATTATGGTTCACTTACTTGTCCATGTAGTTAGAGAGATTGAAGAGTGTGGCCCCGTTTATTTGCGATGGATGTTTCCGATTGAGCGATACATGAGGATTTTAAAGGGTATAGTAAAAACCCATTTCGTCCAGAAGCATCTATTGTTGAGAGGTATATTGCAGAAGAAGCAATCGAGTTTTGCACAGATTACATGTCACAAACACCATCTGTAGGGCTTCCGAAGTCTCGACATGATGGGAAACTTAATGGAAAGGGTACACGGGGTGTTAAAATATTAACCAAGAATCGCGATGAGGTGCTTCAAGCACATTTGTACGTTTTGAATAACACTGATGAGGTTCTTCCGTACTTGTCTGCTCACAAGAATCTTTTGAAGAGAAAGAATCCCCGAATGAGCGAGAAATGGTTGTTGATTGAACATAATAAGACTTTTTTGAGGTGGTTTAAGGTACAAATCTCTGAAAGTGATAGCGCATCTGAAATGTTAAAATGGCTAGCTTATCGTCAAGTCCGATGTCGTAACTTGGAATGGATATGATATCAATAAGTACTCATTCTATACAAAGTCACAAGATGACAAAAGTTCGGTTCAAAATAGCGGAGTTACTCTTCAAGCCGAGTCCATGCACTTTTCAAGCTCGAAAGATAAAAATCCAGTTATGGCATCGACAAGTTACTATGGAGTTATTGAAGATATATGGGAACTTGATTATGTTAAGTTTAGAGTGCCTATTTTTAAGTGTAAGTGGGTTGATAATAACACGGGTGTGGTAATCGATGAACTGGGCTTTACATTGGTAGATCTTCATAAGATAGCTTACACTGACGAGCCTTTTATCATGGCATATCAAGCTAAACAGGTGTTTTATGTCAAGGATCCATGCAATGAAATATTGTCAGTGGTCATTCCGGGTAGAAGTGTGGATATTAATGAAACTGAAGAGTCAAGTTTTGACATTTGTGAGTTTATTCCTTTATCAACACGGATGCCGACTATCGTTGAAGAAAATGTAGCAGACGACATACATGCCATTCGAGATGATCATGATGAAGGCATATGGGAAAACGTTGTTATCTAGAGTCAAGTTAGATAGTTGATGATGAAGGCACAGTCGATTATGTTGAATTGTAGTATTAATGTTCAATTTTGTGACATTGTTAATGATAAAGTTGGTTTTGTTGAATTTTAGTATTAATGTTGAACGTTCTGTTATGAAGAATCAAGTTTTTATATTTTAGTAATTAAGATTATCATTATTTGTTATTAAAAAAAATGTGTGTGTGCGTGTGTATATGCACTCTGTGTAGTGTGTATAGCAATGTTTTAAAAAACGATCATGCATTTAGTCGACTCGCGAGTCGTACAATAAAACTTACATATTAATAACACAATAAAATCTCATAAGATAACTAATGACAATCGAGAAATGGTCCAAAATAAAATTTTATTAATAAAATTTTACATATTAATTCAGTTGTACCTTCCACAGCTAGACTTTCAACTTCCTTCTCGTTTCAACTTGACGTACTCGGCAGAAGATGAAAGTAATGGGGACACACCTGTCATAATACACAGAGCTCATGTTATCTATACTTATTGAGAACTATAAGGGGAAATGGCCTCTGTGGCTTAGTCCACGTCAAGCTATTGTTTGCTCAGTGTCTGATAAATCACAAGCATATGCTGTACAGGTTGTGTTCATCTTACTGTGTTTTTCTGTTCTATTGTTTACCTGCAACTTCTCTATATTTGTATTGTCTAATTTGGGAGTTGCAATAATGCCAATACGGAGGAAGCACAGATTGAATGTGTTTCCCCTACTTAACTAAGGTCAAACTGAAAAGTTAAGCTTTAACCAAGAGATTTCATCTGAGTTTTCCTGCCAAAATTGTGACAGAATATATAACTTATTTAACGACTTATATTATATCATTGTTAGAAAAAAATATGTTTTTTTTTTCTGTTCGATTATATCGAGATATTACTGATCTCTCCTATGTAACTTTTGATAGGTAAAGGAGCAGATTCATGAAGCTGGATATTATGTAGATGTTGATATAAGTGATAAGACCGTCTAGTTGCTATCGGTAGGGTTATTCAGGGCGATTTGACCCTACATTGTGCTCCTTTACCAGCTCATTTGGTTAAGGTAGTGGTTGAGGAGGCCGTAGATGCCAGGGCTGAAGTCCCTGTGGCGACTGATGAGGTGAGAGTCGTGGGGGAAGCTTTAAGTGGATTTATTGCATGGCCACGATATTTTATTTTCTCCGATTTTTCAAAGG
This sequence comes from Orobanche coerulescens, assembly GCA_033398695.1. Taxonomy (NCBI): domain Eukaryota; kingdom Viridiplantae; phylum Streptophyta; class Magnoliopsida; order Lamiales; family Orobanchaceae; genus Orobanche; species Orobanche coerulescens. Next base: position 99,780,584 of record CM065813.1, on the reverse strand, counting down.
TAAAAATTTTCTTTTTCTTTTTAGTAACTACCAAACATTATTGCAAAATCAATCCAATATAAATTGATTATGATTTCTAATATGGAAAAGATTAAACGCAACCAAAATGCGTAGTAACATCCCAAAGGAATGGAAACATGTAGGAATAATAATAAATAAAAATAATAAGCCCTATTCTTTTTTTGTTTTATTGACTTTATTGGAGTATATATTTAGATAGTATATATATAAAAATATTTTAACCCATGACATGTATTGACATGTAGAATGGGACTCTCTTTATTTTCGTGTTATTAATCAGTTCTTTAAAAGATTTATCAGACTATGGAGTGAATGATTTGATGAATGAATATTCTTTATTCAATATAGAAGAAATTCGCACCAATTCTTCTCTTTTTAATATTCAAAAAATAGATATAGGTTCGGGTCATTATTAATGAGTTTATATAGTATTCAATAGATACGTTTATCCTTCATCCTTTCTGAAGTTACAATGGAAAGAAAACAAAATAAATTATTTCAAATTTACTTGTATTTTACACTATACTATATGAAATAGGATATTCAGCGACCAAAGAAGCAGGCTCGTCAGAATGACGGGTCGAGGACCAAAGATGACATCATGAGAGACTTACTTATGGCTGCGTCGAGTATGTACAATAGTCCGATATCAGTGCCGTGGGATACAGCTATCTTTGGCTGTGGTGGTGATGATGTTCCATTGTACATCGCTCACACTGATATTTTAGAGATCGTTCAAGGAAAGGAGTGGCTTAGTTTATCAGTTTTACAGCTTTGGACTATGTGAGTAATTTTTTTATGGAATCTTTCTACATTCGTAGTATGTGTGTGTACAGTGTGTGTGTGTGTGTGTGTTTGTATGTGCTGTGTGTGTGCAGTGTTTGTGTGTGCAGTGTGTGTGTGTATGTGCAGTGTGTGTATGTTTTTATTGTGTGGCAGTGTGTGTGTGAAAAGTGTGTGTGTGTGTGTTTGTGTGCAGTGTGTGGAGTATTTTTTTTATATTAATATTTTGCTTAACAAATTAGGTATTTGTCTACTATGAATGTGGGCACGATGGACGAGGTTTTGTATGGATATTTTGATCCTCAATCCATACAAAATATGGGACAAAGGGGAGACGAGATCTTGAGATATATATCGACGCGTATGCTTGAGTCGAAGAAGCAAATATACATGGGAGCTTACCATCATAAGTAAGATAAAAGATTGTAAATTTCAAAATATTTTCTTTTTAACAAAACTATTTCCTTTTTTTTTACAACATACTGTAGTAATATGTTCTTTCTTTCAAATGCATTTATCTATGTAGGCATCATTGGCAACTTCTGGTCATTGTGCTAGCAAGAGGAACTATTATATGGTTTTGCTCACTACATAGTAGGCCTGACTCTCGCATTAAGGCGATACTCCAAAAGTAAGATTTTATTTATAATATATTTGCTTTAAAATTTTATATCAACGACTCAATATATTATTGTTACTTTTAAGCAGTGCCGTGACCGCATTCAAGACCATGGATGGTATGCATACAAGTAAATCAAAGCAGGCGGTTAGTTGGATATATCCCAAGGTAATACATTTAATTACATGAGTGTAAATATGTATGTTTGTGTGTATGAATATTTGAGTGTGTACGACAATATTGTTTTTGGAAACACGAATTATTTTGGGATAGACGTGGTTAACGTCGTAAGGAACTTCTCCCTTTGGGATAGATGTTAACTTTCGTCTTAAGGATCTTCTCCCAACATATCGTGTATGAAGTGTCCGTTTGTTTAATGCCTTGTAAACAATTCACCCTTCAGCAAGATTTTTTCATGTCAAAGCTGGAAATATTCAAGAACACCCACTGAAGAAAGAAAATAATCCAAGTTCTAATACTGAAGCTCACTACCATAATAAGTTCAGGGGGAATGATTGTACAGTTACAAAGTTCAAATAAGCTATTATCTGGAATATAATTCAAGCATTCAAATAGTTACTTGACCAGTAATTGTTCAATCACAGATGCTATTTGTCTCACGAGAGCCCTTGCAGATGCATTTTGTTTGCAGGCCCTATATAATAAGAATTTAAATATAATCAATGCTAAGCATTATTTGTATGTGCTCTGCACCATTTGTATTTGAATTGACTAGCCTACATATTTATCTGTAAAGCCAATGTGGAGCAACTATCTGCATGAATATCTTTGTGAATTTATACACTTGCATGTCGGGATAATAAAAATTAAAAACTTACAGTTGCACCCTCATAGGATCCTTGTTCTGATCCAGCCTGTTTGACATTTGGAAGAACGAGATTCTTTTGTTTTGATTTTCGTAGAAGCTGTTTTAGATTCTTTTGTTTTGATTTTCCGTGATCAAGGATCAATATTTTACAGTAGTGGAATTTGGTTGTCTTGTTCGACGAAGACATAGATTTTGTTCAGGATATTTCTTTCTTGTTGATATTCTTAGGATTTTTAGACAAGCCGCACAGCCATGTCCCATGCGTTTCTGGACCCGTCATCTGTTTTCTTGACCTTCTTGAGTGTCTCTGATTTGTGTCTAATTTTAACATGATGAACATTCCAATCTCTTGAAGTAGAATGTTGATTACTTGCGTTTTAACATCATTTGTCTACTGTGTGTGAAGTTTGTGTGTGTTGTGTTTTTTTTGTGCATTGTGTTTGTGTCAGTGTGTGTTTTTTAACTGTGTATGTTGTGTACGTGTTGATTTTATTTACTGAAAGCGACTCATATAATTGTGTCTTATTTTGTTTTAGTGTAATAAACAAAATGGAGGTTGGGAGTGTGGTTATTATGTTATGCACTGGATGTCGACTATCGCCCGAGCGCGTATTTTGGATGGTTGGATGGAGGTAGTATATTTTTTGCTTGAAGTGGTGATAAAACTGTTTACTCTTTTTACATTTAAAGTTTGTTTATTATACGTTTATATGTGCAGATGTTTGATGATGTTGGAGCACTGTCTGGAGATGTTTTTGATAAAATTCGAGTTGATTGGGGACTTTATTTCTTGGAGGTGCGAAATCGTCTCGGGACATGATTTTGGTGTTTTTGTGTGAATACATTGGATATTTGTATCAATTATTTTGGATGAATTGGGATTTTTGTATTATCTTTTTCAATGTATTGGTGGTTAAATGAATTTGGTGTTGGTTAGTACATTGGATATTTGTATGAATTATTTTGGATGAATTGGGATTTTTGTATTATCTTTTTCAATGTATTGGTGGTTCAATGAATTTGGTGTTGGTTAGTTCTTTTCGGTGTGTTTGGATTCGATGAATTGGTGGTTTATTGATTAGTTTGATCCGATCTGTAATCGGATTGTGCAAAATAGGGGAAAAACTGGATAAAATGATTAATATTTCAACAGCGGTTCCTCCGAAACCGCTGTTAATTTTTAAACTTAACGGCGGTTCAATAACCGCTGCAAAATGGCACATTTAACAGCGGTTTACAGAAACCGCCGTAACATATGGCAAATTCAACGGCGGTTCTATAACCGCCGTTAAGATCAAGTTTAATAGCGGTTACCATTAACCGCCGTTATTTGACAAATTTAACGGCGGTTTTTAAAACCGTCGTTGATATTAACAGCGGTACATATAACGGCGGTTCCGGAACCGCCGTTAATTGGGCATTTTAACCGCTGTTAAAAGCCAGTTTTGTAGTAGTGTCAATCTGACCCAAGGAGGAATGTCGGTCACCGACTATGAGCGCAAGTTCAACAACATGTGTCGTTTTTCTCCTTACATGGTCGAGACGGATGACATGAAGTCTCAGAAATTTCGAGATGGACTGCGACCAGATTCATCCCCACTTGGATGGTCATGGGCGTCTGACCTATAATGAAGCAATTGCAAGGGCCGATGACATTTCTGCCAGTTTGGATGTGGAGAAGGCAAGAGCACCACTAGTCGCAGCAAATAACAAGCGCAAGTGGCACGATCAAGGGAGTGGTAGTAAGAAGGATGCAAAGACTTGATTTTCAGGGGCGAAACCCCAGTCCGATAAACCTACATGTGCTCCTTGTGGCAAATGATGCTTGGTCAGAATCGGTGCTAATTCTGCCGTGAGGAAGGACACATGGCCTGAGCATTTCCGGAAAAAGGAAAAGGTCCAGGCAAAAGTGAGCAAGGTCAAGTCTTGGGAGGCAAGGCTCGAGTGTATAGCATGGCCGAGGGATAGACTGAACCCCAAACCATGTCAGGTATGTTGTCAGTTGCTAATATTCTTGCCTTGGTGTTGTTTGATACGGGTGCATCTCATTCATTCATCTCTAGGAAGATTTGCACTATGATTGGTTATAGAAGTAGTAAAGCCCCTAGATCTCTGTTAGTTAGCATGCCTGCGAGGGGTGGTGGGGGGTAGTGCGTGTAGACTCTATAACTAACAATGTGAAGATAGAGATTAACGAACATAGCTTCTTAGCTGACTTGCACATAGCTGAACTCGGTGATTTTGATGTTATTTTGGGTATGGATTGGTTGTACAAACATAGAGTTGTAGTTGAATGCATCGAAAGGAGGGTAAACTTATGTCCGTCTGTTGATATCAAGAACGCATTCGAGTGTGTAAGATACTGTAGTACCCCAAAAGTGATTTCAGCCATGAAAGCTGTGAAGATGTTGAAGAAGCGTAGTTGCCAAGGATTCCTGGTGAATGTGATGGGGAAAACAACTTCAGAGAAGATGGTAGCTGAGGTTCCTATCGTCAAGGATTATCCAGATATTTTTCCCGAAGACCTATCGGGAGTTCCGCTGAATCGTCAAGTTGAGTTCTCAATCGATTTAGTGTCAGGAGCGGCACTAATATCGAAACCCACCTATAGAATGGCGCCCAGGGAATTACAAGAGCTGAAAGTACTGCTTCAGGAGCTGCTTGACTCTGGATTTATCCGGCAAAGTGTTTCGCCATGGGGTACTCCAGTACTCTTCGTGAAGAAAAAGGACGGAAGTTTGAGGATGTGCATAGACTAGAGTAAATATCCACTTCCTAGAATAGAGGACCTATTCGATCAACTTGGAGGATCAGGAGTGTTCTAGAAAATAGATTTGAGATCCGGATATCACCAACTGAGGATTAAGGATGACGATATCCCGAAGACAGCATTTCGAACTCGATACGGACACTATGAGTTTATAATGATGCCATTTGGTTTGACTAATGCGCCAGCAGTATTCATGGACCTCATGAACCGTGTATTTCTACCTTATTTGGATAAATTTGTCATTTTGTTCATAGATAACATACTTGTGTATTCAAAGAGAAAGGTTGAGCATGAGCAGCATCTTAGAACAGTACTGGGAATACTGCACAAGGAGAAGTTGTATGCGAAGTTCAACAAGTATGAATTCTGGCTTAACCGAGTTGAATTTTTGGGACATGTGATCACTTCTAGAGGAATCGAGGTTGACCCGGTTAAGGTAGAGGCAGTCAATGATTGGAAAGTACCGAGTAATGCAAATGAAGTTCGTAGCTTTTTGGGTTTAGCTGTTTATTATCGGAGATTTATCGAGGGATTTTCGAAGATAGCTGCACCAATGACTAGATTGACAAGGAAGGGAGAAGTTTTATTATGGAATGAGAAGTGCAAAAAGAGTTTCCAAGAACATAAGCGAATGTTAACTGCATCACCAGTTTTGACCATTCCCGATCCGACGAGAGAATTCGTCATCTACAGCGATGCATCCAAACAAGGCTTGGGATGTGTATTGATGCAGGAGGGCGAGGTAGTTGCCTATGCTTCGAGGCACCTAAAACCGCACAAGCTGAACTACCCTACTCATGATTTGGAATTAGCAGTGGTAGTTCATGCCTTGAAGATTTGGAGACATTACCTGTATGGAGGTAAGTGTGAAATTAATACAGACCACAAAAGTCTGAAATATATTTTCATACAAAAGGGATTGAATATGAGGCATCGCATGTGCCCAATGTGGTCAAGCTGAGAGAAGCAATATTGAAAGAGGCACATAATACTCCATATACAGCACACCCTGGAAGTACAAAGATGTACCAAGACCTTAAGGGGACATTTTGGTGGGAAGGTTTGAAAAGAGATGTGGCAGACTTTGTCAGAAAGTGTATAGCTTGTCAACAAGTGAAGGCAGAACGCCAACTCCCCTTTAGACTACTTAAATCATTTCATATTCCGGAATGGAAATGGGAACATATTCCGATGGACCTTGTGGTAGGTTTGCCTCGAACGGAAAGAGGGAACCACACTATTTGGGATGTTGTGGATCGACACATAAAGTCAGCTCATTTCATCCCAGTTAAGATGAACTTTCGAATGGATCAGTATGCTCAACTTTACATCAGTGATATTATTAAGTTGCATGGAGTGCCAGTCTCTATAGTATCCTACAGGGATACTCATTTGACATCGCGTTTTTGGGGAAGTTTGCAAGAAGCCTTGGGAACGCAGTGAATTTTAGTACGGCCTATCATCCTCAGACTAATGGTCAGTCTGAGAGGACCATTCAGATTCTTAAGGATATGTTGCGAGTATGTGTGCTAGACATGGGCAATAATTGGGAACGACTGTTTCCTTTGGTAGAATTTGCTTACAACAACAGTTATCGGTCGATGATCGGTATGGCACCGTATAAAGCCTTATGCGGTAAGAAGTGTCGATCACCACAATATTGGGACGAAGTAGGTGAAAGGAAAATCTTGGGTCCCGAGATGATTGAGCAGATAGTATGTGTGGTGAATAAGATTCGTGAGAGGATCAAGATAGCACAGGATCGCCAGAAGTCTTACGCCGACAAGCGTAGGAAAGATATCGAATTCTGTGTTGGCGACAAAGTATTCCTGAAGGTATCTCCTACCAAGGGAATTATTCGTTTTGGTCGAAGGAGCAAGTTGAGGCCGAGATATATTGGACCGTTCGAAATTCTTGAACGAATTGGAGAATTAGCTTACCGTTTGGCTTTACCCCCTGAACTTTCGGCCGTGCCCAACGTTTTTCATGTATTGTTGTTGAGGAAGTATGTTCATAATCCCGGCCACGTCATCAACTATACCGCCGTTGAGGTGAACAAAGATCTTACTTATGATGAACAACCAAAAGTTATACTCGACCGATCAGTCCGGCAGTTGAGGAACAAAGAGAAGGTGTTTGTCAAAATTCAATGGCGTAACCACAGTAAAGATGAGGCTACTTGGGAGCGCGAAGAAGAACTTCAAGCACGTTATTAGAATTTCTTTAATTGAGGTATATCATTTATTTTCGAGGACGAAAATTTTTCTAAGAGAGTTATGATGTAATATCCGCCATTTTATAGAATAATATTATTACTTATAATAATATTAATAATGCATTTTATTTCATTTAATCTCATTTTATTACCAAGTGAGTAATTATTGTACAATTACTTTCACTACACGTACAAATCAAATTCATGTAATCTCATTTAATAAGATCATAGATATTTTCATGATATCTCATATGCCCAAAGCCCGAGTCAATTTCTTAATTTAATTTCAGAAACATTTAATATTAGTTATTGTTATTAATATTATAATTAAAGGTATTATTAGCAATTATAATAATATTTATAATAGGAACAATATTAATTAACAGTATTAATATTTTAATCTTTATCATTTCTATATCATCATTTATATTATTCTCAAAATTATTATTATTAGTATCGGTATAATTAATATTATTACTACCGTTATTATTATTATTATTATTATTATTTTTTTTTTTTATAATAATTTTTTTATTAAAAAAAACTCGTAGGATTACAAAAAATTAGTGGGAAGCCTCGAAACTAACTGAGCCCCCACACCTCTAGCAATGGCAAATCCAATCCTATTAAAAATATGAACTGCTGCACGCGCACCAATATCCTGAGTCATAGAGAATCGTCGAATGCGCTTAAGTAAGGTAACCCCATCTTTCTCAAGTTCTCCAAAAGAAGAAAAGGAGAAGGGGAGAAACCCATATCCAATATCCGCACATTTTGCATCGTACTTGACACGTTTACTGCGGCAAAGATCACTTATCGCACGCCCGGTATAAAGTCAATCAACCCGGATTGCGTCAAAGGCGACGAACCCGTAAGATCAACACATACGTCACGTCCACCCTCCCAAGAGTAGAGTAATATGTCACCGGACGTAAGGATCTGTCCCCATCTCCGAAAAGCCCAATATCCACCTCCTTACGGCGTAAATCCCCGACCGAGAGCATATGTCAACAAGAACGTCACGCACAAGGTTATGCCGATGTTTAATGCCAACAATACCCGCACACGAAACAGCGTGGTCCCCGTAGATATCTCCAGAAAACCTTATAGCAAAGTAACACGGTACGAACAAAGTGAAAAGCGGAACACCCAGACGATAGCACAAGACACAACGATAAGCCCCGGCATTCATAGTTTGTCCCAATCCGGATATCGGAGCCACCCTAAGCCAATCCAAGTATGATCCTCCTTTAGAGAACTCCATAACGCCATCCGCCGAGGGGAAAGATGGAAAGTAGATTCAACCGTTTGGGAAACTCGACCGAAATATATATCCGCCAATTTCTTCATAAGTTTGGGGGCGACCTCGGTAGGGTTACTCAAAAGGTCAATATCCATATTCGCATTGAAAGTACATAGAGCATCATCAAAAGAGGGACCAGATTACAATACTGGAACCATAAAGAAGCTTAGTTCGTAGGTCGGTGATTGAAGTCTAGAAGCAAGGAAGGCATAGTTCAAGACATCACTGCAGAATATAAACCAAGTCCCCAAAAGCAAAAGGTAAGGTGGCGAGTCTCCACCGCGCCGCCAAAACTGAAGCCGTAAGTGACAATACGCTCCAAAGAAGAACGAAGTGCCGCATCAAAAGAAACCCGAGCACACTCAAAGACCCGAGGAGAACATGTGCGCATAGAAAAATAGAGCTTAGAAATACCAAAGACATGTACGGAGTAACAACAACTCGCATTGAGGGTCATTGAGTTTGGCAACCGCCTCCATAAGTTCAATAGTTTTAGCAACCCTTTTCGTGACCAACTTACTACCAAACTCAAAATCCACACTAACAGTCCACCTAATAATTTAACACCATGTGAGGGACGAGAAATATTAGGGGGAAAAACACCATCATACCCGCTTCGGGGTCCTCTTGTGGCCAAAAATTTGATTTTATCAACATTGAGGTGTAAACCACGACAAGGTCCGTCTGCCATAATCAACTCTAAAACCTTACCCACAACCAAGGCATCACCAATAATAGTGCCATCATCCAAATACCAAGCTTGAAAAGAAAGGGCAAAAGAATCTCTAATCTTACATGCCAAAGGATGTAAAACTAAAGCGAAAAGAAGAGGCCCAAGCGGATCACCTTGTTGCACACCTTGATGAGACCAAAGAGTATGCTCACCATAATATAATCTAGCAGATCGAGTAATTCCACCCACTGTGAAATAGCCGGGAAATGCAGCCGAACCTCACGTAACATAACAGCTCGGTCCACCATGTTGAAAGCGTTCCTAAAATCAACCAACAACATGGACAAACCAACCTCACAACCACGGTCCTCAACCAAACGGTTCACAGCATGAAGAATAGCTTCACCTCCCCCCGACACCCCAACACCAAGTTGTAAATCATCGAAATACCTGGCTGAAGAGTGGCCTATCCTAGCAGCACAAACCTTGGAAACTATACGTCTCCACACATCCCAACAAAGAATAGACGGATACCCTCCCGGTTTGACTAAGGGTGTGAGAGGAGCACTAGCAATATACTCACCCAACGCCCTCGGACAGCTAAAGAAGAAAGAGGTTCACCACTGGGTAATAGAAGCAATCAACTCGTCGAAAATAGCCACAGCTGCACCACTTAAACAATCCAAAAGGTGTTGGGCACGCAACCCATCTCGCCCACAAGAAGTACCACGAGGGAAACTCTTGATCATGTCAAGAACGGTAGAAGGGGATGCGGTAAGGTGATGATGATCAATAGGTATATCAGGCAAGAGAGGAGCAGACTGAAAAGGGTGCTTAGCTTTTAAGTCTTCAAGAGTAGAAATATCATAAGGTGCAACACCAGAAGACGAAAGAACTCTGACCGCAGCAGTATAATGGCCATCACAAATCTTCCTCTTACATTGCTTGACATTACGATCACCCAAATCCAAGCTATCATCATCAATGGAAGACCATGATGGAGGAGGTTCGGCTAAAACCTCACGCACAACCTGCAAACTACCACCATGAGAACCCCAAGCATGAATAGCATTAACAATATACTCTTCCTGGCGTTGACGCTTAGTGACCGACCTACTCTCATGACTACTCCTCGGGCAAAAGGTTTTAAGTAGACAAAGCGGCAGGACAAGTAAACTAACCCAACAAGAAATGTCATCAGGCGTGCAGATCACCTTATCAAGAGCTCTTTTCAAAGCACGAGAGAACTCCAACCGACATTTGGGAGGGATAGATTTGACAGTCCGCAATCCCTTAGAGAATAAGGTATCAAGAAGAGGTAAATCAAAACCACCAAGCACATCCAAAACCGAATCCTCAACAATGGCTACATGGTGAGTAACTTGTGGTTTGGGAAGATCATATAACACGAACCGAACAATACCATCACCACAATCAGGAGGAGACACAAAATCAGACCCCGTACCATGACGACACTTAGTCCGGAAGGTATGCGTTTTGAAACAACAACCACATAACCACAAACCCATACGCTTAAGAGTAACCTCCGCCCTATCGAAAATAGCCAAATCCGACAAAAGAGATTGCCTAGTGACATCCTGAGCATCAACACAAAAATGCCGATCCCGAAGATGTGTGATCAAAGAGGTTCTAGTAAGACCATTCCCGCCACCATCACGACATCCATTTAGACCAATAAAGGGGCAATGAAATCTTACAGCCGGCATAGCAACAAAGCAACAAAACCACAACCCCGTGTAAAGAAATACCAGAAAAGAAAACCAAAAAATACCAAAAGTGACAACCATGCAATTGAAGGCACACAAAGAATTCAACAGAAACACTAAACGTTAGAGCTGTCCAAACAGAAGCAATACGTATGTACCAGAGAGAAAATTTCAAGACAAAGGTCGAAAAAGGCAAACCTGAAGCCGCCAAAACCTGAATCGACGGCGAGCGGATGAGGCTCGGGCTGTGGCGATCCGAGGACGAATCCGCGAAGAGGTAGAGGACGGCAGAAGAAGGTCGCAGCGGAGGGGATTCCGCTTTTCCGTCGCCGGAAGCGGCCAGAAACGGCTGGAAGCGCAGCCGCCAAAACCTGAATAGACGGCGAACGAGGGGGGGCGAACGGATGGGGTTGGGGGGGTGGGGTTGAGGGCAACCGAGATATTATCAGTGTTATTAATATTATTATTATTATAGCTGAAAAATAGTTTACAAGAAATTAGTGGGCAACCGAGATATTATCTGGGTCCCACTCCTTTTGCAATAACAAAACAAACTCGAGTAAATATATGAGCAGCAGCGCGTCTCCCAACTCATGCGATACCGAAATCTTCTGAATCCACCTGAGTAAGGCAACCGCACCCGCCTCCAACTCCCCAAGCAAAGAGAAAGAGAAGGGTAAGAAACCATATCCCCGCGCCTCACACAAGTCCTGGACGAGCAAAGTCAGCCATAGCAAATTGGGTTCATGGGGAGCAACCAGTCAAATGTACACACACATCCCGTCCCATGTCCCAGGAGTATAACAACAAATCCGCAGGACAAAGGGGCTTGTCCTGCTCGTCGACCAAACCAACATCCACTTCCCTAGCCGCTGAAATCCCAGACCGAAAGAAGACATCCAAGAGGGTGTCACGAACCAAGTTGTGGCGATGCTTAACCCCAACAATACCAGAGCAGGACACGGCATGATCACCGAAAACGTCACCATGAAAGACCCGAGAACAGGCAGAGCACGGCTGAGATACCGGAAACAGGGGAATACCTAGCCGATAGCTCAGGACACTCCGATAAGTCCTCTCATTCATGGTCTGTCCTAATCCAGAGATAGGGACCGCCCATATTATAATGACCCAAACTAATAATTAAAGCCCATAAATTACCCTAACCCTAATTTTTACACAGTATAAATACATTATGCAATACAAAATAAAATACACAATACACATCAAACACAATATCACGATAGAAGAAGAAGAATACATCTGCACACAACTTTTTCTACCGAATTTGCAACTTCGTCTTCTCCAACTCTTCCCAGCAAGGTAAATAAAAAAGGCTCTTCATCTTTATGTATTTCGTTTGTTGATATTTCATCTAACCCAATTTCAGCCTTATCCATCCCTCAATTCGTCGTATGTATTCCCATGGAAAAATCTCTAACGGCTTCTTAATCATGATAACCCCAAACAAAATTAATCAGACTCAGATTGCCATCATACTCGAACCACCGAGTCCACCCGGTGAGTTATCTTGACCCAGATCGCTGGACCAAAACCCATCATAGAGCTAAAGTTATGAAACTACTTTCAATACTAATCAGCTGACTCCAATCAATACCTGCAATCTCAAACGTAAACATCATCAAACCAGCTAAAATCATCTTCTAAAACAACTCAGAAATTTGACACCTTTTTCCAAGTTCAGGCACCAGACCGAAACTCAAATCAGAACCAAAACTGGTCCAGAATTGGGAATCCAGTTCCTGATTCGAACTCGATGCCATGGCAACCCTTCTTTGCCGCGCCGCCACCGAAGGACAAGGGCTGAAGCCCCTTTGTTTCGTTGTGGCCGTTCTGTTTTTATTTATTCGTCCGCCGTGATTTTAGTGTGTGTGTGTGAGGTTTTGTGTGTGTTCTTGTGTTTGGGTGTGTGAGTTTTCTGCAAATCTAAGACTTGCAGCGCCGTGAGGAGAGGTTAGAGAGAGAGAAGAGAACAGAGTGGGACCGAGATGTTAGAGAGAGAGAGAGGCGAGAGGTGCATAAATGAGTTTTTGTTGGCTGACCCGTGAGGAGTAGGGTTTTTATACCCGCGAATTTTTAGGTTTATTCAATTTAACCCCAGAATTCTGGATACTTCAATTTAATCCCATTTTGATTTATAATTCTTCGATTTTAATCCCAGTCAGCTTCTAATCTCTTCAAATTTACCCCAGACAGATTTTTATATCTTCACATCAGTCCTATTTTGACCCAAATATTAATAATGTTAACTCTAAAATTAATATTAATAATTAGTTCAATTTTATGCATATATTTTTATTTTCAGTCATTATATTATAATATTTTATAATGACTAAATTATTATTATATGTAAACATTAACAAGGATTGACGGGCTTAGGACTGTGAGTCGAGCATCTTCATATTCAAGTTCAAGCAGCATCATATTAATCAGGTGGGAATCTTCACTATCACTTTAATTGCATTAATTGGATTGCATATGTGATATTCTATTATGTTTAAAATTGATGATATACATTGTAAATCAGGCTCACCTGTATACGTGGAAAAGGCTATCTTAAGATATATGTCGTGTGGACACACCTGCACAACCTCAATATTCACATGTGTGCTCAATTCATGTTATATGTAGTATTGTGTGTATGTATTCATGTTGAGCAAAATGTTATTGATAGAATAATCATTTAAATGCTTTCCATGAGATTGTATATTACTGTGATATGTATGATTTCCACGAGCTTAAGGAAGCTAGCCACCACCCATATTGATCCCGTAGGTTAAACCGAGCTGGATGGACGAAGGAGCAAGCCGAGAGGGCTATGATGATATTTTTAAATGATGTTTTTCTTTATGTCTCACGTTTTGAAATATATTTGGGAAACTTTTAATTAGAAATTAACAATTTATAATTTGTTCTTCCGCCGCAATTATTACCTCTTATTTATGTCATGTCACTGCCGTAATTTATGGGTATTTATTTTAGTCAGTGTAGCGACTCGAATTTGTACACTGGAGACTTCAGAATAACAAACAAGAACATAACATAGAACGATATAACTAAGAAAGACGAAATGTACACTATTTCAAGATGATTGAGCCCATTGTTTATGATTGAATGATGTATGTCTAGAATCAATAGTAGAGACACAAATGATACGATGGCTCCTTCAGGATTTAAACGGGATCGTTAGATCGTAGTAGTAGAACAATTGTTGAAGGGCTTATTTTCATTTTGAAGCCCCAACTCTTTTGTCATATGCGTGTATATAAGTGTTCGCTTGGAGCGGTACTATTTAGTTGACTATTACTAAAAAATTCTCTCGAGGCATATTATATATGAGTGTTATATTCATGCTTTAATGTGTAGATTTTCTTCCTTACAAGACACGCCTATTTATTAATATTAATCCGCACATATAATGTCAGAGTTCTGCTGACGGAACACTTACCACATAGTATGGAAGAGAAGTTTCGTAGGGAAAACCCCTGACTTTTGATGGACACAGCGATCCAATGGATGTTGAAATATGGGTTCGTGCCGTGGAGAAATTTTTTTTAGATATATCGGATGCCAAGACAGAGATAAGGTCACACGTGCCACCTATCAGTTGACCAATGGGGCTGGGCATTGGCAGGAATCTTTGAGTCAAACGACGATGCCCGAGCAATGTGAGGTGTTTATTGTAATACCTGTATTTTTCATGAATTTTGACTGTGGCGTTTGTTCGTTTTGTCGCTCTTGTAAGCACCTTTTGAGATGTTGTTGATTCCTGAGTTTCATATTTTCCGGAACATGTTCGTTTTGATCGGACCTTGCAGCGATATTTCTGAGTCAACCAATTAGCACACGCTAGGAGTGTGCTAACGCATGCTATTCGTGTTGAGTAGCGCGCAATAGCGTCGCTTGTAGCGTGCGCTAAAGCATTGAGTTTGGCAGAGACATAAGCTGGACTTTGTTCTCGGGACTAGCAGTTAGCGCACGCTAGGCGTGTGCTAACGAACGCTATTGGTGTTGCGTAGCGCACGCTAAGGATGGGGTAGCGCACGCTACCATCGCAGGTCAGTAGCCACTGGACTAATGGGTAACCCCGTTAGCGAACGCTAACTCTGAGGCGTAGCGCGCGCTAATTGAATGCAGTATTTAAGGACGGACGGACCTACTCTTCGTCACTTTTACTTTCATTTCTTCATTTCCGACGAGAGAGTATGAGAGGGGCGATTCTGAGGTGATTTGGAGGCGGCTAGTCATCATCTAACATCACCTTTGGTGGGATAACAATGATTATACAACATCCAATCCATTTCTACTTTCCAAATCAAGGTAAATTCATTTGTAATATCCTAGAATTTTGCTACGATTTTTCGCATTATTTTATCTGAGTTGTACTGTACAGAGTGGGATCGACACAGTATGGGTGGATAATTTTGGGAACTGTGACAGTCGTGCCAGTATATCTATCGAGGTTATTTTAATTCTAGGATATTACATGCTTGATGTGTTTTTCGATGTCGGATATACTATATGAGTATTTGTACAATTGCCGTACTTGGTCGACAGTTGTGTTTAAGGATATTGTGCATCAGATGTATCGTATGAGAATGTTATCGGAACGAGCTTATGTATTCAGTATGTCGCGTGTATATATTGAGTATATTGAGACGACAGACGGGAGCATAATGGCTAAGTATGAAAGCTATTACATACGTTAAGTGATAAAGCTTACGTACGTAACTAAGCAAGCTTGACGCAGGTTAAGTTGGGTACATAACGTACGTTAAGAAGAGAATCGGACAGGATCGAGCCGTGGTCGGCAGGTGGGCCCATTGTCGGCAGCTTTCGGCGCGGATGTGGACAGGCGAGTCAACCTTGAGCTTTCCGTAAGTTAAGGATGCATCATTACATACGTTAATAAGGTGTGTTACTGTAGCAAGTCAAATGTGTATTACGTATGCTACAGCGAGGGTATTACGTATGTAACACAAGGTGAGAAATGAGTCAATGGCACCTGGACCATCATTACGTACGCTACCGAGGTCAGATAACTTACGTAAGAGAGAGTTAAGTATGTTAACCTTGGTGTGTTACGTACGTAACTCGTTAGAGGTTTATATAAGTGGATGCCCGTCATTTCATTTCTCTTCAGAATTTCACTTCGTTTTTGCCTTCAAACACTCAGAGATGGAGTTTTCAGCCCTTCTAAGTCGATTATGAGCTTGGAAACATGGGATTGGAGCTTGAGATATAGAGATATCATTGAGTCTTGAGGTGGTCACTTGTGTATTTCATCTTCTAAGAGGTATGTCGGATAATCCTCTCATTGATTCGGATTTTGATATTGTTGTCGACGTTCTTCTTCGTACGATGATGGTTACTGTGTTGTTGTTGTGATTCTTGAGGTTGTATGAATCGTATGTTAAGGAATATAATTATATAAACCTTGGTTATGAATCAAATGATGGTTTAGATGATAGAACCCATTGAATCACGTCATTTTGTTGGCTACAAACATATTTATGGATTGATTCGTATCCTTGAAGGACACTTGAATTATATATGTCGTGATTTTATGGAGTTGGGAAGGATTACGGTTAATTTTGGCCTATGATTATTCGTGATGATAAACGGTAATTTTATTCCAATGAATTTACAAAGATGAGCCGTGTTAATCCGTAATTAAGATTGAAGTCGGAACCAAGAATGTTGAAGACATTGTTAGAATTATTGATTATCGAATTTCGGCTTGTATTCGTATTGTTAAGAGTTGATATGATTTGGTTTTGTATGATCGAAATGTCGTTGAACCGTTGAGTTTGATTGGTTGGTTGTATCGGTTGTTGATTGTTATTGAACGCATCGTTAATTGATCAATGCGTTAGGTTGCGTTAAGTGATCGTTGATGATTAACCATTGTGCTGCGATTCGAATTGGAGGATGCATGGATCGCCTTGGTTGGGGCTGTGGAGCTTGTAGATGAAGACGGTGGGATTGGTAACAACTTCATCGGTATCGAGGCAAGTTATGCTTGTTGAGTTCATAATATTTAATAAATGATTTTGTTTTCATTTCATATAGCAAAGGTATCATGGAATATGAATTGTCGGGATGATAGTATGTATATTATGCTTAGACTGAGATAAATTATAATGTATATGATTTTAAGACGTCTAGAGGAAATGGAGACGTGAATTAAATTTGGTCTATTGTATGAGAAGATGGATATCAAGGTTAGTTATCATGTCGATATTGAACTTGAGATGGTGGTATGGTATTAGTAGTGGACTGTACTTCATTTTGGATTATTCCGATAACCATGTATTCGTTCAGGGATGTTGGTCGTGGAAAGCTTAGCGTCTCCAGCTTGAGGTAAATTAATATTGCTAGATTATGATAGTCATCATGTTGCATTATTGCATGTGTGTGTTGATACTTCATGCGGTGAGTGTGCATCATTGTTTGTTATGTTGAGATGTGCTCTTTCTTTGAGCTGTAATCTGTTGGGCTGATGTGTTAGGGGATAAGAACTAAATGGCACCTATGTTCCGGGGTATTACTGTGTGGATACTTTCGTGACCCTTGGTTGTGAACTTGGGGTATTTTGTGATTGCATGAACTGTGTTAGGGGATAAGACCTAAATGGCACCTATGTCTGGAGTATTCCAGAGTAGATGCTTCCATGACCCTTGGCTGCGGCCTTGGGAGTTTATGTGATATTGTCCGGAGTATTCCTGAGTAGATGCTTCTGTGACCCTTGGCTGCGGCCTTGGGAGTTTATGTGCTATTATCATATGCATTGTTGAGCATGTTGTGGACTATTGTCTGACGGAATACGACATTGTGGTTGTGTCTGTCTTTCATGATCGAGTTATTGTTGCCCTCTTGGAAAGTCTTCTGATCCTTGTTGGATATGCGTTTCTTCGAGATTTGTTGTCATGTTGCATCGTGGCATATCTGGAGTCAGATACGTTCTGATCGTTCATGTGTAGGATTTTCGGGGCGGGTACGTGTAATATATGTTGGTTTCGACCTCATATTAAACCGTGCACACGAGACGTACTTCGTGAGGCTGATTAGGTACGAGACCAGATGTGTATTTGATCAATACCCGTGGTTGGCTTGTACACGGACACATGTCCAGATCGGGCGTACCATGACGCCAGTCTTGAGTCTTGTTGATTTGTCGTTCACAGTCCATGTATAATCGGATCTGTTCGATAGTCAGGTTGTCTTGAAATCCCGTATATATGATTTTTATATGGTTGAGGATTTTATTCTCTCATGTATCTGTCCCCGTTGACCCTTTAGTGACCTCATTTGGAGTTACCATACCGATGGTGAACTCGTTTGTCATCGACCCTTTATTAATCTCGTTTGGAGTTTCCCCTATCATTGGTAATCTCGTTCGTTATTGATTCTTATTGATTCTGTTGGGAATTGCCTTACCGTTGGTACTCTCGGTTGTTGGTCCTTGATTAATTCCTGTTGGAGTTTACTGTGTCGTCGGTATCCTCGGTTGTTGATCCCTTATTGCTCTTATTGGAGTTTACTGTGTCGCCGGTATTCTCGACTATTGTTCCTTTATTAATCTTATTGGAGTTTACCGTGTCGTCGGTATTATCGGTTATTGTCTCTCTATTGATCTTATTGGAGTTTACCGTGTCATCGGTATTGTCGGTTATTGTCTCTCTATTGATCTTATTGGAGTTTACCGTGTCGTCGGTATTGTCGGATATTGTCTCTCTATTGATCTTATTGGAGTTTATCGTGTCATCTGCATTGTCGGTTATTGTCTCTTTATTGATCTTGTTGGAGTTTACCGTGTCGTTGGTATTCTCGGTTGTTGACCCTTTATTGATCCTATTGGAGTTTACCGTATCGTTAGTATTCTCGGTTGTTGATCCTTTATTGATCTTGTTGGAGTTTACCGTATCATTGGTATTCTCGGTTGCTTATCCTTTATTGATCTTGTTGGAGTTTACCGTATTGTTGGTATTTCCGGTTGTTGATCCTTCATTGATCTTGTTGGAGTTACCACATCATGGTATTCTCGTTCGTGGTTGATCCTTTGTCGATCTTGTGTGGAATTATCATGTCATTGATATTCCCGTTTTGATGCATTGATTGTTTATCATTATTGATTGTGTGAGCATTCATGCTTTGTATTGATATCTGGGACTTGCCATTGTCTCGGGACAGTTGGTTTACAAATGTGCCGTGTGATATAGGTTTTATCAGGACTGGAATCCGATTGTGCGATCCAGCGGACAGAATCGGACTTGGCCGGATTATTCCATATTGGAGATATGTTTATGTTTGAGAATCTTGGTATCATTTCGGATACAGTACAGATGGTTATTTTTGAATTCATTCATCACTTAAGGACGTGAGATGAGGATTATGGTAAGGATTGATTTGATATGGATTGTGATGGGTTGGTAAGGTTATGTCGGTAAGATTACATTGGAAATATTCTTACCTTGTAATTACATTGATATGTAATTATTTATGTGATGTGATCGTTACCATTGTTGAGTATTATGGCTGACCCCGTCGTGGGCTTTATCTTTTAGGTACTCGGAGATTGAGCTAGTAGCGGTCGTGAAGGGATGAGCTTTCTGGTGACACTGGCTACGGCGTGGTTATTGGGATTCGAATGTTCATTATGGTTTTTATAATTCTGCTGTAAATGTATTTAATTGTGTCTCTATTCGCTGCGTATGAAATTTTATAATGGCTTTCAGTATTTTTCCAACTCGTGTTTACTTTCTAAACGCCCTTTTGGCGTCTTTGCCTTGTGTTTTCAAACGGTATTTTCTGAAGGTAATTGGGAACAACGTTTTGAAAAATATTTGAGTATTTATAACATTACCTTCTCCGCCTCTTTGGCGTAATTGAAACTTTTTCAAAAATGATTTTAGCCTTGTGAGTTCCAATATGGGGCCCACGGTGCTGTAATATTCCCGATCGGTTTTGGGGGTGTTACTGAAGATGGTATCGGAGCTTGGGTTTCGTAAAACCCGGTCATGTGTGTTATGTGGCTCTACCGGTGCGGTAGCAGCGTGATTTCTGAAAATAATTTTCTGACTTTCGAGTCAAACTGATTTTGGAGATTCCAAAATTTTTGAAATATTTTCAAATTGCCATATTTGCGATGCCAATGTGATGTTATTGTGTTGAGACTTTGTATGGGAGTCGTATGCTAGTATCACGGGAGATCATCGAATTCACGGACCTGTAAGTATGTTCTTTCAGTTATTCGGTTTTGATGATGATTATTTGAACATGGTGACATGATTTTGAGATATTTCGGGATTGAGATATTGATTATGACAGGATTTTAAGTTTCGAGGATGAAACTTATTTAAGTGGGAAGATATGTAATATCCTAGAATTTCGCTACGATTTTTCGCATTATTTTATCTGAGTTGTACTGTACAGGGTGGGACCGACACAGTATGGGTGGATACTTTTGGGAACTGTGACAGTCGTGCCAGTATGTCTATCGAGGTTATTTTAATTATAGGATATTACATGCTTGATGTGTTTTTCGATGTCGGATATACTGTATGAGTATTTGTACAATTGCCGTACTTGGTCGACAGTTGTGTTTAAGTATATCGTGCATCAAATGTATCGTATGAGAATGTTATCGGAACGAGCGTATGTATTCAGTATGTCGCGTGTACGTATTCAATATATTGAGATGACAGACAGGAGCAAAATGGCTAAGTATGAAAGCCATTACGTAGGTTAAGTGATGAAGCTTACGTATGTAACTAAGCAAGCTTAACGTAGGTTAAGTTGGGTACATAACGTACGTTAAGAAGAGGATCAGACTGGATCGAGCCATGGTCGGCAGGTGGGCCCGGTGTCGGCAGCTTTTGGCGCCGATGTGGACAGGCGAGTCAACCTCGAGCCTTACGTACGTTAAGGATGCATCATTACGTACGTTAAGAAGGTTTGGTACTGTAGCAAGTCAATTGTGTATTACGTACACTACGGCGAGGGTATTACGTACATAACACAAGGTGCGAAATGAGTCTGTGGCACCTGGACCATCATTATGTACGCAACCGAGTTCAGATAGCGTACGTAAGAGAAGTTACGTACGTTAACCTTGGTGTGTTACGTACGTAACTCGTTAGAGGTTTATATAAGTGGACGCCCATCATTTCATTTCTCTTCAGATTTTCACTTTGTTTTCGCCTTCAAACACTCAGAGATGGAGTTTTCAGCCCTTCTAAGTCGATTATGAGCTTGGAAACATCGGAATGGATCTTGAGATATGGAGATATCATTGATTCTTGAGGTGGTCACTTATGTATTTCATCTTCTAAGAGGTATGTCGAATAATCCTCTCATTGATTCGGATTTTGATATTGTTGTCGACGTTCTTCTTCGTATGATGATGGTTACGGTGTTGTTGTGATTCTTGAGGTTGTATGAATCGTATGTTAAGGAACATGATGATATATACCTTGGTTATGACTTAAATGATGGTTTAGATGATAGAACCCATCGAATCACGTCGTTTTGTTGGCTACAAACATAATTATGGATTGATTCGTATCCTTGAAGGACACTTGAATTATATATGTCGTGATTTTATGGAGTTGGGAAGGATTACGGTTAATTTTGGCCTATGATTATTCGTGATGATAAACGGTAATTTTATTCCAATGAATTTACAAAGATGAGCCGTGTTAATCCGTAATTAAGATTGAAGTCGGAACCAAGAATGTTGAAGACATTGTTAGAATTATTGATTATCGAATTTCGGCTTGTATTCGTATTGTTAAGAGTTGATATGGTTTGGTTTCGTATGATCGAAATGTCGTTGAACCGTTGAGTTTGATTGGTTGGTTGTATCGGTTGTTGATTGTTATTGAACGCATCGTTAATTGATCAATGCGTTAGGTTGCGTTAAGTGATCGTTGATGAAGACGGCGGGATTGGTAACAACTTCATCGGTATCGAGGCAAGTTATGCTTGCTAAGTTCATAATATTTAATAAATGATTTCGTTTTCATTTCATTTATGATTCATATAGCAATGGTATCATGGAATATGAATTGTCGGGATGATTGTATGTATATTATGCTTAGACTGAGATAAATCATAATGTATATGATTTTAAGAAGTCTAGAGGAAACGGAGACGTGAATTAAATTTGGTCTATTGTATGAGAAGTTGGATATCAAGGTTAGTTATCATGTCGATATTGAACTCGAGATGGTGGTATGGTATTAGTAATGGACTGTACTTTATTTTGGATTATTCGGATAACCGTGTATTCATTCAGGGATGTTGGTCGTGGAAAGGTTAGCGTCTCCAGCTTGAGGTAAATTAATATTGCTAGATTATGATAGTCATCATGTTGCATTATTGCATGTGTGTGTTGATACTTCATGCGGTGAGTGTGCGTCATTGTTTGTTATGTTGAGATGTGCTCTTTCTTTGAGCTGTAATCTGTTGGGCTGATGTGTTAGGGGATAAGACCTAAATGGCACCTATGTTCCGGGGTATTACTGTGTGGATATTTTCGTGACCCTTGGTTGCGACCTTGGGGTATTTTGTGATTGCATAAACTGTGTTAGGGGATAAGACCTAAATGGCACCTATGTCCGAAGTATTCCTGAGTAGATGCTTCTATGACCCTTGGCTGCTGCCTTGGGAGTTTATGTGATATTGTCTGGAGTATTCCTGAGTAGATGCTTCCGTGACCCTTGGCTGCTGCCTTGGGAGTTTATGTGCTATTATCATATGCATTGTTGAGTATGATGTGGACTGTTGTCTGACGGAATAGGACATTGTGGTCGTGTCGGTCTTTTATGATCGAGTTATTGTTTCCCTCTTAGAAAGTCTTCTGATCCTTGTTGGATATACGTTTCTTCGAGATTTGTTGTCATGTTGCATCGTGGCATATCTGGAGTCACATACGTTCTGATCGTTCATGTGTAGGATTTTCGGGGCGGGTACGTGTAGCATATGTTGGTTTCGACCTCATATTGAACCGTGCACACGAGACGTACTTCGAGAGGCTGATTAGGTACGAGACTAGACGTGTATTTGATCAATACCTGTGGTTGGCTTGTACACGGACACATGTCTGGATCGGGCGTATCGTGACGTCCATCTTGAGTCTTGTTGATTGGTCGTTCATAGTCCATGTATAATCGGATCTGTTCGATAGTTGGGTTGTCTTGAAATCCCGTATATATGATTTGTATATGGTTGAAGATTTTATTCTCTCGTGTATCTGTCCCTGTTGACCCTTTACTGACCTCGTTTGGATTTACCATACTGATGGTCAACTCGTTTGTCATCGACCCTTTATTAATCTCGTTTGGAGTTTCCCCTATCATTGGTAATCTCGTTCATTATTGATTCTTATTGATTCCGTTGGGAGTTGCCTTACCGTTGGTACTCTCGGTTGTTGATCCTTGATTGATTCTTGTTAGAGTTTACCGTGTCGTCGGTATCCTCGGTTGTTGATCCCTTATTGCTCTTGTTGGAGTTTACCGTGTCGCCGGTACTCTCGGCTATTATTCCTTTATTAATCTTATTGGAGTTTACCGTGTCGTCGGTATTGTCGGTTATTGTCTCTCTATTAATCTTATTGGAATTTACCGTGTCGTCGGTATTGTCGGTTATTGTCTCTCTATTGATCTTATTGGAGTCTACCGTGTCGTCGGTATTATTGGTTATTGTCTCTTTATTGATCTTGTTGGAGTTTACCGTGTCGTTGGTATTCTCGGTTGTTGACCCTTTATTGATCCTGTTGGAGTTTACCGTATTGTTGTTATTCTCGGTTGTTGATCCTTTATCGATCTTGTTGGAGTTTACCGTATTGTTGGTATTCTCGGTTGTTGATCCTTTATTGATCTTGTTGGATTTTACCATATTCTTGGTATTCCCGGTTTTTGATCCTTCATTGATCTTGTTGGAGTTACCACATCATGGTATTCTCGTTCATGGTTGATCCTTTGTCTATCTTGTGTGGAGTTATCATGTTATTGATATTCCCGTTTTGATGCATTGATTGTTTATCATTATTGATTGTGTGAGCATTCATGCTTTGTATTGATATCCGGGACTTGCCATTGTCTCGGGACAGTTGGTTTACAGATGTGCCGTGTGATATTGGTTTTATCAGGATTGGGATCCGATTATGCGATCCAGCGGACAGAATCGGACTTTGCCGGATTATTCCATATTGGAGATATGTTTATGTTTGAGAATCTTGGTATCATTTCGGATACAGTACAAATGGTTATTTTTGAATTCATTCGTCACTTAAGGACGTGAGATGAGGATTATGGTAAGGATTGATTTGATATGGATTGTGATGGGTTGGTAAGGTTATGTCGGTAAGATTACATTGGAAATATTCTTACCTTGTAATTACATTGATATGTAATTGTTTATGTGATGTGATCGTTACCATTATTGAGTATTATGGCCGACCCCATCGTGGGCTTTATCTTTTAGGTACTCGAAGATCGAGCTAGTAGCGGTCGTGAAGGGATGAGCTTTCCGATGATACTGGCTATGGCGTGGTTATTGGTATTCGAGTGTTCATTCTGGTTTTTATAATTCCGCTGCAATTGTATTTAATTGTGTCTCTATTTGCTTGGTGCGAAATTTTATAATGGCTTTCAGTATTTTTCCAACTCGTGTTTACTTTCTAAATGCCCTTTTGGCGTCTTTGCCTTGGGTTTTCAAACGGTATTTTCTGACGGTAATTGGGAACAACGTTTTCAAAAATATTTGAGTATTTAAAATATTACCGTCTCCGCCTCTTTGACGTGATTGAAACATTTGCGAAAATGATTTTAGCCTAGTTTGGGAAATTTTTGGGGTTTTTCTTAGATTTGTCTGATTTATCAGTTTTGGAGCTTGAACTCTTTGATATTATGATGTATCTACCCCATACCCACGTTTCCCCTACGGTTATATGGATGTTTTTGTACTTTGTTCGGATTTGATAGGGTTTGTATGATTTCCATCCTCAAGTGATTATCCTTGGAGTTTTGTGAATCGTAGGCGGGTTTCGGGAGTTTCTCCATGTGATTTGAGTATACATTATTAATTATCGTATTCCTTACGAATCGTTTAGGTGCCGTAAGTGCATTCTTGGACCTACCGAACTTGTGTACTTTTCCTCCCGATTCGTGATGTCTCAAAGGCAAGTATATCTTTATGATTGTACATTATCGACTTTGAAAGTAAGGTATATGAATTGTATGATGGTATATATCCACTCTGGGACGGGCCGACGGGTCCTCTGAGGGTTTTCTAGCCTTTGTGTCGGTTCCACTGATATTTTGGGTTAACCACTCTGGGACGGACCGACGGGTCCTCTGAGGGTTCCATTTGTAATACCCGTAATTTCGATTTCCGGTAAAAAAAAATTTTCGGTGGAAGTACGTTTTGACGACTCGCTCATGACCGTTTCGTCATTCTGAGAATGATTAATTCTACACTTTTTGTCATCCGAGTTCGTTTCGGTGTTGTTTTGTTGAGTTCCGTGCTTTTTAGCGACTTTTCCGCACTTGAGTTCGATTCTTTCGAATCTCGTTCGAAACTGCTGTTTCGAGTTCCCGTAAGTCCGTCTAACTTTGTTAGACGTGTTGTGAACTTCGGTTTGGTTATTCGATCACGTTCGGTACACAATACACACAACCAACATAACACACGTTCGGTACACAATACATTGCACAACCAAGTGTACAACCATCCATATGTACGTCGCAATCCTGCACAAATGGCACAACACCTAACACGTATACCTGTAACACCCCCAGAATCAAACCGGGAATATTACACACTGAAGACCCTCTCCGTGAGGATCCACCAGGCTAGACATCCAAACAACACAACTCATTACACACCGACATGATAAAATACCAAATCAACATACTAACTCGGTCTTTCATCACAACATACAAGTCAAAATGCACATTTCTACCTCGACTCATACCCATGCAAGGGTAAAATACACTCTCAAACCAAAAATACGACAGAAGGAAGACCATACACAAACTCCGACTGACTGCATTCAACACTGGCCTTCGTGTGATTAGTATCATTCGCTTCCCATCATCCTTCGCGCCGATCCTGTGTTTTGCTCCCAAACCTGCATGTACCTGGATGCAAAAACAGACATCCACCCTCGAATACTCGGGGGTTAGCAAAACTCCACTGTTTTGCTAGTACAAGTATAAAGTGCAAATACGAGCCATACATAACACATTCCGAGAATACAATAAAAGACTTCCCGAGATAATTTGATAATTAAAAATAGTTCAAGTCTTGAAAGTAAAACGAAACAAGTAAGCACTTTGAAGACATTTCCAATTCTCGGGAGTTTTGAAAACATTTGCGATTGTAAAGTTCTTAATTCATTTTTCCAAAATGAAAAACCGATTAACAAAACACGGGGATCACAACCCAATTCATTCCAGTCTCAAAACATAGGGTCCACGACCCAACCATTTCGATCACCAACACAGGGTCCACGACCCAACCATTTCGATCACCAACACAGGGTCCACGACCCGTTCATTCACTTTAATTCACTTCCAAAAATACATTACACATAACACATTATTTTTATGCCATTTTAGCCAAACACCAAGACTCAATATATAATGTCTATCGACCCCGAGCACCAAGCATTGTGATACTCCGGACATATCACAATTATTCATCAGTATAAACATTCTGGCAATTCTCGCGACCTGGCCCGGCCCTCAAGCCACCAAGTCCCTGTGTGCCCCGTCGAGCAATCCCCAAGTGATAATGCCCACTCGAAGTACCTCTCGCGACTCGGTCCAGCCGCTAAGCCACCAGGTCCCCGTGTGACCCCGTCGATTCAATCTCCGAGTGAGAGTACCCGAGAAAAAACCATACAAGTCTCATCAATTCACATTTCCAAAACCGCAATCCTCAAGAGTCAATCACAATATATATAGTCGAGGTATTTTGCTAAAATGGCCATATTATCCAACACATACTCACGACCCAAAATTAATACTGTCCACAAAGAAACACACTTATCTCAACAACACCGAACGACACAACCAATATCACACAACTCATATATCCACCGATAACCACATGAATCCACGCACAATTTATAACAAAAGGATTTAACTACAAATTACCGACGACATGTTCACACATAAGGACATCATCCGAAGGTAGGGAGTTCCTATACTCAACACTAACACACATAGTCAAATAAGCATATTAAGTCTCGAACACAAGATTCGTCCTTTAAGAAAACCATAATTGTAAATATACCGATTCTTTATATAAATGGTTGTAAACAATTCGTTTAGCACGTATCGTCAATTTTCAACCATCATATTCACAAAACACGTAATGTATGGGCAAGATACTTGCCTCGATAGTCGATGTCGGACACTCCGACGAACGTGGCTTAACCGGAAAACCTCGAATGCCCACAACTCTCCGGCGGAAACGACGGTAACACCACCGATCAGAAAACGGCGAACGTAAGGGTTCCGACTCGAGTTCTTCGCAAGGAACCTGACCCCAACATCATACCATGAATAAATTGACGATCGAACGAGGAAGAATAATCGTAGAACTCCCGAATCCCCTTTGTGACATTTTATCGAACACTTTCAAGGTGTCGATTAGAAACTCAATAAAACGAAGAATCCTCGGCAATCCAGCCATGGAAAAACAAGGAGTTCGATATAAAACAACTTAATAATCATCAATACATCAATATTCTAAGTTATAACGAATCAAATGGACAAAATCAACAATATCCCCAATTTTCCCCAAAACTAGGATTTTAGAAAAAACTAACCTTGATTCGCTGGATTGAAGGATGTTATAGGGTGATTAATCGATGATATGAGCTCCCAAACTTCTTGGATTAATTGTATAATAACATGCCTTCGCCACCTCCAAGAATCCAGCCGCGGAAGAGAAAGGGAGAAAATGAAAAATGAGTGCAAACAGGACTGCTCGGTCATATTTATACTGGTGCAGCCTAGCGTGCGCTAGACTGCAGAGCTAGCGTGCGCTAGCGAGCGGTCATGGTCGAGAATGTTCGGCTGGGCCCCGCCATCATGCGCTGAACACGTGCGCTGTCGGCCCGGGCCACAATCCATAGACTTCCTGGCTCGGCCAGGGAGCGTGCGCAGCCTTCCGGCCGTAGCGTGCGCTACCTGCCGGCCGTAGCGTCTTGATGTCGGCGATGGCGTGCGCTACACCGCGATCCTCCAAGTCCAGAACCTTTCTGCCCCTACTGCCTCGGCCGACTAGCGTGCGCAGCCAACCGGCCATAGCGTGCGCTGCCTCCCGGCCGTAGCGTGCGCTACCTTCCGGCCATAGCGTGCCCTACGCCGGTTCCTGCCGCACCTGCCCGGCCGGTGCCTGCACCCGTCCGGCCACCGTCCCCAACCGTCCGGCCAGTGCCCGACCACCATGATTCGACGACTCGATTTTCCGAAATCGCACGGAACGAACACGACAAAATACTCGGGGACAACATCATCGGTCCGAAATGAAAACAACGGATAACAAATCATCACCTACGGTCTTAAACGTCAAAATTAATTGTCGAGAAAATAATACTGGAACTCGACAACCGGGAAATATCCGGAAAAAATCCAAAATAACCGGAACGAAAATCGTGGGTATTACATTCTACCCCTCTAAAAATAAGTTTCGTCCCGAAACTTAAAACAAAAGCAAGGCGACTCTCGACAACTCACCAGAACTCCAGGCAGTATAAAGCCACTACGATCCGATTCAATACGCAAAAATGCTTACGAAAAGCAACGAGCATGAATCGTTGCGGTTGATAAAACCGAGCAATACAAAAATCAAGTCACGACTCCAACGCTGAAAGGTATGAAATTCCAGTAACTCACAGATTTGGAAGATCAAATACGAAGAAAATTTCCCAACACTTATGGAAATCACAAAATGGCCCAGATGTTCAATAATCACGGTTTCGAGATCCAACAATAATGATTGTACAACAACGAACAAATATCAATGATCGAACAACAACGATTAACTATGACGTTCACACCTCAAATCAAGATATCAATAAACTCGTAGGAATCACGAGGTGTTAATTTCGAACACGGTTGACAAGAAATCGATCCGAACTTGGAGAGATCACAAAGATATACACATCAATTTGGGACAATATCAGAACTCGCTCGAATAACAAAGGTGAGAAACAATACAAGGTCAGAAGCATTAACGAACACAATCGCCTCAATATGGTCGAACGAAATGGAAATGAGAAGAGAAAAAAAAATGTGGGTATTACATCATATCACCTTTAAAAGAGGTTTCGTCCCCGAAACCTAAACAACGAGTACGAAGTACTAGAATAGCAGCCTTCCCATCAATATTCTCTTGGTTCCGCATCCGATTTCCATGACCAACTGTACCGCGGTCACGACCGCGTCCGCTGTACCTCGGCACACTAAGTGGATTCTCACTCAATACGATGACACGATTTCGCAAAATATTATACTAAAGTACCAACTCAGCGCGACATATCACATAAGGTAACTAATAATAACTCGATAAGAAAATCCACGAGGTATCCTTTTAAATGATATCATTTGAAAATCCTTGGATTTGTATGCTATTCAAAATAAACTTTAAAAGTACTTTTTGTACCTCGGGTTGTTTCATTAAAACTTGTAAACAACATACTCTAACCGTCTCATTTGAAATCATTTGCCAAAATAATAATTCCTTGTAACCGGCGTTATCAAAATCATCATGCCTTTACTCATCACCATCACCGTTAACAACCAACAAGTTAACCATGCAAGATCATCAAACCATTCTTACATACTCTAACATTTCCATATCCGAGTTTGAACTTTACATCGAGTGAGATTTTTCATCTTTCACTATATATTTTTGAAAATAAAAATCATATTGGTTTTTGAAATAAAATATTTTTATGATGTGAAAGATTTTTGAAAATCATATACTCGAATTTTTCGAAAATACAATAGTACGCTAAAACTCACTTCCGAAAATTCTCCCAACAGTACACAAGAATCAACGACGGTAACATTTTACAAAATGTTCAAGGTATTTTAAAACAACTCTTTCAATACCGTCGAGGTTTTATTTGAGAATCCTAGGCCGGATCGCAAATTTTAAACAATTTCCAAAGTTCATACAAAGCTGCCGAATTAATCGAAACGTCAAATTAGTTTCAAAAATTGATTTCCACAACTTGCACAAACTTATGAAAGTTTCAGGAAAACATTTTCGAACACACACATACAGCAGACATAATTTATCAACTCACCGAACAAAATCAATTATCACTTAGCACGAATGAAAGGTCACAACACACATTCACACATAATGGTTGTCATCACTAGACAACGCACATAGAATACAGTCTCAGACGACTGACTGCAGAAAGTTAGACCTAACGGCAAAAATGCGGTTCCACATCCTCTGTCCCAGCTAACTAACGCGCACTACTGTAACACCCCGAGATATTCGGAATATATTACAGCGCCGTAGACCCCTACATGGGACCCACCAGGCTACAACAAGAAAAGCACCACTCGACTAACCATTTCAGTTAGCGAGGACACACATTTAAATAATATGACATATAAAGATACGCCCGGAGCAACCGGCGAAATAAGCATCATCCGACAATGTAACAATTTAAAGTAATACAATACGGAGTTTGAAATGAAAAGCTTAAGTACTCGCGAGTACAATCTATAAGTTTATAACTGTGGGAACAATCATATCGAAATGGACAAAGAAATAAGAAGACCCAAATGCACATGTCAACGACCCTGGCCAACATCCTCGTACTGTCCTAGTGCTCGCTCGTCCGGATGATCATA
The DNA here is from genome assembly GCA_033398695.1 of Orobanche coerulescens. Taxonomy (NCBI): domain Eukaryota; kingdom Viridiplantae; phylum Streptophyta; class Magnoliopsida; order Lamiales; family Orobanchaceae; genus Orobanche; species Orobanche coerulescens. The sequence continues at coordinate 99,749,728 of CM065813.1, read as the reverse complement.
ACCTGAAATCCATAACAAGAATTTTCCCCAAAACGGGTCCCCAAAGGGGTTAGCAATTACGCTAGTACAAGTAATCAAGGCAAACCAATCGCTTACACATTTCATAGTACAATGCACCAAAATCAATTTCAAAAGTCAAAACCAGACATGTCTTTTCCGGAAACAAACAGTGAAAATCAAATTTGCCTAGGACCGGGACGAAGCCACAAATCCCACCTGAGGCCTCTAAGGACCCTCCCGGGCTGGCCATATCATAAAACAAATCACGCACATGCATCGCCTAGGATAGGGACGAAGCCACAAATCCCACCCGAGGCCTCTAAGGACCCTCCCGGGCTGGCTAGCTAAACAAACTCATGAATCCAGAGTGAAGTCATAGATTCCCCCGAGGCCCCATCGGACCCTCCCGGGGTGAGCACAATCACACACGATATACATTACCATTTCACGTTAAGCATAAAGGTTTCCAAAAATACTTGCCTTGAATAATTGATGACGCAACGAACGGAAGGAAAAACACCGACGAATGCTAGGAACCAATAGGACCGAACCTAACGATTCAAAGAACACAATCACAACCAACTCTAGACGAATACGGAAATGGAATACACCCAAAAACCCGCCTACGATTCATGTATATTCGTATAGAAATAACAACGAGGGCGGACCACAACCAAACCCTCTCGATTCCGTAAAAACCACAAAATATACCATGAATCCATAGGAAAACTAATGATACTAACAAGATTAATCATATTCATCATGAATCCACCAACAAAACGGAATGAATCGGACGAAAATCCCAAAACCCCCAATTTATCTAAAAGTAGGGTTCTAAGAGATTTTACCTTGGATTAGGATGAAAGATTCATGTTGATGTTGTTATAATACACCAAGAACTCAAGTAAGATGTTGGATGAGATGATTGGAAGAAGAAATCGCCAAGAATCGCCCAAAATCGCCCAAGGAGCTCTAAGCCGCGGGGAGGAGAAGAAATGAACGTGTCGTTCATGCTGGTCAACTCCCTGGTTTATATAGCCAGGGAGTGTTAGCGCGCGCTAATCCTCAAGGTTAGCGTGCGCTAACGGAATAAAACTACAGGCCATACAGTTAGCATCGCAGTCCAGTAGCCAGATTTCTGGTCGTTAGCGTGCGCTACTGTAAACGTAGCGTGCGCTAATAGGCTCTTGGTAGCGCGCGCTATCGGCCAACGTAGCGTGCGCTATCTGGGCATCAGTCGAGTGCAAAAGGTAACTGCCCAATACTCACCTGACCCGTTAGCGCGCGCTAACGTAGCGTAGCGTCGCTACACGGGCACTGATCGAGTTCAAGAGCAAGCGTCGATCGGGCGATCACGCTAGCGCAGGCTGCCGGACAACTTAACGTGCGCTAGTCTCCCGACATTAGCGTGCGCTAGACAAAGTAGCGTACGCTAATCCGATAGTCCAGAGGGCTGGTAATAGAACTGCCACTCCTAGGGATAACTCGCTAGCGCGCGCTACGAAACAAACGTAGCGTGCGCTGTTAAGGGGCCTCTAGCGTGTGCTATGCAGAAAAGATAGCGTGCGCTAGGTACGAAATATAAACGGTCCAAAACACTGGAATATGAACAAAACATCAAACGGAACACCTCCAAAACGCATCTTAACATAGAATGGATTTATGGCAACCCTGAAACGGCGGTTCCGCACAACAATAACGAGAATCAGATCATCAGATGACTGAAAAGATACACTGAAAGATATACGAGGGTCACTACGACCGAGAAATACACTGAAAATGAAAATACAAGGGAAAGAAAAATGCGGATATTACAGCTACAACAATTATTTAGCGTGCGCTATTCATGCTGCATTAGCGCGCGCTAGCCTCGTACTTAGTGTGTGCTAACAGCTCTAATTCAGCAACGTGATTGCGAATATATATATATACGACATTATTAGAACCGATAGTTACAAATGAACAACGACAACATACGAATCTAAATGCCATCGATTCACATGTTTACAACACTTCGCGAGCAACCATCAAAGGACAACTATCATCCAAAATCGAAATCCCGTCTATTAATAAAGAGGACTATCTTAACTTATACCAAACGACTTAGCATTCACATCACTATTTTAATTTAAAACTGGCAACACTGCCCGAACAACAAGAACATCATCACGTATTTCTCGACTAACAACCATAAAACTGATAAGTTGAAAACGAGAGTCACGTCTTGATTACATTTTATAGACCTCACTTGAGTTTAAAAATTGTGTTTTGAAAACTTATAATACAAGATGAAAATAAAATATCGGTAGTTTGAATTCTCAAAAATTTCAACCTTGAGGTCATCATACGAAAATCAAACTTTTTCCTCCCTTTGGAGGATGTTTTAAAACAAAAAATATACGTGTCTCTCCAAAAACATGTATAACTTTTAAAATATCATATTGATGAATTTTTCTTTGCGTAACCACACCAGGGCTATTATTCTTGTAAAAACGACTTATATCAGGATGTGTGTATATATACATATACGTTGGTACCACTTTCATTCTAGCATCATACGAGGATCAAACAACATAAGCCACATAATCACAAATCACCTTTAAACTCCACACCATAACACAAAATCATACAAGCTCGCATATCACAAGGTACAATATAGTAGGGAGACTTACATCCACAGGTCGCACGAAGATGATGGCTGCACCTCGATACTAATCACGGCCGACATCACAGACGACGCGTCGCGACACGACTTAGACAGACACAATCTGACAGAACAAGACACGACAATATCTGACGGGACCCGACAGCCTAGGTTTCCGCAACCTAATCTTCGATACCATAAATGTAACACCCCCAGAATCAAACCGGGAATATTACACGCCGCAGACCCTCTCCGTGAGGATCCACCAGGCTAGACATCCAAACAACACAACTCATTACACACCGACATGATAAAATACCAAATCAACATACTAACTCGGTCTTTCATCACAACATACAAGTCAAAATGCACATTTCTACCTCGACTCATACCCATGCAAGGGTAAAATACACTCTCAAACCAAAAATACGACAGAAGGAAGACCATACACAAACTCCGACTGACTGCATCCAACACTGGCCTTCGTGTGATTAGTATCATTCGCTTTCCATCATCCTTCGTGCCGATCCTGTGTTTTGCTCCCAAACCTGCATGTACCTGGATGTAAAAACAGACATCCACCCCCCGAATACTCGGGGGTTAGCAAAACTCCACTGTTTTACTAGTACAAGTATAAAGTGCAAATACGAGCCATACATAACACATTCCGAGAATACAACAAAAGACTTCCCGAGATATTTTGATAATTAAAAATAGTTCAAGTCTTGAAAGTAAAACGAAACAAGTAAGCACTTTGAAGACATTTCCAAATCTCGGGAGTTTTGAAAACATTTGCGATTGTAAAGTTCTTAATTCATTTTTCCAAAATGCAAAACCGATTAACAAAACACGGGGTTCACAACACAATTCATTCCAGTCTCAAAACACAGGGTCCACGACCCAACCATTTCGATCACCAACACAGGGTCCACGACCCGTTCATTCACTTTAATTCACTTCTAAAAATACATTACACATAACACATTATTTTTATGCCATTTTAGCCAAACACAAAGACTCAATATATAATGTCTCTCGACCCCGAACACCAAGCATTGTGATACTCCGGACATATCACAATTATTCATCAGTACAAACATTTTGGCAATTCTCGCGACCCGGTCCGGCCCTCAAGCCACCAAGTCCCTGTGTGCCCCGTCGAGAAATCCCCAGGTGAGAATGCCGAATCGAAGTAACTCTGGCGACCCGGTCCAGCCGCTAAGCCACCAGGTCCCCGTGTGACCCCATCGAGTCAATCCCCGAGTGAGAGTACCCGAGAAAAAACCATACAAGTCTTATCAATTCACATTTCCAAAACCGCAATCCTCAAGAGTCAATCACAATATATATAGTCGAGGTATTTTGCTAAAATGGCCATATTATCCAACACATACTCACGACCCAAAATTAATACAGTCCACAAAGAAAAACACTTATCTCAACAACACCGAACGACACAACCAATATCACACAACTCATATATCCACCGATAACCACATGAATCCACGCACAATTTATAACAAAAGGATTTAACTACAAATTACCGACGACATGTTCACACATAAGGACATCATCCGAAGGTAGGGAGTTCCTATACTCAACACTAACACACATAGTCAAATAAGCACATTAAGTCTCGAACACAAGATTTGTCCTTTAAGAAAACCATAATTGTAAATATACTGATTCTTTAGAAAAATGGTTGTAAACAATTCGTTTAGCACGTATCGTCAATTTTCAACCATCATATTCACAAAATACGTAATGTATGGGCAAGATACTTGCCTCGATAGTCGATGCCGGACACTCCGACGAACGTGGCTTAACCGGAAAACCTCGAATGCCCATAACTCTCCGGCGGAAACGACGGTAACACCACCGATCGGAAAACAGCGAACGGAAGGGTTCCGACTCGAGTTCTTCGCAAGGAACCTGACCCGAACATCATACCATGAATAAATTGACGATCGAACGAGGAAGAATAATCGTAGAATGCCCGAATCCCCTTTGTGACATTTTATCGAACACTTTCAAGGTGTCGATTAGAAACTCAATAAAACGAAGAATCCTCGGCAATCCAGCCATGGAAAAACAAGGAGTTCGATATAAAACAACTTAATAATCGTCAATCCATCAATATTCTAAGTTATAACGAATCAAATGGACGAAATCAACAATATCCCCAATTTTTCCCAAAACTAGGATTTTAGAAAAAACTAACCTTGATTCGCTGGATTGAAGGATGTTATAGGGTGATTAATCGATGATATGAGCTCCCAAACTTCTTGGATTAATTGTATAATAACATGCCTTCGTCACCTCCAAGAATCCAGCCGCGGAAGAGAAAGGGAGAAAATGAAAAATGAGTGCAAACAGGACTGCTCGGTCATATTTATACTGGTGCAGCCTAGCGTGCGGTAGACTGCCGAGCTAGCGTGCGCTAGCGAGCGGTCATGGTCGAGAATGTTCGGCCGGGGCCCGCCATCATGCGCTGAACACATGCGCTGTCGGCTCGGGCCACAATCTAGAGACTTCCTGGCTCGGCCAGGTAGCGTGTGCAGCCTTCCGGCCGTAGCATGCGCTACCTGCCGGCCGTAGCGTGCGCAGTGTCCGACAGTAGCATGCGCTACCTGCCGATCCTCCAAGTCCAGAACCTTTCTGCCCCTACTGCCTCGGCCGACTAGCGCGCGCAGCCAACCAGCCGTAGCGTGCGCTGCCTCCCGACCGTAGCATGCTGTCACGGCCGACAGTCGACAACGAGACATGTGTGCGCAGACGGTCACACAGGGTGCCGAGGGACCGGCACGAGCAGGACGCCATGGATGGCATCGGGCTGCATGTGGAGATTCAGCCTTCAGGACGGCGTGATCGGACGGAGAATCACGCGAGGAAACCGTGGGAGGAGCACGGACGCCGCTGTGGGAAGTGGATCGCCCAAGGGGCATTGCGGACGGGACATGTACGGCAGCGCAGGGGGCGCGGGCAAGGCCGGACGAGCAAGGGTCGTGTGGGACAAGGCACGACGGGACAAGGCCGAGTCGGGGAACAAGACTCGAGCCGGGCGGCCGGACGCGGGCGTGGGAAGCCGGGCGCGGCCGACGTGAGCGGGCGCGCGCGCGCGGGGTGCGAGAGAGACCCCTCCCATAATAGGCTTAGACAGAAAAAGCCTTGTGGGGGCAGTAGACATTGAAAAGCTGAGGAGTCACTCAGCAGGGAAGACTCGACCGGAAGCAGCTAGAAGTGGACCGGCTTGGTCCAGGAGGTTCGGGAAGAGTCTGGAACATTGTAGACACGGCCCCAAATGGTCGGGCCGAGACGGGCCGGTGCGGGCCGGGATGCGCCGGTGCGGGCCGGGATGCGCCGGTGCGGGCCGGGACGGGCCGGTGCGGGTCGGGATGGGCCGATGCGGGCCGGGATGGACAGAGACAGGCCGGGCGCCCGGGATGATGGAAGAACCTTCTAGGACCCTCCTAGAAGGATGTAGTGCTGGAATGATATAGAGTATTCTAGATGATTGTATGTCTTGTACTTGTAGAATACTCTAGACTTGTGTTTGTAAGCCTTGTATATAGACTTGTGTGGATGATTCTAGAGATAGGTTCTAGAATTGGTTAGGTGGTAGATAGGTCTAGAACCCTCCAAATGAGGAGGTGGAGTAGAAGGTTCTAGGTTCTTAGGAGTTGTATAAATAGGCTTGAGGTTGGCTCATTTGCTTCCAACCCTCAAGTACTCAACATTCTTGTATTGTAAAATGTTTGTGAAATAGTGAAGAGTTTTCTCTCAACTCCCAAGTGCAAACCCCTTCTTACACACATAGCAACCGAGTGAGTTAGGCTTACTAGCAAGATCGAGGCAATTCTAGTCTAGTGCCGCACGAGTCCGAAGAGCTTTCGAGTGCTCAAACCCAACCCCGTGACAAGTGGTATCGGAGCCACGCTAGAGGTTCAAGGAGCTTCCGTATTGAGACGTTGCTGAGAGGTTTTGTGCAAGGAGGACCGATGGAGACTACGTCCAGCGTCACCAAAGTTCAACCCGGCCAGGAGAAGGACAAGTCCAGGAAAGGGTCTAGGGACAAGTACGTGGAAAGAGGTGTTGCCATGGAAGCACGAGTGGCTCGGCTGGAGGAAACCATGGGCAGACACGAGGATGCTCTCGAGGCGTGGAGCAGAGTGGCCGACCAGGTGACGGAGATGAGCGAGTCATTGGAGGAGCTTGAGAACCGGGTGACGGGCACCCTTAACGCGTTGCGACGCGAGTTGTGTGAGGAGATCCTTGAGTCTGTCAGGAAGGAGGTTCGGTCCATGATCGCAGCCTTTCGTGAGGAGATCATAGGGAGGATCGAGACCATCGAAGGAAGGACTGACGCATTTAGCGGGCGATGGCCCATGGCGAGACCGGCGAGTGCGGCACCCCATCGAATCGACATCCCCCGGCCGTGTTCGTTCCAAGGATCGCGGAATGGTAGGGAAGTGGATGACTTCCTGTGGAACATGGAGCGTTACTTTGGTGCATCGGGGATAGCAGATGATGCGACCAAGTTGCAGACGGCTCCATTCTTCTTAGCAGATGTGGCGCTGCTATGGTGGAGAAGGCGCGAAACAGAGATCGCGCGTGGTACATGTCGGATGGAGACATGGGAAGATTTTAAGGCCGAGTTCAAGCGGCAGTTTTACCCGGAGAATGTTGAGTTTGAGGTCCGGGCTAGGTTGAAGGAGTTGACGCACAGCAAGACGATCAAGGACTATGTGAAGGAGTTCCAGGAGATCGTGCTGGAGTTGCCTAGCCTTAGTGAGTACGAAGCTTTGTTCGCGTTCGTGGATGGACTGAAACCGTGGGCAAAGTTGGAAGTGCAAAGGGCCAAGGCACAGAACGTGTCCGAGGCGATTGCGATAGCAGAACGGCTGATCGAGTTAAAACCAGCCGGGGAGAGCCGGAAGTCCAGGAGGGACGAGAATGGCAACGGTACACAGGACAAGTCGTACCAGGGTAATGCGGATAGGGGCGCGAGGATGGCCAGGACCAAGGACGGCAAGCAATCAGGGTGGACTCGGACTTGCCATGGGTGCGGGAGTGCAGACCATCTCGTGGCAGCGTGTCCGAAGAAGAAGAAATGTGAGATTTGCTGGAGCATGGAGCATTCGACGAGGCAATGCTCGAAGTTTCCGAGGGTAGCCGCCATGTAGTACACCAAGGCACGGGATGATGCCGAGGGTGATGGAACATCGATGGTGCTTCAAGTGTTGAACTCAGCCATAGGGATGGCATCGCGGGACGGAGCACCGCTTGAGGGGAACTTGTTGTATGCAACGGGGCTGATCAATGGGAAACCCGTCAAGGCGTTGGTCGACACAGGGGCCGATTACAACTACATTGACGAGGCTGAAACACAGAGGTTGGGGCTTCGGGTCATCGAGGGACGGGGCTGGATGAAGTCAAATAATGCACCACCCGTTCGAGTTACAAGGGTCGCCAATGGGGTGCGACTAAAGATTGGCACGTGGGAACCGCGCGTGCACTTCAAGGTGACGAGCATGGATGACCGAGACATAATACTGGGCATGGACTTCCTGAGGAAGAACAATGTTGGCGTAGTCCCGCACAAGAGGGCGCTGTACGTGTGTGATCAAGCCAAGCTGCAGGAAATACGCTTGACCATAGAGCCTTCGAGACAAGCTATGTCGGCACTCAAGTACGTGAGGAAGCTTGAGCAGGAGCCGAGTTACCACCTTGGAGCAGTTCGGTTCATCGAGGGGCCGCCACGTCGCCGAGGACGTCGACGAAATGGGCGGGGGAGAATGTCACGGCCGACAGTCGACAATGAGACATGTGTGCGCAGACGGTCACACAGGGTGCCGAGGGACTGGCACGAGCAGGACGCCATGGATGGCATCGGGCTGCATGTGGAGATTCAACCTTCAGGACAGCGTGATCGGACGGAGAATCATGCGAGGAAACCGTAGGAGGAGCACGGACGCCGCTGTGGGAAGCGGATCGCCCAAGGGGCATTGCGGACGGGACATGTCCGGGACTGTCCGGCAGCGCAGGGGGCGCGGGCAAGGCCGGACGAGCAAGGGTCGTGTGGGACAAGGCACGACGGGACAAGGCCGAGTCGGGGAACAAGACTCGAGCCGGGTGGCCGGACGCGGGCGTGGGAAGTCGGGCGCGGCCGACGTGCGCGGGCGCGCGCGCGGGGTGCGAGAGAGACCCTTCCCCCCTATAATAGGCTTAGACGGAAAAAGCCTTGTGGGGGCAGTAGACATTGAAAAGGTGAGGAGTCACTCAGCAGGGAAGACTCGACCGGAAGCAGCTAGAAGCGGACCGGCTTGGTCCAGGGGGTTCGGGAAGAGTCTGGAACATTGCAGAGACGGGCCCAAATGGTCGGGCCGAGACGGGCCGGTGCGGGCCGGGACGGGCCGATGCGGGCCGGGACGGACAGAGACGGGTCGGGCACCCGGGATGATGGAAGAACCTTCTAGGACCCTCCTAGAAGGATGTAGTGCTGGAATGATATAGAGTATTCTAGATGATTGTATGTCTTGTACTTGTAGAATACTCTAGACTTGTGTTTGTAAGCCTTGTATATAGACTTGTGTGGATGATTCTAGAGATAGGTTCTAGAATTGGTTAGGTGGTAGATAGGTCTAGAACCCTCCAAATGAGGAGGTGGAGTAGAAGGTTCTAGGTTCTTAGGAGTTGTATAAATAGGCTTGAGGTTGGCTCATTTGCTTCCAACCCTCAATGACTCAACATTCTTGTATTGTAAAATGTTTGTGAAATAGTGAAGAGTTTTCTCTCAACTCCGAAGTGCAAACCCCTTCTTACACACATAGCAACCGAGTGAGTTAGGCTTACTAGCTAGATCGAGGCAATTCTAGTCTAGTGCCGCACGGGTCCGAAGAGCTTTCGAGTGCTCAAACCCAACCCCATGACAAGTGGTATCGGAGCCACGCTAGTGGTTCAAGGAGCTTCCGTATTGAGACGTTGCTGAGAGGTTTTGTGAAAGGAGGACCGATGGAGACTACGTCCAGCGTCACCAAAGTTCAACCCGGCTAGGAGAAGGACAAGTCCAGGAAAGGGTCTAGGGACAAGTCTGTGGAAAGAGGTGTTGCCATGGAAGCACGAGTGGCTCGGCTGGAGGAAACCATGGGCAGACACGAGGATGCTTTCGAGGCGTGGAGCAGAGTGGCCGACCAGGTGACGGAGATGAGCGAGTCATTGGAGGAGCTTGAGAACCGGGTGACGGGCACCCTTAACGCGTTGCGACGCGAGTTGTGTGAGGAGATCCTTGAGTCTGTCAGGAAGGAGGTTCGGTCCATGATCGCAGCCTTTCGTGAGGAGATCATAGGGAGGATCGAGACCATTGAAGGAAGGACAGCACTGTACGAGCGGGCGATGGCCCACGGCAGGGACCAGCGGGGTGCGGCACCCCATCGAATCGACATCCCCCGGCCGTGTTCGTTCCAAGGATCGCGGAATGGTAGGGAAGTGGATGACTTCCTGTGGAACATGGAGCGTTACTTTGGTGCATCGGGGATAGCAGATGATGCGACCAAGTTGCAGACGGCTCCATTCTTCTTAGCAGATGTGGCGCTGCTATGGTGGAGAAGGCGCGAAACAGAGATCGCGCGTGGTACATGTCGGATGGAGACATGGGAAGATTTTAAGGCCGAGTTCAAGCGGCAGTTTTACCCGGAGAATGTTGAGTTTGAGGTCCGGGCTAGGTTGAAGGAGTTGACGCACAGCAAGACGATCAAGGACTATGTGAAGGAATTCCAGGAGATCGTGCTGGAGTTGCCTAGCCTTAGTGAGTAGGAAGCTTTGTTCGCGTTCGTGGATGGACTGAAACCGTGGGCAAAGTTGGAAGTGCAGAGGGCCAAGGCACAGAACGTGTCTGAGGCGATTGCGATAGCAGAACGGCTGATCGAGTTAAAACCAGCCGGGGAGAGCCGGAAGTCCAGGAGGGACAAGAATGGCGACGGTACGCAGGACAAGTCGTACCAGGGTAATGCGGATAGGGGCGCGAGGATGACCAGGACCAAGGACGGCAAGCAGTCAGGGTGGACTCGGACTTGCCATGGGTGCGGGAGTGCAGACCATCTCGTGGCAGCGTGTCCGAAGAAGAAGAAATGTGAGATTTGCTGGAGCATGGAGCATTCGACGAGGCAATGCTCGAAGTTTCCGAGGGTAGCCGCCATGGAGTACAACAGGGCACGGGATGATGCCGAGGGTGATGGAACATCGATGGCGCTTCAAGTATTGAACTCAGCCATAGGGATGGCATCGCGGGACGGAGCACCGCTTGAGGGGAACTTGTTGTATGCGACGGGGCTGATCAATGGGAAACCCGTCAAGGCGTTGGTCGACACAGGGGCCGATTACAACTACATTGACGAGGCTGAAGCACAGAGGTTGTGGCTTCGGGTCATCGAGGGACGGGGCTGGATGAAGTCAAATAATGCACCACCCGTTCGAGTTACAGGGGTCGCCAATGGGGTGCGACTAAAGATTGGCACGTGGGAACCGCGCGTGCACTTCAAGGTGACGAGCATGGATGACCGAGACATAATACTGGGCATGGACTTCCTGAGGAAGAACAATGTTGGCGTAGTCCCGCACAAGAGGAAGAACAATGCTGTACGTGTGTGATCAAGCCAAGCTGCAGGAAATACGCTTGACCATAGAGCCTTCGAGACAAGCTATGTCGGCACTCAAGTACGTGAGGAAGCTTGAGCAGGAGCCGAGTTACCACCTTGGAGCAGTTCGGTTCATCGAGGGGCCGCCACGTCGCCGAGGAAGTCGACGAAATGGGCGGGGGAGAATGTCACGGCCGACAGTCGACAACGAGACATGTGTGCGTAGACGGTCACACAGGGTGCCGAGGGACCGGCACGAGCAGGACGACATGGATGGCATCGGGCTGCATGTGGAGATTCAACCTTCAGGATGGCGTGATCGGACGGAGAATCATGCGAGGAAACCGTGGGAGGAGCACGGACGCCGCTGTGGGAAGCGGATCGCCCAAGGGGCATTGCGGACGGGACATGTCCGGGACTGTCCGGCAGCGCAGGGGGCGCGGGCAAGGCCGGACGAGCAAGGGTCGTGTGGGACAAGGCACGACGGGACAAGGCCGAGTCGGGGAACAAGACTCGAGCCGGGTGGCCGGACGCGGGCGTGGGAAGTCGGGCGCGGCCGACGTGCGCGGGCGCGCGCGTGGGGGGTGTGAGAGAGACCCTTCCCCCCTATAATAGGCTTAGACGGAAAAAGCCTTGTGGGGGCAGTAGACATTGAAAAGGTGAGGAGTCACTCAGCAGGGAAGACTCGACCGGAAGCAGCTAGAAGCGGACCGGCTTGGTCCAGGAGGTTCGGGAAGAGTCTGGAACATTGCAGAGACGGGCCCAAATGGTCGGGCCGAGACGGGCCGGTGCGGGCCGGGACGGGCCGATGCGGGCCGGGACGGACAGAGACGGGCCGGGCACCCGGGATGATGGAAGAACCTTCTAGGACCCTCCTAGAAGGATGTAGTGCTGGAAGGATATAGAGTATTCTAGATGATTGTATGTCTTGTACTTGTAGAATACTCTAGACTTGTGTTTGTAAGCCTTGTATATAGACTTGTGTGGATGATTCGAGAGATAGGTTCTAGAATTGGTTAGGTGGTAGATAGGTCTAGAACCCTCCAAATGAGGAGGTGGAGTAGAAGGTTCTAGGTTCTTAGGAGTTGTATAAATAGGCTTGAGGTTGGCTCATTTGCTTCCAACCCTCAAAGACTCAACATTCTTGTATTGTAAAGTGTTTGTGAAATAGTGAAGAGTTTTCTCTCAAGTCCCAAGTGCAAACCCCTTCTTACACACTTAGCAACCGAGTGAGTTAGGCTTACTATCTAGATCGAGGTAATTCTAGTCTAGTGCCGCACAGGTCCGAAGAGCTTTCGAGTGCTCAAACCCAACCCCGTGACAGTGCGCTACCTTCCGGCCATAGCGTGTGCTACGTCGGTTCCTGCCACACCTGCCCGGCCGGTGCATGCACCCGTCCGGCCACCGTCCCCAACCGTCCGGCCAGTGCCCGACCACCATGATTCGACGACTCGATTTTCCGAAATCGCACGGAACGAACACGACAAAATACTCTGGGACAACATCATCGGTGCGAAATGAAAACAACGGATAACAAATCATCACCTACGGTCTTAAACGCCAAAATCAGTTGTCGAGAAAATAATACCGGAACTCGACAACCGGGAAATATCCGAAAAAAATCCAAAATAACCGGAACGAAAATCGTGGGTATTACAATACCAATATAACACTATTATCACAAAGCCTTCAAATTGCAGAATACACAACCAATTCAAACGGAACATATTTACGAAGGCAAGCAAAATCATCATAAATATCATACGTGATTACTAGTCACAACATACAAGTCGTATAATAAGATACTTTCCTCGATATCGGCACGCAAGTATTCCAACGAACGCGGTTCAACCGGAAGGCTTCGAAACGCCCGATGCTATCGAAAAGAAAGACGACAACGAACGGAAGGGTTCAACTCGGTTTCTTCACAAGAAAATCGACCCTAACAACATATAATCAATAAATCATCGATCATACGAGGAAGAATAATCGTAGAACGCCCGAAAACCCCTCTATGACATTTTACCGGACACCTTCAAGGCGTCGATCAAGAACTCGACCAAAACAACGAATCGATATGATCCAACCATGGAATAACAAGGGAAATGATATAATACATCTAAATAATCATCAATCCATCACAATCCTAAGTTAAATCGGATTAAACGGACGAAATCGAACAAAATACCTAAAATCCCCAAAATTAGATTATCAAGAAATCTAACCTTGATTCGGTAGATCGGAGGAGGTTATGGGATGATTGTTTGATGTTAGAAACTCAAGAACTTCGTGGATTGATATATAAACAACATCTAATCACGTACTCCAAGCCCCAGCCGCGGAAGGAAATGAGAGGGATGAGAAAAATGGGTGTAAACCCGTCTGCTCGAACATATATATACTCCCCAGCATCCTGCCGACCACTTACGGCCGTAACCGGCAGACCTTACGGCCGTAACCGGCATTCGTCAAAATTCGCCCAGTGCATGCCGATCGCTTACGGCCGTAACCGACAGGGCCTTACGGCCGTAACTCGGGACTTACGGCCATACCCGGCAGGTCCTTACGGCCGTAACCGGCATTCGTCCGAACATCGCACAGCACCCAGACGGCCAGAATCGACCCTTACGGCCAGAATCGCATTCGCCCGGCCATGATCGCTGAGCACGTATGGCCAGAATCGCACCTTACGGCCGTAACTCGGCCAGGCCAGGCCCTGCTCCGGCCGTGACTCGGTCGTGGCCACTCCGACGGCCCGGACGACCCCGAAACCCGAACCTGAATATAAATCGAAGGTACGGTTCCGACATACTCGCAAAGACGAATCCAAGCACTAAGAGAACACACGGTTCCGACCACCCGAAGGCTCGAAATTCGACAAGGGAAGTAATTACCCAAAACTTTGGGAAATTACGAAAACGGCCCAAAACGTCCGAAAATCACGATACGTGATCGAATAACCAAACCGAAGTTCACAACACGTCTAAAAAAGTTAAACGGACTTACGGGAAACTCGAAAAAGTAATTTCGAACGAGATTCACAAGAATCGAACTCGAGTGCGGAAAAGTCGTCAAAAAGCACGGAACTCAACAAAATGACACCGAAACGAACTCGGATGACAAAAAGTGCAGAATTCATCATCCTCGGAATGACGAAACGGTCATGAGCGAGTCGTCAAAACGGACTTTCGCCGAAAAAAAAGAAATTACCGAAAATCGAAATTACGGGTATTACATTCTACCCTCCTTAAAAGAAGTTTTGTCCCGAAACTTAAAACAAGTAGGGAGAAGCAATATCCCCACCAGGAAAACTCGACGAGATACAAAAAAACCGAAAACTCGCGCCTAACAGCGAAACGCTGCAAGAAATGCAAAGACACATACGGCGTGAAAACACGCTCCACGACGACCAACACAACGCCACCGGTAGAGACATAATAAAACCAACAAGTGACAAGCGTCATCAAACTAATAATACAACCAAGTCGGTTATCCGAACAATCATAAAACACAAAGCACCCATTACAAGGAAACACGCACAATCAAGAAAACAGAAATAAACACACAAACGATCCACAAGGACAACCACAAACAATTCGGACTACGCTGAAGTCCTCAAAAACTACACTAGGCATTTCTGTGTCTTTCGGAGCAAAGACGCAGCCTCAATCCCCAAATCTCTCAACTACCGTCTCACAATGCACGGCTCGGTGACCCACTTGGCCACACTCGAAACAGTTGACTAACGGTGAACGACAATTCTTCGCAGTACGAGATCAGGCAACAACAGTCAGACAACCCCGATCGAACAAAAACGATCGAACAATAACGACCGAACAACAATGATCGAATGACAACAGTCGAACAATGACTCCGAAGTCCCCACTTCAACTCCAGACATTAAAAGAACTGGTAGAAAGTGAAAGACGTTACTTCCAAACAAGGTTCACAAGAATTGAACCAAACTCGGAAAGGTCACGATGATAAACAGGTCGATCTGAAACAAGGTCACAACCAGTTCGAACGATGACAACTGAGACATCAAAGAAGTTCAAAAAGTATCGACGAACACGTGCACGTCGATAGAATTTAGAAGGAGAAACTGCAGAAGTCAAATATAGTACGGGTATTACATCCGATCTCTTATAAAAGAAATGTCATCCCGGCAACTCACAACAACGGAAACAAGGTCACAACACAAAAAGCATCCGACAGGAAAATCTCCCATGGGTCTCTCAAAGCCGATCCTGATATCTGTGCTGAAGCGCGAACTCCGAAAGTCTCAGTAGCCAATTCGCAAAACTGAATTCGGTGTCCCTCGAGTCCTCACTTGAAACGCGTTACTGACGAGAAGGACAATTTACACGTGCATGCCCCGGCACATCACAGTTGAAACACCTCGGCTCGGCATACCGAAAATACAAATGCTAGATACAATGGGGCATAACGTTGCAAAACAACATAGCGGAGATGCCAACTCAGCACAACAAAGAATCATAACAAATATCATATACAACGATTACCATCGTAAAGTAATACACACACAAACACTACAGCAACGACGGTATCGTTCGGCGACCTCAACGGCCCGAACAATAACCAGCACATAATTACAAACATCATGAAACAATCACACATGTACCCAAACGTACAAACCCAAGCTTCAACAGCTCACACTCGTGTGACAACACGCAAATCACCACGAGGCGACAAATAGTAAATACCAGTTCACACTTCTCACAGAGGGCTAGTACTACAAATACGTGGCAACGCCTCAACGTTCATGCCACCAATTCGATCATATTCGGAAGTTAACATCATAACGACAAAGTAAACATCATACATACATTTCCAAACGCAAACGGGAATTGATAGGTTTTAAAAAAAATAAAAAACCCCTTTTGAAAATAATTTCGGAAAAACCGATTGATCTTGAGTATCACCCTTCAAGAAAAATACAAACGTGAAACATCGTTATCGAGACTTTGGAAAACTATTTCGCATTCGATAAAAATGAGGACACTTTCTTTTAGTGAAAAACTTTCGGAAATATTCAACCCTCGGGTCTAAGTAAAAGTGTTTCTAAAACATTGGAAATATCTCAAAATATTTTGGTCCTCGAGGTAGAAGAATTTTGAAACATATTGTGGCACCTTGGAAGCACCACGAGAAGGCAATTCATTTTAAAAGTACGTCTCGAAATTTATTTTCTAAGATACTCAAGGTTTTCAAAGATAATTCAATAGGCTAGAATACCCAAAAATTTCAGATAATTACACGGAACATTATAGCGTCGTGGGTCCCGCACTGGAACCCACTAGGCTAAAAACCATTTACAAAAATGCCAAAAAGGCCGATGACGGTAATATTTCAAAAATTCACAAAAGCCATTTACAAAATACTAAATACCGTCATAAGAATTTCGCCAAAATGATCAAGGCCATAATGCCAAAAACTCGGTTAAGGGAATCGGTTTTCGAAATAAAACTCAGTCGGTAAAATACCAAAAGCCATTGCAGAAGAACTCACGCAGTGGATAAAAGGAATACAGTCCAACATGCAAAATCCAATTGTATACATCTCACAGCATCTAGTTTAAACATACAAAAAAATCATTCCTCGGAGTTTCTCACGAACTCAATCGTCGATACCTTATTCGAAACCCATCAAGGTTCTCAATTTTTACACCATACCACCCCTCATAGTGGTTCAAAGGTAAAACAACAATAGGCCCAGTTTTATACATATACTATATGTCACACGTATTAAATACAACTATATTCACAACGCCGTGCAAATAAAACTATGCACCGCAATTAACTCATTTAGATAAAATCGAGATACACAGGTACTTCGCATAATAGAGGAGACTTACGTCCATAGGCCGCACGGATATGACGGTCGCCCACGATACTAATCTCATCCGACAACATACCCGACACGTTGTGACTATGCACAACTCAACTTATCACTCGACATCTCGAATGACAAAACCACACCATACTCGACAACTCACGACTCGACTTGACCCGACAGCCTAGGTTTCCGCAACCTAAGCTCTGATACCATAAATGTAACACCCCTAAAACCGTATGGGAATATTACACGCCGTAGACCCTTTCTACAAGGATCTACCAGGCAAAACATCCATAAACAACTAAATGCTTGCCCGGCCAGGGTCAAACAATATAATAATACAGATCGTTAAGGTCACTTACACATAAACACACAGACCGATGAGGTCGCACAACTCTATCAATAGAACTGAGTAACAACATTACTGTAATACCCGAATTTTCAGTATGAATTTTTCGCGTTATTTTATCTAAGATATACTGGATAGCTTGGTGTCTATACAGTATGGATAAAATAAATTGAGAACTGAGACAGCTGTATTTGTACTCGTATAACTGTCGTAGTGGTTCGACAATTATTTTGAGGATACCATGTATCAGGTTATCGTACTTTTGATATTGGGTATATCGTATGATGATGTTATTGGATTCAGTACATGTATTCAGTATGCGGTATGTTCGTTTTTGGTATGTCAAGACGGGCGAGGAGAATAGGAAAATGGCTAAGTATAGCCTGATTAGCGCGCGCTAATGTTCAAGTATAGCACACGCTATCATTCATGGTTAGCGCACGCTAGAGGCAGAATGTAGCGCACGCTAAATGCAGTCAGATCGGAAGGAATCTGCGCGTGGACCCGGATGCTTTCGGTGCACGTTCTGATAAGTCAACGGTTGTTGTCCTGAAGTATTAGCGCACGCTAAAACATGAGGCTTAATGAACGCTAATTGTAGATCGGTCAAATGGAATCTGATCCTTGTCAGATCAGCATGTGGGGGCACATGCGGTACGCAGACTGTAGCAAGTCAACTGATATTAGCGCACGCTAAATGCAAGGACTTGCGTACGCTAAACAGTATAAGTTACGTTCGCTAATGCATGGGCATTACGTACGTAAACTCATGTACGAGGCAAGACAGTGGCCTCTGGGCTGCGATAGCGCACGCTAACAAAGTCAGTTAGCGCACGCTAGGGCAATAACGCACACTATTTTATGAGAGTAGCGCGCGCTAGTAATGTTTATTATATAAGGGGACAGACGGGTTTTGAGATGCATTTAGTCCATTCTTTCTCCTTCAGTCGATAAAGAGAGTTTTGGGAGGATCTTGAGGTTCCCAAACACGATGAGGTGGTGATTTTTAACAAGATTAAGATAGAGAGCATGGATTCAAGCCTTGTTCTTCAAGTTACTCATGATTCTTGGAATGGAGTTCAAGTGTTCTTCTACTTGGTTCATCTAATCCAGGTAATATTCGTATCCCTTGTTAGTTGTTCGTTTTTAAGGATGATTACATGTGAGAAAAATGTTGGATAATCATGTGATGATATTATATGAGATTTTATGTTTCGGATGTTATTTAAGATTCTTCATGTTTATGGTGATTCGTTTAACTTGATGAGGTTGAATCATGGATTTCTGAATCATGATAATTTCAGTGGTCGATTTAGATGAGTTAAATCATGATATGAGGTTGTATTCCAGATTATGTATGAGATTATCCTTGTTATCGGGTTGGTTTGATTATGTAATTTGCATGATGAAGAAAATGATAAACATTATAATATATACCTCGGATTATGTTGTTTTGAACGTGATGTCGAATATTTCATGTTCTTGAAGAGCTCTGAAATTATAGGATATGATGATTATGTATAGAAGGTGTTGGTGTTTTGGATATGAATATGGGATATTCGTATCTAGAGCCAAGTTATGTGTTTTGATATAATATTCATATAAGAATACGGATATGATTTCGAGTATGATGATGAGTTTGGATCTGGAAAGTTATTGTTAATCTTGGAGTATGATTTCCTTTTCATTCGGATTCGTAGTCGTAAGGTGTTACTCGATGCTTGGAATGCATGCCACTGTACAGCATTAGCGCACGCTAAGCTTACTGGCTAGCGCACGCTAACGGGAACAACTTAGCGCACACTACATTATGCATTTAACGCGCGCTAAGTAGGCAGACAGTGTAGTATTTTCGTGTTGTGATTATGAATTCGTGATGGTTTGAACTGGATTGTTTAAGACTGTGTTTAATCGAGATATTGTGGAACTGTTGGGTTTATTGATTGGTTATTGATTGATAATTATGATTTATCGGATTTCGGCTTGTATTGTTGATATGAGTTCGTAATTGTTTGAGTTGTATTGTTCGGTTATGTAAATGATCGAGGTACTGTTGAGCCGCTGAGTTTGATTGGTTGGTTATACCGGTTATTGATTATTATCGGATGTGTTATCATTTGATTATTGCATTAGGTCGCGTTAATTGAGCGTTGATTATGGCCGTTGTGTTGCGTTCAAGGTTGAAGAGTTCATAGGTTGCTTTTGGTCAGGGCTGAGGAGCTCGGAGACGAAGGCAATGGATTCTGGTAACAGCTTCGTGGTATCGGTATCGAGGCAAGTTTATACTTGTTCAGTTTATAATATTTGATGAATGTTTTCGTTTTCATTTCATTTATAATTCGTATAGCAATGTTGTTAGAAAGGTAAGTTGTCGGTTAATGAGTTGTATATCGTGCCCTAGTTTGTATTAAATCATAAGGTATATGATTTAATCGTGTTCAAGGAAGACGTGAGTTATTTTTGGTCAAGGGTATAGTATATCGGATATCGAGGATAATTATCGCGATGACATAAGTATCGGGATAAAGGTTTATTGGTATTGAATGGATGGTACCTTATTTGAGATTATTCGTATAACTGTGTATTCGTTCAGGGATGTTGTTCCTGGAAAGGATGTTATCTTCGGCCTTGAGGTAATTTATGTTCAGTTATGAGATAATTATTATGTTGAGTTGTTGTATATGTTGTACGTTGAGGCTTCGTATATTGAGATTCGTATTGGTTGTTCATCGAGAGATGTTGATTCCAGAACTGTTGTCTGAGATTGTTGATCGTATGGATTATCCTTTGGGGTTGGTGATCCCAGGATTGTTGTTTTGAATATTGATTAGTCGTGTCGACTTTTCTTTGTCAGATTGTCGTTGTTCACTTCGATGAGTCTTTTGATCCTTATTGGGTATGTGATTCTTGGAGTTTCGTTGTCATGTTGCATCGTGACATATCTGGAATCATATGTGCGTTCCGATTGGTTATTGTGTAGGATTTTTAGCTGGGCACATTATGGTTATGTGTTGATATTATTCCGCATTGAATCGTGCACACGAGACGTAGTTTCGTGAGGCTAATTAGGTACAATACCACACGTGTATTTGATCGATACCCGGGGTGGCTTGTGCACGGACACATTTCCGGATCGGGCGTACTGTGATGTCCATCTTTGAGCCATACCGTTTGGTCGTTCATAGTTCCATGTATGATTGGATATGTTCGACGGTTTGTGACTGGTTGTTCATACGCCCGAGGGGTATGTTCGATAGTCAGAGTTATTTCTTTGAGATCCACTACTGTTGATCATTTGGAGTCTACCTTGTTGAGGGTATTCTCGGTCATGGTTGGTCCTTTGTTGATCATTTGGAGTCTACCTTGTTGAGGGTATTCTCGGTTATTGTTGGTCCTTTGTTGATCATTTGGAGTCTACCTTGTTGAGGGTACTCTCGGTTATCGTTGATCCTTCGTTGGTCATATTGGAGCTATCATGTCGATGATATTCTCAGTGATGTATTGGTTGATCATTATTATTGATCGTATGAGCATTCGGACTGTACGTCGATGTTCGGAATTTGTTATCATTATCATGTGGTAGTTGATCTACAGATATGTTGTGTATTACTGGTTTATCCAGGTTGAGATTTGACTGTGTAATCCGACGGACAGGATTTGGCACAGATTGGATTATTCCTGCACTTATGAGTCATGAGGACGATTTGAGGGGACTTGGTATTGTTTGAATACAGTACAGATAATTGTTGTTGAGTTCATTTCGTTATTTGAGAATGCAAAATATGGATTATGGTAAGGATTGATTTGTTATGAATTGCCATGGATTGGTAAGGTTATGACGCTAAGATTACTTTGGTAGTATTCTTACTATATTATTACATTGGTATGTAATTATTTATGTTGATGTGATCGGTATCATTATTGAGTATTGTGGCTGACCCGTGGGCTTTATTTTTAGGTACTCGGAGATCGAGCTAGTAGCGGTCGTGAAGGGGTGAGCCTCCCGATGTGATACTGGCGGTGGCATGTTTGGAGTATCGAGTATTTCTTTTCTGGTTATTCATTTCCATTGCAAATGTGTATTTTGAACTGTGTTTTTATCCGCTGCGTGTGTATATTTCAAAATGGCTTTTCGGTATCTTTATCCGCTGCGTGTGTATATTTCAAAATGGCTCTTTGGTATTTTTACCAACTCGTGTGTATTTTCAAATGACTTTTTTGGCATTTTACGAACTTGGGTTATTTTCGTCAAACTCTTTTTCCCAAATTATTTTATCGGTACGTTTAAGTGGTAGCTTAACGTACATTTTGAACTGTCGAGAATTGGCACTTCGCCTTGTATTTTCAAATGGTATTTTATGACGGTATTTGAGAACTATGATTTTGAAAATATTTGAGTATTTAAAATATTACCGTCATCAGCCTTTTGGCGTTTTTGAATTGGTTTTGTAAACGATTTTTAGCCTGGTGGGTTCCGGTGCGGGACCCACGGCGCTGTAATATCCCGGATGGTTTTGGGGGTGTTACAGTTACCCACACAGGGGTCGAAACACAATACAGCGGAAGACTGAATGAACTCTAACAATACAACCAAACTCTACCAACTCTCGACTCTTGATTAGTATCGCAACTCGTCATCCTCTTATGCCAATCGTGTGACTGCTCCCCTGAATCTGCATTTACCTGGACGTAAAACAAACATCCACCCCCCGATTACTTGGGGGTTAGTAAAACTCCACTATTTTACTAGTGCAAGTATCAAATCATACGAAATGTAACAAGCAAATAATAATAGTGAATCAAATATAATAATCAAGTATCAAAATATTCCCGGGAGGTTTTCACAAGGGAAGATAAGCTATGAAGCATTCGAAAATAAGATTATCATCTCGGGAATTTTTAGAATTTCAAAACCTTTCGAAAAATCTTAGGGTCTTAACC
This sequence comes from Orobanche coerulescens, assembly GCA_033398695.1. Lineage (NCBI taxonomy): Eukaryota > Viridiplantae > Streptophyta > Magnoliopsida > Lamiales > Orobanchaceae > Orobanche > Orobanche coerulescens. Next base: position 99,727,305 of record CM065813.1, on the reverse strand, counting down.
CAAATCTCAAATTGTATTTCAACAATTTACAGTACGAAAACATTTCCATAAATCTCGTGGGGCTCGGCCCAACATTCTTTCTTAAAACTTTCTTACAAAAAGTTTGATTTACAAAATATGATTCGTGACACCGTGATCCCGTGTCACGTGTCTTCGTAGGTTGAACAACCCGCACGGACTTTATAACACCCCCAAAACCGTATGGGAATATTACACGCCGTAGACCCTTTCCACAAGGATCTACCAGGCTAAACATCCATAAACAACCAAATGCTTGCCCGGCCAGGGTCAAACAATATAATAATACAGACCATAAGTCACTTACACATAAACACACAGACCGATGAGGTCACACAACTCTATCAACAGAACTGACTAACAACATTACCCACACAGGGGTCGAAACACAATACAGCGGAAGACTGAATCAATTCTAATAATACAACCAAACTCTACCAACTCTTGACTCTTTGATTAGTATCGCAGCTTGTCATCCCCTTGTGCCAATCCTGTGACTGCTTCCCTGAACCTGCATGTACCTGGACGCAGAACAGACATCCACCCCCCGATTACTCGAGGGTTAGTAAAACTCCACTGTTTTACTAGTGCAAGTATAAAACGATACGAAATGCAACAAGTAAATAGCAACTACGAATTTAATATGGAAATAAATTATCAAATGTTCCCGAGAAGTTTTATTAATTTTGAACTCAAGAAAGAGATATTTGAAAAGGAACACATCATCTCGGGGATTTTTAAAACAGAACTTCTTTTGGACCTCGAGTCCCAATTTACAAAGCCTTTTCGAAAACATTAGGGCCTTAGCCCGATTCTCTTTTCAAAACACAATAGATGAGATATCATTATGGGTCCGAGACCCGTATTTAAAATGTTACCCAAACAAGCACTATAACACGATCATTGTTCGTACACATCATGTACCGAACTCCGGAGGCCTCGACGGACCTTACCCGGACTGCACACATTGTTCGTACACATCATGTACCGAACTCCGGAGGCCTCGACGGACCCTACCCAGCCACAAACATCGTTCGTACACATCATGTACCGAACTCCAGAGGCCTCGTCAGACCCTACCTGGATCACACACCTTGTCCGTACACATCATGTACCGAACTCCAGAGGCCTCGTCAGACCCTACCTGGATCACACACCTTGTTCGTACACATCATGTACCGAACTCCAGAGGCCTCATCAGACCCTACCTGGAACACACACATCATATCGACACGACACAACTCATAATCATCAAATGTCAAGCCATTCCACATTACACCGAAATGTACAATCAAGTATGTAAACCAAGACAACACACACATATGTAAACCAAGACAACACGCACATCATAATCAACACAACAACTCAACAATGACCGACCACGCCCGGCACAAACTTAGATGATTTGTACATCCAACACGATTCCCAAAATGTTAACTAAGTGAAGGTATCATCGTTACCATCAATTGTTCGTAATAATCAATTCATACGAAGTATATACACGAAAGTAAACCAATGCATCACAACCATAATACGACGTCCCTATTCACAAGACACAAATCGTATAGTAAAATACTTTCCTTAATAACGGCTACCGAATACTCCGAAGAACACGATTCGACCGGGAAGCTCGGACCCCGAAAAAGGCAACGAACGGAAGGGTTCCGACTCGAGTTCTTCACAAGAATTTCGTCCCTAAGTCATGCCAATGATAAATCAATAATCGTACGATGGATAATAATCATACAACACCCAATCCCTCCTCTAAGACCTTTTGTCGGACACCTTCAAGGCGTTGACTAAGAACTCGACCAAAACAACGAATCGAAACGATCCAACCATGGAATAACAAGGGAAATGATAGAATACATCTAAATAATCATCAATACATCACAAATCTAAGTTATTACGGTTAAATCGGACAAAACGAACAAAAACCCCCAATTCACCCAAAAGTAGGGTTTCAGGAATTTACCTTGGATTAATGATGAAGAACAATTTTTGGTGTTATTAATCCACATCATTAACTTGAAGAATATGAAGTTCTCTGGGATTGATGATGCAAAAACGCCCAAAATCGCCCACAAGATCGCCCAAGAGGAGGAGGAATGAAGGAATAGATGAAATGAGAATTCATCTCACAAAATCCGCACAAATAGGCTGTTCTGGACTGTGTGTCGTGGCCCAGCCTAAGTGTGCCGCGGCTCACGGTACAGGCTGCTCAGCCAAAACTGGAAAATAAGTGTCTGAGCTACTTCGACCATAACTCTCTCGTACGGACTCCGATTGACTCACCGTTTGAACCATTGGAAAGCTAACTTGATGCTCTATAATATTGAAAAGATTCAAAATCTTTGGAGTTTCCCAGAATTTATGGTGATTTTACAAAGTCGAACTCATGCTTGGAAAAGTCGCTTAATAACACTGAACTCAAGAAAACGACACTGAAACCGGAACCTGAATACGAATCGAAGATACGGTTACGAAGTACTCGCAAAGACGAATCTAAAAGCTAAGAGAACACATGATTCCGACCACCCGAAGGCTCAAAATTCGGCAACCGAAGTAATTACCCCAAAATTTGGGAAATTATGAAAACGGCCCAAAACGTCCGAAAATCACGATACGTGATCGAATAACCAAACCGAACGTCTAACAAAGTTAAACGGACTTACGGGAAACTCGAAACAGTAATTTCGAACGAGATTCACAAGAATCGAACTCGAATGCGGAAAAGTCGTTAAGAAACACGGAACTCAACAAAAGAATACCGAAACGAACTCGGATGACAAAAAGTGCAGAATTAATCATTCTCAGAATGATGAGACGGTCCCAAGCGAGTCGTCGAAACGGACTTCCGCCGAAAAATGAAAATTACCGGAAATCCGAAATTGCGGATATTACATTCTACCCTCCTTAAAAGAAGTTTCGTCCCGAAACTTAAATCAAGTAGGGAGAAGCAATATCCTACCAGAAAAACTCAATGAGATACACAAGAACCGAAAAAAAATCGCGCCCAATGGCGAAACGTTACAAGCAACGCGAAAGAACATACAGCGTGAAAACACGCCCCACGACGACCATAACAACGCCACCGGCAATGATTCAAAACAATAACGAGCAATTAACGACGCATCACATGCACACATTTAATCAAAGAAACGCACGTGACAACAAGTCGCACCCGACCACAACGACTATGCGGTAGAAACAAATATAGTGTTATGATAGAATTCACTCCGATTCTCGTCAACAAGAAAATGTCCGACGTCAAGACACAAACAATTCAAGATAACAGAAAACGAGAATACCGTACATTACATTCTATCCTATTAAAAATAAGTTTCGTCCCGAAACTTAAAATAAAACATCATGGTAGAATACAAACAAAACCAAAAAGTTCACGCAACAAATATCAATTTCTACACGAATTACAGCACGAAGTACGATACACAACTACATCACGGGACACCACCCGGCACTCCCCGAGTAGGAACGAAAACCCAATTCCCGAACATCTTGGCAACGGTCTCACAATGCACCGCTCGGTGACCCACTTGGCCACACTCGAAACAGTTGACTAACGGTGAACGACAATTCTTCGTAGTACGAGATCAGGCAACAATAGTCAGACAACCCCATTCGAACAACAACGATCGAACAACAACGATCAAATAACAATGATCGAACAACAATGATCAAATAACAATGATCGAACAACAACGATCAAATAACAATGATCGAACAATAATGATCAAATAACAATGATCGAATAACAACGATCGAACAACAATGATCGAATGACAATAGTCGAACAATGACTCCGAAGTCCCCATTTCAGCTCCAGACATTAAAAGAACTGGTAGAAAGTGAAAGATGTTACTTCTAAACAAGGTTCACAAGAATCGAACCGAACTCGGAAAGGTCACGATGACAAACAGGTCGATCTGAAACAAGGTCACAACCAATTCGAACGATGACAACTGAGACATCAAACAAGTTCAAAAAGTATCGACGAACATGTGCAAGTCGATAGAATTTAGAAGGAGAAACTACAGAAGTCAAATATAGTACGGGTATTACATCCGACCTCTTATAAAAAAAATGTCGTCCCCACAACTCACAACAACGGAAACAAGGTAACAACACAAAAAGCATCCGACAGAAAATCTCCCATGGGTCTCTCAGAGCCGATCCTGATATCTGTGCTGAAGCGCGAACTCCGAAAGTCTCAGTAGCCAATTCGCAAAACTGAATTTGGTGTCCCTCGAGTCCGCACTTGAAACGAGTTACTGACGAGAAGGACAATTTACACGTGCATGCCCCGGCACATCACGGTTGAAACACCTCGGCTTGGCATACCGAAAATACAAATGCTAGATACAATGGGGCATAACGTCGCAAAACAATATAGCGGAGATGCCAACTCAGCACAACAAAGAATCATAACACATATCATATACAATGATTACCATCGTAAAGTAATACACACACAAACACTACAACAACGACGGTATCGTTCGGCGACCTCAACGGCCCGAATGATAACCAGCACATAATTACAAACATTATGCAACAATCACACATGTACACAAACGTACAAACCCAAGCTTCAACAGCTCACACTCATGCGACAACACACAAATCACCATGAGGCGATAAACAGTAAACACCAGTTCACACCTCTCACAGAGGGCTAGTACAACAAATGCGTGGCAACGCCTCGACGTTCATGCCACCAATTCGATCATACTCGGGAGCAAACATCATAACGACAATGCGAACATCATACATAGATACCCAACCCTCAAATTGGAATGGATAGGTTTTAAAAACGAAAACCTCATTTTGAAAACAATTTTGGAAACACCGATTGATCTTGAGTATCACCCTTCAAAAAAAAAGTACAGTCGTGAAACATCGTTATCGAGACTTTGGAAAACTATTTCGCATTCGATAAAAATGAGGACACTTTCTTTTTGTGAAAAACTTTCGGAAATATTCGACCCTCGGGTCTAAGTAAAAGTGTTTCTAAAACATTGGAAATATCTCAAAACATTTTGGTCCTCGAGGTAGAAGAATTTTGAAACATATTGTGGCACCTTGGATGTACCACGAGAAAATAATTCATTTTAAAAGTACGTCTCGAAATTTATTTTCTAAGGTACTCAAGGTTTTCAAAGATAATTCAATGGGCTAGAATGCCAAAAAATTTTAGATAATTAAACGGAACATTATAGCGCCGTGGGTCCTGCGCCGGAACCCACCAGGCTAAAAACCATTTACAAACTGCCAAAAAGGTCGATGACGGTGATATTTCAAAAACTCACAAAAGCCATTTACAAAACACTAAATACCGTCATAAGAATTTCGCCAAAACGATCAAGGCCATAATGCCAAAAACTCGGTTAAGGGAATCGGTTTTCGAAATAAAACTCAGCCGGTAAAATACCAAAAGCCATTACAAAAGAACTCACGTGGAAAAAGGAATACAGTCCAACATGCACAATCCAATTGAATACATCTCACAACATCTAGTTTAAACATACAACAAAACCATTCCTCGGAGTTTCTCATGAACTCAATCGTCGATACCTTATTCGAAACCCAACAAGGATCTCAATTTTCACACCATACCACCCCTCACAGTGGTTCAAAGGTAAAACAACAATAGGCCCAGTTTTATACATATACTATATGTCACACGTATTAAATACAACTATATTCACAACACCGTGCAAATAATATTATGCACCGCAATTAACTCATTTAGATAAAAGCATGATACAAAGGTACTTCACATAAAAGAGGAGACTCACGTCCACAGGCCGCACGGAGATGACGGTCGCCCACGATACTAATCTCATCCGACAACATGTCTGACACGTTGTGACTACGCACAACTCAACTTGTCACCTGACGACTCGAATGACAATACAACACATTACTCGACAAACCATGACTCGACTCGACCCGACAGCCTAGGTTTCCGCAACCTAAGCTCCGATACCATAAATGTAACACCCCCAAAACCATATGGGAATATTACACGCCGTAGACCCTTTCCACAAGGATCTACCAGGCTAAAGATCCATAAACAACCAAATGCTTGCCCGGCCAGGGTCAAATAATATAATAATACAGACCGTAGGTCACTTACACATAAACACACAGACCGATGAGGTCACACAACTCTATCAACAAAACTGACTAACAACATTACCCACACAGGGGTCGAAACACAATACAGCGGAAGACTGAACCAATTCTAATAATACAACCAAACTCTACCAACTCTCGACTCTTTGATTAGTATCGCAGCTTGTCATCCCCTTGTGCCAATCCTGTGACTGCTTCCCTGAACCTGCATGTACCTGGACGCAGAACAGACATCCACCCCCCGATTACTCGGGGGTTAGTAAAACTCCACTGTTTTACTAGTGCAAATATAAAACGATACGAAATGCAACAAGTAAATAGCAACTACGAATTTAATATGGAAATAAATTATCAAATGTTCCTGAGAAGTTTTATTAATTTTGAACTCAAGAAAGAGATATTTGAAAAGGAACGCATCATCTGGGGGATTTTTAAAACAGAACTTCTTTTGGACCTCGAGTCCCAATTTACAAAGCCTTTTCGAAAACATTAGGGCCTTAGCCCGATTCTCTTTTCAAAACACAATAGATGAGATATCATTATGGGTCCGAGACCCGTATTTAAAATGTTACCCAAACAAGCACTATAACATGATCATTGTTCGTACACATCATGTACCGAACTCCGGAGGCCTCGACGGACCTTACCCGGACCGCACACATTGTTCGTACACATCATGTACCGAACTTCGGAGGCCTCGACGGACCCTACCTAGCCACAAACATCGTTCGTACATATCATGTACCGAACTCCATAGGCCTCGTCAGACCCTACCTGGATCACACACCTTGTCCGTACACATCATGTACCGAACTCCAGAGGCCTCGTCAGACCCTACCTGGGTCACACACCTTGTTCGTACACATCATGTACCGAACTCCAGAGGCCTCGTCAGACCCTACCTAGAACACACAAATCATATCGACACGACACAACTCATAATCATCAAATGTCAAGCCATTCCACATTACACCGAAATGTACAATCAAGTATGTAAACAAAGACAACACACACATATGTAAACCAAGACAACACGCACATCATAATCAACACAACAACTCAACAATGACCGACCACGCCCGGCACAAACTTAGATGATTTGTACATCCAACACGATTCCCAAAATGTTAACTAAGTGAAGGTATCATCGTTACCATCAATTGTTCGTAATAATCAATTCATACGAAGTATATACACGAAAGTAAACCAATGCATCACAACCATAATACGACGTCCTTATTCACAAGACACAAATCGTATAGTAAAATACTTGTCTTAATAACCACTACCAAATACTCCGAAGAACACGATTCGACCGGGAAGCTTGGACCCCGAAAAAGACAACGAACTGAAGGGTTCCGACTCGAGTTCTTCACAAGAATTTCGTCCCTAAGTCATGCCAATGATAAATCAATAATCGTACGATGGATAATAATCATACAACGCCCAATCCCCCCTCTAAGACCTTTTGTCGGACACCTTCAAGGCGTTGACTAAGAACTCGACCAAAACAACGAATCGAAATGATCCAACCATGGAATAACAAGGGAAATGATAGAATACATCTAAATAATCATCAATACATCACAAATCTAAGTTATTACGGTTAAATCGGACAAAACGAACCAAAACCCCCAATTCACCCAAAAGTAGGGTTTCAAGAATTTACCTTGGATTAATGATGAAGAACAATTGTTGGTGTTATTAATCCACACCACGAACTTGAAGAATATGAAGTTCTCTGGGATTGATGATGCAAAAACGCCCAAAATCGCCCACAAGATCGCCCAAGAGGAGGAGGAATGAAGGAAGAGATGAAATGAGAATTCATCTCACAAAATCCACACAAATAGGCTGTTCTGGACTGTGTGCCGCGGCCCAGCCTAAGTGTGCCGCGGCTCACGGTACAGGCTGCTCGGCCAAAACTGGAAAATAAGTGTCTGAGCTATTTCGACCATAACTCTCTCGTTCGGACTCCGATTGACTCACCGTTTGAACCATTGGAAAGCTAACTTGATGCTCTATAATATTGAAAAGACTCAAAATCTTTGGAGTTTCCAAAAATTTATGGTGATTTTACAAAGTCGAACTCATGCTTGGAAAAGTCGCTTAATAACACTGAACTCAAGAAAGCGACACTGAAACCTGAACCTGAATACGAATCGAAGATACGGTTACAAAGTACTCGCAAAGACGAATCTAAAAGCTAAGAGAACACACGATTCCGACCACCCGAAGGCTCAAAATTCGACAACCGAAGTAATTACCCCAAACTTTGGGAAATTACGAAAACGGCCCAAAACGTCCGAAAATCACGATACGTGATCGAATAACCAAACCGAAGTTCCCAACACGTCTAACAAAGTTAAACGGACTTACGGGAAACTCGAAACAGTAATTTCGAACGAGATTCACAAGAATCGAACTCGAGTGCGGAAAAGTCGTTAAGAAACACGGAACTCAACAAAAGAATACCGAAACGAACTCGGATGACAAAAAGTGCAGAATTAATCATTCTCAGAATGATGAGACGATCCCAAGCGAGTCGTCGAAACGGACTTCCGCGAAAAATCAAAATTACCAGAAATTCGAAATTGCGGATATTACAGGCTTAACCAATCACAACAATCACAACAATCGATCATGCTCATGACTCCGTGATCGCTTGCCACGAGTCTCCGTAGGTTAAACAACCCACACGGATTGAGCCAACACAACAATCACCACAACCAGTCCCGACCCCGTGAACCTGTGTCACGTGTCACTGTAGGTTCCGTCGAACTCGCACGATTGGACGTACTGTGTCCTGATCCCATGGACCTGTGCCATGAATCATCGTAGGCCTCGTCAGACCCGCACGATTGGACCTCAGCACCACACACTAAGTTCTGATCCCATGGACCTGTGTCATGAATCCTCGTAGGCCCCGTCGAACCCGCCGAGTGAACTTAGCGTTCCAGCACACCACATTCACATTCACATTACATACAACAATGAGCGCAGTTAGTCAATCACGTTGATCACCACAAAATCATACATCACACGCACATAACACAATCTCAATACTCTCAACAAAACTATCATCAATCAACAACACACAACCAACATAACACACGTTCGGTACACAATACATTGCACAACCAAGTGTACAACCATCCATATGTACGTCGCAATCCTACACAAATGGCACAACACCTAACACGTATACCAATATAACACTATTATCACAAAGCCTTCAAATTGCGGAATATACAGCCAATTCAAACGGAACATATTTACGAAGGGAAGCAAAATTATCATAAATATCATACGTGATTACTAGTCACAAGATACAAGTCGTATAATAATATACTTGCCTCGATATCGGCACGCAAGTATTCCAACGAACGCGGTTCAACCGGAAGGCTTCGAAACGCCCGATGCTATCGAAAAGAAAGACGACAACGAACGGAAGGGTTCAACTCGGTTTCTTCGCAAGAAACTCGACCCTGACAACACATAATCAATAAATCATCGATCATACGAGGAAGAATAATCGTAGAATGCCTGAAAACCCCTCTATGACATTTTACCGGACACCTTCAAGGCGTCGATCAAGAACTCGACCAAAACAACGAATCGATACGATCCAACCATGGAATAACAAGGGAAATGATCTAATACATCTAAATAATCACCAATCCATCACAATCCAGAGTTAAATCGGATTAAACGGACGAAATCGAACTAAATACCCAAAATCCCCAAAATTAGATTATCAAGAAATCTAACCTTGATTCGGTAGATCGGAGGAGGTTATGGGATGATTGATTGATGTTAGAAACTCAAGAACTTCGTGGATTGATATACAAACAACATCTAATCACGTACTCCAAGCCCCAGCCGCGGAAGGAAATGAGAGGGATGAGAAAAATGGGTGTAAACCCGTCTGATCGAACATATATATACTCCCCAGCATCCTGCCGACCACTTACGGCCGTAACCGGCAGACCTTACGGCCAGAATCGCATTCACAAAATCCGCCAAGCGCATGCCGATCGCTTACGGTCAGAATCGACAGGCCTTACGGCCAGAACTCGACTTACGGCCTGCATCTGGCAGTCCTTACGGCCAGAATCGCATTCGTCCGAACACCGCTGCACCCAGACGGCCAGAATCGATGTACCCTTACGGCCATAACCGGCATTCGTCCAGCCATGACTGCCGAGCACGTATGGCCGTAACCGGCACCTTACGGCCGTAACTCAGCCAGGCCAGGTCCTGCTCCGGCCGTGACTCGGTCGTGGCAACTCCGACGGCCCGGACAACCCCGAAACCCGAACCTGAATATAAATCGAAGGTACGGTTACGACGTACTCGCAAAGACGAATCCAAGCACTAAGAGAACACACGATTCCGACCACCCGAAGGCTCGAAATTCGACAAGGAAAGTAATTACCCAAAACTTTGGGAAATTACGAAAACGGCCCAAAACGTCCGAAAATCACGATACGTGATCGAATAACCAAACCGAAGTTCAGAACACGTCTAAAAAAGTTAAACGGACTTACGGGAAACTCGAAACATTAATTTCGAACGAGATTCACAAGAATCGAACTCGAGTGCGGAAAAGTCGTCAAAAAGCACGGAACTCAACAAAACGACACCGAAACGAACTCGGATGACAAAAAGTGCAGAATTAATCATCCTCGGAATGACGAAACAATCATGAGAGAGTCATCAAAATGGACTTTTGCCGAAAATAAAGAAATTACCGGAAATCGAAATTACGGGTATTACACTCGGGACTAGCAGTTAGCGCATGCTAGGCGTGAGCTAACGCACGCTATCGGTATTGCGTAGCGTGTAATATCCGCATTTTTCTTTCCCTTGTATTTTCATTTTCAGTGTATTTCTCGGTCGTAGTGACCCTCGTATATCTTTCAGTGTATCTATTCAGTCATCTGATGATCTGATTCTCGTTATTGTTGTGCGGAACCGCCGTTTCGGGGTTGCCATGGATCCATTCTATGTTAAGATGCGTTTTGGAGGTGTTCCGTTTGATGTTTTGTTCATATTCCGGTGTTTTGGACCGTTTATATTTCGTACCTAGCGCACACTATCTTTTCTGCATAGCGCATGCTAGAGGCCCCTTAGTAGCGCACACTACGTTTGTTTCGTAGCGCGCGCTAGCGAGTTATCCTTGGGAGTGGCAGTTCTGTTCCCAGCCCTCTGGACTATCGGATTAGCGTACGCTACTTTGTCTAGCGTACGCTACTTTGTCTAGCGCACGCTAATGTCGGGAGACTAGCGCACGTTAAGTTGTCCGGTAGCGTGCGCTAGCGTGACTATCGAAGATCGATGCTTTGCTACTGAACTCGGTCAGGTGCCCAGGTAGCGCACGCTACGTTTGTACGTTAGCGCGCGCTAACGGGTCAGGTGAGTATTGGGCAGTTAACTTTTGCACTCGGCTGATGCCCAGATAGCGCACGCTACGTTGTCCGATAGTGCGCGCTACCGAGAGCCTATTAGCGCACGCTACGTTTACAGTAGCGCATGCTAACGACTAGAAATCTGGCTACTGGACTGGGACGCTAACTATATGGCATGTAGTTTTATTCCGTTAGCGCTCGCTAACCTTGAGGATTAGCGCACGCTAACACTCCCTGGCTATATAAACTAGGGAGTTGACCCAGATGAACGTATTACGTTCATTTCTTCTCCTCCCCGCGGCTTAGAGCTCCTTGGGTGATTCTTGGCGATTTCTTCTTCCAATCATCTCATCCAATATCTTCCTAGAGTTGGTTGTGATTGTGTTCTTCGAATCGTTAGGTTCGGTCCTATTGGTTCCTAGCGTTCGTCGGTGTTTTTCCTTCCGTTCGTTGCGTCGTCAATTATTCAAGGCAAGTATTTTTGGAAACCTTTATGCTTAACGTGAAATGGTAATGTATATCGTGTGTGATTGTGCTCACCCCGGGAGGGTCCGACGGGGCCTCGGGGGAATCTATGACTTCACTCTGGATTCATGAGTTTGTTTAGCTAGCCAGCCCGGGAGGGTCCTTAGAGGCCTCGGGTGGGATTTATGGCTTCGTCCCTATCCTAGGCGATGCATGTGCATGATTTGTTTTATGATATGGCCAGCCCGGGAGGGTCCTTAGAGGCCTCGGGTGGGATTTGTGGCTTCGTCCCGGTCCTAGGCAAATTTGATTGTGACTATTTTTTTCCGGAAAAGACATGTCTGGTTTTGACTTTTGAAATTGATTTTGGTGCATTGTACTATGAAATGTGTAAGCGATTGGTTTGCCTTGATTACTTGTACTAGCGTAATTGTTAACCCCTTTGGGGACCCGTTTTGGGGAAATTCTTATTATGAATTTCAGGTTATGATCATCCGGATGAGCGAGCACTGGGACAGTACGAGGATGTTGGCCAGGGTCGTTGACATGTGCATTTGGGTCTTCTTATTTCTTTGTCCATTTCGATATGGTTGTTCCCACAGTTATAAACTTATAGATTGTACTCGCGAGTACTTAGGCTTTTCATTTCAAACTCCGTATTGTATTACTTTAAATTATTACATTGTCGGATGATGCTTATTTCACTGGTTGCTCCGGGCATATCTTTATATGTCATATTATTTAAATGTGTGTCCTCGCTAACCGAAATGGTTAGTCGAGTGGTGTTTTTCTTGTTGTAGCCTGGTGGGTCCCATGTAGGGGTCCACGACGCTGTAATATACTCCGAATATCTCGGGGTGTTATAGAAAATGGTATCGGAGCTCTAGGTTTATGGATACCTAGGCTTGTCGATTATTTGGGTCTAGTCTTGTTTTGTTTTGCACATTGTCACACCGCTGCCGGCATCTCAGTACTTCCAGTGTTCGTAAGTTTCCTTACTCGATTCTTTACTTTCTCATACTGTATTCCGTTTCTTGAACTGTGGTTATTCTCCCTCTTTTGTTTATCACCGTAGTTGCTTTTTCCTCCCTTACTCATCCTCGATATACTTCTGTTATCTCTTAACACCAGTATGGATGCCGGAGGAAACCGTGGTCGTGGTCGTGGTCGTGGTCGTGGACGCGGCCGAGGACGTGGGGCAGCTGGTGGGGCGGCCACGTCGCATTCTTCGAGCCGCATCGCAGACCGTCACAATCATGCTTCTTCTCAGAGCGCCGACCTTAGTATTGCGGCCGTTATGCAAAGAAATGGTAAACCAAATGGCGGCGATAGCTCAAGTGGTTCAAAACCCCGATCGTGCCCATGCTAATCGGGCGGAGCACTGTTGTCTCCAAGATGTCATCAAGATGCATCCTCCTCGCCGGGAGCATCACCCGATCGATCGGGAGGTGGATCAAGGAGATATCTAAGGTCTTCGTTGCCACCAACTGTCCCGAGGACCGCAAGGTCCCTATTGCCCAGTACTTTCTCACTGGGGATGCTATGGATTGGTGGAAGGCCGTGGGGCCCAAAGATCATGTTGCTTCGTGGGCCGAATTTCAAGAGCTGATGGAGACTGAATATTGTTCGTGGCCAGTTAGACAGGCTCGAGTCCATGCTTTCTACGATGCTCAACCTCGGGATATTCCCGTGTCCCAAGCCATTGCCGATTTTAACAAGGAGTTGGGCTATGTGAAGACCCAAGTTGTCGAAGAGAGCGACAAAATTTTCCATTTTTCCAAGAGGATGAAGCTGTCCATTAGGGACTATATGTCTGGACTCGTCTGCACTACTTTGAAGGATTATCAGAGTAGGGCCCTCGCTTATGATATGTCGGTGACGGCTAGTGATGTGGCTCGTGAGAGCAAGAAGCAGAAGTCGGTCGGAAATTTTTCTGGTCCCAAGAGTGGAGGCCAGCAGAAATCTCAGGCTGCAAATATTTCTACGGGCGGTTCGGCTCGTTTCTCTGGGAGATTTCGGGGTGCCGCCGGAACCTCCGCTCGTGAACCCACATGCTTTAACTGTGGCCAGCAGGGCCACAGGAACCGACAGTATTCTCGCCCGAAGTTGACTTGTCATACTTGTGGTCAGTCGGGCCACAGGGCCCTCTTTTGTGATCAGGTCAGACAGCTTCGCGAGTCCCGTGATTCTTTCCCAGCACTTAGAGAGCTGAGTGTGAACCAGGGCTCGTTTGCCCCGCAACCTCCGCCGAGTTCCGGTCGAGGTAGAGGTCGGGGTCAGCCCGCTAGAGGAGGAGCTTCCAGTGTCGGCTCTGCCCAGCCGCGTATCTATGAGATGAGGAGGGCCGATGATCTAGTAGCTACTGTGGAGACAGGTACCGTTCATATCCATTCCCATCCTGTCAGTGTGCTTTTTGATTCGGGTGCTACGCATTCATTCATTTCTCTAGAGTGTGTACGCCGTTTGAGTCTCGACTGCTTGTCACCTTGCGAGCCTTTCATCGTTAAACTTCCTAGCGGTGATAGAATTGTCGGTGATCGAGAAGTCCGGGACTGTTCTGTGTTTATTTGTGAGAGGGCTTGGCTCTCTAATCTTATTGTCGTGGGTATCGAGGGTGAGGATTTGATTCTCGGGGATGATTGGCTCGAGCGGCATTGTGCAATCATGAACTACCGCATGAGGATCATTACCATGTTAGCCGAGGAGGGCACTGAACACTCTTTCGCGGGGTGAAAGAGAAACCAAAAGTTTGTTATTAATGCCTTGAAGGCGATGAAACTCCTGCGAAAGGGGTGTACTAGTTATTGGTGCTATGCCTTGAAGGCAGAGAATGGTGGAGTCGAGCTTTCGTCGATTCCAGTCGTTAGTGAGTTTCCTGATGTATTTCCTGACGAGTTACGGGGATTGCCACTGGATCGTGAGGTTGAGTTTGTTATAGAGTTAGAGTCGGGCGCGGCTCCGATTTCGCAGGCGCCGTATCGCATGGCACCTTCAGAGATGGCCGAGTTGAAGAAGCAGTTGAGTGAGCTTCTTGAGTCGGGGTATGTTCGGCCGAGCGCCTCGCCTTGGGGCGCACCAGTCCTGTTTGTGCGAAAGAAGGATGGTTCACTGCGACTGTGTATCGACTATCGCGAACTAAACAAAGTGACCATCAAGAACAAGTATCCTTTGACGAGGATTGATGACTTGTTCGATCAGTTGCAGGGAGCTACGATATTCTCAAAGATTGATTTGAAATCGGGGTACTATCAGCTCCGGGTGAGGGAGTCCGATGTGCCGAAAACAACTTTTCGGACGAGATACGGACATTATGAGTTTGTAGTCATGCCTTTCGGGTTAACTTATGCGTCGGCTGTGTTCATGCAGTTGATGAATAAAGTCTTTATCGAGTATTTGGATAAGTGTGTCGTCATCTTCATTGACGATATTCTTATTTATTCGAGGAACGAGGAAGTGCATGCCCATCATTTGCGGATAGTGTTAGACATTTTGAGGACCGAGCAACTCTATGCGAAGTTCTCGAAATGTGAGTTATGGCTGAAGGAAGTGACATTTTTAGGTCATGTGATTTCAGCCGAGGGGGTTCGTGTGGATCCGCAGAAGATTGAGGCAGTGTTGGATTGGACGCCGCCCAAGAATGTGAAGGAGATCCGTAGTTTCTTGGGCTTGGCCGGTTACTACCGTAGGTTCGTCGAGGGTTTCTCGAAACTAGCTCGACCACTTACACAGTTGCTCCAGAAATCCGAGAAGTTCATCTGGAATGACGAGAGGCAGTTGAGTTTTGAGGAACTGAAGAAGCGTTTGACCTCAGCCCCGGTTTTGGCGTTGCCATGTGGCAACGAGGGTTTTGCCGTTTATAGTGATGCTTCGGGTCAGGGTCTTGGGTGCGTATTGATGCAGCACGGCAAGACCATTGCCTATGCGTCGAGACAGTTGAGGCCGTATGAGCTGAACTACCCTACTCATGATTTGGAGTTAGCGGCAGTTGTTTTTGCGCTCAAGATTTGGCGTCACTACCTTTTCGGCTCTGCATGTCAGATTTTTACCGATCATAAAAGTCTGAAATACATATTTACTCAGCGGGAGTTGAATATGAGGCATAGGAGGTGGTTAGAGCTGATTAAGGATTATGACCTTGAAATCCTTTATCATCCGGGCAAGGCGAACGTCGTGGCCGACGCCTTGAGTCGGAAACCGATTGCGTTGCGAACGCTTGAGATCCTTACGTCTCAGTCTGAGCTTCGGCGGGCTTTGATCGAGTTAGATGTTGAGGTTTTGTTGCCTGGAGCTATCGGGCAACTTTATGCTTTAGAGGTTTCGTCGTCTTTGATCGATGAAATTAAGCTGAAGCAGTTAGAGGATCCGATGATTACTCAAATCCGAGAGAATGTTCTTAAGGGAAAGTCTCCTGGGTTTGTGATTCATGAGGATGGTGTTTTGAGATTCCAGAGTCGGCTTTGTGTACCGAACGACTTAGAGTTGAGACAGAGTATTCTGCGCGAGGCCCATGCTACACCTTACTCCGTTCATCCTGGTTCGAGTAAGATGTACAAGGACCTGAGGAGGAATTTCTGGTGGAATGATATGAAAGAAGAGGTCGCGCAGTTTGTAGTGAGATGTTTAACTTGTCAGCAGGTCAAAATCGAGCATCGCGACGGTCGGGTTATTGCGATCACTTCTGCTCCTAATGGAAATGGGAAGATATATCGATGGATTTCGTTACGAGTTTGCCGAGATCTAGGTCGGGCATGAATATGGTATGGGTGATTGTTGATCGTCTGACCAAGTCAGCACATTTTCTGGGCATCAAGGACACTTGGGGCCCGGATAAGTTGGCTCGTGTGTTTATCGCGCAGATTGTGAGGCTTCACGGTACTCCGAAGTCTATTGTTTCGGATCGTGATGGCCATTTTGTATCGCACTTTTGGCAGGCGTGCATAAAGCGTTGGGTACTTGTTTGCGTTTGAGTACCTCTTTTCATCCCCAGTCAGATGGATAGTCGGAACGCACTATCCAGACGTTCGAGGATATGTTGCGAGCTTGTGCTCTCGATTGGAGTAGTGACTGGGAGGAGCATTTGCCATTAATAGAATTCACGTACAACAATAGTTGGCACGCGTCGATCCGGATGGCACCGTATGAGGCACTTTATGGTCGGCGATGTCGATCACCGATTTGTTGGAACGAGGCGTCCGATTTGGTTGGGACCGAGCCGGATGTCGTTTTAGAGACGAGGCGGAAGATAGAATTAATTCGGGAATGGATGTTGACTGCCCAGAGTCGACAGAAGTCGTATGCCGATGTCCGTCGTCGACTTTTGGAATTCGAGGTGGGAGACCACGTTTTACTAAAGGTGTCACCGACGAGAGGAGTTTTCCATTTCGGGAAAAAGGGGAAGTTGAGTCCAAGATTTATTGGACCCTTCGAGATTCTCGAGCGAGTCGGTGGGTTGGCATACCGTTTGGCATTACCCCCGGCCCTGAATCATGTTCATAACGTTTTTCATGTTTCCCAGCTGAGGAAATATGTCCCAGATCCTAGTCACGTCATCGACTATGGGGAGATTAATGTTGCCGAGGATATTACTTTTGAGGAACGTCCCTTGAAGATTTTAGGGCATCGCGAGAAACGACTGAGGCATAAGACCATCTCTTTGGTTAAGGTGCAGTGGTCGAGGCATGGTGTCGAGGAGGCAACTTGGGAGACCGAGGATAGCATGCATGCTAGGTACCCTGAGTTGTTTGTTTCTTAAGTTTCGGGACGAAACTTATTTTTAGAGGGGTAGAATGTAATATCTGCATTTTTCTTTCCCTTGTATTTTCATTTTCAGTGTATTTCTCGGTTGTAGTGACCCTCGTATATCTTTCAGTGTATCTTTTCAGTTATCTGATGATCTGATTCTCGTTATTGTTGTGCGGAACCGCCGTTTCGGGGTTGTCATGGATCCATTCTATGTTAAGATGCGTTTTGAAGGTGTTCCGTTTGATGTTTTGTTCATATTCCGGTGTTTTGGACCGTTTATATTTCGTACCTAGCGCACGCTATCGTTTCTGCATAGCGCACGCTAGAGGCCCCTCAGTAGCGCACGCTACGTTTGTTTCGTAGTGCGTGCTAGCGAGTTATCCCTGGGAATGGCAGTTCTATTCCCAGCCCTCTGGACTATCGGATTAGCGTACGCTACTTTGTCTAGCGCACGCTAATGTCGGGAGACTAGCGCACGTTAAGTTGTCCGGTAGCGTGCGCTAGCGTGACTGTCCAGTACTGGACAGTTTGCTACTGAACTCGGTCAGGTGCCCAGGTAGCGCACGCTACGTTTGTACGTTAGCGCGCGCTAACGGGTCAGGTGAGTATTGGGCAGTTAACTTTTGCACTCGGCTGATGCCCAGATAGCGCACGCTACGTTGGCCGATAGCGCGCGCTACCGAGAGCCTATTAGCGCACGCTACGTTTACAGTAGCGCACGCTAACGACTAGAAATCTGGCTACTAGACTGGGACGCTAACTATATGGCCTGTAGTTTTATTCCGTTAGCGCACGCTAACCTTGAGGATTAGCGCGCGCTAACACTCCCTGGCTATATAAACCAGGGAGTTGACCCAGATGAACGTATTACGTTCATTTCTTCTCCTCCCCGCGCCTTAGAGCTCCTTGGGCGATTTTGGGCGATTCTTGGCGATTTCTTATTCCAATCATCTCATCCAACATCTTCCTTGAGTTCTTGGTGTATTATAACAACATCAACACGAATCTTTCATCCTAATCCAAGGTAAAATCTCTTAGAACCCTACTTTTAGATAAATTGGGGGTTTTGGGATTTTCGTCCTTTTCATTCCGTTTTGTTGGTGGATTCATGATGAATATGATTAATCTTGTTAGTATCATTAGTTTTCCTACGGATTCATGGTATATTTTGTGGTTTTTACGGAATCGAGAGGGTTTGGTTGTGGTCCGCCCTCATTGTTATTTCTATACGAATATACATGAATCATAGGCGGGTTTTCGGGTGTATTCCATTTTCGTATTCGTCTAGAGTTGGTTGTAATTGTGTTCTTCGAATCGTTAGGTTCGGTCCTATTGGTTCTTAGCGTTCGTCGGTGTTTTTCCTTCCGTTCGTTGCGTCGTCAATTATTCAAGGCAAGTATTTTTGGAAACCTTTATGCTTAACGTGAAATGGTAATGTATATCGTGTGTGATTGTGCTCACCCCGGGAGGGTCCGACGGGGCCTCGGGGGAATCTATGACTTCACTCTGGATTCATGAGTTTGTTTAGCTAGCCAGCCCGAGAGGGTCCTTAGAGGCCTCGGGTGGGATTTGTGGCTTCGTCCCTATCCTAGGCGATGCATGTGCGTGATTTGTTTTATGATATGGCCAGCCCGGGAGGGTCCTTAGAGGCCTCGGGTGGGATTTGTGGCTTCGTCCCGGTCCTAGACAAATTTGATTGTGACTGTTTGTTTCCGGAAAAGACATGTCTGGTTTTGACTTTTGAAATTGATTTTGGTGCATTGTACTATGAAATGTATAAGAGATTGGTTTGCCTTGATTACTTGTACTAGCGTAATTGCTAACCCCTTTGGGGACCCGTTTTGGGGAAATTCTTGTTATGGATTTCAGGTTATGATCATCCGGACGAGCGAGCACCGGGACAGTACGAGGATGTTGGCCAGGGTCGTTGACATGTGCATTTGGGTCTTCTTATTTCTTTGTCCATTTCGATATGGTTGTTCCCACAGTTATAAACTTATAGATTGTACTCGCGAGTACTTAGGCTTTTCATTTCAAACTCCGTATTGTATGACTTTAAATTGTTACATTGTCGGATGATGCTTATTTCGCCGGTTGCTCCGGGCGTATCTTTATATGTTATATTATTTAAATGTGTGTCCTCGCTAACCGAAATAGTTAGTCGAGTGGTGTTTTTCTTGTTGTAGCCTGGTGGGTCCCATGTAGGGGTCCACGGCGCTGTAATATACTCCGAATATCTCGAGGTGTTACATAGCGCACGCAAAGGATGGGGTAGCGCACACTACCGTCGTAGGTCAGTAGCCACTGGACTAATGGGTAACCCCGTTAGTGCACGCTAACTTCGAGGCATAGCGCGCGCTACTTGAACGCCGTATTTAAGGACTGACACCCCTGCTCTTCGTCATTTTTACTTTCATTTCTTCATTTCTGACGAGAGAGCACGAGAGGGGTGATTCTGAGGCAATTTGGAGGCGGCTATTCACCATCTAACATTACCTTTGGTGAGATAACAAAGATTATACAACATCCAATCCATTTCTACTTTCCAAATCAAGATAAATTCCTTGATACCCTAGTTCGGGGAATTTTTTTTTTTTTTTTAGATTTGTCCGATTTATCCATTTCGGAGCTTGAACTCTTTGAGATTATGATGTATCTACCCTGTACCCACGTTTCCCCTATGGTTATATGGATGTTTTTGTACTTTGTTTGGATATGAGAGGGTTTGAATGATTTCCAATCTCTAAGTGATTATTCTTGGAGTGTTGTGAATCGTAGGCGGGTTTCGGGAGTTTCTCCATATGATTTGAGTATACATTATTAATTATCGTATTCCTTATGAATCGTTTAGGTACCGGAAGTGCATTCTTGGACCTACCGAACTTGTGTACTTTTCCTCCCAATTCGTGATGTCTCAAAGGCAAGTATATGTTTATGATTATACGTTCTCGACTTTGAAAGTAAGGTATATGAATTGTTTGATGGTATATATCCTCTCTGGGACGGACCGACGGGTCCTCTGAGGGTTCCATAGCCTTTGGTGCGGTTCCACGGATATTTTGGGTTAACCACTCTGGGACGGACCGACGGGTCCTTTGAGGGTTCCGTTGCCTTTGGTGCGGTTCCACGGTTAATCATGTATGTATTGAATGTGATGCTATGAGATTTAGTTATTCCGGAATACTAGTCTTGAGCTTGATGGAATGATAATTACATTTACTTTATTTTCGAGAAGTATTGTGTTTCATATTCGATATACTTGTACTAGCTAGTCGACGGATAACCCCTTTTGGGGCGAAATACCTTTCATGTATTTCAGGATCCAGACAAATGGATAGGCATGTATCGGGTCGGTATGAAGATGATAGACAAGTGTGATGTTGTGTCTTGTCATTGGTTATACTTTGTGTTTCATCCATTCAGTGATGTACTTGAAATGATTATGAGTACTCGAGTACTGTTTTCTAACTTCTTGATGTTTTGGCCTGTGTTGCTTTGGGATTGATTCTTGATGTATTGTATTCAGTCTCATTGGATATTATCTTGAGTGCCAATTTTATTGTCCTCCATTGGATTATACTTGGACCTTATCAGTCAAAGTTCATGGTTCCGCGTGTTTATAGCCTTGTGGGTCCCACGGTGGGGCTCACGGTGCTGTAATATACCCTGAATAACTTGGGGGTGTTACATTTATGTGGGAATATTTCAAGGAGCAATATGAGAAATACATTCCCGAATGCTATAGACTGAAAAAGCAGGATGAGTTTTGGAATTTAAGACAAGGGAATATGACTATTACCGAGTATGATCGAATATTTAATCAGTTGTCACGACATGCTCCTAATTTGGTAGATACGGATAAGAAATGCGCCGACAAGTTTCGTCAAGGCCTACGCCATGAGATAGTAGTCCCTCTAACAAGTCCCGGTAGTCTTAACATATGCTCAATCTTTGAGTAGGGCTTTGAACATTGAGGCGGTGTTGCTCTAGCAATAAGAGAATAATGTGTCAGCACGAGCGTAACCGCAACATGGCGCAAAAAGAAAACGCAAATGAGAGAATGGCAACTAAAGGAACTAAGGGAACACCGGTAAAAGAACGCGACCATGAAGAGAGAATCTGCAACAACATAAAGGACATGCTAAAGAAAGCCCTCTATGTCCAACCTGCCAAAAGAATCACTTCCGTGAATGGAGGAAAGGCCCAAAGAACTGCTTCACATGTCAGCAGCCAGGGCAGTTCGTTAGAGACTGCCCGAATAATGATAGAAACATAAGAGTGCAGCCACCACAAAACTGCCATGCCCTTCAATAGCAGATTCAAGGGCTGGCCAGGAACTATTGGCCAAACCGAAGATAGCTCCAACAAGTTATGACATAAGCCATAATGTTTCAGTTGATATTACCGGTCGTGTTAGTTATACATGTAAGTTAATAGTTGAACCAACTACAAAAGTTATTGATTAATTAAATAGAAATAAATAAAGGGGGTAAAGAAAAGGAAATTTCATACCACAATGACATCATAGATATGATTATCATTAAATTTGTTTAATTATACATTTTTTCTTTAAAAAAATTGTACATAAGATTTCATTACTTATATTGATAACTCATAGGTAAGTTAATAAAATAGATTTGTTGCCCTACTCACTTTAGGCACGAGTTTATGTACCCACCACTGCCTAGAATTATCACTTAGAAGAGTCAACAATGTAGTCTCCATTTTCTTTGTATCTTATCAGGGGATTAAGTTGATGAGTCATACCATGAAATTATGGGAATGAGTGATTGAGCAACGTCTTAGAAAGTGTGTGGAGATGTCAGAAAACCAATTTAGATTTATGCCTGGGAGATCGACTGTGGAAGCAATATTTCTAATGAGACAGATGATGGAACACTATCGTGATAAGAAGAAAGACTTGCATATGGTTTTTATTGATTTAGAGAACGCTTATGATAAGGTACCCAGAGAGGTACTTGGGTGGGCATTAGCCAAAAAGGGCGTGTCTAAGAAGTATATTGACATCATTAGAGACATGTATGAAGGAGCTAGTACAAGTGTATATACTACCGTGGGAAGGACTTAGAAATTTCCTATTATGATTGGGGTGCATCAAGGCTCGGATCTTATTCCTTTCCTCTTTGCCATAGTCATGGACGAATTTGACAAGGTCAATCCAAGA
Source organism: Orobanche coerulescens (assembly GCA_033398695.1). Classification (NCBI taxonomy): domain Eukaryota; kingdom Viridiplantae; phylum Streptophyta; class Magnoliopsida; order Lamiales; family Orobanchaceae; genus Orobanche; species Orobanche coerulescens. The sequence goes on along the minus strand of CM065813.1, from coordinate 99,704,325 downwards.
CGATATTCCTTGGTGCATGATGTTTGCAGATGATATAGTATTAGTTGATGAAACGAAAGACGGAGTTGAAAGAAAGTTGGAACTCTGGAGAAATACTCTCGAAACTCGTGGTTTTAGGCTCAGCAGAAGTAAGATTGAATATTAGAGTGTATCTTTAGTGGAAATAGAAGTAGAGAGGAGGGTACAATCACTTTTAATGGGAATGTTATACGAGGATCGGAGTTTTTTCGTTATCTTGGGTCTGTTCTTCAAAAGGATGGAGAATTAGGCGGTGACGTGACCCATAGGATTAAGGCGGGATGGTTCAAATGGAAGAGCACATGGGGTTATTATGCGATCAAGACGTACCTTACATATTAAAGGGAAAATTTTACCGAACAACAATTAGGGCTGCACTTTTATATGGCCCTGAATGCTGGGCTGTAAAGTATAGTCATGTGCATAAGATGAATGTGGCAGAAATGCGTATGCTAAGATGGATGTGTGGCCATACGAGAAAAGATCGACTTAGAAATGATGTGATTAGGAAAGAAGTATGAGTGGCCCCTATAGAGGATAAGCTGTTAGAGAATCGGTTAAGATGGTCGGACATGTGAGACGGAGGCTGATTGATGCACCGGTGCGGAGGCTTGAAGAATGGGGAGCGCATTGGCCAGTGAGGGGTAGAGGAAGACCTAAACAGACATGGATAAGAGTGATTGAGGATAATATGAGGTTTCTTGGAATTGGAGAAGTTATGGCGTTGGATAGGAAGACGTGGAGGGAGAGAATTCGGGTGGTTGATTATGTTTGAGGACTGTTTTATTGGAGACGACTTGACATTTCCAGAGATTGATTCATGTTAGACGACCACAAAGCATTTTGGGACTAAGACTCTGATTTTGTTGTTGTTGTTGTATTGTTATTTACGCTAACCGCCTATTATATGAACTATTATGTAGTCGTTTCAGGACATCAAAGTAGTAATAGATCGAAAATGTTACTAGAGATGTATGGGGTTCAATCTCTACAGTTCCACATTTCCCAAATAACAAAAATGGTTAATTATGTAAGATCGAGTATTGCAATATTAATTTATTTAAGCCCGTTATTAAGATTTATAATTATTTATAGTTTTAATGTTGTTTATAATTGTAAATACAATGAATTATTTTATCATTGCAGTTTATAATTATTTTTAAATCTTCATTCATGAATATAAAATGGGGTTCAGTATTCTTCATTGCATGCACCGGCAGAGCCAGTAAGGAGGACATGGCCATCTGGAGCTTAAGCCCCACCCAATATTTTTGAACTCTATAAGTCGTGATACTATCAATTTTTGTAATAAGTCGTTGTGTAAAAATCCTATCACCAATTCAGTCGCATACAAATTTTAAAATCTAAAAAAAAGATAGACAAATTAGCTCTCGCATGAATTTCTTCTGGCCACGGCATGATTGCATGCTATATTCACCTAAAAATTTCAATTGGAAGACCATTCCACAGTAAAAATAGAGGGAACAAAAGAGGTTAACAAAGAATATCAAATTATTTTCGGCCTCAACATCACCTATATACTCTCAACTAAAAGAAAATCAATTACATACTTTGATTGATTAATAGTTTGTTTTATTATTAAAAATTACAATTCTTTTGTTGAAAATAACATACATTAAAATTTAAATTTAGAAACGACGTCGTTTCGAAAAACAATGGAACCCTTTAACTTGATTCATAGGCCCAGTTCTTTTGAGCTTAATTTCAAGATTTTTCGATTGATTCAAAGATTCGATTCGATTCAGCAAATTATTTTTATTATTGATATTAAATATCAAGAATAATATATATATATAATTTTTATCAATAATAATTATTGTTGTATATATTGTTATATAATATTAAATATTATTAATATTAATATTATCCACAATACTATATATAAATTTTTATTATTAATCTCATTATTTTAATTTATCGGTAGTAGTATTATTGTTTGTATGTTGTTGTAATCTAATAATTATTATTTTATAGTAATCTAATAATTTATTGGTCGTAGTATTATTATTGATAATCGAAGCTGTAACTTTTATTATTATCATTGTTGTATATATATTATTATCTAATATTATTACAAAATAATGAGAAGCGAGTCAACCATTATAAATATAAGATGTAGCATGGAATAAAATATTTATACAAGTACATTACGAAATTTTTAAAAAAATAATTGTTTCTTACTACTACAATTTATTTTTCTTGCATTTCATCACTGACACTATTAGACCTCCAAATTTGTAATGCAATACTTTGCCGCATGACGAACATGGCATTCTTTCGATCTGCATCAAACATTTGAGAATCTATTGTTCCACGAACATTCACCTCATGTTGTATAATTGGTATCCCAAGCTCGTACATTCGTATGATATTATGAAGTGTGAAAAAGGAAACAATAACAGATATTTGATACTTTTCGGACATTTGAGGCATACATTTTAGCACCTTCCATCGTTTCTTCAACTGACCAAAAGTCATTTCCACTTTCATTCTCAATGATGAATGTCGATGATTGAAACATTCTGAAATACCCACAGGTAGTGCATGCTTATATTCTGGCAAGTGGCATCTGACTCCTACATTGCTAATAGGAGACATATATCCAAGAGTGTTTGGATATCCGAGTCCACCAAATAATATTTTCCTACAAATAGTAATTACTATATACATTAAAGTGTATATGTAAATATATATATATATATATATATGGAAGTTAAAGAATAAGGTTATACCTTGAGGTGGGTGCGGAAAAACATATTTTGATATAGCCTGATGTACATACATTAACCTGATGTACATAAAGAAATTATAGCTTCGAAAATTTACCTTGAAATAAGGCCAATATTGTGAGTTGTTTGCTACCTCCGGAGGCACCTCTAGTAAATCACGGTGTGGTCTAATGATATCATGCGATAATATTACCAAAGCATCCAACACTTTCCGATGATACATGCTTATTGTTGATATAGAATGTTTAATGTGTCAGATGCATCACGATAAGAAGCTCCTTTGGCCAATAAGAATAAGCAAATTCCTACTTGCTCGGAAACTTTTACATATTTACTATCCACTAACAGATTTCTTTCCACCATCAAGTTCATTAGTTGTACAAATATAGTCCTATCAAGTCGTAGTTGCACTTTACATGACGTGGGACTTTCATTTAATAATCTGTATATGTATTCAGCACCACTTTCCCCTCCTTCTCTTCTATGTTGCCTAATTGACATTTCGGGTTGTTGAATTGATCTCCTCAGCTCCTCCAAAGCAATAATTATTGATGCAGATCCAACTTTATCATCCATTCTATATTATCAAAAAAATCCAATATATAATATCATTGAAGAAAAATAAAATTAGCAGATTTCATGTAAATCAATTCAACATTCAACATAAAAACAAAGTTCCGGCAGCTAACATCAAACTACGCCATTCAAATTGAAATGCAAAAAAACAAAGTTTTAACAACAAACAACAAATTAATTAAACTGGGAATCCACCTCTATTTCTCTCAAATAAAGCCACTTCTGATTATCATTATGAAGTGCCAAGAAAATCTCTACATGTTTCTCTTCACTCAAGTATTTCATAGCCGTAACAATAAATTGATCACCCTTCTCCTCGGCCACTTTCATCCTTCTCAATTCGTCACTAACCATTTGAACATGTGTACGGTCATTAGAAGAACCAACACCAGCTTTTGACAATAATTGAATAACACTATCAAAGCTAGTTTGTCTTCTTTTATGTTCATCCAAGTCAATGACTTGAATTTTTCGCTTCCGGTTAGTAGTTTTTCGCACAACAGACCTTGGAGGAGATTTACTTTCTTCACCTGACAAGCTAGGGCATACATCATTATCATTGTTTTCATCTTCATTATCTGCAGAACCTTTTTTAGTGGCAAAATCCTCCATATTCAAATCCAAATCTAACTCCACACCTTTACCTTTACTTAGATATGAGTTTCTTTTTCCCATCCCTGGAGAAAAACAACCACCCACACCATGGGCAGTCTTACCTTGAAATAAGGCAATCAACAGGTCACGATTTGGTAAGCCTTCTTAGACAAAACTGAACCATACTTGGGATACTTCTGTAAAAATCGATTCAAAATCAATCATGCAACAAAACTAAATTATATATTCAAAGTAGTTGTTTTGTAATTAATTTTACCTGTAGAAAAGCATTATATCTCTCCAGACTCCTCTCTTGCACATCCATTTCTCTAGTAATAGGATTGAATGCTACGCCGGACAAACTTTGCAAATCCTCCCAGCATTTATATTTCTCCTTCAAGTCAGTATAGTGATTTCGCACTTGTGTTGCACTTGCACTTAATTGTGTTTGAGCATTAAAATTCTTTGCAATATTTATCCAAGTACTCTTAGTAACTCCTCTATTATTCTCGTTCACTAAAATTTCAATCAACATCTTAGAAGTCTCATCTGTCTAAGTTATTCTCGCCGCCATTCTCTTTAACCAAACAAATACTAGTTAAAAGGCATTCTAAACAACACACACACATACATATTAAAAACATTAAAAATAAACATCGTAAAATATTATTACATTAATTTGAATAATCATAGCTTCCATTTCCTGCTCATACAATCATACATATATATTATTATTAATTTATTATATAATATCAAAAGAACACAACACAAACTATCTTAATGGCAGCAACTATAATTTGTCACTATGTACGCGTAATCACATGTAAAAGAGCGCCGGAATCCAGTCTAAAGCAATGAGATCAAACCAAAAAGGGAGAACCAAACTGAATCGATACAATCCAAGATCCCATATAACTAATAGGGTGGGGTGGGGGTGGGGGGCTCAGAAACTAGATCTTACACGCCATCAGGAGTTCAAAAGAAAACAATTACTCTCAATATACGTAAAAGATAGATACAATATATGATAATTGACGTCAAAATAAACGTGAGTTTCGACGGAATCGGCGGATCTTAAAAGGTACCTTTTTAGAGATGCACTTCACAGCACTGCCTACAAATATTCTTCAACGGGAAGCCCTAAGCTGAGTCATTTGTTATAATAAGGGGGATATAATAAGGGGAGAGAGGGAATAAAAGGATAACCTACTCTTTTAGTTTATCAATGGTGGGTTGTGGGCTTTTTATCATTATTTTATCAATTATTTTTAATATTTTATTTTTTATGATAATTTCTATTATTAGTTATTTTAATTAAGAATTGTTATTTTTTTAAATGCAGTTAAATTAAAAAATATTATACATAATTTTTATTATAATTTTCTAAATGAATTAAACTAAAAACTAGTATACATAATAATTATTATTATTTTAAATGAATTAAATTTAAAAATATTATACATATTATTATTATTATTATTGTTGTTGTTATTATTGTTTTAAATGAATTAAATTTAAAAATATTATACATATAATTAATTTTTTTGTGATATAAATAAGTTGATTGATTCGATTCAACACAATTGATTGATTCAGTTCGATTGATTCAGCAAATTTCAGCTCAAAAGAACAGAGCCTATGTGTAATGTGTCCTTGTAAGTGAATTGAAGTGGATGGTCGGGTCGTGGACCCTGTGTTTTGTGACCGGAATGGTTGGGTCGTGGATCCCGTGTCTTGTTAATGGATTTGCATTTTGGAAAATGAACTTTGGGGTTGTGACCCTAAGTGGCTTTCGAGGAATTAAGAACTGTTCAATTTCAAATGTTTTCAAAACTCCCGAGATTTGGAAGTGTTTTCTAAGTGCTTATTTGTTTCGTTTCTAGTTTCAAGACTTGAACTATTTTAACTAAATAATATATCTCGGGAAGTCTTTCGTTGTATTCTCGGAATATTTTGTGTATGGCTCGTGTTTGCACTTTATACTTGTACTAGCAAAACAATAGAGTTTTGCTAACCCTTGAGTATTCGGGGGGTGGATGTCTGTTCTGCGTCCAGGTACATGCAGGTTTTGGGAGTAAAACACAGGATCGGTGCGAAGGATGATGGAAGACGAATGATACTAATCACATGAAGACCAGTTTTGGGTGCAGTCGGTCGGAGTTCGTTGTATGGTCTTTCCGCTATCGTACTTTTTGTTTATGAGTGTATTTTACCCTTGCATGGGTACGAGTCATATAGTAATGTATACTTTCCTCTGTATGTTAGCGATAAAAGACCAAATCGGTCTATTGGTTCGTTATTTTGTTACGTCGATATGTAATGTAATGTGTTGTTTGATGTTTAGCCTGGTGGATCCTCACGGAGAGGGTCTACGGTGTGTAATATTCCCGGTTTGATTCTGGGGGTGTTACAGTTTTCGCTCTGTTTGACACTGGTACCACACACTCTTTTATGTCTGCAAAGTTTTATCATGCCATTGGTCATAGAAGCGTTAGAATTGTTGAGTCTCTTGAGGTTAGCTTACGGTCAGGAAATACGATCCTCACTAATAGAATGATTGACGAGAGTATCGAGATAGGAGGAAAAGAATTTGGTGCTAACCTATATTTGATTAGCTCGATGGATTTTGACGTGATCCTTGGTATGGACTGGCTCGATAGACATGATGCCGATATAAACTGCCGCGAGAAGAAGGTGACATTGAGGTGTTCTGAAGGTGAGTCCATCACCTTTTTTGGTACTAAGAGTAGGGCAGTACCAAGAGTAATCACAGCCATGAAGGCACTGGGAAGTCTAAAGAATGAAGAATGTCAGGGTTACTTGGTGAGTTTGGTCGACACTCGTACTAATGAGGTGTCCCCTACAGACGTACCTATAGTACGGGAGTTTTTGGATGTGTTTCCAGAAGATTTGCTGGGAGTCCCACCCGACCGAAAAGTGGAGTTTAGTATTGATTTGGTCCCTGGGGCGGCCCCAACATCCAAAGCGCTATATAGAATGGCTCCGAAGGAACTTCAAGAATTGAAGGTCCAAATTCAAAAGCTGCTGGAACTCGGATTTATTCGTACTAGTGTGTCACCATGGGGTGCACCAGTGCTGTTTGTAAGAAAGAAGGATGGGTCACTTCGGATGTGTATAGATTACAGAGAGTTGAATCGACTCACGGTAAAGAACAAGTACCCACTACCGAGAATCGAGGATCTATTCGATCAGTTGAGGGGAGCCGGAACTTTTTCGAAGATCAATTTGAGGTCGGGGTACCACCAACTGAAGATTAAGGAGTGTGACATTCCCAAGACGGCTTTCAGGACCCGTTATGGACATTTTGAATTTGTAGTGATGCCATTTGGTCTGAGTAACGCACCAGCAGTCTTTATGGATTTAATGAATAGGGTGTTCCAACCTTACTTGGATAAGTTAATGATCGTCTTCATAGATGACGTCTTGGTGTATTCTAAGGACAAGGAACAACACCAAGAGCACTTGAGGATTACGTTGGAGACACTTCGCAAGGAGAAGTTGTATGCCAAGTTCAAGAAATGTGAGTTTTGGTTGAACAGAGTTGGATTTCTTGGACATATTGTGACTTCAAAAGGAATTGAGGTAGATCCCGACTAGGTCGTAGCAGTGAGTAGTTGGGGAGTACCCAAGAATGCGAGCGAAGTTCACAACTTTCTGGGCTTAGCTGGATATTATAGAAGATTTATCGAAGGATTTTCTAAAATCGCCACTCCTATGACCCAATTAACAAGGAAGGGCGTGAGGTTTGAATGGAGTGAGAGGTGCGAGAAAAGTTTTCAAGAGTTGAAAAGGAGACTAACCTCGGCACTAGTATTAACGATTCCTAATCCGATTGAAGACTTTGTTATTTATAGTGATGCCTCAAAGCAGGGTTTGGGTTGTGTTCTGATGCAACATGGTAAAGTAGTAGCTTGTGCATCGAGACAGCTTAAACCACATGAGTTGAACTATCCAACGCATGATCTGGAGTTGGCTGCTGCAGTACATGCACTGAAGATTTGGCGTCACTATCTCTACGGAGGGAAGTGCGAGATATACACAGACCATAAAAGTCTGAAGTATCTTTTCACACAGAAGGATCTTAATATGAGACAAAGGTGATGGTTAGAATTGGTGAAGGACTACGATTGTACTATTCATTACCATCCGGGTAAAGGCTAATGTGGTAGTTGATGCCTTGAGTCGAAAGACTAGAGGCGAGTTAGCTTGCTTGACCGATCAGGAGAGTTTGATAAAAGAGTTCTCCCAGTTGAGGATTGAGATAGTTGAGTCTTCAAAGAGTTCGAAAGCAATCCTATCATCTTTGGTCTTGCAACCAAGCTTGAGGGATAAGATTAAGGAGGCTCAACCACGTGATAAGTTCTTATGTAAGATGAAAGATCGAGCACAAGATGGGACTATTGAGAAATTTGTCATTGCCACAGACGACGTTTTGACTTAAATGGGAGGTTATGTGTTCCTAAGAATCCATCCCTTAGGAGGCAAATCCTTGAAGAAGCTCACAATGTACCATACTCCGCTCACCCGGGAGGTAAAAAGATGTACCACGACCTGAAGAAGTTCTTTTGGTGGAGAGGAATGAAACGGGACATTGGTGTATTTGTGGAGAGGTGTATGATATGTCAGCAGGTGAAGGCAGAACACCATCGGCCGGGAGGTTTACTTCAACCGTTGGAAATCCCAGAATGGAAATGGGAGCATATCACAATGGATTTCGTGGTTGGTCTGCCGCGAACCGTGAGGAAGAACGATGCTATATGGGTGATAGTAGATCGTTTGACGAAGTCATCTCATTTTCTACCTATGAGGATGACTTACAGTATGGAACAGTATGCAAGGATTTATATTCGGGAGATTGTGAGGTTACATGGTGTTCCAGTGACGATCGTCTCAGATAGAGATCCGCAATTTACGTCGAAATTTTGGAAGAGTCTTCAGAGAGCGTTGGGTACTAAGTTAAATTTCAGTACTGCATATCATCCGCAAACCGATGGTCAATCTGAACGAACTATCAAGACACATGAAGATTTGTTGAAGGCGTGTGTTCTTGATACTGGTGAGAATTGGGAGAATATTTTGCCGTTAGTAGAGTTTGCTTATAACAATAGTGTAACACCCCCAGATTTAACCGGGAATATTACAGCGCCGTGGGCCCCGAGATGGAACCCACAAGGCTGAAGGAAATTTTCACAAACATTTACAAATGCCCAAGAGGCCAACGACGGTACTATCTTTAAAAATTCACAAAGACTTATAAAATCCATTTGTCAAAAACCGTCGTAAAAACTCATTTGAAATCGCAAGACCAAACGGCCGACACTCAAAAGTTTAGAAAATGATTTACAAAGTAACCTCAGTTACCAGATACCAAAAGAGCGTTTCAAAGTACTCACGCAGCGGAAAAAGACCAACCATAAAGATACTCTAGCAGTGGAATACAAGAACCAATCAAGAAACTCAATGCACAAAACATGTCCTAGCCAGTATCCTCCGGGAAGCTCATCTCTTCACGATCGCTACAAGCTCAATACTCCAAGAACCTAAAAAGAAATCCCACGACGGGGTCAGCCATAATGTCCAACAATGATAACCATCACATCACATTAATAATTATATACCAATGAGAATACAACATAAGAATACGACCAACAAAATCTTACCGCCATAACTTTACTTACTCAAGTCATTCTCATCAGAATAACCATTATCACATTTCACATCTCGTACTTGATTAACTAATAAACTCGAACCTAATATCTGTATTGTACCTCAAACAATACTCAAGATTATCAAACTATCATCATCAACTCACGATACGGAAATATACCAGTTCTGACCAATACGATCCAACGAATAACATCATCAAATCCCAAGACGATAACCGATTGTCCATTAAAGACAAAAACCAAAGGAAATGCGGAACATACCTCGAGATATGAAGTGCCACGACAATCATATCAGTCTAATCCGATATCAGAACAATGCAATACGGACACGGTCCTAACACAAGACCTACAAATGCATGCTCATATGACCACGTCAATATGCTCAAAAACAATAACAATCATGTATACTCAATGTAAATCCATGATCCAGCGCCCTGAGCATAGATCCCCGTGATGATCCTACAAGATCAACATCAGGTGGAAAACATGTCCAACGATCCAGCGCCCTCAGCATAGATCCCCGTGATGATCCTACAAGATCAAAATCAGGTGAACGACTTGTCCAACGATCCATCGCCCTCAGCATAGATCCCCGTGATGATCCTACAAGATCAAAATCAGGTGGACGACCTGTCCAACGATCCAGCGCCCTCAGCATAGATCCCCGTGATGATCCTACAAGATCAAAATCAGGTGGACGTTCAATCCAGCGCCCTCAGCATAGATCACATGATCTCACAGGATCAACACAACATAAACAACACAATATGCATGCACATATGCAAATCAGTATGTTCATCAACATGAACAACGCAACATGGACGACAATATGCATGATCAATCACTAACTAAATCGACAAAAATACTTGCCCCTAGTCCTTCGGGAGAATTCTCGATGTCAAACCATCACAGACGATTAACCGCAATACTCGGCGATCCAAACGTACTATGGACTACAGATACTCATATCCTCGTCTTCATCGCAACGTATCCTCGATACCCAATTATGCCAATAACCAAAGTAAATCATATACATTATGATTTAACTCCCAGAATCAGAAAATAACATAAAATCCAAATCTCCATAGTTTACAATAATGATCATCGCTATATGCATTATAAATGAAATGAAACTGAAACCATTCATCAAATATTATAACTAAGCAAGTAATAACTTGCCTCGATACCGATGAATCCGTTACCAATTCCTCGTCGTCGAGTTCAAGCTCCTCGGATCCCGGCTCAAAGCGATTCACGAACGCACACGAACACGACCGCAACATACGGTTATAATCACTGATCAATAATATCAACCTATTGAAGTAATCAAATAACACATATCCGATAACAATTAGCAACCGACACGACCAACCAAATCATCTCAACGATTCAACGATATCTACAATACAAACTACAACTCGATGATCATAATCAATCAACACAACCGATCAATAAACCCCAGCGGTTCCACAATATCTCGATTAGACACAAGTCCGGACAATCCAACTCAAACAATTACGAACTCAAAACCACAACACGATTCATAATCCGATAAATTCAACATACGATCGTCTTGTTATGTTAAATTCATCAAAGGTTCCTCAAGAACACTAAGGGATTCGAACTCATGTTCATGACCATTAAAACAACATAACTCGATATCCTTTAACATGAAGATAGTCTTCCAATTCGCAATCCAAGCCATGACTCATCATATTCTTCAATATACACTCTACATAACCTTAAGGATTGTAACAACAACTCCCTAATCATCATCATACGGATCAAATACGGATAATAATACCAAGAACATCAAGAACTCTATGATTTCATAATCATAATCAACATATTCAAGGTATAAACCATCATATGACCATCTTCTTTAAACATATAATTCATATAATCTCAAGAATCGAAACAACAACATCTTAATCCTCTTCATACGAATCATTTATCAATAACAATATCAAAAATCCGAAATGAAAAGGAGGATTATCCAACATACCTCTTAGAAGATGAAAAACACTAGAAAACACTTCAAGAATCATCCATATCTCCATATCCAAGCCTCAAGTCCAAGTCCTCAAGCCCAAAATCGACTTAGGAGAGCTAACTCTCTGTCTCTCAGTGTTTAGAGTCGAAAAACGAAGTGAGGTGCTGAAGTGAAATGAAAGAACGAACTTCATTTTATAAACTGCATAACTCATTACGTACGTAATGCTCTTTAGCGTACGCTATTCGTCCCACATAGCGTACGTAATCATCATCCCAGAACTAACTGAACTGTTTTGTTAACATGCTTATGTACGTAATGTTTCCTTCATAACGTACGTAACATATGTGTTGACTTGCTACAGTACCACCCACATTATGTACGTAATACGCCATGCATAACGTACGTAATGGCCGAGGTTGACTCGCTGTCCACATCCTCCGCCGAAAGCTGCCGACACAGGGTCCCACCTGCCGACCAAGACTCAATCGTCTGATTCCCATATTACGTATGTAATTTCCCGGCCATAACGTATGTAACTCTTGTGATTTAGCGTACGTAAGTCTTCAACATTAGCGTACGCTAAGTATTCTATACTTAGTCAATTTCAACTGTTACCGCATGTCTCGACATACCGAAAACACATATACACTTACTGAATACATATACTGAATCCAATAGTATTCTCATACGATATACCTCATATCAAAAGTGCGATGACCTGATACACGATATCCTCAATTGTAATTGTCGACCAGATACGACAATTATACCGATACTGACATCTCAGTCCTTTATTTATTTTATCCATACTGTACAGATTCCACGATGTACAATATAACTCGGATAAAATAATATCAAACAACAGTAGTAGAAATTCCGGATATTACAAATAGTTACCAAACTACTATATAAATGGCCCCATACGAGGCTCTCTACGGAAGGAAATGTCGACCGCCCCTTTATTGGAGTGACGTTGGAGAAGGAAAGATTTTGGGTCCAAAATTGATCGAGCAGACTGTAGAGAAGATAGCCGAGATCAGAAGCAAAATTAAGACTGTCCAAGATCGGCAGAAGTCTTATGCTGATAAGCGAAGAAAAGATATCCAATTTGAGATTGGAGAGAAGGTGTTCTTGAAGGTAGCGCCGATGAAAGGAGTGATACGATTCGGTAGAAAGGGAAAGCTACAGCCTCGTTATATCGGACCTTTTGAGATTTTGGGTCGTGTTGGTGATCTTGCTTACACTTTGGCATTACCGTTGGAGTTATAGGGAGTGCACAATGTCTTTCACATCTCCATGCTGAGAAAATACATACATGATCCTGGTCATGTATGCAATTTCAAGGAGTTGCACGTAGCCAAGAACTTGACTTATGAGGAAGTGCCTACGTGTCACAGGGCGCTTTCCATATTATTCGGAGTACCCGGGATTGCCCTGGACTTACAAAGGATTATGTTGGATAGTTGCCCTGCGACACGAATAAGGTTGGGGACGTGCGACAGTGGTCGGCGTCCGGAGTGTGTCCGTGCGCGAGCAGGACCTTGTGTCATGGAGCAGTGGGCTTTAGGATAAGAGTTTCGTGAAATGCTTGTAATGGGGAGTTCCTTGGAGTGTTGGGAAGATCTCCACCAAGTTTCACAACTATACGGTTCCGTTTGAGTAGCGAACGATGCGAAGTATCGAGATGCTGCAGTGCAGTGGCATTGTAGTAGTTTCAGAATATTGCAGAGGCAATTCCTCACTCCTCGAGTATCGGATGGGGCTGAAACTTTGAGGACTTATAGATAATGTCGTAAGCTACTCTACGGTTCAAGCGGATAAGGATTTGGAGTTTATATGAGGGAGTTACACCCGATGTGGTTCCTCGGCCAATCAATGTCTAGTGCAATTACAAGGGAATATTTGTCTATGCCTATTATAGGGGGGACAGTCCTTAGATGGGCAATGGTGGGCAAGCGGCCAGTCTTCCTCGTGCTGTCGAGCACCAAGCGTGCAATCTTCCTAGAGGTATAGGGGGCCTCTAGGGAGCCAACTCTAAGCATTCGAAGTGTGCGAGGAGTTCCCGAGTGAGTTGGAAATCGTTAGGGCGGCGTAGGACCTGAGTGGTCTACGTTGGGCTTAAGGTTGGCATTGAGGCTAAAGTGTGACCGGAGGGATGCCGTCGGCCATATACACTTCCTCTATGTCGATAGGGCAATCGAGGCACGCATTTAAATCATACGCCTCGTGAGCTTACTCGTAAGCATTAGCTATCGGTTCCGGCTATGCTGCGGGGGATCGTTGGCTTGTACATGTGGTTGCGAGACAACACCACATTGCGGATTGAAGGTAATATGTCGGTATGCGAAGTAGTCCCAAACATCGTGAGGGGCAAATAACTATTGATGGCATGAATCTAAGCCAAGATCTAAAAGGTTGTCCGTCTCGAGTGAGGTACTCTCAAGGGCGCCAAGGTACTGCACCTAGGAAGTCCCGAGTGAGTGTCGAGCACGAGGAATTGCACTTCGGGCATGCGAGTGACCCTTAGTGCCGAGTGCCATTGCGGGTTAAGATTGAAGGGTATGAGATACCGGCCCTTAGTTGGTCGGAGGCAAAGGACAGGCGGGTGCCTAGCGTCTTACGCAGCACAATGGACCAGTGCATGATATCTCTAATGTTGGTATTTTATGAAATCTCGTTGATGGTAGCCGGACGGAGACTCGGAAGTCTCCTAGGCGCACGGGTGATTCGTGATCCGCTGCACGAATTCGACGGCCTGAACCTCAGTGAGCCGCACCCCGTGACAGGTGGTATCGGAGCCTTGGAATGTCGCATCCAGGTTTCAGTTGAGCTTTGTTGAATATCTTGCTTCCCCATGTGAACCGGATACCAAAATTGTGCCAAATTTTTTTTTTTGATTAGCCATTGTAGTGGCATTTCAGCGAAGGGCTTGCAGTGCGTTCTTACGTATTGTGGCAGAGTTGAGAATTAAGTTGGCAGTGGGACTTGAGCGAATGGTAGTACCTCGAGTTGGCTTTGCAATTGGGCGAATGGTAGTACCCTGGTTGTTTGGTTTCTGTCAGTGATGTTCGAAAGCTTTGTTCGGTGCGAGTTGTTGGCATTAGTGATTTCGGCGAATGGTAGTACCCGGGTTACGACATGTTTAATGACTATTTTTCTCTGCGAGTATGGTTGGCAGTTGGTTAATGTGAGGGGAACATTCTCATCGGTAAATTACGGACGCGTGAGTAACGGTGTTGGTGTAATCTGATCAGAAACTTTATGTTGGACTATTTTTGTGGGCTTATAAGACATCTTGATCTCCTAGAAGGAGACATGCCGGTAAGCCGGGTGGTGTGCAGTAGCCACGTCTGCCAAGTTGCAGCCATGTTTGCGTAGCGCCGCAGATTGAGAGGTGATTTGGGTTTGAGACCTATTTGGGCGAGAACTTCAGTGCGGGAATCCGCCACAGCATGTTCAGGTGCAAAGCTTGGGCTTAATCTTAGTGCGCACAAGCGCCACAGCACTTGAGGTGCATTGGTTACTAAGAGATTTGAATTGGTATGCGCAAAGCGCTTTCGCACATGAGGTGCAATCGTAACACAGCCACCACGGGAGTTGCAAGAGTGGAGTGTTCAGTCTTCCTGGTTCGAGTCAGGCAGATATGAGAATGGGCATGCTCCAAGTGTGGTGTTGCATGTCCCAGCAGTCTATGAGGGACAAGAGATTCGGGTCTGGCCTCCAACATGAGTGGGGGAGGGCCAGACCCCCGAGAGAAATGGGCTGATTCGAGAATGATGTTCCTTAAGGGGATTCCAAAGCCTAGAGTATGGGCTCTGTGGTTGAGGGATTTTCTGAAAGGGACTGAGTTATACGGAGCATTGGGCTCCTTGGTTACCGAAGAGGTGTGTCCATCCAGGACACACATGTGAGCGATTCTGAGATGGCTGTTCTTGGAAGTGATTTGGAAGCCAATTAATGGGACCTATTGGTTGATGAATTTCTGATGGGAGCAAGCCGGCTGAGGTGTGCTCGTACAGAGTACACAATTGTGCGTTGAGCAATAAGGCCAGATGGCCAGGTTACGAGTTAGGCCAGAGGGCCTGGGTTCGTGTCTTCGTCTGAGTCAGATGACCAGCGAGACCAACCCGCGAGTTTCGTCACGCCAGGCTGAAGGCCGGTGACGCGGTGTGCCGAGAGTTAGGCCACCTTCGAGCGGGGGAGGGTGCGTTGATCACGCGTACAGCCTTCAAGCTCCTTGCCGTAGAAGTGCGGTGGCCTGAGGGCCGAGAGTAGTGATCTGTGAGCAGCCGTGCAGGCCTCTTTCGACTTGTGCTAGAGGGCACTTGTCTTACAGAGTTTCAGATTGGGTTTGGCTCGTCCTTGATAGAATTCGGAATCCATATTATGGGGTATGGTTAGTAAGGATTTTTGAGAGGGCAGCCGCGGTGGTATTTGAGCGGAGCGCAAGGCTCCTTTGGATGGGTTCTTGGTGTTAGTGAGCACTCTTATCAGTATCATGTACTCCAGACGTTCAGGCAAATCGACCCGGTTTAATTCGGAGAACTTGTCGCTAGTCTCGGACTTGACAATGAGGGAGTGACTTGATTTGAGCTAGAGTGGCGATCTGACACCATCGGTTGGTTTTTGGTTATATCGAGGCATGGAGAGAATGATTCCTGCCAAGATTAGAGTGAGGGTGTGTGCTGAGAGCGGCAACATCCGAGAGGAGGGAGAGTGCATTGATCGCATGCACTGCATCCCTACGAGCAATGAGTTTGAATGCGCGAGGCGCAAGAGTTGCCGGGCGAGCGGCGAGAAATTGCGATCATCGAGTTGCCGTGCAGGCGTTCTTCGAGTTGGGCCTCAGACTTTACAAGAAGGCGCCACTTGATGGAACTAAGAGTGTTGTGCTGAGAGGCACACAAGTTGAGGAGATGGAGGTAGAGTGTCGGGTTCGTTGCCCAAGTATTTTCATGATGAGATGGGCAGCGCATGTACATGGAGCAGGTTGTGTGTGCATGCGTTGACGAGGACGTCAACGGATCGAGAGGGGGAGGATGTCACAGGGCGCTTTCCATATTATTCGGAGTACCCGGGATTGCCCCGGACTTACAAAGGATTATGTTGGATAGTTGCCCTGCGACACGAATAAGGTTGGGGACGTGCGACAGTGGTCGGCGTCCGGAGTGTGTCCGTGCGCGAGCAGGACCTTGTGTCATGGAGCAGTGGGCTTTAGGATAAGAGTTTCGTGAAATGCTTGTAATGGGGAGTTCCTTGGAGTGTTGGGAAGATCTCCACCAAGTTTCACAACTATACGGTTCCGTTTGAGTAGCGAACGATGCGAAGTATCGAGATGCTGCAGTGCAGTGGCATTGTAGTAGTTTCAGAATATTGCAGAGGCAATTCCTCACTCCTCGAGTATCGGATGGGGCTGAAACTTTGAGGACTTATAGATAATGTCGTAAGCTACTCTACGGTTCAAGCGGATAAGGATTTGGAGTTTATATGAGGGAGTTACACCCGATGTGGTTCCTCGGCCAATCAATGTCTAGTGCAATTACAAGGGAATATTTGTCTAAGCCTATTATAGGGGGGACAGTCCTTAGATGGGCAATGGTGGGCAAGCGGCCAGTCTTCCTCGTGCTGTCAAGCACCAAGCGTGCAATCTTCCTAGAGGTATAGGGGGCCTCTAGGGAGCCAACTCTAAGCATTCGAAGTGTGCGAGGAGTTCCCGAGCGAGTTGGAAATCGTTAGGGCGGCGTAGGACCTGAGTGGTCTACGTTGGGCTTAAGGTTGGCATTGAGGCTAAAGTGTGACCGGAGGGATGCCGTCGGCCATATACACTTCCTCTATGTCGATAGGGCAATCGAGGCACGCATTTAAATCATACGCCTCGTAAGCATTAGCTATCGGTTCCGGCTATGCTGCGGGGGATCGTTGGCTTGTACATGTGGTTGCGAGACAACACCACATTGCGGATTGAAGGTAATATGTCGGTATGCGAAGTAGTCCCAAACATCGTGAGGGGCAAATAACTATTGATGGCATGAATCTAAGCCAAGATCTAAAAGGTTGTCCGTCTCGAGTGAGGTACTCTCAAGGGCGCCAAGGTACTGCACCTAGGAAGTCCCGAGTGAGTGTCGAGCACGAGGAATTGCACTTCGGGCATGCGAGTGACCCTTAGTGCCGAGTGCCATTGCGGGTTAAGATTGAAGGGTATGAGATACCGGCCCTTAGTTGGTCGGAGGCAAAGGACAGGCGGGTGCCTAGCGTCTTACGCAGCACAATGGACCAGTGCATGATATCTCTAATGTTGGTATTTTATGAAATCTCGTTGATGGTAGCCGGACGGAGACTCGGAAGTCTCCTAGGCGCACGGGTGATTCGTGATCCGCTGCACGAATTCGACGGCCTGAACCTCAGTGAGCCGCACCCCGTGACACTACGGCTGTTTTGGAGCGTAAGGTACATCAGTTACGAAACAAGGAGGTTAAACTGGTAAAAGTTCAGTGGAGCCGTCATGGACCGAACGAAGCGACTTGGGAACGCGAAGAAGAGATCCATTCTAAGTATCCGACATTCGCTATTAAAGGTATATGATTTAATTTTCGAGGACGAAAATTCATTTAAGAGGGGTAGGTTGTAACGCCCCGATTTTCGAGCATGCATTTATTTTATAATTTATAGAAAGCACATGAATGATTTTAAATGTCCAACAATTTATTTACGAATTTTGTTTCAGTTATTAAATAAGGTCCAAATTTTTCCTTATTTGCATATCATGATTGTAGTTACATTCCAGACTCGAGTCCAAGTTCTCGTATTATTATAGCCCAGTAATATTTATTTTTATAAATAGTCCAAATTTTAGCCCAAATCAATTTTACTTGATTATTCTAATGTAATGTCAAGAACCTATTATTATTATTATTAATCTAACAATTTAATTTTTCATTATTATTAATGTCATAAATTAATAGATTATTAATAAAGATTAATTAAAACAATTTAATTAATTTAATCTGAAATTAGTAAGCTGATTAATTAAAGATTTAAAATAATTATATAATTAACATATAATTAATATTATTTTTGGATCCATCCACGTCCAATAAAAACTCTAGACAAATCAAAACTCTACTACTAAACCTAACTCTACAGTATAAATACTGTAGGCTATATTCATACAGACCCTAGAATACACCATACTCCCAGCAAAACAGCATCACCGCATATTTCTTACCACACACCCTACACTACAACCTATTCCTACTACAGCTCACGATCAAAATTCTGAGTTCTACAAAATAATTCCTACTACAAACTCTATTGCAAAAGAAGAAGCACAACAGAATCTGCTCCAGATTTTTCATCGAGGCCAATAGGAACGATTCTTTCTCTGCTCGTGTGCCTCATCCAGATTCTGCCTTAATCACAATACTCTGCAAAATATCTCACGATCAAATTCTGGAAAAAAAAAAAGCAAAAGAAAAGGGCGGAGTAATCTGACTCCATCGCATAATTCCTCCCTGCCGGACCAAACGTCTCCCTAGAGCAGTAATTCCAGCAGCAATAAGGGTCGTCTTTGGAGTATTTACACAGCAAAATTCTCAAACCCGAAGGTAATCACTCTCGTTCAATTTCTTATACGTTGATGTCGTTATTTTTCCTTCATCAATTGTAAATTATGCCGAGTGAATATCCAACGACCTGGAAATACAAACTAGACATCAAAGTCTCGAATTTTATTACCCCCAAAACAAATATGGCCGTGAATTCGACAACCCCGATCGGAACCCAAAAGCACTAAACAATCTTAGAAATTCAGAACAGTGCCAGGAATTGAAAACCTTATCCAAGTTGTTCGATTCTTACCTAGACTGTAAGTTTGAACCTGGCCGATTCCGAGTCAGCTCAAGCCACCCGGAGTGGGAACCCTACACAGTCACCGCCACTTGAACATCCGCCCGGCATCCGCCGCACATCACCTCTGCTCCGCACCACTTTCACCGGTTTTCGTCCCGTCTCCATGGCTATGGTGTCGTGGTTGTCCAATTCATGGTGGGTTAGCGCGACCGGTGGGTAATTTTTGATGTGTGTGTATTTTGTATCGTGTGTGTGTGTATGTTTTTTTTTTTTGGCAGAGATGGTTTTGGCAGGAGGGGGAGAGAGAGAGAGAGAGGGATCGGGAGAGATGGAGAGAATGGTTATGTCGGCCGATCAATTAGGGCTGGGGTTTTTATACCCAGCCCTCCTTTTTGAGTTATTCAATTTAGCCCCCAAGTTCCAGATCTTCTCGATTTGACCCCAAATCAATTTTCAATGTATACCAATTTCAGCCTTTAATTTTCAGTTTCTTCAGATTAACCCGAGTCAATTTTCAATTCTTTTAATTTGATCCCAGTCAATATTTAATATTTAAAATCAAACCTCTTTTACTCAATTATAAATTCAATAATTAATATTAAATTATTTTGGATGCTATAATAATATTAAAATTTAAGAGGACTCGGAGCCTAGGACTTGAACTGCATTCGCATCTCAAATTTTCAAGGATCATCATCGTATTTTGAGGTATGGATTTTACGCTTATTTTATTTAATGCATGATGTTACTTGTATATATGCTTGTTTCTTGCCAAACATTTATATGCTCAAAGTTTGCATATTATTAACGTTGTAGCCTCCAGTGAGTAGTAGGCATAATGTGCTCAAAGTTTGCATGTTATTAACGTTGTAGCCTTCAATGAGTAGTAGGCATAATGTGCTCAAAGTTTGCATATTATTTACGTTGTAGCCTCCAATGAGTAGTAGGCATAATGTGCTCAAAGTTTGCATGTTATTAACGTTGTAGCCTCCAATGAGTAGTAGGCATAATGTGCTCAAAGTATGCATATTATTTAAATTGTAGCCTCTAATGAGTAGTAGGCAGTATGCACAAAGTTCGCATATGAATGGCCCTCGGGCAATCACCAGGTTCAGGCATGTCATATCTACTTGGCAACATGAATGTATTTAAATTTAACAAAGCGTTCCGTCCTCACTGAGCGGGTTGAAAGCTCACCCCATTATTTAAACCTTTCAGGTTGAGGAGTCTGGCGTGGCGGGCAAATGCGTGGCATGATAATAATAATTATCAGCTTTATTATTTATTTCGCTCATTTAAAGTTTTAACTTTGGCTTCAATGTCATGTTGAATATTATGGATGTTTGAAATTTTGAGAATTTATTTTTAATTATTAGCGAAATGGATGACCTTATTTCAATTTCCGCTGCAAATTATTTTTTTAAGAGTAATTAATCTCCCTTGAAATTATTTTAAAAAGACATTTTGAAAAGTGGTCGCTACATTTATCTTGTCCGACTTTAAGCAGAAATGGATCCTCCCTCGATTTTGATCTTTTTTATTAGGTCGGCCTTTGTTCTTCGTATTGTGGGGGTGGTTTCAAGTTGCCATTAGATGAATCAAGCATATCGATCACTTTACCCAACATATGATCTCCCATTGTTGTATCCATCTCATCTAAAACTGAATTTAATTTTATTATTTTTTCCATAGACGAATTTTCTTCATTTGAGTAGTCTGCTCTCCTGGATAACCTTGTCCAATGACAGTGTATATATTCCAACGGAATTGACAAGGAATATGAACGATAATATGCTAGTTGATGCTTACATGGCAACCCGTAAGAAAAAATAATTTTACAGTTGCAAGCATCAGATAAATTATTATCAACCTTATCCAACTCGCGATGAATATATTCAAATGCCTCTATGGATACGTGGCCTCGTAAATCATTATAAATATTATCATTATGAATATGTAACCTCATAATGATCGACCTCTCAAATGATTTATTAATAATGCCAAATTGTATGACAACAACTTGTCAATTTTACAGACCAATACATCGATAGTTAACATTGTATCCTCTAAATATTTTTTGAGTCTTGCATGAGCGGACTCCACCTTATTAAAGTAAATATTATAAGGAACAAGATCGAAAACTGCATAAAAACTAATAATTAAATACGATAAATAATATATAATACATTTGGCTTGCACGACATTCAAGGTGCATGACATTATTCGTCCAAGCATACACAAATCGTTCTTTATAAGGTGGCAACCATGTGTGCCATAGATATTCTATCGCTTGCGGGTACAAGTCACAATTAGAAATAAAATCACTAGTCCCCTCTCAACTTGGCAAATAAGTCACAATTCAATGTGAAATGAGCAGAATATCTTGAGAAATAAGAAAGAGTCCATAATATACTATAGTTTATGAAAAGACAAGTCACAACTAAAAATAAAATCACTAATCCCTCTCTCCTAACTTGACAAATAAGTCACAATTCAAAGTAAAATGAGCAAAATATCTTGAAAAATATGAAAGAGTCCAAAAATGAACTATAATTTATGAAAAGACATGTCACATTGAAAATAAAATCACTAATCCCCCTCTCTCAACTTGCAAATAAGTCACAATTCAATGTAAAATGGGCAAAATATCTTGAAAAATATGAAAGAGTCCAAAAATATATTATAATTCATGAAAAGGCAAGTCACAATTGAAAATAAAATCACTAATTCCACCTCTCCCAATTTGCAAATAAATCACAATTCAATGTGAAACGAGCAAAATATCTTGAAAAATATGAAATAGTCCAAAATTATACTATAATTTATGAAAAGACGAGTCACAATTGAAAAAATAAAATCACTAATCCCCTCTCTCCCAACTTGACAAATAAGTGTGCTTAATAAATATATTTTATACGATATCGTCTTTTAATGTACAATGCTTTTGATAAAATATTTTCTGCGTTTCTAATAAATATATTTTATAACTTCTGTATTAATATATTTTAGTTCAAGACTATCTAAAATTAATAATATATCATACATAATAAAATTTATTAATTAAATAAAAGGAGAAGGGTATTTTGGTGAAATATACTATTTTGTGAAAAGTGAGGGATAAGTGGTTGGGGGGGGGGGGGGAGGAGGCCGAAGGATATTTTTGTAAAACCCCATATTTTGTCAAAGAGGGGGGACTAGTGGTTTGGGGGAGGGGAGATGCTCCCTTAGTATTAGAGACCTACTTTCCCGGGGCTGGTCCTGTGTCTGACGGTGCCCTAAACAGAAATTTAAAAATAGGCCCTCAAAATTGAGAAAATATGCAAAAGCAACACAAAAATGATAGACTATGAAAATTTAAACTCAGTTAGCACTTGAAAAAATAATTTCTTCTAGCTCTTTGAGTTTCATTAATTATAATTTATATTATTTGTTGGAGCAAAATTGGTATTAGCGCCGTTGTGTGGAAGCGTAAAATAAATGTGCAGAAAATAAATCGACACAAGGATTTATAGAGGTTCGGCCAAACGTGCCTACGTCCTCTCTCGGTATCTTTTTCTATAGGATGAAGATCAACCTCTGCACCTCTCTTCTATCGGTCGAGGGATAACCGTTACAAACTTGTCTTCTATCGGTCCAAGTTAAACCGTACAATCTCTCTTCTATCGGTCGAGATATTACTGCTTGTACTTGTCTTTGTGACCGTTTTCCTTTTCTATTGGACAAGGAATCAACCACTCTAACTTTCTATGGGTACTAGATAAACCTCACTTAGATATCGATTGCGATTCTAACAATGCCGGATCCTTGATCCTAATAACACCGAATCCATTCTTACCTTTTATTTTACCTCTCGTGTATGTGTTGAATGTATAAACACTCAAACTATCAATATAAGTACAATTACAACAACAAGAATGTGTATATGAATCTCTGATCAATATATCGAATTCTTTGCGTTGTTGTTTCTTCAATACCATAGGAAGTGGTATTTATAGGCTCCAAAGCCTCAACTAGCCGTTAGCTCCCTGACTCTTCATTACGTATGCTATCGCTCCTCCGTTACGTACGTTACCATTATTACGTACGTTAATATCAACATTCTTACGTACGTTATATTGCCAATCTTACGTACGCTATGCAATATATATAGCGTGCGTTATCCATGCAGTTTGGGCAGCTGTTTGCATCTTCGTCTCCTCCGATGCTTTGCTTCGCCTCTTTGTTGTTTTGTTTTGTTTAGCAACTTAATCATCAAAACTATTAATGAATATGTGGAATAAATATTCCAACAATCTCCCTCTTTTTGATGATTACAAAACAACACTTGAATTCGATAAAATCTGCATATATATATATATATATATATATATATATTATATGAATCAAAGTTTTCGTCTTTGATCATTTCGTTAGTTTCTCCGATTTTTCTTTTCTTGTCATTTTCGACTTTTCCGTTTCTCCCCCTTTTTGTATACTTTTCTTTTCTCCTCTTTTTTTTCATTTTTATTTTTCTCGTCATTCTTCCATGACGTTTTTTATCAATTCAACTCCTTTCTCCCCCTTTTTGTATTCAGCAAAAAGTGTAATAGAAACGAATAATAAATACAAAATTGATGTATATAAAAATATGCGATATCAATAGATGAATATAACTATATGTATTAAGAAGGGTATAACTCCCCTTGAGTAAAATATAAATTATTAAAAATTAATTTTTGGGGATCCAACCTATAGTTGGTTTTTGTTTCGAGACGTAAACGATTTTTGGGATGGTGGTTCCTTTAGGAATCCAAATTTTCTTAACTTTAATCGTCGGTCTTGGGCTTTTACATTTTGAAATATGGTGCCCGATTTTCAAACATTTTTTTAACAATGGGGTATTTTCAAGTTCACGGATTCGGTTTTAAAATTTTGTTTGAATCCCAACCCCTGTTTATTCAAGGTATATTTTTGAACCGAGAGCATATTTTCAAGTTTCTCGTTTCCAAGAGAAAATTTCTTCGTTAAGTTTTTTAGCTCGGTTTGACTTTTCAAAAGATCATCCTTTAAGATATTTTCGGTTTCAATACATTTTGAATGATCAGGTTCGACAAATTTTCCCTTTTCAAGTATTTTGGAAATCTCGATTTCCAATAATTTATTTTTAGATTTAAGGGATTTAATCTCGGATAAAGCATTTTGAGAATCGGTATGCAGTAATTCAAATGCTTCAAATAATTCATCGTGAGACAATGTACTAACCTGGCTTTCGACGTCGCTAGCGTCGAATGAACTTCGGGCCATGAGAGCGAGATTATTTTGATTGATAAAATCATCATCTTCATCTTCATCGCTCCATGTTGCAACTAGAACCTCCTTCTTGGGTTTTGCTCGGCAATTTTTGCAAAGTGGCCTGGTTTTCCACATAATCGACAATTGTTGTCGAATTTTTTAGATTCGCCTGAGATGACTTTCTTTCTCTGGTTTAATAAGATTTGAAACTTATTAATATTTTTTTGCATAATATGCCGATTCTTCGTCGTTTTTATCAACCGAGATTTCTTCTCTTTTTGACATCTTAGCCTTCAAGGCTATTGATCTTTCCTTTGGCTTCGGTTTGGCATTCCGAGATTTTAGGACAATCTCGTAGTTTATAAGAGAACCAACGAGATCATTAAAATCAAGATTATTTAAATCTTTAGATTCCATTATTGCCGTCACCGTACCGTCCCATTCTCGAGGTAGTGATCGGAGATTTTTCTTTACTTTCTCACTACTCGAAAGTGGTTTTCCAAAACATGTTGATCCATTTGTGATGACCAAAAATAGGTCGATCATTAGAGTGATGGATTTGTCATCCTTCATTTGGAATAATTCGTAATCGTGAAGGAGCATGTTAATCTTCATCTCCTTGACTTGAGACGTTCGTGTGTTACCTCAAGCATTTTCTAAATTTCTTTGGCACTATCACACGATGATATCCGGTTGTGTTCTTTCGGATTTAATACACAATATAATAATTGCGTGGCTCTGCAATTATAATGGTCGTTTTTCCAATCCGCATCATCATACTCTTCAAAGGTTTTGAGAGTTCCGTTTGAATTCGTCGGAATTTTGGGACCAAGGCATATAACCTTCCATAATTCGATGTCGTAAGCTCGGATGAAATAGACATTTTCTTCTTCTGAGTCATGAAATTCGATCCATCAAAAATGGTGGTCGATTGAGAGCAAGGCCTTCGACTGGAGCATATTGAAATGCCATTTGAATCGACTCCTCGGATGTTAAGCCGCTTATTGGAGGTACTGCTCTAATACCAATTGTTGGAACAAAATTGGTATTAGCGCTGTTGTGCGGAAGCGTAAAATAAATGTGCAGAAAATAAATCGACACAAGGATTTATAGAGGTTCGGCCAAACGTGTCTACGTCCTCTCTCGGTATCTTTTTCTATAGGATGAAGATCAACCTCTGCACCTCTCTTCTATCGGTCGAGGGATAACCGTTACAAACATGTCTTCTATCGGTCCAAGTTAAATTGTGCAATCTCTCTTCTATCGGTCGAGATATTACCGCTTGTACTTGTCTTTGTATCGGTCTAAGTTAAACCGTTTTTTATTGAAAAGTATCTAATTTAATAACAAATACATTTAACTCATTATAACTAACCCATAAAGAAATAATTCCTACATTGTTTTGTATTTAATGTTAAGATATATAAAAAGAACGGTGTGATTTCCCTTACTTGTTCAATTATTTTAAAGTACAACAAAAATAACATTTTTTTACTATTGAATGAATGACCACTAGAAAAGGATATATATATATATATATATGTTTGCAAACAATGTATATTACAAAACAAATAAAGCAGATGACAAAATAGAAGGAAAATTAAAATAAAAAGTAAAAAAGTTGAAGTGCCCATTATAAATATATACTAGAAAAGAATATATATTTCTTATTTGTATATTATAAAACAAATAGAAGTAGATAACAAAACGTAAGGAAAATAAAAAGTAAAATAGGGCCTATTACAAGAATATATACCGGGGTCTGGTGTGGGTCGATCTCAGAATCGATGACTTTTAAAATATCTAATTTAACATTACACTAAAATTAGTCTTTTGTTTATCTCTACTAATAATTGTATATAGTAAGAAATTAAAAAAAAATGAGCCTAGAAATTTTGGGCCCTAGGCACAGGCCTCTTAGGTCTATACCCAGGTCCGGGCGTGAACTCCCCCCCCCCCCCCCAAAAAAAATATATTTTATCTAATCATGTCAACTCACGTTTTTTTTTCCACTAAATACCCCTCCCCTCACTCCCTCCCCCATGCTCCCCCCACCCCCCCAACCCCACATGCCGCCATTTATTGTGATCCTTCTTTACCCTTCTTTTTTAATTTTTTTACTTTTTTTTAGTTTTTAATTTAATTTACTTAATTATAAATAAACTAAATTTATGTAAAATAAAGAAATACTTTCTATAAATTAAAGCAGATCGCATTTAATGCTTCAGGCATCCTTTCTGTCTTTGCATTAAATGCTCTTCAGCATTCAGACTTGACTCTCTCTGGCCGCATTAAATATTGTCCTATCAGCAATAAATGTTGCTTTAACTATGAATACTTTATGAATAAATAATGTTTATTTCACAACGGTTCGAAGCTTTTTTTTCAGTCCTGTTGGATGTGTTTTACTTTTTCTAAGTAAAACATCGACTGATTTACTGCTGTATCCAACGCACTATTTCTCTTGCTGTATGATGTAGGCTCTGTAGGATAGACTTTATAGATCTCTTTGATGTGTGGACACGCTGTAGGGAGTATCATAACAGCTTTCATACTTGAACGATATACCGACTTCTTTGAGACTTCTTTGCTGTATGTTGGCAATTATCAAAATAGGAATTTTATCCCAATAATTTCTCCCTTTTTGATAATGCTAAAACTTCATCTAGATACCTTCTTCTAGATACAGAGAGTCTGTCTTCAAGTCTTCTGTACGATTGATCTGATCTTCAATACTTAGTCTAGAAATATGAAATGCTCGCAGGCAAGTTCTAAAATGAAAAATCTTACATGACTAAGGCTCTGTTCTTTTGGACTGAATGAATCGAATCGAATGGATCAATGGATTCGAATCGAATCGAATGGACTCGAATCGAATCGAATCGAATCGAATCGAATCAAATATATATTAAGGGTAAATAATAATAATAATAATAATGGTAAATAATAATAATAGTAATTAACAACAACAACGATAATAGTAATATTATTAGTAATAATAACAATAATAATAATAATTAAGATTAATAATAATAATAAGAAGAAGAAGAACCGAAATAAGAATCGAATCAATCGAATGGACTCGAATCAATCGAATCGAATCGA
Organism: Orobanche coerulescens; assembly: GCA_033398695.1. Classification (NCBI taxonomy): domain Eukaryota; kingdom Viridiplantae; phylum Streptophyta; class Magnoliopsida; order Lamiales; family Orobanchaceae; genus Orobanche; species Orobanche coerulescens. Next base: position 99,676,480 of record CM065813.1, on the reverse strand, counting down.
ATCGAATGGACTCGAATCGAATCGAATCGAATCAAAATCAAAAATAAGTCCAAAAGAACAGGGCCTAAGTGTATTAGAACTGAACTTATGATTGGCGCGTAGGTACAATCTTACAGAATGTAGTCTAGGTTGATTACAAATTCATCTATGAATTGTTCGCAGACTAGTTCTTATAACTTTGAGACTTAACAAGTTTGTACTTGTTGAAATAGAGCAAAACTTCGTAATCAAACAGTAAAATAGTAAACGTAGATTACGAGCTGTAATCTTTCAAGGAATCAAGTTTTTATAGATAATATGGGAAAATTACAAGTCTTGAAAGATAAAGATACAACCAAATACATAATGCGTTGGTAAGCCTACATGAGAAACAAATATAGCGTAAAGGCTAACATGCTAGCTTCTATACTGAGAGTGCTTCCAAGGCCTCCGGTCAGGATCATTAATAGATCCTTTCCACCAGTTGACTAGGGAGTCCTTGCCTCGAGCCCTATAGATACTTCTTCCTTCAGGGGATTGATCGTAAGCAAGGATCCTGTCTTCCGGATGGGTGAGCCGTTCACTCTTATGGTGCTTGTATTTCAACATCATTTGTAGAGGGAGCTTTCCTTCTGCCAAAAGCCTTGAGAATTCATTTGTGGCATCCTAGAGAGTCTTGCACCTGTTGAACAGGACAAAGTCCCTGATGAGCATACAAAAGTATCTCATCAGTTCATTCTTCTTCCAGTTCTTCAGATCATCGACGGAAGGCTGTCGGTCCATGGGCAGCAAAATCTCGGCGGGCTTACGCACATTGTTCTTCCATGGGATGCTAGGATCCTGGAACTCAGGTCGAGATCCAGTCACCCTATATCCTTTTGCATCTTGACTTGACCCGGTTGCGACCAGTCGTCCAATGGCAGTAGCAACACTCTCTTCCAGCGTGGCATCTAGCTATCTCTCTCTCTCTCCATTCTACATCTCCGGGTAGCCTCTCTAGACTCTTTCCCCTTTTTGGCATTATCAAGATCTGTCACATTGCCTTGAATGTCCTGAAGGATCTACATAGTTTTGGCGTGATGGTTTTTCAGATCATTGATGCTTGCAACTAGTGTACTGAGCACCAAAGACATATCATATATCTTGTGATTGTGCTCAGTCAATCTGGTGCTGGTATGGTGGAGGGCAGCAACCATTTTGGCCTCGGCAACTCTGAGCTTTTCCTGTTCTTGCCTTAGGATTTTCTCCTGATGCTGCTTGAGTTGGTTGAGCGCTTGCCACAATGCGGTAGCTATCAGACAGAATGCGTCTTACACATTGTGATAGTAGATTTCAGTTTGGGGATCTCACCCTGGGCAGTCTCGCGCATCCAGTCGAGTTCCTTTCCAATATCATACAGGGCCTTTACGGCATCCTACAGAAACACTGTCTGTCAGCTGATGGCATGGAGTTGCTCAATGTGGGATTCCTTGCGCGGGGAGCCAGGGTGCGCAATTTTTGAATCCTCAGGTTCTCCAAGTTAATGAAGAACCACATGATGATGGGGTCGTTGTGGTCTGTCTTCTGGCAGAAAGCTATCATCAGAATATAATTTTGAGCTAGTTCAAGATGAGTCTGAAGGATTTCTTGGCAGATTCTGGCTTGGCAGCCTCTTCCTGAATTCTTTTCAGCATAATTTGACACCAGTTCACTTTATATCCATACATGATGTCCACCATCATTCTGAAGCGGAGGTTAGTGCACATTTCAAAGGCTCATGTCCGGTTCTCCACCACTCCCAACAAAAGTCGTGCAGATAGGCGTACAACAGTGTAAAAGTTTTTTTGTGGCAAGAGGGGTGGACATTCTTAGCCCTTTCATCACCAGTGAACAACTTCAAGTAGGCTGTCAGCAAACTCTCTGACCCGAAGGTCTCAAACTCTTCCATTTTCAGGCCATCGGACGGTATCCTGTCCAATTTTTCCAGCAGTTCTTTATTCACAGAGATCTCAATTCCTCGAACCGTCGTAGAGATCTCAGAAATATTACCTCCTCTCATTTGAGATGAGTACTTGAACGAGGCATCCAAGTAGAACTCTTCCACGATTTTCTCATCGTATAACTCAGCATGGTGACTATAAAGGCGGTACCGTCCTTGCTGTTTCACCCTGGAAATAACCACTTCGATCCCGAAAAAATCTTCTCCTTCAAGGTTAATTCTCTCCATGACAACGGATCTGGCGAAGATACGCCCATCGGTGATAAATTCCTTCTTTTTCATGGAAAGTGAAGGTGTCTGAGAAGTCGACATTTTTGCAGAGGAAAGGTTTGAAGTAACTGGGAATTTCACAGAGAAATGCAAAAATATGCAGAGAGTATGTAGAATATTTGCTTAAGACTCGTTTAATTTTCATAAAGCGTAAAGAGTCTAAGGGAGAAAAATACAGTCCTTTTATAGGTGCAGGGAAGATTAGGTTTTATATAGTGAATGGTCAGATTTAAGGGGTGGGAACCGTCTTTTAAAGAACGTACATGATGGATTTAGAGTAACTTGTACGTCTCATCCATCTGTTTTTGAAATGATGACCGATCCCACTTCTGACAGTTCGTCTTCCCTTATTGCACAAAACGACAGTTTAAAATTATTAAAATCGCAATATTTGAGGCAGTAAAGTCCAGGTGTCTTTAAAACTATTAAAGGATAAGACGTTTGAAATGTAAACAGGGCACGTGGACTTAAAACATTTTCTGTACGAATAAAATTATAATATAAAATTAATTGACATCCTACAGTGTAAGTGCTGTATCCGCGAACAATGCGGCATTTTCTCTTAAAAGGTATATACATGATTCAATCCTTAGAATAATTTTTAGATTAATGCTGTATTCATGGGTCGTACTGTATTCCCCCTTAATTAATGCACACATCACCTGTAAGAAGGTTTTATGCATCCTTTTTCCCACAGTAAGATTTGACTTGTTCTAAGTGTACAGTTAATTAAAGTGGATACTATATTCTTGGGTCTTACAGCATTCCCCCTCATTTATTGAGTAAAAGCGTAAAAACTTACAAGGAGTAAGGCTGTAGCATTCCCAATTCTTGATGAAGCATACAAAATCTGGTAGTGCTGAGAGGTTTTGTAAAGATGTCAGCCAACTGAATGTCTGTATGAATCTTCTCGATCTGAACATATATATTCTCAACATGATTCCTGATGAAATGATGCTTTATATAAATATGTTTAGTTTGCGAGTGCAATATAGGGTTGTGCATTATTGTAATTGAACTCGTGCTATCGCATATGATTGGTGTCTCTCTGGCACTAATTCCATAATCTTGCAATTGATGTTGCATCCAGAGAATATGCATACAGCAACTCCCAGTGGCATAATATTCCAACTCAGCTGTAGAAAGCGAGTTGGCCAATTGCTTCTTATTGAACCATGACACAAGTCTAGGTCCAAGAAAGTGATAAGTACTGCTTGTACTCTTCCTATCCAGCTTACAGCCTACGAGATCCGAGTCGCACTATCCAACCAAATCGAATCCTCCTTCCTTAGGATACCACAATCCTACATCAATTGTTCCTTTTACATACTTCAAGACTCGTTTGGCTGTCGTGAAGTGTGACTCCTTAGGTGCTACTTGATATCGAGCACACACTCCTACAGCAAACTGGATATCGGGCCTACTAGCCATTAGGTACAGGAGTGAGCCTATAAGCTTCATGTAGAGTGATTGATCAACCGGCTTTCCAGCTTAATCAACACTAATTTGCGTGGAAGTGCTCATGGGGGTTGACGAGGATTTGGAGTTGTTCATGTTAGGAATACCTATTAGATTTTGATGATGTCATCCATGTCTTAATTCATTATTCAAATGTATGTTTAAAAATACTTGGTAAAAAATGTAAAGAAGAACCAAATGAGTATCTTCTATAGGCCTTAACTTTTTAGGCTTAGTGATCAGTTGTAAAATCGACTAAGTACAAACCAGAGAACTTTATTTTCAAAGAGTTCAGATAAGGAAAGATCAGAAGACTTTATCTGAGAGAAGCTCAAAGACAGAGAACTCCAAGTCAGGGAACTTCAAGTCAGATAACTTCAAGTCAGGGAACTTCAGGTTAGATCAGAGAAGTTCATATTAGAGAAGTTCAGAGCAGAGAACATCAGAGAACTTTACATCAGATAAGGTTGACTGCACTACAGGCAGTTTTGACCAAGTTACTTCAGACAGGTTCTCAGTTCAGCCAAGATACTCAATCCACGTCAGCAAGTGTTGAAAAGTCAATAATCACGGAAAGTCACATGCAAGACGTATGAGACAAACTGGAGAGATTCCCGGAAAGCAAAGAATTTAATATTCATCAAGATCCACGTTCTGAAGACTTCATACGTATTCTAATCAAGAATAACGACGCTTAGACAAGAAAGTCTTTCAAACGGTTGGAATTGAAAAGGGAATCAAGCCTTGCAACGGATTTATAAGATAAACAAAGAAGTCCACTCTCCAACGGACGGATTTGTTATAGTAGTGCAATGGCTATGAAAGGAAGCTCAAGGATCGTACTATATATATCCGAAGATATGAACTGAGAAAAGTACGATGCGAACAATATTCTCAAGCAATCAAAGCAATCAAAGCTAAAGGCAATCTATAGCATCGTGAAGAGCAAAGCTTAAGCAATCATATTCGAAAAAGCTCTTTAGTTGGAGAAGACAAAAACTCGTGTCTATAACTTGAGTACCAGGGTTACTTTCTTGGACGAGTTTCTTGAAAGTATACAGGTTGTAAAGGCATCCAAGGATCGTAGATCAAGAGGTGCAAGGTAGCCAAATGGAGTTGCAACGGCAAGGAATTCCACTGGTTGGAAGCTGTTGCAATTGGTTGAATCACTGTAACATTTATCACTGGTTGAGAGTTATAGTGAATTCATCTCCAAGTAGTTTGGAGAAAAGTGGATTAGTAGAGGATTACCCCACCTCTGAGACCACTATAAGTGCCTGCGTGTTTTACTGCATTAAACATCATATCCACCTGCTGCATACATACTAAACTGTTCCATTGCTTAATTACCTGCAGAGAGCATTTAGTTATCTATTATCGTCATCAGCTGACTTCCGTATACTCGTCTGCAGACGACTCTAAGTCATCTGTACCTATCAGCCTAGAAACTCACCTGACTTTAGGAAAAGAGTTTCAAGAAGTCTATTCACCCCCCTCTAGGCTTATTCATGACGATTTGTGATCTACAAGTGGTATCGGAGAGGTTGGTTCAATTTTTCAGAACCAGATTCATATATCGAGGATATATATTTTAATCTCTCATTTAGAATGGAACACATGCAACAGATGCACTCTAGGTTACCTGTTTTTTCAGTTGACGAGTATGATATTTGGAAGATAAGAATGCAGGCACATTTATCATCCATACATGACGACATGTGGTGCATAATTGAATACGGTCCTTTCATCTTTGAGAAGGACAACTCCCCTGAAGAAATTGCAGCCAGGAATCCAGAGAAGATCCCCAAGAAGAGGACGGAGCTGACCCCTGAAGAAAGGAAGATGGCCAATCTTGACAACCGGGCCAGAGATGTGCTGTACCAGACTCTTGACAAATCAACCATGGTCAAGATCAATAATTGCAAGAATGCCAAAGAAATCTGGGACACATTAGCTATAATGTGTGAGGCAACCGAGCTGATAAAGGAAAATAAGTTGTCAATTGCTACTCAAAAGTTTGACAACTTCAAAATGAAGAATGGTGAATCAATTGACCAAGTGGACACAAGATTCACTGAGATCATTAATGAGATCAACTCTCTCGGGAAAACATATGGCAACAGGGAGATGACCCTTAAAGTTCTAAGATCTCTCAACCCTGAATGGAGCATGAAGGCTGTGGCTACGAGAGAATCCAAGGACCTAAACAATATAAAGATTCAAGAGCTGTTCTCTGATCTAAAGGCTTATGAGTTCGAGCTTCTATGTTCATCATCAACTGAGCCTACAGAGAAGGGAATAGCATTTGCAGCTGAGTCCCCTGCCAAGAGCCTATCTGAAGTCAAGCCTCCAAATCCCCTAGATTTTGAGGAAGAGATGACATTCATAATGCAAAGATTCAGCAACTTCCGGAAGAACTACTCCAAGTATAAGAAGAATTATAAAGAAAATCCGAGGAATCAAAAGGCTGGAAGCTGGAAGGTTAAATGCTACAATTGTCACAATACAGGACATATATAAATTGACTATCCTGATCTTAAGAAGGATGAAGGCAAGAAAGAAGTGGGCAGAAAAGAAGACAAGAGAAAAGCTTTCATTGGAGAAGACCAAGAGAGAGTAGAATCTAGCAGTGGATTATTCTCTGATGATGATGAGGAGTACAATTGTCTGATGGCGAACTTAGCTGATGAAGAGGTAACATCCAAACCCTCAATTTCCAATAATAACAGCTCAGGCATGTCTCAGGATATGGACTTACATGAATCTGTCAATCAGCTCCTCAAAGACTTTGAGAAATTAAAATCTACACACTTAACTATATCAGCCGAGAAGACCCAGCTGCAAGATGAGAATAGGCAGCTGAAAAATAACTTTGAGAAACTCAGCCTAGAGTTAAATAAAACCAAATATGAATTTGAAAAACAGGCTGATAATACTACAGTCGAGATCAAAAGATTAACTGTTTTAAATAGCGAGAAATCATCTGCACTTGCTCATGTTAAATCTAAGTTTGCTAAACTGACACAGCTAAGTAATACACAAGCTAAGGAAATAACCTCTCTCAAGGCATCTATAACCTTGGATGAGTTGCGTATGAATAAAAGGCCACTTTAATCCAGATCAGGCCTTGGATATGACCCCAACACTCCCTCTAGTTCAAAAACTACTTTCATCAAGGGAGAAACACTTGTCCCGACTTCTGAGCCAACTTACAAACCTGTATTTTAAAATAGGCAGCAACCAAGTCAAAGGTTTAGGCAGCAGCCAAGGTTCACAAGGCAGCCACCTAGACAAGAGACTAGGCAATGGCCAAGGCAAAAGCAGCAGCCTAGACAACATGCCCACTATTATCAAAGACTCTCTAAAAATAGATTTCAAAATAGAAGTGGCAAATGGAAACCTCAAGGTTATCCAAGTTTTCAAAATGAACAGGTGTGGAGACTCCAAAGATCTTATAAATGGTCTTAGCCAAGATTTAGAAATGGCCCACACCACCAATTTTATGAGGCATATCCAGTACACTATCCTAACCGAGGATATAGGCCCACACAACACACACCTTTTAGGGGCATTCGCCATAACTTCCATAACCCAAGGATAAATTAATTCTCCAAGAAACCAACTAACCCCCGAGGACCTACACAGATTTGGATACCTAAATGTCTGCTTGTTTAATTGCAGAAAAGGTGGAAGGACTACTACCACATCTCCATAAATTCAAATATAGTAGGTGAAGAATGGTTTGTAGATTCTGGATGCTCAAGGCACATGACTGGGAACAAGAAGGTGCTATCAAATTATACCAAGCCCAGATGTAACATTTGGAGATAGCTCTAAAGGTCAGAGAAAAGGTTTTGGAGAGCTGCACAGAGGAAACATAACAATAGCCAAGTCCATTATGTCAAAGGGCTCAAGTACAACCTTTTGAGCATAAGTCAGTTCTATGATGAGAAGAACCTAGTAGTCTTTACCATTTGGAAATGCATGGTGATAGATATCCTATCTGGAGAAGTGAAGCTACAAGGATTCGGAAGGAGAGATGTCTACATGATAGATTAGAAAACAGGAACTCCCAACACCTGTTTTCTATCCAAGACAATAGCTGAAAATGGATGGCTGTGGCACAAAAGACTATGTCACCTGAACTTCAAAGCCATCAACAAGATTAGTTTTCAAAAACTAGTCAGAGGACTTCCAGAAGAAGTATTCATAAAGGAAGCTCTCTGTGATACATTTCAGAAAGAGAAACAAACCAGAGCATCATTCAAACCAGTTCAGCCTACCACTCTCACCACAAGGATTTTAGATCTACTTCATATGGATCTCTTTGGCCCCATCAAGCCAATGACATTAAGTGGAAGGAAGCATGATCTAGTAGTAGTAGATGACTACTCAAGATATACATGGATTGTTTTTCTCTATAAAAAGAGTGAAACACTGGCAAAGTTACCTGAGCTGCTAAGGAAGATCCAGAATGAGAAATCCCTCTCAATCATCAAGATCAGATCAGATAGAGGAGGAGAATTTCTCAACAAGGCAATCAATGAGTTCACTGATCAGAATGGGATCCAGCACAAGGTTTCTGCAGCCAGGACTCCACAGCAGAATGGTGTTGCTGAAAGAAGAAACAAAACCCTGAAGCAAGCTGTCAGGTTGATGATTACAGAAGCCGACCTGTCAAAGAGGTTCTGGGCTGAAGCTGTCAACACAGCATGCTACACTAGGAGTATGATTGTAGGGAGACATGGAAAAACACCCTATTAGGTTTGGAATGGCAGAACACCAACTGTTGCATATTTTCATATTTTTTGTTGTAAGTGTTTCATCCACAACAATGGTAAAACCCAACTGAATGCCTTTGATGCTAAAACTGATGATGGTCTCTTTATGGAATACTCACAAATAAGCAAGGAATACAGAGTATTTAACAAAAGAACCTTAGTTGTGGAAGAAACACCCCATGTTGTGTTTGATGATTCTACTGTTGGAGTACAGGAAACAGGTAGAATTAATTGAGAATAAGCTCAAAACCGCCAATCTGGAAGAAGTCATAATTCATGATACAGGAATGATGGACTCACCTGAAGATCAGCCTGAAGACCCAACTGCAGATCAGATAGGACCTCAAAAACTACCTGATCCAAATGCAGCTGATGAAGACCCATCTGTAGCTGATAAAGACCCATCTGCAGAACAGACAGGATCCCCACCTGCAGATGACAAGACCATAGCTAATCCAGTTGCAGACAAAGGAGGTCAGAACCAAGCTGATGCAGAGAGAGAAGAAGTTCACCAAAGCAACTCTACAGGGGGAACAAACCCTAAAGAAGAAGAAATCCCCAATGGCTTAGAGATCATCCCATTCAGTAGATCATTAGAAACCTAACTGATGGAGTCAGAACCAGAAATCCATAGTACTAACAGGAATGACAATGTTCTCATATTTCATGTCTCAAATGGAACCCAAGACAACAGAGCAAGCACTGGAGGATTACTCATAGATCAATGCAATGCGAGTAGAGCTCAATTAGATGGAGAGAAACAATGTCTGGGAACTAACAGACAGACCAGATCACAAGAAAGTTATTGGTACCAAGTGAGTGTACAAGAACAAGTGTGATGAAGATGGAGCCGTTGTTAGGAATAAAGCCAGACTTGTTGCTAAAGGCTATGCACAATGTGAATTATGCACCTGTTGCAAGATTGGAAGCCATCAGATTATTCCTTGCATATGCAGCATTCAAAGATTTTGAAGTCTACCAAATGGACGTGAAAAGTTCATTTCTCAATGGAATTCTAGAAGAAAAAGTCTATGTGGAGCAACCTCCTAGATTTTTCAAATGAGACAAAGTTTACAAGCTTCTAAAAGCTCTATAAGGACTCAAGCAGGCACCAAGAACATGGTATGAAACACTATATGTGTTTCTAGAGAAGAACGGATTCAGCAAAGGCAAGGTGGACAAGACCCTATTCAGAGTAGAGCATGAAGGCCATATATTATTAGTACAAATATATGTGGATGACATCATATTTCGCTCAACCAACCCAGAGCTATGTGAGAAGTTCTAGAATCTCATGCAAGGAGAATTTGAGATGAGTATGATGGGCAAGCTGAATTTCTTTCTCGGTTTGCAAGTCAAGCAGATGAATAATGGAATTTTCATCAATCAAGCCAAATACACAAGAGACTTAATCAAGAGATTTGGAATGGATTCAGCTACGCCAGCAAGAATCCCAATGAGCACAATCCTACACCTAGATGCAGATGAAGGAGGCATATCAGTGGATTTAACCCACTACAGAGGACTTATTGGATCATTGCTATACCTCACTGCAAGCAGACCTGTATTTCATATGATGTCGGTGTATGTGCAAGATTTCAATCCAAGCCAAAGCAGTCTCACCAGGAAGCAGCTAAAAGGATTATCAGATACCTTAAGTCTACAGTCAACGTTGGACTATGGTATCCTAAAGATGACAACTTTGAGCTATCAAAATACTCAGATGCAGACTTTGCAGGATGCAAGATTAATAGGAAGAGCACCAATGGGATGTGCCAATTCCTAGGAACCAGATTAATATCCTGGTTTAGCAAAAAGCAGGTATCTAACTCAATATCAACCACAGAGTCAGAATACCTAGCTGCAGGTAGCTGTTATGCACATATTCTATGGATCAGACAACAGCTAAGGGACTGAAGCATCATTGCAAATGAAGTCCCAATATGGTGTGATAACAACAGTGCAATTGCAATAACCAACAATCCAGTATTGCACTCAAGGACAAAGCACATTGATTTTAAACATCATTTCATCATAGACCATGTGCTTAACAAGAGAGAGTGGAAAGAGTCGGGACTAAATACCAAATTGCTGACATATTCACTAAACCTTTGCCAGAAAAAAGGTTTTTGGAGCTAAGCAGGGAACTTGGTCTACTAGATTGGGAATCTAGTACAGACGAAAAAGCTACCTGATCAGAGCAGACAAGGAAATCACCTGATCAGACCAGACGAGAAGCCTAAGGATAGACGAAGAAGCCTAGATGACCTCGAGAAACACATTCTACCTGATGCAGAAAGCTGACTGATGCAAATCAGACAAGGAAAAGATAGCTGACCACAGGTGACACAAGCTACCTGATGAAAGAGAAGACAAGAAGTCGAACAGTCAAATCAGCTAAGTTTCTAGACCAACTCATGAATATTATATTATTTTCTTTATACACGTGGACAAACACACGTTCACATGACCTACACGATGTCCAATCAAATTCAACCGCCATTCCTTAAACTGACAAAAATCATACCACCGGTTGATTATTTTATTACTAAAAACTCAAAGCATTTTTTCAACTTGCTATTTAAGGCGACGAAAATCAATTCACAACTTTACCGTCTTCAAGCTTTTAGAACCCTAATTTTCAGAAGCAAAAAACTCCTTGAATATTCAATACACTCAGCGAAAGTCTTTCTTTGCAGAAATGGAAGCCTATTTCGACGGAGTCAACCTAAAGCTCGTGAAGGACCAGATCATTTTCAGTATCGTGGTCGACTTTGAAGGACTCCTGGCGACAAACCCAATAGGCGAAATGATGCCCATTATCAGAATGATGAAGAAAAATGGAATCTACCATTTTCTCGACATCGCCCCCAAATAGCTGTACAAAGAAGCTGCCATCTGCTTTTACAAGGTGGCCCGTGTGACGGAGCACGGCATTTCAAGCATGATTCTTGGCGAGGAGGTTGATATAACTCCCCAGACAATCGCAGATGCCTTTAATATGGAAAATCGAGGCATCGCAGTCGAGGCTCTTAAACAAAGCTCGACTGAGACATGGTACGAGATTAAGCTGCCCAAGGAGCCTTCGAAGGTCAAACTCACGGCGAAAAAGAATGACCTGAAGAAGGAATATAGAAACGTTCTAGATATCACTAACAAGTTAGTCATGGGCATTGCTCGAAGTTATGACCAGTTGTCTTCCGCAAAATACATGGTGTTTGGTGCTCTCATCCAGTCAAAAAAAATCAACTGGCCTGATTACATCTACAAGCAGTTGGTTCGGGAAGTAAATAAAGTGAGCTGGGATGAAGATGAGAAAAAGTTCAAACAGAAGCTCGCTTTCGGAACTCAAATCAGTTGTATACTAGAGCATCTCGGAAAAGCCAAAGGAAAGGCGGACTGGTCATCTGGACCACGAAATCATGAAGACCTTTGGAGAGAAGAAGGAAGAAGATGCAAGGATCATCAAGGAAATATCCTCTGGTCCACCTGAGTACACATGACCCTCGGATACAGAATCAGACGAGTCTGAGGGAACTGCAGCTGATATTGCGCCAAAGTCACCTGCAGTCGAGAAGCCATCGGCAGATGACTCTGACGACGACAACATTCCCCTGGCCACGCGGTTCAAAAGAAAGTCACCTGAACCAGAGAAGGTTCAAATTCAAGATTCACCATAGAAGAGGCAGAGAGGCCTGGTGAACTACTCCCCTGATACAGATAAAGAAGAGGTGCAGCATGTCAGCCCACCTGCACCGACTGAAGATCCATCTGTACGGATGTAGATAATCATCTCACCTACACCTGCCCAGGCTGAAGATCAGCTCGACCAACCGGAGCTGATGACAGACAATGTTCCCCTTCTCACTCTTCCAAGCATTACAGAGGAAGAAGAGGCAGGTGAGCTAATTGAGATTCCTGCTGGCAACTACTCATTCAACCTGAAGACCAACAACCCCCAAGGACTCTCAGCAGCACAGCTAAAGCTGGTAAAGAAAGAAGTGCTCAAATATTCCTTCATCAACATGTACGAGGAATGGAAAGAGTTTAGGATGTATACTTTTTCTGAATTTAAAACTCTCGTCGATAAGACCTCCTGGGAATACCCTATATCAGTAGAACAACTTAAATGTTATTTTTCCATGAGACTAACGTGCAGGTTCTACTTAAGGAGGATTGGTTCATGCTTCACTTCAATCAGAACATGGACCAATTCATCCTTCAAATAATGAAGGAGGGTCTGGAGTGTGGATTGTTTGGCGAGGAGACTGATGAGAAAAAGGAGGAATTTGAGAAAGATGTCGCTGAAAATGTAGCTGGAGAAGAAGGGGAAGCTGCAGTTGAGATAGAAACTGCAGCAGAACAAGGTGAAGTTGAAAATGTTGAACTTGTTGAAAAAGAAGATGAGAAATGAGAAGTTGAAGAGGTAGATGAAAAAGAAGAAGAAGAAGAATAAGAAGAAGAATAAGAAGAAGAAGAAGTTGAAAAGGCAGATGAGAAAGAAAAAGAAAAAAAAAGATGAAAAAGAAGAAGAAAAAGAGAAAGAAGAAGAAAAAGAAGAAAAAGAAGAAGAACCCATAGAAGGAGATGAAAAGAAAGATGATGATGATGAGCATGGAGCATCTGATCAAGCTTCCAGCTCACATCAGCCAGATGAGGATGACAGATCGGGGACCCCAGACAAAACCCCATCTGATCAGCCACCCACAGACAGGAGTCTGCAATCAGACAGGTCAACTACCAAGAGACCTGCAGCAGTTGAAGACTCATGTGAACACTCACCTCAGGCAGTACCTGCAATTTCAATATCACCTGAGTTGACCGAGCTAATCAGAAGACTTGTCGAGGAGACAGTTGGCAAGTTATTCGCAACTGAGATGAAGCCATATCTCCAGTCTCTCAATATGAAGATGGATGTTATGCTCAATAAGAAAGACCCTTCTCCAACACCTACGAATTCCAGAATGCCTCTTGGCATGTCTGATTTCATGACAAGGGTGGAAGAGTAGCTGGCAGCTATTGTTGATGCTGGCAAAAAGGGGAAGGAAAAGGTAAAGAGCACATCAGAACTCCTGAGTTCAGACAGGGGGAAGAGAGGGAAGAAAGGGAAGACAATGGAGAAGAGATAGGCAAGAGCAGAGAACTACCTCTCATACAAGTTGGGACCTCTCAATTGAAGCAAAAGGAGATGGCTGCATCATCTGAAGATCCGCCTGCAGCCAAGAAGAGAAGGACCAGGCAGGATCCTGAGCAAAGATTTGCATGGGAGGGAAATGAACTATGGTTTGTTGAGGAATCTTTTCCTGCTAAGATGAACCATATGTGGGGAGGAGCAAAGAGGCAGTTTATATAAAAATACTACCTCTAGGAATTGCTCCAGGAGAAAGATTGCTCCCCTCAGCAGTCGTTTATAAACTTTATGTCCTCAACATGGCCAAAGCTCTGGGCTGCTCTGAAATAACAAGCCAAGAAATTCGATGCCTATCCTATGTGTTAGGAATATGCCCTCGAATGCCACTCAGAGGATGAGAGAGTGAGAGCAATTGTATTGTAATTATGAATATTATATTTAATAAGGCAATTATTATTTCTATATTATTGTATATCACTGGCATTGTGATTTGGTATATAGAATAGTAGTCCTTGCATTTGAGAGTGAACATTCTACTCCTTATAGAGATAAGGAGATAGGCACTAGAAGTGTTTAGAGCTCGAATGCTTAACTAGTTCGCAAGTCTATAAAACTTAACAGGACATTAAGTTTTAATAAGACTTGTATAACTGATGCTAGGACGTGTGCACGTCTTGATAGCATAGTTATAAGTATATTGGTGGGACCAGTATACTCGAACACGACTCATACTCGATTCAGTCACACGGTATTCACTCTCGAAGAGTCGATGACGAATCGAAAGGTTGTGATAGTATACGTGGACCTTTGACTTGAGGGTTCAGTAGAAGATGTGTCTGTGACGTTTAGTTTGTCATTAGAGTAGTTAGACTCATTTGCTTAATTGCTGAGTCGACCTCGAAGTGCGGACTATACGGGCAGTAGCGATCTTCTTTGTGCGCCAAGAAAGGATTCTATCTCTGTTAGTGAGCGGGCGAATGTCTATACGGTTAATGGCAAATAAGATCATAAGTCTTTGGCAAAGCATTACGATATAGTCGTATTAGATACACTATTAATCGGTCGGTCTTGATTTGCATTAACACATGTATAGAGTTTAGTCAACAGTAGGGTTTGACTTTACCGTGACCGAAGACTTGACCGGGACATCGATGAAGGGTCTATACGTATATAGTATTCACGACATAATGGTTACGGAATGATTCGTTCATTCGTTCTCGATCGGGGTTTACGATGCGGCCTAATTTGGCTAAGTGTTGCCCGCACTCATTGGTTCCTCCCAATGCGGTACGAGACGAACCTACGAGTCGCGCAATAGGATCATTGATGGATAAATATGAATTAATAATCTCTCTTATAATATTAGATATTAGATATCTAATTTTGATTTATCGGATAAATCAAATAGCGGTCTAATGAATTGTAAGTAGTTCTTGGGTGATTACTTTAATTCATAAATTATATTTCTTAGAGAAATATATATTTGTGTTTGATATAATTAATTAATTGGATTAATTAATTAGTCCAAACACATTGGAAATAAAGCGGATTCGTTTGACGAACATCCGGTACACGAGGATTCGTTTTGTGAACATCGATTACACGAGCCGAGTAAATTCGACCCGTCTTCTTGGAAATTTCCCTTAAGGCCACCACCCCTCCATCTCTTGTCTCTTATATACTTATTTTATGTCACTAGGTGACATATGTGAGGTGTATTTGATACCCTCAATCATGTGTTAAAGGTAGACTTTCATTTTTTTATAAATAAAAGTCTTTAAAAAGGAGTTATGATAACTTCTTCTAGCTTTAACTCATAATCACGAATTTGAGAGAGAGAGTAAGGTAGAAAACTTCATCTTGATCTTAGAGACAAGATATAAGAAGAATACATTGAGAGAGAAAATTCCTACAAGCTTCCCTAGCCGCATTCTTGAAGAAAGGAAGCTTGTCGATTTTTCCATCAAGTTCCGGCGTGTGAAGTAGAGGCATCTTGCTTTAGGTGCTTGGAACGAAGGGCTCTTCATCATCATCATCATCATACGAAGGTTTTTCAGAGACATCATAGGTATGGGACTTTGATTCCTTGATCTTCGTATTTTTATTTTCGTATATACGTTACTTGATCGATCCTCTTAGGGATTCCATTTATTCTTCCGTTGCGTTTATTTTCTGAGGAATCCCAACAGTGGTATCGGAGCCAGGTTAAATATATCGTATATACGATCATCTTTGCATTTGGAATGTTATTTGATGATGTTTATGATTTAGAATCATAATAGATATAATCGAAGAAATTTAATCGTTCGTAGTAAGTCAAGTTTCGACTATTTTATGTGAATTATAAATCTGAAAAATTTGATTTTTGTTGATTTATAAGTTCTTCATGAAGTTAAGAAACTTTTTCGTTTTGGGCGAGTCGAAAAAATGAGAAAAGCGGGGTTAAACACGAATACCGCACGAAGACGCAGTGCCGGCAGCAGCCATCGATCGCCGCTGGCGGCGAGAGTGACTCGCTAGCTCAGTAGCTGCTCGGCCAGCCTGCCGGCGATGGCGAGTGACTCGGTCGGCGGTTTCGGGTTTTCGGCCCGATTTTGAATCGGGCCGTGGTGGGCACGATCTGGATTTTCGGGACTCCATTTGTGTTTATATTTCGTTGTAATAATTTCCGAAATTTAAATTGGATTTAATTAGATTTAATAAAATATTTGGAATATTTTTTTAAGGGAAATTATTAGACGAGAATATTATTTTGGCGGATTACTTTGAACGGATTAAAATGACGATTATAAATATTAATTTGATTAATATTGTAGAAATTAAATAAATTAATTTTTATATTAATTGGATTAATATATTAATTGATTATTTAATTTTATTTACCGTTACATGTTGTATTAAATGCCTTATGTGATGGTGATATAGCTCGTGGACTTAGTTGTTGATTTCTTCGATTCGATATGGTTGTAAAGGCCATTTTGAGCCTATTTATTTTTACTAGAAAATATGTATAAAAGGATGTATTGTTCAATGATGTAATTATTCATATGGCTATGACGAAGACCGAAGACGACCGGAAGACGAAGAATCAATCTTGTATTTTTCTTTTCGTTATTTGGCTTGGCCCAATACTTAGGAAAAAGTCCATGAGCTATATGTTGGTAGTAACTAGGTTGCTATTTATTGTTTTTCATTTTGAATGATTGACAAATCACAAACCGCGCTTATAAACGGATTAATGTGCAAAGTGTAACATATAATCGCGTTAATACTCCCACTTACAAACACTAAGTTATAAAGGTTACGAGGTTTCCTACCCTCCGTCAAACTCATGGAAAATTGAAATCTAAACCGAATATTATTCTTCCGAGTATGTCGGGGTAATATTTTTGGGGAAAGTTGATAAATTCCTAGAGTGCATTAGATGCCTTTGGTTGTGACAAATCAAACCCCTATAAACCGTATGGGTTGCCGGGTAAGATTCAATTGTCGACTAATAGGAGTTGACGGTTTAAACTTAGATAGTTCAGCGAGCCATAGAAACCGAATGGGTTGAGGGCAAGTGAACTAGGGGTAAAAGAAGATCGAATCATCCATTAGATGGGTTGGTATTAGACACCACTTTATAAAGAATAATAGAATATAAACCGTATGGGTTGCCCTCTATTAAACTTTGTAAAGAAATCGATCACCACTATGAAGTCACCCAAGACTTCCGGATTTAACATGGGAGTGTGTAAATGCCGATAAAATAGTGGGAGCCGAGTTATGAATAAAGAAAGTCCTTAAATTCTTTACTCGGATCATAATTAAACAATCACTAACAAATCTCGAATTATTCTCTGCAGTTAACAAAACTCTCAATATGAAAATGAACCCACTCGCTATACTACTTGAAACGAACGTCCTGACTGGTCCGAACTATGTGGACTGGCCGAACTTGAGGATTGTCCTAACTATGGAAATGCCGGGATACGTCTTGGAGGCGGACATCCCGGCTCCTACAAGAACCCGAGCCAATCAGGAAGATGTCGATGCCCATGAGAAATGGGTAAAAGACGACATAAGAGTGCGAGGGTACATGTTAGGCTCAATGACCAATGAGCTTCAACGTGCCCATGAAAAGATGACGTCTTCACGAGCCATCTTAGCGCACCTGGCTGAGCTCTATGGAGAGCATAGCCGAACTGCTAGATATGAGATATCAAAGCAATTATTCGGCGCGGGATGAAGGAAGGAGAGAAGGTTGGGGACCATGTCCTCAAGATGATCTCGATGATTGAGAGATTGGAAGCTCTTGATTTTCGAGATGCATGCATCTCTCCAAGCCGACCTTATCCTGCAGTCACTTCGACTCCTTTTCCCAATTTGTCATGAACTTCAACCGCAATGAGATTGCATGTAACTTAGCCGGGCTAATGAACAAACCGACTCCGCCCGGTCTCGAGATGAAGACAAAGGGAAAGGAAGTCGCACTTGTGATTTCTTCTAAGACTTGGAAGTCCAAGAATAAGAAGAAAAAGAACAAGAAGCGATTAGGTCCGATAGCCAAGATCGACAAGGGAAGGCAAGGCCCCAATGGTTCAAAAGAGCAAAGGGGCCAAGAAAACGGATGTATGCCTCAATGCGGTGAGCTAGGCCACCGGAAGAGGTATTGTCCAAAGCTTGACCATAATGCGCCTTCGTGCGGAACTATTGGTTTTAGAAACAAATTGTTCAGAATCGTATATTCTACTTCTTGGATACTTGATTCCGGTGCGAGTTCTCACATTTGTACAATGAATCAGGATCTGGAACGAAGTAGGAAGCTGGATTCAGGGAGGTGATGGTCACCGTCGGAAGTGGGCATAGTGTCGAGGCTTCTGATATCGGATCCCTTATGTTGGATTTAGAATCTGGTTTTATTCTCGCTTTAGATGATGTACTTGTTTTGCCCAAGGGGCACAAGAATATTGTATCAATTCCGGTCATGGACCGAAAGGGATTTCACTTCTTTATTGGAGATGGGTCTGTCGTATTTATTTCGAAATAAATTGGTTGAATCTTGCTACATTATTAAATGGTTTATACCATTTAAATTTAAAGAATAAGACAAGTGAACACTATAACTAGGAAGCGTGGTAGGGATGAAACGAACCAAGCACTTAAGTGGCATCTTAGACTTGGTCATATCGGTCGGACCAAGGTTCATAAAATGGAGAAAGATGGGCTTACGGGTCCATTGGGATCGATCCCTATCCAACTTGTGAATCTTGCCTTCAAGGCAAAATGACTAAGTTACCCTTCGCAGGACTTTT
Organism: Orobanche coerulescens; assembly: GCA_033398695.1. Classification (NCBI taxonomy): domain Eukaryota; kingdom Viridiplantae; phylum Streptophyta; class Magnoliopsida; order Lamiales; family Orobanchaceae; genus Orobanche; species Orobanche coerulescens. Next base: position 99,657,586 of record CM065813.1, on the reverse strand, counting down.
GAAAGAGTCTGAAAAACTTGGATTGATCCATACCGACGCGTCGTGGCCCTTTTGAAGTGGCACGAGACGGCTTTGATATTTCATTACATTTATCGATGACCATACCGGTATGGATTCGTGTACTTAATGAAACATAAGTCTGAAGCTTTTGATAAATTCAAGGAATTTAAAGCCCTAGTTGAAAATCAAACAGTGTAACCGTGTTAAGACTCTTAGGTCGGGCCGGGTGGTGAGTACATGAGTACCGAATTTGATGAGTTCTTAAAAGAACTAGGAATAGTGTCACAATTCACACCTCCGGCTACTCCACAATTAAATGGTGTATCGAAAGAAGGAACCGAACCTTGTTGGACATGGTTCGCTCCATGCTAAACTATCTTGATCTACCGATTTATCCGGCAGGGTTACGCGCTCCTTCTTGTGCATATCTTGAACAGATGTCCTTCCAAATCCGTTCCTAAGACTCCCATGAGATGTGGAGAGGTAGGAAACCAAGTCTTAATCACATTAGGATTTGGGGATGCCACCTTATGTCAAGAAGACTAAAGTAGAGAAATTGGAAACTAGGTCAGTGAAAGGTCGTTTCATAGGATATCCAGGGATTCCATGGGATATCTATTCTACATGCACGAAGATCATAGGATCATCGTTGCTATACAAGCACACTTCTGGAAGATCGGTTTATTCGGAAGGAGGGCGAGTAGAAATATTTCTTTGGAAGAAATAAAAGAAACACCAAATGAGACACCTATGCAAGATACAAGAACCAAACCTTGAAATACAAATACAACCTCGCAAGTCTAGTAGAATTTCTCAATTACCGGAGAGGTATGGCTATCTGCATCAAGAGGAACAGGTGTCCATGAGATGACAGAAAGTAGTCAAGAGAAAGATCCTTCTACATACGACCAAGCGATGGTAGACGTTGACTCCACCAAATGGCAAGAAGCTATGGAAGCCGAGATAGACTCAATGCATGCTAATCAGTCTGGACTTTAGTAGATCGTCCTAAAGGCATAGTGCCTATTGGAAACAAATGGATCTATAAGAGAAAGACGATGGAGATGGCAAGGTTGATACCTATAAGGCCGGGCTTGTGGCAAAGGGTTATTCCCAAAGAGAAGGAATCGATTACTTGAGACCTTCTACTTTGTAGCTATGATTAAGTCTATTCGCATGATGCTTGCTATAGCAGCCCACTTAGATTATGAAATATGGCAAATGGATGTGAAAACGGCATTCTAAATGGATTCCTCGAGGAGGAGATTTATATGGAGCGACTAAGGATTCATATCTCAAACCAATATTCATAAAGTATGCAAACTTCGGCGTGCAATTTATGGATGAAGCAAGCTTCACGGAGTTGGAATCTTCGTTTTAACGAGGCAGTCAAAGAGTTTGATTTTGTCCAAAACGAAGAAGAGCCTGTATTTACAAGAAGGTTAGTGGGAGCAAAATTGCGTTCTTAATACTATATGTAGATGACATTCTACTTATAGGAAATGACGTAGGAATGCTCGATTACGTGAAAGCTTGGCTTTCTAAAGAGTTCTCAATGAAAGACTTGGGAGAAGCTACCTATATTACAGGTATTCGTCTCTCCGGGATAGAGCGAAAAGAATGTTAGGTCTTTCCCAAGCCCTCGACATAGAAAAGAACCACAAGCGATTTAGGATGGAAGATTCTAAAGAGGGTTTCTACCTATGCAACATGGTGCAAAACTTTCCTTAGAGATGTGTCCTCAAAGTGAGGAAGATAGAAAGGAAATGAGCAAGGTACCTTATGCTTCAAAGATAGGTAGCCTTATGTATGCAATGATTTGCACTAGACCAGGACATTGCCTATCTTTGTAAGCGTAGTAAGTCGGTTTGATCAAATCCGGGCGGGAACATTGGGTGCTTGTAAAGAACATTCTTAAGTACCTAAGGAGGACTAAAGACTTGGTTCTTACATACGGTGGAGAACTAAGAGTGATGGGTTATCTGAGACTGATTTTCGGGGGACATGGATGCTCGGATGTCCACATCGGGGTATATCTTTACTCGAATGGTGGGCGATTTCTTGGAGAAGTGCCAAGCAAAGTTATTGCTATCTCCACATGTCAAGCCGAATATCAGGCGACCACGGAGGTGCTAAAGAAGCTTTTGGATAAAGAAGTTCACCGAGGAACTTCAAGTGGTTCCTAACGCAGAGAAGCCCGTGACCTTTGTTTTGTGACAACGATGGAGTACATTGCACGAGGCTAAGGAGCCTAGGGCTCACCACAACACCAAACATATTGCGAGAAAATATCATTTTGTTAGAGAAATGGTTCGGGATGGGAATGTTACCTTTGCAGAGTAGACACGGCAAATAACGTTGCTGATCCGCTTACCAAGCCACTATCTCAGAAGGTCTTAGAGACATCTGGAGAGTATGGGTATTAGATACCATAGTTTGTGGCATTGAGTGCAAGTGGGAGATTGTTAGGAATATGCCCTCGAATGCCACTCAGAGGATGAGAGAGTGAGAGCAATTGTATTGTAATTATGAATATTATATTTAATAAGGCAATTATTATTTCTATATTATTGTATATCACTGGCATTGTGATTTGGTATATAGAATAGTAGTCCTTGCATTTGAGAGTGAACATTCTACTCCTTATAGAGATAAGGAGATAGGCACTAGAAGTGTTTAGAGCTCGAATGCTTAACTAGTTCGCAAGTCGATAAAACTTAACAGGACATTAAGTTTTAATAAGACTTGTATAACTGATGCTAGGACGTGTGCACGTCTTGATAGCATAGTTATAAGTATATTGGTGGGACCAGTATACTCGAACACGACTCATACTCGATTGATCACACCACGGTATTCACTCTCGAAGAGTCGATGACGAATCGAAGGTTGTGATAGTATACGTGGACCTTTGACTTGAGGTTCGGTAGAAGATGTATGCGTGACGTTTAGTTTGTCATTAGAGTAGTTAGACTCATTTGCTTAATTCCGAGTCGACCTCGAAGTGCGGACTATACGGGCGAGTAGCGATCTTTCTTTGACGCCAAGAAAGGATTCTATCTCTGTTAGTGAGCAGCGGCGAATGTCTATACGGTTAATGGCAAATAAGATCATAAGTCTTTGGCAAGCATTACGATATAGTCGTATTAGATACACTATTAATCGGTCGGTCTTGATTTGCATTAACACATGTATAGGATTTAGTCAACGATGAGTTTGACTTTACCGTGACCGAAGACTTGACGGGACATCGATGAAGGGTCTATACGTATATAGTATTCACGACATAATGGTTACGGAATGATTCGTTCATTCGTTCTCGATCGGGGTTTACAGTGCGGCCGCTAAATTTGGCTAAGTGTTGCCCGCACTCATTGGTTCCTCCCAATGCGGTGAGACGAACCTACTGAGTCGCGCAATAGGATCATTGATGGATAAATATGAATTAATAATCTCTCTTATAATATTAGATATTAGATATCTAATTTTGATTTATCGGATAAATCAAATAGCGGTCTAATGAATTGTAAGTAGTTCTTGGTGATTACTTTAATTCATAAATTATATTTCTTAGAGAAATATATATTTGTGTTTGATATAATTAATTAATTGGATTAATTAATTAGTCCAAACACATTGGAAATAAAACGGATTCGTTTGACGAACATCCGGTACACGAGGATTCGTTTTGTGAACATCGATTACGAGCCGAGTAAATTCGACCCGTCTTCTTGGAAATTTCCCTTAAGGCCACCACCCCTCCATCTCTTGTCTCTTATATACTTATTTTATGTCACTAGGTGACATATGTGAGGTGTATTTGATACCCTCAATCATGTGTTAAAGGTAGACTTTCATTTTTTTATAAATAAAAGTCTTTAAAAAGGAGTTATGATAACTTCTTCTAGCTTTAACTCATAATCACGAATTTGAGAGAGAGAGTAAGGTAGAAAACTTCATCTTGATCTTAGAGACAAGATATAAGAAGAATACATTGAGAGAGAAAATTCCTACAAGCTTCCCTAGCCGCATTCTTGAAGAAAGGAAGCTTGTCGATTTTTCCATCAAGTTCCGGCGTGTGAAGTAGAGGCATCTTGCTTTAGGTGCTTGGAACGAAGGGCTCTTCATCATCATCATCATCATACGAAGGTTTTTCAGAGACATCATAGGTATGGGACTTTGATTCCTTGATCTTCGTATTTTTATTTTCGTATATACGTTACTTGATCGATCCTCTTAGGGATTCCATTTATTCTTCCGTTGCGTTTATTTTCTGAGGAATCCCAACACTATGATCCCCAACTTCACACCTGAAGAAGCCCCTACTCTAATGAATAATGAACTGGATGAGCTGTCTGTTCAGAAGGAGATCAAGATACTGTGTGTGGAGAACAACTTCACTTCACATGAGGAACAAGAGTTTGCATCATTGGTAGTCAGAAGGAAATATAGACTAGCTAGTTTCCAAGAAGCCAATTGGTGCAAATCCTATAAGATCTATCCCTCCATCCAAGCTGAAGGTTGCTAGAGGAAGAGGAAGAGAGAGATTGTTAGATTAGGCTTGTAATTTAGTTTGGAACTTACCTGAAAATCTATTGTAATCTACTTGTATTTTGATCATTCAAACCGCTCTGTATTGTAATCATCAATAAAATTTCTATAACAGTCGTTTGAATGACAACCACTAGTTGTCTCAACGGAAGACTGAGTTTGATGTGTGTCATGCACCTTATTTATGCAGACTTATTTACATTTGAATGCTTTAGTTTTACCATCATCAAAATAGGAGGAATTTGTTAGGAATACCTATTATATTTTGATGATGTCATCCCTGTATTAATTCATTATTCAAATATATGTTTAAAAATACTTGGCAAAATGTAAAAAAGAACCAAATGAGTATCTTCTATAGGTCTTAAGTTTTTAGGCTTTGTGATCAGTTGTAAAATCGACTAAGTACAGACCAGAGAACTTTATTTTCAAAGAGTTCAGATAAGAAAAGATCAGAAGACTTTATCTCAGAGAAGCTCAAAGACAGAGAACTTCAAGTAAGAGAACTTCAAGTCAGATAACTTCAAGTCAGGGAACTTCAGGTTAGATCAGATAAGTTCATAGCAGAGAAGTTCATACCAGAGAAGTTCAGAGCAGAGAACATCAGAGAACTTTACATCAGATAAGGTTGACTGCACTACAGGCAGTTTGACCAAGTTACTTCAGACAAGTTCTCAGTTCAGCCAAGATACTCAGTCCACGTCACCAAGCGTTGAAAAGTCAACAATCACGTAAAGTCACATGCAAGACGTAAGAGACAAACTGGAGAGATTTCCGGAAAGCAAAGAATTTAATATTCATCAAGATCCGCATTCTGAAGACTTCATACGTATTCTAATCAAGAATAATGGCGCTTCGACAAGAAAGTATTTCAAACGGTCAGAATTGAAAAGAGAATCAAGCCTTCCAACGGATTGATAAGATAAACAAAGAAGTCCACTCTCCAATGGACGGATTTGTCACAGTAGTGCAACGGCTATGAAAGGAAGCTCAAGGATCGTACTATATATATCCGAAGATATGAACTGAGAAAAGTACGATGCGAACAATATTCTCAAACAATCAAAGCAAAAGGCAATCTATAGCATCGTAAAGAGCAAAGCTTAAGCAATCATATTCGACGAAGCTCTTTAGTTGGAGAAGACAAAAACTCGTGTCTAAAACTTGAGTACTGGGGTTACTTTCTTGGACGAGGTTCTTGAAAGTAGAGAGGTTGTAAAGGCATCCAAGGATCGTAGATCAAGAGGTGCAAGGCAGCCAAAGGTAGTTGCAACGACAAGGAATTCCACTGGTTGGAAGCTGTTGTAATTGGTTGAATCATTGTAACATTTATTACTGGTCGAGAGTTATAGTGAATTCATCTCCAACTGGTTTGGAGAAAAGTGGATTAGTAGAGGATTAACCCACCTCTGAGACCACTATAAGTGCCTGTGTGTTTTACTGCATTAAACATCATATCTACCTGCTGCATACATACTAAACTGTTCCATTAATTAATTATTTGCAGAGAGCATTTAGTTATCTGTTATTGTAATCAGCTGAATTCCGCATACTTGTCTGCAGATGACTCTAAGTCATCTATACCTATCAGTTGAGAAACTCAACTGACTTCAAGAAAAGAGTTTCAATAAGTCTATTCACCCCCATAGACTTATTCCTGACGACTTGTGACCTATAGTTCATCCCAAACTTGTTGAGCAGCTCCTTGCTGTACTTCTCCTGGTTGATAAAGATTCCTTTAGGCAGTTGCTTAACCTCCAATCCTAGAAAATAACTAAGTTATCCCATCATACTCATTTCAGATTTACTATGCATGAGATGAGAGAACCTTTGACATAAAGCAAGGTTAGTGTAACCAAATATAATATCATCGACATATATTTATACCAAATACAGGTCATCTTTCTCAAATCCATTGTTGATAAGGTACAAGGACAAGGTTTCATACCAAGCTCTAGCTCCTTGCTTAAGTCCGTACATAGCTTTCCATAGTTTGTATACTAGCTCTCCGCCTTCAGTGTTAACAAACCCTGGTGGTTGTTCAACATAGACTTCTTCAGTAAGATCTCTATTCAGGAACGCTCTTAAAGTCCATTTGATAAACTATAAAGCTCTAATGGGCGGCAAAAGCTAGCAATATCCTGATGGATTATAGTCTGGCTATAGGGGTAAATATCTCATCATAATCTATGACTTCTTCCTGTCTGTAGCCTTGTGCGACTAGATGGGATTTGTTACTTATCACAAGTTCATTATCATCCTTCTTGTTTCTAAATACCCATTTGGTTCCAATTACATCTTGATGTTCTGTCCTGGGTACTAGACACCATACATTGTTTTTTTTCGAAACCATTAAGCTCTTCTTCCATAGAAGTGATCCAGTGAGAATTGTTCAAAGCTTCATTGGTCGGAAAAGGTTCGGATTGAGATAAGAATACAACTAGGGTGCACATAGCTAGTCTCATAAATTCAGCTTGAGATTTCCATATAGGAAATGGATATTTCTCATAATCGATCTCTTCTTGCGCACACAGTACAGTTCCTTGTGTACTCTATATTCTTCTTCGGGTAGATACACCAGCATCAATGTCACATATAATCAAATCCTGTGTCTGATATCTTAACCATATCCTGTAAGGTTCTAATTCAGTATCTTGTATCTTGTGGTGCCATAGTTTCGGCTTCAACTTGTACAACATCAGCATCGAGTGCTTCTGATCTTGCAGCCGCGGGATTGATTTCTAAGTCTACGACAGGCTCTATTGGAGTTTGGTGCTCATCAATGGAGAGTGTTCAGATGTTCTGGGTTAAGTCTTCTACTCCTGTGGGATCATAATGAGGTTCATTGAACACTACATGGACAGATTCCTCTATGGTCAGCTTCCTTTTGTTAAAGATCCTGAAAGCTTTGGTGACATAGGAATATCCTACAAATATTCCTTCATCCAACTTTTCGTCGAAGGTATTGAGTTGATCTTTCCCATTATTCATAACAAAACATCTGCATCCAAAAATGTGAAAGTATGCAACTAATGGAGTTTTATTGTTCCATACCTCATAGGCTGTTTTGTTGTGATGTTTGTTGATGATACAACTGTTTTATGTGCAGCACGCTGTATTTGTTGCTTTGCCCCAAAACCACTGCAGCAACTTGCTTGCAGCAATCATGGTTATTGTTGCTTCCTTGAGTGTCCTATTCTTTCGCTCGGCAACACCATTTTGTTGAGGAGTCCGGGTTGCTGAGTATTTGTGTTGTATTTCATTGTCCGAACAGTATTGCTCTATACGAATTCAGTACCTCTCAAATGAATGGACACGATAATCAACCTTTTCTTATTCTGAAGCTTTTCAGGTGCTCTGGCAACTTCAATGTGTTTTCTTTCTTCTTGCTAACAAAAATTATCCAAGCATACCTGGAAAAATCATCAAGAATAACGAGACAGTATTTCTTACTTCCCAAACTTATGGGGTCTATAGGATCGTAGAGGTCCATGTGTAACATATCCAGAACCCTGTGGGCAGACAAGTATGATTTTCTTTTCAGGGTGGTTTTGACTTATTTTCCTTTCTGACAGGGTCCACAGACGTTGTCTTTATGGAATGGCATATCGGGCAAACCTCTAACCATTGCCTGTCTGGAGAGTTTGTTGATCGTCTTGAAGTTTATGTAAGACATCCTCTTGTGCCATATCCAGCTATCTGCAGTGCCTTTAGCAACAAAACACGGAATAGTGGAGCTCGTAGGCTTCTAGTCAGCAATATACATATTACCTCATATGCTTCATGTGAAGACGATTTCTTTGGTCTTGATATCCTTCACCCTATAGTGGTCTACATAGAATTTGACCGAGAACTGTTTATCACAGAACTGACTATACTAAGTAAATTGTACTGTAAGCCTTCAACATAGGTTACATCGGTGACTTTGAACTTTCCTACAAGCAGGGTTCCCTTCCCTCTTGTTCTTCCTTTGGACTTGTCACCAAAATGCACCTTTGGACTGCGACCTTCTACATAATCTGACATGCAGGGTTCCCTACAGGCAGGGTTCCCTTCCCTCTTGCTGAAATCTCCTGTCATGTGCCAAAAACATCCAATGTCAAAGTACCAGATGGCCTTCTCTTTGATATCCTGTAAGCAAAGAATTTAAGTAGATTTAGGTCCCCTTTGATTGTTGGGTCCATGTATGTTAGGGCCTTTTGGTACCCAAATTTTCCTGACCGCAATTGGTTTGTTGTAGGTTAATTTTGGTCCAGTATTGTGATGTCTACGTGGGGCAGGTACGTAGTCGTTGTAACCATGACTAATATGTATGTAAGGTCTAGGGTTATTATTCCAGCACGATTATCGTCTTGGAGGTGGAGCCATTTTCTTCGGCCTTCTGGGTCTCTAGTTGGATTCCCAGAGCTGTCATTGATACTGCACGACGACCTTCTTTCTAGATGGATAACATGACTTCTATATCCAATATCTCGGCCTACTGTACTATTGGTAGTACTGCGGTGCTTGCCTTTGATATTTAGATACAGACTTCTTTCTGAATGGCTGCTGGCGCTTATGATATGCTCGGGGAACATGTTGCTAATCATGCCTTACAGGATTGGGAGACTAAGGTTTTCGCTATTTGTGATATGAACTTGGAGATTAAATCGCAGCCTTCACTGTATGGGGTGGGGCAGGTGTAACCTTTGCGGGACTTGACGTCTCTTCAGGTAAAGGAATGGGTTCCAATCACCTGACGAATACCGTACTAGATTTTTCATTATGGGAGAATGAGTCATATCTTAATCCACGTTTGTCGTGGGCATGCTGCCCAGTGCTTAGAATTTCTTGCCTCAGTTTAGAAGATTTCTCTAATGATTTCAGGATTGTCTCTAACTCTCCTTCTCGTTTTTCGAGAGTTTTTACTTTTGCTTCGAGTAAATCATAATCATTTGTCTTGCTCTCAGTGTGAGACTTAGCCTCATTAAGATCTTTAGCAAGTTGATGATTGTTTTTCATGAGTTTTTCAAATGGGACCTTGATGTTTCCGCAATAAAGCGACATATTTTCGTAATTGTTTTAAAGCAAGTCATTTTCTTCTTTCAGCTCTAAGTTTGAAATTTCAATCTGTATGTTTTCTCATTTTAGAGTCTCATAGGTTTTTGAATGTTTTTGAATTCATTCATCATATTTTCAAAGGTATGCAATGCATTTATAGGAATAGTTGAAGTTGAGCTTACTTCATCATCACTGTCCTCATCGTCCTGTATTTCTTTGGCCATAAAGCACATGTATGCTTTATCCTTGATCTCATCGTCAGAGGAGTCACTAGAAGTGATTGCATGAAGGCACTCCTCGATCTTGTTTGATGCTGGAGAGGCTTCTGATTCACCAACCAGGTCATTGAGTTTGTTTTTCCAGACACGCCTCCTTTCATCTTTTTCCTGTTGCGCAGCTTCTGGCAACTTTTACACTTTTGGATTTGGACACTTATTTGCATAATGTCCAGATTTCCTACAGTTATAGCATAAGTTAGAATCACCAGAGGAAGGAGATTCAAAACTTACCTTGTGAAAAGGCTTGGACCTGTCAGGGGTCTTTCCAGACTATTTGATGAACTTTTTGAACTTGTGCATGAGAAGGGCCACTTCATCTTGTGATAGGATGTCATCATCACTGTCTCAGTCTTATGAGTGGATTTGGATGTGCTGGGTGCAGAGCTGTGTCTCCTGTCAGATACAGCAGCCAGTGTTGTAGTCTTGGCAGGTGACTCTTCTACCTTCTCTCTCCGGTCGATATCATACTCAAAAGCTTTGAGATCAGAGCAGAGATCAAAAATGGAAATATTAGATTACAGGATACAGGCATAGCTGTAGTCTTAATGTCCCATTGGGTATACACTTTACCCAATGCTTCAAGTTCATCGACAATGTATTGAATCTGAGGTCAAGCTCCTCAAGCATTTCGGAAGATTTCATTTCAAAAGATTCGAACTGCTGAGTAAGTTTAGAAATTCTATTTTCCTTTGAGAGCTCAGTACTGTAACACCCCAAACTAGGTGGATATTACAGTGCCGTGGACCCTCGACTGGGACCCACCAGGCGAGTGAAAATGAATGAAATACACAGGGTAAATGTAGTACCGAACCACATTACATCATTAATTACTCTGATGAGGAGTTTCATTATAACACACCCAAGAAAATACCGAATACATGTATATTTTATATGAAGATAAAATACACAACACTGAACGAAACGGAGTATCCAAATGGAAATCTGCAGCGGAAAATAAATGACAACAATATGAATGACTGAAAGGATTGGGGGTCCCTACTAGTATCACTGGGACTCCTCGTCGTCAACGTTCAATTCCCGTGCTTTTGCCTTGCCATGACCTGAAAACAAAATCCCCCAACGGGGTCAGTTACACAGAACAACAATCCTCAAGAGTTGAATAAACACAATCATATATGCTGTAAAAACCACAAGTTCGATCAAAAATCTCAAACCGTCGAACACATGCGATCAAAAGTGAATTGGTCAGATTATAACCCAAATCCTGTTGAAAACATACGCCATCAAACATGATGTATGAATCAACTAACGGTACGGCTCAAAGGGTGGCGCCACACTACGCCCGGGATGGATATGTGTCCGTGCACAAGCCACCAACGAGTATCGATCGAATACACATGTGGTCTTGTACCTAATCAGTCTCACAGAGCAATCGACTCATGTGCACAGTCCAATGTGAGGCCAACAACCAACACACGACTTAAATGTGCCCGACATGAAAATCCTACACATACCAACCAGTACGCCAGTATGACCCAGAATGCTACGAGATAACAAAGTGACATCGAAATCAATAATGACTCACCGGGATGAAATGATAGTGAAATGAATGATAGCTCAATGAAATGATTGGAACCTTCGTTCCTCATACCTGAAGTGATTAATTGACAATTACAAGTCTCAATACGGTTAAAACATTATGAATGAATTATGATTATGAATGAACAACAATGAAAGGAATGAATATCCTTTTAACCGAGTAAGAATTAACTTACACAACACCGGTGAAGAATGTCCTTCCACGAACAACGTCCTAAATGAGATGTCGGTCACTCGAACAACCTTGAATAACATAATTACCAATAATCCGGTTCAACACATGAATCAAACACGAGTATAACTAACTCAAAACGTCGATACGACTAAACCAAGTTCATTGGGGCATTATATCGAACACGTTGTGGCCAAACTTTGATTGTTTACAACCAAACCTCAATAATACCAATATCAAATCCCCAAGAAGTGTTTCAAACCAACAAAACATCTTCAATACGATCAATAATCCAATATGAATATCCAAATTCGTGATTTCAGCAACAATTAATCGAAAACCCCCAAATCCAACTCAATATTCAAAGTGTTCTTGAATAACCTTTCAATAATCCGATGAATATTCATATATACTCATAATCATATGTATATCTCTTCATACAACATGATTATAATGTCCAAAACATCATATCCAAGAGGTTTGAGAATATTACCTTTGAAGATCCAAACACTTTGATTCGATGAACACGCGTTAGATCGACGATCCGAGCTTCACAACCGAATGAAAATGATGAAGAATCGAGTATTCAAGTGATTGATGAAGAAAATTTCTCCCACAAACCCTCTCTATCGGATGTAGGATGAAAAATGAGCTTGCTCCTCTCAAAAAACGCAATTATAGTGCAGCCTGCACTGTGTGCCGTGGCCCGGCCGAGTGTGCCGCGGCACAGGGCCAAAATCTTCCCCCAGCGCTCGGCAGTGTACCGCGGCCCGACCGAGTGTGCCGCGGCACAGGGCTAGAAATGTGCACAGTGGCCCCCGGTACAGGTGGGTCGGCCAAAAACTGAAAAATGTGTGTGCCGCGGCGCACACTCCCTTGTGCCGCGCCCCACACCCCTTGGGTCCTAAAATGATGAAAAATGACCCGGGAAGAGAATAAAAGCAATAGGAATCAATATTTGGGAAATAATAACACGAAATGGAAGTGCGGAAACCCCAAAACGGTGGTTCCAAGTCATGATTACAACGGTTCGCCCAACAAAAGCACAATTTGAACAATGAGGAGATTTGAAATGACATGAACTCCAACGTCAACATCGACTAATGAATCAATTACAACAATCAAGATAATATTCTTGTCTCGATTCCCAAGCAAGGTTGAAACAATGAACAATATCGATACACGACTCGAAGTTATTCCGAACGGTGAACACGGATGAATGAATGTGGATGATGAATGATTATTAATGAGTGAAAATTATTGAGTGACAATTACTGATTGATAATTACTGAATAAAATGACTGAATTACAACCGGGTATTACATACTCCCCCCTTAAAAGAGTTTCATCCTCGAAACTAAGGGTCAAACAACTCGGGATAACTCTCCCGCATACTATCGTCGGTTTCCCAAATAGCCTCTTCGACTACGTGTCTAGACTACTGGATTTTAATCAAAGGAATCGCCTTGTTCCTCAACTGTTTGATTCGCCGCTCTAGGACTCGTATAGGACGCTCCTCGTATGAATGATCATCGGCGATCTCGATTTCGTCGAACTGAAGTACGTGACTCGGGTCGGCAACATACTTCTGCAATTGAGAGACGTGAAACATATTATGAATTCGGCTCAACGCCGGAGGTAAGGCCAAACGATAAGCTAGCTCTCCTACTCGATCCAAAATTTCAAACAGTCCAATGAATCTCGGACTCAACTTTCCACTCTTCCCAAAACAGAAGATACATCGACTCGGGGATACCTTGACCAACACGTGGTCACCTGTCTCGAACTCTAATGGTCGGCGAAGATTGTCTGCATAAGATTTCTGTCGACTCTGAGCGGTCAACAAACGACTCCTGATCAAAGCTACCTTCTCACAGGTGGTTATAAGCATATCGGGCTCGGTGCCGATTGATTCTGATAAGTCATCCCAACATAAATGAGATCGACAACGACGACTGTACAAGGCCTCGTAAGGTGCCATCTTAATCGAAGCTTGCCAACTATTATTATATGTGAACTCGATCAATGGTAGTTGGGCTTCCCAATCGTCTTTCCAATCGAGGACGCATGCCCTCAGCATGTCCTCCACTGTTTGAATAATCCTCTCTGATTATCCGTCGGACTAAGGATGAAAAACGGTACTAAGATTAAGCTGAGTTCCCATAGCACGATGAACGGATTTCCAAAAAATGAGACACGAACCGTCCGTCACGATCGGAAACGATACTTTTAGGAGTACCGTGCAATCTCACTATCTCTTTGATGAACAACTGGGCAAGTCTCTCGGGACCCCACGTATCCTTAATCTCAAGGAAATGAGCTGATTTAGTCGAACGGTCCACAATTACCCAGATTGTATTCATTCCACAACGACTCGTCGGCAAACTCGTGATGAAATCCATAGAAATATCTTCCCACTTCCACTCTGGATTAGGGAATGGTTTCAGCATATCTGTCGGTTGCTGATGTTCTATCTTGACTTGTTGACAGGTCAAACATCTCGAAACAAATTCCGCGACTTCCCGCTTCATATTACTCCACCAGTAATTTTGTTTCAAGTCTTTATACATCTTGCTAGACCCCGGATGAATGGAATAAGGGGTAGCATGAGCTTCTCTCAAATGCACAACCGATTCTTAAAACGCAAAAGCCCATCCTCGTGGAAAACAAACCCGGGGTCTTTCCCCTGAGTTACATCCTCTCGAATGCGTAACAAAAATGGGTCCGACCCCTGATTCTCCCCGATCGCCTCCTCAAGTGGCGATGAAATCTCCAACGTACAAAGTTGCCCTTGTACTTGCTGTAACCAGACCTCGATCTCGGGTCTCAGAAATTCCTGTTGGAGTTCCTTCTGAATTGTTAATCGAGCAAGCATCTGCTCCTGAACGGACTTACGACTCAAGGCGTCGGCGACAACATTCGCCTTGCCCGGGTGGTAAAGGATCTTGATATCATAATCTTTGATTAGTTCCAACCACCGTCTCTATCGCATATTTAACTCCTTCTGAGTAAATATATATTTCAAACTCTGTTGACACACGTCGGACCACGTGTATTTCTTATCCTTCCGTAAAAGGTTCGTCATTAGTTGAGCGATTTTAGAAAACCCTTCCACAAACCACCGATAATAACCAACTAATCCGAGAAAGCTTCGGATCTCCTTAACATTCTTCGGAGGTAGCCAATCTCGGATAGCCTCCGTTTTCTGAGGGTCGACACGAACTCTGTCTGATGAAATTACATGTCCGAGAAACGTCACTTCGGACATCCAGAACTCACATTTGGAAAACTTCCCATAAAGTTGCTCTCGTCTCAACACGTCGAGCACCTGATGAAGATGAAACTCATGCTCCTCCCGGTCACGAGAATAAATTAGAATGTCATCAATAAAGACAACCACGAACTGATCCAAATAGTCGATGAAAACCCGATTCATCAACTCCATGAATACCGTAGGTGCATTAACTAACCCAAACGGCATTACCACGAACTCATAATAACCATAGCGTGTACGAAACATTGTCCTTGCGATATCCGACTCTCGAATTCGCAACTGATGATATCCAGATCTCAAGTCGATCTTGGAAAATACTGAAGCTCCCTGAAGTTGATCTAATAAATCATCGATACGGGGTAGAGGATACTTATTCTTGATCGTCACCCTGTTCAAATCTCGATCATCAATACACAAGCGAAACGAACCATCCTTCTTCTTGACAAACAACACTGGTGCTCCCCACGGGGACGCGCTTGGTCGGATATAACCTTTCTCGAACAACTCCTCAAGTTGATTCTTAAATTCCTGCATTTCGGTCGGGGCCATCCGGTACGGTGCCTTCGATAACGGAGACGTACCGAGATCCAACTCAATCGTGAATTCCACATCCCTCGGTGGAGGTAAACCAGATAGCTCGTCTGGGAGTACATCGTCAAACGATAACAATGATACCACGAATGGTTGAACACCTCGATTGCCTTAGAACGGCCAAATGACGACAATGATACAATGAATGATTGAACACCTCGATTGCCTTAGGACGGCCAATAGACGACAATGATATAATGAATGATTGAATATCTCAATTGCCTTAGAACGACCAATCGATGACCATGATATAATGAATGGTTGAATATCCCGATTGCCTAAGAACGGCCAATCGATGACAGTACTACCAAGAATGATTGAACAACTCTGATTGAGTAATTTCACTGCTTTCATTATATTAATGATACTTCTGGAACAATGGGGATGACCTCCATGAAATACACACTCAGCTTCAACGACGGAAATGATAGTGACCATACGTTTACGAACATTGAGAATGGTATCATCACGATCCATCCCACTAATACCCAATATTACATCGTCCTTAGGTAAATCCACCACGATTAGGTCCACCAATCACTCGCGGTCATTAAGCTTAATTCAGTCACTTCTTAACCTCATGATTTTCGAAAAATTCTTCTACCGCCAGGTAGACCAATGATATAAGGTCCACAATTAATCGGACTAACCAAGTGAAGTCTATTCAAACATGATTCGGAAATGAATGAATGCGATGTACCAGTATCAAAAATGGTTCACACAGGTTGAGATAAAATTACCAGTATACCTGAGATCGTTCGGGCCTCCGGATCGTCGGTCCTCTTCATCTCGTGAATCCGGGACTTGCCGGCCCCCGAACCGGACGCTCCCGTCTGGTACATATGAGCTCTGCCTTTATTCGCTTCCGTCGTCTTAAAAGACGCTGACAGAGCAATCTGATTCTGAATCACTGATTGCTTCAGGGCCTGAGACGTTTCCGGAGTCGGCTTGGGGTCCCTTCGGCAAAAACGGGCCTTATGCCCAAAAATCCCACAATTATGGCACATGATAGACGGTTTCAGACACTTAGTGATGTAATGACCCGGCGCTCCACAGTTGAAACAGGTGATGGCCGAACTGGCCACTTGGGACTGAGATCCCGCACGATTATGCGTCGTAGGAGGTCGCTCAGAAATGTTAGGGCCCACACGAGGCTTCTTGAAGGTTGACTGTCCGCCTTCGGACTGATTACGCTTTGTTGATTTCTTGCTGACAGATGAAGGTTGTTGCTCAGCAATTTCCTTAGCAACAGGCTCACACGGGAGACTTCTCTCGATTAAATCGGCCAGAGTGGCGCAATGATGATTGAGCAATTGCATATGGGTCATCATGACCTGCATAAAAGTGAGTGGATCAACCCGAACATCTTCCGAACGAGCTGAGTCCTGGGTACGACTTCCTGGCAGTGA
Organism: Orobanche coerulescens; assembly: GCA_033398695.1. NCBI lineage: Eukaryota > Viridiplantae > Streptophyta > Magnoliopsida > Lamiales > Orobanchaceae > Orobanche > Orobanche coerulescens. The sequence continues at coordinate 99,640,711 of CM065813.1, read as the reverse complement.
GTGATTATTTCCCGGATTTCGGCCCGCACTGCGGTCTCTCCCCGTGTATCCCCTGACAGCTCTCTCCATACTGAAGTAGGAAGGTCGCATGATAATCATAGATCTCGTATGAGTACCACATTATGATTTACGTCATGAAATGATGAAAATGAGCATACGCGCTCTAACACCGTGATTACATGAATGATTAACTGAGGTGACATGATTATCTGATGATATTCTTGAAATGATTATCTTTAACAAGTTAACAAGATTCATGATATGATCCTTAAGATTAACAACTGAGTGATGAAATGAATTGAGTGATTAATGAGTTAACATGATCAACATGATTACAAATGAAAATGATAAATGAGGAAATCTTACTATTCTTTGGTCTAAAGGGCTCGGCTCTTGCACAGGTCACACGTGACACGAAAGTCCAATGATACTAGTCTGATGAACGATGATTTCAAATGAGACATGACTCGGAAGGTAGTATTCAAAACACGCTTCGATACCAACTCTGTAACACCCCAAACTAGGCGGATATTACAGTGCCGTGGACCCTCGACTGGGACCCACCAGGCGAGTGAAAATGAATGAAATACACAGGGTAAATGTAGTACCGAACCACATTACATCATTAATTACTCTGATGAGGAGTTTCATTATAACACACCCAAGAAAATACCGAATACATGTATATTTTATATGAAGATAAAATACACAACACTGAACGAAACGGAGTATCCAAATGGAAATCTGCAGCTGAAAATAAATGACAACAATATGAATGACTGAAAGGATTGGGGCCCCCTACTGGTATCACTGGGACTCCTCGTCGTCAACATTCAATTCCCGTGCTTTTGCCTTGCCATGACCTGAAAACAAAATCCCCCAACGGGGTCAGTTACACAGAACAACAATCCTCAAGAGTTGAATAAACACAATCATATATGCTGTAAAAACCACAAGTTCGATCAAAAATCTCAAACCGTCGAACACATGCGATCAAAAGTGAATTGGTGAGATTATAACCCAAATCCTGTTGAAAACATACACAATCAAACATGCTATATGAATCAACTAACGGTACGGCTCAAAGGGTGGCGCCACACTACGCCCGGGATGGATATGTGTCCGTGCACAAGCCACCAACGAGTATCGATCGAATACACGTGTGGTCTTGTACCTAATCAGTCTCACGGAGCAATCGACTCGTGTGCACAGTCCAATGTGAGGCCAACAACCAACACACGACTTAAATGTGCCCGACATGAAAATCCTACACATACCAACCGGCACGCCAGTATGACCCGGAATGCCACGAGATAACAAAGTGACATCGAAATCAATAATGACTCACCGAGATGAAATGATAGTGAAATGAATGATAGCTCAATGAAATGATTGGAACCGTAGTTCCTCATGACTGAAGTGATTAATTGACAATTACAAGTCTCAATACGGTTAATACATTATGAATGAATTATGATTATGAATTAACAACAACGAAAGGAATGAATATCCTTTTAACCGAGTAAGAATTAACTTACACAACACCGGTGAAGAATGTCCTTCCACGAACAACGTCTTAAATGAGATGTCGGTCGCTCGAACAACCTTGAATAACACAATTACCAATAATCTAGTTCAACACACGAATCAAACACGAGTATAACTAACTCAAAACGTCGATACGACTAAACCAAGTTCATTGGGGCATTATATCGAACACGTTGTGGCCAAACTTCGATTGTTTACAACCAAACCTCAATAATACCAATATCAAATCCCCAAGAAGTGTTTCAAACCAACAAAACATCTTCAATACGATCAATAATCCAATATGAATATCCAAATTCGTGATTTCAACAAAAATTAATCAAAAATCCCCAAATCTGTAGGATGAAAAATGAGCTTGTTCCTCTCAAAAACGCAATTATAGTGCAGCCTGCACTGTGTGCCGCGGCCCGGCCGAGTGTGCCGCGGCCCGGCCGAGTGTGCCGCGGCACAGGGCAAATCGCCCCAGGCGCTCGCGGTGTCCGCGGCCGGCCGAGTGTGCCGCGGCCTGAGGGCTAGAAATGTGCTGACGGTGACTCGCGGCGTGCCGCGGCCTGCCGGAGCCGCCCCGACAAAGCGGTCACCAAAAAAAAATGTGTGCGGGCGCACACTCCTATGTGCGCCCCACACCCCTTGGGTCCTAAAATGATGAAAAATGACCCGGGAAGAGAATAAAAGCAATAGGAATCAATATTTGGGAAATAATAACACGAAATGGAAGTGCGGAAACCCCGAAACGGTGGTTCCAAGTCATGATTACAAGGGTTCGCCCAACAAAAGCACAATTTGAACAATGAGAAGATTTGAAATGACATGAACTCCAATGTCAACATCGACTAATGAATCAATTACAACAATCAAGTTAATATTCTTGTCTCAATTCCCAAGAAAGGTTGAAACAATGAACAATATCGATACACGACTCGAAGTTATTCCGAATGGTGAACACGGATGAATGAATGTGGATGATGAATGATTATTAATGAGTGAAAATTACTGAGTCACAATTACTGATTGATAATTACTGAATAAAATGACTGAATTACAACCGGGTATTACAAGTACCCTCGCAAATTAGCTTGAGTTTCCCCCAGATTTCCTTAGCTGTCTTACAGCTCTTTACCTTTGAGAATGTGCCTTTGTCGATAGTGACAAAAAGTACATTCTTAGCTACATTGTCGAGGTTTGCACGCTTGTGATCATCAGATATCCATTGCTCGCGCTCCTTCTCGAGCATTTCAGTGTGAGGTTGTCCTTCTATCCTCGCGACAGGATTAATCTTCATTATCTTTATTGGACCTTCCTGGATGACGAATATTATTTCCTCCTGTACGGCTGCAAGGTGAGCCTCCATCCTAATCCTCCAGTCATCAAACTCATTAATGTAAAACATAGGAACTTTGTCTATCATAGAGGTATCCATTTAAGAAATATGAAAGATGAAGAAAATATGATATAGTTTTCAGAAGCTAGTGATTTATGGATCTAATTGAGTTAAAAATTAACTGATTCTTTCTAGAATCAACCGCTCCGATACCACTTGTTGGCCACAGAGTATACAGTAAATAGCTTAGATGGTAGAAGTACACTAAGCTGTACGATTTTCGATGTTAAAGCATAGCGGAAGTCTGTTAAGTGAGTTGTTGTCAATACAGCAACTAGGTAGATACCACCTTTTGACTGAATCTCCCACTTCTATAGCTATCCTTATGCTATTTATATTACATAATTTGTTGTTCTCCTATTTGCTTGATGCATACATGGTTTTACAATGTATACTAATTAGTCAATATAGTGGAAATAGTAAAGACTGAAAATAAATAACACATAGTTTAAAGTGGTTCCATTTAAACCCATATACGTCCACTGGTCCTCCACACAGGAGTAAAGAGTTTATTAAAATTACTACGTACACAAATACGTGACTTTAACTAAACCTGTCTCTGTATCGTTCACACAGATTGATACAGGGACTGTAGCTTTTGGCCATTCACACAGATTGACTTCAAGCTCATTTCGACTCGCTTCTTCTCACGCAGTTTGAAGCTCCATCTACAATGCTATTCTTCCCACACAAGTCGGAATATGCAAGGATCTTAGTCCAGACAGGGCTAATGATAATCTCAACGGTAAGGATAGAACAATTCCGAACAACAGCTATATCTTGAATGATCGTTGTATATTGTGATGTTTGCGTTGAGGACTTAATTTATTTCTTTGATTGGATGCTGCTGTATGCTCACGAAATATACTGCTCTTGTATAGCTAGATTGTTAGAGTAATCTGTCAGAGTTTTCACGAGAAAGAATATGTTCAGTGTCTGAAGTCCTCTTGCTTGGAGCTATTTATAACCTTGGAAATAAATTCGTTATAAATGTAGTCGTTGGCTGGTTGGTGAGATGTTGATGTCTCTGGTTGGTGGCTGCTGGTTGTTTGAATTAAAGCAGATCGCATTTAATGCTTCAGACATCCTTTCTGTCTTTGTATTAAATGCTTTTCAGAGCGTTCAGACTTGTCTCTCTCCGGCCGCAGTAAATGTTGTCCTATCAGCAATAAATGCTGCTTTAACTGTGAATACTTTATGAATAAACAATATTTATTTCACAACGGTTTAAAGCGTTTTTTTCTTCAACACTGTTGGATGTGTTTTACTTTTCATAAGTAAAACACCTACAGTCTCACTGATGTATCCAACGCACTATTTCTTTTGCTGTATGATGTAGACTCTGTAGAATAGACTTTGTAGATCTCTTTGCTGTATGGACACGCTGTAGGGAGTATCCTAACAACTTTCATACTTGAACGACATACCGACTTCTTTGAGACTTCTTTGTTGTATGTTGCCGATTATCAAAACATGAATGTTTATCCCAACACATATCTTGAAAAAAAATGAGAGAATCCAAAAATTTATGAAAAGACAAGTCACAAATAAAAATAAAATCACTAATCTCCCCTCTCCCAACTTGGCAAATAAGTCACAATTCAATGTGAAATGAGCAAAATATCTTGAAAAATATGAAAGAGTCCAAAAATATACTGTAATTTATGAAAAGACAAGTCACAATTAGAGATAAAATCACTAATCTCTCCTCCAAAGTTGACAAATAAGTCACAATACAATGTGAAATGAGCAATATATCTTGAAAAATGTGCAAGAGTCCAAAAATATACTATAATTTATGAAAAGACAAGTCACAATTAAAAATAAAATAACTAATCTCCCTGTCCCAACTTGACAAAATATGTCACAATTCAATATGAAATGAGCAAAATATCTTGAAAAATGTGAAAGAGTCCAAAAATATACTATAATTTATGAAAAGACAAGTCACAATTAGAACTAAAATCACTAATCCCCCTCCCAACTTGACAAATAAGTCACAATTTAATGTGAAATGAGCAAAATATCATGAAAAGTATGAAAAAGTCCAAAAATGCACTATAATTTATGAAAAGACGAGTAACCATTGAAAATAAAATCACTAATCCCCCTTCTCCCAACTTGCAAATAAGTCACAATTCAATGTGAAATGAGCAAAATATCTTGAAAAATATGAAAGAGTCCAAAAATATACTACAATGTGAAAAGACAAGTCACAATTAGAGATAAAATCACTAATCCCCCCTCCCAACTTGACAAATAAGTCACAATTCAATGTGCAATGAACAAAATATCTTGAAAAATATGAAAGTGTCCAAAAATGTACTATAATTTATGAAAAGACAAGTCACGATTAAAAATAAAATTACTAATTCTCCCTCTCCCAACTTGATAAAATATCAAAAAAACGACTATTTTGTACAGTGTTTTTTATGGATCGGCGATATTGTGATTGGATGTACATTAATTTAATAGAAAAGTTGCATTTTTAATAAATATATTTTACACGATATCGTTTTTTAATGTACAATGTTTTTAATAAAATATTTTCTGTATTTTTAATAAATATATTTTATAACTTTTATATTAATATATTTTAATTAAAAACTTTCTAAAATTAATAATATATCATACATAATAAAATTTAGTAATTAAATAAAAGGAGAAGGGTATTTTTATGAGATATATTATTTTGTGAAAAATGAGGGATTAGTGGTTGGGGGGAGGGGGAAAAGAGGCTGAAGAGTATTTTCGTAAAACTTCCTATTTTGTCCGCGGGGGAGGCTCCTGTTATTATTGTTATCGGGCTGCAAATTATGCAGCCAGTCTAGTTCTGTACGGGCTAATGGTTAGGCCCAATCATAACAAAAAAAATTATGTACAATACACCTATAATGTACTCCTCCGTCCCACAAGAGTGTGCTCAATTTGTCATTTTTATCTATCCCATAAGAGTGTGCCCATTCCGTTTTTTAAAAATACTCCTTATATTTTTACTCCACATTTTCAGTTTATTTACAATAATACCAAGAATGACCCATACCCTTTATCATTTAATTAATCAATAATAATTAACATAACACTACAACATGAAGTGGGGCCATTTCTCCACTCAAATCCACTACTACCTAACTTTTATTAAAACTCGTGTCCATAAAGTGAGAACAATTTTATGGGATGGAGGGAGTATATAATATCATATTTTGTCCCAACATTTCAAACTTTCTTGAGTCGTTATCTTATTATTCCATTACTAACTTGAGCGTCAGAGGTCTACGGTTGACACCCCCCACCGGTGCTCGCCCTAAGGATCTCACGTGTTACTTGTGTTCACAGGTAGTGCCCGATCAACCCGACGTGTCTGACGTCATCATCGATTGTAGATTTAGCCTCTACAATCCTAATTGCTGAAATTGAATAGGTTGTGATTTAGTTTGCAACACTTTAAAATGTGGTGTTGTAATTACAAATAAATGTATAGGTTGTGATTTAATTTGCAATTAATCCTATTTTATATAAGTATAACAAAAGAAATTGAACATAATGTCAAACATATAATTCTTGATATTAATGGTGTAGCTCATCGACTAGCTAGAATGTCTAATGATTTTTGTTTTTCGCTTGTTTGGGATGAATCTCCGGCCGATGAGAAGGTGTCTTCAAAATTTTCCGCTAGTTACAAATTTTCGTTGTTGTTTCATAAAAATGTTGCTTTCTTTTATATAGTTTTTTGTTTCGAAAGTGTAATATCCGCAATTTCGATTTTTGGTAAATTTCTTTTTTTGGCAGGAGTCCGTTTTAATGGCTCGTTTGTGACCGTTACGTCATTATGAGAATGATTAATTCTGCACTTTTTGACATCCGAGTTCGTTTCGGTTTCGTTTTGCTGAGTTCCGTGCTTTTTGGCGACTTTTCCACATTTAAGTTCGATTCTTGCGAATCTCGTTCAAAACTGTTGTTTCGTGTTCCCCGTAAGTCCGTTTAACTTTGTTAGACATGTTATGAAGTTTGGTTTGGTTATTCGATCACGTATCGTGATTTCCGGGCATTTTAGGCCATTTTGTAATTTCCCAAAGTTGTGGGTATCCGCCTTCGTATTTATTGTTTCGACCCTTTTCATGGTCACGTGTGAGTTTGATTAGAGATTAGTATGATTATATTCTGGATCTTTCCGTGTGTATCTTGAACTTGAAGATTCGGTCGGAGAAATCCGTCGTCGTACCTATTTTTCAGAGCACTGTTGCTCTTATTTCTGAGTCGTTAGCGCACGCTACATCTGGGTGGTTAGCGCGCGCTAAGGTGCAGTAGTTAGCGCACGCTACGAGTTTGGTAGCGCACGATAACTGGTAGTTCGAGGCAGTCCAGGGGCTACTGTATTGGGACTGGAGTCTCGTTAGCGCACGCTACGGTTGGTAGATAGCGCGCGCTATCGTCTGCTTAGCGCAGGCAATCTGTCCTTTCTAGCGCACGCTACCTGGTAGGTGCAGATCTGTCCAGGAGCCACTGGACTGGATTCTTGGTTCGTTAGCGCAAGCTAACAGTGTTGCGGGTGGAATGTATGGGGCGCTGACCCCGTTAGCGCGCGCTAATGCGGTGTGTTTAGCGCACGCTAATAACTATCCAGTATAAATACTGGTCAACATCCTTTATTCCGTCATTTCTCTCCCTCTTCGTCTCTTTTCGTCGGGAGAAAATTCTTGGAGCGATTTTGATAACACTCATTTTTACACATATTTTTGCAAAGCTTTTCCAGATTTTAAGATCATAAAATGTCTAGAATTGTGTCGTTTGTGCTCATATTGTGTTTATTGGACTCGATCATGCTTGGGTACGTTTTATTGATTTTATAGGTATTTTATGGATATTAATCAAGCAAGAACGAAGTCTCAACCCCAATACATATCAAGCAATGCAGAAACGAAAGATCGAGCCAAAAATGGAGCCAAAACGGACCAACACGGGCTCGGCCGTGCCATTTGACACGGGCCGTGTCACTTGCTCGGTCGTGTCAACTGACATGATCGAGTTCCTTGTCCAATGACTTTTGCTATTTCTAGAGCACTACGACACGGGCCGTGTCACTTTTCGGTGCAAAATCACTTTTTTTGACATTTTTGCATGATTTGAACAAGAAAAATGGTATTGTGGCTTTATAAAAAGGATCTTTGGCTGGACTTATGGGGAGATATTCTGATTTAGAGAGATTTAGAGAGTTGGTAAGGGAAGAAAAAACAAGAGATTTGAGAGTAAACTTACCAAAAGAAGGAGATTTGAAGGGAGATCTTGAAGAACACTTCAAGAACATTTGAAGGCTTCAACCGGGATTAATCAAGACACCATCCGAGTTTTATCTTCTTCCTATCTTTAATTCATTTTGTTGTTTTATTTAGCATGAACATGATGATTATTAATCTTTCTTTCATTGCCATGTCCGGCTAAACTTGTTAGATTCCGGGCATGGGAGTACGTTGATTTGCTATGGTTTTGAGGGATTGATGATTATATATATCCAGTGTGATTTCTTTGTCAAATACTTGGTTTTAATTCATGTTCGAACACTTAATCAATATTTTTACATGTTTAACTTAATTGCTCATAATTCGAGAGAAGAGGGCATTAATAGGTTTCGAGTATTTGACGTAGTAATTTACGAGATTGAGAAATCGGTGATGAACTATGATGATATTTAATCTTATGAACATTTTGGAGTTAGATAATTTATAATAGACGGAGACGTTGTTATAGGTTGTTTAATCTACGTTTTAATGTATCTCGAGAGAGACTTTAGAATATTGTTGTGATTATCATTTTGGAGATGCACTTAGAACCCTTTGATATCAATCCCGACTAAACTTAGTGATCAACGGAAACCTAGCCTTGGAATCTATCTTTCAAAACTATTTACATTCTCTTTAATTCGGATATTGTCATTTATTTAAATTAATTGTCATCATTTTATTTTATTTCGTTAAACATTCATTCACCTTCTGATCGTCTAGATAAAACCGGAATCATTATAATATAGTACTCAACACAATATGAATATTTAGTCTCTGTGGAATACGACCTTGCTCGCCACTTTCTACATTTACTCCGTACACTTGCGGATTGTTTAAAAATATAGCGAACAAGTTTTTGGCGCCGTTGCTGGGAACTACTTTATTTTTATTAGTTTTGATATTACGATAAGTGTTTCCGGTCTTACTTTAGATAAATTTTTTCTATTTTGTTTTATTTTGTTACTTCCATATTATTTTTGGTCGTGTTGCAGGACGTACATGAACACACGCTCCTCTCGAGAACCTTTGGAAAACTTTATTCCCGAAGTAGAGGCATTTACTCGAAGAACAAGTGTTGCTGCACGGAATTAAGAAGGGATCTATCTGACGAAATGGAAAGAGCGGGAGACATGATTGCCGACGCAGGCAATGAAAATGCAGCAGCCCTAAATCCAAATAATGAAGGCGTACGGGCTGAGCAGCCCGCAGTTCGAATTTAATCTATTCGGGACGGATTTCGGCCGAAGCTTGACAAAAATTTTGGGGGAATTTCTCATATTCCTATCAACACCCTCAATTTTGAATTGAAGCCTTCATTAATATCGATGGTTCAACAAAATCAGTTTGGGGGATTCACCACAGAAGAACCGTACGCCCATTTATTCCACTTTATTCAAATTTTTGATACCATCAAAATGAATGGGGTGCCGAACGATGCAATAAGATTGAATCTATTTTCGTTCTCCTTGAGAGAGAAGGCTCATAGTTGGCTTGGAACTCTTGCTTCGGGGAGCATAAGTACATGGGACGAGTTGGGTGAAAAGTTTCTTTTCAAATTCTTCCCGCCCAACAAGACCTTGAGATTGAAGAGTGAAATAATGCAATTCCGATAAATGGATTCAGAGATGTTATATGAGGCATGGGAACGCTTCAAAGATTTGTTAAGACGATGTCCTCGTCATGGGTTTCCGGAAGACCAACAAATGTGTTTCTTTTATAATGAGTTGGCTGGAGAGACGAGAAATCTTGTTGACGCTTCGGCCGAAGGAGCTTTGCTAGCTAAAAGTGCTGAAGAAGCATATGAATTGATCGAGGAGTTGTCCATGAATGGCTATCAATGGCCTACTGAAAGAACTAATGTGCGTAGAGTGGCTGAAGTTTCAGATTCGGATCCCATAAAGGCTTTAACTGCACAAATGTCGATTTTGACCAACCATTTGGGAGTTCTGACGAAGAGTGCAAATGAAAAAATAACTCAAAAAGGAAGTGCACCATCACCCAACCCTTTGGAGGAGGCTCATTATATCAATAATCATAATTTCAATAATTATCGGAATAATCCGCCTCCGGGTTTCTACCATCCCTCCAACAGAAATCATGAGAATCTTGGGAATTCCAGAAATGCGTTGCAACCGCCGACGGGATTCAAAGTGTCAAATGGTGAAATAATCGAAGAATCGAAGCCAAATTCTAATCTAGAGAATATTTTGGCTACGTTTATGATGGAAACAAAAAGTCGGTTTACACGAGACGAAGAAAAACTTGATCGGATTGAAAATCACGTGACTCAATTAGCAACCACTGTTGGAGCTCAAATGAAAAATCTAGAAACACAAATCCGTCAATGGGCTAAGATCGTGGGGAGTCAACATCAAAAGGGCCAATTTCCAAGCAACACTGAGGAAAATCCAAAAGTACAATGCAATGCTATTTTTTCGTATATTATGAATGAAGAGCTACCGGAATCAGAGAATGAAGACGAAGATGCAACTGTGTTGTCTAATAAACCTGATTTGATAATTTCCATTAATAATGTGAAGGATCGGTCCGATATTGAGCATATCGAGGAGAAGAAGAAATTTGAGGTTTTCATGCAAGACATGGCGTCAAAGAAAAAAGAATTGGAGCGTCTATCGAAAAAGCTTAAGGATACAGGGAGTTTTTCAATTCCTTGCTCTATTTCGGGTTGTTCATTAAATGATGTATTTATTGATCATGGTAAGTGTCAATATATTGCCTTTGTCTATTTTTAGGACACTTGGATTAGGAGAGTTGAGATCATCTCCAGTGAGCTTACAATTCATAGATCGATCTTTAGCTTACCCAAAGGGAATTGTGGAGGATGTAATTTTAAAGATTGATAAGTTCGCCTTCCTCGTTGATTTTATAGTGCTTGATGATGATGGGAAGCAATATGGTCTAGTAATACTTGGACGTCCGTTCTTAGCCACTGCACGAGCATTAATTGATGTGGATCGAGGAGAATTGACGATTAGGATGCATAGTCAAAATGTTGTATTTTTGATGACCCCTCGATTTGATGGATTGACAAATGGAGAACCTCCCGATAGAATTTCATGTAAACCGGATTGTAAGAGCTCGTCGAATGATCCGGGATGAAGGAAACATGCGTCTGGCTGAAGACGTTAAATTTAGCGCTGGTTGAGAGGCAACCCAACACTTGCGTCTGGCTGAAGACGTTAAACGTAGCACTAATTGGGAGGCAACCCAATAGTTCTTGTTAGTTTATTTGTTCTTATTCGCATTTTATTTTTATTTTTTCTTGATGAGGAACTGACCGATTCAACTGTAGGTGTCCAATTCGCAGGAAAAAGATTAGGAGACCATAAGTGCACTTTCCAGGCTAGTACGACACGGGTCGTATCATTCGACAGGGTCGGGTCGGGCATCTAGACGTTTTTTTGAGTTTCTGGGCAAGTATGTCACGGACCGTGTCGTTTGACACGGTCGGGTCAGGCTGACAGTTGATTTTCATTTTGCGCACAGGTGCGACACGGGCCGTGTCGTTTGATACGGTCGGGTCAGGTGGGCAGACGATTTTTGGCAAATCTGAGCAGGTATGACACGAGGCATGTCCAACAAGGCCACTTTCCTCCGCCCAATCAATATGACCGGTTGTAAGTATTTCTTGACCCAAAGTTTTTATTGTTTAAATATTATACCCCCTTCGTGTGTATATTCTTTAATTTAAGTTTGGGGGGAGATATTGTAATACCCACGATTTTCGTTCCGGTTATTTTGAATTTTTTAGGATATCTCCCGGTTGTCGAGTGCCGGTATTATTTTCTCGACAACTGATTTCGGCGTTTATGACCGTAAGTGAGGATTGGTTATCCGTTGTTTTCATTTCGGATCGATGATGTTGTCCCCAGGTGTTTTGTCGTGTTCGTTCTGTGCGATTTCGGAAAATCGAGTCGTCGAATCATGGTGGTCGGGCACTGGCCGGATGGTTGGGGATGCTGGCCGGACGGCTGCGGGCACTGGCCGGACGGGAGCAGGCACTGGTCGGGCGGGTGCGACAGGAACCGGTGTAGTGCACGCTACGTCCGGAAAGTAGCGCACGCTACGGCCAGGATGCAGCCCACGCTACGGCCGGTTGGCTGCACGCGCTAGTCGGCCGAGGCAGTAGGGCAGTAAGGTTCTGGACTCGGGAGGATCGGCAGGTAGCGCACGCTACTGTCGGGCACTGCGCACGCTACGGCCGGCAGGTAGCGCACGCTACAGACGGAAGGCTGCACACGCTACCTGGCCGAGCCTGGAAGTCTCTGGATTGTGGCCCGGGCCGACAGCGCACGTGTTCAGCGCATGATGGCGGGTCCCGGCCGAACATTCTAGACCATGACCGCCCGCTAGCACACGCTAGCTCGGCAGCCTAGCGCACGCTAGGCTGCACCAGTATAAATATGACCGAGCAGTCATATTTTCACCCGTTTTTCATTTCTTTCCCTTCGTGTCTACGGCTGGAGTCTTGGAGGTGACGAAGGCATGTTGTTACACAATTAATCCACAAAGTTTGGGAGCTCATATCATCGATTAATCACTCCATATCATCCTTCAATCCAACGAATCAAGGTTAGTTTTCCTAAAATCCTAGTTTTGGGAAAAAATGGGGATTTTGTTGATTTCGTCCGTTTGATTCGTTATAACTTAGAATAGTGATGGATTGATAATTATTAAGTTGTTTTATATCGAATCCCTTGTTTTTCCACGGTTGGATGGCCGAGGATTCGTCGTTTTATTGAGTTTCTAATCGACACCTTGAAAGTGTTCGATAAAATGTCACAAAGGGGATTCAGACGTTCTACGATTATTCTTCCTCGTTCGATCGTCAATTTACTCATGGTATGATGTTGGGGTCAGGATCCTTGCGAAGAACTCGAGTCGGAACCCTTCCGTTCGTCGTTTTTCGATCGGTGGTGTTACCGTCGTTTCCGCCGGAGAGTTGTGGGCATTCGAGGTTTTCCGGTTAAGACACATTCGTCGGAGTGTCCGATATCAACTACTGAGGCAAGTATCTTGCCCATACATTACGTGTTTTGTGAATATAGTGGTTGAAAATTGACGATATGTGCTAAATGAATATTTACAACCTTTTCTCAAAAGATTCGGTATATTTACAATCATGGTTTTCTTAAAGGACGAATCTTGTGTTCGAGACTTAATGTGCTTATTTGACTATGTGTGTTAGTGTTGAGTATAGGAACTCCCTACCTTCGGATGATGTCCTTATGTGTGAACATGTCGTCGGTAATTTGTAGTTAAATCCTTTTGTTATAAATTGTGCGTGGATTCATGTGGTTATCAGTGGATATATGAGTTGTGTGATATTGGTTGTGTTGTTCGGTGTTGTTGAGATAAGTGTGTTTCTTTTTGGATAGTATTAATTTTGGGTCGTGAGTATGTGTTGGATAATATGGCCATTTTAGCAAAATACCTCGACTATATATATTGTGATTGACTCTTGAGGGTTGCGGTTTTGGAAATGAGAATTGATGAGAGTTGTAAGTTTTTCTCGGGTACTCTCACTCGGGGATTGACTCGACGGGGTCACACGGGGACCTGGTGGCTTAGCGGCTGGACCGGGTCGCGAGGGTTACTTCGAGTGGGCATTCTCACCTGGGGATTGCTCGACGGGGCACACAAGAACTTGGTGGCTTGAGGGCCAGACCGAGTCGCGAGAATTGCTAGAATGTTTGTAACGATGATTAATTGTGATATGTCCGGAGTATCACAATGCTTGTTGCTCGGAGTCGAGAGACATTATATAACGAGTCTTGGTGTTTGGCTAAAATGGCATAAAAATAATGTGTTGTGTAATGTGTTGTTGAAAGTGAATTGAAGTTGATGATCGGGTCGTGGATCCTGTGTTTTGTGATAGGGATGGTTGGGTCGTGGACCCTGTGTTTTGTGACTGGAATGGTTGGGTCGTGAACCCCATGTTTTGTTAAGGGTTTTGCATTTTGGAAAATGAACTTTGGGGCGGTGACCCTAAGGGGCTTATGAAGAATTAAGAACTTTACAATCGCAAATGTTTTCAAAACTCCCGAGATTTGGAAATGTCTTCAAAGTGCTTTCTTGTTTTGGTTTCTACTTTCAAGGCTTGAACTATTTTTGATTAAATAAAAATATCTCGGGAAGTCTTTTGTTGTATTCTCAGAATGTGTTATGTATGGCTCGTATTTGCACTTTATACTTGTACTAGCAAAACAGTGGAGTTTTGCTAACCCCCGAGTACGCGGGGGGTGGATGTCTGTTTTTGCATCCAGGTACATGCAGGTTTGGGGAGCGAAACACAGGATCGACGCGAAGGATGATGAAAGGCGAATGATACTAATGACACGAAGGCCAGTGTTGGATGCAGTCAGTCGGAGTTTGTGTATGGTCTTTCTTCTGTCTTGCTTTTGGTTGTGAGTGTATTTACCCTTGCATGGGTACGAGTCGAGATAGAAATATGCATTTTGATTTGTATGTTTGTGATGAAAGACCAAGTTAGTATGTTGATTTGGTATTTTATCATGTCGGTATGTAATGAGTTGTGTCGTTTGGATGTCTAGCCTGGTGCATCCTCACGGAGAGGGTCTGCGGCGTGTAATATTCCCAGTTTGATTCTGGGGGTGTTATATTTATGGTATCAGAGCTTAGGTTGTGGAAACATAGGCTGTCGGGTCCAGTCAGGTATTGTCGTATCTTGTCCTGTCAGATTGTTTCTGTCTAAGTCGTGTCGCGGCGCGTCGTCTGTGATGTCGGCCGTGATTAGTATCGAGGTGCATCCATCATCTTCGTGCGACCTGTGGATCTAAGTCTCCCTACTATATTGTGCCTTTTGATATACGAGCTTGTATGATATTGTGTTATGGTGTGGAGTTTAAAGGTGATTTGTGATTATGTGGCCTATGTTGATTGATCCTCGTATGATGCTAGAATGAAAGTGATGCCAACGTATATGTATATATATACACATATCCTGATATAAGTAGTTTTTACAAGAGTAATGGCCTTGGTGTGGTTACGCAAAGAAAAATTCATCATTGTGATATTTTAAAACTTTACATGTTTTCGGGGAGACACGTATATTTTGTTTTAAAACATACTCCAAAGGGAGGAAAAAGTTTGATTTTCGTAAGATAACCTCAAGGTCGAAAATTTTTGAGAATTCAAACTACCGATATATTTTATTTTCATCTTGTATTATAAGTTTTCAAAACACGATTTTTGAACTCAAGTGAAGTCTACAAAATGTAGACAAGACGTGACTCTCGTTTTCAACTTTTCGGTTTCACGGTTGTTAGTCAAGAAGTACGTGATGGTGTTCTCGTTGTTTAGGCAGTAGTGCCCGGTTTTGTGATTAAAACGGTGATGTCAATGATAAGTCGTTCGGTATGAGTTAAGACAGTTCTATTTATTAATAGACGAGATTTCGATTTTGGATGACAGTTGTCCTTTGATGGTTGCTCGCGAAGTGTTGTAAGCATGTGAATCAATGGCATTTACATTCGTATGCTGTCGTTGTTCATTTGTAACTATCGGTTCTAGTAATGTCGTATATATGTTCGCAATCACGTTGCTGAATTTGAGCTGTTAGCGCACGCTCAGTACGAGGCTAGCGCGCGCTAATGCAGCATGAATAGCGCACGCTAAATAATTGTTGTAGCGCGCGTTAGTTAGCTGGGACAGAGGATGTGGAACCGCATTTTTTGTCGTTAGGTCTAACTTTCTGCAGTCAGTCGTCTGTGACTGTATTCTATGTGCGTTATCTAGTGATGACAACCGTTTTGTGTGAACGTGTGTTGTGACCTTTCATTCGCGCTAAGTGATAATTGATTTTGTTCGGTGAGTTGATAAATAATGTCTGTTGTGTCTGTATTCGAAAATATTTTCCTGAAACTTTCATAAGTTTGTGCAAGTTGCAGAAATCAATTTTTGAAACTAATTTGACATTGCGATTAAGCCGGCGGCTTCGTATGAACTTTGGAAATTGTTTGAAATTTGCGAGCCGGCCTAGGATTCTCAAATAAAACCTCGACGGTATTGAAAGAGTTGTTTTAAAGTACCTTAAACATTTTGTAAAATGTTACCGTCGTTGATTCTTGTGTAGTGTTGGGAGAATTTTTGAAAATGACTTGTAACGTACTATTGTATTTTCGAATAATTCGAGTACATGATTTTCAAAAATCTTTCACACAATTTTTTTTTTCAAAAACCAATACGATTTCTTTTTCAAAAATATATAATGAAAGATGAAAAATCTCACTCGATGTAAAGTTCAAACTCGGATTTGGAAATGTTAGAGTATGTAAGAATGGTTTGATGATCTTGCATGGTTAACTTGTTGGTTGTTAACGGTGATGATGATGCGTAGAGGCATGATGATTTTGATAACGCCTGTTACAAGGAATTATTATTTTGGCAAATGATTAAAAATGAGATGGTTAGAGCATGTTGTTTACAAGTTTTGATGAAACAACCCGAGGTACCAAAAGTACTTTTAAAGTTTATTTTGAATAACATACAAACCCAAGGATTTTCAAAAGATTTCCTTTAAAAGGATACCTCGTGAATTTTCTTTCCGAGTTGTTATTGGTTACCTTATGTGATATGTCATGCTAAGTTGGTACTTTAGCATATTGTTTTCGCGAAGTGGTGCAATCGTATTGAGTGAGAATCCACTTAGTATGCCGAGGGACAGCGGACGCGACCGTGACCGTGGTACAGTTGGTTATGGAGATTAGATGTGGGACCAAGAGGATATGGCCGGGAAGGTTGATATTCAAGCATTTCATTTTCATTGTTTAGGTTTCGGGGACGAAACCTCTTTTAAAAGTGATATGATGTGATACCCACATTTTTTTTTTCGTTTTTATTTCGTTCGACCGTATTGAGGCGATTGTGTTCGTTAATGCTTCTGACCTTGTATTGTTTCTCACCTTTGTCATTCGAGCGAGTTCTGATATTGTTCCAAATTGATGTGTATATCGTTGTGATCTCTCCAAGTTTGGATCGATTTCTTGTGAACCGTGTTCGAAATTAACACCTCGTGATTCCTACAAGTTTATTGATGTCTTGATTTGAGGTGTGAACTTCATAGTTGATCATTGTTGTTCGATCATTGCTATTTGTTCGTCGTTGTACAATCATTATTGTTTGATCTCGTAGTCGTGAATATTGTACATCTGGGCCACTTTGCGATTTCCATAAGTGTTGGGAAGTTGTCTTCGTATTTGATCTTCCAAATTTGTGAGTTACTGGTATTTCATACCTTTCAGCATTGGAATCGTGACTTGATTTTTGTATTGCTCGGTTTTATCAACCGCAGCGATCCATGCTCGTTGCCTTTCGTAAGCATTCTTGCGTATTGAACCAGATCGTAGTGGTTTTATTATGCATGGAGCTATGGTGTGTTGTCGAGAGTAGCCTTGCTTTTGTTTTAATTCGGGACGAAACTTATTTTTAGGAGGGTAGAATGTAATACCCACGATTTTTGTTCCGGTTATTTTGAATTTTTTCGGATATTTCTCGGTTGTCGAGTGCTGGTATTATTTTCTCGACAACTGATTTCGGCGTTTATGACCGTAATTGAGGATTGGTTATCCGTTGTTTTCATTTCGGATCGATGATGTTGTCCCCGAGTGTTTTGTTGTGTTCGTTCCGTGCGATTTTGGAAAATCGAGTCGTCGAATCATGGTGGTCGAACCGGCGGACGGTTGGGGGCCAGGCTGGCCCGGGCCGCTGGGCGAACGGAGTGCGAGCACGGGCGGACGGGTGCAGGCACTGGCCGGGCGGGTGCGGCAGGAACCGGCGTAGCGCACACTACGGCCGGAAAGTAGCGCACGCTACGGCTAGGAGGCAGCGCACGCTACGGCCGGTTGGATGCGCGCGCTAGTCGGCCGAGGCAGTAGGGCAGTAAGGTTTTGGACTCGGGAGGATCGGCAGGTAGCGCACGCTACGGCCGGAAGGCTGCACACGCTACGTGGCCGAGCTAGGAAGTCTCTGGATTGTGGCCCGGGCCGACAGCGCACGTGTTCAGCGCATGATGGCGGGTCCCGGCCGAACATTCTCGACTATGACCGCCCGCTAGCACACGCTAGCTCGGCAGCCTAGCGCACACTAGGCTGCACGAGTATAAATATGACCGAGCAGTCATATTTTCACCTATTTTTCATTTCTTTCCCTTCCTGTCTGCGGCTAGAGTCTTAGAGGTGACGAAGGCATGTTGTTATACAATTAATCCACGAAGTTTGGGAGCTCATATCATCAATTATTCACTCCATATCATCCTTCAATCCAACGAATCAAGGTTAGTTTTCCTAAAATCCTAGTTTTGGGAAAAATTGGGGATTTTGTTGATTTCGTCCGTTTGATTCGTTATAACTTAGAATAGTGATGGATTGATGATTATTAAGTTGTTTTATATCGAATCCCTTGTTTTTCCACGGTTGGATTGGCGAGGATTCGTCGTTTTATTGAGTTTCTAATCGACACCTTGAAAGTGTTCGATAAAAAGTCACAAAGGGGATTCGGACGTTCTACGATTATTCTTCCTCGTTCAATCGTCAATTTACTCATGGTATGATGTTGGGGTCAGGTTCCTTGCGAAGAACTCGAGTCGGAACCCTTCCGTTCGTCGTTTTCCGATTGGTGGTGTTACCGTTGTTTCTGCCGGAGAGTTGTGGGCATTCGAGGTTTTCCGGTTAAGACACGTTCGTCGGAGTGTCCGGTATCAACTACTGAGGCAAGTATCTTGCCCATACATTACATGTTTTGTGAATATAGTGGTTGAAAATTGACGATATGTGCTAAATGAATATTTACAACCTTTTCTCAAAAGATTCGGTATATTTACAATCATGGTTTTCTTAAAGGACGAATCTTGTGTTCGAGACTTAATGTGCTTATTTGACTATGTGTGTTAGTGTTGAGTATAGGAACTCCCTACCTTCGGATGATGTCCTTATGTGTGAACATGTCGTCGGTAATTTGTAGTTAAATCCTTTTGTTATAAATTGTGCGTGGATTCATGTGGTTATCGGTGGATATATGAGTTGTGTGATATTGGTTGTGTTGTTCGGTGTTGTTGAGATAAGTGTGTTTCTTTGTGGACAGTATTAATTTTGGGTCGTGAGTATGTGTTGGATAATATGGCCATTTTTGCAAAATACCTCGATTATATATATTGTGATTGACTCTTGAGGATTGTGGTTTTGGAAATGAGAATTGATGAGAGTTGTAAGTTTTTCTCGGGTACTCTCACTCGGGGATTGACTCGACGGGGTCACACGGGGACCTGGTGGCTTAGCGGCTGGACCGGGTCGTGAGGGTTACTTCGAGTGGGCATTCTCACCTGGGGATTGCTCGACGGGGCACATAGGGACTTGGTGGCTTGAGGGCCGGACCGGGTCGCGAGAATTGCCAGAATGTTTGTAACGATGATTAATTGTGATATGTCCGTAGTATCACAATGCTTGTTGCTCGGAGTCGAGAGACATTATATATCGAGTCTTGGTGTTTGGCTAAAATGGCATAAAAATAATGTGCTGTGTAATGTGTTGTTGAAAGTGAATTGAAGTTGATGATCGGGTCGTGGACCCTGTGTTTTGTGATTGGAATGGTTGGGTCGTGGACCCTGTGTTTTGTGACTGGAATGGTTGGGTCGTGAACCCCATGTTTTGTTAATGGTTTTGCATTTTGGAAAATGAACTTTGGGGCGGTGACCCTAAGAGGCGTTTGAAGAATTATGAACTTTACAATCGCAAATGTTTTCAAAACTCCCGAGATTTGGAAATGTCTTCAAAGTGCTTTCTTGTTTTGGTTTCTACTTTCAAGGCTTGAACTATTTTTTATTAAATAAAAATATCTCGGGAAGTCTTTTGTTGTATTCTCGGAATGTGTTATGCATGGCTCGTATTTGCACTTTATACTTGTACTAGCAAAACAGTGGAGTTTTGCTAACCCCCGAGTATTCGGGGGGTGGATGTCTGTTTTTGCATCCAGGTACATGCAGGTTTGGGGAGCGAAACACAGGATCGGCGCGAAGGATGATGGAAGGCGAATGATACTAATCACACGAAGGCCAGTGTTGGATGCAGTCAGTCGGAGTTTGTGTATGGTCTTTCTTCTATCGTGCTTTTGGTTGTGAGTGTATTTTACCCTTTTATGGGTACGAGTCGAGATAGAAATGTGCATTTTGATTTGTATGTTTGTGATGAAAGACCAAGTTAGTATGTTGATTTGTTATTTTATCATGTCGGTATGTAATGAGTTGTGTCGTTTGGATGTCTAGCCTGGTGGATCCTCACGGAGAGGGTCTGCGGCGTGTAATATTTCCGGTTTGATTCTGGGGGTGTTACAGATATTGGGTCAAGATATACTTATATTATTCGTTTTTTTAACACCTTATTTTGTTTGTTTATTTTTTGTTTGTTTCTATTTTTTCGAATTTTGGTGTGAAGATTTGCTTGGATTTTGGTGTGAATTTATTGTTTTTGAACTTGGTGTGTTTTGAGTATCATGTACTTGGATGAAAACTCGAAAGAATAGTTTAATATCTTGGAAATATGAACAAATCTAACTTGTGAGCTTTTGAGCCTTCGTGCATCATTAAATATGCAAGTTTCATTGTCGAGTGTATCATTCATGTTTTAAGACTCTAGAACTTGCCTTGGTATCTTATTCAAAACTACAAGGGTGTGTGCAAATTAGTGAAAGTGATTTTAGGCGATTTTTTTGGCAACCCTTCAAACCTTTTAGCCAACCCGAAAATTATTTCCCTAGTTAGCCAGATTGAGCTTAAAGCCTATTTCTTGTTAGCCACATTATGAGCTTTCCGTTCCATTATAAACTTTTGTCCCTATACTTGAGCTTATTCCAACAAATTGGCAAAAGAATGAAAATGTGTGTGGAGGTGATTGGGAAGATTGTTGGTTCAATTGTAATGATTTATCAAAATAAATTTGAAGGAAGAATGGTGTGATTATAATGATGATGTTGTCCACCACATGAAAAGGCAAAAACAAAGAGTGGGCAGAAAAAAAACGAGATTTATTGGAGCGATAAGGAGGAAATAAAATAAATGGAGCGATAAGGAGGAATAAGATTGTGTTGTTTACTTTTAAAAAGCGCTTATTGCGATTATATTAAAATCAAGGGTTTGAAATAAGCAAATTCTAGGGGAAAGAAAATTTTAAGCTTCTAATTGAGCGAAGTGATTATTGAGATGATGTTCTAATTTGCTCAAGTCAAGTCACTTTAAGCCATACTTATCCTACCCCCAAAAAGCCTACATTACAACCAATAAAGTCATTTTTGATTCACTAAATTTGCATGCACAACTAGTGGTAGAGATGTAGACGATTGGAAAGCCTATGGGCATTCTTATTTCATTGAATGAGTTTTGAGCATCACCTATCCCATTATACACTTTGAGAGTGAGGGAATACACTTGACCGGTGAGGTTCGTATTATTCAAGTATTAGCTATGATGTTAAGGAAGCACCCCAGAGATTTGAATACTTTATAGAACTCGAGTTATTTATTTCTTGAGGCGTATTAATGAATTTTCAAAATGATACTTTGAGGTGTGTTAAGGGATGATTTCCCTTAAGAGTGGTTATTTTGAAGTGCATTGCTCGGGACGATCAACGTTCAAGTTTGGGGGATTTTGATAACACTCATTTTTATACATATTTTTGCAAAGCTTTTTCGGATTTTAAGATCCTAAAATGTGTAGAATTGTGTCGTTTGTGCTCATATTGTGTTTATTGGACTCGATCACGCTTGGGTATGTTTTATTGATTTTATAGGTATTTTATGGATATTAATCAAGCAAGAACGAAGTCTCAACCCCCAATACATATCAAGCAATGCGGAAACGAAAGATTGAGCCAAAAACGTGTTGAAACAATATCTTTTAGATCATCTTGATGATGTGTTAATAAAACCAAAATTTACTTAAAACATATTTTCTCTTCAGTTAACGTACGTAACGCAAACCATATTAACGTACGTAACATTCACAGTTGTCTGCAAGATTTTCAGTACAGTTAACGTACGTAACTCGTCTATTATAACGTACGTAACACTCATTGTTTTCGTAAGTTTTTCTGTGCAGGTAACGTACGTAACCAGAGTTATCTAACGTACGTAATGCTTGAATTATTCTGACCGTTGGAAAAGCCACTAGCCGTTGCAACAAGTCGTCTCACTCAACGGATCTTTGACCAGAATATTACGTACGTAACCATAAAGTTCATAACGTACGTAACGTATTTTATCATATCTCACTGGACCGTTTCTTCACTTTCGTTACGGCCGCTATTCGGAACATATAACGTACGTAACGTTCATAATGTACGTAACCATCAGCATATAACGTACGTAATCAGTTAAACTGTTCCAACGGGAATATGAGCTCAAGAAGGCTATAAATAGCCAACTTCATGGAGATTGAATATACACAAGCATTCAGAGCCTACTAGCATACTCAAGCAATATCAAGCAAATATTTTGAGAGATATACTTATTCTAGATTGTGATACGAGAAGATTTGTTCTATAATTTCCAATCTTCATTCATGTATCAAAGAGCGATATATTGTGAAAGTCGAGTTTCTACTCGCATTTGTTTTGTGTATAGGTTATCTTGTACCCAGAAAAACAAGAGTGTTTTTGTGAGGTTGTTCTTGAGCCCGGAAATCAAGAAATTGTAAGAAGTTGGCACTAAACTAGAAAGTGCAATTCTAAGTTATAAGAAAAGTCCTAGTCGATAAAACTAGGTAGGGGACGTAGGCTTTGTTAATAGCCGAACCTCTCGAACAAATTCTTGTGTTCTTTCTTTTCCGCATTCTAATTACTCTGATATTTTGCTTCCGCACAAAAAGAGTTCAATACTCTTATCCGCACTATTCAACCCCCCTTCTAGTGGCGGTACCAATCTAATAATTGGTATCGGAGCGGTCTCTTTATCACCGGATTAACACCCGCTAGAGAAAAGATCCAGAAATGGCCTTTATTCACTCCTCCCTTGAAGGCAACGCTCTCAATCGCCCACCCTTCTTCGATGGTTCGAACTTTTTGACATGGAAGAAGAAGATGTCCATTTTCATCCGAGCTCACGATATTAAAATATGGAAGGTCATTGCCCTTGGACCTACCATTCCTAAGAAGACGGATGGCTCTCTCAAAAGTTTCGAAGAGTACGACGATGCCGACTGGAAGAACGATCACTTCAATAGTAAAGCCACTCAATTGCTTTACTGTGCTCTTAATCCAGAAGATCACAACAGAATTTCTTCCTGCGAGACGGCAAAAAAAATCTGGAAAATGTTAGAGATCACCCATGAAGGTACGAGTCAAGTTAAGGAAACCAAAATCAATATGCTTCTTCACGATTATGAACTCTTCACCATGAAAGAAGAAGAAAGCATTACCACTATGCTTGACCGTTTCTCGGCAATCACTAATGGGCTAGCTTCATTCGGGAAACCGATATCAAGTAGTGATAAAGCCAAGAAAATCCTTCAGTCTCTACCTAGAGAATGGGACGCTACTGTTACGGCTATCATGGAGTCGAAAGACCTCAATACCATAGAATTCAGCGCTCTCATCGGATCTCTCATCAATTATGAGATTGTCATTAAATCTCGTAGTTCGAAACCAAAACCTAAGGAGAGAGAAAGGACAATCGCTTTCAAAGCCAAAGAAGAAAGCGATCTAGAAGATGAACCTATTGAAGAAGAGGACGAAGAAACCGCCTTTTATGCCAAAAACATAAAGAAATTCAAAAATCTTCTACAAAGGCGCCGGAGAGATATCAAGCAAGAATCAAGGGATGAATCCAAAAAGACTCACTTCCCTCAAAACAAAAAGTTCGACAACACTTGTCGAAGGTGCGGCGTTCCAGGCCATTTTGCAAAAGATTGTCGTCTTTCTTGCTCAATAAGTTCATCAAAACCACCTCATGAAAAGTTCAAAAAGAAGGAAGTTTATGTCGCCACATGGAGCGATGATGATGAGGATGATGAACCACAAGTCCAAACCAATCTCGCTCTAATGGCCCGCGCATCCGAAGATAGTGACGAAGAAGTCGAGGTACAAGCAAGGAAGACAACATTATCAAATAAATGGTATGTTGATAGTGGATGTTCAAGTCACATGAGTGGAAATGAACATCTCTTCACGGAGCTGAAAAAGGAAGATTGTGGCTGTGTTACCTTTGGCGATAATAAAAAGGGCCAAATAAAAGGGACAGGTAAAATTGGTAAGAAACCTTTACCTACTATTGAAAATGTTCTATTTGTTGATGGACTTTGTCATAATCTTCTGAGTGTTTCCCAACTTTGTGACACCGGTCTTAAATTGATTTTTGAAATTACCCATTGCACGACAATGAGAAAAGACAAATCATTTTTATTGGATTGCGTTATGGGAATATTTACATTGTCGATCTCCAAGATGAATCTTCCTTCAACGAAAAATGTCTACTTTCGTACGATGAAAATGCCGTTGTTTGGCACCGAAAATTGGGACATGCCTCTTTACCACTTCTTTCAAAATTGGCCAAAAATGATATTGTTCGTGGTCTACCAAAATTGAATTTTAGAAAAGACCACATTTGTGAGGCCTGTATTAAAGGTAAACATGCAAGAGGCTCGTTTAAACCAAAAATGGAAATTTCCACTAGTCGCATTCTTGAATTAATTCATATGGATTTAATTAGTCCGTCTCGACATGCCAGTCTAACAGGTAAACTTTATACTTTAGTTATTGACGATGATTTTTCAAGATTTACTTGGGTAAAATTCTTAGCCAATAAAGATGATGCTTTTAACGAGTTTGTTAAGTGGTGTAAGGTTACCCAGAAGGAAAAAGAATTACCAGTTATCGCCATTCGAACCGATCATGGTGGAGAATTTGATTCTAATCTCTTTGAATATTGGTGCGATAAATATGGTATTGGGCACAACTTTTCGGCACCTCGAACACCTCAACAAAATGGAGTTGTCGAGAGGAAGAATCGCTCTCTAGAAGAAATGAGCCGAACAATGCTCAATGAGTATGGTCTTCCTAAATATTTTTGGGCCAAAGCCGTTAACACCGCTTGTTATGTTATTAATCGTGTCCATCTCAGGAGGAACAAAATGATGACTCCTTATGAGATTTTTAAAGGTAAAAAGCCCAATTTATCTTATTTTCATCCATTTGGTTGTAAAGTGTTTATTCATAATAATGGTAAGGATAATTTGGGTAAATTCGATTCAAAATCAGATATTGGCATATTTCTTGGTTATTCGACTAATAGTAAAGCGTATCGTGTATTTAATTGTAGAAGAGGTTCGGTAGAAGAATCTATTCATGTAAAATTCGATGATACAGTTTTACCCCCGAGAAAGGTTGTTTTTGATGATGATGCAGGTATGATTCCAGCTAACGAAGTATCCGATGTATCAAAGGAGTTGGAGAAGATCGACGTAAGCTCGGACAAACAGGAGGAAAATACTTACAACCTTCCTAAAGATTGGGCAAATGTGAAAGACCATCCGATGGAATAAATTCTCGGAAAAATCGATGAAGGTGTACGAACTAGGAGAAATATAAATGATTGTATTAACAATATTGCATTTATTTCTCTTACAGAACCAAAGAATATCGATGAGGCCATAAATGATGAGAATTGGGCTATTGCTATGCAAGAAGAGCTAAACCAATTCGAAAGAAATAATGTTTGGGAATTAGTTCCGGCACCGGTAGACAAATCAATCATTGGCACCAAATGGGTTCATAAAATCAAAACTGATGATGATGGTCTCCCTATTAAAAATAAATCGAGGTTGGTCGCCCAAGGCTATAATCAAGAAGAAGGCTTGGATTATGAAGAAACATTCGCTCCTGTTGCTCGTTTTGAAGCTATTCGTCTTCTCTGTGCCTTTGCCGCATACAAGAAGATCAAACTCCATCAAATGGATGTAAAAAGTGCGTTCCTAAATGGAATCATCCAGGAGGAAGTGTATGTCAGGCAACCGCCAGGTTTTGAAGACTATGATCATCCGGATCATGTGTACAAGCTCCATAAAGCTCTCTATGGATTAAAACAAGCTCCGAGAGCATGGTATGATCGTCTAAGCTCTTTTCTTATTTCAAATGGTTATAAAAGAGGTAATGTTGATAATAGCCTATTCATTAAGGTTTTAAGTGATGATATGTTAATTTGTCAAATTTATGTGGACGATATTGTTTTTGGTGCAACTAACGAAACTCTGTCCAAAGAATTTTCAAATCTTATGAAGGGAGAGTTCGAAATGAGCATGATGGGAGAGTTGAAAAACTTTCTCGGACTCCAAATTAGGCAACCCAATGACGGAATATTCATTCACCAATCCAAGTACGTCAATGAGCTTCTAAAGAAATTTAAGATGGAAGATTGCAAGGAAATATCCACTCCTATGTCTTCCACTCTTAAACTCGATAAAGATGAAAAAGGTAAATCTGTTGACCAAAAACAGTATCAAGGTATGATCGGATCTTTACTTTACTTAACTGCATCTAGACCTGATATAATATTTGCTACTTGTCTATGTGCTCGTTTTCAAGCAAACCCTAAAGAATCTCATCTCATTGCATGTAAACGGATTTTTCGATATTTAAAATATACTGCTGGTTTAGGCCTATGGTATCCTTCTAGCATTGATTTTCAACTTTTTGCATATAGTGATGCCGATTTCGGTGGATGTAAAATTGATAGAAAAAGCACCATCGCAACTTGTCATTTTATGAGTTCGTGTTTAATTTCATGGGGAAGTAAGAAACAGACTAGTGTCGCTACTTCCACAGCTGAAGCAGAATATGTGGCTGCGGGAAGTGCATGTGCACAAGTCCTTTGGATCAAAAATCAATTACTTGATTATGGCATTGAACTTAAGAATACTCCTATTTTTTGTGACAATACAAGTGCCATTAATTTAAGTAAAAACCCCATTTTGCATAGTAGGACAAAACACATCGAAATTCGTCACCATTTTATTCGTGACCATGTCCAAAACGGGAATGTTCATCTCCAATTTGTTGGTACTAATGAACAATTGGCGGATATTTTTACAAAACCATTACCCGAAGAGGCTTTCAACTTTATTCGCATAAATTTAGGAATGGGACATGCTGATCATTTTTAAATATTGCATACTCATCATAGTCACATTAAATGGTCATTTAAATCGGGACATCATCGAAAGGAAAAGACTATTCATTTGGTCCTGCTTACGTACGTTAGGAGCGGTCCATTACGTATGTAATAGGACCTTACGTACGTTACATGGTGTTACGTTACGTACGTAACGAATCGCAGGATTCAGTCCAGAGAGTTCAGGTTTTTACGCTACGTACGTTACATAAGGGATATAACGTACGTAATCCGTCGTTGACCCTAACATATATAAACCCATTTCGACCGTCCCCTTTCATTTATTTCAATCCCTAGCGTCGTCTAAAACTTTCAGAACGAAGAACTCCCTACGAACCATTTCATCGCGAACCATTTCCATCAAACCTGCACTTTTCAACCAATTCAATCTTCATGGCATCCAGAACCGGAAATAAGAGAAGAGGAGAAACCTCCCAATCATCCTCCACGGCTTCCGGCGAACCATCCTTTCGGAATGCTCAGGCCATGAAAATCTTCAATGAAATCCTTATTGACGAAGACGTAACTCCGAGTCACCACTTTGATTTCGAATCTCTGAACTGTGCTGGTGTTGCTATCGAAGAATTCTTCGATATGCTTGGGATAAATCGTTTCGTTAGTCTTGCTCGACCAATATATGTGGACTGTGTAAAAGAGTTTTATGCAAATTTTTTTGTCACGTATGATGCCGATGGACTTGCTGTAGTTAACTCTCTTGTGCGTGGTAAACCAATATCCTTTGATGCCGCGAAACTTTCGGAGATTTTTGGTCTCCCTAATGAGGGTTTTCGATGTAAAGTAGAGTTTGCTCCTCCAGATGAAGTCATTGACAACTTCTCCGATGATGAAAGCTATGGTGTTCATGAGTCGAAAGTCCGTGATTTTTTGTCGGACAAAGCCGTTCTAAATGTTCATTCCGGGCGTTTTGAAAACAATGACTTTGGGATAAACATCCGCTTGCTTCACGATGCTATCACTCGTTGTCTTATGCCTAAAGTTAATGCTCAGCTTCGACTTGTGAATATCGATATGGAGATCATTTATCATGTGTGGAAGGATCACCAAGTCAACTTCACGTCTATTGTGCTAAAATGGTTCGTGGAAAAGGGTCAAATTTTCCACAAAAAGAGCTACACGAAAGTTGATCGACAGAGAAAATCGGGAATGCCGTTTGGATCAATCTTAACTGAAATTTTTGAGAAAGCAGGAGTTGATTTATCTGGGGTCCATAGGGTTCCGATTCCTAGGGGGAGCCTCATCACCGAGGGGACGTTACGGACGATGAGGTATCTACGCACGAGAAATCATGGATGGATATACTTTGCGTATATCAAGGATGATGATCGGCTCATAGATGGGGGTACTCTTCCGAGACCGGAGGAGAGGATCACATCTAGGGGGATCGAGCATACTAGACCTCGTCCTTCATCTCAGCTTGGTTCCTCCCGTCCTCGTCCGGAATCCTCTTCATCCCAGATGGCTTCTCGGATGGATAGGCTCGAGAAAGATATGAGCGAAATCAAGATCATGGTCAAGAGCATCTGCATGCATTTTGGGATACCGCCGACACCTCCGGATGCGGACCTTGACTAGTCGGGCTATCTTTCTTATGATGATGTGTCCTGTTTTATTAAAAGACCAAACATTTCATTCTCATGTTTATGTTTCGACTGTAATGACTATCTCTGGTTTTATGCATCATTTTGGTTAATCGTTGACTTGGATTCTATTGATTATTATGCGTATCATTGATTTCTCTTGCAGGATCTCTCAACTTTTTGTTAATGACAAAAAGGGGGAGAATAATATGTATTTGTTTTTGAAATCACCTTTTGAAATAACCCGTACGCGTTTTCAGGGGGAGCATATTAATTTTTACAGTTCTCGTGTTCAGGGGGAGTCTTTTAATTTTTACAGTGCTCATGTTTTCAAAAACTCACATACGTAAATTTTGTCATCATCAAAAAGGGGGAGATTGTTGAAACAATATCTTTTAGATCATTTTGATGATGTGTTAATAAAACCAAAATTTACTTAAAACATATTTTCTCTTCAGTTAACGTACGTAACGCAAACCATATTAACGTACGTAACATTCACGATTGGTGCAAGATTTTGATCTGATTAACGTCGTAACTCGTCTATTATAACGTACGTAACACTCATTGTTTTCGTAAGTTTTTCTGTGCAGGTAACGTACGTAACCAGAGTTATCTAACGTACGTAATGCTTGAATTATTATGACCGTTGGAAAAGCCACTAGCCGTTGCAACAAGTAGTCTCACTCAACGGATCTTTGACCAGAATATTACGTACGTAACCATAAAGTTCATAACGTACGTAACGTATTTTATCATATCTCACTGGACCGTTTCTTCACTTTCGTTACGGCCGCTATTCGGAACATATAACGTACGTAACGTTCATAACGTACGTAACCATCAGCATATAACGTACGTAATCAGTTAAACTGTTCCAACAGGAATATGAGCTCAAGAAGGCTATAAATAGCCAACTTCATGGAGATTGAATATACACAAGCATTCAGAACCTACTAGCATACTCAAGCAATATCAAGCAAACATTTTGAGAGATATACTTATTCTAGATTGTGATACGAGAAGATTTGTTCTATAATTTCCAATCTTCATTCTTGTATCAAAGAGCGATATATTGTGAAAGTCGAGTTTCTACTCGCATTTATTTTGTGTATAGGTTATCTTGTACCCAGAAAAACAAGAGTGTTTTTGTGAGGTTGTTCTTGAGCCCGGAAATCAAGAAATAGTAAGAAGTTGGCACTAAACTAGAAAGTGCAATTCTAAGTTCTAAGAAAAGTCCTAGTCGTTAAACTAGGTAGGGTACGTAGGCTTTGTTAATAGCCGAACCTCTCGAACAAATTCTTGTGTTCTTTCTTTTCTGCATTCTAATTACTCCGATATTTTGCTTCCGCACAAAAAGAGTTCAATACTCTTATCCGCACTATTCAACCCCCCCTTCTAGTGGCGGTACCAATCTAACAAAATGGAGCCAAAACGGAGTCAAAACGGACCAACACGGGCTTGGCCGTGTCAACTGACACGGTCGAGTTCCTTGTCCAGTGACTTTTGCTGTTTCTAGAGCACTACACGGGCCGTGTCACTTTTCGGTGCAAAATCACTTTTTTGATATTTTTGCATGATTTGAACAAGAAAAATGATATTGTGGCTTTATAAAAAGGATCTTTGGCTGGACTTATGGGGAGATATTCTGATTTCGAGAGATTTAGAGAGTTGGTAAGGGAAGAAAAAATAAGAGATTTGAGAGGAAACTTACCAAAAGAAGGAGATTTGAAGGGAGATCTTGAAGAACACTTTAAGAATATTTGAAGGCTTCAACCGGGATTAATCAAGACATATTCCGAGTTTTATCTTCTTCCTATCTTTTATTCAATTTGTTGTTTTATTTAGCATGAACATGATGATTATTAATCTTTCTTTCATTACCATGTCCGGCTAAACTTGTTAGATTCCGGGCATGGGAGTACGTTGATTTGCTATGGTTTTGAGGGATTGATGATTATATATATATATAGTGTGATTTCTTTATCAAATACTTGGTTTTAATTCATGTTAGAACACTTGATCAATGTTTTTACATGTTTAACTAAATTGCTCATAATTCGAGAGAAGAGGGCATTAATAGGTTTCGAGTATTTGACGTAGTAAATTACGAGATTGAGAAATCATTGATGAACTATGATGATATTTAATCTTATGAAAATTTTGGAGTTAGATAATATATAATAGACGGAGACGTTGTTATAGGTTGTTTAATCTACGTTTTAATGCATCTCGAGCGAGACTTTAGAATATTGTTGTGATTATCATTTTGGAGACGCACTTAGAACCCTTCGATATCAATCTCGACTAAACTTAGTGATCAACGAAAACCTAGCCTTGGAATCTATCTTTCAAAACTCTTTACATTCTCTTTAATTCGGATATTGTTCTTGATTCCAAATCCAATCCGGTGTAGATGAATCGATTGGTGTTAGATGTTGTTGTTAAACATGTTTTATGGATTGTATATCCATACCTTCGTTTCGTTTCAACCCGAAGGGTTATTACGGTGTTCTTGAGAGTAGTGAACATTTAATGTTCGATTAAATGTTCGAATGAGTTTTCCTTCGATAGTTTGATGTGATATCCGTTGTTTTTTGTCTTGATCTTCATCGTAATCATGTTTTCGTTGTTTCTTCCGGAGGATTATAGGTGTTCGAGGATTCCGAGTTGATCTCCGTTTTGTGTCGGTAATTCGTGTGGTGTTATTCTCGTAGTGTTCGCGGTGCTATTGTATTCTTGATTATGTTCAGGAGTTCGGGGCTGCCCGACCGCATCTCGTTCATCTTCACGTTTCGATCGTGGTTTCGAGGCAAGCATTTTTCTTATACAATTTGTGTCCTGCAAATAGAGTTTACATGTTGGTTTTACGATGGTTGGTCTACCCTCGTGAATATGATTCGTGTGAATTGATTATGATTTGATTATTTTGAATGTTGAGGGCTTTAATGATACCCCTGCTTGTTTAATGTTGTGGAATCGTGTATTCCGTGTTAATTGTGTTGTTGTGTTGTGATTGATTGTTCATGATGGAGGTATTATGATGAGTATGATAATGGTGTCGGGTAAGTGGCCATCTCTAGTAAGTATTCTTAATGAACTTATATTCTTAGCATATTAGTATTGCATAAGTGGCGTGTGTGTGTGCTCACTACGGGTTAGATCTGACGGGTAGAGGTCCAAACAGAGGCATGGATCCACGAGCTTTGCTTTTAACCACTATGGGTTAGATCCGACGGGGTCTCTGTAGGGGTCCACAGAGGCGTGGATCCGCGGTTAATTGTGGTGCATTTTATAAATTTGTTTTGGGTTATGGTGTTTCCGGAAATGAGTGTTTTTGAACGGTGATTTCATAATTGCATGCATTGACTAAATGGGTAAGTGGTAAGTTGTTCATTTGGCCTACTTGGCTAGGATGGCACTAGAGTATTTTATCGTATGTGTTTAGTCCTTTAGTTGTGGGGTTTTGATGTTGGAAAACGGACCTTGCTATTGTTCTCGTGTACTGTGATTTGATGAGATTTGGGATGAGATCCAATGGTTTTGTAAAGGTCGTTTTACGGAAAGTGATTTTGGGTCGAGCCCCATTCGTCATGAAATGGTTATTTTTCAACTAAGGACTTGAGGTCCAACAAGGTTTCTACTTTTAAAATTTCTCGAGATGAGGAATTCATTTTCAAACACTTCATTGATTGCTTTCTAATTAATAAAACCTCTCGAGAAGGCTTCGGTAGTTAATTGTCGTATCTGATTCGTGATTTCTATTTGATTGTTACATTTCGTATGATTATGTACTTGCACTAGCAAAATAGTGGGATTCTGCTAACCCCGGACTAATCGGGGGGTGGATGTCTGTATTGCATTTAGGTACGTGCAGGGCCTTGGGGAGCATAACACAAGGTTGGTACGAAGGATGATGAATGATGATCGGTACTAATCACATGAGGATCCATACGATGTCGTATTGGTTTAGTTGTACGTTATTTCTGGTGCAGTATTTTTCCCGTTGTATGGGAGTGTGTTGTATTTTGACCCCTGTGTGGGTATGTATTGATTGAGAGACCAAATCAATCTACTGAGTCCTTTTTTCTAGCCTTAAAGGCGATGTTGAGATGTTTAATTGTGCTACCATCCTGGTAGATCCTTGAAAGAAGGGTTTATGGCGTGTAATGTCCCTGAGTGGATTGGGGGTGTTACAGAAAGTTGGTCAACCAAGGATTTAAGTCATTATCCTAGTAACAGAAGAATTAAGATTTGCAATCCTAGCTTTAAAGCGTCAAACTTATCAGGCTACAAGTTATGCATCCCAGCCCAACGACGGAGCAGGAGAGAAACCGGGGACACTAGGTACTGGAGCTCCGGTCGACGGAGCCGGAGGGCTCGATAAAGACGGAGGTGGCACCGGAGACGCTGGCTTCGACGAAGCCGCAGTTGGAACTGGAACTGGAGAGGATGTTAGAGAAACTGGCGTAGATGCGGTCGGTGGGGGTGGGGAAGGCACCGAAGGCGGCGGAGAAGCTAGAGGAGGAACACCTGGCAGAGGAGTTGCAGGCAGCGGCTTGCTCACTGGTGGAGGCACAACGACGGGAGGTGCTGGAGTAGGAGGAGAAGGAGTCGCAGGCGGCAGAGCAATAACCACCAGGGGAGGCGCGGAGACAGGGGGCGGGGTTGAAACTGGAGGCGGTGTAGAAACCGGAGGCAACAATGCTGCTAGCGGCGGCGTAGTGGTCACAGGAGGTGGAGACGTGGTGGGAGTAGGGGGAGCAAGAGTTGTGGTGGAAGAAGGAGATAGAGATTGGGCGCTGACGGCGGCGATGGCAATGCAGATTGCAGCCGCGAAAATTAGCAGGTTGAGGTCCATTTTGAAGCAGATGCGGAAGCTAGGCTTAACGTGCGCACTGGAGAGTGAAGGTTAAGATGAGGAGGGAAGTGAAGAAGGTGGTGTGTGTATATATATAGCTAGGAAGGATACAAAGTAAAGGTTGAATGTGTAAATGTAACTACGTTTCAAATTTAAAGGTAAAAAAAGGTGCATCTGTAATGCGAGGAACCGTAGAGGATGAGTAGAAGGAAATGTGACTTCTTTAATTTGTCTGGATGTCAAATTCGTGCAACAAACGATTTGGGAGCTGTGAGTTAGTGATTTATGACAAAAGCAATCATCTGCGGTGAGATACGTACGGGTCCTACTATTACATACTCCGTATTTACGTTTTCTCTTCTCTCCCTCTCCAAATTGTAAGTACATCAGTATGATCGAAATAGAGAGAGAGCTAGGGTTTGTGCCGCATGCTTTAACTTTTTTAACCCTTGAAATTGGTGAAAAGGTTAATATTCCATCTATTCAATCGCAATTTGTTAGGTAAACGGTAACAAAATAATAAAAAACGAAGTCCGTTTAAAATTAACTAATTTCTAGAGAATAGTATAAATTTAAATCTTGAATAAATTTTTAACTTCAATTTTAGTCCAGAACGACCAATGTCTCAAAAGCATAGATATTTGACCAGATAAAATGGGTTATTTGTTCTGTTTAGGGAAGAATAGAGATTTGACGGGATACAAAGTATTTAATTGATTTTAGGATTATTTTGCTTAAAATAAACATACTTTTCTCTATTTTTTATATTTTGCACTAATATTCAGTTTTTTTCCTTAATACACAATATTTCTATTTGTTGCAGTTTTTCTACAACTTACAACCCCGATGAAATTCTTATTGATGTGCTAGTTAGAATTATTCACATGAACATATGGTTTGATTCATATGAAAAAAAAATTTATTTAAACCATCAGAATTCTTAATCTCTTTTTGTCCAATCTTATTGACCCACCTCAGTATTTGTACAATTAAACCCTCCCTAGTCACGTCATCCTCATTTTTCTTAGGCTCGTACAATATGTTTTAAAATGGAATTATTTTATATTCCAACCCACATTATTAATAGTTTGTTTGTGTTTCAAATGAATTTCAAATAGAAACAAATTACTACCCTCCATGACGTTTGGTTAGCTTATGTGATATACCTCGGAATTTGTGCACAACTACAATCAAACTTCTCGATTAAAACAACTTGATAATAAACTTATAATTTATACGTTTAGGCCTCGTTTGCTGCATGCGATATAAGCTTGATTGTTGGGTTATTCTTTTATTTTTTGTGTTTGTTTAAAATATGGAGAATTAATTGGGCCCATGATAAGATAAGAGTCTGTCTTTTGTAATTTAAGTTTTGACGTGATTGTGAATAACACCCAGAAGGTAGGATTCAATTTCCTACCTACTTATACTTGGGGATTAGGTAATAAAATTCCCAATATACCCCAATTTTTTCCCTCATACTCCATAAAACAGATCGTGAGATAAATTTAGAGGGCATTACAGTCAATATATAAATTTATCATAATCTTAATATGTTGTACCAAACACTATATTATATATATCACGAGATATATTATTATAAACCAAACATAATATTGATATACAATTTCTGATAAAATATCTTAATAGAATTTTTCAAGCTTTATCATATCAACTTAAGCAAACGAGGCCTAAAAAGATTAGTATGGTGGGATTGTAGTGAATGTAAAATATAAAATATTATGTAACAGTTGTTAGAATAATTCGATACTTGGACGTGTATTACAAAAAATATTCTGAACTTAAACTATAAAAAGAACAGAAACGAAAGATTACACTTGTAATGAACGAACAATTTTTAATAAACTACAAAGATCGTCCGAAGCTGGAGCTTCTGCCCGCAAGACGAGAATACGCCCCGGTAGTGCTCACGGTGAAGCGGCTCGTCTCCAAAGGTTAAAGCGATTCGACGTCCGGCAGATGCAGCATAAGCGGCCAGAGCACTGCGAATCTTGGGCGAACGAAGATCGCAGTATGATATGCTAGTGGACTTACGGATTTGGGCCAAAAAGATAAGCCCAAACACCAATTGCCAAGATCCAAGTCCTGGGCACAGGATGAGATCGAGATCGAGCCCGAGCAGGCCCGGCCGGACGGACGGACGGACGGACGGACGGACGGAGTCGGTCGGTCGGTCGGCGGCAAGGCTTCGTGTGTGTGTGTGCGCGAGGACACCCATACACACCAACCCACTTGTTATTAAGCACATAAAGGCAAAGACTTTAAATACAAGTCAAAACCTCCATCCACAATCAATGTGGGATAACTAACATCATGTTAGTTCCTACTCCAACATCTAACTTCAACATATAATATCTCACTCACCGGAAATCGGTTTAGAAATATTAAATATACCACGTTCATCTACTCATGACGTAGATTAACATTCAATAAATATTTTAATTAAATAATAATTATTTAATTAACAATATTTATTCTTAATAAATGGTTAATTACTAAACCATTTCCAACAATCCCCCACATGAGTGAGAATGCCAATACAAAATGAATGCAAATGCATAGTTCAGTCCTCAAGAGACAATATTGCATTTGGCTAGGTGGCTTGTGACCTTGAACCTATCCATTGTCAACATCATCGAGTATACTGGCGGCATAGTGGTCATGAAAACCTTGAACTAGTCCTCCATGGTGTATACTGAGACAATAATATAGACACAATATCATCTCAATTCCTTCCGTTCTAACGTTTTGTGTCCTTTTCGGCCTTGGACACCCCTTTGGATTCATAAGTGTATCAACTGAAGCGGCCCTCACTTCACACTTATATAGGTGATTCTTATTCCCAAGTATCCTACTATACTTGACCTGTCCGAGGTAATCAAGAATCATTAAAAATCATAAGACTTAACCTCACCACATGTAGGTAATCAATCACTCACTGTTCTCAGAGAATAGGTATGTTTGAGTGTTTTAACACACGGATTATTATAACTTCGTTATCCCATTGAACCAAGCTCTTGGGATCCTCCAATCTACAAGGTTGGGTTTCCGCTATAATCATCCTTAAGATGTAGATTTAACACCCATTTCCTCTAACAATTTATACATTTGATCTCGATTAATACTCTTCGTCAGCGGATCCGCCAGATTATCTATTGACCTTACATAGTCAATTAAGATAATCCCACTCAAGATCAAATGTCTCACGGCATTATGTCGTCGACGAATATGTCGAGACTTACCGTTATAAAACATATTTTGTGCCCGTCCAATAGCAGCTTGGCTATCACAGTGTATCAACACAGGCGGCACAGGTCTCGTCGACATGGAATATCCTCGAGGAAATTTTTAAGCCATTGACTTCTTCACCGACTTTATCCAAAGCTATGAATTGAATTCCATGGTAGACCTAGCAATACAAGTTTGTTTCTTGGACTTCCAAGATACGGCACCACCTCCATAGTGAACACATATCCACTCGTAGAAAATGAGTCTTTCGATTCGGAAATCCAATTAACATCACAATACCCTTCAAGTACAAAGGGCTCTCTTGAATAATGAATCGCAAAGTTAAGTATATTTTAAATAACTCGTACTCGTTCTAGAGCCCTCCAATGTTCTTTACTTGGATTAGTCGTGTAGCTACTCAACTTGTGAACCGAACATGCTATATCGGACGGGTACAATTTGTGATACATCAAACTCCCAATGATCTTAGCATATTCATCTTGACCCACAGGTTCACCCTTATGATAATTCAGATGAACATTAGGTTCCCAAGGAGTCTTAGCAATGGGTTTATCAAAAGCGTTGAATTTCCTTAACACTTTCTCAACATAATGAGATTGCGTCAAAGCAATTCCGTTAGGCGTTTTCAGAATCTTAATTCCAAGAATAGTATCAGCCAAACCCATGTCTTTCATGCTAAAATTCTTACTTAGCATTCGTTTCGTTTCACCAATCACACGAGAGTTGCTACCCATTATCAAAATGTCATCTACATATAGACAAACAATGACGTAATTGTCACCCGTTTTCTTAACATAGACACATTTGTCACTCTCATTAATATTGAAACCATTTGACAACATCACTTCGTCAAATTTCAAATGCCACCGCAGAGGTGCTTGTTTCAAACCATATAAAGACCGTTGTAGTTTGCATACCATGTGCTCTTTCCCAGGTACTGCAAACCCTTCTGGTTGTTTCATATAGATTTCATCTTCTAGCTCCCCATACAAGAATGCAGTCTTAACATCCATTTGATGAATCTCGAGATTGCGTAAAGCAGCAATAGCGAGTAGCACCCTAATAGAAGTAAGTCTTGTCACGGGCGAGTAGGTATCAAAGAAATCATAACTTGACCTTTTGCCTAAAGCCTTGAACTACAAGTCGGGCCTTATATTTGTCAATAGTACCGTCGGACTTGTACTTCTTCTTTAGGATCCATTTGCATCCTAAAGCCTTACAACCTGTGGTAGTTCAACTAACACCCAAGTATGATTCAAAGATAATAGACTCAATCTCAATGTCTATTGCCTCTTTCCGTAAAGCCGCATCTGGACCGGATAAAGCTTCTTTTACGAATCTTGGTTCACCGTCTAACATCAAAGCAGCGTAGTCGGTCCGTATATCTTTACTTTTCGTATTCTAGTACCTCGTCTAGGTTCTACGTTGGTAGCGTAGACCTAGGTCGCTTCTCATTCGGTCGTTCGGATAACAGGATTCGGGCTAGAGGCTTCATCTATGGTTTCATAACACATAGGCTCATCTACAAGTTTAGAACTTGTAGCTTCATCATCAACTCCTTTGCTAGAGTTAGGATCAACCTTATTCTTATAAGGATAGATATTTTCAAAGAATACAAAGATTCCTTGATTCAATCGTTGTATTTACATGAATGTCGGGTATCTCGGATTTGTGTACAACAAACTGTATGTCTTCTTTATTAAGTGCATAACCAATAAAGATACAATCGATCGTCTTAGGACCAATTTTAACTTGTTTAGGTAGAGGCACTTCAACTTTCGCCAAACACCCCCACACTTTGAGATATTTGTATGATGGTTTTCTTCCTTTCCACAACTCATAAGGAGTAACATCCTTACCTTTGCGTGGAATTTTTTCAATATGTAGTTGGTCATCAAGACAGCCTTCCCCACATGTTCGGGGCAACCCTGAACTAATTAATAACGCATTCATCATATCTTTAAGTGTTCGATTCTTACGTTCGGCAACGCCATTAGATTGTGGAGCATATGGAGCCGTGGTTTGATGAATTATACCACTTTCGTTGCATAATTCCTCAAATGGAGCTACATATTCACCTCCTCTATCACTTCGAACCATCTTGATACGACAGCCTAATTGATTCTCGGCTTCATTCTTGAAGTTCTTAAAGGTTTCAATAGCCTCATCTTTACTTCTCAAAAGATAAAGATAACAATATCTT
Organism: Orobanche coerulescens; assembly: GCA_033398695.1. NCBI lineage: Eukaryota > Viridiplantae > Streptophyta > Magnoliopsida > Lamiales > Orobanchaceae > Orobanche > Orobanche coerulescens. The sequence goes on along the minus strand of CM065813.1, from coordinate 99,601,383 downwards.
GTGCAATCATCGATGAAAGTGATAAAGTACTTCTTACCACCTCTAGTTTGCACAAATTTTAAATCACACACGTCTGTGTGAATTAATTCACGGGGTTTTGTGTCCCGTTTTACCGAATGAAACGGTAGTTTCGTCATTTTTGCCTCAACACAAATCTCGCATTTGTTTTGATTTTTGATTTCATTTAACTTTAGTAAATCTAAGTTTACTAATCTTTTTATAGCATTTAGATTCACATGACCTAATAGACAATGCCATAAATTTGAGCACTCAAGCAAATAAGCAGAAGTAGTAGCATTATTATTAGCAACTGCCTTTGGAGGCTTACAAGTACGAACGCTAAGTTTGAACATGTCCTCGACAATATGACCTTTCCCGAGAGTCTTACCAAACTTGCGTATTATCATAAAATCGCTTCGAAGGTCTACATCAAATTTAGCTCTAACTAATTTAACACCAGACACCAAATTCTTGCGGATTGCCGGAGCATGCAGCACATCCTTCAGAGTTATCTCCACACCGGAGGTGAATTGAAGCACAACAGTTCCAATTCCAAGAACTGGAGAGGTACGATCACTTGCCTCTGTGATGAAGCGGTCTTGAATCTCCTTGTAAGTGAAAAAAAAGTCTCGGTTCACACAGATGTGAACAGTCGCACCTGTATCAAGAAACCAAGTAACTGGGTTAGGTTCCGAGACATGATTTACCTCAGTGATCATGGCAGCAAGATCATCTTTGTCCCAAGAGTCAAAGTCCTTCTCGACATGGTTGACTTTTCCCTTTCCCTTGTTCTTCTTCGGCTTTCGGCAGTTTTTTCGCCATATGGCCGGGCTTGTCACAGTTGTAGCACGTTCCGGTAAACTTCGTCGGAGGTGCCACATCCTTTCCCTTGCCTTTGGTAGGAAGTGGACGCTTTTTGGAAGGTCCGCCCCTACCTTCAGTCAGATTAGCCTTAGCATCCATAGGAGCTTTGGTTCTCAAGTCTTGATCACGGACTTGAGCTTCAGTTTGGAGCTTAGCAACCAAAAAAAAAATCATGGGAGAGCTAATTTGTCTATTTTTTTTTCATGCGACTGAATTTGGTGATGGAATTTTTGCACAACTTATTACAAAATTGATAGTATCACGATTTGTAGAGTTCAAGAATATTGCGTGGGGCTTAAGCTCCAGATAGCCATGTGTCACGGGCAAACTTCAGTCCGTCGAGTTATGCCGTGCGCCCCTTAACAACTCAGTCCTTCGGCCACTAAGGCAGGCTTTCCCAACCCTTGCCGGTTAAATGCGGAAGATTGAAGTATTTTAGAGAGAGAAAGTTAGAGAGAGAAACTTCTCTTTAGAAAGGAACTTTTATTGCTCAAACTTCGGATGATGTACAAATGATGGGCTTGGAGCTCCTTATATAGGTCTCCATCTACATCTTCTAGAATGTACAATAATCTACAAGTATCTAGAACATACAAGAGATTACAAGACAATCTACATACTTCTAATCCTTTCTATGATCATTCCAGAGGGCTTCCGGAATGTTACAACATCTATCAAGTAAACAAAAGAAATCTGGAGAAGAATCTCGACCCTTCTAGAAGCTTCCAAAGCCAAAGTGTGACAATTCTCCCCCAACTGAGTCTTGACGTCCCCGTCAAGGTTTTGCCTTGTATGCTTCGATTTTGGTTTTGAATTGCCACAAGTCTTGCTCCTTTTCCCACGAAGCTTCGCTGTCTGGTAAACCTCTCCAGCACACTAAGTACTCCGTCCAGTGGGGTGTTCCCCATTTTCCAACTTGTCGATCCGCCAAGATTTCTTCGATTTCCTTCTCAAAGGACACCGTGTGGGCAGGCGGGGCTCGATCTGACTTATTTCGGGTTGGGTCTTCCTCATCCTTGTAATATGGTTTCAAAAGACTTACATGGAAGACTGGGTGAATTTTGAAGTCATTAGGAAGATTGAGCCGATAGGACCGCGTTCCGACCTTCTTCACTATCTCAAAGGGTCCTTCATATCGCCGTGTCAAGCCTTTGTGTACTTGACGGATCGCCTTAACATTTCTTCCGATCATTCGGACCAACACTTGGTCCCCTACTTGAAATTCCCTCGGACGGCGCTTGTCGTCCGCCCACTTCTTCATTCGTTTGGCAGCCTTAGTCAGATACGCCCTTGCTATGTCATGTTCTTCGTTCTAACTTTTAGCAAGTTTGTACGCTGCCGGACTCGCACCTTCGTATTTCCGAACTAGTTCCTGGGGTGTCGTCGGTTGTTGCCCCATCACTAGCTCAAATGGGCTTCGTTGGGTGGACTCGTTCCGCTGCAAGTTATAAGAGAATTGTGCAACATCAAGTAAACGAGCCCAGTCGGACTGGTTGGCACTTACAAAGTGTCGGAGATAAATCTCGAGCAAATGATTTACTCGTTCAGTTTGTCCACCCGTTTGGGGGTGAAAGCTTGTCGAGAAGTGGAGGTTTAACCCCATCTACTTGAACAACTCCCTCCAAAACTTTCCAGTGAATCGCGGGTCTCGGTCGCTTATGATACTCCGAGGAACTCCCCAATACTTCACCACATGTTTTAAGAATAGTCGGGCAGCTTCCTCGACCTTACAATCCTTTGTTGCCGGTATGAATGTCCCATACTTGGAGAATCGGCCAATTACTACCATGATAGACCCGCATCCTTCCGACCTTGGTAGTGCCGATATGAAGTCCATTGTAACACTATCCCACGGTCGTTCGGCAATAGGCAATGGCTCTAGCAGTCGCGCTGGTTTACTTTGTTCGACCTTGTCTTGTTGGCAGACCAAGCAGGTCTTTACATAGGCGTTCACGTCATCCTGTAAGTTAGGCCAGTAAAATGACTGCTCAACAAGCGCTTTAGTACGAAGAGTACCTGGGTGTCCCGCCGATTTAGAATCATGGCACTCCTTCAGAATTTCCCTTCTAAGGTTGTCCCATCGGGGTACATACAACCTATCTCCAACAGTAAAAAGTAAGCCATTCTCTTGCCAGAATTTCCTTGTCTTGCCATCCTTTGCCAGTTCCACCAGATTTTTGGCCAAGGGGTCTTGGGCAATACCGTCTCTTATACGGTCGGCAAGGTCACACTGCACTTGGGTGATAGATGCCAGTGAGGCCTTCCGACTTAGAGCATCCGCAACAACGTTCGTTTTTCCTGGCTTATACTCCATAGTATAATCAAATTCAGCCAAGAAGTCTTGCCACCGTGCTTGCTTCGGGGTGATCTTCTTCTGATTTTGGAAATAGCTAGTCGCCACATTGTCTGTCTTGATCACGAAGTGACTCCCGAGCAAGTAATGTCTCCACGTACGAAGACAATGAATTATCGCCGTCATTTATTTGTCATGGACCGGGTACCGTCGTTCCGTCTCGTTTAGCTTCCGGGACTCGTATGCAACAGGATGTCTATCCTGCATTAGGACTCCTCCAATGGCATAGTCGGAGGCATCCGAGTGTAACTCAAAAGGCTTTGTGTAGTCCGGAAGTTTCAGCACCGGGTCATTCATGACTGCCACCTTCAGATCCTCGAAGGATGTTTGGCACTCATCCGTCCATTCCCACGCAACCTTCTTCTTGAGTAATATAGTTAATGGCGTTGTCCTCGCCGAATATCCGTCAATTCTTAGAAGTACAAGACCAAAATGCCAAAACCCAACAAATTCATGAGTATATGATAAACCACTGTTAAACGTACTTAGTTCACTAAGCCTAAGAACGACCGAAGCTCGGAGACGTTCTGAGGTGGCTCCCACTCGGCAATAGCCTGCACTTTCTTTGTGTCCATTAAGATCATTCCTTCTTTCACATTGTGCCCCAACAACATTACCTCCATTTGGGCAAACGAGCATTTTTCCAGTTTTACGTATAATTCGTTCTCCCTCAGGACTCGGAACACTTTCCATAGATGTTCAGCATGTTCATTCAAGGACTCGTTGTATATTACTATGTCATCCAGATACACAACAACAAACTTGTCCAAGAATGGGTGAAATATCTTATTCATGAGAGTGCAGAAAGTCGCAGGTGCATTTGTCAAGCCAAAGGGCATAACCAAGAACTCAAATGAACCATACCTCGTTACGCAGGTGGTCTTTGGCTCATCTCCTTCTGCGATACGTACTTGCCAATACCCCGACCGCAGGTCTAGTTTTGAGAACCACTTTGCCTTCCCCAAGCGATCGAATAGGTCAGCCACCAAAGGTATTGGGTATTTGTTCTTTATAGTAACCTTGATAAGCGCCCGGTAGTCAATGCACATCCGCAAGCTGCCGTCTTGTTTCTTCTGGAATAATACCGGAGCGCCATAAGGAGCTTTGGAAGGACGAATATAGCCAGCATCTAGTAAATCCTTCAACTGCCTTCGAAGTTCTTCCAACTCTGGCGGAGCCATCTGGTACGGCCCCATTGCAGGAGGCTTCGCCCCCTGTTCCAGCTCAATCTCGTGATCCACCTCCCGCCTCGGTGGTAACTTTTTGGGCAACTCGGGAGGCATCACGTCCTTAAATTCGGCCAATACTTCTTCGATTTCCGTCGGGACTTCCTTGCCGACAATTGGGTCGTCCGTCTTTAGGGCAGCAAGGTATGTCTCTTGCCCCTTCTTATACCCTTTTGATACCTGCATAGCCGACAACATACGGGACTCGAGCTTTCCACGTAATAATGGAATATCGAATGTTACCTTGTTCGGAGTGATACTCAGAATTTGGGCATCTTGGATGGTTACCGTCTTCATCCTTTCCAGGAATTCCATGCCTAGCACCATCCGATAATCATCCATTCGGACCACTGTCAAGTCAATTTTGCCTTGCCAATCCGCCAGTTGGACCGGGACTTGCTTAGCCACGCCAATTATGGGTCTTGATGGTGTGTTCACTGTTTTCATCCATCCCATTTCTTTAGTAACTCTTACACCTAGTCGGACCGCCTCGTCCTCAGCTAAGAAGTTGTGAGTGGCTCCCGTGTCTACTAAGGCCTTTGTGACTCCCTTATTTATCTTTGCCTCAACATACATGAGACCATTCCTGACCTTTTCCGCCTTGGGTACCATCACGGTTTCTTCCTTCGCCTTCATTGCATTAAGGAGTTGCATCGACCCAATCTGCATTTCTTCGGCCCGTTCCTCCTGTTGGCTTATTATGGCATTAAGTGCTTTCTTCTTCGGGCACTCCTGGACGAAGTGTGGACCCCCGCATAAGAAGCACTCTCTCTTCTTGACTTCATGGGTATTTTCTTTCCCTTTGAAGGTTGGCTTATATCCCATCTTGTGAGGCCTGTCTCCCCCACCTTTTTCCTTGCCTCCCTTCTTATCCTTTCGCTGTGCGAAGTCCTTTCGGAATTCCACAATTTCCTCGGCCGCAACAATTGCTTCCGACAAATCTTGGACCTTCTGCCTTCTCAGTTCAAGGGCTGCCCAGGACTGCAACCCGTTCAAGAAATAGAACAATCGATCCTTGTCCGACATTTCGGGAAGTTCCAACATGAGTGAGGAGAACTCATTGACATAATCCTTCACACTCCCCGATTATTTTAGGCCACGCAGCTTCTTCATGGCCAGACTCTCGGCATTCTCCGGATAGAACTGCTTTTTCAAGTCCGCCTTGAATTCTTCCCAAGTATCTATCCGACATGTCCCTCGTGCAATGTCTTGATGGCGCCGTCTCCACCATAAGGCAGCGTCATCACTTAGGTACAAGATCGCCGACTTGATCTTGTCCTCGTCATCCCTTATGCGTTCTGCATCCATATAGGTTTCGAGAGACCAAAAGAAATTATCAAGTTCTTTGGCATTACGCTTACCCAAGTACTTTGGAGGTTCTGGTGCCCGAATGCGCGGCGTCTCCCTTGCCATGGTGCCACCTGCCACAGCTGCCTTGCACAATGCACAATCCTCCTCGGTCTTATCCATCCGTGCGGTTAGTTCTTCCCGCAACTTGGCTACCTCGCCAAGAAGTGTAGACTTCAACTCGTTAAGAGCAAGCAACACCTTGTCCTCAATATCGCTGGCATTTTCTTCAAGGACATCCATCTGTTCGATGGTTTCCCCAACAGCCACCTCGACCTTGGTCATCCTTGCTTCCATCGAGGATGCAAGATCCCGGGACTTGTCCCTACCACCTTTCTTGGTCTTGCGACCATCATCGCCAGCATTGTTCCCTTCGACCATGCTGCTGTTTCCGCTCATTCTCTCACTTTACCAACAAACCGGGCTCCGATACCACGTGTCACGGGCAAACTTCAGTCCATCGAGTTATGCCGTGCGCCCCTTAGCAACTCAGTCCTTCGGCCACTAAGGCAGGCTTTCCCAACCCTTGCCGGTTAAATGCGGAAGATTGAAGTATTTTAGAGAGAGAAAGTTAGAGAGAGAAACTGCTCTTTAGAAAGGAACTTTTATTGCTCAAACTTCGGATGATGTACAAAAGAGGGGCTTGGAGCTCCTTATATAGATCTCCGTCTACATCTTCTATAATGTACAATAATCTACAAGTATCTAGAACATACAAGAGATTACAAGACAATCTACATCCTTCTAATCCTTTCTATGATCATTCCGGAGGGCTTCCGGAATGTTACAACATCTATCAAGTAAACACAAGAAATCTGGAGAAGAATCTCGACCCTTCTAGAAGCTTCCAAAGCCAAAGTGTGACACATGGCCTCCTTACTGGCTCTACCGGTGCATACATTGAAGAATAGTGACCCCTTTTTATATTCATGAATAAAGATTTAAAAATTATTATAAATTGTGATGACAAAACAATTCATTGTGTTTACAATTATAAACAACACTAAAGTTATAAATAATTCTAAAAAATCTTAAAAACGGGCTTAAATAAATTAGTATTGAAATACTCGATCTTACATAATTGATCATTTTTTTGCCTATAGTGAGTCGGACAACAAATCCATTTTATTAACTTATCTATAAGTTATATATATAATTAATGAAATCTTATGTACAATTTTTTTTAAAGAAAAGCTTATGTATAATTAAACAAATTTAATGATAATCATATCTATGACGAGGCATTATCCAACCCGTGCGATGCACGGTCTTTGGTTGAATATCTACGTGTTTTGAACGTAATGTTGGGGCAGACGGTTGAATGAGCAGATGGCAGAATTTAAATCCCTTTTAGAGAAGTTTATATGTTTTTTTATTGTTATTGTCCTTTTATTTTAGTCTATGCAATTAGTTATATGTGTAACACCCCCAAGATATTCGAGGTATATTACAGCGCTGTGAATCCCTATATGGGACCCACCAGGCTGAACAAACATCATACTCATCGACTCACAGAAACAACAGAATAACACCTCGTCATAAAGACGCCAAACAAAATAATCCACCCGGTTCAACCGGTCAAACATAACACCATAATCCGACACAAATAAAATAAACAACAATACAATCCAGACGAGTAAAAATTCTTAAGTACTTGAGTACTTCTATTAGTTTAAAGACCACAAGGTAAAAAGATAGAAGGCAATAAGACACCACTCGTTCACAATTATCATGCGCGGCCATCATCCGCATACTGGTCCAGCACCCGCTCGTCTCGATGATCCTGACCTGAAATTCATAAAACGAATTTCCCCAAAATGGGTCCCCAGAGGGGTTAGCAATTACGCTAGTAAAAGTAACCAAATGAACAACTTACATCTTGCACATATAGTAAATGCATGCAATCAAGAAAACATAGTTCCAAAACACTCATTTCCGGAAATGCCATAATCAAATCACATTTGTAAAATGCACCGCAATTAACCATGGATCCACCCCTCCGTGGACCCCTACCGAGACCCCGTCGGATCTAACCCATAGTGGTTAAAAGAAAGCTCGCGGATCCAACCCTCCGTGGACCCCTACCGAGACCCCGTCGGGTCTAACTCATAGTGAGCATACACACACACACACACAATTCTCATGCAATACTACTACGTTAAGATTGTAAGTTCATAAGGGTACTTGCCTCGATTAACAGACGGTGACACGAATGGAAATGAAGGATCAAACACGACCGCGAGGAACCGGCAGAAAAGAACCTAACGATTCGAATAACACAATCACAACCACTTCTAAACGATTACGGAAATGGAATACACCCGGAAACCCGCCTATGATTCATGTATATTCGTATAAAAATAACAACAAGGGCGGACCACAACCAAACCCTCCCGATTTTGCAAAGCTATGAAAATATACCATGAATCCATAGGAAAACTAATGATATCAACAAGATTAATCATATTCATCATGAATCCACCAACAAAACGGAACGAATCGGAAGAAAATCCCAAAACCCCCAAATTATCCAAAAGTAGGGTTCTAAGAGATTTACCTTGGATTATGATGAAAGATTCGTGTTGATGTTGTTATAATACACCAAGAACTCAAGAAAGATGTTGGATGAGATGATTGGAGGAAGAAATCGCCAAGAAAATCGCCCGGAATCGCCTTAGCCGCATAGAGGAGGAAGAAATGAGAAAATATGTTCATCTCGGTCAACTCCCTGGTTTATATAGCCAGGGAGTGTTAGCACGCGCTAATCCTCAAAGTTAGTGTGCGCTAACGGAACAAAACTCCAGTCTAGTATCCAGATTTCTGGCCGTTAGCGTGCGCTACTCGAAACGTAGCGTGCGCTAATAACCTCTCGGTAGCGCGCGCTATCGACCAATAGCGTGGGCTACCTGGACATCAGCCAAGTCCAGAAGCAACTGTCAGTACACACCTGATCTGGTTAGCGCGCGCTATCGACCAAACATAGCGTGCGCTAAAGTGTATCGGTAGCGCGCGCTATCGATCAATAGCGTGCGCTACCTGGGCATCAGTCGAGTCCAGTAGCAAACTGTCCAGTACTGGACACTCACGCTAGCGCACGCTACCAGGCGTCTCAGCGTGCGCTAGCCCCAACATTAGCGTGCGCTAGACTACGTGGCATACGCTAATCCGCCAGTCCAGAGGGCTGGAATTTGCACTGCCACTCCCAGGGCTTGCTCTCTAGCGCGCGCTACGAAGCAGTCGTAGCGTGCGCTACTAAGGGACCTCTAGCGTGCGCTATGCAGAAAAGATAGCGTGCGCTAGGTATGAAGCATAAACGGTCTAGAACACCGGAATATGAACGACACAACAAACGAAACATCTCAAGACACATCAAAATATAGAATGATCTACGGCAACCCCAAAACGGCAATTCCGCACAACAATTACGGGAATCAGATCAATAGATGACGGAAAAGATACACTGAAAGATACACGAGGGTCGCTACAACCGAGAAATACACCGAAAATGAAAATATAAGGGAAAGAAAAATGCGGATATTACATTCTACCCCTCTAAAAATAAGTTTCGTCCCGAAACTTAAGAAACAAACAACTCAGGATACATAGCATGCATGCTATCCTCGGTTTCCCAAGTTGCCTCCTCGACACCGTGTCTCGACCACTGCACCTTGACCAAAGAGATGGTCTTATGCCTCAGTCGTTTCTCACGACGCTCCAAAATCTTCAAGGGACGCTCCTCAAAAGTAATATCCTCGGCAACATCAATCTCACCATAATCGATGACGTGACTAGGATCCGGGACATATTTCCTCAGCTGGGAAACATGAAAAACGTTATGAACATGACTCAAGGCCGGGGGTAGTGCCAAACGGTATGCCAATTCACCGACTCGTTCGAGAATCTCAAAGGGCCCAATAAATCTCGGACTCAACTTCCCTTTCTTCCTAAAACGAAAAACTCCCTTCGTCGGCGATACCTTTAGCAAAACGTGGTCTCCCACCTCGAATTCCAAGGGTCGACGACGGACGTCGGCATACGACTTTTGTCGACTCTGGGCAGTCAACACCCATTCCCGAATTAATTCTATCTTCCGTCTCGTCTCTAAAACGAAATCCGGCTCGGTCCCGACCAAATCGGACGTCTCATTCCAACAAATTGGTGATCGACATCGCCGCCCATAAAGTGCCTCATACGATGCCATCCGAATCGACGCGTGCCAACTGTTGTTGTACGTGAATTCGATCAATGGCAAATGTTCCTCCCAATCACTACTCCAATCGAGAGCACAAGCACGCAATATATCCTCGAATGTCTGGATAGTGCGTTCCGACTGTCCATCTGACTGGGGATGAAAATAGGTACTCAAATGCAAACGGGTATCCAACGCCTTATGCACCGCCTGCCAAAAGTGAGTTACGAAATGGCCGTCACGATTCGAAACAATAGACTTCGGAGTACCGTGAAGCTTCACAATCTGCGCGACAAACACACGAGCCAACTTCTCTGGGCCTCAAGTGTCCTTGATGCCCAGAAAATGTGCCGACTTGGTAAGACGATCAACAATCACCCATACCATATTCATGCCCGACCTCGACCTCGGCAAACTCGTAACGAAATCCATAGATATATCTTCCCATTTCCATTCCGAAACGGGAGGTGACTGCAAAAACCCAGCCGGTCACTGATGCTCGATTTTGACCTGCTGGCAAGTCAAACATCTCGCTACAAACTATGCGACCTCCTCCTTCATATCATTCCACCAGAAATTCCTTCTCAGGTCCTTGTACATCTTACTCGAACCAGGATGAACGGAATAATGTGTAGCATGGGCCTCATGCAAAATACTCTGTCGCAACTCTGAGTCGTTCGGCACACAAAGCCGACTCTGGAATCTCAAAACACCATCCTCGTGAATCACAAACCCAGGAGACTTTACCTTAAGAACGTTCTCTCGGATTTGAGTAATCATCGGATCCTCTAACTGCTTCAGCTTAATTTCATCGATCAAAGACGACGAAATCTCTAAAGCACGAAGTTGCCCGACAGCTCCAGGCAACAAAACCTCAACATCTAACTCGATCAAAGCCCGCCGAAGCTCAGACTGAGACGTAAGGGTCTCAAGCTTTCGCAATGCAACCGGTTTCCGACTCAAGGCGTCAGCCACGACGGTCGCCTTGCCCGGATGATAAAGTATTTCGAGGTCATAATCCTTAATCAGCTCTAACCACCTCCTCTACCTCATATTCAACTCCCGCTGAGTAAATATGTATTTCAGACTTTTATGATCGGTAAAAATCTGACATGCAGAGCCGAAAAGATAGTGACGCCAAATCTTGAGTGCAAAAATGACTGCCGCTAACTCCAAATCATGAGTAGGGTAGTTCAGCTCATACGGCCTCAACTGTCTCGACGCATAGGCAATGGTCTTGCCGTGCTGCATCAATACGCATCCAAGACCCTGACCCAAAGCATCACTATAAACAGCAAAACCCTCGTTGCCACACGGCAATGCTAAAACCGGGGCTGAAGTCAAACGCCTCTTCAGTTCCTCGAAACTCAACTGTCTCTCGTCATTCCATACGAATTTCTCGGATTTCTGGAGCAACTGCGTAAGTGGCCAAGCCAGTTTCGAGAAACCCTCGACGAACCTACGATAGTAGCCAGCCAAACCCAAGAAACTACGGATCTCCTTCACATTCTTGGGCGGTGCCAATCCAATACTGCCTCTATCTTCTGTGGATCCACACGAACCCCCTCGGCTGAAATCACGTGACCTAGAAACATCACTTCTTTCAGCCAGAACTCACATTTCGAGAACTTCGCATAGAGTTGCTCGGTCCTCAAGATGTCTAATACTACTCGCAAATGATGGGCATGCTCTTACTCGTTCCTCGAATAAATAAGAATATCGTCAATGAAAACGACGACACACTTATCCAAATACTCGATAAAGACTTTGTTCATCAACTGAATGAACACCGCCGGCGCATTAGTTAACCCGAAAGGCATAACTACAAACTCTTAATGTCTGTATCTCGTCCGAAAAGTTGTTTTCGGCACATCGGACTCCCTCACCCGGAGCTGATAGTACCCCGATTTCAAATCAATCTTCGAGAATACCGCAGCTCCCTACAACTGGTCGAACAAGTCATCAATTCTCGGCAAAGGATACTTGTTCTTGATGGTCACCTTATTTAGTTCGCGATAGTCGATACACAAACATAGTGAACCATCCTTCTTCCGCACAAACAGGACCGGTGCACCCCAAGGCGAGGCGCTCGGTCGAACATACCCCGACTCAAGAAGCTCACTCAATTGCTTCTTCAACTCGGACATCTCTGAAGGTGCCATGCGATACGGCGCCTTCGAAATAGGAGCCGCGCCCGGCTCTAACTCTATAGCAAACTCGACCTCACGATCCGGTGGCAATCCCGGTAACTCTTCAGGAAATACATCAGGAAACTCAATAACGACTGGAATCGACGAAAGCTCGACTCCACCACTCTCCGACTTCAAGGCGTAGCACCAATAGCCATTACACCCCTTTCGCAGGAGTCTCATCGCCTTCAAGGCATTAATAACGAACTTCTGGTCCCCCCTCTTTCGCCCGGCGAAAGAGTGCTCGGTGCCGTCTTCGGCTAGCATGGTGATGATCCTCGTGCGGTAGTTCATGATTGCACCATGCCGCTCGAGCCAATCATCCCCGAGAATTAAGTCCTCACCCTCAATACCCACAACAATAAGATTAGAGGTCCAAGCCCTCTCACAAATAAGTACAGAACAGTCTCGAACCTCCTGATCACCAACGATCCTATCACCGCTAGGAAGCTTAACGATGAAGGGCTCACAAGGCGTCAAATAGTCGAGACTCAAACGGCGCACACAATCTAGAGATATGAATGAATGCGTAGCACCAGAATCGAAAAGCACACTGACAGGATGAGAAAGAATATGAATGGTACCTGTCGCCACGGTGGCCGCTGGGTTATCGGCTCTCCGTATCTCATAGACACGCGGGTGGGCTGAGCCGACACTGGAAGCTCCCCCCTTAGCGGGCTGACCCCGTTCTCCCCCTCGACTAGCACTTGGCGGAGATTGAGAAGCAAACGATCCTTGATTCACACTTGGTTCCCTAGGCGCTGGAATGGAAGTCCGGGCACCCACGATTCTCTCCCTCTCAGCACAGAAAGCCGCCTTGTGGCCCGACTGGCCACACTGATTACACGTCAGCAAAGGACTCGGACAATTACGACTGATGTGGCTTGGCTGGCCACAGTTAAAACACTTCACCTCCTGAGAAGGGGCACTGGCAGCCCTACGGGGAAACCCAGTAGATCGAGCTGGGCCACCGCCAGCGGAAAAGTTAGCAGACTGGAATTTCTGCTGACCCCCACCTTTGTGGCCCGAAAAATTCCCAGCAGACTTCTGCTTCTTTCCCTCGCGGGCCGCCTCACTCGCCGTCACAGACATATCATAATCAAGGGCCCTACTCTGATAATCCTTCAAGGTAGTACAGACGAGCCCCGACATATAGTCCCGAATCGACGATTTCATCCGTCTGGAAAAATGGAAAATTTTGTCACTCTCCTCGGCAACTTGGGTCTTCACATAACCCAACTCCTTGTTAAAATCGGCAATAGCTTGAGATACGGGAATATCCCGTGGTTGAGCATCATAGAAAGCATGTACTCGAGCCTGTCTAATCGGCCACGGGCAATATTCGGTCTCCATCAATTCCTGAAATTCAGCCCACGAAGCAACATGGTCTTTGGGCCCAACGGCCTCCCACCAATCCGTAGCATCCCCAATGAGAAAGTACTGGGCAATAGGGACCTTACGATCCTCGGGACAGTTGGTAGCAGTGAAGACTTTAGATATCTCCTTGATCCACCCCTCCCAGCCGATCGGGTCCGAAGCTCCCGAAAACTGAGGAGGGTGCATCTTGATGACATCCTGAAGCCAGCGATCCGCTCCGCCCCGATTAGCGTGGTCTGGATCCGGTTCAACCACTGAGCTATCGCGCCATTTGGTTCACCATTTCTTGCCTCGCATTGCCGCAATACCAAGGTCAGCGCACTCGAGAAGAAGCATGTGTGACGGTCCACGCATCGCCGGCTCCCGAAGACTGCAACGTGGCCGCCCCACCGGCTGCCCCACGTCCTCGGCCGCGTTCACGACCACGTCCACGACCACGGCCTCTTCCAGCATCCATACTGATGTTAAATAAATAGCAAAAGCCATTACGATGGTGAGTACGAGAAGAGAAACAATCACAATCGAGAATCAAAGGTGCGATACAAGGAAACAAGGAATAGAGTTAGGAAAAACTTACGGACACTGGTAGTATCGGAATCATGGCACCGTGACGATGATGTGCAAAACGAAACACAACAAGACCCAATAAACCGACAAGCCTAGGTATCCATAAACCTAGAGCTCCGATACCATTTTCTGTAACACCCCCAAGATATTGGAGGTATATTACAGCGCTGTGAATCCCTATATGGGACCCACCAGGCTGAACAAATATCATACTCATCGACTCACAAAAACAACAGAATAACACCTCGTCATAAAGACGCCAAACAAAATAATCCACCCGGTTCAACCGGTCAAACATAACACCATAATCCGACACAAACAAAATAAACAACAATATAATCCAGACGAGTAATATTCTTAAGTACTCGAGTACTTCTATTAGTTTAAAGACCAAAAGGTAAAAAGATAGAAGGCAATAAGACACCACTCATGCACAATTATCACGCGCGGCCATCATCCGCATACTGGTCCAGCGCCCGCTCGTCTCGATGGTCCTGACCTGAAATTCATAAAACGAATTTCCCCAAAACGGGTCCCCAGAGGGGTTCGCAATTACGCTAGTACAAGTAACCAAGTGAACAACTTACATCTTGCACATATAATAAATGCATGCAATCAAGAAAACATAGTTCCAAAACACTCATTTCCGGAAATGCCATAATCAAATCACATTTGTAAAATGCACCACAATTAACCGTGGATCCACCCCTCCGTGGACCTCTACCGAGACCCCGTCGGATCTAACTCATAGTGGTTAAAAGCTAGCTCGCGGATCCACCCCTCCATGGACCCCTACCGAGACCCCGTCGGGTCTAACCCATAGTGAGCATACACACACACACACAATTCTCATGCAATACTACTACGTTAAGATTGTAAGTTGATAAGGGTACTTGCCTCGATTAACAGACGGTGACACGAACGGAAATGAAGGATCAAGCACGACCGCGAGGAACTGGCGGAAAATAACCTAACGATTCGAATAACACAATCACAACCACTTCTAAACGATTACGGAAATGGAATACACCCGGAAACCCGCCTACGATTCATGTATATTCGTATAAAAATAACGAGGGCGGACCACAACCAAACCCTCCCAATTTTGCAAAGCTATGAAAATATACCATGAATCCGTAGGAAAACTAATGATATCAACAAGATTAATCATATTCATCATGAATCCACCAACAAAACGGAACGAATCGGAAGAAAATCCCAAAACCACCAAATTATCCAAAAGTAGGGTTCTAAGTAATTTACCTTGAATTATGATGAAAGATTTGTGTTGATGTTGTTATAATACACCAAGAACTCAAGAAAGATGTTGGATGAGATGATTGGAGGAAGAAATTGCCAAGAAAATCGCCCGGAATCGCCTTAGCCGCGGAGAGGAGGAAGAAATGAGAAAATATATTCATCTCGGTCAACTCCCTGGTTTATATAGCCAGGGAGTGTTAGCGCGCGCTAATCCTCAAAGTTAGCGTGCGCTAACGGAACAAAACTCCAGTCCAGTAGCCAGATTTCTGGCCGTTAGCGTGCGCTACTCGAAACGTAGCGTGCGTTAATAACCTCTCGGTAGCGCGCGCTATCGACCAATAGCGTGCGCTACCTGGACATCAGCCAAGTCCAGAAGCAACTGTCAGTACACACCTGATTCGGTTAGCGCGCGCTATCGACCAAACATAGCGTGCGCTAAAGTGTATTGGTAGCGCGCGCTATCGATCAATAGCGTGCGCTACCTGGGCATCAATCGAGTCCAGTAGCAAACTGTCCAGTACTGGACACTCACGCTAGCGCACGCTACCAGGCATCTCAGCGTGCGCTAGCCCCCAACATTAGCATGCGCTAGACTACGTGGCGTACGCTAATTCGCCAGTCCAGAGGGCTAGAATTAGCACTGCCACTCCCAGGGCTTGCTCTCTAGCGCGCGCTACGAAGCAGTCGTAGCGTGCGCTACTAAGGGACCTCTAGCGTGCGCTATGCAGAAAAGATAGCGTGCGTTAGGTATGAAGCATAAACGGTCTAGAACACCGGAATATGAACGACACAACAAACGGAACATCTCAAGACACATCAAAACATAGAATGATCTACGGCAACCCCGAAACGACAATTCCGCACAACAATTACGGGAATCAGATCAATAGATGACGGAAAAGATACACTGAAAGATACACGAGGGTCGCTACAACCGAGAAATACACCGAAAATGAAAATACAAGGGAAAGGAAAATGCGGATATTACAATATGAAATGAGGCTTTACTAATCCGTATGTTGCTCCGGGGTTGTTTTTGGTTTATTCAGCCCGTGCGATGCACCGATTGTATCTAAGATTTCATAGCTAAAATTTAACCATCTTGTAATTTATACTATCATTTAAAAGTTCATTTTAATCACCTTGTGTATTAGAAGGTGCATTTGCATTGTGATGTTTATCATAAATTTTGTATTTAAATTAGTTTATTTACATTAAAAGTTACAATTAAAATAGTCTCTTCATATATAATTCCACCCCAATAATTGCTGCCGTTTACAAACTAATGTTTCTCTCCCCAAAATACCCTTCTGCAATCTCTTTGCTAAAACCAAAAATTAATAAATGAAAATATGAAATTATGATAATAAAAATTAATAAATGAGACAGCTGTTTCGTCTTACAGAACCTCCAAATACGGCCGCCCATCTTTTGAAGTTAGATATAATTATAATTTTTAAAAAAAAAATTATCTATTTTGTTAGATTCTTTTATATTATATATTTAAATAAGTGACATAAATCCCCCTTCCACATTAAATTAAGGGGGATACGTTTTATATAGTATAGATGTCATTGTGCTATGAAATTTCCTTTTCTTTACCCCTTTTATTTATTTCTATTTAATTAATTAATCAATAACTTCTGCAGTTGGTTCAATTCATAACTTACATGTATAAGTAACACGACCGGTAATATCAACTGAAGCATTATTGCTTATATAATAGCTTATTGGGCCTATCTTTGGTTTGGCCAATGGTTCCTGGCCAGCTCTTGAATCTGCTTTTGGAGGGCATGGCGGTTTGTGGTGCTGCACTCTTATGTTTCCATCATTATTCGGGCAGTCTCTAACGAACTGCCCCTGGCTGCTTACATCTGACGCAGTTCTTTGGGCCTTTCCTGCATTCACCAAATTGATTATTTTGGCAGGCTGGACATAGAGGTCTTTCTTTAGCATGTCCTTTCTATTGTTGAAGATTCTCCCTCCATGGTCTCTCTCTTTTCCCTGGGTTCCCTTAGTTCCCATTCTCTCATTTGCGTTTTTTTTTGCACCATGTTGCGGTTACGCTCGTGCTTACACATTATTCTCTTTTTCCTGGAGCAACACCGCCTCAATGCTCAAAGCCCTGCTCAATGATTGATCATATGTTAAGAGTCCGTGACTTGTTAGAGGACTGCTATCTCATGGCGTAGACCTTGCCGAAACTTGTCGGTGCGTTTCTTATCTGCATCCACCAAATTTGGATGATAACTGATTAAATATTCGATCATACTCGGCAACAGTCGTATTCCCTTGTCTTAAATTCCAAAACTCATCCTGCTTTTTCAGTCTATAGCATTCGGGAATGTATTTATCATACAATTGCTCCTTGAAATATTCCCACATAAACACCTCACATTGCTTGGGCATCGTCGTTTGACTCAAAGATCCCCAACAATGCCATGCCCCATCGGTAACTGATGGGTGGCACATGTGACCTTATCTTTGTCTTGGCATTCGATATATTTAAAAAAATTCTCTACTGCATGAATCCATATTTCGGCGTCCACTGGATCGCCGTGTCCATCAAAAGTCGGGGGTTTTCCATGTGAAGCTTCTCTTCCATACTGCACTCTGGGTATACATGTACTGGTACTGTAATACCCGGTTGTAAATTCATTTATTATCATTCAGTAATTGTCACTCAGTAATTTTTCACTCATCAATAATCATTCATCATTCACGTTCATTCATTTATATTCATCGTTGGCGTACTTGGAGCCGTGTATCAGTCCGATCGTCATTCAACTCCGTTTGAGAATCGAGATGAGAGTATTATCATAATCATTGTGATTGGTAGTCTTGTGTTGGAAGTATCACCTATTGCATGTTATTGGACTTAATTACATTCATACAAGTATTGTATGTCGGATCATTCATCATTTGTAACGAGAAGACGGAGTTGTCGGATTTTGTCATTTCCAACAGTGAGTTACGGCCGTAACTGATCATGCATTACGGCCGTAACTGATCATGCATTACGGCCGTAACATGCATTCGTGGAATTGGTGTCTTTCTAGACGAAGACGTCGTACGTACATAAGTCATACTAGTTACGACCGTAAGTAGGAAGGTACGGCCGTATGATTTGGAGACTACGGCCGTAGCATGCATTAGTTTGTGCAGGAAGGTTTTGTCAACGAAGACAACTTACGGCCGTAAGTTTGGCAGGATACGACCGTAAGTGTTGTTGTTACGGCCGTAAAGTATTTCTGGTACGACCGTAACTCGATCAGTGCATTCATTATCATTTTTTGACGAAGTGTTGTTACGGCCGTATGTAATGAATATTACGGTCGTAAAGCCGTTGACTTGGAAAGTTACGGCCGTAAGGTGGCAGAGTTACGACCGTAACTCTGCACAGTATTTAAAGACATGAACGGGATTTTTATGCTCATTTCATCACTTCTTCATTTTGGTTCCGAGAGAGAGATATTGTGGGAGATATTTTTCATCATCAAACACTTGTGTGTTGGGGTTTAATCATCTTTATTTGTTTGTGGAGCTTGGGAAGTCGATTAACACGAGTTTCGACAGATCGAAGAGGTTGGATCTCCAAATTTTCTCCAAACCTTAGATTTCGATTTTAAGATGGAATATGATGTTTTGGATGTGATAATCATGATATATGAAGAGATATACATATGATTATGAGTTTGTATGAATATTCATTGGATTATTGAAGGATTATTTCAAGAACACTTTGAATGTTGATTTTGGATTTGGGGGTTTCTGTAACACCCCCAAGATATTCGAGGTATATTACAGCGCCGTGAATCCCTATATGGGACCCACCAGGCTGGATAAACATCATACTCATCGACTCGCGGAAACAACAAAATAACACCTCATCATAAAGACACAAAACAAAATAATCCACCCGGTTCAACCGGTCAAACATAACACCATCATCCGACACAAACATAATAGACAACAATACAATCCAGACGAACAAGAATTCTTAAGTACTCGAGTACTTCTATTAGTTTAAAAACCACAAAAGGTAAAAAGATAGAAAACAGTAAGACACTACTCGTGCACAATCATCACGCACAACCATCATCCGCGTACTGGTCCAGCGCCCGCTCGTCTCGATGAACCTGACCTGAAATTCATAAAACGAATTTCCCCAAAACGGGTCCCCAAAGGGGTTAGCAATTACGCTAGTACAAGTAACCAAATGAACAACTTACATATTACACATATAGTCAAAGCATGCAATCGCGAAAACATACTTCCAAACCACTCATTTCCGGAAATGCCATAATCAAATCACATTTGTAAAATGCACCACAATTAACCGTCGATCCACGTCTCTGTGGACCCCTACCGAGACCCCGTCGGATCTAACTCGTAGTGGTTAAAACCAAGCTCATCGATCCACGTCTCTGTGGACCCCTACCGAGACCCCGTCGTATCTAACCCGTAGTGAGCATACACACACACCATTTCTCATACAATACTACTATGTCAAGATTGTAAGTTCATAGGGGTACTTGCCTTGATCAAAAAGACGGTGACACAAACGGAGATGAAGGATCAAACACCACCGAGAGGAACCGGCGGAAATGAACCTAACAATTCGAATAATACAATCACAACCACTTCTAAACGATTATGGAAATGGAATACACCTGGAAACCCGCCTACGATTCATGTATATTCGTATAAAAATAACAACGAGGGCGGACCACAACCAAACCCTCCCAATTTCACGAAACCATGAAAATATACCATGAATACGTAGGAAAACTAATGATATCAACAAGATTAATCATATTCACCATGAATTAACCAACAAAACGGAACGGATCGGACGAAAACATGAAAACCCCCAAATCATTCCCAAAATAGGGTTCTAGGAAATTTTACCTTGATTTGACGATGAACAATGAATGATTAGTGATAGGTTGATGATATGAAGCTTGAATATACTTCTACAATGGTGTTTGTGCGAAAATCGGGCGAAACCTAGCTCTCCAAGTCGTTCCCGTCGCGAAGAGAGGTGAGAAATGAGAAAAATACGGTTGCTGCCAGTTTATATACTGGCCGGTGTTACGGCCGGAACATCCATAACATACGGCCGTAACATAGGAACATTACGGCCGTAACTCTCCTGCCTTACGGTCGTAACTGTTCCCAGGAATGAAACTGGGCAAATCTGACGAAGCTGACATACGGCCGTATTAAAATGAGGTTACGGTCGGAATAATTCTCACGGCTGTAACTCTAGCGTGTTACACCCGTAACCCCTCACTGGACCAAAGTGCAGAAAAAAAAACGAATTCTTGTTACGGCCGTATAAGAAAACTTACGGCCGTAACTCTCCAGTATTACGGCCGTAACATGGCCCGTGACAGCAGGCAGAAATCTGAATCACTTCTCGACGAGGAAATGATCGGGAAATAACAAGGCGTATCTACTACTAATGGATACACTTCCAACGGATTCATGCCAACGACTAAAGAGGTAAAATGAAACGTGATTCCGACTACCCGAGGGTTTGGAACAGACATGGATGGAAACTACCCCGTAACTTAGGGAAATTACAAAATGGCCCAAATGTCCAAAAATCGTGATACGACGTCGGATCAACAAATCGAAACTCGCAACACGAACAACTCAACCACACGAACTCGTGCAACCAAGGAATTTACCAAATCGAACGAGTTCTACGAGAATTGAACGTCCATGCAATAATACGAGACATAAAATGGAATAATATTAATACATCTCCGAAACTCGTCCAAATGGAGAAACTCCAAGAATAAAATAGATTCAAAACATCGATATGGTTACAAGTGAGTCGCTAAAAACCAAAATATACCAAAATGGAAATATCGGGAAAAGAAGAAAAATGCGGATATTACATTCTACCCTACTAAAATAAGTTTCGTCCCGAAACTTAAGAAACAAACAACTCGGGGTACTTAGCACGCATGCTATCATCGGTTTTCCCAAGTTGCCTCCTCGACACCATGCCTCGACCACTGCACCTTGACCAAGGGAATGGTTTTATGCCTCAGTCGTTTCTCGCGATGCTCCAAAATCTTCAAAGGACGTTCTTCAAACGTAATATCCTCGGCGACATCAATCACCCCATAATCGATGACGTGACTAGGATGCGGGACATATTTCCTCAGCTGGGAAACATGAAAAACGCTATGAACATGACTCAAGGCCGGAGGTAACGCCAAATGGTATGCCAACCCACCGACTCGCTCGAGAATCTCGAAGGGCCCAATAAATCTCGGACTCAACTTCTCCTTTTTCCCGAAACGGAAAACTCCTCTCGTCGGCGACACCTTTAGTAAAACATGGTCTCCCACCTCGAATTCCAAAGGCCGAAGATGGACATCGGCATATGACTTCTGTCGACTCTGGGCAGTCAACATCCATTCCCGAATTAATTATATCTTCCGTCTCGTCTCTAAAACGACATCCGACTCGGCCCCGATCAAATTGGACGCCTCATTCCAATAAATCGGTGATCGACATCGCGGCCCATAAAGTGCCTCATACGGTGCCATCCGAATCGACGCGTGCCAACTATTGTTGTACGTGAATTCGATCAATGGCAAATGCTCCTCCCAGTTACTGCTCCAATCGAGAGCACAAGCACGCAACATATCATCGAACGTCTGGATAGTGCGTTCCGACTGTCCATTTGACTGGGGATGAAAAGAGGTACTCAAACGCAAACGGGTACCCAACGCCTTATGCACCGCCTGCTAGAAGTGCGATACAAAATGACCATCATGATCCGAAACAATAGACTTCGGAGTACCGTGAAGCCTCACAATCTGCGCGATAAACACACGAGCTAACTTCTCCGGGCCCCAAGTGTCCTTGATGCCCAGAAAATGTGCCGACTTGGTCAGACGATCAACAATCACCCATACCATATTCATGCCCGACCTCGATCTCAGCAAATTCGTAATGAAGTCCATCGATATATCTTCCCATTTCCATTCCGGAACGGGAAGTGACTGTAATAATCCGGCCGGTCTCTGATGCTCGATTTTGACCTGCTGACAAGTCAAACATCTAGAGACAAAATGCACGACCTCCTCCTACATATCATTCCACCAGAAATTCCTTCTCAGGTCCTTGTACATCTTACTCGAACCAGGATGAACGGAGTAAGGTGTAGCATGGGCCTCACGCAAAATACTCTGTCCCAACTTTGAGTCGTTCGGTACACAAAGCCGACTCTGGAATCTCAAAACACCATCCTCGTGAATCAAAAACCCAAGAGACTTTCCCTTAAGAACGTTCTCTAGGATTTGAGTAATCATCGGATTCTCTAACTGCTTCAGCTTAATTTCATCGATCAAAGACGATGAAATCTCTAAAGCACAAAGTTGCCCAACATCTCCAGGCAACAAAACCTCAACATCTAACTCGATCAAAGCCCGCCGAATCTCAGACTGAGACGTAAGGATCTCAAGCGTTCGCAACGCAACCGGTTTCCGACTCAAGGCATCGGCCACGGCGTTCGCCTTGCCCGGATGATAAAGGATTTCGAGGTCATAATCCTTAATCAGCTCTAACCACCTCCTCTGCCTCATATTCAACTCCCGATGAGTAAATATGTATTTCAGACTTTTATGATCGGTAAAAATCTGACATGCAGAGCCGAAAAGATAGTGACGCTAAATCTTGAGCGCATAAACGACTGCCGCTAACTCCAAATCATGAGTAGGGTAGTTCAGCTCGTACGACCTCAACTGTCTCGATGCAAACGCAATAGTCTTGCCATGCTGCATCAACACGCACCCAAGGCCCTGACCTGAAGCATTGCTATAAACGGCAAAAACCCTCGTTGCCACATGGCAACGCCAAAATCGGGGCTGAAGTCAAACGTCTCTTCAGCTCCTCAAAACTCGACTGCCTCTCGTCATTCCAAACAAACTTCTCGGACTTCTGGAGCAACTGGGTAAGTGGCCGAGCTAGTTTCGAGAAAGCCTCGACGAACCTACAGTAGTAGCCAGCCAAACCCAAGAAACTACGGATCTCCTTCACATTCTTGGGAGGTGCCCAATCCAACACTGCCTCAATCTTCTGCGGATCTACACGAACCCCCTCGGCTGAAATCACGTGACCTAAAAACATCACTTCCTTCAGCCAGAACTCACATTTCGAGAACTTCGCATAGAGTTGCTCGGTCCTCAAAATGTCTAACACTACTCGCAAATGATAGGCATGCTCTTCCTCGTTCCTCGAATAAATAAGAATATCGTCAATGAAGACGACGACACACTTATCCAAATACTCGATAAAGACTTTGTTCATCAACTGCATGAACACCGCCGGCGCATTAGTTAACCCGAAAGGCATAACTACGAACTCATAATGTCCGTATCTCGTCCGAAAAGCTGTTTTCGGCACATCGCACTCTCTCACCCGGAGCTGATAGTATCCCGATCTCAAATCAATCTTCGAGAATACCGCAGCTCCCTGCAACTGATCGAACAAGTCATCAATTCTCGGCAAAGGATACTTGTTCTTGATGGTCACCTTGTTTAGTTCGCGATAGTCGATACACAAACGTAGTGAACCATCCTTCTTCCGCACAAACAGGAGTGGTGCGCCCCAAGGCGAGGTGCTCGGTTGAACATACCCCGACTCAAGAAGCTCGCTCAACTGCTTCTTCAACTCGGACATCTCTGAAGGTGCCATGCGATACGGCGCCTTCAAAATAGGAGCCGCGCCCGGCTCTAACTCTATAGCAAACTCGACCTCACGATCCGGTGGCAATCCCGGTAACTCATCAGGAAATACATCAGGAAACTCACTAACGATTGGAATCGACGAAAGCTCGACTCCACCACTCTCTGCCTTCAAGGCGTAGCACCAATAACCAGTACACCCCTTTCGTAGGAGTCTCATCGCTTTCAAGGCGTTAATAACGAACTTCTGGTTTCCCCTATTTCGCCCGACGAAAGAGTGCTCGGTGCCATCTTCGGCTAGTATGGTGATGATCCTCGTGCGGTAGTTCATGATTGCACCATGCCGCTCGAGCCAATCATCCCCGAGAATCAAATTCTCGCCCTGAATACCCACAACAATAAGATTAGAAGGCCAAGCCCTCTCACAAATAAGCACAGAACAGTCTCGAACCTCCTGATCACCAACGATCGTATCACCGCTAGGAAGCTTAACGATGAAGGGCTCACAAGGCGTCAAACAGTCGAGACTCAAACGGCGCACACACTCCAGAGATATGAACGAATGCGTAGCACCAGAATCGAGAAGCACACTGACAGGATGAGAATGAATATGAACGGTACCTGTGGCAACGGTAGCGGTCGGATAATCGGCCCTCCTCATCTCGTAAACTCGTGGATGGGCGGAGCCGACACTAGAAGCTCCCCCTCTGGCGGTCTGACCCCGACCTCTCCCTCGACTGGCACTCGGTGGGGACTGAGAAGCAAATGATCCTTGATTCACGCTTGGTTCCCGGGGCGTTGGAATGGAAGCCCGAGCACCAAGGATTCTCTCCCTCTCAGCACAGAAAGCTGCCTTGTGGCCCGGCTGGCCACACTGATTACACGTCAGTAAAGGGCTCAAATAAGTACGACTGACGTGGCCTGTACGGCCACAATTGAAACACTTCACATCACGGAAAGGAGCACTGGTAGTTCCACGAGAACCCCCAGCGGAACGAGCTGGACCACCGCCAGCGGGGAAATTAGCAGATTGGGATTTCTGCTGACCCCCACCCTTGTGGCTCGAAAAATTCCCGGCGGACTTCTGCTTCTTGCTCTCGCGGGCCGCCTCGCTAGTCGTCACCGACATATCGTAAGCAAGGGCCCTACTCTGGTAATCCTTCAAGGTAGTGGAAAAGTGGAAAATTTTGTCGCTCTCCTTGACAACTTGGGTCTTCACATAACCCAACTCCTTGTTAAAATCGGCAATAGCTTGAGATACGGGGATATCCCGTGGTTGAGCATCATAGAAAGCATGCACTCGAGCCTGTCTGACCGGCCACGGGCAATATTCGGCCTCCATCAATTCTTGAAATTTGGCCCACGAAGCAACATGGTCTTTGGGCCCAACGGCCTCCCACCAATCCGTAGCGTCCCCAGTGAGAAAGTACTCGGTAATAGGGACCTTACGGTCCCTGCTGATTGGTAGCAAGAAGACTTTAGATATCTCCTTGATCCACCCCTCCCAGCCGATCGAGTCTGAAGCTCCCGAAAACTGAGGAGGATGCATCTTGATGACATCCTGAAGCCAGCGATCCGCTCCGCCCCGATTAGCGTGGGCCGGATCCGGGTTCTTAACCGCCTGAGCTATCACCACCATTTGCTGCATAACGGCCGCAATACCAAGGTCGGCGCGCTCTTGAGAAGAAGCATGACTGTGACGGTCGCCGGTACTGCCGGCTCCCGAAGACTGTGACGTGGCCGCCCCACCGGATGCCCCACATCCCCGGCCACGTCCACGGCCACGACCACGACCACGACCACGGCCTCTTCCAGCATCCATACTGATGTTAAAGAAGTAGCAAAGGCCATACGATGGTAAGTACAAGAAGGAAAACAATCACAATCGAGAATCAAAGGTGCGATACAAGAAAACAAGGAACAGAGTAAGGAAAAACTTACGGACACTGGTAGTACCGGAATCATGGCAGTGTGACGATGATGTGCAAAACGAAACACAACAAGACCCAATAAACCGACAAGCCTAGGTATCCATAAACCTAGTGCTCTGATACCATTTTCTGTAACACCCCCAAGATATTCGAGGTATATTACAGCGCCGTGAATCCCTATATGGGACCCACCAGGCTGGATAAACATCATACTCATCGACTCGCGGAAACAACAAAATAACACCTCATCATAAAGACACAAAACAAAATAATCCACCCGGTTCAACCGGTCAAACATAACACCATCATCCGACACAAACATAATAGACAACAATACAATCCACACGAACAAGAATTCTTAAGTACTCGAGTACTTCTATTAGTTTAAAAACCACAAAAGGAAAAAGATAGAAGACAGTAAGACACCACTCATGCACAATCATCACGCACAGCCATCATCCGCGTACTGGTCCAGCGCCCGCTCGTCTCGATGAACCTGACCTGAAATTCATAAAACGAATTTCCCCAAAATGGGTCCCCAAAGGGGTTAGCAATTACGCTAGTACAAGTAATCAAATGAACAACTTACATCTTACACATATAGTCAATGCATGCAATCGCGAAAACATAGTTCCAAACCACTCATTTTCGGAAATGCCATAATCAAATCACATTTGTAAAATGCACCACAATTAACCGTCGATCCACGTCTCTGTGGACCCCTACCGAGACCCCGTCGGATCTAACCCGTAGTGGTTAAAATCAAGCTCGTCGATCCAAGTCTCTGTGGACCCCTACCGAGACCCGTCAGATCTAACCCATAGTGAGAATACACACACACCATTTCTCATACAATACTACTATGTCAAGATTGTAAGTTCATAGGGGTACTTGCCTCGATCAAAAAGACGGTGACACGAACGGAGATGAAGGATCAAACACCACTGCAAGGAACCAGCGGAAATGAACCTAACGATTCGAATAACACAATCACAACCACTTCTAAACGATTACGGAAATGGAATACACTTGGAAACCCGCCTACGATTCATGTATATTCGTATAAAAATAACAACGAGGGCGGACCACAACCAAACCCTCCCGATTTCACGAAACCATGAAAATATACCATGAATCCGTAGGAAAACTAATGATATCAACAAGATTAATCATATTCACCATGAATTAACCAACAAAACAGAACGGATCGGACGAAAACATGAAAACCCCCAAATCTTTCCCAAAATAGAGTTCTAGGAAATTTTACCTTGATTTGACGATGAACAATGAATTATTAGTGATAGGTTGATGATATGAAGCTTGAATATACTTCTACAATGGTGTTTGGGTGAAAATCGGGCGAAACCTAGCTCTCCAAGTCGTTCCCGTCGCGAAGAGAGGTGAGAAATGAGAAAAATACGTCTGCTGCCAGTTTATATACTGGCCGGTGTTACGGCCGTAACATCCATAACATACGGCCGTAACATAGGAACATTACGGCCGTAACTCTCCTGCCTTACGGCCATAACTGTTCCCAGGAATGAAACTGGGCAAATCTGACGAAGCTGACATACGGCCGTATCAAAATGAGGTTACGGCCGTAACAATTCTCACGGCCGTAACTCTAGCGTGTTACGCCCGTAACCTCTCACTGGACCAAAATGCAGAAAAAAAACGAATTCTTGTTACGGCCGTATAAGGAAACTTTCGGCCGTAACTCTCCAGTATTACTACTGTAACATATACGGCTTACGACCGTACCATGGCCCGTGATAGCAGGCAGAAATCTGAATCACTTCTCGATGAGGAAATGATCGGGAAATAACAAGGCGTATCTACTACTAACGGATACACTGCTGACAGATTCATGCCAACGACTAAAGAGGTAAAATGAAACGTGATTCTGACTACCCGAGGGTTCAGAACAGACAAGGATGGAAACTACCCGTAACTTAAGGAAATTACAAAATGGCCCAAACGTCCAAAAATCGTGATACGACGTCGGATCAACAAATCAAAACTCGCAACACAAACAACTCAACCATACGAACTCGTGCAACCAAGGAATTTACCAAATCGAACGGGTTCTACGAAAATTCAACGTCCATGCAATAATACGTGACATAAAACGGAATAATATTAATACATCTCCGAAACTCGTCCAAATGGAGAAACTCCAAGAATAAAATAGATTCAAAACATCGATATGGTTACAAGCAAGTCGCTAAAAATAAAAATATACCAAAATGGGAATATCAGGAAAAGAAGAAAAATGCGGATATTACAGTTTCGATTAGATGTTGTTGAAATCTCAAATTGTGTATTCATATTGAGTTATATGATTGTGTTGAAGATATTTTGTTGGATTGAATCACTCATTGGAGGTTTGGTACCGATATAATTGAGGTTGGTTGTAAACAATAGAAGATTGGTTACAACGTGTTTGGCATAATGCCCCAATGAATTTGGATTTGTCGTATCGACGTTTTGAGTTGGTCGTGATCATGCTTGATTCGTATATTAAGCAGATTGTTGGTGATTGTGTTATTTAAGGTTGTTCGAGCGACCGACATTTCTATTTAGGACGTTTGTTCGAGGAAGGACCTTTTTCACCGGTATTGTGTAAGTTAATTCTTACTCGGTTAAAAGGATACTCATTCCTTTCGTTGTTGTTCATTCATATTCATAATTCATTCATAGTGTATTAATCATGTTGAGACTTGTAAATATCAAACTAATCATTCAATTCAAGAGGAACGACGGTTCCAATCATTTCAGTGAGCTATCATTCATTTCATTATTATTTCATCTCGGTGAGTCATTCTTGACCCTTGTTGGATTGTTATTCATTAATATTCATCATGGTCACTTTTGTTCTTGTGACCTTCTGGGTTCATATTGCGTGGCCGGGTGGTTATGTGTGGAATTTTTAGTCGGGCATACGATAGTCATGTGGTGCGGGTTCACCGACACATTAGACTGTGCACACGGTAACGTGCCTTCGTGAGACTAATTAGGTACAAGTGCGGGTGTTTCCGGACACTCGTCTTGTGTACTTGCACGTTCCATTACGGGCATACTATGATGCCCCTCTTCATCTTAATTTCATAAGTAAGATATATAATGATTGTGTTTATTCAACTCTTGAGGATTGTTGTTCTGTGTAACTGACCCCGTTGGAGATGTTGTTTTTAGGTCATGGCAAGGCAAAAGCACGGGAAGAGAACGTCGACGGCGAGGAGTCGCAGTGATATTAGTAGGGGGGCAGTCCTTTTCAGTCATTCATGTTTCTTCATTTTTATTTCCGCTGCAAATTTCTGTTTGGATATTCATTTTATTCAGTGTTGTATATTTTATTTTCATATAAAATATACAAGTATTCTGTATTTCCTGGGTGTATTGTACTTAAAACTCCTCATCAGAGTAATTGGTAATATAATGTGGTTCGGTACTACAGTTATATTATTTAATTCATTAATTTTCATTTGCCTGGTGGGTCCCAGTCGGGGGTCCACGGCACTGTAATAGCCGCCTAGTTTGGGGTGTTACAGAGTTGGTATCGGAGCATGGTTTTGAATACTACCTCCCGAGTCATGTCTCATTTTAAATCATCGTTCACCAGACTAGTATCATTGGACTTTCGCGTCACGTGTGACCTGTGCAAGCGCCAAGCCCCTCAGACCGAAAGAACTGTAAGATTTCTGATGCCATGGTATAATTTCTGGCAATAAGAATCACTCATTCAGCATTCATCAGTCAACAATCCTCAATCATCATTTTCATTTTGATCATGTCGATCATGTTGACTCATTAATCACTCAATTCATCTCATTAATCACTCAATTCATTTCATTGCTCAGTTGTTGATCTTGAGGATCGTATCATTAATCTTGTTAACTTATTCAAGATAATCATTTCAAGAATTTCATCAGATAATCATGTCACCTCCGTTGATCCTTCATGTAATCACTGTGTTAGAGCGCGTATGCTCATTATCATCATTTCATATCATAATCATAATGCGGTACTCATGCGAGATCTATAATTATCATGTGACTTTCCTACTTCAGTATGGAGAGAGCCGTCAGAGGACGCATGGCAAGAGGCCGCGGTGCAGGCCGAAACCCGAGAGCTCGTGTGAATACACGCGCGAACGCAAGGAATAATGCTAATTCAACGAGCAGCGAAGCTGCCACTCATTCACCTGGAAATAATCACTCATTGTCAGGAAGTCGTACCCGAGATACAGCTCAATCATAAGATGTTCGGGTTGATCCACTCACTTTTATGCAGGGCATGGCACGTCTGATGGAGACGATGCAAAACTCAACTGCTCAGAATCAACAGGCTCCTCTGCCGCCACCTCAGAGGCAAGAGAGGAGTGTGAGCATTATTATTGGCGACATCTCTCGCCAGAGACCACCTACTTTTGAGGGCTCATCTGAGCCGGCGGATATTGTTCATTGGCTTGAACACTTTGAGAAACTATTTGCTATGGTAGAGTGTCCCGAAGGACACAAAGTTTCAGTTGCGGCTTACTATATGGGTAAGAGCGCTCACTCATGGTGGCTATCGTTGAAGCCCACTGACTGATCTTGCACTTGGGACCAGTTCAAGACCCTCATGATGGAAAGATATTATCCGGCCCCACTCAGGGATGCCAAGTTATTATAATTACTCATTCCCGACCCCTCAGCGGAAGATGATGTTCTCGCCATCGCCGAGAAATTTCAGGAGCTACTTCCTTTCGCCTCATCTATTATCCACTCTGAGGCGGATAAGATCAAGTATTTCAGTAAGAGGTTGAAACCTCATATGCGGATGCAGCTGCTTAACCATCATTGCACCACTCTGGCCAAATTCATCGAGAAAGCTCTTACTTATGAGCTTACTGCTAAGGAAATTGCTAAGCAACAACCCTCATCTGCTAGCAAGAAATCAAAGAATCGTTATCAGTCTGAAGGCAGTCAGGCAACCTTCAAGAAGCCTCGTGCGGGCCTTACTTTTTCTGTGCGACCTCCTATGGTACCAAAACCTGCAGAGTCTCAGTCCCGAGCAGCCAGTTCGGCCATCACCTATTTCAATTGTGGAGAGCAGGGTCATTTAAGCACTAAGTGTCCGAGACAGACTATCACGTGTAATAACTGTGGGATTGCCGGGCCTAAGGCCCGTTCCTACCGAAGAGACTCCAAACCTACTCCGACGACATCTCAGGCCCTGAAGCAGTCAGCTGTTCATAATCAGGCAACTCAGTCCACGTCGTTTAAGACGACGGGAGCAAACAAAGGCGGAGCTAAAAGCTATCAGACGGGAGCATCCGGTTCGGGGGCCGGCAAGCCCCGAATTTACGAGATGAAGAGGGACGACGATCCGGAGGCTCGAATGATCTCAGGTACACTCGAAATTCTATCTCAACCTGTGTGTACCCATTTTGATACTGGTGCATCGCATTCATTCATTTCCGAGTCTTGCTTGAGTAGACTTCATCTGGATAGTGCTACTAGTTGTGAACCTTATATCATTGGACTACCTGACGGTAGAAGAATTATCGGAGATCGTGAGATTAAGAATTGTCCGATTCAGCTTAATGGCCGTGATTGGTTGGCGGACCTAATTGTGGTAGACTTACCTAGAAACGACGTCATCTTAGGTATTGATTTGATGGATCATCACGATGCTATCATTAGTGTCCGTAACCATATGGTCACTCTCATTTCAGACGATGGAGTCAAGTGTGTATTTCAGGGGGGTAATCCCAGCTGTTCCGGAAGAATCATTAATATGATGAAAGCTGTGAAATTACTCAATCACGGGTGTGTTGGTTATTGGTGCTATATGACCAAGCCCGAGAAATCATCAGTGATGTTGGCGGATATTCCTGTAGTGAGAGAATATGCCGATGTATTTCCAGACGAGTTACCTGGTTTGCCTCCACAGAGAGATGTGGAATTCACGATAGAGTTGGAGCCTAGTACGTCCCCATTATCGAAGGCACCGTATCGGATGGCCCCGACCGAAATTCAAGAACTGAAGAATCAATTGGAGGATTTGACAGAGAAGGGTTATATCCGACCGAGTGCATCTCCTTGGGGAGCACCAGTGTTATTTGTCAAGAAGAAGGACGGTTCATTTCGCTTGTGTATTGATTATCAAGAGTTGAACAGGCTGAAGATCAAGAATAAATATCCCCTACCCCGTATTGATGATCTCTTAGATCAACTTCAGGGAGCTTCAGTATTTTCCAAGATCGATTTAAGATTTGGGTATCATTAGTTGTGAATTTGAGAGTCAGATATCGCAAGGACGGCGTTTAGAACACGCTATGGGCACTACGAGTTTGTAGTAATGCCGTTTGGGTTAACTAATGCACCTGCGGTATTCATAGAGTTAATGAATCGGGTTTTCATCGACTATTTGGATCAGTTCGTGGTTGTTTTCATAGACGACATTTTGATTTATTCTTGTGACCGAGAGGAGCACGAAGTTCACCTTCATCAGGTTCTCGACGTGTTGAGACGAGAGCAACTCTATGGAAAGTTTTCCAAATGTGAGTTCTGGATGTCCGAGGTGACGTTTCTCGGACATGTGATTTCATCATACAGAGTGCGTGTCGACCCTCAAAAGATGGAGGCTATCCGAGATTGGCAACCTCTGAAGAATGTTAAGGAAATCCGAAGCTTTCTCGGATTAGCAGGCTGTTACCGGCGATTTGTGGAAGGATTTTCTAAAATCTCTTAACCTATGATGAACCTTTTGCGGAAGGATAAGAAATACACGTGGTTTTATTGAAGAAGTCAAGAGCCGTTTAATTTCAGCACCTGTCCTTTCCTTGCCACAAGGGACGGAAGGATTCTTGGTTTATAGTGACGCGTCCGGACACGGTCTCGGATGTGTACTAATGCAGGACGGGAAGGTTATTGCCTATGCTTCATGGCAATTGAGACCTTACGAGGTTAATTATCCGACCCACGACTTGTAGCTAGCAGCCGTGGTTTTCGCGTTGAGGATTTGGCGTCATTACCTTTATGGCGTCACCTGTCAGATATTCACCGATCATAAGAGTTTGAAGTATATATTTACTCAGAAGGAGTTAAATATGCGACAGAGGCGGTGGTTGGAACTACTCAAAGATTATGATATTGAGATACTATACCACCCGGGCAAGGCGAACGTTGTCGCCGATGCCTTGATTCGTAAGTTCGTTCAGGAGCAAATGCTTGCTCGTTTGACTACTCAGAAGGAACTTCAACAGGAACTCCTAAGACCCGAGATCGAGGTCTGGTTATAGCGAGTGCAAGGACAACTTTGCATGGTAGAGATTTCATCGCCACTTGAGGAGACGATCAGAGTGAATCAGGGTTCAGACCCGTTTTTGTTGCGCATCCGAGAGGATGTGGCTCAGGGGAAAGCCCCTGGATTTGTGGTCCACGAGGATGGACTTTTGCGATTTAAGAACCGGTTATGTGTACCGGAAGATGACGAGTTGAAAAAACTCGATTTTGAGAGAAGCTCATGCTACCCCTTATTCCATTCATCTGGGGTCTAGAAAGATTTACAAAGACTTGAAACAAAATTACTGGTGGAGTAATATGAAGCGAGAAGTCGCAGAATTTTTTTCGAGATGTTTAACCTGTTAGCAAGTCAAGATAGAACATCAGCGACTAGCGGGTATGCTGAAACCGCTCCCTATTCCAGAGTGGAAGTGGGAGGATATTTCAATGGACTTCATCATGAGTTTGCCGACGAGTCGTCGTGGCATGAATACAATTTAGGTAATTGTGGACCGCTTAACTAAGTCAGCTCATTTCCTTAAGATTAAGGATATGTGGGGTCCCGAGAGACTTGCCCAGTTGTTCATCAAAGAGATAGTGAGATTGCACGGTACTCCTAAGAGTATCGTTTCTGATCGTGACGGGCGATTCGTGTCACATTTTTGGAAATCAGTTCATCGTGCCATGGGAACTCAGCTTAATCTCAGCACAACCTTTCACCCTCAGTCCGAGGGAAAATCAAAGCGAACTATTCAGACGTTAGAGGACATGCTGAGAGCATGTGTTCTCGACTGGAAAGATGATTGGGAAGCCCAACTACCGTTGATCAAGTTCACGTACAATAATAGTTGGCATGCTTCGATTAAGATGGCACCTTACGAGGCCTTATATGGTCATCGTTGTCGATCTCCCTTATGTTGGGATGACTTATCAGAATCAATCGGCACCGAGCCCAATATGCTTATAGCTGCCCTCGAGAAGGTAGCTTTGATCAGGATTCGTTTGTTGACCGCTCAGAGTCGACAAAAATCTTATGCAGATAATCGTCGTCGACCATTAGAGTTCGAGGCAGGTGACCACGTTTTGGTCAAGGTATCCCCGAGTCGAGGTATCATCCATTTCGGGAAGCGGGGAAAGTTGAGTCCGAGATTCATCGGACCATTTGAGATTTTGGATCGAGTAGGCAGTTTGGCTTATCGATTGTCCTTACCTCCTGTGTTGAGACGAATTCATGATGTGTTTCACGTCTCTCAACTGCGGAAGTATGTTTCCGACCCGAGTCACATACTTCAGTTCGATGAAATCGAGATCGCGGATGATCATTCATATGAGGAGCGTCCTGTACGAGTCTTAGAACGGCAAATCAAATATTTGAGGAACAAGATGACTCCTTTGGTTAAAATTCAGTGGTCTAGACACGGAGTCGAAGAGGCTACTTAGGAAACCGAGGATAGTATGTGGGGGAGTTATCCTGAATTGTTTGACCCTTAGTTTCGAGGACGAAACTCTTTTTAAGGGGGGAGTATGTAATACCCGATTGTAAATTCATTCATTATCATTTAGTAATTGTCACTCAGTAATTTTTCACTCATTAATAATCATTCATCATTCACGTTCATTCATTTATATTCATCATTGGCGTACTTGGATCCGTGTATAGTTACCGATCGTCATTCAACTCCGTTTGAGAATCGAGATGAGAGTATTATCATAATCATTGTGATTGGTAGTCTTGTGTTGGAAGTATCACCTATTGCATGTTATTGGACTTAATTACATTCATACAAGTATTGTATATCGGATCATTCATCATTTGTAACGAGAAGACGGAGTTGTCGGATTTTGTCATTTCCAGCCGTGAGTTACGGCCATAACTGATCATGCATTACGACCATAATATGCATTCGTGGAATTGGTGTCTTTCTGGACGAAGACGTCGTACGGCCGTAAGTCATACTAGTTACGGCCGTAAGCAGGAAGGTACGGCCGTATGATTTGGAGACTACGGCCGTAACATGCATTCATTTGTGCAGGAAGGTGTTGTCAACGAAGACAACTTATGGCCGTATGTTCGGCAGGATACGGACGTAAGTGTTGTTGTTACAGCCGTAAAGTATTTCTGGTACGGCCGTAACTCGGTCACTGTGTTCATTATCATTTTTTGACGAAGTGTTGTTACGGCCATAACTCTGCGCAGTATTTAAAGACATGAACGGGATTTTTATGCTCATTTCATCACTTCTTCATATTGGTTCCGAGAGAGAGGTATTGTGGGAGAGATTTCTCATCATCAAACACTTGTGTGTTCGGGTTTAATCATCTTTATTCTTGTGTGGAGCTTGGGAAGTCGATTAACACGAGTTTCGACGGATCGAAGAGGTTGGATCTTCAAAGGTAATTTTCTCCAAACCTTAGATTTCGATTTTAAGATGGAATATGATGTTTTGGATGTGATAATCATGATATATGAAGAGATATACATATGATTATGAGTTTGTATGAATATTCATTGGATTATTAAAGGATAATTTCAAGAACACTTTGAATGTTGATTTTGGATTTGGGGGTTTCGATTACATGTTGTTGAAATCTAGAATTGTGTATTAATATTGAGTTATTTGATTGTGTTGAAGATATTTTGTTGGATTGAATCACTCCTTGGAGGTTTGGTACCGATATAATCGAGGTTGGTTGTAAACAAGTGAAGATTGGTTACAACGTGTTTGTCATAATGCCCCAATGAATTTGGATTTGTCGTATCGACGTTTTGAGTTGGTCGTGATCATGCTTGATTCGTATATTAAGCGGATTGTTGGTAATTGTGTTATTCAAGGTTGTTCGAGCGACCGACATTTCTATTTAGGACGTTTGTTCGAGGAAGGACCTTTTTCACCGGTATTGTGTAAGTTAATTCTTACTCGGTTAAAAGGATACTCATTCCTTTCGTTGTTGTTCATTCATATTCATAATTCATTCATAGTGTATTAATCATGTTGAGACTTGTAATTATCAAACTAATCATTCAATTGAAAAGGAACGACGGTTCCAATCATTTCAGTGAGCTATCATTCATTTCATTATTATTTCATCTCGGTGAGTCATTCTTGACCCTTGTCGGATTGTTATTCATTAATATTCATCATGGTCACTTTTATTCTTGTGACCTTCTGGGTTCATATTGCGTGGCCGGGCGGTTATGTATGGAATTTTTAGTCGGGCACACGATGGTCATGTGGTGTGGGTTCACCGACACATTAGACTGTGCACACGGTAACGTGCCTCCGTGAGATTAATTAGGTACAAGTGCGGGTGTGTCCGGACACTCGTCTTGTGTACTTGCACGTCCCATTACGGGCGTACTATGATGCCCCTCTTCAGATTAATTTCATAACTAAGATATATAATGATTGTGTTTATTCAACTTAACACGCAAGAGTGCATTCCCGACAATCACTTGCAACGTGCTCCATGGTCAGGAGCCATTTGATTTGAGTCTAATCCACCACGAGATTCTTTTATCACTTAACTTAGTTCCCCACTAAAGATAAGATTTAACCACAAGCTGCACGTCAGTTTTTGGGAAGCTATCTAACTGACAAGACAGTGGATGCTATAACATCCATTACGATAGCACAACTAAGTTTTGTCTCATCGTAGTCAATTCTAGTGCATTCATGAGAAACCTTTGTTAGGAATATGCCCTCGAATGCCACTCAGGGGATGAGAGAGTAAGGGCATTGTACTTGTAATTATGGAATAATTAATAAAAATGCAATACGATTCATTCAATGTTTATTGTATTTCAATTGCATTCTTGACTTGGTAAACATTGAAGTGAAGTCCATGTAAATAAATCGAACATTCCATTCTCATTATGGAATAAGAGAAAATGCACTGGAAGTGTTTAAAGTTTATTCACGTAAATTGTTCGCAAGTCAATAAACTTAAAATGGGCATTAAGTTTCAATACGACTTGTATAACTGATGCTAGGACGTGTGCACGTCTTGATAGAATAGTTATAAGTATATTGGTGGGGCCAGTATACTCGAATACGACTCATACTCGATTCAGTCACACGGTATTCACTCTCGGAGAGTCGATGACGAATCAAAAGGTTGTGATAGTATACGTGGACCTTTGACTTGAGGGTTCAGTAGAAGATGTGCCTGTGACGTTTAGTTTGTCATTAGAGTAGTTAGACTCATTTGCTTAATTGCTGAGTCGACCTCGAAGTGCGGACCATACGGGCAGGTAGCAGTCTTTACTGTACGCCAAGAAAGGATTCTATCTCCTGTTAGTGAGCAGGCGAATGTCGTATACGGTTAATGGCAAATAAGATCATAAGTCTTTGGCCAAAGCATTCTGATATAATCGTATTAGATTCACTATTAATCAGTCGGTCTTGATTTGCATTAACACATGTATAGAGTCTAGTCAACAGTAGGGTTTGACTTTACCGTGACCCGAAGACTTGACCGGGACATCTCATGAAGGGTCTATACGTATATATAGTATTCACGACATAATGGTTCAGGAATGATCCCTTCATTCGTTCTCAGTCGGGATTTACAGTGCGGCCCGCTAGACTGGCTAAGTGCTGCCCGCATTCATTGGTTCCTCCCAATGCTGGCTGAGACGGACCTACGGAGTCGCGCATCTGGAGTGTTGACGGATAAATGTGAATTTATTATCTCTCTATTAATATTAGATATTGGATATCTAATTATGATTTATTGGATAAATCAAATGGCGGTATTATGAATTAAATTTAAGTTACCGGGTAATTAATTTAATTCAAAAATTATATTTCTTAGAGAAATATATTTGTATTTGATATAATTAATTATTAGATTAATTAATTAATATAAATACATTGATGGTTAAAAGGAGTGTATTTAACGGAGTCATTTGACGAACGTCCGGTACACGAGCCGAGTGGCTCGGCTCGTTTCTAGGAAACTTCCATGGGCCGCCCCCCTTCCCCACCTCACATGAATTAATTCAACCTTGCATGTTGTATGTCTTGTCATGTTTTGTAGTAATAATGTTGAGATTCTATTCTCACATGATTAATACATGATGTGATATTATTATATGAGATATAATGACCAACTCATCTATAAAGAACATGACTTGATATCATACTTATGAATGCAAGGGTGCTGCTCCTGCCGTGAAAAAATTGGAAGTGAGAGAGGGAGAAGTTTTTCTTCAAGTTTCCACTTTGAGTGAGAAAAATTAAGAAAGAAAAGGATATATAAATTCCTATAGTAATTCCTAGCCGTGTTCTTAGAGAACGGATTACTATCGAATTTTTTCGGGCAACTTCCGACGCGTGTGAAGTATAGGCTTCGTATTTTTGGTGCTTGGAACGAAGGGATTTCGTGTTCGGGACGGGTTCGTGCTCGTCATCCATATTTACGAAGATTTATTTCAAAGGCTTCAAGGTTATGATCCTTTATCTTCGTATTTAATTTTTTTCGTATATACGTTACTTGATCGATCCTGTTTGGGATTCGTATTTATTTCCACTGCGTATTTCGTTTTATTTTCGGAATCCCAACAGTGGTATCGGAGACAGGTTAATGTTTCCGTATATACGATTATTTGTGCATTTTGAATGCTTTTGGATGATGATTATGATTTAGAATCATGTTTGAAATAATCTTAGATTTTAAATTATTCGTTGTAGCATCACGTTTTTGGAAACGGGCCGAAAAACGAAGAAACGGAGTGGCGGTGGTCTTGGCAAAGATCGCCTGGCCGCCGCCAGGTTGCCGAGCATGCTCGGCCATGTATTGGCCGCGATCGCCGATGGCGGCCGATGCGCCGATCAGACTCGGCAGCCGCCAAGCATGGCTCGCCAGCGACCCTGGGTTTTTGGCCCGATTTTGAATCGGGCCGCGGGCTGGGCCTAAAATCGGATTGTCCGGGACTCCATTTTAAGTTTATATTTCGTTGTAATTATTTCCCAATAAATTTAAATTGGTTTTTAATTTGACTAAATTAATATTTGGAATACTTTAGTTAAGGGAAATAAATTAAACGAAAATATTATTTTGGCAGGATTACTTCGAACAAATTAAAATGACGATTATTAGTATCAATTGGATTAATACCATTAAAATTGAATAGATTAATTTTATATTGATTAGATTAATATATTAATTGATTATTTAATTTTAATGCCACTTTATATTAATTGGATTAATATAGTAGAAATTGAATAGATTAATTTTATAGATTAATTGGATTAATTTATATTAATATTAATTGTTTAATTTCATTGCCGTTACATGTTGTATGGAATCCTTATATGATGGTGATATAGCTCGTGGACTTAGTTTTTGATTTGTTCGATTCGATTGGGTTGTAGAGGCCGTTTTGAGCCTATTTATATTTACTAGAAAAATTTGTATAGGATGCAATTTTTCAATGATGTAATTATTATTTTGGGTATGACGAAGACCGAAGACAACCGACCGAGAAGACAAAGAATCGAAGACTGTTTTTTTTATTTATTGGGTCATTCGCTTGGCCTAGTACTTAGGAATTAGGTCCATGAGCTATATGTTGGTAGTAACTAGGTTACTGTTTTTTGTTTTTCATTTTGAATGATTGACAAACCAACAAACGCGCGTATAAATGAATTAATGTGCAAAGTGTAAAATTAATCGCGTAATTCTCCCGACTACAAACACACTAAGTTATAAAGGTTACGAGGTTTCCTACCCTCCGTCAAACTCATGGAAAATTGAAATCTAAACCGGAATATTATTCTTCCGAGTATGTCGGGGTAATATTTTTGGGGAAAGTTGATAAATTCCTAGAGTGCATTAGATGCCTTTGGTTGTGACAAATCAAACCCCTATAAACCGTATGGGTTGCCGGGTAAGATTCAATTGTCAGACTAATAGGAGTTGACGGTTTAAACTTAGATAGTTCAGCGAGCCATAGAAACCGAATGGGTTGAGGACAAGTGAACTAGAGGTAAAAGAAGATCGAATCATCCATTAGATGGGTTGGTATTAGACACCACTCTATAAAGAATAATAGAATAGAAACTGTATGGGTTGCCCTCTATTAAACTTTGTAAAGAAACCGATCACCACTATGAAGTCGCCCATAACTTCCGGATTATAACATGGGAGTGTATAGTTCCGATAAAATTAGTGGGAGCCGAGACAAGAATTATACAAGCC
Source organism: Orobanche coerulescens (assembly GCA_033398695.1). Lineage (NCBI taxonomy): Eukaryota > Viridiplantae > Streptophyta > Magnoliopsida > Lamiales > Orobanchaceae > Orobanche > Orobanche coerulescens. The sequence goes on along the minus strand of CM065813.1, from coordinate 99,560,895 downwards.
CTTAAATTCTATACTCGGTCATAATTAAAGAAGTCACTAATTGAATCTTGTCTAAATCTTTGCAGAAAACGAAACTGAATCTCTCTAAAAATGGCTAAAAACCCACTTGCAATACTACTTGAAAAGAATCTCCTAACTGGACCCAATTTTGTTGACTGGTTGCGGAATCTAATGATTGTACTCAGTATGGAGTCTCTGGGATACGTCTTGGAGGCGGACATTCCACCGAATCCAATCCGGACCAGGGGTAATCAGGAAGATATTGATGTCCATGAAAAATGGGTCAAGGATGACGTACTAGTCCGTGGATTTATGATGGGCTCAATGACTAATGAGCTGCAGAGAGCGCACGAGAAAATGACTTCTGCTAGGCACATTCTCGCACACTTGACCGAACTTTATGGAGAGCACAGTAGGGCTGCTAGATATGAGATATCGAAGCAGTTGTTCAGTGCTAGGATGAAGGAAGGGGAGAAAGTGGGAGACCACGTCCTCAAGATGATCTCTATGATTGAGAGGCTCTAGGTGCTCAACTTTAATATGGATTTATCCCTTCAAATTGATCTCATTCTTTAATCTCTCCCTGACTTTTTCACGCAGTTTGTAATGAATTTTAATTGTAATGAAATTACATGCACATTAGCTGGGCTAATGAATAAACTGGTGACGGCACAGTCTAACATAAAGACTAAATCGAGAGAGCCTGCTCTTGTGATTTCTTCTGGGCCTCGGAGGTCCAAAAACAAGAAGAAAAAGACCTACGAGCAGTACAAACCCAAGAAAGGGGTACAGAAAGGAAAGGGCAAGGCCCGAAAGGTTCAAAAGGTAGATGGTCCAAAACCTACGGACAAATGCCTTGAATGCGGTGAGATGGGTCACTGGCGAAGGACTTGTCCTAAGATTAATGGCGCATTGGGTACGGAACTTTTTGTTTTTGAAACTAATTATTCCGCTACTGTATATTCTGCTTCATGGATTCTGGATTCAGGTGCCACTTCTCATATTTGTACTATGAATCAGGATCTGGAACGAAGTAGAAAACTTGAAGCTGGGGAAATAATGATCACTGTCGGAAGCGGACAAAGCATCGAGGCAACCGATATTGGATCAATCCTACTGGGTTTAGAATCTGGTTTTATTTTGACATTAGATGAAGTACTTATTTTGCCCAAGGGGCATAAAAACATTGTATCCATTCCAGTCTTGGACCAGAAAGGATTTTGTTTCTTCATTGGAAATGGTAGTTGTAAAATTTATTTTCGAAATAAATTAGTTGGCACAGCTACATTGTTGAATGGTTTATATCATCTGAACATGCAAAATAAAATGGTAGTGAACACTATAACTTGGAAACGTGGTAGGCAAGATACTAATCAAGATCTTAAATGGCACCTTAGACTTGGCCATGTTGGTCAGACCAAGGTTCAGAAAATGGAGAAAGATGGAATTTTAAGTCCATTGGGTGTAGAACCCTATCCAACTTGTGAATCTTGCCTTAGAGACAAAATGACTAAGTCCCCCTTCATAGGGACTTTTGAAAGGGCTGCTGATAAACTTGGATTGGTACATACCGACGTTTGTGGTGCTTTAGAAATGGCCCGAGACGGATATCAATATTTCATAACGTTCATAGATGATAATACTAGGTATAGGATTGTGTACTTAATGAAACATAAATCCAAATCCTTTACTAAATTCAAAGAATTTAAGGCCCTAGTTGAAAAACAAACTGGATGTCATATCAAAACACTTCGGTCGGACCGAGATGGTGAATATATGAGCACAGAGTTTGATGAGTTTCTTAAGGAACATGGAATTGTTTCACAATTCACGCGGCCAGGAACCCCACAGTTAAATGGTGTTTCAGAAAGGAAAAATCGGACTTTGTTGGACATGGTTCGCTCCATGTTAAATTACATTGATTTACCAATTTACCTGTGGGGGTATGCCTTACTAACCGCTGCCTATATCCTAAATAGATGTCCTTACAAATCCATTCCTATCATTCCGCATGAGATGTGGAAGGGTAATAAACCAAGCCTTAATCACATAAGGATTTGGGGATGTCCAGCCTATGTCAAAAAGGCTAAAGTGGACAAACTGGAAGTGAGGTCCATCAAAGGACGTTTCATTGGATACTCAGAGGACTCGATGGGTTATCTATTCTACATGCCAGAAGACCATAGGGTCGTTGTGGCATTACAAGCGCACTTTCTTGAGGATGAATTCATTCATGAAGGTGGCTCGGGTAGAAATATCTCTTTGGAAGAGCATAATGAAAATCCTAAGGAGACATCTAATCAGGGATCAAGAACCGAACCTATTGTAACACAACCTCCACTTCGAAGGTCTGATAAGGTGTCTCACTTACCTTAGAGGTATGGCTATACACATGTCGAGGAACTGGGTCTCCACGACACACCTGATGGTCGTGAGGACGACCCCTTCGATTTGATGAAGCAGTCAGAGGACTTTGACTTCGTGTGAAATGAGGAACCATGTGTTTACAAAAGGGTCAGTGGGAGCAACATTGCGTTCTTAGTACTATATGTAGATGATATTCTACTTATAGGAAATAACGTAGCAATGCTCAGCACTATGAAGGCTTGGCTTTCTAAAACGTTCTCCATGAAAGACTTGGGAGAAGCTTCTTATATTCTAGGGATCCGTCTTTACAGAGATAGACCGCGAGGAATGATAGGACTTTCCCAATCCCTCTATGTAGATAAAAACCTGAGAAGATTCAAGATGGATGAATCTAAAATAGGGTTCCTTTCGATGCGACATGGAATTCATCTAACCACGAAAATGTGTCCTCAAAGTGAGGAACACAAGAGAGATGAGTAAGGTACCCTATGCCTCGACAGTGGGTAGCCTCATGTACGCTATGTTGTGAACAAGACCGGACTTAGCCTACACTGTGAGTATGGTAAGCCGATTTCAAGCAAACTCGGGTAGGGAACACTGGACTGCCATAAAGAACATTCTTAAGTACTTAAGAAGAACTAGAGATTTGGTTCTTACTTACGGTGATGGAAAACTGAAGGTGATTGGATTCACCGATTCTGATTTTCAAGGAGACAATGACGACTCTTAGTCGACATCTGGGTATTTATTTACTCTCAATGGAGGGGCAATATCTTGGAGAAGCTCCAAGCAAACCGCTACTGCAGATTCCACCTGCCAAGCAGAGTATCAAGCTGCCTCAGAGGCTAACATAGAAGCATTTTGGATGCAGAAGTTTATGCAAGAACTTCAAGTGGTGCCTAATGCGGAGCGGCCTATATCACTATTCTGTGATAATGATGGAGCTGCCGCCCAAGCCAAGGAGCCTAGGGCTTACCACAACACCAAGCATATAGAGAGAAAGTACCATATCGTTTGAGAGATGGTGGAAAAAGGATATGTTTCATTGCAAAGAGTAGACTCAGAAGACAATGTCTCTGACCCGCTGACTAAGCCATTATCTCAGGCTGTCATAGAAAGACATCTGAAGAACAAGGGTATTGTATACCATGATGTTTGGCATTGAGTGCAAGTGGGAGATTGTTAGGAATATGCCCTCGAATGCCACTCAGGGGATGAGAGAGTAAGGGCATTGTACTTGTAATTATAGAATAATTAATAAAAAGGCAATACGATTCATTCACTGTTTATTGTATTTCAATTGCATTCTTGACTTGGTAAACATTGAAGTGAAGTCCATGTAAATAAATCGAACATTCCATTCTCATTATGGGATAAGAGAAAATGCACTGGAAGTGTTTAAAGTTTATTTATATAAATTGTTCGCAAGTCAATAAATTTAAAATGGGCATTAAGTTTTAATACGACTTGTATAACTGATGCTAGGACGTGTGCACGTCTTGATAGCATAGTTATAAGTATATTGGTGGGGCCAGTATACTCGAACACGACTCATACTCGATTCAGTCACGCGGTATTCACTCTCGGAGAGTCGATGATGAATCGAAAGGTTGTGATAGTATACGTGGACCTTTGACTTGAGGGTTCAGTAGAAGATGTGCCTGTGACGTTTAGTTTGTCATTAGAGTAGTTAGACTCATTTGCTTAATTGCTGAGTCGACCTCGAAGTGCGGACCATACAGGCAGGTAGCAGTCTTTACTGTACGCCAAGAAAGGATTCTATCTCCTGTTAGTGAGCATGCGAATGTCCTATACGGTTAATGGCAAATAAGATCATAAGTCTTTGGCCAAAGCATTCTGATATAATCGTATTAGATACACTTTTAATCAGTCGGTCTTGATTTGCATTAACACATGTATAGAGTCTAGTCAACAGTAGGGTTTGACTTTACCGTGACCCGAATGTTGTTACCCAAAATATTATCCGGAGATAGTATTGCTGGAATGATCGAGTAACCAACAAGTGCGGGAGCACGTCCGTGAGAAATTAAATGACACAAGATTTGCCGGGGTTGTTAATCCCGAGCTTGAATGCTCTCGCGAGATTTTATTAATAAGTATACTGTTGAGTACAAATATTAATGTTAGAATCTATCACAAAGAGTGTAAAGATTTCTAGTTTTCTAAGCTGTGGAGCGTATAGAATGCCGGAAGAATCAAATATGGAGTTCTGTGAATTCTTGCTATGGATGTTCTGTGTATGAGAATGTCTTTCTCTTTTCTCTCTCTTGTTTGCTGTATTTTCGAAGCCCTTATTCTGTGTTATGGACCTCCTATTTATAGCAGACAAAGTTCCTGGGGCCCCCCTGCGATCGCAGGCGATCGTCGTTATTTATATTATAATAAGACGGCCGATCGTCCCGTCGCGTGGGGCTTTTCCCTTAAAGTCCGCGGTTGTTACTGACAGCCGGCTGTACGGTCTGACGGGGAACTTGCATGCGCCCTGAGTCGCTGTCACCCACCTTTTCGGCGGCCCTGTTGGTAGGTGAGGTAGGTGACAGACTGTGATCACAGGTCTTGTCTGTCAGCTCCTTTTGCAGGTCTGCGGCCCTGTTGGTAGGTGAGGTAGGTGACAGGGTGTGGGCACATGTCTTGTCTGTCAGCACCTTTTGAGATCTGCACGTGGGTCCCAGCCCGAGATTTGGGCTTTGATGACTTTCGACGGATGTTGGATTAATACGTGGCACGAGACGATCGCCACTCATCAAAAGACGATCGCCAATCAGCAAAAGGCGATCGCCGTGGGCGCCGACTTCTGGGTGTTTGCCCAGAGTATATCTCTTATGGTAGACTCCCCGACTGCTATGACGATCGCCTTCTAGGCGTGTTTAATCGCCGCACAACAATTGCCCCCCAGCTCGGCTCGATGTTGAAAACACGGGGTGAGGTGGCACTGTTTGGCGATCGCCAATTTTTTAGACGACCGGGCGATTTGATTTCAAATTTGGACGATCTCCTTTTGCGCTGGGAGCGGCGGGAAAAGAAAGGCGGGCTCTCGAAACAATGCAAGGACACGCGTCGCGTTTCAATTGAGGGAGCCCGGCGGTTCGTCAGACTTTGTCGTTTGGCGTGCCCTCGAAAAGACGCGTACGCGGGACTCGAGGGCCGCATTTATTGCGTTCCCCAACTGTCGGTTGTATCCCAGCCCTCGGACTTTCGCCTATTTGCACAGAGACCCCCGCCTCTATCTATAAAAGGGGCTAGGGCAACTCCATTTTCATTTTTTACGCGTCCTTGCCTTCCTGCTGAAACTCTGCAGAAATTTCCGAAGCTTGTTGTGCCGACCGTCTTCCTTTCTCTAGGTAAGAAACCCAATTTTTCCTTCTCCCTTAATTTTTGAGAATATGTCGGGAGGATCTAAGGTCTTCGAGGCCGGAAGCACTTCTGCCGCCGCGGCTTCGCCGGACCGGGAGGGAATTCTTGTGGGAATCCCCGTGGAAACGGCCGTAGAGGCTATCCGTGCGGGGATTGCACCCGCAGAGCTTGAGGAGCTTTTCCACGAGGCCGTAGTGGCGGGATCTGCGGCAGCGGAGGAGCGAGATGCGTCGCCGGTGGAGGAAGACGAACTGATGCGTTTGTCTTGGGAAAAAGATAGCGTCTTCGGCCCCATCTATACGGCTTTCGCTAAACTTATGGAGGGGATTTCCGGGCCCTGTCCGGAGTTTGATTTCGAGGCTTACTCCGCTGCTCATCCCTACGAACATGTGAAGCGGAAAGAGTTTCGGGCTGCTGACCCGTCTCAATGGACTCTCGGTCAGATTCGGAGTTCGGCGACCTGGAAGGACATGACCCGCTGGAGGGTCAAATATCATATCCCCTCTGATGTGTCATTGCACGTGCCCTCCGAGAACGAACATGCCGACCAGCCTCCCGAGGGTATGGTCGCCATCAACGAAATGACCCTGGCTGCCGGACTGCGGTTTCCCTTGCCGTTCGCCGTCTCGTATCTGCTGATCGCCTGGAATTTGGCACCCCTTCAGTTGACGCCGAACGCCTGGCTGCATATTATCAGTACATTGACATTGTTTGGCGGTCACAGGCTGTTTCGCTTGCCTTCTGCGCTGGAGATGAATTATCTTTTTAAGCTGACTGTGCAGAAGGGATCGATCGGCGGTTACCATATCCAAGGTCGCCTGGGTAGGGTGGTCATTGGGGTGCCGAACAAGGCTCGGGGCGACCTGACAAAGTGGTGCTGGGTTGGTGGTGCATGGAGGTCGGCATCGAGCGAATCGCCGGAGGAGGAGTTGGATATCCCCACCAATTTTCGGGAGAGGAATCCAAGTAAGGGTTTCCACTCTCCCTTTATTTGGATACTCCTTGGACTGATCTAATTTATTTCCCTTTTTGCAGGATCCCTTGTTCCATCGATCGACGATCTCCCCTTTGATTTCTCGATCGTCTGGGAGCGGATTAGCGCATTGCCGGATTCCTATAAAGACGTTCAATCAGTCAGCCACGAATCCCATCGGTTGGGAGCTCGACTGTTTCGCTTCCCTCGCCACTTGCTGGTATGACTTTTCATCTACTCTCTTCTGCGTGGCGATCGTCTCCAAGAGGTCGCCATGTCTAAGTAAGTGTCTAACTCGTTTGAATTTCTTCTTTGGCAGAGATTCATTTTCCCCGTTACGCCGAGCCACCGCAGGAGATCGCCATGTCTAATCCCGATTTTATCGGTCGCCTTCATCTGGGAAAGAAAACGGGTCGCGTTTCCGAGACGTCGTCTCGCCCTGCCCCTGTGGTGAGGCCCGCTGCGGTGCCGGTCGCCGAACCAGAATCTCAAGGTGAGGAACAACTTCAGCGCAACCGCAAGAGGCGGAGGCCGGAGGGGTCCCTTCCGTCGGCTGAGGCAGATTTAGCTATTTTGGAGCCACCGATCGCCGCTCCCCCTGTTTCTTCCGTTCCGATGGCGGAGGGGTCTGGACCCAGGCCATCGGCATCCAGCTCCAGGACACCTGCCGGCTTCTTGAAAGGACGGCGATCGCTGAAGCCGAGACTTCTCGGGGAAAGCCCTATTTCGGCCGTGATCCAGAGTTGGTCAACAGGTGAGATTGGTTTGAACTTTCCGAGTTAGGCATTCTGAGTAAGGTATAGGCTAACTCGTTGGTTTCTTTGGTTTGTGCTGCAGGGTTCGTCTCGCCGATCCGGACGTCTCTCCCATGGTGCTGGACTTTTTGTCGAGCAAGGCTCCGCAAACATCCCTCGACGTCCCATCTTACATCCAGTAGGCTATCACCTCTCTGCCCAAGGCCTGGATGACCGATCTTGATGCGATCGCTCGTCGTCGATCTGGAGATGCCATGCAGGCAACCCTTGCCCTGGCTCTCCAGACGGCGACGATGGCCGTCCAAGCCGCTAAGGATTTTGAGGGGCGACCCTCCACTGCTCGTCTCCATAGCGACCTCGAGGCCGCCCGGAACAAAAATATTGAGGCTGCCAACCGGATCCAGTCTATGGAGAAGGAGTTTGAGGAGACGGCCAAAAGGTCTAAGTAGGACGTTGACCGATTGAAGCTGGAGCTGAGCCGCTCTAAGGAGGCTGCCGACCGGTCCCGTGATAAAGAGAAGGAAACCCGCCAGAAGTACGCGGCGTCGCAGGAGGAGGCGGACGGACTGAAGGCGATGGTGGATCGGCTCAGCGGTGAGCTGGACATGGCGAAGAAGGAGCTGGAGAAGGCCCAGGGTGAGAATGCCGCCAAGGTTGTCGAGCTGGCGGAGGCTGAGAAGACGGCCGTGGAGTTGAAGGGCCAACTGAAGGCGATCGAGACCGATCCCTACCAAAATGTGGCGCTCGCCGGCGAGTTCGCCTATTACTTGGCCTATGCTGACGCTGTTCGAGCCGCAAAAAAGGCAGGGATCGAGATTGATCCCTTGATGGAGAGCTTCAAATCCTACGCCCTCGTGAATCCTCTGCACCCGGAGTTCTCCTTGCCGATCCTTGACTTAGTCGACTTCGGGATCGACTTGAGTTGGTATACGGGTAAACTCATTCATCCCGAGGCCGAAGCCGATCCGCAACCTGAGGGCGATGGTCAGCCGGCGGGGCCTTGAGAGACATTTTGTTTTCCTCTATAACTTTGTACTTTTTGTTTTCCTTTTGTAATGCCTTCGGGCCCCGTAATGTACGAAACTTGCGTTATGAATAAAATGTTCTTCTTTTCATACGATCGCCTTTGAATGTTTGCGTGCAATTTTTACAAGTACGTGTATGATTGCTTTCGACGTTTTGTTCATCCGATCGATTGTCTGAGTGTTGAAAGCATTGATATGTTTTGAATCAGAATTCTTACTTGTAATTTTTGTCGGACGACTCCGATCGTCCTGCGCGTGTTTGAGCAAATGTGTTTGGGTGAGGCCGATCGTGCGTGGTTCCTTTTTGTTCGATCGTATTTGGGATTAGCTCGACCCATCTCTGCCCCCTTGTTTTTGTTTACTTATTGTAAGTAAGGAAACAAAAACTAGCTTGTCTGGCGGGCTATCTTCAGTTTTGTCGGTTCTGAAGAATTATGTACGGTTGGGGTGTTCGATGGACCGACCTCCCTAATCGTGTTTTTGTGTGCGAGGGATGTTGTGTATCCCGCGACTCACTTTTTGTGAGGGTCCTCCGTTAGGCTACGCCTGCCTTGTGTTAAAACGAAAGGTGGGCGATCTTGGTCTGTAGGAGTCCTTGCGCGGGGCGTCGTCGGTTTATCCGACTCCACGCCCGTGGCTTGTCAGCTCTGCTTCCACCTCGGCCCGCCATGAATATGGCGACCCTCAACGACGTACATTGAGACGGGGGTAGTGGCACGTCGCATTGTCCGTGTTCACCATGTTAGATGATGAACCATTGAGGGAGGGCGATCGTGTTTACTGATAAGTTTTGGAGGGTCCTTCGGCTACGCCGGCGTCGTATTTAAACGAAGGGCGGGCGATCTAAGCCCAAAGGAACCTTGCATGGGCGAAGCTGTTGGTTCCATCGACCTCCAGGGCCATGGCTGTATTGTTTTCTACCTCGGATTGTCATTCTTGAACGACGATCCTCGACGGTACGTAATATGCTAGTGGGGCGATCGCCAGAATAGATGGGATAGAGAACAAAAATATTTCATTATATTCCTTGTACATTTGGCAGTTGAAAATGAATACAAAGTTATCATTGATAGTATTTCTTCAGATGTACGGCGTTCCAGGGATATCGGTCCGGAGTACCGTCAAGGTGTTCCAGCTCGTAGGATCCCTCAGTTAGCCATTTCGATATTCTGAAGGGGCCTTCCCAACTTGGTCCAAAGACACCCTTGTGGGTTTGGATCTTCTTGAGGACGAGATCGCCCACTTGAAACCGCCTTTCCCTGACCTTCGAATTGAAGAACTTTTTGGATCTCCTTTTGTAGATAGTGTTCTTCATTTCCGAGGTCAGTCGTCGTTCTTCGAGCATGTCGAGGTCGATCCGCCGGGCCACATCATTATCGATCGTCATCTCTTGCTCGGTTCGATGGCTGAGGACGGCGATCTCCGAGGGAATCACCGCTTCTGTTCCGAAGGCGAGGGCGAATGGGGTTTCGCTCGTTGAATTACGGGTCATTGTTCGGTAAGACCACAAAACGTCTAGGAGCTCGCTCGCCCATCGTCCTAGCCTGGATTCGAGTCGCGCTTTAATTGTGTGTTTGAGGATCTTGTTCACTGCCTCTACCTGCCCGTTCGTCTGAGGGTGATAGGGAGCCGAGAACAACCTTTTGATTCCCCACTTCTCACAGAATTGCATGACTTCTAAGCCGTCGAACTGCTTTCCATTGTCGGAGATGATGGCCTGGGGTAGACCGAACCGGCATATGATGTTTCTCCAGATAAACTTGATCACTTGCTCTTGGCCGATCTTGTTTAGCGGTTCGGCCTCTGCCCATTTGGTGAAATAGTCGACCCCTACGATGGCGAACTTACAGCCTCCTGGAGCCGTCGGTAAGGGACCTATAAGGTCGATGCCCCATTGCGCGAATGGCCATGGGCTGTACATTGAGGTGAGCTGCTCGGGGGAGAGCTTAATACTTGGTCCCATTACTTGACACCTATGGCACGACCTGGCATAAGCGATCGCGTCCTTCTGAAGTGATGGCCAGAAATAACCTTGCCTGGTTGTCTTATGGATGAGAGCTCGTCCCCCAGCGTGGTTTCCACAGATTCCGTCGTGGATATCGACTAAAACGAGCTGTCCTTCCTCCGGTGTAATACACTTGAGGAGGGGAAGGCTGAAAGCTCGCTTGTAAAGCCGATCGTCCAATAGGGTGTATCTGGTCGCTCGGAGCTGGAGTTGGCGAGCTTTGATACGGTCGTCAGGGACCGTGCCGTCCTTCAAGTATTTGATGAACAGAGTCATCCAGCTTTCTTCGGCAACGACAACTGTGGTAACCAGGTTTCTTTCGATTGCCGGCCTTGCAGACTTTGTAATTTGGATATTAGAGAAATCGGCTGCCCCATCTGACGACGCTAGCTTGGATAGGGCATCGACTTGAGAGTTGTGCTCTCTCGGAACTTGTTCGATTTGTACTTCTTCAAATTTCGTGCACATTTCGGCGACCAGCTCTTGGTATTTGATCATTTGTTCGCCGCGTGCCTCATATTCTCCTTTGACTTGGTTCACGACCAAGAGGGAGTCCATGAAGATATGGAGGCGACGAACGTCTAGGGCGAGAGCTAGGTCGAGCCCGCCTACCAAGGCTTCGTATTCGGCTTTATTGTTGGTCGCACGAAACCCGAAACGCACGGCATTTGTGAAACTTTGTCCGTTGGGGCTAATGAGGACAATCCCTGCCCCTGATCGCGAGTTGGTCGCCGAACCATCAACGTACAGCTTCCAGACAGGGCGACCGATCTGGGTCGGACTGTGAGGGAATGTTAAATCCACCACGAAGTCCGCCAGAGCTTGGACCTTGATCGCCGTGCGAGGAGCGTATGTGATGCCGTATTGAGCAATCTCTAGTGACCATTTGAGGAGTCGCCCGTTGGTGTCCGGTCGATGTAGAACTTGCCTTAGAGGGAGAGTTGTCAAAACCTCCACTTGATGGTCGAAAAAGTAGGCTCTCAGCTTACAGACACTCATGACTAGAGCATAGGCGATCTTTTCCAAAGGTGTATAGCGTATTTCGGCGTCGTGGAGCGCTTGACTAACATAGTAGATAGGCAAATGGACTAGTCCCTCCGCTCGCACCAAGACCGCACTCAGCGCGACCTCCGAGGCCGCTAGGTATAGGAATAATTTCTCACCGGGGATCGGCTTTGCCAGGATCTGGGGGTTGGATAAATATTCCTTTATTTTGGCGAACGCCATCTGACTCTCCTTCGTCCATGCGAACTTCTTGTTCTTGATGGTCGCGAAGAAAGGCTTGCTTTTATCGCCGAGCCGAGATATGAAGCGGTTGAGGGCGGACAGACAACCTGTGAGGCGTTGTACCTGCTTGATGTTCCGAGGTTCCTTCATGTCAAGGATCGCCTGTATCTTGGTGGGATTCGCCTCGATCCCCCTCTGGCTGACAATGTGCCCCAGGAATTTCCCGGAGCCTACCCCAAAGTTGCATTTCTTGGGGTTCAGCTTCATGTTGAATTTTTCGAGGATGGCGAATGTCTCGGCGAGATCATTGAGGTGATCTTCCTTCTTGAGGATTTTGACGATCATGTCGTCGATGTAGACCTCCATGGTCTTGCCGATCTGATTAGCGAACATCCTGTTGACCAGTCGCTGGTAGGTTGCCCCCGCTTTCTTCAAGTCGAATGGCATTCGGACCCAAAAGTATATGTCTTTTTCCGTGTGGAAAGATGTGTGTTTTATGTCTTTCTCCGCCATTGGGATTTGATGATATCCGGCGAAGGCATCCATAAACGACATCATTTCGCAGCCTGCAGTACTATCGACCAAGTGATCAATATGAGGCATCGGAAAATGATCTTTTGGACAAGCCGCGTTGAGGTCGGTGAAGTCAATGCATAACCTCCAGGAACCACTTGGCTTCTTGACGAGTACCGTGTTGGCGACCCATTGTGGGTCGTCTGTAGCTACCCCGATTAACTTGTTGTCGAGTAACTTTTGGACCTCTATGTCGAGCGCCGCGTATTTTTCGGGGCCGAATTTCCTACGTTTTTGGTGAACAGGCTTCATCGCCGGGTCGATCTTTAGATAGTGGCAAGCGTGCTTGGGACTTATGCCAACCATATCTTGATGCGACCAGGCGAAGACTCCGATCTCCTGACGTAGCAAATTGACCAGATCTCCTTTCAGTGCGCGGTCGATGCTTGCGCCGATCTGTACTTCCCGTTCTGGACGAGCCGGATCTATCGCTATACTCTCCAACTCTTCGATGGGGACGGTCGCTTCTGTTAGGAATATGCCCTCGAATGCCACTCAGAGGATGAGAGAGTGAGAGCAATTGTATTGTAATTATGAATATTATATTTAATAAGGCAATTATTATTTCTATATTATTGTATATCACTGGCATTGTGATTTGGTATATAGAATAATAGTCCTTGCATTTGAGAGTGAACATTCTACTCCTTATGGAGATAAGGAGATAGGCACTAGAAGTGTTTAGAGCTCGAATGCTTAACTAGTTCGCAAGTCGATAAAACTTAACAGGACATTAAGTTTTAATAAGACTTGTATAACTGATGCTAGGATGTGTGCACGTCTTGATAGAATAGTTATAAGTATATTGGTGGGACCAGTATACTCGAACATGACTCATACTCGATTCAGTCACACGGTATTCACTCTCGGAGAGTCGATGACGAATCGAAAGGTTGTGATAGTATACGTGGACCTTTGACTTGAGGGTTCAGTAGAAGATGTGTCTGTGACGTTTAGTTTGTCATTAGAGTAGTTAGACTCATTTGCTTAATTGCTGAGTCGACCTCGAACTGCGGACTATACGGGCAGGTAGCAGTCTTTGCTGAACGCCAAGAAAGGATTCTATCTCCTGTTAGTGAGCAGGCAAATGTCCTATACGGTTAATGGCAAATAAGATCATAAGTCTTTGGCCAAAGAATTCTGATATAGTCGTATTAGATACACTATTAATCAGTCGGTCTTGATTTGCATTAACACATGTATAGAGTTTAGTCAACAGTACGGTTTGACTTTACCGTGACCCGAAGACTTGACCGGGACATCTGATGAAGGGTCTATACGTATATAGTATTCACGACATAATGGATCTGGAATGATTCGTTCATTCGTTCTCAGTCGGGGTTTATAGTGCGGCCCGCTAGGCTGGCTAAGTGCTGCCTGCACTCATTGGTTCCTCCCAATGCCGGCTGAGACGAACCTACGGAGTCGCGCAATAGGATCATTGATGGATAAATGTGAATTAATAATCTCTCTTATAATATTAGATATTAGATATCTAAGTTTGATGTATCGGATAAATCAAATAGCGGTCTTATGAATTGTAAGTAGGTTACTGGGTGATTCCTTTAATTCATAAATTATATTTCTTAGAGAAATATATATTTGTGTTTGATATAACTAATTAATTGGATTAATTAATTAGTCCAAACACATTGGAAATAAAACGGATTTGTTCAACGAACATCCGGTACATGAGGGATTCGTTTTGACGAACATCCATTACACGAGCCGAGTAAATTCGACCCGTCTTCTTGGAAATTTCCCTTAAGGCCGCCCCCTCCCTCTCTTGTCTCTTTTATACTTATTTTATGTCACTAGGTTACATATGTGAGGTGTATTTGATACCCTCAATCATGTGTTAAAGGAAGACTTTCATTTTTTTTATAAATAAAAGTCTTTAAAAAGGAGAGAGGACAAATGAACTCAAAATCACGAATTTGAGAGAGAGAGAGAGTAAGGTTGAAAACTTCATCTTGATCTTAGAGACAAGATATAAGAAGAATACATTGAGAGAGAAAATTCATACAAGCTTCCCTAGCCGCATTCTTGAAGAAAGGAAGCTTGTCGATTTTTTCATCAAGTTCCGGCGTGTGAAGTAGAGGCATCTTCCTTTAGGTGCTTGGAACGAAGGGCTCTTCATCATCATCATCATCATACGAAGGTTTTTCAGAGACATCATAGGTATGGGACTTTGATTCCTTGATCTTCGTATTTTTCTTTTCGTATATACATTACTTGATCGATCCTCTTAGGGATTCCGTTATTCTTCCGCTGCATTTATTTTCTGTGGAATCACAACAGTGGTATCGGAGCGAGGTCACATATATCGTATATACGATCATCTTTGCATTTGGAATGTTATTTGATGATGTTTATGATTTAGAATCATAATAGATATAATCGAAGAAATTTAATCGTTCGTAGTAAGTCAAGTTTCGACTATTTTATGTGAATTATAAATCTGAAAAATTTGATTTTTGTTGATTTATAAGTTCTTCATGAAGTTAAGAAACTTTTTCGTTTTGGAAGCGAGTCGAAAAAATGAGTAAAACGGGAGTTAAACACGAATACCGCACGAAGACGCGGTGCGCCAGCAGCACTTCGGATCGCTGCTCGGCCGACCGAGAGTGACTCGGTAGGCTATCAGAGCCGCCGGCTGCTGGCAAAGGGCCGAGAGTGACTCGGTCCGGGTGATTCTCGGGTTTTCGGCCCGATTTTGAATCGGCCGTAATGGGCCTGATACTGGATTTTCCGGGACTCCATTTTTGTGTTTATATTTCGTTGTAATAATTTTCGAAATTTAAATTGGATTTAATTGGATTTAATAAAATATTTGGAATATATTTTTATTAAGGAAAATTATTAGACGAGAATATTGTTTTGGCCGGATTACTTTGAACGGATTAAAATGACGATTATAAATATTAATTTGATTAATATTGTAGAAATTAAATAGATTAATTTTTATATTAATTGGATTAATATATTAATTGATTATTTAATTTCATTTACCGTTACATGTTGTATGGAATGCCTTATGTGATGGTGATATAGCTCGTGGACTTAGTTGTTGATTTGTTCGATTCGATATGGTTGTAAAGGCCATTTTGAGTCTATTTATTTTTACTAGAAAATATGTATTATAGGACGTATTGTTCAATGATGTAATTATTCATATGGCTATGGCGAAGACCGAAGACGACCGACTAGAAGACGAAGAATCAATACTGTATTTTTCCTTTCTTTATTTGGCTTGGCCCAATACTTAGGAAAAAGTCCATGAGCTATATGTTGGTAGTAACTAGGTTGCTATTTATTGTTTTTCATTTTGAATGATTGACAAACCACAAACCGCGCTTATAAACGGATTAATGTGCAAAGTGTAACATATAATCGTGTTAATACTCCCACCTACAAACACTAAGTTATAAAGGTTACGAGGTTTCCTACCCTCCGTCAAACTCATGGAAAATTGAAATCTAAATCGGAATATTATTCTTCCGAGTATGTCGGGGTAATATTTTTGGGGAAAGTTGATAAATTCCTAGAGTGCATTAGATGCCTTTGGTTGTGACAAATCAAACCCCTATAAACCGTATGGGTTGGCGGGTAAGATTCAATTGTCAGACTAATAGGAGTTGACGGTTTAAACTTAGATAGTTCAGCGAGCCATAGAAACCGAATGGGTTGAGGGCAAGTGAACTAGGGGTAAAAGAAGATCGAATCATCCATTAGATGGGTTGGTATTAGACACCACTTTATAAAGAATAATAGAATATAAACCGTATGGGTTGCCCTCTATTAAACTTTGTAAAGAAATCGATCACCACTATGAAGTCACCCAAGACTTCCGGATTTAACATGGGAGTGTGTAAATGACGATAAAATAGTGGGAGCCGAGTTATGAATAAAGAAAGTCCTTAAATTCTTTACTCGGATCATAATTAAACAATCACTAACGAATCTCATATTATTCTCTGCAGTTAACAAAACTCTCAATATGACAATGAACCCACTCGCTATACTACTTGAAAAGAACGTCCTGACTGGTCCGAACTATGTGGACTAGCTTCGGAACTTGAGGATTGTCCTAACTATGGAAATGCTGGGATACGTCTTGGAGGCGGACGTCCCATCGGCTCCTGCAAGAACCCGAGCCAATCAGGAAGATGTCGATGCCCATGCTAAATGGGTAAAAGACGACATAAGAGTGCGAGGGTACATGTTAGGCTCAATGACCAATGAGCTTCAACGTGCCCATGAAAAGATGACGTCTTCACGAGCCATCTTAGCGCACCTGGCTGAGCTCTATGGAGAGCATAGCCGAACTGCTAGATATGAGATATCAAAGCAATTATTCGGTGCCAGGATGAAGGAAGGAGAGAAGGTTGGGGACCATGTCCTCAAGATGATCTCGATGATTGAGAGATTGGAAGCTCTTGATTTTCAGATGCATGCATCTCTCCAAACTGACCTTATCCTGCAGTCACTTCCTGACTCATTTTCCCAATTTGTCATGAACTTCAACTGCAATGAGATTGCATGTAACTTAGTCAAGCTAATGAACAACCGACGATCGCCAGCCTCGAGATGAAGACAAAGGGAAAGGAAGCTGCACTTGTGATTTCTTCTAAGACTTGGAAGTCCAAGAATAAGAAGAAAAAGAACAAGAAGCAGTTAGGTCCGATAGCCAAGATCGACAAGGAAAGGGGAAAGGCCCCAATGGTTCAAAAGAGCAAACGGGCCAAGAAAACGGATGTATGCCTCAACTGCGATGAGCTAGGCCACTGGAATAGGTATTGTCCAAAGCTTGACCGTAATGCGCCTTCAGGTACGGAACTACTAGTTTTAGAAACAAATTGTTCCGTAACTGTATATTCTACTTCTTGGATACTTGATTCCGGTGCGAGTTCTCACATTTGTACAATGAATCAGGATCTGGAACGAAGTAGAAAACTGGATTCAGGGGAGGTGATGGTCACCGTCGGAAGTGGGCATAGTGTCGAGGCTTCTGATATCGGATCCCTTATGTTGGATTTAGAATCTGGTTTTATTCTCACTTTAGAAGATGTACTTGTTTTGCCCAAGGGGCACAAGAATATTGTATCAATTCCGGTCATGGACCGAAAGGGATTTCACTTCTTTATTGGAGATGGGTCCTGTCGTATTTATTTCAGAAATAAATTGGTTGGTACTGCTACATTATTAAATGGTTTATACCATTTAAATTTAAAGAATAAGACAAGTGTGAACACTATAACTAGGAAGCGTGGTAGGGATGAAACGAACCAAGCACTTAAGTGGCATCTTAGACTTGGTCATATCGGTCAGACCAAGGTTCATAAAATGGAGAAAGATGGGCTTACGGGTCCATTGGGATCAGATCCCTATCCAACTTGTGAATCTTGCCTTCAAGGCAAAATGACTAAGTTACCCTTCGCAGGGACTTTTGAAAGAGCTGAAAAACTTGGATTGATCCATACCGAGCGTCGTGGCCCTTTTGAAGTGGCACAAGACGGCTTTCAAGATTTCATTACATTCACCGATGACCATACTGGTATGGATTCGTACTTAATGAAACATAAGTCTGAAGCTTTTGATATATTCAAGGAATTTAAAGCCCTAGTTGAAAATCAAACAGGTAACCGTGTTAAGACTCTTCGGTCAGACCGGGGTGGTGAGTACATGAGTACCGAATTTGATGAGTTCTTAAAAGAACTAGGAACAGTGTCACAATTCACTCCTCCAGGTACTCCACAATTAAATGGTGTATCAGAAAGAAGGAACCGAACCTTGTTGGACATGGTTCGCTCCATGCTTAACTATACTGATCTACCGATTTATCTGTGGGGTTACGCGCTCCTTACTGTTGTGCATATCTTGAACAGATGTCCTTCCAAATCCGTTCCTAAGACTCCTCATGAGATGTGGAGAGGTAGGAAACCAAGTCTTAATCACATTAGGATTTGGGGATGCCCTGCTTATGTCAAGAAGACTAAAGTAGAGAAATTGGAAACTAAGTCTGTGAAAGGTCGTTTCATAGGATATCCAGGGGATTCCATGGGATATCTATTCTACATGCACGAAGATCATAGGATCATCGTTGCTATACAAGCACACTTCCTGGAAGATCAGTTTATTCAGGAAGGAGGGGCAGGTAGAAATAGTTCTTTGGAAGAAATAAAAGAAACACCAAATGAGACACCTATGCAAGATATAAGAACCGAACCTTCTGAAATACAAATAGAACCTCGCAAGTCTAGTAGAATTTCTCAATTACCTGAGAGGTATGGCTATCTGCATCAAGAGGAACTGGGTGTCCATGAGATGACAGAAAGTAGTCAAGAGAATGATCCTTCTACATACGACCAAGCGATGGTAGACGTTGACTCCACCAAGTGGCAAGAAGCTATGGAAGCTGAGATAGACTCAATGCATGCTAATCAGGTCTGGACTTTAGTAGATCGTCCTAAAGGCATAATGCCTATTGGAAACAAATGGATCTATAAGAGAAAGACTGATGGAGATGGCAAGGTTGATACCTATAAGGCCAGGCTTGTGGCAAAGGGTTATTCCCAAAGAGAAGGAATCGATTACTTCGAGACCTTCTCTCCTGTAGCTATGATTAAGTCTATTCGCATGATGCTTGCTATAGTAGCCCACTTAGATTATGAAATATGGCAAATGGATGTGAAAACGGCATTCCTAAATGGATTCCTCGAGGAGGAGATTTATATGGAACAGCCTAAGGGATTCATATCTCAAACCAATATTCATAAAGTATGCAAACTTCAGCGTGCCATTTATGGACTGAAGCAAGCTTCACGGAGTTGGAATCTTCTTTTTAACGAGATAGTCAAAGAGTTTGATTTTGTCCAAAACGAAGAAGAGCCCTGTATTTACAAGAAGGTTAGTGGGAGCAAAATTGCATTCTTAATACTATATGTAGATGACATTCTACTTATAGGAAACAACGTAGGAATGCTCAGTTCTGTGAAAGCTTGGATTTCTAAAGAGTTCTCAATGAAAGACTTGGGAGAAGCTACCTATATTATGGGTATTCGTCTCTACCGGGATAGAGCGAAAAGAATGTTAGGTCTTTCCCAAGCCCTCTACATAGAAAAGATCCTGAAGCGATTTAGGATGGAAGATTCTAAAAGAGGGTTTATACCTATGCAACATGGTGCAAAACATTCCTTAGAGATGTGTCCTCAAAGTGAGGAAGATAGAAAGGAAATGAGCAAGGTACCTTATGCTTCGGCAGTAGGTAGCCTTATGTATGCAATGATTTGCACTAGACCGGACATTGCCTATGCTGTGAGCGTAGTAAGTCGGTTTCAGTCAAATACAGGGCAGGAACATTGGACTGCTGTAAAGAACATTCTTAAGTACCTAAGGAGGACTAAAGACTTGGTTCTTACATACGGCGGTGGAGAACTAAGAGTGATGGGTTATACAGACTCAGATTTTTCGGGGGACATGGATGCTCAGATGTCCACATCAGGGTATATCTTTACTCTGAATGGTGGGGCAGTTTCTTGGAGAAGTGCCAAGCAAAGTTCGACTGCTATCTCTACATGTCAAACCGAATACCAGGCAGCCACGGAGGCTGCTAAAGAAGCTTTTTGGATAAAAAAGTTCACTGAGGAACTTCAAGTGGTTCCTAACGCAGAGAAGCCCGTTACACTATTTTGTGACAACGACGGAGCTGTTGCACAGGCTAAGGAGCCTAGGGCTCACCACAACACCAAACATATTACGAGAAAATATCATTTTGTTAGAGAAATGGTTCGGGATGGGAATGTTACACTGCAGAGAGTAGACACAGCAAATAACGTTGCTGATCCGCTTACCAAGCCACTATCTCAGAAGGTCTTAGAGAGACATCTGGAGAGTATGGGTATTAGATAGCATAGTTTGTGGCATTGAGTGCAAGTGGGAGATGGTTAGGAATATGCCCTCGAATGCCACTCAGAGGATGAGAGAGTGAGAGCAATTGTATTGTAATTATGAATATTATATTTAATAAGGCAATTATTATTTCTATATTATTGTATATCACTGGCATTGTGATTTGGTATATAGAATAATAGTCATTGCATTTGAGAGTGAACATTCTACTCCTTATGGAGATAAGGAGATAGGCACTAGAAGTGTTTAGAGCTCGAATGCTTAACTAGTTCGCAAGTCGATAAAACTTAACAGGACATTAAGTTTTAATAAGACTTGTATAAGCGATGCTAGGATGTGTGCACGTCTTGATAGCATAGTTATAAGTATATTGGTGGGACCAGATACTCGAACATGACTCATACTCGATTGATCACACGGTATTCACTCTCGGAGAGTCGATGACGAATCGAAAGGTTGTGATAGTATACGTGGACCTTTGACTTGAGGGTTCGGTAGAAGATGTGTGTGACGTTTAGTTTGTCATTAGAGTAGTTAGACTCATTTGCTTAATTGCCGAGTCGACCTCGAGTGCGGACTATACGGGCAGTAGCGCTTTCTTTGAACGCCAAGAAAGGATTCTATCTCCTGTTAGTGAGCAGGCGAATGTCCTATACGGTTAATGGCAAATAAGATCATAAGTCTTTGGCCAAAGAATTCTGATATAGTCGTATTAGATACACTATTAATCAGTCGGTCTTGATTTGTATTAACACATGTATAGAGTTTAGTCAACAGTAGGGTTTGACTTTACCGTGACCCGAAGACTTGACCGGGACATCTGATGAAGGGTCTATACGTATATATTATTCACGACATAATGGTTCTGGAATGATTCGCTCATTCATTCTCAGTCGGGGTTTACAGTGCGGCCCGCTAGGCTGACTAAGTGCTGCCCGCACTCATTGGTTCCTCCCAATGTCAGCTGAGACGAACCTACGGAGTCGCGCAATAGGATCATTGATGGATAAATGTGAATTAATAATCTCTCTTATAATATTAGATATTAGATATCTAAGTTTGATTTATCGGATAAATCAAATAGCGGTCTTATGAATTGTAAGTAGGTTACTGGGTGATTACTTTAATTAATAAATTATATTTCTTAGAGAAATATATATTTGTGTTTGATATAATTAATTAATTGGATTAATTAATTAGTCCAAACACATTGGAAATAAAACGGATTCGTTCGACGAACATCCGGTACATGAGGGATTCGTTTTGACGAACATCCAGTACACGAGCCGAGTAAATTCGACCCGTCTTCTTGGAAATTTCCCTTAAGGCCGCCCCCCTCCCTCTCTTGTCTCTTTTATACTTATTTCATGTCACTAGGTGACATATGTGAGGTGTATTTGATACCCTCAATCATGTGTTAAAGGAAGACTTTCGTTTTTTTTATAAATAAAAGTCTTTAAAAAGGAGAGAGGACAACTTCTTCTTGTATGAACTCAAAATCACGAATTTGAGAGAGAGAGTAAGGTTGAAAACTTCATCTTTATCTTAGAGACAAGATATAAGAAGAATACATTGAGAGAGAAAATTCATACAAGCTTCTCTAGCCGCATTCTTGAAGAAAGGAAGCTTGTCAATTTTTTCATCAATTTCCGGCGTGTGAAGTAAAGGCATCTTGCTTTAGGTGCTTGGAACGAAGGGCTCTTCATCATCATCATCATACGAAGGTTTTTCAGAGACATCATAGGTATGGGACTTTGATTCCTTGATCTTCGTATTTTTCTTTTCGTATATACGTTACTTGATCGATCCTCTTAGGGATTCCGTTATTCTTCTGCTGCATTAATTTTCTGTGGAATCCCAACAGCTTCTTGCTTGGAAAAATTTCCGGACTCGATCCTTGGATCGACGTCGAGACTCGGCTCGAAACCGATCCTTGGCTCGATGTCGTCCATTAACTGATCCGAGATGGCGTCCTCTGAGTTGGGTTGGTACGATGTGTTTGGTTCGTCGATCTCCATGGGTCGATCGTCGATCGTTTCAACGTTACACATATCGGGGGAAGTTTTGAAAACAGTAACGACATAGGAGTAATTCAAACATCTTTTTGCCATTAGCTGATCCCCCTTTACAGTACCGACCGTCCCATCGGCAGTGGGGAATTTGATACAATAAAAGAAAGACGAAGCGACCGCCTCAAAGGTTTCTAAGAATGGACGACCTAGGAACCCATTATAGATGCTGGGTCTATCTATGATTACAAAATTTAGGTTCCTAGTAATCCTAACCTTGGGATCGTAAAAGCATATCAGCTCGACGGAGAGCTTGATCCTCCCATAGGCTTGGACAGTGCTGTCGCCGAATCCTTGGAGCACGGTGTCGAATGGCTTGATGAATTTGGTTAAGTTTCCGAGCTGGTCCAGAGCTGTTTTGAATATGATATTGCAGAAGCTCCCGTTGTCAACCAGCACGCGGTCGACCGCCTTCCCAAGGATACAGGCAGAGATCACCAATGCATCCTCTTTGGGGCATTGTACCCCCTCCCTGTCTTTGTTGGAGACGGTGATGAGCGCGTCTCTAGCGATGGTCGGCTCTGGAGGCACCACAATATGGACCCCGGCGAATGCCCTCAGTTCGGCCTTCCGCTTCCTGTTTGATGCGGTGGAAACCGGGGAAAGGCCCCCGAGGTTCCCACCTCCTGCTTGAAGCATATTAATCCGACCGCCAGGGTTGATCGGAGGAATCGATTCATCTGAATGCTCTGGCTCGTGTTCGATCCTGGCGACCGGATTGGGAGGCGTCCTTTCGTTTTGCCGGCGCTCGCGCCCTCCGGTCCTCTCTGTTCGAGGTTCTGGCTTGGTGACCAAGTTGTCTAATTTGCCTTCTTCGAACAGTCGCCAGAGTTGCCTGAGGAGGTCGCGGCATTGGCTGGTGTTGTGGCCGGGACTTTTGTGGTAGGCACAGAATTTTCTACGGTCTAGATGACCGTGGTCCCTTATTAGCTTTGGTTTGGAAAGCCACCCCCGCCCCTTAATTGCGTTGAAGATGTGGGCTGGAGATAAGTTGAGGTTGTGGAGGAGGTGAACCTCTACATCACCGAAGGCTTTGAATTCGCCAGGTGGCTTTGCGACCGCCTTTCTGGGCTTGGCGACCGCCTTCTTCTGGACATGGGATGGCGTCTTCCCCTCTCCGGTGGGTTCCTCATCTAAACGGAGGGAGAGCATCCTCTGCCTGGCCAGGAAATCGGCGGCTCTGACGCGGAAGACCGAGTAGGTCGGGGGGATATCCTTTGTGAGATGCCTGAACATGGGTGAGTGGCCGTAGAATCCCCCCAGGACTGAATAGAGGGCAAGCTCGTCGCTAATGGGCTCGCCGGTGAGGACTATCTCGTCCACCCGGTCGATGTAATCTTCATCTGGCTCGTCCTTCCCCTACTTGATTTTCATCATGCGGTGGGGGCCTTCAGGGCGAGCGACTTTGGCGGCGAAGTACGACGTAAAGTCGTTCGCCAGCTTCTCGAAGCAATTGATTGAGCGAGGTGGCAGTGAGATGTACCACCTATGGGCGAGGTCGCCCATAGTCAGCGGGAACATTCGACACTTCGTTGCATCTGAGGCTCCACATCCGGTCATGTAGATCCGGAATTTGCTCAAGTGGGTCTCCGGATCCGATCTTCCCTCATATAGAGGTGTCTGTGGGGGAGCGATTGTTGGTTGAACCGGGGCGAGCTCGATCTGGACCGCGAGTGGTTCACTTGGTCCAGAGATCGATCTCCTGGCGCCTGCCCCAGTGTCTAGGAGCGCCTTCATTTCGTCGAGCTGGCGCTGCATTGCGGCCATCGCCGTGGCCTGACTGCTCGCTGATTGATTACCGGAGCGCGAGTCGAGGCGATCATGCACCGATCCCCGAACCCCATGGTGGATGACGAGTTCTCTACCCGCAGACTCATTTCTTGGACGAGTGGGGGCCTGTCGACCGGCCTGTCTTCTGGGAGTCGGATATGCCGAACTCCTGGTGACGGATTCGGACTCCGACGCCTCCCGACTCGGGCCCGACTGCCCGGGTCGCCACGAGGGATCGCTCCCTAGGCGGCTGAAGACGGAGTCGTCCCGCCTTACGAGAGCCTTTGCCTGCGGCTCAGGGTTTTCAGTTGATTTCTCAACATATATCCCTTTGAGCTTCCGCTTGCCAACTCGGTGGATGGTTGACGGAGTGATGGTGGGCGAGTCGCATGCAATCCGTCGCTCCCTGAGGACGGCTATGGCCTCCTCAATCTGTTCCGCGGTCTGGAACTGATCGAGTGAGAGGCTAGGGCC
The DNA here is from genome assembly GCA_033398695.1 of Orobanche coerulescens. Classification (NCBI taxonomy): domain Eukaryota; kingdom Viridiplantae; phylum Streptophyta; class Magnoliopsida; order Lamiales; family Orobanchaceae; genus Orobanche; species Orobanche coerulescens. The sequence continues at coordinate 99,536,371 of CM065813.1, read as the reverse complement.
GTCCCTTGGGGGCGGGAGTGAGGACCTAGCGTCGCCGCGGTCACCCTCCGCCGCGGGCTGGGATTCGGTCCGGGCCGGAATGATATTTCCGGCAGATCTCAGGGTGGCTCTCTTGGAGGTCGTTGCAGACGTCATTTTTCTGAAGGTTTATTTCTTTTGAAGAACAGTGAGTGTTTCTTCAAGTGTGTGTCTGGAGAACAATGAGTGTTCTTCGAGACGGTCGGAATAAAAGTGAAGGGTCCCCTTCTTCTAGCGCCAATTGTTGTTACCCAAAATATTATCCGGAGATAGTATTGCTGGAAAGATCGAGTAACCAACAAGTGCGGGAGCACGTCCGTGAGAAATTAAATGACACAAGATTTGCCGGGGTTGTTAATCCCGGGCTTGAATGCTCTCGCGAGATTTTATTAATAAGTATACTGTTGAGTACAAATATTAATGTTAGAATCTATCACAAAGAGTGTAAAGATTTCTAGTTTTCTAAGTTGTGGAGCGTATAGAATGCCGGAAGAATCAGATATGGAGTTCTGTGAATTCTTGCTATGGATGTTTTGTGTATGAGAATGTCTTTCTCTTTTCTCTCTCTTGTTTGCTGTATTTTCGAAGCCCTTATTCTGTGTTATGGACCTCCTATTTATAGCAGACAAAGTTCCTGGGGGCCCCCCTGCGATCGCAGGCGATCGTCGTTATTTATATTATAATAAGACGGCCGATCGTCCCGTCGCGTGGGGCTTTTCCCTTAAAGTCCGCGGTTGTTACTGACAGCCGGCTGTACGGTCTGACGGGGAACTTGCATGCGCCCTGAGTCGCTGTCACCCACATTTTCGGCGGCCCTGTTGGTAGGTGAGGTAGGTGACAGACTGTGATCACAGGTCTTGTGTGTCAGCTCCTTTTGCAGGTCTGCGGCCCTGTTGGTAGGTGAGGTAGGTGACAGGGTGTGGGCACAGGTCTTGTCTGTCAGCACCTTTTGAGATCTGCACGTGGTGTAACACCCCCAATCCGCTGAGGGATATTACACGCCGTAGAACCTTTCCTCAAGGATCTACCAGGCTGGTAACGACATATAACAACTCAACCATGCCTTTAAGGCTAAAACGACTCAGTAGACCTATTTGGTCTTTCAATAAATACATACAACTCAAATACAACTCATGCCCACGCAGGGGTCAAATACAACCACACCGCATAACGGAAAATATAGCAATGAAAAATAGAGTACAACTGAACCAATAAACAAAGTACGGTTCCTCATGTGATTAGTATCGATCATCTTTCATCATCCTTCGTGCCGACCCTGTGTTATGCTCCAAAACTTGAATGAAAAAACAGACATCCACCCCCCGAATACTCGGGGGTTAGAAAAACTCCACTGTTTTGCTAGTGCAAGAACAAAGTGCAAATACGAGCCATACAATTCACATTCCACAAATAACAATAACCAAGGATCCTCAAAGATCCAAATGAAACGAAAAGTACTTCCCGAGGCAAGGGTTTGAGAAAACATTTCAAAATCGAAATATCATAAATCAATGGAAGTAATTTATAAAACGGTTTAGAATGCCATCGAGAGTTTTAATAGAAAAATAATTTAGGATTATCCAATCCCACTTTTCAAAATCCAAAAGACAAAATGGGTCACCGCCCCAAAGGTTTACTTTCCGAAAAATGACATTTACCAAACCGTTGGGATTTTAGCCCCAAATCCGTAAAATGACTTTTACAAAACCCTTGGGATTTTAGCCCCAAATCTCATCAACTCACAGTACACAAGAACGACCACAAGGTTCGTCTCCCAACATCAAAATACACAAATAAAAGGATTTAAAACAAACAACAAAATACTCTAGTGCCATCCTAGCCAAGTAGGCCAAACGAACAACTTACCTCTTACACACTTAGTCAATGCATGCAATCATGAAAACCGTTCAAAAGCACTCATTTCCGGAAATGCCATAATCAAATCACGTTTGCAAAATGCACCACAATTAACCGTCGATCCACGTCTCTGTGGACCCCTACCGAGACCCCGTCGGATCTAACCCGTAGTGGTTAAAAGCAAGCTCGTCGATCCACGTCTCTTGTGGACCCCTACCGAGACCCCGTCGGATCTAACCCGTAGTGAGCATACACACACACACACGTTACTCATGCAATACTAATATGCTAAGAATGTAAGTTCATTAAGAATACTCACTAGAGATGGCCATTAACTCGACACCATTATCAAACTCTTCAAAACACCATAACAAGATTAAATACGGAATACACGATTCCATAACTTTAAACAATAGGAGTATCATCATCATATTCTTCAACGTTCAAAATAACCAAATCATAATCAATCCCCAAAACACACCATTCACAAAACACACACGCCATTTGTAAGAAAGCCTTTAACGAGGCCAAACCGAAATCTTTGAAACTTCATTTCAAACAACCAAACAAACACACCAAGACGATCACCGATCATCATATCCATAAAATAAGAAAAGTATGGGCAAGGTACTTGCCTCGAATAACCACAACGCGGAGAATCGGCCGAAGTAGGTTGGCACGAACCGACTACGAACTCGTTGACTCCACCGAACGATAATCCACAACAATGAACTATGAACGAAAACAATAACAACGAAAATGAATTCCAAAGTACGACCCAAAGCCGCTGAATTCAAAGAACAAATGACGAAGGTTCAAGGATTTCCCCCAAAACGGCCAAGAACACGATTCGTCCCGTCAAAACCCGAAAACGGAATTCTGAGTTGAAATATGGATATACAATCCATAGAATATGTTTAACAACATCATTTAACCATAATCGATCCATCGAAAACGGATGAAAACGAGATCGGGGACAAATCCCCCAAAAAGTCAATTCGAAGGAAATCAAGAAATATACTTCGATTCGACGAAGAACAATGGATTAAATGATGTTAAACACAAGAATACTACCAAGATTAATCATACCCATCATGAATTAATCAACAAAACGGAACGAATCGGACGAAAATGCAAAAATCCCCAAATTCACGAAATTAGGGTTCTAAGGAAGATTACCTTGATTCGCTGGATCAAAGGATGATAACGGACGATTGATTGATGTTATGAACTCAAGAACTTCATGGATTTGTTGTTAAACAACATGGCTTCGTGACCCATGAATCGCCACCCGCGGACGGAGAAGGAAGGAAGTGACAAACGAAATGAAATGTGACTGCTCAGCCACATTTATACTGGGCTAGACTAGCGCGCGCTAGGCTGCCGAGCTAGCGTGCGCTATCGGCCCAGGCCGCGATCCAGTGGCCTCACTGCCCTACTGACTCGGCCAGGTAGCGTGCGCAGCCTTCCGACCGTGGCGTGCGCTACCTGCCGGCCGTAGCGTACGCAGCGTCCGACAGTAGCGTGCGCTACCTGCCGAGCATGACCGATTCCAGAACCCCCAGGACTCCACTGCCCAGGCCCGCTAGCGTGCGTTAGGCCATCCGGTAGCGTGCGCTACACCTGCCGGTTAGCGCGCGCAGCCTTCCGGCCGTAGCGTGCGCTACGCCGGTTCCTGCTGCACCCGTCCGGCCGGTGCCCGCAATCGTCCGGCCAGTCCCGCAACCGTCCGGCCAGTCCCGCAACCGCCAGGGCTCGACGACCCGATTTCCGAAAACGCACGGAACGAACACGACGAAAAGTTCGCGGACGACATCAACGACCCGAAATGAAAACATAATACCATAATTAATCATACGCGACCAAGAAACGGGTCGAGACAACAATTACAGATACGGATACCCGTAACTTTCAAGAAATTACAAGATCGGTCGACGGCCCGGATGACCCCGAAACCCGAACCTGAATATAAATCGAAGGTACGGTTACGACCTACTCGCAAAGACAAATCCGAGCACCAAGAGAACACAATATTCCGACCACCCAAAGGCTCAAAATTCGACAACGGAAGTAATTAACCCAAACTTTGGGAAATTACAAAAATGGCCCAAAACGTCCGAAATACACGATACGCGATCGAAACACCAAACCGAAGTTCACAACACGTCTAACAAAGTTAAACGGACTTACGGGAAACTCGAAACAGCAGTTTAGAACGAGATTCGCAAGAATCGAACTCAAATGCGGAAAAGTCGCTAAAAAGCACGGAACTCAATAAAACGACACCGAAACGAACTCGGATGTCAAAAAGTATAGAATTAATCATTCTCAGAATGACGAAACGGTCATGAGCGAGTCGTCAAAATGGACTTCCGCCGAAAAAAAAAAGAAATTACCGGAAATTGAAATTACGGATATTACACCTTAGAGGTATGGCTATACACATGTCGAGGAACTGGGTCTCCACGACACACCTGATGGTCGTGAGGACGACCCCTTCGATTTGATGAAGCAGTCAGAGGACTTTGACTTCGTGTGAAATGAGGAGGAACCATGTGTTTAAAAAAGGGTCAGTGGGAGCAACATTGCGTTCTTAGTACTATATGTAGATGATATTCTACTTATAGGAAATAACGTAGCAATGCTCAGCACTATGAAGGCTTGGCTTTCTAAAACGTTCTCCATGAAAGACTTGGGAGAAGCTTCTTATATTCTAGGGATCCGTCTTTACAGAGATAGACCGTGAAGAATGATAGGACTTTCCCAATCCCTCTATATAGATAAAATCCTGAGAAGATTCAAGATGGATGAATCTAAAATAGGGTTCCTTCCGATGCGACATGGAATTCATCTCACCACAAAAATGTGTCCTCAAAGTGAGGAAGACAAGAGAGATGAGTAAGATACCCTATGCCTCGACAGTGGGTAGCCTCATGTATGCTATGTTGTGAACAAGACCGGACTTAGCCTACACTGTGAGTATGGTAAGCCGATTTCAAGCAAACTCGGGTAGGGAACACTGGACTGCCGTAAAGAACATTCTTAAGTACTTAAGAAGAACTAGAGATTTGGTTCTTACTTACGGTGATGAAAAACTGAAGGTGATTGGATTCACCGATTCTGATTTTCAAGGAGACAATGACGACTCTAAGTCGACATCTGGGTATTTATTTACTCTCAATGGAGGAGCAGTATCTTGGAGAAGCTCCAAGCAAACCGCTACTGCATCTTCCACCTGCCAAGAAGAGTATCAAGCTGCCTCAGAGGCTAGCAAAGAAGCATTTTGGATGCAGAAGTTTATGCAAGAACTTCAAGTGGTGCCTTATGCGGAGATGCCTATATCACTATTCTGTGTAATGATGGAGCTGACGCCCAAGCCAAGGAGCCTAGGGATTACCATAACACCAAGCATATAGAGAGAAAATACCACATCGTTTGAGAGATGGTGGAAAAAGGATATGTTTCATTGCAAAGAGTAGACTCAGAAGACAATGTCTCTGACCCGCTGAGTAAGCCATTATCTCAGGCTGTCTTAGAAAGACATCTGAAGAACAAGGGTATTGGATACCATGATGTTTGGCATTGAGTGCAAGTAGGAGATTGTTAGGAATATGCCTTCGAATGCCACTCAGGGGATGAGAGAGTAAGGGCATTGTACGTGTAATTATGGAATAATTAATAAAAAGGCAATACGATTCATTCACTGTTTATTGTATTTCAATTGCATTCTTGACTTGGTAAACATTGAAGTGAAGTCCATGTAAATAAATCGAACATTCCATTCTCATTATGGGATAAGAGAAAATGCACTGGAAGTGTTTAAAGTTTATTTACGTAAATTGTTCGCAAGTCAATAAACTTAAAATGGGCATTAAGTTTTAATACGACTTGTATAACTGATGCTAGGACGTGTGCACGTCTTGATAGCATAGTTATAAGTATATTGGTGGGGCCAGTATACTCGAACACGACTCATACTCGATTCATTCACACGGTATTCACTTTCGGAGAGTCGATGACGAATCGAAAAGTTGTGATAGTATACGTGGACCTTTGACTTGAGGGTTCAGTAGAAGATGTGCCTGTGACGTTTAGTTTGTCATTAGAGTAGTTAGACTCATTTGCTTAATTGCTGAGTCGACCTCGAAGTGCAGACCATACGGGCAGGTAGCAGTCTTTACTGTACGCCAAGAAAGGATTCTATCTCCTGTTAGTGAGCAGGCGAATGTCCTATACGGTTAATGGCAAATAAGATCATAAGTCTTTGGCCAAAGCATTCTGATATAATCGTATTAGATACACTATTAATCAGTCGATCTTGATTTGCATTAACACATGTATAGAGTCTAGTCAACAGTAGGGTTTGACTTTACCGTGACCCGAAGACTTGACCGGGACATCTGATGAAGGGTCTATACGTATATATAGTATTCACGACATAATGGTTCAGGAATGATCCCTTCATTCGTTCTCGCCGATTTACAAAGGCGGCCCGCTAGTCCGGGCTAAGTGCCGCCGCACTCATCGTTCCTCCCAATGCCTACCGAGACTGACCTACGGAGTCGCGCATCAGTAGTGTTGACGGATAAATGTGAATTTATTATCTCTCTATTAATATTAGATATTGGATATCTAATTATGATTTATTGGATAAATCAAATGGCAGTATTATGAATTAAATTTAAGTTACCGGGTAATTAATTTAATTCAAAAATTATATTTCTTAGAGAAATATATTTGTATTTGATATAATTAATTATTAGATTAATTAATTAATATAAATACATTGATGGTTAAAAGGAGTGTATTTAACGGAGTCATTTGATGAACGTCCGGTACATGAGCCGGGTGGATCGGCTCGTTTCTAGGAAACTTCCATGGGCCGCCCCCCTTCCCCACCTCACATGAATTAATTCAACCTTGCATGTTGTATGTCTTGTCATGTTTTGTAGTAATAATGTTGAGATTCTATTCTCACATGATTAATACATGATGTGATATTATTATATGGGATATAATGACCAACTCATCTATAAATAACATGACTTGATATCATACTTATGAATGCAAGGGTGCTGCTCCTGCCGTGAGAAAATTGGAAGTGAGAGAGGGAGAAGTTTTTCTTCAAGTTTCCACTTTGAGTGAGAAAAATTAAGAAAGAAAAGGATATATAAATTCCTATAGTAATTCCTAGCCGTGTTCTTAGAGAACGGATTGCTATCGAATTTTTCCGGGCAACTTCCGACGCATGTGAAGTAGAGGCTTCGTATTTTTGGTGCTTGGAACGAAGGTATTTCGTGTTCGGGACGGGGTTCGTGCTCGTCATCCATATTTACGAAGATTTATTTCAAAGGCTTCAAGGGTATGATCCTTTATCTTCGTATTTAATTTTTTTCGTATATACGTTACTTGATCGATCCTGTTTGGGATTCGTATTTATTTACGCTGCGTATTTCATTTTATTTTCGGAATCCCAACAACCTTGCGCCATGAGGTGAGTTTAACTCCTTCTGTCACTCGCTTTAACAAAGTATACGGATAGATCTTATCTTTGGAGTGTCGGCACCACTTCAACAAAGGGCTATCACTTTCTTCGTACTGGAGTCGCATATGTTTCTATTTTAGGCCAATGCTACAACGTTGTAGATTTTCAATGAAGTATGGTTCGATTAAACTCACATTCCACGTCCTCATGTACCGACTTTATTCATAGAGTACTCTTTATGGATTGGCATTCATCGAGGCGTCCCTCATTGATGACTATAATCCAGAATTACATGAGACGGATGAGTTCATTTGATCATATGATCAAGTTTCATGTACCAAACTCGCATACATTCTTAGCGATAGTATTTATCGAACCAAGTGGCACCCCAATACTCGATGAGATCCACAGCCTAGTAACACCGTCTACCATAATTTGTGGTGTTACCATATCACCATTCATAGGTGACGAATGTCCATGACCGGACACAATCCTTGCAGACATGGTTGCAACATGTATTTAATCTCGTCACTTTAGGGAACTTGGTGAGGCATAGTAGGGACAAACTACGACAATTTCAAGTTGTTCTACTCGAACATGATCGTTCGCATCTCCCTCTAACGACGGGAAGACTGGATCATCAAAGTGACTTACGATATCGTCTGTCAAGGTATATTTTAAGCGGACTATGAGTGAAAGCGCATGTTATATTCATCATTTATAACCCGTCATAATGCGTTGTGGTGACGCACTTTGGCACATGAACATGTGGACGATAAAGGTTTTCATTGTTAACACAATCCAGTTAACAAAATGTATACGGTTACACTTGTAACTAAGCATTTGAGTGATGATAGGTATAGGTGAATATGACATGTTGACCTATGATACATAACCATAGCTACTGGTCTTGAGAATCCAATAAAACCACCATCAAGCACCACCGGGATCAAACATAAAGAAACGATTGAACCGATGATAGGCCGTTGGGTTTTAATCGAACCTCTAGTGATTTCTTGAAGAGTTCACTCCCTTGACCAGCCCCAAGCACCTCAAAATTTCGTGAACATGTATAAACGGGTGTTGGGATTCTAAAACCATCAACCTTGCGGTCAGAAACCGGTCAAAATGACATCGAACTGGTCGTTAGGACGACTGGTGGTATGTGAAAACTTCATTCAAGTGGTTCACCTCATTACAAGTCTCCAAATGGCACCAAAATTTGTGAGAAGGTAACCTTGGATGTTAGGAACTACTCGTTAAAATTTCACTTTAAGACTTGGTCTAAAAGTAGGTGGACCGACCTTTACAATGACTGGTCCGCAAGTTGGACAACCATAAACTCAAGTTTCATCAACTTATCAATCATTGTCAAAGGAACAACATAACATATAAATGTTATCACTTGAGTACGACCATTTGTGAATACCATCATATCATCATAATCTACCCAGGCTAATACTTATGATCATGTATGTATAAGGACTCGGTGAAAAGGGAGGACTCAGCACCATGCTTATGCGAGTCGTTACATTATTCTCTTTAGCATAGAAGGGTGTCATCTCCTAATCGTGCTAAAGAATAGGCTTTAATCAATGAACATGGCTAAGAAGGATCATCGGGGGTCTTTGGCGTCACACATGCTTATGAAAGCAAGACGCGAATGACATAACAATCATCATCGGTCATGAGCCCTGCTCACGACTCCACCAACGTACTTTGATGTCTTTAATCCAGTTAGCTTCTTTGTTCAAAGAAAAAATGATGTCCATGGCAATACCGTGGTATATGGATTATCAATGTCTAAACTCCGGACTATTAAAGCCTAAATGTGTCAATGTCCCAATACATCTTCTCGTTATAAAAGCTGATGCAAGCCGGACTATATTGACTCATGAATATTTTTCTTTTCACATATTCAATACAAGTGATGCATAAGATTTTATTTCTCACAAATCACAATGAGATGCTATGAGTGATACACTTTGGCATATATATATATATCATCGAGTCATAACATGGTTCAATTGTTACGGAACATATGTGACTAGAAAACGCCATTCGGTATTGAACAACTTGAGCATTGTACCACTCATTAATTGTGATGACCTAGTCATTATAGTCACAATGAATTTATAACACGAAATCCAAAAATATCGTGTTCCTTGAAAATAGTTTAATACGCACTCAATTTCGCTTGCAAAATTTTACAAATATGAGCATAGCGAACATTCTAACAACATAGAGATTTTATACCAGATACGATAAAAGTGATCTATCATATTGAGTGCATAACATGGCAAGGTTATATACCTAAGGGGCAAAATTACGACACAAACGTGGTGTGAAACTACCATGCACACGCTCGACCTTCTTATAAGGGTGCGTATTTTGGGCTTCCCCAAGGAAACTATTTTTCAACATTTGAAAGATGGTATTTTAGCGTACAATGCATACCAAAAATTGCATCATCTATGGCAAATTAGGCCAAAAAGAGGTTGAAAAACGTATCATAAAACCACTTGCAAATTCAAGATGGGAACCAAGTTAGTTGGGATAAAAGTTAGCGCAATCGCTGTAAATAAAATTCCGCGCAGCTTGACATTTGTTCACTAAAACAGCGGTAACTCCCTTTTTAGGAAGGCTATTGTCGAACAGTCAGATGTTCTGAAAACTAGAATTTCGTATCTTTCTATCCATATGTTGTGCACTACACGGATCATTAAACTCATATCACAATGCATGTTTTAATTGGCTGTTTTCGTATTTACCAAGTTTGGTGAGAACAAGGTTGAGACCATATCTAATGGCATAAGTGTTGATGCAAAAACATGGCAATGACATCTGTAGGTTCGTTTAAATGCACCAGGGTGTTCGATTTCTTATCTCGACTAATGATCCTTTCAGTAACTCCAACTTGGTAGACTTGCAGAGAAAGTAGGAATGTCGGTATAGCTAAGGCTATTTAAAAACCACTGATTCTGTTTGAACTTTCAAAGTGTAAACAAATACCAAGGAGGATGCGCCTAGCCATGATCAAAAGTGTAGACAAAATCCACCAAAGTGCATCAAATCAACCAAGAATTTTAATTCTCAATTTGCAAGTATACGTCATAATAGCCATGTTATATGGATGCAACGCGGTGCATCAATATTAAGCATTTTGAACCATGAGACATAATGAATATACCATAACCAACTCGTCTTGACCATCCAATAAGATTGACTAGACATAGTCAAATGTATAAGGCACATGCCTTTACAAATACTCGGAAAAGTATTCGGACCTATAGTCACACGAACTATAATCGAGTTCAACGAATTCATGTACTTAACGCAATATGCCATTGCTTTACATGTTGAAATTCATGAGAATTACTCGTACATTCTTTCATATATCATATTGCAAGGAGACGGTACATGACTACACCCACATGCAATATTTTATTTTAATAAGATGAAAGATGGAGATTTTCAAGTATGGGATTGGGTCAAGACCAACGTGGTGGTTCCTCAATTCAACGTGACAAATCCGTCACAAATCGATTTTAGCCACGACATATCCGTCGCAATCGATGTTTGTCCCATTTGTACGTCACAAATTCGTGACAAATCATGAACAAGTCATAACTTTGCTGTTACTGACAATGTTCATTTTATTCAATTGTGGTTTAAAATCGACAAAACGGCGACGTCAAAACGTGGTGTATGCAACAACCAAAAATATCGAGTTTCAACAATTATCCATGACTCCCCCAGGACCGTCACGCAGTTTACTTCGACATACGAGAGTGATACCACCTCTCATAGTCTCATCCACCGCAAAGTAGCGTGGGAGATAAAGAACCCAAATACCCAATTCCCCCAAAAAAAAATTCCCAAAAGAGAGGAATTGAAAAACTGGAACTTTAATAAAGTTTACGTGGGTACTCGATTCCATATTTGCTTTGATCCTTGGACGGGATAATAAATTTGGCTTCTCTCCATTTGAGCAACATATGGGTACTCGGTTTCACTAGTAGAAAAATGACTTTAGTTAACACCTTGCAGGTAACACTTTTGATAATTGAAAATTGGAGAGTGCATAGGTAACACCTAGGTAGCACTTTTTTAGTAGGTAACACTCAAGGTAACACTTTCAAAATAGGTAACACTTTCTGGTAACACATTTTTGTGTTACTTAGTTTAGGTAACACTCACGGTAACACTTTCAAAATAGGTAACACTTTCAGGTAACACTTTTTTTTGTTACTTAGTTTAGGTATCACTCCAAGTAATACTTTCAAAATAGGTATCACTTTTTGTGTGTTACATAATTTAAGTAACAGTTATGCAACACTTAGAGAAAAGGTATGATTATTTGAAGTTATATTCACTTTTTTTAGTTACAATAATATTATTGTTAACTATATAACAATAAGGATATATATTAAAACTCGATTTATCTTAGGTATCACTAAATGTAACAAATTAAAAATAAAAAGTTAAAAATATAATATAATGCCTTCTAGTATTTTATGACAATTAAAATTATAGGATTAAAGATATAATTAAACATCAACTATTAGTGTGTGAATTTTGCAAGATTTATCTTCAAGTTTCTCATCCTCATTAGGGGTGCTCATAAGCGGGTACCCAACTTTTCGGGTACCCGCTTTTTCGGGTACCTAGAACTCCGGGTACCTATTTAGGCGGCCCATGTCCCGAGCTTTCTGGGTCGGGTCACCCGGGTACCCGAGTTTTTTTTAATCATATATATTATTAATATTATAATTATATATATATATATGATTTTTTGCTATATTTTTTTCAACTTTTAGTTCAACAAAAATATTTAATTTTTAAATTAGCATGAATTAATTCTAATTTTGAAGTCATGTGTTATGATTAAATCAAATATTAAGAAAATTTAACTTTATTTTAATTTATTTGCTCGATTGATTTCTACAAAAAGAATTAAATTAAAAGTAAGAAATTGTTTACAATAATTGTAACATTCATTTTATTATCATTGGTTCTAACATATTAAGATATTATATGAAATATTTAATCTATTCACTTTGAAATTAAACTACTATATGATAACACTCATTTTACACATATTTTTGCACCGATTTTCCGGGTTTTAAGATCCTAAAATGTGTAGAACTGTGTCGTTTTTACTCATATTGTGTTTATTGGACTCGATCACGCTTGGGTATGTTTTATGGATTTTATAGGTACTTTATGGACATAAATCAAGCAAGAACGAAGTCTCCAACCCCAATACATATCAAGCAATGCGGAAACGAGAGATCGGGCTTAAAAAGGAGTCAAAACGAGTCAACACTAGCCCGGCCGTGTCAATCGACACGGGCCCTATCATTATCCCGGCCGTGCCATATTGACACGGTCGGGTTTTACATCCAGCGAGTTTCAGCTTTTCAGACGAGTATGACATGGTCCGTGTCATTCGACACGGTCGTGTCATTTGCTCGGTCGTGTCATTTGACACGGTCGAGTTCCCTGTCCAGCAAGAATTGGAGTTTTTAGCACACTATGACACGGGCCGTGTCACTTTTCGGTAGAAAAATCATCTTTTGATATTTTTGCAAGATTTGTGTAGAAAAAGTGATATTTTTAACTTTATAAAAAGAGGATATGGGGCAAGACTTGGATATATATATGCTGAATTTGGAGAGATTAGAGAGAGAGAAAACAAAAGATTAAGGAGCTTTCATTCCAAAAAGGAGTTTTGAAGAAATTCTTGAAGAACACTTCAAGAACATTTGAAGGCTTTAACCGGGATCAATCAAGACATACCACGAGTTTTATCTTCTTCCTATCTTTTATCTATTTTGTTGTTTTATTTAGCATGAACATGATGAATATGATGATTATTAATCTTTCTTTCATTACCATGTCCGGCTAAACTCTTTAGATTTCGGGCATGGGAGTACGTTGATTTGCTATGATTTTGAGGGATTGATAATTATATTTATCTAGTGTGATTTCTTTATCAAATACTTGGTTTTGATTCATGTTTAGACACTTGATCAATGTTTTTACATGTTTAACTTAATTGCTCATAATTCGAGAGAAGAGGACATTAATAGGTTTCGAGTATTTGACGTAGTAAATTACGCGATTGAGAAATCGGTGATGAACTATGATGATATTTAATCTTATGAACATTTTGGAGTTAGACAATTTATAATATACGGAGACGTTGTTATAGGTTGTTTAATCTACGTTTTAATGCATCTCGAGAGAGACTTTAGAATATTGTTGTGATCATCGTTTTAGAGACGCACTTAGAACCTTTTGGAACCAATCCCGACTAAATTTAGTAACCAACGGAAACCTAGCCTTGGAATCAACCTTTCTAAACTCTTGCAATTCGCTTCCATTCGGATATTTTCAATTATTTTAATTTATTGTGATCATTGTATTTTATTTCGTTAATCATCTATTTTACCTTTCGATCGTCTAGATAAAACCGGAAACACTATAATCTAGTACTCAACACAATAAGAATATTTAGTCTCTGTGGAATACGACCTTGCTCGCCGCTTCCTACATATTCTCCGTACACTTGCGGATTGTTTAAAAATATAGCGAACAAGTTTTTGGTGCCGTTACCGGGGACTAAATTAATTTTTGTTAGTGTTTATATTACGATAAGTGTTTCTAGTCTTACTTTAGACATTTTCTTATTTGTTACTTAACTCATTTTATAAAATTTCTACTCAGGGAGTGCATGAACACTCGTTCATCTCGAGTGCCTTTAGAAACTTTCATCCTGGAAGTAGAAGCATTTGCCCGAAGAACAAGTGCTACCTCAAGGAAACTAAGAAGGGATCTTTTTGAAGACATGGAGAGAGCGGGAGATAACGTGGGAAGGGACAACGAGAACGAGAATGCAATAATCCAAGACAACGAGGGCGGAAGGATTGAAAATCCAACAATTATGGTGCAATTAATTCGGGATGGATTCCGACCAAAACTAGACCGAAACTTTGGAGGAATCACTCATGTTCCAATCAACGCCCTCAATTTCGAGTTGAAGCCCGCCTTAATTTCAATGGTTCAACAAAATCAATTTGGAGGATTTGCTGTCGAAGATCTACATGCCCATCTCACTCATTTCATGCAAATATGCGATACTATCAAAATGAATGGAGTCTCGGATGATGCCATACGCTTACGATTGTTTCCATTCTCTTTGAGGGAGAAAGCAAGAAATTGGCTTGGAACTTTAGCTCCCGGAAGTATAAAGATATGGGAAGAATTGAGCGAAAAAATTTTTTTCAAATTTTTTCCACCGAACAAAACAATGAAGCTAAAAAGTGAGATTACTCAATTTCATCAATTGGACTCCGAACCGTTATATGAAGCTTAGGAATGTTTCAAAGATCTACTAAGGCGATGCCCACGACATGGTTTCCACGAAGACCAACAAATGTGTTTCTTCTACAATGGTCTTATGGGGGAAATAAGAAATTTTATTGATGCTTCCGCGGGAGGGGCATTGCTAGCAAGAAGCGCTGAAGAAGCATATGGATTGATCGAAGAAATGGCTATGAATAGCTATCAATGGCCGATGAAAAGATCAAATATTAGAAGAGTAGATGAGATATCCGATTCGGATTCTATAAAGGCATTAACCGTGCAAATGACGATGTTAACTACAAAAGGAGGTGATTCGAATGGAGATTCTCAAGGAAGTTCAAGTTCAATACCGTCCGATCCATTGGAGAAGGCACACTACATTAATAATCGGAGTTACAACAATTACCGGAATAATCCACCACCGGGCTTCTACCATCCCTCAAATCGAAATCATGAAAATTTTAGCTATGCTAATCCAAAGAATGCTTTGCAACCACCGGACGGATTCAAGGTATCGAATGGGGAGATAATTGAAGAAGCAAAGCCGACGTCGAATCTCGAGAATATTCTAACTACCTTCATGATGGAGACGAAAAGCTGATTTAGTCGAGATGAGGAGAAATTAGACAAAATCGAAGGCCATGTCACTCAACTAGCTACCACCATGGGAGCTCAAATGAAAAATCTCGAAACTCAAATTGGACAATTAGCTAAAGTTGTCGGAGTCAACATCAACGGGGACAATTTCCAAGCAATACCGAAGTGAATCCAAAAGAGTCATGTCAAGCGATCACCTTAAGAAGTGGAACGAATTATGAAGGGCCAAAGATGCCAAGTGAGGAAGTCAAGGAGGATCAATTCGAAATTGAAAAGGAAGAAGGGAAGCATGATACATCAAAGGGGGCTGAGAAGCCTAAAATATCTCCTAACTCTACTCCTAACGTTCCTCTCCCTGTTCCTCAACGTTTCAAAAAGAAAAAGTTAGATGCATAATTCGCAAAGTTTTTAGACATCTTCAAAAAAATTAATATCAATATTCCTTTTGCAGATGCTTTGGAACAAATGCCTAACTACGCAAAATTCTTGAAGGATGTGATGTCAAGAAAAAGAAAGATGGAAGATCATGAGACGGTTAAACTAACCGAAGAATGTAGCGCTATTATCCAATGCAAATTGCCTCAAAAGCTTAAGGATCCCGGAAGCTTTACCGTTCCATGCACTATTGGAAACGTCTCATTCGATAAAGCTTTGTGTGATTTAGGTGCTTCGATTAACCTCATGCCGTTATCCATTTTCAGGAAATTAGGTGTCGGAGAAATGAAAGCCACAACGGTTATGCTACAATTGGTGGATCGATCCATAACACATCCCAAGGGGATTGTTGAAGATGTGCTTGTAAAAGTCGACAAATTTATTTTTCCAGCGGATTTTGTTGTCCTTGACATGGAAGAAGACGAAGATCTACCATTTATCCTGGGACGTCCATTTTTAGCAATGGGAAAGGCTCTTATTGATGCTGAAAGGGGAGAATTAACACTACGTGTTAACGACGAGCATGTTCTATTTTCTATATTCAAAGCTATGAAATTTCATGATAATACGGAATATTGCAATGTTATTGACCATATAAGCTCGTATGGAAGGAAAAAAATCTTACATTCATTATCTTCGGATCCGTTAGAGTTTGCTCTTACGAATTCATGTTTTTCTAGTGATTCAACTTTGGAGTTTGACGATTCTGACTTGTTTGATTATGTTTCTGAATTGAATTCTCTATATGAAAAAACGCAAATCAATACATTCGATGATTTTGACAAAGGGGAGCATGAAGTAGTTGCAGAAATCAAACTGACGGATGACTCGAACGTGTCCAACGACATGGACAAAAATTTGGGGTCCGTTTCATCTCAATCGGATTCATCTCAACCAAGCTTGGACCTTAAAACCCTCCCGAAACACCTCAAGTATGCATTTCTAGATGATAAAAAATCCAATCCGGTAATTGTATCCTCTTCACTTTCATCCACTCAACTAGATAAATTACTTCGTGTATTGAGAGCACATTAGTCGGCTATTGGATGGTCTATCTCAGACTTGAAGGGAATTAGTCCTTCCATATGCATGCATAGGATTTTGCTTGAAGAAAATTTTAAACCTAAAGTGCAAAATCAACAAAGACTCAATCCCATAATGAAAGAAGTGGTGAAAAAGGAAGTACTAAAACTTTTATATGCCGGGATGATATATCCAATTTCCGATAGTGAGTGGGTGAGTCCTACGCAAGTTGTATCAAAAAAGGGAGGGATGACCGTAACTAAAGATGAGAAAGATGAATTAATTACTATGAGAGTAGTTACGGGATGGCGAGTGTGTATAGACTATAGGGCTTTAAATGCGGCTACTCGCAAATACCATTTCCCCCTCCCCTTCATTGATCAAATGCTTGATAGATTGGCGGGGCATGAATTTTTCTGTTTTCTTGATGGATATTTAGGGTATAATCAAATCTACATAACTCCGGAAGATCAAGAAAAAATGGCTTTTACATGTCCTTATGGAATTTATGCATATCGTAGAATGCCATTTGGTTTATGTAATGCCCCTGCCACATTTCAACGTTGCATGATGGCCATCTTCCATGGTTTGATCGAAAATATAACGGAAGTTTTCATGGATGATTTTTCGGTGTTTGGAAATTCTTTTGATAATTGCTTGCATAATCTTACTTTAGTTTTGCAGCGATGTGAAGACACTAATCTCGTGTTGAATTGGGAGAAATGCCACTTTATGGTGCAAGAAGGAATTGTCCTAGGCCATCGAGTGTCCTCCGCCGGTTTGGAGGTTGATAGGGCGAAAATTGTCGCCATTGAGAAACTTCCCCCACCGAAGAATGAAAAAGCAATTAGGAGTTTTCTTGGGCACGCGGGTTTTTATAGGAGATTCATAAAAGACTTTTCAAAAATCACTAAACCTTTGAGTAAATTGTTAGAAAAAGATACCACTTTCATTCTTTCTAA
Source organism: Orobanche coerulescens (assembly GCA_033398695.1). NCBI lineage: Eukaryota > Viridiplantae > Streptophyta > Magnoliopsida > Lamiales > Orobanchaceae > Orobanche > Orobanche coerulescens. Next base: position 99,518,623 of record CM065813.1, on the reverse strand, counting down.
CGAATGTTTGCAGGCATTTGAGACTTTAAAGAAGGCATTAGTGAGTGCTCCTATCCTCGTGGTACCAGATTGGTGTCAACCTTTTGAGATCATGTGTGATGCAAGTGATTATGCGGTCGGAGCTGTGTTGGGACAACGTCGTGAGAAACTCTTTCGGGCTATTTATTATGCAAGCAAAATATTGGACGGAGCCCAACAAAATTACACAACAACGGAGAAAGAAATGCTTGCCGTGGTGTTTGCTTTTGATAAGTTCCGATCATACTTAATTGGGACAAAGACGATAGTACACACGGACCACACAGCTATCAAGTACTTGTTCGAAAAGAAAGATTCTAAACCGCGCCTAATTCGATGGATTCTTCTTTTACAAGAGTTTGACGTGGAAGTTCGAGACAGAAAAGGTTGTGAAAATGTGGTAGCCGACCACTTATCTCGCCTCGAGTACAAAAAGGAGGAGGAACCCGAGATCGAATTGATTAAAGAAGAATTTCCGGACGAGCGGCTTTTTATGGTAGAAGCTAATTTTCCTTGGTTTGTTGACATTGTTAATCTTTTGGTCGCAGGTGTGCTACCCCCGGATTTATCTCATTATCAAAAGAAGAAATTCCTACACGATATCAAGTTCTATATGTGGGATGATCCATTACTTTTTAAGAGATGTGCCGACATGATCGTAAGGAGATGTGTACCGTAAGAGGAATGGGATGAAATTCTTCAACAATGTCATTCATCACCAACCAGAGGACATTTCGAAGCAACACGTACTTCCGCAAAGGTGTTGCAAAGTGGATTTTATTGGCCTACGCTATACAAAGATTGCTATCTCTTCATTCAACAATGCGATAGATTCCAACGAGTAGGAAATATTTCAAGACGTCATGAGATGCTCCTAACCAACGTAATTGAGGTTGAACTATTTGACGTTTGGGGTATCGACTTCATGGGTCCATTCTCATCATCATTCGGAAATAAGTACATTCTACTAGCAGTCGAGTACGTATCTCGATGGGTCGAGGCAATTTCTTCCCCAACAAATGATGCTCAAGTAGTAATGAAATTTTTAAAGAAGAACATCTTTTGCCGATTCGGAACTCCAAGAGCATTAATCAGTGATCGGGGATCGCATTTTGTCAACAAAATCATGGATAACCTCCTTCAGAAATATGGGGTCCGATCAAAGAAATCATTGGCCTATCATCCACAAGCAAATGGACAAGCTGAAGCGGCCAACAAAGAGATTAAGGTAATCTTGGAAAAGACGGTGAGTACATCTCGGAAAGATTGGTCATCCAAGCTCGACGATGCACGTTGGGATTATCGTACGGCCTATAAAACGCCTTTGGGAACATCTCCCTATCAACTCATTTTTGGGAAATCATGTCACCTACCTTTGGAATTGGAGCATAGAGCGATGTGGGCGGTGAAAAGAATAAACCTGGATTTTGAGGCCGACGGAAAGAAAAGATTGCTAGAGCTAAATGAATTGAAAGAATTCTGGGATGAATGCTACGAAAACTTTCGAATCTACAAAGAGAGGTCTAAAAGATGGCACGATAAGATGATCGTTAAACGTGAATTTATGCCAGGACAACAAATACTTCTCTATAATTCAAGACTAAAATTGTTCCCCGGAAAATTAAAATCAAGATGGTCGGGTCCATTCGTGATCAAGAAAGTACTTCCACCCGAAATAGTCGAGCTCATGAGCAGAGACGGAGAGCTAATTAAATTTAATGGACAACGAGTCAAACACTACTATCATCCCTATCAAAAGGAAGCCGTATCCGTAATAACTTTAATCGAGCCATGAAAACTTCTAGTTGAAGACGTCCGGCTGAAGACGTTAAACTTAGCGCTAATTGGGAGGCAACCCAATAGTTTTTATTTTCATGTTTTGATCTTTTTTGCATTTTTTGTATTTTTTTTCTTATTGTATAACTAACCGGTTCAATTTTCGGTGTTCAAATCGCAGGAAAAACACACCGAGGACAAAACTGCATTTTCTAGGCCAGTACGACATAGGCCGTGTCATATGACATGGTCGGGTCGTGCAGGCAGATCATTTATAACTTTATGGAGTAGTACGGCACGGGCCGTGTCAATTGACACGGTCGGGTCTGATGGCCAGTCGATTTGGACGTTCCAAGCAGGTACGACACGGGCCGTGTCATCTGACACGGTCGAGTCAGGTACCCAGATCAAATTTCACTTTCTGGAGTAGTACGGCACGGGCCGTGTCATTTGACACGGCCGGGTCAGGTGGACAGTGGCATTTTTAACAAAAGAGGCAGGTATGACACGGGCCGTGTCAATCGACATGGGCCGTGTCGGTCGGGCGGGGTATAAAAATGCAGTACGACCGACTCATCCATTTACCTTCTTCCCCAAATTTCCTCCTCCCCCAAATCATAAACCCTAGCCCCGAATCCCATTAAATCCGGTAAAATCAGGCAAAAATCGTGTCAAATCTCCCAAAAACAAAGTGTTCATCATTATTCCACAATCCTAAAGCTTCAAAGAGTACGAATCGGACGAATTCATCCGGGTTTGGGTCGCGATTTTTTCTGAATTTTTATTCAATTTTCACTCCGAATTCAAGGTATGATTCACGATTTTGGAAGGTGTAATTATTTATTGCATTGAGATTATGTGGAATATGATTTATTGAGCAATTTAGGGTTCTTAAATGGATTTTTGGTGGAATTTGTCATGAGTAAAAATAAGTTGAAATTTTGTTGGTGATTATCATGAATTACATGTTGGATATATATGATTGAGAGATGTTATTACATGTTTGGGATATTACTTATGCAATTGGCGTTGAAATTTACGGTTGGGGTATTTTTGAAGAAAACGCTTATTTTTGGGAAAAATGTGTAATTTGTAAGAAGTTTGGGGGTGCGTTTATTATCGAAAAATAGTGATTCTGAGCTTGTGTGAATAAATGATAATCGATGAATCTCTTGCAGGAAAATGGCCAGGGGACGAGGACGAGGAAATGCCCAACAGGGACGGGGCGCAGCTCAAAGGGGACGAGGAAGACCCACAACAGAAATCGAACAACCGGATAGAATACCTACTCAAGGGGCTGTCGAGACGCCCGAGACATATGGAATTGAACTTCCACCAAGTCTCCTAGCACGATGAGAGACATTGGGGCAGGAAAAAATGCTCCCCACTCGATGGCCGGACGATGAGTGCATGACTGCGATGGGGATAAGAGATGATGTCGTGAGGCTACTTGCACGAATAAGTTGGACGACGTTAATGACCCAACATTGGCCCACCTACCGCTGCCTCACGTTGGAATTCTTTAGCACACTCTCCGTTAAAAGAGACCCGATTTCGCATGAGCCGACCGCCTTGGAATTCTGGCTAAACAACAAAAACGAAAAATTTGGTCTTGGTGAGTTGGATGCTATATATGACTCTCGAAGGCACGGAGAATACCGAATTAATCGATTCGAGTGTGAGACTTAATGGAGGGCAATGGTTGAATATCCGGGGAGCGATGCACGTCCCTACATCCCAAAGTCGGCAAAAGGATCCTCTCTTCGTAATCCTATCCTCCGCTATTTACACAAGGTCATTGCGAGCACTATCTTTGGCCGGAAAGAAACGGGGCCAATTACTCAACGAGAGCTTTATGTTTTATCACATATACTCGACGGAACAAATCCAGCAACCGGCGCTATTATCATGGATCACTTTGAAGACGTTGCCATTAAACCGAGAGGGGAGATTTGGATAGGGGGTTTAATTACCCCTATCGCACTTCATCTTGACGTACCTCTAGAAAACCAAACTCCCCTCCCGGGAAATATGCTTTTATCTGTCCAAGTCATGAAGTTGATGAATATTCTCGACTACGACTCTCGAGTTATTTTCCTCCAAAATGACGGCGATCACTTCCTACTCCCGAATACAACTTTGACAACTATTTCCAGTATTCGGGACTTAAGAAATCTACAAATGGCCACGGAAGCGCACAAATTGCCCCGGGAGGCAGCTGGATTAATTTCTCCTAGTGGAAGATATGTTGCTCGGAATGTCCATCCTAGGCGTACGGAATTTTAGGATAGAGACGAGAGGATGCGAGAAGAAGAGAGAGAGGAAAGAATGGAGGAAGAATTCGCCTATGAGAGAGGCCCTGAAGACGAAAGAGAAACGGGGGAGGAAGGAGAGAACGGCCCGAGTCGTCGAGACAGGCCGAATCAAGACATGCCACATCTCGTTCTATGCTGAGAGATGAGTTCGAGGCTTTCCGAGAGGAAACCCGTCAAAGACAAGACGAGATGCTAGCAATTTTACGACGAATGGAATATTGGCATGTCCAACAAGGCCACTTTCCTCCGCCAAATCAATAGGACCAGTTGTAAGTATTTCTTGACCCAAAGTTTTTTTGTTTAAATACTATATCCCCTTTGTGTGTATACTCTTTAATTCAAGTTTGGTGGGAGATATTGGGTCAAGAAATACCTACATTGTTTGTTTGTTTATTTATTTTTCGCATTTGGATTTTGTTTTACGTTTTGGTTTGAATTTTTTTTTTGGTGTGTTTTATTTTGGTGTGTTTTATTTCGAACTTGGTGTGTTTTGATGATGATGAACTTAGATGAAACTCGAGAGAATGAACTCTTGTCTTGGATGCCTCGGGATTTATTTTGTTATTTTGATATGCAAATCGAGGATAATTTGTAGGGGAAAAAATTGTAGAATAATCAAAAGGGTGTGAAATTGAATAAATAGTTTAATCTCTTGGAAATATGAACAAATCTAGCTTGTGAGCTTTTGAGCCTTCGTGCATCATTAAATATACAAGTTTCATTGTCGAGTGTACCATTCATGTTTTTAAGACTCTAGAACTTGCCCTGGTATCTTATTCGAAACTACAAGTGTGTGTGCAAATTAGTGAAAATGATTTTAGGCGATTTTTATTGGCAACCCTTCAAACCTTTTGGCCAACCGAAAAATTTATTTCCCTAGTTAGCCCGTTTGAGCTTAAAGCCTATTTCTTGTTAGCCACATTATGAGCTTTCCGTTCCATTATAAACTTTTGTCCCTATACTTGAGCTATTTAGAACAAATTGGCAAAAGAATGAAAAGATGTGTGGAAGTGATCGGGAAGATTGTTGGTTCAAAATGCAATGATTTATCAAAATAAATTTGAAGGAAGATTGGAGTGATTTAATGATGATGTTGTCCACCACATGAAAACATAAAAAGAAAAAAATTCGTGGACACAAAAGAAATGAGATGTATTGGAGCAATAAGGAGGAATATAGTTGTGATTCTCACTTTCAAAGCGCTTAGTGCGATTTTATTGAAATCAAGGAGTTGATGGAAGCAAATTCCAAGGGATGATTGAGCTTCTAATTGAGCGAAGTGATTATAAAGATGATGTTCTAATTTGCTCAAGTCAAGTCACTTTAAGCCATACTTATCCTACCCCGACCAAAAAGTCTACATTACAACGGATAAAGTCCTTTTAGATTCACCAAATTTGCATTCACAACTAGTGGTAGAGATGTAGACAACTGGCAAGCCTATGGGGATTCTTATTTCATTGAATGAGTTTTGAGCGTCGATTATCCCATTATACACTTTGAGAGTGAGGGAATACACTTGACCGGTGAGGTTCGTATTATTCAAGTACTAGTTATGATGTTAAGAAAGCACCCCCGAGATTTGAATACTTTATAGATTTCGACTTATTTATTTCTTGAGGCGTATTGATGAATTTTCAAAATGATCCTTTGAGGTATGTTGAGGGACGAGTTCCCTTAAGAGTGGTTATTTTAAAGTGCATTGCTCGGGACGATCAACGTTCAAGTTTGGGGGATTTTGATAACACTCATTTTTACACATATTTTTGCACCGATTTTTCGGGTTTTAAGATCCTAAAATGTGTAGAACTGTGTCGTTCTTACTCATATTGTGTTTATTGGACTCGATCACGCTTGGGTACATTTTATGGATTTTATAGGTACTTTATGGACATAAATCAAGTAAGAACGAAGTCTCCAACCCCAATACATATCAAGCAATGCGGAAACGAGAGATCGGGCTTAAAAAGGAGTCAAAACGGTGTCAAAACGAGTCAACACTAGCCCGGCCGTGTCAATCGACACGGGCCGTGTCATTATCCCGGCCGTGCCATATTGACACGGTCGGGTTTTACATACAGCGAGTTTCAGCTTTTCAGGCGAGTATGACACGGGCCGTGTCATTCGACACGGTCGTGTCATTTGCTCGGCCATGTCATTTGACACGGTCGAGTTCCCTGTCCAGCAAGAATTGGAGTTTTTAGCACACTATGACACGGGTCGTGTCATTTGACACGGGCCGTGTCACTTTTCGGTGGAAAAAGTCATCTTTTGACATATTTGCAAGATTTGTGTAGAAAGAGTGATATTTTTAACTTTATAAAAAGAGGATATGGGGCAAGACTTGGATATATATGCTGAATTTGGATAGATTAGAGAGAGAGAGAAAACAAAAGATTAAGGGGCTTTCATTCCAAAAAGGAGTTTTGAAGAAATTCTTGAAGAACACTTCAAGAACATTTGAAGGCTTCAACCAAGATCAATCAAGACACACCACGAGTTTTATCTTCTTCCTATCTTTTATCTATTTTGTTGTTTTATTTAGCATGAACATGATGAATATGATGATTATTAATCTTTCTTTCATTACCATGTCCGGCTAAACTCTTTAGATTCCGGGCATGGGAGTACGTTGATTTGCTATGATTTTGAGGGATTGATAATTATATTTATCTAGTGTGATTTCTTTATCAAATACTTGGTTTTGATTCATGTTTAGATACTTGATCAATGTTTTTACATGTTTAACTTAATTGCTCGTAATTCGAGAGAAGAGGGCATTAATAGGTTTTGAGTATTTGACGTAGTAAATTACGAGATTGAGAAATCGGTGATGAACTATGATGATATTTAATCTTATGAACATTTTGGAGTTAGATAATTTATAATAGACGGAGACGTTATAGGTTGTTTAATCTACGTTTTAATGCATCTCGAGAGAGACTTTAGAATATTGTTGTGATCATCGTTTTAGAGACGCACTTAGAACCTTTTGGAACCAATCCCGACTAAATTTAGTAATCAACGGAAACCTAGCCTTGGAATCTACCTTTATAAACTCTTGCAATTCGCTTCCATTCGGATATTTTCAATTATTTTAATTTATTGTGATCATTGTATTTTATTTCATTAATCATCTATTTTACCTTTCGATCGTCTAGATAAAACCGGAAACACTATAATCTAGTACTCAACACAATAAGAATATTTAGTCTCTGTGGAATACGACCTTGCTCGCCGCTTCCTACATATTCTCCGTACACTTATGGATTATTTAAAAATATAGCGAACACTATATTATATTAATACATACTCGGTTTTGTAATTTTGATGTCATAATTTAAAATAGTTAATGAGATTTAAATTATAAAAAAAATATGATTTATGAAAAGGAAAAAAATTAGAGCACAAGAATAATATGGACCAAATTTTACATAAGTATTTGTAATGTTAATATTATTAAAATGTAAGTAAATACATACTAATTCTATACATAATTTTTAAAATGATTAAAATAAAATATGTAGTGAGAAAATAAAAAAAATTAAAAAAAGTTACCGGGTCGGTGGGTACCCGGTAATTTTATTTGGCCGGCCCATTACCGGACCGGTAACTCACATAATTAGTGGGCCGAGTACCCGACCCGTTAAATCCGAGTAATTAAAAAAATTACCGGGTAAAAAGTTCTCGGGTAGTCGTGTAATTGAGCCGGGTCAACCGGGTCGGGTAGTTTTGAACACCCCTAATCCTCATTGCCATCAAAAACCCTTGTCACCAATTAGAATCCTCAAAATCACCGCGAACTCCTACACTTCTCTTCTCAGTTTTGGAATCTCAGACGATGGCGTTTCCACTCTGGTAATTACACCCTTTTCACCTCTCTCTTTCTCTCCCACTGATAGCGAGCAATCAATATCAGGAGAACTCGGCCCGACTGTGCTCTTCTACAAGGGATGGACTGGCAGACGTGATTAGACCCGGCGGAGGAACTGGATGGTGCGGTGAAGCTCCACGGCGGTGGGACTAAGCGGCACCGGCGGTTAGGCTAAGAGTCGAAGGTTTCTCGACCAAAACTCAGATTTGAGTTTGCAGGTCTGGAAATTTGTGTTCTTGAAAATACTTGGTTAAAATTGATGTGCGAGATGGCCAGAGGATACTTAATTGATGAAACTTTGTTTGGACCGATCGACAGCTAGGGGTTGAAAGAAAAACTTCTGCCGAAAGCAAAGGTTGGTTTCTGTTTTTTTTTTTGGATTTTTTCGGTTCTAGAAATGGAAATTTTTGAAATCTTGTTGGTGTGTATGAAGTCGTTCGGGTCAGAGAAGAAAGTGATATGGGTGGAGGCAGAGGTAATTGAATCTCTCGTACGTTAGGTAAATTCTCTTCAATAGTGTAGTAGGAGTATTGAGTTTCTGGTCTAGTGCTTTATTTCCTTTGCTCATTCTATTCTCTTGTACTGAAGTGCTACTAGTAAGTTTCGAGTGATTGTCTATTTGGATATTCATCCGAGAAGTGCATTTATTTTGTTCTCTCTGCCTATTTTGTCTATTTGGCTATTCATCTGAGAACTGCATCTATTCTTTTGTTCTCTTGCAGATTCTCGATAAGGAAGCCATCGAAGAAGTGAAGGATAAGAGAGAAATTCATGAGATAAAACCTCGTTATATTATCCATCTTAAATTGGTAAGCATAAGCATTCAAAAACTATATGCTCTTCCTTTTCTTGACAGCTTGTAACTTATAAATATAGCTGCCTGACCTTTTGATGATCCTATCAGGTGCATAGATTAATAGACTCGATAATTGGGTTTATAAAGTTATGTATATTATAGGTACTCAGTTATTTAATCTGTTCATCTTCTTTTCTTTAAGTTTAATAGCTGACTAAATGTTCTGTAACATTGTAGGAGGGCTCCAGAGGTTATGGAGCAAGTGCATGGTTACGACTTCAAGTCTGTATATGCACACTTTCTAGTTTTTTTAGGGTACCGGACTAGATAGGTCACGAAGTTTATTAAATTTCTCTATTTTTCTCAGAGCGGATATTTGGTTATTAGGGATATAACTGCATTAGATTGCTTATGGCCATGCTCCTTTCTCAAAGTATCCGCCAATGAAGGTTCACCGATAATCCTAAGTTGTTTTACTTTGATCTGAAATGGACCCTTATTATTGTAACACCCCGAGATATTCGGAATAATTACAGCGCCGTAAACCCTTTTTATAAGAGTTTACAAGGCTAATTTAAAAAAAATGTAGAAATAATATAACAGTACCATAAAAATTCAAAATACAAAACCAGTTTGAACAGTTCAAATGAGTCCATTATTACAACCGTCTCAAAACATCAATAAGACATGCGTACTCGAGTACTGAAAGTAAACCAGAAAGACAAGGTAACGACAATTAACATCACTGATTCGTCGTCATGTCGGTACTGTGGCTGTTTCCTCGCTCCTCGGCTACCTGAACATCAAAACAAATGTCCACCCCCGAAGGGGTTAGAAAAACGATGCTAGTACATGTATCTTATTACACAAATCGAATACACAACAACAATGCATAACAAAATACACAATACGGACTTCCGCTACCGGAATCCAACAATGCGACTCCACATGATTCCATTAACACAACATGGGTATTCCAATGATCCAACGCCCTCAGCATAGATACCAAGATGATCCCGTCGGACCAACACGAGGTGGAAAAATCCATCCAATGATCCAGCGCCCTCACCATAGATCCCAAGATGATCCCGTCGGACCAACACAAGGTGGACATCCGATCCAGCGCCCTCAACATAGATCGCACAACATACTCGAACATAACTTATGCATACATGTATGAAAAATCACTATGTTCATCAACATTAACATACAAGCAATCGATAACGAATATCATGACAATTTAACGAAAATAATCTTATGTCCAACAATATGAACAAACAGTATACATGATCAAAAATCTCAAAATACGATACTTGCCTCAGAAATGGCGATAAGTGCTACTACGAATAAGCTTCAATCCGCTCGGAGAATTCTCACTCGATCGGCTCACCAAAATCCAAACCTTCATCGAACAATAATACCGATATAACTAATAGTTCCGGACAATCGTTTTAACCATCAAACGGATCATTTACAAGACATGTTATGCCCTATCATGGCGAGGGAACTAAATCTGCCCCAATTCATTCGGTTGAATCAATACTACACTACTCGTCCGAACGACAACTTCGTCGAACACTATTCAAGTTCAAACGCATCTTTCGGTCGGATACATGAAATTCATCTTAGAAGGATTCTAATCGAATTCTTCCATAATAAGATATCGAAACAGTTCTATGCATCATCATAAGAACTTAATCACTAGGTTCCTCTTAGATTATCATCTCCCTAATATTAATCCACTAACTTCTCCAACAAAATGCTCGATCAAAGATTTCTATGGTTTAAGATAATCTCTGAAAAACTAGTTATAATAGGGTTCATAATCTCAGAATGCTATATTCAGGAGTCTAATCACCAATAGGATCGATCAACATGTTTAACAATGAAGGAGAACCGAAACACAACTGGACTCACTCTTCTCAAATCATGATGTTCGACTACTCATGAATATAACTGACTTGATAAACTCGAAAACATGTTCAAAACATCTCTAAGAATACGTCATCAAGTTGGTGAAGAATCACCTACCTCAAAATAATGAAGAACAAGGAGAAACTTGAAGAAACTCAACCCCGAGAGCTTAAACACCAATCCTCAATAGTCCATGACCTCCAAAATCAAGCTAAGATGATGATAAGTGAGTTAAATGGTGAAAGATAGTCGTTAGAACCCAAAAATCGGCCAAAGTAAGGATGAGAAATGAAATGGGGTCGGGGTCTATAAATAGAATTATAAGCCATTACGTACGTTACCCAATGCCAATTACGTACGTAATCGCATTATCGTAAGCTATACTCGAACATTAGCGTACGTTAACGTCTTGCCAGAGCTCACTGGACTGTTTCTGGTATTGGCTTACGTACGTTATAATACAAGCCTTACGTACGTAATGTATAGGACCTTAGCGTACGCTAAAAATCACCCTTAGCGTACGTTAAGTCTGTTGACTTGCATAGCTGGAAAGCCGTCCAGGTTCATGCGAGTGATCTCCTCGCATCTTCGTTAGGCCCTACACGCCGACCCTTATCTGATTCCGAGTTGACTATGCTTACATACGTTAATCTACACCTGTAATGTACGTTATACTGCACTCGTAGCGTACGTTATGATCATCCTTTTGCGTATGTTAAGACGTGTAGAATTATGCATGCATGCATGGAAAAGGATACAAAAACATAGGGATACGAATACGGGAAACTGATCATCGATTAATATGTCACAAAGTCGAATCTTACAAGATCGAATACAGGATAAATACACATTAATTTATCCAGGCATTACATACTACCCCTCTAAAAATATGTTTCGGCCCGAAACTTAAAATGAAAACAATTCCGAGTATCTCGACTTCATACTATCTTCAGTCTCTCAAGTTTCTTCTTCGACTCCATGTCGAGACCACTGAACTTTTACCAAGGAGATCGATTTATTCCTCAATTGCTTGACTCGACTCTCAAGTATCTTGATTGGCTTTTCTTCGAACAAGCCAACATTAGCCACTTCAATCTCGCCAAAATCAATGATATGACTGGGATCCGGTACATATTTCCGTGATGGCGGTAAAGCCAACCTGCATGCCAATTCCCCAACTCTTTCAAGCATCTCGAATGGCCCGATATATCTCGGACTCAGCTTTCCTTTCCTCCCAAATCGGAAAAATCCCTGAGTAGGAGAAACCTTCAATAATACATGGTCCCCAATCTCAAACTCCAACGGGTGACGGCGCACATCTGCATAAGACTTCTGTCGACTCTGGGCAGTCAACAGCCTTTCGCGAATCAGGGCTACCTTCTCTTGCGTCTGAACTATCAATTCTGGTTCCATCCTGATTAAGTCGGAAGAATCATCCCAACACAGGGGCGATCGGCATCTTCTCCTGTACAACGCTTCAAACGGTGCCATATTAATGGAAGCATGCCAACTATTGTTATAGGTGAATTCAATCAATGGCAAATGAACCTCCCAATCGGTTGACCAATCTAAGGCACAAGCTCTAAGCATATCCTCTACTATCTGTATAGTCCTATCGGACTGACCGTCCGTCTGAGGATGATAGGCCGTGCTAAAGTTCAGCTCGGTTCCCAAGGCCTTATGAACTGCCTTCCAAAAATGCAACACGAAGCGACCATCTCGATCCGAAATAATGGTCTTCGGTGTACCATGCAATTGAACTATTTACGCAATAAACACTCGTGCTAATTTCTCGGGTCCCCAAGTATCTTTAATTTCTAGGAAATGAGCCGACTTGGTTAGTTGATCAACTACAACCCAAATCATGTTCATTCCTATCTTGGTCCTTGGCATATTGGTGATGAAGTCCATCGATATATCCTCCCACTTCCACTCAGGGATCGGAAGTGGCTTCAACATTCCGGCAGGTCGCTGATGTTCAATCTTAACCTTCTGACAAGTTAAACACTTCGAAACGTATTCTGCTACGTCCTTCTTTATATTTCCCCACCAGAAATTTTGTTTTAGATCATTGTACATCTTACTGGTGCCCGGGTGAATAGAATAAGGCACGCTGTGAGCTTCCTTCAGAATTGTCTGCCTCAAAACATCATCATAGAGAACACACAGTCGATTCTGAAATCTCAGAACTCCATCATCTTGTATCACGAATCCTGGGGCCTTCCCTTTCTTTACTTCATCACATAACCGAAGAATCATAGAATCATTCAACTGCTTAGATTTGATTTCCTCGACTAGTGACGAAGTTAGTTCCATAGTTGCCCTTGGACTCCTTGTGACCATATTTCAATCCCTTTGCGAAACAGTTCTCGTTGAATGCTGGTTTGGGATGTAAGCGCCTCCAACACTCGAAGAGAAACCGGTTTGCGGCTCAGTGCATCAGCTACCACGTTTGCTTTGCCTGGATGATAGAGAATTTCCAAATCGTAATCCTTGATTAATTCCAGCCACCTTCTCTGCCTCATATTTAATTCATTCTGACTGAAAATATACTTAAGGCTCTTATGGTCTATGAAGATCTGACAATGAGTGCCGTACAAATAATGTCGCCAATTTTTTCAAAGCAAAGACCACAGCTGCTAACTCCAGATCATGAGTCGGGTAATTAACTTCGTATGGTTTCAACTGTCGAGAGGCATAGGCAATCACCCTATCCTTTTGCATCAACACACATCCCAGACCCTGATTTGAAGCGTCGCTGTATACCATGAATCCCTCGGTTCCATCTGGTAATGCTAGTATAGGTGGTGTCGTCAGTCTTCTCTTAAGTTCATCAAATCTCGCTTGGCATTTCTCATTCCACACGAATTTCTGAGTCTTCTGTAACAGCTGAGTAAGCGAACGAGCAATTTTGGAAAATCCTTCAACAAAACGGCGATAATAACCAGCAAGTCCTAAGAAACTTCGACTTCTTTCACATTACTAGGAGATTCCCATTCCAAGATTTCTTCGACTTTCTTCGGATCTACCTGAACTCCGTAAGCTGATATCACATGCCCAAGGAAGGTTACTTCCTTAAGCCAGAACTCCCATTTAGAAAGTTTCGCATAAAGCTGTTCATTCCTCAAAGTGCTCAAAACGATACGCAAATGCTCTTCATGTTTCTAAGAATACTCGATTCATTAATTGCATGAATACCGCTGAAGCATTGGTAAGTCCGAATGGCATCACCACGAACTCATAGTGCCCGTACCGGGATCTGAAAGCAGATTTCGGTATATACGATACCCTAATTCTCAACTGATGGTATCCTGATCGCAAGTCAATCTTCGAGAATATTCTGGACCCCTGCAGTTGGTCAAACAAGTTGTCGATCTGCGGTATAGGATATTTGTTCTTGATCATCACCTTGTTTAGCTCTCTGTAATCAATCCATAATCGGAGGGATCTATCTTTCTTCCGGACAAATAGAATGGGTGGTCCCCAAGGAGAAATGCTAGGTTGAATGTAACCCTTCTGCAATAATTCCTCCAGCTGCTTCTTTAGTTCATACATCTCGGTTTGCACCATACGGTATGGTGCTCTGGAAATAGGTGCGGCTCCAGGCTCTAATTCGATATTGAACTCTACTTCTCTCTGCGGAGCTAACCCGGGTAGTTCGTCAGGGAATACATCCGAGAATTCATTTCCAACTGGAATAGATGAGAGCTCTACTCCTTCTTCTTTCTTCATGGCATAGCACCAAAATCCGTAACAACCATGCTTCAGTAATTTCACTGCTTTCATAGCTTTGATCAATTTTCCCGAGCTTCCCAGTCTCCCTCCTTTGAATAAATGTTCAGATCCGTCATCAGCAATGATAGAAATGACTCTCTTTCGGTAAATTAAAATAGCCCCATAACGGTTGAGCCAATCGTCTCCTAGAATTAGATCGTCACCATGGATGTCGACTACAATAAGATTTGATGGCCAATCTCTCCCTCCTATAAACACTGGAAAATCTCTAGTTTCTAGGGATCCCATAATTCACTCTCCGCTCAGTAATCCCACAACATAAGGCTCACAATCATATAAACACGAGATTTTCAAACGATTAACACAGTTCAATGATATAAAAGAATGTGTAGCTCCTGAATCGAATAAGACACTAACTGGTTACAAAAGGATCTGAATCGTACCTGATGCAACAGCAGTGTTCTGATCGTATGACTTCCTCATCTCGTACAGGCGCGGAGGAACGGACCCAGAACTGGACGCCTCTCTTTTCCCAACAATCTGCTGCTAGAAACCACTTTGCTGTGTCTGATTCACACTTGTCTCTTTCGGAACCGGTGCGGGAGTGCGAGTACCAAGTGATCTAGTCACATTTCCGCAAAAATTCGCACGGTGCCCTTCTTGTCCACATTCAAAACAAGTCACAGAAGGAGCGGAGCAATCACGCCGAACATGCCCTGCTCGACCACAGTTATAACACTTCCTCGCTGCGTCTGAAACTATTGATGCTGCCCGGAACTTATTTCCACCTCGAGAAGGATGCGGAGGTTTCCTATACGAATAAAATGAACAATGGCCCTTGCGGGGCCTACTACTCTTGTTCTCAGTGAAGTTGCCGGACACTTTTTGCTTCTTTGACTCCATCAATTTCTCCTCCGCTGCCTCTTTCATGTCGTAGGCCAATGCTTTGTCCTGATACTGTCGCAAGGTAGCACATTCAAATCCGGACATATATTGCTGAATCTTGGGTTTCATCCGCATGTCGAAATTGAAAATCATTTCTGCCTCGGTCCTGACCAAGTGTCGCACACAAGTCAGCTGGTGATTAAAAGTCTTGATTATATCTGTCACATATGCTTCCAAACTCTGCGGGGAGAAAAACTCTCGGACTCTAGCCTCTGTAATGGGACGAGGACAATATTGTGCTTCCATCATTAATCTGAATTCCGTCCAGTCAGCATTATGATCCTCAGGTCGAACAGCCTCCCACCAGTCGAAAGCTTCCCCGGTCAGAAAATACTGGGCGATAGGAACTTTTCGGTCATCCGGACAGTTGATCCCCGCAAATATCTTCTCCAATTCCTTCAGCCAGTGATCCCAAGTAGTCATCTCAGCAGAACCGTCAAATTTTGGCGGGTGCAATTTTACCACCTCCATAAGCCACTTGTCTCCCCGATTATCCTCGTTTCGCTGCTGGCCCATCGCGGTCTGCATGCGGTCAACCACTTGAGCAAACTGGGTCATCTGAGCGACCACCTGCTGAAGCACGCCTGGCATGTTAGGGTTTGCGTTATCATTCGCTGATCCCTGTTGTGCTCCAGAATGGGAATCAGTTCGACTAGCCGATAATTCTGGAGTAGTCGCCGAATCCTCCTGTCTTGCATTACTACGTCCACGTCCACGACCGCGTCCGCGTCCACGACCGCGTCCGCGTCCACGACCTCCCCTCAACATACTGTAAGTACAAATACTCAATATCAAGGGCAAAATTTTCTAAAAGAAAGTCCGTCAATATTCACAAAACAGAAATTAAGTAAAACGGTAGTATAAGAGATTAGGAGACTTACAACCACGGTCCACATGACGACGCTGGCTGAGCAGTGATGTTACAAAAGACCCATAAATCAAATAACGTAAACGGACCTAACTAAACCCGACTGCCAAGTTATCCATGAATCTTAGCTCCGATACCATATTCTGTAACACCCTGAGATATTCAGAATAATTATAGGACCGTAAACCCTTTTTATAAGAGTTTACAAGGCTAATTTAAAAAAAATGTAGAAATAATATAACAGTACCATAAAAATTCAAAATACAAAACCAGTTTTAACAGTTCAAATGAGTCCATTATTACAACCGTCTCAAAACATCAATAAGACACGCGTACTCGAGTACTGAAAGTAAACCAGAAAGACAAGGTAACGACAATTAACATCAGTGAGCCCCTTCGTCGTCATGTCAGTATTGTGGTTGTTTCCCCGCTCCACGGCTACCTGAACATCAAAACAAATGTCCACCCCCGAAGGGGTTAGCAAAACGATGATAGTACAAGTATCTTATTACACAAATCGAAAATGCAACAACAATGCATAATAAAATACACAATACGGACTTCCGCTACCGGAATCCAACAATGCTAATCCACATGATTCCATTAACACAACATGGGTATTCCAATGATCCATCGCCCTGAGCATAGATCCCAAGATGATCCCGTCGGACCAACACGAGGTGGAAAAACCCGTCCAATGATCCAGCGCCCTCAGCATAGATCCCAAGATGATCCCGTCGGACCAACACGAGATGGACATCCTATCCAGCGCCCTCAGCATAGATCGCACAACATACTCAAACACAACTTATGCATACATGTATGAAAAATCACTATGTTCATCAACATGAACATACAAGCAATCGATAACGAATATCATGACAATTTAACGAAAATAATCTCATGTCCAACAATATGAACAAACAATATACATGATCAAAAATTTCAAAATATGATACTTGCCTCAGAAATGGCAATAAGAATTGCTACTACGAATAGGCTTCAATCCGCTCGGAGAATTCTCACTCGATCGGCTCGCCAAAATCCAAACCTTCATCGAACAATAATACCGATATAACTATCAGTTCCGGACAATCGTTTTAACCATCAAACGGATCATTTACAAGACATGTTATGCCCTATCATGGCGAGTGAACTAAATCTGCCCCAATTTGTTCTGTTGAATCAACACTACGCTACTCGTCCGAACGACAACTTCGTCGAACACTATTCAAGTTAAAACGCATCTTTCGGTCAGATACATGAAATTCATCTTAGAAGGATTCTAATCGAATTCTTCCATAATAAGATATCGAAACACTTCTACGCATCATCATAAGAACTTAATCACTAGGTTCCACTTAGATTATCATCTCCCTAATATTAATCCACTAACTTCTCCAACGGAATGCTCGATCAAAGATTTCTAAGGTTTAAGATAATCTCTGAAAAACTAGTTATAATAGGGTTCATAATCTCAGAATGCTATATTCAGGAGTCTAATCACCAATAGGTTCGATCAACATGTTTAACAATGAAGGAGAACTGAAACATAACTGGACTCACTCTTCTAAAATCATGATGTTCAACTACTAATGAATATAACTGACTTGATAAACTCGAAAACATGTTCAAAACATCTCTAAGAATACGTCATCAAGTTGGTAAAGAATCACCTACCTCAAAATAGTGAAGAACAAGGAGAAAATTGAAGAAACTCAACCCCGAGAGCTTAAACACCAATCCTCAATAGTCCATGACCTCCAAAATCAAGCTAGGATGATGATAAGTGAGTTAAATGGTGAAGGATAGTCGTCAGAACCTAAAAATCGGCCAAGGTAAGGATGAGAAATGAAATGGGGTCGAGGTCTATAAATAGAATTATAAGCCAGTACGTACGTTACCCAATGCCAATTACGTACGTAATCGTATTAGCGTACGCTATACTCGAACATTAGCATACGTTAACGTCTAGCCATAGCTCACTGGACTGTTTATGGTATTGGCTTACGTACGTTATAATACAGGCCTTACGTACGTAATGTATAGGACCTTAGCGTACGCTAAAAATCACCCTTAGCGTACGTTAAGTCCGTTGACTTGCATAGATGGAAAGCCGTCCAGGTTCATGCGAGTGATTTCCTCGCATCTTCGTCAGGCCCTACACGCCGACCCTTGTCTCATTCCGAGTTAACTATGCTTACGTACGTTAATCTACACCTGTAACGTACATTATACTGCAGTCGTAGCATACGTTATGATCATCCTTTTGCGTACGTTAAGACGTGCAGAATTATGCATGCATGCATGGAAAAGGATACAAAAACGTAGGGATACGAATACGGGAAACTGATCATCGATTAATATGTCACAAAGTCGAATCTTACAGGATCGAATACAGGATAAATACACATTAATTTATCCGGGCATTACAATTATTAAGCTCCAATTATTTTATATTGGTAGATGTTGCTTATGACTCTGCAAAATGCACCCCCTGGACTCGACTATGAGCCAGATAACTAGTTCTCAAAGGTATGCCACTAATAAGCTGAACTATATTAGTTTTACGATCATGTTATTAATCATATATTTGTTTTTCTTTCTTAGTAGTTTAAGCAGATGATTGCTAGCTGCTTGGTTAAGGATCCTTCAAAACGACCTCCTGCCAAAAAACTACTCGAACATTCTTTCTTTAAGCAAGTCAGATCGATCGATTATATAGCAAGAAATTTGTTGGATGGGCTGCCTGCTCTTGTGAACGCCATATGCATAGAGGCCGACCCCGTTCAAGAAAGCATGTGGAAGTTCAAGACAACAACAACAATGACATCATTAATATCAACAACGAATTGAAGATATAGGGGAGCTATTTTTTATACAAGTTACAAATTAGACAACAATTAGGTTATTATTTTGTTAGTTATTGGATATGTGTTTGACATACTATGAATTATATCTTATTGTTATTGGATTATTTATTTGAGTTTTATCAATATATTTTCTCGTTATTTATATATAGAAAAATGGTTTCTTCTAGTTTTCATATTATTGATAAATATTAATCATAATAATAATAATAATAATAGAAAGTGTTACCTAATATTGAATAAGGTGTTACCTAAGCTAGCATCCATATAATCTAAAGTGTTCCTTAAGGTATTTAAAGTGTTACTTAAAAAAATGGATACATTTAAAAGTGTAACTATAGTGTTCCTTAAATAATCTGAAAGTGTTACCAAGGTATTACCTAAGAAATTTCTAAAGTGTTACTAAGGTGTTCCTTAAGATGATTTTGGGGAACACGTTTCAAAGTGTTACCAGAATTGATCAAAAGTGTTACCTAAGAGCATAGGGAACACCGGCAGAGGTAACACCCAAAATGTGTTACCTATGGTCTATAGGAACACTTTAGGCCCTTTAGGGAATACTTTATGGGTTTTACCTAAAGGCATTTTTCTACTAGTGTTTCATATGTACTTTGATCCTTGAATGGAATAATAAATATGGCTTCTCTCCATAGTGTGTGCATCATCATGAGCAGCATATTTTCCTATATGCCACGTAAAGCATAAACATAGTTAGATTCATAAACATACAAGTTAATGATAAATGAATCATGAATTAGGAAAATAGAGAGTTGAGAAACGCCCGTAAAGGGCTACTGGGATCGATAATCAGCCAAAAAAATGGACTCGGGCGCGGAGGTGCAGCAGCTCGGTATTGGATGATGTCGGATCTCCAAATCTTCTTGTAAAAATCTGCTTCTGTTCGGAGATAGATCCAGTAATCAATATTACTGAGAAACCGATTTCCACCGTTGAATATACAGATATTTGTGTTGGGAAGTTTCTGTCAAAATTTCACACCGATCCGACGGTTAACGAATTGGAAAACATGATTTTGGTTTGACTGCGCTGTGCAAAAAATTTACGCGCGGAAATTCTCGTCTCTCGTTTTTTTTCGATTTCCTCGAGAAATACTATTCCGAATCAGATCTTCACTGTTGAACTTGTAGTTCTTACTTTGTGAATAGGGGCAGAAATGGGTTGAAGGCGGGTCAGTAACTAGATCTGGTTCATTCGGCAACCGGGTCGGGTCTGGACGGTAGCGACGGGCTGGACAGCGGGCCAAAATCTGGAACAGCGGGCCGAGCGGGTTGGGATCTGGGAATCTGGTTTTTTTTGAAGTCAGCGGTCACGATCGGTTCCATATAGAAAACATGTCGGAACACAGGGGGTACTAGAGGAGCACTGCTGGGTTTCCGGCAATAGAGACGATCGCAGTCGGACTGTGATGGATACGAGCGACTCAGGTTAGGGCTGATCGCGGTATGCGGGGTCTGCTACGGACACTTCCGATCTAAGGCGATCGGAAATTCTACAGATATGGAGTAGATGACCAGTCTGGATTTGTGGTCGGCTGAATTTGGATGTTGGACGGTGTTGGCATTGCTGCTTCAATTCGTGAGGAAGAGAGCGGCTAGGTTTTCTCTGGGTTCGATTTTTTGTTTTTTTTTCGTTTTTTTTTTCGGAATTTTCAGAAAAAATGGGAGAGGAAAAAAATTTCTTGCTCAATTGGGGACTACGTGCTGATAACGTGTTTCAGGAGAAAGTAAAAGACTATAAATAGAGTCAATCAATTGTATTCATAACACTGATAGAGGGGCCTTTATATAGGCATTACAATGAGAGTCCTTCCATACATAGGATTCTTAGATAAGGTAAGACATCTAATAGGATCCTACTACCTCTAGAAGGATGTAGAACCTTCCATCTATGTATCTACAATCAGTATTAGGTAAGACATATCACGGGAATAATAATTCCCAGAACAGAAATTGTTTAGTAGAATTGTTAGATCTTTTTTGCAGGCATCCAATCACCATGGTTATTTAAAGAATGTTTTAAATTCATATTGATTGAATATATTTTTAATCTGATTCGATCAGATTCATTTTTCCCCTGAGAAAATCCACTGATAGATTAGACTATATGTTTTTGATGTAATAGACAATCTATATGTTAGATTTTTTTTTTGATAAGATAAATTGTAATGAATCAGAGACGGACATCGAAGTCGGATTAAAGTCGGTTTATGAAAAGTATAACATACCAAATGTGTTACATACACGAACCTCCCTACACTCACCTTGTGCTTACACGCAAATATCCAGCTTAGAAGTTGGATCTTTACACGTTACACCATTAAAGATTGTGAAGAGCAGTGGAAATAAAATTAGTGGATTACTAAATACCGCCAGTAATTACTAACTACAGCCTCCAAAAATTACAATTTTGCCCTTTTAATAAAATTCCACTCTCTCTGCATCACTATTCTGTCAATATTCTCTCTCTACCTCACCATTCTCTCACTACTCTCTCCATGCCGCTGTCGATTCACCGCCGCACAACAATATCGGACAAAGGAAAAACACCCGTGCATGATCTGTAATTTTTCTTGTCCCAAGCATCCACAAAATTCGTCTAAACGATGGGCGAAAGTCTAAAGTTTACGCCTGACCACAGTGTAGGCGTCTAAGCAAGACGACTCGTTGGACGCCCATTCAGTTGCTGGGGCAAAATCGTTGGACGCCTGCCCATGGTTTAGGGTGAATCTGCAGAAGTCTCTCCATGGTCCAGGCCTCCAGAATTTCTACCTGCGCCATGGTACAAGCGTCCAGAGTTTCCACCTGTGCCATGGTATAGTTGGAAAAGTTAAAAAAAATTAAATAAGGGATTTAATTATTTGAAGCTTTTATTAAATTGTTCATTAAAAGACAAAATAATATGTTGTTGTTGAGAGTGTGTGTTTTGTGAGTGGAAAATAATCCCACATGGAACAAACACAAAGGAATTGAGCACTTTATAAGTGTAAGCATATAATAACTATTAATAAACATGTGGTAGTAGAGAGACTATGCCATGTGGATGTGAGGTGGAGGTGAGGTGGCAAATCTATGCCATTTTTCACTCTCACATCGCCGCTCGCCGGTGTCGCCACCGGCGACAGTGGCATCTGGCTCCCGCTCGGGCACGGGCACGGGCTTAGAGGCTTTAGTGGCACTTCGTAGGCGCACTTCGGCACGCCGGTCATGTGGGCTCGTGGCGAGTCTGTCGAAACGGCATGGTCCGCGGGCTTCTCGCGGCGATTCTCGCCAACGGTTTCGCCTCTTCAATTGGTGGTTATTTTTGCTGTTTGAATAGAAAGTCATGTCGTTTCGAAACAAACGGTAGTTTGGCCAACGGTCGTGTCGTTTGAACAAAATGGTGCTCCTTTTCGCGAATAGGTATGATTTCTTTATAAAACCGAGTTCGGTTTTAGGAATCAACCTAGATTTTTGAATCAACTATTCTCATTTCCTTAAACTCTATATCCAGAAAATTGTTCTTGTCTACTTTTCGGATTTCACTCTGTCTTAGTGCAGTCCGGAATTTAGGCTTGTCGTATCCTACGGTATTCCTGTTTGTAACCTTAAGACACATTTCGGGGTGCAAGAAATACTATAAGAAAAGAATTTCCATGCGTTATTAGAGCCTCGACGTCTTTAATTTTGAAGAATTTTCTAACAATATTATAATATCTGTTGCAATGGCGACCGAGGCTACTATTTCGAGTTTGAAGGTGATGAACCAAGACTTCGTCAAGTTGGACCGCTTCGATGGAACCAACTACACTCGCTGGAAGGACAAGATGCATTTCTTCCTCACTGCCATGAAGGTCTTCTACGTGTTGGACCTGACGTTGAAGCCTATCCCGAAGCCAACGGAGAAAGATTCTGAAGAACTCAAGGCAGAACGGAAGAAGCGTCAAGAGGACGAGTTGCTTTGCCGTGGCCATATTTTGAACACTCTCTCCGACCGTATCTACGATCTCTACACCGACAATCCATCGGCGATGGAGATTTGGAAGGCACTCGAGTACAAATTCAAGGCTGAAGAAGAATGTACCACAAAGTTCCTTGTCTCTAGTTATTTTGATTTTAAAATGTTTGACGATAAGCCCATACTTGCTCAAGTACATGAATTGCAAGTTATTGTCAACAAATTGAGGTCCGTGAAGATTGATATTCCGGAGACTTTCCAAGTTGGTGCAATTATTGCGAAGTTGCCCAATTCCTGGAAAAGCTACCGGAAGAAACTTCTTCACAATACCGAGGACTTATCTTTGGAACAAATCCAGAAACATCTTCGAATCGAGGATGAGAGAGAAGATGGTGGATGCCGGTACTTTCAAGGCCAACGCAGTGAGCACGAAAGGCAAGAGGAAGTGGAATGAAAAAGGAAGTTCCTCGGGTCCCAAAAAGGATTCAAAGACATTCAAGCATTCCAGCAAAGTCAACTCCGGCAACAAGTCAGTGTCCAAGGGGTCCAACGGGGGCTGCTATGTGTGTGTCAAACCCGGTCACTATGCTCGAGATTGTCGACACCGTAAGACGGCAGAAAAATAAGTCGACGCCACTATGACCGATGGGAACATAATCGCTACGGTGAGCGAAATTATGGCGGTAAAGGGCAAGGTTCAAGGGTGGTGGTACGACACTTGTGCTACCGTCCACGTATCCTACGATAGGGAGCTTTCAACATCTATTCTGAAGGTGACGGAGGACAAGAAGTTCAGATGGGAACGAGCAACACTCAAAGGTCGTCGGCATCGGAAACGTGGAACTCAACTTCACATCCGGGAAGAAGGTCACTTTGACCAATGTTCTCCATGTTCCGGAAATGAGTAGGAACCTTGTTAGTGGTGATCTCCTAGGAAAACTGAGGATCAAATCTGTGTATGAGTCGGGCAAGCTTATCTTGACCTGTAATGGTGTATTTGTTGGAAAGGGCTACTCCAGTGAAGGGATGGTCAAATTATGTATTATTGACAATGTTATTAATGAAATTTCTCCTTCTGCTTATATGATTGATTCCGTTTCTTTATAGCATAGTAGATTAGCACATATAGGATTTAGCACTATGAAAAGATTAATTAGATGTGGTTTAATTTCGTGCAAATCGGATAAATTAGGTAAATGTGAAATATGTGTGAAATCTAAAATGGTAAAGAAACCCTTTTATAGTGTAGAGAGAAATTCTAAATTGTTAGATCTTATACATTCTAATTTATGTGAATTCAATGGGATGTTAACCCGTGGGGAAATAAGTATTTTATTACCTTTATTGATGATTGTTATAGATTTACATATGTGTATTTATTAAAACATAAAGATGATGCTTTTAATGCTTTTAAGATGTATAAGGCTGAAGTTGAAAATCAATTAGGAACTAAAATTAAAGTTCTTAGAAGTGATAGAGGTGGTGAATATTTTTCTAGTGATTTTAATGCCTTTTGTGAAAATCATGAACTACCGCACGAGAATCATCACTATGTTAGCCGAGGACGGCACCGAGCACTCTTTCGCGGGGCGAAAGAGGGGAAACCAGAAGTTCGTTATTAATGCCTTGAAGGCGATGAGTCTCCTGCGAAAGGGGTGTACTGGTTATTGGTGCTATGCCTTAAAGACGGAAAATGGTGGAGTCGAACTTTCGTCGATTCCAGTCGTTAATGAGTTTCCTGATGTTTTTCCTGACGAGTTACCGGGATTGCCACCGGATCGTGAGGTCGAGTTTGCTATAGAGTTAGAGCCGGGTGCGGCTCCTGTTTCGAAGGCGCCGTATCGCATGGCACCTTCAGAGATGTCAGAGTTGAAGAAAGCTTGATTGAGTGAGCTTCTTGAGTCGGGGTATGTTCGACCGAGCGCCTCGCCTTGGGGCGCGCCGGTCCTGTTTGTGCGGAAGAAGGATGGTTCACTACGTTTGTGTATCGACTATCGCGAACTAAACAAGGTAACCATCAAGAACAAGTATCCTTTGCCGAGGATTGATGACTTGTTCGATCGATTCAGGAGTCTGCGGTATTCTCGAAGATTGATTTGAAATCGGGTACTATCGACCGGGTGAGAGAGTCCGACGTGCCGAAAACATCTTTTCGGACGAGATACGGACATTATGAATTCGTAGTTATGCCTTTCGGGTTAACTAATGCGCCGGCGGTGTTCATGCAGTTGATGAACAAAGTCTTTATCGAGTATTTGGATAAGTGTGTCGTCGTCTTCATTGACGATATTCTTATCTATTCGAGGAATGAGGAAGAGCATGCCCATCATTTGCGGATAGTGTTAGACATTTTGAGGACCGAGCAACTCTATGCGAAGTTCTCGAAATGTGAGTTCTGGCTGAAGGAAGTGATGTTTTTGGGTCACGTGATTTGAGCCGAAGGGGTTCGTGTGGATCCGCAGAAAATTGAGGCAGTATTGGATTGGGCATCGCCCACAAATGTGAAGGAGGTCCGTAGTTTCTTGGGTTTGGCTGGCTACTATCGTAGGTTCGTCGAGGGTTTCTCAAAACTAGCTCGGCCACTTACTCAGTTGCTCCATAAATTCGAGAAGTTCGTCTGGACCGATGAGAGGCAGTCGAGTTTCGAGGAGCTGAAGAAACGTTTGACTTCAGCCCCGGTCTTGGCGTTGCCATGTGGCAACGAGGGATTCGCCGTTTATAGCGATGCTTCGGGTCAGGGTCTTGGGTGCGTATTAATGCAGCACGGCAAGACCATTGCCTATGCGTCGAGACAGTTAAGGCCGTATGAACTTAACTACCCTACTCACGATTTGGAGTTAGCGGCGGTAGTCTTTGTACTCAAGATTTGGCGTCACTATCTTTTCGGCTCTACATGTCAGATTTTTACCGATCATAAAAGTCTGAAATACATATTTACTCAGAGGGAGTTGAATATGAGGCAGAGGAGGTGGTTAGAGCTGATTAAGGATTATGATCTTGAAATTCTTTATCATCCGGGCAAGGCGAACGTCGTGTCCGACGCCTTGAGTCGGAAACCGATTGCGTTGCGAACGCTTGAGGTCCTTACGCCTCAGTCTGAGCTTCGGCGGGCTTTGATCGGGTTAGATGTTGAGGTTTTGTTGCCTGGAGCTGTCGGGCAACTTTGTGCTTTAGAGATTTCGTCGTCCTTGATCGATGAAATTAAGCTGAAGCAATTAGAGGACCCGATGATTACTCAAATCCGAGAGAACGTCCTTAAAGGAAAGTCTCCTGGATTTGTGATTCACGAAGATGGTGTTTTGAGATTCCAGAGTCGGCTTTGTGTGCCGAACGATCCAGAGTTACGACAGAGTATTTTGCGTGAGGCACATTCCACACCTTATTCCGTTCATCCTGGTTCGAGTAAGATGTACAAGGACCTGAGGAGGAACTTTTGGTGGAATGATATGAAGGAGGAGGTCGCACAGTTTGTAGCGAGATGTTTGACTTGCCAGCAGGTCAAAATCGAGCATCAGCGACCGGATGGGTTATTGCAGTCACATCCCGTTCCGGAATGGAAATGGGAAGACTTTGTAATACCCGTAATTTCGATTTTTCGGTAATTTTCTTTTTCGACGGAAGTCTGTTTTGACGACTCGCTCATGACCGTCTCGTCATTCCGAGAATATTTAATTCTGCTCTTTTTGTCATCCGAGTTCGTTTCGGTATCGTTTTGTTTAGTTCCGTGTTCTTAAACGGCTTTTCCGCACTCGAGTTCGATTCTTGCGAATCTCGTCCGAAACTATTGTTTCGAGTTTCTCACAAGTTCATTTAATGTTATTATTCATGTTGCGAGCTTTGGTCCGGTGTTTCTATCACGTATCGTGATTTTCGGACGTTTTGGGCCATTTTTGTAATTTCCCAAAGTCTGGGGTAATTACTTTCCGTTGTCGAATTTCGAGCCTTCGGGTGGTCGGAATCGTGTGTTCTCTTAGTGTTTGGATTCGTCTTTGCGTGTATGTGAACCGTATCTTCGATTTTTACTCGATTCGGGTTTCGGTCGTCCGGCCGTCGGAGTGGCCACGGCAGCCGAGCCGGGCGAGCGAGGGCTCGGCGAGTTACGGCCGTAAGGTGCGGTTACGGCCGTAAGGTGTCCGAGTTACGGCCGTAAGCGTGATCGGAATGCGGCCGTCTGGCCGGGCGGATTTCGAAGGCCGATTCTGGCCGTAAGGTGTGCGAGTTCTGGCCGTAAGTGTCATTTGGTCTTTGGCAGATTGACGAATGCGGTTACGGCCGTAAGGCTGCCAGTACGGCCGTAAGGTGTCCGAGTTACGGCCGTAAGGCTGCCGATTCTGGCCAGTAACCCTGCCGGCTATATATAGCCTGGCTCGGCCAGATTTCATTTTCCACGAGTTTTTCTTCCTTTTTCGGCGTCTGGCGACGGGAGGCTCGGGAAATCGAGTTCTTGGCCGATTCTAATCATTTCCAAGGCATTTTGGAAGATCCTTGTTGATTATATCATCATCTAATCCGAGTATTTCGTCGAATCAAGGTATATTCTTGA
Source organism: Orobanche coerulescens (assembly GCA_033398695.1). Lineage (NCBI taxonomy): Eukaryota > Viridiplantae > Streptophyta > Magnoliopsida > Lamiales > Orobanchaceae > Orobanche > Orobanche coerulescens. The sequence continues at coordinate 99,491,015 of CM065813.1, read as the reverse complement.
TTTTCCTCCAAGTTGACTTTTTGGAGAATTGTTCTTGATTTCGTTTCTAATCCGATTGTGATGAATCGGTTGATGTTAGTAAACATTATTAATCGTGTTCTATGGATTGTATATCCATATTTTCGATTCATTCAACCCGATTGATGATTTTTAGGGTCTTGAGGAACTTTGAACATTTAGTGTTCGATTAAATGCCTCAAAGAATTTCTTTCGGTCGTTATGTTGATTTCGATTGATATTGTGTTATTGAATGAATTGTATTTCATTCAAGGTGGTTCGAGTACTTGTGTTTACCGGAGGACGCCGTTCGTTGTTCGTGGAGGGATTTCATCGCCTTCGGTTTGAGGCAAGTTTTGTACTTGTACTAGTCATTGAGCTAATGTCATCATGTATGTGTATAGATGTGTTGTATCATTCCGAGACTTAGTCTCTTCATGAATTCATTGATATCAAGAGATCGTTCGATACGATACATTCCGGCAATTTTGCCAAACGTCATTGTTGTTCGTTAACGGCCGATTCAAGGCATTGTAATACTCATTATTAATGTCATTGTCGATAGCCGGTTCGCGGTATCGATGTATCGATTGTTGTTCATATAGATGTCAATCTAAAACATCGTTGAAATCATTGTTATTCATGTTGGAGTTGTCATTAAAGCGTATTGGCGATTAAAGGCATTAGCGTATTCATTTCTCATCTTCGACGTCGGTAACCGATTAAAGGTGCCGAGGTATCCTTCATATCATTGTTATCGATTGGCCGTTCTCAGGCAAATCGAAATGTTCAATCATTCACTATATCATTATTATCAATTGACCTTTCTAAGGCAAATCGAGATATTCAATCATTCATCATATTACTCTTATCGATTTGCCGTTCTAAGGTAATCGAAACACTCAATCATTCATGGAATCATCCGCTGCATCATTGTTATCGTGTTGGCCGACTCAAGGTAGCACACTATCATTCTCACGAATTCGGTAATCTACGAATCGTTGTCATTTGTGATTTATTATATTTTTGGAGGCTAGTCTCGGCTAGTGCTTATTATGGGTAAGTTTGGGGCTTGAACCTTCGCGGTTGGCTTCCCAACACCTACAACTCAGTAGGTCACGGTCGCGTTTATGACCTTATGGGTAAGCTTGGGGCTTGAACCTTCGCGGTTGGCTTCCCAACACCTACAACTCAGTAGGTCACGGTCGTGTTTATGATCTTATGGGTAAGCTTGGGGCTTGAACCTTCGCGGTTGGCTTCCCAACACCTACAACTTAGTAGGTCACGGTCGCGTTTATGACCTTATGGGTAAGTTTGGGGCTTGAACCTCCGCGGTTGGCTTCCCAACACCTACAACTCAGTAGGTCACGGTCGTGGTTATGACCTTATTAGCCCTCATTAATTATAGCTTCGGGCTATTCCGGTTTCATGTGAATGTGATATTTGTGACTTACTGAGTGGCTTTCGTGCCTTTGTGATTGTCTTGATAATTTCATTGGGGCCTTCGGGCATTGTGACTCATGTTTAATTCAGTTCTTGATGGATTCATGTTGTGTAATTCATTGCGATATTCAGGATTTTGATTCGCGTTGGGCATTTATGTTCTAACCTCGAGCAATTATTAATAGTATGCCGTGGGCATAGTATTTCACGAATGCTCGGTTCTTACATTGGTTTGTGAGCATCTCGTACTATTATTATCATTGTACCGTTTCATTACGCCTTTGGATGCATATCATGTTATACATGTATTTGATGTTCATTATCTGGATGGTGACCCAGTAAGTGGCGGAACATGTTTTCATGTTTTAGGTGCTTGCGAGGAGAGAGTTGAGACACGGGGGCATGACGTTGGCGGCGAGGCATTCGGCGATACTAGTCCGAGTTGTTCATTGTTGGTCGATCGGTTGGAGTGTACTCGGTCTTGTCGATTGTTGTCGTGTTGTATTACCCGACGGATGTTCGTGGATGCTGTTGTATTTCATTTTGGCCATGTAGGCCACTTTTGTCGTTGAAATTCCTTATCGGAATATTGTGTCGGATATCATGGTAGGGACTATGATTTTCCCTTGTTGTTTAATTTAATGTATTATAGTCATGTTTGCCTGGTGGATCTCTGGTGTGGGGTCCACGGCCGTAATAACCTAATAGGTTTTGGGGTGTTACGAAATGGTATCAGAGATTTGGGTTGTGTAATACCCTGAGATGTGAGTTATGTGGTCCTACCGTCGCGGTAGTAGTGGGATTGTCAGGTTATGACAATCTAGTCAGTCACGTTTTGTGAGTCGTAATATTAGTGCGACTGCACGAGTCATTCATTCATCGAGTCGTCGTCAGTGAAGACTAGTATCGCGAGACCTCGAAGCTTCGTATGACCTGTGTAAGGACTCGATTCTCTTTATGTTCATACATCCATCATGTCATTAATCGTTCATGCTTTGCTGAAACCTATATGTGATATTAGTGCTATAATTGATTCATGATTAATTGTTTTGGAGCACGTGTGACTTGTGTAAGCATTAAGGATCAACTCATTTATCAGTTAATAATTTTCAATCATCATTTTGATCTCATCACTCAGTTAATTCATTCATCACTCAGTCAATATCATCACTCAGATAATTCATTCATCAGTCAGTTAATTCCTTCATCACTCAGTCAATATCATTCATCACTCGGTTAATTCATTCATCACTCGATTAATTCATTCATCACTCAGTTAATTCATTCATCACTCAGTCAATATCATCACTCAGATAATTCATTCATCAGTCAGTTAATTCCTTCATCACTCAGTCAATATCATTCATCACTCGGTTAATTCATTCATCACTCGATTAATTCATTCATCACTCAGTTAATTCATTCATCACTCAGTCAATATCATCACTCAGATAATTCATTCATCAGTCAGTTAATTCCTTCATCACTCAGTCAATATCATTCAACACCCGGTTAATTCATTCATCACTCGATTAATTCATTCATCAGTCAGTTAATTTCTTCATCACTCAGTCAATATCATTCATCACTCGGTTAATTCATTCATCACTCGAATAATTCATTCATCACTCAGTTAATTCGTTCATCACTCAGTCAATACCATTACTCAAATAATTCATTCATCACTCGGTTAATTCATTCATCACTCAGTCAATATCATTGCTCAGTTAATTCATTCATCACTCAGTCAATTCTTTCATCACTTAGTCAATCTCATTGTTAAGATTAATTCATTAATCACTCAGTCAATCTCATTGATCAGTCAATTTATTCATCACTCAGTCAATCTCATTGTTCAGTCAATTCATTCATCACTCAGTCAATCTCATTGCTCAGTTAATTCATTCATCACTCAGTTAATCTCGTCGCTCAGTTAATTCATTATCACTCAGTCAATCTCATTGTTCAATTAATTCATTAATCACCCAGTCCATCTCACGGTTTAGTTGTCGATCTTACGGATCGAATTTTCAACCTTGTTAACTTGTGCAAGGTAATCATTTCAGAATTTCATCAGATAATCATGTTACCTCACTTGATCTTTCATGCGATCTTATCATATCCCGACATCATGTCGACGATCATTTCATTGAATTATTAATGCATTCATTGTGTTAGAGCGTGTATGCCCATTGTTATCGTTCTGTCTCGTAATCATAATGCGATCTTCATACGAGATCTGTAATTATCACGTGACTTTCCTGCCTCGATATGGGAATAGCTGTCAGAGGGACATCGGAATCCGGCGTCCAAGAGATCGTTTTCTAGTCGTCTTCGTCCGGGAGAGCATCTTCATCTCGGACGACGAGTTCGACTGTTGTTGCTTTAAGCGTCTGATACAATAGGACATTCATCACCGGTTTTGAGCAAGTTAATTCTTGTTCGGTAATAGTATAATCATTCATTTCAGTTGTCGTTCATTCATTCAAATAATTCATTCATCATATATCAATCACATTGAGATTTATAATTATCAAACTAATCATTCACTTCACAGAAACTATGTTTCCAATCATTTCATTTGAGCTATCACTCATTACGTTATCATTTCACCCGGTGAGTCATTCTTGATCCTTGTTAGATTTCGATTCATTATCATTCATTGTGATCATTCTTGTTCGTGTGTATCACGTCGATTTTTCCTGGCGGGATATTGCTTCTCCCTACTTGTTTTAAGTTTCGGACGAAACTTCTTTTAAGGGGGGTAGTATGTAATACCCGTAATTTCGATTTTCGGTAATTTTCTTTTCGACGGAAGTCTGTTTTGACGACTCGCTCATGACCGTCTCGTCATTCCGAGAATATTTAATTCTGCTCTTTTTGTCATCCGAGTTCGTTTCGGTATCGTTTTGTTTAGTTCCGTGTTCTTAAACGGCTTTTCCGCACTCGAGTTCGATTCTTGCGAATCTCGTCCAAATCGTTGTTTCGAGTTTCTCACAAGTTCATTTAATGTTATTATTCATGTTGCGAGCTTTGTCCGTGTTTCTATCACGTATCGTGATTTTCGGACGCTTTGGGCCATTTTTGTAATTTCCCAAAGTCCGGGTAATTACTTTCCGTTGTCGAATTTCGAGCCTTCGGTGGTCGGAATCGTGTTCTCTTAGTGTTTGGATTCGTCTTTGCGTGTACTTCGTAACCGTATCTTCGATTTTTACTCGATTCGGTTTCGGGTCGTCCGCCGTGAGTGGCTACGCCGAGTCACGGCCGAGGTGGCCTGCTCGCCGAGTTACGGCCGTAAGGTGCCGATTACGGCCGTAAGGTGTCCGAGTTACGGCCGTAAGCGTGATCGGGTACGGCCGTACGAGCGCCGGGCGGATTTCGACAAAGGCGATTACGGCCGTAAGGTGTGCGAGTTACGGCCGTAAGTGTCCGGTGGTCCGGGCGATTGACGAATGCGATTACGGCCGTAAGGCCTGCCGAGTACGGCCGTAAGGTGTCCGAGTTACGGCCGTAAGGCTGCCGGTTACGGCCGTAACCCTGCCGGCTATATATAGCCTGGCTCGGCCAGATTTCATTTTCCACGAGTTTTTTCTTCCTTTTTCGGCGTCTGGCGACGGGAGGCTCGGGAAATCGAGTTCTTGGCCGATTCTAATCATTTCCAAGGCATTTTGGAAGATCCTTGTTGATTATATCATCATCTAATCCGAGTATTTCGTCGAATCAAGGTATATTCTTGATTTTCCTCCAAGTTGACTTTTTGGAGAATTGTTCTTGATTTCGTTTCTAATCCGATTGTGATGAATCGGTTGATGTTAGTAAACATTATTAATCGTGTTCTATGGATTGTATATCCATATTTTCGATTCATTCAACCCGATTGATGATTTTAGGTCTTGAGGAACTTTGAACATTTAGTGTTCGATTAAATGCCTCAAAGAATTTCTTTCGGTCGTTATGTTGATTTCGATTGATATTGTGTTATTGAATGAATTGTATTTCATTCAAGGTGGTTCGAGTACTTGTGTTTACCGGAGGACGCCGTTCGTTGTTCGTGGAGGGATTTCATCGCCTTCGGTTTGAGGCAAGTTTTGTACTTGTACTAGTCATTGAGCTAATGTCATCATGTATGTGTATAGATGTGTTGTATCATTCCGAGACTTAGTCTCTTCATGAATTCATTGATATCAAGAGATCGTTCGATACGATACCTTCCGGCAATTTTGCCAAACGTCATTGTTGTTCGTTAACGGCCGATTCAAGGCATTGTAATACTCATTATTAATGTCATTGTCGATAGCGGTTCATGTATCGATGTATCGATTGTTGTTCATATAGATGTCAATCTAAAACATCGTTGAAATCATTGTTATTCTGTTGGAGTTGTCATTAAAACCGTATTGGCGATTAAAGGCATTAGCGTATTCATTTCTCATCTTCGACGTCGGTAACCGATTAAAGGTGCCGAGGTATCCTTCATATCATTGTTATCGATTGGCGTTCTCGTGCAAATCGAAATGTTCAATCATTCACTATATCATTATTATCAATTGACCTTTCTAAGGCAAATCGAGATATTCAATCATTCATCATATTACTCTTATCGATTTGCCGTTCTAAGGTAATCAAACACTCAATCATTCATGGAATCATCCATGCATCATTGTTATCGTGTTGGCCGACTCAAGGTAGCACACTATCATTCTCACGAATTCGGTAATCTACGAATCGTTGTCATTTGTGATTTATTATATTTTTGGAGGCTAGTCTCGGCTAGTGCTTATTATGGGTAAGTTTGGGGCTTGAACCTTCGCGGTTGGCTTCCCAACACCTACAACTCAGTAGGTCACGGTCGCGTTTATGACCTTATGGGTAAGCTTGGGGCTTGAACCTTCGCGGTTGGCTTCCCAACACCTACAACTCAGTAGGTCACGGTCGTGTTTATGATCTTATGGGTAAGCTTGGGGCTTGAACCTTCGCGGTTGGCTTCCCAACACCTACAACTTAGTAGGTCACGGTCGCGTTTATGACCTTATGGGTAAGTTTGGGGCTTGAACCTCCGCGGTTGGCTTCCCAACACCTACAACTCAGTAGGTCACGGTCGTGGTTATGACCTTATTAGCCCTCATTAATTATAGCTTCGGGCTATTCCGGTTTCATGTGAATGTGATATTTGACAGCTTCGGCTGAGTGGCTTTCAGGCCTTTGTGATTGTCTTGATAATTTCATTGGGGCCTTCGGGCATTGTGACTCATGTTTAATTCAGTTCTTGATGGATTCATGTTGTGTAATTCATTGCGATATTCTGGGATTTTGATTCGCCGTTGGGCATTTATGTTCTAACTTGTCGAACAGGTATTAATAGTATGCCGTGGGCATAGTATTTCACGAATGCTCGGTTCTTACATTGGTTTGTGAGCATCTCGTACTATTATTATCATTGTACCGTTTCATTCTGCCTTTGGATGCATATCATGTTATACATGTATTTGATGTTCATTATCTGGATGACTGACCCCGTGGGGGCGGAACATGTTTTCATGTTTTAGGTGCTTGCGAGGAGAGAGTTGAGACACAGGGGCATGACGTTGGCGACGAGGCATTCGAGCGATACTAGTCCGAGTTGTTCATTGTTGGTCAGTCAGTTGGAGTGTACTCCGGTCTTGTCAGTTGTTGTCGTGTTGTATTACCCGAACAGATGTTCGTGGATGCTGTTGTATTTCATTTTGGCCATGTAGGCCACTTTTGTCGTTGAAATTCCTTATCGGAATATTGTGTCGGATATCATGGTAGGGACTATGATTTTCCCTTGTTGTTTAATTTAATGTATTATAGTCATGTTTGCCTGGTGGATCTCCTGGTGTGGGGTCCACGGCACTGTAATAACCCAATAGGTTTTGGGGGTGTTACAGACTTATCGATGGATTTCGTTACGAGTTTGCCGAGATCGAGGTCGGGCATGAACATGGTATGGGTGATTGTTGATCGTCTGACCAAGTCGGCACATTTTCTGGGCATCAAGGACACTTGGGGCCCGGAGAAGTTAGCTCGTGTGTTTATCGCGCAGATTGTGAGACTTCACGGTACTCCGAAGTCTATTGTTTCGGATCGTGATGGCCGTTTCGTATCGCACTTTTGGCAGGCGGTGCATAAGGCGTTAGGTACCCGTTTGCATTTGAGTACCTCTTTTCATCCCCAGTCAGATGGACAGTCGGAACGCACCATCCAGACATTCGAGGACATGTTGCGTGCTTGTGCCCTCGATTGGAGTAGCGATTGGGAGGAGCATTTGCCATTGATCGAATTCACGTACAACAATAGTTGGCACGCGTCGATTCGGATGGCACCGTATGAGGCACTTTATGGGCGGCGATGTCGATCGCCGATTTGTTGGAATGAGGCGTCCGATTTGGTCGGGACCGAACCGGATGTCGTTTTAGAGACGAGACGGAAGATAGAATTAATTCGAGAACGGATGTTGACTGCCCAGAGTCGACAGAAGTCATATGCTGATGTTCATCGTCGACCTTTAGAATTCGAGGTGGGGGACCACGTTTTGCTGAAGGTGTCGCCAACGAGGGGAATTTTCCGTTTCGGGAAAAAGGGGAAGTTGAGTCCGAGATTTATTGGACCCTTCGAGATTCTCGAGCGAGTCAGTGGGTTGGCATACCGGTTGGCGTTGCCCCCGGCCCTGAGTCATGTTCATAGCGTTTTTCATGTTTCCCAGCTGAGGAAATACGTCCCGGACCCTAGTCACATCATCGATTATGATGAGATTGACGTCGCCGAGGATATTACTTTTGAGGAGCACCCTTTGAAGATTTTGGAACATCGGGAGAAACGACTGAGGCATAAGACCATACCTTTGGTCAAGGTGCAGTGGTCGAGACACGGTGTCGAGGAGGCAACGTGGGAGACCGAGGACAGCATGCGTGTAATATCCGCAATTTTGAATTTCGGTAATTTTCTTTTTTCGGAGGAAGTTCGTTTTGACAACTCTATCATGACCGTTTCGTCATTCCGAGAATGATTAATTCTGCACTTTTTGTCATCCGAGTTCGTTTCGGTGTCGTTTGGTTGAGTTCCGTGTCCTTAATCGACTTTTTCACGTGGGAGTTCGACTTTGTAAAGTCACCATTAATTCTTGGAAACTCCAAAAATTCTGAATCTTTGCAAAGTTATAGAGAATCAAGTTAGATTTCCAATGGTTCAAACGGTGAGTCAATCGGAGTCCAGATTTAAGGAGTTATGGTCGAAATAGTAAGATCGCACGGTGTGCCTTTTTGGTGTTGAAGGAGGTTGTACCGCAGCCGCGGAACACTCGGTGTGCCGCGCACTAAGCTAATTCCTGGCATTTTTGGTGGCCCCGGGCCACGGCACACTCATCCTGTGCCGCGCACACGGGCTTTTTCTCGCTTTTTATAGATTTGCAGGAGAAAAACTTCATTTTTTCTCCTCTCTTCTTCCTCCTTCATCTTAGGCGATTTGATGGCGATTTTGGGCGATTTGAGTGCTCCAAAACTTGTAGAGATCATCCTCCTCAAGTCTTGTTGAAGATTTTCGACCTCTACTTGAATCCTTCATCCAAATCAAGGTATTGTGGCTTGAACCCTTGTTTTTGTAGATTTGGGGATTTTCCTTTTTGATTTAGATTCCAATCCGCTTTTGATCAATTAGTTGTTGTATAAACGTTGTTTTGAACTTGTTCTACGTTGATCGATACTCGTATCTTTGGTTCTGCTCGACCCGAGAGGTGATTTCTTTGTTCTTGAAGGGTCTTGAACATTTAATGTTCGATTAAATGTTCGAATGAGTTCCCTTTGATAGTTTGTTGGGATTTCCGTTGTTTTCGGCCTTGATTCTCGTCGTAATCATGTTTTATTATTCCTTACGGAGGATTATAGGTGCTCGATGATTCCGATGTTGAATTCCGTTGGTGATTGATGATTCATGTGGTGTTTTTCCGTAGTAATTTCGGTGTTATCGCGTTCTAGATAGTGTTCGGGGATTTGAGGGCTACCCGGCCGTATCCGTTCACTTTTCCATTGCTCGTGATATCGAGGCAAGTACCTTGCCCATACTTTTCTTATTTTGTGGATATGATGATCGGTGATCGTATTAGTGTGTTTGTTTGGTTGTTTGAAACGAAGTTTCAAAAGATTTCAGTTTGGCCTCGTTAAAGGCTTTCTTTCAAATGCGTGTGTGTTTTGTGAACGGTGTGTTTTGGGAATTGATTATGATTTGATTATTTTGAACGTTGAAGGATTTGAGGATGATACTCCTCTTGTTTAAAGTTATGGAATCGTGTATTCCTTATTTAATCTTGTTATTGTGTTTTGAAGAGTTTGATAATGGTGTCGAGTTAATGGCCATCTCTAGTGAGTATTCTTAATGAACTTACATTCTTAGCATGTTAGTATTGCATGAGTAACGTGTGTGTGTGTATGCTCACTGCGGGTTAGATCCGACGGGGTCTCGGTAGGGCTCCACGAAGCTGTGGAACCGTGAGCTTGCTTTTAACCACTGTGGGTTAGATCCGACGGGGTCTCGGCAGGGATCCACGAAGCTGTGGGTCCGCGGTTAATTGTGGTGCATTTTACAAATGTGGTTTGATCATTGGCATTTCCGGAAATGAGTGCTTTTGAACGGTTTTCATGATTGCATGCATTGACTAAGTGTGTAAGAGGTAAGTTGTTCGTTTGGCCTACTTGGCTAGGATGGCACTAGAGTATTTCGTTGTTTGTTTTAAATCCTTTATTTGTGGATTTTGATGTTGGGAGACGAGCCTTGTGGTCGTTCTTGTGTACTGTGAGTTGATGAGATTTGGGGCTAAAATCCCAATGGTTTTGTAAAAGTCGTTTTATGGATTTGGGGCTAAAATCCCAACGGGTTGGTAAATGTCATTTTTCGGAAAGTAAAGATTTGGGGCGGTGACCCCTTTTGTCTTGTGGATTTTGAAAAGTAGGATTTGATAATCCTAAATGGTTTTCTATTAAAACTCTCGATGGCATTCTAAACCGTCTTATAAATTATTTCCATTGATTTATGGTATTTCGATTTTTAAAGGTTTTTCTCAAACCCTTGCCTCGAGAAGTACTTTTCGCTTCGCTTTGGATCTTTGAGGATTCTGGTTATTGTTATTCGTGGAATGTGAATTGTATGGCTCGTATTTGCACTTTGTATTTGCACTAGCAAAACAGTGGAGTTTGCTAACCCCGAGTATTCGGGGTGGATGTCTATTTTTGCATCTGTGTTTTGGAGCATAACACGTGGTCGGCACGAAGGATGATGAAAGATGAACGATACTAATCACACGAGGAACCTTTGAAGTCGTATTGCTCTAGTTGTGTTTTCTTTTCCGCCGCAAGATCTTTTCCCGTTGTACGGGAGTTTATCAGATTTTGACCTGCGTGGGCATGAATTGTATTTGAGTTGTATGTATTTGTTGAAAGACCAAATCGGTTCATCGAGTCATTTTAGCCTTAAAGGCATGGTTGAGTTGTTATATGTCGTTACCAGCCTGGTAGATCCTTGAGGAAGGGTTCTACGGCGTGTAATATCCCTGAGCGGATTGGGGGTGTTACATAAATGGTATCGGAGCTTAGGTTGAGGAAACCTAGGCTGTCGGGTCAAGTCGTGTTGTTTGAGTCTTGTTTCGTCGGATTTTATCTGACTGAGTCGTGTCGCGACGCGTCGTTTGAGTTTGTTGGTCGTGATTAGTATCGTGGGCGATCATCATCTTCGTGCGACTGTGGAAGTAAGTCTCCTTCTTCGTGTTGTACCTCGTGTGACACGAGCTATTTTTATGATTATTTGTTAAGTGATGGAATCTTTATGTGGATTTTGATTTCACGATATGTATTTAATCGACTCTCGTATTTGATTTATACGAGGAGTGTCGTCGCTTGTGATGTCTTTTTATTATTGTTTTTGTCCGTTGCTGATGATTTTCGAATCGATTTGCACGTTTTACAAGTTCTCTTGTGGAAGCTTTGTGCTTATACACATTCGACTTGTTCTCTAGCCGCGGTAGGTCTTTAGAGGCCTCGAATGGGGCCAGTGGTTTTGTTCGAATGTGGTTATTTGACTCTAATATTTTGTTCTTATGAGGAGTAGTGTTCTTTGGATTGTGCGTGTTGAACCGTATTTCTTTTATCCACGCGTGAGTTCTTTTGTAATGACTTTCGGTATTTTACCGACCGAGTTTTATTTCAAAACCAATTCCCTTAACCGAATTTTTGGAATTATGGCCTTGATCATTTTGGCGAAATTCTTATGACGGTATTTAGCATTTTGTAAATGGCTATGAATTTTTGAAATATTACCGTCATCACCTTTTTGGCATTTTTGTAAATGGTTTTAGCCTGGGTTCCGACGCTGACCCACAGGCTATGATGTTCCGTGTGATTACTCGAAATTTTGGGCATTCTAGCCTTTTTGGCATCGTCCTTTTTGGCATTGAATTATTTTCGAAAACTTGAGTATCCTAGAAATAAATTTCGAGACATATTTTTTTTTCAAATGAGTTATTTTCTTGTGGTACATCCAGGTGCCACAATATATTTCAAAATTTTTCTGCCTCGAGGACCACACTGTTTTGAGACATTTTCAATGTTTTAGAAACACTTTTATTTAGACCCGAGGGTCGAATATTCTGAAAGTTTTCACTAAGAGAAAGTGTCCTCATTTTTTATCAAATGCGAAACGGTTCTCCAAAGTCTCGATAACGATGTTTCACGTTTGTACTTTTTGAAAGGTGATACTCAAGATCAATCGGTGTTCTTCTAAATTATTTTCAAAATGAGGTTTTCGCTTTTAAAACCTATCCATTCCCGTTTGAGGGCTGGGTATATATGTATGATGTTCGCGTTGTCATTTTGATGTTTGCTCCCGAGTATGACCGAATTGGCGGTGTGAGCGTTGAGTCGTTTTCCACACATTTGTTGTGTTAGCCCCTTGTGAGAGGTGGGATGTTGGTGTTGAATATTGTCGCCTCGTGGTGATTTCGCGTTGTCGCGCATGTGCGAGCCGTTAGATTTTGGGTTGGTATGGCCGTGTGCATCGGTGATCGTCCGTATGTGTCGGTTGTTTAATGTCTTGTTACCTTGCTCCTGCTTTTGTGAATTTCGTGGACGGGCCTGAGGTCATACCCGTACTATTTTGTCTTCTATGATTGCTATTTCTCCATTCTTTCGATTCGCTCATGTTCGTTGATACTTTATGAACTTGTTCTGTATTTCGGTTTCATCGTCCGAACGAAATGCGATCTTGTTATGGGTCGATCTGATTATCGCCGTGACTTTTCAGGTTCGGTTCGATTCTTGTGAACCTTGTTCGGGAGTGACATCATCTGGTTCTATTAGTTCTTTTATTCGAAGTGGGTCGGATTTGGAACTCTTGTGTTTTCGACTTTGTCAACTCATTTATGTTCGTTGACATTTTCTGAGCTTGTTCTGCCCCTTGTTTTTGTTGATCGAACGAGGGTGGTATTGTTTCGGAATAGCTCATTTGTCGTTGTGACTTTTCAATTTATATTCCCTCTCATGTGGATCTTATGTGAATGCATATATTGTTGTTTTCACCGGATCATATATTGTCTCGAGTCGAGATGTGAACCTTGGAGTTGTTGTTTGAATTTTTATTGTTCTTCGTGATTCGAACATGATCGTTCGATTTTTGTTGTCTCGATCTTTGTGGTTCGATCGTTTGATTGTTCGGTTTTTGTCGATCTCGTTTCGCGATTGTTGAGCGTTCAGACTCCTTCCTAATTCCCTTAAGTTTGGGAAACTAGTCTCGTTTTCGATCTTCCAACCCTTGGGCGGTGGAATTCCATATTTGTTCAGCGATTGGCTCGCGTTTTGATTGATGTACCGTTGGGTTGGTCAATCATATTGATTTTCGTTCGTTGTGTTTTGTGATTGTCGGATAATTGACTTGATTGTATTATCCATTTGATGACGCTTGTCATTTGTTGGTTTTATTATATCCCTAACGGCGACGTTGTGTTGGTCGTCGTGGAGCGTGTTTTCACGCCGTATGTCTCTTTGCGTTTGCGTGTTTCGCCGTTGGGCGCGAGTTTTCTGTTTTTGGTGTATCTCGTTGAGTTTTCCTGGCGGGATATTGCTTCTCCCTACTTGTTTTAAGTTTCGGGACGAAACTTCTTTTAAGGAGGGTAGAATGTAATATCCGCAATTTTGAATTTCAGTAATTTTCTTTTTTCGGAGGAAGTTCGTTTTGACAACTCTATCATGACCGTTTCGTCATTCCGAGAATGATTAATTCTGCACTTTTTGTCATCCGAGTTCGTTTCGGTGTCGTTTGGTTGAGTTCCGTGTCCTTAATCGACTTTTTCACGTGGGAGTTCGACTTTGTAAAGTCACCATTAATTCTTGGAAACTCCAAAAATTCTGAATCTTTGCAAAGTTATAGAGAATCAAGTTAGATTTCCAATGGTTCAAACGGTGAGTCAATCGGAGTCCAGACGAAGGAGTTATGGTCGAAATAGCGAAGACTGCACGGTGTGCCTTTTTGGTGTTGAAGGAGGTTGTACCGTGTGCCGCGGAACACTCAGGCTGTGCCGCGGCACTAAGCTAATTCCTGGGCATTTTTGGTGGCCCTGGGCCACGGCACACTCATCCTGTGCCGCGGCACACGGGCTTTTTCTGCGTTTTTTAGCAGATTTGCGAGGAGAAAAACTTCATTTTTTCTCCTCTCTTCTTCCTCCTTCATCTTAGGCGATTTGATGGCGATTTTGGGCGATTTGAGTGCTCCAAAACTTGTAGAGATCATCCTCCTCAAGTCTTGTTGAAGATTTTCGACCTCTACTTGAATCCTTCATCCAAATCAAGGTATTGTGGCTTGAACCCTTGTTTTTGTAGATTTGGGGATTTTCCTTTTTGATTTCGATTCCAATCCGTTTTTGATCAATTAGTTGTTGTATAAACGTTGTTTTGAACTTGTTCTACGGATTGGATACTCGTATCTTTGGTCTGCTCGACCCGAGAGGTGATTTCTTTGTTCTTGAAGGGTCTTGAACATTTAATGTTCGATTAAATGTTCGAATGAGTTCCCTTTGATAGTTTGTTGGGATTTCCGTTGTTTTCGGCCTTGATTCTCGTCGTAATCATGTTTTATTATTCCTTACGGAGGATTATAGGTGCTCGATGATTCCGATGTTGAATTCCGTTGGTGATTGATGATTCATGTGGTGTTTTTCCGTAGTAATTTCGGTGTTATCGCGTTCTAGATAGTGTTCGGGGATTTGAGGGCTACCCGGCCGTATCCGTTCACTTTTCCATTGCTCGTGATATCGAGGCAAGTACCTTGCCCATACTTTTCTTATTTTGTGGATATGATGATCGGTGATCGTATTAGTGTGTTTGTTTGGTTGTTTGAAACGAAGTTTCAAAAGATTTCGTTTAGGCCTCGTTAAAGGCTTTCTTTCAAATGCGTGTGTGTTTTGTGAACGGTGTGTTTTGGGAATTGATTATGATTTGATTATTTTGAACGTTGAAGGATTTGATGATGATACTCCTCTTGTTTAAAGTTATGGAATCGTGTATTCCTTATTTAATCTTGTTATTGTGTTTTGAAGAGTTTGATAATGGTGTCGAGTTAATGGCCATCTCTAGTGAGTATTCTTAATGAACTTACATTCTTAGCATGTTAGTATTGCATGAGTAACGTGTGTGTGTGTATGCTCACTGCGGGTTAGATCCGACGGGGTCTCGGTAGGGCTCCACGAAGCTGTGGAACCGCGAGCTTGCTTTAACCACTGGGTTAGATCCGACGGGTCTCGGCAGGGATCCACGAAGCCAGGTCCGCGGTTAATTGTGGTGCATTTTACAAATGTGGTTTGATCATTGGCATTTCCGGAAATGAGTGCTTTTGAACGGTTTTCATGATTGCATGCATTGACTAAGTGTGTAAGAGGTAAGTTGTTCGTTTGGCCTACTTGGCTAGGATGGCACTAGAGTATTTCGTTGTTTGTTTTAAATCCTTTATTTGTGGATTTTGATGTTGGTAGACGAGCCTTGTGGTCGTTCTTGTGTACTGTGAGTTGATGAGATTTGGGGCTAAAATCCCAATGGTTTTGTAAAAGTCGTTTTATGGATTTGGGGCTAAAATCCCAACGGGTTGGTAAATGTCATTTTTCGGAAAGTAAAGATTTGGGGCGGTGACCCCTTTTGTCTTGTGGATTTTGAAAAGTAGGATTTGATAATCCTAAATGGTTTTCTATTAAAACTCTCGATGGCATTCTAAACCGTCTTATAAATTATTTCCATTGATTTATGGTATTTCGATTTTTAAAGGTTTTTCTCAAACCCTTGCCTCGAGAAGTACTTTTCGTCTCGTTTGGATCTTTGAGGATTCCTGGTTATTGTTATTTGTGGAATGTGAATTGTATGGCTCGTATTTGCACTTTGTATTTGCACTAGCAAAACAGTGGAGTTTTGCTAACCCCCGAGTATTCGGGGGGTGGATGTCTATTTTTGCATTCAGGTTTTGGAGCATAACACAGGGTCGGCACGAAGGATGATGAGAGATGAACGATACTAATCACACGAGGATCCGTTGATGTCGTATTGGTCTAGTTGTATTTTCTTTTCCGCTGCAGTATCTTTTCCCCGTTGTACGGGAGTTTATTGTATTTTGACCCGTGCGTGGGCATGAATTGTATTTGAGTTGTATGTATTTGTTGAAAGACCAAATCGGTCTACTGAGTCATTTTAGCCTTAAAGGCATGGTTGAGTTGTTATATGTCGTTACCAGCCTGGTAGATCCTTGAGGAAGGGTTCTACGGCGTGTAATATCCCTGAGCGGATTGGGGGTGTTACAATGCGTGTTAGGTACCCTGAGTTGTTTGTTTCTTAAGTTTCGGGACGAAACTTGTTTTTAGAGGGGTAGAATGTAATATCCGCATTTTTCTTTCCCTTGTATTTTTCTTTTTCGGCGTATTTCCCGATAGTAGTGACCCTCGTGTATCTTTCAGTGTATCTTTCCTATTATCTATGGATTTTATTCCCGTTATTGTCTTGCGGAACCGCCGTCTCGGGGTTGCCGTGGACCCATTCTACGTTATGATGCCTGTTGAGATGTTCCGTTGGATGTTTTGTTCACATTCTGGTGTTTTTGGACCGTTCATATTTCGTACTTAACGCCTGCTACTCTTTCTGCATAGCGCACGCTAGGGGTCCCTTAGTAGCGCACGCTACGTTTGTTTCGTAGCGCGCGCTAGCGAGTAGCCCTGGGAGTGGCAGTGCTGTTTTTCCAGCCTTCTGGACTAGAGTATTAGCGTACGCTACGTATGCTAGCGCACGCTAATGTCGAGAGGCTAGCGCACGCTGATGATGCCCGGTAGCGTGCGCTAGCGTAGGTGTCCAGTACTGGACAGTTTATTTTTGGAATCGGTCAGGTGCCAGTTAGCGTACGCTACGCTTGTATGGTAGCGCACGCTAACGGATCAAGTGAATTTTGGACAGTTAGTTTCTGGACTCAACTGATGTCCAGCTAACGCACGCTAGTGGTCGATAGCGCACGCTACCGTGTGGTTATTAGCGCACGCTACGTTTCGAGTAGCGCACGCTAACGGCCAGAAATCTGGCTACTGGACTGGGACGCTAACGGTAGGGATTGGAATTTTATCCCGTTAGCGCACGCTAACCTTGAGGTTTTAGCGTGCGCTAACACTCCCTGGCTATATAAACCAGGGAGTTGACCGAGATAAACACAATTTCTCATTTCTCTCCTTCTTCCGCGGCCGAGCGACTCCAGAGGCGATTTGAGGCGATTTTCTTCTTCCAATCACTTCAGAGATTCTTTTGCTTGAATTCTTGGTGTAGATTAACATCATCCACTTGTGTTTCTCATCCTAAATCCAAGGTAATCTCTTAGAACCCTACTTTTGGATAACTTGGGGGTTTTGGGATTTTCTTCCGATCCGTTTCGTTTTGTTGGTGGATTCATGATGAATATGATTAATCTTATTGGTATTCTTAGTTTCCCTACGGATTCATGGTATATTTTCATGGTTTTGCGAAATCGAGAGGGTTTGGTTGTGGTCCGCCCTCGTTGTCATTTATATACGAATATACATGAATCGTAGGCGGGTTTTCGGGTGTATTCCAATTACGTATTCATTTAGAAATGGTTGTGATTGTATTCTTCGAATCGTTAGGTTCGGTTTCATTGGTTCCTAGCGTTCGTCGGTGACTTTCCTTTCCGTTCTTCGCATCGTCATTAATTCAAGGCAAGTATCTTTGGAAACCTTTATGCTTAACGTGAAATGGTAATGTATATTGTGTGTGCTTTACTCACCTCGGGAGGGTCCGACGGGGCCTCGAGGGAATCTATGGCTTCGTCCTGGGTTCATGAGTTTGTTTCGCGGCCAGCCCGGGAGGGTCCTTAGAGGCCTCGGGTGGGATTCGTGGCTTCGTCCCGGTCCTAGGTGACGTGTGTGCTTGATTTGTTTTATGAATATGGCCAGCCCGAGAGGGTCCTTAGAGGCCTCGGGTGGGATTCGTGGTTTCGTCCCGGTCCTAGGCAAATTGTTTCACTGTTTGTTTCCGGAAAAGACATGTCTGGTTTTGGCTTTTGAAAATGATATTGGTGCATGTACTATGAAATGTGTAAGCGATTGGTTTGCCTTGATTACTTGTACTAGCGTAATTTCTAACCCCTTTGGGGACCCGTTTTGGGGAAATTCTTATTATGGATTTCAGGTTATGATTATCCGGACGAGCGAGCACCGGGACAATACGAGAATGTTGGCCAGGGTCGTTGACATGTGCATTTGGGTCGTCTTATTTCCTTTGTCTAATTCATATGGTTGTTTCCTATATTTCTAAACTTATAGATTGTACTCGCGAGTACTTAGGCTTTTCCCTTTCTGGTTGTGTTTGGACTTCGTTGGAGTTACCATATTTGTCGGTTGATGTTATTATGCCGGTTGTACCGGACGTGTTGTTTTATGTTCTTGTTGTTAATAATTGTTTCCTTGCTAACCGAGACGGTTAGTCGAGAGGTGTTCTCTTGTGTTAGCCTGGTGGATTCCATGTAGGGGTCCACGGCGCTGTAATACACCTCGAATATCTTGGGGGTGTTACACGGGCACTGGCCGGACGAGTGCGGGCACTGGCCGGACGTGTGCGGGCACTGGCCGGACGGGTGCGGGCACTGGCCGGACAGGTGCGGCAGGAACCGGCATAGCGCACGCTACTGCCGGAAGGCAGCGTACGCTATGGCCGGAAGGCTGCGCACGCTACGACCGGGAGGCTGCGCACGCTAGTCGGCCGAGGTAGCAGGGGCAGAGAGGTTCTGGACTTCAGGCGGATAGCAGGTAGTGTAATATCCGCGTTTTCTATTTTCGGTAATTTCTATTTTTGGTGTATGTTCGTTTCAGACAACTCGCTTAGCACTGTTTTGGATTTCTGAATCTATCTTGTTCTTGGAGTTTTTCCGTCTAGTCGAGTTTCGAGGATGTTTTTGCATAATTTCATTTTGAATTATATCTTGTCGCTTGTGCGTTCGATTCTTGTAAAACTTGTTCGTTTTCGTTGTTTCTCGATTCGTATAAGTTTGTATAGTTGAGTTGGTCGTGCTGGAACTTTTGGTTTGTTAATCCGTCGATGTATCGCGATTTTTCCGGCATTTGGGCCGTTTTTGTAATTTTCATAAGTTTGGGGAATTTCGCTTTATTTGCTTCGTTTCAAACTCTCTAGTGATCGAGATTATATTCCCTTTCAGCGCTCAACTTTGTCATCTTGATTATTACGTGTTTATGATTCTGGATTCTGGTCTTGCTTCGTTTTTCGGCACTTTTGCTGTTGGCGGCGGTGTCTTGCGTGAAGCTGCTCGAGTAGCGCACGCTACTCGGGATTTACTGTGTGCGCTATCATTGTGTAGTTAGCGACGCTAACACAGGAGTTCGTAGCGTGTGCTATCGATTTCAAGCGATTTAGGCGGTGTGTTGTGCCAGGCTGGACCGGGCCAGACGCTAATCGGCGTTAACGCACGTTAATCCCGATACTAGCGCACGCTAACCATGTTAGCTTGCGTACGCTAACGGGAGGTCGGTGGCGGGCCCATTACGCATGCCTCATAGCGCACGCTAATGCTTGTGCGTAGCGTGCGCTAAGTCTGTTAAATATAAATAGGACAGCAACAGTCAATTTCGTCATTTTTCCTTCATTTCCTATCCTTCTCGGCTTTGAGCGATTCCAAGCGGGGGTTAGGGCCGATTCCGACTGTAGATCACCATTCACTACCACCGTGCATTCCTTGCGTGAATTCTTCAAGTTCCTAATCACTTTCCACCTTCCGAATCAAGGTAAATATTTCCAAAACCCTTGTTTTGAGATTTTGGGGGAATTTTTGGGATTTCTTGGGATTTGACTCCTTTAGTCTGAATTATTACTGGGTTATCGCTAGACTTCGATCGTGCACGTGTAATCCTTCATTTTATTGATGATTTGTGGTTTTAAACTCCAAGTTCTCCATTGTTCGTCACTTATAGTCGACGATACCCAAGTTATGTTCGACTAAGGGTTTCAGCGGGTAAAACTAGGATGTATTCCATCATTTACGTAGTTTTAAGATTGTTGTCCATCGTTATTGTGTTAGGATCGGATTTGTGAAGGTTGTTCGGGCCAAAACCTTTCCGTTCGCCGTTTTCCTTCACGTAGTATTAATCAGGCAAGTACATGTATTACATTCCGTTATGTGCATATGATTTTGATGCGATGATGTAAATGGTGTTATTGAACGAATGTGATTGTTTCTCTTCCACCTGGGGATGGCGTGTGGCCTCTGGGGCCGATACTAATGGGTACGGCCATGGAAATGGACTGGGGTGCATGTGTTGATGTTCTTCCACCTGGGGACGGTTCGACGGGACCTCTGGGGGCCGATACTAATGGGTACGGCCGCGGAAGTGGTTTCTCACCTGGGGACGGTCCGACGGGACCTCTGGGGACCGATACTAATGGGTACGGTCGCGAGTTACCAAGCGTGGATAATTGTGATGTGGAAAACTTGTTGATATACTGTTTTGGTGTTAATGTGATATTCCGGAATATTGATTTTCAAAATGATTTTTCCTAACGATTTATTTGCGTTGAATCGTGTATGTATATAATGTTGTGTAATTATGTGCTTGCACTAGCTATTCGAATGCTAACCCCTTAAATGGGGGAAATGCGTCTTATGCATTTAGTCTTAGTCAGTGAGGAGCTGGCACGGGATGCGCATGCGAAGGATGGGTTGGCATGATGATGTGGCTCGAGTCTGCATTTTTCTATTTTGTCATTGCATCTGTTGAGTACTGGAGATAGATTGTTTATTTTTAAAACATGGTTTAAGTCCCCTGCGTGGGCAACGATTTGGTATTTAACTTATGTCTCATGTACTTCGCTTAAAATGTTTTGGCCGAGGCCACGGCCTTATTTACTTTTTGGATGCACCATTTGGGTTACCATTGTGGTTCATGTGTCACGAGTTAGCATGGTAGACCTCACGGGGGTTCTACGGCGTGTAATGTCCCATTTGTGAATTGGGATGTTACAATTATGGTATCAGAGATTTGGTTTGAATACCTAGGCTGTCGGTGAAATTTGGGTCTGTCAGTTGCGTCATTAGAGTCAGTCGTTGAGCCTAATATCATCATGCTACCGTCTTTTCGTGCGACCCGTGGCTATAAGTCTCCTCGAACTCTTATATTTCTGTAATTCGTTTTCTTGCGCTGTTCGGAATCGTGACTTGTGTTACCAACCTTGTGAATTGTGAATCTTTCTGATCTTGTTCTTTTCTTATTTTCCTTCAGTATGTTGAGAGGTCGTGGTAGACCGGCTAGGGACGGCCGAGGCCGTGGCCGGGTCGATAATGAGGAGGGCTCACTTTCTCGGTCCTCTGCGGACTCGGCCTCTCACTCGGTGCCGTCGGGTAACAATGCCGATCTGGGAGCTCTGCCGTACTTCAAAGATGGGTAGCCCAACTTACTCAGATAGCTCAGGGTGGACGCCAGAATCCGCCCCCGACACCGGAGGAGGAGGCTAGTAAGTGGCTTCAGACGGTGACTAAGATGCACCCATCTCGTTTCTCCGGATCTTCTGACTCCCTCGGTTGGGAGAATTGGCTCTTTCAGTTGTCCAGGACCTTTGATGCCGTAGCTTGTCCTGAAGACAGGAGGGTACATATTGCCCAGTACCTCCTGGATAAGGAAGCTGCGGAATGGTGGGAGGCCGTTGCACCCAGAGACCGTCGGGCCACTTGGGATGAGTTCAGGGCTGCTATGGAAGCAGAATATTGTCCGCCGCCAGTCAAGGAGCGCAGAATTGTGGAGTTCTTCACCGCTACACCTCAGGATGTGCCTATTTCTCAGGCCATCATTTCTTACAATCAGCAGTTGGGTTTCGTGAGAGATCAAGTGAGAACGGAGGCTGATAAAATCCGTTACTTCAATATGCGCATGAAGCCGCATATTAGACAGAGTATGGCGCCGCTCATGTGTGCCACTTTGAAGGAATACCAGGATCGCGCTCTGGCGATCGAGATGGTTGTCCGGAATCAGAGTCGGTTTCGGACGCTAAGAAGCAGAAGACTACTGGTGGGTTCTCGGCCGGAAAAGGTGGTCAATTTTCGAGGTCTCGTTCTGCTCCTACACCTGGGAAGAGGCCGTTTCATCAGGCCGGTGGATCTCAGGGTAACCGTTCAGTCTAGTCTGTTGCACCGGGCGGGAGAGTTTGTTTTAATTGCAGTCAGCCCGAGCACGTTGTGAAGGATTGCCCACTTCCATTAGTTACTTGCTTTACTTGCGGATGAGGCGGGCATCAGCGGCTCATTGTGAGAGGGCCACCAGGGCCGCTAGATTTACGACTACCACTGCCGATCAGAGGGATCACAGTTCACCAGCTACTCATGTTCCGCAGGGTTCGAGTCGTGGTAGAGGTCGGAGTCAGCCGAATCGCCGCGCAGCGTCGAGTTCGGGCTCAGTCCATCCCCGATTATATAAGATGAGGCGCATGGAGGAGGCAGACATTCCGGTGGCGTCAGGTACCACTCAGATCCTTTCTCATCCAGTATCAGTGCTTTTTGATTCGGGTGCGACCCATTCCTTTATAGCTTCGGATTGTGTGAGTCGTATTGGTTTTGATTGCTTGTTTGAGTGTGAGCCGTTTGTAGTGGGTACGCCCAGCGGGGATCGTATGGTTGGGGACCGGGAAGTTAGGGATTGCCCAGTGAGGATCGGGAGCCGGGATTGGCCCTCGAATCTCATTGTTATAGACCTTAAGGGTGAGGATTTGATCCTCGAGGACGATTGGTTGGATCGTCATGGTGCTATCATGAACTATCGGACTCGTACCATCACGATAGTTGCCGAGGACGGCACCGAGCATACTCTCGTCGGCTGTAAGCCGGGTAGATCGGGGAGTGTGATTAGCACCTTGAAGGCGATGAAACTTTTGAACCAGGGTTGTGTCGGCTATTGGTGTTTCGCTCTGCAGGCGGAAGATGGTGGGATTGACATATCGTCGATTCCAGTTGTTAGCGAGTATCCCGATGTATTTCCGGATGACTTGACGGGATTACCACCACATCGAGAGGTGGAGTTTCCTATTGATCTTGAGCCGAATGCGGCCCCTATTTCTCGAGCACCGTACCGTATGGCACCGTCGGAGATGCTAGAGTTGAAGAATCAGTTGGGAGAGTTGTTAGATAAAGGGTATATTCGACCGAGCGCATCGCCTTGGGGTGCGCCTGTACTTTTTGTTAAGAAGAAGGATGGATCGCTTCGTTTATGCATCGACTATCTAGAATTAAACAAGCTAACCATCAAAAATAAATACCCTTTACCCAGGATTGACGATTTGTTTGATCAGCTTCAGGGGGCGATAGTCTTTTCGAAGATTGATTTGCGATCGGGCTATTACCAGTTGAGGATTCGGGACGTCGATATTCCGAAGGCTGCCTTTCGGACGAGATATGGCCATTACGAGTTTGTGGTTATGCCTTTCGGGCTAACCAGTGCCCCAGCAGTGTTCATGCAGTTGATGAACAAAGTTTTTATTGAGTATCTCGACAAATTCGTAGTCGTTTTTATCGATGATATCCTTATCTATTCACGTAGTCGGGAGGAGCACGCCTTACATCTCCGGATTGTATTAGACACTTTGAGGGCTGAGCAGTTGTACGCGAAGTTCTCTAAGTGTGAGTTTTGGCTTGAGGAAGTGATGTTCCTCGGGCATGTGATTTCAGTAGAGGGAGTTCGGGTAGATCCGCAGAAGATAGAGGCAGTGATGGCTTGGGAGCCGCCTAAGAATGTGAAGGAGGTGAGGAGTTTTCTGGGTCTTGCCGGCTATTACCGTAGATTCGTGGAGGGATTTTCTAAGATCTCTAGACCACTCACTCAGTTGCTCCAGAAAACTCAGAAATTCGAGTGGACTGCAGACAGACAGGACAGTTTTGACGAGTTAAAGAGACGTTTGACTACCGCACCCGTGTTAGCGTTGCCTTAGGGGAACGAGGATTTCGTAGTGTACAGTGATGCTTCGGGCCTTGGTCTAGGATGTGTTTTGATGCAGAGAGACAGAGTGATTGCGTATGCGTCCCGCCAGTTGAAACCGTATGAGATGAATTACCCCACGCATGATTTGGAGTTAGCTGCGGTCGTCTTCGCCTTAAAAATCTGGAGGCATTATCTCTATGGGTCGTCGTGTAAGATTTTTACGGATCAGAAGAGTTTGAAGTATATCTTCAGTCAGAAAGAGTTAAATATGAGACAGCGTAGGTGGTTGGAGCTAATTAAAGATTACGACCTCGAGATACTTTACCATCCGGGTAAGGCTAACGTAGTGGCTGATGCGTTGAGCCGTAAGCCGATAACGTTACAGATGTTAGAGGTACTTACACCACAGAGTAGGATCCAGCGGGATCTTATTTGTCAGAATATTAAGGTTTGGGTTCAGAGAATTCAGGGCCAGTTATGTGCATTAGAGATCACTTCGTCCTTGACTGATGATATCAAGGCGAAACAGTATGATGATCCGTGTTTGGTCCAGTTGAGGGAGGATGTGAGGCATGGGAAAGCCCCTGGATTTGTGGTTCAGGATGATGGCGTTCTGAGATTTCGCGGCAGACTATGTTTACCGAATGATATTGAGCTGAGACAGAAGATCTTGAGTGAAGCTCATACCACACCTTACTCCATACATCCTGGTACGAATAAAATGTACAAGGATGTGAGGAGCAACTACTGGTGGAGTAATTTGAAGACAGATGTTAGCGAGTTTGTGTCGAAGTGTTTGACCTGTCAGCAGGTTAAGATCGAGCATCAGCGACCCGCGGGGTTTTTGCGACCACTTCCTATCCCGGAGTGGAAATGGGAGGATATTTCTATGGACTTAATTACTAGTATGCCTAGGACTCGGAACGGAATGAACATGATTTGGGTTATTGTCGATCGACTGACCAAATCAGCTCATTTCCTGGGTATTAAGGACACTTGGGGCCCGGAGAGACTGGCACGAGTATTTATTGCAGAGGTCGTGAGATTGCATGGGACTCCTAAGAGTATTGTTTCGGATCGTGATGGCCGGTTCATGTCACATTTTTGGCAGGCTGTTCATCGAGCTTTGGGGACCGAGTTGAGACTCAGTACATCTTATCACCCTCGCATCGACGGGCGATCGAGCGGACGATCCAGACGTCATAGGATATGTTGAGAGCCTGTGCCCTAGAGTGGAAGGATGATTGGGAGTCGCACTTGCCGTTGATCGAGTTCACGTACAACAATAGTTGGCACGCCTCGATCAAAATGGCGCCATTTGAGGCGTTGTATGGGAGGAGGTGTAGATCGCCGTTGTGTTGGGACGATGCGTCCGAGCTGATTGGTACCGAGCCCGATATGGTAGTTGAGACGAGAGAGAAGATTACCCTAATTCGTGATAGATTGTTAACGGCCCAGAGTCGGCAGAAGTCTTATGCCGACACGCGTCGCCGTCCATTGGAGTTTGAGGTGGGAGATCATGTTTTGCTTAAGGTGTCGCCGACACGGGGAGTTTACCGCTTCGGCCGGAAGGGTAAACTTAGTCCGAGGTTTATTGGGCCGTTTGAGATTTTAGAGAGAGTGGGAGAGCTTGCCTATCGGCTAGGCTTACCGCCGTCCCTGATCCACGTTCATAACGTATTTCATGTTTCCCAGCTTATGAGGTACATATCGGACCCTAGCCATATTATCGATTTTGGAGAGATCGAATTGGGACCCGACCTTACCATCGAGGAGAGGCCGATTCAGATTTTAGAGCGTCGGGTGAAGCAACTTCGTCATAAAACCATCCCTCTAGTTAAAGTTCAATGGTCGAGACATGGGTCCGAGGAAGCCACATGGGAGACCGAGGAGAGTATGCAGTCGAGATACCCCGAGTTGTTCGCATTGTAAGTTTCGGGACGAAACTTATTTTTAGGGGGAGATAATGTAATATCCGCGTTTTCTATTTTCGGTAATTTCTATTTTTGGTGTATGTTCGTTTCAGACAACTCGCTTAGCACTGTTTTGGATTTATGAATCTATCTTGTTCTTGGAGTTTTTCCGTCTGGTCGAGTTTCGAGGATGTTTTTGCATAATTTCATTTTGAATTATATTTTGCCGCTTGTGCGTTCGATTCTCGTAAAACTTGTTCGTTTTCGTTGTTTCTCGATTCGTATAAGTTTGTATGGTTGAGTTGGTCGTGCTGGAACTTTCGGTTTGTTAATCCGTCGAAGTATCGCGATTTTTCGGGCATTTGGGCCGTTTTTGTAATTTTCATAAGTTTGGGGAATTTTGCTTTATTTGCTTCGTTTCAAACTCTCTAGTGATCGAGATTATATTCCCTTTCAGCGCTCAACTTTGTCATCTTGATTATTACGTGTTTATGATTCTGGATTCTGGTCTTGCTTCGTTTTTCGGCACTTTTACTGTTGGCGGCGGTGTCGTGCATCTGAAGCTGCGAGTAGCGCACGCTACTCGGGATTTACTGCGTGCGCTATCATTGTGTAGTTAGCGACGCTAACACAGGTTAAATGGCGTGCGCTATCGATTTCAAGCGATTTCGGGTAGTGTGTTGATGCCGAATGGACCAGGCAGACGCTAATCGGCGTTAACGCACGCTAATCCCGATACTAGCGCACGCTAACCATGTTAGCTTGCGACGCTAACGGGAGGTCGATGGCGATATTACGCCATGCCTCGCTAGCGCACGCTAATGCTTGTGCGTAGCGTGCGCTAAGTCATTAAATATAAATAGGGCAGACGATCAACTTCGTCATTTTTCCTTCATTTCCTATCCTTCTCGGCTTTGAGCGATTCCAGGCGGGGGTTAGGGCCGATTCCGACTGTAGATCACCATTCACTACCACCGTGCATTCCTTGCGTGAATTCTTCAAGTTCCTAATCACTTTCCACCATCCGAATCAAGGTAAATATTTCCAAAACCCTTGTTTTGAGATTTTGGGGGAATTTTGGGGATTTCTTGGGATTTGACTCCTTTAGTCCGAATTATTACTGGGTTATCGCTAGACTTCGATCGTGCACGTGTAATCCTTCATTTTATTGATGATTTGTGGTTTTAAACTCCCAGTTCTCCATTGTTAGTCACTTATAGTCGACGATACCCAAGTTATGTTCGACTAAGGGTTTCAGCGGGTAAAACTAGGATGTATTCCATCATTTACGTAGTTTTAAGATTGTTGTCCATCGTTATTGTGTTAGGATCGGATTTGTGAAGGTTGTTGGGGCCAAAACCTTTCCGTTCGCCGTTTTCCTTCACGTAGTATTAATCAGGCAAGTACATGTATTACATTCCGTTATGTGCATATGATTTTGATGCGAATGATGTAAATGGTGTTATTGAACGAATGTGATTGTTTCTCTTCCACCTGGGGATGGCGTGTGGCCTCTGGGGGCCGATACTAATGGGTACGGCCATGGAAATGGACTGGGGTGCATGTGTTGATGTTCTTCCACCTGGGGACGGTTCGACGGGACCTCTGGGGGCCGATACTAATGGGTACGGCCGCGGAAGTGGTTTCTCACCTGGGGACGGTCCGACGGGACCTCTGGGGACCGATACTAATGGGTACGGTCGCGAGTTACCAAGCGTGGATAATTGTGATGTGGAAAACTTGTTGATATACTTTTTTGGTGTTAATGTGATATTCCGGAATATTGATTTTCAAAATGATTTTTCCTAACGATTTATTTGCGTTGAATCGTGTATGTATATAATGTTGTGTAATTATGTGCTTGCACTAGCTATTCGAATGCTAACCCCTTAAATGGGGGAAATGCGTCTTATGCATTTAGTCTTGGTCGAGTGAGGATGCGCATGCGAAGGATGGGTTGGCATGATGATGTGGCTCGAGTCTGCATTTTTCTATTTTGTCATTGCATCTGTTGAGTACTGGAGATAGATTGTTTATTTTTAAAACATGGTTTAAGTCCCCTGCGTGGGCAACGATTTGGTATTTAACTTATGTCTCATGAACTTCGTTTAAAATGTTTTGGCCGAGGCCACGGCCTTATTTACTTTTTGGATGCACCATTTGGGTTACCATTGTGGTTCATGTGTCACAAGTTAGCCTGGTAGACCTCACGGGGGTTCTACGGCGTGTAATGTCCCATTTGTGAATTGGGATGTTACAATTATGGTATCAGAGATTTGGTTTGAATACCTAGGCTGTCGGTGAAATTTGGAGTGCATCGGTTGCGTCATTAGAGTCGATCGTTGAGCCTAATATCATCATGCTACCGTCTTTTCGTGCGACCGTGTTGTAAGTCTCCTCGAACTCTTATATTTCTGTAATTCGTTTTCTTGCGCTGTTCGGAATCGTGACTTGTGTTACCAACCTTGTGAATTGTGAATCTTTCTGATCTTGTTCTTTTCTTATTTTCCTTCAGTATGTTGAGAGGTCGTGGTAGACCGGCTAGGGGACGCGGCCGAGGCCGTGGCCGGGGTGCTGATAATGAGGAGGGCTCACTTTCTCAGTCCTCTGCGGACTCAGCCTCTCACTCAGTGCCGTCGGGTAACAATGCCGGCCTGGCTCTGCCGTACTTCACGATTGGTAGCCCAACTTACTCGATAGCTCGGGGTGGACGCTTGAGAATCCGCCCCCAACACCGGAGGAGGAGGCTAGTAAGTGGCTTCAGACGGTGACTAAGATGCACCCATCTCGTTTCTCCGGATCTTCTGACTCCCTCGGTTGGGAGAATTGGCTCTTTCAGTTGTCCAGGACCTTTGATGCCGTAGCTTGTCCTGAAGACAGGAGGGTACATATTGCCCAGTACCTTCTGGATAAGGAAGCTGCGGAATGGTGGGAGGCCGTTGCACCCAGAGACCGTCGGGCCACTTGGGATGAGTTCAGGGCTGCTATGGAAGCAGAATATTATCCGCCGCTTGATCAAGGAGCGCAGAATTGTGGAGTTCTTCACCGCTACACCTCAGGATGTGCCTATTTCTCGTGCCATCATTTCTTACAATCAACGGTTGGGTTTCGTGAGAGATCAAGTGAGAACGGAGTGATAAAATCCGTTACTTCAATATGCGCATGAAGCCGCATATTAGGCAGTATGGCGCCGCTCATGTGTGCCACTTTGAAGGAATACTGAGATCGCGCTGCGCGTCGAGATGGTATCCGGAATCGAGTCGGTTTCGGACGCTAGAAGCGAAGACTACCGGTGGGTTCTCGGCGGAAAAGGTGGTCGATTTCGAGGTCTCGTTGCTCCTACACTGGAAGAGGCCGTTTCATCAGGCCGGTGGATCTCGTGGTAACCGTTCGATCGATCTGTTGCACCTGGCGGGAGAGTTTGTTTTAATTGCAGTCAGCCCGAGCACGTTGTGAAGGATTGCCCACTTCCGTTAGTTACTTGCTTTACTTGCGGACAGACCGGGCATCGAGCAGCTCATTGTGAGAGGGCCACCAGGGCCGCTAGATTTACGACTACCACTGCCGATCAGAGGGATCACAGTTCACCAGCTACTCATGTTCCGCAGGGTTCGAGTCGTTGTAGAGGTCGGAGTCAGCCGAATCGCCGCGCAGCGTCGAGTTCGGGCTCAGTCCATCCCCGATTATATCAGATGAGGCGCATGGAGGAGGCAGACATTCCGGTGGCGTCAGGTACCACTCAGATCCTTTCTCATCCAGTTTCAGTGCTTTTTGATTCGGGTGCGACCCATTCCTTTATAGCTTCGGATTGTGTGAGTCGTATTGGTTTTGACTGCTTGTTTGAGTGTGAGCCGTTTGTAGTGGGTACGCCCAGCGGGGATCGTATGGTTGGGGACCGGGAAGTTAGGGATTGCCCAGTGAGGATCGGGAGCCGGGATTGGCCCTCGAATCTCATTGTTATAGACCTTAAGGGTGAGGATTTGATCCTCGGGGACGATTGGTTGGATCGTCATGGTGCTATCATGAACTATCGGACTCGTACCATCACGATAGTTGCCGAGGACGGCACCGAGCATACTCTCGTCGGCTGTAAGCCGGGTAGATCGGGGAGTGTGATTAGCGCCTTGAAGGCGATGAAACTTTTGAACCAGGGTTGTGTCGGCTATTGGTGTTTCGCTCTGCAAGCGGAAGATGGTGGGATTGACATATCGTCGATTCCAGTTGTTAGCGAGTATCCCGATGTATTTCCGGATGACTTGACGGGATTACCACCACATCGAGAGGTGGAGTTTCCTATTGATCTTGAGCCGAATGCGGCCCCTATTTCTCGAGCACCGTACCGTATGGCACCATCGGAGATGCTAGAGTTGAAGAATCAGTTGGGAGAGTTGTTAGATAAAGGGTATATTCGACCGAGCGCATCGCCTTGGGGTGCGCCTGTACTTTTTGTTAAGAAGAAGGATGGATCGCTTCGTTTATGCATCGACTATCGAGAATTAAACAAGCTAACCATCAAAAATAAATACCCTTTGCCCAGGATTGACG
Source organism: Orobanche coerulescens (assembly GCA_033398695.1). NCBI lineage: Eukaryota > Viridiplantae > Streptophyta > Magnoliopsida > Lamiales > Orobanchaceae > Orobanche > Orobanche coerulescens. The sequence continues at coordinate 99,460,619 of CM065813.1, read as the reverse complement.
ATTTGTTTGATCAGCTTCAGGGGGCGACAGTCTTTTCGAAGATTGATTTGCGATCGGGCTATTACCAGTTGAGGATTCGGGACGTCGATATTCCGAAAGCTGCCTTTCGGACGAGATATGGCCATTACGAGTTTGTGGTTATGCCTTTCGGGCTAACCAGTGCCCCAGCAGTGTTCATGCAGTTGATGAACAAAGTTTTTATTGAGTATCTGGACAAATTCGTAGTCGTTTTTATCGACGATATCCTTATCTATTCACGTAGTCGGGAGGAGCACGCCTTACATCTCCGGATTGTATTAGACACTTTGAGGGCTGAGCAGTTGTACGCGAAGTTCTCTAAGTGTGAGTTTTGGCTTGAGGAAGTGATGTTCCTCGGGCATGTGATTTCAGCAGAGGGAGTTCGGGTAGATCCGCATAAGATAGAGGCAGTGATGGCTTGGGAGCCGCCTAAGAATGTGAAGGAGGTGAGGAGTTTTCTGGGTCTTGCCGGCTATTACCGTAGATTCGTGGAGGTATTTTCTAAGATCGCTAGACCACTCACTCAGTTGCTCCAGAAAACTCAGAAATTCGAGTGGACTGCAGACAGACAGGACAGTTTTGACGAGTTAAAGAGACGTTTGACTACCGAACCCGTGTTAGCGTTGCCTCAGGGGAACGAGGATTTCGTAGTGTACAGTGATGCTTCGGGCCTTGGTCTAGGATGTGTTTTGATGCAGAGAGACAGAGTGATTGCGTATGCGTCCCGCCAGTTGAAACCGTATGAGATGAATTACCCCACGCACGATTTGGAGTTAGCTGCGGTCGTCTTCGCCTTAAAAATCTGGAGGCATTATCTCTATGGGTCGTCGTGTAAGATTTTTACGGATCACAAGAGTTTGAAGTATATCTTCAGTCAGAAAGAGTTAAATATGAGACAGCGTAGGTGGTTGGAGCTAATTAAAGATTACGACCTCGAGATACTTTACCATCCGGGTAAGGCTAACGTAGTGGCTGATGCGTTGAGCCGTAAGCCGATAACGTTACAGATGTTAGAGGTACTTACACCACAAAGTAGGATCCAGCGGGATCTTATTTGTCAGAATATTAAGGTTTGGGTTCAGAGAATTCAGGGCCAGTTATGTGCATTAGAGATCACTTCGTCCTTGACTGATGATATCAAGGCGAAACAGTATGATGATCCGTGTTTGGTCCAGTTGAGGGAGGATGTGAGGCAGGGGAAAGCCCCTGGATTTGTGGTTCAGGATGATGGCGTTCTGAGATTTCGCGGCAGACTATGTGTACCGAATGATATTGAGCTGAGACAGAAGATCTTGAGTGAAGCTCATACCACACCTTACTCCATACATCCTGGTACGAATAAAATGTACAAGGATGTGAGGAGCAACTACTGGTGGAGTAATTTGAAGACAGATGTTAGCGAGTTTGTGTCGAAGTGTTTGACCTGTCAGCAGGTTAAGATCGAGCATCAGCGACCCGCGGGGTTTTTGCGACCACTTCCTATCCCGGAGTGGAAATGGGAGGATATTTCTATGGACTTCATTACTAGTATGCCTAGGACTCAGAACGGAATGAACATGATTTGGGTTATTGTCGATCGACTGACCAAATCAGCTCATTTCCTGGGTATTAAGGACACTTGGGGCCCGGAGAGACTGGCACGAGTATTTATTGCAGAGGTCGTGAGATTGCATGGGACTCCTAAGAGTATTGTTTCGGATCGTGATGGCCGGTGCATGTCACATTTTTGGCAGGCTGTTCATCGAGCTTTGGGGACCGAGTTGAGACTCAGTACATCTTATCACCCTCAGACTGACGGGCAGTCAGAGCGGACGATCCAGACGTTAGAGGATATGTTGAGAGCCTGTGCCCTAGAGTGGAAGGATGATTGGGAGTCGCACTTGCCGTTGATCGAGTTCACGTACAACAATAGTTGGCACGCCTCGATCAAAATGGCGCCATTTGAGGCGTTGTATGGGAGGAGGTGTAGATCGCCGTTGTGTTGGGACGATGCGTCCGAGCTGATTGGTACCGAGCCCGATATGGTAGTTGAGACGAGAGAGAAGATTACTCTAATTCATGATAGATTGTTAACGGCCCAGAGTCGGCAGAAGTCTTATGCCGACACGCGTCGCCGTCCGTTGGAGTTTGAGGTGGGAGATCATGTTTTGCTTACGGTGTCGCCGACACGGGGAGTTTACCGCTTCGGCCGGAAGGGTAAACTTAGTCCGAGGTTTATTGGGCCGTTTGAGATTTTAGAGAGAGTGGGAGAGCTTGCCTATCGGCTAGGCTTACCGCCGTCCCTGAGCCACGTTCATAACGTATTTCATGTTTTCCAGCTTATGAGGTACATATCGGACCCTAGCCATATTATCGATTTTGGAGAGATCGAATTGGGACCCGACCTTACCATCGAGGAGAGGCCGATTCAGATTTTAGAGAGTCGGGTGAAGCAACTTCGTCATAAAACCATCCCTCTGGTTAAAGTTCAATGGTCGAGACATGGGTCCGAGGAAGCCACATGGGAGACCGAGGAGTGTATGCAGTCGAGATACCCCGAGTTGTTCGCATTGTAAGTTTCGGGACGAAACTTATTTTTAGGGGGAGATAATGTAATATCCGCGTTTTCTATTTTCGGTAATTTCTATTTTTGGTGTATGTTCGTTTCAGACAACTCGCTTAGCACTGTTTTGGATTTCTGAATCTATCTTGTTCTTGGAGTTTTTCCGTCTGGTCGAGTTTCGAGGATGTTTTTGCATAATTTCATTTTGAATTATATTTTGCCGCTTGTGCGTTCGATTCTCGTAAAACTTGTTCGTTTTCGTTGTTTCTCGATTCGTATAAGTTTGTATGGTTGAGTTGGTCGTGCTGGAACTTTCGGTTTGTTAATTCGTCGATGTATCGCGATTTTTCGGGCATTTGGGCCGTTTTTGTAATTTTCATAAGTTTGGGGAATTTTGCTTTATTTGCTTCGTTTCAAACTCTCTAGTGATCGAGATTATATTCCCTTTCAGTGCTCAACTTTATCATCTTGATTATTACGTGTTTATGATTCTGGATTCTGGTCTTGCTTCGTTTTTCGGCACTTTTGCGGCTGTTAGCGGCGATGTCTTGTGCGTAAGCTGCTGCCTGAGTAGCGCACGCTACTCAGGATTTACTTGCGTGCGCTATCATTGTGTAGTTAGCGTACGCTAACCTGGGGTTCGTAGCGTGCGCTATCGATTTCAAGCAGTTTCGGGCAGTGTGTTCAGTACTTCGGAACTGGACCAGGCAGCGTACGCTAATCAGCGTTAACGCACGCTAATCCCCAGTACTAGCGCACGCTAACCATGTTAGCTTGCGTACGCTAACGGGAGGTCAGTAGGCAGACTGTTCTGCCATGCCCCGCTAGCGCACGCTAATGCTTGTGCGTAGCGTGCGCTAAGTCTGTTAAATATAAATAGGACAGCAGCAGTCAACTTCGTCATTTTTCCTTCATTTCCTATCCTTCTCGGCTTTGAGCGATTCCAGGCGGGGGTTAGGGCCGATTCCGACTGTAGATCACCATTCACTACCACCGTGCATTCCTTGCGTGAATTCTTCAAGTTCCTAATCACTTTCCACCATCCGAATCAAGGTAAATATTTCCAAAACCCTTGTTTTGAGATTTTGGGGGAATTTTGGGGATTTCTTGGGATTTGACTCCTTTAGTCCGAATTATTACTGGGTTATCGCTAGACTTCGATCGTGCACGTGTAATCCTTCATTTTATTGATGATTTGTGGTTTTAAACTCCAAGTTCTCCATTGTTCGTCACTTATAGTCGACGATACCCAAGTTATGTTCGACTAAGGGTTTCAGCGGGTAAAACTAGGATGTATTCCATCATTTACGTAGTTTTAAGATTGTTGCCCATCGTTATTGTGTTAGGATCGGATTTGTGAAGGTTGTTCGGGCCAAAACCTTTCCGTTCGCCGTTTTCCTTCACGTAGTATTAATCAGGCAAGTACATGTATTACATTCCGTTATGTGCATATGATTTTGATGCGAATGATGTAAATGGTGTTATTGAACGAATGTGATTGTTTCTCTTCCACCTGGGGATGGCGTGTGGCCTCTGGGGGCCGATACTAATGGGTACGGCCATGGAAATGGTGGGGTGCGTGTGTTGATGTTCTTCCACAGGGACGGTTCGACGGGACCTGCGGGGGCCGATACTAATGGGTACGGCCGCGAGTGGTTTCTCACTGGGATGGTCCGCGGGACCTGCGGGGACCGATACTAATGGGTACGGTCGCGAGTTACCAAGCGTGGATAATTGTGATGTGGAAAACTTGTTGATATACTGTTTTGGTGTTAATGTGATATTCCGGAATATTGATTTTCAAAATGATTTTTCCTAACGATTTATTTGCGTTGAATCGTGTATGTATATAATGTTGTGTAATTATGTGCTTGCACTAGCTATTCGAATGCTAACCCCTTAAATGGGGGAAATGCGTCTTATGCATTTCAGGTACTGGTCGAGCTGAGGAGCTGGCACGGGATGCGCATGCGAAGGATGGGTTGGCATGATGATGTGGCTCGAGTCTGCATTTTTCTATTTTGTCATTGCATCTGTTGAGTACTGAGATAGATTGTTTATTTTTAAAACATGGTTTAAGTCCCCTGCGTGGGCAACGATTTGGTATTTAACTTATGTCTCATGTACTTCGTTTAAAATGTTTTGGCCGAGGCCACGGCCTTATTTACTTTTTGGATGCACCATTTGGGTTACCATTGTGGTTCATGTGTCACGAGTTAGCCTGGTAGACCTCATGGGGGTTCTACGGCGTGTAATGTCCCATTTGTGAATTGGGATGTTACAATTATGGTATCAGAGATTTGGTTTGAATACCTAGGCTGTCGGTGAAATTTGGATCTGTCAGTTGCGTCATTAGAGTCAGTCGTTGAGCCTAATATCATCATGCTACCGTCTTTTCGTGCGACCCGTGGCTGTAAGTCTCCTCGAACTCTTATATTTCTGTAATTCGTTTTCTTGCGCTGTTCGGAATCGTGACTTGTGTTACCAACCTTGTGAATTGTGAATCTTTCTGATCTTGTTCTTTTCTTATTTTCCTTCAGTATGTTGAGAGGTCGTGGTAGACCGGCTAGGGGACGCGGCCGAGGCCGTGGCCGGGGTGCTGATAATGAGGAGGGCTCACTTTCTCAGTCCTCTGCGGACTCAGCCTCTCACTCAGTGCCGTCGGGTAACAATGCCGACGCCGGGGCTACTGCCGTACTTCAGCAGTTGGTAGCCCAACTTACTCAGATAGCTCAGGGTGGACGCCAGAATCCGCCCCCGACACCGGAGGAGGAGGCTAGTAAGTGGCTTCAGACGGTGACTAAGATGCACCCATCTCGTTTCTCCGGATCTTCTGACTCCCTCGGTTGGGAGAATTGGCTCTTTCAGTTGTCCAGGACCTTTGATGCCGTAGCTTGTCCTGAAGACAGGAGGGTACATATTGCCCAGTACCTCCTGGATAAGGAAGCTGCGGAATGGTGGGAGGCCGTTGCACCCAGAGACCGTCGGGCCACTTGGGATGAGTTCAGGGCTGCTATGGAAGCAGAATATTGTCCGCCGCCAGTCAAGGAGCGCAGAATTGTGGAGTTCTTCACCGCTACACCTCAGGATGTGCCTATTTCTCAGGCCATCATTTCTTACAATCAGCAGTTGGGTTTCGTGAGAGATCAAGTGAGAACGGAGGCTGATAAAATCCGTTACTTCAATATGCGCATGAAGCCGCATATTAGATAGAGTATGGCGCCGCTCATGTGTGCCACTTTGAAGGAATACCAGGATCGCGCTCTGGCGATCGAGATGGCTGTCCCGGAATCAGAGTCGGTTTCGGACGCTAAGAAGCAGAAGACTACTGGTGGGTTCTCGGCCGGAAAAGGTGGTCAGTTTTCGAGGTCTCGTTCTGCTCCTACACCTGGGAATAGGCCGTTTCATCAGGCCGGTGGATCTCAGGGTAACCGTTCAGTCCAGTCTGTTGCACCTGGCGGGAGAGTTTGTTTTAATTGCAGTCAGCCCGAGCACGTTGTGAAGGATTGCCCACTTCCGTTAGTTACTTGCTTTACTTGCGGACAGACCGGGCATCGAGCAGCTCATTGTGAGAGGGCCACCAGGGCCGCTAGATTTACGACTACCACTGCCAATCAGAGGGATCACAGTTCACCAGCTACTCATGTTCCGCAGGGTTCGAGTCGTGGTAGAGGTCGGAGTCAGCCGAATCGCCGCGCAGCGTCGAGTTCGGGCTCAGTCCATCCCTGATTATATCAGATGAGGTGCATGGAGGAGGCAGACATTCCGGTGGCGTCAGGTACCACTCAGATCCTTTCTCATCCAGTTTCAGTGCTTTTTGATTCGGGTGCGACCCATTCCTTTATAGCATCGGATTGTGTGAGTCGTATTGGTTTTGATTGCTTGTTTGAGTGTGAGCCGTTTGTAGTGGGTACGCCCAGCGGGGATCGTATGGTTGGGGACCGGGAAGTTAGGGATTGCCCAGTGAGGATCAGGAGCCGGGATTGGCCCTCGAATCTCATTGTTATAGACCTTAAGGGTGAGGATTTGATCCTCGGGGACGATTGGTTAGATCGTCATGGTGCTATCATGAACTATCGGACTCGTACCATCACGATAGTTGCCGAGGACGGCACCGAGCATACTCTCGTCCGTAGTGGCGGGTAGATCGGGAGTGTGATTAGCGCCTTGAAGGCGATGAAACTTTTGAACCGAGGTTGTGTCGGCTATTGGTGTTTCGCTCTGCAGCGGAAGATGGTGGGATTGACATATCGTCGATTCCAGTTGTTAGCGAGTATCCCGATGTATTTCCGGATGACTTGACGGGATTACCACCACATCGAGAGGTGGAGTTTCCTATTGATCTTGAGCCGAATGCGGCCCCTATTTCTCGAGCACCGTACCGTATGGCACCGTCGGAGATGCTAGAGTTGAAGAATCAGTTGGGAGAGTTGTTAGATAAAGGGTATATTCGACCGAGCGCATCGCCTTGGGGTGCGCCTGTACTTTTTGTTAAGAATAAGGATGGATCGCTTCGTTTATGCATCGACTATCGAGAATTAAACAAGCTAACCATCAAAAATAAATACCCTTTGCCCAGGATTGACGATTTGTTTGATCAGCTTCAGGGGGCGACAGTCTTTTCGAAGATTGATTTGCGATCGGGCTATTACCAGTTGAGGATTCGGGACGTCGATATTCCGAAAGCTGCCTCTCGGACGAGATATGGCCATTACGAGTTTGTGGTTATGCTTTTCGGGCTAACCAGTGCCACAGCAGTGTTCATGCAGTTGATGAACAAAGTTTTTATTGAGTATCTGGACAAATTCGTAGTCGTTTTTATCGACGATATCCTTATCTATTCACGTAGTCGGGAGGAGCACGCCTTACATCTCCGGATTGTATTAGACACTTTGAGGGCTGAGCAGTTGTACGCGAAGTTCTCTAAGTGTGAGTTTTGGCTTGGGGAAGTGATGTTCCTCGGGCATGTGATTTCAGCAGAGGGAGTTCGGGTAGATCCGCAGAAGATAGAGGCAGTGATGGCTTGGGAGCCGCCTAAGAATGTGAAGGAGGTGAGGAGTTTTCTGGGTCTTGCCGGCTATTACCGTAGATTCGTGGAGGGATTTTCTAAGATCGCTAGACCACTCACTCAGTTGCTCCAGAAAACTCAGAAATTCGAGTGGACTGCATGGCATGGGGCTTTGACGAGTTAAAGAGATGTTTGACTACCGCACCCGTGTTTGCGTTGCCTCAGGGGAACGAGGATTTCGTAGTGTACAGTGATGCTTCGGGCCTTGGTCTAGGATGTGTTTTGATGCAGAGAGACAGAGTGATTGCGTATGCGTCCCGCCAGTTGAAACCGTATGAGATGAATTACCCCACGCACGATTTGGAGTTAGCTGCGGTCATCTTCGCCTTAAAAATCTGGAGGCATTATCTCTATGGGTCGTCGTGTAAGATTTTTACGGATCACAAGAGTTTGAAGTATATCTTCAGTCAGAAAAAGTTAAATATGAGACAGCGTAGGTGGTTGGAGCTAATTAAAGATTACGACCTCGAGATACTTTACCATCCGGGTAAGGCTAACGTAGTGGCTGATGCGTTGAGCCGTAAGCCGATAACGTTACAGATGTTAGAGGTAATTACACCACAAAGTAGGATCCAGCGGGATCTTATTTGTCAGAATATTAAGGTTTGGGTTCAGAGAATTCAGGGCCAGTTATGTGCATTAGAGATCACTTCGTCCTTGACTGATGATATCAAGGCGAAACAGTATGATGATCTATGTTTGGTCCAGTTGAGGGAGGATGTGAGGCAGGGGAAAGCCCCTGGATTTGTGGTTCAGGATGATGGCGTTCTGAGATTTCGCGGCAGACTATGTGTACCGAATGATATTGAGCTGAGACAGAAGATCTTGAGTGAAGCTCATACCACACCTTACTCCATACATCCCGTACGAATAAAATGTACAAGGATGTGAGGAGCAACTCTTGGTGGAGTAATTTGAAGACGGATGTTAGCGAGTTTGTGTCGAAGTGTTTGACTGTCGGCGAGTTAAGATCGAGCATCAGCGACCCGCGGGGTTTTTGCGACCACTTCCTATCCCGGAGTGGAAATGGGAGGATATTTCTATGGACTTCATTACTAGTATGCCTAGGACTCGGAATGGAATGAACATGATTTGGGTTATTGTCGATCGACTGACCAAATCAGCTCATTTCCTGGGTATTAAGGACACTTGGGGCCCGGAGAGACTGGCACGAGTATTTATTGCAGAGGTCGTGAGATTGCATGGGACTCCTAAGAGTATTGTTTCGGATCGTGATGGCCGGTTCATGTCAAATTTTTGGCAGGCTGTTCATCGAGCTTTGGGGACCGAGTTGAGACTCAGTACATCTTATCACCCTCAGACTGACGGGCAGTCAGATCGGACGATCCAGACGTTAGAGGATATGTTGAGAGCCTGTGCCCTAGAGTGGAAGGATGATTGGGAGTCGCACTTGCCGTTGATCGAGTTCACGTACAACAATAGTTGGCACGCCTCGATCAAAATGGCGCCATTTGAGGCGTTGTATGGGAGGAGGTGTAGATCGCCGTTGTGTTGGGACGATGCGTCCGAGCTGATTGGTACCGAGCCCGATATGGTAGTTGAGACGAGAGAGAAGATTACTCTAATTCGTGATAGATTGTTAACGGCCCAGAGTCGGCAGAAGTCTTATGCCGACACGCGTCGCCGTCCGTTGGAGTTTGAGGTGGGAGATCATGTTTTGCTTAAGGTGTTGCCGACACGGGGAGTTTACCGCAGTAGGAAGGGTAAACTTAGTCCGAGGTTTATTGGGCGTTTGAGATTTTAGAGAGAGTGGGAGAGCTTGCCTATCGGCTAGGCTTACCGTCCCCGAGCCACGTTCATAACGTATTTCATGTTTCGACTTATGAGGTACATATCGGACCCTAGCCATATTATCGATTTTGGAGAGATCGAATTGGGACCCGACCTTACCATCGAGGAGAGGCCGATTCAGATTTTAGAGCGTCGGGTGAAGCAACTTCGTCATAAAACCATCCCTCTGGTTAAAGTTCAATGGTCGAGACATGGGTCCGAGGAAGCCACATGGGAGACCGAGGAGAGTATGCAGTCGAGATACCCCGAGTTGTTCGCATTGTAAGTTTCGGGACGAAACTTATTTTTAGGGGGAGATAATGTAATATCCGCGTTTTCTATTTTCGGTAATTTCTATTTTTGGTATATGTTCGTTTCAGACAACTCGCTTAGCACTGTTTTGGATTTCTGAATCTATCTTGTTCTTGGAGTTTTTCCGTGCAGGTCGAGTTTCGAGGATGTTTTTGCATAATTTCATTTTGAATTATATTTTGCCGCTTGTGCGTTCGATTCTCGTAAAACTTGTTCGTTTTCGTTGTTTCTCGATTCGTATAAGTTTGTATGGTTGAGTTGGTCGTGCTGGAACTTTCGGTTGTTAATCCGTCGATGTATCGCGATTTTTCGGGCATTTGGGCCGTTTTGTAATTTTCATAAGTTTGGGAATTTTGCTTTATTTGCTTCGCGTTTCAAACTCTCTAGTGATCGAGATTATATTCCCTTTCAGCGCTCAACTTTGTCATCTTGATTATTACGTGTTTATGATTCTGGATTACGGTCTTGCTTCGTTTTTCGGCACTTTTACTTGTTGTGATGTCTTGTCTGAAGCTGCTGCTGAGTAGCGCACGCTACTCGGGATTTACTGCGTGCGCTATCATTGTGTAGTTAGCGACGCTAACACGGGGTTCGTAGCGTGCGCTATCGATTTCAAGCGATTTCGGCGTGTGTTCGATGCCAGGCTGGACCAGGCAACAGACGCTAATCGGCGTTAACGCATGCTAATCCCAAGACTAGCGCACGCTAACCATGTTAGCTTGCGTACGCTAACGGAGGTCGAGGCGACATTACGCCATGCCCGCTAGCGCACGCTAATGCTTGTGCGTAGCGTGCGCTAAGTCATTAAATATAAATAGGGCAAGCAGATCAACTTCGTCATTTTTCCTTCATTTCCTATCCTTCTCGGCTTTGAGCGATTCCAGGCGGGGGTTAGGGCCGATTCCGACTGTAGATCACCATTCACTACCACCGTGCATTCCTTGCGTGAATTCTTCAAGTTCCTAATCACTTTCCACCATCCGAATCAAGGTAAATATTTCTAAAACCCTTGTTTTGAGATTTTGGAGGAATTTTGGGGATTTCTTGGGATTTGACTCCTTTAGTCCGAATTATTACTGGGTTATCGCTAGACTTCGATCGTGCACGTGTAATCCTTAATTTTATTGATGATTTGTGGTTTTAAACTCCAAGTTCTCCATTGTTCGTCACTTATAGTCGACGATACCCAAGTTATGTTCGACTAAGGGTTTCAGCGGGTAAAACTAGGATGTATTCCATCATTTACGTAGTTTTAAGATTGTTGTCCATCGTTATTGTGTTAGGATCGGATTTGTGAAGGTTGTTCGGGCCAAAACCTTTCCGTTCGCCGTTTTCCTTCACGTAGTATTAATCAGGCAAGTACATGTATTACATTCCGTTATGTGCATATGATTTTGATGCGAATGATGTAAATGGTGTTATTGAACGAATGTGATTGTTTCTCTTCCACCTGGGGATGGCGTGTGGCCTCTGGGGGCCGATACTAATGGGTACGGCCATGGAAATGGACTGGGGTGCGTGTGTTGATGTTCTTCCACCTGGGGACGGTTCGACGGGACCTCTGGGGGCCGATACTAATGGGTACGGCCGCGTAAGTGGTTTCTCACCTGGGGACGGTCCGACGGGACCTCTGGGGACCGATACTAATGGGTACGGTCGCGAGTTACCAAGCGTGGATAATTGTGATGTGGAAAACTTGTTGATATACTATTTTGGTGTTAATGTGATATTCCGGAATATTTATTTTCAAAATGATTTTTCCTAACGATTTATTTGCGTTGAATCGTGTATGTATATAATGTTGTTTAATTATGTGCTTGCACTAGCTATTCGAATGCTAACCCCTTAAATGGGGGAAATGCGTCTTATGCATTTCAGGTACTGGTCGAGCTGAGGAGCTGGCACGGGATGCGCATGCGAAGGATGGGTTGGCATGATGATGTGGCTCGAGTCTGCATTTTTCTATTTTGTCATTGCATCTGTTGAGTACTGAGATAGATTGTTTATTTTTAAAACATGGTTTAAGTCCCCTGCGTGGGCAACGATTTGGTATTTAACTTATGTCTCATGTACTTCGTTTAAAATGTTTTGGCCGAGGCCACAGCCTTATTTACTTTTTGGATGCACCATTTGGGTTACCATTCTGGTTCATGTGTCACGAGTTAGCACAGTAGACCTCACGGGGTTCTACGGCGTGTAATGTCCCATTTGTGAATTGGGATGTTACAATTATGGTATCAGAGATTTGGTTTGAATACCTAGTTGTCGGTGAAATTTGGAGTGCATCGGTTGCGTCATTAGAGTCAGTCGTTGAGCCTAATATCATCATGCTACCGTCTTTTCGTGCGACCCGTGGTTGTAAGTCTCCTCGAACTCTTATATTTCTGTAATTCGTTTTCTTGCGCTGTTCGGAATCGTGACTTGTGTTACCAACCTTGTGAATTGTGAATCTTTCTGATCTTGTTCTTTTCTTATTTTCCTTCAGTATGTTGAGAGGTCGTGGTAGACCAGCTAGGGGACGCGGCCGAGGCCGTGGCCGGGGTGCTGATAATGAGGAGGGCTCACTTTCTCAGTCCTCTGCGGACTCAGCCTCTCACTCAGTGCCGTCGGGTAACAATGCCGACGCCGGGGCTACTGCCGTACTTCAGCAGTTGGTAGCCCAACTTCCTCAGATAGCTCAGGGTGGACGCCAGAATCCGCCCCCGACACCGGAGGAGGAGGCTAGTAAGTGGCTTCAGACGGTGACTAAGATGCACCCATCTCGTTTCTCCGGATCTTCTGACTCCCTCGGTTGGGAGAATTGGCTCTTTCAGTTGTCCAGGACCTTTGATGCCGTAGCTTGTCCTGAAGACAGGAGGGTACATATTGCCCAGTACCTCCTGGATAAGGAAGCTGCGGAATGGTGGGAGGTCGTTGCACCCAGAGACCGTCGGGCCACTTGGGATGAGTTCAGGGCTGCTATGGAAGCAGAATATTGTCCGCCGCCAGTCAAGGAGCGCAGAATTGTGGAGTTCTTCACCGCTACACCTCAGGATGTGCCTATTTCTCAGGCCATCATTTCTTACAATCAGCATTGGGTTTCGTGAGAGATCAAGTGAGAACGGAGGTGATAAAATCCGTTACTTCAATATGCGCATGAAGCCGCATATTAGACAGAGTATGGCGCCGCTCATGTGTGCCACTTTGAAGGAATACGAGGATCGCGCTCGCGATCGAGATGGCTGTCCCATGTCAGTCGGTTTCGGACGCTAAGAAGCGAAGACTACCGGTGGGTTCTCGGCCGGAAAAGGTGGTGATTTTCGAGGTCTCGTTCTGCTCCTACACTGGGAAGAGGCCGTTTCATCAGGCCGGTGGATCTCGGGGTAACTGCTCGATCGATCTGTTGCACTGGCGGGAGAGTTTGTTTTAATTGCGATCGGCCCGAGCACGTTGTGAAGGATTGCCCACTTCCGTTAGTTACTTGCTTTACTTGCGGACAGACCGGGCATCGAGCAGCTCATTGTGAGAGGGCCACCAGGGCCGCTAGATTTACGACTACCACTGCCGATCAGAGGGATCACAGTTCACCAGCTACTCATGTTCCGCAGGGTTCGAGTCGTGATAGAGGTCGGAGTCAGCCGAATCGCCGCACAACGTCGAGTTCGGGCTCAGTCCATCCCCGATTATATCAGATGAGGCGCATGGAGGAGGCAGACATTCCGGTGGCGTCAGGTACCACTCAGATCCTTTCTCATCCAGTTTCAGTGCTTTTTGATTCGGGTGCGACCCATTCCTTTATAGCTTCGGATTGTGTGAGTCGTATTGGTTTTGATTGCTTGTTTGAGTGTGAGCCGTTTGTAGTGGGTACGCCCAGCGGGGATCGTATGGTTGGGGACCGGGAAGTTAGGGATTGCCCAGTGAGGATCGGGAGCCGGGATTGGCCCTCGAATCTCATTGTTATAGACCTTAAGGGTGAGGATTTGATCCTCGGGGACGATTGGTTAGATCGTCATGGTGCTATCATGAACTATCGGACTCGTACCATCACGATAGTTGCCTAGGACGGCACCGAGCATACTCTCGTCGGCTGTAAGCCGGGTAGATCGGGGAGTGTGATTAGCGCCTTGAAGGCGATGAAACTTTTGAACCAGGGTTGTGTCGGCTATTGGTGTTTCGCTCTGCAGGCGGAAGATGGTGGGATTGACATATCGTCGATTCCAGTTGTTAGCGAGTATCCCGATGTATTTCCGGATGACTTGACGGGATTACCACCACATCGAGAGGTGGAGTTTCCTATTGATCTTGAGCCGAATGCGGCCCCTATTTCTCGAGCACCGTACCGTATGGCACCGTCGGAGATGCTAGAGTTGAAGAATCAGTTGGGAGAGTTGTTAGATAAAGGGTATATTCGACCGAGCGCATCGCCTTGGGGTGCGCCTGTACTTTTTGTTAAGAAGAAGGATGGATCGCTTCGTTTATGCATCGACTATCGAGAATTAAACAAGCTAACCATCAAAAATAAATACCCTTTGCCCAGGATTGACGATTTGTTTGATCAGCTTCAGGGGGCGACAGTCTTTTCGAAGATTGATTTGCGATCGGGCTATTACCAGTTGAGGATTCGGGACGTCGATATTCCGAAAGCTGCCTTTCGGACGAGATATGGCCATTACGAGTTTGTGGTTATGCCTTTCGGGCTAACCAATGCCAGTTGTTCATGCAGTTGATGAACAAAGTTTTTATTGAGTATCTGGACAAATTCGTAGTCGTTTTTATCGACGATATCCTTATCTATTCACGTAGTCGGGAGGAGCACGCCTTACATCTCCGGATTGTATTAGACACTTTGAGGGCTGAGCAGTTGTACGCGAAGTTCTCTAAGTGTGAGTTTTGGCTTGAGGAAGTGATGTTCCTCGGGCATGTGATTTCAGCAGAGGGAGTTCGGGTAGATCCGCAGAAGATAGAGGCAGTGATGGCTTGGGAGCCGCCTAAGAATGTGAAGGAGGTGAGGAGTTTTCTGGGTCTTGCTGGCTATTACCGTAGATTCGTGGAGGGATTTTCTAAGATCGCTAGACCACTCACTCAGTTGCTCCAGAAAACTCAGAAATTCGAGTGGACTGCAGACAGACAGGACAGTTTTGACGAGTTAAAGAGACGTTTGACTACCGCACCCGTGTTAGCGTTGCCTCAGGGGAACGAGGATTTCGTAGTGTACAGTGATGCTTCGGGCCTTGGTCTAGGATGTGTTTTGATGCAGAGAGACAGAGTGATTGCGTATGCGTCCCGCCAGTTGAAACCGTATGAGATGAATTACCCCACGCACGATTTGGAGTTAGCTGCGGTCATCTTCGCCTTAAAAATCTGGAGGCATTATCTCTATGGGTCGTCGTGTAAGATTTTTACGGATCACAAGAGTTTGAAGTATATCTTGATGAAAGAGTTAAATATGAGACAGCGTAGGTGGTTGGAGCTAATTAAAGATTACGACCTCGAGATACTTTACCATCCGGGTAAGGCTAACGTAGTGGCTGATGCGTTGAGCCGTAAGCTGATAACGTTACAGATGTTAGAGGTACTTACACCACAAAGTAGGATCCAGCGGGATCTTATTTGTCAGAATATTAAGGTTTGGGTTCAGAGAATTCAGGGCGATTATGTGCATTAGAGATCACTTCGTCCTTGATCGATGATATCAAGGCGAAACAGTATGATGATCCATGTTTGGTCCAGTTGAGGGAGGATGTGAGGCGTGGAAAGCCCTGGATTTGTGGTTCAGATGATGGCGTTACGAGATTTCGCGCGGACTATGTGTACCGAATGATATTGAGCCGAGACAAGATCTTGAGTGAAGCTCATACCACACCTTACTCCATACATCCCGGTACGAATAAAATGTACAAGGATGTGAGGAGCAACTCTGTGGAGTAATTTGAAGACAGATGTTAGCGAGTTTGTGTCGAAGTGTTTGACCTGTCAGCAGGTTAAGATCGAGCATCAGCGACCCGCGGGGTTTTTGCGACCACTTCCTATCCCGGAGTGGAAATGGGAGGATATTTCTATGGACTTCATTACTAGTATGCCTAGGACTCGGAACGGAATGAACATGATTTGGGTTATTGTCGATCGACTGACCAAATCAGCTCATTTCCTGGGTATTAAGGACACTTGGGGCCCGGAGAGACTGGCACGAGTATTTATTGCAGAGGTCGTGAGATTGCATGGGACTCCTAAGAGTATTGTTTCGGATCGTGATGGCCGGTTCATGTCACATTTTTGGCAGGCTGTTCATCGAGCTTTGGGGACCGAGTTGAGACTCAGTACATCTTATCACCCTCAGACTGACGGGCAGTCAGAGCGGACGATCCAGACGTTAGAGGATATGTTGAGAGCATGTGCCCTAGAGTGGAAGGATGATTGGGAGTCGCACTTGCCGTTGATCGAGTTCACGTACAACAATAGTTGGCACGCCTCGATCAAAATGGCGCCATTTGAGGCGTTGTATGGGAGGAGGTGTAGATCGCCGTTGTGTTGGGACGATGCGTCCGAGCTGATTGGTACCGAGCCCGATATGGTAGTTGAGACGAGAGAGAAGATTACTCTAATTCGTGACAGATTGTTAACGGCCCAGAGTCGGCAGAAGTCTTATGCCGACACGCGTCGCCGTCCGTTGGAGTTTGAGGTGGGAGATCATGTTTTGCTTAAGGTGTCGCCGACACGGGGAGTTTACCGCTTCGGCCGGAAGGGTAAACTTAGTCCGAGGTTTATTGGGCCGTTTGAGATTTTAGAGAGAGTGGGAGAGCTTGCCTATCGGCTAGGCTTACCGCCGTCCCTGAGCCACGTTCATAACGTATTTCATGTTTCCCAGCTTATGAGGTACATATCGGACCCTAGCCATATTATCGATTTTGGAGAGATCGAATTGGGACCCGACCTTACCATCGAGGAGAGGCCGATTCAGATTTTAGAGCGTCGGGTGAAGCAACTTCGTCATAAAACCATCCCTCTGGTTAAAGTTCAATGGTCGAGACATGGGTCCGAGGAAGCCACATGGGAGACCGAGGAGAGTATGCAGTCGAGATACCCCGAGTTGTTCGCATTGTAAGTTTCGGGACGAAACTTATTTTTAGGGGGAGATAATGTAATATCCGCGTTTTCTATTTTCGGTAATTTCTATTTTTGGTGTATGTTCGTTTCAGACAACTCGCTTAGCACTGTTTTGGATTTCTGAATCTATCTTGTTCTTGGAGTTTTTCCGTCTGGTCGAGTTTCGAGGATGTTTTTGCATAATTTCATTTTGAATTATATTTTGCCGCTTGTGCGTTCGATTCTCGTAAAACTTGTTCGTTTTCGTTGTTTCTCGATTCGTATAAGTTTGTATGGTTGAGTTGGTCGTGCTGGAACTTTCGGTTGTTAATCCATCGATGTATCGCGATTTTTCGGGCATTTGGGCCGTTTTTGTAATTTTCATAAGTTTGGGGAATTTTGCTTTATTTACTTCGTTTCAAACTCTCTAGTGATCGAGATTATATTCCCTTTCAGCGCTCAACTTTGTCATCTTGATTATTACGTGTTTATGATTACGATTACGGTCTTGCCGTTTTCGGCACTTTTGTTGTTAGCGGCGGTGTGCATCGAAGCTGCTGCTGAGTAGCGCACGCTACTGGGATTTACTGCGTGCGCTATCATTGTGTAGTTAGCGACGCTAACACGGGGTTCGTAGCGTGCGCTATCGATTTCAAGCGATTTAGGGCGTGTGTTCGATGCCAGGCTGGACCAGGCGACGACGCTAATCGGCGTGCCACGCTAATCCCGATACTAGCGCACGCTAACCATGTTAGCTTGCGTACGCTAACGGAGGAGGTCGAGGCATCGTTTCGCCATGCCCGCTAGCGCACGCTAATGCTTGTGCGTAGCGTGCGCTAAGTCATTAAATATAAATAGATGACAGATCAACTTCGTCATTTTTCCTTCATTTCCTATCCTTCTCGGCTTTGAGCGATTCCAGGCGGGGGTTAGGGCCGATTCCGACTGTAGATCACCATTCACTACCACCGTGCATTCCTTGCGTGAATTCTTCAAGTTCCTAATCACTTTCCACCATCCGAATCAAGGTAAATATTTCCAAAACCCTTGTTTTGAGATTTTGAGGGAATTTTGGGGATTTCTTGGGATTTGACTCCTTTAGTCCGAATTATTACTGGGTTATCGCTAGACTTCGATCTTGCACGTGTAATCCTTCATTTTATTGATGATTTGTGGTTTTAAACTCCAAGTTCTCCATTGTTCGTCACTTATAGTCGACGATACCCAAGTTATGTTCGACTAAGGGTTTCAGCGGGTAAAACTAGGATGTATTCCATCATTTACGTAGTTTTAAGATTGTTGTCCATCGTTATTGTGTTAGGATCGGATTTGTGAAGGTTGTTCGGGCCAAAACCTTTCCGTTCGCCGTTTTCCTTCACGTAGTATTAATCAGGCAAGTACATGTATTACATTCCGTTATGTGCATATTATTTTGATGCGAATGATGTAAATGGTGTTATTGAATGAATGTGATTGTTTCTCTTCCACCTGGGGATGGCGTGTGGCCTCTGGGGGCCGATACTAATGGGTACGGCCATGGAAATGGACAGGGGTGCGTGTGTTGATGTTCTTCCACCTGGGGACGGTTCGACGGGACCTCTGGGGGCCGATACTAATGGGTACGGCCGCGGAAGTGGTTTCTCACCTGGGGACGGTCCGACCAGGACCTCCGGGACCGATACTAATGGGTACGGTCGCGAGTTACCAAGCGTGGATAATTGTGATGTGGAAAACTTGTTGATATACTGTTTTGGTGTTAATGTGATATTCCGGAATATTGATTTTCAAAATGATTTTTCCTAACGATTTATTTGTGTTGAATCGTGTATGTATATAATGTTGTGTAATTATGTGCTTGCACTAGCTATTCGAATGGTAACCCCTTAAATGGGGGAAATGCGTCTTATGCATTTCAGGTATTGGTCGAGCTGAGGAGCTGGCACGGGATGCGCATGCGAAGGATGGGTTGGCATGATGATGTGGCTCGAGTCTGCATTTTTCTGTTTTGTCATTGCATCTGTTGAGTACTGGAGATAGATTGTTTATTTTTAAAACATGGTTTAAGTCCCCTGCGTGGGCAACGATTTGGTATTTAACTTATGTCTCATGTACTTCATTTAAAATGTTTTGGCCGAGGCCACGGCCTTATTTACTTTTTGGATGCACCATTTGGGTTACCATTGTGGTTCATGTGTCACGAGTTAGCCTGGTAGACCTCACGGGGGTTCTACGGCGTGTAATGTCCCATTTGTGAATTGGGATGTTACAGGTAGCGCACGCCACTATCGGACACGACGCGCGCTAATCGGCAGGCATAGCGCACGCTACGGCCGGAAGGCTGCGCACGCTACCGCGGTTGGACAGGAAGATTCTGGACAGCAGGACAGGTTGGCAGGATAGGTCAACGCGGGCCCCGGACGAACATTCTCGACCATGACCACCCGTTAGCGCACGCTAGCTTGGAAGCCTAGCGCACGCTAGGCTGCACCAGTATAAATATGACCGAGCAATCATATTTTCACTCGTTTTTCATTTCCTATTTTTCCTGTCCACGGTTGGAGTCTTGGAGAAGTCGAATATATGTTGTTATACAATTAATCCGCGAAGTTTGGGAGCTCATATCATCGATTAATCACTCCATAACATCCTTCAATCCAGCGAATCAAGGTTAGTTTTCCTAAAATCCTAGTTTTGGGAAATGGAGGTTTTGCTTGATTTCGCCCGTTTGATCCGTGATAACTTAGATTTGTGATGGATTGTTGATTATTTCGATTGCTAAATATTCGTCGTTTTGTTGAGTTCCCAATCAACGCCTTGAAGGGGTCCGGTGAAAGTCCTTAGAGGGGGGTTTTGGGGCGTTCTACGATTATTCTTCCTCGTACGATCGTTTATTATTGATGACATGATGTTAGGGTCAGGTTTCTTGCGAAGAACTTGAGTCGGAACTCTTCCATTCGTCGTTTCCCGATCGTTGTGTTACCGTTGTTCACAACGGAGAATTGTAGGTGTTTGAGGTTAACCGGTTGAGCTGTGTTCGTCGGAGTATCCGGTATCGAATATCGAGGCAAGTATCTTGCCCATACATTACGTGTTTTGTGGATATAATGGTTGGTAATCAATGATATGTGCTAAATGAATGTTTACAACTATTTTTCAAAAGAATCGGTATATCTACAATCATGGTTTTCTTAAAAGATAATTCTAGTGCTCGGGAATTAATGTGCTTAATTGACTATGTGTGTTAGTGTTGAGTATATGATCTCCTTACTTTTGGGTGATGTCATTATGTGTGATTATGTCGTCGGTAATTTAAGGTTCAATCCTTTTGTTAAGAATTATGTGTGGAGTCATGTGGTTATCGGTGAATATGTGAGTTGTGTGATATTGGTTGTGTCGTTCGGTGTTGTTGAGATAAGTGTGCTTCCTTGTGGATAGTATTAATTCTGTGTCGTGAGTATGTGTTGGATAGTTTGGCCATTCTAGCAAAATACCTCGACTATACATATTGTGATTGACTCTTGAGGATTGTGGTTTTGGAAATGAGAACTGATGAGAGTTTTATGGTTTTTCTCGGCTACTCTCACTCGGGGATTGACTCGATGGGGTCACACAGGGACCTGGTGGCTTAGCGGTTGGACCGGGTCGCGAGAATTACTTTCGAGTGGGCATTCTCACTTGGGGTCGCTCGACGGGGCGCACAGGGACTTGGTGGTGTAGCGAGACGTACCACCTATGGGCCAACTCACCCAATGTTAACGGGAAGATTCGGCACTTGGACGCATCTGATGCCCCTCATCCGGTCATGTAGATCCGGAACTTGCTTAGGTGGGTCTCGGGGTCCGATCTCCCTTTGTACACAGGTGTTTTGGGAGGAGTGATCCTTGGTTGCACGGGGGCGAGCTCAATGTGGACCGCGAGTAGCTCGGTCGGTCCGGTGATCTTTCTACTGGTGCTTGCTCTAGCATCCAAGAGTGCTTTCATCTCGTTGAGCTGGCGTTGCATAGCAGCCATCGCCGTGGCCTGGCTGCATGTGGCTAGTCGCTCGGAGCGGGAGCCGAGGCGATCAAGTACTGACCCCTTGGTGTTCAGAGCGGGAGCCAGACGGCTGACCTGTATTTGGCTGGGAGTTGGGTAGGCCGAACTCCTGGTGACGGACTCAGATTCCGTCATCTCGTGGTTAGGGCCAGAATGCCCCGGTCGCCATGATGGATCGCTCCCCAAGCGATTGAATACAGAACCGTCTGACCTAGCGAGGGGTCGATACTAAGGGGTACGGCCACGGGATACCAGTTGTGATTTTGTGACATCGGGATGATCGAAACTGAGTTGAATGCCAATGTAGTATTCCGGAATATTTATGGCAAACCTGGTAGACCTCACGAGGATTCTACGGCGTGTAATGTCCCATTTTGTGAATTGGGGTGTTACATAAGAAGTGTTGTTTAATAGCCTAAAATCGCTGCTTTAGATCTAATGTATCACTTTTGAAAGTAGGTTGAAAAGTCCTGTTTCCTTAGACCTATGAAAACACTTTTTTCTCGCTTATGCGACACTTATAAAAAGTGTTTCAATATATAGCTCTAGCATCACTTTTCTTCTGGCAACATTTTTTCTCTCAGAGGCATCACTTTTTTAGTGGTGGCATTTATTCAAATGTATCACTTGTTATAATTTATGGCAATACTTTTTTATTTTGTCAGTGTAATAATGCAACACTTTTTCTATTAAATTGATCATTTCTTTTTATACTACACTTGTTAAATGCATCACTTTTTTTTACATATCTAACACTTTTATGTGGTTTTTAATTCTATTAGAGTAACACTTGCTTAAATAAAGAACGAAAACACTTTTCCATCAATATAATCCAAAATTATTGTATTATAGGAGTATCAAACGATTCATAGTATCCAATACAAAAGCAATGTAGTGTTTCCGATAACTAAGTAATGACATCTTCTAAAATACGACCATACATAATACGTGATAGTTTTCCACTAATAGTAGCTAGTATTATGATTCTACGAATATCATCCAGTTCTGCCGTTTGCCTTTCATGCAAGTGGGGCGTACTTTAACCAAAGATGTTATGGATTTTTCCTGCAAGAAAAATGATTACAAAATAAGAAATTTGTTAGTATGTCAAAAATAAACATGTTAAAGAATTTAAAAAAATTTCAACAACATATAATTATATATCTACAGAAAAATTATACATATATATAAAAATATATATATATAAACAAAAATACTCAGAATAGAATATTGAAAATGATGAAGTTAAAGACAAAGCGAAGTGTATAGAAGTCAGCCACTCA
This sequence comes from Orobanche coerulescens, assembly GCA_033398695.1. Classification (NCBI taxonomy): domain Eukaryota; kingdom Viridiplantae; phylum Streptophyta; class Magnoliopsida; order Lamiales; family Orobanchaceae; genus Orobanche; species Orobanche coerulescens. The sequence continues at coordinate 99,438,508 of CM065813.1, read as the reverse complement.
AAATTCAATTAGAAACATAATTCCTTCTACTAAGGGGAGAACATTCATCATTCTTTAGTTTTTGTTAAAAGTAAATGAACTATAATGAATAGATGACTGGTCTAAGAGAAACTGGCGAATAAATAGAAGCAGACGGCCTAAGGAGAGGCGTGCCGACCCGACTCGAAGTCGCGTCAGCAACTCCAGAACGATCATTAACAAAAATATCATGTGTTTTTTGCATCTCGATTTCTCCACTAGCATTAGTAAGCCGAGGGGTATCCGGTGGAAACTCATCGTCGTATTCTTCGACTGATAGCATGGTGCTTGAGTCTGGGTGAATGGTCGAGTCGTCTGCAAAACCGCCTAATCATTTCTCGTATTCTCTGTGGAATAAGGGTTGCCTTGTATTTTGATCCCATCTAGGGAAAAAACAAATAATTATAGTGTAACTTGTTAGTGCATGACGGTTTTGTTAGAGATTTTCAATTACTGAAGAGCCTTCCTTCCCGACCTGCTTCAGATCCCTTAGTTTATCCTAATTACAAAAACCACCCATGAAGTTTGTGGTAAATACAAATAAAATCAGCTAATATTGAATATTACAAATCCACTCCTTGAGGTTGATTCCATCTTACAAAACACTATACAGTCACACCCCTCCATTTTTAAATATTACGAAAAGCCCCAACTTTGTATCTGGCTATTTGTAACATTTCGAAAAGCTCATGGATGTAATCGTAAATGTAAGACGGAATGTTGTGGTTATTTGCAATATTTAGGAGGTTTAGGGATGTAACTGTTAAAACATTTGACAATGTCAGCAGTTTCCTCTCCGTTATATACCTAAAGAAATGATACAAGTAGAGCTATCAAATACCTAAAGAGAGGTGTCAAATACCTACAGATTGCCTGGTCTTTCGTTCGCTATTCGAATTCTGGACCAGTAGAAATGTACGAAAGGTGGTTCTGTCCTTTTCTTTCCAACTAGTAGCTAGTAGTTTCGTCGTTGATCTCTCCTCTTCCCGGTTGGCTGTGACTCCTATGTCCAGACAACGACTATCGATTCCTAACGATAAAACCTTTAGTTTCACCAACACGTCCATTTACTTCAGTTTTCAGTCGGAAAAGCCTGACTGGAAAATTTTAGCAAATAAAAGAGGTAGAATTGAAGCGAGGGCTCAAAAGCTCGCCTATAATTTGTCCAATGCTCCAGAGTGACTTTAAATCATCTTCTATTTTATCATATTCTTTGTTCGCAAAGCTGATGTTACAAAGCAATATAGCTCAGATCACTATTTAAACGAGCATGGACCAAATACATGATACCAATACGCAGCATAAATGTCATATCAACATAGATAAAACACATCAAGTTTTATCAAATCTTAATGAAATATTGAACTTCATCCAAGGAAAATATCAACCACATAAAAATGCAAAATTAAACATACTAATGTTGTCTTGAGAAATATCAACCATTAAGACCAATCTTCTTGAAAACTGAAGGTCAGATTTCAACTAGTACTCAGATATGAACTACTTCCAAAACTGAAAACTGAAATCAGTTGAACTTTTCTAAACTAGTTATCCTAACTTAAAATAATCATAAAGCAGCAGCCCATTATGAGGAAATTGTAATAAACCATAGCAAATAATAAGGTAATTCCAGTAATCGAGGAAAATTTGCATCACAGTCCACAACACAAAAAAGTCCACACGCAAGCCCTCACACAGGCTAGTCCAACATCGACAAAATAGTCCATACACATGTCAATCCACATAAAAGACTGCATAGCATTTTCCATAGGCAATCAAATTTCATTACCACAAAAGTACAACAATATAACATATTAAAATAAAGCACAGTACAACAACAGATCATGTAGATAGTATAAATTCTCAATTGCTAATAAACAGAAACAGTAATGATATCACTATTATAACTCAAAAACCATAATGATTGTCATAATCAAAATGTCTTGGGACTTAACATGAGCTGGTGACCTCGAGCTTTTGTTAATATCAAGTAATTGTATTATTAACTTGGTCCCTAGTTTATATCAGTGCCCCATCCAATTACAATAACAAATTGAAGGTCAGACTTTAGTAATATATTACTAATTGCAAATAAAACCTATGCATATAAAGTGTTTCCTTTAAGTGATGGTAACCAAGAAAATTATTCTTTGATTTTTTAAAATCCAAAACAAGTTAGGATGAATTCAAATAATCATTGTTTAAGCATTATATCCACTAGAACATCAACCAAGTAAAGTGCAAGGGAAAAAAATTACCTCCCGCCAAGATAAAAAACTTCGATAAATGTCAAAGTCCGTCTTGTTAAAAGAATTTCATATAGTGCTCAAGATAAGTCCGTATAAGCAAATAAAGGAAACTTAATGCTATTAATTATGTGAAGGAAACTAACAAATTTATATTTTACAAGCATAATCTACCAATTAAGACAAATGGAAATAAAATAGCATAAAATCATACCTTAGGATAGATACTGTTTTACTATTTCGGGAGGTAAAACTGCAAAAACCATCTTTATTGCATCTTGAACAATTTCAGCCCTTTGAGTTTCAAGCCCCTTTTGAATATTATCCAGTTCTGCCTTTCGCTTTTCATGTTCAACTAAAATCTCCCTATGTAACTGCTCCAATGCTTCCTTATCTTTCTCATATTTTTTTGGAGTTACATTGCGGTAGTGAGTGACCCAAAAATTTCACTAGGCACAACATATGAAGTCTCTGCACCAGTATCCTTATTCAACATTTTTCTAGTCACACCCCTGCCATAAAGCCTACATCGTCCATCGGGATTTTTGCCCATAATAGCAATAAAAGGATCTGCATCAGTATTTCCCTCCAGAGGATTGTAGTTATTCATATCTTCCTAAAAAATAAGCAACCAAACAAAATCAAGCAAAAAAATATGTATAATGTGAAGAAAAGTGCAACTAGACTGCTGATTGTAAAATGTATGTAAAGAAAGTGTAGAGTAAATTAGTTATAATTAATTTGGCAGTATCATCGAACGAGTAAGCATACTGCTTTCCTTGTTTCATTTGGCGTGTGCATGCAAAAAGTTCAGCCAAGGATGGTGGTTCCTTCTCGGGATTTTCATCTTTCTGTTTTGTGTTGAGTTTAAATGAAAATCACAATAAGATGATATGTCAAATCAAGAAAGTAAGGAAAGCAATAATAAATTATCTTGTATGAAGGATATTTTACCATCTCTTCCTGTACCCTAGCAAAACTCTTTGGGCCCATTGTATGTCTATTCTTTATAGACTTACCACGTACCCTTAAAATAGCATCACGCTCCTGCACATATATTCATTAAAAATTATTGTTGATATAATAAAAATATTAATAGAAATAACTTCATAGAAAAGACTTGATACTAATATACCTTCTCCTCTTCTGTATCCCATAACTTCAATAAAGTCATAAAATCTTGGTCTGGAATTGTTTTTGGACGTTTCTGCCATCTAGTCTTGTTATTATTGTACTCATAGAAATGCTCTAGCTTAACTCGGTATTTGTGACTCTTCCATGCAGCACCAATAGTTTTCAACACCTATTTTTTAGCCACATCAGGCATAATGTACTTTTTCTATGACAAATCGACATATATACATCATTGTAGTGATCGATATGTATAGTTAGCAGGTGTGAACTGCGAAAGAAAAAGAAAGTGAAACATACCAATACATATTCCCACATCTTATCTTTTTGTGGTACCTTACGCCAAGAGCGGTGGATCAAGGGTGCAAAATTATAATCACGTCCTAGTGTGCCCCAAAAAAAGAGAAAACCCATGCAACGTGTCTTCTTTTTCGGTCGCAGGTCCAACAGGTTGTCCCAACAAATTACAAATGATAACCTTCCGTTCATTTTCTGATCGACTATGAACATGATGCATCATCGTTGGATCACGTTTCTTGGTACTAACTTTAGCTAGAACTATAAATTTTGTAGAAAAAAATTATTTAATTGCAAAGTAAATAATGATGAATTAATCTTAAAAAAATTAAGTTATCATTCATCAATAAATATACCTTCTGCTCGTGGCTGGAGGTTCAAAAATTCTTCATCAAATTCATCATCCTCATTATCTTCGTCATCTTTATCATCTTTGTTTTCACTAGATGAAATCTGTTTAGTCTTATCCATGGTTTCGGGTCTGTTGTTAATCTCATGTATGTCATTTGCAACATCTTCATGTATAATATGAGACTGATTTTTATTATGATCATATCCACAAGCAGCCCTTGCTGCATCAGCCAGGCTGGAATCTATGTCATTGTAAAGACAATAATTTTTTTAGGTTAGTAATTATGTCCTAGAATTTTTATTTTAAACTTATAAAGTTGTGAACATATTTTATTTTTGCTAATAAAATGATTCCATGAAAGAAACAGAACCAACTTACATAAAGCATGAAAAAAATGAGAAAAATACTTACCTATAGCAAAATTCTCAGCTCTCGCAAGTGATAAGTTGTACCTTGATACACTTGCATTGAGAATGCGCTGGAAATTGAGTTCTTGAGTATCATTATGTGGCTGAGATTGCCTCTTTTGTGACAATAATTCACCAATGGTTGTCATATTCCTATCTATTTTCTTTCTTCCAATATTGTCGGTGACAATTTGACGAGTATGCTCATACCCTTTGTTTACCTGAGTATCAAGGCCGAATTCATCGCTTCTTGGAGCAGTTACTCGGTGCTTTTTGCTTAAATATGCATATTTTTTTATCGACCTTGGTGGAATATATTTTTGTTGGACATTCTTAACCTGTACAATTTTATATTATCATAAACCAATATCTCAAAAAAAAAAAAAACAGAACATAATACGAAATGAATACTAGATTGGTTGTGCAACAATGACATGCTCAATCATGTTACTTATCATATTTAACATAAAAAAAATAAAATAAGCACTGAGATATATCATTGAGACACATATTATTTGCAAAGAATTACATAGAAAAGAATTAGCATATGCATTGAGACACATATTATTTGCAAGACAGTATCTATAAAATTAGTGTTGCAAATGAGGTAACTGAGGTACTTACAGGGGGTACACGAGGTACAATAGATCCATGTGGTAAACAAATGAATTAAAAACAAGCACAAATTAAGAATCAACATTTAAAGATAAAAAACACACATGAAGAGAAAAATCTGAAAGTACAATATGCAAATCACCAGTGACTAAGTATAATAATAAGAATAAAGTAAGTATACCTTTACTGGCCTTTGGCCTCTAACATCCGTAGAACTTCTTTCATCATTAGTGTCATCACCAACATTCTCCAAATTATGCACATATGTTGCAGCGTCGTCACTCGAAGCCAACAATTTTTGTTTCTTATTCTTCACTCTTTGATTCGTTAAAGAAGCTGCCAAATCCCTCAATCCAAGTTCGTGCAATCTTGTATTGTTCTCTTTAATTCTGAGTTGTTGACTTCTCTCATATGCATTTGAACTAACTTCCCCACCATCATCCTTATTGCTTGCCTTTCTCATTGGAGTCTAACTTGTTGGGACTGAAATAACAAGCTTGTCAGAAAAAATAGGACATTTTGTATGCTTATAACATTTTGTAACATTTGAATAAGAAGCATTAAAGCATTACACATTCTCAATTAAAATTTGACAGAAAGAGGAAAAAACATATCATCAACCAATTCTGGATATAAATCAGTTACTTGTTCAAGCACTATAACTCAAATTTTCAAAATTACACATAACGGAAAAAAAATGCTTCAAAACAAAGATGAAAAATAGCTATCATTTTTAAACATCATCAGCTACTTGTTCTTCCTCCGCATTCATCCAATCCCATAAAGTATCATCATCGTCAGAAGCATCATCTTGATTATCAGCCCCATATAAGTCAGCCAAGCATGTGTCTGCACCAAGAATAATTGGAGGCATATCATCTCGTGATAACTGAATGTCTTCATCACCGACTTTAACCAAAGAATTCACCGCTTTATCATTAGGTTCGGACTAGTATGAGTTCTCATCATTCATACAATAATCACCCTCATGCAAATATCCAGGAACTCGGGTCATAACATATTGCAAGCCTTTTACTAGACGATCGGGAACATAAAACACTTGATGCACTTGAGAAGGCATTACATAAGGGTCATTCGAACAGCACAACTTGTTCGAATTAACACAAGGAAGACCATATTCATCTTTCTCCACTTGGTACCACTCACAAAGGAATAAAACTACATTAAATTGGGACCAGTAGCTAAGCTCTACTATATCTACTATTGCACCATAATAGTCAACATCACCAAATAAAGGATTTTTATCCCTAGAGCTTGCAAAGCTAGGAGTTAAAGCCGTCACCGAAACTCCATTATTCTGGGTGTTACATCTTTCATCACGTCCTTTTGTATAAAACCTATAACCATTTATATAATATCCAGTGTACCTCCTGGCAGTAGGACTCGGACCCTTTGCTAACCAAAAAATGTGATTTGGAATAGGATTGTTTATTGCTTTGTCCCTGAACCAATTTGCAAACTGGTTGCTATGGTTTTGTGCTTGTGACCACCGACTTCCTGGCTGATTATTAATATGAATTTGATGTTCACTGCATCAATGAAACATCACCAGATCAAAAAATAATAAAATAAATAATACGTATATTTAAAGAAAATAAACAATTACGATACTAATTTTCAAAATGGTAGTGATATTTACTCACTTGATATAATTGTCAACCTCTTTGCAATCAGAATTAAATAAAGCATACCGATGTGCTTGTTCCATTGAGGATGGATCTAAAGTGAGGAGTTTTCCTCTCCTTCTTTTATTTCCTCCTAAAGGGTAACCCACATTTGCGAAAATATTTCCACTAGATCCATTTGAGTTGACAGCAGACATACTGAAATTTTTAGCACCCCTATTCAGTTTTGTATTCACACCTTCATTCAAATAACGCGAACAAAAAGTTGAGCACTCTTCAGTCAAATAACCTTCAGCAATGGACCCCTCTACATACCTTCGGTTGCGAACATAAGACTTCAATTTACCCAAATATCTTTTCAAGCTGTCACAGATATTCTTTTCAATGTGCATCACGTCAAGGTGGTGCCAACATGCATTGAATTGCCAATATGGCAATTTAAAAAATATCGACCTTTTTTTCCAAGGGCAAGTGGCATCATTTTTTTTCTTTCTAGTCTTCCCAAATTGATTTTTAAAGTTAGACAACTTTCTGAAAGCGTCAACTCCTGATAAAGGGGTTGGAGGTGGCCTGTCCTCAATACAACCATTAAATAAACTCCTATTACGACGCCATGGGTGTGCCAAATTTAAAAATCTTCGATGGTCCATGTAACATGTTTTCTTACTGTGATTCAAGTATAATGAACTTGTATTATAATTACAACAAGGACACGCAAACTTTCCTTTAGTTTTCCACCCAGACAACATCGATATATATACTTAATTATAATTAAAGTTATATTATGATATGTAGATATAAATTTATATTAAATATATTTAATTATATTTAAAAATATATACATATATCTCTATGTTAAAGTGCAGTACAATTACTTTCTTTATCAATAAATAATTTTATAAATCACTTATATATATAATATAAATTAATATATATTGATGTTTATATTATAATATTATATGCCCTATTCTTTTATGTTTTGCAGGAAATTGAAGTCCAGGAGCTAAAACGATGAAAACGGGCGAAAACGGCGATTTTTGGCCTGGGGCCGCGGCACGTACAAAGTGAGCCGCGGCACACGCAGGTGACTAGCGAGCCCCGAGTGAACTGTACCCTGAGCCGCGGCACAAGTATAGTGAGCCGCGGCCCAGAAGAAAAAAATAGCGCCCAGGCATCCCGCTGAGCGCCGTGAGCCGCGGCACAGATTAAGTGAGTCGCGGCCCACGGGGCGGTTTTGACAGAAAGTGCCGCGTTTTGGGCCGTTTTGAAGCCGGTTCTCGACCTAATCACACGGACGCGTTTTGGAGGCTGATGGGATTTATATATAAGGGTTTAAGGTCATAATCTGAGGGAGGATCATTGGAGAATCGATCATCATCAAGGAGAAGAAGCAGAAGACACCAAGAGCAGAGAGCGGAAGCCAGAAGAACGGAGGAATCCGAATTCTTCATCTGCGTTTGATTTCGATACTTCCTTTCATTAATTCTGTATTTTTATTCTTCAGCATGTCAGGCTAAAACCCTGTTCTAGGATTTTGATGAAACCAAAGTTTTGACGAATTTGCTTTTGATTATCTATATAATTCCCTTTTCTGTTGAGTTTTCCCAATCGTTTTTAATGCTTTCAATTATGTGGCCTATAATTGGATTGTTTTAATTACGCTACTCGAATCGGGAGAGGAGAGTTGGTGAGGAACTATTGGTGAGAACCGTTTTATCTTGTGAGATAGGAATATACTCATAGGAACTACGTGGCCTTTTGAAGATTTTGTGATTTTTGCCTATTGTCGAATTAATTCACCTAGGGATAGAGTGCGTTATTTGCCTTTAGAAAAATCTATTGACCTCGGGAGAGGCGGTAGAGTATTTTAGCAATCTTCGCCTTCAATAAATTGGGGAAATCATTAAATTCAGATAATCGAGAGTAAATTCGGATAAACCAAGGTGGATTCACAATCCTAGACTTATTCATCATTTGATTTTCTTTCTTCGAGCGATCATTTTTACTGTTTGTTCTTTATTGGTTTTCTTTAGTTATTAATTTGCATCCCAAATTTCGACAGTTCGAATAAAATTAGAATATATATATAAATCGGTACTTAGTGATTCAGTCCTCGTGGGAACAATAACTCACTCATCACTTTATTACTTGTCTAAGATAACGTGCACTTGCGTTAAATGAAATATCGCAACAAGTTTTTGGCGCCGTTGCCGGGGACTGATTTCTTTACTAATATCGATTTCAGTATTTCTAGTCTTAGTTTGAACATTTTTTTATTATTTTTGTGTAATTTTATTTATTTGTTTTTTCCTTTCAGGAGTTTCCGGTTAGTGCATGAGAAAATTCGGTAACGAAGGCCTACTACCTTTGGATACCGAACTCGAGCGCACTCTTCGGAGAAGCAAGAAGGAGAAACGAGAGCTACCAAAGAATAAATACCATGGCCGATAACACGGGAAATCACGAAGCAGACAATCCCATTCAGCAAGTTCAACCGGCATTAGCACTCCGCGATTATGCTATGCCACAAATAAATGCGAACTTTTCAAGGATTCGGCGTCCGACAATCCAAGCCAACAACTTCGGAATCAAGCCGGCTATTATTCAGATGGTGCAAGCTATCCAGTTTTGTGGGTTGCCGAACGATGACCCCAATGCACACATTGCCTCTTTTCTCGAGATTTATGACACTTTAAAAAACAATGGTGTTGCCGATGATGCGATCCGTCTAAGGCTTTTCCCTTTCTCTTTGAGGGACAAAGCTAAATTTTGGTTGAATTCTTTACCGCCGGGCTCGATCACTACATGGGCGGAATTAGCGCAAGCCTTCCTTGCTATGTTCTTCCCACCATCGAAGACGGCGAGGTTACGAAACGAAATCACTACCTTTGGGCTATTTGATATGGAGTCGCTTCACGAAGCTTGGGAGCGATAGAAGGATTTACTGAGAAGATGCCCACACCACGGCCTACCGGATTGGCTCCAAATTTAAACATTTTACAACGGATTGAGTGCTTCTACATGCACTCTTGTGGATGCAGCCGCTGGAGGAGCATTAATGGGAAAAAAAATGGCCGAGGCACACTCTTTATTGGAAGCTATGGCTGCGAATGCTTATCAATGGCCGTCCGAACAAGTAAACCCGAAACGAGTAATGAAAATCTCAAATAATGATCCAATCTCTACATTATCAGCTCAAGTCGCCGCCTTTACGCAGCAACTTCAAGCCTTTTCACAAGATCCTTCCCCCGTTGCCATTGAATCATGCAATTGGTGTAACGGATCTTATCCTAGCGCAGAATGTCAAGTCGAAAACCCTTTCGAGCAATCTCCGATGGAACAAGCTCAGTTCGTGGGGAACGGGAACCGGCAAAATAATCCGTACTCCAACACTTATAATCCAGGATGGCGAAATAATCCTAACTTCTCATGGAGAAACGGACAAAGCTCGAACCAGCCCCCCTTTGCTCAACACCAACAGCAACCTCCTCCTGCTCCAAAAATTTCTCTAGAAGAAGCAATGGCGAAATTGGCAGCAAACACGAGTCAGTTCATGGCCTGCACGGAGGAGACCTTGCAGAACCGTTCTGCTTCTATCCGCAACTTGGAAGTCCAACTGGGCCAGATTGCTAATGTATTAACAGCCCGCCCGGAGGGTACCTTGCCAAGTACGACTGAAACGAATCCCAGAGAGAGTGTCAATGCCATTGGTTTGAGAAGTGGGAAGGAATTGTGCGAGCAGCCTGAGCAGAGCGAAAAGAGAAGTGAGGATGAGGAGAAGAAAATTTCAGCGACTGAGGAATCACTAATGTCTAGACCCTCAAAATTGTTTCCGGATAATCCGACGGCATATGTACCACCCGTCCCGTTTCCGCAGCGATTACAACAGAAAAAGGTGGACAAGCAATTATCTAAGTTCCTCGACGTCTTCAAGAAACTACATATTAACATTCCATTTGCCGACGCCTTGGAGCAAATTCCGAGTTACGTGAAATTCATCAAAGAAATCTTGTCAAATAAAAGAAAACTCGAGGAGTATGAGACAGTCGCATTGACGGAGGAGTGCAGCGCTATTCTTCAGAAAAAGCTTCCGCCAAAATTGAAGGATCCGGGAAGTTTTAATATACCGTGCACTATAGGAAATTTGACTTTTGATAGAGCGTTGTGTGATCTCTGGGCCAGCATTAATCTGATGCCTCTTTCTATTTTCAAGAAGCTTGGAATTGGAGAAGCGAAACCGACGACTGTCTCTTTGCAATTAGCCGATAGATCGATCACATATCCGAGGGGAGTGATAGAGTACGTCTTAGTAAAGGTTGATAAATTCATCTTTCCAGCCGATTTCATTGTGCTTGACATGGAGGAGGATCAAGACATCCCAATTATTTTGGGAAGACCATTCTTAGCTACCGGTCGAACTCTCATAGACGTGGAAAAAGGGGAACTAACTCTACGGGTTCAAGATGAGCATGTCACTTTCCAAGTGTTTAAATCCTTTCCGTGCCCAAGTAGGGTTGAGAAGAGCTCGCAAATTGAAAGTGTGGATACCGTTGCGAAAGACACACACCGGAAGAATCGTCGGTCGAAAAATTCAGAATCCGTTTCAACTGCCCCGACGCCTAATAAGAATAAAGAGCAAGTCGCATATCTTAGGCATTTGAACATGCCGTCTTCAACATCCGTTCATCCACAATCGGAAAATTCTCATTCTGTCCTAAATTCGCCCATGGGGTTGAAAATTAAGACGGATGTCAAACGGGCGCCAAGTCATGTGAAAAATGGGTGCTTCGAAAAGTTGTTTTCGTTAAAATCTTTTCACAAAGAACATTTGGTGTCCAAAGCGAAAATCGGATCGTTAAAGACCAATGGTCAAAATTTTAAAACACATATTAACGGTTCGATGAACGGGGCGGAGTTCAAATGGTGTTTGCGAAAATCGAACTGATTTTCAATAGGTCCGACTGAAGACTATAAACTTAGCGCTTCTCGGGAGGCAACCCGAGCATTAGTTGTAGCTTTGTTTTTTTTCAGTATTTTCTTACATTTTGGATCTTTGTTTTTCATCATTTTAGCTTGGACATGCTTATCTCTAACGCTCTTGTTGTTTTATGTTGAAAATTCTGTGCAGAAATTATCCTTTGGGAAAAATCAGCATTGGGCCGCGACACAAGGATTGTGAGCCGCGGCACACACAGGTTGAAAAAGAAGGCTAAACTTGTTGTACTCTGTGCCGCGGCACAACCTTACTGAGCCGAGGCACACTTGATCGCTGAGCCGCGGCACGTTGCTGCTGAGCCGCGGCACACCAGATGCACCAGATACGCCCAGGGATCTGTACTACGGGCCGCGGCACATATGTGCTGAGCCACGGCACATTAACACTTTCGAGCCGCGGCACATGGCGATGGAACAAAGAATCCCAGGCGAACTGTACTCTGGGCCGCGACTCACTTAAGCTGTGCCGCGGCCCCTGTTCGGAAGTTAGACAGCCCAGGTACCTTTATAACACGAATTCGGCCGACCCCAGGTATACTTCTTCCTTTTCTTGCACAGCGATCGGCCAATACTCGTCTCCTCTTCTTCTTCTTGCATCCCTCAAAATCTAATCAAGGACTCGCTATGGCTAGAACCAAAAAGGTTAGCAAAAGGGCCAGGACGCAATCATCCCCCACACGAGGGGAAACTTCACAAAGATGAGCCGAGTCGGAGGCGCACCAATTTTCTGACCCGGAGATTCATAAAATCTTCAATGAGAAGATTCGTCCTCGGCCTCTGATCCCGGAGAGAGGATTCACCCCATCCCCCCAGGACGGGGAGCTTCTGACGATGATAGACGAGATGGGGTGGGCCCGTTTTGCTGCACCTCCCGAGCCGGCGGTGATCTCCATTGTGCAGGAGTTTTATGCGAGTGCTTTGTTGAAGAACATTCGGGCGGGGCAGATGATACCTCAGTCAGATACCAGGACTCAGGTCGTCGTCCGGGGCATTACTGTAGATTTCTATGTGGCCGTCATTCGGAGATTATTCGAGCTGCCTGTGGTTGACGATACGGCATATACGCGAGCTATGAGCGGCCTCACGAAGGAGGCCCTGCTCGAGACACTCACACAGCCCGGCTCCATCTGGGAGATGCGCGCCCCGGGTTCATCGGCCTTCTACTTTAAGAGCTCACACCTCAGTCGGCTCGGGCGAGCCTGGTTGTACTTCATTTGCGCACGTATTGATCCTACCTTGCAGATCCGCACTGTTTTACTCTCTCGTGCCCGTACCTTATATGCTATCACTTCCGGGGTCAGATTCGATGTGGCCCCTATTCTGGTCCGATCTATCTTCCAGTGTATTCAGGGAGGGGCCAAGACGGGGCTGAAGCACCCCTCTCTTATTTGCGCTCTTTGCCGCCAGTCAGGCATGACTTGGTCGGATGACGAGCCGATGTTAGCACCCCAGGGCCCGATCGACCATCGCATCATTTCTCACTTCGATCAGTGGGGAGTAGCACCGGCACATGCTCGGGGGCGAGGATTTCTACTTGATGAGGCACACGAGCAGTCCCCCGAGCCTCTTCTTCTGACGCAGGGGCAGATGGAGTCCAGCCCGCCGCCCGACAGAGAGCACTTGCAGGCGATGTTCGACGGGTTAAGAGAGGAGATGAGGAGAGAGAGAGAGGAGATGAGAAGAGAGAGAGAGAGAGCCTTCTAGATGCCCTGAGATAGAAGAGGCGGACGAACAGAGAGAGCATCATCGCTGCCGTCTGAGATGAGATGAGAGAGCAGGCCCGCCGGGCCAACCGACGTGAGACGAGGCGCCTGGCAGCGAGAGATGCTTACCACCAGGAGCACCTTGCTGCATGGACGGCCCACATTATGCACCCGAACGGGCTATTCATTTCACCGGTTCGCCCAGCCATGCCACCCTCCTCGCCGGACGACGCCGGCACCGGTTCGTGAGCAGACTGTAGGGGAGTACTTGACCTTTTTCTTTTATTGCATATTATTCTTCTTGTCCATTGAGGTCAATGTACGTCCTAAGTTTGGGGGGGTTTACTTTCTGTTGCTATTATTATTATTATTGCTGTACTTATTCGTTGCACTTTTCATTATTTTTCGTTATTTTTTTTGTTGCTAGCCTTACTTGTCGTGATATTATTTGCAGTCGTGAATTTTTCGTGCTTCTTTTTGTGTAAAACTGATGTTACGATACTAATTTCTCTCTGAAGAAACGGTTGAGTCTTAGTTGAGTTGTAGTCGGCGATATCTGTTTCTGTTGAGTATTCATCTAGGTCCGAAATTTTTTCGTTTTTGTAGAATTCTTAGCAGATAAGAAAGGAGACATACGTGTTTTCAAATCACCTTCTATACGTTTGGTTACATTTTTTTCGGTTAGGTAGTCGTCCAGTAACATAAGTCGTGTTGGCACTTGCTTTGAGTTTAGAGTCGGACAGTTTTTCCAAAAAAAGTCGAGATATTATTTGTTCTATGATGGGAAATATAGTAACCGGGAGTATTCACGTGACCCGATGTTTACTCTCGCGTAAAACGACAACCCTGATTAGACTAGTGGTTTTGAGATTTTGCATGTGCCGATGATGGGGAGCCTAGTAACCGGGGGTATTCGCGTGACCCGTTGTTTACTCTCGCATAAAACAGCAACCTTGAATCGGACATGCGGGAATAGCTATTCGAGTTGTTTCTCCGCTGTGGAGGGTAACTTAGTAACTAGAAGCATCCATGTGCCCCATGAGTGTCTTTTACGTCAAACAGTTCCCCAACACATGAGAATGGAATTCCACCCTAGGATTATCCCGATGAAACATCCCGAGATCCGAACCTAGTGGTCAACTCGAATCATTTTATTGATCATATATATAAGGGAATACTGTCTGAGGGTTATATTTGATGATGAAACTCTTGAAATTTTTGCCACTAGACTGTGGGATTAGGCGAGTTAGCTTGTTTATTTTAACCCTTCATATTGGCGATCGACTAAATTCACGCATGTTAATCTTTGAGCTTGATTATCTTCATGAACGATTGATTAGGACTGAAATTGGTTACTTCGTGGAATCAGTGTCCTGGATGTGACTCACTATTACGATACTTGTATTATTCTTTGAGATTTTCAGGATAATATTGATTAGGTTGAGCACTATGAGTTGCATGATTATTCACGATTATTCTTTTATTTGTAATCAATTCTTTTTGCTTGAGGACAAGCAAAGGCTCAAGTACTCTGGTTTCATACACATCCAACGTGGTAAATTATAATTAACTAACATCACAGGCCATGTGCTGTGAGAAATACTCATTGTTCGAAATGGATTAAATCCATCACTAGCCAAACCTAACCTTACATTTCTAGGTTCCTTGGCAAAATTAGGATACAAAGCATCAAACTCTTTCCATGCTTTCCCATCAGCAGGATGTCTTAGATTACCATCTTTAGGATGTTCTTTTTCATGCCACACCATGCACTTAGCTATTTCAGCACACATAAAGAGTCTTTGCAGCCTTGGTTTTAAGGGAAAGTACCACAACACTTTAGCTGGAATCTGAGAAATTTTTTTAATCGGATGATTTTTCTTCATATTTTGTTTTTCTTGCGGCTGTTTCCACTTAGAAGCATGACAAAAATGACACTCCTCGGCATTCTCATACTCTTTCCAAAATAACATACAATCATTAGGACATGCATGAATTTTTTTACAATCCAAACCCAAATTCCTCAAGATGTTTCTAGCTTCATTAAAATTTGCAGGAAGCCTTGCATCTGTAATAACTTCCCTCATAAAATGAATGAAATCATCAATCGCTACATTACTAAGTCCATGAAGCGTCTTAAATAGAAACATCCTAAGGATGAAAGATAGTTTGGTAAAATTCTTACACCCAGGAAATAGCTCCTGCTTACCCTCTTCTACCAACCTATAGAACTTTCTGGCTTCCTCATTTGGGCCTTGTTGTGCACCACTTGTCCCCTCTAGAACGTCTCTAAAACTATCATGCAATAATTCATCAATATTGTCATGAAATTTTGGTGAAACGTTATCTAACTCTATTTCACCATTCAATGATGAATGATCCTCTCCATGAAAAATCCACACGTCATAATTTTCGATAAAACCCCCACTCAACACATGATTATACACCTCGTCCCTATGATACCAATACCGATTTTTACAATGTTTGCAAGGACATTTGATCTGTCCTCCCCGAGATGCTTTAGCAAATGACATGTTAAGAAAGTAGGTCAACCCATTTTCAAATTCAGGCAACCATCTAGACATATACATCCACCTTTTATCTGCTCCCATGAGTTTAAATTTCTGAAACAAACAACAAAGAGCCAATGAATCGTCAAACATCGTAATTAATAAAATACCAAAACAAAACAAAATTAATAAAATACCACCAAGTTAAATTTTACAAAGTAACTACAAAATTTAGAATAACAGAACGACTTATGCATTGACCTGGCTTGAATTCCAAATTCATCTCTTTTTGTTAACTTAACATTCATTTAAAATTTCGGATATGCTAGTTCAGTTTTTTTTAACATAACATTTATTATACAAAATTCTAAAAGTTTAGGATGAATTATAGCATAGGGAAATGTGAACAGTGATCGACCGTTATAATACAGTATGAAGTCTTTTTTCTTTTATCGTAGTTCTTTTTTGTTAGTTAAAAGATGTGTCTATTTTTCTTTCCCTTTTTAGAGTCCTATTCAATGCGGAACCAAATTTTGATAATCAAACTAGTGCCACTTCTGCATCAATAAATCATCATCAAAAAGCAGATGTATTTGCAGAAATATAATACATAAAAGAAAATAAAGTTTATCAGAGCCAAATTATGATTATCAAACTGTGCGGAACCAAGTTATTTTGTCATATAGTATTGTATATACAACGCTGAGTGAGCAATGTTAGTTTCTGAACTAGCAAGAAAGGCACAAAAATTTACCCCAGTTCTTAAAGAAGATCATTTTAGCAAGTGGTCAATGTGATTGACAGTGGGTTATTTTGTTTAACGGTCTAAATGATAGGTCTATAGTGGCGAAGAATATTTCACATGCGGCCTTAATACAATAATAGAGAAGTATTTTCACAACAGTCATAAATATGTTAGGAGTTTCAAGTGGAAAATATGGAATTTCAGAAGTTGAGATGCTCAAGTGTGGAAAATATGGAATACTTCATCTCTTTTTGTTCGAAAGGTGTTCATTTTTTATCTAAATCGTGTGCTTTCTTAAAGAAGCTTCTCTGAATGCTTTTTAGGCCAAGGCGTATAAGTTTTGTGATTACCTATAAATCCCCGTATATGTTTTTTAGGTCAAGGCGTACGAGTTTTGTGATTCTTTTAAACCCCATATCAAAATGCTGTCGTTATTAGACATAACATAAAAAGAAAAAAAACATGGCATAAGTCGATTGAGAAGAGCATATATCAGCAGAAGAATGTTTCTCTCAGCCAAAGCTACAAGTTATCTAGTTCTTGAAATACAAAGAAGAGTGGAAAATCTACAGAAAAAAAGAAGGAAAATTTTGATAACAAGACAACAATGAAAGCAAGAGCAGGTTGTATCAATCCAAATTATATCATTGTTGAGCCTAATGATGATAGTTAGATTACTCTTTTCCCTTATAAAATAAAATTAATTCATCAAAGAGTGCACAAATAAGAAGCTGTCATTCATGTGGTGAATCACGGAAATAAATAACCAAGGCACTCGAAATGGTCTCCCGTGTAGTTCAAATGACAAAGTGCAAGGAGAGTGAAATGTTCAGCTCCCGAATGAGCAGATTGCAATTATTCGGAGGACAATGTGCTTTTACATGTGTTATATTTTGCTTTTTATTATCCGATAAGAAGAATATCCATATTGAAAGATGTAATCCACATAAAAAATATAGCATTCATTTCCAGCAACTAAAATCTTCATCATTACAGAAATAAATCCAAAGGAGGTGCATATAACCTTGAACAAACTAATCATAACCTAAAGTTTATATATTTCCCTTTGCCAACTAGAATTCTCCCTAAATCAGACATTCAGGAACAAGAATGTACTTCAATCAAATTGTCATTACAATGATACTTAAAGTAAGCTCATGATGGTATTTAAACATTCAACCAATGCTTTTGGAGGCACATAAACATGTAACAAAGTACTACATCATGATGAAAGACACAAAGCTACGAAATGCAATAAAATTCCAGGATCAAAGTGGGTACATTACTGATGCTATAAAACTACATAAGGATGAGGTGAATCATCTTAAAAGATGGGGAAAAAAATCCTTCTGTTCATATCCAAGGAGCAACAAAGGGAAGTTCCTTTCAAGTTGTTATTTCAAAATCTACAGTAACATAAACATCATACATCTTCATCTTCATACTGACTTTTACACATTAGGTTATTAATCATCAATAACAAAAAAAACAAGATTCAATCTCCAGAACAAAAACATCAAAAATTAACTTTTTACACATCAGGTTATTAATCATCAATAACAAAAAAAAAAACAAGATTCAATCTCCAGAACAGAAACATCAAACATTAACTTTAGAAACAAAAATTAAACCTCCAGTTTACTTACTATTGTATAACGGAAAACGATTTTTGATTGATTCAGAGCACCGCAGCCTTCACCAAAGATGAACCTTACTGACCCTGGTTTCACGAGGGTTGTTAAAAGGATTGTATGAAGATGGCCGCGTCTGAAGAAGGAGATGAGGCGCGCGATAAAATAAAACCCTCTTTTTCTTAATAAATTTTGCCGCAAATATTTTCATAATCCCGCGGGATTAAAATAAAAATTATATTTTAAAAAAGTGTTTTATATGTAATAAATAAGTGTTTCTATAGAAATGTAACAAAGACAACACTTTTAAAAAGTGTTAAAATTATTATAAAAAGTGTTACATATTTCTATATATTTTGCAACATTATATAAAATGTTGCTTTATATAAATAAGTGTTACCTTTATAAGCCTAAATTAACACTTATATTAAAGTGTTGCCATAATTTTAAAATTGCAATATTTTTTAAAAGTGTTACCTTCCAAGTGATGTTGTAGCCTTATTTTGTAGTAGTGACCTATAGTTCAGTAGGTCACTCTAATACCCATATTTTTTTTTGCTTCGTTTTGTTCGACTCTATCGACTCGATGGTATTCGTTGATGTAATACCCGTAATTTCGATTTCTGGTAATTTTATTTTTTCGGCGGAAGTCCATTTTGTCGACTAGATTGTGACCGTTTCGTTATTCTGAGAATATTTAATTCTGCACTTTTTGACGTCCGAGTTCTTTTCGGTGTCGTTTTGTTGATTTCCGTGCTTTTTAGCGACTTTTCCGCACTTGAGCTTGATTCTTGCGAATCTCATCCGAAACTGTTGTTTCAAGTTTCTCGTAAGTTCATTTAATGTTATTATTCATGTTGCGAGCTTTGGTTCGGTGTTTCGATCACGTATCGTGTATTTCGGATATTTTGGGCCATTTTTGTAATTTCCCAAAGTTTGGGGTAATTACTTTCGTTGTCGAATTTCGAGCCTTCGGGTGGTCGGAATCGTGTGTTCTCTTAGCTATTGGATTCGTATTTGCGAGTACGTCGTAACCGTACCTTCGATATATACTCAGGTTCGGGTTTCGGGGTCGTCCGGGCCGTCGGAGTGGCCACGACCGAGTCACGGCCGGAGCAGGGCCTGGCCTGGCCGAGTTACGGCCGTAAAGGCCGAGAGTTAGGGCCGTATGGCGCCTGGCAGCTTCCGGACGAATGCCAGTTACGGCCGTAAGGCGTGACCGGGTACGGTCGTACGAGCGCTGGGCATCTTCCAGACGAAGGCCGGTTACGGCCGTAATGTGTGCCAGTTACAGTCGTAAGTGTCCGGCAGGTGCTGGGGATATTTTTTGACGAATGCCGGTTACGACCGTAAGACCTTCCGAGTACGGCCGTAAGGGCCGAGTTATGGCCGTAAGGCACTGCCGGTTACGGCCGTAACCCTGCCGGCTATATATGTAACACCCCCAATCCGCTCAGGGATATTACACGCCGTAGAACCTTTCCTCAAGGATCTACCAGGCTGGTAACGACATTTAACATCTCGACAATGCCTTCGAGGCTACAATGACTCAGTAGACCGATTTGGTCTTTCCACAAATACATACAACTCA
Source organism: Orobanche coerulescens (assembly GCA_033398695.1). Classification (NCBI taxonomy): domain Eukaryota; kingdom Viridiplantae; phylum Streptophyta; class Magnoliopsida; order Lamiales; family Orobanchaceae; genus Orobanche; species Orobanche coerulescens. The sequence continues at coordinate 99,418,621 of CM065813.1, read as the reverse complement.
AATACAACTCATGCCCACGCAGGGGACAAAATACAACTACACCCGTACAACGGGAACAATACAAAGAATGAAAATGAAGTACAACCGAACCAACACACGATGTACGGTTCCTCATGTGATTAGTATCGATCATCTTTCATCATCCTTCGTGGCCGACTCGTGTTATGCTCCAAAACCCGAATGCAAAACAGACATCCACCCCGAATACTGGGGTTAGCAAACTCCACCGTTTTGCTAGTGCAAGAACAAAGTGCAAATACGAGCCATACAATTCACATTCCACGAATAACAATAACCGAGGATCCTCAAAGATCCAAACGAAGCGAAAAGTACTTCCCGAGGCAAGGGTTTGAGAAAACATTTCAAAAACGAAATATCATAAATCAATGGAAGTAATTTATAAAACAGTTTAGAATGCCATCGAGAGTTTTAATAGAAAACAATTCAGGGATTATCAAATCCTACTTTTCAAACTCCAAAGACAAAGGGGTCACCGCCCCAAAAGTTTACTTTAAAAATGACATTAACCAACCGTTGGGATTTTAGCCCCAACCAGAAACGACTTTTACAAAACCATTGGAATTTTAGCCCCAAATCTCATCAACTCACAGTACACAAGAACGACCACGAGGTTCGTATCCCACATCAAAATCCACAAATAAGGATTTAAAACAAACAACAAAATACTCCAGTGCCATCCTAGCCAAGTAAGCCAAACGAACAACTTACCTCTTACACATTTAGTCAATGCATGCAAATGAAAACCGTTCAAAAGCACTCATTTCCGGAAATGCCAATATCGAATCACATTTGTAAAAATGCACCACAATTAACCGCGGACCCACAGCTTCGTGGATCCCTGCCGAGACCCCGTCGGATCTAACCCACAGTGGTTAAAAGCAAGCTCGCGGTTCCACAGCTTCGTGGAGCCCTACCGAGACCCCGTCGGATCTAACCCGTAGTGAGCATACACACACACGTTACTCATGCAATACTAACATGCTAAGAATGTAAGTTCATTAAGAATACTCACTAGAGATGGCCATTAACTCGACACCATTACCAAACTCTTCAAAAATACAATAACAAGTTTAAATAAGGAATACACGATTCCATAACTGAAACAATAGGAGTATCATCATAAAATCCTTCAATGTTCAAAATAACCAAATCATAATCAATTCTCAAAACACCGTTCACAAATCACACTCGTTTTGAAAGAAAGCCTTTAACGAGGCCAAACCGAAATCCTTTGAAACTTCATTTCAAATAACCAAACAAATACATTAAGACGACCACCGATCATCATATCCATAAAACGAGAAAAGTATGGGCAAGGTACTTGCCTCGAATAAGAACAACGCGGAGAATCGACCAAAGTAGGTTGGCCCGAACCGACTACGTACCCGCCGACTCCACCGAACGCCAACTCACGTTCATAAACTACGAAGGACAAATAATAACAATGAAATGAATTCCATAACACGACCCAAAGCCGTTGAATTCAAAGAACGAATGACGAAAGTTCACGGATTTCCCCCAAAACGGCCAAGAACACGATTCGTTCCGTCAAAACCCGAAAACGGAATTCCAAGTTGAAATATGGATATACAATCCATAGAATATGTTTAACAACATCATTTAACCATAATCGATCCATCGAAAATGGATGAAAAACGAGATCGAGGACAAATCCCCCAAAAAGTCAATTCGAAGGAAATCAAGAAATATACTTCGATTCGACGAAGAACAATGGATTAAATGATGTTAAACACAAGAATACTATCAAGATTAATCATACCCATCATGAATTAATCAACAACACGGAACGAATCGGACGAAAATGCAAAAATCCCCAAATTCACGAAATTAGGGTTCTAAGGAAGATTACCTTGATTATTTGGATCAAAGGTTGATAACAGACGATCGATTGATGTTATGAACTCAAGGACTTCATGGATTTGTTGTTAAACAACATGGCTTCGTTGCCCATGAATCGCCACTCGCGGAAGGAGAAGGAAGGAAATGAAAAGCGAAGTGAAATGTGGCTTTCGGCCATATTTATCTGGGCTGACCCTAGCGTGCGCTAGACTTCCGGACTAGCGTGCGCTATCGGCCGGTATCGGACGAGTACCCTCGGCCGTGGCCCACACGACCCGGCATCACCGACCAACCTGCCCGGCCGAACACGCCGACCCAACTCCCGCTGGCGTGCGCTACGGCCGGATACTGCGCGCGCTAGCCGGCATCGATAGCCCTGGTGAATCGCCGGCCAGTAACGTCGCTAGCCGGCCGGCAGCGTGCGCTACGCTGCCGACTAGCGCGCTACGCTCGGCGTAGCGTGCGCTACTGCCGATCTGACCGAGTCGAGAACCTCGAAACACCCTTTGCCCGGGCGATAGCGTACGCTGAGCCACCGGCGGCGTGCGCTACACTGCCCGGTTAGCGCGCGCGACCTTCCGGCCGTAAGCGTGCGCTACGCGGTTCTGCCCGCACCGTCCGGCGGTGCCGCAATCGTCCGGCGATCCATAACCGTCCGGCGATCCGCAACGCTGTGGCTCGGCGACCGATTTCGAAGCGTGCGGGCGAACACGGCGAAGTTCGCGGACAACATAAGCGACTCGAAATGAAAGCGTAATACCATAATTAGTCATACGCGACCAAGAAGCGGGTCGAGACAACAATTACGGATACGGATACGTAACTTTCGAGAAATTACAAAATGGCCCAAAGCACGGAAATCACAATACGTGATCGAATAACCAAACCGAAGTTCACAACACGTCCAACAAAGTTAAACGGACTTGCGGAAACTCGAAACAACAGATTCGGACGAGATTCGCAAGAATCGAACTCAAGTGCGGAAAAGTCGCTAAAAGCACGAGAACTCAACGAAACGACACGAAGCGAACTCGGATGTCAAAAGTGTAGAATTAATCATTCTCAGAATGACGAAACGGTCATGAGCGAGTCGTCAAAACGGACTCCGACCGAAAAAGAAATTTACCGAAAATCGAAAATTGCGGATATTACATTCTACCCTCCTTAAAAGAAGTTTCGTCCCGAAACTTAAAACAAGTAGGGAGAAGAAATATTCCGCCAGGAAAAACTCAACGAGACACACAAGAATGCGTAACTAATGCCCAACGGCGAAACGTCGCAAACAACGCAAAGGAATATACGGCGTGAAAACACGCTCCACGGCGACCAACACAACGTCGCCGTTAGGGATATAATAAAACCAACAAGTGACGAGCGTCATCAAATGGATAATATATCCAAGTCAATTATCCGACAATCACAAAACACAACGAACGAAACCCAATATGATTGACCAACCCAACGGTGCATCAATCAAAACGCGAGTCAACCGCTGAACAAACACGGAATCCCATCGCCTAAGGGCTGGAAGATCGAAAACGAAACTAATTTCCCGAACTGAAGGGAATTACGAAGGAGCCTGAATGTTCGCCAATCACGGAACGAGGTCAATAAAAACCGAACAATCAAACGATCGAGACAACAAAAATCGAAGAATCATGTTCGAATCACGAAGAACAATAAAGTTCAAACAATAACTCCCAGGATGATCTGGTGAGAACTACAAGACATGCATTCCCATAAGATCCACAGGAAAGGGAATAGCGATTGAAAAGTCACAACGACAAATGAGTTATTCCGAAATGATATCACACTCGTTCGATAAACAAAAACAAGGGCAGGACAAGCTCAGAAATGTCAACGAACATAAATGAGTCGACAAAGTAGAAAATACAGAAGTTCAAAATCCGATCCCTTCGAATAAAAGGACTAGTAGAACCAAATGATGTTACTCCCGAACAAAGTTCACAAGAATCGAACCGAACTCGAAAAAGTCACGCCGATAACCAGATCGGCCCACAACAAGATCACAGCTCGTTCGGACGATGAAACTGAAATACCGAACAAGTTCATAAAGTACCAACGAACATGAGCGAATCGATAGACTGGGGAAGAGAAAACACAGAAGTCAAAATAGTACGGGCATTACCTCCGACCTCGTCCACGAAATTCACAAAAACGGGAGCAAGGTAACAAGACATTAAACAATCGACGCATAACGGTACCATCACCGATGCACACGGTCATACCAAATCAAGCTCTAACAGCTCGCACATGCGCGACAACGCAGAAATTGCCATGAGGCGACAACATTCAATACCAACACTCCGCCTCTCACAGGGGCTAGCACAACCAATGTGTGGAAAGCGTCTCAACGCTCACACCGCCAATTCGATCATACTCGGGAGAAAGTATCAAAATGACAACGCGAACATCACACATACATACCCAGTCCTCAAACGGGAATGGATAGGTTTTAAAAACGAAAACCTCATTTTGAAAATAATTTGAAGAATACTGGTTGATCTTGAGTATCACCTTTCAAAAGTACAAACGTGAAACATCATTATCGAGACTTTGGAGAACCATATCACATTTGATAAAAATGAGGACACTTTCTCTTAGTGAAAACTTTCAAAATATTCGACCATCGGGTCTAAATAAAAGTGTTGAAAATATCTCAAAATATTTTGGTCCTCGAGGTAGAAAATTTTTGAAATATATTGTGGCACCTAGGATGTACCACAAGAAAATAAGTCATTTGAAAAGTATGTCTCGAAGTTTATTTTTCTAAGATACTCAAGGTTTTCAAAAATCGATAGGCGAATGCCCAAAACTCACACATATCGATGTTCACTAAAACAACTCCTAGCACACGCACCAAAGCGTTTAAAATCAAGACAATATATGTCCTTAAACGGAAATAAGCGATAAAATACCACATTGAACAAAACCACCGATAAAATACTCTCCCTGGCTAGTGAACAAGTCGAACGCGTATAAGCACAAAGCTTTTACAATAGAACTTGTAAAACGTGCAAATCGATTCGAAAATCATCAACAACGAACAAAAACAACAATAAAAGGACATCACAAACGACAATACTCCTCGTATAAATCAAATACGAAAGTCGACTAAATACATATCGTGAAATCAAAATTCACATAAAAATTCCACCACTTAACAAATAATCATAAAAATAGCTCGTGTCACACGAGGCACAACACAAAGAAGGGAGACTTACTTCCACAGGTCGCACGAAGATGATGATCGCCCCACGATACTAATCACGACCAACAAACTCAAACGACGCGTCGCGACACGACTCGGTCAGATAAAATCCGACGAAACAAGACTCAAACAACACGACTTGACCCGACAGCCTAGGTTTTCCTCAACCTAAGCTCTGATACCATTTATGTAACACCCCCAATCCGCTCAGGGATATTACACGCCGTAGAACCTTTCCTCAAAGATCTACCAGGCTGGTAACGACATTTAACATCTCGACAATGCCTTCGAGGCTACAATGACTCAGTAGACCGATTTGGTCTTTCCACAAATACATACAACTCAAATACAACTCATGCCCACGCAGGGGACAAAATACAACTACACCCGTACAACGGGAACAATACAATGGAAAATGAAGTACAATCGAACCAACACACGATGTACGGTTCCTCATGTGATTAGTATCGATCATCTTTCATCATCCTTCGTGCGACCACGTGTTATGCTCCAAAACGAATGCAAAACAGACATCCACCCCGAATACTCGGGGTTAGCAAACTCCTTTGTTTTGCTAGTGCAAGAACAAAGTGCAAATACGAGCCATACAATTCACATTCCACGAATAACAATAACCGAGGATCCTCAAAGATCCAAACGAAACGAAAAGTACTTCCCGAGGCAAGGGTTTGAGAAAACATTTCAAAAACGAAATATCATAAATCAATGGAAGTAATTTATAAAACAGTTTAGAATGCCATCGAGAGTTTTAATAGAAAACAATTCAGGATTATCAAATCCTACTTTTCAAACTCCAAAAGACAAAGGGGGTCACCACCCCAAAAGTTTACTTTCTGAAAAATGACATTCACCAACCGTTGGGATTTTAGCCCCAAATCCGTAAAACGACTTTTACAAAACCATTGGAATTTTAGCCCCAAATCTCATCAACTCACAGTACACAAGAACGACCACGAGGTTCGTATCCCACATCAAAATCCACAAATAAAGGATTTAAAACAAACAACAAAGTACTCCAGTGCCATCCTAGCCAAGTAAGCCAAACGAACAACTTACCTCTTACACATTTAGTCAATGCATGCAAATGAAAACCGTTCAAAAGCACTCATTTCCGGAAATGCCAATATCGAATCACATTTGTAAAAATGCACCACAATTAACCGCGGACCACGGCTTCGTGGATCCCTGCCGAGACCGTCGGATCTAACCCACGATGGTTAAAAGCAAGCTCGCGGTTCCACGGCTTCGTGGAGCCCTACCGAGACCCGTCGGATCTAACCCGTAGTGAGCATACACACACACACACGTTACTCATGCAATACTAACATGCTAAGAATGTAAGTTCATTAAGAATACTCACTAGAGATGGCCATTAACTCGACACCATTACCAAACTCTTCAAAAATACAATAACAAGTTTAAATAAGGAATACACGATTCCATAACTGAAACAATAGGAGTATCATCATAAAATCCTTCAATGTTCAAAATAACCAAATCATAATCAATTCTCAAAACACCGTTCACAAATCACACTCGTTTTGAAAGAAAGCCTTTAACGAGGCCAAACCGAAATCCTTTGAAACTTCATTTCAAATAACCAAACAAATACATTAAGACGACCACCGATCATCATATCCATAAAACGAGAAAAGTATGGGCAAGGTACTTGCCTCGAATAAGAACAACGCGGAGAATCGACCGAAGTAGGTTGGCCCGAACCGACTACGTACCCGCCGACTCCACCGAACGCCAACTCACGTTCATAAACTACGAAGGACAAATAATAACAATGAAATGAATTCCATAACACGACCCAAAGCCGTTGAATTCAAAGAACGAATGACGAAAGTTCACGGATTTCCCCAAGCGGCCAAGAACACGATTCGTTCCGTCAAAACCGAAAGCGGAATTCCAAGTTGAAATATGGATATACAATCCATAGAATATGTTTAACAACATCATTTAACCATAATCGATCCATCGAAAGCGGATGAAAAGCGAGATCGGGGACAAATCCCCAAAAGTCAATTGAAGGAAATAAAGAAATATACTTGATTGACGAAGAACAATGGATTAAATGATGTTAAACACAAGAATACTATCAAGATTAATCATACCCATCATGAATTAATCAACAACACGGAACGAATCGGACGAAAATGCAAAAATCCCCAAATTCACGAAATTAGGGTTCTAAGGAAGATTACCTTGATTATTTGGATCAAAGGTTGATAACGGACGATCGATTGATGTTATGAACTCAAGGACTTCATGGATTTGTTGTTAAACAACATGGCTTCGTTGCCCATGAATCGCCACTCGCGGAAGGAGAAGGAAGGAAATGAAAAGCGAAGTGAAATGTATTTGCTCACCATATTTATATCTGGCCCTAGCGTGCGCTAGCCTTCCGGACTAGCGTGCGCTATCGGCCGGTATCGGACGAGTACCCTCGGCCAGGGCCCACACGACCCGGCATCACCGACCAACCCCGCCGGCCGAACCTGTCGACCCGACTCCGCTGGCGTGCGCTACGGCCGGATACTGCGCGCTAGCCTGGCTATCGAGAGCCACGGATGAATCGCCGGCCAGTAACGTCGCTCGGCCGACGGCCGGCGGCGCTTCGCTGCCGACTAGCGCGCTACGCTCGGCGTAGCGTGCGCTACTGCCGATCTGGCCGAGTCGAGAACCTCGAAACACCATTTGCCCGGGCCGATGGCGTCGCTAGGCCACGGCGGCGTCGCTACACTGCCGGTTAGCGCGCGCGCGCCTTTCGGCCGTGGCGTGCGCTCGCCGGTTCTGCCGCACCCGTCCGGCGGTGCCGCAATCGTCCGGCCGATCCGCACCGTCCGGCGATCCTAGCGCGCGAACTCGGCGACCGATTTCAAAAGCGTCACGGAACGAACACGGCGAAGTTCGCGGACAACATAAGCGACTTCGAAATGAAAGCGTAATACCATAATTAGTCATACGCGACCAAGAAACGGGTCGAGACAACAATTACAGATACGGATACCCGTAACTTTCGAGAAATTACAAAATGGCCCAAAACGCCCGGAAATCACAATACGTGATCGAATAACCAAACCGAAGTTCACAACACGTCCAACAAAGTTAAACGGACTTGCGGGAAACTCGAAACAACAGTTTCGGACGAGATTCGCAAGAATCGAACTCAAGTGCGGAAAAGTCGCTAAAAAGCACAGAACTCAACGAAACGACACCGAAACGAACTCGGATGTCAAAAAGTGTAGAATTAATCATTCTCAGAATGACGAAACGGACATGAGCGAGTCGTCAAAACGGACTCCGACCGAAAAAGAAATTTACCGAAAATCGAAAATTGCGGATATTACAATATATAGCCTGGGCTCGGCCAGACCTTCATTTTTCACCCTTTTTCTTCTTTTTTCGGCGGTTGGCGATCGGAGGCTCGGGAAATCGAGTTCTTGGCCGATTATAATCAATTCCAAGACGTTTTGGAAGATTGTTGTTGATTATATCATCATCCAATCCGTGTGTTTCGTCGAATCAAGGTATATTTCTTGATTTTCCCTCAAGTTGACTTTTCGGAGAATTTGTTCTTGATTTCGATTCTAGTCCGATTTTGATACATCGATTGGTGTAGTATGATGTTATTAATCGTGTTCTATGGGTTATATATCCATATTTCGTGTTTGTTCAACTCGATTAGTGATTCGAGTGTTCTTGGGAGTTATCGAACATTGAGTGTTCGATTAAATATCCCAATGAGTTTCCCTTCGATAGTTTGGTGGGATTTCCGTTGTTTTTGACCTTGATTCTCATTATGATCGTATTTTTGTGTTCTTGGCCATTTTGGGGGAAACTCTTGAATTTGTGTCGTTCGTCCCTTCAATTCAACGACTTTAGGTCGTGCTATGGAACTCGTTTTCATTGTTGTTATTGTTGTTCGTAGTTTATTGTCGCGGGTTAACGTTCGGTAAAGTCGGCGGGTTCCTGGTCGGTTCGTGCCAACCTACTTCGGTCGATTCTCCGCGTTGTTCTTATTCGAGGCAAGTACCTTGTCCATACTTTTCTTGTTTCGTGGATATGATGATTGGTAACCATCTCAATGTGTTTGTTTGGTTATTTGAAACGAGTTTTCAAAAAGATTTGGCTAGCCTTGTTAAAGGCTCACTTTCAAAACGCGTGTGTTTTGTGAATGGTGTAGTTTGTAAATGACTATGTGGTTTCTATGGATATGTTTGGTGTTGATGTTGCATTTGGTATTGCGTGTGGACGTATATTATTTCATTTCGGTGCGTTGTGGTTTGACGAGGTGTTTTGCTAAGTGTTTGATACCTCTAAATGAATTGTTTGGATATCTTTGTTGCATTGTGCTATGTGTGTGATTTGTTTAGCTACCCAGCTCGGGAGGGTCCTTCGAGGCCTCGGGCGGGATCAATGGTATTACCTTGTTCCCAAGGCGATGCATGTGTTGTAATTTTTTTAGCTAGCCAGCTCGGGAGGGTCCTTCGAGGCCTCGGGCGGGATCAATGGTATTACCCTGTTCCCAAGGCGATGCTTGGTGTGATATGTTATTTAGTGAACGTATTTTACTCACCGTGGGTGGGTTCGACGGGGCCACGGCGAGAATTCCAATGGGTTGAGTTCGGGATTCACGAGTAAAAACTTCACAGGTTGGTGTTTATTTAGTGAACGTATTTTACTCACCGTGGGTTGGTTCGACGGGGCCACGGCGGGAATTCCAATGGGTTGAGTCTGGGATTCACGAGTAAAAACTTCACAGGTTGGTGTTTATTTAGTGAACGTATTTTACTCACCTTGGGTAGGTTCGACGGGGCCTCGAAGGGTAATCCAAAGGGTTGAGTCCTGGATTCATGAGTAAAAACTTCACGAGTTGGTATTGATTTTATGTCCGTCGAGGACACGTGACTTGGGTTTTGGCCCTGTGAACTGTTGTCGGTCTTCTATTTGCAAAAACAAAAACCTTTGGGCTGTGACCCTGTTGATTTTGGAAAGATAAGGATTCGGTAATCCTAAATTGTTTTCTATTAAAACTCTCTATGGCATTTTAAACTGTTTTATAAATTGTTTCCCCTTATTTGTGATCTTTCGGTTTTGGAATGTTTACCCAAATTCTTGCCTCGGGAAGTACTTTTCGTTACGTTTGGATTTTTGAGGATTCCTGGTTATTGTTATTCGTGGAATGTGAATTGTATGGCTCGTATTTGCACTTTGTTCTTGCACTAGCAAAACAGTGGAGTTTTGCTAACCCCCGAGTATTCGGGGGGTGGATGTCTGTTTTTGCATTCAGGTTTGGGAGCATAACACAGGGTCGGCACGAAGGATGATGAAAGATGAACGATACTAATCACATGAGGATCCGTATGAGGTCATTGGTTTAGTTATAGTTTATTTTCTGCTGCAGTATTCTTTCCCATTATACGGGAGTATTTGTATTCGACCCCTGCCTGGGCATGTAATGAGTTTGAGTTGTATGTATTTATTGAAAGACCAAATCGGTCTACTGAGTCATTTTAGCCTTAAAGGCATTGTTGAGATGTTCTATGTTGTTATCAGCCTGGTAGATCCTTGAGGAAAGGTTCTACGGCGTGTAATATCCCTGAGCGGATTGGGGGTGTTACATAAATGGTATCAGAGCGCAAGGTTGTGGAAACCTAGGCTGTCGGGTTTAGTGGTGTCTGTGGAGTTTTTGTCTCGTCAGACTTTATCTGACTGAGTCGTGTCGCGACGCGTCGTCTGAGTTTGTTGGTCGTGATTAGTATTGTGGGCGATCATCATCTTCGTGCGACCTGTGGATGTAAGTCTCCCTTCTTTGTGTTGTGCCTCGTGTGACATGAGCTATTTTTTTATGATTATTTGTTAAGTGATGGAATCCTCTTATGGATTTTGATTTCGTGATATGTGGTTATTTGACTCTCATATTTCGTTCATATGAGGAGTATTGTTGCTGGACTGTGCATGTTGAACTGTATTTCTTTTATCCGCTGCGTGAGTACTTTTGTAATGGCTTTCGGTATTTTACCGACTGAGTTTTATTTCGAAAACCGATTCCCTTAACCGAGTTTTTGGCATTATGGTCTTGATCATTTGGCGAAATTCTTACGACGGTATTTAGTACTTTGTAAATGACTTTTGTAAGTTTTTGAAATATTACCGTCATCAGCCTTTTTGGCGTTTTTGTAAATGGTTTTATCCTGGTGGGTTCCGGCGCGGGACCCACGGCGCTATAATGTTCCGTGTAATTATCTGAAATTTTTGGGCATTCTAGCCCATTGAATTATCTTTGAAAACCTTGAGTATCTTAGAAAATAAAATTCGAGACGTACTTTTAAATGGATTGTATTTTCAAGGCGCCTACTAGCGCAACTATCTGTTTCAAAATTCTTCTACCTTGAGGACCAAAATATATTTTTTTTCTTTTCAGTAATTTTGGAAATGCTTTGCTTAGACCTGAGGGTCGAATATTTTTTAAAATTTTTCACTAAAAGAAAAGTGTCCTCATTTTTGTTCAAACGCAAGATGATTTTCAAAGTCTCGATAATGATGTTTGTTCAACTTTTTGTAAAATGATACTCAAGATCAACCGGTGCTTCCAAACTGTTTTCAAAAGGTGGTTTTCGTTTTTAAAACCCATCATTTCCTGCTTGTGGTCGGAGAAGGTGTGTATGATGTTGGTATTGTTGTTAGGGTGTAACCCTCCGAATTGTGATTGAATTGGTGGTGTGAACGTTGAGTCGTTCGCCACGCATATGTTTAGTTAGCCCTTTGTGGGAGGTGTGATGATGATCTTTAATGTTGTCATTTCGTGGTCGCTTGCGTGTTATCGCACCTGTGTAAGCTGTTAAATCTTGGGTTTGTACGTTTGTGTACATGTGTGATTGTTTCATGATGTTTGTAATTATGTGCTGGTTATTGTTCGGGCCGTTGAGGTCGCCGAATGATACCGTCATTGCTATAGTGTTTGCGTGTGTATTACTTTACGATGGTAATCGTTGTATATGATATGTGTTATGATTCTTTGTTGTGCTGAGTTGGCATCTCCGCTATGTTGTTTTGCGACGTTATGTTCCATTGTATCTAGCATCTGTATTTTCGGTATGTCGAGCCGAGGCATTTCGAACGTATTGTGCCGGGGGCATGTACGTGCAAATTGTCCTTCTCGTCAGTAACACTTTTCAAGTGTGGACCCGAGAGACACAGGATACAGTTTTGCGAGTTGGGTTCCGAGTCTTTCGGGGCGCGAACTTCATTACAGATATGAGGATCGGCTCTGAGAGGCTCATGGGAGATGTTTCTGTCGTTTGTTTTTTGTGTTGTCACCTTACTCCCGTTGTTGTGAGTTACGGGAATGACATTTCTTTTATAAGAGGTCGAATGTAATGCCCGTATCATTTTTGGACTTCTGCATTTCCTCTTTCTCAAGTCCATCGATTCGCTCATGTTCGTTGATACTTTCTGAACTTGTTCTGTATTTCGGTTTCGTCGTTCGATCGAGCTGTGATCTTGTTTTGGGTCGATCTGGTTATCGCTGTGACTTTTCTGAGTTCGATTCTTGTGAACCTTGTTCGGAAGTAACACCTCTTGGTTCAACTAGTTCTTTTATTCGAAGTGGATCGGATTTTGAACTTCTGTATTTTCGACTCTGTCGACTCGTTATGTTCGTTGACATTTTCTGAGCTTGTCATGCCCTTTGCTTTTGTTGATCAAACGAGTGCGGTATTGTTTCGGAATAACTCATTTGTCGTTGTGATTTTTCAACTGCTATTCCCTTTCCTGTGGATCTTATGTGAACGCACATCTTGTTGCTTTCACCAGATCATATATTGTCTCGAGTCGAGATGTGGACCTTGGAGTTGTTGTTTGAATTTTATTGTTCTTCGTGATTCGAACATGATTGTTCGATTTTTGTTGTCTTGATCATTGTGTTCGATCATTTGATTGTTCGATATTTGTTGATCTCGTTTCGTGATTGTTCAACATTCAGACTCCTTCGTAATTCCCTTAAGTTCGGGAAATTAGTCTCGTTTTCGATCTTCCAACCCTTGCGTGGTGGAATTCCGTATTTGTTCAGCGATTGGCTTGCGTTTTGATTGATGTACCGTTGGGTCGGTCAATCATATTGATTTTCGTTCGTTATGTTCTGTGATTGTTCGGATAATCGACTTGATTGTATTATCTGTTTGATGACACTTGTCACTTGTTGGTTTTATTATGTCTCTACCGGTGGCGTTGTGTTGGTCGTCGTGGAGCGTGTTTTCGCACCGTATATCCCTTTGTGTTGCTTGTAACATTTCGCCGATGGGCGTAAGTTACGCGTTTCTTGTGTATCTCGTTGAGTTTTCCTGGAAGGATATTGCTTCTCCCTACTTGTTTTAAGTTTCGGGACGAAACTTCTTTTAAGGAGGGTAGTGTGTAATACCCGTAATTTCGATTTCCGGTAATTTTATTTTTTTCGGCGGAAGTCCGTTTTGTCATCCCGCTTGTGATCGTTTTGTCATTCTGAGAATATTTAATTCTGCACTTTTCGACGTCCGAGTTCTTTTCGTTGTCGTTTTGTTGAATTCCGTGCTTTTTAGCGACTTTTTCGCACTTGAGCTCGATTCTTGCGAATCTCGTCCGAAACTGTTGTTTCGAGTTTCTCGTAAGTTCATTTAATGTTATTATTCATGTTGCGAGCTTTGGTTTGGTGTTTCGATCACGGATCGTGTATTTCAGACGTTTTGGGCCATTTTTGTAATTTTCCAAAGTTTGGGGTAATTACTTAGGTTGTCGAATTTCGAGCCTTCGGGTGGTCGGAATCGTGTGTTCTCTTAGCTCTTGAATTCGTATTTGCGAGTACGTCGTAACCGTACCTTCGATTTATACTCAGGTTCGGGTTTCGGGGTCGTCCAGGCCGTCGGAGTGGCCACGATCGAGTCACGGCCGGAGCAGGGCCTGGCCTGGCCGAGTTACGGCCGTAAGGGCCGAGAGTTACGGCCATATGGCGCCTGACAGCTTCCGGACGAATGACAGTTACGGCCGTAAGGCGTGACCGGGTACGGCCGTACGAGCGCTGGGCATCTTCCAGACGAAGGCCGGTTACGGCCGTAATGTGTGCCAGTTACAGTCGTAAGTGTCCGGCAGGTGCTGGGAAGATTTTTTTGACGAATGCCGGTTACGGCCATAAGACCTGCCGAGTACGGCCGTAAGGGCCGAGTTACGGCCGTAAGGCACTGCCGGTTACGGCCGTAACCCTGCCGGCTATATATAGCCTGGGCTCGGCCAGACCTTCATTTTTCACCCTTTTTCTTCTTTTTTCGACGGCTGGCGACGGAAGGCTCGAGAAATCGAGTTCTTGGCCGATTCTAATCAATTCCAAGATGTTTTGGAAGATTCTTGTTGATTATATCATCATCCAATCCGTGTGTTTCGTCGAATCAAGGTATATTTCTTGATTTTCCCTCAAGTTGACTTTTCGGAGAATTTGTTCTTGATTTCGATTCTAGTCCGATTTTGATACATCGATTGGTGTAGTATGATGTTATTAATCGTGTTCTATGGATTGTATATCCATATTTCGTGTTTGTTCAACTCGATTAGTGATTCGAGTGTTCTTGGGAGTTATCGAACATTGAATGTTCGATTAAATGTCCCAATGAGTTTCCCTTCGATAGTTTGGTGGGATTTCCGTTGTTTTTTACCTTGATTCTCATTATGATCGTATTTTTGTGGTCTTTGCCATTTTGGGGGAAACTCTTGAATTTGTGTCGTTCGTCCCTTCAATTCAACGACTTTAGGTCGTGCTATGGAACTCGTTTTCATTATTGTTATTGTTGTTCGTAGTTTATTGTTGTGGGTTAACGTTCGGTGGAGTCGGCGGGTTCGTGGTCGGTTCGTGCCAACCTACTTCGGTCGATTCTCCGCGTTGTTCTTATTCGAGGTAAGTACCTTGTCCATACTTTTCTTGTTTCGTGGATATGATGATTGGTGACCGTCTCAATGTGTTTGTTTGGTTATTTGAAACGAGTTTTCAAAAAGATTTGGCTAGCCTTGTTAAAGGCTCACTTTCAAAACACGTGTGTTTTGTGAATGGTGTAGTTTGTAAATGACTATGTGGTTTCTATGGATATGTTTGGTGTTGATGTTGCATTTGGTATTGCGTGTGGACGTATATTATTTCATTTCGGTGCGTTGTGGTTTGACGAGGTGTTTTGCTAAGTGTTTGATACCTCTGAATGAATTGTTTGGATATCTTTGTTGCATTGTGCTATGTGTGTGATTTGTTTAGCTAGCCAGCTCGGGAGGGTCCTTCGAGGCCTCGGGCGGGATCAATGGTATTACCTTGTTCCCAAGGCGATGCATGTGTTGTGATTTGTTTAGCTAGCCAGCTCGGGAGGGTCCTTCGAGGCCTCGGGCGGGATCAATGGTATTACCCTGTTCCCAAGGCGATGCTTGGTGTGATATGTTATTTAGTGAACATATTTTACTCACCGTGGGTGGGTTCGACGGGGCCACAGCGAGAATTCTAATGGGTTGAGTCCGGGATTCACGAGTAAAAACTTCACAGGTTGGTGTTTATTTAGTGAACGTATTTTACTCACCGTGGGTTGGTTCGAAGGGGCCACGGCGGGAATTCCAATGGGTTGAGTCTGGGATTCACGAGTAAAAACTTCACAGGTTGGTGTTTATTTAGTGAACGTATTTTACTCACCTTGGGTAGGTTCGATGGGGCCTCGAAGGGTAATCCAAAGGGTTGAGTCCTGGATTCATGAGTAAAAACTTCACGAGTTGGTATTGATTTTATGTCCGTCGAGGACACGTGACTTGGGTTTTGGCCCTGTGAACAGTTGTCGGTCTTCTATTTGCAAAAACAAAAACCTTTGGGCTGTGACCCTGTTGATTTTGGAAAGATAAGGATTCGGTAATCCTAAATTTTTTTCTATTAAAACTCTCGATGGCATTTTAAACTGTTTTATAAATTATTTCCCCTTATTTGTGATCTTTCGGTTTTGGAATGTTTACCCAAATTCTTGCCTCGGGAAGTACTTTTCGTTACGTTTGGATTTTTGAGGATTCCTGGTTATTGTTATTCGTGGAATGTGAATTTTATGGCTCGTATTTGCACTTTGTTCTTGCACTAGCAAAACAGTGGAGTTTTGCTAACCCCCGAGTATTCTGGGGGTGGATGTCTGTTTTTGCATTCAGGTTTGGGAGCATAACACAGGGTCGGCACGAAGGATGATGAAAGATGAACGATACTAATCACACGATGATCCGTATGAGGTCATTGGTTTAGTTATAGTTTATTTTCTGCTGCAGTATTCTTTCCCGTTATACGGGAGTGTTTGTATTCGACCCCTGCCTGGGCATGTAATGAGTTTGAGTTGTATGTATTTATTGAAAGACCAAATCGGTCTACTGAGTCATTTTAGCCTTAAAGGCATTGTTGAGATGTTCTATGTTGTTATCAGCCTGGTAGATCCTTGAGGAAAGGTATGGTATCAGAGCGCAAGGTTGTGGAAAACTAGGCTGTCGGGTTTAGTGGTGTCTGTTGAGTTTTTGTCTCGTCAGACTTTATCTGACTGAGTCGTGTCGCGATGCGTCGTCTGAGTTTGTTGGTCGTGATTAGTATTGTGGGCGATCATCATCTTCGTGCGACCTGTGGATGTAAGTCTCCCTTCTTTGTGTTGTGCCTCGTGTGACATGAGCTATTTTTTTTATGATTATTTGTTAAGTGATGGAATCCTCTTATGGATTTTGATTTCGTGATATGTGGTTATTTGACTCTCATATTTCGTTCATATGAGGAGTATTGTTGCTGGACTATGAATGTTGGACTGTATTTCTTTTATCCGCTGCGTGAGTACTTTTGTAATGGCTTTCGGTATTTTACCGACTGAGTTTTATTTCGAAAACCGATTCCCTTAACCGAGTTTTTGGCATTATGGCCTTGATCATTTGGCGAAATTCTTACGACGGTATTTAGTACTTTGTAAATGACTTTTGTAAGTTTTTGAAATATTACCGTCATCAGCCTTTTTGGCGTTTTTGTAAATGGTTTTATCCTGGTGGGTTCCGGCGCGGGACCCACGGCGCTATAATGTTCCGTGTAATTACCTGAAATTTTTGGGCATTCTAGCCCATTGAATTATCTTTGAAAACCTTGAGTATCTTAGAAAATAAAATTCGAGACGTACTTTTAAATGGATTGTATTTTCAAGGCGCCTACTAGCGCAACTATCTGTTTCAAAATTCTTCTACCTTGAGGACCAAAATATATTTTTTTTCTTTCCAGTAATTTTGGAAATGCTTTGCTTAGACCTGAGGGTCGAATATTTTTTAAAGTTTTTCACTAAAATAAAAGTGTCCTCATTTTTGTTCAAACGCAAGATGATTTTCAAAGTCTCGACAATGATGTTTGTTCAACTTTTTGTAAAATGATACTCAAGATCAACCGGTGCTTCCAAACTGTTTTCAAAAGGTGGTTTTCGTTTTTAAAACCCATCATTTCCTGCTTGTGGTCGGAGAAGGTGTGTATGATGTTGGTATTGTTGTTAGGGTGTAACCCTCCGAATTGTGATTGAATTGGTGGTGTGAACGTTGAGTCGTTCGCCACGCATATGTTTAGTTAGCCCTTTGTGGGAGGTGTGATGATGATCTTTAATGTTGTCATTTCGTGGTCGCTTGCGTGTTATCGCACCTGTGTGAGCTGTTAAATCTTGGGTTTGTACGTTTGTGTACATGTGTGATTGTTTCATGATGTTTGTAATTATGTGCTGGTTATTGCTCGGGCCGTTGAGGTCGCCGAATGATACCGTCATTGCTATAGTGTTTGCGTGTGTATTACTTTACGATGGTAATCGTTGTATATTATATGTGTTATGATTCTTTGTTGTGCTGAGTTGGCATCTCCGCTATGTTGTTTTGCGACGTTATGTTCCATTGTATCTAGCATCTGTATTTTCGGTATGTCGAGCCGAGGCATTTCGAACGTATTGTGCCGGGGGAATGTACGTGCAAATTGTCCTTCTCGTCAGTAACACTTTTCAAGTGTGGACCCGAGAGACACAGGATCCAGTTTTGCGAGTTGGGTTCCGAGTCTTTCGGGGCGCGAACTTAATTACAGATATGAGGATCGGCTCTGAGAGGCTCATGGGAGATGTTTCTATCGTTTGTTTTTTGTGTTGTCACCTTACTCCCGTTGTTGTGAGTTACGGGAATGACATTTCTTTTATAAGAGGTCGAATGTAATGCCCGTATCATTTTTGGACTTCTGCATTTCCTCTTTCTCAAGTCCATCGATTCGCTCATGTTCGTTGATACTTTCTGAACTTGTTCTGTATTTCGGTTTCGTCGTTCGATCGAGCTGTGATCTTGTTTTGGGTCGGTCTGGTTATCGCTGTGACTTTTCTGAGTTCGATTCTTGTGAACCTTGTTCGGAAGTAACACCTCTTGGTTCTACTAGTTCTTTTATTCGAAGTGGATCGGATTTTGAACTTGTATTTTGAACTGGCCGACTCGTTATGTTCGTTGACATTTTCTGAGCTTGTCATGCCCTTTGCTTTTGTTGATCGAACGAGTGCGGTATTGTTTCGGAATAACTCATTTGTCGTTGTGATTTTTCAACTGCTATTCCCTTTCCTGTGGATCTTATGTGAACGCACATCTTGTTGCTTTCACCAGATCATATATTGTCTCGATTCGAGATGTGGACCTTGGAGTTGTTGTTTGAATTTTATTGTTCTTCGTGATTCGAACATGATTGTTCGATTTTTGTTGTCTCGATCATTGTGTTCGATCATTTGATTGTTCGGTATTTGTTGATCTCGTTTCGTGATTGTTCAACATTCAGACTCCTTCGTAATTCCCTTAAGTTCGGGAAATTAGTCTCGTTTTCGATCTTCCAACCCTTGCGTGGTGGAATT
Source organism: Orobanche coerulescens (assembly GCA_033398695.1). Lineage (NCBI taxonomy): Eukaryota > Viridiplantae > Streptophyta > Magnoliopsida > Lamiales > Orobanchaceae > Orobanche > Orobanche coerulescens. The sequence goes on along the minus strand of CM065813.1, from coordinate 99,399,574 downwards.
CCGTATTTGTTCAGCGATTGGCTTGCGTTTTGATTGATGTACCGTTGGGTCGGTCAATCATATTGATTTTTGTTCGTTGTGTTCTGTGATTGTTCGGATAATCGACTTGATTGTATTATCTGTTTGATGACACTTGTCACTTGTTGGTTTTATTATGTCTCTACCGGTGGCGTTGTGTTGGTCGTCGTGGAGCGTGTTTTCGCACCGTATATCCCTTTGCGTTGCTTGTAACATTTCGCCGATGGGCGTAAGTTACGCGTTTCTTGTGTATCTCGTTGAGTTTTCCTGGAAGGATATTGCTTCTCCCTACTTGTTTTAAGTTTCGGGACGAAACTTCTTTTAAGGAGGGTAGTGTGTAATACCCGTAATTTCGATTTCCGGTAATTTTCTTTTTTTCGGCGGAAGTCCGTTTTGTCAACCCGCTTGTGATCGTTTCGTCTTTCTGAGAATATTTAATTCTGCACTTTTCGACGTCCGAGTTCTTTTCGGTGTCGTTTTGTTGAATTCCGTGCTTTTTAGCGACTTTTCCGCACTTGAGCTCGATTCTTGCGAATCTCGTCCGCAACTGTTGTTTCGAGTTTCTCGTAACTTCATTTAATGTTATTATTCATGTTGCGAGCTTTGGTTTGGTGTTTCGATCACGTATCGTGTATTTCGGACGTTTTGGGCCATTTTTGTAATTTTTCAAAGTTTGGGGTAATTACATTCGTTGTCGAATTTCAAGCCTTCGGGTGGTCGGAATCGTGTGTTCTCTTAGCTCTTGAATTCGTCTTTGCGAGTACGTCGTAACCGTACCTTCGATTTATACTCAGGTTCGGGTTTCGGGTTCGTCCAGGCCGTCGGAGTGGCCACGACCGAGTCACGGCCGGAGCAGGGCCTGGCCTGGCCGAGTTACGGCCGTAAGGGCCGAGAGTTACGGCCATATGGCGCCTGACAGCTTCCGGACGAATGCCAGTTACGGCCGTAAGGCGTGACCGGCTACGGCCGTACGAGCGCTGGGCATCTTCCAGACGAAGGCCGGTTACGGCCGTAATGTGTGCCCGATTCTGTAAGTGTCCTGGCAGTCCGGGAAGATTTTTTTGACGAATGCCGGTTACGGCCATAAGACCTGCCGAGTACGGCCGTAAGGGCCGAGTTACGGCCGTAAGGCACTGCCGGTTACGGCCGTAACCCTGCCGGCTATATATAGCCTGGGCTCGGCCAGACCTTCATTTTTCACCCTTTTTCTTCTTTTTTCGACGGCTGGCGACGGAAGGCTCGAGAAATCGAGTTCTTGGCCGATTCTAATCAATTCCAAGATGTTTTGGAAGATTCTTGTTGATTATATCATCATCCAATCCGTGTGTTTCGTCGAATCAAGGTATATTTCTTGATTTTCCCTCAAGTTGACTTTTCGGAGAATTTGTTCTTGATTTCGATTCTAGTCCGATTTTGATACATCGATTGGTGTAGTATGATGTTATTAATCGTGTTCTATGGATTGTATATCCATATTTCGTGTTTGTTCAACTCGATTAGTGATTCGAGTGTTCTTGGGAGTTATCGAACATTGAGTGTTCGATTAAATGTCCCAATGAGTTTCCCTTCGATAGTTTGGTGGGATTACCGTTGTTTTTTACCTTGATTCTCATTATGATCGTATTTTTGTGGTCTTTGCTATTTTGGGGGAAACTCTTGAATTTGTGTCGTTCGTCCCTTCAATTCAACGACTTTAGGTCGTGCTATGGAACTCGTTTTCATTATTGTTATTGTTGTTCGTAGTTTATTGTTGTGGGTTAACGTTCGGTGGAGTCGGCGGCTTCATGGTCGGTTCGTGCCAACCTACTTCGGTCGATTCTCCGCGTTGTTCTTATTCGAGGCAAGTACCTTGTCCATACTTTTCTTGTTTCGTGGATATGATGATTGGTGACCGTCTCAATGTGTTTGTTTGGTTATTTGAAACGAGTTTTCAAAAAGATTTGGCTAGCCTTGTTAAAGGCTCACTTTCAAAACACGTGTGTTTTGTGAATGGTGTAGTTTGTAAATGACTATGTGGTTTCTATGGATATGTTTGGTGTTGATGTTGCATTTGGTATTGCGTGTGGACGTATATTATTTCATTTCGGTGCGTTGTGGTTTGACGAGGTGTTTTGCTAAGTGTTTGATACCTCTGAATGAATTTTTTGGATATCTTTGTTACATTGTGCTATGTGTGTGATTTGTTTAGCTAGCCAGCTCGGGAGGGTCCTTCGAGGCCTCGGGCGGGATCAATGGTATTACCTTGTTCCCAAGGCGATGCATGTGTTGTGATTTGTTTACCTAGCCAGCTCGGGAGGGTCCTTCGAGGCCTCGGGCGGGATCAATGGTATTACCCTATTCCCAAGGCGATGCTTGGTGTGATATGTTATTTAGTGAACGTATTTTACTCACCGTGGGTGGGTTCGACGGGGCCACGGCGAGAATTCCAATGGGTTGAGTCCGGGATTCACGAGTAAAAACTTCACAGGTTGGTGTTTATTTAGTGAACGTATTTTACTCACCGTGGGTTGGTTCGATGGGGCCACGGCGGGAATTCCAATGGGTTGAGTCTGGGATTCACGAGTAAAAACTTCACAGGTTGGTGTTTATTTAGTGAACGTATTTTACTCACCTTGGGTAGGTTCGATGGGGCCTCGAAGGGTAATCCAAAGGGTTGAGTCCTGGATTCATGAGTAAAAACTTCACGAGTTGGTATTGATTTTATGTCCGTCGAGGACACGTGACTTGGGTTTTGGCCCTGTGAACTGTTGTCGGTCTTCTATTTGCAAAAACAAAAACCTTTGGGCTGTGACCCTGTTGATTTTGGAAAGATAAGGATTCGGTAATCCTAAATTGTTTTCTATTAAAACTCTCGATGGCATTTTAAACTGTTTTATAAATTGTTTCCCCTTATTTGTGATCTTTCGGTTTTGGAATGTTTACCCAAATTCTTGCCTCGGGAAGTACTTTTCGTTACGTTTGGATTTTTGAGGATTCCTGGTTATTGTTATTCGTCGAATGTGAATTGTATGGCTCGTATTTGCACTTTGTTCTTGCACTAGCAAAACAGTGGAGTTTTGCTAACCCCCGAGTATTCGGGGGGTGGATGTCTATTTTTGCATTCAGGTTTGGGAGCATAACACAGGGTCGGCACGAAGGATGATGAAAGATGAACGATACTAATCACACGATGATCCGTATGAGTTCATTGGTTTAGTTATAGTTTATTTTCTGCTGCAGTATTCTTTCCCGTTAAACGGGAGTGTTTGTATTCGACCCCTGCCTGGGCATGTAATGAGTTTGAGTTGTATGTATTTATTGAAAGACCAAATCGGTCTACTGAGTCATTTTAGCCTTAAAGGCATTGTTGAGATGTTCTATGTTGTTATCAGCCTGGTAGATCCTTGAGGAAAGGTTCTACGGCGTGTAATATCCCTGAGCGAATTGGGGGTGTTACATAAATGGTATCAGAGCGCAAGGTTGTGGAAACCTAGGTTGTCGGGTTTAGTGGTGTCTGTTGAGTTTTTGTCTCGTCAGACTTTATCTGACTGAGTCGTGTCGCGATGCGTCGTCTGAGTTTGTTGGTCGTGATTAGTATTGTGGGCGATCATCATCTTCGTGCGACCTGTGGATGTAAGTCTCCCTTCTTTGTGTTGTGCCTCGTGTGACATGAGCTATTTTTTTATGATTATTTGTTAAGTGATGGAATCCTCTTATGGATTTTGATTTCGTGATATGTGGTTATTTGACTCTCATATTTCGTTCATATGAGGAGTATTGTTGCTGGACTATGCATGTTGAACTGTATTTCTTTTATCCGCTGCGTGAGTACTTTTGTAATGGCTTTCGGTATTTTACCGACTGAGTTTTATTTCGAAAACCGATTCCCTTAACCGAGTTTTTGGCATTATGGCCTTGATCATTTGGCGAAATTCTTACGACGGTATTTAGTACTTTGTAAATGACTTTTGTAAGTTTTTGAAATATTACCGTCATCAGCCTTTTTGGTGTTTTTGTAAATGGTTTTATCCTGGTGGGTTCCAAGCAGGACCCACGGCGCTATAATGTTCCGTGTAATTACTCAAATTTTGGGCATTCTAGCCCATTGAATTATCTTTGAAAACCTTGAGTATCTTAGAAAATAAAATTCGAGACGTACTTTTAAATGGATTGTATTTTCAAGGCGCCTACTAGCGCAACTATCTGTTTCAAAATTCTTCTACCTTGAGGACCAAAATATATTTTTTTTCTTTCCAGTAATTTTGGAAATGCTTTGCTTAGACCTGAGGGTCGAATATTTTTTAAAGTTTTTCACTAAAAGAAAAGTGTCCTCATTTTTGTTCAAACGCAAGATGATTTTCAAAGTCTCGACAATGATGTTTGTTCAACTTTTTGTAAAATGATACTCAAGATCAACCGGTGCTTCCAAACTGTTTTCAAAAGGTGGTTTTCGTTTTTAAAACCCATCATTTCCTGCTTGTGGTCGGAGAAGGTGTGTATGATGTTGGTATTGTTGTTAGGGTGTAACCCTCCGAATTGTGATTGAATTGGTGGTGTGAACGTTGAGTCGTTCGCCACGCATATGTTTAGTTAGCCCTTTGTGGAAGGTGTGATGATGATCTTTAATGTTGTCATTTCGTGGTCGCTTGCGTGTTATCGCACCTGTGTAAGCTGTTAAATCTTGGGTTTGTACGTTTGTGTACATGTGTGATTGTTTCATGATGTTTGTAATTATGTGCTGGTTATTGTTCGGGCCGTTGAGGTCGCCGAATGATACCGTCATTGCTATAGTGTTTGCGTGTGTATTACTTTACGATGGTAATCGTTGTATATGATATGTGTTATGATTCTTTGTTGTGCTGAGTTGGCATCTCCGCTATGTTGTTTTGCGACGTTATGTTCCATTGTATCTAGCATCTGTATTTTCGGTATGTCGAGCCGAGGCATTTCGAACGTATTGTGCCGGGGGCATGTACGTGTAAATTGTCCTTCTCGTCAGTAACACTTTTCCAGTGTGGACCCGAGAGACACAGGATCCAGTTTTGCGAGTTGGGTTCCGAGTCTTTCCGGGCGCGAACTTCATTACAGATATGAGGATCGGCTCTGAGAGGCTCATGGGAGATGTTTCTGTCGTTTGTTTTTTGTGTTGTCACCTTACTCCTGTTGTTGTGAGTTACGGGAATGACATTTCTTTTATAAGAGGTCGAATGTAATGCCCGTATCATTTTTGGACTTCTGCATTTCCTCTTTCTCAAGTCCATCGATTCGCTCATGTTCGTTGATACTTTCTGAACTTGTTCTGTATTTCGGTTTCGTCGTTCGATCGAGCTGTGATCTTGTTTTGGGTCGATCTGGTTATCGCTGTGACTTTTCTGAGTTCGATTATTGTGAACCTTGTTCGGAAGTAACACCTCTTGGTTCTACTAGTTCTTTTATTCGAAGTGGATCGAATTTTGAACTTCTGTATTTTCGACTCTGTCGACTCGTTATGTTCGTTGACATTTTCTGAGCTTGTCATGCCCTTTGCTTTTGTTGATCGAACGAGTGCGGTATTGTTTCGGAATAACTCATTTGTCGTTGTGATTTTTCAACTGCTATTCCCTTTCCTGTGGATCTTATGTGAACGCACATCTTGTTGCTTTCACCAGATCATATATTGTCTCGAGTCGAGATGTGGACCTTGGAGTTGTTGTTTGAATTTTATTGTTCTTCGTGATTCGAACATGATTGTTCGATTTTTGTTGTCTCGATCATTGTGTTCGATCATTTGATTGTTCGATATTTGTTGATCTCGTTTCGTGATTGTTCAACATTCAGACTCCTTCGTAATTCCCTTAAGTTCGGGAAATTAGTCTCGTTTTCGATCTTCCAACCCTTGCGTGGTGGAATTCCGTATTTGTTCAGCGATTGGCTTGCGTTTTGATTGATGTACCGTTGGGTCGGTCAATCATATTGATTTTCGTTCGTTGTGTTCTGTGATTGTTCGGATAATCGACTTGATTGTATTATCTGTTTGATGACACTTGTCACTTGTTGGTTTTATTATGTCTCTACCGGTGGCGTTGTGTTGGTCGTCGTGGAGCGTGTTTTCGCACCGCATATCCCTTTGTGTTGCTTGTAACATATCACCGATGGGCGTAAGTTACGCGTTTCTTGTGTATCTCGTTGAGTTTTCCTGGAAGGATATTGCTTCTCCCTACTTGTTTTAAGTTTCGGGACGAAACTTCTTTTAAGAAGGGTAGTGTGTAATACCCGTAATTTCGATTTCCGGTAATTTTCTTTTTTTCGGCGGAAGTCCGTTTTGTCAACCCGCTTGTGATCGCTTTGTCATTCTGAGAATATTTAATTCTGCACTTTTCGACGTCCGAGTTCTTTTCGTTGTCGTTTTGTTGAATTCCGTGCTTTTTAGCGACTTTTCCGCACTTGAGCTCGATTCTTGCGAATCTCGTCCGAAACTGTTGTTTATAGTTTCTCGTAAGTTCATTTAATGTTATTATTCATGTTGCGAGCTTTGGTTTGGTGTTTCGATCACGTATCGTGTATTTCGGACGTTTTGGGCCATTTTTGTAATTTTCCAAAGTTTGGGGTAATTACTTAGGTTGTCGAATTTCGAGCCTTCGGGTGGTCGGAATCGTGTGTTCTCTTAGCTCTTGAATTCGTATTTGCGAGTACGTCGTAACCGTACCTTCGATTTATACTCAGGTTCGGGTTTCGGGGTCGTCCAGGCCGTCGGAGTGGACACGATCGAGTCACGGCCGGAGCAGGGCCTGGCCTGGCCGAGTTATGGCCGTAAGGGCCGAGAGATACGGCCATATGGCGCCTGACAGCTTCCGTACGAATGCCAGTTACGGCCGTAAGGCGTGACCGGGTATGGCCGTACGAGCGCTGGGCATCTTCCAGACGAAGGCCGGTTACGGCCGTAATGTGTGCCAGTTACAGCCGTAAGTGTCCGGCAGGTGCTGGGAAGATTTTTTTGACGAATGCCGGTTACGGCCATAAGACCTGCCGAGTACGGCCGTAAGGGCCGAGTTACGGCCGTAAGGCACTGCCGGTTACGGCCGTAACCCTGCCGGCTATATATAGCCTGGGCTCGGCCAGACCTTCATTTTTCACCCTTTTTCTTCTTTTTTCGACGGCTGGCGACGGAAGGCTCGAGAAATCGAGTTCTTGGCCGATTCTAATCAATTACAAGATGTTTTGGAAGATTCTTGTTGATTATATCATCATCCAATCCGTGTGTTTCGTCGAATCAAGGTATATTTCTTGATTTTCCCTCAAGTTGACTTTTCGGAGAATTTGTTCTTGATTTCGATTCTAGTCCGATTTTGATACATCGATTGGTGTAGTATGATGTTATTAATCGTGTTCTATGGATTGTATATCCATATTTCGTGTTTGTTCAACTCGATTAGTGATTCGAGTGTTCTTGGGAGTTATCGAACATTGAGTGTTCGATTAAATGTCCCAATGAGTTTCCCTTTGATAGTTTGGTGGGATTTCCGTTGTTTTTTACCTTGATTCTCATTATGATCGTATTTTTGTGGTCTTGGCCATTTTGGGGGAAACTCTTGAATTTGTGTCGTTCGTCCCTTCAATTCAACGACTTTAGGTCGTGCTATGGAACTCGTTTTCATTATTGTTATTGTTGTTCGTAGTTTATTGTTGTGGGTTAACGTTCGGTGGAGTCGGCGGGTTCGTGGTCGGTTCGTGCCAACCTACTTCGGTCGATTCTCCGCGTTGTTCTTATTCGAGGAAAGTACCTTGTCCATACTTTTCTTGTTTCGTGGATATGATGATTGGTGACTGTCTCAATGTGTTTGTTTGGTTATTTGAAACGAGATTTCAAAAAGATTTGGCTAGCCTTGTTAAAGGCTCACTTTCAAAACACGTGTGTTTTGTCAATGGTGTAGTTTGTAAATGACTATGTGGTTTCTATGGATATGTTTGGTGTTGATGTTGCAATTGGTATTGCGTGTGGACGTATATTATTTCATTTCGGTGCGTTGTGGTTTGACGAGGTGTTTTGCTAAGTGTTTGATACCTCTGAATGAATTGTTTGGATATCTTTATTGCATTGTGCTATGTGTGTGATTTGTTTAGCTAGCCAGCTCGAGAGGGTCCTTCGAGGCCTCGGGCGGGATCAATGGTATTACCCTGTTCCCAAGGCGATGCATGTGTTGGGATTTGTTTAGCTAGCCAGCTCGGTAGGGTCTTTCGAGGCCTCGGATGGGATCAATGGTGTTACCCTGTCCCAAGGCGATGCTTGGTGTGATATGTTATTTAGTGAACGTATTTTACTCACCGTGGGTTGGTTCGACGGGGCCACGGCGGGAATTCCAATGGGTTGAGTCCGGGATTCACGAGTAAAAACTTCACAGGTTGGTGTTTATTTAGTGAACGTATTTTACTCACCGTGGGTTGGTTCGATGGGGCCACGGCAGGAATTCCAATGGGTTGAGTCCGGGATTCACGAGTAAAAACTTCACAGGTTGGTGTTTATTTAGTGAACGTATTTTACTCACCTTGGGTAGGTTCGACGGGGCCTCGAAGGGTAATCCAAAGGGTTGAGTCCTGGATTCACGAGTAAAAACTTCACGAGTTGGTATTGATTTTATGTCCCTCGAGGACACGTGACTTGGGTTTTGGCCCTGTGAACTCTTGTCGGTTTTCTATTTGCAAAAACAAAAACCTTTGGGCTGTGACCCTGTTGATTTTGAAAAGATAAGGATTCGGTAATCCTAAATTGTTTTCTATTAAAACTCTCGATGGCATTTTAAACTGTTTTATAAATTGTTTCGCCTTATTTGTGATCTTTCGGTTTTGAAATGTTTACCCAAAGTCTTGCCTCGGGAAGTAGTTTTCGTTACGTTTGGATTTTTGAGGATTCCTGGTTATTGTTATTCGTGGAATGTGAATTGTATGGCTCGTATTTGCACTTTGTTCTTGCACTAGCAAAACAGTGGAGTTTTGCTAACCCCCGAGTATTCGGGGGGGTGGATGTCTGTTTTTGCATTCAGGTTTGGGAGCATAACACAGGGTTGGCACGAAGGATGATGAAAGAGGAACGATACTAATCACACGAGGATCCGTATGAGGTCATTGGTTTAGTTATAGTTTATTTTTCTTTGTAGTATTCTTTCCCGTTATACGGGAGTGTTTGTATTCGACCCCTGCCTGGGCATGTAATGAGTTTGAGTTGTATGTATTTATTGAAAGACCAAATCGGTCTACTGAGTCATTTTAGCCTTAAAGGCATTGCTGAGATGTTCTATGTTGTTATTAGCCTGGTAGATCCTTGAGGAAAGGTTCTACGGCGTGTAATATCCCTGAGCGGATTGGGGGTGTTACAGTTGATGTTTCTGACCTTGTGTTGTTTCTCGCCTTTGTCATTCGAGCAAGTTCGCATATTGTTCCAAATTGATCTGTATATCATTGTGATATTCCCAAGTTCGGACCGACTTCCTGTGAACCGTGTACAAAATTAACACCTCGTGGTTCCTACAAGTTTATTGATGTCTTGATTTGAGGTGTGAACTTCAGAGTTGACCGTTGATTGTTCGATCTTTGCTATTCGTTCGCCGTTGTCCAATCATTATTGTTCGATCTCGTAATCGTGATTATTGAACATCTGGGCCACTTCATAATTTCCATAAGTGTTGGGAAATTTTCTTCGTATTTGATCTTCCAAATCTTTGAGTTACTGGAATTTCATACCTTTCAGCGTTGGATTCGTGATTTGAGTTTTGTACTACTTTATCAACCGTAGTGATTCATACTCGTTTTTTTTTGTAAGCGTGCTTGCGTATTGAATCAGACCGCAATAGCTTTGTACTGCGTGAAGCTCTTGTGTGCTGACAGTATCAGATAACGTGTGTTATCTAGAGTCACCTTGCTCTTGTTTTAAGTTTCGGGACGAAACTTATTTTTAGGGGGGTAGAATGTAATGCCCACGATTTTTATTCCAGTTATTTTGGATTTTTTTGGATATTTCCCGATTGTCGAGTCCCGGTATTATTTTCTCGACAACTGAGTTTGGTGTTTATGGCCGTATGTGGTGATTTTTTATCCGTTGTTTTCATTACGGATTGATGATGTTGTCCCCGAGCATTTTGTCGTGTTCGTTCCGTGCGATTTCGGAAAATCAAGTCGTCGAATCATGGCGGCTGGGCACTGGCCGGACGGGTGCAATCGCCCGCATAAAGGGCAGGAACCGGCATAGCACACGCTACTGCCGGGAAGCAGCGTACGCTACGTCCGGAAGGCTGCACACGGTAGTCGGCCGAAGCAGCAGGGGCAGAGAGGTTTATGGACTTCGGGCGGACAGCAGGTAGCGCACGCCACTGTCGGACACTGCGCGCGCTAATCGGCAGGCGTAGTGCACGCTGCGGCCGGAAGGCTGCGCACGCTATCTGGCCGAGCAGATTAGTCCAGGAAGTCTCTGGATTGTGGCACAGCTCGACAGCGCACATGTCCAGCGCATGATGGTGGGCCCCGACGAACATTCTCGACCATGACTGCCCGTTAGCGCACGCTAGTTCGGCAGCCAAGCGCACGCTAGGCTGCACCTGTATAAATATGGTCGAGCAGTCCACTTTCATTCATTTTTCCCATTTCTCTTCTTCTCTTCCATGGCTGGAATCTTAGATAAATCGAAGGCATGTTGTTAAACAATGAATCCACGAAGTTGCTGACCCCATATCATCGATTAATCATTCCAAAACATCCTTCGATCCATCGAATCAAGGTTAGTTTTCCTAAAATCCTAGTTTTGGGAAGATTGTGGGTTTTCCTTGATTTCATCCGTTTAATCCGTAATAACTTAGATTGGTGACGGATTAATGATTATTAAGTTGTATTCTATCGTTTTCCTTGTTGTTCCATGGTTTAATTTCCAAGGATTCGTCGTTTTGTTCAACTTCTAATCGACGTCTTCATGGTGTCCGGTAAAAGTTCTTAGAGGGGGGTTTTGGGTGTTCTGCGATTATTCCTTCTCGTACGATCGTTGATTATTGATGACATGATGTTAGGGTCAGGTGTCTTGCGAAGAACTCGAGTCGGAACTCTTCCGTTCGTGGTTTCCCGATTGGTTGTGTTACCATTGTTTCCGCGGGAGAATTGTAGGTGTTCGAGGTTACCCGGTTGAGCCATGTTCTTCTGAGTATCCGGTATCGATTATCGAGGCAAGTATCTTGCCCATACATTACGTGTTTTGTGGATATAATGGTTGGTAATCGACGATATCTGCTAAATGAATGTTTACAACCATTTTTCAAAAGAATCGGTATCTTTACAATCATGGTTTTCTTAAAAGATGACTTTTGTGTTCGGGAATTAGTGTGCTAAATTGACTATGTATGTTAGTGTCGAGTATAGGATCGCCTTACTTTCGGGTGATGCCCTTATGTGTGATTATGTCGTCGGTAAATTGAAAGCTCAATCCTTTTGTTAGATGTGTGCGTGGAGTCATGTGATTATCGATGAATATGTGAGTTGTGTGATACTGGATGTGCCGTTCGGTGCTGTTTGGATGGTGTGCTTCTTTGTTGATTGTATTAGCTTTGGGTAATGAGTATGTGTTGGATAATTTGGCCATTCTAGAAAAATACCTCGACTATATATATATATTGTGATTGACTCTTGAGGATTGTGGTTTGGAAATGTGAATTGATGAGAGTTGTAAGGTTGTTCTCGGGTAATCTCACTCGGGGTTGACTCGAGGGAGTCACATGGGGACCTGGTGGCTTAGCGGCTGGACCGGGTCGCGAGAGTTACTTCGAGTGGGCATTCTTACCTGGGGTCGCTCGACGGGGCGAACAGGGACTTGGTGGCTTGACGGCGGGACCGGTGGCTCGACCGGTCCGCGAGAATTTCCAGAGTGTTTGTACTGATGATTAATTATGATATGTCCGGAGTATTACAATGCTTGGTGCTCGGGGTCGAGAGATATTATATATCGAGTCTTGGTGTTTGGCTAAAATGGCATAAGAATAATGTATTATGTGTAATGTGTCCTTGAAAGTGAATTGAAGTGGATGATCGGGTAGTGGATCCTGCGTTTTGTGGCCGGAAAGGTTGGGTCATGGACCCCGTGTTTTGTTAACGGATTTGTATTTTGGAAAATGAACTTTGGGGTTGTGACCCTAAGTGGCTTTCGAGGAATTAAGAACTTTTCAATCACATTTCAAAACTCCCGAGATTTGGAAGTGTTTTCAAAGTGCTTACTTGTTTCATTTCTACTTTCAAGACTTGAACTATTCGAATTAAACAAAATATCTCGGGAAGTCTTTCGTTGTATTCTCGGAATGTGTTGTGTATGGCTCGTATTTGTATTTTATACTTGTACTAGCAAAACAGTGTAGTTTTGCTAACCCTCGAGTATTCGAGGGGTGGATGTCTGTTTTGCGTCCAGGTACATGCAGGTTTGGGAGCAAAATACAGGATCGGCGCGAAGGATGATGGAAGACGAATGATACTAATCACAGGGAGGCCAGTTTTGGGTGCAGTCAGTTGGAGTTCGGTGTATGGTTTTTTCCGCTGTCGTACTTTTGTTTATGAGTGTATTTTACCCTTGCATGGGCATGAGTCGAGATAGAAATGTGTATTTTTGACTTATATGTTAGTGATGGAAGACCAAATCGGTCTATTGTCTCGTTATTTTGTTACGTAGGTATTTAATGTAATGTGATGTTTCGATGACTAGCCTGATGGATCCTCACGGAGAGGGTTTGCGGCGTGTAATATTCCCGGTTTGATTCCGGGGGTGTTACATTTATGGTAACAGAGCTTAGGTTGTGGAAACATAGGCTGTCGGGTCCAGTCGGGTATTGTCGTGTCTTGTCCTGTCAGATTGTGTCTGCTTAAGTCGTGTCGCGACGCGTCATCTGAGATGTCGGTCGTGATTAGTATCAAGGTGCAACCATCATCTTCGTGCGACCTGTGAATGTAAGTCTCCCTACTATATTGTGCCTTGTGCTATACGAGCTTGTATGATTTTGTGATATGACGTGGAGTTTAAAGGTGATTTGTGATTATGTGACCTATGCTTGTTTGGTCCTTGTATTGTGCTAGAATGAAAGTGGTGCCAGCGTATATGTATATATATATATATATACACATCCTGGTAAAAGTCGTTTTTACAAGAGTAATGGCCTTGGTATGGTTACTCAAGGAAAATTCATCAGTGTGGTATTTTAAAGCTTTAAATGTTTCGGGGAGTCACGTAATTTTATTTTAAAACATCCTCCAAAGGAGGAAAAAGTTTGATTTTCGTATGATGACCTCAAGGTCGAAATTCTTTTGGGAACTCAAACTACCGATATTTCATTTTCATCTGCTATCATAAGTTTTCAAAACACGATTTTTAAACTCGAATAAGGCCTACAAAATGTACTCAAGACGTGACTCTCGCTTTCAACCTTTCAGTTTCATGGTTGTTAGTCAAGAAGTACATAATGATGTTCTCATTGTTTAGGCAGTGGTGCCAGTTTTATGATTAAAATAGTGATGTGGATGCTGGGTCGATCAGTATGTATACGTTGAGATAGCCCTCTTTATTGAGAGGTGAGATTTCGGTTTGAATGACAATTGCCTTTTGATGGTTGCCGTGCGGTGTTGTAATTATTTGAATCGATGGCATTTAGGTTCGTATGCTGCCGTTGTTCATTTGTAACCTTCGGTTCTAGTAATGTCGTATATATGTTCGCAATCATGTTGCTAAATTAGACCAGTTAGCGCACGCTAAGTACGAGGCTAGCGCGCGATAATGTGGCATGAGTAGCGCACGTTAATGTTGTTGTAACGCGCGCTAATCAGTCTGGGCAGAGGATGTGGGACCACATTTTTAGCCGTTAGGTTTAACTTTTTGCATTCAGTCATCTGTGACTGTATTCTAGGTGTGTTGTCTAGTGCTAACAACTGTTGGGTGTGAATGTGTTATGACTTTTCGTAGTGCTAGGTAATAATTGATTATATTTGATGAATTGATAAATTGTGTCTGCTGTGTATGTGTTCGGAAACGCTTTCCTGAAAATTTCATAAAGTTTTGACAGTTCGATTAATCGGCGGCTTCGTATGGACTTTGAAAATTATTTGGAACTGGCTAGCCGGCCTTGGATTCTCAAATAAAAACTCGATGGTATTGAAAATAGTCATTTTAAAGTACCTTTGGACATTTTGTAAAATGTTATCGTCGTTGATTTTCCATAATGCTGAGAGGATTTTCGAAAATGGTTTTAACGTATTGTTTTATTTTCAAATAATCTGAGTACATGATTTTCAAAAATCTTTCACACCATAAAATTTTCTTTTAAACCCAATACGATTTTTATTTTTCAAAAATATATAGTGAAAGATGGAAAATCTTACTTGATTTAAATTTCAAACTCGGATTTGGAAATGTTAGAGTATGTACGAATGGTTTGATGATCTTGCGTGTTTACCTTGTTTGTTATCAACGGTGACGATGATGCATAGTGGCATGGTAATTTTGATGATGCCGGTTACAAGCAAATATTATTTTTCAAATGATTTCAAAATGAGACAGTTAAAGTCTGTTGTTTATAAGTTTTGATAAAACAGCCCGAGATACCAAAAATACTTTCAAAGTTTTATTTTGAATAACATGCAAATCCGAAGATTTTCAAATGATATCATCTAAAAGGATACCTCGTGGATCTTTTTATCGAGTTGCTATTAGTTGTCTTACGTGATATGTCGTGCTGAGTTGGCACTTTAGCACATTATTTTTTGCGAAGTTGTACCATCGTATTGAGTGAGAATCCGCTTAGTATGCCGAGGGACATAGGATGCGGTCGTGACTGCGGTACAGTTGGTCATGGAGATCAGATGCGGGACCAAGAGGACATGTCCGGGAGGGTTTCTATTCCAGCACTTCGTTCTCGTTGTTTAGGTTTCGGGGACGAAACCTCTTTTAAAGGTGATATAATGTAATACCCACATTTTTTTCGCTTCCGTTTTGTTCGACTCTATCGACTCGATGGTATTCGTTTATGTTTCTTACCTTGTGTTGTTTATCGCCTTTGTCATTCGATCAAGTTCGCATATTGTTCCAAATTGATCTGTATATCATTGTGACATTCCCAATTTCGGACCGACTTCCTGTGAACCATGTACGAAATTAACACCTCGTGGTTCCTACAAGTTTATTGATGTATTGATTTGAGGTGTGAACTTGAGAGTTAACCGTTGATTGTTCGATCATTGTTATTCGTTCGTTGTTGTCCAATCATTATTGTTCGATCTCGTAATCGTGTTTATTGAACATCTGGGCCACTTCGTAATTTCCGTAAGTGTTCGGAAATTGTCTTCGTATTTGATCTTCCAAATCTTCGAGTTACTGGAATTTCATACCTTTCAGTGTTGGATTCGTGATTTGATTTTTGTACTACTCGGTTTTATCAACCACAGTGATTCATGCTCGTTGCTTTTTGTAAGCGTGCTTGCGTATTGAATCGGATCGCAATAGCTTTGTACTGCGTGAAGCTCTTGTGCTGATAGTATCAGATAACGTGTGTTATCTAGAGTCGCCTTGCTCTTATTTTAAGTTTCGGAACGAAACTTATTTTTAGGGGGGTAGAATATAATGCCCACAATTTTTGTTCCGATTATTTTGGATTTTTCGGATATTTCCTGGTTGTCGAGTGCTGGTATTATTTTCTCGACAACTGATTTTGGTGTTTATGGCCGTATGTGATGATTTTTTATCTGTTGTTTTCATTACGGATCGATGATGTTGTCCCCGAGCATTTTGTCGTGTTCGTTCCGTGCGATTTCGGAAAATCAAGTCGTCGAGTCATGGCGGCTGGGCACTGGCCGGACGGGTGCGGGCACTGTCCAGACAGGTGCGGCAGGAACCGGCATAGCACACGCTACTGCCGGAAAGCAGCGTACGCTACGTCCGGAAGGCTGCACACGGTAGTCGGCCGAAGCAGCAGGGGCAGAGAGGTTTATGGACTTCGGGCGACGGCAGTAGCGACGCCATCGTCGGACATCGCGCTGCGCGCTAATCGGCGTAGCGTAGCGCACGGAAGGCTGCGCACGGTATCTGGCCGAGCAGATTAGTCCAGGAAGTCTCTGGATTGCGGCATAGGTCGACACCACACATGTCCAGTGCATGATGGTGGGCCCCGGCCGAACATTCTAGACCATGACCGCCCGTTAGCGCACGCTAGGCTGCACCAGTATAAATATGGTCGAGCAGTCCATTTTCATTCATTTTTCTCATTTCTCTTCTTCTCTTCCACGGCTGGAGTCTTGGATAAATCGAAGGCATGTTGTTAAACAATGAATCCACGAATTTGCTGAGCCGATATCATTGATTAATCATTCCAAAACATCCTTCGATCCAGCGAATCAAGGTTAGTTTTCCTAAAATCCTAGTTTTGGGAAGATTGTGGGTTTTTCTTGATTTCATCCGTTTAATCCATAATAACTTTGATTGGTGACGGATTAATGATTATTAAGCTGTATTCTATCGTTTTCCTTGTTGTTCCATGGTTTAATTTCCAAGGATTCGTCGTTTTGTTCAACTTCTAATTGACGTCTTCATGGTGTCCGGTAAAAGTTCTTAGAGGGGGGTTTTGGGTGTTCTACGATTATTCCTTCTCGTACGATCGTTGATTATTGATGACATGATGTTAGGGTCAGGTGTCTTGCGAAGAACTCGAGTCGGAACTCTTCCATTCGTGGTTTCCCGATTGGTTGTGTTACCATTGTTTCTGCGGGAGAATTGTAGGTGTTCGAGGTTACCCGGTTGAGCCATGTTCGTCGGAGTATCCGGTATCGATTATCGAGGCAAGTATCTTGCCCATACATTACGTGTTTTGTGGATATAATGGTTGGTAATCGACGATATGTGCTAAATGAATGTTTACAACTATTTTTCAAAAGAATTGGTATCTTTACAATCATGGTTTTCTTAAAAGATGACTTTTGTGTTCGGGAATTAATGTGCTAAATTGACTATGTGTGTTAGTGTCGAGTATAGGATCGTCTTACTTTCGGGTGATGCTATTATGTGTGATTATGTCATCGGTAAATTGAAAGTTCAATCTTTTTGTTAGATGTGTGCGTGGAGTCATGTGATTATCGATGAATATGTGAGTTGTGTGATACTGGTTATGTCGTTCGGTGCTGTTTGGATAGTATGCTTCTTTGTTGATTGTATTAGCTTTGGGTCATGAGTATGTGTTGGATAATTTGGCCATTCTAGCAAAATACCTCGAATATATATATATATATATATATATTGTGATTGACTCTTGAGGATTGTGGTTTGGAAATGTGAATTGATGAGAGTTGTAAGGTTGTTCTCGGGTACTCTCACTCAGGGTTGACTCGACAGAGTCACACGGGGACCTGGTGGCTTAGCGCCTGGACCGGGTCGCGAGAGCTACTTCGAGTGGGCATTCTCACCTGGGGTCGCTCGACGGGACGCACAGGAACTTGGTGGCTTGACGGTGGGACCGACGGCTGGACCGTGTCGCGAGAATTGCCAGAGTATTTGTATTGATGATTAATTGCGATATGTCTGGAGTATCACAATGCTTGGTGCTCAGGATCGAGAGACATTATATATCGAGTCTTGGTGTTTGGCTAAAATGGCATGTGTCCTTGAAAGTGAATTGAAATGGATGATCGGGTTGTGGACCCTACGTTTTGTGTAACACCCCCGATATATTCAGGAATACTACAGCACTGTAAATCCTTTACATAAGAATTTACAAGGCTGAAGAAATGAAAAGACAATAACATATACCAACATATGAAAATAACTGAGATAAAATACAACAGTTCTGGGTCAACACCGAGAATACAAATATCTGAAGGAAGAATATTAATACATCACCAAATTCAATCATCACAAACAACGACGCACTCGAGTACTTATTAAAAACAACACAAACAATAGACAATTAAACCCGGCTGGAACATCACTCTGCACCCTCGTCGTCATGCAGCTCCAGTGGTTGTTTCCCTGCTCTCCTGGATCCTGAACATAAACAAATGTTCATCCCCGAAGGGGTTAGCACAACGATGCTAGTACAAGTACGATAATCATACAACAATGATTTAATCAACAATAATCATGACAAGTTTCTCCAACGAGAAATAATAACAACACGTATCACATCATAACAGTCTCAACATACTCATGGTATTCCAACGATCCAGCGCACATAGCTATAGATTCCCATAATGATCCCGTCGGACCAAAGCATGGTGGAACTACCTGTCCAACGATCAAGCGCACACAGCTATAGATTTCCCATGATGATTCCCGTCGGATCAATGCATGGTGGATAATTAATCACAACACATGTACACAGTACAATCATAACATAACCGACATAATACGAACAATTCTAATTAAAGTACTTGCCTCGATTTGATGACAAGAATAAAACTTCCACGAATATCAAAATGCTCGAAGGTCGCCCCCTTCGATCAATCACCTTGCTAAGCTCGAACCTTAACAAAAGAAATAATATAGAATTCATCTCACATCGAACGAAGATCTAACAATCCAAATTATGGTCGAAAGTTCATAAAACGTAACCTGTGTGGCCTGCTTAACGTACGTTACGTACCCTTGGGTAGCGTACGTTAAGTCTACTTGTTAGGATACGTAAGCCTCGAAGTTTAGCGTACGTTAACCATGTATCGACAGTCCCTTACTGATCAGTCAACTGACTCGTATGATGATATAACGTACGTTACGTACCAAACGTAGCGTACGTTATCTATGCCCAATAGCATACGTAAGCTTCATAGATTAGCGTACGCTAAACACATATATGACAGTTTCTCACTGGGCAGACGACTGTCTCGATTTGTGATGAAGCTTACGAAATACTTAGTGATTAACGTACGTTATCCCCATACATAACATGCTCATACAATTATGAATGATCTTACGGATTAAAACATCTTCGAAATTCAAGGATACGTATATCATCAAAACACCATATTCAATCTCGATTTACAATTCTCATGTGAAGTTCGGTGATCTAAGGTTGATGCGCTTGATTCTAATATCATCATTACATTCAGACGTTATTCTTAAAGATGAACTAACAAATCCAACTTATAAGAAAGGATACAACCTTCGGTGATTCTTTCTTAAGTCCGTTTAACAAAAGTGATATCAACTCCAAGTCTACTATCAATATGGCAACACTACTCAATACGGATAATCAATCTCAGAACATTTCTCTCATCATTTGACGTAATAGGATTCCAACAATGATGTTTTCAACAATGATATCTTAAGCATAATCATCCTAACTTCTAAACATGATGTTTGGTTGAATAATTCATCAATGGAACTTAATATCTTGATAGCATGATCATCATATCCTTAAGAACACGAATCCAAGGTTGGAGATAGTATTAACATACCTTAAGATGAAGAAAACACCGAGACAATAGGTAGAATCCAACTCTGGTTGCTTGTGTGTCAATCCAAAATGATTCTCCACTTCAATGACCAAGTATAAGTAATCTCCAATCTTCAATGATCAATAAAAGGTGTTCTAAAGGTGTATGAAGGGGCTAGGATCTCTCTGGGCACGAAGTGTGTTGAAATCCAGGTGAAATAAACCAGCTGAAATGAAATGGGGTGATGTCTGTTATATAATGTTTCTGTCCTTACGTACGTTATCCCTATACATATAACGTACGTTAGCTATTTAGCGTACGCTACCCTGTTGTCCTTAGCGTACGCTATCGTCACTGATAGTTAACTGTTCTTATTCTGAACTCGATTACGTACGTTACACCATCAGGTTACGTACGTAAGTAACACACATTAGCGTACGCTAGACACATTCGTTAGCGTACGTTCACAATCGTTGACTTCAAAAGTGTCCAGGTTCATCCGCGGGAATCTTATCCGGACCCATGTCTGGCTGGCGCATGTGCTAGCCGCCCAGCTCAATTATTGGCTATTTAACGTACGCTACGCTACATTCGTAGCTTACGCTAACTTTGGCGGATAACGTACGTTAAACTTCCTTCTTAGCGTACGTTATCACGTATTTTCATGGGGAAATTTACATGTTGCCATACTCATGTACAAGGATACAAATACGTGAAATATCATACTTCAATTATCGATCTCACAATTCCGAATAAAATAGGGTTCATATGCAGATGAAATACTCAATAATTAATCCGGATATTACATTTTGTGGCCGGAAAGGTTGGTTCGTGGACCCCGTGTTTTGTTAACGGATTTGTATTTTGGAAAATTAACTTTGTGGTTGTGACCCTAAGTGGCTTTCGAGGAATTAAGAACTTTTCAATCACAAATGTTTTCAAAACTCCCTAGATTTGGAAGTGTTTTTAAAGTGCTTTACTTGTTTCATTTCTACTTTCAAGACGTGAACTATTCGAATTAAACAAAACGTCTCGGGAAGTCTTTCGTTGTATTCTCGGAATGTGTTGTGTATGGCTCGTATTTGTATTTTATACTTGTACTATCAAAATTGTGGAGTTTTGCTAACCCCCGAGTATTCGGGGGTGGATGTCTGTTTTGCGTCCAGGTACATACAGGTTTGGGAGCAAAATACAGGATCGGCATGAAGGATGATGGAAGACGAATGATATTAATCACACGGAGGCCAGTTTTGGGTGTAGTCAGTCGGAGTTCGTTGTATGGTCTTTTCCGCTATCATACTTTTGTTTATGAGTGTATATTACCCCTGCATGGGCATGAGTCGAGAAAGAAATGTGTATTTTTTACTTATATGTTAGTGATGAAAGACCAAATCAGTCTATTGGCTCGTTATTTTGTTATGTCGGTATGTAATGTATTGTACTACTTCGATGACTAGCCTGGTGGATCCTCACGGAGAGGGTTTGTGGCGTGTAATATTCCCAGTTTGATTCTAGGGGTGTTACAGTCACGGTCACTGGGTGATCTCATTATGGGTAAGTCTGGGGCTTGAGCCTTCGCGGTTGGTTTCCCAGCACCTGCAATTCAGTAGGTCACGGTCATTGTATGACCTCATTGTGATACAGCTTCGTGCTGCGTGGCTTCGGTCCCTCATTGTGATACAGCTTCGTGCTGTATGGATTCAACCCCTCATTGTGATACAGCTTCGTGCTGTGTGGCTTGGTCCCCTTATTGTAATACAGCTTCGTGATGTGTGGCTTCGGCCCCTCATTGTGATACATCTTCGGCTGTGTCGATTCGGCCCCTCATGTGATACAGCTTCGGGTTGTTTGGCTTCAGGATATTGTGATGATTTGCAGCTTCGGCTGAGTGGCTTTCAGGCCATTGTGATATTTTGCAGCTTCAGCTGCGGTCTTTTAGGCCATGTGTGATGTATTGGTGTTTCTGTTGGAGCCTTCGGGCATTGTGATTCGTATATATTTCAGCTTTAGATTAGTTTACCTTCGGGTAATTCGTTGTTGTGTTCTATATTGATGATTCGCCGTTGGGCACTTATGTTCTAACCTGTTGAGCAGGTATTGACCGTATGCTGTGGGCATAGTGTTTCCCGAATGCTCAGTTCTTACCTTGGTTCGTGAGCATCTTGTATTACCATTGTTGTACCGTTTATTTTGTCTTTGGATGCATATCATGTTGTACATGTATTTGATATTCATTTTCTGGATGACTGACCCCATGGGGGCGGAACATGTTCTCATGTTTCAGGTGTTTGCGAGGAGAGAGTTGAGACACAGAGGCATGATGATGGCGACGAGGCATTCGAGCGATACTAGTTCCGCGTTGTTTCGGTGTTGTTGATGGACAGCCAATTTGGATTGTTCTCTAGTTTGTCAGTTGTTGTCATTTTGTATTATCCGAGCAAGGCTCGTGGATGTTGGTGTATTTTTATTTTGGCCATGTAGGCCCACCATTTTTATTTAAATTCCACATAGGAATATTTTGTCGGATATCATAGTAGGGACTGTGATTTTCCTTGTTTGTTAGTTTGATGTGTTTTAGTCGTGTTCGCCTGGTGGATTTCTTGTTATGGGGTCCACGTATTGTAATAACCCAATGGAATTTTGGGGGTGTTACAGAAGATGGTATCGGAGAAATGGGTTGTGAGATACCCTGATATGTGAGTTATGTGGCTCTACCGACGCGATAGTAGTGGGGCTATCAGGTTATGACAATCTGGACAGTCGAGTTATGTGAGTCGTGATAGTTGGACGACTTTATGAGTCATTCTTTCATCGAGTCGTTGTCAGTGAGAACTAGTATCGCAAGACCTCGAAGCTTCGTATGACCTGTGTAAGGACTCGAGTCTCTTTTATGTTCACACATTCATTATGTCATTGATTATACATGTTTTGTTGAAACCTGTATGTGACATTTGTGGTACGATTGATTCATGATTATTTGTTTTGGAGCATGTGGGCTCTGTATTGCTATGATTAGCATGATTGATGGGATTGTTTATCTGTTGAGTATGTATACTCGTGTTTGGCTATTGACTTAGCATTCTGGATTGGCCGTTGAGGCATATTTGAGCTACGATCATGATCGAACGTTATTCTTTCAGTATGGAAAGAGGAATCTGAGGATGTGACGGAAGGGGTAAAGTATGCAGAGCGGGCTGGAACCCAGAACCTCATGTCTATACGCGTGCGGATGCCGAGATGGATCAGAGTTCGGCCGGTGGTGTTACCTACGCGACCGATTCTCCTTCAGGACGTCATGCTCGAGAAGCTAATAAGACTGAGAGTGGACATATCGACCCTTTCTTGCTTATGAATTGCATGATGGCCCAGATGACTCAGATAACACGGATAATGGAGACCATGCAGACCTTGATGGTTCGTGGCCCACCACAGCAGGGGTCCCAGGTGCCGTTTCATGGGCAGGCTGGGGGTGTGAGTCAAATGGTTGGCGATATCTCTCGGCATAGGCCGCTTACTTTTGAGGGTTCATCGGAACCAGCTGACATTGTTCATTGTCTTGAACATTTTGATAAACTCTTCGACATGGTTCAGTGTCCGGAAGAGAGTAAGGTGGCAGTAGCAGCTTACTACTTAAGGGCGCTTATTCTTGGTAGCTTTTTGTGAAACCCACCGATCGTGATTGCGGTTAGAGCGAGTTCAAGACTCTCATGTTAGAGAGGTACTATCCGGCTCCACTTCGTGAAGTCAAGTTATCTGAGGTTTTAAACCCCGAATCCGTCGAGGACGAGGGTGTTGTTGTTATTGCCGAGAAGTTTCATGGACTTCTTTAGTTTGATTTTTCTATTATCCGTACTGAGGCGGATAAGATCAAGTATTTTATCAAGAGGCTAAACCCACAGGTGAGGATGCAGTTGTTTAATCATAATTGTAACTCACTTGGCGAATTCATTGAGAAGGCTCTTGGACCAGAGCTTTTGATCAAGGAGCTTGCTCGGAAGAACCCTTTAGTTTATTCTGGTGAGAGGACTAGGATGCCGGTTTGTTCAGAGGGACATTGGGATCCGACGTCCAAGAGGTCGTTTTCTAGCCATCTCTGTGCTGGGAAAGCATCTTCTTCTCAGACGACGAGTTCGATTGTTGTTTGCTTTAACTTTGATTCAGCAGGGCACGTTAGTACTCGGTGTACAATGCCAGCTTTGGTTTGTCGTTCATGTGGGAGGTAGGGAGACCTTCAGAAATACTGCAGGAGTCCTAGTGCCAGTAGATCTCGAGAGAGATCACGGGCCTCGAGAGATTTTATTACTCTAGTCCGTACTTCATCCAATGGGTCCTATCAGGCTTCGGAAGCCATAGGAAAGGACAGCCGAGGAAGAGCAGCGAGTTTATGTTTGGGTCTCCCACGAATCAATGATATCGAGGAGATCAATGATCTGGAGGGTGCTTGGTGTTGGGTACACTTGAGATGTAGCCTTGATTTGTGTATTCATTCTTTGATTTTCGGATAATGTTTAACTTAATCTGTAATAATGTATTGTGGTTGTGAATCATTTGTTGTCGATCTATCTTATAACGATAGTATTTGAGAATCTTGAGACTTGAGATTTTTTTTGATTTGATTTGCTTCCAACTTTTTTTTGGTATTGTACCTGAGATTTCGTGATAATCTGGGTAAAACCTTATTGTGATTCGAGACGTCAAGTCGTGAGGACTTGGGCGTGCAATTAATATGGTCCCGAGGACTATATATGCGCGTTGTTGTTTTTCTTTTGGGGCATGAGTCAGTGATTGCATGGGCGTCTGATGCCGATGAGAACGGGGAAGTGTACATCGATGATTGCAGACATGTACAATGGGCGTCTCCCGCGGGGTGTGTACGCTGGTGTTACAAGTCATGCGGGTGGTACGACCTTCTGGCTGGTCTCTAACGGAGGAGTCATGATTCGACTGATCTCACACTTGATTGAGTGTTGGTATCACTTGGTTTTCGCCTTCTTCAGGCAGAGGAGACGCGGGGACCCGAGAGGTTGGCCCAGTTGCTCAGGCGAAGTGGTTCACATTGAGGAGTATTCCTGGAGATGTTGTTTTCAGATCCCGATGGATTGTTCATATTCTGAGTTGTGCACCCTTAGTTTCGGGGACGAAAATCTTTTTAAGGGGGGAGTATGTAATATCCGGGGATACTTTTTTTCATTTTTATTGTTTTGTTGTACGTATTCATTTGGAATTGTATAAGAACTGGTGTATTTGACTAATACAATGTAAATTGTATTGAGGTATTTTGGTATCGAAATATTTATACTTGTCGTCGGTATTGTATTTGCCGATTGGATGTTGTTTGGTGACTTTTGATTTTTTGGCTAAGTACACTAGCCATAGCGTACGCTATATGTATAGCATTACGTATTCTATGTGTTGTGTCTTACGTACGTTAAACCACAAGGGTTACGTACGTAACGATGGGTATCAGATCGCATCTAATTTTCGGCGTGTATGTAGGCTATATGTACGCTATATGAACTGCCTTGAAGGGTTTGAAGTTGTTCTTCACTTTCAAGAGGTATGTAGGCTAATCTTGTGTTTAACTCGAGATTATGATGATGTCTTTGATGATTACCTCGTGTAGTTGTCGATTGTTGGAGGATAGTATGATTCTTCATAGTTGTATGAACTTATGATGAAGAATATGACGATTATGGCTTGAGGTTGATTGTGTTCTTGATGTTTATGAATACTTGGATATTATAATCATGTCTAGGAAGAGTTATGTTAAGATTACTAGATGATTAACACAGCTTTGAGATTATTATTGTTGTTGATTGTGTTCTTGAGAGATTATAATCATTTTAATGTAGGATTATGACGAGTTATGTGGATAATTATCATAATCTTAAAATGGTTAAGTTAATTTATTGATTAATCCGAAATTCTTGAGGAATTGGTGATTGATATTGGTGGAGACATCATGTTGTTGCGTTGATGATGTTCTTGAGGTATTGATGATGATATTGGTGATATTATCATTATAAGATGATTAATTTGATGTTGTTCTTGATAATCCTTGTTGAGTTATTTTTCACAAGTGTTAAGAACATAATGATCATGTTAATTTATCATTGAGGTGATTGGAGGATGTTAGAATTCATAGTTGAGGACTATGATATTCGTTTGTGTGGTTTGATCGATTCACGATTAAATCGAGGTTATCTACTGTGTTGTTTTTTTTATTGATATTGTGTTATTGAATGAATTGTATCTTATTCAAGGTTGGCCGAGTGCTCGTGATTGTCGGAGGATGCCGTTCATCGCTCGTGGGAGGATTTCGCCGCCTTCGGTTTGAGGCAAGTTTTATACTTGTACTAGTCAATGATATTAATGTTATCATATGTGTATAGATGTGTTGTATCATTTCGAGACGTAGTCTCTTCATGATTTTCGTTGATATCAGGGGATTGTTTGATACGATACCCTTCGGTAATTATGCCAAATGTTATTGTTGATCATCTTGTTGTTGTTGTCGGTAGCCAGTTCGCGGTATCGATGTATCGATTGTTATTGTTGATATTGATGTTCGATTAAGACATCGATATTAGTGTTGCTATTGATGTTGGTGTTTTGCCATCGATGTTGCATTAGCCGATTGAAGGCATTGACGTATTTGATTATCATTTCCGTCGTCGGTAACCAATTAAAGGTATTGAGGCATCCATTGATTCATTGTTATCGATTTGTTGTTCTACGACATCGAGGTATTAAATTGGGACTGTCAAGGATAGTTCCCATACGTTGAGTCGTTTTCATCGATTGACATTCTAAGGTAATCGAGGTATTGAATTGGGACTGTGAAGAATAGTTCCCATATGTTGACTCGTTGTCATCGATTGACCATTCCAAGGTAATCAATGTATTGGATTGGGAATGTCGAGGATAGTTCCCATCCGTTGAGTCGTTGTTATTGATTGGTCGTTCTAAGATAATCGAGGTATTGAATTGGGACTGTCGAGGATAGTTCCCATCCATTTTGTCGTTGTTATCGATTGGCCATTCCAAGGCGATCGAGGTAATTGAATTGGGACCGCCGAGGACGGTGCCCATCTGTGAGTTATTGTTGTCGTGTTGGCCGACTCAAGGCAGCACACTATCATTCTTGTGAATTCGGTAATTTTGTGATCGTTGCCGTTTGTGATTAATTGTGTTTTGGAGGCTAGTCTCAGCTAGTGTTCGATGGGTAAGTTTGGGGCTTGAACCTTCGCGGTTGGTTTCCCAACACCTACAGTTCAGTAAGTCACGGTCACTGGGTGATCTCATTATGGGTATGTGTGGGGCTTGAACCTTCGCGATTGGTTTCCCAGCACCTGCAATTCAGCAGGTCACGGTCATTGGATGACCTCATTGTGATACAACTTCGTGCTGTGGGGCTTCGTCCCCTCATTGTGATACAGCTTCGTGCTGTGTGGATTCGGCCCCTCATTGTGATACAACTTCGTGCTGTGTGGCTTCGGCCCCTCATTGTGATACATCTTCGGCTATGTGGCTTTGGCCCCTCATGTGATACAACTTCGGACTGTTTGGCTTCAGGCCATTGTGATAATTTGCAGCTTCGGTTGAGTGGCTTTCAAGCCATTGTGATATTTTGCAGCTTCGGCTGAGGGCTTTTAGGCCATGTGTGATGTATTGGTGTTTCTGTTGGAGCCTTCGGGCATTGTGATTCGTATCTATTTCAGCTTTGGATTGGTTTACCTTCGGGTAATTTGTTGCTGTGTTCTATATTGATGATTCGCCGTTGGGCACTTGTGTTCTAACCTGTTTAGCAGGTATTGACCGTATGTCGTGGGCATAGTGTTTCATGAATGCTCGGTTCTTACCTTGGTTTGTGAGCATCTCGTACTACCATTGTTGTACCGTTTATTTTGTCTTTGGATGCATATCATGTTATACATGTATTTGCTATTCATTATCTGGATGACTGACCCCGTGGGGGCGGAACATATTCTCATGTTTCAGGTGTTTGCGAGGAGAGAGTTGAGACACAGGGGCATGACGATGGCGACGAGGCATTCGAGCGATACTAGTCCCGAGTCGTTTCGGTGTTCTTGATGGACAATCAATTTGGATTGTTCTCTAGTTTGTCAGTTGTTGTCATTTTGTATTATCCGAGCAAGGCTTGTGGATGTTGTTGTATTTTTATTTTGGCCATGTAGGACCATCATTGTCATTGAAATTCCACATTGGAATATTGTGTCGGATATCATAGTAGGGACTGTGATTTTCCTTGTTTGTTAGTTTGATGTATTTTAGTCGTGTTCGCCTGGTGGATTTCCTGTTGTGGGGTCCGCGGCACTGTAATAACCCAATGGGATTTTGGGGGTGTTACAACAAGCACATCTCCTACTGAAACCTCAAGTCAAAGGTCCACGTAACCTATCACAACCTTTCGATTCAGTCATTAACAATCCCTGAGTGATATCCATGTGACTGAATCGAGGTGAGTCGTGTGTTGGAAAATTGGCACATCACTTGGAATGGTGGATAATATCACGGAGTAGAGTTTTCAAACTCTTTTGTATTGCAGAAGCATAATTAACTTGCGGAAAGTAAACGACACAAGATTTAAAGAGGTTCGTCTAAACGTGCCAACGCCCTTTCTCCGTATCTTTTTCTATAGGCTCAAGACCAACCTTTTCCGCCTTGTCTTCTATCGGTCCGAGGTAAACCGTTACAATCTCATCTTCTATCGGTCTGAGATAAACCATATACTCTTGTCTTTATGTCGGTCTAAGATAAACCGTTTTCCTTTCTTATCGGACAAGGAAGCAACCTACCTAGCTTTCTATTGGTACTAGACAAACTTCTCTTGGATTTAGATATGATTCTAATTATACCAGATGAACGATCCTAATAACACTGAATCAATCTACAATCCGTATCTTTCCTCTCGTGTATGTTTTCGTGTATGAACAATCAAACACTTATCAATTAAGCACAATTACAACATCAAAGATGAATATAACAATATATGAAGTGTATAGACTTTGCTCGGAGTTGTTGTATGTTGAATACCATTAGAAGTGGTATTTATAGGCTCCGAAGCCTCAACTAGCCGTTAGCCTCTGCATCATGTATTACGTACATTATCTGTATAACATTACGTACGTTAGCTATATTACGTACGTTAATGCTTCTTCGTTACGTACGTTATGCTCCATGTAAATCAGTCCATATGCTTCTGTGGTCTTCTTTACGTACGTTAGATTTCTCCTTTATCTACGTTACGTGCTTGTTGTTACGTATGTTATATTGTATATATTACGTACATTATCTTCAATGTATCCGTTGCATGCTGACCTACTTCATGACGCCATCTGTCCGTTCAATGGTTCCGATATATTTGAATTCATATTCTAATCTCATTACGTACGTTAAGCCTTCATCTTACGTACGTTAAATATATAACTTTACGTACGTTAGTCATGTCTCATTACGTACGTTAACACATGTCAAATGTACTCATCTGTCTGCATGTGATACTACATTACGTATGTTATACATTTGATATGGCGTACGTTATCCTCGTTAATCATCACTTGCTTGCTTTTCTGTCTGTTTCGAGCGTCTTCGACTTCTTTGTTGTCTTGCTTTGTTCCATTGTTGTTTTCTTTGATCGATAACATCATCAACTCATCATTACTTCATCATCAACTCATCACCAAAACCAATTTATGATTATGTGGAATAGGATATTCCAACATCATGTTCGAGTATACTAATGCCATTAGCATACCTATAACGTGTGCTCCCACTAACCCTTAGTGAAGACAGACACTCTACATGTCAGAGTACACATTATACAAGTCTTGTATAAACTTACTGCCCAGTTAAGTTTTATCGACTTGCGAACCAGTTAAGCATTTGAGCCTTAAACACTTCCACTGTCTATCTCCTTATCTCCATAAGGAGTGGAATGTTTGCTCTTAAATGCAAGGACTATTATTCTATATACCAAATCACAATGCCCGTGATATACAATAATATAGAAATAAGTAATGCCTTATTTAATATTCATAATTACAATATAATGCTCTCACTCTCTCATCCTCTGAGTGGCATTCGAGGGCATATTCCTAACAATCTCCCACTTGCACTCAATGCCACAAACTATGGTATCTAATACCATACTCTCAAGATGTCACTCTAAGACCTTCTAAGATAGTAGATTGGTAAGCGGATCAGCAATGGTATTTGCTGTGTCTATTCTCTGCAGTGTAATGTTCCCTGAAAAATTTGAGTCCGTATAACCCATCACTTTAATTAACAATTAAACATTAACAATTAAAAGAATTATGATTCTAAATCACAAAAAAATAACCAAGCATTCCAAATGCAAATATCGAATATACGATCGCATAAACCTTTCTCCGATACTACTGATGGGATTCAGTGATAAAAATTGAGATACGCAGCGGAAAATAAACTGGTCAAACCGGATAAAAACAAACCCCCAAAACAGATCGATCAAGCATTGTATAAAAGAATATAAATAGACAAAGATAAACTAAGAAATCATACCCTCGTAGACTTTTGATAATATCTTCTTGATTCCGAGTACGAACACGAATCCAATCAAACGAGCTTTTGGAAATTTTCGAGCACCGAAAATACCGTGCCTCTACGTATCACGCATCGGAAAGATGACTAGAAATTTGTAATCGTCACTCCAAGACCTCCAAGGTCGACGGCTATTTGAAGTGATGAAAGGATAAATTTTTCTTTTAATTTTAGCTCTCAAAGAATTAAATTTGAAGAAGAAATTATATCTCAAAGAAAATTAATCGGGAAAAAATTCTTTATGTTATAAACTTGAGAGAAAAATAGAGAAATTGGAAGAGAAGAAGAATAATGTGTGTATTCTTATGAGGCCAAAAGCCTTTATTTATAGGTACACATCTAGGGTTTCAGGGGTATAAAGGTCATTCATTAATAAATACATTAATTACAACACTCCCCCTTGAATGACCTTTAATACATGTTGCCTCATTAAAACCTTGTCGAGAAAACCCAGTGGGAAAAGACTCGATCGAAGAAAAAAGAGTACAGCTACTCCCCCTGAAATCGATTACATAAGATCTTTGAATTGATGCATTCCGATCTTGTGTACTAGTCTTCTGAATGTTGATGTCGGCAACGCCTTTGTGAATAAGTTCGCCGACTAATCACTTAAGTGAATATTTGATGTATCTAATTTTGAGATACAAGTGATATCGTCTTCATACAATACTTCCTCTTGAATATTATGATGTTCATGCCTCATCAAAACTCCTTCGGAAAAACTCTGTGGGAAAAAACCGATAGAGAAAAAGAGTACATAGTATAAATTTGCTCATGTGTTGCATTGGTTGCCTCGTTAAAAACCTTAACTAAGAAAACCCGGTGGGAAAAAACATAGAAAGGGAAAAAGAGTACAACCATTTGGTCTTCAGGACCTTTTGACCTTGAGGGTCGACATAATCTTCAAACTAATCTAAAAGTTATCACTTCTCCCCCTCAAGATAACAATCTTGCACTCCAATACCATGAATATAATTTTCAGACATTGAGAGATTTAGTGAATAAATCTGCTAGATTATCATTATTGCTCTTCTGAAGCTCATGTGGAAATAAATTTCATCTTACTTGCCCAAACATTATATGCAACACATAAATGGAGAATATTTCTCATCATAATAAATAGGCAGTATGAGAACAAATATGAGAACATAATACCCTAATAGCCACCAATATCGAATCTCGATCTCTTTCATGTAATAGACCAATATGGTTAACACCATTCCACATTATCCTTTCTGGAGAAATATTAAATTTTGCTAGCATATTAACTTCAAATTGTATATCAGGCCTGATAATGTAATGCTTCAATAGCATACAAGTACGGAACTTCTGGTTCTCTTATATCTTTGTTATCTTCTTGAGATCTATATGAGTCAGTATCCACTTCAAGTGGTAAGACAACCTTTAGGTAGCTAAATGGATAAAAATTTTCCATCATATATGCTCGATCTACAAGTCGAGACAATACTAATACTTAGTTTTGTCTAAGTTTTTCATTTTGAACTTGTCTTTAGACATGAGTTCAAATAATTCACATATATCCCCTTCAGGAGGAATTCACTTAGTCGGTTGATCCACCAGACTATTTCAAAAGGTATAAATATTTATAACTCAAAATAGTACATGTTGCGAATTTCGTGTTCCTATTACTTTAGGAACCTCAAGTCCGTCGGGGACTTTCATATAGATATTCGCGTCCAATGACCCATAGAAAAATGTGGTGATGACGTTACTAATTGAATATCTATATTCATAATAATTGTCATATGTATATTAAATGACGAAATATAGTGCCAACGGGAGAATATGTTTCGGGTATGCGCTTAAACCCTTGATATGTTAATCTCTCTTATCTTTCACCACTTTATTTTATTTTGCGAGTTAAGCTCTGTCTCAATTGCTTATATTTTATTTAGTACTTCAAGCACTCCACTAGCAATTGTTGAGACACAAAGTGTTGTCGACAACAATCATTCTTATAAACAATTCTCCCATATTCACAAAATCCATGACAACTTCAACAAAATCAAATATTCAACATTTCCCATAACATTTGATTTGGTCGTTCCATAATCACAATACTGTAATTATTTAGTGCACGTGCAAATTAAGATATTGAGATTCTCGTCTTCGAGATGATCCTCTTCAGGAGGTTTTTGAAGTGATGTTATAGTTTAATCTATTTGTATTCCACGGATTTTATCTTTAATATAAATAAAGAATACGTCTCTCACACTTATGGCGTCGAGGAGTATCAATAAATATATTTCGTTCACATTTAACTTTAATTCTTTATGGTACATATACAACTAGTATATGAGATTTCATCACTCCTTTGGCAATCAATAACTTGTTGAACTTCGAGTTCATAGTGCGTAAATTTAAATATCCAACCCAACGAGAATTTTCCGACTTTCTCTTATTTATATTTCATATCTCCCCCTATTGTCGGAGATAGTTGGAATTGGATTATAAAATCAATCCTCTTCAGGAGGTGCACTAATAACCGAGGGGGTGACACAAATATTGTGCCTTTGATATGGATACTTGAATTTGAAATTTATCGCAACATGATCATTGGATAAAATAATATATC
The DNA here is from genome assembly GCA_033398695.1 of Orobanche coerulescens. NCBI lineage: Eukaryota > Viridiplantae > Streptophyta > Magnoliopsida > Lamiales > Orobanchaceae > Orobanche > Orobanche coerulescens. The sequence goes on along the minus strand of CM065813.1, from coordinate 99,366,981 downwards.
GCTTATAATTAATTCGATACTCATTGAATAAAGCTCCTTTTAGAGCCGACAATGAGAATATTGCCATATGAAATTATACCAATCCTTCGGGGATTAACTTTCCATTCCTCAAGTAGAAATTGAACAAATCAATATGACATAAAGTTATGTATTTTTTATTTGAAATAAATACATGCAACTTCAAATGTAAATTTCTCACCAGGAGCATGTATTTTTCTTCAAGAATATTAATTGTGCTAACTCGGAAGCAACAATTTAAATCAAAGATAATCATATATCACCGAAAATATGAAGTACTCATCAAGAGTATGTGATATTCTTCAAAAGTATCAATTATGCTACCTTGGGAGCAACAATTTATAAGCATATAACACCCAAAATATAAATTACTCTAAAGAGTATGTAAATATTAATTAAAAGTATTAATTGTGCTACGTCATGAGCAACAATTTATATCAATATGGTGATAATAAAAGCAATTCAATAACACAAAGCTATATAGAAAATATTCAAAATAATGCCTTTTTTTGTTTAATATTCTTCAGGAATATTAACTTTAATTGATGTTTTTATCATAAATACTGTCATAAAAATATGACTATATATCGTTGTGTTTTATCAAGAACATCAACAATTTCTTTTTAATAATCTTCTGGATTATTAAAATTACAAATTCATGTTTCTTCAGGAAACCATGAAAATATATTAATGTAATGTAATAAAAGAATCATTACAAATAATTTTATATCAATGATACAAGTATCATCATCAATATAATATGTAATAACTATCGTTATTACTCTTCTTCCAGAAGAAAGTGCAATAATTATTATGCAATTAATCCAACATCTATAAGAAATAATATAATTTTAAGTGTATAAATGTACTTCATGATATTTACTAGTAATTTGTGATATTTATCATACAATATGTATGAATCTGTATTAATATATCTTCAGGATATATATCATAAATAAACATATAGTTAAATAATATATAAAAATAATATAAATAAACTTTAACACCAAACACGTAAATTTAAACATGTAAATATTGAAAGTATTGGGATTAGTAGAATTCTGGTCTAATAAGTGGTGAATTTTATACGTCATTTATATTGATATTTTCTCTAATACCAATTTCTTTTCTTCAGAAATTGTATATGTCATTTGTCTCACTTGTTATCGCGGAATCATACATATTTCAAGCGATAGTTTAGAAATCCATAGATTTATCGATACTTAGAAGATAATAGTGCATAATCTTCGACCCTCTAGGAAGGAATTTAGTGGTTCTTCATGAACTGTCAATAAATTTAGCACTGCCTTTTTTTCATACGAAAAGTATCATTATAGAGATATCATGCATATTTGCACTTTGATGAGACAATAAATCATGATCATTATTTAATCCCAAGAACTTGGCATTCTTTTCACAAAAAGAAGAAATAAGATAAGCCAAGAATTTGAATGATACAAATATCTTCAGGATATTTGACCCTTTTATCACTAATTATATAGCAACGATTAATTAAAATCATACTTCAGGTATGACATCATATCTTAAGAGATAATAAAATATTAAACTACACAATATATAAGATTAGATATTGACATATAATCTTAAGATTATCATTTTCATGTCCTTATCATTAACAGTTGATATATCAACTCCACGAGATAAAATTCATAAATAATTATCCCCTACAAGGATAAACTCTAAATTTTATCTACTCCATGAGATAAAGTTTGTGCCATGTAATATTGAAGTTTATAATTTAATATTGTTCACTTTCGGGAATAACTATCAGTACATATGATAAGAATATTCAACTTGTAACACCCCCAAAACCGTATGGGAATATTACACGCCGTAGACCCTTTCCACAAGGATCTACCAGGCTAAACATCCATAAACAACTAAATGCTTGCCCGGCCAGGGTCAAACAATATAATAATACAGACCGTTACGGTCACTTACACATAAACACACAGACCGATGAGGTCACACAACTCTATCAACGGAACTGACTAACAACATTACCCACACAGGGGTCGAAACATAATACATCGGAAGACTGAATGAACTCTAACAATACAATCAAACTCTACCAACTCTCGACTCTTGATTAGTATCGCAGCTCGTCATCCTTTTGTGCCAATCCTGTGACTGCTCCCCTGAATCTACATGTACCTGGACGCAAAACAGACATCCACCCCCCGATTACTCGGGGGTTAGTAAAACTCCACTGTTTTACTAGTGCAAGTATCAAATCATACGAAATGTAACAAGCAAATAATAATAGTGAATCAAATATAATAATCAAGTATCAAAATATTCCCGGAAGGTTTTCACAAGGGAAGATAAGCTATGAAGCATTCGAAAATAAGATTATCATCTCGGGAATTTTTAGAATTTCAAAACCTTTCGAAAATCTTAGGGTCTTAACCCAAATCTCAAATTGTATTTCAACAATTTACAGTACTAAAACATTTCCATAAATCTCGTGGGGCTCGGCCCAACATTCTTTCTTAAAACATTCTTACAAAAAGTTTGATTTACAAAACATGATTCGTGACACCGTGATCCCCTGTCACGTGTCTCCGTAGGTTCAACAACCCGCACGGACTTAACCAATCACAACAATCGATGATGCTCATGACTCCGTGATCGCTTGCCACGAGTCTCCGTAGGTTCAACAACCCACACGGATTGAGCCAACACAACAATCACCACAACCATTCCCGACCCCGTGAACCTGTGTCACGTGTCACCATAGGTTCCGTCGAACCCACATGGTTGGACCTACTGTGTCCTGATCCCATGGACCTGTGCCATGAATCATCATAGGCCTCGTCAGACCCGCACGATTGGACCTCAGCACCACACACTAAGTTCTGATCCCATGGACCTGTGCCATGAATCCTCGTAGGCCCCGTCGAACCCGCACGAGTGAACTTAGCGTTCCAGCACACCACATTCACATTCACATTACATACAACAATGAGCGCAGTTAGTCAATCACGTTGATCACCACAAAATCATACATCACACGCACATAACACAATCTCAATACTCTCAACGAAACTATCATCAATCAACGACACACAACCAACATAACACACGTTCGGTACACAATACATTGCACAACTAAGTGTACAACCATCCATATGTACGTCGCAATCCTGCACAAATGGCACAACACCTAACACGTATACCAATATAACACTATTATCACAAAGCCTTCAAATTGCGGAATACACAACCAATTCAAACGGAACATATTTACGAAGGCAATCAAAATCATCATAAATATCATACGTGATTACTAGTCGCAAGATACAAGTCGTATAATAAGATACTTGCCTAGATATCGGCACGCAAGTATTCCAACGAAAGCGGTTCAACCGGAAGGCTTCGAAACGCCCGATGCTATCGAAAAGAAAGACGACAACGAACGGAAGGGTTCAACTCGGTTTCTTCGCAAGAAACTCGACCCTAACAACATATAATCATTAAATCATCGATCATACGAGGAAGAATAATCGTAGAACGCCCGAAAACCCCTCTATGACATTTTACCGGACACCTTCAAGGCGTCGATCAAGAACTCGACCAAAACAACGAATCGATACGATCAACCGTGGAATAACAAGGGAAATGATATAATACATCTAAATAATCATCAATCCATCACAATCCTAAGTTAAATCGGATTAAACGGACGAAATCGAACAAAATACCCAAAATCCCCAAAATTAGATTATCAAGAAATCTAACCTTGATTCGGTAGATCGGAGGAGGTTATGGGATGATTGATTGATGTTAGAGACTCAAGAACTTCGTGGATTGATATATAAATAACATCTAATCACGTACTCCAAGCCCCAGCCGCGGAAGGAAATGAGAGGGATGAGAAAAATGGGTGTAAACCCGTCTGCTCGAACATATATATATTCCCCAACATCCTGCCGACCACTTACGGATGTAACCGGCATTCATCAAAATCCACCCAGCGCATGCCGATCGCTTACGGCCATAACCAACAGGGCCTTACGGCCGTAACTCGGGACTTACGGTCGTACCCGGCAGGTCCTTACGGCCGTAACCGGCATTCGTCCGAACACTGCTCGCACTGCTGACATCAGAATCGATTCTTACGGTCAGAATCGCATTCGTCCAGCCATGATCGCGATCATGTACAGCCAGAATCGCACCTTACGGCCAGAACTCGGCAAAGCAGCCCTCTGCCGGCCGTGACTCGGTCGTGGCCACTCCGACGGCCCGGAGGACCCCGAAACCCGAACCTGAATATAAATCGAAGGTACGGTTACCATGTACTCGCAAAGACGAATCCAAGAACTAAGAGAACACACGATTCCGACCACCCGAAGGCTCGAAATTCGACAAGGGAAGTAATTACCCAAAACTTTGGGAAATTACGAAAACGGCCCAAAACGTCCGAAAATCACGATACGTGATCGAATAACCAAACCGAAGTTCACAACACGTCTAAAAAAGTTAAACGGACTTATGGGAAACTCGAAACAGTAATTTCGAATGAGATTCACAAGAATCGAACTCGAGTGCGGAAAAGTCGTCAAAAAGCACGGAACTCAACAAAACGACACCGAAACGAATTCGGATGACAAAAAGTGCAGAATTAATCATTCTCGGAATGACGAAACGGTCATGAGCGGGTCGTCAAAACAGACTTTCGCCGAAAAAAAATAAATTACCGGAAATCGAAATTACGGGTATTACATTCTACCCTCCTTAAAAGAAGTTTCGTCCCGAAACTTAAAACAAGTAGGGAGAAGCAATATCCCCACCAGAAAAACTCGACGAGATACACAAAAACCGAAAACTCGCGCCCAACGGCGAAACGCTGCAAGAAACGCAAAGACACATACGGCGTGAAAACACGCTCCACGACGACCAACACAACGCCACAGATAGAGACATAATAAAACCAACAAGTGACAAGCGTCATCAAACTGATAATACAACCAAGTCAATTATCCGAACAATCACAAAACACAAAGCACCCATTATAAGGAAACACGCATAATTAAGAAAACAGAAATAAACACACAAACGATCCACAAGGATAACCACAAACAATTCGGACTACGCCGAAGTCCTCAAAAACTACACTAGGCATTTCTGTGTCCTTTCGGAGCAGAGACGCAGCCTCAATCCCCAAATCTCTCAACTACCGTCTCACAGTGCATGGCTCGGTGACCCACTTGGCCACACTCGAAACAGTTGAATAACGGTGAACGACAATTCTTCGCAGTACGAGATCAGGCAACAACAGTCAGACAACCCCGATCGAACAAAAACGATCGAACAACAACGACCGAACAACAATGATCGAACAACAACGATCAAATAACAATGATCGGACAACAGTGATCAAATAACAATGATCGAACAAGAATGATCAAATAACAATGATCGAACAACAACGATCGAACAACAATGATCGAATGACAACAGTCGAACAATGACTCCGAAGTCCCCACTTCAACTCCAGACATTAAAAGAACTGGTACAAAGCGAAAGACGTTACTTTCAAACAAGGTTCACAAGAATCGAACCGAACTCGGAAAGGTCACGATGATAAACAGGTCGATCTGAAACAAGGTCACAACCAGTTCGAATGATGACAACTGAGACATCAAAGAAGTTCAAAGAGTATCGACGAACACGTGCACGTCGATAGAATTTAGAAGGAGAAACTGCAGAAGTCAAATATAGTACGGGTATTACATCCGACCTCTTATAAAAGAAATGTCGTCCCCGCAACTCACAACAACGGAAACAAGGTCACAACACAAAAAGCATCCGACAGGAAAATCTCCCATGGGTCTCTCAGAGCCGATCCTGATATCTGTGCTGAAGCGCGAACTCCGAAAGTCTCGGAGCCACCCGCAAACCAATTCGGTGTCCCTTGAGTCCTCACTTGAAACGTGTTACTGACGAGAAGGACAATTTACACGTGCATGCCCCGGCACATCACAGTTGAAACACCTCGGCTCGGCATACCGAAAATACAAATGCTAGATACAATGGGGCATAACGTCGCAAAACAACATAGCGGAGATGCCAACTCAACACAACAAAGAATCATAACAAATATCATATACAATGATTACCATCGTAAAGTAATACACACACAAATACTACAGCAACGACGGTATCGTTCGGCGACCTCAACGGCCCGAATGATAACCAGCACATAATTACAAACATCATGAAACAATCACACATGTACCCAAACGTACAAACCCAAGCTTCAACAGCTCACACTCGTGCGACAACACGCAAATCACCACGAGGCGACAAATAGTAAATACCAGTTCACACTTCTCACAGAGGGCTAGTACTACAAATACGTGGCAACGCCTCAATGTTCATGCCACCAATTCGATCATATTCGGAAGTTAACATCATAACGACAAACCAAACATCATACATACATTTCCAAACACAAACGGTAATTGATAGGTTTTAAAAAAATAAAAACCCCCTTTTGAAAATAATTTCGAAAACACCGATTGATCTTGAGTATCACCCTTCAAAAAAAATACAAACGTGAAACATCATTATCGAGACTTTGGAAAACTATTTCGCATTCAATAAAAATGAGGACACTTTCTTTTCGTTAAAAACTTTCGGAAATATTCGACCCTCGGGTCTAAGTAAAAGTGTTTCTAAAACATTGGAAATATCTTAAAATATTTTGGTCCTCGAGGTAGAAGAATTTTGAAACATATTGTGGCACCTTGGAAGCACCACGAGAAAGCAATTCATTTTAAAAGTACGTCTCGAAATTTATTTTCTAAGATACTCAAGGTTTTCAAAGATAATTCAATGGGCTAGAATGCCCAAAAATTTCAGATAATTACACGGAACATTATAGCGCCGTGGGTCCCGCACTGGAACCCACCAGGCTAAAAACCATTTACAAAAACGCCAAAAAGGCCGATGATGGTAATATTTCAAAAACTCACAAAAGCCATTTACAAAATACTAAATACCGCCATAAGAATTTCGCCAAAATGATCAAGACCATAATGCCAAAAACTCGGTTAAGGGAATCGGTTTTCGAAATAAAACTCAGTCGGTAAAATACCGAAAGCCATTGCAGAAGAACTCACGCAGTGGATAAAAGGAATACAGTCCAACATGCAAAATCCAATTGAATACATCTCACAGCATCTAGTTTAAACATACAACAAAACCATTCCTCGGAGTTTCTCACGAACTCAATCGTCGATACCTTATTCGAAACCCATCAAGGTTCTCAATTTTTACACCATACCACCCCTCACAGTGGTTCAAAGGTAAAACAACAATAGGCCCAGTTTTATACATATACTATATGTCACATGTATTAAATACAACTATATTCACAACACCGTGCAAATAAAATTATGCACCGCAAATAACTCATTTAGATAAAATCATGATACACAGGTACTTCGCATAAAAGAGGAGACTTACGTCCACAGGCCGCACGGAGATGACGGTCGCCCACCATAACTAATCTCATCCGACAACATACCCGACACGTTGTGACTATGCACAACTCAACTTGTCACTTGACATCTCGAATGACAAAACCACACCATACTCAACCACTCACGACTCGACTTGACCCGACAGCCTAGATTTTCGCAACCTAAGCTCTGATACCATAAATGTAACCCCCCCAAAACCGTATGGGAATATTACACGCCGTAGACCCTTTCCACAAGGATCTACCAGGCTAAACATCCATAAACAACTAAATGCTTGCCCGGCCAGGGTCAAACAATATAATAATACAAACCGTTAAGGTCACTTACATATAAACACACAGACCGATGAGGTCACACAACTCTATCAACAGAACTGACTAACAACATTACCCACACAGGGGTCGAAACACAATACAGCGGAAGACTGAATGAACTCTAACAATACAACCAAACTCTACCAACTCTCGACTCTTGATTAGTATCGCAGCTCGTCATCCTCTTGTGCTAATCCTGTGACTGCTCCCCTGAATCTGCATGTACCTGGACGCAAAATAGACATCCACCCCCCAATTACTCGGGGGTTAGTAAAACTCCACTGTTTTACTAGTGCAAGTATCAAATCATACGAAATGTAACAAGAAAATAATAATAGTGAATCAAATATAATAATCAAGTATCAAAATATTCCCGGGAGGTTTTCACAAGGGAAGATAAGCTATGAAGCATTCGAAAATAAGATTATCATCTCGGGAATTTTTAGAATTTCAAAACCTTTCGAAAATCTTAGGGTCTTAACCCAAATCTCAAATTGTATTTCAACAATTTACAGTACGAAAACATTTCCATAAATCTCGTGGGGCTTGGCCCAACATTTTTTCTTAAAACTTTCTTACAAAAAGTTTGATTTACAAAACATGATTCGTGACACCGTGATCCCCTGTCACGTGTCTCCGTAGGTTCAACAACCCGCACGGACTTAACCAATCACAACAATCGATCATGCTCATGACTCTGTGATCGCTTGACACGAGTCTCCGTAGGTTCAACAACCCACACGGATTGAGCCAACACAACAATCACCACAACCAGTCCCGACCCCGTGAACCTGTGTCACGTGTCACCGTAGGTTCCGTCGAACCTGCACGGTTGGACGTACTGTGTCCTGATCCCATGGACATGTGCCATGAATCAACGTAGGCCTCGTCAGACCCGCACGATTGGACCTCAGCACCACACACTAGGTTCTGATCCCATGGACCTGTGCCATGAATCCTCGTAGGCCCCGTAGAACCCGCACGAGTGAACTTAGCATTCCAGCACACCACATTCACATTCACATTACATACAACAATGAGCGCAGTTTGTCAATCACGTTGATCACCACAAAATCATACATCACACGCACATAACACAATCTCAATACTCTCAACGAAACTATCATCAATCAACGACACACAACCAACGTAACACACGTTCGGTACACAATACATTGCACAACCAAGTGTACAACCATCCATATGTACGTCGCAATCCTGCACAAAAGGCACAACACCTAACACGTATACCAATATAACACTATTATCACAAAGCCTTCAAATTGCGGAATACACAACCAATTCAAACGGAATATATTTACGAAGGCAAGCAAAATCATCATAAATATCATACGTGATTACTAGTCGCAAGATACAAGTCGTATGATAAGATACTTGCCTCGATATCGGCACGCAAGTATTCCAACGAACGCGGTTCAACCGGAAGGCTTCGAAACGCCCGATGCTATCGAAAAGAAAGACGACAACGAACGGAAGGGTTCAACTCGGTTTCTTCGCAATAAACTCGACTCTAAAAACATATAATCAACAAATCATCGATCATACGAGGAAGAATAATCGTAGAACGCCCGAAAACCCCTCTATGACATTTTACCGGACACCTTCAAGGTGTCGATCAAGAACTCGACCAAAACAACGAATCGATACGATCCAACCATGGAATAACAAGGGAAATGATATAATACATCTAAATAATCATCAATCCATCACAATCCTATGTTAAATCGGATTAAACGGATGAAATCGAACAAAATACACAAAATCCCCAAAATTAGATTATCAAGAAATCTAACCTTGATTCGGTAGATCGGAGGAGGTTATGGGATGATTGATTGATGTTAGAAACTCAAGAACTTCGTGGATTGATATATAAACAACATTTAATCATGTACTCCAAGCCCCAGCCGCGGAAGGAAATGAGAGGGATGAGAAAAATGGGTGTAAACCCGTCTGCTCGAACATATATATACTCCCCAGCATCCTGCCGACCACTTACGGTCGTAACCAGCAGACCTTACGGCCGTAACTGGCATTCGTCAAAATCCGCCAAGCGCATGCCGATCGCTTACGGCCGTAACCGACAGGGCCTTATATCCGTAACTCGGGACTTACGGCCGTACCCGGCAGGTCCTTACGGCCGTAACCGGCATTCGTCCGAACACTGCCTGGCACCCGTACGGCCGTAACTGACAGCCCTTACGGCCGTAACCGGCATTCGTCCAGCCATGACTGCCGAGCACGTACGGCCGTAACCGGCACCTTACGGCCGTAACTCGGCCAGGCCAGGCCCTGCTCCGGCCGTGACTCGGTCGTGGCCACTCCGACGGCCCGGACGACCCCGAAACCCGAACCTGAATATAAATCGAAGGTACGGTTACGACGTACTCGCAAAGACGAATCCAAAAACTAAGAGAACACACGATTCCGACCACCCAAAGGCTCGAAATTCGACAAGGGAAGTAATTACCCAAGACTTTGGGAAATTACGAAAACGGCCCAAAACATCCGAAAATCACGATACGTGATCGAATAACCAAACCGAAGTTCACAACACGTCTAAAAAAGTTAAACGGACTTACGGGAAACTCAAAACAGTAATTTCGAACGAGATTCACAAGAATCGAACTCGAGTGCGGAAAAGTCGTCAAAAAGTACGGAACTCAACAAAACGACACCGAAACGAACTCGAATGACAAAAAGTGCAGAATTAATCATTCTCGGAATGATGAAACGGTCATGAGTGAGTTATCAAAACGGACTTTTGCCGAAAAAAAAGAAATTACCGGAAATCAAAATTACGAGTATTACACGACTACTCACTAATCTTGCTATCATTGGAGCACAATCGGATTATGATTGTGGATTATATCATATCTTATAAAGATAGAGAATATTCTTAAATCATATTAATATTTTTTATTTAAATTATAAGCTATATTTTCCTTCAGGGATAATATCGTGCTACATCAAGAGCATAATGATTTAATTATGCTATTATATTTATAAGTAACAAATCAATATTCTTCAGGAATATTGTATTAATACATAATTCATGTATAAATAAGAATTATTCTTTTCAGATAGTAATATTCTCCAAGAATATTATAATTAATTGTGCTACTTCGGGAGCAATAATTTTAAGATTCGTAACTGAATATACAAAGGGAAATAAAATAGTACGAGAATTAAAAGACTCTGAATAATTAAATTAAAATAATTGCTTCTTCAAGAGCACTTACAATATTCATCATGAATATTATTTTGTGTTTTTCATTAGGAATTTACAAAATTATTAGATCTCATAGTGTTCTTCATGAACACATCATATTCAACTAGAATATGATGAGATAATGTTGTGCTTCTTCAAGAACTACAACAAATCTTTTAACTTAATAATCTTCTGGATTATTAAGTATTGTTGAATCGTGTTTTTTCTGGAAATAAAGAGGAATATGATTTGATAATAAATTTCGAGTTCAACATATATATTATTTATATATGATACACACAAAATATAAAATTTAATAATTAAAGAATATATATTTTTCCTCGAAATCATACCAATGTAAAAAAAAGACTATTTCTGCTCGGACTTTTTTTATATATGCAATACGTTTTAGAATCCGATCTCGTTGAATTTGTAGATCTGTTTTGTTGTCGCCCGAAATATTATCCGAAGATAAATATTGCTGGAATGGTCGAGCAACAGCAAATTGCGAGAGCACGTCCGAGGGAATGAAAAAAAACACAAGATTTGCCGGGTTTGTTAGGCCCGGGCTTGAATGCTCTCGCGAGATGTTATTAATACAAATATTCGTGGATACAAGTATTAATGTAAGAATCTAAGTACAATGAGTGTAAAAGATCCTATTTATCTAGCTCTTGAGCGAAGCTTTGGTGTTCTTGCTCTATGCCGATCGTCTTCCGTGTAGGAGATGCTGAGAGAGAAGAAAGAACCGAGAGATAGCTTTTGCCAAGTGTGAGAAAGCCAAGTTGTGGGAAAAACCGAAGGGGCGGTCCAAGTGCAGGGAGCCTTCTATTTATAGGGGTTGAGATGCCTTGTTTACTGGCGGGCGATCGCCTTTCGTGCAATATAATAAAGGGGTGATCGTCTTTATGTCACATGGGTTGTCTGCATAAAGCTTGCGGCTGCTGCTGGCAGCCAGCTGTGCGGTCCAATGAGGAGCCGGCACGCGTCCTGAGTTGCTGTCACGGTCGGTCCCACGGTACACCTTTTGGCGGGCCTGTCGGTTGTTGGAAAGATGCTGACAGGCTGTGGTCAACGACCCATGTGCTGCGGTGCCTTTTCCGGATCTGCATGTGGGTCTTGTCCCGAGCTTCGGCCTTTGCCGACTGGGCGATCATCGGCTTCGTGTGGCACAAGGCGGTCGTCAGCTGGTCGGCCACCAGGAGTCGATCGCCAAGTACCGAGAGACGATCGTTTTAGATGTCGATCGCTCGGCACCGGGACTCGTCCTGGGACCTTCGGTCGGCAGTTTTGCCTTGGTTGCTCGGCTATGGCTAGGTCGCCCGGTCTCTGAGGCGATCGCCTGTTGAGGCGTATAATTCTCGACACAACAATTGCCCCCAGCTTGCTCCGATGTTGAAGAGATGGGGTGAGCTGGTTCTTGCTGGCGATCGTGTAGGATGAAGACGGGCGATCTGGTCGATTGGCTAGCTATCTTTCGGTCTTGTACCTGCAAAAAACAATTTTGGCCAATCCCTCATAGAAACTTGATTGTTTCGTCGCTGAGGAACCGTGCACAGTCGTGGAGTTCGATGGACCGACTCCATGACCGTGTCTTATGCGCGAACGACATTGTCTGTCTCGTGACTCATTTTATTGTGAGGGTCCTCTTTTAGGCTGCGGCTCGCCTCGTATTTAAATGAAGGGCGTGCGGTCTTGGTCTAGAGGAGTCCTTGCGCGGGGCGTCGTCGGATTAATCAACTCCACTTCCGCGGCTTGTTAGCTCTGCTTCCACCTCGGCCCGCCATGAAGATAGCGACCCTCGACGGTGTACGTTGAGACGGGGGTAGTGGCACGTCGCATTATTCGGGTTCATCATGTTAGATGATGAATCTTTGAGGGCGGGCGATCGTGTCTACTGATTAGTTTTGGAGGGCCCTCAGACTACGACGGCCTCGTATTTAAACGAAGGGCGGGCGATCTTGGTCCAAAGGGACCTTGCATGGCCGAAGCAGTCGGTTCCATCGACTACCAGGACCATGGCTGCACTCTTCTACCTCGGATCGTCATGTAGATGCCGACCTTCGACAGTGTACGTTGTGCGTTGGAGGTGATCTCGTGCCGTAGTCCACCATGTTAAATGATGAACTGTGGATGGCGAACGAGTCCTCCGGTTTTGATGATGTTGCTTGATAATGGCAATCGGGCTGGAAGACTGGCGATCGTCGTTCGGCTGCCGATCGCGTTGCTCATAGGTTGTGAAGTAACCTTTGCCTGGCCAGAAAGTCTGCGGCTTTGGCGCGGAAGATCGCATAAGTCGGGGGATGGTCCTTCGTAAGATGCCTGAACATAGGTGAAAGACCATGGAATCCTCCTAGGACCGAGTATAGGGCGATCTCATCGCTTACGGGCTCTCCATTGAGGACGATCTCGTCTACCCGGTCGATGTAGTCCGAGTCGGACTCTTCTTCCCCTTGCCTAATCTGCATCATGCGATGGGGACCTTCTGCCCGAGCGACCTTGGTGGCGAAGTACGCTGTGAAGTCGTTCGCCAGTTGATTAAAGGAACTGATGGATCGAGGCGGCAATGAGGTGTACCACCTGTGGGCAAGGTCGTACAGCGTCAGAGAGAACATTCGGCACCTGGTCGCGTCTGATGCCCCACACCCGGTCATGTAGATGTGGAACTTGCTCAGGTGAGTTTTGGGGTCTGATCTCCCCTCGTACAGAGGTGTTTGCGGAGGAGCGATCTTATGCTGCACGGGGGCGAGCTCGATGTGGACCGCGAGCGGCTCGCTCGGCCCGGCGATCTTGCTCTTGGCGCCTGCCCCAGATTCCAGGAGCGCCTTCATGTCGTCGAGCTGGCGTTGCATCGCAGCCATCGCTGTAGCTTGGTCGCTCGTGGATCGGCTTTTGGAGCGGGAGCCGAGGCAATCGTGTACCGATCTCCTGACTCCGCTGCTGTAACGCCCCGACTTTCTAGGGTAAATAATGGGGAAAAATAAATAAAAGGTAAATTTTGAGAAAAATAATTTTTCTTGAGAATATAAAAATTCTCGCCTACAAAGTCGAGTCGCTACAAAGACATAAAAATAAATACCTTTAAATAAGGTAACATTTCATCATAAATACGAAATTTGCGGCGGAAGAAAATAAATCGTAATTTAATATTTCTCGTCAAAGTTTCCCCAAAAGTTTCAAACAGTTGACATAAAGAAAACAACATTTAATAAATTCTTTTTCATATGCTCCCTCGGCTCGCTCCTTCATCCATCCGGCTCGGTTCAACCTGCGGGATCAATAAAGGTGGGGGCCTTCAGCTCGTGGAAATCACACTGATCACAGTAATATACAATCTCATGGAAAACATAACATGAATAAATTATCACATTTTTCCTCAACATGAATGCATACTCACAATATTACGTACAGCATGAATCGAGCACGCATAACATGAATATTGAGGTTGCGCAGTGCCCCGCAACAACATGAAACATACACGCAATACCACATATAACGTGAATCTCGGGTTGAGCAGTGTCACCACACAACATGAAACATACACGCAATACCACATATAACATGAAACGAGTTCATATGTGAATCTGGGTTGTGCAGTGTCCCCACACAACATGATAACCTCTTACGAATACAGTGAGCTCGATTTACAACGTGTATCATAATTTATAAACATGAAATGAATATCACATATGCACCAATCAAAGCAATTAAAGTGATAGTGAAGATTCCCACCGAATAAATGATGATGATGTCCGATCAAATGAATGTGCCCGACTCACAGTCCTAAGCCCGTAAATCCTTGACAAAGTCTACATATAATAATAATAATAATAATTAAGATCCTTACAATTTATTATTTATACAATAGTAAATGAAAAGATACAAATATCACTATATAATAACTAAAAATAAATTATAATTGTTCATTAATATTAACCGAAGAGTTAACGTTATTAATGACTGAAATTAAAATACTTATGCATAATTTCAGATTAATGATTAATATTAATTAAAAGTCAACATTTTAATGTTTCGGTCAAAATAGGACTTAATTGAAGTTTGAAGTTGACTGGGGTCAAATTGTAAGACTTGAGAAGTTGACTGGATTAAAATCGAATTAATTATACTGGTTGGGGCTGAAATGAAAACTTCTGAAAATTGGGAGGACTAAATTGAAAAGTCCTAAAAATTCGCGGGTATATAAACCCTGAAATCTAACCCTAGACGACTCACTTCATTCCTCACCTCCCGTCTCCCTCACTCTCACTCTCTCTCTCTCTTCAAACTCTCTCTGAAAATCGCAATCGGCATCCACCTTCTGTAACTCCTCGCGGTCGATAGCAAAATTACTTCTCCTTATGAAATCTCACAGTACTCACTCTAAATTCACACTCACAAAAAAAAAAAAAAAGAAAATCAGAAAACTCCCACTGGAAAATTGCACTGAAAACGTCGGAAGAACACACACACTAGTCAGGCACACCGCATGAATTGAAAAGAGGAAACGACCGGCAAAGTGGTCGCGTTGCGGCGGCAAGGCGGCTTCCGATTCGAAAATCACACACACAAAAACACAGAAAAATGACCACCGCCAAGAAAATGTTTCTGTGGTCGCGGCGGCGAACAGTCGACTTGCAGCGGCGCCGGTCCCTAGCGAAACTAAGGTGAGGGCACCGGTTTCTGTTTCTGGTTTCTAATCCGGGTAAGTATGGATATTCCGATTTTTGGGTCAGATCGAATGAAGTAGGTTTAGGATTTGAGTAAGATGTAGCGGCGGCTCGATTGGGTTGGTCATTGGTTGAAGGATTTCTACACGGAGATCGGTTCTCGATGCAGCCATATTCACGGGTTCGGGTGAGGTTCAAAATCAGAGTTAAGTTCATGGTGAGGGTTGATGGGTGTGGATTGTTTGGGTTTTGTTGAAATCTAGTTCGTCGCTTTCGATTAGTCATCAGAATGGGTTCGGCCATGGCCAGGTTGTTGTCGGGAATGAATTCGTTAAACTTAAATTCCGGTTTTACGGATTTTTGAATTAAATACACGAAGATGAATATCGAGATTGGGTATCGAGTCTTACCTCGACGGAGAAAAGTCCGATGCTTGAGGTCGGATTTGGATGATACGCACGAGCGTAAAAGAAGATCGTTCTTCGAGGCCTGGATGAAAATCAAGCGATTCCGTCCTTGTTCGCTTCCACTTCCACTTGTATGCTTAAAAATTCCTTTCCTGTTATTCCGTGAATGATCTAAGATGGGGTTGGATGTATGGTGTATTTGTCTGCCGATGAACTTATGTTCTGTGTTGTATTTTTTTTTTTTTGTATTCGGATGTTGAACGGCCAATTTGGGAAGAAAAAGAAAAGTGTGTACTTGTGTATAGTATTTTATCACAGAGACAGTATATTTATACCGTATTGGATTAGGGTTAGGGTTAAACTTTGGGCTTGTATTATTCTGGGTCAGCACAACATGTTTGGGCCATTGATAATAACAATAATAATAATGATAATAATAATAATAATAATAATAATAATAATAAAATTAATAATAACAATGGTAATAATTAATAATATCGATACTAATAATAATATCGAAAGTAATATAAATGATGATATATAAATATAATGAAGATAAAAATATTAATACTACTAATATTAATATCGTTCCTATTATAAATATTATAATAATAATAATAATACCTTTAATTATCATAAAAATGACTAATATTAAATGTTTTGAAATTAACTTGAGAAATTGACTCGGGCTAGGACTTGTGATACGTCGAACTAAATGTTCATGATTCCTTAAATGAAATTAAATAACATGAAATGCATTATAATATTATTATAATTAATAATATTACATTATAAAAATGACGGGTATTACATCCTACCCTCTTAGAAAAATTTTCGTCCTCGAAAATAAATGATATACCTTGATTGAAGAAATTCGGATAACGAGCTTGAAGTTCCTCTTCGCGCTCCCAAGTGGCTTCATCCTGGGTGTGGTTACGCCATTGGATCTTGACGAACACCTTCTCTTTATTCCTCAATTGCCGGACTGACCGATCGAGAATCAGTTCTGGTTGTTCTTCATAGGTAAGGTCTTTGTTCAACTCCACGGCGGTATAGTTGATGACGTGGCTGGGATCGTGCACATATTTTCTCAACAATGATACGTGGAAGACGTTGTGCACAGCCGAAAGTTCTGGGGGTAAAGCCAAACGGTAAGCTAACTCTCCAATCCGTTCGAGGATTTCGAACGGTCCAATATACCTTGGTCTCAACTTGCTCCTCGGACCAAAACGAACAATTCCCTTTGTAGGAGATACCTTCAGGAATACTTTGTCGCCAACACAGAATTCGAAATCTTTCCTACGCTTGTCGGCGTAAGACTTCTGACGGTCCTGGGCTATCTTGATCCTCTCACGAATCTTATCCACCATGCCAACTGTTTGCTCGATCATCTCGGGACCCAAAATCCTCCTTTCTCCTACCTCATCCCAATACAGTGGTGATCGACACTTCCTACCATATAGGGCTTCATACGGTGCCATACCGATCGTCGACTGGTAACTGTTGTTGTAAGCAAATTCTACCAAAGGCAACAGTCGTTCCCAATTATTTCCCATATCTAGCACACATGCTCGCAACATATCCTCAAGGATCTGGATGGTCCTCTCGGACTGACCATCAGTTTGAGGATGATAAGCCGTACTAAAATTCAACTGCGTTCCCAAAGCTTCTTGCAAACTCTCCCAAAAACGCGATGTGAAACGAGTATCCCTATCGGATACTATAGAGACTGGCACTCCATGCAACTTAATAATCTCCGTGATATACAGTTGAGCATACTGATCCATTCGAAAGTTCATCTTAACTGGGAGAAAATGAGCTGACTTTGTGAGTCGGTCGACAACAACCCAAATAGCGTGATTTCCTCTTTCCGTTCGAGGCAAACCTACCACAAAGTCCATCGTAATGTGTTCCCATTTCCATTCTGGGATATGAAGTGACTTAAGTAATCCAAAGGGGCATTGGTGTTCTGCCTTCACTTGCTGACAAACAATACACTTTCTGACAAAGTCTGCCACATCTCTCTTCAAACCTTCCCACCAAAATGTCCCCTTAAGATCTTGATACATCTTTGTACTCCCAGGGTGTGCTGTATATGGAGTACTATGTGCCTCCTTCAATATAGCTTCTCTCAACTTAACAATATTGGGCACACAAATCCTCCCTTCATAATACATCGTGCCATCCTCGGACACGCTAAAGCCTTTATTCTCACCTGAAAGAGTACGTTCTTTCATCTTGACCAAGAAGTCGTCCTGTCCTTGACCTTCTTTGATTTGTTCTCTCAAGGTTGGTTGTACCACCAAACTAGCCAATAATGACTCAACTGGACTCGAAGGTGTAGCCATCTCAAGGTTCATCCTTGCAAATTCCTTGACCAAGCTTCCCTCCTTGATCAACAAACAAGTTAGGTCTCCTCTTGCCTTACGACTTAGTGCATCAGCAACTACGTTTGCTTTACCGGGGTGGTAATGAATTGTACAATCGTAGTCTTTGACCAACTCAAGCGATATGCGCTGCCTCATATTCAATTCCTTCTGTGTGAAAATATATTTCATACTTTTGTGGTCTGTATAGATTTCACACTTACCTCCATATAGGTAATGCCTCCAAATCTTCAAGGCATGAACTACCGCTGCTAATTCCAAATCATGAGTAGGATAGTTCAGCTCGTGCGGTTTCAACTGTCTCGAAGCATAGGCAACTACCTTGCCCTCTTGCATTAATACACATCCTAAACCTTGTTTGGATGCATCACTGTAGATGACAAATCCTTTCGTCGGATCGGGAATCGTCAATCTTGTGCAGCAGTTAATCTTTGCTTAAGTTCTTGGAAACTCCTTTCGCATTTCTCATTCCATAAGAAAGCTTCCCCTTTCTAGTCAACTTAGTCATCGGTGCAA
This sequence comes from Orobanche coerulescens, assembly GCA_033398695.1. Lineage (NCBI taxonomy): Eukaryota > Viridiplantae > Streptophyta > Magnoliopsida > Lamiales > Orobanchaceae > Orobanche > Orobanche coerulescens. The sequence continues at coordinate 99,347,932 of CM065813.1, read as the reverse complement.
CTATCTTCGAAAATCCTCGATAAATCTCCGATAATAACCGGCTAATCCTGTGAAGCTTGAACTTCATTCGCATTACTTGGTACTTTCCAATCATCGATGCCTCAACTTTAATCGGTCAACCTCGATTCCTTTAGAAGTGACCACATGACCCAAAAATGCAACTCGGTTAAGCCAAAATTCGCACTTGTTGAATTTCGCATATAACTTCTCCTTGCGCAGATTCCCAATACCGTTCTAAGATCTTGCTCATGTTCAACCTTGGTCTTTGAATATACAAGTATGTCATCAATAAACACAATGACAAACTTATCCAAATAAGGTTGAAATACACGGTTCATGAGGTCCATGAATACTGGCGCATTAGTCAAACCAAATGGCATCACTATAAATTCATAGTGTCCATAACGAGTTCGAAATGCGGTCTTCGGGATATCATCACCCTTAATCCTCAGCTGGTGATATCCGGATCTCAAATCTATCTTCGAAAATACTCCCGACCCTCCAAGTTGATCGAATAGGTCCTCTATTCTAGGAAGTGGATATTTATTCTTTATCGTGAGTCGATTAAGTTCACGATAGTCAATGCACATCCTCAAACTTCCGTCCTTTTTCTTCACGAAGAGCACTGGCGCACCCCATGGCGAAACACTCGGTCGGATGAATCCAGAGTCAAGCAGTTCCTGGAGTTGTACCTTCAACTCTTGTAACTCCTTAGGCGCCATCCTATAGGGAGCCTTCGATATTGGTGCCGCTCCTGGCACTAGATCAATCGAGAACTCAACTTGACGATTCGGTGGAACTCCGGGCAAGTCTTCGGGAAAGACATCTGGATACTCTTTGACGATAGTACATCAGCTACCGTCTTCTCCGAAGTTGTTTTCCCATCACGCTCACCAAGAATCCTTGGCAACTTCGCTTCTTCAACATTTTCACAACTTTCATGGCGTAAATCACCTTCGGTGTACCGTGTCTAACTCCTCGAATACGGTCTTGACATCAACAGACGGACATAAAATTACTCTCCTTTCTGAGCATTCAACTACACTCTATGCTTGTCCAACCAATCCATACCCAAAATAACATCAAAATCGCTAAGTTCCACTATGTGCAAGTTGGCTAAGAAGTTATGTTCGTTAATCTCTATCTTCACATTGTTAGTTATTGAGTCCACACGCACTACTCCCCGCAGCATGCTAACTAACAAGGATCTAGGGGCTTTACTACTTCTACAACCACCATAGTACAAAACTTCCTAGAGATGAATGAATGAGACGCACCCGTATCAAACAACACCAAAGCAGAATATTTGCAATCGACAACATACTCGACATGGTTTGGGGTTCGGGCCTCGCCTTCACCTCGGCCATGCCGTACACTCGAGCTCGCCTCCGAGCCTTGACCCTGCACATAATTGCTTGGGCCTTGTCCCTTCTTCGGGCACGCTGAGGCCATGTGTCCTTCCTCATGGCAATAGTAGCACCGCCTCTGACCAAGCATACACGCACCTTTATGCCCTTTGCCACAAGTAGTACACATGGGGTTAGCCGATCGGGTTTCACCTGAAGGTCCAGTCTTAACAATCTTCTTGTTACCACCTCCTTGCTCGTGCCACTTGCGTTTGTTATTTGTTGCAACTGGTGGTGCCCTTGCCTTCTCCACGTCTAAACTTGCTGAAATGTCCTCGGCCCTCGAAACGGCTTCCTTATAGCTCAGCCGACCATGACCAGCTAAATGGTGACGGATCCGGTCACGAAGCCCATCCCGGAATTTCTGAGACTTCATATCATCCGTCTCGACCATGTGGGGAGCGAAATGGCACATATGGTTAAACTTGCGCTCATACTCGGTGACCGACATTCCACCTTGGGTTAGATCAAGGAACTCCTTCTGCATCTTGATCTTGTATGCTCTTGGGTAGTACTTTTCCATGATGGTCTCCTTAAACTGATCCCAAGTGAATGTGTCTTTCTCGTCTTGGGTCTTGAGCCTCCACACTCCCATCCACCATGTCCGAGCATCTTCCTTAAGCTGGAACACGGCACATGACACCTTCTGAGCGTCGGTGCACGCCATGTAGTCAAAAATGCTATCTAGATTCATCAACCATTCCTCTATGGCTGCTGGTCCTTCACGACCAAGAAAGACAGCGGCTTGAAGTGGTTGAACCTCTTAATAACTTGAGCACGAGCCTCGCCAGTGGTTATTAGGCGATACGATAGTCGCGCCTTGAAGCAAGGTGGCCAATCCACCAAGAGTTGATCTTGTGTGGGTGGGGCATTGCGATTTCCGATTAGCCATGAGTCTCGCTAACGAGTTGTAAAACTCATTAGTCATTCTAGGTTTGGCCATTCTAACAGTTCGTACATGCATAAATAATTATGTAAATAAAATGAAATGACATATGCATGAATAATGACTAAATTTGGTACCTCGACGGAGTGACGAAATGGCGAAGCCGAGAGCATATGACACTTTTACATTTTAGCGAGTCTACGTAAAGGTAAAACCCGCTCGATACCACTATGTAACGCCCGACTTTCTAGGGTAAATAATGGGGAAAAATAAATAAAAGGTAAATTTTGAGAAAATAATTTTTCTTGAGAATATAAAAATTCTCGCCTACAAAGTCGAGTCGCTACAAAGACATAAAAATAAATACCTTTAAATAAGGTAACATTTCATCATAAATACGAAATTTGCGGCGGAAGAAAATAAATCGTAATTTAATATTTCTCACAAAGTTTCCCCAAAAGTTTCAAACAGTTGACATAAAGAAAACAACATTTAATAAATTCTTTTCATATGCTCCTCGGCTCGCTCCTTCATCCATCCGGCTCGGTTCAACTCGCGGATCAATAAAGGTGGGGGTGAGCTTCCTTCACTGTGGAAATCACACTCGATCACAAGAATATACAATCTCATGGAAAACATAACATGAAAAAATGATCACATGTTTCCTCCCCATGAATGCATACACACAATATTACATCCAGCATTAATCGAGCAACCAAAACAAGAAGATAGAGGTTGCGCAGGTGCCCCCGCAACAACATGAAACATACACGCAATACCACATATAACGTGAATACTGGGTTGAGCAGGTGTCCCCACACAACATGAAACATACACGCAATACCACATATAACATGAAACGAGTTCATATGTGAATACTGGGTTGTGCAGGTGTCCCCACACAACATGATAACCTCTTACACGAATACAGGTGAGCCTGATTTACAACGTGTATCATAATTTATAAACATGAAATGAATATCACATATGCAGTCCAATCAAAGCAATTAAAGTGATAGTGAAGATTCCCACCTGAATAAATGATGATGATGTCTGACTGAAATGAATGTGCCCGACTCACAGTCCTAAGCCCGTAAATCCTTGACAAAGTCTACATATAATAATAATAATAATAATTAAGATCCTTACAATTTATTATTTATACAATAGTAAATGAAAAGATACAAATATCACTATATAATAACTAAAAATAAATTATAATTGTTCATTAATATTAACCGAAGAGTTAACGTTATTAATGACTGAAATTAAAATACTTATGCATAATTTCAGATTAATGATTAATATTAATTAAAAGTCAACATTTTAATGTTTCGGTCAAAATAGGACTTAATTGAAGTTTGAAGTTGATCGGGTCAAATTGTAAGACTTGAGAAGTCGATCGGATTAAAATCGAATTAATTATACCGGTTAAATAAATGAAAACTTCTGAAAATTGGGAGGACTAAATTGAAAAGTCCTAAAAATTCGCGGGTATATAAACCCTGAAATCTAACCCTAGACGACTCACTTCATTCCTCACCTCCCGTCTCCCTCACTCTCACTCTCTCTCTCTTCAAACTCTCTCTGAAAATCGCAATCGGCATCCACCTTCTGTAACTCCTCGCGGTCGATAGCAAAATTACTTCTCCTTATGAAATCTCACAGTACTCACTCTAAATTCACACTCACAAAAAAAAAATCAGAAAACTCCCACTGGAAAATTGCACTGAAAACGTCGGAAGAACACACACACTAGTCAGGCACACCGCATGAATTGAAAAGAGGAAACGACCGGCAAAGTGGTCGCATTGCGGCGGCAAGGCGGCTTCCGATTCGAAAATCACACACACAAAAACACAGAAAAATGACCACCGCCAAGAAAATGTTTCTGTGGTCGCGGCGGCGAACAGTCGACTTGCAGCGGCGACGGTCCCTAGCGAAACTAAGGTGAGGGCACCGGTTTCTGTTTCTGGTTTCTAATCCGGGTAAGTATGGATAGTCCGATTTTTGGGTCAGATCGAATGAAGTAGGTTTAGGATTTGAGTAAGATGTAGCGGCGGCTCGATTGGGTTGGTCGCTGGTTGAAGGATTTCTACCGAGATCGGCCTCGATGTGCCATATTCACGGTTCGGCCGAGGGTTGAAAACTGAGAGTTAAGTTCATGGTGAGGGTTGATGGGTGTGGATTGTTTGGGTTTTGTTGAAATCTAGTTCGCTGCTTTCGATTAGTCTCAGAATGGGTTCGGCCATGGCCAAAGTTGTTGTCGGGAATGAATTCGTTAAACTTAAATTCGGGTTTTACGGATTTTTGAATTAAATACACGAAGATGAATATCGAGATTGGGTATCGAGTCTTACCTCGACGGAGAAAAGTCTCGATGCTTGAGGTCGGATTTGGATGATACGCAGCGTAAAAGAAGATCGTTCTTCGAGGCCTGGATGAAAATCAAGCGATTCCGCCCTTGTTCTCGCTTCCACTTCCACTTGTATGCTTAAAAATTCCTTTCCGTTATTCCGTGAATGATCTAAGATGGGGTTGGATGTATGGTGTATTTGTCTGCCGATGAACTTATGTTCTGTGTTGTATTTTTTTTTTTTTTTTTGTATTCTGGATGTTTGGGAAGAAAAAGAAAAGTGTGTACTGTGTATAGTATTTTGTACTGCAGAGACAGTATATTTATACTGTATTGGATTAGGGTTAGGGTTAAACTTTGGGCTTGTATTATTCTGGGTCAGCACAACATGTTTGGGCCATTGATAATAACAATAATAATAATGATAATAATAATAATAATAATAATAATAATAATAAAATTAATAATAACAATGGTAATAATTAATAATATCGATACTAATAATAATATCGAAAGTAATATAAATGATGATATATAAATATAATGAAGATAAAAATATTAATACTACTAATATTAATATCGTTCCTATTATAAATATTATAATAATAATAATACCTTTAATTATCATAAAAATGACTAATATTAAATGTTTTGAAATTAACTTGAGAAATTGACTCGGGCTAGGACTTGTGATACGTCGAACTAAATGTTCATGATTCCTTAAATGAAATTAAATAACATGAAATGCATTATAATATTATTATAATTAATAATATTACATTATAAAAATGACGGGTATTACAGCTGCTGCCGACCTCGGCTCTTTGGCGAGGGGGAGCCAGATGGCTGGCCTGCCTTCTGGGAGTTGGATACGCCGAACTCCTGGTGACGGACTCGAGTTCTGTCGTCTCGTGGCTGGGGCCGGACTGCCCCGGTCGCCAAGATGGATTGCTGCCTAGGCGATCGAAAACAGAGGTGCCCTTGCTGGCGAGCGCCTCTTCTTGCGAATGGGAGCCTCCTGGCGATCGCTCGGTCAGTAATGCCTTGAACTTCCGTTTGGTCATGCGGCGGACGACCGAAGGGGTTATAGCGGGCGGCGCGTCGAGAGCACTCCGTAGCTCCTGTAGGATGGCCATGGCCTCCTCGATCTGTTTCGCGATTTGGAACTAATCGAGCGAGAGGCTTGGGCCGTCCCTCAGGGGCGGGATCGAGAGTCTCGGACCGCGGCGGCTACCCTCCGTCATCGGCTGTGGCTCAGACTGAGATGGAAGGAGGCGTCTGGTGGATCGGCCAGCGGCTTTCTTCGATGCGGAGGTGGAAGACATGATTCTGAAAGCTTTCTCTGAAGAACAGTGGGTGTGTCTTCAGGTATATGCCCCGGAGAACAGTGAGTGTTCTTCGAGACGGTATGTATGAAATTGAGGGTTAGAGGACCCTTCCTCTAGCGCCAATTGTTGTCGCCCGAAATATTATCCGAAGATAGATATTGCTGGAATGGTCGAGCAACAGCAAATTATGAGAGCACGTCCGAGGGAATGAAAAAACACAAGATTTACCGGGTTTGTTAGGCCCGGGCTTGAATGCTCTCGCAAGATGTTATTAATACAAATATTCGTGGATACAAGTATTAATGTAAGAATCTAAGTACAATGAGTGTAAAAGATCCTATTTATCTAGCTCTTGAGCGAAGCTTTGGTGTTCTTGCTCTCTGTCGATCGTCTTCCGTGTAGGAGATGCTGAGATAGAAGAAAGAACCGAGAGATAGCTTTTGCCAAGATTGAGAAAGCCAAGTTGTGGGAAAAAATGAAGGGGCGGTCCAAGTGCAGGGAGCCTTCTATTTATAGAGGCTGAGATGCCTTGTTTACTGGCGGGCGATCGCCTTTCGTGCAATATAATAAAGGGGCGATTGTCTTTATGTCACATGGGTTGTCTGCATAAAGCTTGCGGCTGCTGCTGGCAGCCAGATGTGCGGTCCAATGAGGAGCCGGTACGCGTCCTGAGTTGCTGTCACGGGCGGTCCCACGGTACACCTTCGGCGGGCCTGTCGGTTGTTGGAAAGATGCTGACAAGCTGTGGTCAACGACCCATGTGCTGCGGCGCCTTTTCCGGATCTGCATGTGGGTCTTGTCCCGAGCTTCGGCCTTTGCCGACTGGGCGATCATCGGCTTCGTGTGGCACAAGGCGGTCGTCAGCTGGTCGGCCACCAGGAGTCGATCGCCAAGTACCGATAGACGATCGTTTTAGATGTCGATCGCCGCACCGGACTCGTCCTGACCTTGGCCGACGCTCGCCTTGGTTGCTCGGCTATGGCTAGGTCGCCCGGTCTCTGAGGCGATCGCCTGTTGAGACGTATAATTCTCGACACAGCATGTTTGTCAGAAAGATACTGTAAAAATTTCATGCTGACCCGACGGTTAACAAAGCGGGAATCGCGACTTTAGCGCGGTCTCGTAGTGCAGAAAAGTTGCTTGCGTTTTTTTTTTTTAGACTTCGAAAATCGGAGAGAAAATTTTTTTTACTCGTAGAGTATCGTGCTGATGACGTGTTATAAACTTGAGAGAAAAAGAGAGAAATTGAAAGAGAAGTATCGTGCTGATGACGTGTTATAAACTTGACGTGCCAAAAGCCTTTATTTATAAGTACATATCTAGGGTTTCAGAAGTATAAAGATCATTCATTAATAAATATATTACTTACAACACTTTCTTCTCTATTCTTTTCTTTCTCATTTCTCTCTCTCTTTTTCTCTCATTTTTGTTCTTCAGCCGTGAGCTCAACCATGCAAATGCACAAGCCAGGTGTTATATTACTTCACTTCAGCACTCTTTTTGTATTCATTAATTTTGAAGACTTCCAAAGCCTTAATTAATGATTAGTCAATACATTTTCAACTCATCATGTGAGAATATAAAATGACTCACCTGACAAAAAAAAAGGTCCGGCCCAAGTGCGGGGCGAAGTTGGCGGTCGCCCAGGACAGCAAAGCCCAACAGGGCATTAACAGGATTCGTCTTCCTCAGCTTATAGGTAATATTTATTTTATTTTCTTCACCCACCAAGTGTGTGTTATTGTCTCTGTGTGCTGTAGTGTCACTATGTCTAGGAGTAGTTTATGATCTTGGGACATATATATATTAGCCTAGTACTTAATTTGATATGGTTATAGCTTTGTGCCTCAAAAGTTGCCTAATAGTAAAAATACTAGTGAGACAATAGCAAAGCAAACCGATGAAGCTTTGTTGAGAAACTCTTTTTTGCATTATTGTTGAACCTAACAAATTATTTCCTTAGAGATGATCCGGTTAGGTAAAAATGGGGTAATAAAAACATCCATAAAGCTTAATGGTTTTTTGTATTAAACAAAGCTCAAGAGGGGAATAGACTACAATAGAGAAATAAACTACTATTAAAAGTTTGATGTGAAATAGATTACTATTGAAAGTTTGATTGTTTTGTTTGTCATTACTTAAGTTATGTGTAGTGTTTGATGCAATGATCATTTATTCTTTAGAAACACAAACAAATTTGTCTATTGTTTGAGACTCAAAATCAAATGTGGATTTCAGATTTGAACTACCAGATGCATTTTTCTCCCCAATAATTATAACCCAGGTTTTTTTTACCCAAGATTTATAACCACATTAAGGTTTTCTTTTCACTAAATAAGCGGAATCACTAGTACAGTTTTCCCCTTTACTGACACTATTTTAGTGTCAGTAATTAATTTTACTGACACCTTGTAATAGTGTCAGTAATGCTAAAGCCAGAAAATACTGACACTAAAAATTAGTGTCAGTAATACAAGGTGTCAGTAAATACTGACACTAAAATAGCGTCAAGATTTTTTTACGACACTAAAATAGTGTCGCAATTAATTTTTTTACCGACACTAAACTTTAGTGTCGATGTTCAAGCTTAGCATTACCGACACTATTATAAAGTGTCAGTATAAAAAATTACTGACACTATTTTAGTGTCAGTATATGCTCAGATTTGTTAAAAAAAAATATTTTTATCTCAATTCTATTTTTATGAATACTACATTTTTTGTTTAATTACATGAAAAAAATACCATAAATTGAAATTTTCAAACAGACAATTCAATTATAAAACATCCCAAATGCAATGCACTTAAAAAGAGCAATACAAAACCAATTAGCATCCCAAATGTGCTGCCAAACCTCAAAAAAAAAAACCTCCAGCTCTAACAATGTCCATAAGCATTGATAATAAGCAAAATACAATGCAAAATACATTGATAACCATGAACAACAATCTCCATCAACACAAAATATCCTTCAGCTCTAAAAATCTCCATCAACTTAAGCATACAATGCAAAATACAATGATAACCATCAGCAACAACAATGTCCCACCACACCGACATGCTCAACAACTTCAAATTTTTCCCACCTGTACAAGTGTAAAGAATCAATTAGTTGACATGACCGAACTTACAAATTTCACCCTCTGGAGGGGTATTTCTTAGGTAAATATAAACATCCGATGAGTATATGTAATTTTGTAAGATAACTGAATTTTTTTTTTAATAATTCTGAACTCTATTTTTCAGGATGAAAGATAGATTGAAGATATGAGGACTTGAACTGTGCTGGACATTTTGCAGGTTCCAAAAGAACATAAGATTGCATGCAGGTGAGCCATGTACTACCAGTCCATACACAAAGCCTTACGCAAATTTAACAATCTGGTACGGTCGATTGAGTTATGCCGACCCAAAGTCCAAACCAGCAAAAGAATAGTCCGCTAAGCGAACACCAAAAGTTTTATGAATGACAAAAGCATTTGCCAATGAATTACCAACCATTTTTAAGAAGAATGATTAACACACACACCCCCACCCCCCCTCACCTTCAGCATATACTACATATATATATCTCACACTGCAGTTATTTAAGATTGTTTGTGTATAGTTCACATAATTGTGATTATTGATGGCTGTGGGGTCATGCAATTTCCATAACTTGCAACTTAGGTGCATTGCATGCAACTCATTACACCCCAGGCATATGATCAGCCATTCTATTCGTTGTTTTTGGTTCAAGTCCTTTTCAGATTTGTTGGATCTTTTTTTGTTCCAAGTACATACTACATAGATTTTGTATATAAATGACTCATATTAAAATTACCTCACGATTGTATGTCAGAATTAACTTGGCAACATATGTAGCCCATCGATCACGTAGTTAGAAAGATCTTTCATGTCAGTAGTTATCCATTCCTTTGAACCGACATTTCAAATTCACAAAAATAAGAGTGTGCATATATAATACAACAAAAGGTGCAAGGACATCGGATTGTAAAAATCCGAATGTGCAATATATAATACAACCGAAATTTAACCATTCAGCCGTAAGAAGGTCTTTAATACAAAGAACACCAATTTGTTCCGATCAAGAACACCAATTTTATACAGCAACACCAATAAAATTTTGCAATCAGCAACACCAATTTTATTATACTGTAAGAATGTTGAAATTTTTGTTGTCAGAAATCAGCAACACCAATTTTATATAACACAACTGAAATTTAACAACACTAAAAATTTTGATACTTACATCATTTTTTAGAATGTTCACATCCTTAACGATATCTTCGATATATTTCATCACGTAGTAGCCACATTCAAAAAAGCTAGGTTGCTTTGGACACTACAAAAGAAGACCAGTTAATGTAACACCCCCAAACCGCTCAGGGATATTACACGCCGTAGAACCTTTCCTCAAGGATCTACCAGGCTGGTAACGACATTTAACATCTCGACAATGCCTTCGAGGCTACAATGACTCAGTAGACCGATTTGGTCTTTCCACAAATACATACAACTCATGCCCACGCAGGGGACAAAATACAACTACACCTGCATAACGGAACAATACAAAGAATGAAAATAAAGTACAACCGAACCAACACACGATGTACGGTTCCTCATGTGATTAGTATCGATCATCTTTCATCATCCTTCGTGGCCGACCCGTGCTATGCTCCAAAACCCGAATGCAAAACAGACATCCACCCCGAATACTGGGGTTAGCAAAACTCCACCGTTTTGCTAGTGCAAATACAAAGTGCAAATACGAGCCATACAATTCACATTCCACGAATAACAATAACCGAGGATCCTCAAAGATCCAAACGAAACGAAAAGTACTTCCCGAGGCAAGGGTTTGAGAAAACATTTCAAAAACGAAATATCATAAATCAATGGGAATAATTTATAAAACGGTTTAGAATGCCATCGAGAGTTTTAATAAAAACAATTTAGGATTATCAAATCCTACTTTTCAAAAATCCAAAAGACAAAGGGGTCACCGCCCAAAAGTTTACTTTACGGAAAATGACTTTAACCAAATCGTTGGGATTTTAGCCCCAAATCCGTAAACGACTTTTACAAAACCCTTGGGATTTTAGCCCCAAATCTCATCAACTCACAGTACACAAGAACGACCACAAGGTTCGTCTCCCAACATCAAAATCCACAAATAAAGGATTTAAAACATAAACCATAAAATACTCTAGAGCCATCCTAGCCAAGTAGGTCAAACGAACAACTTACCTCTTACACATTTAGTCAATGCATGCAAATGAAAACCGTTCAAAAGCACTCATTTCCGGAAATGCCAATATCGAATCACATTTGTAAAAATGCACCACAATTAACCGCGGACCCACGCCTTGGATCCTCGCGAGACCCCGTCGGATCTAACCCACAGTGGTTAAAAGCAAACTCGCGGTTCCACAGCTTCGTGGAGCCCTACCGAGACCCCGTCGGATCTAACCCGTAGTGAGCATACACACACACACGTTACTCATGCAATACTATCATGCTAAGAATGTAAGTTCATTAAGAATACTCACTAGAGATGGCCATTAACTCGACACCATTACCAAACTCTTCGAAAATACAATAACAAGCTTAAATAAGGAATACACGATTCCATAACTGAAACAATAGGAGTATCATCATAAAATCCTTCAATGTTCAAAATAACCAAATCATAATCAATTCTCAAAACACCGTTCACAAATCACACTCGTTTTGAAAGAAAGCCTTTAACGAGGCCAAACCGAAATCCTTTGAAACTTCGTTTCAAATAACCAAACAAACACATTAAGACGACCACCGATCATCATATCCATAAAACGAGAAAAGTATGGGCAAGGTACTTGCCTCGAATAAGAACAACGCGGAGAATCGACCGGAGTAGGTTGGCCCGAACCGACTACGAACCCGCCGACTCCACCGAACGCCAACTCACGTTCATAAACTACGAAGGACAAATAATAACAATGAAATGAATTCCATAACACGACTCAAAGCCGTTGAATTCAAAGAACGAATGACGAAAGTTCACGGGTGTCCCCCAAAAAGGCCAAGAACACGCTTCGTTCCGTCAAAACCCGAAAACGGACTTCCAAGTAGAAATATGGATATACAATCCATAGAATATTTTTAACAAGTTCATTTAACCTTAATCGATCCATCGAAAGCGGATGAAAAACGAGATCGGGGACAAATCCCCCAAAAAGTCAATTCGAAGGAAATCGAGAAATATACTTCGATTCGACGAAGAACAATGGATTAAATGATGTTAAACACAAGAATACTATCAAGATTAATCATACCCATCATGAATTAATCAACAACACTAACGAATCGGATTTAAAAATGCAAAAATCCCCAAATTCACGAAATTAGGGTTCTAAGGAAGATTACCTTGATTATTTGAATCAAAGGTTGATAACGGACGATCGATTGATGTTATGAACCCAAGGACTTCATGGATTTGTTGTTAAACAACATGGCTTCGTCTCCCATGAATCGCCACTCGCGGATGGAGAAGGAAGGAAATGAAAAGCGAAGTGAAATGTGATCGCCACCATATTTATATCGCCACTTAGCGTGGCGCTAGCCTTTCCGGACTAGCGTGCGCTTATCGGCCAGATCGCCGAGTACCCTCGCCAGGCCCACAACACCCGGCATCACCGACCAACCCCGTCGACCAACTGTCGAACCAACTCCATGAAGCGTGGCGCTACGGCCGGATACTGCGCGCTTGCTAATTGGCCCGAGCCATCGGATCAATCGCCGGCAGTAACGACGCTAGCCGGCCGACGCTGCGCGCTTACGCCCGCCGACTAGCGCGTTACGCTCGGCGTAGCGTGCGCTACTCGCCGATCTGACCGAGTCCGAACCTCGAAACCCCATCGCCTGTGCCCGAGCACAGACGCTAAAGCCACCCGGCGGCGTGCGCTACACTGCCCAGAAGCGCGCCTCCTGGCCAGAAGCGTGCGCTACGCCGGTTCTGCGCACCGTCCGGCCGGTGCCCGCAATCGTCCGGCGCCCCGCCACTGCCCGCCGCCCCGCCACCGCTGTGGCTCGACGACCCGATTTCAAAACGCACGGAACGAACACGACGAAAAGTTCGCGGACAACATAAACGACTCGAAATGAAAGCGTAATACCATAATTAGTCATACGCGAAAGAAACGAGTCGAGACAACAATTACAGATACACGGATACGTAACTTTCAAGAAATTACAAAATGGCCCAAAACGCCCGGAAATCACGATACGTGATCGAATAACCAAACCGAAGTTCACAACACGTCTAACAAAGTTAAACGGACTTACGGGAAACTCGAAACAGTAGTTTCGGACGAGATTCGCAAGAATCGAACTCAAGTGCGGAAAAGTCGCTAAAAAGCACAGAACTCAACGAAACGACACCGGAACGAACTCGGATGTCAAAAAGTGTAGAATTAATCATTCTCAGAATGACGAAACGGTCATGACCGAGTCGTCAAAACGGACTCCGACCGAAAAAAGAAATTTACCGAAAATCGAAAATTGCGGATATTACATTCTACCCTCCTTAAAAGAAGTTTCGTCCCGAAACTTAAAACAAGTAGGGAGAAGAAATATTCCGCCAGGAAAAACTCAATGAGACACACAAGAATGCGTAACTAACGCCCAACGGCGAAATGTCACAAACAACGCAAAGGAATATACGGCGTGAAAACACGCTCCACGTCGACCAACACAACGTCGCCGTTAGGGATATAATAAAATCAACAAGTGACAAGCGTCATCAAACGGATAATATATCCAAGTCAATTATCCGACAATCACAAAACACAACGAACGAAAACCAATATGATTGACCAACCCAATGGTACATCAATCAAAACGCGAATCAACCGCTGAACAAACACGGAATCCCATCGCCTAAGGGCTGGAAGATCGAAAATGAAACTAACTTCCCGAACTGAAGGGAATTACGAAGGAGCCTGAATGTTCGCCAATCACGGAACGAGGTCAATAAAAACCGAACAATCAAACGATCAAACCACAACGATCGAGACAACAAAAATCGAAGAATCATGTTCGAATCACAAAGAACAATAAAGTTCAAACAACAACTCCCAGGATGATCTGGTGAGAACTACAAGACATGCATTGCCGAAGATCCGCAGGAAAGGGAATAGCGATTGAAAAGTCACAACGACGAACGAGTTATTCCGAAACGATACCACACTCGTTCGATAAACAAAAACAAGGGGCGGACAATCTCAGAAATGTCAACAAACATAAATGAGTCGACAGAGTCGAAAACATAAGAGTTCCAAATCCGATCCACTTCGAATAAAAGAACTAGTAGAACCAGATGATGTCACTCCCAAACAAGGTTCACAAGAATCGAACTGAACCCGAAAAAGTAACATCGATAACCAGATCAACTCAAAACAAGATCACACTGCTCGTTCGGACGATGAAACTGAAATACCGAACAAGTTCATAAAGTACCAACGAACATGAGCGAATCGATAGACTGGGGGAAGAGAAAATACAGAAGTCAAAATAGTACGGGCATTACCTCCGACCTCGTCCACGAAATTCACGAATACGGGAGCAAGGTAACAAGACATTAAACAGCGGACACATAACGGAACCATCACCGATGCACACGGTCATACCAAATCAAGCTCTAACAGCTCGCACATGCGCGACAACGCAGGAATCACTACGAGGCGATAATATTCAACACCAACGTCCCGCCTCTCACAGGGGGCTAACGCAACAAATGTGTGGAAAGCGACTCAACGCTCACACCGCCAATTCGGTCATACTCGGGAGAAAGTATCAAAAGGACAACGCGAACATCACACATACATACCCAGCCCTCAAACGGGAATGGATAGGTTTTAAAAACGAAAACCTCATTTTGAAAATAATTTAGAAGAACACCGATTGATCTTGAGTATCATCTTTCAAAAAGAAAAAAAAAAGTACAAACGTGAAACATCGTTATCGAGACATTGGAGAACCATTTCGCATTTGATAAAAATGAGGACATTTTCTCTTAGTGAAAACTTTCAAAATATTCAACCCTCGGGTCTAAATAAAAGTGTTGAAAATATCTCAAAACATTTTGGTCCTCGAGGTAGAAAAATTTTTTTTTTTTTTTTTTTTGAAATACATTGTGGCACCTAGGATGTACCACAAAAAAAATAATTAATTTTAAAAGTATGTCTCAAGTTTATTTTTCTAAGATACTCAAGGTTTTCAAAATCCAATAGGCGTAATGCCCAAAACTCACACATACCGACGTTCACTAAAACAACTCCTAGCACACGCATCAAAACGTTTAAAATCAAGACAATACATGTCTTTAAACGAAAATAAACGATAAAATACCACATTCAGAACAAAACCACTGATAAAATACCCTCCCGCACTGGCAAGTGAACAAGTCGAACGCGTATAAGCACAAAGCTTCCACAAGAGACTTGTAAACGTGCAAATCGATTCGAAAATCATCAACAACGGAGAAAAACAACAATAAAAAGACATCACAACGATTTACACTCCTCGTATAAATCTATTACGAGAGTCGACTAAATACATATCGTGAAATCAAAATTCACATAAAATTCCACCACTTAACAAATAATCATAAAAATAGCTCGTGTCACACGAGGCACAACACAAAGAAGGGAGACTTACTTCCACAGGTCGCACGAAGATGATGATCGCCCAGATACTAATCACGACCAACAAACTCAAACGACGCGTCATGACACGACTTGGCCGATAAAATCCGACGAAACAAGACTCAAACAACACGACTTGACCCGGCGGCCTAGGTTTCCTCAACCTAAGCTCCGATACCATTTATGTAACACCCCAAACCGCTCGTGGATATTACACGCCGTAGAACCTTTCCTCAAGGATCTACCAGCCGGTAACGACATTTAACATCTCGACAATGCCTTCGAGGCTACAATGACTCGAGAGACCGATTTGGTCTTTCCACAAATACATACAACTCATGCCCACGCAGGGACAAAATACAACTACACCTGCATAACGGAACAATACAAAGTGAAAATAAAGTACAATCGAACCAACACACGATGTACGGTTCCTCATGTGATTAGTATCGATCATCTTTCATCATCCTTCGTGGCCGACTCGTGCTATGCTCCAAAACCTGAATGCAAAAACAGACATCCACCCCCCGAATACTCGGGGGTTAGCAAAACTCCACTGTTTTGCTAGTGCAAATAAAAAGTGCAAATACGAGCCATACAATTCACATTCCATGAATAACAATAACCGAGGATCCTCAAAGATCCAAACGAAACGAAAAGTACTTCCCGAGGCAAGGGTTTGAGAAAACATTTCAAAAACGAAATATCATAAATCAATGGGAATAATTTATAAAACGGTTTAGAATGCCATCGAGAGTTTTAATAGAAAACAATTTAGGATTATCAAATCCTACTTTTCAAAAATCCAAAAGACAAAGGGGTCACCGCCCCAAAAGTTTACTTTCTGGAAAATGACATTAACCAAATCGTTGGGATTTTAGCCCCAAATCCGTAAAACGACTTTTACAAAACCCTTGGGATTTTAGCCCCAAATCTCATCAACTCACAGTACACAAGAACGACCACAAGGTTCGTCTCCCAACATCAAAATCCACAAATAAAGGATTTAAAACATAAACCATAAAATACTCTAGAGCCATCCTAGCCAAGTAGGCCAAACGAACAACTTACCTCTTACACATTTAGTCAATGCATGCAAATGAAAACCGCTCAAAAGCACTCATTTCCGAAATGCCAATATCGAATCACATTTGTAAAAATGCACCACAATTAACCGCGGACCCACGGCCTTCGGATCCCCGCCGAGACCCCGTCGGATCTAACCCACGTGGTTAAAAGCAAACTCGCGGTTCCACGGCCTTCGTGGAGCCCTACCGAGACCCGTCGGATCTAACCCGTAGTGAGCATACACACACACACGTTACTCATGCAATACTATCATGCTAAGAATGTAAGTTCATTAAGAATACTCACTAGAGATGGCCATTAACTCGACACCATTACCAAACTCTTGAAAATACAATAACAAGCTTAAATAAGGAATACACGATTCCATAATCAAACAATAGGAGTATCATCATAAAATCCTTCAATGTTCAAAATAACCAAATCATAATCAATTCTCAAAACACCGTTCACAAATCACACTGCTTTTGAAAGAAAGCCTTTAACGAGGCCAAACAAATCCTTTGAAACTTCGCTTCAAATAACCAAACAAACACATTAAGACGACCACCGATCATCATATCCATAAAACGAGAAAAGTATGGGCAAGGTACTTGCCTCGAATAAGAACAACGCGAGAATCGACCGAGTAGGTTGGCCCGAACCGACTACGAACCCGCCGACTCCACCGAACGCCAACTCACGTTCATAAACTACGAAGGACAAATAATAACAATGAAATGAATTCCATAACACGACTCAAAGCCGTTGAATTCAAAGAACGAATGACGAAAGTTCACGGATTTCCCCAAAACGGCCAAGAACACGATTCGCTCCACAAAACCCGAAAACGGAATTCCAAGTTGAAATATGGATATACAATCCATAGAATATGTTTAACAACATCATTTAACCATAATCGATCCATCAAAAACGGATGAAAAAGCGAGATCGGGACAAATCCCCCAAAAATCAATTCAAGGAAATCGAGAAATATACTTCGATTCGACGAAGAACAATGGATTAAATGATGTTAAACACAAGAATACTATCAAGATTAATCATACCCATCATGAATTAATCAACAACACGGAACGAATCTGATTTAAAAATGCAAAAATCCCCAAATTCACGAAATTAGGGTTCTAAGGAAGATTACCTTGATTATCAATCAAAGGTTGATAACAGACGATCGATTGATGTTATGAACCCAAGGACTTCATGGATTTGTTGTTAAACAACATGGCTTCGCCGCATGAATCGCCACTCGCGGATGGAGAAGGAAGGAAATGAAAACGAAGTGAAATGTGACTGCCACCATATTTATATCGCCACTTAGCGGCGCTAGCCTTCCGGACTAGCGTGCGCTTATCGGCCAGATCGCCGAGTACCTCGCCAGTGGCCCACAACACCCGCATCACCGACCAACCCCGCCGACCGAACTCGCCGAACCAACTCCGCTAAGCGTGCGCTACGGCCGGATGCTCGCGCTTAGCCGACTGCCCAAAGAGCCATCGGATCGAATCGCCCGGCCAGTAACGACGCTAGCCGGCCGACGGCGGCGCTACGCTGCCGACTAGCGCGCTTACGCCGGGCGAAGCGTGCGCTACTCGCCGATCCCGACCGAGTCCGTAACCTCGAAACCCCATCGCTGTGCCCGAGCACAGACGCTAGTTACCCTGGCACAGGCGCTACACTGCCGGTTAGCGCAGCCTCCCGGCCAGAAGCGGCGCTTACGCGGTTCTCGCGCACCCGTCCGGCCGGTGCCCGCAATCGTCCGGCCAGTCCCGCCACCGTCCGGCCAGTCCCGCCACCGCCAGGGCTCGACGACCCGATTTCCGAAAACGTACGGAACGAACACGACGAAAAGTTCGCGGACAACATAAACGACTCGAAATGAAAGCGTAATACCATAATTAGTCATACGCGACGAAGAAACGAGTCGAGACAACAATTACAGATACGGATACCCGTAACTTTCAAGAAATTACAAAATGGCCCAAAACGCCCGGAAATCACGATACGTGATCGAATAACCAAACCGAAGTTCACAACACGTCTAACAAAGTTAAACGGACTTACGGGAAACTCGAAACAGCAGTTTCGGACGAGATTCGCAAGAATCGAACTCAAGTGCGGAAAAGTCGCTAAAAAGCACAGAACTCAACGAAACGACACCGGAACGAACTCGGATGTCAAAAAGTGTAGAATTAATCATTCTCAGAATGACGAAACGGTCATGACCGAGTCGTCAAAACGGACTCCGACCGAAAAAAGAAATTTACCGAAAATCGAAAATTGCGGATATTACAGTTAAGTAATGCTTTTGTTTAAAATTTGTACTCAACATATTTCGATTTCGCCATTTTTACCTTCACAGAGACCCACTGCACATTAATCTTTCTATCACACTTCAAAGATTGATATATTCTAATGCCCCTGCAAAGAAGAATTTAAACCATTGGTAAAGAAATGCAAAAATGGAAGTTTAAGAACATGAAAGCATAAACTAAGTAAAACACTTAACTGGTTCACTATTTGTTTGATGGTTTCATCGGGACTATGTCTCATGGGGTCAAGATAATACACTGTACGGCTCACTAAGTCAATTGCAAACAACACCCAATGGCCACTAAAAAATGAAATCACAGTTTGTGATGAAAATTCATATTAAAAATAACTTATTATTATCTAATAAAATATATGAACAAGAAAAAGTAAAAATTATACCTGGATTATAAGGAAATACGACGACTTGTCCTAACTCACCAAACCCAAAAGTTTCAAATGTATTGGGATTTGTCGTTGACTCGAACTTTGTTGGATGTAGCTTTTCAAAAGCCCAAATCAAATGGGTTGACAATTCCGCTACCGTCCATCTCCTCGCACAAATACCTACAAGAAAAAAACACCGTATGAAGTACATTTAGATCAAACAAAATCATAGCATCACATAATACACTTGTACCGTACTTGATCCATATGTCAATAACGCAATTTGAAACATTCTGAAAGTTGATGATTTCATCACAAATCACTTTATCCGTAATGTTTCCAAAATTTCACCGAACGTTGTTGTGTCATGCCCAATAAGGATCGATCGCGTAGTGAATTCTCAACAAACATGGTGAACATGTTTATATATTCACTCTTGCGACTCTCTTTTGATCAGGCACTCCTCGAATATTCTTACTTCGGTCAAGCTTCCGATCCAATGGTTTGATGACAAGTGGTTCATTCTTTTGTACTCTCTTGTCGTAGATAAATTGCACATCATTTACAGGAGAGTTCGGAGAAATTGGTTTAGGTAATGGCTTAAAGGATTCTTCTAATAACATAGGATTCTTCTTCGGGGTAGGTTTTGAAGTAACTTCGAAATCTAGCTTATGTGGAGTTATTTCACAAGTCTTATTTATTTTACTCTTCACAGACTTCGGAGTACTTTTTTGCAAAGGGAAAATAGCCTATGAAATAAATATATATATATATATATATATATATATATATACCATTATTAGTACATGTATACCAAGATAGGATATAATAAAGACATGTAATATTTCATTTACTAACCTTTCTTTTTCCAAGAATTTCTGGGGACTGTTTGTCAGTTAGATTACCAGAGAAAGATTTTGGTTTTGGAAAGCTAGAACTTCCAATTTCAGTGTTGCTGTATGCATTCAATCTCGCATTCATAATTTCCAGTTGATTAGACATGAATTGGAAACTCTCTTGATACATCTTTCTTTCCTTCGCCAACTCCGTAGCATCAGGAATGTGGAAGTACATGGATGGGGTGATAAATTGCCCCAATCCTTGTATCCTACTTCCACTTGGATGCTTCTGGAGGGCAACACTTAAAATGTCACTTGACCCCGATGATTGGAACGTTCCTTCTTCAGCTTGACTCTTCAATTCACTCTACAAAAGTAAATATGCAATATTATAGATTTTTTTAGTCATTATTATTAATAAGAGTACAATTTTACTTACTAATAAGAGTACAATTTTTAGTCATTATTACTAATAAGAGTACAATTTTACTTGATAAGAGTGCAATATTATAGATTTTTTTAGTCATTATTACTAATAAGAGTACAATTTAACTTACTATCTTGTCAACTACTTTCATTATTTCAGGAGCATACTCTCCTTTATCGTCAGCTCGTGCCATTAACCAAGCATCACTACGATCAATTTCTCGTTCAGAAACTCCAGTTTGTTTCTTCTGTATTAGATTAATAACAATGAAAATGTATTAAACCTCAAAATAATTTATATTTAGATGGCAGACATGTATTTACATACTTTCCTGTACAACATGCCACCATATCCTGTGCTGCCCAACCGATGATTGTAGACATTCTTAGCTCTTTTTTCTCTTGCTTTCTTACTTTTTTCCTGCAAAAATAGTTATTTCAGAACAAAATAGTTATAATGCCTGCTTAGTAATAAACCAACTAAAGTAATAAACAATATACCTGGAATTCTTCAGAGAGAACCTTATCAACAAAAAACTTCCAATCTTTTCTTTTAATGCTAGGATATTCAATAGGAGGCAAAGCCAATGACGTAAGATCGTCTTTGTAAGGCAAAATGAAATCATTAGCCAGCTCACTTCTAAAGTTCCTTAATGCAACCCCCATCCATTTCAACACTTGGTTTTTACTTTTCACACTCAACTTGAACTTTTTCTATAAAACCATCCAGAATTACACCAGTTCAAACACAATATATGAATTACAGACATGCAAACTAATCTAATATATTATTAAATAACCGAAATGACTCAAAATGAAGCCACAAATTATCCTTTATGTGCATTGGTACATGGCTCCTATAATCTTGTACATTCGAAATTGTTTCTCGCACGATAATACCGATATAACTCCCGAGATCATTTCTTCCCTTTCCAACCTGAACACCATAAGAATTGTACTCAATCAAATTGTGGTTAGCAAATTCTTCCTTTTGCAACCCTTTTTTTTTTGTTTGCTTCCTTCTTCTCGGCCTTCCTCAAGTTCGAAATTTGAACTCATTATTTTCACCAACTCATTATTTTCAGCCATATTTCCCGTAATCGAGAGATGTTTACGTGGTTAGTACGTAAATTAACTTCAAAAGTAATACACCAAAGAAAAAAAAAAAGAACTCACTATTTACAATAGTGCATTTATTCATCCGTTAATCATCATTTAATGGAACAACATCACAATCTTTTCGTCATAAATTGCCTCATCATCCTTCTCATCTAGCTCACACACTGGAAGTTTGTTGCTTAATGGAGTGTATACATCAATATCTTCACATCTTTCTCCATCTACCTTATATGCTCTGTCACTCACCGAATGTATCACCGATTTGTTGTCATCTAATTGGTCTTTCACATAGAATACTTGATTTGCATGACAAGCTAGAATAAAACAATCGATTTATAACCAATTCGATTTAGATCAACGATACCAAACCAAAATCATCCACATTAACCCCTCGACTATCTACCCAATCACATTTGAAAAGTATCTTCTTAACCATCGATAATCAAGTCGCCGATTTCATCAATGACTCCGTATAAGGCCATGTCACCGTAATGAGGTCGTTTGTCTTTTGAGCTTGATATTTGTAGAGTGTTAGCAACAATCCTAACACCACTGCTTTTGAGTTACACGATTATTATCCCTGCTTCGTTGCAAAATTGCACCATTAATATGATAGCCAGATATATTAACACGCTTGAACGAGGTTTGTTTGCCAACAACTTCACTGCTTCACAACCGGCACATTATTTTCCTATCATCTGCTATCTATAATTTGAAATTCAAAAAAGAATCACATTAATTATATAATATGAATTTATTATAAGTTAACCTTTTATAAGTGTTATTATAATCAGTCTATAAGTTCTAAACTTGTTCTGTAACCAAGTGGCAAATGTACGAGTGTGTTCATTCTGCAACCACAGATGTTTCTTTGCTTTATAAGGGTGTGTTGACGTTAAATAACACATATGTTCCCTGAAGTGAGATAAAAGTAAAATTTATTTACTATACTAAAATCTTACAACTCTATTAACATGTTACTTATAAATAGAATAATCAAGAACTTACTCAATATATGGTTGGATTTCAGGAGTGTTCATTAAAACGCAACGATGTGCTTGCACCAGCAAAAGATCATTGACTGACTTACAATTTCCACCTCCCAAAGGCTTTTCGATTGTAAAATCAGCAACATCACAATCAGATAGGTATTCAGCACAAAATTGTAGTGCTTCTTCAGCAACATAACTTTCCGCGATACAACCCTCAGGACGGTAACGATTACGAACATAATCTTTAAGGGTTTTCATCCCTCTCTCAAAAGGGTACATCCATCGAAAATAAACGGGGCCGCATAATCTAACTTGTTCAACTAAATGGGTTGTCAAATGAATCATGATATCAAAGAAACTTGGTAGGAAGTACTTTTCCATTAGGCATAAAGTGATTACAAGATCCTTCTGTATTTGGTCAAGGGTACCGGGTTCCACGACTTTAGAGCACAACAAATTGAAAAAAGAGCACAACTGATAATAACTTTTCTAACATTCACAGCAAACAATTTCTAATAGCCAATGGCGTGGAGTTGTTGCATTAGAGTATGGCAATCATGAGATTTTAGTCCTTGAAGTCGACATTCATCCAAAGAAACAAGTTTTGAAAGTTCAAGAATAGCCATCGGGTACTCCGGCATCATATAAAGTTTCACTGAATTGTTTTTTTCTTTTACTCAAGCTGTATGGAGCTGGAGGCAAGACTTTTTTTTTTGTTGGTATCATCAGGAATTAATTTTCCCCTGAGCTTAAGATCTTCAAGATCTTTTCTAGCATTAAACCCATCCTTTGTCCTACCCGGTTGATGAAGTAGTGTACCATAAATGCTTTCACACACGTTTTTCTCGATATGCATCACATCTAGTTGATGGCGAACTAACAAATGTTTCCAATAATCAAGGGAAAAAAAGATAGATTTCTTTTTGAACAATTTTCTAGTTATTCCCTCATCATCATCGCCATCAACATCGTCAAGTTTTCGCTTCTTAACTTTTTTCTTTCCAAACTTAGTATCAATAGCTTCTACCATATTTAATATTTCCAAACCAGATAAAGTCCTAGAGGCTCACCCCACTCTTGATTCCCATTGAACACCTTTTAAGTTTTCGAAATGGGTGTCCACATGGTAAGAATCGACGATGGCCCATATAAGACATTTTTCGACTATGTGGTAGCCAAGATGCACAGTGTCTATTCCACAACCGGGCAAGCATAATATCCCTTAACAAGACAAACCAGAGAGGTTTCCATATGCCGGAAAGTCACCGATTGTCCACATTAGGATAGCTCGTAAGTTGAATGTTTCTTTCTTCCATGCATCATAAACATCAACACCTTCATCCCAGAAGTTTCAAGTCCTCAACCAAGGGTGCTAAGTATACATCTAGATCATTTCCAGTTGTTTAGGACCAGATATCAAAAGAGACAACATCATAAACTTTTTCTTCATACATAACCACGGAGGAAGGTTATATGCAATCAAAGAAACAGGCCAACAACTATAAGTACTATTAAGTGTACTATGTGGATTAACCCCATCCGTTGATAGAGCTAAACGAAGATTTCTATCCTCTTCTGCAAATTGTGGTCACTTATTGTCAATTAATTTCCAAGATGGTGAGTCTGCTGGGTGGCGAAGTTTGCCATCTTTAATTCTCTTATTTGCATGCCATGTCAAATTTTGAGCAGTTTGTGGTGATTGGAACATTCTTTTGAACCTAGGAATAGGGGGGAAATACCACAACACCTTTGCAGGCACACCATCTTTTAGTTTTTTCAAACCAATTTTTTTTCTCTGCCACCTAGATGCTCCACAGTTCGGGCACTCAACAAGATCAACAAACTCCTTTCTATACAAAATGCAATCATTTGGACAAGCATGTATTTTCTCACAATCTAAGCCTAACACTTTCATAGTTTTCTTAGCCTCGTAAACTGACTTAGGCAAATCATTATTAATAGGCAAAATATCAGCAAGGACATCTAACAAAGCCGAAAACCCTTTATCGGACCACCCATAATTCCCTTTAACACTATAGAGCCTCATCAAACCGGCAAGCTTTGAATGCTTTGAACCCGGATATAAAGGTTTTTCAAAGATCATCAAGCATGTGTTTTAAAGTACTAGGGTCTTTATCATAATGCTCATAAACATCCTGACCATATCAACTACATTATTATAATCTTGACATCTAAATCTTTCACTAGGTGGATGGTTTTGACACTTTGTGGAGGTAAAAGGGTCAACTTCCCCATGCTTAGTCCATATGACATACGACTCAAGAAAACCTTTCGAATACAAATGAAGCCCGACTTCCAGCTTATGAAACTCCATATTACAACAAAAGGTGCAAGGACATCGGATTGACATTCGGTTTTCGGATTTAAAATTGCAAATTCTAAGAAATCAAGAACACCAATTTTAGACTCTAAAGACCTTCTATCACAAGCTATCCAAGTTTTGTCCATTTCCAATACCTTTACTGTGCATATATAATATTCAAGTGTCAGTCGCATACTTCATAAACATGCATATAAGAAATATTTTTGCCACAAAAATAATTCAATTTAACAAAAATGAATGCGTGCCTGAGCACTAATGGTTGTGAAACATCTTTTGTTTCCTTAACTTGCTCAATATCTTTTTCTTTTAATATAGACCAAATGATAACATAAGGTAGTATTAAATATTTTATCAACACAAGAAGCGGCAACTAGTGTTAAAGCTCAGAAGATAAAAGAACCTAACTCGGGCCCTTACAATATGGACAAAGACTAGGCGAATGTAGAACTCTCGAAACAAAAAAGAACACGTAAAGATGGACAACCAGATTCGGAAAGCAAAAGTATGAAGAAAACAAGAATTAAAATACCTTTATTTATGACATATACATATGTCATCAGAAGACCAGAATTAAAATCTTGACATCTAAATTTTTTACTAGGTGTATGTTCTGACAGTTTGTGGAGGAAGAAAGACCAGCTTAGTCCAAATGACATACGACTCAAGAAAATCATTTTCAAATAAATGAAGCTTTACTAGTTAAAGCTTATGAAACTCCATATTGTAACATAATGTGCAAGGATATCTAACTGATATTAGGTTTTCAACATCCAAAATAGAAAACTCCAAGAAATCACCAACATTATAGACCTCCTATCACCAACACTATAGACCTCCAAGAAATCACCAACATTAAGTGACTATGTCCAAAAAAGATGATAACAAATAACTCATATCATTTTATTTTAACATAAGCCATGGTATACAAACTTAAGCAAATTCATATACAAAACTACAAATAAATAATCAAACACCAGAAGAATATTGATATGTTATAATGTAGCATTTGTAGTAAATGTAGCACTTAATTATTTTCACAGAAACATAATATGTTATTAGAATGGGGAAACAATGCTTACCTTCTTTCCTGTTCAACTCGACACTGCCCCCTCTTTAAAAAGTTTAACGGTAGTTGTTACAAACTACCATCAAAACCCCAAAGAAATACATGAGAGCAGATTTAGAGTTTAATATAATCATTACAAAAAATAACAGGAAACCAACAAGGAATTTCCTTAAACATATAAAGCAGATTTTTGAAAAAATCAATCGCAGTCCAGAAATATGTAGACTGAGAAATAGATACCGCAAATCTGGAGAAAGAGAACGTCAAGCTGCCAACAATGATCTCAACCCACAAAAAACACAGAAGTTACACAAACAATGTGGACCCGAAGGAACTTAAAAATGCCGATTCTCAATCAATGTTGAAAACTAGCATGTAAAGCTGTTTTTGAAAAACTTTTTCTTGCATTTTACAAGCCTACTGCACATGGAGTTTTTCTTGCAAAAACAACGGTCGCAAAGAAATCGAAAACAAAACCCAAAATTTAAATATCCGAGCAGATGAAAAATTTACGTACACAAAAGTACCATATCAAAGATTAATACAAATTGTAGGTTTTCTCCATAAAACTATGTAATTATAAATTTGTAAAACATAACAAAAAATTGTAAACATTAAACAGTTGAAATCACACGAGGGCTTGGGAAAAAAATAAGGAGTACAAATACACTATTCTACAATTAAACAAGAAGCGGCAATCGGTGTTTTAAAAGCTCAAGATAAAAGAAACTACCTCATGGGCCCTTACAATATGGAGAGACTACGCGAAGGTAGAACTCTCGAAACATAAAAAAAGAACATGATCTGTTATTAGAATGGGGAAACAATGCTTACCTTCCTTCTGTTCAACTCGACACTGCCCCCTCTTTAAAAAGTTCAACGGTAGTTGTTACAAACTACCATCAAAACCCCAAAGAAATACATGAGAGCAGATTTAGAGTTTAATATAATCATTACAAAATATAACAGAAACCAACAAGGAATTTCCTTAAACATATAAAGCATTTTGAAAAAATCAATCGCGATCCACAAATATTTAGACTAAGAAATAGATACCGCAAACTGGAGAGAGAGAACGTCAAGCCGCCAACAATGATCTCAAACCACAAAAACACGAAGTAACACAAACAATGTGGACCCGAAGGAACTTAAAATGCCGATTCTCAATCAATGTTGAAAACTAGCATGTAAAGTCGTTTTTGAAAAACTTTTCTTGCATTTTACAAGCCTACTGACATGGAGTTTTTCTTGAAAAACAACTAACGCGCAAAGAAATCGAAAACAAAACCCAAAATTTAACTATCTCGAGCGGATGAAAATTTTGCGACACAAAATACCATATCAAAGATTAATACAAATTGTAGGTTTTCTCCATAAAACTATGTAATTATAAATTTGTAAAACGTAACAAAAAAATTGTAAACATTAAACGGTGAAATCACACAAGGGCTTGGAAAAAAATAAGGAGTACAAATACACTATTCTACAATTAAACAAGAAGCGGCAATCGGTGTTTTAAAAGCTCAAGATAAAAGAAACTACCTCATGGGCCCTTACAATATGGACAGACTACGCGAAGGTAGAACTCTCAAACATAAAAAAACATGATCTTTTATTAGAATTGGGAAACTATGCTTACCTTCGTGTTCAACTCGAGACCCCCTCTTTAACAAGTTTAACGGTAGTTGTTACAAACTACAATCAAAACCCCAACGAAATACATAAGAACGATTTAGAGTTTAATATAATCATTACAAGAAATAACACGAAAGCAACAGAAATTTACTTAAACACATAAAGCATTTTTTGAAAAAATCGCATGATCCGTAAATATTTAGACCGAGAAATAGATACCGCAACTGAGTAAGAGAAAGTCAAGTCACAACAATGATCTCAAACCACAAAAACGCAGGTTACACAAACAATGTGGACCCGAAGGAACTTAAAAATGCCGATTCTCAATCAATGTTGAAAACTAGCATGTAAAGTCGTTTTGAAAACTTTTTCTTGCATTTTACAAGCCTACCAAACATGGAGTTTTTCTTGCAAAAACAACGGCAAGACAAATCAAAAACAAAACCCAAAATTTAACAATCGACCGGATGAAAAATTTGAAACAAAAATACAATATCAAAGATTAATACAAATTCTAGGGTTTTCTTCATAAAACTAATTAATTATAAAAACGAAATGCATCAAAAAATTGTGAAAACTAAACAAGAAAACACACATATAAAGAATCATAAAATCAAGTTCAAAGTCACTACTCAACAATCTCTGAGCAACAACACAAAAATAATCATATTATTTAACTAAAGTTGTCCATAAATAGATTAGAAACTATATAATCTTGCAAGAAGTACTAAAAATTAACCAAAAAGTAGGAATTTACCGTGCATGTCAAGTAACATACAAGCTATTCCCACATCGAGCTACCGAGCGCAGATTCAATAGCCAAATATAGCCGTTTTGTTTAACTTTATGGGATAATTATAATCAAAGCTTTAGGGTTTTGTGGTAAAGGGATTGAATTCGATTGGGATAGAAGTAGGAGAATCGGAATTTGGGGTTATGGGGATTTGGCGCCGCAATCGTGAGGAAGAAGATGAAAGAAGTGTTACGGAGAAGGGAGGTCATGGAAGAATGAATTAGGGTTAAGTGTTTTACGGTTTCTATAATATTGGTTCTTAATATTGATTACTAATTAATATTCATTGTTATGGTTATTGTAGATAATATTGTGAATCAATGTAAATCATTCATGTAGCCGAGTTGGTTTTTGTTTGGTGATGAAATCACCACGTCCCAGGTTCTATTCCTGGGATGTACATTTTTTTTTTTTGTTATTGATATTTTAAGTGTCAGTTAATTTTGATACTCAATTTACTGATACTTAAGTGTCAGTATCTTATGACACAATTATGTTAAAAATAAAAAATGAGAGAAATGTCTGAAGTTACTGACACTTTTGATAAAGTGTCAGAAACTAAGTGTCAGTAAAAGCTGTTTTTGTAGTAGTGAATGGGGACGAGTCTTCTAACTTGGCTAGGCTCCAAATCCGTTAAAGAATTGTATGTTCTTAGTTCATTGTATTATGGGCATATTCTTGCCTCCCTGTCCAGGACATCCGAAACCATTGGACCGGCTCTGCAAGAAAGACTTCATTATTCCATTGAATAATTTGATGTGTTTGAACGGCCAAAGAGAAAAATTAGAGTTGGTTCGTTTTTTTTTTAATTGAAAACAAATTTTTGAAAATTATTTTTTTTAATTTAATAATAACAATTTTTTTAATAATCGGGTAAGGTTTTGATGTAACAACTCTAAAGACGTAGACACATCATTCTCATTTCGATGCGATTAGTTTTGCATGAATGTCTAATGTCGAATGTTGTAAACAATATAGTGCCTCTTCATGGTGACTCTTAGATATGTGCCATTTTATTTAGGTATGTTTTGGTAGGAAAATATCAAATGAGAATGGGATTTATTTTGATAAATAAGAATGCATCTTAGCTATTGATTGCATGTGATGGATGGTCTGAATTGTGTGAATACTTAGATTGTTTCTTAATTAACGACTGATTCCTTATTTGGTAAGCTCATCATGAACAGGGTCGGTCCTGACATTTCGTTGGCGCAAAATGGGAATGTGCAATGAGCCTCATTAAAACCTTATGGCGCAAAACCCAATTAAGGAAAACACCATTAAGGAAAGCGTACTCTACCCCAATTCATTGAAATAAATAACAAAGAGTACAACGACTTAGGGCACATAAAATCAAACCCAAGTGAAAATATAATAAATATTCCTAACGTCCTAAAAAGCGGTTCCTTCGAGCATTTTGAGATGCATTTAGGGTCCATCTTGATCGAAGTACAACACAACAACACTAGCAAATTAACAAATAGCAATTAGCAAGCAAACCAAACAAAACGAGATAGGAATTAAAAATCAGAACAACATATAGCAATTAGCAAACCAAACAAAATGAGCTAGGAATTAAAAATCAGAACAAAAACACCTTGGCCTCGCGGCGGCGGCGGATGGCAGAGGGCTTTGCTCCTCCTCGCGGCGCCAAACAGAAGTTACAGAACAGATGGATTGGAGGCTTGGAGCACCTCGGGCTTGGAGTTGGCAGAACAAAAACACCTCGGTCCGCCATCCGTGACAGTGACTCTGTTTCGTGGTCGCATTTTGCGGCTCGCGCAGCGCCGCAGCAGTAGAAGAAGATGGAGTCGCGCCGCTGCTTAGGGCTGCAACTTGCAAAATCTGTTGTTTAGTTTAGTTTTTTTTTTTTTGACAAATGATGTTTAGTTTAGTTTGTTTTTTTGACAAATGATGTTTAATGCCCGTTCAAATTTTTTGGAGTTGGTGGGGGGCCTGGGCCCAGGGCCGTGACTTAGGAAAAAAAATAAAAAGTCTAGGGTGAGTCATGACAGTAATAATAATAATAATAATAATAATAATAAAAAAAAAATTGGGCCCCTTGTTTCCCTACCCCTAGTGCCGCCGCACTCCACGCCTACCCCCCAGGGCCGGCCCTTATCATGAATATATGGAAAAGATCTTCTCTCATTTCATGCATTTAATCTAGATCATTAAAAATAGTAACATCAATGGTATGACTGTATTCTTATTTCTTAACTAAAAATATATTTTCACCAAAACTCAACCGTGTTCTGATATATGTATCTTTCTGTCTATACATTCAACTCTTAAATCTGATCCTATATAACTAGAATGACTACTGCTCCTCCCAATTTCTAATTATTACTCCCTCGGTCCCAAATTTATGTTATTATTTCACGGGGTCAAAATTACCAGCTGTGATTTGAAATGGTTGAAGATATGCAATGACGTGGGAGTGATGTCAATTGAATGATTTTTTTTTTTTCCTGAAATGCATCAACCTTTTAGAGACGACCAAATTTCTCATGGTTTCAGTTGGAATCATAGCATTATATACATGTACACATTTTTTTGCAACCAAATATTACAGCTTACAATGACTACATAGCTCTTAAGTGGTAGAGGATATTGGCTCCAAACATTGCGCTCATTATGATTCCATGGTACACAAACAAACAGAAAAATCACAAGGCTGGCCGAATATATCAGGTATTCCGTCCCAATTATGTTTCTCCCTTGCTTCCTAGTATCCACCAATGTAGTGATAACAACCATCCTCATCCTTACGGAACCATCTTGGCTGCCACCCTGTCTTGCAACTTCCTTGCCTGCAACAAAAGTAAATAACTCTTGAATTATAGACTTTGTAGACAATGTGAAGAAGGACATGAGACCAAGTTGACAACCACCCCTTGCGGACAAGCATTCTTGCAGGATTCTCTGTTTTTCTTAGTTAACACGGATAATTATAACAACTACTCCTGAGATTTAGTCCAACTCCACACACAATTAAACATTTATCTCTACAATTTATTTAGCACAACGGATAGACCAATAATGCTAATAACATTGGAAGTAATAACATTCGACACAACCTCATGAAAGGTTAAAGCATTGCAGAAAAAAAAAAGGTCAAACCAAGAATTAAAAAAGGATTTTCAGCAAGGTCAATCCATAACCCAATAACTGATGCAAGAGAAACACATTTGATCAGATAGAAAATCAAATATACACCACAGGATAGTTCAATGAAAAGGTAGAGCACGTTTCCAATAATTTCAACAAGAAGCCATTGTGAGCAAATATGCACCTGTCTCTGCAATTGTTCAAGTCTTAGTTTCTCCGAATTTGCCACCTCATATTCTCCATTCTCGAAATGCCTTTGATCGAGTCTCAATCTAGAATCTGTTGGTGGCAGCTTTTCCTGCAAACCAGGTGTCGGTTCATTTAGAGACACTGCAAATGGTGTGAGATTATCTCGTGTTGGTAACGGATCTATCTCTTTCCCACAACAAAACTGCTTCTGCCATTGGCTCATATCCCTTTGGCTTCGTTGTTGGATCTCCCATCACATAATACATTGCTTCACCCCACTTCCCTAGCAAAACTGCTACTTCCTCTCCAGTTCTGTTGTCTTGCACAAATCCATGAACCTGTTGTTTTTTCAACAAATCAATATGCAGAGTAATGTAATGTATGTCAAGAGAAAAAAATATAACTAAGAATATCTTACAGGCAAGATAGGAAAGTGTATCAAATAACAAATTATATAGTAACAACAGTAATATTTGGGGATGGCATGCTCATTTAGCCTCCTGATTTAATGGACTTTGGCCAAAAAGTCACAGGATAAGGTCAAGGGAAATTATCCACGAATGCATACTAATCTTCAACTCACTGAGTAACTATTACTCAGAAAGCCGTCTCGGGGCTTGCATTAGGCATGATATCGTCATTTGATTGGCAAAAATGAAAAGCATCTTGGCCGTGGTGTCGGCATATTACACTTGGGTAATACAAAATGAGCTTTCTCCAGGTAGCCCAGATGATACAAACTTATGCCTGATTCTCCCACAAATAAGAACCTCTTTCAAACATGTAAAAAACAAAACCTCAAGCCACTGACCAGATACAAAGGATTGACCCCTCTCCAATGGCTTTTTTCTTCACTGGAAACAGAAATTCAAGTGGATCATCTATCCCGCGATTATTTTTCACCAATATCTAATGGAATTAGGTGATCACCCCATAGAATCAAGTATCTTGTCAGCAATAACTCTTCCTGGAAACATATTGATGATGGAGAAATGGTTTCAAAGATATCTCGAATAGTTTTTAAATCATTAATCTTACCTGATGCCGATTTCGGTCTATGATAGATTGCTCCTTGAAGTTGAGCTTGCAAGAGTAGTTACCACTGCCCTTTATGCGCATAGCGCCATAATGATCAAAATAAATTTTACCAATTATGATATTGTATATTGAAGTAGTAACCTTGCTCCACTGAAATGCCTCGCCATCTTCAAACTGAAGGGTAAGAACTCCCACAAGATCAAGCTGAATGGAATGGCCCCAGAACTTTCCTTTGAGATTAGAATCCCCACAAAATTTCCAACCTCTGCCCTCACAATGACAAGCAACAATCATCCGATGGTAACTAACCTGAAACATAGAAAGAAATTATTGTCCTAACCTGAAATGTGGAAGAATATATTGTCCAAACCTGAATCATATAAAGAAATTATCGAACAAACATCCCTAAAGTTGGAATTTGTGTGGTCTCATATCTATAAAACAGTTAAGATAATGAAAACTCGTTACTTGCAAGCAAATTATAAAAAGCAAGAACATAGACAAGAAAAGTCCTGGAAATTATGTAAACTACTTTCATAAACAGCCTTGAAATGAGGAACTAAACAAAGAAGAGCAACCTTTTCAGAGAAGAATCGCAGGCCCTTATCCAGATAGTCAGCCTCATAGGTTTCCCAAGGAGAGGATTGAAGGGTTTGCATTGCCGGCCCTCTGTTGATGCATAACCAGACCAGACACTGCAAAAGCTGCTACATCAAAATTCTCATCAAATCATTTCCCTACAGACGTGGATTACTGTTGTCAGTTTCAACTCAAATAGCCTTTGATTCAAGCTCAACAAAAAAGGTCAAAATAATCTACACAGTGTGATCCATTCTAGGTACAAGGATATAACATGATTGTTAACAGAAATTTGTTAAACAACATCAGAAAATGTTGCAGTATTGAGAAATGTGATCTTCATACACCTCTTAACCCTTCCAAATTTTACTTAACAAACTTGGTAAACTGAGAATCTTGCTTGCAACTGAGCCCTCGTTCTTACAGCTTTTGAGTCTTTGACACTTCAGATATTAGCAGAGTAAATCAACTACAAGAATATGAAGTAGCTGGCAGATCATCCATTTAAACCACAATTACAAACATTAACGTGGAAGAGGAGATGACCTGTTTTCCCCATTCCAATGTCCTGTCAACAAGATACGAGTATTCTAAGTCTTCAAAGCATTTCTGCAGTGACGACATAGGCTCATTGAAGTAAACAGGAAGGCAAACACCTGACAAATCCTTGACGATATTATCCTTAATGATTGACCACAACCCAACCGGCTTCTCTTTCTCCTTTGGTTCTGGTAGATCAACCCTTCTTTTGATGTGTGGAAATTCAATTGCCTGTATTTCCTTTCCATCTTCTTTCAACTGACCAGAGATGGAAATTTCACCAGTCCATGGGCTATAGGCAAATATTGGGTTTTCTCTACTTCGATAGGAAGCACCAGTTAGAAACCCAACAGACAAAAAATCATTTGTGTCAAAAGTTCCATCATCGTCATCTGTATCAACATCTTCACCATATCGTCTCTCGTTGTCTGCACCTGAGTCACTTGCACTGCCCTCAGACATCACTGAATAGAAATCTGAAACAGTACCAAACAGCGAATTTAGGTAATGAAATTTTGTAAAACAATTATTTTGAAAATTTAAAATGTATGGTTCAGTATCTTCTTCTGACTTATCAAACACATAAGCATGAAAGCTGAACTGACCACTGAACCTTCTATCCCCCGGACCACAGCAAGAATTCCGTCCCTTTGTTTCATCGACTACGGTTGTTTCCAATTCTAACTTCTCTATCTGCCGTAAAAAATAATTGGTGTCAAAACCCTTCACTGCTATAGGCCTAATGAGGAAAACAAAGTTAAAAAATAGATATGGGATGGGAACCAAGACCTAATACAACAATACTAAGTATTGTGTTCAAGTAAGCCGAAATAATCTAGTAATGTTTATGAGAGACCTATTCCAATTACACAGAGATATACTAACCGGCTCAGCTTTGATATCAAATATGTGGAGAGTGAGATTTGACAAGGAAAAGAGGTATCTTGTGTTTACAAGGAAAGATATATATCTCAAAGATCATTAACATTCATGGATTTAATTTTCACATTGTTTTCGTAGCATCCGAGTGCATTTATGACAAAATATCTTGCAAATTCTATATGGAAACACAAATGGTGGTCCTGTCAACAGAGCACATTTAATGTTCACAAGTTTTAAGAATCTTTTACCAGAAAATGCCTTCAGAAGCAAATGGATGAATGTTACCTCCAGTCTTCTTAACGTGTCGAGCAGCAAGAGGTGTTTAACTTGAAGAGTCTTCAATTGATCTGCATCACAGCAAGTTCACCTAAGGTTATACTCGCAATCTTTACGTCTCACTAATGCCCTCTTGTTCGAAGGATTCAGCTCGAAAAAGTTCGGTTCGTGGCTCAATTCGGGACACCAAGCGTAGAGCCGAACCCTATAAAATAGGATTCGGCGAATCGGATCGAACGGTTTGTAACACCCCCAATCCACTCAGGGATATTACACGCCGTAGACCCTCTCCTCGAGGATCTACCAGGCTGATAACTAAAATTAAACATCTAAACATCGCCTTTAAGGCTAAAATGACTCAGTAGACCGATTTGGTCTTTCAATAATAACATACAACTCAATTCCAAACACATACTCATGCAGGGGTCAAAATACAATAAACTCCCGTACAACGGGGAAAAGATACTGCAGCGGAAAAGAAAATACAACTAGACCAATACGACATCAACGGATCCTCGTGTGATTAGTATCGTTCATCTTTCATCATCCTTCATGCCGACCCTGTGCTCTGCTCCAAAACTCCGAATGCACATGACATCCACCCCCCGAATATTCGGGGGTTAGCAAAACTCCACTGTTTTGCTAGTGCAAATACAAAGTGCAAATACGAGCCATATAATTCAAGTTCCAGGAATAACGATAACCAGGAAATCCTCAAAGATTCAAACGTAACGAAAAGTACTTCCCGAGGCATGAGTTTGGGTAAAACACTCCAAAACCGATAGATCATAAATCAAGGGAAACAATTTATAAAACCGTTTAAAATGCCATCGAGAGTTTTAATAGAAAACAATTTTAGGATTATCGAATCCTTCTCTTTCCAAAAATCAGCGGTCACAAAGGTTTTGTTTTCGCAAATAGGAAACCACCAACAATTTACGGTCGAGCCCAACATCACGTGTCCTCAACGGACGTAAAATCAACGAAACATAATCACGCACGCGCATCTCCTAGACCGGACGCTACCACCGACATCCCACCCGAGGCCTCGAAGGACCCTCCCGAGCTGGCTAGCGAAACAAATCACACACATCTCACGGTTGGATCAATCGCTTGTTGCATCCTGGCCACATGATCGCATGCCATGTGCCACCGTAGATTATCTCAGGCTCTCACGGTTGGATCAATCACTTGTTGCATCCTGACCACATGATCACGTGCCATGTGTCACCGTAGACCTTCAACCATATCCACACATTCACACAAATAACATATCACATCAAGGATATTCAAACAATTCGCCCAGAGGCATCAAACACTTAGCAAAACACCACGTCAATCCACAACGCACCGAAATGAAATAATATACGTCCACACACAATACCAAGTGAAACATTAACACCAAGCATATACATAGAATTCAAATAGTTATTCACAAACCATGCCATTCACAAAACACACGCGTTTTGAAAGCAAGCCTTTAACAAGGCTAAACCGAATCTTTTGAAAACTCGTTTCAAACAATCAAACAAACATATATAGACGATCACCAATTATCATATCCATAAAACAAGAATTATATGGACAAGGTACTTGCCTCAAAATCGGAACGCGAGTATTCCGACGAACACGGCTCAACCGGGAAGCTTCGAAACGCCCGATGCTATCGAAAAGGAAGACGACAACGAACGGAAGGGTTCAACTCGGTTTCTTCGCAAGAAACTCGACCCTAACAACATATAATCAATAAATCAATGATCATACGATGAAGAATAATCGTAGAACGCCCGAAAACCCCTCTAAGACATTTTACCGGACACCTTCAAGGCGTCGGTCAAGAACTCGACCCAAATAACGAATTGATACGATCCAACCATGGAATAACAAGGGAAATGATATAATACATCTAAATAATCATCAATCCATCATAATCCTAAGTTAAATCCAGATTAATCGGACGAAAACAACCAAAATACCCAAATTCCCCAAAACTAGATTTCTAGGAAATCTGACGTGATTAGGTAGATTGGAGGATGTTATAGGATTGATGATTGATGATATGAACTCCAAAACTTCATGGATTGATTGTCCAACAACATCTCTCCATGATATACACACCCACAGCCGCGTACGGGAAGAAAAAGAAGGAGAAATGGTCAAGAAAACGCGCCGGGCCTTAAATAAGCCGATCGCCGTGGGTTACGTCATCGGCCATGGCTTACGTGATCGGCCATGGCCGAACTCACTGCTGGAAATGCGGAGCGTTACGTGCGTTACGGCCGGGGCCTTACGTACGTAATCGGCCTTACGACGAATCGCCGATCACTACCGCGCGTTACTCGGCCGGTGCTGGCGAGCATGCCGGCCATGACTCGGCCGGGACCAACTCCGACGGCCGACGACCCCGAAACCCGAACCTGAGTACGAATCGAAGATACGGTTACGAAGTACTCGCAAAGACGAATCCGAGCACTAAGAGAACACACGATTCCGACCACCCGAAGGCTCGAAATTCGACAACGGAAAGTAATTACCCAAACTTTGGGAAATTACGAAAATGGCCCAAAACGCCCGAAAATCACGATACGTGATCGAAACACCAAGCCAAAGCTCGCAACATGAATATTAACATTAAATGAACTTACGAGAAAGTCGAAACAACAGTTTCGGACGAGATTCGCAAGAATCGAACTCAAGTGCGGAAAAACCGCTAAAAAGCACGGAACTCAACAAAACGACACCGAAACGAACTCGGATGACAAAAAGTGCAGAATTAATCATTCTCAGAATGACGAAACGGTCATGAGCGAGTCGTCAAAACGGACTTCCGCCGAAAAAAAGAAATTTACCGAAAATCGAAAATTGCGGATATTACACGGTTCGGCTCGATTCGAGGAGATTTGCCCAAGACATAAACCCCTCCCATCCTAGGCCGAACCATTCGACTTCGGAGAATCGGACCGAACTATATTCGAACTATACTGGACTTATGGAGTTATACTAAACCTTAACTCGAGCCGAATCGAACTATATTCGAATGGTTCCAAAATTCGAGCCGAATCGAATCGAACTACAAAAAAAAAAAAATTAGCCTTCGAGCCGAATCGAACCTCAAATTCTGAGGTTCGAAAATTTCGAGTCGAATCGAACCTAAGGTTCGAATAAATTCGAGCCGAGCCGAACCCTGTGAAAGTTCGGTACAGTTCGGCTCGTTTACGGCCCTAGTCGTAGCTTCTCTGTTGAAACAACAAATTCTCTAGACCTTAGGGAATATTTATACTAGCTCTGTTCTCTTATATCTACAACATCTACACTTTCACGCTTGCCAATGCACAACTTTGATTGTTAATATTTTCAATTTTTTATTTTTAAAAATATAAGAAGTTGATATTTTGAAAATATATTTCGAGATGAATCTAACAAGATCTCACATGACTATATTTTTTCATATGTATAAATCACAAAAGATGGTCAAAAAAGAATATGTGAATAGTGTAATAGTCAACACATTGCAATAATAAAAGAACGGAGGAAGTATTTAGCAACCAGAAAGGCATGAACTGATGCAGCGGAAATTACAAGAAAACAACTATGTTTCAACAGATCAAGAGTCCTTAAAATACAAAAACTTCAATCCATTCATCGTTGGATATATATATATATATATCCTCATGTGCACCGGCCACCGCTCCTTTTCTTCCACCTGCTTGCTCGTTGCCCGCCTCCTGCTTCACTCTCTACCTCTTTTCTTTCTTTTTTCCGCCATACCTGCCTGCTTCCGCTGCTTCTACTCATGGGTCTGCCTCCGATTAACACCTCCTTCTTTGCTCCTTCTCTTGCCTTTTTAGCAAAGAACTTCACACCACCTGTATTTGTCATTTCAATTTCATCCTCTTCCTCCATCTTGCGCTCCAGGTTAAAGATTCCTTTTTTTCTTTTCTCA
Source organism: Orobanche coerulescens (assembly GCA_033398695.1). Classification (NCBI taxonomy): domain Eukaryota; kingdom Viridiplantae; phylum Streptophyta; class Magnoliopsida; order Lamiales; family Orobanchaceae; genus Orobanche; species Orobanche coerulescens. The sequence goes on along the minus strand of CM065813.1, from coordinate 99,308,716 downwards.
TTTTGCTGCCTCTCGCTTGTTTTTACATGATCTACAATTTCTGAATTTGGCCATCCTCTTCTTTTGTTTTCTGCGAGGCTTACATTTTTTGCTTCTGGACATCTCTCAAAATTAGGGTTACAGTGTTTATTGATCGGCAAAATTAGAGTATGATTATTTTCTTACTGTGTGATTTTTTCTTCTTGTTATCATTTGTCTCTGTATGTGTGTTTTAATTGGGTAGGGTTATTTTCTTACTGTGTGGTTTCTTCTTCTTGTTATCTTTTATGTCTCTACATGTGTGTTTTTCTGTCAATTATTACTTATGTTTTCCGTTGGCATTCTGCATTCATGACAGCCTTTGGAAACTTGACATCTCACCCTTCACGAGCTTCGTATCCACCAAACCTCCAGGTTTTGTTGAGCCCTCTTTTTCTTTTCGATTTCTAATTTCAATATATCTTGAGGCGATGATTAGGTTTTCTTAATGACAAAAAGAGTTATGGATTTTTTTCAAGCCATCAATTCTTATCAATATTTTCTGGGTCCAAATTTTTATCCAAGAACTTCTCGTCATTTCCCTCTACAAATATCTTTTCTTGGCAAAAAAGTTATTTAAAAGAATTTTTTGGCTCACTATAGGGATGCCTATAATTTTTTTTGGGTGTTCGGAAATTTCAAAATATATTGAGGTGAAGAATATGTTTTCGTAATACATTTTCATGTTATTTGCTTCTAAATTCTAAAGAGTATAATTTTTATTTTCAGACCATGGATAATAGATTCTTATTATCCATACACTTTTCATCATTTCCCTCTACAAATATTTTTTTAGGGAAGAAGTTAATTAAAAGATTTCTCGAGCCGACTATACAGATCCGTATATATCTTTCTTGAATGTTCTAATTGTTAGCGGATTTGTGAATTTCTTGAATTCAGATTTAAATTGAATTTTTGTATTGAGGTGATATTTTTGAAATGTTGAGTTTTTGTATTCATTTTTGTATTGAATTGAATCTTTGAAATGTATACTTTCAGTATGTGCGTTGTGTGCAGTAAAGGTTCTAAGAATATTTTGTGTGTGTTGTGCATATGAATTGGTTTCCCTCCCAATTGAGTCTTGTTTGGTCCTCTTTGCAAGAAAAAAAGGTATCGGCATCTCCAATTTCCACCACCGGGTTGCGGTTTGTCTTTCTTATTTTCTTATTTTTTATTCATTTGGTGCTTTGTGCTTCATATTTTTGGGTTGCCGATGACGGTTTGTTGAATGTTTCTGGATGAAATTAGAGAAGGTTTTATATCTGAGAAGATTTCCTTCGGTGAAATAAAAATTTTCTTGTGTGAACTTGAGTTATAATTTTGAAGGTATGTTCTTGCTTTTATTATTTTGGTGATTTCTACTGATCTTGTACTGTGAGTGTTGTTTGTACAGTATATAGTTCATATGTGTGTGAGATGTGTTAGTGTATGTGTTTGTTGTGTGCACTAAGTGTATTGTGTGTGTTGTATGTGTTCATGGTGTGTATGTGTGTATGTATTATGTTATATGATGTATGTGTGTGTTGTATGTGTTCATGGTGTGTGTGTGTGTGTGTGTATTGCTTATATGATGTATGTGTGTGTTGGGAGTTTATAGTGCTTTGTATGTTGTGTTTAAAGTACTGTGTCCGGGATTTATGCGTATGATGATGTATTATGTGTTATTTTGTGATGTGTTCTTTATGTGTTCTTTATGCGTATGATGATGTATTATGTGTAGTTGTGAGTGTTTTGTGTTTGTGTATGGTGTGTGTGTGTGCGTACGTGCATGTATGTGCACTATTCGCAGTATGTGTGTGGGTCAGTGTGGCATTGCGTGTTTCTGTTCGGTGTTGTGTCCGTGTGACTGTGGATCGTGTGTCCTGCATTATGTGTGATGATTGTTTCTGGAAGTTCTATCTGCCTTCCTGTATTGTCAATTTTGGCTATATAGTTTGAGTTTTATATCTAGCAATATATTCTATTATAGGCCGGATTTGTAACACCCCCAAGTTATTCAGGGTATATTACAGCACCGTGAGCCCCGTCATGGGACCTACAAGGCTATACATACGCGGAACCATGAAGTTTGACCGATGAGGTTTAAACATAATCCAATGGAAGACAATAAAATTCACGACCAAGACGATATCCAAATAGACCAAATACAATACCTCGGAAATCAATCCTAAGGCAACACGGGCCAAAACATCAAGAAAGCCAGAAACAGTACTCGAGTACTCATAACCATTTCAGGTACAACATTACTGAATGGATGAAATACAAAATATAACCAGAGACAAGACACAGCATCACACTTGCCCCTCATCTTCATGCCGACCCGGTACATGTCTATCCGCTCTCTTGGATCCTGAAATACATGAAAGGTATTTCCTCCCAAAAGGGGTTAGCCGTCGAATAGCTAGTACAAGTATATCGAATATGAAACACAATGTTTCTTGACAATAAAGTAAATGTAATCATTTCATCAACTCAAGACTAGTATTCCGGAATAACTAAAGCTCATAGCTCTTCGTTTCAATATATACGTGATTAACGATGGAACCGCACCAAGGCAACGGAACCCTCAGAGGCCTTGCCGGACCCTCCCATAGTGATTAACCCAAAATATTCACGGAACCGTACCAAAGGCAACGGAATCCTCAGAGGACCCGTCGGTCTGTCCCAGAGTGAATATATACAATCATACAATTCATATACCTTACTTTTAAAGTCGAGAATGTACAATCATAAACATATACTTGCATTTGATACATCGAGAATCGGAAGGAAAAGAATACAAGTTCGGTAGGTCTAAGAATGCACTTCCGGCACCTAAACGATTCGTAAGGAATACGATAATTAATAATCCATACTTAAATCACACGGAGAAACTCCCGAAACCCGCCTACGATTCACAAAACTCCAAGGATAATCACGTAGAGGTTTGGAAATCTCCCTAACCCTCTCAAGTCCGAACAAAATACATAAACATCCACATAATCGTAGGGGAAACATGGGTACGAGTTAGATACATCATAATCTCAAAGATCTCAAGCTCCAAAATGGATAAATCGAACAAATCTAAGAAAATCCTCAACAATTCCCTAAACTAGGGTTCTTAGAATTTTACCTTGATTTGGAAGGTAGAAATGGATTAGATGTTGTATATTCACCCAAAGATGATGATAGCTGATGAAAGATCGCCCCCAAATCGCCCTCCGGATCGCCCTCTCGTGCTCTCTCGTCGGAAATGAGTAAAAGGGATGAAAAATGATGAAGAACAGGGTTGACCCCCTCTTATATACTGCGCCTGATTAGCGCGCGCTAAAACTCAAGGCTAGCATGCGCTAATAGGGTCACCCGGTAGTCCAGTAGCTTCTGACCTATGACGTTAGCGTGCGCTACCACATCCTTAGCGTGCGCTAATTGTTACCATGCAAAAATTCCAAACTCACTGCCCATCTCGCTAGCGTGCGCTACATCGGGCACCAGCGCGCGCTACACAATACCTATAGCGTGCGCTAGCTCACGCCTAGCGTGCGTTAATTGTTAGTCCAGAAAACAGAATCACCCCACTGCCCCTGCCAACTCAGCCCATTAGCATGCGCTACGGGCGATGCTAGCGCGCGTTACTAACATGAATAGTCTGCGTTAGCTCATGCCTAGCGTGCGCTAATTGCTAGTCCAGAGGGCAGAATCCAGCTACTGCCTCTGCCAAGCCCGGACCATTAGCGTGCGCTATAGGCGAAACTACCAACAACATCTCAACAAGTGCTTACAAGAGCGACGAAAGTGAAGGAACATCAAAACCAACAATTCATACAAAGTACGGGTATTATATTCTCCCCCTCTAAAAAGAAGTTTCGTCCCGAAACTTAAGAAATAAAAAGTTCGGGGTATCCCGATCGCGTCTTCTCTTCTGTCTCCCAAGTCGCTTCCTCAACTCCATGTCTTGACCATTGCACCTTAACCAACAGAATGGTTTTGTGCCGAAGCTGCTTCTCATGACGTTCAAGAATCTTCATCGGTCTCTCCGGAGAGGTAACATCCTCGGCTACATCAATCTAATTATAATCGATAATATGACTTGGATCCGGTACGTACTTTCTCAACTGAAAAACATGAAAGACGCTATGAACATGACTCAAAGCTGGAGGCAACGCCAAGCGATAAGCTAAATCTCCAAAATTTCAAACGGTCCGATATACCTCGGACTAAGTTTCCCTTTTTCCCGAAGTGGAAAACTCCTTTGGCCGGCGACACCTTGAGTAGGACATGGTCTCCCACTTCGAATTCCAAAGGTCGACGGTGAGTATCAGCATAAGATTTCTGACGGCTCTAGGTAGTCAACAACCGGTCTCGGATATTAGAAATCTTTTCCTTAGTCTCCATCAACATATCCGGTTTCGTTCTAACTAGCTCCGAAGCCTCGTCCCAACATAAGGGCGATCTACACCGCCTACCATAAAGTACTTCGAAAGGTGCCATTTTGATCGACGCATGCCAACTATTATTGTAGGCAAACTCTGTCAACGGCAAATGAAGTTCCCAATCATTACTCCAGTCTAGAGCACAAGCCAGCAACATATCATCTAACGTCTGAATCGTCCGCTCAGTCTGACCGTCTGACTGAGGATGAAAATACGTGCTCAATCTCAACTCGGTGTCCAAAGCCTGATGGATGGCTTGCCAAAAATGCAATACGAAGCGACCATCTCTGTCGGAAACAATAGTTTTAAGGGCACCATGCAATCTCACAATCTCATCTATAAAAGTTCGAGCCAATTTCTCCGGTCCCCAAGTATCCTTAATACCCAGGAAGTGTGCAGACTTGGTTAAGGAGCTTTTGTCGGTTAGTGAGGAGGAGGAGAGAATCTTGAAGATTGTAGCGTACAAGGTGGCGAAAAGAGAGGCTAAGAAGGCAGTGGCTAAGGCTAAATGTGAGGCTTACGAGGAGATGTACAAGCGCCTAGACACCAAAGAAGGAGCGAATGCTATTTTTAAACTAGCGAAAGCTAGGGAAAGAGGGCGGCGCGACCTGGGTCCCGTTAAGTTTATTAAGGATGATTTGGGTCAAGTGTTAGTGAACGATGTGGCTATTAAGGAGCGGTGGAATAGGTATTTTTTTGAACTTTTCAATGAGGCTAGAGGTAGTGACTCGGTGGTGCAAGGGGTTAGTCTATCTCCTGCTCGTTCGTTTAGTTCTGTGAGAGCATCAATGAGGAGGAAGTAAAGGGTGCCCTAATGAAAATGGGTAGAGCTAAAGGCAGTAGGCCGGATCGGATCCCTATTGAGGTGTGGCTTTGTGCAGGGAAGTCGGAGTTCGGTGGCTAGCAGAGGCATTCAACATCCTCCTCAAAGGCTCTAAGATGTCGGCAGTGGAGGCATAGTATTGTCGTGCCTTTTTCAAGAGCAAAGCGATGCTCGAGTTGTAGTAACTATATGGGTATTAAACTCCTCGGTCATACTATGAAACTTTGGGAAAGAGTGGTGGAATGCGGGGTTAGAAGAGAAGTGGAGATCTCGGAGAACCAATTTGGCTTCATGCAGGGAGGTCCACGGCGAGGCCATTCATCTCGTCGACGCCTTATGGAGAAGTTTAGAGAGCGGCGTAAGGACCTCCATATGGTGTTCATAGATCTAGAGAAGGCTTATGATAGCATTCCGCGCGATGTTATTTGGAGGAGCCTAGTAGAGAGGAGGGTGTCGTTGCCGTTCGTTAGGGCGATCCAAGACATGTACTCCCAAGCCAGGGCGTGCGTTAGAACCCGATTGGTGACACCCGTATTTTCCGGTTGAGATAGGGCTACACTGGGGTCGGCGCTAAGTCCGCTTCTCTTCGCTCTAATCCTTGACGTCATTTCGCGTGGGATTCAAGATGGCATCCGTGGTGCATGCTTTCTTGTGACATTGTGTTAGTGGCGGAGTCGAGGAGGAGTTGAATTCGAAGTTGGAGCTTTGGAGGGCTAAGTTAGAATCCCATGGCTTGCGTGTGGCTGGTCTAAGACCGAGTATCTCAGTGCAACTTTAGTGGTGAGGCCAACGAGGGAGATGTTGAGGTAATGATTGCGGATCGGATCGTGCCGTCTGAGATAAGTTCAAGTATTTGGGTTCGATCATTCAGAAGGAAGGTGAGTGTGAAGATGATGTCACGCACCGCATCAAGGCGGGGTGGCTAAGGTGGAGAGCAGCGACAGGGGTCCTGTGCGACAAGAAAATCCCTCTAAAGTTGAAGGGTAAATTCTATAGAGCGGCTATCCGACCTGCTATGTTGTATGGCTCCGAATGTTGGGCGATGAAGAAGTCGCTTGAGAGCAAGTTGGAAGTGGCTGAAATGAGAATGTTACGTTGGGCGTGTGGTCGCACAATGTTAGATAGAATTGCGAACGGGATTTTCAGCGAAAGTTAGGGAAGGGAGATTGAGATGGTTTGACTACGTCCGCAGGAGACAGGCATCTGCTCCGGTGAGGAGGGTCGAGAGTTTAATGGTTGTCGGGGAGAGGAGGAGGCGGGGCCAGGGATGACGTGGGAGGAGCAAGCGAGATTAGATTTGAAGGCCTTAAACCTTTCCGAGACCATGGCCAGTTGATAGGTGCGCTTGGAGCGCGGATCGAGTTGTGGATTCTTTTGTAGGAGCAGTCTTGTAATTGAGAGCCTCGGGGTTGGGTTGTCTCGGTTAGCTTTGACCTAGAGCATTGCATATTTATTTTTATTGTATATTTTATCCAATTGTCTTTGCGTGTGGTGTATTTTTGGCGAGGAGTCATGTGACAAAGCTCTCTTTTGTTAGAGCAGCGTTCATTGGGAGTGAAGTAGCCAAATTCTGCTTAGGTAAGTCCCATGTGGATCAAGCCATGGGCTCAGGTATGGTCTCGAGCTTTTTCGAATCATATGTTTTCCTTTGTATTTATCACACAAGATTGGTCATGCACTAATTTGAAGTCTTCACGGAAACAGCCTCCCTACCGTAATAAGTAGGGGCATGGTCTGCGTACATCTTACCCTCCCCAGACCCTGTTCTGAACGGGATATACTGGGTTTGTTTGGTTTGGTTTGGTTTGGTTTGTGCAGACTTGGTATCGATCGACTATTACCCAAATCATATTCATTCTGCCTCTAGTTCTTGGCATCCCAGTGATAAAATCTATAGAGATATCTTCCCACTTCCACTCGGGAATTGGGAGCGGCTTCAATAACCCTGTCGGGCGTTGATGTTCAATCTTAACTTGCTGACACGTCAAACATCACAATACGAATTCTGTGACGACTTTCTTCATATTATTCCACCAAAAATTTCGCTTGAAGTCCTTGTACATCTTACTCGTTTCGGGGTGGATTGAGTAAGGCATAGCATGGGCTTCTCGGAGAATTCCCTGCCTCAACTCTAGATCATTCGGAACACAAAGCCTGCCCTGAAATCTCAAAATACTATCCTCATGGACCATAAAACCAGGGGATTTTCCTTTAGTCACATCTCCCTTCAGTTGAGAGATCATCGGGTCACTCCACTGTTTCCCTTTGATGTCATCAACCAAGGACGAAGTAATTTCGCGAGAACACAACTGTCCCTGCACTCTTTGAAGCCAGACTTCTATTCCTTTCTCGATTAGATCCTGACGAATCTTCGACTGAGATGTAAGAACCTCAGGCATCTGAAGCGATGCCGATTGCGGCTCAAAGCGTTCGCGACGACATTGGCCTTCCCCGGATGGTAAAGAATTTCCAAATCATAATCCTTGATCAATTCCAACCAACGTCGCTACCTCATATTCAACTCGTTCTGACTGAAAATATACTTCAAACTCTTGTGATCGGTATAAATCCGACACGGAGAGCCATACAAATAATGCCACCAAATCTTAAGTGCGAAAACAATTATGGCCAATTCCAAATTGTGAGTAGAATAGTTCATCTCATACGGGTTCAACTGACGTGATGCAAAGGCTATCGTTTTATCATGCTGCATAAGCACACATCCAAGCCCTTGTCCCGAAGCGTCGCTATAAACTGCAAATCCTTCACTACCCTGTGGTAAAGCTAAAATCGGCGCTAAGGTCAAACGTCTCTTCAGCTCATCGAAGCTCTGCTGTCTCTCAGCAGTCCAAACAAAATTTTCTGTCTTCTGAAGTAATTGCGTAAGCGGCCGAGCGAGTTTCGAGAACCCCTCGACCAAGACCACACGCCCTTCGTTTAAATACGAGGCGAGGCGCAACCTACGGAGGACCCTCCCAATTAAGTGAGTCGCGAGAACTTAGCCATCAGATGGAATGTCGCTCGCGCACAAGACACGGTCGTGGAGATCGGTCCATCGAACTCCGCGATCGTGCACGGTTCCTCAAGACCGAGATGGACGGCCTTCCTCGAGGAATCTGCAAAATTGAAGACCACTCAATCAACGATTTATTTTCGTCCCCTTACTTTCACTAAGTGAACAAAAACAAGGGGGAAGGGCGGAGCTATGTATACGACGATCGTCCCTATTCAATTACATATGGAGATCGGCATTTTTCAGATGTTTGTGCAGCGATCGAGTTTGTTGTAAAAGTTATCTATATGAGTTTATCAATTCACTTGGAGCTATACACGCGACAATCTCTCCTCACACATTTGTACAAAGTCATGCAAAGACTCAGAAAAGCAACCATTTAAGTAATAAATCGAAGAAACAAACATTCATTTCATTACTTGAAATAACAGAAGTACAAAACGGCCGATCGAATGCCTAAGTACAAGGAAAGCTACAAAATTACAAGGCAAAAAACTAAAACAAAATAAGGACGTAAAGCCTCAGGCCCCCGCCTGGCCCTCGCCTTCAACCACTGGATCGGCTCGCGACCCTTCGCCAGCCTCCGGAGATGCCTCCCCGTCCTCCGGAGCATTTGAATGAACAAGGTTTGCTGGATTCGGTACTAGCTCAGGTCTACGCCGATTTCCGCGAGATCCAGGACTTGAAGTTTTCGCTAGAGGGCCGACCTCCATCCCTCCCTTCTTAGCAGCTCGGAGCGAGTCAGCGAACGCCATATAATAGGCAAACTCACTGACAAACTCCACGTTGAGAAAGGGATCAGCCTCGGTCGCCTCCAGCTTCCCTTTCAACTCCGCAACCGCCTGTTGCGCACCCTGGAGCTCGGTCTCCTTAGCAGCCGTCTCTCCCCTCGACGACGCCAGCTCGCTAGTCAGTCGAGCGACAGTCACCTTCAGCTGATCGACCTCCGTCTGAGTGGATGCGTGCAACCGATGGGCATCTGTCCTCTGGTCCCGAAATCGGTCAACCGTCACCCGGGCTCGCTCATAATTTTCTCTCATTAGCTAAAGATCCTGACTTGCCCGTTTAGCTGCATCCAAGGAGTCCTTCTCCATAGCCACGATCCTGTCAGTAAACTCGGAATTCTGTTGCCGAGCGGCCTCGAGGTCTGCCTGGAGACGGGAAGTAGAAGGACGCCCTTTGAATTCTCTCACAGCCTCGGCGACCATCGTCTCCGCCTGGAGAGAGAGAGAGAGCGAAAGCAGCCTGCATCGTATTCCCGGACCGCTGGCGGGCGATCGCATCCAAGTCGGTCGTCCAGGCCTTCGGCAAAGCGGAAACAGCCCAGTTGACATACAGTGGGACATCGCAGGCCACGCGAGGAGATCGGCTCGCGAGGAAATCCAGCACCATCGGCGGGCAAGCTGGGTTAGTGCTGCGGATCCTGCACCAAAAAACAAAGAGTTAGCGCATCTCCCACGCAAGTGACGAAACTCAGCAAACAAACAATGTTTACCTCTCGGCTCTCTCGGGGTCGCGACCAAAGTATGGTTTCCCGCGAGGGCTCTCAACCTCGGCGATCGCCATCTCTCGCAAGAAAGCCACAGAGGGCGTAGACTCATCCACCGGGGGGACCGCGGTGATCGGAGGCGCGGTGATCGACACCTCACCGGCAGGGGCAGAAACTGGAGATTCCTCCGACCTTTGCCGCTTGCGGTTCAATCGGAGTCCTTCCTACCGAACCTCCTCTGCCACGATCGGCTCTACGCGAGGCCCCACCTCCGAAATAAGAGGTATCGCCACCGGAGGAACCCGAGATGACTTCTTCTGGCGAAGACGGCTCAGAACTCCGGGGTTCGACATGGCTATCTCCGCTGGAGGCTCCAAGAAACGAGGAAAGCGGACCTTTGCAAAAAGAAACAATCAAGCAACGGTCAGACACATTCTCCAAACAGGACGATCACCAAGCAGTGGAGATCGTAGAAATCTATACCTAGGACCGAAAGATGTCGCGGAAAACGGAATAGCCGAGCAGACAACCAATGACTCTCTTTGTTAATCTGGAGAGCGTCTAGGTCGTCGTCCGGCAGACTTCGTATCTGCTTCCAGATGACCAGAAAATCGAAAGGTAGGTCGTCGATCTCCGGAATGTGGAAACCTGCAAAAGGAAAATCAAATTAGATCAGTTCAGAACATATCCGAACAAAGGGAGAGTCAAAACCCTTACTCGGATTTCTCTCCCGAAAGCTTGTGGGAATATCCAGCTCGCCTGCAGGATTGTCACTCGCAGATGCCTTCCAGTTACCGGCGACCCAGAACCACTTCGCCGGATCGCCCCGCACCTTGTTCGGGACTCCAAGGATCACCCGGCCGGAGCGGCCTTGGATATGATAGCCTCTGACCGACCCCTTCTGAACCGTCAGCTTGAACAGGTGGTTCATCTCCGATGGCGAAGGAAGGCGGTACAGTCGGTGACCGCCGAACAAGGTAAGGGCACAAACGATCTGGAGCCAGGCGTTCGGCGTGAGCTGAAGCGGCGCCACATTCCAAGCAACCAGCAAGTGTGAGACAGCAAAATACAGAGGGAACCGCAGCCCAGCCTCCATGATTGCCACATTCACGGCGACCATACCCTTCGGAGGTTGGTTGGCTCGTTCATTCTCAGCCGGCGCAAAGAGATCCACATCTGAGGGAACATGATACCTCGCCCTCCAGGCGGCCAGGTCCTTCCTGGTCGCCGAGCTCCTTATCTGGCCGAGGGACCATGGAGATCGCTGCGCAGCCCGAAACAGCGACCGCTTAGCAGATTGGTAGGGATGAGCGATCGAGTACTCCCGGTAATCGAATATAGGAGACGGACCGGCCAGCCTCTCCATGATTTCAGCGAAGGCCAAATAGGCCTGGCCAAAAGCACTATGCTGCTCCCAGTAGGCCCTCACCGCCAAATCTCTCTCCATTTGCGAACGTCTTGGCTCAACCGCCGCCTCCCTAGCGGCGTCGGCTTCATTAAATAGTGCCTCGACTTCCACGGGATCAATACCGGCACGGATAGCCTCGGCGGCCATCTCCAAATGGAATTTGGCGGAGGTGGTGTCCATTCCAGACGATGAAGATACTCCAGACATTTTCGAGAAGGGAAGAGGAGAAGAGGAGTGTTTGTTACCAAAGGGTGAGTCGATCGACGATCAGCAGTCAAAGCTTCAGGAAATTCTTCGGCAATATTCTTCTTCTCCAGCAAAATTGCATAAGGGTTCTAACACTGCAGCCCGACCCCCTTTTATAGGAGAAGGCAGGGACTTCCATGCAATTAAGGAGAATATCAGGGGCCGAAGTGCAACCGTCACAATAAAAGCTCCCTTGAAACCCACGTACGCATCGTTTCGAGGGCACGCCAGGAGAGGAGTCATAACTAACCGTCGGTCTCCCCCAACAGGAACCCGACACGTGCCTCGGAGACTTTTCCATGTCCGCTGTCATTCCCCGCTCATTTCAGCGACCGACCAGGTCGTCCAAATTCAAAGTCATCCCGCTCGAAGACGATCGCCAGTTCCGCAGAATGCAGTCACTCGTCAAAGTTAAGCGATCGACAGTAGAACCACCTCACCTTACGTTTCCAACATCGGAGCGAGCTGGGGGGCAATTGTTGTGCGGCGATTTATACGCCTCGACGGCAATCGGTAACAAGGCCGAGCGAGCGAGTCCACAACCAAAAAAGCTACGACGAACTTGCCTAAACAAAGATAACAGTCCACCGTCGAGTATCTAGCGATCGACTCCCAAGGCGATCGCCTTTTGGCACCTAGCGATCGATCCTGGTGTCCGACCAAGGACGATCGAACTATGCCACGAACAGGGCCATCGTCCGTTAAAGTCTACGGAGACTAGATCTCAAAGCCAGCGCCCATGTGCAGGTCCACCAAAGGCGCCGCAGAACATGGATTGTTGACCATCAACAGCGGTCAGTGACAAGGACGGCCTCACCTACCGACAGACCCACCGAAAGGTCTTAAGTGGGGCCTCCCATGACAGCGACTCAGACGCGTGTTGGCCTCTCATTGGTTCGCACTCCTGGCAGCCAGCAACTCCTGCGGATTGTAAGGAGACCAGCCCATGTGCTAAAGACGATCGCCCGCTTATTATAATACGGCAGACGCGATCGCCCAGCAACACAATCCTATAAATAAAGAACCTCCAGCAACTGGAAAGAGGGTACCAGAAATCGGCTCTCTCCTCCCAGTTCCTCTCAATTGGCAACTAAGTTGGAAAATACATACAAACATATACACTTCGACGCTCTTGGCTCCTCTCTTAAATCTACCTCAGGATTTCTCTCTCAGCACCTCTCATCCCGAAGATGGTCGGCAGAGGCAAGAACTCCCTGCAGCACAGATTCAAAGAGACTTGCAATCCTAGGAGCTCGAACTTCCAGCTAATACATACTGTGAGAGACCGTCGATTTCTCACAGTCGTCACAACACCCCATCGTTGGTACAAGAACTCACATAGCATCACATCTGGTTCTTCCAGCAATCTTCACGCTCAATAGCTAAGATAACTAGGGTCTTTACACTCATTGTAATTGTACTCTAACATTAATATTTGTACTCCAAAGTATTAGTATTAATAATATCTCGCGAGAGCATTCAAGCCCGGGACTAACAACCCCGGCAAATCTTGTGTTGTTTACTTTTCCCACGGAAGTGCTCTCGCATTTGTTTGTTACTCAATCATTCCAGCAATATTCATCTCCGGATTATATTTTGGGTAACAACACATACTTATTCAATCGTCCCCTTTTAATGAGGAACTCAATCTCATCTTTCAATTGCCTACAATTATATGTATCATGACCATAATCTTTGTGAAAACGACAGTAAAAATTCTTATTCTCTTACAAGGATCCGTTCTCATTTCCTTGGTCCATCGTAAGCATCCATCCTTTTCAATTTCCATCAAAATCTGACTTCTAGGAGTGTTAAGCCTTGAATACTCTATGAACCTTGGTCCATTCTTTTTAGGGATAGAATCATCGGTCTTTGGACGTTTGTCCTCCTCATCAAAGTCTCTGTCACCCTTACTTTTTCTCCAATACTCTTGATTCATTGCCCTCTTCAAGCTCTCTTCAGCCTTAATATACTTGCCTGCCCTATCCCGGAGATGATTCATAGTTTCAGGAGCATTTTTGGCTAGGGACCTCTTAAAGAACTCATCTGCCGTACCTTGATGCAGGGCTATCATGGCCACTTTCTCGTCCAGATCAGGGACTTTTAATGCTTCCTTTGTGAAACGATCTATAAAACTTCTAAGACTTTCATTTTTCCCCTGTTGGAGATTCATCAATGATGCGGAACTCTTCTCATGTGTTCTTCCACTTATAAATTGTCCAATGAAGGCTCGACTAAGCTCTCTGAAGGATCCTATTGAGTTTGGAGGTAAGCGACTATACCAGCATTGAGCCATACCTCAGGGTCTGAGGGAATGCTCTACACTTGATAGCATCCGTGACAGGTTGCAACAACAGTGCATTAGAAAAAGTACAAATGTGATTTGCAGGGTCTCTGATTCCTTCATACGTCTTGATAGTGGGCATCTTAAACTTCTTAGAGATATAAGCCCCCATGATATCATCAGTGAAAGGGGGTGTCGGATCATCTGGATCTCCTAGGGGTAGGAAATTGATAGGCTCGACCTTTCTTTCCATGTTCGGTTCAAGGATACGTTTCAGTCTTCGCATATGACACATTGTGGATGCCCTTATTTTCGGTTGTTGAAGAGGCTCTGGATGCTCGTTTCGTCTTTCTTCTTTTTCAAAAATAACTGATGCTCATATTTTTACTCCTAAAATAGGCCCAACAGTACTTTTAATTTATAAAAGGCCCAACAGCACATCTAAAATCGGCCCAATAGCCTAACAAACATGGGCCCAATGCATATGACATTTTTGGCCCACCCTTTGATATTTTTGGTGGATTTCTTTCCAGATTAACATACACGATACGCGAGAAGCGAGAAGGTCGTTGATGAATATTCGCGACGGCTAATGTAGAGGTGCCCAAAAAATCAGAACTCGGTGGGTCGACCCATCGATTCAGACCTGGCTGACCCGTGTAGGACCCGGATCCGATCAATACGTCGGACCCGCGGACCTGGACCCATGGTGTACACGGGTGGGGTCCGGGTCTTACCTTTCCCGACCCGTCGAACCGTCGGGTCCGGCCCGGATGGGATTAATTTTTTTTTTTTGAAATAGGGTGTAGTAACGTCAATCAAAGAAATGACTTTAGTCGATATTATGCAACTAGTTTTGTGCCGGAGGATGACAATACAGGTACATTTGATATGTTGGATTGGTGGAAGAGAAGGGGAACCGAATTTCCCATACTTTCTATTATGACACAAAAAATTCTTGCAGTGCCCGCATCCACAGTCCCCGTTGAGAGTGCTTTTAGTGAAGGAGGCTATATGTTGGATGAGCGGAGATCCCGAATGATGCCAAAAAATCTCGAGGCTCAAATGATACTTAAAGACGCAACAAAAGCCGAGTTAAGAGATCAAGAAAATAAGTGGGATGACCTATTAGCGGACCAAGAAGCCTATCAAGAAGGCACTACTGAATGAGAGTCTAGTCAAATGAGTCAAACCGATGATCCTGACGGCGACGACATCGACTTCGACATAAGGTAAGTAAGGTTTGTCAGGTAAGTAAAAAGAGTACGTAGGGCTTTGATTCCTCACGAGGATACGTAGGCAATTTAATTTTAAGTGAAAACTTAAAATTAAATACAAGCCCATTTTTTTAATTGTTCTCAAGTAAAAGAACTACGTAAAGCTTTGATTCATCACGAGCATACTAGGCAATTTAATTTTAAGTGAAAACTTAAAATTAAATACAAGCTCATTTTTTCAAATGATTTCCTTGTTCACTTATAGTTATTTTTTAGTGTATAACATGATAATAAATAAAATTTTATAAATACTTTAAAAAAAATTATCGCAGGTCGGAGGACCCGGACCCGTGGCCGACCCGCCAACCCGTACATTTCATATGTACGGGTGGGTCCGGGTCCTGGCCGTCCGACCTAACGACCTGGCAGGTCCGACCTGGACCCAAACCCGGACCCAGAGATAGGCACCTCTAGGCTAATGCCAACGATGAATATGGTCGGGATGTGAGGTGGTGATTGGGATGTCGCCGGCGTGAGGAGGCTGTGCCTATCCCTTGTTGCACCGATGCGAAGTGGCGATGCCCGGTGTCCGGAGGCTGCAATTGGTAAATGGGTGTGGTCGCGATCTCAGGTGGCCGCGGCTAATTGAGGTTGCACCAGTGCGAGGTGATCACATGGTCGAGGGCGGCGATGTGAGGCCACTCGCTGCTGGTCGCGATGGTGGCAGCGTGAAGGGCGGCGGGGAGCGATGGATCGAGGGCGGCTGCGGGGTGGTCCTACCAGGCGTGAATTCGGAGGCCGCTTGCAGCGGCTGGGAGCGATGGATCCGGGGCGGTGATTTTGTTGCCGGATGGTCGCGTGCAGTTGGGACTTGGCGGCCATCGGTGGTCGTATGTGGGTTGGGGCGGCCTGATTGAGGCTGCTGGTTGCTATTTGGTCGTGGATGTGCCGGCGTGAGGCCGTCTGTCGCTGGTCGCGGTGGTGGCGGCGAGTTGAGGCTGCTTGCGGCAGCCCGATTGTATATTATCGGAGGTCGTTTGTGGCGGAGGCAGGTGGTGGCCTGAGCGGTGCAAGGATGCCGCATATGGTGGTTTGTGTGGGCGACGACGGTGACGTGAGGTCTGAAGTCGCACCTGGGTGGGCGGCGCTCCGTGACCAAGGCTCGAGGTCGAAGCCCGCGCTTGAGATGGTGATGATTAAGGTCGCCAGGGCAGCGGCTGGAGGTCGCACCCAACGTGACGATAAACTTGTAATAATACACTAGATAATGAGAGATTTTCATATTTGAATAAATGTCTCGGTCTGTGTCTCGTCTGATACATATTGCTCTCTGTAGAAAATGTTGCCTATAATATAATGTGATCACATCTTTAGCAGCATTTGCAGATCAGTATAATTTCTTTTAAGATGATTGATCCTTCTGCTACATGTCAATAATCAAGTGCGAATTCAATGTCATTTATGTGGTTAATAATAAGGTGGTAGTCCAAATAATCCATGAGATTTGAGCCCTTTTAAACTGTTTATTATTAACAGTCATGGTTTCGTTTCTTGAGTGTTATATCTTCCTATGTTTTGCATCTCTAAAACTAATTGCTTGATTCTTTTTGAAACTGTATTGTGCACACTGACATTAAAATGATTTGGGCAGTATGTTTCTGTTTACCAGCTACTTTATCTATATTTTCCTACCTAAAGTTATGATATCCCTAGTTGCCACTTTGAGCCTAAAGCCTATTTTTTTCCTTTTCCCAAAAAATTGAGCTCTATATAGTTTATTTAAGCTGTGTTTGTTACGAAACTATGACTAGATTCAGGGCATGTCTTTACCCAACTGTGGTCCACTTAGGCCATTGAGTTCAGTATTTTTATTGTGGGAAACATTGCGGTGAAAGTGAAGGAAATAAGGGTTGTGTGGTTATTTTGTGGTGGCACTTTGGCAAAATTCCTCTCCTAAAAGAAAAAAGAAAAAGAAAAACAGGAGAAGTCAACCGTTCTTCTCAAAGTTGAGCTTTAAAAAAAAGGAGTGCTCTCCGACGGTGCCTCGATTAGTTCCGAACAAGAAAAAGAGTGAGTTACGGAGTAAAACGTTAAACCGAAGGAATTTCCGGAAATGAAACGGGGAGTACTGGAAAGAAGAAAAGAAAAGGTGGAGGGCTGAGATTGTTTTTTTTTTTTTTTTTTATCGTAAGAAGGAGAAGCTATATCTCTTGCTAGAATTGCACTAATGTAGAGGATGGTCTATTTAACTGTCAAAATAGCGTCAACTATTCCTTTACTCTAGAAAATTGACCAAGTTTGCTGCTGCATTCATTCATAACTTTGTATATCATGAATGCTGGTAGATTTGTATACTACCTCCATCCATAATCATCTGTCGGATTCTATCCTAAATGGTGTTCCTAATTACTTATATTTATCATTTTGCTAATATCAATAAAATTTTACCCTTTTTCTACCAGTACCCCTAATAAACTCAAGCCGCCTTCTTGTAATTAATTAATTGTGGTCGATATTATCACCAAGTGGTAATAAATAAGGGTAAAATAGTCTTTTGGTATTAAAAGGTGAGCACCATTATGCAATAATGCCATGTTGCATTATTATTAGACTTCAAAGAAATAAACATCTTCTTTTGCTCACCCATCCATCATCGTAGGATATGAGTAATCATTTTTATTTCTTGTAAAATATTTACAAAGAAACATTCCAGCCCAAGTGTTTAATGACATACATATATACAGGAAATATTAGCAATACGAGTTTATAGATAGACAGATAGTCTATACAATTCAGGAACAGATTAATTCAATGTTTTAGTTTGCAAACACGGCCTGTACATCTTAAAGGTAAATATGTGGAAAGACTAATTTTCGTCAGAAACCCCATGTGCAATTTTTTTGACAAATGTGTAATAATATTATTGATGCTTGCTTATTTCCATGTTTTTCTATCCCAAGTCAATGTTGTATTATCTAAATGCTTCAGGAGGTGTTTTCAGGTAGTTGTAAATGACGAGTGTAGGATTATCCTATCATGCATTTCTCATAATAGGATTTTTGCCACGCACAGATTGATGTGTTCTCCTGTTGATATCTCGTCCTAAGTTTATTGTGTCTTTCCTTTTGAAGATAAAAAGAAATGTCGAATAAACGTTTATGTTCAATTCTTGCATTAGTGAAATGAAGTAACTGCTGGTTCTCAAGTTGTGTTGTGTGATGATCTAGCTTTCTGTAAACGAAGCAATTCTGGAAGTGAAAGAGAATGGCGATGAAGTCTCTATTTGATCCGAAGAAGAACATAAACCTGTTCGCACCCATAATCACCCTAAACAAAAAGTTGAGCCATCATCTAAGTAAAGGTCACAGGGGCTGAACAGAGTAATTTTTTTTGAAAATCACTGTCAAGCATCGTAAGATCGCCAATTATTCTTTACTTTGATTGCAAAAGTCTTGTCCGCACCACAAGCTACTCCCGAGCCTCTTTGTTTATTTTTGTTCACTCCATATTGTCAAGAACAGTGTGCAATTTTATGCTGAGCAGTGAGGTAAGCAATGACATCATAAGCATCATGCTTCTACTATAAATAGAGCACATCAGCAAGAGAAAAATACACAAGCAGTGAGTGCAGTAATTAGCAAAAGAATAAAGAGTGCTGCAAGTGAGGTTGGAAAAAATAAAGAGTTATATGAGAATTTTGTCAAAATATTTTGGGTTTCTTCAAGAAATAATTATCATATTATGCGATATTTTCGCCATTTGTTTTCAACGAGTGGTATCGGAGCCATTTTGAAGTGCTAGTCGGAAGTTGTTGAGGAGTTGAAAATTTTGAGTTTTACAAAGGTGTTCGAAACTCAGTTTCTAGGATACCGTTAGATTCCTCACGTCGAGACGAGTCCGAAGGTATTTTCGGAATACAAAACTGACGTCAGACGAAGCCGTACGGGTTGCCGAAATAATTGTTCAAGGTTGAAGACGATGAATACTACTTTTTGCAAATAAATTTTCTAGAAATTACATATTGGTCCGTGAACCTTTTGAAGATTTTAATTCAGTTCATAAATTTTCAAAATTCTTATTTTGACCCCAAGAGTTTTGAAAATTGTACTTTTGGACCCAAAAGCTTTGTTAAAATCATGGCTGATTTTACTAACTCTATTGAGAATCTCAATAATAATAATTATTGGTCATGGAGTACCCGTATGAAGGTTTACCTGCCCGGATAGGACTTATGGGACATCGTGAACAGAGCTGAGAAAACACCACCAAGAGATGCCAGAATCACAGACACAACTTCCGACATCCCAACCACAACACCGATACGACCAGATGTTGCACATCAAAGGCCAACAACCGACCTTGATGCTTTAAAGAAATGGAAGGTTAAGGCAAGCAAAGCTATGCATGCCTTAACTGTAGCTGTAGAAGATGAATTTCTCCAGCGGTTCAAAAATGCCCGAACACTAAAGGAAGCTTGGGATACATTGACGGGTATTTTCGCGAAGAAAATGATGCAAAATTAACAATGCTCGAAAATGATATTTGGTCGATCTCCAAGAGAAATATGTCCATGAGTCAATATTTCTCAAAGGTGAAATCTGTGTGTGACGAGATTTCTAAACTAGATCGTGAAAATGGCATTATGCAAACTAGGATTAAAAGAATTATCATCCACGGATTGAAGCCGGATTATAAGATTATTATCATGGCAACTCGGGGCTGGGTCACCGAGCAAACTTTAGCAGATATGGAGAATTTGCTAATAAATGAAGAGGATCTAGACAAACCCATGTCTAATCTGTTAGGGTTGTATACATCAAAGCATACTTTATGCTTGTATTACCTAATTTCCCGGTCTTTATATATGAGAATATTTAATTCATTTATCACATGTTTTGCAGATTTATGGTTATGCAAATATTTTCTAAATTACTTTATATTGTAGATAATGTGGTGTGTCGAGTCACACAGAAGATCACATTATCGGTCCCTTATATAGTAATAATTAGTTCACAACCTATATAACATTAGACCGTTATGTGAAAGGTTGTAGTATATGCTTGTAATTGGTTGGTCTTGACCATTAGCATATATTAGCGTATTCGGTATGCGTTGAACAGGATCGAAGTGAGATAGATTCTTCTGTACTAACTATAAGAAAAACGTACATCTCGGATAATTATTATTTCTTTATTCTAGTAATTAATATTTAATTATATTTATTTAATATTTATTGCTTTGATTTATCATAGGTGAGAGCCACAATGATTGACTCAATATGCTCGGTATTTTGGGCAATATTATTATTTATATATTAATTAATATTATAACTAGAAATTGTGTCCCGACCAGTCGGGTTGATCATGTCCCTTGAGGCACTCGAAAGGATTATTATATTAAACCCTGCAGGTGGAATTAATTTTCCGATATAATAATAAAAGTCGAGTGGTATACTCATGTATAATATATTAATTAATTAAAAGATGTCAGTAGCTTAAATTAATTAATGGACATGGAATATCTTAAACATGGGAAATAATTAATTCAAAAAGGAGTCCAATTTCGTAATTTGGGATTTTGGTAGGAAGTGCAATATCAATTTTTTAGTGGATTAAGTTGATATTAATAGAGTCTTCATATTAGGAAGAGTTCAAATATTGGAAAGAAGATATCTATTGGGAGTCCTTACCTTGTCCTCCTTAAGGTCCCTAGAGTAGCCCAAAACACATATAAAAAGACTAGGGGGGCTATTTCTTAACTTCTTCATGAACAAAAATTTCGATTTTTCTCTACTTGTGTTTAATTGTGGATCTTGACTTGTGTCCTGAATTCCATAATTTAGTTAACACAATATCTTTCTAAAAACTAAAATATCAAAGAAAAATAGAGAGAAAATTCGTAAGGTAAATTTTGGAAGAAAAGTGGTTCGGCCGCGGCCCCCCTCTTGTTGTCCGAGTAGTCCGGTGGACTGTTGCCCACACGACATTCGGATATAGGCGGGATATACTATAAAAGACTTTGAGGTAGAAAAACAAGTAGATCAAGGAAGAATACAAGGAGGTGTTCGATCGATCAGAAAGGAATTGTTCTACCACTTCGCTTCAAAGGTATGAATTACCAATTCCTACTGCGTAAATACATATATTTAAATTGTTAATTAATCTTTTAATTAATTAATTGACAAGCCTAAATATATCCGCTATTTACATTGGATAGTTTATAAAAGTTTTCATAAAATATTTCATCTCGCTTCCGCTGCGTTTTATATTCCAACAATTGGTATCAGAGATGGTCTTTAGGTTGTGTTCTATATAATTAATTTTGTGATTAATTTGCTAGCAAGTTAAATTTAAATATTCATATGGTATGATGTTTGTAATATTTTGCTAGAAATTGTCTTGCAGGAGAATATGGTCCAATTATCATGGCTATGTGATTTAATTTATTTACGTGTTTTTTGGTAATTTGGCCCGGTTTTGAAGCATGTATAAGTTTTTCCCATGAGAAAATCCATGGGTAGAATAGGATTTATTTTTGCCTTGTAATTTTGTTGTAAATTCGATGTATTTTATTTCTGTAAAATTGTAATCGAGTTGGATACACAAAAGTGCGAAGAAAAAGAAGTCCAGCGCGAAAAGGAGTCCCGATCGGACGAACCGACCGAGACCAAGCAGCTGCCGATCGGGACTCGACCAAAGCAGTGGTCTCGGCCGAGACCTGGCCTGCCGTGGGACTAGGCAGCCACGTGTCTGTTCTGTCCCGGGTGCGGGTCGGGCAGCGGGTCGGGTTGCTGGGTCGGATCGTCTGGAATATGGTCCTGTTCGTATGTTCGCCGTTCGTTGCGTCCGTTGGGGCACATTAAATTTAGTTTAGATATTTCTTATGCAATTAATGTTGTTTGAAAGAAAGTTTCTAAATATGGAATTTTTGTGGCCCAACTGGGAGGAGGTGACGAGATGCTTGAAGCAGTGGGAGCAAGCAGCCGAGAATTTTCTCGTTATTCAAAACGAGGAATAAAAGCCATGATAATTGGATTTAATTATCTAATTTTTTTATTTTGTTGGTTTTTATTGTTTTGATGTATTGCATGTATGGATGTATGCATGATATGTTTCCTTGCATGTTAGGACGAGAAAATTAAAAACCTTATTTTTTCAAAATAACTAAGTAGTTTTAAAAATTGATTTTTCAAAATCAAATTGGCCTCCATAATTGGTTTAAATTGTGAAATAATTAGCATGCGCGATGACATTAGAGTCTTCCTCCACATCGGATGTGCTGATTATTGGCTACTAGTTTTAAGCTTCAATTAGATAGCATAAAGGTGAATATTATTTTTTATGATAGGACCTCCATCTGTAGGACTATTATCATTAAATAATATTCTAAAGATTGTTAAATTATGGTGTTCACTTAAGTGTATTAATTAATAAGCTCCCCATCGGAGTCTATGTTAATTTAATACATGGTCAAGAGGAACCAACTATTAATTTTGCTTGTCAAAACGCATCTTGACTGGATAATAAAATTAAAGACATTAAAATCTACTTGAAAAATGTATATGTAAACGTCCACACTAACGTGGCTTGCATGTGTGCTTTTTCGAGGTGTTGGTTGACTGCATATATATTATGTTTTAAGGTTATTTAATATATTTGGCGTCGAATTATATGACGAATGGTGTTTTAATTTTATTCTCAGATGTCTTTCAATCCACTAGCTGTTATTCTCAAAGAAAATAAACTTGATGACACTAATTTTGCCGATTGGAAAAGAAATCTTGACATTGTCCTGACTGCCGAGGGGCATAAATTTGTTTTAACTGAGGAAAGCCCTCTGGAACCGGAACTGGATGCCACTCCTGAAGATTTGGCTGAATTCCCAAAATGGAAAAAGTTTGATGAGATGGCTCGCTATTAAATTTTGGCGTCACTGACAAATGTATTGCAGCATCAGCATCAGACGATGGCCTCAGCCGCGGAAATGATGAAAAATCTCACCGAGATGTTTGTTCATCAGAACCGGGCGGCTAGGCAAAATGCAATGAGGGTGTTGATGACAACCCAAATGTCTGAAGGGACTCCAGTAAGGGATCATGTTCTGAAAATGATGTCTCATCTGAACGAACTGAGCATACTGGGGCCACTATCGATGCCGAGTCGCAGGTCGATATTATCTTGGACAGCTTGCCAAGAACCTTTGAGTAGTTCCGCCTCGACTACAATATGAATCGTAGGACTTACACTTTGGCGGAACTTCTGACATAGCTTCAATCTGCCGAAGGTCTCTTCAAACAAGGTTATCCTCAAATTCTTGCGGCAACCGGTGCTAGTTCTTCAAAACCCAAATGGGGAAAGAAGAAAAAGCAAGTTGGCCAGAGGCAAGTGGCAACCTTCAAATCTAAGGGCAAGGCTCCTCAGTCCAAGCTCCTCAGTCCGAGGCAAATAAAAAGCCGAAGGGCAAATGCTATAAGTGCGGTCTGAAGGGGCATTTCAAGAGTGACTGCCCTAAGAAAGGTATGTCTCATGCACTAGTAGTCAAAACATGTTTGGCTGCCTGTTCTATCACTTCGTGGATAGTAGATTCGGGCTCCACTGATCATGTTTGTTATGACTCGCAGGGGTTCCAAGTAACCAAGGTACTTAGTGCGGATGAGATTACTATTAGCTGGGGCGACTATTCCAGGCTGAAGGCTGTTGCAGTGGGAGTCTTGCAGTTAAAAGTTAATGATAGGATTCTAGTCTTAAATAATGTGTTATTAGTACCTGATTTTAGAATGAATTTAATTTCAGTTTCTAAATTGCGTTGTGATGGATATTCAGTTTCTTTTGAAGATAATGCAGTTATTAAAAGAAATGGTGAATATGTTTGCACTAGTACTTATAATGAAGGACTTTATATCATTAATGCTGCACCAGCTCCCTTGCATAATTATAAATCACTTAATTCTTTGACTAATCCTAATAAAAGAAAAGAAACTTCGAGCATAAATCAAATACATTTGTGGCATTTACGATTGGGTCCTATGAACCTTAGAAGGATTCAAAGATTGGTGAGCGATGGCCCATTGGATTCGCTCCAAGTTGAGTTATTCCAATTTGTGAATCCTATCTAGAAGGGAAAATGACTAAAAGGGCTTTCCAAAGCAAAGGAAATCGTGCACAAAATGTATTGGAATTAGTACAGACTGACGTATGTGGTCCAATGAACATCGAGGCTAAGGGTGGTTTCGAATACTTCATCACGTTTATAGATGAGTATTCGAGATATGGATACATCTATTTGATGCGACATAAGTCTGAATCTTTTGATAAGTTCAAAGAATTCAAGGCTGAAACGGAGAAGCATCATGTACAGAGTATCAAGTCACTGCAATCTGATCGTGGTTGCGAGTATCTTAGTGGAGAGTTTTTGGATTTCTTGGCACATGATGGGATTACTTCCCAGCTCACTGTGCCTGGTACACCACAACAAAATGATGTTGCTGAACGAAGGAATCGTACTTTATTAGAGATGTTTAGGTCAATGATGAGTTATTCTGATTTGCCTATTTCGTTTTGGGGATACGCCTTGGAAACAGCGCCGTACATTCTAAACTTGGTGCCTTCGAAATCAGTTCCAAAAACACCCACAGAACTGTGGAATGGGCACAAGCCCAGTCTAGGACATGTTTGGATTTTGGGTTCACCAGCACACGTGCTGAATAAGTAAGCCGATAAGTTGGCATCTCGTACAGAAGTACGAGTTTTTGTATGATATCCGAAGGGAACGAAGGGTGGCTTATTTTACAGTCCTAAAGATCAGAAGGTCATTGTTAGCACCAATGCGAGGTTCTTAGAGGAGGACTATGTAATAAGCCACAAGCCTAGGAGTGAGGTGCGAGGGTTGTTCGTAAATCTGAACGTTTCATCGGAGTGGGAGCGTCTTCGGACCACTTCCTGGACCAGGATGAAATGGATCCATGTACATATAAGCAGGCAGTTCAAGACAAGGATGCTGAATCCTGGAAAACAGCAATGGAATCCGAAATGGGATCTATGGATTCTAATCAAGTGTGGGAGCTAGTAGAGCTACCCAATGGGATAAAACTCATTGGAAGTAAGTGGGTCTACAAGCGTAAGAGTGGATCGAAAGGGAAGGTTGAAACCTTTAAAGCAAGGCTTGTTGTGAAAGGTTACACTCAGAAGGAGGGCATCGACTACGATGAGACCTTTTCGCTAGTAGCCATGCTTAAATCGATCCAGATTCTCTTAGCTATAGCTGCGCATTTGGATATGGAGATTTGGTAGATGGTTGTAAAGACTGTGTTCTTGAACTGGAGTCTTGATAAGGAAATCTATATGCGCCAACCTGAGGGATTCATTGCCGAAGGAGAGGAGCACTTAGTGTGCAAGCTTAAGAGAGCCATTTATGGTCTCAAGCAAGCATCAAGGTGTTGGAACATGTGATTTGATGAGGTCATTCAATCGTATGGTTTTGAACAGTGTCCTAGTGAGGTTTGTGTATACAAAAAGTGCGATGGAAACGTGCCAGTGCTTCTTTTACTGTACGTAGATGATATACTTCTGATTGGAAACAATGTGAAGGTATTATCAGATGGAAGGGTATGGCTGTCTGAGCAATTCGATATGAAGGATTTGGGAGAAGCTGGGCACATTCTTGGTATTAAGATCTTTCGAGATCGCAAGAAAAGGATGTTATTCTTATCTCAGGCATCCTATATCGATACGGTGCTAAAGCGGTATAGTATGGAGAATTCCAAGAAAGGTTTCTTACCTTACAGACATGGAATTCAGCTATCTAAGGCCATCTGTCCTAAGACACAGAAGGAGATAGATGACATGAAGCTGGTCCCTTATGCTTCGGCAGTGGGAAGCCTCATGTATGATATGCTTTGCACTAGGCCTGATATCTGTCATGATGTAAGCATGGTGGCGAGATATCAGTCGAACCCAGGACTGGGACATTGGATTGCTGTCAAGCATATACTCAAGTACCTGATAAGGACTAGGGAGTATATGCTTGTATATCAATCGGATACACTTTGTCGTTTGGGTTACACTGACTAAGATTTCAGTGCGGACAAAGAAAAGTCGAAATCAACTCCCGGATATGTTTACACTTTGGGAGGTGGAGCCATCACTTGGAGGAGTGTGAAGCAGAAATGCATAGCAGACTCTACCATGGAAGGCGAGTATGTAGCAGCCTCAGAGGCAGCTAAAGAGGCGATATGGCTCAAGTACTTCCTAAAGGATTTGGGTGTGATTCCTAATTTGCCTAGGAGTATTACACTTTATTGTGATAATACCGGTGCTGTTGCAAATTCGAAGGAACCAAGGGCCCCCAAAGCAAGCAAACATTTCAAAGGAAGATTATCGTCTCCAAGATAGCATCTGAAGACAACCTAGCTGATCCTTTCACGAAAGGGTTGCCCTCAAAGTCATTTGAAGGGCATGTGGAAGGAATGGAGTTGAGATGTATAGCAGCATTGCTTTGAGTATAAGTTGGATATGGTTAGGGTTGTATACATCAAAGCATACTTTATGCTTGTATTACCTAATTTTCCGGTCTTTATCTATGAGAATATTTAATTCATTTATCACTTGTTTTGCATATTTATGCACGCTATGGTTATGAAAGTTGTCTAAATTACTTTATATTGTAGATAATGTGGTGTGTCGAGTCACACATAATATCACATTATCGGTCCCTTATATAGTAATAATTAGTTCACAACCTATATAACATTAGACCGTTATGTGAGAGGTCGTAGTATATGCTTGTAATTGGTTGGTCTTGACCATTAGCATATATTAGCGTATTCGGTATACGTTGAACAGGATCGAGGTGAGATATATTCTTCTGTACTGGCTATAAGAAGAACGCACATCTCGGACAATTATTATTTCTTAATTCTAGTGATTAATATTTAATCATATATATTTAATATTTATTTCTTTGATTTATCATGGGTGAGAGCCACAATGATTTACTCAATATGCTCGATATTTTGGGCAATATTATTATTTATATATTAATTAATATTATAACTAGAAATCGTGTCCCGACCAGTCGGGTTGATCATGTCCCTTGAGGGACTTGAAAGGATTATTATATTAAACCCTGCAGGTGGAATTAATTTTTAGATATAATAATAAAAGTCGAGTGGTATACTCATGTATAATATATTAATTAATTAAAAGTTGTCAGTAGCTTAAATTAATTAATGGATATGGAATATCTTAAACACGGGAAATAATTAATTCAAAAAGGAGTCCAATTTCGTAATTTGGGATTTTGGTAGGAAGTGCAATATCAACTTTTTAGTGGACTAAGTTGATATTAATAGAGTCTTCATATTAGGAAGCCTAATATTGGAAAAAAATATCTATTGGGAGTCCTTACCTTGTCCTCCTTAAGGTCCCTAGAGTAGCCCAAAACACCTATAAAAGGACTATAGGGGGGGGGGGGGATTTCTTCACTTCTTCATGAACAAAAATTTCGATTTTTTCTCCACTTGTGTTAATTGTGGATCTTGACTTGTGTCTTGGATTCCATAATTTAGCTAACACAATATTTTTCTAAATACTAAACTATCCAAGAAAATTAGAGAGAAAATTCGTAAGGTAAATTTTGGAAGAAAAGTGGCTCGGCCGCGGCCCCTTGTTGTCCGAGTAGTCCGGTAGACTGTTGCCAATACGACATCCGGATATAGGCGGGATATACTCTAGAAGACTTTGAGGTAGATAAACAAGTAGATCAAGGAAGAATACAAGGAGGTGTTCGATCGACCAGAAAGGATTTTTCTACCACTTCGCTTCAAAGGTATGAATTACCAATTCCTACTGCGTAAATACATATATTTAAATTGTTAATTAATCCGTTTAATTAATTAATTGACAAGCCTAAATAGATCCGCTATTTACGTTTGATAGTTTATAAAACCTTTCATAAAATATTCCATCTCGCTTCCGCTGTGTTTTATATTCCAACATAATCGACCAACAATAGTGAAGAGACAACCCTTTTCACTAATAGAAGATACAATCAAGGACGTAGACGAGGACGCGATCATGGTCGAGGACGTGGACGTGGCTTCGGGAGATTCAACAGTCAAGAAAGAGATGTTCGAGGAAACCAAGATAGAGGTTTCCAGTCAGGGGGAGCTCGAGGAGATCATCATAATCGAAATGGTCAGAATCGATGGCAAAAAAAGGATCGTCACAGTGATGAATGTTTCAATTGCGGAAAAAAATGACATTATGCAAAAAATTGCTGGTCCAAGATGTAATACCCGGTTGTGAATTCATTTATTATCATTCACTAATTATCACTTAGTAATTTTCACTCATTAATAATCATTCATCAGTCATATTCATTCATTTGTGTTCGCCGTTCGGCGTATTTTGAATCGTATATCAGTTATCATTCGTCATTCAACCCTATTTGAGAATCGAGACGAGAATATTATCATTATCATCATAATTGGTATTCTGTGGGTGAGGAGTAGCGCACGCTACATACTCTTTATAGCGCACGCTAATTGAGTACTGGTAGCGCATGCTATGTATCAACATTAGCGCACGCTAGTGTATTGGAGGCAGACAGTTCAGTAGGTACTGGACTAAAATGGAGAATTCGTAGCGCATGCTATGAGTGGGAAATAGTGTATGCTAGTTGTATTAGTAGCGCACGCTAAGTCATCATAGTAGCGCGCGCTAAGGCTCGAGCAGGCAGTGGATAGTAGGTTCTGGACTCCCATTTTCTGGACGCCAACTATCAGGTAGCGCACGCTAGACTCGGTTAATGCACGCTAAGAGGAAGGCATTAGCGCACGCTACCAAGTTCGTAGCGCACGCTAATGATGCAGGCAGAGTCCTCTGGACTGTCCGGTTAACCAGATAGCGCACGCTAATCTCAGAAGCTAGCGCACGCTAAGCTGGGTTTAGTATAAATAGGACACTTCACCCCTATTTCGTCATTTTTCCATTTCTCCTTCTTTCTTGGGCGATTCCAGGCGATTTTCGGCGATTTGTGAAGATCTCTTCGAGCTACTATCATCTATCAACATCTTCAAGCTTCTAGTTCGTATTATTCACATTTAATCCTCTCCTCCACTCCAAATCAACGTAAACTTTGCATAACCCTAGAATTTCCGGATTTGGGGGTTTTCTTCCCGATCTCTTCGAGTTAGCTTGCTAATGTGCTGCAATATGTTGAGTATGGATTATCTACCTTGGATACATGTGTTCCTACGGATTTATTGGTGTATTTTCCGAAATTGTTGAGTATTTGGGATGGTTTGGTGTGTTTCACCATCTAGAGATTTCATTACCGGAACACATGTATCGTGGGTAGCGTTTTCAGGTGGATTCCAATGTATTTTCCTACCTATGGGTTATTGATAGTTGATTACGAACTTGTCTAGGTTCGGAGTTGTCGTTTCCCTTTAACCTTGGTGCCTCGGTGTTCGTACCCTTTCATCTAATTCAAATTAAGTTAATTCTTACTCAGTTAAAAGGATAATCATTCCTTTCGTTGTTGTTCATTCGTACATATAATTCATTCATAGTATATCAATCATGTTGAGGCTTATAATTATCAAACTAATCATTTAATTCACGAGGAATGACGGTTCCAATCATTTCATTTGAGCTATCACTCATTGCATTATTAATTCACCACGATGAGTCATTCTTGACCCTTGTCGGACTTCTATTCATTATCATTCATTGTGGTCGCTTTTGTTCTTGTGACTTTCCGGGATCGTATTGCGTTCTAGGTGGTATTTTTAGTCGGCCACACTATAGTCATGTGTTTATGCGGGTAATCCGGGCACATTGGACTGTGCACACAGTAACATGCCTCCGTGAGACTAATTAGGCCAAGTTCGTGTGTATATGCGGATTTCCGGACACTCGGATACTTGTGCACTTGCACATCCCACCTCGGGCGTACTATGATGCCCCTCTTTCAGACCTCATTTCATAACTAAGACATGTGATTATTGTATCTGTTCAACTCTTGGGGATTGTTGTTTTGTGTAACTCACCCCGTTGGGAATATTGTTTTAAGTCATGGCAAGGCAAAGACACGGGAAGAGAACGATGATGGCGAGGAGTCCAAGTGATACTAGTAGGGCCCCCCAGTCCTTTCAGATATTCATGTTTTTTTCATATGTATTTTCCGCTGCAGTTTCCATTTGGACTTTTATTTTATCCAGTGTTGTATATTTCATCTTCATACGAAATATATATGTATTCTATATTCCTAGGTGTATTGTACTTGAAACTCCCCATCGGAGTAATTGGTAAAATAATGTGGTTTGTTACTACAGTTATATTCTTTAAATCATTATTTTTCATTCGCCTGGTGGGTCCCAGTTGGGGTCCACGACACTGTGATAGCCGCCCAGTTTGGGGTGTTACAAAGTTGGTATTTGAGCGTGGTTTTGAATACTACCCTTCCGATTCATGTCTCATTGAAATGATCATTTATTAGACTAGTATCATTAGACTTTCGCGTCACGTGTGGCCTGTGCAAGCGTCAAGCCCCTCAGACCAAAAGAACGGTATGATTTCTGATGCCATGGTATAGTTTCTGGCAATAAGAATCAACTCATTCATCACTCATCAGACAACAATCCTCATTCATCATTTTCTTTTGGATCTTGAGCATTTTGAGAAGCTATTTGCTATGGTGGAGTGTCCCGAGGGGCACAAAGTTTCAGTTGCGGCTTACTATCTGGGTAAGAGCGCTCACTCATGGTGGCTATCCTTGAAGCCCACCGACGGATCTTGCACTTGGGACCAGTTTAAGACCCTCATGTTGGAAAGATATTATCCGGCCACACTTAGGGAGGCCAAGTTGTCGGAATTACTAAGTCCTGACCCCTCAGCGGAGGAAGATGTTCTCGCTATCGCCGAGAAGTTTCAGGAGCTACTTCCCTTTGCCTCATCAGTTATCCACTCCGAGGCGGATAAAATCAAGTATTTCAGTAAGAGGTTGAAACCTCGTATGCGGATGCAATTGCTTAATCATCATTGCGCCACCCTGGCCGAATTCATCGAGAAAGCTCTTACTTATGAGCTTACCGCTAAGGAAATTGCTAAGAAACAAACATCATCTGCTGGCAAGAAATTGAAGAATCATAATCAGTCCGAAGGTAGTCGGGAAACTTTCAAGAAGCCCCGTACGGGCTCTACTTTTTCTGAGCGACCTCCTATGGCGCCTAAACCTGCGGAATCTCAGTCCCGAGCATCCAGTTCGACCATCACCTATTTCAACTATGGAGAACAGGGTCATTACAGCACTAAGTGTCCGAAACAGACTATCACGTGCAACGTTTGTGGGATTGCCGGACATTAGGCCCGTTTCTGCCGAAGAGATTCCAGACCTGCTCCGATGGAATATCAGACCCCAAAGCAGTCGGCTGTTCATAATCAGGCTACTCAGTCCGCGTCGTTTAAGACGACGGGAGCAAATAAAGGCGAGCCCATAATTATCATACAGTAGCATCTAGTTCAGGGACTGGCAAGCCCCGAATTTATGAGATGAAGAGGACCAACAATCCGGAGGCCCGAATGATCTCAGGTACACTCGAAATTTTATCTCAACCTGTGTGTACCCTTTTTGATATTGGCGCAGCACATTCATTCATTTCCGAATCATGTTTGAGTAGACTACACCTAGATAGTGCTACTAGTTGCGAACCTTATGTCATCGGTCTACCAGACGGTAGAAGAATTATCAGAAGTCATGAAGTTAAGAACTGTCCGATTCAGCTTAACAGCCGTGAATGGTTGGCGGACCTAATCGTGGTAGACTTAGCTAAGGACGACGTAATTCTGGGTATTGATTGGATGGATCGTCATGATGCCACCCTTAGTGTCCGTAAGCGTATGATCACTGTCATTTGAGAAGATGAAGTCGAGTGTGTATTTCACGGGGTAACCCCAGCCGTTCTGGAAGAGTTATTAATATGTTGAAAGCAGTGAAGTTACACAATCAAAGGTGTGTCGGTTATTGGTGCTACATGACCAAGACCGAGAAATCATCAGTGACATTGGCGGATATCCCTGTAGTGAGAGACTACGCCGATGTGTTTCCAGACGAGTTACCTGGTTTACCTCCACAGAGAGATGTGTAATTCACTATAGTGTTATTTGTCAAGAAGAAGGATGGTTCATTTCGATTGTGCATTGATTATCGGGAGCTGAACAGAGTGATGATCAAGAACAAATATCCCCTACCCCGCATCGATGATCTCTTAGATCAGCTCCAGGGAGCTTCAATATTTTGCAATATCGATTTAAGGTCTGGGTATCATCAGTTGTGAATTCGAGAGTCGGTTATCGCAAGAATGGCGTTTCGAACACGCTATGGGCACTACAAGTTTGTAGTGATGCCGTTTGGGTTAACTAATGCACCTGCGGTATTCATGGAGATGATGAACAGAGTTTTCATCGACTATTTGGATCAGTTCGTGGTTGTTTTCATAGATGACATTTTGATTTATTCTTCTAACCAAGAGGAGCACGAACTTCACCTTTACCAGGTTCTCGACGTGTTGAGATGAGAGCAACTCTATGGGAAACTTTCAAAATGCGAGTTCTGGATGTCCGAGGTGACGTTTCTCGGACATATGATTTCATCATATGGGGTACGTGTCGAGCCTCAGAAGACGGAAGCTATCCGAGATTGGCGACCTCTGAAGAATGTTAAGGAAATCCGAAGTTTTCTCGGATTAGCAGGCTATTACTAGCGATTTGTGGAAGGATTTTCTAAAATCGCTCAACATATGACGAGCATTTTTCATAAGGATAAGAAATACACGTGGTCTGACGCGTGTCAGCAGAGTTTTGAGGAACTCAAGAGCCGTTTAATTTGAGCGTCTGTCCTTTCTTTACCTCAAGGGACCAAAGGATTCGTGGTTTATAGTGATGCGTCCGGACACAGTCTTGGATGTGTATTAATGCAGAATGGGAAAGTGATTGCCTATGCTTCGCGGCAACTGAGGCCTTATGAGGTCAATTATCAGACCCACGACCTGGAGCTAGCGGCCGTGGTTTTCGCATTGAAGATTTGGCGTCATTACCTCTATGGCGCCACTTGTCAGATTTTCACCGATCATAAGAGTTTAAAGTATATATTTACTCAGAAGGAGTTAAACATGCGACAGAGACGGTGGTTGGAACTGATTAATAATTATGGTATTGAGATACAATACCACCCGGGTAAGGTGAACGTCGTCGCCGACGCCTTGAGTCGTAAGTCCATTCAGGAGCAAATGCTTGCTCGTTTGACTGCACAGAAGGAACTTCAACAGGAATTCCTAAGGCCTAAGATCGAGGTCTGGTTACAGCGAGTGCAAGGGCAACTTTGTACGTTAGAGATTTCATCGCCACTGGAGGAGGCGGTCAGAACGAAACAGGATTCAAACACTTTTTTGTTGCGCATTTGAGAGGATGTTGCTCACGGGAAAGCGCCTGGATTTGTGGTCCACGAGGATGGACTTTTGCGATTTAAGAACCGGTTACGCATTTCGGCGGATGACGAGTTGAAAAGCTCTATTTTGAGAGAAGCTCATGCTACCCCTTATTCTATTCATCCAGGGTCTAGCAAAATGTACAAAGACTTGAAACAAAATTATTGGTGGAGTAATATAAAGCGAGAAGTCGCAGAATTTGTTTCGAGATATTTGACCTGTCAGCAAGTTAAGATAGAACATCAGCGACCGGCGGGTATGCTGAAACTGCTCCCTATTCCAGAGTGGAAGTGGGAGTATATTTCAATGGACTTCATCATGAGTTTGCCAACGAGTCATCGTGGCATGAATTCAATTATTTAATCATGGAATGTTTAACTAAGTCAGATCATTTCCTTGAGATTAAGGATATGTGGGGTCCCGAAAGACTTGCCCAGTTGTTCATTAAATAGATCGTGAGATTACACGGTACTCCTAAAAGTATCATTTCTGATCGTGACGGGTGATTTATGTCACATTTTTAAAAATCCGTTCATCGTGCCATGGGAACTCAGCTAAATTTCAGCACATATTTTCACCCTCACTGCGACGGACAATCAGAGCGAACTATTCAGACGTTAGAGGACATGTTGAGGGCATGTGTTCTCGATTGGAAAGATGATTGGGAAGCCCAACTACCGTTGATTGAGTTCACGTACAATAACAGTTGGCATGCTTCGATTAAGATGGCACCTTACGAGGCCTTATACGGTCGTCGTTGTCGATCTTCCTTTTGTTGAGATGACTTATCAGAATCAATCGGCACTGAGCCCGATATACTAATAGCCGCCCGCGAGAAGGTAGTGTTGATCAGGAGTCATTTGTTGACCGCTCAGAGTCGACAAAAATCATATGCAGATAATCGTCGTCGACCATCAGAGTTCGAGGCAAGTGACCACGTTTTGGTCAAGGTATCCCCGAGTCGAGGTATTTTCCATTTCGGGAAGAGAGGAAGGTTTAGTCCGAGATTCATTGGACCATTTGAGATTTTAGATCGAGTAGGCAGTTTGGCTTATCGATTGGATTTACATCCAGCTTTGAGCCGGGTTCATAATGTGTTTCACGTCTCACAGTAGCGGAAGTATGTTGTCGACCCGAGTCACATAATTCAGTTCGATGAAATCTAGATCGCAGATGATCATACGTACGAGGAGCATCCTGTACGAGTCCTAGAGCGACGAATCAAACAGTTGAGGAACAAGGTGATTCCTTTGGTAAAAATTCAGTTGTCTAGACACGGAGTCGAAGCGGCTACTTGGGAAACCGAGGATAGTATGCGGGAGAGTTATCCCGAATTGTTTGACCCTTAGTTTCGGGGACGAAACTCTTTTCAATGGGGGAGTATGTAATACCCGGTTGCGAATTTATTTATTATCATTAAGTAATTATGACTCATTAATAATCATTCATCAGTCATATTCATTCATTTGTGTTCGCCGTTCGGCGTATTCTGAATCATATATCAGTTATCATTCGTCATTCAACCCTGTTTGAGAATCGAGACGAGAATATTATCATTATCATCATAATTGGTAGTCTGTGGGTGAGGAGTAGCGCACACTACATACTCTTTATAGCGCACGCTAATTGAGTACTGGTAGCGCACGCTATATATCAACATTAGCGCATGATAGTGTATTGGAGGCAGACAGTTCAGTAGGTACTGGACTAAAATGGAGAATTCGTAGCGCACACTATGAGTGGGAAATAGCGTATGCTAGTTGTATTAGTAGCGCACGCTAAGTCATCGTAGTAGCGCGCGCTAAGGCTCGAGCAGGCAGTGGACAGTAGGTTCTGGACTCCCATTTTCTGGACGCCAACTATCAGGTAGCGCACGCTAGACTCGGTTAACGCACGCTAAGAGGAAGGTGTTAGCGCACGCTACCAAGTTTGTAGCGCACGCTAACGATGCAGGCAGAGTCCTCTGGACTACCCGTGAACCCGCTACTGCATGCTAATCTCAGAAGCTAGCGCACGCTAAGCTGGGTTTCTGCCGAAGGGACTCCAAACCCACTCCGGCGATATCTCAGGCCCTGAAGCAGTCAACGATTCAGAATCAAGCCACTCAGTCCGCGTCGTTTAAGATGACCGGAGCTAACAAAGGCAGAGCCCACAGTTATCAGACAGGAGTATCCGGGTCCGGGGCTGGCAAGCCCCGAATTTATGAGATGAAGAGAGATGACGATCCGGAGGCCCGAATGATCTCAGGTAAACTCTAAATTCTAACTCAACCTGTGTGTACCCTTTTTGGTACTGGTGCATCGCATTCATTCATTTCCGAGTCATGCTTGACTAGACTTCATCTGGATAGTGCTACTAATTGTGAGCCTTATATCATTGGACTACCTGACGGTAGGAGAATTATCGGAGATCGTGAGATTAAGAATTGTCCGATTCAGTTCCATGGCTGTGATTGGTTGGCAGACCTGATCGTGGTGGATTTACCTAGAGACGACGTCATTTTGGGTATTGATTGGATGGATCGCCATGATGCCATCCTTAGTGTCCGTAAGCATAGGGTCACTATTGTTTTAGACGATGGAGTTGAATATGTATTTCAGGGGAGTAACCCCAGCTGTTCCGGAAAGGTTATCAATGTAATGAAAGCAGTTAAATTACTCAATCAGGGGTGTGTTGGTTATTGGTGCTATATGACCAAAACCGATAAATCATCAGTGTCATTGGCAGACATTCCAGTAGTAAGGGAATACACCGATGTATTTCCAGACGAGTTACCTGGTTTGCCTCCTCAGAGAGATGTGGAATTCATGATTGAGTTGGAGCCTGGTACATCTCCAATATCAAAGGCACCATATCGTATGGCCCCGACTGAAATGCAGGAACTGAAGAATCAGATAAAGGAACTGACCGAGAAGGGTTATATCCAGCCGAGTGCATCCCCGTGGGGAGCATCAGTGTTATTTGTCAAGAAGAAGGATGTCTCTTTTCGCTTGTGTATTGATTATCGAGAGCTGAACAGGGTGACGATCAAGAATAAATATCCCCTACCCCGCATTGATCAACTTCACGGAGCTTCAGTATTTTCCAAGATCGATTTAAGATATGGGTATCATCAGTTGCGAATTTGAGAGTCGGATACCGCAAGGACGGCATTTCGAACACGCTATGGGCACTACGAGTTTGCAGTGATGCTGTTTGGGTTAACTAATGCACCGGCGGTATTCATGGAATTAATGAATCGAGTTTTTATCAACTATTTTGATTAGTTCGTGGTTGTATTAATAGATGACATTTTGATTTATTCTCGCGACCGAGAGGAGCACGAATTTCACGTTCATCAGGTTCTTGACGTGTTGAGACGAGAGCAGCTCTATGGGAAGTTTTCCAAGTGTGAATTCTGGATGTCCAAGGTGACGTTTCTCGGACATGTAATTTCAGCAGACGGAGTACGTGTCGACCCTTAGAAGACGGAGGCTATCCGAGATTGGCAACCTCCGAAAAATGTCAAGGAAATCCGAAGCTTTCTCGGATTAGCTGGATATTACCGGCGATTTGTGGAGGGATTTTCTAAAATAGCTCAACCCATGACGAACCTATTGCAGAAGGATAAGAAATACACGTGGACTGACGCATGTCAGCGGAGTTTTGAGGAACTTAAGAGCCGTTTAATTTCAGCGCCTGTCCTTTCCTAACCGCAAGGGACGGAGGGATTCGTAGTTTATAGTGACGCGTCCGGGCAGGGTCTCGGATGTGTACTAATGCAGAACGGGAAAGTGACTGCCTATGCTTCGCGGCAACTGAGGCCTTATGAGGTCAACTATCCGACCCATGACCTGGAGCTAGCAGCCATGGTTTTCGCATTGAAGATTTGGCGTCATTATCTTTATGGCGTCACCTGTCAGATTTTCACCGATCATAAGAGCTTGAAGTATATATTTACCTAGAAGGAGTTAAATATGCGTCAGAGATGGTGGTTAGAACTTATTAAGGACTATGATATCGAGATACAGTATCACCCGGGTAAGGCGAATGTTGTCGCCGATGCCTTGAGCCGTAAGTCCATTCAGGAGCAGATGCTTGCTCGTTTAGCTGTTCAGAATAAACTCCAGCAAGAATTCCGTAGGCATGATATCGAGGTTTGGTTAGAGCGTGTACAAGGACATCTTTGCATGCTGGAGATTTCATCGCCATTTGAGGAGGCGATCAGACTAAAACAGGGTTCAGACCCATTTTTGTTGCGCATTCGAGATGATGTGACTCAGTGGAAAGCCCCTGGATTTGTGATCCACGAGGATGGACTTTTGCGATTTAAGAACCGGTTATGTATTCCGGTGGATGACGAGTTGAAAAACTCGATTTTGAGAGAGGCCAATGCTACCCCTTATTCTATTCATCCGGGGTCTAGCGAGATGTACAAAGACTTTAAACAAAATTACTGGTGGAGTAACATGAAGCGAGAATTCGCGGAGTTTGTTTCGAGATGTCTCACCTGCCAACAAGTCAAGATAGAACATCAACGACCGGCGGGCATGCTGAAACCGCTTCCTATCCCAGAATGGAAGTGGGAGGATACTTCAATGGATTTCATCACGAGTTTGCCGAAGAGTCGGCGGGGCATGAATATAATTTGGGTGATTTTGGTCCGTTTAACTAAGTCAGCTCATTTCCTTGAGATTAAGGATACGTGGGGTCCCGACAGACTTGCCCAGTTGTTCAACAAAGAGATAGTGAGATTGCACGGTACTCCTAAGAGTATCGTTTCTGATCATGACGGGCGATTCGTGTCACATTTTTGGAAATCAGTTCATCGTGCCATGGGAACTCAGCTCAACTTCAGCACGGCTTTTCGCCCTCAGTCTGACGGACAATCAAAGAGAACTATTCAGACGTTGGAGGACATGTTGAGGGCATGCTTCCTCGATTGGAAAGACGATTGGGAAGCCCAACTATCGTTGATCAAATTCACATATAATAACAGTTGGCACGCTTCGATTCAGATGGCACCTTACGAGGCCTTATACGGTCCTCATTGTCGATATCCCCTATGCTGGGATGACTTATCAGCATTAGTCGGCACTGAGCCCGATATGCTTATAGCCGCCCGCGAGAAGGTAGCTTTGATCAGGAGTTGTTTGTTGACCGCTCAGAGTTGACAAAAATCATATTCCGATAACCATCGTCGACCCTTGGAGTTCGAGACATGTGATCACGTTTTGGTCAAGGTATCCCCGAGTCGAGGTATTTTCCATTTCGGGAAGCGGGGGAAGTTGAGTCCGAGATTCATTGGACCGTTTGAGATTTTGGACCCACTGGGAGATCTGGCTTTACCTCCAGCCTTGAGCCAAATTCACAACGTATTTCATGTCTCTCAGTTGCGGAAGTATGTTGCCGACCCTAGTCACATACTTCAGTTCGATGAAATTGAGATCGCGGATGATCATACGTACGAGGAGCAACCTGTACGAATCTTAGAGCGGGCGGTTGAGGAACAAGACGATTCCCTTAGTTAAGATTTAGTGGTCTAGACATGGAGTCGGAGAGGCTACTTGGGAAACCGAGGATAGTATGCGGGAGAGTTATCCCGATTTGTTTGACCCTTAGTTTCGAGGATGAAACTATTTTTAAGGGGGGGAGTATGTAATACCCGATTGTAAATTCATTCATTATCATTCAGTTAATTTCCTTTAGTAATATTTCACTCAGTAATAATCATTCATCATTCATGTTCGTTCATCGTGTTCACTGTTTGACGTACTTGGAATCCTGGATCAGTTATCATTCGTCTTTCTACCTTGTTTGAGATTTGAGCTGAGTTTATCTTCATCGTTATCTTTGTGGTGGACTGTGCGTGAGGAGTAGCGCACGCTACGTACTCTTTTTAGCACGCGCTAATTGAGTACAGGTAGCGCATGATAACCTCTTAGTATTAGCGCATGCTAATGCATTTGGGCAGACAGTCCAGAAGGCACTGGACTGGATTAGTGAGATTCGTAACGCACGTTACAATTGGAGAATAACGAACGTTAAATGATATGTGTAGCGCACGCTATCGGGATCCATAAGCGCGCGCTAGCATATTGGAACATACCGTCCAGTGGGTACTGGACTGAGTTGAAATAATTCGTAGCTTACGCTAAGAGTGTGCATAGCGTACGCAAGGGTTAGTTTGTAGCGCATGCTAATAATAGGGTAGCACGCGCTAAGGCTCAATCAGGCCAGAGGACAGTAGGTTCTGGACTCCAGTGACTGGCATCAACTTTCAGGTAGCGCACGCTAAACAAGGTTAACGTACGCTAAGGAGGAGGCGTTAGCGCACGCTAGCAAGTATGTAGAGTACGCTAACGATGCAGGCAGTGGGTACTGGAATAACCGGTGTGCCCGCTAGAGCACGCTAAGCATCAGGGGTTAGCGTGCGCTAAACTGGCTCAGGTATAAATTGGACAGTTCAGTCCAGTTTCGTCATTTTTCATCTCACTTCCTCCCTTCGGTGTTTTCGGGCGATTTCGGGCGATTTGGAGAGATCTTTTCAGGCTGCACTCACCTATCATCATCTTCAAGCTTCTAAGTCGGAATAATCAGCACCTAATCCTCTCCAACACATCAAATCAAGGTAATCGTTTCTTGAATCTAGAATTTCGGAGTTCGACTGTTTTTCCTTCCGATCTATTCGTGTAAGCTTGCTATGATGTTGTAATATGTTAGATATGGATTATCTACCTTGAATACATGTATTCCTACGGATTTATTGGTGTATATTACGGATTTGATGAATATTTGGGGAATTATTCAAGAACCCTTGGGGTTTGACTTTGGATATTTTGTTTTTTTTTTTTTTTTTTGGGGGGTTCCGATTGATGTTGTCGTAAGCTTGAGTTGTGGTTTCCTATTGGATCATTGATGTCATTAATGAAGTTTTGTTGGATTGAATTACTTTTGGAGGTTGGTTTTCGATATATTTTTGGGGAATAGTTGTAATCAATGGCAGAATGTTTGCAACGTATCCGTTAGAGTGCCCCAATGAGTTTTGGTTATTGTTGTAACAACTTTTGAGTTGGTGATAATCGTGCTTAATACGTATATTGAGCGTCTATTGGTAATTATGTTATTCAAGGTTGTTCGAGCGACCGGTATTTTCCACGTAGGATGTTTGTTCGAGGAATGACTTTTTTCACCGGTATTTGTGTAAGTTAATTCTTACTCGGTTAAAGGGATATTCATTCCTTACGTTGTTGTTCATTCATACATGTAATTCACTCATAATATATCATTCATGTCGAGACTTGTAATTATCAACTAATCATGTAACTCACGAGGAATGACGGTTCCAAATCATTTCACTAAAGCTATCACCCATTGTATCATTATTTCATCTCGGTGAGTCGTTCTTTATCCTTGTCGGATTTTATTCACTATCTCTCATCTTGGTCGTTTTTATTCTTGTAACCTTCCGGGATTGTATTGCGTGGCCGGGTGGCGTATGTGTGGAATTTTTAGTCGGGCACACTATGGTCATGTGTATATACGGGACTCCGGACACATTGGACTGTGTACACGGTAAAGTACCTCCGTGAGACTAATTAGGCCAAGTTGCGGGTGTATATGCGGGACTCTAGACACTCGGCTACTTGTACACTTGCACATTCCATTCGGGCGTACTATGATGCCCATCATTCAACTCTATTTCTTAATTCATTCATGTGATTGCTGTATATTGTTAGACTCTTGAGGATTATTGTTCTATGTAACTGACCCCGTTGGGGATATTGTTTTTAGGTCATGACAAGACAAAAGCACGGGAAGAGAATGTTGACGGCGAGGAGTCTCAGTGATACTAGTAGGGGGCCCCAGTCTCTTCATTTCGTTCATGTTTCCTTGCTATGTATTTTTTCGCTGCACTTCCTTTTGGATTGTCATTTGTTCAGTGTTGTATATTTTATCTTCATATAAAATATACATATATTCGGTCTTCCCTGGGTATGTTGTATTTGAAACTCCTCATTGGAGTAATTGATGATGTAATGTGGTTCGGTACTACATTTGTATTGTGTGATTCATTAATTTTCATTCGCCTGGTGGGTCCCAGTCGGGGGTCTACGGCACTGTAATATCCGCCTAGTTTGGGGTGTGACATGTAATCTTCTTACTGTCGCGGCAGTACCTTTGTTGTTACAATTCTATATGTGCTCATTATCTGTCGTTTAGTCCCTGTCGACCTAGTCATATGGTCCGTCTGTGACGATTGTGAACTCTAACTGCGGTATCAGTATTACACCTAGTTGCTTATCCTGTGTGGATATTATTGACGTATTATAAATCATCACCGTTCTTGTTAGCGAGTTATGGGTGTACGCCCAGATGCTATTATTTCATAGTTCGGTTTAATTGTATTATTCTTTGACGTTATCCGGATGTGGTAATTGATTGGCAATAATGATGATATATATTGATAAGGTCATTTTGATGATATCGTTGATCGAATAGATTGATGTTTCAAAATGTTTTGCAAATGATTTTCAAAACGAAACAGATATGATAGTGGGTTCATAGTTTTGATCAAATGACCGAGGTACTAAAAATATTTCTTTTTTCAGCAATTTTTTTTTTAAATTCTCGAATTTTAAAATGCTATCATTTGGACAAGTACCTCGGAAAAATTTTGTTTTTAAAATATTACCCATATTCTACCACGATGATGTGTATGTGGTTTTGACTGTGATTTTTGTAAATTTAAATTCTATCGTTGCGGTGATAGTTCGTGTATTCGTGTTATGACTCAGAGTGAGCATTTTATTGTATTACCACTTGTTGCTCTATGTTGATTATGTGGTGTTTGTCTTTGTTGTTCGAGCAGTGTCGATTCGATATCGAGAGGTCGTGGAAATCAGTCGCGTGGTCAGGACCATGCTGCCGGTAATGGCATTAGTATTGGTGTTGCTACTATACTCCAGCAGGTGGCAGACCAGATGACACATTTGGCTCAGGCGGTTCAGCGTAACAATGCCACAAATGAGGATGTCGGGTCGACTCAGTGGCTTAGAGAAGTGTTTCGTATGCGTCCTCGTCGCTTTGCGGGAATTCTAGCATGAACGGATCCCTTTGCATAATACGGTACTCGTCTTTATTTGGTTTTACAACGAAATCTTTTATAGAATATACCATGCCTTCCTTTATCCTGATAAAATTATGAGCAATGTGGTTCCTTGTAGTGCAATGAATTGAACTACCCTGCAAAATCAGTCAGACAACATTTAGAAGCAAACGTATATTTCAAATAAGGTCGTGCAAAACAAACAAACAACTCGAAACCAATAGGGGTTGTACTTTGGAATCAGAGACCACAAAATACGTGCTGAGGTAACGTCCGGTGACTGCATTGACATCCCAACTCCTGCACACCATGACCACTATGGTCCCAGTAACACCGACATCAAGATCATCAAGAAAAAACAAACGGTTTGGGGCCGCAATATCCTTGTCCATGTTTTGTGAAGATTTCTTTGGCATTGTGAAATGGAATGGAGTGTGAACGATGAAAGGTTGATAGATGGTAGAAGATTTACGAAAGCAATTATAATTTATAGATGCACAATTTTTGATGATGGACATTCTTATTACATGTAACGTTCACAATCATAATATCCGTAATGAATACATGTACATTTGGTATGCCTCATAATAAACATGCTCGGAGCTTTCATATTAGTGTAATTACTACACGGTGAATGTCTCAATGAATACACCAACACTTCGCATGCCCCTCATTAAGGTATTGCCCTTGGCATGGAATTTTTAGCCTAATAATTGGTGTCAAGGAGCCTAACAATCTCTGCAACCTGCACACCTATAAGCACTCTGGTTGGTTCCTGATCTTTCTCTGTGCT
This sequence comes from Orobanche coerulescens, assembly GCA_033398695.1. Taxonomy (NCBI): domain Eukaryota; kingdom Viridiplantae; phylum Streptophyta; class Magnoliopsida; order Lamiales; family Orobanchaceae; genus Orobanche; species Orobanche coerulescens. Next base: position 99,265,438 of record CM065813.1, on the reverse strand, counting down.
TTGTGTGTGAATTTGCTTCCAATTTTTCTGCATTTACCTTATTTAGCTGGAAACGTGATTTCTGACCCGTTTTTTTGGATTAATTTTCATCTGAATTTTGTATTTCGTTGATGTAAGAGTTGTTTCTGCGATTTTTAGATATCATTGGTTAAAATTGTTTTTATTGCTCCAGTGTGTATTTGATTTCATTAAAAATGTGGAACGAAACTATTTAATTTATTGTGTTTTTTAATATTGTTTGTCTCCATAGTTCAGTTTAATGGTCTCAAGTACAACTTAGGTTACAGCTGGGACCTTTCATATTAGTGTAATTACTACACGGTGAATGTCTCAATGAATACACCAACACTTCGCATGCCCCTCATTAAGGTATTGCCCTTGGCATGGAATTTTTAGCCTAATAATTGGTGTCATTGCCCCTCATCAATGAATTATTTGGGTTAATCTTTCAATATATATGACAATAAAATTCATAAGTACTATTTTAAATAAACAATGAATAAAGTGAATGAAATGAATGTTCCAATTTTTGTTAAAAAGATATTCATGCGACTAATACACACATGACTTACTCGTGGGAAAATGTTGCGTTTCAAGACAAATATATATGGCATTGCAAGTGCCCTTGAAATTTCAAACATATTTTTGTATATATAAGTACCAATAAAAAAAACTTGTACGAGACATCTCATACATGCATGACAAATTTCATTTTAGCATATTTATTGTTTTTATGACACATGAGTTGCATGACAGATTTCATTTTAGCATATTTATTGTTTTTATGACACATGAGTTTATGGAGCCCCAGTTCAAGCTCACGTTTTAAAAGAAAATATGTCTCAAATAGCATAGTGAAACTCGGTTTCGCATAAAACTCCCTCTGATTTACCATTGCGATGTGATCTTTGAATCAAGTTAATAATTCTCACCACAAAAAGCGAACAAAAGACTATGGGTCATGGCATTGCATAATCATCCAACTACTTTACTCTACGCCTCTCTATGTGGTAATCTGAGACATAATACGAAATATAAGCCCCCTCCGTTTCATTCGCATTTCTCAACAATGTGTTAGGGATATATTTCTGAAAAATAAACAGGCGAACTGAACAACAAATAATAGAAACGAAGGCAACCAGCTTACTGCATCTGTGGGCACTGACTTACGGCTCAAGGCATCGGCAACCACGTTTGCCTTGCCTGGATGATAAAGGATCTCGATATCATAGTCTTTGATTAGGTCTAACCACATCCTTTGTCTCATATTCAACTCCTTCTGAGTAAAAATATACTTCAGGCTCTTGTGATCCGTAAAAATCTGGCAGATAATTCCATACAGATAGTGGCGCCAGATTTTTAAAGCAAATACTACGGCTGCTAACTCCAAATCATGAGTCGAGTAGTTGACCTCGTAAGGACGCAACTGTCTAGATGCATAGGCGATCACTTTCCCGTCCTGTATTAATACACAGCCAAGGCCCTGCCTCGATGCATCGCTATATACCACGAATCCTTCCGTTCCTTTAGGTAGAACCAAAACAGGTGCTTAAATTAATCGACTTTTGAGTTCATCAAAACTTTGCTGACATGCTTCCGACCACAAGTACTTCTTATCTTTCCTCAACAGATTAGTCATCAGTTGAGCAATTTTGGAAAATCCTTCCACGAATCATCTGTAATAGCCTGCTAGACCCAGAAAACTACGAACTGTTAACATATGAATATTACGTACGTAAGGCTACGTACATAGTGTACGTAAAGAAGAAAGGTTAACGTACGTTAGGTTCCATAACAAGCAGAAATGGCATTCTCCCATTATCACCCATCAATTAATATAGTATGAATGACCATGATTCCAACTTAACAGAATTCGTTGATTTATTTGGTACAACAATACAGATATGATGAGAAGATACTTGGTTTAAATCAGAAAATATAATAGTAAAGGCGAGGGTATTACATACTCCCCCCCTTAAAAAGGAGTTTCGTCCCCGAAACTAAGGGGTAAACATCTCGGGGTATTTCTCTCGCATGCTATCTTCAGTCTCCCATGTAGTTTCCTCAACTCCATGTCTCGACCACTGAATTTTTAATAAGGGAATCGCCTTGTTCCTCAGCTGTGATTCTTCTCTCAAGTATCTGCACAGGGCGTTCTTCATACGAATGGTCATCGGCTATTTCGACCTCGTCGAATCGAATAATGTGGCTTGATTCAGCAACATACTTCCTCAACTGAGATACATAGAATACGTTTTGAATCCGGCTCAAAGCTGGTGGTAATGCTAAACGATAGGCTAGGTCGCCTACTCGTTCGAGGATCTCAAACGGACCAATATACTTTGGGCTCAACTTGCCTCTCTTCCCGAATCGTAAAACACCTCTAGTAGGAGATACTTTGACTAGTACATGGTCACCAACCTCAAACTCGAGTGGTCGTCGACAATTATCTGCATATGATTTCTGGCGGCTTTGAGCCGTTAATAGACGACTCTTGATCAGGGAAATCTTCTCGCGGTACGATAACATATCGGGTTCCGTACAATAGATTCAGACAAATCGTCCCAACACAAAGGGGACCTACAACGACGACCATACAATGCCTCATAAGGTGCCATCTTGATCGAGGCGTGCCAGCTGTTATTATATGTGAATTCTACCAACGGTAGTTGGGCTTCCCAGTCGGGATTCCAATCAAGAGCACATGCCCTCAACATATCTTCTAGAGTTTGAATAGTCCTCTCAGACTGACCATCAGTCTGAGGATGAAAAGCCGTACTGAAGTTCAACCGTGTACCCATCGCACGATGAACCGCCTTCCACAAGTGCGACACGAACTGTCCGTCACGATCTGATACAATACTCTTAGGGGCACCATGCAGTCTCACAATCTCTTTGATGAATAACTGGGCCAATCTCTCAGGGCCCCACGTATCCTTGATCTCCAAGAAGTGGGCCAATTTAGTTAGTCGATCCACAATCACCCAAATCGTATTCATGCCTTGACGGCTCATCGGCAAGTTAGTAATAAAATCCATCGATATATCTTCCCACTTCCACTCGGGAATCGGAAGCGGTTTCATCACGCCAGCTGGTCGTTGATGCTCAATCTTGACCTGCTAACAGGTCAAACATTTCGAAACGAATTCGGCAACCTCCCGTTTCATGTTACCCCACCAATAATACGGTTTTAAATCCTTATACATTTTGTTCGATCCCGGGTGTTTGGAATATGGGGTAGCATGAGCCTCCTTCAGAATAGTATTCCTCAACTCTTCGTCTGCTGGTACACATACTCCGTTTTTAAAGCGTATCAGTCCATCCTCGTGAACCAAAAATCCAGGGGCCTTCTCCTGATCGATTTACCCTCGAATTCTGGATAAGAATGGGTCCGTCATCTGTTTCGTCCTAACCATCTCATCCATGGATGATGAAATATCAAGCGTGCAAAGTTGTCCCTGAATGCGCTGTAACCAGACCTCAATCTCTGGTCTCATGGACTATAATTGCAACTCCCTGCAGGCGATCAAGCGAGCCGATGGCTGCTCTGCACCGACTTACGGCTCAAGGCATCGGCAACCACGTTTGCCTTGCTGGATGATAAAGGATCTCGATATCATAGTCTTTGATTAGCTCTAACCACCTCCTTTGTCTCATATTCAACTCCTACGAGTAAAAATATACTTGAGCTCTTGTGATCCGTAAAAATTTGGCAGGTAACTCCATACGGATAGTGGCGCGATTTTTAAAGTAAATACTACTGTTGCTAACTCTAAATAATGAGTCGGGTAGTTGACCTCGTAAGGACGCATTTGTCTGGATGCATAGGCGACCACTTTCCGTCTGCATTAATACACGCCAAGGCCCTACCTCGACGCATCGCTATATACCACGAATCCTTCCGTTCCTTTAGGTAGAACCAAAGCAGTCTTGAAATTAATCGACTTTTGAGTTCATCAAAACTTTCTTGACATGATTCGACCACAAGTACTTCTTATCTTTCCTCAACAGATTAGTCATCGGTTGAGCAATTTTGGAAAATCCTTCCACGAAGATAAATGCTGTAATAGCTGCTAGACCGAGAAAACTACGAACTTCCTTCACGTTCTTGAGGTAGCCGAGTCTCGGATAGCCGTCTTATGTGGGTCTACTCTCACTCCATCTTCTGATATTACATGTCCCAGAAAAATAACTTCTGACATCCAGAATTCACACTTAGAAAATTTTCCATAGAGTTGTTCTCGCCTTAATGCATCGAGAACCTGGCGGAGGTGACACTCATGCTCCTCATGATCACGAGAGTAGATCAGGATGTCGTCAATAAAAATGACTACAAAATGATCCATATAATTAATAAAAACCCGATTCATCAATTCCATGAATACTGCAGGTGCATTAGTCAGTCCGAATGGCATGACAACGAACTCATAATGCCCATAGCGAGTGCGAAAAGCTGTCTTCGGGACGTCAGACTCTCGAATCCGCAATTGGTGGTACCCGGATCTCAAGTCGATCTTGGAAAATACAGCGGCTCCCTAGAGCTGATCCAATAGATCATCGATGCGAGGTAAAGAATATTTGTTCTTAATTGTTACTTTGTTCAGCTCACGGTAATCAATACACAAACGCAGCAATCTGTCCTTCTTTCGTACGAATAACACCGGCGCTCCCTAAGGGGATGCACTGGGTCGAACATATCCTTTCTCAGTTAACTCCTCAAGTTGTCTTTTCAACTCCTGCATCTCAGTCGGGGCCATACGATATGGTGCTTTCGAAAGCGGGGACGTCCCTGGCTCCAACTCAATGGTGAATTCTACCTCTCGCTGTGGGGGTAGTCCTGGAAGCTCTTCTGTAAATAGATCTGGATAGTCTCGAACTACCGGAATATCAACCAATTCAACTGGTCGGTCAGTTATCTTGGTCATGTAATACCAATAACCAATGCATCCCTGGTTTAGTAATCTCACAGCCTTCATAGTGCTGATGACTCTCCCAGAATGACTGGGATTATCACCCCGAAAAATACACTCGAAGCCATCATCAGATGTGACGGTCACCATTCGCTTACGGACGCTAAGCACGGCATCGTGACGATCCATCCAGTCGATACCCAAGATTACATCATCTTTAGGTAAATAAACCACAATCAAGTCGGACAACCACTCACGGTTGTTCATGCGAATCGGACAGCTCTATACTTCACGACTCCCAATAATTCTTTTACCATCGGGTAGACCAATTACATAAGGTTCAAAATCGGTAACATGATTCAATTGCAAATGACTCAAACAAGAAGTAGACAAAAAGGAGTGTGAAGCACCAGTATAAAAAAGAACACAAACGGGTTGAGTGGATCTCGAGAGTACCTGCAATCATGCTGGCTTCGGGATCATCGGCTTTATTCATCTCGTAGACTCTGGGTTTTGCAACCCCGTAAGTAGGTGTACCAGCTTGATTTCCACGGCCCATCCCTTTATTTGCCCCGGTAGTCTGGTAAGAAGCGGACGGAGGAGCACGTTCCTAAACAGAAGACTGTACTGGAGCAAGAGATGCTACTGGAGCACGCCCGGGTCCACCCCTGCAATAGAGAGCACGATGTCCGTTCTTCCCACAAGTGTGACAGGCAATGGCCGGATTCGGACACTTGGAGCTGATATGTCCCTGGTCCCCACAGTTATAACACACGACCGGGGAGCTGATTGCCCGAGAGTGCGTTCCTGTCGGTTTCGGTGCCATAGGTGTCCGTTCAGAAGGATTTGGTACAGGCTGGGGCTTCTTGAACATCCCGATTCTTGTCTCCTGAGTGCAGTTCTGGATATCTTGTTGGGAAGCGAGGTGCTTCTTGGAAATATCCTTGATAAGTTCATACTCCAAAGCCTTCTCAATAAACTCCGGTAGGGTCGTACAGTGGTGATTGAGTAATTGCATTCTCATTCGGGGTTTAAGCCTCTTGAGGAAATATTTGATCCTATCAGCTTCCAAACGGACAACTAACGTAGCAAAAGGGAGAAGTGCTTGGAATTTTTCAGCAATCGCTAACACATCCTCGTCTTCCGATGGATCAGGGTTTAGTAATTCGGACAGTTTGGCTTCACGGAGGGGTGCAGGATAGTAACGATCTAGCATAAGATTCTTGAATTCCTCCCAAGTACTCGCGCCATCGGCAGGCCTCACAGAAAGCCACCAGGTATGGGCACTCTAAGGTAGTAGGCTGCCACAGCAACTCGATTTTCCTCTAGGCACTCCACCATCTCGAACAGTTCCTCGAAATGCTCTATCCAGTGTACAATGTCAGCAGGCTCAGATGAGCCTTCAAAAGTCGGATGTCGCTGTCGTGATATGTCGCTAATAATCCGGCTCACGATCCCGCCATGCACCAGAGGCGGAGGCTGTTGCCCCTGCGGTTGACCAGTAGTATTCCTCTGCATAGCTTCCATCAGCTGACCCATTTGGGTCATATGGGCCATCATGCCCTGCATCACAGTGTAAGGATCGACACGTGCATTTTCTCCAGTGTGGTGTGATTGGTCCCTAGAAGGCGAATCACTGCCTGCGGAACTCTGTTCCACATTCGCGCGTCTGTTGGCTCGTGGTATCGGGATTCGGCCTCTTCCGCGGCCTCGTCCCCCTCTGCCACGGCCTCTCAGATTCCTTTCCATCTTGAAAGAATCAAGTCACAAGTCTGATTCAAGTTATCAATCATAATTCATGCTAAGTTAATGGCAACAGGGAATTTCGTATCCAACAAAGCAGTTCGTAAAGAATCACTGGCACCGTAGGTGCTACACACTCAATATCATATCAACATCAAGTCGAAACAATTCCAATCACATAATTAATTTAGGTTTTCCTCAAACAGATGAATTTTACCACATGTTAGCAAGATGCCAAGATAAGTAAAGAGACCAATACGTCATCAATATCATGCCAGTAATCAAATTATGGCTCATGAGAACATACCGTATTCGACGGGTCACGCGCTTGCACAGGTTACACGTGGCACGAAGGTTTCTTGATGCTATTTCGATTCTACAATGACTCAAAAGAAAGACACATGCTCTCTGATACCATCTTCTGTAACAGACCGAAAACGGTGGCTATTACAGTGCCGTGGACCCCTACCGGGACCCACCAGGTGATATCACGGTATACACTTACAACCTGACAACGTGGCACCATACCACAATATTTATCAAAACCCCGATGTGGAGTATAAGTTATACATGTATTAATACGAGCAAACGTACACAGGATCCAAATTCGGTACAGACCATATGACGATGGGCAATACCTAACAGATTATAGTACATTCATCCGACACAAAGTAAAATGAAACTCACAATAAAACATAACCGAACATCAAAAGACTCGGGCCCCCCGAAATAGCATCCTTCAAAACCCTCCGTCGCCATTGTGCTCCTCCTGTGCCTTGCCCTTTCCTCGCCCTGAAATACAAGTATTTCGCCCCAAACCATAGGGTCAGCTATACATGATGATAATTCTCATGACATTATACAATTCATATATATACGGATCTCAAATAAAACAATCGACTACCGAATATACCCCGTAGGCGTATAAACAGTCAGTCCCAACTGTCGAACATAACCAAATATACGAACGACCATATAATATGGCTCAAGACGGACGTTACAGTACGCCCGATCTGGAAATGTGTCCGTGCACATGTCCACCCCGTATATGGAATCTAGAATATACGTGGGACGATGTACCTAGTTAGCCTCACGAACTACGTCTCGTGTGCACGATCTAAATGCGGAAAACATCCACGCATGATCATCAAGTGCCCGGCTAAAAATCATACACATAACCAATCGGCACGCAGATATGACTCCAGAGATGTCACGATACAATATGAAAACGAAACTCAATGAATTACACCTTTATCGAGGGATCGAACGACTCACCAAAGTGTCAACAAAGCTCCAAAAGGAACAACGGTAGCAAGAATGGTAAATTCGGGTATATCATCCCAACATAGTGATAATAACCATATCACGAATCATAGATTCTTAGAACATTTCATATGCACGAAACGCATAATAATCACAAGAATTCAACCATCATTATAACCAAGCAAGATAACTTGCCTCAATTCCATAGATGAATAATCCTTCTTTGAATGGTCAAACGAACGGTATCCCCGTCTAACAATACTCACGTGAACAAGCAACCTTGAATGAAATGTAATTCATTCAACGACACATTCGTACGATAACGGTATCATTACATAAACAATATTCGTAAATTTACTTGAATAAATCAATTATCCTATTGATCACTTTAATGTTCCAATTACAAATCATCATATGTTTATCATGTTCATTCACATATTCTAACATTAATGTCAACTACTTGAAGTCCAGATTATTACCAATGTAACATTGTGAAAACATCTTTTCAAATCATCGGCACTTACGATTACGATATAAGTTTGTGTTTAATTACGTTCTTCATTATTTTACCAACGATTACATTAAAACTGATTCTTATATGAAAGCATAAGTTCAAGTTTTTAGTGAACTAAGAACATCATCTTAATTTACATCTCCTAACACACAGATTAATGAAATGGAATTCGGCTACTCATCTACCGCATTTGAATCACCATATTCACTACAATCCTCTTAAAAACATTATCAACATATTAATGTAGTGATTAACACTCTTTTAAGTTATCAACGAAATTTATTAACTTGAACATATGAAGATTAAAACTTCCTTCTATCAAAATCCATTGTTTTACTTTTGAAGAATTTATTAAAAACCTAGTTATATCATTGGATACTTGGAATTCTAAACGTAACTTCATCCCATCTTGTGAAAATTATCTTCAAAGGGTTAACATAATTCTTCCAACAATTTATTACGAAGGTATTGATTTTAGAGGCTAAAATTATGGTTCCATATTACCTTTCAAGAATCAAGTGAATGTTCAAGACAAGATTAGTATCTCTCACCTCTAATCATTAAGGATTTCATCCCTAACATGTTCCTAGTGTTGAGACTATAATCAACTTCCGATTATCATGTTATAAAGCATGTTTTATCTATCATTATCAACACAACCATATTATGAAGTTATTATACATCAAGAAGTAATACTAATACCCCTAATGTTGATCTTCACTTAGTTTGAGCATGATTCAATTAATTTATCATGTTTACACTAGCTTAACTAACATTATGTGAAGTGTTTATGTAATACCCGGATTTTCAGTATAATTTTTTCGCGTTATTATATCTGAGTATACTGTATAGTTTGGTATCTATACAGTATGGATAAAATAAATTGATAACCAAGACAGTTATACTGGTGTGATTATCGTTTTTGATTGATAGATATATTCAGGATATGTTGTATCAGGTTGAACTGATTTGGATATCAGGTATACCGTATGAGAATATTTTTGGGTTGAGTATATGTGTATTCAGTATGCCGTATGTTCGTATTTGTTATGTCGAGACGTTGGACAGGAATTGCTGTAAATGTCTAAGTATGGAAGCCATTACGTCTTACGTAAGTTAAATTGGTAGAGTTACGTACATTATGGCCGAGACATTACGTACGTAAGATGGGAATCAGACGATCGAGTCGTGGTCGGCAGGTGGGACCCTGTGTCGGCAACTTTTGGCGGAGGATGTTGATAGGTGAGTCAACGTACGTGTTACGTACGTTATACAGGACGTGTTACGTACGTAACACGACCATTGTACTGTAGCAAGTCAACTGGTATATTACGTACGTTATATGGCATGGGTTACGTACGTAAGGAAGTTCACATTTTGAGGCAGTAAGTGCAGGATGGCATTACGTCGCTAACCGGGACAAGATAGCGTACATAAGAGGTGTTACGTCGTTACATTGGGAATGTTACGTGCGTAGCAGCGAGGAGTTATATAAGGAATGGTCGTCATTTCATTTCACTTGACATTTCTCTTCGTTTTCATCTCTAAACATTGAGAGAGGGATATTTTGGCTCTCTAATTCGATTTTGAGCTTGAGGGTATGTGACCCAAAAGCAGTGGCTATTACGGTCGTGGATCCCTCACAGGACCCACCGGGCAATATCACAATATACACTTAAAATCGACAACGTGGCACCGTACCACAATATTTATCAAAACCCGGTGTGGAGTATGAGTTATTCATATTTTTAAATACAAGCAAACATACACGGGATCCAAACACGCAGTGCAGGCCATATGACGATGGGCGGTACCTAACAAGTTTTAGTACATTCATCCGACACAAAAATAAAGCGAAAGTCACGCTTAAAACATAACCGAACAACCAAAAGACTCGGGCCCCGAAATAGCATACATCGAATCCTCCGTCGCCATTGTGCTCCTCCTGTGCCTTGCCCTTTCCTGCCCGAAATACAAGTATTTCGCCCCAAACCACGGGTCGACTATACATGATAATAATTCTCATGACATTATACAATTCATATATCGATTTCAAAGAAATTCACCGACTCGAATATACCCGAAGGCGTATAAACAATCGGTCCCAAGTCGAAGATAACCAAATATACGACGACCACATACTATGGCTCAAGACGGACGTCACGATCGCCCGATCCGGAAATGTGTCCGTGCACATGTCCACCCCGTATACGGAATCCAGAATATACGTGGGACAATGTACCTAATTAGCCTCACGAACTACGTCTCGTGTGCACGATCTAAATGCGGAAAAACCTCCACGCATGATCATCAAGTGCCCGGCTAAAAATCCTACACATAACCAATCGGCGCGCAGATATGACTTCAGAGATGTCACAATACAACATGACAACGAAACTCAACGAATTACACTTTTTCCAAGAAATCGAACAACTCACCGAAGTGTCAACAAAGCTCAACGATATCAAGGGTCCCAAAGTACGAATTTGGGTATACAATCCCATGATGAAAACGGGACATCATAAAGAACAACCTCAAGTCACAAGACACAAGTTTATAGGTGTTTATATACACGAAATGCATAATCATCATAAGAATCCACACATCATTATAACCAAGCAAGATAACTTGCCTCAATTCCGTAGACGAATAATCCTTCCTCGAATGGTCAAACGAACGGTATCCTCGTCTAACAACACTCACGCGAACAAGCAACCTTGAATGAAATATAATTCATTCAACAACACATTCGTACGATAATGGTATTATCGCATAAACAATATTCACAAATCGATTATCCTATCAATCATTTTAATGTTCTTATTACAAATCATCGTATGTTTATCATGATCATTACATATTCTAACCTTAATGTCAAATTCTTGATGTCTAGTTTATTATTTATGCAATATCGTGAAAATATCTTTTTCAAATCATCGACACTTCCAATTACGATATAATTTGTGTTTAATTACATTCTTCATTATTTACCAACGATTTCATTCAAAACTTGATTACTATATGAAACATAAGTTTAAGTTTTTAGTGAATTAAGAACATCATCTTAATTTACGCCTCTTGACATGCATGGATTAATGGAATTGAATTCGGCTATTCATCTACCGCATTTGTATCATCACAATTCTCTAAAGAACATTATCAACCTATCAATGTAGCGATTAACGCCCTTTAACGAAATCGATAGATTCGAACATATGAAGATTACAACTTCCTTCTATCAACATTCATTGTTTTACTTTGAAGAATTTATTAAAAGCTAGTTATATCATTGAATACTTGAGATTTTGAAGTAACTTCATTCATCTAACAAGGATCATCTACAAAGGATTAATATCATCTTTCCAACAATTTTATTACAAAGGTTTTAGAGGCCAAAATCATGGTTTCATACTACCTTCAAGAATCAATAGAATGTTCAAGACCAATTTAACATTTCTTACTTTTAATCATTAAGGATATCATCCCTAACATGTTCCTAGTGTTGAGACTAAAATCAACTTCCGATTATCATGCTATACCTCGGGTTTTATGTATATCATTATCAACACAATCACATTATGAAGTTATTTACATCAAGAAGTAACACTAATACCTTCAAAGTTAATCTTCACTTGGTTTGAGTATGATTGATTAACTTATCATGTTTACACTAGTTTAAACTAACATTATGTGAAGTATTTATCTACTAACATCATCATAAGCATGGAATTGATATGAGTTAAAGAAAGACCAACCTTAAAATGAAGAACAACACCAACACTCCAAGGAATACACTTCAATCTCTAGCTCTCCAAGTCACCAATCAAGTGTTGAAGCTCCAACACAAGTTAGGAAGGCTTAGAAATGAAGTTGGAAGGGAAAGGAATCGTTCCTAAGTTGGGAGATTGAAAGAGGTCGAGTAGGAAGTAAATGGCAAGTCATACATTTATAATCTGAACTTGTCATTACGTACGTTAACGAACGTGGTTAACGTACGTTATAGCCTTTACGTACGTAATCTTATGATCATTACGTACGTAACCAATTTCATCAAACTCTCTGTCTAAAAACACGCGATTCGTTACGTACGTAACGGCGGCCATTAAATGCGTAATAGCCGTTGACTTGGCTGTCGCGATCGACTCCCGACCACCTACCCTTGCTCGACCCCACCCGCCGAAAGGCGGATTGCTGGAGGATCTTCCGCATTACGTACGTTAACGTACTGATATTACGTACGTAAGGCGGCCTATATAGCGTACGTTAAGAATACATGTTAACGTACGTTAAGTACTATAACAATCATAAATGGAATTCTCGCAATATCACCCAACAACTAATATAGTATGAATGACCATGAATCGATCTAACATAATTCGTGGTACTTGTTACAACATCACGGATATGGTGCGAAAATACTTAACTTAAATCATGGAATACAATATTAAAGGCGAGGGTATTACATACTCCCCCTTAAAAGGAGTTTCGTCCCCAGAAACTAAGGGGTAAACAGATTCGGTATCTCTCTCGCATGCTAGCTTCAGTCGCCCACGGAGCGTCCTCGACTCCCTGTCTTGACCACTGAATTTTTAATAAGGGAATCGTCTTGTTCCTCAATTGTTTAATTCTTCTCTCGAGTATCTACACAATTGTTCCTCATACGAATGGTCGTCGGCTATTTCGACCTCGTCGAATTGAATAACGTGACTTGGATCAGCAACATACTTCCTTAATCGAGACACATGGAATACGTTGTGAATCCGACTCAAAGCTGGTGGTAATGCTAAGCGATAGGCTAGGTCGCTACTCGTTCCAGGATCTCAAACGGACCAATATACCTTGGGCTCAATTTGCCTCTCTTCCCGAATCGGAAAACCCCTCTATTAGGAGATACTTTGACCAGTACATGGTCACCAACTTCAAACTCGAGTGGTCGTCGACGATTATCTGCATATGATTTCTGGCGGCTTTGGGCCGTTAATAGACGGCTCTTGATCAGGGAATTCTTCTCGCGAGTACCGCCAATAACATATCGGGTTCCGTACCAATGGATTGAGATATTTCGTCCCAACACAAAGGACCTACAACGACCATATAATGCCTCATAGGGTGCCATCATGATCGGCGTGCAGTTTGTTATTGTATGTGAATTCTACCAACGGCAGTTGGGCTTCCCAGTCAGGCTTCCAATCGAGAGCACATGCCCTCAACATATCCTCTAGAGTTTGAATTGTCCTCTCAGACTGACCGTCGGTCTGAGGATGAAAAGCCGTACTGAAGTTCAACTGTGTACCCATAGCACGATGAACCGCCTTCCAGAAGTGCGACACGAACCGTCCGTCCCGATCTGATACAATACTCTTAGGGGTGCCATGCAGTCTCACAATCTCTTTGATGAATAATTGGGCCAATTTCTCAGGGCCCCAAGTATCCTTGATCTCCAAAAAGTGGGCTGATTTAGTCAATCGATCCACAACCACCCAAATCGTATTCATGCCTCGACGGCTCGTCGGCAAACTAGTAATAAAGTCCATCGATATGTCTTCCCACTTCCACTCGGGAATCGGAAGCGGTTTCATCATGCCAGCTGGTCGTTGATGCTCAATCTTGACCTGGCGGACAGTCGAACATTTCAAACGAATTCGGCAACTTCCCGTTTCATGTTACCCCACCAATATCTTGCTTCAAATCCTTATACATTTTGTTTGATCCGGGTGTATGGAATACGGGGTAGCATGAGCCTCCTTGAGAATAGTATTCCTCAATTCTTCGTCTGCTGGTACACACACTCGGTTTTTAAAGCGTAATAGTCCATCCTCGTGAACCACAAATCCAGGGGCCTTCCACGATCGATTTCTCCTCGAATTACGGATAAGAATGGGTCCGACATTTGTTTCGTCTGATCGTCTCATCAATGGATGGTGAAATCTCAAGCATGCACAGTTGTCCCCGAATGCGTTGTATCCAGGACCTCAATCTCTGGTCTCATGAACTCTAATTGCAACTCCCTGCGGGCGGTCAAGCGAGCTAGCATCTGCTCCTGCACCGTCTTGCGGCTCAAGGCATTGGCAACCACGTTTGCCTTGCACGGATGATAAAGGATCTCGATATCATAGTCTTTGATTAGCTCTAACCACCTCCTTTGTCTCATATTCAACTCCTTCGGGTAAAAATATACTTGAGGCTCTTGTGGTCCGTAAAAATCGCGGGTAACTCCATACGGATAGTGGCGCGATTTTTAAAGCAAACACTCTTCTTTGCTAACTCCAAGTCATGAGTCGGGTAGTTGACCTCGTAAGGACGCAATGCGGGCGCATAGGCGATCACTTTGCCGTCTGCATTAACACGCGGCCAAGGCCACGCCTCGATGCATCGTATACCGCGAATCCTTCCGTTCCTCTAGGTAGTACCAAAGCAGTGCTGAAATTAATCGACCTTTGAGTTCATCAAAACTTTCTTTGACATGCTTCCGACCACAAGTACTTCTTATCTTTTCTCAGCAGTTAGTCATCGGTTGAGCAATTTTGGAAAATCCTTCCACGATAAATGCGTAATAGCTGCTAGACCCGGAAAACTACGAACTTCCTTCACGTTCTTGAGGTAGCCGATCTCGGATAGCTTCCGTCTTACGTGGGTCTACTCTTACTCCTTCTGCGATATCACATGACCCGGAAAAATAACTTGGACATCAGAATTCACACTTAGAAAATTTTCCATAGAGTTGTTCTCGCCTTAACGCATCGAGAACACAGGCGGAGGTGACACTCATGCTCCTCATGATCACGAGTAGACCAAGATATCGTCAATAAAAACGACTACAAAACGATCAGGATAATTAATAAAACCCGATTCATCAATTCCATGAATCTGCGGTGCATTAGTCGGTCAGAATGGCATGACAACGAACTCATAATGCCCATAGCGAGTGCGAAAAGTTTGTCTTGGGACGTCGGACTCTCGAATCCGCAATTGGTGGTACCCGGACCTCAAGTCGATCTTGGAAAATACGGCGGCTCCTGAGGTGATCCATAGATCATCGATGCGAGGTAAAGGATACTTGTTCTTAATTGTTACTTTGTTCGGCTCCGTGTCGATACACAAACGCAGATCCGTCCTTCTTCCGTCTGAATAACACCGGCGCCCCCAAGGGGATGTCTTGGGCGAACATATCCTTTCTCGGTTAATTCTTGAGTTGTCTTTTCAATTCTGCATCTCGGTCGGGGCCATACGATGCGGTGCTTTCAGCGGGGCGTCCACGGCTCCAACTCAATGGTGAATTCCACCTCTACATTGTGGGGGTATTCTGGAAGCTCGTCTGGGAATACATCGGATAGTCTCGAACTCTTGGAATATCAACCAATTTGGTGGCGGTCACTGTCTTAGTCATGTAACACCAATAACCAATGCATCCCTGGTTCAGTAATCTCATAGCCTTCATAGCGCTGATGACTCTCCCATAATGATTGGGATTATCACCCCGAAAAATACACTCGACGCCATCATCCGATGTGGCGGTCACCATTCGCTACGGACGCTAAGGCGGCATCGTGACGATCCATCCGATCAATACCCAAGATTACATCATCTTTAGGTAAATCCACCACAATCAAGTCGACAACCACTCACGGTTGTTCATGCTATCAGACGATTCTGTACTTCACGACTCCCAATAATTCTTCTACCATCGGGTAGACCAATTACATAAGGTTCACAATTGATAACACGATTCAAATGCAAACGACTCAAACAAGAACTAGATAAAAAGGAGTGTGAAGCACCAGTATCAAAAAGAACACAAACGGGCTGAGAGTGGATCTCGAGAGTACTGCAATCATGCGGCCGGGATCATCGGCTTTCTTCATCTCGTAAACTCTGGGTTTTCAACCCGAAGCAGTGTACCAACTTGATTCCCACGGCCCATCCCTTTGTTCGCCCGGTAGTGGTAAGAAGCGGATGGAGGAGCACGTTCTGAGCAAGAAGGCATCTTGGAGCAAGAGATCTGCTTGGGCACGCCGAGTCCACCGGCAATAGCGGCGCGATGGCCGTTCTTCCCGCAAGTGTGACAGCAACGGCCGGCCGGACACTTGGAGCTGATATGCCCTGGTCCCCACGGTTATAACACACGATGTGAGGTGATTGCCCGAGAGTGCGTTCTGCCGGTTTCGGTGCCATAGGTGGCCGCTCGGAAGGATTTAGTACAGTGGGGTTTCTTGAATACCCCAGGTTCTTTGTCTCCTTGGAGTGCAGTTCTGGATCTCTTGTTGGAAAGCGAGGCCTTCTTAGAAATCTCCTTCGCGGTAAGTTCATACTCAAGCCTTCTCAATAAACTCCGGTAAGGTAAATGCGGTGGTGATTGAGTAATTGCATCCTCATTCGGGGTTTAAGCCTCTTGAGGAAATATTTGATTTTATCGGCTTCGAACGGACAAGCGACGTAGCAAAGGGAGAAGTGCTTGGAATTTTTCAACAATTACTAACACATCCTCGTCTTAGATGGGTGGGATTTAGTAATTCGGACAGTTTAGCTTCACGGAGGGTGCGGGATAGTAACGATCTAGCATAAGATTCTTGAATTCCTCCCAAGTACTCGCGCCTTGGCAGCCTCACAGAAAGCCACCAAGTATGGGCACTCTTGCGAGGTAGTAGGCGGCACGGCAACTCGATTTTCCTCTGGGCACTCCACCATCTCGAACAGTTTCTCGAAATGCTCTATCCAGTGTACAATGTCGGCAGGCTCAGATGAGCCTTCAAAAGTCGGAGGTCGCTAACGTGATATGTCGCTAATAATCCAGCTCACGATCCCGCCAGGCACCAAAGGCGGAGGCTGTTGTCCCTGCTGCTGACCAGTAGTATTCCTTTGCATAGTTTCCATCAGCCGACCCATTTGGGTCATCTGGGCCATCATGCCCTGCATCACGGTGTAAGGGTCGGCACGTGCATTCTCTCCGGTGTGGTGCGATTGGTCCCGAGAAGGCGAATCACTGCCTGCGGAACTCTGTTCCACATTCGCGCGTCTGTTAGCTCGTGGTATCGGAATTCGGCCTCTTCGCGGCCTCGTCCCCCTCGCCACGGCCTCTAAGGTTCCTTTCCATCTTGAAAGAACCAAGTCACAAATCTGATTTGATTTATCAATCATAATTCATGCTAAGTTAATAACAACAGGGAATTTCCTATCCAACAAAGCAGTTGTAAAGAATCACTGGCACTACAAGTGTTACACACTCAATATCATATCAACATTAAGTCGAAATAATTCCAATCACATAATTAATTTAGGTTCTCTTTAAACAGATGAATTTTGCCTCATGGTAGCAAGATGCCAAGATAAGTAAGGAGACCAATACATCGTCAATATCATGCCAGTAATCAAATTATGGTTCATGAGAACATACCGTATTCGACGGGTCAGGCGCTTGCACAGGTTACACGTGGCACGAAGTTTTCTTGATGCTATTTCGATTCTAAAATGACTCAAAATAAAAACACACTCTCCGATACCATCTTACATGTGACCCAAGCGGTGGCTATTACGGTGCCGTGGATCCCTCACGGGACCCACGGGCAATATCACAATATACACTTAAAATCGACAACGTGGCACCGTACCACAATATTTATCAAAACCCGGTGTGGAGTATGAGTTATTCATATTTTTAAATACAAGCAAACATACACAGGATCCAAACACGGTACAGGCCATATGACGATGGGCAGTACCTAACAAGTTTTAGTACATTCATCCGACACAAAAATAAAACGAAAGTCACGCTTAAAACATAACCGAACAACCAAAAGACTCGGGCCCCGAAATAGCATACATCGAATCCTCCGTCGCCATTGTGCTCCTCTGTGCCTTGCCCTTTCCTCGCTGAAATACAAGTATTTCGCCCCAAACCACGAGTCGACTATACATGATAATAATTCTCATGACATTATATAATTCATATATCGATTTCAAAGAAATTCACCGACTACGAATATACCCGAAGGCGTATAAACAATCGATCCCAATGTCGAAGATAACCAAATATACGACGACCACATACTATGGCTCAAGACGGACGTCACGACGCCCGATCCGGAAATGTGTCCGTGCACATGTCCACCCGTATACGGAATCCAGAATATACGTGGGACAATGTACCTAATTAGCCTCACGAACTACGTCTCGTGTGCACGATCTAAATGCGGAAAAACCTCCACGCATGATCATCAAGTGCCCGGCTAAAAATCCTACACATAACCAATCGGCGTGCAGATATGACTCCAGAGATGTCACGATACAACATGACAACGAAACTCAACGAATTACACTTTTTCCAAGAAATCGAACAACTCACCGAAGTGTCAACAAAGCTCAACGATATCAAGGGTCCAAAAGTACGAATTTGGGTATACAATCCCATGATGAAAACGGGACATCATCAAGAACAACCTCAAGTCACAAGACACAAGTTTATAGGTGTTTATATACACGAAATGCATAATCATCATAAGAATCCACACATCATTATAACCAAGCAAGATAACTTGCCTCAATTCCGTAGATGAATAATCCTTCCTCGAATGGTCAAACGAACGGTATCCTCGTCTAACAACACTCACGCGAACAAGCAACCTTGAATGAAATATAATTCATTCAACAACACATTAAATACGATAATGGTATTATCGCATAAACAATATTCACAAATCGATTATCCTATCGATCATTTTAATGTTCTTATTACAAATCATCGTATGTTTATCATGATCATTACATATTCTAACCTTAATGTCAAATTCTTGATGTCTAGTTTATTATTTATGCAATATCGTGAAAATATCTTTTTCAAATCATCGACACTTCCAATTACGATATAATTTGTGTTTAATTACATTCTTCATTATTTACCAACGATTTCATTCAAAACTTGATTACTATATGAAACATAAGTTTAAGTTTTTAGTGAATTAAGAACATCATCTTAATTTACGCCTCTTGACATGCATGGATTAATGGAATGGAATTCGGCTATTCATCTACCGCATTTGTATCATCACAATTCTCTAAAGAACATTATCAACCTATCAATGTAGCGATTAACGCCCTTTAACGAAATCGATAGATTCGAACATATGAAGATTACAACTTCCTTCTATCAACATTCATTGTTTTACTTTGAAGAATTTATTAAAAGCCTAGTTATATCATTGAATACTTGAGATTTTGAAGTAACTTCATTCATCTAACAAGGATCATCTACAAAGGATTAATATCATCTTTCCAACAATTTTATTACAAAGGTTTTAGAGGCCAAAAATCATGGTTTCATACTACCTTCAAGAATCAATAGAATGTTCAAGACCAATTTAACATTTCTTACTTTTAATCATTAAGGATATCATCCCTAACATGTTCCTAGTGTTGAGACTAAAATCAACTTCCGATTATCATGCTATACCTCAGGTTTTATGTATATCATTATCAACACAATCACATTATGTAGTTATTTACATCAAGAAGTAACACTAATACCTTCAAAGTTAATCTTCACTTGGTTTGAGTATGATTCAATTAACTTATCATGTTTACACTAGTTTAAACTAACATTATGTGAAGTATTTATCTACTAACATCATCATAAGCATGGAATTGATATGAGTTAAAGAAAGACCAACCTTAAATTGAAGAACAACACCAACACTCCAAGGAATACACTTCAATCTCTAGCTCTCCAAGTCACCAATCAAGTGTTGAAGCTCCAACACAGGTTAGGAAGGCTTAGAAATGAAGTTGGAAGGGAAAGGAATCGTTCCTAAGTTGGGAGATTGAAAGAGGTCGAGTAGGAAGTAAATGGCAAGTCATACATTTATAATCTGAACTTGTCATTACGTACGTTAACGAACGTGGTTAACGTACGTTATAGCCTTTACGTACGTAATCTTATGATCATTACGTACGTAACCAATTTCATCAAACTCTCTGTCTAAAAACACGCAGTTCGTTACGTACGTAACCAGGCAGCCATTACGTACGTAATAGCCGTTGACTTGGCTGTCGCGATCGACTCCCGACCACCTACCCTTGCTCGACCCCACCCGCCGAAAGGCGGATTGCTGGAGGATCTTCCGCATTACGTACGTTAACGTACTGATATTACGTACGTAAGGCGGCCTATATAGCGTACGTTAAGAATACATGTTAACGTACGTTAAGTACTATAACAATCATAAATGGAATTCTCGCAATATCACCCAACAACTAATATAGTATGAATGACCATGAATCCAATCTAACATAATTCGTCGGTACTTGTTACAACATCACAGATATGGTGCGAAAATACTTAACTTAAATCATGGAATAGAATATTAAAGGCGAGGGTATTACAAGGGCTTGGATTTAGAGCTTGGATATGGAGTTATTGACGATTCTTGAAGTGATTTCTTGTGTATTCCATCTTCTAAGAGGTATGTTGGATAATCCTCCTTTTCATTTCGGATTTTTGATGTTGTTATTGATAAATGATTCGTATGAAGATGATTAAGATGTTTTTTCGATTCTTGAGGTTATACGAGGTGTATGTTGAAGGAAGATGATGATATGTTGGATTATGTCTTGATTATGTTGTTATGATTATGGAATCATAATATTCTGGATGTTCTTGGTAGTATTGCTTCGATTTTGGATGCTAAGAAGATCATATGTTGCAGAACATGATGATATACACCTTAAATTATGATTAAGGATTGGTTAGATGTTAGAAAACATCGGATTATGTTCTTTTATGGATTGTGAACGTGAATTCAGATAATTCGTGTTCTTGAAGAATTCATAAGTTATACATGTTATGATTTTGGAAGGATTTCGGATAATTGGAATGTGATTATTCACGGTAATAATTGGTAAATAGTTTCTTACGAATTTACTAGTATAACAAGAAGGAGTCTTGTTGATTCTAATTTAGAATTAAAGTCGGAATCGAATATGTTATGAAATCCTTAATATCAAGATGAATTGATCATTGATTTGAGGAATGTGTTGGTGTTTTGGGTATGAATATAGAATATTCATATCTATAATTAAGTTATGTATTTTGGTACAATATTCGTATAGGAATACGAATATGATTCCGGATTTGATAAGATTGTGACTCACTTTTGAGTTTGAGAATTCATAGGTATTTAACAAGTGTTCAATTCGGATAATGGAATTATTTGAAACCTTTGGAATATGGTTATCTATAATGTTGAATTGATCGGATAGTCCGGATTGATGATGATAACCAGTAATTGGTTTATATTATGAATTTACAAGGAGGAAACTTGTATCCGTATTTAAGATTGAATTTGGAATCGGTAATGTTAGACCTTTGTTGGCTTAAATTGATTATTGATATGATTATCGGATTATGAATTATGTTATGGTTTTAAATTCGTGATCAATTGATGTGGTTGTTCGGATTTGTGTCTAATCGGGATATGGTGGAACCGTTGGGTTTATTGATCGGTTATATTGATTATTGAGTTGCGAATTGTATCGTGGATATGGGTTCGTATTTGTTTGAGTTGTATTGTTCGGTTTTGCTTATGATCGAGGTTTCATTGAACCATTGAGTTTGTTGGTTAGATATGTCGGTTATTGATTGTTATCGGATTGTTGCTGATTGATTACTTCAATAGGTTGATATGTTTTGATCGTGGATTATGACCGTTGTGCTGCGGTTGAGTTCGAAGAGTTCGTAGATTGCTTTTGCTCGGGGATGAGGAGCTCGTATACTAAGGCAATGGATTTTGGTAACGGCTTTGTGGTATCGGTATCGAGGCAAGTTTATACTTGTTCAGTTTATAATATTTGATGAATGGTTTCGTTTTCATTTCATTTATAATTCGTATAGCAATGTTGTTAGAAATGTAAGTTGTCAGGATAATGGTTTGTATATTGTACTCTGGTTGTAATAAATCATAAGGTATATGATTTAATTGTGTTCAGGGAAGACGTTAGTTATCTCTGGTCAAGGATATAGAACATCAGATATCAAGGATAGTTATCGTGATGACATAAGTATCGGGATAAAGGGTTATTGGTATTGAATGGATGGTACCTTGTTTGAGATTATTTGTATAACTGTGTATTCGTTCAGGAATGTTGTTCGTGGAAAGGATGTTGTCTTCGGCTTTGAGGTAATTTATGTATTGTTCAGTTATGAGATAATTATTATGTTGAGTTGTTGTATATGTTGTATGTTGAGGCTTCGTATATTGAGATTCGTACTGGTTGTTCGTTGAGGGATGTTGATCCCAGGACTATTGTTGGTATTAATGGTTGTGTTGATCGTCTCATTGGAGGATGTTGATGGATATGGTCCTCGACTTTGAGGTAATCTAAGTATTTGTTCAGTCATGTGGATAATTAGTATGTTGAGTTGTTGTATATGTTGAGGTTTCGTGTAATGAGTTTCGTATCGGTTATTCATTGAGGGATGTTGATCCCAGGACGGTTGTATTGAGATCGTAGATCGTGTTGGTCATTCATTTGGGGATGATGATCCCAGGATTGATGTTTTGGATATTGATTAGTCGTGTCGACTTTTCATTGTCAGTCCGTTGTTGTTCACTTCGGTGAGTCTTTTGATCCTTATTGGATATGTGTTTCCTTGAGTTTCGTTGTCATGTTGCATCGTGACATATTTGGAGTCATATCTGCGTGGCGATTGGTTATTGTGTAGGATTTTTAGCCGGGCACATGATGGTTATGTGTTGATATTTCCACATTGAACCGTGCACACGAGACGTAGTTCGTGAGGCTAATTAGGTACAAGACCACACGTGTATGTGATTAATACCCAGGGTGGCTTGTGCACGGACACATTTTCGGACCGGGCGTACTATGATTTCCATCTTTGAGCCATATTGTTTGGTCGTTCATCCTCCATTCATGGTTGGGTATGTTCGACGGTTTGCGACTGGTTGTTCATACGCCCGAGGGGTATGTTTCGACAGTCGAGGTTATTTTCTTGAGATTCATTATTGTTGATCATTTGGAGTTTACCTTGTTGATGGTATTCTCGGTTATTGTTGGTCCTTTGTTGATCATTTGGAGTTTACCTTGTTGATGGTATTCTCGGTTATTGTTGATCTTTCATTGATTGCGTTCGAGATTCACCTTGTTGATGGTATTCTCAACTATCGTGGTCCTTTATTGGTCGTATTGGAGTTATCATGTCGATGATATTCTCAGTTGATTTATTGGTTGATCTGGTTATTGATCGTATAAGCATTCGGACTGTACGTCGATGTTTCAGGATTTGTTATCATTATCATTTGGTAGTTGATCTACAGAAATGTTGTGTATTATTGGTTTATCCAGGTTGAGATTTGATTGTGTAATCCGACGGACAGGAGTTGGCACAGATTGGATTATTTCCACACTTATGAGTTACGATGATGTTTTGAGGATTATCGGTATTTTTGGAATACAGTACAGATGATTGTTGTTGAATTCATTTGAGAATACGAAATGTGGAATATGTCAAGGATTGATTTAGTATGGATTGCTATGAATCGGTAAGGTTATAACGGTAAGATTACGTTGGTAGTATTCTTACAGTATTATTACATTGGTATGTAATTATTTATGATGATGTGATTGGTATCATTATTGAGTATTGTGGCTGACCCCGTCGTGGGCTTTATTTTTAGGTACTCGGAGATCGAGCTAGTAGCGGTCGTGAAGGGATGAGCTTCCCGATGTGATACTAGCTGTGGCTTGTTTTCGGAGAATTGAGTATTCTATTCCGGTCATTTATTTCCGCTGCAAATGTGTATTTTGAACTGTATTTATCCACTGCGTGTGTATATTTCAAAATGACTTTTCGGTATCTTTATCCGCTGCGTGTGTGTATTTTAAATGGCCCTTTTGGCACTTTGCGAACTTGGGTTATTTCGTTAAACGCTTTCCTAAGCTATTTTATCGGTACGTTTAAGCGGCGTCTTAACGTACATTTTGAACTATCAAGATTTGGCACTTCGCCTTGTATTTTCAAATGGTATTTTATGACGATATTTCAGAATTTTGTTTTTGAAAATATTTGAGTATTTGCAAAATATTACCGTCATCAGCCTTTCGGTGTTTTTGAATTGGTTTTGTAAACGGTTTTTAGCACGGTGGGTTACGCGCGGGACCTGGCACTGTAATATCCGGATGGTTTTGGGGTGTTACGAAGATGGTATCGGAGCTTGGGTTTTGTGAACCCGGGCGTGTGTGTTATGTGGCTCTACCGGTGCAGTAGTAGCGTGATTTTTGAAAATGAGCTTTTCTGACTTTTGAGTCAAATCGATTTTTTTGAGTTTCCAAAACTTTTAAGATTCTTTTCAAATTGCTATTTGTGATAATGGTGTGTGTTGGTATTGTGTTGAGAATTCGCATGGGAGTCGTGTGCTAGTATCACGGGAGATCATCGGCTTCACACACCTGTAAGTATATTGGTTTGGTTATTTCGCTTGTGGCGACACTTGATTGTTTTTGTGATGAGTTGGAAAATTTTGGATTTATCTGTTGTTGGCGACAGGTTGCAAGTTTCGAGGGCGAAACTTATTTTAAGGGGGGTAGTATGTAATACCCAGATTTTCAGTATAAATTTTTCGCGTTATTTTATCTGAGTATACTGTATAGTTTGGTATCTATACAATATGGATAAAATAAATTGATAACCAAGACAGTTATACTGGTGTGATTATCGTTTTTGATTGACAGATATATTCAGAATATGTTGTATCAGATTGAACTGATTTGGATATCAGGTATACCGTATGAGAATATTTTTGGGTTGAGTATATCTGTATTTAGTATGCCGTATGTTCGTATTTGTTATGTCGAGACGTTGGACAGGAAATGCTGTAAATGGTTAAGTATGGAAGCCATTACGTACGTTATGTGTTGAAGCTTACGTACGTTAAATTGGTAGAGTTATGTACGTTATGGCCGAGACATTACGTACGTAACATGGGATTCAGACGATCGAGTCGTGGTCGGCAGGTGGGACCCTGTGTCGGCAACTTTCGACAGAGGATGTTGACAGGTGAGTCAACGTACGTGTTACGTACGTTATACAGGACGTGTTACGTACGTAACACGACCATTGTACTGTAGCAAGTCAACTTGTATATTACGTACGTTATATGGCATGGGTTACGTACGTAAGGAAGTTCACATTTTGAGGCGGTAAGTGCAGGGTGGCATTACGACGCTAACCAGGACAAGATAGCGTCGTAAGAGGTGTTACGACGTTAACTTGGGAATGTTACGTGCGTGCAGCGGGGAGTTTATATAAGGAATGGCCATCATTTCATTTCACTTCAGCATTTCTCTTCGTTTTTCATCTCTAAACATTGAGAGAGGGATATTTTGGCTCTCCTAATTCGATTTTGAGATTGAGGGCTTGGATTTGGAGCTTGGATATGGATTTCTTGTGTATTCCATCTTCTAAGAGGTATGTTGGATAATCCTCCTTTTCATTTCGGATTTTTGATGTTGTTATTGATAAATGATTCGTATGAAGATGATTAAGATGCTGTTGTTTCGATTCTTGAGGTTATATGAGGTGTATGTTGAAGGAAGATGATGATATGTTGGATTATGTCTTGATTATGTTGTTATGATTATGGAATCATAATATTCTGGATGTTCTTGGTAGTATTGCTTCGATTTTTGATGCCAAGAAGATCATATGTTGAAGAACATGATGATATACACCTTGAATTATGATTAATGATTGGTTAGATGTTAGAAAACATCGGATTATGTTCTTTTATGGATTGTGAACGTGAATTCGGATAATTCGTGTTCTTGAAGAATTCATAAGTTATACATGTTATGATTTTGGAAGGATTTCGGATAATTGGAATGTGATTATTCACGGTAATAATTGGTAAATAGTTTCTTACGAATTTACTAGTATAACAAGAAGGAGTCTTGTTGATTCTAATTTAGAATTAAAGTCGAATCGAATATGTTATGAAATCCTTAATATCAAGATGAATTGATCATTGATTTGAGGAATGTGTTGGTGTTTTGGGTATGAATATGGAATATTCATATCTATAATTAAGTTATGTATTTTGGTACAATATTCGTATAGGAATACGAATATGATTCAGTTTGATAAGATTATGACTCACTTTTGAGGTTGAGAATTCATAGGTATTTAACAAGTGTTCAATTCGGATAATGGAATTATTTGAAACCTTTGGAATATGGTTATCTATAATGTTGAATTGATCGGATAGTCTGGATTGATGATGATAACCGGTAATTGGTTTATATTATGAGTTTACAAGGAGGAAACTTGTATCCGTATTTAAGATTGAATTTGGAATCGGTAATGTTAGACCCTTGTTGGTTTAAATTGATTATTGATATGATTATCGGATTATGAATTATGTTATGGTTTTAAATTCGTGATCAATTGATGTGGTTGTTCGGATTTGTGTCTAATCGGGATATGGTGGAACCGTTGGGTTTATTGATCGGTTATATTGATTATTGAGTTGCGACTTGTATCGTGGATACGGGTTCGTATTTGTTTGAGTTGTATTGTTCGGTTTTGTTTATGATCGAGGTTTCATTGAACCGTTGAGTATGTTGGTTGGCTATGTCGGTTATTGATTGTTATCGGATTATTGTTGATTGATTACTTCAATAGGTTGATATGTTTTGATCGTGGATTATGACCGTTGTGCTGCTGTTGAGTTCGAAGAGTTCGTAGATTGCTTTTGGTCGGGGCCGAGGAGCTCGTATACTAAGGCAATGGATTTTGGTAACGGCTTCGTGCTATCGGTATCGAGGCAAGTTTATACTTGTTCAGTTTATAATATTTGATGAATGGTTTCGTTTTCATTTCATTTATAATTCGTATAGCAATGTTGTTAGAAATGTAAGTTGTCAGGATAATGGTTTGTATATCGTACTCTGGTTGTAATAAATAATAAGGTATATGATTTAATTGTGTTCAGGGAAGACATGAGTTATCTCTGGTCAAGGATATAGAACATCGGATATCGAGGATAGTTATCGTGATGACATAAGTATCGGGATAAAGGGTTATTGGTATTGAATGGATGGTACCTTATTTGAGATTATTTGTATAACTGTGTATTCGTTCAGGAATGTTGTTCGTGGAAAGGATGTTGTCTTCGGCTTTGAGGTAATTTATGTATTGTTCAGTTATGAGATAATTATTATGTTGAGTTGTTGTATATGTTGTATGTTGAGGATTCGTATATTGAGATTCGTACTGGTTGTTCGTTGAGGGATGTTGATCCCAGGACTACTGTTGGTATTAATGGTTGTGTTGATCGTCTCATTAGGGGATGTTGATGGATATGGTCTTCGACTTTGAGGTAATCTAAGTATTTGTTCAGTCATGTGGATAATTAGTATGTTGAGTTGTTGTATATGTTGAGGTTTCGTGTAATGAGTTTCGTATCGGTTATTCATTGAGGGATGTTGATCCCAGGACGGTTATATAGAGATCGTAGATCGTGTTGGTCATTCATTTGGGGAAGATGATCCCAGGATTGATGTTTTGGATATTGGTTAGTCGTGTTGACTTTTCATTGTCAGTCTGTTGTTGTTCAATTCGGTGAGTCTTTTGATCCTTATTGGATATGTGCTTCCTTGAGTTTCGTTGTCATGTTGCATCGTGACATATCTGGAGTCATATCTACGTTCCGATTGGTTATTGTGTAGGATTTTTATCCGGGCACATGATGGTTATGTGTTGATATTTCCACATTGAACCGTGCACACGAGACGTAGTTCGTAAGGCTAATTAGGTACAAGACCACACGTGTATGTGATCAATACCCGGGGTGGCTTATGCACGGACATATTTCCGGACCAGGCGTACTATGATTTCCATCTTTGATCCATGTTGTTTGGTCGTTCATCCTCCATTCATGGTTGTGTATGTTCGACGGTTTGCGACTGGTTGTTCATACGCCCGAGGGGTATGTTTCGACAGTCGAGGTTATTTTCTTGAGATCCATTATTGTTGATCATTTGGAGTTTACCTTGTTGATGGTATTCTCGGTTATTGTTGGTCCTTTGTTGATCATTTGGAGTTTATGGTATTCTCGGTTATTGTTGATCTTTCATTGATTGCGTTCGAGATTCACCTTGTTGATGGTATTCTCAACTATCGTGGTCCTTTATTGGTCGTATTGGAGTTATCATGTCGATGATATTCTTAGTTGATTTATCGGTTGATCTGGTTATTGATCGTATAATCATTCGGACTGTACGTCGATGTTTCAGGATTTGTTATCATTATCATTTGGTAGTTGATCTACAGAAATGTTGTGTATTATTGGTTTATCTAGGTTGAGATTTGATTGTGTAATCCGACGTACAGGAGTTGGCACATATTGGATTATTTCCACACTTATGAGTTATGATGATGTTTTGAGGATTATCGGTATTTTTGGAATACAGTACAGATGATTGTTGTTGAATTCATTTGAGAATACGAAATGTGGAATATGTCAAGGATTGATTTAATATGGATTGCTATGAATTGGTAAGGTTATAACGGTAAGATTACGTTGGTAGTATTCTTATAGTATTATTACATTGGTATGTAATTATTTATGATGATGTGATTGGTATCATTATTGAGTATTGTGGCTGACCCCGTCGTGGGCTTTATTTTTAGATACTCGGAGATCGAGCTAGTAGCGGTCGTGAAGGGATGAGCTTCCCGATGTGGTACTAGCTGTGGCTTATTTTCGGAGAATTGAGTATTCTATTCCGGTCATTTATTTCCGCTGCAAATGTGTATTTTGAACTGCATTTATCCGCTGCGTGTGTATATTTCAAAATGACTTTTCGGTATCTTTATCCGCTGCGTGTGTGTATTTTAAATGGCCCTTTTGGCACTTTGCGAACTTGGGTTATTTCGTTAAACCCTTTCCTAAGCTATTTTATCGGTACGTTTAAGCGGCGTCTTAACGTACATTTTGAACTATCAAGATTTGGCACTTCGCCTTGTATTTTCAAATGGTATTTTATGACGGTATTTCAGAATTTTGTTTTTGAAAATATTTGAGTATTTGCAAAATATTACCGTCATCAGCCTTTCGGTGTTTTTGAATTGGTTTTGTAAACGGTTTTTAGCCTGGTGGGTTCCGGCGCGGGACCCACAGCGCTGTAATATCCCGGATGGTTTTGGGGGTGTTACAGTTTATATACTAACATCATCATAAGCATAGATTTAATATGAGTTAAAGAAAGACCAACCTCAAAATGAAGAACAACACCAACACTTCAAAGGACACACTTCAATCTCCTAGTCTCCAAGTCACAAACCAAGTGCTGAAGCTCCAACACAAGTTAGAAGGGCTATAAATGGAGTTGGCAGGGAAGGGAATCGTTTTCTCAGTGGGGAGGTTGAATGGGTCGAGCAGGAAGTGAAAGGTAAGTCATATTTTTATAACCTGAACTTAGCATTACGTACGTTAAAGAGAGGGGGTTAACGTACGTTAAGGCCCTTACGTACGTAATATCATGAACATTACGTATGTAGTCAATTTTATCAGATCTTACTGACTTAAGACACGCAAATCGTTACGTACGTAAATATATAACTATTACGTACGTAATAGCCGTTGACTTGGTTGTCGCGATCGACTCCCGACCACCTACCCCCGCTCGGTCCCACCCGCCGAAAGGCGGGCTGTTGATGGATCTCTCGCATTACGTACGTTAACATATGAATGTTACGTACATAAGGCTACGTACATAGCGTACGTAAAGAAGAAAGGTTAGCGTACGTTAGGTTCCATAATAAGCAGAAATGGCATTCTCCCATTATCACCCATCAATTAATATAGTATCAATGACCATGATTCCAACTTAACAGAATTCGTCGATTTATTTGGTACAACAATACAGATATGATGAGAAGATACTTGGTTTAAATCAAAAAATACAATAGTAAAGGCGAGGGTATTACAATTTTGGCATTCCAAGTTACTATCAGGTAAGTAACCCCATTATTATATGCTTGTTATGGATTTCAATAACCATGAATGCCAAATTCTGGATCATTAACAACATGCTCATAAAAATATTGTTATGAATATATTATTTATTAAATAAATCATGGGTTTTGTATATTTATTAAAATACATACCCACTGTGGATTTTCGGGTTATCGAAGCCTGATTAATAGCATTAGACATATATGATTGTAAACGGACAGGGCAACATGCACGTAGAAACATAAGCAAGTAAAAAATATATGAGTTTATGGTTACCTGTTTTTGGTACATGCATATTTGAAATTTTAAGACCACAATGACTGTGTACTTTCCCATCCTCACCGATAATTATATGCGACTGTATGTATACAGTGTTGTTTAGCATGTTAAACAGAGATGGAATATCCTCATGATCATTACCTAAAAAATATGATATAATAACATATGTTAATGTAACTACATAATTATGCGATTGTAGATAAAGTAATACCTTAATGAGGGGCATGCGAAGTGTTGGTGTATTCATTGAGACATTAACCGTGTAGTAATTACACTAATATGAAAGGTTCTTGCTGTAACCTAAGTTGTACTTGAGACCATTAAACTGAACTATGGAGACAAACAATATTAAAAAACACAATAAATTAAATAGTTTTGTTCCACATTTCTAATGAAATCAAATACACACTGGAGCAATAAAAACAATTTTAACCAATGATATCTAAAAATCGCAGAAACAACTCTTATTCATAGTTGATTATAAAAGACTAATTATAAAAAATGCATTGCAGGTTCCAAACACAGTATAATATGTGAAATGATGGATTAGTTTGAGCTATTTTGGCATTCCAAGTTGCTATCAGGTAAGTAACCCCATTATTATATGCTTGTTATGGAATTCAATAACCATGAATGCCAAATTCTGGATCATTAACAACATGCTCATAAAAAAACATTGAAGCAGGTCATATTGACCAAAAAAAGTTTATAGTTAGTAATATGCATGTATTGTTTTTTATATGACTATAATCAACAACAATAGTATATATCAGACGTTTTTGATGATCTTAGTATTGTGTAATCGATTGCGTGGTTAATAAGTATTTATTTGATTGCATATTTAATTTCACATGCATATAATCGGTGTTAAACACACTTGTATAGATGTATATGTATGTAATTTTATGATTTTTTTAAAATGTATATTTATCTTACGAATGTAGTACGATGTTATTCTTTCAAAATTCGCAAATAATAATAAACGCAAAGTATTTACATTCTTAATTGGTTGGAATGGACTACAAATAACAAACATTCAAATCCAAAGTAAATGGCATACCAATTACTAAAGGTAACTTTCAATGCATCAGATGATTGTTGTTTCAAAATATATATGCATGTAGTGTTATAGTTTTTGAAAATGTATAGTTATCTTACGAATGGAGTACAATATTATTGTTTAAAAATTGGCAAATAATAATAAATGCAAATTATAATAGTATTTACATTTTTAATTGGTTAGAATGGACGGCAAATAACAAACATTCAAATACAAAGTAATTGGAATACAAATTACTAATGGTAACTATATTTCCTTAATTGGATGGAATGGACTACAAATAACAAACATTTAAAACAAAAGTAGTTGGCATACCAATTAATTTATTTTATTTAAAAGTGTAAATTGTAAACACTATGATATATTTCAACGGATCAAACTACATAATCTGTTTTATTCGGATGTGTCATCTGCAATTGTAAATTTTCTCGCCTTTTTTTTTTGTCACGGATACAACCATCTTCAACATCGTTTGTGTCATCACCATCAATTGTCGTTAATTCGGAATCAGAGTCTTCAAGCACCAAACTGAATACACAAAACTAAAAAGATTATAAATGAAATGTAAAGTTATTATTTGAGGTTTAAAACGTGTAATTGTTAGTTTACCTCTTGTCATATGTATCTTCAACAGATTTAGATGGGGAAGGCACACATTGGTCCTTCACCAACCTCTTCAACTGTGGACTTTTTATGGGTGACAAAGCAACAGGTGTGTTTGAACCGGCACCCTAATCAACTACTTGTGTTGGATGGACTTTCCAACACGTGAAGCTCTCGAATGTACCATGCTCATAGTAATTGTTTGATCGCAACTCAAACACATGAGTCGTACCAATTAGGCTTGCTATAGCTTGAGGTATGTTTGGATGTTCTTCATAAACCTGCAACATATAGTAAGTACGTGACATGCTACATTTATAATATAATCAACACAAACGTACATTTTCAACCGATTCTACTATTGATTCTGCCGAACACCCAACTAATTCTGTTGAACTATCATCAAACAGGACAACAACGGCAGACTCCGTCCCATCCGACACATCAAGTTCAAGTCTGTATCTGAGAGGGATGTACACGTATTAGGTAACTTACAACCGACATTTGGTATTATTTGTTATTATGTGGTATACAAAATAATGATACCTTAATACTGGATATGTAATAGCTTTGTCGCATGAATCACACCAAAACTTTCCTCCTTTACGGGTAGCACCTTTCCTAAATTTGTTGTCACCACACGACGGATAGTTCCAGCCCTTTCTAGTCCTTACACCATTAATCCTAACCATACAGTTATAGTTTAAAGGCTGCAAGAACATAAGATTTAAGATTTGTCTTAGTTAGTTTATAAGCAAACAACATAATATGAATAATTTGTATATTACATTATTTTTCTTGTTGCGAGCCCAAAGGAGCAAGTTCTCCAACGTCCCATCCTTCGGGACAGAAATATCTATTGGTAAAGCAATTCTGTTCATTTCCACATGGCTGTAATACATAATAATAGATTGTGTTAAGACAATATAGATATTTGCTAATTCCCGTGTAGATTAAAATTAAAAGATTATCACCTGATGATGTTAAGACAATATAGGTATGGACCAATTCATGTGTAAAATAAATTTAAGAGATTATCACCTCATATCGGATTTAAGAGCTTTCAACACAGGAATTTCAGGATCATTGAAAATTAACGTCGAAGAAGTGCTTGAAAGATAAAGCTTGTCTGGAAAGTTAAAAAGAAATGTAATGCGTCATGTTAATTTATTACGCAGTTTAATTTTAACAATAACGGTTAGCTCACGTACTGTTATACTCTTTAACATTAAGTGATGTCAACACAACCGGGCATAGTCTAGCATGCTTTGTCTTTTTCTCTATAAGAATATCTCCCAAGTTCCCCCAAAGAGTCACACAAACTGATTGGCCGCTGATTGCAAATATAAATATTAGGTTTGCAACTCACAATATACGTTAAACAATATATGTGATATATAATACATATGCATAAATATTTAACATAACAAACTAACTTGTTATCTGCCAGGTAAAAATCGAGGGTTCGAGATCCTGACTTTTG
Organism: Orobanche coerulescens; assembly: GCA_033398695.1. NCBI lineage: Eukaryota > Viridiplantae > Streptophyta > Magnoliopsida > Lamiales > Orobanchaceae > Orobanche > Orobanche coerulescens. Next base: position 99,231,561 of record CM065813.1, on the reverse strand, counting down.
TTGAGTTGTTCTTCCCACATTTGTCACATAACCGGCTACATCTGTAAGTAAATTATTTACATATCATAATGGACGTATAACAATAATAACTAATGTCTATTGAAGTATGGTCTAAAAAACATACCAACTAAGTACTTGTTATCTGTACTTTCCAGGTTTGCTAAATCCTGGAGCTCAAATGGATACCTCTCAAAACTTCCATCCTTGACAGTCACTTTTTTTACCGTTGTAGTCCCATCAAATTCTAGCATGAACAGATCCTTTTGCATAATACGGTTCTCGTCTTTATTAGGTTTTACAACGAAATCTTTTATAGAATATACCATCCCTTCCTTTATCCTGATAAAATTATAAGCAATGTGGTTCCTTGCAGTGCAATGAATTGAACTACCCTGCAAAATCAGTCAGACAATATTTAGATGCAAACGTATATTTCAAATAAGGTCGTGCAAAACAAACAAACAACACGAAACCAATAGGGGTTGTACATTGGAATCAGAGACCACAAAATCCGTGCTGAGGTAACGTCCGGTGACTACATTGACATCCCAACTCCTGCACACCATGACCACTATGGTCCCAGTAACACCGACATCAAGATCATCAAGAAACAACAAACGATTTGGGGCCGCAACATCCTTGTCCATGTTTTGTGAAGATTGCTTTGGCATTGTGGAATGGAATGGAGTGTGAACGATGAAAGGTTGATGGATGGTAGAAGATTTACGAAAGCAATTATAATTTATAGATGCACAATTTTTGATGATGGACATTCTTATTACATGTAACCTTCACAATCATAATATCCGTAATGAATACATGTACATTTGGTATGCCTCACAATAAACACGCTGGGAGCTTTCATATTAGTGTAATTACTACACGGTGAATGTCTCAATGAATACACCCGCACTCCGCATGCCCCTCATTAAGGTATTGCCCTTGGTATGGAATTTTTAGCCTAATAATTGGTGTCAAGGAGCCTAACAATCTCTGCAACCTGCACACCTATAAGCACTCCGGTTGGTTCCTGATCTTTCTCTGTGCTTTGTGTGTGAATTTGCTTCCAATTTTTCTGCATTTACCTTATTTAGCTGGAAACGTGATTTCTGACCCATTTTTTTGGATTAATTTGCATCTGAATTTTGTATTTCGTTGATGTAAGAGTTGTTTCTGCGATTTTTAGATATCATTGGTTAAAATTGTTTTTATTGCTCCAGTGTGTATTTGATTTCATTAAAAATGTGGAACAAAACTATTTAATTTATTGTGTTTTTTAATATTGTTTGTCTCCATAGTTCAGTTTAATGGTCTCAAGTACAACTTAGTTTACAGCTGGGACCTTTCATATTAGTGTAATTACTACACGGTGAATGTCTCAATGAATACACCAACACTTCGTATGCCCCTCATTAAGGTATTGCCCTTGGCATGGAATTTTTAGCCTAATAATTGGTGTCATTGCCCCTCATCAATGAATTATTTGGGTGAATCTTTCAATATATATGACAATAAAATTCATAAGTACTATTTTAAATAAACAATGAATAAAGTGAATGAAATGAATGTTCCAATTTTTGTTAAAAAGATATTCATGCGACTAATACACACATGACTTACTCGTGGGAAAATGTTGCGTTTCAAGACAAATATATATGGCATTGCAAGTGCCCTTGAAATTTCAAACATATTTTTGTATATATAAGTACCAATAAAAAAAACTTATACGAGACATCTCATACATGCATGACGGATTTCATTTTAGCATATTTATTGTTTTTATGACACATGAGTTGCATGACAGATTTCATTTTAGCATATTTATTGTTTTTATGACACATGAGTTTATGGATCCCCAGTTCAAGCTCACGTTTTAAAAGAAAATATGTCTCAAATAGCACAGTGAAACTCGGTTTCACACAAAACTCCCTCTGATTTACCATTGCAATGTGATCTTTGAATCAAGTTAATAATTCTCACCACAAAAAGCGAACGAAAGACTATAGGTCATGGCATTGCATAATCATCCAACTACTTTACTCTACGCCTCTCTATGTGGTAATCTGAGACATAATACGAAATATAAGCCCCCTCCGTTTCATTCGCATTTCTCAACAATGTGTTGGGGATATATTTCTGAAAAATAAACAAGCGAACTGAACAACAAATAATAGAAACGAAGGCAACCAGCTTACTGCATCTGTGGGCATAGTGTATACTTAGGATGCAGAACTATATACTTTCACTTTTTTTTCAATTATATTATTATTTTATAAATATTCAATGGATACACGACATTTTAAATTATTGGTGATGATGACCAAGGAGGAGATGGTCAGGATGATGTAAGGGAGAATGAAAGAGACAAGGAGGGAGAGAAGACCATTCTTGAGGGCTCAGGAGGAGCTCAGGACATAGATGCTAATCCTGAGGGCTCTAGAGGAGCTCAGGAGAAGCCAAGTGAGGCTACTGAGAGAGGCGATAATGGTACTGATGTCGGAGCCAACACTGAAGAGGAAGTAAGGGAAGAAGAGGAGAAAGAAGAGGCGGAAAAGGAGGGTGAGGACTTCCCTGAGGGCGAAGGGAGGAAGCTATTGAAGGAGGTTATCTTTGGAGTTCAAGGAGTTGAAAGGCGGTGTCGTTCAACATTTGGAGAAGGAAAAAAGTAGTCGGGCTTCTGCAAGAGTCATGACTCGGCAAAGGGCGAAGGCATCAACCCTCCGAGGCTTGTTTCCAAAGCACTTTGGGATCGGAGAACTGAAGGAAAAGGTGGAGTGTGCTAAACAGTCGAGCTCAAGCAAGTTGTGAAGGAAACCATGAAAATGGTGATTGAACATGTTGTTAACCAGGCCTTTGAGTAGAGGTAGGAGTCGGAGAGGAGAGCAATGGAACAAGTCTCGGACTTCTAGCCTTGAGTTAGTACAGGACAAGATCTCGGGCGCTGAAGCCTTGGCTCTGAGTCTTCAAACACAAGTCCAGACTCTTCGTTTGAGAGCTTTTACCGAATGAGCGTCGGGATGGATCGATAAGAGGATTTCCCAGTTGGATGATCGGGATGTCTCCTTGGAGTTGCTATTTACGAGGTGGTGAAGGTGGATGAGCTGATGATGCCAAAATGGGGGGAAAAGGTGAAAAGAGAAAGAGGACACCCACTCCTGAACCTGCTTCAAGTTTAAAGCTTCAGAAGGTTTCTCAGCTCCTGAATCCTGATGAATTACTTTCTGAAGGATTCAGTTGTCTGCCTGAAAGAAGAAAATCTATTGTTGAAGATCACTGTAACACCCCGAGATATTCGGAATAATTACAGCGCCGTAAACCCTTTAAATAAGGATTTACAAGGCTAATTAAAAAGAAAAGTGAAAATAAGACGTCAATACCGCGACAATTCGAGTTTATGAAAACGTACAACTGGTTCAACTGGTAATTAATACAACCATATCGAATTAATATCAAAGGACACACGTACTCGAGTACAGAAACCAAACCAAGACAAATAAATCTCCAATAACAATAAACATCACTGAACCCCTTTGTCGTCACGTCGATCTGTGGGTGTTTCCTGCTCCTTGGCTACTGAACATCAAAACAAATGTCCACCCAGAAGGGGTTAGCAAAACAATGCTAGTACAAGTATCGTATTTAAACAATTGAATATGCATCAACAATACACGACAAGATATATCACACGGGCTTCCGCTACCGGAACCCGACAATGCGAATCTACACGATTCCATTACACAGCATGGGTATTCCAATGATCCAGCGCCCTCAGCATAGATCCCAAGATGATCCCGTCGGACCAACACGAGGTGGAAATAACCCGTCCAATGATCCAGCGCCCTCAGCCTAGATCCCAAGATGATCCCGTCGGACCAACACGAGGTGGACATCCGATCCAGCGCCCTCAGCATAGATCGTACAACGTATACAAATACAACTCATGCATACACATATGCCAAATCATTATGTTCATCAACATGAACATATAAGCAATATACAACGAATAACATGACACTTCAACGAGGTAAATATCATGTTCAACAACATGCATAATCATACGTATACTCCAAAAATACCGATATTAACATATCACGATACTTGCCTCGTAGATGGCAAGAACGATATACTTCAATGCTCTCGACGCACTCGAAGGCCGCCCCCTCCGATCAACGTAACAAGCTCGAACCTTAACAAAAGGAACGATATACAAATCATCTCGAGTCGAACAAATGGCGTAACGATTCGACCTACGGCCGAAAAGCTCAAACTAAACAAGCTGCCTGGATTGCTTAGCGCGCGCTACGTACTATACGTAACGTGCGCTAAGCTGAACTGTTAGCGTACGCTATCGTATAGGACTAGCGTGCGCTAGCCACAAACTGGCAGTCTGACTCGGCTGCCTCATAACGTACGCTACGTACGTTCTGTGCGAAAACCGAACCTCGATAGCGCACGTTAACTCACACATGTTAGCGTGCGCTAATCTTGCATGGCAGAATACTATGAACCGAAAACTGAGTTGGATGATGAAGAACTCATGAACCCTATGGTGATATTACAAGTTATCCTCGGGCATATCATGCTAATAAGGTTTCTGGAAGATTTGTGATTATGAAACACCAATATACGGATAGTTATCTTGATATCACAATTCCTCTACGATCTTCAAGAAATAATCTAAGTTCCATCGTCTTACGTTCCAAAACACATGATTCCAACGTATACAACGTATCAACTGGGTAAAATCCGATTACTTGATCATAAATCGATTTAAACATGCTTAGGAGTCCTTATAATAAGATGGTTCAAAGGTTCATTCGACATCTAGTACCGATACGTCAAAAGTATCCTTCTAACATGTGATGACCGATAAAAGCGAGATACTTGCTATCCAAACATGATTCAAACTTCCTCATGAACATTACTAGTCATTGGTGAAGAATCACCTACCTCAAAGTAGTGAAGAACACGGATGAAAATGAAGCAATCCAACACCCAAGGCTCGAACACCAATCTCCAATGATATATGATCTTCAATCTCGAACTAGGAGGTTGATATGGAGTGTTTAAGACGAATGGAGTTATGTTACAAGTGCAAGAGTTCGGGTTATGGGGAAGAAAGGATGAATTCACGAATAGGATCTGTCCTATTTATAATAATTGGTTATTAGCGCGCGCTACACCTGTTCGTAGCGTGCGCTAACGGCTCACGATCTAAATCGTACTCGGCACTTAGCGTACGCTACGCATATTCTGTAGCGTGCGCTAAGGCGTTGACCCGGCTTTTCCGAAAGCCGTCCAGGTACATCCGACGGGATCCGGCGGGGTCCCGGCCGATCTCACCTACCGCACGTCTCCATCTGTCTGACCACGCATAGCGTGCGCTACTTACACTCGGTAGCGTGCGCTATACAACCATGTTAGCGTACGCTACCCTTAGCCTGTAGCGTGCGCTACATGCACAGAATTTCATCCTTTTAAATCACATACACGAAATTATATGCTCGAGTACATCGGATTATGAAATACGGAGAAAAATACTCAGGCAAAAGTACAATCATTACAATATCACAAGTTCCAATTACATAACAGAAATCTCGGGTATTACATCCTTCCTCCCTAAAAAGAAGTTTCGTCCCGAAACTTAGGATGAAAACAACTCCGGATATTTAGCCTTCATACCGTCCTCCGTTTCCCAAGTGGCCTCTTCGACTCCATGTCGTGACCAATGTACTTTAACCAAATGTATTGGTTTATTCCTCAATTGTTTGATCCGGCTCTCAAGTATCTTGATTGGTCTTTCTTCGAAGGTGCCATCATTAGCTATCTCGATCTCGTCGAAATCAATAACGTGTCTGGGGTCCGGTATATACTTCCGTAGTTGGGATACGTGAAACACATTGTGAACATGACTCAGCGATGGCGGTAAGGCCAACCTGTACGCTAAATCCCCAACTCTCTCTAGGATCTCAAATGGTCCGATATATCTTGGACTAAGCTTACCTCTTCTCCCGAAACGGAAAATCCCTCGTGTAGGGGACACCTTCAATAGCACATGATCCCCAACGTCGAACTCTAGAGGACGACGACGTACATCGGCATAAGACTTACGCCGACTGCGGGCGATCGATAGTCTCTCTCGAATCAAAGCTATTTTCTCTTGAGTCTGAATAATCAATTCCGGTTCCGTCCGATCAGATCGAAGAATCATCCCAACACGGGCGATCGGCATCTCCTCCCGTACAAAGCTTCAAATGGTGCCATCTTGATAGAAGCGTGCCAAGTTATTGTAAGTGAATTCGATCAAGGGCAAGTGAACTTCCCAATCGGTTGACCAATCCAGCGCACAAGCTCTAAGCATGTCTTCTACGGTTTGAATAGTCCTTTCGGATGACCGTCTGTTTGGGGATGATAAGGCTGTGCTAAAGTTGAGCTCGATCCCCAAAGCCTTGTGAACTGCTTTCCGGAAGTGCGACACGAAGCGACCATCTCGATCCGAAATAATGGTCTTCGGCGTCCCATGCAATCGACTATCTCCGCAACAAACACTCGTGCCAATCTCTCGGGTCCCCATGTATCCTTGATTCCTAGGAAATGAGCCGACTTGGTTAGTCGATCAACTACGACCCAAATCATGTTCATTCTGCTCTAGTCCTTGGCATACTTGTGATGAAATCCATCGAAATGTCCTCCCACTTCCATTCGGGGATCGGAAGCGGCTTTAACATCCGGCAGGTCGCCGATGTTCAATCTTAACCTGTGACAAGTCAAACACTTGAAACGTACTGCTACGTCCTTCTTCATATTCCCCCACCGAAGTTTTGTTTAAGATCCTTATACATCTTCTTCTTTGCCGGGTGAATAGAATAGGGCGCGCTATGAGCTTCTTTCGAATAGTTCGTCTCAAATTATCATCATCGGGAACGCAAAGTCGACTTTGAAATCTCGAACTCCATCATCTGTATCACGAATCACAGGGCTTTTCCTTTCTTTACTTCATCACATAATCGAAGGATCAGGGAATCGCCCAACTGCTTGGACTTGATCTTCTCGACTAGTGATGAAGTCAGTTCCATCACATAAAGTCGCCCTTGGATTCCTGGTGCCCATACTTCAATCCCTTCGCGGATCAGTTCCCGTTGAATACTGGTTTGGGATGTAAGTGCTTCCAACACTCGAAGAGAAACAGGTTTACGGCTCAATGCGTCGGCTACTACATTTGCTTTCCCCGGATGATAGAGAATCTCTAAGTCGTAATCTTTGATCAATTCCAGCCACCTTCTCTGCCTCATGTTTAATTCCTTCTGACTAAAAATGTATTTGAGGCTCTTATGATCCGTAAAGATCTGACAATGAGTGCCGTACAGATAATGTCGCCAAATTTTCAAAGCAAAAACCACAGCCGCTAGCTCCAGATCATGAGTCGGATAATTAACTTCGTACGGTTTCAACTGCCGAGAAGCATAAGCAATCACTTTATCCTTCTGCATCAGCACACGACCCAAACCCTGATTTGAAGCGTCGCTGTATACCATGAATCCATCAGTTCCTTCTGGCAGCGCTAATATAGGTGCTGTCGTCAGCCTCTCTTTAAGTTCGTCAAAACCAGCCTGGCATTTCTCATTCCACGTGAACTTTTGAGTTTTCTGTAACAGCTGGGTGAGCGGACGAGCAATTTTGGAAAATCCCTCTACAAAGCGGCGATAATATCCAGCTAGTCCTAAGAAGCTTCGGACTTCCTTCACGTTCTTAGGAGTTTCCCATTCCAAGATTGCTCCGACTTTCTTCGGGTCCACCTGAACTCCATCGGCGGATATCACATGCCCAAGGAAGGTTAATTTCTTAAGCCAGAACTCGCACTTAGTAAATTTTGCATACAGCTGCTCCTTTCTCAAGATGCTCAAAACCACACGTAAATGATCAGCATGCTCCTCTGCGTCCCTCGAATATATCAAAATGTCGTCAATGAAAACGACCACAAATTTATCCAAGTATTCCAAGAATATCCGATTCATCAATTGCATGAAGACCGCAGGAGCATTGGTAAGTCCGAATGGCATTACCACAAATTCATAATGCCCGTACCGGGATCTGAAAGCAGATTTCGGTATATCCGATTCCTTAATTCTCAACTGGTGGTATCCTGATCGCAAGTCAATCTTCGAGAATACCCTCGCCCCTTGCAGTTGATCAAACAAGTCGTCGATCCGAGGTATAGGATACTTATTCTTGATCGTCATCTTGTTAAGCTCCCTGTAATCAATACACAGTCGGAGGGATCCGTCTTTCTTAGGAGAAAGAGAACAGGCGCTCCCAAGGGAAACGCTCGGTTGAATATAGCCCTTACGTAACAATTCCTCCGGTTGCTTCTTGAGTTCATACATCTCGGTTGGCGCCATGCGGTATGGTGCCACTGGAAATAGGGGTTGCTCCAGGCTCTAATTCGATGGTGAATTCCACTTCTCTTTGCGGGGTAACCGGGTAGCTCGTCAGAAATACATCGAGAACTCATTCACAATGAAATAGACGAGAGCTCTATTCCTTCCTCTTTTCTCATGGCATAGCACCAAAGTCCGTGACATCCACGCTTGATAATTTCACGGCTTTCACCGCCTTGATCAATTTCCACGAGCTTCGGTCTCCATCCTCGGAATAAGTGTTCCGATCCGTCATCAGCAATGATGGAAATGACTCTCTCTCGGTAATTCAACACAGCTCCATAACGGTTGAGCCAATCATCTCCGAGAATTAAATCGTCACCGCAGATGTCGACTACAATAAGATTCGATGGCCAATCTCTCCCTTCTATAGATACTGGGAAATCCCTAGCTTCTAGTGTTCCCACAATTTTCTCTCCGCTCGGTAATCCCACAACATAAGGTTCACAATTATACAAGCACGAGATGTTCAAACGATTAATACAGTTCAAAGATATAAAAGAATGCGTAGCTCCCGAATCGAACAAGACACTAACTGGTTGCAAAAGGATCTGAATCGTACCTGATGCAACAGCAGTGTTCTGGTCGTCAGATCTCCTCATCTCATACAGGCGCGGAGGAACGGACCCAGCACTGGATGTCTCTCTCTTCCCAGCGTTCTGCTGCTGAAATCCACTCTGCTGTGTCTGGTTCACACTTACCTCCTTAGGAACCGGCGCTGGAGTGCGGGTGCCAACAGATCTAGTAGCGGCTCCACAGAAATCCGCACGGTGCCCTTCTTGCCCACAATCGTAACAAGTCACAGAAGAGGCGGGGCAATCTCTTCGAATATGCCCTGCTCGACCACAATTGTAGCATTTCCTTGATGCGTCCGAAACTGCTGATGCTGTCCGGAACTTCTTTCCGCCTTTAGAAGGATGTGGAGGTTTCCTAGCCGAATAAAAGGAAGACTGGCCCTTGCGGGCCCCACCACTCTTGTTTTACGCAAAGTGCCGGTCACCTTACGCTTCTTTGCCTCTTGATTTCTCCACCGCCGCCTCTTTCATGTCGTAGGCGGCGCTTTGTCTTGAATCTTGTTGCAACGTAGTACACTCGAATCCGGACATGTCTTCTGAATCTCGGCTTCATCCGCATATCAAAATGAAAAATCTTTTACGCCTCCGTTCGACCAAGTGTCGCACACAAGTCGGTGATGATTAAAAGTTTTAATTACATCCATCACAGATGCCTCCGAACTCTGTGGTGAGAAAAACTCTCGGATCTTCGCCTCTCGACGGACGAGGACAATGCGTGCTTCCATCATTTGTTTGAATTCCGTCAATCCGCATTATGGTTCTCGGGTCGAATGGCTTCCCACCGATCAAAGGCCTCCCGAGTCGGAAATCTTGGGCAATGGGAACCTTAGGTCCTCGGGACGATTAAGACCGCGAATATCTTTTCCAACTCCTTGAGCCGGTGATCCCAAGTAAGTGCCTCGGAGATCCGTCAAATTTTGGCGGGTGCAATTTAACCACCTCGGCAAGCCATCTATCTCCCGGTTATCCTCATGGTGCTTCTTTGTCCCATCGTATCTGCATGCGATCAACGACTGGCGAATCGGTTTATCTCGCGCCACCACTTGAAGCACTCCGGCATGTTCGGATTTGCGTCATCATTCGCCGATCCTTGCGCCCTCGAGAATGGGAATCGGTTCGACTAGCCGATACTTCGGGGTAGTTGCGGAATCCTCATGTCTCATATTACCACGCCGCGTCCACGACCGCGTCCGCGTCCACGACCTCCTCTCAACATACTGTAAACGAAATTTCTCAATATACAGAACAAAATTTTTGAAATAAAGTCCGTCAATACTCACAAAACAGTAATTAAGTAAAACGGTAGTATAAGAGATTTAAGAGACTTACAACCACGGTCCACATGACGACTTGGTGAGCAGTGATGTTACAAACAACCCGTAAATCAAATAACGTAAAATGCACCCAAATAAAACCCATTGCCAAGATATCCATAAATCTTAGCTCCGATACCATATTCTGTAACACCCCGAGATATTCGGAATAATTACAGCGCCGTAAACCCTTTAAATAAGGATTTACAAGGCTAATTAAAAAGAAAAGTGAAAATAAGACGTCAATACCGCGACAATTCGAGTTTATGAAAACGTACAACTGGTTCAACTGGTAATTAATACAACCATATCGAATTAATATCAAAGGACACACTTACTCGAGTACAGAAACCAAACCAAGACAAATAAATCTCCAATAACAATAAACATCACTGAACCCCTTTGTCGTCACGTCGGTACTGTGGCTGTTTCCCTGCTCCTTGGCTACCTGAACATCAAAACAAATGTCCACCCCCGAAGGGGTTAGCAAAACAATGCTAGTACAAGTATCGTATTTAAACAATTCGAATATGCATCAACAATACACGACAAGATATATCACACGGGCTTCCGCTACCGGAACCCGACAATGCGAATCTACACGATTCCATTACACAGCATGGGTATTCCAATGATCCAGCGCCCTCAGCATAGATCCCAAGATGATCCCGTCGGACCAACACGAGGTGGAAATAACCCGTCCAATGATCCAGCGCCCTCAGCCTAGATCCCAAGATGATCCCGTCGGACCAACACGAGGTGGACATCCGATCCAGCGCCCTCAGCATAGATCGTACAACGTATACAAATACAACTCATGCATACACATATGCCAAATCATTATGTTCATCAACATGAACATATAAGCAATATACAACGAATAACATGACACTTCAACGAGGTAAATATCATGTTCAACAACATGCATAATCATACGTATACTCCAAAAATACCGATATTAACATATCACGATACTTGCCTCGTAGATGGCAAGAACGATATACTTCAATGCTCTCGACGCACTCGAAGGCCGCCCCCTCCGATCAACGTAACAAGCTCGAACCTTAACAAAAGGAACGATATACAAATCATCTCGAGTCGAACAAATGGCGTAACGATTCGACCTACGGCCGAAAAGCTCAAACTAAACAAGCTGCCTGGATTGCTTAGCGCGCGCTACGTACTATACGTAACGTGCGCTAAGTCAGCTGTTAGCGTACGCTATCGTATAGGACTAGCGTGCGCTAGCCACAAATGGCGCGATCGACTCGGCTGCCTCATAACGTACGCTACGTACGTTCTGTGCGAAAACCGAACCTCGATAGCGCACGTTAACTCACACATGTTAGCGTGCGCTAATCTTGCATGGCAGAATACTATGAACCGAAAACTGAGTTGGATGATGAAGAACTCATGAACCCTATGGTGATATTACAAGTTATCCTCGGGCATATCATGCTAATAAGGTTTCTGGAAGATTTGTGATTATGAAACACCAATATGCGGATAGTTATCTTGATATCACAATTCCTCTACGATCTTCAAGAAATAATCTAAGTTCCATCGTCTTACGTTCCAAAACACATGATTCCAACGTATACAACGTATCAACTGGGTAAAATCCGATTACTTGATCATAAATCGATTTAAACATGCTTAGGAGTCCTTATAATAAGATGGTTCAAAGGTTCATTCGACATCTAGTACCGATACGTCAAAAGTATCCTTCTAACATGTGATGACCGATAAAAACGAGATACTTGCTATCCAAACATGATTCAAACTTCCTCATGAACATTACTAGTCATTGGTGAAGAATCACCTACCTCAAAGTAGTGAAGAACACGGATGAAAATGAAGCAATCCAACACCCAAGGCTCGAACACCAATCTCCAATGATATATGATCTTCAATCTCGAACTAGGAGGTTGATATGGAGTGTTTAAGACGAATGGAGTTATGTTACAAGTGCAAGAGTTCGGGTTATGGGGAAGAAAGGATGAATTCACGAATAGGATCTTTGTCCTATTTATAATAATTGGTTATTAGCGCGCGCTACACCTGTTCGTAGCGTGCGCTAACGGCTCACGATCTAAACTGTACTCGGCACTTAGCGTATGCTACGCATATTCTGTAGCGTGCGCTAAGGCGTTGACCCGGCTTTTCCCGAAAGCCGTCAGTACATCCGGCGAGGATCCGGCGAGTCCCCGGCCAGATCTCACCTACCGCACGTCTCCATCAGCCGACCACGCATAGCGTGCGCTACTTACACTCGGTAGCGTGCGCTATACAACCATGTTAGCGTACGCTACCCTTAGCCTGTAGCGTGCGCTACATGCACAGAATTTCATCCTTTTAAATCACATACACGAAATTATATGCTCGACGACATCGGATTATGAAATACGGAGAAAAATACTCAGGCAAAAGTACAATCATTACAATATCACAAGTTCCAATTACATAACAGAAATCTCGGGTATTACAATCACGAGGCCAGAAGACTGAGGATATAGTTGGAGAAGTCTGAAGCTGAGAAGGAGAATCTGAAGGTAGAGCTAAACCGTTCCAAGACTTGCAAAGAACCTGCCAAGTACAAGAAGAAAGCTGCTCCAATTCAGAGGAAGAAGACTGCAGGATTACTTGGAGCTGGTGAGTTGCCATGTGAGTATGTGGATGATTTTGTCCCTGAAGAACTGAACAGTTCCTGGAATCCTGTGAAGAAGGAATTTGTTCAGTTGTTCTATGTTGATGGAGCCTAGAGGAGTATTGGAGCTGAGGCTCAGGAGGCCTTCCTTAGAGGCATTCTTATCAACCTCCCCATAGAGGCCAGGGTGATTGTCAAGCATCCACTTATGAATAATTGAACGAGCATCTATCTCTGAAAGATTGGGATCATAAGAGAGGAACTATCGTAAAGGAACTATTTTCAAAAGATTGGGACTGCGTGCTAAAAGTAACCATCAGAAACCAGGAAACCATCTTCGAGAGGTTGGGGCTGCTCAAAGGAAGTCGCCAGCGGACGTCAGTAATCATCAACCCTTCAAACTTTCTAAAAGTGCGAAGTTTGGTTTCATCCCGCATGAAGCGATGAACCGATTTCATTCCCATCATATGGAGAAGCTTTGACCGCAAGATTGCAGACGGTCATCTACACCAAAGAAGAGAACGATGATAGAGAGAGTGTGGGTTCGTCCAACTTTGTTAACACTCACATCACCCAACAACTAATCCCTCGAGATGAAGACATGGCTCTACGAAGTAGAATCGCATTAATGGTAAGAAATGAGAGCATCATCAATGTCGATAACATTCGAGTGATTCGAATTAGGGGAAGAGATGGTCGAATAAGAGCCTGCGTGAATCTCGCAAATATGAGGGGAGCGAGTGATGAGATCGCAACTACAGATCACATCACTATACGTGAAAACACTCAAATGGAGGAAAAAGATGCATAGGACGCTCCTCCGGAACTTGAAGAGGGTGTCAAAATCACCGTCGACGAATTGAAAGAGGTCAACTTGGGTGATGACAATGACACGCGGCCAACTTACTTAAGTGTTTTGATATCCAACGATGAAGAAGAAGCATACATCAAATGAGAAAAAGGCACCAATAGTCCTAAAGTTTTAGGGGGTTTGGCACACGCGATCTGACGTTTATCGACCCGCAAGCGTAGTCCTAAAGTTCCCAAAAAATGGCGTCTAAAGGACTTTTGACTGAGATGGCATACAATGTAACACCCACAAGATATTTAGGGTATATTACAGCGCCGTGGACCCCTACATGGGACCCACCAGGCTAGATGACCAGCCACACTCATTGAATCGCAGATCCAATGCAATAATGCCACATCATAAAGACGCAAAACAATAATATTCCACCCGGTTCAATCGGTCAAGCAACGTCACAACAAACCAACGAGAAATAAAATGGACGAAGTAGTTCAATCCTCAAAATCAAAATCCCTTAATTACTCGAGTACTTCTATTAGTTTACAAGTTTTCAAAACGATTAAAAGACAGAAAATAGATGAAACACTATTTTTGCATAATCATCACGCACGACCGTCATCCTCATACTGATCCAGTGCCCGCTCGTTCCGCCGATCCTGACCTGAAATTCATAAAACAAATTTCCCCAAAAAGGGTACCCCAAAGGGGTTAGCAATTACGCTAGTACAAGTAGGCCAAATGAACAACTTACATCTTACACATTTAGTCAATGCATGCAATTATGAAAACACAATTCCAAAGCACTCATTTCCGGAAACGCCATAATAAAAATCACAAATTCTAAAATGCACCACAATTAATCGTTGATCCACGCCTCTGTGGACCCCTACCGAGACCTCGTCGGATCTAACTCGTAGTGGTTAAAAGCAAAGCTCGTCGGTCCACGTCTCTGTGGACCCCTACCGAGATCCCATCGGATCTAACCCGTAGTGAGCATACACACACACACACACCCAATACTCATGTAATACTATCATGTTAAGAGTGTAAGTTCATTAAGAATACTTACCTCGATTAAACGACAACAAGAAACGAAAAAGATTATGATCGCGGTTGCGAGAAACTGAACACCGAACCTAGATGATTCGCCAAACACGATTACAACATATCGGCAAAACAATGATGACGGAAAACACCCGGAAACCCATCTACGATTCATGTAATTTCATACGACAAAATCGATGAGGGCGAACAACAACCCCAAACCCTCTCGATTTCAAGAACACACCGAAATCCACCATAATTTTGTAGGAAACACATGAATACTACTAAGATCAATCACCTCTAGCAAACATTAATCAACAATTTGAATCTACGAAAACGAAATATGAAAAATCCCCCAAATTCCTGGAACTAGGGTTCTAGAGGTTTACCTTAGATTAAGGATGAAGAACAAGTGTTGGTGTTGTTAATCTACACCAAAAACTCAAGAAGAATGATAGCTAGGAGTTGTAAGACTTCAAATGGCCGGAGATCGCCCAAGAATTGCTCAAGAATCGCCCAAGAATCGGAGAGAGAGAAGGAAATGAAAAAGTGACCAATCTGGGTCAACTCTTTGGTTTATATACCCAGGGAGTTTTAGCGTGCGCTAACGATTAGAGTTAGCGTGTGCTACCCGGCTAAATCAGTCTAGAGCCTACGGTTCTGGCCCGTTAGCGTGCACTACCAGAGGATAGCGTGCGCTAACAGCCCCTCGATAGCGCGCGCTATCGGGCCATAGCGTGCGCTACCTGGGCACCAGGCCGAGTCCAGAAACAATCTGCCTAGTAGGACTGCCGGATTAGCGCGCGCTATCAGTCACCCAGCGTGCGCTAAGTCGAAGCCGTCGCGTACGCTAATATACAAATGTAGCGTGCGTTAAGCTGTTCGTCTAGAGAGCAGAAACAACCAATTGTCACTGCTGTGTTCAAGTCGTTAGCGTGCTACCAAATGGTCGTAGCGTGCGCTATAAAACAACGATAGCGTGCGCTACACAACAACAGTAGCGTGCGCTATCGAGTGCAGACAGCAGCACAGACAGCACTCAGGGATGGAAAACAGCGAATTCCATCTCGGATGAAAACAACGCGCATCTGACAACACACAACAAACCGAAGGAGACAAACGAACAACAAGATTGAGTCAGAACCAAAGCGCTAAAAGAAAACACGATTCCGGTTACCCGAGGGTACGGAAAACTACAACGTTATTAATCACCCCAAAACTTTGGGAAATTACAAACGGCCCAAAATATCCGAAACACACAATACATGATCGAAACAACAAACGAAAGCTCACAACATGCATAACAACATAAGATGGATCTGCGGTAACTCCAAAATGGCGGTTCTGAACAACGGTTACGATAATCGAACGAAATAGCGACGGAAATGACATTAAACACGGAATTGAGTAAAACAAGTCCGAAACAAGCTCGGATGACAAAAATCGAATATTAGATATTCTCGAAATATCAATACGGTTACAAGAGAGTCGCTAAAAACGAAAATCACACTAAAAATGAAAATACCGGAAAAGAAAAAAATGCGGATATTACATTCTACCCGTCTAAAAATAAGTTTCGTCCCGAAATTTAAGAAACAAACAACTCGGGGTACCTAGCATGCATGCTATCCTCGGTTTCCCAAGTTGCCTCCTCGACACCATGCCTCAACCACTGCACCTTGACCAAGGGAATGGTCTTATGCCTCAGCCTCTTCTCACGGTGCTCCAAAATCTTCAAGGGGCGCTCCTCGAATGTAATATCCTCGGCGACATAAATCTCACCATAATCGATGATGTGACTAGGATCCGTAACATATTTCCTCAGCTAGGAAACATGGAAAATGCTATGAACGTGACTCAAGGCTGGAGGCAATGCCAAACGATATGCCAACTCGCCGACTCTCTCGAGAATCTCAAAGGACCCAATAAATCTCGGACTCAACTTTCCTTCTTCACGATCAAAAAACTCCCCTCGTCGGTGACACCTTCAGCAAAACATGGTCTCCTACATCGAATTCCAAATATCGATGACGGATGTCAGCATATGACTTCTGTCGACTCTGAGCAGTCCACATCCTCTCCTGAATCAATTCCACCTTCCGCCTCGTCTCCATAGCGATATCCGGTTCGGTCCCAACCAAGTGGGACGCCTCGTTCCAGCAAATTGACGATCGACATCGCCGCCCATAAAGCGCATCATACGGTGCCATTCGAATCGACGCGTGCCAACTATTGTTGCACGTAAATTCGATCAACGGCAAATGCTCCTCCCAATCACTGCTCCAATCGAGAGCACAAGCACGCAACATATCCTCAAACGTCTGCCTAGTGCGTTACGACTGCCCATCTGAATGAGGATGAAAAGAAGTACTCAGACGCAATCGAGTACCCAATGCCTTATGTACCACCTCCAAAAAAATACGATACAAAACGGCCATCATGATCCGAAATAATAGACTTTGAAGTACCGTGAAGCCTCACAATCTGTGCTTTAAACACACAAGCCAACTTCTCCGGACCCCAAGTATCCTTGATGCCCAGAAAGTGTGCCGACTTGGTCAAATGATCCACAATCACCTAAACCATATTCATACCAGACTTCGATCTCGGCAAGCACATGATGAAGTCCATCGAAATATCTTCCCATTTCCATTCCGGAATGGGAAGCGACTGCAATAACCCGGACGGTCGCTGATGCTCAATTTTGACCTGCTGACAAGTCAAACATCTCGCTACAAACTGTGTGACCTCCTCCTTCATGTCGTTCCACCAAAAGTTCCTTCTTAGGTCCTTGTACATCTTACTCGAACCTAGATGAACTGAGTAAGGCGTAGCATGGGCCTCACGCAAAATACTTTGCCTCAATTCCATGTCATTCGGTACACAATGCCGACCCTGGAATCTTAACACACTATCCTCGTAGATCACAAACCCAGGAGACTTTCCCTTAAGAACATTCTCTTGGATTTGAGTAATCATCGGATCTTCCAACTGCTTCAGTTTAATTTCATCGATCAACGATGACCAAAACTCCAAAGCGTAAAATTTCCCGACAGCTCCTGGTAACAAAATCTCAACACTCAACTCAATCAAATCCTGCTGAAGCTCAGATTGAGACGTAAGGATTTCAAGGGTCTGCAACGCAACCGGTTTCCGACTCAAGGCGTCCACCACTATGTTCGCCTTGCCCGGGTGATAAAGGATCTCCAAGTCATAATCCTTAATCAACTCCAACCACCTCCTCTGCCTCATGTTCAACTCCCGCTGAGTGAATATGTACTCCAGACTTTTATGATCGGTAAAAATCTGACATGTAGAGAAAAAAAGATAGTGACGCTAAATCTTGAGCGCAAAAACAACTGCCGCTAACTTCAAATCGTGAGTATGGTAGTTGAGCTCTTACGGCCTCAACTGCCTCGATGCATACGCAATAGTCTTGCCGTGCTGTATCAATACGCACCCAAGACCCTGACCCGAAGCATCACTATAAACAGCAAAACCCTCGTTGCCACACGACAATGCTAAAATCGGGGCTGAAGTCAAAAGCCTCTTCAGCTCCTCAAAACTCGACTGTCTCTCGTCGCTCCAGACGAACTTCTTAGTTTTTTGAAGCAACTGTGTAAGTGGCCGAGCCAGTTTCGAAAACCCCTCGACGAACCTACAATAGTAGCCACCCAAACCCAAGAAACTACGAACCTCCTTCACATTCTTAGGTGGCGCCCAATCCAACACTGCCTCAATCTTCTGTGGATCCACACGGACCCCCTCGGCTGAAATCACGTGACCCAGAAACATCACTTCCTTCAGCGAACTCGCTCGAGAACTTCGCATAGAGTCGCTCGGTCCTCAAAATGTCTAACACCACGCGCAGATGAAGCGTATGCTCCTCCTCATTCCTCGAATAGATAAGGATATCGTCAATGAAGACGACGACGCACTTATCCAAATACTCTATGAAAACATTGTTCATCAACTGCATGAATACTGCCGGTGCATTGGTTAACCCAAAGGGCATAACCACAAACTCATAATGTATGTATCTTGTCCAAAAAGCTGTTTTCGGAATATCGGACTCCTTCACCCGAAGCTATTGTACCCCGATCTCAAGTCGAGCTTCGAGAATACCGCAGCTCCCTGCAGCTTGTAACACCACAAGACGTTCATAGCGTATTACAGCGCCATGGACCCCACACTTTGGAATCCACCAGGCTAACAAATCAACCCGACAATCAACAAGGACATACAACACTAATAATCGAACAATTTCTCAAACCACGACTTTCAAATAAAATACTAAAATTCGACAAATGCAATCTGACATCAAATCCATTCCCCAAAGCGGGAACACAACATCAACAAACTCAAAAAGGAAGTACTCGAGTACTTAAATCAATTTCATAATACAGAAATCCCAAAACAAGACATCAATAACTAAACGACAGGAAAGAACACCAACAAATGACTACTGAACAGTATCATGCTTGCCCATCATCCTCATACGGCTCCTATGCTCGCTTGTCTCCAAGACCTGTACCTGAAATACAAAAAATATATCCCACATTAAAGGGGTAAGCGACAACTGCTAGTGCAAGTACAATCCATTTGAACTACCATTCTAATCAGATGAAAATATGCGCCAAAAGTCATTTTAGAAATCATTTATATTCCGGAATATTTTACGGTGCACAAGCACAAAACACATTTATCCAACAAAACAATTCAAAGTTAACCTTGGTATGAGACTCACGGCCACCGTACCCCGCAGAGCCCCGTCGGACATCCCTGGATGGTTAACCATAGTTCGCGATACGAAACTCACGGCAACGTATCCCTAGAGGCCCCGTCGGACCATCCCTAGGTGAACATACACATATACATCCACACAACCACGAGTAGCCATAATTCAAATACTATAACGCGTAAACAAATGTAAAGTACTTGCCTTTGAGGCATCTTTGGAGAATCGGAAATGAAATATGACTACGAACGGTCCGGATGGAAAACAACGGTTCCTAAATGAAGGATCAACATAACTCAATCCCAACGGACAACAATAATCGAATGGAATACACCCATAACCCCGATTACAAACCACGACAATGAACGATCAATCGATACGGGCGAGGGTTGATGCAAAACCTCCCTGAATCGATAATTCACGAATTTAACTAGGTGAAATGGATTGGGATTCATCCGATAACAACAATCGATGAGGAAATATACAACATATATGGACAATTCAGAATTAATCAAGAAACCCTAAAAACCCCCAAATTGGACAAGTTTAGGGTTCCTGAAGAAATACCTCGGATTCGGACGATGAAGGATGATTACGCTGATGATGATATGTTAGCTCGACTCTACAGTGGTGGAATACGAATAATTCTCGGATAGAAGTTGAAGGGAATCGCCCTCTGCGTCGCCCGAAGAAGAAAACGAGAGAAAGAATGAAAAAGAGTGCTGTTCTGACCTGCCCGCTGTTCTATTTAAAATGCATAGTTAGCGCACGCTAACTATCAAAAGGTAGCGCGCGCTAATGGGGATTGCAAACAGTCCAGAAGCTGCTGCCCGGCGTCGCTAGCGTGCGCTAGACATGCTTAGCGCGCGCTAAATACTACTCGATAGCGTATGCTAATAACAACAAGTTAGCGTACGCTAACTGCACACCGATAATGCACGCAAGGAGGTAAGGAATAGCGTGCGCTACTCACGCAGCCGATTGATCTTGCTCGGATCGATCTGTTCTTGCCGAAGGTACGAAACTCGAAACGCACGACAAGGCCAGAATCCAGAAACATAAACACGAAATATACAAGACAGCATAGCTAAGCGCTGAAAGAAAATACAATTCCGACCACTGGAGAGTCCGTAATGCGACAAAGAAAATGAAATTCCCTAAACATATAGGAAATTACAAAAATAGCCCAAGTGCCCGAAAATCACGATACGACGTTGGATTAACAAACCGAAAGTCTCAACACGACCAACTAAACCATACGAACTTGCACAAACCAAGAAACAACGAAAAAGAATGAGTTTTACGAGAATCGAACGTTTATACGGCAAAACATGTCATAAAATGAAATTACGTGAAAACATCACCAAAACTCATCTAAATGGAAAAACTCCAAGAATAAAGTAGATTCAAAATGTCGAAACGGTTACAAGAGAGTCAATAAAAATAGACATACACCAAAAATAGAAACTGCTAAAAATGGAAAGGTACGGATATTACATTCTCCCCCTCTAAAATAAACTTTCGTCCCGAAACTAAAGAATCAAAAAGCTCGGGGTGCCTCGAACGCATATCCTCCTCTAACTCCCACGTCGTTTCTTCTACTCCATGCCTCGACCATTGCACCTTAACCAAAGGAATGGTTTTGTGCCTTAACTGCTTGTCTCAACGCTCCAAAATCCTGACGGGCCTCTCCTCAAACGTAACATCCTTCTCGATCTCCACGTCTCTGAAATCAATAATGTGGGATGGGTCGGAACGTACTTCCTCAACTGGGACACGTGAAACACACTATGTACATGACTCAACGACGGAGGTAATGCCAAATGGTATGCTAACTCGCCAACTCTCTCCAATATCTCGAAAGGTCCAATATACCTCGGGCTGAGCTTCCCCTTTTTCCCAAAACGGAAAACTTCCTTCGACGGAGAAACTCTCAACAGAACATGATCTCCCAGCTCAAACTCTAAAGGTCGACGCCTAACATCCGCATAAGACTTTTACCGACTCTGAGCTGCCAACATTCTCTTTCTAATCTACTCAACTTTCTCCCTCGTCTCCAACACAAGGTCCGGATCGATGCCAAATAAATCGGACGGCTCATCCCAGCATATTGGTGATCGGCAATGTCAGCCATAAAGCGCCTCGTATGGTGCCATCTTAATTGACGCGTGCCAACTATTATTATACGTAAACTCAATCAAGGCCATATGCTCCTCCCAGTCACTACTCCAGTCTAACGCACACGCGCGCAACATATCCTCGAACGTCTGAATGGTACGCTCGGACTGCCCGTCGGTCTGAGGGTGGAAAGATGTACTCAAACTCAACCGTGTCCCCAATGCCTTATGTAGCGCCTGCCAAAAATGCGATACAAACCGGCCATCTCTATCCGAAATGATAGTCCTCGGTGTACCATGAAGTCTCACTATCTGCGCGATAAAAATACGAGCCAATTTTTCTGGACCCCAAGTATCCTTGATGCCCAGAAAATGTGCTGACTTAGTCAGTCGGTCTACGATCACCCACACCATATTCATTCTAGTCTTCATCCTCAGCAAGTTTGTGACAAAATCCATGGAGATATCTTCCCACTTCCATTCCGGGACGGGAAGTGGTTTCAATAGTCCGGCTGGTCGCTGATGCTCGATTTTGACTTGTTAACAAGTCAAACACTTATCCACAAACTCGACTACCTCATTCTTCATGTCGTTCCACCAGAAATTCTTCCTCAAATCTTTATACATTTTACTCGAACCCGGATGTACTGAGTAAGGTGACGCGTGAGCCTCTCGCATAATACTCTCTCTCAATTCCAAGTCGTTCGGAACACAAAGCCGACCTTGGAATCTAAGCACACCATCCTCATGTATCACGAATCCTGGGGATTTCCCCTTACCCACATTCTCTCGAAGCTGAATAAACATCGGGTCCTCTAACTGTCCCGATTTAATGGCGTCGACTAGAGACGATGAAACCTCAAGTGTACGCAACTGCCCGGAACTCTTTAAAGAATGGTATAATTCCTTGATTGATTTATTCCATAAACATGCTACATATATATAGGTTACAAGAGATGGTTCTAGAATAGCTACAAATGGGCTGGGCCTAAATACAAAAGAGAGCCTATTATAATATACAATCGACTAATACTCCCCCGCAGTTGGAGCGGGAGGAAGACCGATGCTCAAACTGGATCTGAAATCTTCAAATAATGCTGAAGGTAGACCCTTGGTGAAGATATCTGCGTACTGATAGCGGGAGGGCACATGGAGAACTCGAACCTGACCAGTAGTAACCAAGCCACGAACAAAATGTATGTCAATCTAAATATGTTTGGTCCGTTGATGTTGAACTGGATTGGAAGATAGGTATATGGCACTAACACTGTCACAGTAGACAAGTGTTGCAGCGGACAATGGAGAGTGTAGCTCTCGTAGAAGGTTGTGAAGCCATGCAGTCTCAGCTACGACATTGACAACGCCCCGGTATTCAGCCTCAGCACTGGAATGGGAGATAGTCTCCTGGCGCTTAGAAGACCAAGACAGGATATTGTCTCCCAAAAAGACACAGTAACCTGAAGTAGACCGCCTTGTTGCGGGGCAGCCTGCCCAATCCGCATCTGTGTACCCAACAAGAGAGGTGGTAGAAGAAGAGTACAAGTGAAATTCAAAATCTAGAGTTCCTCGAACGTAGCGTAGGATACGCTTAAGGGCAATGAGATGAGGTTCACGAGGGTCATGCATGTAGAGGCAAATCTGTTGTACTGCATAGGATATATCTAGTCTAGTAAATGTGAGATACTGAAGACCACCTGCAAGACTGCGATATAAAGTGGGGTCCTGAACTGGAACACCTTCAGGACCCAGTTTGGAGTCCGTATCAACTGTAGTTCTTGAAGGGTTACAGTTGGCCATGTGAGCACGTACAAGAAGCTCAATAACGTACTTCTTTTGAGACAGAAATAGCCCTGTAGAGTGACGAGTAGCAGAAATACCAAGAAAATAATTAAGTGCCCCGAGGTCAGTCATGTCAAACTCACTATGTAGAGAAGCAATGACTTGCTGTAGTAAGTCTGTAGAGGAAGCTGTAAGAATCATCCACATAGATAAGTAAATAAGCAACCTGAGATCCCTGACGAAGGATGAATAGGGAGGAGTCACAACGGCTGTGGTAAAATCCAACACGAGTGGCATAACCTGCAAATCGCTGAAACCAAGCACGGGGTGCCTGCTCCAGACCATATAAAGACTTCTGCAGAAGGCAGACATGGTGAGGGTACCGGGGGTCCACAAATCCTGGTGGTTGGTGCATATATACAGTCTCAGATAGATCCCCATTAAGAAAAGCATTCTTAATGTCAAGCTGATGAATGGGCCACTTGCGAGAGATCGCAAGACTAAGGACTATGCGGATGGTGGCTGGCTTGACCACTGGGCTGAAAGTCTCGCCACAGTCAATACCAAGTTGCTGACTACTACCATTGGCAACCAAACGAGCCTTATAGCGGCTCAGAGTTCCATCAGCATGAAATTTATGCTTAAATAGCCACATAGATCGTACCAAATTAATACCAGCGGGCCGTGGTACAAGAATCCAAGTACCATTTTTAACTAACGCATTATACTCATCATGCATATCATTATTCCAATGAGGGTTTTGGAGAGCGAGGAATGGAGATTTAGGTAGTGGTGAGATAGAAGTAGTGTGAAGGGAGAGACGGTCAATGGGTTTGACAATGCCTGATTGTGACCGAGTGACCATGCGGTGAGTTAGGGGTGGTTCGGTGGGAGGTTGATTTGGGGTGTGGAGTGGTTGGGGAGGAGGTTGTTGGATTTGTGATGGTGGGTTTGATGGTCCAGGTTGGGGGCTGTTGAGTTGTGGAGAAGTGATAGGAGTTGGGCTGGCGGGTGTAGTGGGCTAAGTATGAGTTTGAGGATCGGTTTGTAATGGAGGTGGGGGTGGGGGTTGAGTGAGTACTGTGGTGTCTAAGAATGTGTAGGACGATGGGGAATCGGGTCTCATAGAACGATAGGGGAATTGGGTTTAATCAAAGGTAACATGGCGGGAAAGTAAAATTTTGTTTGTTTCAAGGTCTTGGCATCGAAAGCCACGGTGGTAGGCGGGATAGCCTAAGAAAATACATGATGTTGCACGTGGGGAAAGTTTGTGTGGTGAGTGAAGGTGAGGATAGCAAGGACAACCAAAGATACGGAGGTTGGAGTAGTCGGGTGTTTTGTTAAAAAGGCGTTTGTAGGGAATTTCATTGTTCATGGCTGTAGATGGTAAATGGTTGAGGAGATAAGTGGCCATATGAAGAGCCTCGACCCAAAACGTGGGGGTAAGGTGAGCTTGAAACAAGAGCGTACGATTGACATTGTTGATGGTTCTAATCATGCGTTCCGCTTTGCCATTTTGTTGAGAGGTTTTTGGGCAAGAGAATCTAAATTCTATATCGTGTTCGGCAAAAAGGTTATGTAAACGGTTATTATCGAATTCCCATGGTCACATTAGAAACTTTTTATTTCGCATTTGAATTGGTTCTTAATATAATTACGAAAATGCAGAAATTTATCAAGCATGTCAGATTTATTACGAAGTGGGTAAATCCATAAGTAATGAGAGAAATGATCAAGAAATAATACGTAATATTTGAAACCACTTTTACTAGTAATTGGAGATGTCCATAAATCGGAATGAATAATATCAAAACAATGTTTAACAATAGACTTGGAACTATGAAAAGGGAGCTTCACATGTTTGCCAAGTTGGCATGCATGACAAACATGAGAAGGCTTTTCTTTATTGCACGAAATAAATTGACGAGAAGTAAGAGACCGTAGCACTTCGTCACCGGGATGAACAAGGCGTTGGTGCCACATGGAGAAGCTTGTGGAGAGGAGAGCGGTAGGGATTGTTGACGGCTTGGTGACGGGATAGAGATCCCCGGAACTATCACATCGAAGGAGGATATGGCGAGTCCAGAAGTCCTTCACAGAGAAACCAAAGGCATCAAATTCAATTGTACAATTATTATCTCTAGTAAATTGACGGACGGAATTGAGATTTTAATGATGTTAGGGGTTACAAGAACATTATGTAAATAAAGTGGGCGATTAGAGGATGGAATAATGCTATGTCCGGTGTTGGTGACGGGAATAGAATTCCCGTCGCCAACGTGTACCTATTGGGAATAAGCGTGTGTTAAAAAGTGTACTTAAATTATTTGCATTGGAATTTAAATGGGAAGAAGCACCTGTATCCATGTTCCACGTAGGATCTTGCAAGGTCATTGTGCTAAACGCGCTTGGTAACTTTGTCGCCTAAGATGGATAGTACCCCGGTGCGGGTCCAAGAAGCCCGCTGTTCGGATTGGGCTGCGGTGTAGCGTACAAGGGCTGGACATGATGGGCTTGTGGGTAAGATTGGGCCTGATGATGGGCTTGCGTTGGGGCTGCATAATCAATGGGTTGATATGGGCTTGTTTGGTGCTGTCATGGGTTTGTAAAGGGTTGTGGGTTAGTGTAACTTGGGCCAAGAGATTGACGAGCCTGGTACAGGCCTGGAGGAGTCCAGGGAACGGGATTGGGGTGCTACGAGTTCCTGGGTTGTGATCGGGTAGTATTTCCTTTGGTTTCCAGGCCGAACCGATTTCTATGGTCATGTATAAACTTACATCGGTCCCCAAATTTACACGAACCTTTGTTAAAGTGATTACATATTTGCGGTAAAGGTTGGGTTTTAGTGTGTGTATATTTCGTGTCTGTTTTGGTTGCCATAAAGACGGTGGGGGATGAGCTACTGCTGTCGTATGTGTTGGCCTGATCAGTTGCTTCTTGCAAGTTGGATTCTTCAAGCAACAACATGTTGCGAGCAGTTTCAAATTTGGGTAAAGGTTGGTTGTGACGTATGAGTCGAGCTATACCCTTATACCGTGTGTCAAGTCTATTTAGAGCATACATAACAAGGTTTTTATCACTAACCTTTTCTCCAAGATTAGCCAATTGGTCTGCCATAGCTTTTATTTTGGTGCAATAAGCATTTATGGTGAGGCTGCCAAGCTTGATAGATCGAAACTCACAATCAAGGGTTATTGCACGAGCGTCTTTGTTGTCGTGAAAGAGATCCTTAATGTGATCCCACAAAGCTTTTGCATTCCCAGGGGCTGCGACAACTTGGTCTTGAAGGGATTCTTCTAGGGTTCCGAGGATCCAGACCTTCACAAGGTCATCTTGTTTGTCCCATTCTGGATCATTAGAGCTTGTAGAGGAGCCCTGATATGAGTTTTTAATCCTAGGCTGCCTAGATGGATTTTGAGGAAAGAACACCAGGAAGTATAGTTATGTTTTTCAAGGCTTAACTTGATAGGTATATTATACGGAATGATTTTATTGGTGGATGTAGGTGTTGTGTTTGTTATGATGGTGTCATCCCCAGCCATTTGATTCGATGGATTGAGGCCTAGGGTTTAGTTACAGAAGGAGAGGTCCGTAGGGAGAAGAGATAGTAGATAGAGGTGGGAGGAAGGAAAGGGAGAATATTTTTAGGATCGTAATTTTATTTTTTACGATACCATAAAGAATGGTATAATTCCTTGATTGATTTATTCCATAAACATGCTACATATATATAGGTTACAAGAGATGGTTCTAGAATAGCTACAAATGGGCTGGGCCTAAATACAAATGAGAGCCTATTATAATATACAATCGACTAATACTCTCTGGTAGCACATTCTCAATGCTCAACCTCATAAACTCTCGCTGAAGTCCCGACTGGGCCGTAAGTAACTCAAGCCCCCGAAGCAATACCGATTTTCCGGCTCAAGGCATCTGCCACCACATTTGCCTTGCCCGGATGGTAAAGGATCTCAAGGTCGTAATCCTTAATCAACTCCAACCATCTCCGCTTCCTCATGTTAAGCTCTTTCTGCGTAAAAATGTACTTCAGGCTCTTGTGATCGGTGAAAATCTGACACGACGAGCCATACAAGTAATGACGCCAGATCTTCAACGCAAATACAACTGCGGCCAACTCAAGATCGTGCGTAGGGTAATTCAACTCGTACGGTTTCAATTGGCGGGAAGCATAGGCAATTGTCTTCCCGTGCTGCATGAGTACACATCCGAGCCCTTGGCCCGAAGCATCACTAAACACTGAGAAACCTGTTAGGATTGTATACTGCAAAGCATACTTTATGCTTGTATTACCTAATTTCCCTGTTACTACCTATGAGGATATTAATTACATTTAATCACATGTTTTGCATATTTATTCACGTTATGGTTATGCAAATGAAATGTCTAATTATTTTATATTGTAGATAATGTGGTGTGTTGGTTTCACACGGAAGATCACATTATCGGTGCCTTATAAAATAATATAATAGTTCACAACCTATATAATTATTAGACAAATTATATATAGGGTTGTAGTGTATGCTTGAGAATAGTTGGTCTTGACTATTAGCATACATTAGCGTATTTGCATACGTTGAACTGGATCGAGGTGAGATAGTGTCTTCTGTACTGACTGTAAGAAGAACGTAAATCTTGGATAATTATTATTTCTTAATTCTAAGTATATAATATTTAATTATGTATTTATAATACTTATTGCTTTGATTTACCATAGGTGAGAGTCAAAATGATCGACTCAATAAGCCTCGTATCTTGGGCAATAATATTATTTATACGACAGTTATTGTTATTACTAGAAATCGTATCCCGACTCGTGCGGGTTGATAATGTCCCCTTGAGGAGCTCGATAATGATTATTATATTAAACCCTGCAGGTGGATTTAATTCTGATATAATAATAAGGTTCGAGTGGTACTACTCTTGGATAAGATATTAATTAATTAAAGCTGTCAGTAGCTTATAATTAATTAATGGACATTCGATATCTTTAACACGGGAAATAATATATTTAATAAGGAGCCCAATTTTGTAATTTGAGATTTTGGTAGGAAGTGCAATATCAACTTGTTAGTGGACTAAGTTGATATTAATAGATTCATCATATATTAGGAAAAGTCCTAATAAGGTAAGATGAATTAATTGGGAGTCCTTCCATAATCCTCCTTTAGATCCCTAGTAGTAGTTCAAGAGCCTATAAATAGGACTTATAGGGAGGTTGGGCGATTTTACTACACGCTTGGTGAGCTTGTGTGATCAATTTTTTCCTCTTGTGTTTAATTGTAGATCTAGACTTGTGTCTTTGATTCTACAATTTAGATAACACAATCAATTTGCTAAGAGTGTTCTTAAAATACTAGAAAGCAAAGAAAAATAAAGTGATCACATATCAAGGTGAAATCGGCCGATCCCATAGGTGTCCAAACAAGATCCGGTAGCTCGTTGCCCACACAACGTCCGGTTCAAGGCGGATCATACTCTAGAAGATCTAAAAGTAGAAATACAAGGAGATCAAGACGGAAGTAACCAACGCGCTTCAAAAGGTAATATCCTATGATCTTGGATCTAGATTAGGATATTTTAATTAATCAACATATTTAATTAATAGATAATAAATAATATTTAAATTGCTTATTAGTCTTAGTAATTAATTAATTAGCATGCCTAAATAGATCTAATGCTCGTAGATGCGTAAAATGCTATCATCAACTTTCCCAAACTTCGCTTCCGCTGCGTTTTACTTTCCAACAATTGGTATCGGAGCCGGATTTTTAGGCTTTTGCTATTTTAATTAATTTTAGTGATTAATTGATAGCAATTTAAATATTCATATATTTTGATATTGGAATATTTTGCTAGATGTGTTCTTGAAGGTGATATGATCCAATTATCATGGTTTATATGAATGGTGTATTTATTTATTTTTTTATTAATTATGCAATTGTTGGTTTGGCCCGTTTTTTGAGGCATGTAATGGTTTTTCCCGTGAGAAAATCCGCGAGTAGTTCTAGGTGGTTTTATTTTTCGTGTAATCGTAATGTAATTTCGATGTATTTTATTTCGTATAAAATTGTAATCGAATTCGGAAAAGACGGGATCACGAAGAAATATAGCAAAACCGGATCAGGCTGGCAGGGAACGCGGCAAAACAGCAGCGGCGAGCCTTGAAGCGACACAGTACACTGCAAGCAGCGCCAGCGGCAGTTGCCGATCTGTGGCTGAGTCCTGATTATTTAGTTCGGGCGGTCATCGATTTTAGTCGGTCCGTTTTCATGCGCCGTTAATTCGTCATTGGGAAGTCGGGATTAAAAATTAATTTTTTATGTAATTAATTTTGCATAAAAGTGAAATTTTAATTTTGGAAATCCACGGCCCGGGGAGAAGCTGACGAGATGCTTGATTCGATGGGACGGTCGAGTCGAAGATTTTCTCGGATTCAACTCAAGAAAGAAGACCATGATAATTGGATAAAATTAATTATCCATGCTTTATTTTTTGTTTTTATTGTTTTGATGTATGGCATGTATGGATGTATGCGTGATATGTTTTCTTGCATGTTAGAACGAGAAAATTAAAAACCTTAAGGCTAAAATAAGTAAGTGATTAAATTGATTTATTTTTAAATAAAATCAAATTGGCCTCCATAATTAATTTAAATTGTGAAGTAATTAGCATGCACGTTGACATTAGAGTCTTCCTCCATATCCGGATGTGCTAATTATAGGTTCACTAGCTTTAAATTTCAAAATAATAACATAAGGTAAATATTACTTTTTATGATAGGACCTCTCCATCTGTGGGACTATTATTTAAAAGATAATATTTTAAGGATGTTAAATTATGGTGTTCACTTAGGTGTATTAATTGATAAGCTCCCCATCGGAGTCTATGTTAATTAATACATGGCCAAGAGGAACCAACTATTAATTTTACTTGTCAAAACGTAATTTGACTAGATAGTAAAATTAAAGACGTAAAACTCTACTTGGAAAATGTGTGTGTAAACGTCCACACGATCGTGGCTTGCATGTGCGGATTTTTCGAGGTGTTGGTTGCTAGCATATATATTGTGTTTTGAGGTTTTCGATATATTTTGCTATGCATTATGTGATGGATGTTTTTAATTTTTATTCTCAGATGTCTTTCAATCCACTAGCTGTTATTCTCAAATAAAATAAACTAGATGGCACTAACTTTGCCGATTGGAAAAGAAATCTTGACATTGTCCTGACTACTGAGGGGCATAAATTTGTCTTAATCGAGGAGAGCCCTCTAGAACCAGAACCGGATGCCACTCCCGAAGAGTTGGCTGAATTCCGAAAATGGAAAAAGTCTGATGAGATGGCTCGCTGTTACATTTTGGATTCACTGACAAATGTATTGCAGCATCAGCATCAGACGATGTATGGGTTCGGCCGCGGAAATGATGAAAAGTCTCACCGAGATGTTTGGTCATCAGAACCGGGCGGCTAGACAAAATGCTATGAGGGTATTGATGACAACCCAAATGTCTGAAGGAACTCCAGTAAGGGATCATGTTCTGAAAATGATGTCTCATTTGAGCAGGAGCATCTTGGGGGCTACTATCGATGCGAAACGCAGTCGATATTATCTTAGGCGACTTACCTAGAAGCTTTGAGCAGTTCCGCCTTAACTACAATATGAACCGTAGGACATATAGTTTGGTGGAACTTCCATGAGCTTGATCTGTGAAGGTCTCTTCAAACAAGGTTATCATCGATTCTTGCGGCGGTGCTACTTCTTCCAAACCCAAATGGGGAAAGAAGAAGAAGCAGGTTGGACAGAAGCAAGTGGCAACCCTCAAGGTGAAAAGCAAGGCAACTCACCCCGAGGCGAACAAAAAGCCAAAGGGAAAGTGCTACAAGTGCGGTCAGAAAGGACATTTTAAAGCGGACTGCCCTGCTCTTAAGAAAGGTATGTCTCGTGCACTAGTAGTCAAAACATGTTTGGCAGCTTGTTCTTCCACTTTGTGGATAGTTGATTCAGGCTCCACTGATCATGTTTGCTTTGACTCGCATGGTTTTCAGGTAACCAAGCAGCTCAGTGCGGGCGAGATTACCATCAACTGGGGCGATTATTCCAGACTTATGGCTGTTGCAGTGGGAGTCGTGCAGTTGAAAATTAATGATAAATTATTAGTTATCAATAATGTATTATTAGTACCGGATTTTAGAATGAATTTAATTTCAGTTTCTAAATTAAAAAGCGATGGTTATGCAGTTTCTTTTTATGATGATGCCATTATTAAGAAAAAAAGCGGTGAATATATTTGAAAAGGTACTTTTAATGATGGACTATATGTCGTTAATACTGCACAAACTCCTATGCATAACTCACTTAACTCTTTGTCTAAACCTAAAAAGAGAAAAGAACCTTCAAGCATAAACCAAACATATCTGTGGCATTTACGGTTAGGACATGTAAACCTTGGAAGGATTCAAAGATTGGTAGATGATGGCCCATTGGATGATCTCCAAGTTGAGTCATTTCCAATTTGTGAATCCTTTCTGGAAGGAAAGATGACCAAAAGAGTTTTTAAAACCAAGGGAAACCGTGCTCAGAATGTGTTAGAATTGGTTCATACGGATGTATGTGGTCCAATGAATATCCAGGCTAGGGGTGGTTTTGAATACTTCATCACGTTTATAGATGATTATTCGAGATATGGATACATCTATTTGATGCGACGTAAGTCTGAAGCCTTTGACAAATTCAGAGACTTCAAGGTGAAACGGAGAAGCGTCATGGGAAGAGTATCAAGTCACTACGATCTGATCGTGGTGACGAATACCTTAGTGGAGAGTTTTGGATTTCTTGGCGAATGAGGATTTCATCCCGAGTTCACCATGGCAGAACTCCACAACAAAATGGTGTGGCTGAAAGAAGGAATAGGACTCTTTTAGAAATAGTTAGACCAATGATGAGTTATTCAAATTTACCTATTTCGTTTTGGGGATACGCCTTAGAAACAGCGGCGTACATTCTAAACCTGGTGCCTTTGAAATCAGTTCCAAAAACACCCACAGAACTGTGGAGTGTGTAATATCCGCAATTTCGGATTTCTGGTAATTTTATTTTTTCGGCGGAGGTCCGTTTCGACGACTCGCTTGGGACCGTATCATCATTCTGACAATGATTAATTCTGCACTTTTTGTCATCCGAGTTCGTTTCGGTATTGTTTTGTTGAGTTCCGTGTTTCTTAACAACTTTTCCTTTTCGTGTTCGATTCTTGTGAATCTCGTCCGAAATTACTGTTTCGAGTTTCCCGTAAGTCCGTTTAACTTTGTTAGACGTGTTGTGAGCTTTGGTTTGGTGTTTCGATCGCGTATCGTGATTTTCGGACGTTTTGGGCCATTTTCGTAATATCCCAAAGTTTTGGGTAATTACTTCCGTTGTTGAATTCCGAGCCTTCGGGTGGTCGGAATTGTGTGTTCTCTTAGCCCTTAGATTCGTCTTTGCGAGTACTTCGTGACCGTATCTTCGATTCGTATTCAGGTTCGGGTTTCGGTGTCGTTTTCTTGAGTTCAGTGTTATTAAACGACTTTTCCCAAATATGAGTCGACTTTGTAGAATCACCATAAATTCTTGAAAACTCCAAAGACTTTGAATCTTTTCAATATTATAGAGCATCAAGTTAGCTTTCCAATGGTTCAAACGGTGAGTCAATCGGAGTCTGGACGAGAGAGTTATGGTCGAAATAGCTCGACACTCATTTTCCGAAAGCGGCTTGTACCTGTGCCGCGGCACACTTATCTTGAGCCGCGGCACACTGATCCAGATTAGCCTATTTCTGCGGATTTTGTGAGATGAATGCTCATTTCATCTCTTCCTTCATTCCTCCTCCTCTTGGCGATCTTATGGGCGATTTTGGGCGTTTTGCATCATCAATCCCGAGAACTTCATATTCTTCAAGTTTTGGTGTGGATTAACAACTCCAACAATTGTTCTTCATCATTAATCCAAGGTAAATTCTTGAAACCCTACTTTTGGGTGAATTGGGGGTTTTTGTTCGTTTTGTCCGATTTAACCGTAATAACTTAGATTTGTGATGTATTGATGATTATTTAGATGTATTCTATCATTTCCTTGTTATTCCATGGTTGGATCGTTTCGATTCGTTATTTTGGTCGAGTTCTTAGTCAACGCCTTGAAGGTGTCCGACAAAAGGTCTTAGAGGGGATTGGGCGTTGTATGATTATTATCCATCGTACGATTGTTTATTTATCATTGGTATGAATTAGGGACGAAATTCTTGTGAAGAACTCGGTAGGAACCCTTCCGTTCGTTGTCTTCTTGAGTCCGAGCTTCACGGTCGAACCGTGTTCTTGAGCGTTTGGTAGCGGTTATTAAGGCAAGTATCTTATTATACGACTTGTATCTTGTGACTAGTAATTACGTATGATATGTATGACGATTTTGCTTGCCTCAGTAAATAAGTTCCGTTTGAGTTGGTTGTGTTTTCGAAATTTGAAGGCTTTGTGATAATAGTGATATATTGGTATCCGTGTTAGGCGTCGTGCCATTTGTGCGGGATTGCGATGTACAGATGAGATGGTTGTACACGTGGTTGTTCAATGTATTGTGTACCGAATGTGTGTTATGTTGGTTAAGAGTCGTTGTGATGATCATGATATTTGTGTTGTTTTGGTTTACATACTTGATTGTACATTTAGGTGTAATGTGGAATGGCTTGACATTTAATGATTATGAATTGTGTCGTGTCGATGTGTGTGTGTTCCGGGTAGGGTCAGCGAGGCCTGCGGAGTTCGGTACATGATGTGTACGAACAAAGTGTGTGATCCAGGTAGGGTCAGCGAGGCCTGCGGAGTCGGTACATGGCGTGTACGGACAAGGTGTGTGATCCGGTAGGGTCAGCGAGGCCTGCGGAGTTCGGTACATGATGTGTACGAGCGATGTTGTGGCCGGGTAGGGTCCGTTGAGGCCTCGGAGTTCGGTACATGATGTGTACGAGCGGTGTGTGTGGCGGGTAGGGTCGTTGAGGCCTCACGGAGTTCGGTACATGATGTGTACGAGCGGTGTGTGTGGTCGGGTAAGGTCCGTCGAGGCCTCCGGAGTTCGGTACATGATGTGTACGAACAATAATCGTGTAGATGATTGTTCGGGTAACATTTTAAATATGGATCTCGGACTCATAATGATATATTATTTAGTATGCTTTGAAACGAGAATCGGGCTAAGACCACAATGTTTACGAAAAGGTTTTGTAAATTGGGACTCGAGGTCCAAAAGAATTTACGCTTTAAAAATCCCAGAGATGATGTGTTCCTTTTCAAATATCTCTTACTTGAGTTCGAAATTCTAAAACTTCTAGAACATTTTGATAATTGATTTACGTATTAAATTCGTAGTTGCTATTTGCTTGTTACATTTCGTATGGTTTGATACTTGCACTAGTAAAACAATGGAGTTTTACTAACCCCAGTATTCGGGGTGGATGTCTGATGCGTCCGGTACATGCGAGTTCGGGAGCGATCATAGGATTGGCACAAGGGATGACGAGTGCGATACTAATCAAGAGTTGAGAGTTGGTAGAGTTTATTTGTATTGTTAGAGTTGATTCGGTCTTCCGTTGTATTGTATTTCGAACCTGTGTGGGTAATGTTGTTAGTCGATCCTGTTGATAGAGTTGTGTGACCTCATCGGTCTGTGTGTTTTTGTGTAAGTGACCTTAGCAGTGCTGTATTATTATATTGTTTGACCACGGCCGGCAAGCATTTGGTTGTTTATGGACGTTTAGCTTTGGTAGATCCTTGCGGAAAGGGTTTACGGCGTGTAATATTCCCATATGGTTTTGGGGGTGTTACATTTATGGTATCGGAGCTTAGGTTGCGGAAACCTAGGCTGTCGGGTCGAGTCGAGTCGTGGTTTGTCGAGTAATGTGTTGTCTTGTCGTTCGAGTCGTGAGGTGACAAGTTGAGTTGTGCGTAGTCACAACGTGTCGGATATGTTGTCGGATGAGATTAGTATCGTGGGCGACCGTCATCTCTGTGCGGCCTGTGGATGTAAGTCTCCCTTCTTTGTGTTGTGCCTCGTGGTGACACGAGCTATTTTTATGATTATGAGTTAATTGACGGAATCCTCTTATGGATTTTGATTTCGTGATATGTGATCATTTGACTCCCGTTTTTCGTTCATATGAGGAGTAGTGTTGCTGTCTTGTGCATGTTTGATTTTATTTCTTTTATCCGCTGCGTGAGTTCTTTTGTAATGACTTTCGGTATTTTACCGACTGAGTTTTATTTCGAAAACCAATTCCCTTAACCGAGTTTTTGGCATTATGGCCTTGATCATTTTGGCGAAATTCTTATGACGGAATTTAGTATTTTGTAAATGGCTTTTGTGAGTTTTTGAAATATTACCGTCATCGACCTTTTTGGCATTTTGTAAATGGTTTTTATCCTGGTGGGTTCCGGCGCGGGACCCACGGCGCTATAATGTTCCGTGTAATTATCTTAAATTTTTGGGCATTCTAGCCATTGAATTATCTTTGAAAACTTTGAGTACCTTAGAAAATAAATTTCGAGACGTACTTTTAAAATAAATTATTTTCTCGTGGTACATCCAAGGTGCCACAATATGTTTCAAGATTCTTCTACCTCGAGGACCAAAATGTTTTGAGATATTTCCAATATTTTAGAAACAGTTTTACTTAGACCCGAGGGTCGAATATTTCCGAAAGTTTTTCACGAAAAGAAAGTGTCCTCATTTTTATCGAATGCGAAATAGTTTTCCAAAGTCTCGATAACGATGTTTCACGATTGTACTTTTTTTTTTTTTGAAGGGTGATACTCAAGATCAATCGGTGTTTCCAAAATTGTTTTCAAAAGGAGGTTTTCGTTTTTAAAACCTATCTATTCCCATTTGAGGACTGGGTATGTATGTGTGATGTTCGCGTTGTCGTTATGATGTTTGCTCTCGAGTATGATCGAAATGGTGGCATGAACGTCGAGGCGTTGCCACGCATTTGTTGTACTAGCCCTCTGTGAGA
Organism: Orobanche coerulescens; assembly: GCA_033398695.1. Lineage (NCBI taxonomy): Eukaryota > Viridiplantae > Streptophyta > Magnoliopsida > Lamiales > Orobanchaceae > Orobanche > Orobanche coerulescens. The sequence continues at coordinate 99,195,054 of CM065813.1, read as the reverse complement.
GGTGTGAATTGGTGTTCTTGTTTATCGCCTCGTGGTGATTTGCGTGTTGTCGCACGAGTGTGAGCTATTGAATCTTGGGTTTGTACGTTTGTGTACATGTGTGATTGTTTCATAATGTTTGTAATTATGTGCTGGTTATCGTTCGGGCCGTTGAGGTCGCCGAACGATACCGTCGTTGTTGTAGTGTTTGTGTGTGTATTACTTTACGATGGTAATCGTTGTATATGATATGTGTTATGATTCTTTGTTGTCTTTGAGTTGGCATCTCCGCTATATTGTTTTGCGACGTTATACCCCATTGTATCTAGCATTTGTACTTTCGGTATGCCGAGCCGAGGTGTTTCAACCGTGATGTGCGGGCATGCACGTGTAAATTGTCCTTCTCGTCGATGCTTAGCGTTTGAGGACACCGAATTGATTTTGCGGGTGGCTCACGAGACTTTCGGAGTTCGCGCTTGGCACGGATATCGGGATCGACTCGAGAGACCCATGGGAGATTTTCTGTCGGATGCTTTTTGTGTTGTGACCTTGTTTCCGTTGTTGTGAGTTGCGGGACGACATTTCTATTAAAAGATGTCGGATGAAATAACCATACTATATTACACATCACCAGTTTCTCCTTCTAAATTCTATCGACTTGCACGTGTTCGTCGATACTTTTTGAACTTGTTTGATGTCTCAGTTGTCATCGTTCGAACTGGTTGTGACCTTGTTTCAGATCGACCTGTTTATCATCGTGACCTTCCCGAGTTCGGTTCGATTCTTGTGAGCCTTGTTTGGAAGTAATATCTTTCACTTTCTACGAGTTCTTTTAATGCAGGAGTAGAAGTGGGGACTTGAGTCATTGTTATTGTTGTAATTCGATCATTGTTATTTGATCATTATTGTTCGATCATTGTTATTTGATCGTTGTTGTTCGATCATCGTTATTTGATCATTGTTGTTCGATCATTGTTATTTGATCGTTGTTGTTCGATCATTGTTATTTGATCATTGTTGTTCGATCATTGTTATTTGATCGTTGTTGTTCGATGATTGTTATTTGATCATTGTTGTTCGATCATTGTTTTTCGATCGTTGTTGTTCGAATGGGGTTGTCTGACTGTTGTTGCCTGATCTCGTACTGCGAAGAATTGTCGTTCACCGTTAGTCAACTGTTTCGAGTGTGGCCAAGTGGGTCACCGATCAGTGCATTGTGAGACCGTTGCCAAGATGTTCGGGAATTGGGTTTTCGTTCCTACTCGGGGAGTGCTGGTGGTGTCCGTGATGTAGTTGTGTATCGTACTTCGTGCTGTAATTCGTGTAGAAATTGTTATTTGTTGCGTGAACTTTTTGGTTTTGTTTGTATTCTACCATGATGTTTTATTTTAAGTTTCGGGACGAAACTTATTTTTAATAGGATAGAATGTAATGTCCGGTATTCTCGTTTTCTGTTATCTTGAATTCTTTGTGTCTTGACGTCGGACATTTTCTTGTTGACGAGAATCGGAGTGAATTCTATCATAATACTATATTTGTTTCTACCGCATAGTCGTTGTGTTCCGGTGCGACTTGTTGTCGCGTGCGTTTCTTTGATTAAATGTGTGCATGTGATGTGTTGTTAATTACTCGTTATTGTTTTGAATCATTGTCGGTGGCGTTGTTATGGTCGTCGTGGGGCGTGTTTTCACGCTGTATGTTCTTTCGCGTTGCTTGTAACGTTTCGCCGTTGGGCGCGATTTTTTTTTCGGTTCTTGTGTATCCCGTTGAGTTTTCCTGGCGGGATATTGCTTCTCCCTACTTGATTTAAGTTTCGGGACGAAACTTCTTTTAAGGAGGGTAGAATGTAATATCCGCAATTTCGGATTTCTGGTAATTTTATTTTTTCGGCGGAGGTCCGTTTCGACGACTCGCTTGGGACCGTATCATCATTCTGAGAATGATTAATTCTGCACTTTTTGTCATCCGAGTTCGTTTCGGTATTGTTTTGTTGAGTTCCGTGTTTCTTAACAACTTTTCCGCACTCGTGTTCGATTCTTGTGAATCTCATCCGAAATTACTGTTTCGAGTTTCCCGTAAGTCCGTTTAACTTTGTTAGACGTGTTGTGAGCTTTGTTTTTGTGTTTCGATCGCGTATCGTGATTTTCGGACGTTTTGGGCCATTTTCGTAATTTCCCAAAGTTTTGGGTAATTACTTCCGTTGTTGAATTCCGAGCCTTCGGGTGGTCGGAATTGTGTGTTCTCTTATCCCTTAGATTCGTCTTTGCGAGTACTTCGTGACCGTATCTTTGATTCGTATTCAGGTTCGGGTTTCGGTGTCGTTTTCTTGAGTTCAGTGTTATTAAACGACTTTTCCCAAATATGAGTCGACTTTGTAGAATCACCATAAATTCTTGAAAACTCCAAAGAATTTGAATCTTTTCAATATTATAGAGCATCAAGTTAGCTTTCCAATGGTTCAAACGGTGAGTCAATCGGAGTCCGGACGAGAGAGTTATGGTCGAAATAGCTCAGACACTCATTTTCCAGTTTTGGCCGAGCAACAGTACCTGTGCCGCGGCACACTTATCTTGAGCCGCGGCACACGATCCAGTTAGCCTATTTCTGCGGATTTTGTGAGATGAATGCTCATTTCATCTCTTCCTTCATTCCTCCTCCTCTTGGCGATCTTATGGGCGATTTTTGGGCGTTTTGCATCATCAATCCCGAGAGAACTTCATATTCTTCAAGTTTTGGTGTGGATTAACAACTCCAACAATTGTTCTTCATCATTAATCCAAGGTAAATTCTTGAAACCCTACTTTTGGGTGAATTGGGGGTTTTTGTTCGTTTTGTCCGATTTAACCGTAATAACTTAGATTTGTGATGTATTGATGATTATTTAGATGTATTCTATCATTTCCCTTGTTATTCCATGGTTGGATCGTTTCGATTCGTTATTTTGGTCGAGTTCTTACTCAACGCCTTGAAGGTGTCCGACAAAAGGTCTTAGAGGGGGGATTGGGCGTTGTATGATTATTATCCATCGATACGATTGTTGATTTATCATTGGTATGACTTAGGGACGAAATTCTTGTGAAGAACTTCAGTCGGAACCCTTCCGTTCGTTGTCTTCTTCGGAGTCCGAGCTTCGGTCGAACCGTGTTCTTGAACGTTTGGTAGCGGTTATTAAGGCAAGTATCTTATTATACGACTTGTATCTTGTGACTAGTAATTACGTATGATATGTATGACGATTTTGCTTGCCTCCGTAAATATGTTCCGTTTGAGTTGGTTGTGTTTTCCAGAAATTTGAAGGCTTTGTGATAATAGTGATATATTGGTATCCGTGTTAGGCGTCGTGCCATTTGTGCGGGATTGCGATGTACATATGAGATGGTTGTACACGTGGTTGTTCAATGTATTGTGTCGAATGTGTGTTATGTTGGTTAAGAGTCGTTGTAATGATCATGATATTTGTGTTGTTTTGGTTTACATACTTGATTGTACATTTCGATGTAATGTGGAATGGCTTGACATTTAATGATTATGAATTGTGTCGTGTCGATGTGTGTGTGTTCCGGGTAGGGTCGCGAGGCCTGCGGAGTTCGGTACATGATGTGTACGAACAAAGTGTGTGATCCGGTAGGGTCGCGAGGCCTGCGGAGTCCGGTACATGACGTGTACGGACAAGGTGTGTGATCCGGGTAGGGTCAGCGAGGCCTGCGGAGTTCGGTACATGATGTGTACGAACGATGTTGTGGCGGGTAGGGTCCGTTGAGGCCTCGGAGTTCGGTACATGATGTGTACGAGCGGTGTGTGTGGCCGGGTAGGGTCCGTTGAGGCCTCGGAGTTCGGTACATGATGTGTACGAACAGTGTGTGTGGTCGGGTAAGGTCCGTCGAGGCCTCGGAGTTCGGTACATGATGTGTACGAACAATGATCGTGTAGCAGTGATTGTTCGGGTAACATTTTAAATATGGATCTCGGACTCATAATGATATATTATTTAGTATGCTTTGAAACGAGAATCGGGCTAAGACCCTAATATTTACGAAAAGGTTTTGTAAATTGGGACTCGAGGTCCAAAAGAATTTCTGCTTTAAAAATCCCCGAGATGATGTGTTCCTTTTCAAATATCTCTTACTTGAGTTCGAAATTCTAAAACTTCTCGGGAACATTTTGATAATTGATTTACGTATTAAATTCGTAGTTGCTATTTGCTTGTTACATTTCGTATGGTTTGATACTTGCACTAGTAAAACAGTGGAGTTTTACTAACCGCCGAGTATTCGGGGGGTGGATGTCTGTTCTGCGTCCAGGTACATGCAGGTTCAGGGGAGCAGTCATAGGATTGGCACAAGGGGATGACGAGCTGCGATACTAATCAAGAGTTGAGAGTTGGTAGAGTTTATTTGTATTGTTAGAGTTGATTCAGTCTTCCGTTGTATTGTATTTCGAACCCTGTGTGGGTAATGTTGTTAGTCAGTCCTGTTGATAGAGTTGTGTGACCTCATCGGTCTGTGTGTTTTTGTGTAAGTGACCTTAGCAGTGCAGTATTATTATATTGTTTGACCCTGGCCGGGCAAGCATTTGGTTGTTTATGGACGTTTAGCCTGGTAGATCCTTGCGGAAAGGGTTTACGGCGTGTAATATTCCCATATGGTTTTGGGGGTGTTACAGAGTGGGCGTAAGCCCAGTCTAGGACATGTTCGGATTTGGGGTACTCCAGCACATGTTCTGAATAAGGAAGTTGATAAGTTGGCATCTCGTACAGAAGTACGAGTGTTTGTGGGATATCCTAAGGGAACGAAGGGTGGCTTGTTCTATAGTCCCCCGGATCAGAAGGTCATTGTTAGCACCAATGCCCGATTTCTAGAAGAGGATTATATGATTAGTCACAAGCCCATGAGCGAGATAATTCTGGAAGAGCTGAGGGGCGAGACTCCGTCTATACCAATCGTACAAGCGCCAACTAACACTGCACCACGTATCGATTCTGAAACTTTTACACCAACTCAAGATTTGCCTCGTCATAGTGGGAGGGTTGTTCGTCAGCCCGAACGATTCATAGGCGTGGAAAAGTCTTCAGACTCAATCCCAGACGAAGATGAATCACTTCCCTGGACCTATAAGGAGGCAATCCAAGATAAAGATGCTGACTCCTGGCAAGTAGCAATGGAATCAGAAATGGGATCTATGGATTCCAATCAAGTGTGGGAGCTAGTAGCGCTACTTGATGGTGTACAAGCCATTGGGAGTAAATGGGTCTACAAGCGAAAGAAAGGACGTGACGGGAAGGTTGAAACCTTCAAAGCGAGGCTTGTTGCAAAAGGTTACACTCAGAAAGAGGGTATCGATTATGATGAAAGCTTTTCGCCGGTAGCCATGCTTAAGTTAATCCGGATTCTTTTAGCTATAGCTGGGCAGTTGGATCTGGAGATTTGGAAGATGGATGTCAAGACTGCATTCTTGAATGGGAGTCTAGACAAGGAAATCTATATGCGCCAAGCAGAGGGATTCATTGCTGAAGGAGAAGAGCACTTGGTGTGCAAACTTAAGAAATCCATTTATAGACTTAAGCAAGCATCTAGATCTTGGAACACTCGTTTTGACGAAGTAGTCCAGTTATATGGATTCGTTCAATGTCCGAGTGAGAGTTGTGTGTATAAGAAATGCGATGGAAATGTGTTGGTGTTTCTTGTACTGTATATAGACGATATCCTTCTGATTGGAAACAACGTGAAGGAATTGTCGGACGTACGGGTATGGCTATATGAGCAGTTCGATATGAAGGATCTAGGAGAAGCAGGACACATCCTTGGAATCAGGAGCTTTCGTGATCGGAAGAAAAGGATGTTGTGCTTATCCCAGGCATCCTATATTGATACAATGCTGAACCGGTTTATCATGGAGAATTCCAAGAAAGGTTTTCTACCTTATGGACATGGAATTCAACTATCTAAGAACATGTGTCCTAAGACACAAAAGGAGATAGATGACATGAAGATGGTCCCTTATGCATCTGCTATGGGAAGTCTTATGTATGCTATGCTTTGCACTAGACCAGATATCTGTCATGCCGTGGGCATGGCTGCTAGATATCAGTCAAACCCAGGACCAGGACACTGGATTGCTGTCAAGCACATACTCAAGTACATGAGAAGGACTAGGGAGTACATGATTGTATATCAATCAGACGACCTGCTTCCGGTGGGTTACACTGACTCAGATTTTTCATCGGACAAAGAAAAGTCCAAGTATACTTCGGGTTATGTGTTTAGCCTGGGAGGTGGAGCCATTAGTTGGAGGAGTGTGAAGTAGAAATGCATCTCGGACTCTACCATGGAAGCCGAGTACGTGGCAGCCTCTGAGGCAGCCAAGGAGGCAGTGTGGCTCAAGTACTTCCTGCAGGACTTAGATGTGATTCCGGATTTGCCAGAGGGTATTACACTTTATTGTTATACTGGTGCAGTCGCAAATTCAAGGGAACCACGAGCCCATCAGGCAAGTAAACATATCAACCGCAAGTACCACATCATACGACACTTCGTAAAGGAAGGAGACGTAGTTGTAGCCAGGGTTGCATCGGAAGATAATCTTGCTGACCCTTTCACGAAAGGCCTACCTTCAAAAGTTTTTGAAAGGCATGCGTAAGGAATGGGATTACGGTGTATGGCAGCATTGCTTTGAGTATAAGTGGGAGAAATGAGAGACTATGTAATACAGTAGTATACTTAAAAGCATGCTTTGAGTATAAGTGGGAGATTGTTAGGATTGTATACTGCAAAGCATACTTTATGCTTGTATTACCTAATTTCCCTGTTACTACCTATGAGGATATTAATTACATTTAATCACATGTTTTGCATATTTATTCACGTTAAGGTTATGCAAACGAAATGTCTAATTATTTTATATTGTAGATAATGTGGTGTGTTGGTGTCACACGGAAGATCACATTATCGGTGCCTTATAAAATAATATAATAGTTCACAACCTATATAATTATTAGACAAATTATATAAAGGGTTGTAGTGTATGCTTGAGAATAGTTGGTCTTGACTATTAACATACATTAGCGTATTTGCATACGTTGAACTGGATCGAGGTGAGATAGTGTCTTCTGTACTGACTGTAAGAAGAACGTAAATCTCGGATAATTATTATTTCTTAATTCTAAGTATATAATATTTAATTGTGTATTTATAATACTTATTGCTTTGATTTACCATAGGTGAGAGTCAAAATGATCGACTCAATAAGCCTCGTATCTTGGGCAATAATATTATTTATACAGCAGTTATTATTATTACTAAAAATCATGTCCCGACTCGTGCGGGTTGATGATGTCCCCTTGAGGAGCTCGATAATGATTATTATATTAAACCCTGCAGGTGGATTTAATTCCGATATAATAATAAGGTTCGAGTGGTACTACTCTTGGATAAGATATTAATTAATTAAAGCTGTCAGTAGGTTATAATTAATTAATGGACATTCGATATCTTTAACACGAGAAATAATATATTTAATAAAGAGCCCAATTTTGTAATTTGGGATTTTGGTAGGAAGTGCAATATCAACTTTTTAGTGGACTAAGTTGATATTAATAGATTCATCATATATTAGGAAGAGTCCTAATAAGGTAAGATGAATTAATTGGGAGTCCTTCCATAATCCTCCTTTAGATCCCTTGTAGTAGTCCAAGAGCCTATAAATAGGACTTATAGGGAGGTTGGCCGATTTTAATACACGCTTGGTAAGCTTGTGTGATCAATTTTTTCCTCTTGTGTTTAATTGTAGTTCTAGACTTGTGTCTTTGATTCTACAATTTAGATAACACAATCAATTTGCTAAGAGTGTTCTTAAAATACTAGAAAGCAAAGAAAAATAAAGTGATCACATATCAAGGTGAAATCGGCCGATCCCATAGGTGTCCAAACAAGATCCGGTAGCTCGTTGCCCACACAACGTCCGGTTCAAGGCGGATCATACTCTAGAAGATCTAAAGGTATAAATACAAGGCGATCAAGACGGAAGTAACCAACACGCTTCAAAAGGTAATATCCTATGATCTTGGATCTAGACTAGGATATTTTAATTAATCAACATATTTAATTAATAAATAATAAATAATATTTAAATTGCTCATTAGTCTTAGTAATTAATTAATTAGCATGCCTAAATAGATCTAATGCTCGTAGATGCGTAAAACGCTATCATCAACTTTACCAAACTTCGCTTCCGCTGCGTTTTACTTTCCAACAAAACCCTCATTACCACTCGGTAAAGCCAAAACAGGAGCGGTCGTCAACCGCTTCTTCAACTCCTCAAAACTATTCTGCCTCTCATCGGTTCACACAAACTTCTCTGACTTCTGTAACAATTGAGTCAGCGGTCGAGCGAGCTTAGAGAACCCCTCAACAAATCTACGGTAATATCCGGCCAAACCCACCTCCTTCACATTCTTGGGCGGCGCCCAATCCAGCACTGCCTCTACCTTATGTGGGTCCACACGAACACCCTTGGCCGAGATCACATGACCGAGAAACATAACCTCCCGTAACCAAAACTCACACTTTGAGAACTTCGCAAAAAGATGATGAGTTCTCAAAATATCTAACACGATATGCAAATGACGGGCGTGCTCCTCCTTGCTCCTCGAGTAAATCAGGATATCGTCGATAAAAACGACTACACACTTATCGAGGTACTCGATGAAGACTTTGTTCATAAGCTGCATGAACACGGCTGGGGCATTGGTTAGCCCAAAAGGCATAACCACAAACTCGTAGTGACTGTATCTCGTCCGAAAGGACGTCTTCGGAATATCGGAATCCTTCACTCGGAGCTGATAATACCCCGATCTCAAATCAATTTTCGAAAACATGGTTGCCCCTTGCAATTGGTCGAACAAATCATCAATCCTCGGGAGCAGATACTTGTTTTTAATAGTCACTTTGTTCAACTCACGATAGTCGATACACAAACAAAGTGACCCATCCTTCTTCTCCACAAATAGGACCGGTGCGCCCCAAGGCGAAGCGCTCGGTCGAATATACCCCATGTCTAGCAACTCTCCCAACTGTTTCTTCAAATCCGGCATCTCAGCAGGCGCCATACGATATGGCGTCTTAGAAATCGGTGCCGCACCCAGCTCCAAATCAACAGTAAACTCGACCTCCCGATCCGGCGGCAAACCTGGCAACTCATCTGGGAAGACGTCAGGATACTCACACTACCGGAATAGACGAGAGCTCGAATCCTCCTTCTTCCATTCTCAAAGCATAACACCAATAACCCGTGCAACCACCTCGAAGAAGTCTCACCGCTTTCAAAGTGCTGATCAGGAATCTCTGGCTACCCCGCTTACGCCCCACAAAAGAATGCTCGGTACCGTCAGAGGCTAACATCGAAACGGTTCTCGTTCTATAATTCATGATTGCCCCATGACGGTCCAGCCAGTCCTCACCAAGAATCAAATCCTCATCTGTAATATCTACCGCAATCAGATTAGAAGGCCAATCCCTCCCCGCGATACTCACAGGAAAATCTCGAATCTCAGAGTCCCCCACGATGCTATCCCCACTAGGCAGTTTAACAACAAATGGTTCACACGCAACTAGGAAATCAACATGCAGACGATGCACACAATCCAGAGATATGAAAGAATGCGTATCACCAGAATCAAATAATACGGAAACCGGATGATCAAGAATATGGATGGTACCTGTAGCTACAGTCGCGTCGGGGTCTCCCGCTCGTCTCATCTCATATACTCGGGGCGGAACAGATCCCGCACTAGAAGCTCCCCCTCTAGAAGGCTGTCCACGTCCTCGACCTCTACCAAAACTCTGCTGTTGCTGGGAAACTGCCGGTGTCTGATTCACGCTCGGTTCTCCCGCCGCTGGGGCTGATATCTGAGTAACTGGTGCCCGAGCAGCATCTGTACAAAACTTGGCACGATGCCCCATCCGACCGCAGGAATGACACTGAATCGGAGGCCTGTCACACTCACTCATAACGTGTCCAGGGCGACCACAGTTAAAGCAATTAGGACCACGCACTGAACCAGTAGGAGCAGACTTAGAACCGTTTCCTCGTCCAAATGACGGGGACTGACTCCCGAAGACTCGCAAACCAAACTGAGTCTTCTGATGCTCTCCAGACTTGCCTCCCGGCGGAGGTCTTACCTTCTTTCCCTCAGTGCCGTCTGTCGCAGAAAATGACATCTCATAAGCCATCGCCTTATTCTGATACTCCTTCAAAGTCGTGCATCCTAGACCAGACATGTACTGACGCACCCTCGGTTTCATCCGCATATCGAAGTGGCGGATCTTATACATCTCATCTCGGACTTGGTTTCTAACATAATGAAGTTGTTGGTTGTAGTCCTTTATTGCCTGCGAAATCGAAACATCCTAGGACTTAGCCTCAAAGAAGGCTCGGATCCTCCCCTCTTTAACTGGCCACGGACAAAACTCGTCTTCCATCAGCTCTCGGAATTCTGCCCATGTGGCTGCCCGGTCACGCGGTTTCACCGCTTGCCACCATGTTGCCACCTCTTTGGCGAGGAAGTACTGAGCGATGGGTACCTTCCTCTCCTCAGAACAGTTAGCACCCTCAAATACCTTCTCCATCTCAAATAGCCAACTCTCCCAACCGGAAGGGTCGGAAGCACCATCAAACTGCGGAAGATGCATACGAATCACGTCCTCGTCGAATCGAATAATGTGGCTTGAGTCAGCAACATACTTCCTCAACTGAGATACATAGAATACGTTTTGAATCCGGCTCAAAGCTGGTGGTAATGCTAAACGATAGGCTAGGTCGCCTACTCGTTCGAGGATCTCAAACGGACCAATATACCTTGGGCTCAACTTGCCTCTCTTCCCGAATCGTAAAACACCTCTAGTAGGAGATACTTTGACTAGTACATGGTCACCAACCTCAAACTCGAGTGGTCGTCGACAATTATCTGCATATGATTTCTGGCGGCTTTGAGCCGTTAATAGACGACTCTTGATCAGGGAAATCTTCTCGCGGGCTGCCAATAACATATCAGGTTCCGTACCAATAGATTCAGACAAATCGTCCCAACACAAAGGGGACCTACAACGACGACCATACAATGCCTCATAAGGTGCCATCTTGATCGAGGCGTGCCAGCTGTTATTATATGTGAATTCTACCAACGGTAGTTGGGCTTCCCAGTCGGGATTCCAATCGAGAGCACATGCCCTCAACATATCTTCTAGAGTTTGAATAGTCCTCTCAGACTGACCATCAGTCTGAGGATGAAAATCCGTACTGAAGTTCAACCGTGTACCCATCGCACGATGAACCGCCTTCCACAAGTGCGACACGAACTGTCCGTCACGATCTGATACAATACTCTTAGGGGCACCATGCAGTCTCACAATCTCTTTGATGAATAACTGGGCCAATCTCTCAGGGCCCCACGTATCCTTGATCTCCAAGAAGTGGGCCAATTTAGTTAGTCGATCCACAATCACCCAAATCGTATTCATGCCTTGACGGCTCGTCGGCAAGTTAGTAATAAAATCCATCGATATATCTTCCCACTTCCACTCGGGAATCGGAAGCGGTTTCATCACGCCAGCTGGTCGTTGATGCTCAATCTTGACCTGCTGACAGGTCAAACATTTCGAAACGAATTCGGCAACCTCCCATTTCATGTTACCCCACCAATAATACGGTTTTAAATCCTTATACATTTTGTTCGATCCCGGGTGTTTGGAATATGGGGTAGCATGAGCCTCCTTCAGAATAGTATTCCTCAACTCTTCATCTGCTGGTACACATACTCCGTTTTTAAAGCGTATCAGTCCATCCTCGTGAACCAAAAATCCAGGGGCCTTCTCCTGATCGATTTACCCTCGAATTCTGGATAAGAATGGGTCCGTCATCTGTTTCGTCCTAACCATCTCATCCATGGATGATGAAATATCAAGCGTGCAAAGTTGTCCCTGAATGCGCTGTAACCAGACCTCAATCTCTGGTCTCATGGACTATAATTGCAACTCCCTCTGGGCGATCAAACGAGCCAGTAGCTGCTCCTCCACTGACTTACGGCTCAAGGCATCGACAACCACGTTTGCCTTGCCTGGATGATAAAGGATCTCGATATCATAGTCTTTGATTAGCTCTAACCACCTCCTTTGTCTCATATTCAACTGCTTCTGAGTAAAAATATACTTCAGGCTCTTGTGATCCGTAAAAATTTGGCAGGTAACTCCATACAGATAGTGGCGCCAGATTTTTAAAGTAAATACTACGGCTGCTAACTCTAAATAATGAGTCGGGTAGTTGACCTCGTAAGGACGCAACTGTCTGGATGCATAGGCGACCACTTTCCCGTCCTGCATTAATACACAGCCAAGGCCCTACCTCGACGCATCGCTATATACCACGAATCCTTCCGTTCCTTTAGGTAGAACCAAAACAGGTGCTGAAATTAATCGACTTTTGAGTTCATCAAAACTTTGCTGACATGCTTCTGACCACAAGTACTTCTTATCTTTCCTCAACAGATTAGTCATCGGTTGAGCAATTTTGGAAAATCCTTCCACGAATCGTCTGTAATAGCCTGCTAGACCCAGAAAACTACGAACTTCCTTCACGTTCTTCGGAGGTAGCCAGTCTCGGATAGCTTCTGTCTTCTGTGGGTCTACTCTCACTCCATCTTCTGATATTACATGTCCCAGAAAAATAACTTCTGACATCCAGAATTCACACTTAGAAAATTTTCCATAGCGTTGTTCTCGCCTTAATGCATCGAGAACTTGGCGGAGGTGACACTCATGCTCCTCATGATCACGAGAGTAGATCAGGATGTCGTCAATAAAAATGACTACAAAATGATCCATATAATTAATAAAAACCCGATTCATCAATTCCATGAATACTGCAGGTGCATTAGTCAGTCCGAATGGCATGACAACGAACTCATAATGCCCATAGCGAGTGCGAAAAGCTGTCTTCGGGACGTCAGACTCTCGAATCCGCAATTGGTGGTACCCGGATCTCAAGTCGATCTTGGAAAATACAGCGGCTCCCTAGAGCTGATCCAATAGATCATCGATGCGAGGTAAAGGATATTTGTTCTTAATTGTTACTTTGTTCAGCTCACGGTAATCAATACACAAACGCAGCAATCTGTCCTTCTTTCGTACGAATAACACCGGCGCTCCCTAAGGGGATGCACTGGGTCGAACATATCCTTTCTCAGTTAACTCCTCAAGTTGTCTTTTCAACTCCTGCATCTCAGTCGGGGCCATACGATATGGTGCTTTTGAAAGCGGGGACGTCCCTGGCTCCAACTCAATGGTGAATTCTACCTCTCGCTGTGGGGGTAGTCCTGGAAGCTCTTCTGTAAATACATCTGGATAGTCTCGAACTACCGGAATATCAACCAATTCGACTGGTCGGTCAGTTATCTTGGTCATGTAATACCAATAACCAATGCATCCCTGGTTTAGTAATCTCACAGCCTTCATAGTGCTGATGACTCTCCTAGAATGACTGGGATTATCACCCCGAAAAATACACTCGAAGCCATCATCAGATGTGACGGTCACCATTCGCTTACAGACGCTAAGCACGGCATCGTGACGATCCATCCAGTCGATACCCAAGATTACATCATCTTTAGGTAAATCAACCATAATCAAGTCGGACAACCACTCACGGTTGTTCATGCGAATCGGACAGCTCTATACTTCACGACTCCCAATAATTCTGTTACCATCGGGTAGACCAATTACATAAGGTTCACAATCGGTAACATGATTCAATTGCAAATGACTCAAACAAGAAGTAGACAAAAAGGAGTGTGAAGCACCAGTATAAAAAAGAACACAAACGGGTTGAGTGGATCTCGAGAGTACCTGCAATCATGCTGGCTTCGGGATCATCGGCTTTATTCATCTCGTAGACTCTGGGTTTTGCAACCCCGTAAGTAGGTGTACCAGCTTGATTTCCACGGCCCATCCCTTTATTTGCCTCGGTAGTCTGGTAAGAAGCGGACGGAGGAGCACGTTCCTAAACAGAAGACTGTACTGGTGCAAGAGATGCTACTGGAGCACGCCCGGGTCCACCCCTGCAATAGAGAGCACGATGTCCGTTCTTCCCACAAGTGTGACAGGCAATGGCCGGCTTCGGACACTTGGAGCTGATATGTCCCTGGTCCCCACAGTTATAACACACGACCGGGGAGCTGATTGCCCGAGAGTGCGTTCCTGTCGGTTTCGGTGCCATAGGTGTCCGTTCAGAAGGATTTGGTACAGGCTGGGGCTTCTTGAACATCCCCCGGTTACTGTCTCCCTGGGTCTGGTTCCTGGATATCTTGTTGGGAAACTGAGGCTGCTTCTTGGAAATATCCTTCGCAGTAAGTTCATACTCCAAAGCCTTCTCAATAAACTCCGGTAGGGTCGTACAGTGGTGATTGAGTAATTGCATTCTCATTCGGGGTTTAAGCCTCTTGAGGAAATATTTGATCCTATCAGCTTCCAAACGGACAACTAACGTAGCAAAAGGGAGAAGTGCTTGGAATTTTTCAGCAATCGCTAACACATCCTCGTCTTCCGATGGATCAGGGTTTAGTAATTCGGACAGTTTGGCTTCACGGAGGGGTGCAGGATAGTAACGATCTAGCATAAGATTCTTGAATTCCTCCCAAGTACTCACGCCATCGGCAGGCCTCACAGAAAGCCACCAGGTATGGGCACTCTAAGGTAGTAGGCTGCCACAGCAACTCGATTTTCCTCTAGGCACTCCACCATCTCGAACAGTTTCTCGAAATGCTCTATCCAGTGTACAATGCCAGCAGGCTCAGATGAGCCTTCAAAAGTCGGATGTCGCTGTCGTGATATGTCGCTAATAATCCGGCTCACGATCCCGCCATGCACCAGAGGCGGAGGCTGTTGCCCCTGCGGTTGACCAGTAGTATTCCTCTGCATAGCTTCCATCAGCTGACCCATTTGGGTCATATGGGCCATCATGCCCTGCATCACAGTGTAAGGATCGACACGTGCATTTTCTCCAGTGTGGTGTGATTGGTCCCTAGAAGGCGAATCACTGCCTGTGGAACTCTGTTCCACATTCGCGCGTCTGTTGGCTCGTGGTATCGGGATTCGGCCTCTTCCGCGGCCTCGTCCCCCTCTGCCACGGCCTCTCAGATTCCTTTCCATACTGAAAGAATCAAGTCACAAGTACAGTTCAAGTTATCAATCATAATTCATGCTAAGTTAATGGCAACAGGGAATTTCGTATCCAACAAAGCAGTTCGTAAAGAATCACTGGCACCGTAGGTGCTACACACTCAATATCATATCAACATCAAGTCGAAACAATTCCAATCACATAATTAATTTAGGTTTTCCCCAAACAGATGAATTTTACCACATGTTAGCAAGATGCCAAGATAAGTAAAGAGACCAATACGTCATCAATATCATGCCAGTAATCAAATTATGGCTCATGAGAACATACCGTATTCGACGGGTCACGCGCTTGCACAGGTTACACGTGGCACGAAGGTTTCTTGATGCTATTTCGATTCTACAATGACTCAAAAGAAAAACACATGCTCTCTGATACCATCTTCTGTAACAGCCCGAAAACAGTGGCTATTACAGTGCCGTGGACCCCTACCGGGACCCACCAGGCGATATCACGGTATACACTTACAACCTGACAACGTGGCACCATACCACAATATTTATCAAAACCCCGATGTGGAGTGTAAGTTATACATGTATTAATACGAGCAAACGTACACAGGATCCAAATTCGGTACAGACCATATGACGATGGGCAATACCTAACAGATTATAGTACATTCATCCGACACAAAGTAAAATGAAACTCACAATAAAACATAACCGAACATCAAAAGACTCGGGCCCCCCGAAATAGCATCCTTCAAAACCCTCCGTCGCCATTGTGCTCCTCCTGTGCCTTGCCCTTTCCTCGCCCTGAAATACAAGTATTTCGCCCCAAACCATAGGGTCAGCTATACATGATGATAATTCTCATGACATTATACAATTCATATATATACGGATCTCAAATAAAATAATCGACTACCGAATATACCCCGTAGGCGTATAAACAGTCAGTCCCAACTGTCGAACATAACCAAATATACGAACGACCATATAATATGGCTCAAGACGGACGTTACAGTACGCCCGATCTGGAAATGTGTCCGTGCACATGTCCACCCCGTATATGGAATCTAGAATATACGTGGGACGATGTACCTAGTTAGCCTCACGAACTACGTCTCGTGTGCACGATCTAAATGCAGAAAACATCCACGCATGATCATCAAGTGCCCGACTAAAAATCATACACATAACCAATCGGCACGCAGATATGACTCCAGAGATGTCACGATACAACATGAAAACGAAACTCAATGAATTACACCTTTATCGAGGGATCGAACGACTCACCAAAGTGTCAACAAAGCTCCAAAAGGAACAACGGTAGCAAGAATGGTAAATTCGGGTATATCATCCCAACATAGTGATAATAACCATATCACGAATCATAGATTCTTAGAACATTTTATATGCACGAAACGCATAATAATCACAAGAATTCAACCATCATTATAACCAAGCAAGATAACTTGCCTCAATTCCATAGATGAATAATCCTTCTTTGAATGGTCAAACGAACGGTATCCCCGTCTAACAATACTCACATGAACAAGCAACCTTGAATGAAATGTAATTCATTCAACGACACATTCGTACGATAACGGTATCATTACATAAACAATATTCGTAAATTTACTTGAATAAATCAATTATCCTATTGATCACTTTAATGTTCCAATTACAAATCATCATATGTTTATCATGTTCATTCACATATTCTAACATTAATGTCAACTACTTGAAGTCCAGATTATTACCAATGTAACATTGTGAAAACATCTTTTGAAATCATCGGCACTTACGATTACGATATAAGTTTGTGTTTAATTACGTTCTTCATTATTTTACCAACGATTACATTAAAACTGATTCCTATATGAAAGCATAAGTTCAAGTTTTTAGTGAACTAAGAACATCATCTTAATTTACATCTCCTAACACACACAGATTAATGAAATGGAATTCGGCTACTCATCTACCGCATTTGAATCACCATATTCACTACAATCCTCTTAAAAACATTATCAACATATTAATGTAGTGATTAACACTCTTTTAAGTTATCAACGAAATTTATTAACTTGAACATATGAAGATTAAAACTTCCTTCTATCAAAATCCATTGTTTTACTTTTGAAGAATTTATTAAAAACCTAGTTATATCATTGGATACTTGGAATTCTAAACGTAACTTCATCCCATATTGTGAAAATTATCTTCAAAGGGTTAACATAATTCTTCCAACAATTTATTACGAAGGTATTGATTTTAGAGGCCAAAATTATGGTTCCATATTACCTTTCAAGAATCAAGTGAATGTTCAAGACAAGATTAGTATCTCTCACCTCTAATCATTAAGGATTTCATCCCTAACATGTTCCTAGTGTTGAGACTATAATCAACTTCCGATTATCATGTTATAAATCATGTTTTATCTATCATTATCAACACAACCATATTATGAAGTTATTATACATCAAGAAGTAATACTAATACCCCTAATGTTGATCTTCACTTAGTTTGAGCATGATTCAATTAATTTATCATGTTTACACTAGCTTAACTAACATTATGTGAAGTGTTTATGTAATACCCGAATTTTCAGTATAATTTTTTTCGCGTTATTATATCTGAGTATACTGTATAGTTTGGTATCTATACAGTATGGATAAAATAAATTGATAACCAAGACAGTTATACTGGTGTGATTATCGTTTTTGATTGATAGATATATTCAGGATATGTTGTATCAGGTTGAACTGATTTGGATATCAGGTATACCGTATGAGAATATTTTTGGGTTGAGTATATGTGTATTCAGTATGCCGTATGTTCGTATTTGTTATTTCGAGACGTTGGACAGGAATTGCTGTAAATATCTAAGTATGGAAGCCATTACGTCTTACGTAAGTTAAATTGGTAGAGTTATGTACGTTATGGCCGAGACATTACGTACGTAAGATGGGAATCAGACGATCGAGTCGTGGTCGGCAGGTGGGACCCTGTGTCGACAACTTTCGGCGGAGGATGTTGATAGGTGAGTCAACGTACGTGTTACGTACGTTATACAGGACGTGTTACGTACGTAACACGACCATTGTACTGTAGCAAGTCAACTGGTATATTACGTACGTTATATGGCATGGGTTACGTACGTAAGGAAGTTCACATTTTGAGGCAGTAGGGTCTGGGATGGCATTACGTACGCTAACCAGGACAAGATAGCGTACATAAGAGGTGTTACGTACGTTACATTGGGAATGTTACGTACGTAACGAGCGGGGAGTTATATAAGGAATGGTCGTCATTTCATTTCACTTCAGCATTTCTCTTCGTTTTTCATCTCTAAACATTGAGAGAGGGATATTTTGGCTCTCCTAATTCGATTTTGAGCTTGAGGGCTTGGATTTAGAGCTTGGATATGGAGTTATTGACGATTCTTGAAGTGATTTCTTGTGTATTCCATCTTCTAAGAGGTATGTTGGATAATCCTCCTTTTCATTTCGGATTTTTGATGTTGTTATTGATAAATGATTCGTATGAAGATCATTAAGATGTTTTTTCGATTCTTGAGGTTATACGAGGTGCATGTTGAAGGAAGATGATGATATGTTGGATTATGTCTTGATTATGTTGTTATGATTATGGAATCATAATATTCTGGATGTTCTTGGTAGTATTGCTTCGATTTTTGATGCTAAGAAGATCATATGTTGAAGAACATGGTGATATACACCTTAAATTATGATTAAGGATTGGTTAGATGTTAGAAAACATCGGATTATGTTCTTTTATGTATTGTGAACGTGAATTCAGATAATTCGTGTTCTTGAAGAATTCATAAGTTATACATGTTATGATTTTGGAAGGATTTCGGATAATTGGAATGTGATTATTCACGGTAATAATTGGTAAATAGTTTCTTACGAATTTACTAGTATAACAAGAAGGAGTCTTGTTGATTCTAATTTAGAATTAAAGTCGGAATCGAATATGTTATGAAATCCTTAATATCAAGATGAATTGATCATTGATTTGAGGAATGTGTTGGTGTTTTGGGTATGAATATAGAATATTCATATCTATAATTAAGTTATGTATTTTGGTACAATATTCGTATAGGAATACGAATATGATTCCGGATTTGATAAGATTATGACTCACTTTTGAGTTTGAGAATTCATAGGTATTTAACAAGTGTTCAATTCGGATAATGGAATTATTTGAAACCTTTGGAATATGGTTATCTATAATGTTGAATTGATCGGATAGTCCGGATTGATGATGATAACCAGTAATTGGTTTATATTATGAATTTACAAGGAGGAAACTTGTATCCGTATTTAAGATTGAATTTGGAATCGGTAATGTTAGACCCTTGTTGGCTTAAATTGATTATTAATATGATTATCGGATTATGAATTATGTTATGGTTTTAAATTCGTGATCAATTGATGTGGTTGTTCGGATTTGTGTCTAATCGGGATATGGTGGAACCGTTGGGTTTATTGATCGGTTATATTGATTATTGAGTTGCGACTTGTATCGTGGATATGGGTTCGTATTTGTTTGAGTTGTATTGTTTGGTTTTGCTTATGATCGAGGTTTCATTGAACCATTGAGTTTGTTGGTTGGATATGTCGGTTATTGATTGTTATCGGATTGTTGCTGATTGATTACTTCAATAGGTTGATATGTTTTGATCGTGGATTATGACCGTTGTGCTGCGGTTGAGTTCGAAGAGTTCGTAGATTGCTTTTGCTCGGGGATGAGGAGCTCGTATACTAAGGCAATGGATTTTGGTAACGGCTTTGTGGTATCGGTATCGAGGCAAGTTTATACTTGTTCAGTTTATAATATTTGATGAATGGTTTCGTTTTCATTTCATTTATAATTCGTATAGCAATGTTGTTAGAAATGTAAGTTGTCAGGATAATGGTTTGTATATCGTACTCTGGTTGTAATAAATCATAAGGTATATGATTTAATTGTGTTCAGGGAAGACGTTAGTTATCTCTGGTCAAGGATATAGAACATCGGATATCGAGGATAGTTATCGTGATGACATAAGTATCGGGATAAAGGGTTATTGGTATTGAATGGATGGTACCTTGTTTGAGATTATTTGTATAACTGTGTATTCGTTCAGGAATGTTGTTCGTGGAAAGGATGTTGTCTTCGGCTTTGAGGTAATTTATGTATTGTTCAGTTATGAGATAATTATTATGTTGAGTTGTTGTATATGTTGTATGTTGAGGCTTCGTATATTGAGATTCGTACTGGTTGTTCGTTGAGGGATGTTGATCCCAGGACTATTGTTGGTATTAATGGTTGTGTTGATCGTCTCATTGGAGGATGTTGATGGATATGGTCCTCGACTTAATCTAAGTATTTGTTCAATCATGTGGATAATTAGTATGTTGAGTTGTTGTATATGTTGAGGTTTCGTGTAATGAGTTTCGTATCGGTTATTCATTGAGGGATGTTGATCCCAGGACAGTTGTATTGAGATCGTAGATCGTGTTGGTCATTCATTTGGGGATGATGATCCCAGGATTGATGTTTTGGATATTGATTAGTGGTGTCGACTTTTCATTGTCAGTCCGTTGTTGTTCACTTCGGTGAGTCTTTTGATCCTTATTGGATATGTGTTTCCTTGAGTTTCGTTGTCATGTTGCATCGTGATATATCTGGAGTCATATCTGCGTGGCGATTGGTTATTGTGTAGGATTTTTAGCCGGGCACATGATGGTTATGTGTTGATATTTCCACATTGAACCGTGCACACGAGACGTAGTTCGTGAGGCTAATTAGGTACAAGACCACACGTGTATGTGATTAATACCCAGGGTGGCTTGTGCACGGACACATTTTCGGACCGGGCGTACTATGATTTCCATCTTTGAGCCATATTGTTTGGTCGTTCATCCTCCATTCATGGTTGGGTATGTTCGACGGTTTGCGACTGGTTGTTCATACGCCCGAGGGGTATGTTTCGACAGTCGAGGTTATTTTCTTGAGATTCATTATTGTTGATCATTTGGAGTTTACCTTGTTGATGGTATTCTCGGTTATTGTTCGTCCTTTGTTGATCATTTGGAGTTTACCTTGTTGATGGTATTCTCGGTTATTGTTGATCTTTCATTGATTGCGTTCGAGATTCACCTTGTTGATGGTATTCTCAACTATCGTGGTCCTTTATTGGTCGTATTGGAGTTATCATGTCGATGATATTCTCAGTTGATTTATTGGTTGATCTGGTTATTGATCGTATAAGCATTCGGACTGTACGTCGATGTTTCAGGATTTGTTATCATTATCATTTGGTAGTTGATCTACAGAAATGTTGTGTATTATTGGTTTATCCAGGTTGAGATTTGATTGTGTAATCCGACGGACAGGAGTTGGCACAGATCGATTATTTCCACACTTATGAGTTACGATGATGTTTTGAGGATTATCGGTATTTTTGGAATACAAGATGATGATTGTTGTTGAATTCATTTGAGAATACGAAATGTGGAATATGTCAAGGATTGATTTAGTATGGATTGCTATGAATCGGTAAGGTTATAACGGTAAGATTACGTTGGTAGTATTCTTACAGTATTATTACATTGGTATGTAATTATTTATGATGATGTGATTGGTATCATTATTGAGTATTGTGGCTGACCCCGTCGTGGGCTTTATTTTTAGGTACTCGGAGATCGAGCTAGTAGCGGTCGTGAAGGGATGAGCTTCCCGATGTGATACTAGCTGTGGCTTGTTTTCGGAGAATTGAGTATTCTATTCCGGTCATTTATTTCCGCTGCAAATGTGTATTTTGAACTGTATTTATCCACTGCGTGTGTATATTTCAAAATGACTTTTCGGTATCTTTATCCGCTGCGTGTGTGTATTTTAAATGGCCCTTTTGGCACTTTGCGAACTTGGGTTATTTCGTTAAACGCTTTCCTAAGCTATTTTATCGGTACGTTTAAGCGGCGTCTTAACGTACATTTTGAACTATCAAGATTTGGCACTTCGCCTTGTATTTTCAAATGGTATTTTATGACGATATTTCAGAATTTTGTTTTTGAAAATATTTGAGTATTTGCAAAATATTACCGTCATCAGCCTTTCGGTGTTTTTGAATTGGTTTTGTAAACGGTTTTTAGCCTGGTGGGTTCTGGCGCGGGACCCACGGCGCTGTAATATCCCGGATGGTTTTGGGGGTGTTACAGAAGATGGTATCGGAGCTTGGGTTTTGTGAACCCAGGCGTGTGTGTTATGTGGCTCTACCGGTACGGTAGTAGCGTGATTTTTGAAAATGAGCTTTTCTGACTTTTGAGTCAAATCGATTTTTTTGAGTTTCCAAAACTTTTAAGATTCTTTTCAAATTGCTATTTGTGATAATGGTGTGTGTTGGTATTGTGTTGAGAATTCGCATGGGAGTCGTGTGCTAGTATCACGGGAGATCATCGGCTTCACACACCTGTAAGTATATTGGTTTGGTTATTTCGCTTGTGGCGACACTTGATTGTTTTTGTGATGAGTTGGAAAATTTTGGATTTATCTGTTGTTGGCGACAGGTTGCAAGTTTCGAGGGCGAAACTTATTTTAAGGGGGGTAGTATGTAATACCCGGATTTTCAGTATAAATTTTTCGCGTTATTTTATCTGAGTATACTGTATAGTTTGGTATCTATACAATATGGATAAAATAAATTGATAACCAAGACAGTTATACTGGTGTGATTATCGTTTTTGATTGACAGATATATTCAGAATATGTTGTATCAGATTGAACTGATTTGGATATCAGGTATACCGTATGAGAATATTTTTGGGTTGAGTATATGTGTATTCAGTATGCCGTATGTTCGTATTTGTTATGTCGAGACGTTGGACAGGAAATGCTGTAAATGGTTAAGTATGGAAGCCATTACGTACGTTATGTGTTGAAGCTTACGTACGTTAAATTGGTAGAGTTATGTACGTTATGGCCGAGACATTACGTACGTAACATGGGAATCAGACGATCGAGTCGTGGTCGGCAGGTGGGACCCTGTGTCGGCAACTTTCGGCAGAGGATGTTGACAGGTGAGTCAACGTACGTGTTACGTACGTTATACAGGACGTGTTACGTACGTAACACGACCATTGTACTGTAGCAAGTCAACTTGTATTACGTACGTTATATGGCATGGGTTACGTACGTAAGGAAGTTCACATTTTGAGGCAGTAGGGTCTGGGGTGGCATTACGTACGCTAACCAGGACAAGATAGCGTACGTAAGAGGTGTTACGTACGTTAACTTGGGAATGTTACGTACGTAACGAGCGGGGAGTTTATATAAGGAATGACCATCATTTCATTTCACTTCAGCATTTCTCTTCGTTTTTCATCTCTAAACATTGAGAGAGGGATATTTTGGCTCTCCTAATTCGATTTTGAGATTGAGGGCTTGGATTTGGAGCTTGGATATGGAGTTATTGACGATTCTTGAAGTGATTTCTTGTGTATTCCATCTTCTAAGAGGTATGTTGGATAATCCTCCTTTTCATTTCGGATTTTTGATGTTGTTATTGATAAATGATTCGTATGAAGATGATTAAGATGCTGTTGTTTCGATTCTTGAGGTTATATGAGGTGTATGTTGAAGGAAGATGATGATATGTTGGATTATGTCTTGATTATGTTGTTATGATTATGGAATCATAATATTCTGGATGTTCTTGGTAGTATTGCTTCGATTTTTGATGCCAAGAAGATCATATGTTGAAGAACATGATGATATACACCTTGAATTATGATTAATGATTGGTTAGATGTTAGAAAACATCGGATTATGTTCTTTTATGGATTGTGAACGTGAATTCGGATAATTCGTGTTCTTGAAGAATTCATAAGTTATACATGTTATGATTTTGGAAGGATTTCGGATAATTGGAATGTGATTATTCACGGTAATAATTGGTAAATAGTTTCTTACGAATTTACTAGTATAACAAGAAGGAGTCTTGTTGATTCTAATTTAGAATTAAAGTCGGAATCGAATATGTTATGAAATCCTTAATATCAAGATGAATTGATCATTGATTTGAGGAATGTGTTGGTGTTTTGGGTATGAATATGGAATATTCATATCTATAATTAAGTTATGTATTTTGGTACAATATTCGTATAGGAATACGAATATGATTCCGGATTTGATAAGATTATGACTCACTTTTGAGGTTGAGAATTCATAGGTATTTAACAAGTGTTCAATTCGGATAATGGAATTATTTGAAACCTTTGGAATATGGTTATCTATAATGTTGAATTGATCGGATAGTCCGGATTGATGATGATAACCGGTAATTGGTTTATATTATGAGTTTACAAGGAGGAAACTTGTATCCGTATTTAAGATTGAATTTGGAATCGGTAACGTTAGACCCTTGTTGGTTTAAATTGATTATTGATATGATTATCGGATTATGAATTATGTTATGGTTTTAAATTCGTGATCAATTGATGTGGTTGTTCGGATTTGTGTCTAATCGGGATATGGTGGAACCGTTGGGTTTATTGATCGGTTATATTGATTATTGAGTTGCGACTTGTATCGTGGATATGGGATCGTATTTGTTTGAGTTGTATTGTTCGGTTTTGTTTATGATCGAGGTTTCATTGAACCGTTGAGTATGTTGGTTGGCTATGTCGGTTATTGATTGTTATCGGATTATTGTTGATTGATTACTTCAATAGGTTGATATGTTTTGATCGTGGATTATGACCGTTGTGCTGCGGTTGAGTTCGAAGAGTTCGTAGATTGCTTTTGGTCGGGGCCGAGGAGCTCGTATACTAAGGCAATGGATTTTGGTAACGGCTTCGTGCTATCGGTATCGAGGCAAGTTTATACTTGTTCAGTTTATAATATTTGATGAATGGTTTCGTTTTCATTTCATTTATAATTTGTATAGCAATGTTGTTAGAAATGTAAGTTGTCAGGATAATGGTTTGTATATCGTACTCTGGTTGTAATAAATAATAAGGTATATGATTTAATTGTGTTCAGGGAAGACGTGAGTTATCTCTGGTCAAGGATATAGAACATCGGATATCGAGGATAGTTATCGTGATGACATAAGTATCGGGATAAAGGGTTATTGGTATTGAATGGATGGTACCTTATTTGAGATTATTTGTATAACTGTGTATTCGTTCAGGAATGTTGTTCGTGGAAAGGATGTTGTCTTCGGCTTTGAGGTAATTTATGTATTGTTCAGTTATGAGATAATTATTATGTTGAGTTGTTGTATATGTTGTATGTTGAGGATTCGTATATTGAGATTCGTACTGGTTGTTCGTTGAGGGATGTTGATCCAGGACTACTGTTGGTATTAATGGTTGTGTTGATCGTCTCATTAGGGGATGTTGATGGATATGGTCCTCGACTTTGAGGTAATCTAAGTATTTGTTCAGTCATGTGGATAATTAGTATGTTGAGTTGTTGTATATGTTGAGGTTTCGTGTAATGAGTTTCGTATCGGTTATTCATTGAGGGATGTTGATCCCAGGACGGTTGTATAGAGATCGTAGATCGTGTTGGTCATTCATTTGGGGAAGATGATCCCAGGATTGATGTTTTGGATATTGATTAGTCGTGTTGACTTTTCATTGTCAGTCTGTTGTTGTTCAATTCGGTGAGTCTTTTGATCCTTATTGGATATGTGCTTCCTTGAGTTTCGTTGTCATGTTGCATCGTGACATATCTGGAGTCATATCTGCGTTCCGATTGGTTATTGTGTAGGATTTTTATCCGGGCACATGATGGTTATGTGTTGATATTTCCACATTGAACCGTGCACACGAGACGTAGTTCGTAAGGCTAATTAGGTACAAGGCCACACGTGTATGTGATCAATACCCGGGGTGGCTTATGCACGGACATATTTCCGGACCGGGCGTACTATGATTTCCATCTTTGATCCATATTGTTTGGTCGTTCATCCTCCATTCATGGTTGTGTATGTTCGACGGTTTGCGACTGGTTGTTCATACGCCCGAGGGGTATGTTTCGACAGTCGAGGTTATTTTCTTGAGATCCATTATTGTTGATCATTTGGAGTTTACCTTGTTGATGGTATTCTCGGTTATTGTTGGTCCTTTGTTGATCATTTGGAGTTTATGGTATTCTCGGTTATTGTTGATCTTTCATTGATTGCGTTCGAGATTCACCTTGTTGATGGTATTCTCAACTATCGTGGTCCTTTATTGGTCGTATTGGAGTTATCATGTCGATGATATTCTTAGTTGATTTATCGGTTGATCTGGTTATTGATCGTATAATCATTCGGACTGTACGTCGATGTTTCAGGATTTGTTATCATTATCATTTGGTAGTTGATCTACAGAAATGTTGTGTATTATTGGTTTATCTAGGTTGAGATTTGATTGTGTAATCCGACGTACAGGAGTTGGCACATATTGGATTATTTCCACACTTATGAGTTATGATGATGTTTTGAGGATTATCGGTATTTTTGGAATACAGTACAAATGATTGTTGTTGAATTCATTTGAGAATACGAAATGTGGAATATGTCAAGGATTGATTTAATATGGATTGCTATGAATTGGTAAGGTTATAACGGTAAGATTACGTTGGTAGTATTCTTATAGTATTATTACATTGGTATGTAATTATTTATGATGATGTGATTGGTATCATTATTGAGTATTGTGGCTGACCCCGTCCTGGGCTTTATTTTTAGATACTCGGAGATCGAGCTAGTAGCGGTCGTGAAGGGATGAGCTTCCCTATGTGGTACTAGCTGTGGCTTATTTTCGGAGAATTGAGTATTCTATTCCGGTCATTTATTTCCGCTGCAAATGTGTATTTTGAACTGCATTTATCCGCTGCGTGTGTATATTTCAAAATGACTTTTCGGTATCTTTATCCGCTGCGTGTGTGTATTTTAAATGGCCCTTTTGGCACTTTGCGAACTTGGGTTATTTCGTTAAACCCTTTCCTAAGCTATTTTATCGGTACGTTTAAGCGGCGTCTTAACGTACATTTTGAACTATCAAGATTTGGCACTTCGCCTTGTATTTTCAAATGGTATTTTATGACGGTATTTCAGAATTTTGTTTTTGAAAATATTTGAGTATTTGCAAAATATTACCGTCATCAGCCTTTTGGTGTTTTTGAATTGGTTTTGTAAACGGTTTTTAGCCTGGTGGGTTCCGGCGGGACCCACAGTGTGTAATATCCCGGATGGTTTTGGGGGTGTTACAGTTTATATACTAACATCATCATAAGCATAGATTTAATATGAGTTAAAGAAAGACCAACCTCAAAATGAAGAACAACACCAACACTTCAAAGGACACACTTCAATCTCCTAGTCTCCAAGTCACAAACCAAGTGCTGAAGCTCCAACACAAGTTAGAAGGGCTAGAAATGGAGTTGGCAGGGAAGGGAATCGTTTTCTCAGTGGGGAGGTTGAATGGGTCGAGCAGGAAGTGAAAGGTAAGTCATATTTTTATAACCTGAACTTAGCATTACGTACGTTAAAGAGAGGGGGTTAACGTACGTTAAGGCCCTTACGTACGTAATATCATGAACATTACGTATGTAGTCAATTTTATCAGATCTTACTGACTTAAGACACGCAAATCGTTACGTACGTAAATATATAACTATTACGTACGTAATAGCCGTTGACTTGGTTGTCGCGATCGACTCCCGACCACCTACCCCCGCTCGGTCCCACCCGCCGAAAGGCGGGCTGTTGATGGATCTCTCGCATTACGTACGTTAACATATGAATGTTACGTACATAAGGCTAAGTACATAGCGTACGTAAAGAAGAAAGGTTAGCGTACGTTAGGTTCCATAATAAGCAGAAATGGCATTCTCCCATTATCACCCATCAATTAATATAGTATCAATGACCATGATTCCAACTTAACAGAATTCGTCGATTTATTTGGTGCAACAATACAGATATGATGAGAAGATACTTGGTTTAAATCAGAAAATACAATAGTAAAGGCGAGGGTATTACAATTTTGGCATTCCAAGTTACTATCAGGTAAGTAACCCCATTATTATATGCTTGTTATGGATTTCAATAACCATGAATGCCAAATTCTGGATCATTAACAACATGCTCATAAAAATATTGTTATGAATATATTATTTATTAAATAAATCATGGGTTTTGTATATTTATTAAAATACATACCCACTGTGGATTTTCGGGTTATCGAAGCCTGATTAATAGCATTAGACATATATGATTGTAAACGGACAGGGCAACATGCACGTAGAAACATAAGCAAGTAAAAAATATATGAGATTATGGTTACCTGTTTTTGGTACATGCATATTTGAAATTTTAAGACCACAATGACTGTGTACTTTCCCATCCTCACCGATAATTATATGCGACTGTATGTATACAGTGTTGTTTAGCATGTTAAACAGAGATGGAATATCCTCATGATCATTACCTAAAAAATATGATATAATAACATATGTTAATGTAACTACATAATTATGCGATTGTAGATAAAGTAATACCGTAATGAGGGGCATGCGAAGTGTTGGTGTATTCATTGAGACATTAACCGTGTAGTAATTACACTAATATGAAAGGTTCTTGCTGTAACCTAAGTTGTACTTGAGACCATTAAACTGAACTATGGAGACAAACAATATTAAAAAACACAATAAATTAAATAGTTTTGTTCCACATTTCTAATGAAATCAAATACACACTGGAGCTATAAAAACAATTTTAACCAATGATATCTAAAAATCGCAGAAACAACTCTTATTCATAGTTGATTATAAAAGACTAATTATAAAAAATGCATTGCAGGTTCCAAACACAGTATAATATGTGAAATGATGGATTAGTTTGAGCTATTTTGGCATTCCAAGTTGCTATCAGGTAAGTAACCCCATTATTATATGCTTGTTATAGAATTCAATAACCATGAATGCCAAATTCTGGATCATTAACAACATGCTCATAAAAAAACATTGAAGCAGGTCATATTGACCAAAAAAAGTTTATAGTTAGTAATATGCATGTATTGTTTTTTATATGACTATAATCAACAACAATAGTATATATCAGACGTTTTTGATGATCTTAGTATTGTGTAATCGATTGCGTGGTTAATAAGTATTTATTTGATTGCATATTTAATTTCACATGCATATAATCGGTGTTAAACACACTTGTATAGATGTATATGTATGTAATTTTATGATTTTTTTAAAATGTATATTTATCTTACGAATATAGTACGATGTTATTCTTTCAAAATTCGCAAATAATAATAAACGCAAAGTATTTACATTCTTAATTGGTTGGAATGGACTACAAATAACAAACATTCAAATCCAAAGTAAATGGCATACCAATTACTAAAGGTAACTTTCAATGCATCAGATGATTGTTGTTTCAAAATATATATGCATGTAGTGTTATAGTTTTTGAAAATGTATAGTTATCTTATGAATGGAGTACAATATTATTGTTTAAAAATTGGCAAATAATAATAAATGCAAATTATAATAGTATTTACATTTTTAATTGGTTAGAATGGACGGCAAATAACAAACATTCAAATACAAAGTAATTGGAATACAAATTACTAATGGTAACTATATTTCCTTAATTGGATGGAATGGACTACAAATAACAAACATTTAAAACAAAAGTAGTTGGCATACCAATTAATTTATTTTATTTAAAAGTGTAAATTGTAAACACTATGATATATTTCAACGGATCAAACTACATAATCTGTTTTATTCGGATGTGTCATCTGCAATTGTAAATTTTCTCGCCTTTTTTTTGTCACGGATACAATCATCTTCAACATCGTTTGTATCATCACCATCAATTGTCGTTAATTCGGAATCAGAGTCTTCAAGCACCAAACTGAATACACAAAACTAAAAAGATTATAAATGAAATGTAAAGTTATTATTTGAGGTTTAAAACGTGTAATTGTTAGTTTACCTCTTGTCATATGTATCTTCAACAGATTTAGATGGGGAAGGCACACATTGGTCCTTCACCAACCTCTTCAACTGTGGACTTTTTATGGGTGACAAAGCAACAGGTGTGTTTGAACCGGCACCCTAATCAACTACTTGTTGGGATTCGGTGCCTAAAACGAAGGCCCAGCGGAAGCGGTAAAACGAAAATTAATTCGATCCGAATCCCTACGAGGATCGATCGAGCTACGTATATACGAATATATAAACGAAAAACAAGAGTCATAAGAAACTAACCCTCGAAGTCCGTTGATTAAATGGAAACCTTCTCTTGAGCTATTCCCCAAGCTCTTGAACAATCCAACGCCGAAAGTACCGCGTCTCTACTTGCCACGCGCCGGAGAAACGACCGGAACGACGATCACCTTGCTATCCTCCGAGGATACGGCTAGAGCTAAGTGATGAAGCTTCCAATATGAGATTATCACACTCTAAGTGTATAACTCACAACTCTCATTTATTTCTTGATTTTTCTCCAAGAATCACCAAGAACAAGTTGAAGAAGAAGATGAAGATAAGTGTTTGAACTCAAAGTCTCACTTTCTCTCTCTCTCAATCTATCTCACGGTTGGCACAATGATCATTTTAGAGAGTGACAAGTCTTCTCTTCTTATTCAATTCCTTTCCACATGAGAACAACTCATGTTTAACCCCACCTTGAAAAAGATATCAAATATCTATTCATTAAACACCTAATCAAGATTCCAATTGATTTAAAAATCAAAGTCTTGTCAAGGTGTGGGGAAGGGGGCGGCTATGATGAAGAAATACGACGAGTTCGGTTCGCTTCGACTCGTGAGTCCAAACAGATAAACTCCGATTCCGTTCCGATGTATTTATATCGATCAATTAATCCAATTAATTAATCATATCAAATACATAATAACATAATTAATTTCTCCAAGAAATAATTATATCCATGAATTAAATTAATCACCCAGTAATTTATTTAATCCATTAAGCCGTAAATCAATTTATCCGATAAATCGATTTAAATATCCAATGTCCCAAATTAGATATCCAATATCTAATATTCATAATGAGAGAATTAGCTCAATTCATTCCGTCGTCAATCCTAATGCGCGACTCGGTAGGTCCGTCTCAGTCAGCAATGGGAGGACCCAAAGAGTAGTAGCACCACCTAGCCAGCCTGGTGGCCTACACTGTACCCCGACTGAGAACGAATGATTGGGATCATTCAAGAACCATTCTGTCGTGAATACCAGTATACGTATAAACCCTTCTTTCAAATGTCCCGATCAAGTTATAGGGTCACGGCTACCAAACCCTATCTGTACTTGACGCTATGCATGCGTTAATGCAAATCGAGATCATCGAGCTGTCGTGTATCTAATACAACTAGATCCAATGCTTTGGCCAAAGACTTATGATCTCATCTGCCAATAACCGCACAGGACATATAACCCGCTCACTAACGGGAGAAAGAATTCTATCTTGGTATTCAGTAGGACCTGCTACTTGCCCGTTAAGATGCACGTCGAGGTTGACCCCCGCCTTCCGGTTACAGGGTCGAACTACTCTAATGAAAATCTTGACGTCACAAGCACATCCCTACTAAATCCTCAAGTCGAAGGTTCACGAATACCTATCACAACCTTTCGATTCCGTCATTGACTGTCCCGGAGTGAAATCCATGTGACGAATCGAGGGTGAGTCGCCGAGTACACTAATCCAATTAGCATACCTATAACGTGTGCTCCCACTACCCTTAGTGTTCGGTGCACTCTCCATGTCAAAGAACACGTCATACAAGTCTTCACATAAACTTAACGCCTACCAAGTTTCATCGACTTGCGACGATTAAGTATTTGAGCTATAACCTTTCCAAAGGCCGACCCCCTTATCCAATAAGGAGTGGAACGTTTGCTCTCAAATACACGGACTAGTTTCTATATGTTTATTTACGAGTTAGGAATGCCAAGAACTACCAAGTAAATAAAGAAACATTCATTTGCCTTATACAAATGGTTTACATAATTACAAGTACAATGCCCTCTCTCAACAACCTCCGAGTGGCATTCGAGGGCATACTCCTAACAATCTCCCACTTGCACTCAATGCCACACACTATGGTATCTAATACCCATGTTCTCTAGATGACGCTCCAAGCTAGTCCGAGAAAGTGGCTTGGTCGGTGGATCGGCGACGTTGTCGGCCGAGTCTACTCAGGCAAGACAATGTATCCCTTGCGAACAAATTCTCTTACGAGATGATACTTCCTCTCAATATGTTTGGTGTTGTGAAACCTCGGCTCCTTGGCTCGCGCTACTCCGTCGTTGTCGCAAAGACAATGGAATAGGCAACTCAAAGACATGGTATCATTTGAAGTTCTCCCGAAACTTCTTAATCCGTAACCCTTCCTTGGAAGCCTCCGAGGCCGCTTGATACTCACCGACAGTGGAATCGCGATCGCGCTTTGCTTGGCACTATGCCAAGATACCGCTCCTCCATTAAGAGTAAATATGTAGCAGTGGACATCGAGTCGCCCTTCGCCTTGGAAGTCCGAATCGGTGAATCCCACCACATCCAAATCTCCACCGCCATACATAAGAACCATATCTCTCGTTCTTCTTAAGTACTTGAGAACGTTCTTTACAAAGATCAATGTTCCCTACCCGGGTTTGCTCGAAACCTACTCACCACGCTTACGGCATGCGCGATGTCAGTCTTGTACACAACATAGCATACATAAGGCTACCCACGGCCGAAGCATATGGTATATTACTCATTTCCTTGCGTTGTTCCTCACTTTGAGGACACATCTTCAAGGTGAGTTTTATTCCATGTTGCATCGGTAGGAACCCTCTTTTAGAATCATCCATCTTAAATCGCTTTAAGATCTTATCTATATAGAGGGCTTGGGAAAGGCCTATTGTTCTCTTCGCTCTATCCCGGTAGAGCCGAATACCAAGAATATAGGTTGCTTCTCCCAAGTCTTTCATGGAGAAATTACTCGAAAGCCAAGCTTTCAGAGTACAGTGCATTCCCACATCATTTCCTATTAGTAGAATGTCATCTACATATAGTACTAAGAATGCGATCTTGCTCCCACTAACCTTCTTGTATACACAAGGTTCCTCTTCATTTTGCACGAAGTCAAACTCTTTGACCGCCTCGTCAAAACGAAGGTTCCAACTACGCGACGCTTGCTTCAGTCCATAAATGGAACGCTGAAGCTTGCACACTTTCTGAATATCGACTTCAGACACAAAGCCTTTAGGCTGCTCCATATAGATTTCCTCCTCGAGGAATCCATTAAGGAAAGCCGTCTTTACGTCCATTTGCCATATCTCATAATCGTGGTAGGCAGCTATAGCAAGCATCATGCGAATAGACTTGATCATGGCTACGGGCGAGAAGGTATCGTGGTAATCGATCCCTTCCTTCTGGGTATAACCCTTTGCCACAAGCCTGGCCTTATAGGCGTCAACCTTGCCATCACCATCAGTCTTTCTCTTGTAGATCCACTTGTTCCCAATAGGCACTATGCCCTTGGGGCGGTCTACTAGAGTCCAGACCTGATTGACATGCATCGAGTCTATCTCAGCTTCCATAGCTTCACGCCATTTCGCGGAGTCTACATCCACCATCGCTTGGTCATAGGTTGTTGGGTCGGTCTCTTGGCTATCACTTGGAACCTCATGGAGACCCAGCTCCTCCAAGTGCACAAGCCCATACCTCTCAGGTAAATGAGACACCCTACTAGACCTACGAGGTGGTTGTACTTGTGTTTCAGAAAGTTCGGTTCCAGTTTCTTGCACAGGTGTCTCTCGAGGAGTTTCATTGTATTCTTCTAAAGAAATACTTCTACCTGCTCCGCCTTCCTGAATGAACTCATCTTCCAGGAAGTGTGCTTGTAAAGCAACAACGATCCTTCGATCTTCGGGCATGTAGAATAGATATCCCATCGTCCTGCACGGGAATCCTATGAAACGCCCTTCGCAGACCTAGCTTCCAACTTTTCCACCTTAGTCTTCTTGACATAGGCGGGACATCCCCAAATCCTAATGTGATTAAGACTTGGTTTCCTTCCTTCCCACATCTCATGTGGAGTTTTAGGAACGGATTTGGAAGGACATCTGTTCAAGATATACGCGGCGATCAGAGTGCATACCCCCACAGTAAATCGGCAAGTCAAGATAGCCCAACATGGAACGGACCATGTTCAACAGTGGTCCGGTTCCTTCTTTCCGACACACCATTTAACCGAGGAGTACGGAGGTGTTAGTTGTGAAACTATTCCATGTTCCTTAAGGAACTCGTCAAACTCCGTACTCATATACTCGCCACCTCGTCCGACCAAGTGCTTTGATATGATTACCGCTTGTTTCTCGACTAGGGCCTTGAATTCTGGAATTTCTCAAAGGCCTCGGATTTATGTTTCATTAAGTATACATAACCATACCTAGTATGATCATCTGTAAACGTAATGAAATATTGATATCCGTCACGTCCGCTTCCAAAGCACCACATACGTCGGTATGGATTAATCCCGATTTATCGGCTCTTTGAAATGTCCTGTGAAGGGGACTTAGTCATTTTGCCTTTAAGGCAAGATTCACAAGTAGGAAAGGGATATGATCCCAATGGACCCATAAGTCCATCTTTTTCCATCTTGTAAACCTTGGTCTGACCAACATGACCAAGTCTAAGATGCCATTTCAAAACTTGATTGGTTTCATCCCTACCGCGTTTTCTAGTTATAGTATTCACAACTACTTTGTTGCTGAGATTTAGATGATACAATCCATTCAACAATGTAGCAGTACCCACTAGTTTATTTCTAAAATAAATTTTGCAGGAACCATCACCAATGAAAAATGAAAAGCCTTTTCGGTCCATGACCGGAATGGATACAATGTTTTTGTGCCCCTTGGGCAAAACAAGTACATCTTCTAAAGTCAAAACAAAGCCGGATTCTAAACCCAAAAGAAGTGATCCTATGTCGGTCGCCTCGACACTATGCCCGCTTCCGACTGTGATCATAACTTCTCCAGCTCCAAGCTTCCTACTTTGTTCCAGATCCTGATTCACGGTACAAATATGAGAACTAGCACTTAATCCAGTATCCAGAAGTAGAAAATACAAGAGCGTAACAATTTGTTTCCAAAACTAAAAGTTACAGACCAAGTGCCATGAAGAATCGGACAGTCTCTAGCCCAAAGGGCCCACTCACCGCACTTGAGACAAGCATCCTTCTTCTTCTTGTTCTTCGGAACCATCGGGGCCTTGCCCTTACCCTTAAGGTCCTTAG
Source organism: Orobanche coerulescens (assembly GCA_033398695.1). Taxonomy (NCBI): domain Eukaryota; kingdom Viridiplantae; phylum Streptophyta; class Magnoliopsida; order Lamiales; family Orobanchaceae; genus Orobanche; species Orobanche coerulescens. The sequence continues at coordinate 99,159,573 of CM065813.1, read as the reverse complement.
CTTGTGGTCCACTTTTGCTTCTTGGTCCTTTTCTTCTTGTTCTTAGACCTCCGAGGTCCGAAGAAATCACAAGAGCAGACTCCTTCATCCGCGGAGTCTTCATCTCGAGACCGAGCGGTCACAAGTTTGTTCATTAGCCCACTAAGTTACATGCAATCTCATTGCGGTTGAAGTTCATAACAAACCGTGAGAAGGAATCGGGGAGAGACTGTAGGATAAGGTCGGTTTGGAGAGAAGTATCCATTTTAAAATCAAGAGCCTCCAATCTCTCGATCATGGATATCATTTTGAGGACATGTTCCCAACCTTCTCACCTTCCTTCATCCTTGCACCGAACGATTGCTTGGATATCTCATATCTAGCGATTCATTGTGCTCACCATAAAGCTCGGTTAAGTGAGATAGAATCGCCTAGCGTAAGTCATTTTCTCATGAGCTCTCTGAAGCTCATTAGACATGGAAGCCATCATATAAGCACGGACTTTCACGTCATCCTTAACCCACTTTTCGTGGTTTTCAATCTCTTCTGATTGGCTCGAGTCCGCATAGGAGGCGCCGGAATGTCCGTCTCCAAGACGTATCCCAGTGCCTCTATACCGAGGACAATCATCGATTGCGGAGCCAATCCACAAAGTTAGGTCCCATTAAGGTGTTCTTTTCGAGTAGAATTGCGAGTGGATTCATTGTCATATTGAGATTTGTCTGCATTAAGTATAATGATTAATTAGTGACTCATTCAATTATCTTCCGAGTATAGAATTTAAGGTCTTTTCTATTCTTGTTACCCACTCCCACTATTTTTATCGGAATAACACACTCCCATGTGATATCCTAAGTATCGTCGCTCTACTTCATAGTGGTGATCGAGTTCTTTATAAATCTTAATAGAGGGCAACCGAATGTGTTTCTAGTCTATTAATTTTCATAAAGTGGTGTCCAACACCAACCCATCTAATGGATGATTCGATCTTCTTTTTCCCCTTGTTCACTCCTCAACCTATACGATTTCTATGGTTCGTGAACAAGTTAAGTTTATACCATCGACGCAATCGGTTTCACAATCAATCTTATCCGGCAACCTATCGGGTTTCTAGGATAAAATTTGCTCCAACCGAAGGCATCCAATGCGCTCTCGGTAATTTATCCGTCCTCCCCGAACGACTACCCCGATAACTCGGAAGCATAGCACATCCGGTTTGGATTTCAATTTCCCGAAAACTCGATGGAGGGAAGGAAAACCTTGAAACCTTATAAACTTAATTATTTATAGTGGGAGAATTTTCGCGATTAACGTTACACTTTGCACATTAATCATATTAGCGCGTTTGAGGCATTCATACAATATGAAACAACCATTCACAACCTAGTTGCTACCAACATGTGGTTCATGGACCGTTCCTAGAAAACAAAAACTTCGTAATCTAATTACAAGTCTTCGTCTTGAATCTTCGTCTTCTCGAAATGGATCTTCCTCCGGTCTTCGTCATTACATATAAATTTTACATTGAAAATTGCATCCTAGATACAAACATTTCTAGTAAAATAAATAGGCTCAAAACGGCCTTTACAACCCAATCGAATAAAACGAACGATTCAAATCTAAGTCCACAAACCACATCCCCATTCAAAAAGCATTCATCCAATAAATACTATATAAATGGAAAGCGTAGAGATACATTGATCCAATCAACAATACGAACCGATCCAATCGATTCACACAATCGGTAATTTGATAACGTTCAAAATAATTCGGTCGACCATAAATATTCCAATTAATCAAATTTCCCTTATAAAATGAAATACCATAAATCATTTTAATCATATTAAATCCAATTTAACATGCGGGAGATTAATTTTCAAGAATACACGAAAAAATCGAGCCGGGGTGAAAACGGCCAAGAAGACCGAGTCACCCTCGGACCTACCGGCGATCACGCCAGCTTGGCCGAGTCAAGCTCGGAAGAACGGCCAGACACGACCGAGTCCTAGGACACGGTCGGTCGCTGGCGATGACTTGGTAGATCGCTGACACGACCGTGTCATCCAGACACGGCCGAGTCACTGGCGACACGCCCGTGTCTCGACACGGCCGGGTCTCTGTGCATGGCCCGGCCACCTTTGGGACACGACCGTGTCACCAGACACGGCCGAGTCATTCTCGCCAAAATACCCTTTTTGTCCAAAAAATCGTCCGACGACGATTCGGGGCTAGATTTTCGACCGGATATCCAATATCAATATTTTACGACTTTCATATCTTCAATATAAATCATATTTCCCAGAAATTTAAGATTTATATTTAGACATAAACTTACGAAAAATACAATTATTACGAACGAAAAACATATACCACGATTATGACTAAAATGATTCCAAATCATTTACCATCTAATCGAGCATTCCAAATGCCAATATCGTATATACGATCGCAAGACCTAACGAAGGCCCAGCGGAAGCGGTAAAACGAAAATTAATTCGATCCGAATCCCTACGAGGATCGATCGAGCTACGTATATACGAATATATAAACGAAAAACAAGAGTCATAAGAAACTAACCCTCGAAGTCCGTTGATTAAATGGAAACCTTCTCTTGAGCTATTCCCCAAGCTCTTGAACAATCCAACGCCGAAAGTACCGCGTCTCTACTTGCCACGCGCCGGAGAAACGACCGGAACGACGATCACCTTGCTATCCTCCGAGGATACGGCTAGAGCTAAGTGATGAAGCTTCCAATATGAGATTATCACACTCTAAGTGTATAACTCACAACTCTCATTTATTTCTTGATTTTTCTCCAAGAATCACCAAGAACAAGTTGAAGAAGAAGATGAAGATAAGTGTTTGAACTCAAAGTCTCACTTTCTCTCTCTCTCAATCTATCTCACGGTTGGCACAATGATCATTTTAGAGAGTGACAAGTCTTCTCTTCTTATTCAATTCCTTTCCACATGAGAACAACTCATGTTTAACCCCACCTTGAAAAAGATATCAAATATCTATTCATTAAACACCTAATCAAGATTCCAATTGATTTAAAAATCAAAGTCTTGTCAAGGTGTAGGGAAGGGGGGCGGCTATGATGAAGAAATACGACGAGTTCGGTTCGTTTCGGACTCCCGTGAGTCCAAACAGATAAACTCCGATTCCGTTCCGATGTATTTATATCGATCAATTAATCCAATTAATTAATCATATCAAATACATAATAACATAATTAATTTCTCCAAGAAATAATTATATCCATGAATTAAATTAATCACCCAGTAATTTATTTAATCCATTAAGCCGTAAATCAATTTATCCGATAAATCGATTTAAATATCCAATGTCCCAAATTAGGTATCCAATATCTAATATTCATAATGAGAGAATTAGCTCAATTCATTCCGTCGTCAATCCTAATGCGCGACTCGGTAGGTCCGTCTCAGTCAGCAATGGGAGGAACCAAAGAGTAGTAGCACCACCTAGCCAGCCTGGTGGCCTACACTGTACTCGACCGAGAACGAATGATTGGGATCATTCAAGAACCATTCTCGTGAATACCAAGATACGTATAAACCCTTCTTTCAAATGTCCCGATCAAGTTATAGGTCACTACACCAAACCCTATCTCGCATTGACGCTATGCATGCGTTAATGCAAATCGAGATCATCGAGCCGCCGTGTATCTAATACAACTAGCTCCAATGCTTTGGCCAAAGACTTATGATCTCATCTCGCCAATAACCGCACAGACATATAACCCGCTCACTAACGGAGAAAGAATTCTATCTTGGTATTCGCAGGACTCGCTACTTGCCCGTTAAGATGCACGCCGAGGTTGACCCCGCCTTCCGCATGTGGTCGAACTACTCTAATGAAAATCTTGACGTCACAAGCACATCCCTACTAAATCCTCAAGTCGAAGGTTCACGAATACCTATCACAACCTTTCGATTCCGTCATTGACTGTCCCGGAGTGAAATCCATGTGACGAATCGAGGGTGAGTCGGTTCGAGTACACTAATCCAATTAGCATACCTATAACGTGTGCTCCCACTACCCTTAGTGTTCGACAGGCACTCTCCATGTCAAAGAACACGTCATACAAGTCTTCACATAAACTTAATGCCCAGTCAAGTTTCATCGACTTGCGAACGATTAAGTATTTGAGCTATAACCTTTCCAGTGCCGACCCCCTTATCCAATAAGGAGTGGAACGTTTTGCTCTCAAATACACGGACTAGTTTCTATATGTTTATTTACGAGTTAGGAATGCCAGTAACTACCAGTAAATAAAGAAACATTCATTTGCCTTATACAAATGGTTTACATAATTACAAGTACAATGCCCTCTCTCAACAACCTCTGAGTGGCATTCGAGGGCATACTCCTAACACTACTTGTGTTGGATGGACTTTCCAACACGTGAAGCTCTCGAATGTACCATGCTCATAGTAATTGTTTGATCGCAACTCAAACACATGAGTCGTACCAATTAGGCTTGCTATAGCTTGAGGTATGTTTGGATGTTCTTCATAAACCTGCAACATATAGTAAGTACGTGACATGCTACATTTATAATATAATCAACACAAACGTACATTTTCAACCGATTCTACTATTGATTCTGCCGAACACCCAACTAATTCTGTTGAACTATCATCAAACAGGACAACAACGGCAGACTCCGTCCGATCCGACACATCAAGTTCAAGTCTGTATCTGAGAGGGATGTACACGTATTAGGTAACTTACAACCGACATTTGGTATTATTTGTTATTATGTGGTATACAAAATAATGATACCTTAATACTGGATATGTAATAGCTTTGTCGCATGAATCACACCAAAACTTTCCTCCTTTACGGGTAGCACCTTTCCTAAATTTGTTGTCACCACACGACGGATAGTTCCAGCCCTTTCTAGTCCTTACACCATTAATCCTAACCATACAGTTATAGTTTAAAGGCTGCAAGAACATAAGATTTAAGATTTGTCTTAGTTAGTTTATAAGCAAACAACATAATATGAATAATTTGTATATTACATTATTTTTCTTGTTGCGAGCCCAAAGGAGCAAGTTCTCCAACGTCCCATCCTTCGGGACAGAAATATCTATTGGTAAAGCAATTCTGTTCATTTACACATGGCTGTAATACATAATAATAGATTGTGTTAAGACAATATAGATATTTGCTAATTCCCGTGTAGATTAAAATTAAAAGATTATCACCTGATGATGTTAAGACAATATAGGTATGGACCAATTCATGTGTAAAATAAATTTAAGAGATTATCACCTCATATCGGATTTAAGAGCTTTCAACACAGGAGTTTCAGGATCATTGAAAATTAACGTCGAAGAAGTGCTTGAAAGATAAAGCTTGTCTGGAAAGTTAAAAAGAAATGTAATGCGTCATGTTAATTTATTACGCAGTTTAATTTTAACAATAACGGTTAGCTCACGTACTGTTATACTCTTTAACATTAAGTGATGTCAACACAACCGGGCATAGTCTAGCATGCTTTGTCTTTTTCTCTATAAGAATATCTCCCAAGTTCCCCCAAAGAGTCACACAAACTGATTGGCCGCTGATTGCAAATATAAATATTAGGTTTGCAACTCACAATATACGTTAAACGATATATGTGATATATAATACATATGCATAAATATTTAACATAACAAACTAACTTGTTATCTGCCAGGTAAAAATCGAGGGTTCGAGATCCTGACTTTTGTTGAGTTGTTCTTCCCACATTTGTCACATAACCGGCTACATCTGTAAGTAAATTATTTACATATCATAATGGACGTATAACAATAATAACTAATGTCTATTGAAGTATGGTCTAAAAAAACATACCAACTAAGTACTTGTTATCTGTACTTTCCAGGTTTTCTAAATCCTGGAGCTCAAATGGATACCTCTCAAAACTTCCATCCTTGACAGTCACTTTTTTTACCGTTGTAGTCCCATCAAATTCTAGCATGAACGGATCCTTTTGCATAATACGGTTCTCGTCTTTATTAGGTTTTACAACCAAATCTTTTATAGAATATACCATCCCTTCCTTTATCCTGATAAAATTATAAGCAATGTGGTTCCTTGCAGTGCAATGAATTGAACTACCCTGCAAAATCAGTCAGACAATATTTAGATGCAAACGTATATTTCAAATAAGGTCGTGCAAAACAAACAAACAACACGAAACCAATAGGGGTTGTACTTTGGAATCAGAGACCACAAAATCCGTGCTGAGGTAACGTCCGGTGACTACATTGACATCCCAACTCCTGCACACCATGACCACTATGGTCCCAGTAACACCGACATCAAGATCATCAAGAAACAACAAACGATTTGGGGCCGCAACATCCTTGTCCATGTTTTGTGAAGATTGCTTTGGCATTGTGGAATGGAATGGAGTGTGAACGATGAAAGGTTGATGGATGGTAGAAGATTTACGAAAGCAATTATAATTTATAGATGCATAATTTTTGATGATGGACATTCTTATTACATGTAACCTTCACAATCATAATATCCGTAATGAATACATGTACATTTGGTATGCCTCACAATAAACACGCTGGGAGCTTTCATATTAGTGTAATTACTACACGGTGAATGTCTCAATGAATACACCCGCACTTCGCATGCCCCTCATTAAGGTATTGCCCTTGGTATGGAATTTTTAGCCTAATAATTGGTGTCAAGGAGCCTAACAATCTCTGCAACCTGCACACCTATAAGCACTCTGGTTGGTTCCTGATCTTTCTCTGTGCTTTGTGTGTGAATTTGCTTCCAATTTTTCTGCATTTACCTTATTTAGCTGGAAACGTGATTTCTGACCCATTTTTTTTGGATTAATTTGCATCTGAATTTTGTATTTCGTTGATGTAAGAGTTGTTTCTGCGATTTTTAGATATCATTGGTTAAAATTGCTTTTATTGCTCCAGTGTGTATTTGATTTCATTAAAAATGTGGAACAAAACTATTTAATTTATTGTGTTTTTTAATATTGTTTGTCTCCATAGTTCAGTTTAATGGTCTCAAGTACAACTTAGTTTACAGCTGGGACCTTTCATATTAGTGTAATTACTACACGGTGAATGTCTCAATGAATACACCAACACTTCGCATGCCCCTCATTAAGGTATTGCCCTTGGCATGGAATTTTTAGCCTAATAATTGGTGTCATTGCCCCTCATCAATGAATTATTTGGGTGAATCTTTCAATATATATGAAAATAAAATTCATAAGTACTATTTTAAATAAACAATGAATAAAGTGAATGAAATGAATGTTCCAATTTTTGTTAAAAAGATATTCATGCGACTAATACACACATGACTTACTCGTGGGAAAATGTTGCGTTTCAAGACAAATATATATGGCATTGCAAGTGCCCTTGAAATTTCAAACATATTTTTGTATATATAAGTACCAATAAAAAAAACTTATACGAGACATCTCATACATGCATGACGGATTTCATTTTAGCATATTTATTGTTTTTATGACACATGAGTTGCATGACAGATTTCATTTTAGCATATTTATTGTTTTTATGACACATGAGTTTATGGAGCCCCAGTTCAAGCTCACGTTTTAAAAGAAAATATGTCTCAAATAGCACAGTGAAACTCGGTTTCACACAAAACTCCCTCTGATTTACCATTGCAATGTGATCTTTGAATCAAGTTAATAATTCTCACCACAAAAAGCGAACGAAAGACTATAGGTCATGGCATTGCATAATCATCCAACTACTTTACTCTACGCCTCTCTATGTGGTAATCTGAGACATAATACGAAATATAAGCCCCCTCCATTTCATTCGCATTTCTCAACAATGTGTTGGGGATATATTTCTGAAAAATAAACAAGCGAACTGAACAACAAATAATAGAAACGAAGGCAACCAGCTTACTGCATCTGTGGGCATAGTGTATACTTAGGATGCAGAACTATATACTTTCACTTTTTTCAATTATATTATTATTTTATAAATATTCAATCGATACACGACATTTTAAATTATTGGTGATGATGACCAAGGAGGAGATGGTCGGGATGATGTAAGGGAGAATGAAAGAGACAAGGAGGGAGAGAAGACCATTCCCGAGGGCTCGGGAGGAGCTCAGACATAGATGCTCATCCCGAGGGCTCTAGAGGAGCTCGGAGAAGCCAAGTGAGGCTACCGAGAGAGGCGATAATGGTACCGATGTCGGAGCCAACACCGAAGAGGAAGTAAGGGAAGAAGAGGAGAAAGAAGAGGCGGAAAAGGAGGGTGAGGACTTCCCGAGGGCGAAGGGAGGAAGCTATTGAAGGAGGTTATCTTTGGAGTTCAAGGAGTTGAAAGGCGTGTCGTTAAACATTTGGAGAAGGAAAAAAGTAGTCGGGCTTACCGCAAGAGTCATGACTCGTAAAAGGGCGAAGGCATCAACCCTCCAGAGGCTTGTTTCCAAAGCACTTTGGGATCGAGGAGCCCGAAGGAAAAGGTGGAGTGTGCTAAACAGTCGAGCTCAAGCAAGTTGTGAAGGAAACCATGAAAATGGTGATTGAACATGTTGTTAACTGTGCCTTTGAGTAGAGGTAGGAGTCGAGAGGAGAGCAATGGAACAAGTCTCGGACTTCTAGCCTTGAGTTAGTACAGACAAGATCTCAGCGCTGAAGCCTTGGCTACAGTGTCTTCAAACACAAGTCCAGACTCTTCGCTTTGAGGGCTTTTAGCGAATGAGCGTCGGATGGATCCGATAAGAGGATTTCCTACTGATGATCGGGATGTCTCCCTTGGAGTTGCTATTTCGAGGTGGTGAAGGTGGATGAGCCCGATGATGCCAAAATGGGGGAAAAGGTGAAAAGAGAAAGAGGACACCCACTCGAACTCGCTTCAAGTTTAAAGCTTCGAAGGTTTCTCGGCTCCCGAATCCCGATGAATTACTTTCAAGGATTCATTGTCCGCTGAAAGAAGAAAATCTATTGTTGAAGATCACAAGGCCAAGACCGAGGATATAGTTGGAGAAGTCTCAAGCCGAGAAGGAGAATCAAGGTAGAGCTAAACTGTTTCTAAGACTTGCAAAGAACTCCGCCAAGTACAAGAAGAAAGTCGCTCCAATTCGAGGAAGAAGACTGCAGGATTACTTGAGCCGGTGAGTTGCCATGTGAGTATGTGGATGATTTTGTCCTCGAAGAACCGAGCAGCCTCGGAATCCTGTGAAGAAGGAATTTGTTCGGTTGTTCTATGTTGATGGAGCCTAGAGGAGTATTGAGCCGAGGCTCAGGAGGCCTTCCTTAGAGGCATTCTTATCAACCTCCCCATAGAGGCCAGGGTGATTGTCAAGCATCCACTTATGAATAATTGAACGAGCATCTATCTCTGAAAGATTGGGATCATAAGAGAGGAACTATCGTAAAGGAACTATTTTCAAAAGATTGGGACTGCGTGCTAAAAGTAACCATCAGAAACCAGGAAACCATCTTCGAGAGGTTGGGGCTGCTCAAAGGAAGTCGCCAGCGGATGTCAGTAATCATCAACCCTTCAAACTTTCTAAAAGTGCGAAGTTTGGTTTCATCCCGCATGAAGCAATGAACCGATTTCATTCCCATCATATGGAGAAGCTTTGACCGCAAGATTGCAGACGGTCATCTACACCAAAGAAGAGAACGATGATAGAGAGAGTGTGGGTTCGTCCAACTTTGTTAACACTCACATCACCCAACAACTAATCCCTCGAGATGAAGACATGGCTCTACAAAGGAGAATCGCATTAATGGTAAGAAATGAGAGCATCATCAATGTCGATAACATTCGAGTGATTCGAATTAGGGGAAGAGATGGTCGAATAAGAGCATGCGTGAATATCGCAAATATGAGGGGAGCGAGTGATGAGATCGCAACTACAGATCACATCACTATACGTGAAAACACTCAAATGGAGGAAAAAGATGCATAGGACGCTCCTTCGGAACTTGAAGAGGGTGTCAAAATCACCGTCGACGAATTGAAAGAGGTCAACTTGGGTGATGACAATGACACGCGGCCAACTTACTTAAGTGTTTTGATATCCAACGATGAAGAAGAAGCATACATCAAATGAGAAAAAGGCACCAATAGTCCTAAAGTTTTAGGGGGTTTGGCACACGCAGTGCAACGTTTATCTGACCCGGCAACTGTAGTCCTAAAGTTCCCAAAAAATGGCGTCTAAAGGACTTTTGACTGAGATGGCATACAATGTAACACCCACAAGATATTTAGGGTATATTACAGCGCCGTGGACCCCTACATGGGACCCACCAGGCTAGATGACCAGCCACACTCATTGAATCGCAGATCCAATGCAATAATACCACATCATAAAGACGCAAAACAATAATAATCCACCCGGTTCAATCGGTCAAGCAACGTCACAACAAACCAACGAGAAATAAAATGGACGAAGTAGTTCAATCCTCAAAATCAAAATCCCTTAATTACTCGAGTACTTCTATTAGTTTACAAGTTTTCAAAACGATTAAAAGACAGAAAATAGATGAAACACTATTTTTGTATAATCATCACGCACGACCGTCATCCTCATACTGATCCAGTGCCCGCTCGTTCCGCCGATCCTGACCTGAAATTCATAAAACAAATTTCCCCAAAAAGGGTACCCCAAAGGGGTTAGCAATTACGCTAGTACAAGTAGGCCAAATGAACAACTTACATCTTACACATTTAGTCAATGCATGCAATTATGAAAACACAATTCCAAAGCACTCATTTCCGGAAACGCCATAATAAAAATCACAAATTCTAAAATGCACCACAATTAATCGTTGATCCACGCCTCTGTGGACCCCTACCGAGACCTCGTCGGATCTAACCCGTAGTGGTTAAAAGCAAAGCTCGTCGGTCCACATCTCTGTGGACCCCTACCGAGATCCCATCGGATCTAACCCGTAGTGAGCATACACACACACACCCAATACTCATGTAATACTATCATGTTAAGAGTGTAAGTTCATTAAGAATACTTACCTCAATTAAACGACAACAAGAAACGAAAAAGATTACGATCGCGGTTGCGAGAAACTAAACACCGAACCTAGATGATTCGCCAAACACGATTACAACATATCGGCAAAACAATGATGACGGTAAACACCCGGAAACCCATCTACGATTCATGTAATTTCATACGACAAAATCGATGAGGGCGAACAACAACCCCAAACCCTCTTGATTTCAAGAACACACCGAAATCCACCATAATTTTGTAGGAAACACATGAATACTACTAAGATCAATCACCTCTAGCAAACATTAATCAACAATTTGAATCTACGAAAACGAAATATGAAAAATCCCCCAAATTCCCGGAACTAGGGTTCTAGAGGTTTACCTTAGATTAAGGATGAAGAACAAGTGTTGGTGTTATTAATCTACACCAAAAACTCAAGAAGAATGATAGCTAGGAGTTGTAAGACTTCAAATGGCCGGAGATCGCCCAAGAATTGCTCAAGAATCGCCCAAGAATCGGAGAGAGAGAAGGAAATGAAAAAGTGACCAATCTGGGTCAACTCTTTGGTTTATATACCCAGGGAGTTTTAGCGTGCGCTAACGATTAGAGTTAGCGTGCGCTACCCGGATAAATCAGTCTAGAGCCTACGGTTCTGGCCCGTTAGCGTGCACTACCAGAGGATAGCGTGCGCTAACAGCCCCTCGATAGCGCGCGCTATCGGGCCATAGCGTGCGCTACCTGGGCACCAGGCCGAGTCCAGAAACAATCTGCCTAGTAGGACTGCCGGATTAGCGCGCGCTATCAGTCACCCAGCGTGCGCTAAGTCTAAGCCGTCGCGTACGCTAATATACAAATGTAGCGTGCGTTAAGCTGTTCGTCTAGAGAGCAGAAACAACCAATTGTCACTGCTGTGTTCAAGTCGTTAGCGTGCTACTAAACAGTCGTAGCGTGCGCTATAAAACAACGATAGCGTGCGCTACACAACAACAGTAGCGTGCGCTATCGAGTGCAGACAGCAGCACAGACAGCACTCAGGGATGGAAAACAGCGAATTCCATCTCGGATGAAAACAACGCGCATCCGACAACACACAACAAACCGAAGGAGACAAACGAACAACAAGATTGAGTCAGAACCAAAGCGCTAAAAGAAAACACGATTCCGGTTACCCGAGGGTACGGAAAACTACAACGTTATTAATCACCCCACAACTTTGGGAAATTACAAACGGCCCAAAATATCCGAAACACACAATACATGATCAAAACAACAAACGAAAGCTCAAAACATGCATAACAACATAAGATGGATCTGCGGTAACTCCAAAATGGCGGTTCTGAACAACGGTTACGATAATCGAACGAAATAGCGACAGAAATGACATTAAACACGGAATTGAGTAAAACAAGTCCGAAACAAGCTCGGATGACAAAAATCGAATATTAGATATTCTCGAAATATCAATACGGTTACAAGAGAGTCGCTAAAAACGAAAATCACACTAAAAATGAAAATACCGGAAAAGAAAAAAATGCGGATATTACATTCTACCCGTCTAAAAATAAGTTTCGTCCCGAAATTTAAGAAACAAACAACTCGGGGTACCTAGCATGCATGCTATCCTCGGTTTCCCAAGTTGCCTCCTCGACACCATGCCTCAACCACTGCACCTTGACCAAGGGAATGGTCTTATGCCTCAGCCTCTTCTCACGGTGCTCCAAAATCTTCAAGGGGCGCTCCTCGAATGTAATATCCTCGGCGACATAAATCTCACCATAATCGATGATGTGACTAGGATCCGTAACATATTTCCTCAGCTAGGAAACATGGAAAATGCTATGAACGTGACTCAAGGCTGGAGGCAATGCCAAACGATATGCCAACTCGCCGACTCTCTCGAGAATCTCAAAGGACCCAATAAATCTCGGACTCAACTTTCCTTCTTCACGATCAAAAAACTCCCCTCGTCGGTGACACCTTCAGCAAAACATGGTCTCCTACATCGAATTCCAAATATCGATGACGGATGTCAGCATATGACTTCTGTCGACTCTGAGCAGTCCACATCCTCTCTTGAATCAATTCCACCTTCCGCCTCGTCTCCATAGCGATATCCGGTTCGGTCCCAACCAAGTGGGACGCCTCGTTCCAGCAAATTGACGATCGACATCGCCGCCCATAAAGCGCATCATACGGTGCCATTCGAATCGACGCGTGCCAACTATTGTTGCACGTAAATTCGATCAACGGCAAATGCTCCTCCCAATCACTGCTCCAATCGAGAGCACAAGCACGCAACATATCCTCAAACGTCTGCCTAGTGCGTTACGACTGCCCATCTGAATGAGGATGAAAAGAAGTACTCAGACGCAATCGAGTACCCAATGCCTTATGTACCACCTCCAAAAAAATACGATACAAAACGGCCATCATGATCCGAAATAATAGACTTTGAAGTACCGTGAAGCCTCACAATCTGTGCTTTAAACACACAAGCCAACTTCTCCGGACCCCAAGTATCCTTGATGCCCAGAAAGTGTGCCGACTTGGTCAAATGATCCACAATCACCTAAACCATATTCATACCAGACTTCGATCTCGGCAAGCACATGATGAAGTCCATCGAAATATCTTCCCATTTCCATTCCGGAATGGGAAGCGACTGCAATAACCCGGACGGTCGCTGATGCTCAATTTTGACCTGCTGAGAAGTCAAACATCTCGCTACAAACTGTGTGACCTCCTCCTTCATGTCGTTCCACCAAAAGTTCCTTCTTAGGTCCTTGTACATCTTACTCGAACCTAGATGAACTGAGTAAGGCGTAGCATGGGCCTCACGCAAAATACTTTGCCTCAATTCCATGTCATTCGGTACACAATGCCGACCCTGGAATCTTAACACACTATCCTCGTAGATCACAAACCTAGGAGACTTTCCCTTAAGAACATTCTCTTGGATTTGAGTAATCATCGGATCTTCCAACTGCTTCAGTTTAATTTCATCGATCAACGATGACCAAAACTCCAAAGCGTAAAATTTCCCGACAGCTCCTGGTAACAAAATCTCAACACTCAACTCAATCAAATCCCGCTGAAGCTCAGATTGAGACGTAAGGATTTCAAGGGTCTGCAACGCAACCGGTTTCCGACTCAAGGCGTCCACCACTATGTTCGCCTTGCCCGGGTGATAAAGGATCTCCAGGTCATAATCCTTAATCAACTCCAACCACCTCCTCTGCCTCATGTTCAACTCCCGCTGAGTGAATATGTTCTCCAGACTTTTATGATCGGTAAAAATCTGACATGTAGAGAAAAAAAGATAGTGACGCTAAATCTTGAGCGCAAAAATAACTGCCGCTAACTTTAAATCGTGAGTATGGTAGTTGAGCTCTTACGGCCTCAACTGCCTCGATGCATATGCAATAGTCTTACCGTGCTGTATCAATACGCACCCAAGACCCTGACCCGAAGCATCACTATAAACAGCAAAACCCTCGTTGCCACACGACAATGCTAAAATCGGGGCTGAAGTCAAAAGCCTCTTCAGCTCCTCAAAACTCGACTGTCTCTCGTCACTCCAGACGAACTTCTTAGTTTTTTGAAGCAACTGTGTAAGTGGCCGAGCCAGTTTCGAAAACCCCTCGACGAACCTACAATAGTAGCCAGCCAAACCCAAGAAACTACGAACCTCCTTCACATTCTTAGGTGGCGCCCAATCCAACACTGCCTCAATCTTCTGTGGATCCACACGGACCCCCTCGGCTGAAATCACGTGACCCAGAAACATCACTTCCTTCAGCCAGAACTCGCTTTTCGAGAACTTCGCATAGAGTCGCTCGGTCCTCAAAATGTCTAACACCACGCGCAGATGAAGCGTATGCTCCTCCTCATTCCTCGAATAGATAAGGATATCGTCAATGAAGACGACGACGCACTTATCCAAATACTCTATGAAAACATTGTTCATCAACTGCATGAATACTGCCGGTGCATTGGTTAACCCAAAGGGCATAACCACAAACTCATAATGTATGTATCTTGTCCAAAAAGCTGTTTTCGGAATATCGGACTCCTTCACCCGAAGCTATTGTACCCTGATCTCAAGTCGATCTTCGAGAATACCGCAGCTCCCTGCAGCTTGTAACACCACAAGACGTTCATAGCGTATTACAGCGCCATGGACCCCACACTTTGGAATCCACCAGGCTAACAAATCAACCCGACAATCAACAAGGACATACAACCCTAATAATCGAACAATTTCTCAAACCACGACTTTCAAATAAAATACTAAAATTCGACAAATGCAATCTGACATCAAATCCATTCCCCAAAGCGGGAACACAACATCAACAAACTCAAAAAGGAAGTACTCGAGTACTTAAATCAATTTCATAATACAGAAATCCCAAAACAAGACATCAATAACTAAACGACAGGAAAGAACACCAACAAATGACTACTGAACAGTATCATGCTTGCCCATCATCCTCATACGGCTCCTATGCTCGCTTGTCTCCAAGACCTGTACCTGAAATACAAAAAATATTTCCCCCATTTAAGGGGTTAGCGACAACTGCTAGTGCAAGTACAATCCATTTGAACTACCATTCTAATCAGATGAAAATATGCGCCAAAAGTCATTTTAGAAATCATTTATATTCCGGAATATTTTACGGTGCACAAGCACAAAACACATTTATCCAACAAAACAATTCAAAGTTAACCTTGGTATGAGACTCACGGCCACCGTACCCCGCAGAGCCCCGTCGGACATCCCTGGATGGTTAACCACAGTTCGCGATACGAAACTCACGGCAACGTATCCCTAGAGGCCCCGTTGGACCATCCCTAGGTGAACATACACATATACATCCACACAACCACGAGTAGCCATAATTCAAATACTATAACGCGTAAACAAATGTAAAGTACTTGCCTTTGAGGCATCTTTGGAGAATCGGAAATGAAATACGACTACGAACGGTCCGGATGGAAAACAACGGTTCCTAAATGAAGGATCAACATAACTCAATCCCAACGGACAACAATAATCGAATGGAATACACCCATAACCCCGATTACAAACCACGACAATGAACGATCAATCGATACGGGCGAGGGTTGACGCAAAACCTCCCTGAATCGATAATTCACGAATTTAACTAGGTGAAATGGATTGGGATTCATCCGATAACAACAATCGATGAGGAAATATACAACATATATGGACAATTCAGAATTAATCAAGAAACCCTAAAAACCCCCAAATTGGACAAGTTTAGGGTTCCTGAAGAAATACCTCGGATTCGGACGATGAAGGATGATTACGCTGATGATGATATGTTAGCTCGACTCTACAGTGGTGGAATACGAATAATTCTCGGATAGAAGTTGAAGGGAATCGCCCTCTGCGTCGCCCGAAGAAGAAAACGAGAGAAAGAATGAAAAAGAGTGCTGTTCTGACCTGCCCGCTGTTCTATTTAAAATGCATAGTTAGCGCACGCTAACTATGAAAAGGTAGCGCGCGCTAATGGGGATTGCAAACACCCGTAAGCCGCCGGCGTCGCTAGCGTGCGCTAGACATGCTTAGCGCGCGCTAAATACTACTCGATAGCGTATGCTAATAACAACAAGTTAGCGTACGCTAACTGCACACCGATAATGCACGCAAGGAGGTAAGGAATAGCGTGCGCTACTCACGCAGCAGTTCAGTACTGCTCAGATCAGTACGCTGCTGCCGAAGGTACGAAACTCGAAACGCACGACAAGGCCAAAATCCAGAAACATAAACACGAAATATACAAGACAGCATAGCTAAGTGCTGAAAGAAAATACAATTCCGACCACTGGAGAGTCCGTAATGCGACAAAGAAAATGAAATTCCCTAAACTTATAGGAAATTACAAAAATAGCCCAAGTGCCCGAAAATCACGATACGACGTTGGATTAACAAACCGAAAGTCTCAACACGACCAACTAAACCATACTAACTTGCACAAACCAAGAAACAACGAAAAAGAACGAGTTTTACGAGAATCGAACGTTTATACGGCAAAACATGTCATAAAATGAAATTACGTGAAAACATCACCAAAACTCATCTAAATGGAAAAACTCCAAGAATAAAGTAGATTCAAAATGTCGAAACGGTTACAAGAGAGTCAATAAAAATAGACATACACCAAAAATAGAAACTGCTAAAAATGGAAAGGTACGGATATTACATTCTCCCCCTCTAAAATAAACTTTCGTCCCGAAACTAAAGAATCAAAAAGCTCGGGGTGCCTCGAACGCATATCCTCCTCTAACTCCCACGTCTTTTCTTCTACTCCATGCCTCGACCATTGCACCTTAACCAAAGGAATGGTTTTGTGCCTTAACTGCTTGTCTCAACGCTCCAAAATCCTGACGGGCCTCTCCTCAAACGTAACATCCTTCTCGATCTCCACGTCTCTGAAATCAATAATGTGGGATGGGTCGGAACGTACTTCCTCAACTGGGACACGTGAAACACACTATGTACATGACTCAACGACGGAGGTAATGCCAAATGGTACGCTAACTCGCCAACTCTCTCCAATATCTCGAAAGGTCCAATATACCTCGGGCTGAGCTTCCCCTTTTTCCCAAAACGGAAAACTTCCTTCGACGGAGAAACTCTCAACAGAACATGATCTCCCAGCTCAAACTCTAAAGGTCGACGCCTAACATCCGCATAAGACTTTTACCGACTCTGAGCTGCCAACATTCTCTTTCTAATCTACTCAACTTTCTCCCTCGTCTCCAACACAAGGTCCGGATCGATGCCAACTAAATCGGACGGCTCATCCCAGCATATTGGTGATCGGCAATGTCAGCCATAAAGCGCCTCGTATGGTGCCATCTTAATTGACGCGTGCCAACTATTATTATACGTAAACTCAATCAAGGCCATATGCTCCTCCCAGTCACTACTCCAGTCTAACGCACACGCGCGCAACATATCCTCGAACGTCTGAATGGTACGCTCGGACTGCCCGTCGGTCTGAGGGTGGAAAGATGTACTCAAACTCAACCGTGTCCCCAATGCCTTATGTACCGCCTGCCAAAAATGCGATACAAACCGGCCATCTCTATCCGAAATGATAGTCCTCGGTGTACCATGAAGTCTCACTATCTGCGCGATAAAAATACGAGCCAATTTTTCTGGACCCCAAGTATCCTTGATGCCCAGAAAATGTGCTGACTTAGTCAGTCGGTCTACGATCACCCACACCATATTCATTCTGGTCTTCATCCTCAGCAAGTTTGTGACAAAATCCATGGAGATATCTTCCCACTTCCATTCCGGGACGGGAAGTGGTTTCAATAGTCCGGCTGGTCGCTGATGCTCGATTTTGACTTGTTAACAAGTCAAACACTTATCCACAAACTCGACTACCTCATTCTTCATGTCATTCCACCAGAAATTCTTCCTCAAATCTTTATACATTTTACTCGAACCCGGATGTACTGAGTAAGGTGACGCGTGAGCCTCTCGCATAATACTCTCTCTCAATTCCAAGTCGTTCGGAACACAAAGCCGACCTTGGAATCTCAGCACACCATCCTCATGTATCACGAATCCTGGGGATTTCCCCTTACCCACATTCTCTCGAAGCTGAATAAACATCGGGTCCTCTAACTGTCCCGACTTAATGGCGTCGACTAGAGACGATGAAACCTCAAGTGTACGCAACTGCCCGGAACTCTTTAAAGAATGGTATAATTCCTTGATTGATTTATTCCATAAACATGCTACATATATATAGGTTACAATAGATGGTTCTAGAATAGCTACAAATGGGCTGGGCCTAAATACAAAAGAGAGCCTACTATAATATACAATCGACTAATACTCCCCCGCAGTTGGAGCGGGAGGAAGACCGATGCTCAAACTGGATCTGAAATATTCAAATAATGCTGAAGGTAGACCCTTGGTGAAGATATCTGCGTACTGATAGCGGGAGGGCACATGGAGAACTCGAACCTGACCAGTAGTAACCAAGCCACGAACAAAATGTATGTCAATCTAAATATGTTTGGTCCGTTGATGTTGAACTGGATTGGCAGATAGGTATATGGCACTAACACTGTCACAGTAGACAAGTGTTGCAGCGGACAATGGAGAGTGTAGCTCTCGTAGAAGGTTGTGAAGCCATGCAGTCTCAGCTACGACATTGACAACGCCCCGGTATTCAGCCTCAGCACTGGAATGGGAGATAGTCTCCTGGCGCTTAGAAGACCAAGACAGATATTGTCTCCCAAAAAGACACAAGAATCAAGTAGACCGCCTTGTTGCGGGGCAGCCTGCCCAATCCGCATCTGTGTACCCAACAAGAGAGGTGGTAGAAGAAGAGTACAAGTGAAATTCAAAATCTAGAGTTCCTCGAACGTAGCGTAGGATACGCTTAAGGGCAATGAGATGAGGTTCACGAGGGTCATGCATGTAGAGGCAAATCTGTTGTACTGCATAGGATATATCTAGTCTAGTAAATGTGAGATACTGAAGACCACCTGCAAGACTGCGATATAAAGTGGGGTCCTGAACTGGAACACCTTCAGGACCCAGTTTGGAGTCCGTATCAACTGTAGTTCTTGAAGGGTTACAGTTGGCCATGTGAGCACGTACAAGAAGCTCAATAACGTACTTCTTTTGAGACAGAAATAGCCCTGTAGAGTGACGAGTAGCAGAAATACCAAGAAAATAATTAAGTGCCCCGAGGTCAGTCATGTCAAACTCACTATGTAGAGAAGCAATGACTTGCTGTAGTAAGTCTGTAGAGGAAGCTGTAAGAATCATCCACATAGATAAGTAAATAAGCAACCTGAGATCCCTGACGAAGGATGAATAGGGAGGAGTCACAACGGCTGTGGTAAAATCCAACACGAGTGGCATAACCTGCAAATCGCTGAAACCAAGCACGGGGTGCCTACTCCAGACCATATAAAGACTTCTGCAGAAGGCAGACATGGTGAGGGTACCGGGGGTCCACAAATCCTGGTGGTTGGTGCATATATACAGTCTCAGATAGATCCCCATTAAGAAAAGCATTCTTAATGTCAAGCTGATGAATGGGCCACTTGCGAGAGATCGCAAGACTAAGGACTATGCGGATAGTGGCTGGCTTGACCACTGGGCTGAAAGTCTCGCCACAGTCAATACCAAGTTGCTGACTACTACCATTGGCAACCAAACGAGCCTTATAGCGGCTCAGAGTTCCATCAGCATGAAATTTATGCTTAAATAGCCACATAGATCGTACCAAATTAATACCAGCGGGCCGTGGTACAAGAATCCAAGTACCATTTTTAACTAACGCATTATACTCATCATGCATATCATTATTCCAATGAGGGTTTTGGAGAGCGAGGAATGGAGATTTAGGTAGTGGTGAGATAAAAGTAGTGTGAAGGGAGAGACGGTCAATGGGTTTGACAATGCCTGATTGTGACCGAGTGACCATGCGGTGAGTTAGGGGTGGTTCGGTGGGAGGTTGATTTGGGGTGTGGAGTGGTTGGGGAGGAGGTTGTTGGATTTGTGATGGTGGATTTGATGGTCCAGGTTGGGGGCTGTTGAGTTGTGGAGAAGTGATAGGAGTTGGGCTGGCGGGTGTAGTGGGATAAGTATGAGTTTGAGGATCGGTTTGTAATGGAGGTGGGGGTGGGGGTTGAGTGAGTACTGTGGTGTCTAAGAATGTGTAGGACGATGGGGAATCGGGTCTCATAGAACGATAGGGGAATTGGGTTTCATCAAAGGTAACATGGCGGGAAAGTAAAATTTTGTTTGTTTCAAGGTCTTGGCATCGAAAGCCACGGTGGTAGGCGGGATAGCCTAAGAAAATACATGGTGTTGCACGTGGGGAAAGTTTGTGTGGTGAGTGAAGGTGAGGATAGCAAGGACAACCAAAGATACGGAGGTTAGAGTAGTCGGGTGTTTTGTTAAAAAGGCGTTTGTAGGGAATTTCATTGTTCATGGCTGTAGATGGTAAAAGGTTGAGGAGATAAGTGGCCATATGAAGAGCCTCGACCCAAAACGTGGGGGTAAGGTGAGCTTGAAACAAGAGCGTACGATTGACATTGTTGATGGTTCTAATCATGCGTTCCGCTTTGCCATTTTGTTGAGAGGTTTTTGGGCAAGAGAATCTAAATTCTATACCGTGTTCGGCAAAAAGGTTATGTAAACGGTTATTATCGAATTCCCATGGTCACATTAGAAACTTTTTATTTCGCATTTGAATTGGTTCTTAATATAATTACGAAAATGCAGAAATTTATCAAGCATGTCAGATTTATTACGAAGTGGGTAAATCCATAAGTAATGAGAGAAATGATCAAGAAATAATACGTAATATTTGAAACCACTTTTACTAGTAATTGGAGATGTCCATAAATCGGAATGAATAATATCAAAACAATGTTTAACAATAGACTTGGAACTATGAAAAGGGAGCTTCACATGTTTGCCAAGTTGGCATGCATGACAAACATGAGAAGGCTTTTCTTTATTGCACGAAATAAATTGACGAGAAGTAAGAGACCGTAGCACTTCGTCACCGGGATGAACAAGGCGTTGGTGCCACATGGAGGAGCTTGTGGAGAGGAGAGCGGTAGGGATTGTTGACGTCTTGGTGACGGGATAGAGATCCCCGGAACTATCACATCGAAGGAGGATATGGCGAGTCCAGAAGTCCTTCACAGAGAAACCAAAGGCATCAAATTCAATTGTACAATTATTATCTCTAGTAAATTGACGGACAGAATTGAGATTTTAATGATGTTAGGGGTTACAAGAACATTATGTAAATAAAGTGGGCGATTAGAGGATTGAATAATGCTATGTCCGGTGTTGGTGACGGGAATAGAATTCCCGTCGCCAACGTGTACCTATTGGGAATAAGCGTGTGTTAAAAAGTGTACTTAAATTATTTGCATTGGAATTTAAATGGGAAGAAGCACCTGTATCCATGTTCCACGTAGGATCTTGCAAGGTCATTGTGCTAAACGCGCTTGGTAACTTTGTCGCCTAAGATGGATAGTACCCCGGTGCGGGTCCAAGAAGCCCGCTGTTCGGATTGGGCTGCGGTGTAGCGTACAAGGGCTGGACATGATGGGCTTGTGGGTAAGATTGGGCCTGATGATGGGCTTGCGTTGGGGCTGCATAATCAATGGGTTGAGATGGGCTTGTTTGGTGCTGTCATGGGTTTGTAAAGGGTTGTGGGTTAGTGTAACTTGGGCCAAGAGATTGACGAGCCTGGTACAGGCCTGGAGGAGTCCAGGGAACGGGATTGGGGTGGTACGAGTTCCTGGGTTGTGATCGGGTAGTATTTCCTTTGGTTTCCAGGCCGAACCGATTTCTATGGTCATGTATAAACTTACATCGGTCCCCAAATTTACACGAACCTTTGTTAAAGTGATTACATATTTGCGGTAAAGGTTGGGTTTTAGTGTGTGTATATTTCGTGTCTGTTTTGGTTGCCATAAAGACGGTGGGGGATGAGCTACTGCTGTCGTATGTGTTGGCCTGATCAGTTGCTTCTTGCAAGTTGGATTCTTCAAGCAACAACATGTTGCGAGCAGTTTCAAATTTGGGTAAAGGTTGGTTGTGACGTATGAGTCGAGCTATACCCTTATACCGTGTGTCAAGTCTATTTAGAGCATACATAACAAGGTTTTTATCACTAACCTTTTCTCCAAGATTAGCCAATTGGTCTGCCATAGCTTTTATTTTGGTGCAATAAGCATTTATGGTGAGGCTGCCAAGCTTGATAGATCGAAACTCACCATCAAGGGTTATTGCACGAGCGTCTTTGTTGTCGTGAAAGAGATCCTTAATGTGATCCCACAAATCTTTTGCATTCCCAGGGGCTGCGACAACTTGGTCTTGAAGGGATTCTTCTAGGGTTCCGAGGATCCAGACCTTCACAAGGTCATCTTGTTTGTCCCATTCTGGATCATTAGAGCTTGTAGAGGAGCCCTTGATATGAGTTTTTAATCCTAGGCTGCCTAGATGGATTTTGAGGAAAGAACACCAGGAGGTATAGTTATGTTTTTCAAGGCTTAACTTGATAGGTATATTATACGGAATGATTTTATTGGTGGATGTAGGTGTTGTGTTTGTTATGATGGTGTCATCCCCAGCCATTTGATTGGATGGATTGAGGCCTAGGGTTTAGTTACAGAAGGAGAGGTCCGTAGGGAGAAGAGATAGTAGATAGAGGTGGGAGGAATAAAAGGGAGAATATTTTTAGGATCGTGATTTTATTTTCTACGATACCATAAAGAATGGTATAATTCCTTGATTGATTTATTCCATAAACATGCTACATATATATAGGTTACAAGAGATGGTTCTAGAATAGCTACAAATGGGCTGGGCCTAAATACAAATGAGAGCCTATTATAATATACAATCGACTAATACTCTCTGGTAGCACATTCTCAATGCTCAACCTCATAAACTCTCGCTGAAGTCCCGACTGGGCCGTAAGTAACTCAAGCCCCCGAAGCAATACCGATTTTCCGGCTCAAGGCATCTGCCACCACATTTGCCTTGCCCGGATGGTAAAGGATCTCAAGGTCGTAATCCTTAATCAACCCCAACCATCTCCGCTTCCTCATGTTAAGCTCTTTCTGCGTAAAAATGTACTTCAGGCTCTTGTGATCGGTGAAAATCTGACACGACGAGCCATACAAGTAATGACGCCAGATCTTCAACGCAAATACAACTGCGGCCAACTCAAGATCGTGCGTAGGGTAATTCAACTCGTACGGTTTCAATTGGCGGGAAGCATAGGCAATTGTCTTCCCGTGCTGCATGAGTACACATCCGAGCCCTTGGCCCGAAGCATCACTAAAAACTGAGAAACCTGTTAGGATTGTATACTGCAAAGCATACTTTATGCTTGTATTACCTAATTTCCCTGTTACTACCTATGAGGATATTAATTACATTTAATCACATGTTTTGCATATTTATTCACGTTATGGTTATGCAAATGCAATGTCTAATTATTTTATATTGTAGATAATGTGGTGTGTTGGTTTCACACGGAAGATCACATTATCGGTGCCTTATAAAATAATATAATAGTTCACAACCTATATAATTATTAGACAAATTATATATAGGGTTGTAGTGTATGCTTGAGAATAGTTGGTCTTGACTATTAGCATACATTAGCGTATTTGCATACGTTGAACTGGATCGAGGTGAGATAGTGTCTTCTGTACTGACTGTAAGAAGAACGTAAATCTTGGATAATTATTATTTCTTAATTCTAAGTATATAATATTTAATTATGTATTTATAATACTTATTGCTTTGATTTACCATATGTGAGAGTCAAAATGATCGACTCAATAAGCCTCGTATCTTGGGCAATAATATTATTTATACGACAGTTATTGTTATTACTAGAAATCGTATCCCGACTCGTGCGGGTTGATGATGTCCCCTTGAGGAGCTCGATAATGATTATTATATTAAACCCTGCAGGTGGATTTAATTCTGATATAATAATAAGGTTCGAGTGGTACTACTCTTGGATAAGATATTAATTAAT
This sequence comes from Orobanche coerulescens, assembly GCA_033398695.1. NCBI lineage: Eukaryota > Viridiplantae > Streptophyta > Magnoliopsida > Lamiales > Orobanchaceae > Orobanche > Orobanche coerulescens. The sequence goes on along the minus strand of CM065813.1, from coordinate 99,134,992 downwards.
TAAAGCTGTCAGTAGCTTATAATTAATTATTGGACATTCGATATCTTTAACACGGGAAATAATATATTTAATAAGGAGCCCAATTTTGTAATTTGAGATTTTGGTAGGAAGTGCAATATCAACTTGTTAGTGGACTAAGTTGATATTAATAGATTCATCATATATTAGGAAGAGTCCTAATAAGGTAAGATGAATTAATTGGGAGTCCTTCCATAATCCTCCTTTAGATCCCTAGTAGTAGTCCAAGAGCCTATAAATAGGACTTATAGGGAGGTTGGCCGATTTTACTACACGCTTGGTGAGCTTGTGTGATCAATTTTTTCCTCTTGTGTTTAATTGTAGATCTAGACTTGTGTCTTTGATTCTACAATTTAGATAACACAATCAATTTGCTAAGAGTGTTCTTAAAATACTAGAAAGCAAAGAAAAATAAAGTGATCACATATCAAGGTGAAATCGGCCGATCCCATAGGTGTCCAAACAAGATCCGGTAGCTCGTTGCCCACACAACGTCCGGTTCAAGGCGGATCATACTCTAGAAGATCTAAAAGTAGAAATACAAGGCGATCAAGACGGAAGTAACCAACGCGCTTCAAAAGGTAATATCCTATGATCTTGGATCTAGATTAGGATATTTTAATTAATCAACATATTTAGTTAATAGATAATAAATAATATTTAAATTGCTTATTAGTCTTAGTAATTAATTAATTAGCATGCCTAAATAGATCTAATGCTCGTAGATGCGTAAAATGCTATCATCAACTTTCCCAAACTTCGCTTCCGCTGCGTTTTACTTTCCAACAATTGGTATCGGAGCCGGATTTTTAGGCTTTTGCTATTTTAATTAATTTTAGTGATTAATTGATAGCAATTTAAATATTCATATATTTTGATATTGGAATATTTTGCTAGATGTGTTCTTGAAGGTGATATGATCCAATTATCATGGTTTATATGAATGGTGTATTTATTTATTTTTTATTAATTATGCAATTGTTGGTTTGGCCCGTTTTTTGAGGCATGTAATGGTTTTTCCCGTGAGAAAATCCGCGGGTAGTTCTAGGTGGTTTTATTTTTCGTGTAATCGTAATGTAATTTCGATGTATTTTATTTCGTATAAAATTGTAATCGAATTCGGAAAATACGGGATCACGAAGAAATATAGCAGAACCGGATCGCCGGATCGCTGGGAGCCGCGAACGACGGCAAGGTGCATCGCTGAGCAAAGACACGGCCGCTGAAACTGCCGAAGCGGCCGCTGCGGCCGCCCGGTCTGGCTGATTCGCTGGTTCGGGCCGGGTCATCCAGTTTTGGTCCGGTCCGTTTTCGCCGCCGTTCGTTGCGTCCGCTGGGAAGTCGGGATTAAAAATTAATTTTTTTTATGTAATTAATTTTGCATAAAAGTGAAATTTTAATTTTGGAAATCCACGGCCCGGCCGGGGAGAAGCGACGAGATGCTTGATTTAGTGGGACAGATCGAGTCGAAGATTTTCTCGGATTCAACTCAAGAAAGAAGACCATGATAATTGGATAAATTTAATTATCCATGCTTTATTTTTTGTTTTTATTGTTTTGATGTATGGCATGTATGGATGTATGCGTGATATGTTTTCTTGCATGTTAGGACGAGAAAATTAAAAACCTTAAGGCTAAAATAAGTAAGTGATTAAATTGATTTATTTTTAAATAAAATCAAATTGGCCTCCATAATTAATTTAAATTGTGAAGTAATTAGCATGCACGTTGACATTAGAGTCTTCCTCCATATCCGGATGTGCTAATTATAGGTTCACTAGCTTTAAATTTCAAAATAATAACATAAGGTAAATATTACTTTTTATGATAGGACCTCTCCATCTGTGGGACTATTATTTAAAAGATAATATTTTAAGGATGTTAAATTATGGTGTTCACTTAGGTGTATTAATTGATAAGCTCCCCATCGGAGTCTATGTTAATTAATACATGGCCAAGAGGAACCAACTATTAATTTTACTTGTCATAACGTAATTTGACTAGATAGTAAAATTAAAGACGTAAAACTCTACTTGGAAAATGTGTGTGTAAACGTCCACACGATCGTGGCTTGCATGTGCGGATTTTTTGAGGTGTTGGTTGCTAGCAAATATATTGTGTTTTGAGGTTTTCGATATATTTTGCTATGCATTATGTGATGGATGTTTTTAATTTTTATTCTCAGATGTCTTTCAATCCACTAGCTGTTATTCTCAAATAAAATAAACTAGATGGCACTAACTTTGCCGATTGGAAAAGAAATCTTGACATTGTCCTGACTACTGAGGGGCATAAATTTGTCTTAATCGAGGAGAGCCCTCTAGAACCAGAACCAGATGCCACTCCCGAAGAGTTGGCTGAATTCCGAAAATGGAAAAAGTCTGATGAGATGGCTCGCTGTTACATTTTGGATTCACTGACAAATGTATTGCAGCATCAGCATCAGACGATGGGTTCGGCCGCGGAAATGATGAAAAGTCTCACCGAGATGTTTGGTCATCAGAACCGGGCGGCTAGACAAAATGCTATGAGGGTATTGATGACAACCCAAATGTCTGAAGGAACTCCAGTAAGGGATCATGTTCTGAAAATGATGTCTCATTTGAACGAACTAAGCATACTGGGGGCTACTATCGATGTGGAAACGGAGGTCGATATTATCTTAGGCAGCTTACCTAGAAGCTTTGAGCAGTTCCGCCTTAACTACAATATGAACCGTAGGACATATAGTTTGGTGGAACTTCTGACAGAGCTTCAGTCTGCTGAAGGTCTCTTCAAACAAGGTTATCATCAGATTCTTGCGGCAACCGGTGCTACTTCTTCCAAACCCAAATGGGGAAAGAAGAAGAAGCAGGTTGGACAGAAGCAAGTGGCAACCCTCAAGGTGAAAAGCAAGGCAACTCACCCCGAGGCGAACAAAAAGCCAAAGGGAAAGTGCTACAAGTGCGGTCAGAAAGGACATTTTAAAGCGGACTGCCCTGCTCTTAAGAAAGGTATGTCTCGTGCACTAGTAGTCAAAACATGTTTGGCAGCTTGTTCTTCCACTTCGTGGATAGTTGATTCAGGCTCCACTGATCATGTTTGCTTTGACTCGCATGGTTTTCAGGTAACCAAGCAGCTTAGTGCGGGCGAGATTACCATCAACTGGGGCGATTATTCCAGACTTATGGCTGTTGCAGTGGGAGTCGTGCAGTTGAAGATTAATGATAAATTATTAGTTATCAATAATGTATTATTAGTACCGGATTTTAGAATGAATTTAATTTCAGTTTCTAAATTAAAAAGCGATGGTTATGCAGTTTCTTTTGATGATGATGCCATTATTAAGAAAAAAAGCGGTGAATATATTTGCAAAGGTACTTTTAATGATGGACTATATGTCGTTAATACTGCACAAACTCCTATGCATAACTCACTTAACTCTTTGTCTAAACCTAAAAAGAGAAAAGAACCTTCAAGCATAAACCAAACATATCTGTGGCATTTACGGTTAGGACATGTAAACCTTGGAAGGATTCAAAGATTGGTAGATGATGGCCCATTGGATGATCTCTAAGTTGAGTCATTTCCAATTTGTGAATCATTTCTGGAAGGAAAGATGACCAAAAGAGTTTTTAAAACCAAGGGAAACCGTGCTCAGAATGTGTTAGAATTGGTTCATACGGATGTATGTGGTCCAATGAATATCCAGGCTAGGGGTGGTTTTGAATACTTCATCACGTTTATAGATGATTATTCGAGATATGGATACATCTATTTGATGCGACGTAAGTCTGAAGCCTTTGACAAGTTCAGAGACTTCAAGGCTGAAACGGAGAAGCGTCATGGGAAGAGTATCAAGTCACTACGATCTGATCGTGGTGACGAATACCTTAGTGGAGAGTTTTTGGATTTCTTGGCGAATGAGGGGATTTCATCCCAGTTCACCGCGCCGGGAACTCCACAACAAAATGGTGTGGCTGAAAGAAGGAATAGGACTCTTTTAGAAATAGTTAGACCAATGATGAGTTATTCAGATTTACCTATTTCGTTTTGGGGATACGCCTTAGAAACAGCGGCGTACATTCTAAACCTGGTGCCTTTGAAATCAGTTCCAAAAACACCCACAGAACTGTGGAGTGGGCATAAGCCCAGTCTAGGACATGTTCGGATTTGGGGTACTCCAGCACATGTGCTGAATAAGGAAGTTGATAAGTTGGCATCTCGTACAGAAGTACGAGTGTTTGTGGGATATCCTAAGGGAACGAAGGGTGGCTTGTTCTATAGTCCCCCGGATCAGAAGGTCATTGTTAGCACCAATGCCCGATTTCTAGAAGAGGATTATATGATTAGTCACAAGCCCATGAGCCAGATAATTCTGGAAGAGCTGAGGGGCGAGACTCCGTCTATACCAATCGTACAAGCGCCAACTAACACTGCACCACGTATCGATTCTAAAACTTTTACACCAACTCAAGATTTGCCTCGTCATAGTGGGAGGGTTGTTCGTCAGCCCGAACGATTCATAGGCGTGTAAAAGTCTTCAGACTCAATCCCAGACGAAGATGAATCACTTCCCTGGACCTATAAGGAGGCAATCCAAGATAAAGATGCTGACTCCTGGCAAGTAGCAATGGAATCAGAAATGGGATCTATGGATTCCAATCAAGTGTGGGAGCTAGTAGAGCTACCTGATGGTGTACAAGCCATTGGGAGTAAATGGGTCTACAAGCAAAAGAAAGGACGTGACGGGAAGGTTGAAACCTTCAAAGCGAGGCTTGTTGCAAAAGGTTACACTCAGAAAGAGGGTATCGATTATGATGAAAGCTTTTCGCCGGTAGCCATGCTTAAGTTAATCCGGATTCTTTTAGCTATAGTCAAGGGCTGATCCGGAGATTTGGCAGATGGATGTCAAGACTGCATTCTTGAATGGGAGTGTAGACAAGGAAATCTATATGCGCCAAGCAGAGGGATTCATTGCTGAAGGAGAAGAGCACTTGGTGTGCAAACTTAAGAAATCCATTTATAGACTTAAGCAAGCATCTAGATCTTGGAACACTCGTTTTGACGAAGTAGTCCAGTTATATGGATTCGTTCAATGTCCGAGTGAGAGTTGTGTGTCTAAGAAATGCGATGGAAATGTGTTGGTGTTTCTTGTACTGTATATAGACGATATCCTTCTGATTGGAAACAACGTGAAGGAATTGTCGGACGTACGGGTATGGCTATATGAGCAGTTCGATATGAAGGATCTAGGAGAAGCAGGACACATCCTTGGAATCAGGAGCTTTCGTGATCGGAAGAAAAGGATGTTGTGCTTATCCCAGGCATCCTATATTGATACAGTGCTGAAGCGGTTTATCATGGAGAATTCCAAGAAAGGTTTTCTACCTTATGGACATGGAATTCAACTATCTAAGAACATGTGTCCTAAGACACAAAAGGAGATAGATGACATGAAGATGGTCCCTTATGCATCTGCTATGGGAAGTCTTATGTATGCTATGCTTTGCACTAGACCAGATATCTGTCATGCCGTGGGCATGGCTGCTAGATATCACCAAACCTGTGACTGTGACACCGGATTGTCATCAAGCACATACTCAAGTACATGAGAAGGACTAGGGAGTACATGATTGTATATCAATCGGACGACCTGCTTCCGTGGGTTACACGACTGCATTTTTCATCGGACAAAGAAAAGTCCAAGTCTACTTCGGGTTATGTGTTTAGCATGGGAGGTGGAGCCATTAGTTGGAGGAGTGTGAAGTAGAAATGCATCTCGGACTCTACCATGGAAGCCGAGTACGTGGCAGCCTCTGAGGCAGCCAAGGAGGCAGTGTGGCTCAAGTACTTCCTGCAGGACTTAGATGTGATTCCGGATTTGCCAGAGGGTATTACACTTTATTGTTATCTTGGTGCGATCGCAAATTCAAGGGAACCACGAGCCCATCAGGCAAGTAAACATATCAACCGCAAGTACCACATCATACGACACTTCGTAAAGGAAGGAGACGTAGTTGTAGCCAGGGTTGCATCGGAAGATAATCTTGCTGACCCTTTCACGAAAGGCCTACCTTCAAAAGTTTTTGAAAGGCATGCGGAAGGAATGGGATTACGGTGTATGGCAGCATTGCTTTGAGTATAAGTGGAAGAAATGAGAGACTATGTAATACAGTAGTATACTTAAAAGCATGCTTTGAGTATAAGTGGGAGATTGTTAGGATTGTATACTGCAAAGCATACTTTATGCTTGTATTACCTAATTTCCCTGTTACTACCTATGAGGATATTAATTACATTTAATCACATGTTTTGCATATTTATTCACGTTATGGTTATGCAAACGAAATGTCTAATTATTTTATATTGTAGTTAATGTGGTGTGTTGGTGTCACACGGAAGATCACATTATCGGTGCCTTATAAAATAATATAATAGTTCACAACCTATATAATTATTAGACAAATTATATAAAGGGTTGCAGTGTATGCTTGAGAATAGTTGGTCTTGACTATTAACATACATTAGCGTATTTGCATACGTTGAACTGGATCGAGGTGAGATAGTGTCTTCTGTACTGACTGTAAGAAGAACGTAAATCTCGGATAATTATTATTTCTTAATTCTAAGTATATAATATTTAATTGTGTATTTATAATACTTATTGCTTTGATTTACCATAGGTGAGAGTCAAAATGATCGACTCAATAAGCCTCGTATCTTGGGCAATAATATTATTTATACAGCAGTTATTATTATTACTAAAAATCATGTCCCGACTCGTGCGGGTTGATGATGTCCCCTTGAGGAGCTCGATAATGATTATTATATTAAACTCTGCAGGTGGATTTAATTCCGATATAATAATAAGGTTCGAGTGGTACTACTCTTGGATAAGATATTAATTAATTAAAGCTGTCAGTAGCTTATAATTAATTAATGGACATTCGATATCTTTAACACGAGAAATAATATATTTAATAAGGAGCCCAATTTTGTAATTTGGGATTTTGGTAGGAAGTGCAATATCAACTTTTTAGTGGACTAAGTTGATATTAATAGATTCATCATATATTAGGAAGAGTCCTAATAAGGTAAGATGAATTAATTGGGAGTCCTTCCATAATCCTCCTTTAGATCCCTTGTAGTAGTCCAAGAGCCTATAAATAGGACTTATAGGGAGGTTGGCCGATTTTAATACACGCTTGGTAAGCTTGTGTGATCAATTTTTTCCTCTTGTGTTTAATTGTAGATCTAGACTTGTGTCTTTGATTTTACAATTTAGATAACACAATCAATTTGCTAAGAGTGTTCTTAAAATACTAGAAAGCAAAGAAAAATAAAGTGATCACATATCAAGGTGAAATCGGCCGATCCCATAGGTGTCCAAACAAGATCCGGTAGCTCGTTGCCCACACAACGTCCGGTTCAAGGCGGATCATACTCTAGAAGATCTAAAGGTAGAAATACAAGGCGATCAAGACGGAAGTAACCAACACGCTTCAAAAGGTAATATCCTATGATCTTGGATCTAGACTAGGATATTTTAATTAATCAACATATTTAATTAATAAATAATAAATAATATTTAAATTGCTTATTAGTCTTAGTAATTAATTAATTAGCATGCCTAAATAGATCTAATGCTCGTAGATGCGTAAAACGCTATCATCAACTTTACCAAACTTCGCTTCCGCTGCGTTTTACTTTCCAACAAAACCCTCATTACCACTCGGTAAAGCCAAAACAGGAGCGGTCGTCAACCGCTTCTTCAACTCCTCAAAACTATTCTGCCTCTCATCGGTTCACACAAACTTCTCTGACTTCTGTAACAATTGAGTCAGCGGTCGAGCGAGCTTAGAGAACCCCTCAACAAATATACGGTAATATCCGGCCAAACCCACCTCCTTCACATTTTTGGGCGGCGCCCAATCCAACACTGCCTCTACCTTATGTGGGTCCACACGAACACCCTCGGCCGAGATCACATGACCGAGAAACATAACCTCCCGTAACCAAAACTCACACTTTGAGAACTTCGCAAAAAGATGATGAGTTCTCAAAATATCTAACACGATATACAAATGACGGGCGTGCTCCTCCTTGCTCCTCGAGTAAATCAGGATATCGTCGATAAAAACGACTACACACTTATCGAGGTACTCGATGAAGACTTTGTTCATAAGCTGCATGAACACGGCTGGGGCATTGGTTAGCCCAAAAGGCATAACCACAAACTCGTAGTGACTGTATCTCGTCCGAAAGGACGTCTTCGGAATATCGGAATCCTTCACTCGGAGCTGATAATACCCTGATCTCAAATCAATTTTCGAAAACATGGTTGCCCCTTGCAATTGGTCGAACAAATCATCAATCCTCGGGAGCAGATACTTGTTTTTAATAGTCACTTTGTTCAACTCACGATAGTCGATACACAAACAAAGTGACCCATCCTTCTTCTCCACAAATAGGACCGGTGCGCCCCAAGGCGAAGCGCTCGGTCGAATATACCCCATGTCTAGCAACTCTCCCAACTGTTTCTTCAAATCCGGCATCTCAGCAGGCGCCATACGATATGGCGTCTTAGAAATCGGTGCCGCACCCAGCTCCAAATCAACAGTAAACTCGACCTCCCGATACGGCGGCAAACCTGGCAACTCATCTGGGAAGACGTCAGGATACTCACACTACCGGAATAGACGAGAGCCAGAATCCTCCTTCTTCCATTCTCAAAGCATAACACCAATAACCCATGCAACCACCTCGAAGAAGTCTCACCGCTTTCAAAGTGCTGATCAGGAATCTCTGGCTACCCCGCTTACGCCCCACAAAAGAATGCTCGGTACCGTCAGAGGCTAACATCGAAACGGTTCTCGTTCTATAATTCATGATTGCCCCATGACGGTCCAGCCAGTCCTCACCAAGAATCAAATCCTCATCTGTAATATCTACCGCAATCAGATTAGAAGGCCAATCCCTCCCCGCGATACTCACAGGAAAATCTCGAATCTCAGGGTCCCCCACGATGTTATCCCCACTAGGCAGTTTAACAACAAATGGTTCACACGCAACTAGGCAATCAACATGCAGACGATGCACACAATCCAGAGATATGAAAGAATGCGTATCACCAGAATCAAATAATACGGAAACCGGATGATCAAGAATATGGATGGTACCTGTAGCTACAGTCGCGTCGGGGTCTCCCGCTCGTCTCATCTCATATACTCGGGGCGGAACAGATCCCGCACTAGAAGCTCCCCCTCTAGAAGGCTGTCCACGTCCTCGACCTCTACCAAAACTCTGCTGTTGCTGGGAAACTGCCGGTGTCTGATTCACGCTCGGTTCTCCCGCCGCTGGGGCTGATATCTGAGTAACTGGTGCCCGAGCAGCATCTGTACAAAACTTGGCACGATGCCCCATCCGACCGCAGGAATGACACTGAATCGGAGGCCTGTCACACTCACTCATAACGTGTCCAGGGCGACCACAGTTAAAGCAATTAGGACCACGCACTGAACCAGTAGGAGCAGACTTAGAACCGTTTCCTCGTCCAAATGACGGGGACTGACTCCCGAAGACTCTCGAACCAAACTGAGTCTTCTGATGCTCTCCAGACTTGCCTCCCGAAAACTGGCCGGAGGTCTTCTGCTTCTTTCCCTCGGCTGCCGTCTCTGTCGCAGAAAATGACATATCATAAGCCATCGCCTTATTCTGATACTCCTTCAAAGTCGTGCATCCTAGACCAGACATGTACTGACGCACCCTCGGTTTCATCCGCATATCGAAGTGGCGGATCTTATACATCTCATCTCGGACTTGGTTTCTCACATAATGAAGTTGTTGGTTGTAGTCCTTTATTGCCTGCGAAATCGGAACATCCTAGGACTTAGCCTCAAAGAAGGCTCGGATCCTCCCCTCTTTAACTGGCCACGGACAAAACTCGTCTTCCATCAGCTCTCAGAATTCTGCCCATGTGGCTGCCCGGTCACGCGGTTTCACCGCTTGCCACCATGTTACAACCTCTTTGGCGAGGAAGTACTGAGCGATGGGTACCTTCCTCTCCTCAGAACAGTTAGCACCCTCAAATACCTTCTCCATCTCAAATAGCCAACTCTCCCAACCGGAAGGGTCGGAAGCACCATCAAACTGCGGAAGATGCATACGAATCACGTCCTGAAGTAACTTATCATTACCGTATGCAGTAGGCGGAACCGGGTTAGCATTAGCCTGGCCGACCAAAACGGCCTGAGTCAGTAACGTGATCTGGTTCGCTACTTGCTGTAAAATATTCGCCACTCCAACATTCTCATGCGCATTACCGGAGCTAGCAGACTGATCCTACTGACCTCCGGAACTAGGTGGAACACTGTTCGACAAGGACAGCATCGCCGAATCAGTTCCCGAGTTATCGGACATGGCCGCCCCACCAGCTGCGCCACGTCCCCTACCGCGTCCACGTCCTCTACCAGCAGGAATTCTGAAGAAGTAGTGGGTGAGTACAATTCAAACGCAAAACACTAGAAAATACCAAGAAAGGAATAGAACAGAACAACGTAACGAGTCAAGTTAGGAAAACTTACGAGCACCGGCGTACTGAGATGATGGCATAGCCGTGATACTGTTCAAAAACAACACCCGACTAGACCAAAATAACCGACAACCTAGGTACCCATAAACATAAGCTCTGATACCATATTCCGTAACACCCCCAAGACGTTCAGGGCGTATTACAGCACCGTGGACCCCACACTTTGGAATCCACCAGGCTAACAAATCGACCCGACAATCAACAAGGACATACAACACTAATAATCGCACAATTTCTCAAACCACGACATTCAAATAAAATACTAAATTCCGAAAAATGCAATCTGACATCAAATCCATTCCCCAAAACGGGAACACAACATCAACAAACTCAAAAAGGAAGTACTCGAGTACTTAAATAAATTTCATAATACAGAAATCCCAAAACAAGACATCAATAACTAAAAGACAAGACAGAACACCAACAAATGACTACTGAACAGTATCATGCTTGCCCATCATCCTCATACGGCTCGTATGCTCGCTTGTCTCCAAGACCTGTACCTGAAATACAAAAAGTATTTCCCCCATTTAAGGGGTTAGCGACAACTGCTAGTGCAAGTACAATCCATTTGAACTACCATTCTAATCAGATGAAAATATGCGCCAAAAATCATTTTAGAAATCATTTATATTCTGGAATATTTTACGGTGCACAAGCACAAAACACATTTATCCAACAAAACAATTCAAAGTTAACCTTGGTACGAGACTCACGGCCACCGTACCCCGCAGAGCCCCGTCGGACATCCCTGGGTGGTTAACCATAGTTCGTGATACGAAACTCACGGCAACGTATCCCAAGAGGCCCCGTCGGACCATGCCTAGGTTAACGTACACATATACATCCACACAACCACGAGTAGCCATAATTCAAATACTAGAACGCGTAAACAAATGTAAAGTACTTGCCTTTGAGACATCTTTGGAGAATCGGAAATGAAATACGACTACGAACGGTCTGGATGGAAAACGACGATTCTTAAATGAAGGATCAACATAACTCAGTCCCAACGGACAACAATAATCGAATGGAATACACCCATAACCCCGATTACAAACCACGACAATAAACGATCAATCGATACGGGCGAGGGTTTACGCAAAACCTCCCGAATTGATAATTCACGAATTTAGCTAAGTGAAATGGATTGGGATTCATCCGATAACGACAATCGATGAGGAAATATACAACATATATGGACAATTCGGAATTAATCAAGAAAAACCCGAAAAACCCCCAAATTGGACAAGTTTAGGGTTCCTGAAGAAATACCTCGGATTCGGACGATGAAGGATGATTACGCTGATGATGATATGTTAGCTCGACTCTACAGTGGTGGAATACGAATAATTCTCGGATAGAAGTTGAAGGGAATCGCCCTCTGCGTCGCCCGAAGAATAAAACGAGAGAAAGAATGAAAAAGAGTGATGTTCTGACCTGCCCGCTGTTCTATTTAAAATGCATAGTTAGCGCACGCTAACTATCAAAAGGTAGCGCGCGCTAACGGGGATTACAAACAGCCCAGAAGCTGCTTTCCCGCGTCGCTAGCGTGCGCTAGACATGCTTAGCGCGCGCTAAATACTACTCGATAGCGTACGCTAATAACAACAAGTTAGCGTACGCTAACTGCACACCGATAACGCACGCAAGCAGGTAAGGAATAGCGTGCGCTACTCACGCAGCAGTTCAGTACTGCTCAAATCAGTACGCTGCTGCCGAAGGTACGAAACTTGAAACGCACGACAAGGCCAGAATCCAGAAACATAAAAACGAAATATACAAGACGCGGAGCTAAGCGCTGAAAGAAAATACAATTCCGACCACCGGAGAGTCCGTAATGCAACAAAGAAAATGAAATTCCCTAAACTTATAGAAATTACAAAAATGACGCAAGTGCCCGAAAATCACGATACGACGTCGGATTAACAACCCGAAAGTCTCAACACGACCAACTCAACCATACGAACTTGCACAAACCAAGAAACAACGAAAACGAACGAGTTTTACTAGAATCGAATGTTCATACGGCAAAACATGTCATAAAATGAAATTACGTGAAAACATCACCAAAACTCGTCCAAATGGAAAAACTCCAAGAATAAAGTAGATTCAAAATGTCGAAACAGTTACAAGCGAGTCAATAAAAATAGACATACACCAAAAATGGAACTGCTAAAAATAGAAAGGTACGGATATTACACAGCTGATCAAACAAGTCATCAATCCTCGACAAGGGATACTTGTTCTTGATGGTCACCTTGTTTAGCTCGCGGTAGTCGATACATAAACGTAGTGAACCATCCTTCTTCCGCACAAACAGAACCGGTGCGCCCCAAGGTGTAGCGCTCGGTCGAATATATCCTAACTCAAGAAGCTCACTCAATTGGTTCTTCAACTCAGCCATCTCTGAAGGTGCCATGCTATACGGTGCCTTCGAAATCGGAGCCGCACCCGGCTCTTACTCAATAGCGAACTCAACCTCACGGTCCGGTGGTAACCCCGATAACTCGTCAGGAAAACATCAGGGAACTCACTGATGACTGGGATCAATGAAAACTCGACCCCACCATCCTCCGCCTTCAAGGCGTAGCACCAGTAACCAGTACACCCCTTCCGCAGGAGTCTCATCCCCTTCAAGGTGTTAATCACGAACTTCTGGTTTCCCCTCTTTCGCCCCACGAAAGAGTGCTCGGCGCCGTCCTCGGCTAACATGGTCATGATTCTCCTACGGTAGTTCATGATTGCACCATGCCGCTAGAGCCAATCATCCCCGAGAATCAAATCATCACCCTCAATATTCACAACAATAAGATTAGAGAGTCAAGCCCTCTCACAAATAAACACAGAACAATCCCGGACCTCCTGATCACCAACAATCCTATCACCGCTAGGAAGCTTAATGATGAAAGGCTCACAAGGCATCAAATATTCAAGACACCAACGGCGCACACACTCTAGAGAGATGAATGAATGCATAGCACCCGAATCAAAAAGCACATCTACTGGATGAGATTGGATGTGAATAGTACCTGTGGCCACGGTGGCTGCTGGATCATCGGCCCTCCTCATCTCGTAAACTCGCGGATGAGCGGAGCCGACACTGGAATCTCCCCCTCTAGCGGGCTGACCCTGACCTCTTCCTCGAATGGCACTCGGCGGGGGCCGCAGAGTAAACGACCCCTGGTTCACACTCAGTTCCCTCGGCGTTGGGAAGGAATCCTGGGCACCAAGAGTTCTCTCTCTCTCTCTCAGCACAGAAAGCAGCCTTGTGGCCCGGCTGGCCACACCGATTACATGTCATCAAAGGACTCAGACAAGTACGACTGACATGGCCTGGTCGGCCACAGTTAAAACACTTCACATCATGGGAAGGAGTACTGGCAGCCCCGCGGAAACCCGCAGTAAAACAAGCTGGACCACCACCAGCGGAAGCAGACTAAGATTTCTGCTGATCTACACCTTTGTGGCCCGAAAAGTGGAAAATCTTGTCGCTCTCCTCTCTAACTTGAGCCTTCATGAAGCCCAACTCCCGGTTGTATTCAGCAATATCCTGGGAAACAGGAATATCCCGAGGCTGGGCATCATAGAAAGCATGGACTCGAGCCTGCTTTACTGGCCATGGGCAATACTCGGTCTCCATCAGGTCCTTGAACTCGAACCACGAAGCAACATGGTCCTTAGGCTCAACAGCCTCTCACCAGTCGGCAGCGTCCCCAGTCAGAAAGTACTGGGTAATAGGAACCTTGCAATCCTCGGGACAGTTGGTGGCAGCAAAGACCTTGGATATCTCCTTGATCCACCCCTTCGACCCAATCGGGTCTGAAGCTCCCAAAAACTGAGGAGGATGCATCTTGATGACATCCTAAAGCCAATGATCTGCTCCGCCCCGAGTAGCATGGGCCGGAGTCGGGTTCTGAACCGCCTGAGCTATCACAGCCATTTGGTTCACCATCTGTTGCATCACAGCTGGAACACCAAGATCGGCGCCACCACCGGTTGCGCCCTCCTGAGTAGCACTATGGCAGTGATGACCATCAGTACTACTCAGTGTTCTAAAAATCCCCGCCTAGGCCGATTAATCCTCTGATTAATCCCTAGAAGGTTCTCTGCCGTTCCGATTATGGCCTAGGCGCTTGTACTAGGCGTTTGGGTAATGAATCGATCGTCTAGGCTGGCTGCGGGGACCTATGAAGGCAATCTAAGATACTTTGGACTACTTTATACCTATATCAACGTTTCAAATTTCCTAGCTACGTGGGCGACTAGGCGGATGCCTAGGCGGTTATACTTTTTTGTTTTTTATTTTGTTCTAATAGTACTACAAATTCCTAAATTGAGATATTATGGATAATATGGACTCATTAATATCTATATCAGTATTTCAAATTTAATATATAATTGATTATATATATGTTAAAATGGTTAAATTTTAATTATTTTTAATTATTTTACATATATATAATTTTTTATATATAAAAATGATTAAAATAATAATAAAAAATAAATCCGCCTAGTCCGATTAATCCCTGAGTAATCCTCTGGGCGCTAGGCATTAGCAATCCGAACGCCTAGCGCCTAGCGTTTTTTAGAACCATGGTACTACTAGCCCAAAATTTGTGTGACGTGGCCGCCTCATTGGCTGCCCCACGTCCCCGACCGCGTCCACGACCATGGCCGCGACCCCTACCTCGGCCTCTCCCAACATCCATACTGAAGATAAGAGGTAGCAATTGCAATTCGATGGTAAGTACGAGAGGGAAAAACAGTCACAATTCAAGAATCAAAAGTACGATACATGGAAACAAGGAATCGAGTAAGGCAAACTTACCAGGACTGGAAGTACCGAGAATATGGCAGCGGGGTGACAATGTGCAAAATAACACACAACTAGACCCGATTAACCGACAAGCCTAGGTATCCATAAACCTAGAGCTCCGATACCATTTTCTGTAACACCCCCAAGATATTCAGGATATATTACAGCGTCGTGGACCCTAAATGGGACTCACCAGCATAGATGACCAACCATACTCATTGAATCACAGATTCAATGTAATAATGCCACATCATAAAGACGCAAAATAATAATAATCCACCCGGTTCAACCGATCAAGCAACGTCACAACAAACCAGCGAGAAATACAATGGAGGAAGCAGTTCAATCCTCAAAATCGAAAGCCCATAAGTACTCTAGTATTTCTATTAGTTTACAAGTTTTCAAAACAATTAAAAGACAGAAAATAGATGAAACACTATTTTTGCACAATCGTCATGCGATCGTCATCCTCGTACTGATCCATTGACCGCTCGTTCCGCCGATCCTGACCTCAAATTCATAAAACGAATTTCCCCAAAAAGGTCCCCCAAAGGTGTTAGCAATTACACTAGTACAAGTAGGCTAAATGAACAACTTACATCTTACACATTTAGTCAATGCATGCAATTTTGTAAACACAGTTCCAAAGCACTCGTTTTCTAAAACGCCTTAACCAAAATCACATTTGTAAAAATGCACCACAATTAACCATCAATCCACGCCTCTGTGGACCCCTACCGAGACCCCATCGGATCTAACCCATAGTGGTTAAATGCAAAGCTCGTCGGTCCACGACTCTGTGGACCCCTACCGAGACCCCGTCGGATCTAACCCGTAGTGAGCATACACACACACACCCAATACTCATGCAATACTATCATATTAAGAGTGTAAGTTCAGTAAGAATACTTGCCTCGATTAAACGACGACGAGAAACGGAAAAGATTACAACTGCGGTTGTGAGAAACCGAACACCGAACCTAGACGATTCGCCAAACACGATTACAACAACTCGGCAAAACAACGATAATGGAAAACACCCGAAAACCCACCTACGATTAATGTAATTTCATATGATAAAATCGACGAGGGCGGATAACAACCCCAAACCCTCTCGATTTCAAGAACACAACGAAATCCACCATAATTTCGTAGGAAACACATGAATACTACTAAGATCAATCACCTCTAGCAAACATTAATCAACAATTTGAAGCTACGAAAACGAAATATGAAAAAACTCCCAAATTTACGGAACTAGGGTTCTAGAGGTTTACCTTGGATTAAGGATGAAGAACAAGTATTGGTGTTGTTAATCTACACCAAAAACTCAAGAAGAATGATAGCTAGGAGTTGTAAGACTTCAAATCTCCGTAGATCGCCCAATAATTGCTCAAGAATCGCCCACGAATCGGAGAGAGAGAAAGAAATGAAAAAGTGACCAATCTGGGTCAACTCTGTGGTTTATATAGCCAGAGAGTTTTAGCGTGCGCTAACGATTAGAGTTAGCGTGCGCTACTCGGCTAAAATCAGTCCAGAGCATACGGTTCTGGCCCATTAGCGTGCGCTAACAGCTCCTTGATAGCGCGCACTATCGCGCCATAGCGTGTGCTACCTGGGCACCAGGCCGAGTTCAGAAACAATCTGCCCAGTGTTGGACTGCCGGATTAGCGCGCGCTATCGGTCACCCAGCATGCGCTAAGTCGAAGCCGTAGCGTGCGCTAATATACAAATGTAGCGTGCGCTAAGCTGCTCGTCCAGAGAGCAGAAACAACCCACTGTCACTGCTGTGTTCGAGCCGTTAGCGTGCGCTATCGAGTGCAGATAGCAGCACAGACAGCACTCAGGGATGGAAAACAGCGGATTCCATCTCGGATGGAAACAACACGCATCCGACGACAAACAACGGACCGAAGGAGACACACAAACAACAAGATTGAGTCAGAACCAAAGGGCGAAAAGAAAACACGATTCCGACTACCCGAAGGTACGAAAAACTACAACGTTAGTAATCACCCCAAAACTTTAGGAAATTACAAAATGGATAAAAACATCTGAAACACACGATATATGATCGAAACAACAAACGAAAGCTCACAACATGCATAACAACATGAGTTGGATCTGCGGCAACCCCGAAACGGCGGTTCCGAACAACGGTTACGAGAATCGAACGAAATAACGATGTAAATGACATTAAATACGGAATTGAGTAAAACAAGTTCGAAACAAGTTCGGATGACAAAAAGTCCAGTATTAAATATTCTCAAAATATCAATACGGTTACAAACGAGTTTCTAAAAACAAAAATTAAACCAAAAAGAAAATACCGGAAAAGAAAAAAATGCGGATATTAGATACAAGTCACATGCCACCTCATTAAGTTTTTTTAAACAAAAAAAAATATAAATAAATACACAGTCATATCCACATCAGCAAAAAAATTAAAATAGTCCAAAAAATAAAAAAAATAAAACATAAATCACTCCCATTCCTGAATTTTTTTAATCTAAAAAAATATTTTATTTTTTTTATAAAATTTAATGAGGATGAAAAAAATTAAAAAAATCTAAAAAAAATAATGGGTAATGAGAGTGATTTATATTTTTTTAGATTTTTTAATTTATTTATTTTTTGTTGATGTGGACATGACTTTTTTTTTAATTTTATTTTTTTCTTTTTATAAAATTTAATGAGGATGAAAAATAAATTAAAAAAATCTAAAAAATTAAAAAAGTGGGAATGAGAGAGATTTATTTTTATTTTAATTATTATTCATTTTTTTTGCTGATGTTTTTATCTTGATTCTTCCTTTTTATAAAATTTAACGAGGATGAAAAATAAATTTAAAAAGTCTAAAAAAATAAAAATAAAAAGGAGGAATGGGAGTAATTTATGCTTTTTTTCTTTAATTTTTTAGACTTTTTTATTTTTTTTTGGTGATGTGGACATGACTTTTTTTTAATTTGATTCTTTCTTTTTTTATAAAATATAATGAGATGAAAAATAAATTCAGAAAGTCTAAAAAAGGGGGAATGAGAGTGATTTATGCTTTTATTTTATTATTTTTTGGATTTTTTTAATTGTTTTGGATGTGGATATGACTGTGTATTTTTTTTTTATTTTTTTAAAATAAAATTTAATGAGGTGGTACGTGACTTGTATGCCACCTTAGCCAAAAATTCTTAAGATGCCATTTTTTGGATTAAAGTTGTCGGATCGAATAAACGTTGCACTATGTGCGACAAATCCCCAAATTTGAGAACCATTGGTGCATCAAATTACTCTGAGAGTTCAAAGACGTATTCACGTGGACATATAGAGAGATGTCGAGTCTAGACCCAAAGGTCGGGGTACTCCACCTGTCATTAAAGGAAGGAGTTCGACCAGTCAAACAAGCTCAACATTTTCGACCAGATTTGGTTCCATTGATTGAAGCTGAGGTGAACAAACTCATCGATGTTGGTTTCATCCGTGAAGTGAAGTATCCCACGTGGATCTTAACATTGTCCCCTGAGCCCCACCTACAGGCACTACTTTGTTGTTTAATTTTTTTAATTATTTTTTTTTTCAAATTTTCTTGATTGAGTATTTTTTTCGAGTTCTTACGAATATGAAGATTTTTCGACTACTAGTTGGGAGCAATTATTT
This sequence comes from Orobanche coerulescens, assembly GCA_033398695.1. Classification (NCBI taxonomy): domain Eukaryota; kingdom Viridiplantae; phylum Streptophyta; class Magnoliopsida; order Lamiales; family Orobanchaceae; genus Orobanche; species Orobanche coerulescens. The sequence continues at coordinate 99,115,931 of CM065813.1, read as the reverse complement.
GTTATTTATTCTTTAAATCATACTTCCTCTGTTACTTTATTATTGCAACGTGTTGACTATTACACTGTTAACATACTCTCTTTTGATCGTCTTCTGTGATTTATACATATAGAAAAATATAGTCTTGTGAGATCTTGTTAGATTCATCTCGAAGTATACTTTCAAAATATAAACTTTTTATAATTTTTAAAAATAAAGAATTAAAGATATTAATGATCAAAGATGTGCATTGACAAGCGTGAAAGTCCAAATGTTGCAATTATAAGAGAACAGAGGTAGTATTATTAATCTATTTAGTCATGTTACGGTTTAGAATATGAGTTATTTAAAATTTCTATTTACGTAACCAACGACAATGGCAGTTTTCGTTCTGTTGCGTGTGCTAAATTCGTGTTATACAAATAGACTGTAATTAATAATACCTCTTGAGAATTTAATGTCGTTGTCTCCTAACTCGAGCTATTATAAGGGACACCTCTTCCTGCAGCTCCTCCGTCTTGCAGCAGTGTACCTGCAACCCCATGAGGGTTTGGTCCTCGTCGGGAAATTCGGCGTAAGAGTAAGTGTCTATATGAGATTATAATAACTTGAATATAGAGATAAAATAGCTAGAGAATTCGTACCTGGAATGAGAGGTGGAGACCCATATATATAGGATTACCTGATGAGTTAATTAGGGTTAGGAGTCCTTGCAGAAGAAGGAGATTCTATTAGGGAAGACTTATCTCTTGGATCGTTCTGGAAGCCTTTGAGTCAGGTTTTAGGCTTCCACCTCACCCTTTTGTGTGTCGTCTCCTAGAAGAGGTCTGTGTCTGTCCCACCCAGATTCATCCTAACGGTGGAGAATGATATATATTTTCCTACCTCAATGTGAGAAAAAGAGTGTAGTCCCTACTGTTGCCATCTTTAGACGTATATTCCGTTTTAGAAATACTTCCGAGCTTTATAGCGGATGGGTTGAGATTATGCACCATAAAGGTGTCGCGCCGATCTTTGACTGCAAAGCTCTTTCGAACTCACTACTGGAAGGGGAACTTTATACTCATAAAATGGCCTAAGAGTGATTGGGGTGGTCTCTTTTTATACTTCCTTTAAGCGTGTTGTTGATGGGAAGATTAAGTTTATTCCCTGCGGTACGGATGATCTAGTCTCCATAGCTGAATTGGGGAAAGGTGCACATCGTACCCATTACATGCATATTTTATGGGAGGAGAACCTCCAATAGTTAAAGCTTAGTCACCTGGGTCGTGACGGTAATTTTACTTCCACTCATTTTATTTTCATACTTATATGCATCCCCCTTTTTTTATTTGTGCTTATTTATTTCATTACAATCTCAGCTATGGATCTTTTAATGGCTGCCCTCAACAGCCAGAAGGCTAATGCAGATGCCTACGCTGCTACTAATGCGATAAATAGTATCTCGGACGAGATTGAGCCTGCCCGGAAGAGGAGAGCTTCCACTGATGCAGGTAATGGCGATGCTAGTGGATCTCGAAGATCTCGCAGACTAGAGATATCTTCTTCTGGTGAGGAGGCCTTCAAGCCTAGTTGGGGTATTCGTAATATGGATTCCATCATTGGGAATAGTCATCTTGCTGTTAAGTGGTATCTTGTATCCATGACTCATACGGATCGTAAGAACGTGATTGATGATGGCTTTCTCGAAACTACCCGTACAGCGGGTAGTCAGGCCCTTGCGATGGTATATTTTTATCACATGTTTTTATTATAATTTCATATGTAAGCTTAATAATTCTTTATCTTGGCTTTAGGCCAATGCCTACTTTCAGGCTGCTCTTCATGCTGCTAACACAAGAGAGGATAAGCTGAATGCTAAGAAGTAGAAGGTCAAAGATCTGGAATAACAGGTTAGTAGATTGGAGGAGAACCTATAAAAGGCTGAGACCGAGGCATATGGAGCTCGCAAGAAGAATGAGGAGCTTGAGGCCAAATTGGAGATGGTGGTACCAACCTTTCTACACTCAGCGGCATACAAGGGTCGCCTTCATGCTTATGCCCAGTCCCGTGTCCCGCAGACTTATACGGCATGTTTCACTCATATTGTGGGGGAGATTGAGAGGGTTGCTCCAGACTGTAATACTTCAGTCTTAAATAACCCTTTTGCTACTTCCCCTACTGCGACTTTACCTGCTCCAGACCCTTCATCCTTAGTTCTTCCGAGAACTCCTACCCATTCTTCAGATTATGTTCCTTTCATTCCCGATCCTGTGTTGGACAAGGAGTTGGGATTGTCCGAGTACTCTATCCCTTAGTTTCATTATCATTACTTAGACTCGTGCTGACCCTGCCGTAACACCCCCAAATCCCATTGGGTTATTACAGTGCTGTGGACCCCACACCAGGTGATCCACCAGGCGAACACGACTAAAATACAATAAACTGACCAAAATAGGAAATCACAGATCCTACTATGATGTCCGACATACTATTCCGATATGGAATTTTAACGACAAGGACGAGCCTACATGGCCAAAATAAAATACAACAACATCCACGAGCCTTGCTCGGATAATACAAAACGACAACGACTAAACAAAAGTTGAGTACTCCCAACTGTCTTACTGACATGAACACCAAAATATCTCGGACTAGTATCGCTCGAATACCTCGTCGCCATCGTCATGCCCCTGTGTCTCAACTTTCTCCTCGCAAGCACCTAAAACATGAAAACATGTTCCGCCCCCACGGGGTCAGTCATCCAGATAATGAATATCAAATACATGTACAACATGATATGCATCCAAAGGCAGAATGAACAGTACAACAATGGTAGTATGAGATGCTCACAAACCAAAGTAAGAATCGAGCATTCGTGGAACACTATGCCCACGTCATACGATCAATACCTGCTCAATAGGTTACAACATAAGTGCCCAACGGCGAATCATCAATATAGAACACAACAATACATTACCCGAAGGTAAACCAAACCAACGCTGAAATAAATACGAATCACAATGCCCGAAGGCTCCAACGGAAATACCGATACATCACAATGGCCTGAAAGCCCTCAGCCGAAGCTGCCAAAATATCACGATGGCCTGAAAGCCGAACAGCCCGAAGCTGCCAAAATATCACGATGGCCTGAAAGCCGAATAGCCCGAAGCTGTAAATCATCACAATACAGATCTCAAAGAAACCAACCTGACTGTCGAACATACCCCTCGGGCGTATGAACGCTTAATCACAAAACATCGAACACATCTAATCAAACATGGACTATGAACGATCAAAAATTGTACGGCTCACAGATGGACATCACAGTACGCCCGATCCGGAAATGTGTCCGTGCACATGTCCACCCCGTATACGGAATCCAGAAATATACGTGGGACAATGTACCTAATTAGCCTCACGAACTACGTCTCGTGTGCACGGTCCAATGCGGAATCATCCACGCATGACCATCGTGTGCCTGGCTAAAAATCCTACACAATAACCAATCGGAACGCAGATATGATTCCGGATATGTCACGATGCAACATGACAATGAATCTCAAAGGATAACACATCCAATACGGATCATACGACTCACCAAGTGAATGATGACACACGAATAATGAAAGATCGACACAACCAACAATATTCAAAACAACCATCCTGGGATCAAAATTTCTAAGGACCGATTAATACGAGCAACGATCACAACACAACAGTCATAAAATCCTCAACCTTCAACGATCACAAAATTACCGAGTTCACAAGAATAATAGTGTGCTGCCTTAAGTCGGCCAACACGACAATAATAATTCAACGGATGGGAACTATCCTCGATAATCCCAATTCAATATATCGATTACCTTTAGAACGGTTAACCGATAACAACTATACAACGGATGGGAATTATCTTTGATAACCCCAATTCAATATATGGATTACCTTCAGAACGGTTAACCGATAACAATTATACAACGGATGTCTCGGCACCTTTAATCGGTTACCGATAACGAAGATGATAATCGAATACATCAATGCCTTCAATCGGCCAAAACGACATCAATAGAAAAACACTGATATCTATAACGACGATTCACAAAAATATCTTGATGGAACATCAATAAATAATAACAATCGATACGTCGATGCCGCGAACCGGCTATCGACAACAATATCTCAAAGGAACATCAATCAACAATAACAATCGATATGTCGATACCGCAAACCGGCTATCGACAAATATATTACCAACAAGTATCGCAACGCCTTAAATCGGCCATTTACGAACAACAATAATATTTGGCATAATTTGCCGAAGGGTATCGTATCAAACAATCCGTTGATGTCAACAAAATCATAAAGAGACCAAGTCTCGAAATGATACACACATTCAGACATAAATGATAACATTAATCTCATTGACTAGTACAAGTATAAAACTTGCCTCAAACCGAAGGCGAGAAAGTCCTTCCACGATCAACGTCCTACCACGAATCGTTCAACGGTGTCCTCCGACAATCATAAGCACTCGAACAACCTTGAATGAAATACAATTCATTCGATAACACGATATCGACCGAAAAAAACATAATAGATAACTCCGATTCCAATACGAAGACATACTATACTCGTATTTACCCGTATACACACATATATAATATACATACATATATATATATATATATATATGTTCACATGGCACACATATACACTGTACACTATATATATACAACACACACACACCGCACGTTATATATATATTTATATATATATATACACAACACACTCTACATAATATATATATATATATATGTAGCACTACACATGCACACACTATATATATACAACAGCACACAATATATATATATATACACTTAACACACCCAAGCTTACCGGAAGGAACCGATCGGCCGGGCAACCTTCGCCGGAAACCGGTCAGAAAAACAACTCCTACTGGAACTCGGCCGCCGGAAAACTGACCCGCCGGACCTCGTCCAACTCTCGCCCGTTCCCGTCCATGGCCGGTTTTCACCCAACTCCATCTCCGCCTGCAACTCCTCGCCGGAAATCTGCCAAGCCTCCGTTCCGTCGTCGGTTCCGGTCAGAAACCACCTCCGGTCGTCGGAATCAATGGAGCCGCATCCATGGCCGGAAACCATGAAGAGCGCCGGCGCCTGAGCAAAGGCCGGAACAGCTCCAGTCCACCACGCCGCCGTCGAGTTCCGGTCATCGCCGGAGATGTCAGCAACACTCCGGTCGTCAACTCCAGTCCGTCGCTGGAAAGAAGCCGGCTGCCAACCAAGCTCCACCTCGCCGAAAAAAAAAACGAGCGAGAAGGAACGAGAGAGAGAGAGGACGGTGAGAAAGGGAGGAGAGAGAGCTGGAGACGTGAGAAAGTGAGAGGGAGAGAGATGAGAATGTAGGTAATATATATATATATATATAACGTGAGGGAAATAGGTGAGGAAAGGACAATCACATGAGGGAGTTGATAACATATTATATATATATATAAATGATACCCCAAAGATACCCTGGCCCTACAGCCGAAAGTTGACTACGAGAAAGGTTCCTACCACCGACCACGCATTATGTACGTAAACCTCAGGGCGTAACGTACGTAATCGCAACAAATTAGCGTACGTAATGCTACACAGGTAGCGTACGCTATGGCTATAAACTTAGCCAAAATTCCAAACTCGCCAAGCAACAACCAAACGACGAAACCAAACCGACGACCAGTATAAATATTTCGATCCCGAAATATTCTAATACAATATACATTATATCGGTCCAAACAACAACACTTGTACAATTTCAAATGAATACGTACAACTGAATAGTAACATGAAAAAAAAATTACCCCCGGATATTACATACTCCCCCCCTTAAAAAGAGTTTCGTCCCCGAAACTCAGGGTGCTCAAGTCGGGTACGGACTATCCGTCAGGATAAGAAAACAACATCTCCAGGAATACTCCTCAATACGAGCAATTCCGCCTGAGTAACTGGGCCGACCCCACGGGTCCCCACGTCTCCTCTGCCTGAACAAGGCGAAAAAAAAATCAAGTGATAAAGACACTCAACCAAGTGCGAGATTAGCCGAATCATGACTCTCCCGCTAGAGACCAGCCAGGAAGTCGCACCAACCGCATGACTAGTAACACCGGCGTACACGTCCCGAGGGAGCCGCTCATTGTACATGCCTACAACCATCGGTGTACACTTCCCCGTTCTCGTCAGCATCGGACGCCCATGCAAATACTGACTCACGCCACGCAAAGATAATAAAAACACAGACTTAGTCCTCGGGACTATATCGAACGCACGCCCAAGTCCTCACGACTTGACGTCTTGAATCACAATGAACAATTACCCAGATCATCACAAAAATCTCGGGTACAGGACCAAAAGGAAAGAAAATCACATCAAATGACTCAAGTGTCAAGATTCTCAGATACAATCATTACAAGATAGATCAACCATAAATGGTTTGCAACCACAATACTAAAGTACAGACCGAGTCAAACATCAATCCGAGAGGCAAGGAAATACAAATCAAGGCTACATCTCAAATGTACCCAAAATCAACCTCCTCCAAATCATCTGGCTCCTCGATCTCATCGACTCGAAGAAGACCCAAATCTAAACTCGCCGCCCCTCCTCGGTTGTCCATACCTCTGGCTCCCGAAGCCTGATATGACCCCTTGGATGAAGTACGGACTAAAGTGACAAAATCTCTCAAGGCCCATGAGCTCTCTCGAGACCTACTGGCACTAGAACTCCTGCAGTATTTCTGAAGGTGTCCCTACCTCCGACACAGAAAATAAATAATAGCTGGCACCATACATCGAGTACTCACATGCCCCGCTGAATCACAGTTAAAACAAATAACAATCGAACTCGTCGTCTGAGAAGAAGATGCTTTCCTGGACGAAGCCGAATAGAAAGTGACCTTTGGACGTCGGAGCTCGATCTCTCTCTGAACGAATCGGCATCCTAGTCCTCTCACCAGAAGAAAATGGAGGATCCTTCTGAGTAAGATCCTCGATCGAAAGCTCTGCTCTAAGAGCCTTCTCGATGAATTCACCAAGTGAACTACAATTGTGATTGAAAAACTGCATCCTCAACTGCGGGTTCAACCTCTTGTTAAAATACTTGATCTTATCCGCCTCAGTACGGATAACAGATGAAGTAAACTGAAGATGTCCTTGAAACTTTTCAGCAATATCAATAACACCCTCGTCCTCGACGGAATCGGTGTTCAAAACCTCCGACAACTTGTCTTCAAGAAGTGGAGCCGGATAATACCTCTCTAACATGAGAGTCTTGAAATCACTCCAAGCACAATCACGATCGGTGGGTTATCGAGCACGACTCCGAAAATGATTCGTCAGCCACCAAAGTATTGGTACGAGTTTTCGGGTTTTAGCCCACTCTGCGGCCTCCACCCCCTCTGTCACGTCCTCTTTCCAGACTGAAAGAATAACGTTCAATCATGACCACAGCTCAAATACGCCTCAACGGCCAGAATGCTAGGTCAGCACCAAACACGAGTATACATACTCAACAGATAAACGATCACGTCGATCGCGCTAATTATAGCCGATACAGAGCCCACACGCTCCAAAGCAAATAATCATAAATGAATCGTAACCCAAATGTGACACACAGGTTTCAACAAAACATGTATAATCAATTACATAATGAATGTATGCACATAAAAGAGAATAGAGTCCTTACACAGGTCATACGAAGCTTCGAGGTCTTGCGATACTAGTCTTCACTGACGAAGACTCGATGAAAAAAAATGACTCATACAGTCGTCCAACTGTCACGACTCACAAAACCCGACTGTCCAGATTGTCATAACCTGACAGCCCACTACTACCGCCTTGGTAGAGCCTCATAACGCACAAGTCAGGGTATCTCACAACCCAATTCTCTGATACCATCTTCTGTAACACCCCCAAATCCCATTGGGTTATTACAGTGCCGTGGACCCCACACCAGGTGATCCACCAGGCGAACACGACTAAAATACAATCAACTGACCAAAATAGGAAATCACAGACCCTACTATGATGTCCGACATACTATTCCGATATGGAATTTCAACGACAAGGATGGGCCTACATGGCCAAAATAAAATACAACAACATCCATGAGCCTTGCTCGGATAATACAAAATGACAACGACTAAACAAAATTTGAGTACTCCCAACTGTCTTACTACATGAACACCAAAATATCTCGGACTAGTATCGCTCGAATGCCTCGTCGCCATCATCATGCCCCTGTGTCTCAACTTTCTCCTCGCAAGCACCTAAAACATGAAAACATGTTCCGCCCCCACAGGGTCAGTCATCCAGATAATGAATATCAAATACATGTACAACATGATATGCATTCAAAGGCAGAATGAACAGTACAACAATGGTAGTACGAGATGCTCACAAACGAAAGTAAGAATCGAGCATTCGTGGAACATTATGCCCACGGCATATGATCAATACCTGCTCAATAGGTTAGAACATAAGTGCCCAACGGCGAATCATCAATATAGAACACAACAATACATTACCCGAAGGTAAACCAAACCAACGCTGAAATAAATACGAATCACAATGCCCGGAGGCTCCAATGGAAATACCGATACATCACAATGGCCTGAAAGCCCTCAGCCGAAGCTGCCAAAATATCACGATGGCCTGAAAGCCGAGCGGCCTTTGTAAATCATCACAATCTGAGATCTCAAAGAAACCAACTCGGTATCGAACATACCTCGGGCGTATGAACGCTTAATCACAAAGCGTTGAACACATCCAATCAAACATGGACTATGAGCGATCAAAAATTATGCGGCTCAAAGATGGACATCACAAGACGCACGATCCGGAAATGTGTCCGTGCACATGTCCACCCTGTATACGGAATCCGAGAATATGGGACAATGTACCTAATTAGCCTCACGAACTACGTCTCGTGTGCGGTCCAATGCGGAAACATCCACGCATGACCATCGTGTGCCCGGCTAAAAATCCTACACAATAACCAATCGGAACGAGATATGATTAGGATATGTCACGATACAACATGACAACGAAACTCAAAGGATAACACATCCAAACAAATCATACGACTCACCAAGTGAGCGATGACACACGAATAATGAAAGATCGACACGACCAACAATATTCAAAACAACCATCACGGGATCAAAATCCCTAAGGACCGATTAACACGAGCAACGATCCGACAGCGGATCAGGAAATCCTCAACCTTCAACGATCACAAAATTACCGAGTTCACAAGACTAATAGTGTGCTGCCTTGAGTCGGCCAACACGACAATAATAATTCAACGGATGGGAACTATCCTCGACAGTCCCAATTTAATACTTCGATTACCGTAGAACGGCCAATCGATAACAACGATACAACAGATGGGAATTAGCTTTGATAATCCCAATTCAATATATCGATTACCTTTAGAACGGTTAACCGATAACAACTATACAACGGATGGGAATTATCTTTGATAATCCCAATTCAATATATCGATTACCTTCAGAACGGTTAACCGATAACAATTATACAACGAATGTGTCGGCACCTTTAATCGGTTACCGATAACGAAGATGATAATCGAATACGTCAATGCCTTCAATCGGCCAAAACGACATCAATAGAAAAACACTAATATCTATAACAACGATTCACAAAAATATCTTGATGGAACATCAATCAATAATAACAATCGATACATCGATGCCGCGAACCGGCTATCGAGAATAATATCTCAAAGGAACATCAATCAACAATAACAATCGATATGTCGATACCGCGAATCGGCTATCGACAAATATATTACCAACAAGTATCGCAATGCCTTAAATCGGCCATTTACGAACAACAATAATATTTGGCATAATTTGCCGAAGGGTATCGTATCAAACAATCCCTTGATTTCAACAAAATCATAAAGAGACCAAGTCTCGAAATGATACACACATTCATACACATAAATGATAACATTAATCCCATTGACTAGTACAAGTATAAAACTTGCCTCAAACCGAAGGCGAGAAAGTCCTTCCACGATCAACGTCCTACCACGAATCGATCAACAGTGTCCTCCGACAATCATAAGCACTCGAACAACCTTGAATGAAATACAATTCATTCGATAACACGATATCGATCGAAAACAACATAATAAATAACTCCGATTCCAATACGAAGACATATTATACTCGTATTTACCCGTATACATATATATATATATACATACATCACACACACACACATATATATATATATATATATATTCACATGGCACACATACACACTGTACACTATATATATACAACACACACACCGCACGTTATATATATATATATATATATATACACACACACAACACACTCTACATAATATATATATATATATATGTATGTAGCACTGCACATGCACACACTATATATATACAACAGCACACAATATATATATATTTATACACTTAACACACCTAGGCTTACCGGAAGGAACCGATCGGCCGGGCAACCTTCGCTGGAAACCGGTCAGAAAAACAACTCCTACTGGAACTCGGCCGCCAGAAAACTGACCCGCCGGACCTCGTTCAACTCCAGCCCGTTCCCGTCCATGGCCGGTTTTCACCCAATTCCATCTCCGCCTGCGACTCCTCGTCGGAAATATGCCAAGCCTCCGTTCCGCCGTCGGTTCTGGTCCGAAACCACCTCCGGTCGCCGGAATCAATGGAGCCGCATCCATGGCCGGAAACCATGAAGAGCGCCGGCGCCTGAGCAAAGGCCGGAACTGTAACACCCCAAACTAGGCGGATATTACAGTGCCGTAGATCCCCAACTGGGACCCACCAGGCAAATGAAAATGAATGAATTACACAAGATAAATGTAGTACCGAACTACATTACAACAATAATTACTCCGATGAGGAGTTTAGTTACAACACACCAGGACAACACCGAATACTAGTGTATTTTATATGAAGATAAAATACACAACACTGAATGAAACGGAGTATTCAAATGAAAGTCTGCAGCGGAAAATAAAGGACAATAACATGAATAACTGAAAGATCGGGGCCCCCTACTAGTATCACTAGGACTCCTCGCCGTCAACGTGCTCTCCCCGTGCGTTTGCCTGGCCATGTCCTGAAAAACAAAATCCCCAAACGGCGTCAGTTACAAAGAACAACAATAAAAGGGATGAATATCCTTTTAACCGAGTAAGAATTAACTTACTCAACAACGATGAAGAATCTCCGTCCACGAACAACGTCCTAATTGAGATATCGGTCGCTCGAACAACCTTGAATAAATATAATTACCAACAATCCGTTCAATATACGAATCAAACACGAATATAACGAACTCAAAACGTCGATACGATTAAACTAAGTCCATAGAGGCATTAAATCAAACACGTTGCGACCAAACTCCGATTGTTTACAATCAAACCTCAATATACCAATATCAAATCCCCCAAGAAGTGTTTCAAACCAACAAAACATGTCCAATACGATCAATAATCCGTTATGAATATCCAAAAACGTGATTATAACAACAATTAGTCGAAAATCCCCAATTCCAACTCGATTTTCAAGGTGTTCTCGAATAATTCCTCAATAATCCAATGAATCCTTATACAAACTCATAATCATATACATATCCCTTCATATAACATGATTATAACGTCCAAAACATCATATCTCAACACAAAATCGAAGTCCAAAGTGTTGAAGGAATTACCTCTTGATGATCCAAGTACTTTAATCCGAAGAACACGCGTTAGGTCGATTATCCGGGCTTCACGATCAAAAGGAGATGAAGAAAATCAAATACTCAAATGATTTGTGAAGGAAAAACCCTCCCTCAAGCTTCCTCTCTCGGTTGAAGGTGAAGAAAAGGAAAAATGGTGAAATCTTTGAAAAAACGAATTTAAGGAGTTATCGCTGCCGGATACGGCCGTGCGATCGGCACGGTCGTGTCGCATACCGGCCGATTGGCGGCGAGGACTCGACCGTGTCTCGCTTGACACGGTCGCGGCGCGGAGGGCCTCCCGACGATGACCCGTCCGAGCGGCCGACTCGGCATGACTCGGCCGTGCGGGCGGCACGGTCGGGCGTGTCGGCGATCGCTCAGCTTATCCGGAAGGGTTCGACTCGGCCGTGCGAGCGACACGGTCGGGTCTGAGGCGAACACTTCGGCACTTTCCGGACGAGTAATGCATCGCGGGCCGTGTCGGACGACACGGCCGAGTTCGTTCGGCGATGATCGCCAAAACGAAAAATGAGCGGTTGAGCTAAAACGACCATAACTCTCTCGTCCGGACTCTGATTGACTCACCGTTTGAACCATTGGAAAGCTAACTCGATGCTCTATAATATTGCAAAGATTTAGAATTTTTGGAGTTACCAAAAATTAATGGTGATCTAACAAAGTCGAACTCATATGAGGAAAGTTGAAACAATGAACAATAACGATACACAACTCGAAGTTTTTCCGAACGGTGAACACGGTGAAAGAACATGATTAATGAATGATTATAATTGAGTGAAAATCCACAGAATGACAATCACCGAATGAAATTACTGAATGATAATGACTGAATTACAACCGGGTATTACATACACCCCCCCTTAAAAGAGTTTCGTCCCCGAAACTAGGGGTCAAACAACTCGGGATAACACTCCCGCATATTCTCCTCGGTTTCCCAAGTGGCCTCTTCGACTCCGTGACTAGACCACTGAATCTTGACCAAAGGGATCGTCTTGTTCCTCAACTGTTTGATTCGCCGCTCTAACACTCGTACAGGACGCTCCTCGAACGAATGATCATCCGCGATCTCGATTTCGTCGAACTGAAGTATGTGACTCGGGTCGGCAACAGACTTCCGCAACTGAGAGACGTGAAACACATTATGAATCCTGCTCAAAGCCGGAGGTAAAGCCAATCGATAAGCTAACTCGCCTACTCGATCCAAAATTTCAAACGGTCCAATGAATCTCGGACTCAACTTCCCCCGTTTTCCGAAACAGAAAATACCTCGACTCTGGGATACCTTGACCAAAACATGGTCACCCGTCTCGAACTCTAGTGGTCGACGACGATTTACTGCATATGATTTCTGTCGACTCTGAGCTGTCAATATACGACTCTTGATCAAAGCTACCTTCTCCCGGGTGGCTATAAGCATGTCGGGTTCGGTGCCGATTGATTCTGACAAGTCATCCCAACACAAAGGAGATCGACAACGACGACCGTACAAGTCCTCGTAAGGTGCCATCTTAATGGAGGCATGCCAACTATACTGTACGTGAACTCGATCAGTGGTAGTTGGGATTCCCAATCGTCCTTCCAATCGAGGACGCATGCCCTCAACATGTCCTCTAATGTCTAAATAGTTCTCTCTGATTGTCCGTCGGACTGAGGATGAAAGGCAATACTGAGATTAAGCTGAGTTCCCATAGCACGATGAACTGATTTCCAAAAATGTGACACAAACCGTCCGTCACGATCGGAAACGATACTTTTAGGAGTACAGTGAAGTCTCACTATCTCTTTGATGAACAACTGGGCCAGTCTCTTGGGACTCCACATATCCTTGATTTCAAGGAAATGAGCTAAATTAGTAAAGCAGTCCGCGATCACTCAGATCGTATTTATGCCCCGACGACTCATCGGCAATTCGTGATGAATTCCATAGAAATGTCTTCCCACTTCCATTCTGGAATAGGGAGCGGCATCAGCATACTCGCCGGTCGCTGAGGTTCTATTTTGACTTGTTGACAGGTTAAGCATCTCGAAACAAATTCTGCGACTTCTCGCTTCATATTACTCCATCAGTAATTTTGTTTCAAGTCTTTGTACATCTTGCTGGACCCCAGATGAACAGAATAAGGGGTAGCATGAGCTTCTCTCAAAATAGAGTTTTTCAACTCGTCATTCGCCGGTACACACATCCGATTCTTAAATCTCAAAAGTCCATCCTCGTGGATCACGAATCCAGGGGCTTTCCCCTGAGCCACATCCTCAAGAATGCGCAACAATGCCGGGTCCGAACCACGATTCTCCCCGATTGCATCCTCAAGAGATGATGAAATCTCTAACATACAAAGTTTGTCCTGAATACGCTGAAGCCGGACCTCGATCTCGGGTCTAAGGAATTCTGTTGGAGCTCCTTCGAATTGTTAAACGAGCAAGCATCTGCTCTGAACGGACTTACGACTCAAGGCGTCGGCGACAATGCTCGCCTTGCCCGGTGGTAAAGGATATCGATATCAAAATCTTTGATTAATTCCAACCACCGTCTCTGCATATTTAACTACTACGAGTAAATATATACATCAACTCTTGTGATTGGTGAAGATCGGACGGTGATGCCATAAAGGTAACGACGCCAAATTTTCAACACGAAAACCACGGTTGCTAGCTCCGTCCAGTGGGTTGGATAATTAACGGCTAATCCGAGGAAACATCGGATTTCCTTAACATCTTTCGGAGGTTGCAAATCTAGGATAGCCTCCGTCTTCTGAGGGTCGACACGAACTCTGGCAGATGAAATTACATGCCCGAGAAAGTCACTTCGGACCTCCAGAACTCATATTTGGAAAACCTTCCTTAAAGTTGCTCTCGTCTCAACACGTCGAGAACCTGATGAAGATGAACCTCGTATTCCTCTCGGCTACGAGAATAAATCAAAATGTCGTCGATGAAGAAAACAACAAACTGATCCAAAAAGTCGATGAAAACCCGATTCATTAACCCCCATGAATACCACAGGTGCAATAGTTAGCCCGAATGGCATAACTACGAACTCATAATGACCATAGCGTGTATGAAACGCTGTCCTCGCGATATCCGACTCTCGAATCCGCAACTGGTGATATCCAGATCTTAAGTCGATCTTGGAAAATACTGAAGCTCCCTGAAGTTGATCTAAGAGATCATCAATACGAGGTAAAGGATACTACTCTTGATCATCACCCTTTTCAACTCCCCGTAATTAATACACACACGAGGCAGCCATCCTTCTCCTTGACAGATCACACCGGTGCTCCTCACGGACGCAATCGGTCGGAGATAACCTTTCTCGAACTATTCCTCAAGTTGAATCTTCAACTCCTGCATTCAGTCGGGGCCATCCGATATGGTGCCTTCGATAAAGGGGCGACGGCTCCAACTCACTCCTGAATTCCCTTACTCTATGTGAAGGCAACCGGATAACTCGTGCGGAAATACATCGTCAATCGATGACAATGATACCACGAATGATTGAACATTTGATTGCCTAGAATGGTCAATCGATAAAAGAGATACCAATAATGATTGAACAACTCGATTGCCTTAGAAAGGTCAATCGATGAAGATGATACAATGAATGATTGAATAACTCGATTGCCCTAGAAAGGCCAATCGATGAAAATGATACAATGAATGATTGAATGACTCGATTGTCTTAGAAAAGCCAATCGATGGAAATAATACAAGGAATGATTGAATAACTCGATTGTCCTAGAAAGGCTAATCGATGAGAATGATACAATGAATGATTGAATAGTTCGATTGCGGAATTTCTCTGCTTTCGTCATAATAATACTTCTTCTGGAACAACGGGGATTACTTCCCTGAAGCACACATTCAACAACCAACGACGGAAAATAGCGACCAAACGCTAACAAACATTGAGGATAGTATTAAGACGGTTAAACCAACTAATACCGAAATTACATCGTCCTAAGATAAATTCCCCACGATTAGGTCCACCAACCAATCGCGGTTACTAAGCTTACTTAGGTATGATTCCGAAAATTCTTCCATCGTCAGGTAGACCGATGGTATGAGATCCACAAGCAATAGGACTATCCCGAAATAAGTCTATTCAAGCATGATTCGAAAATGAATGAATGCGGTGTACCAGCATCAAAAGGTACACACAAGTTGAAATAAAATTACGAGTATACCTGAAATCGTTCGGGCCACCAGATCGTCGATCCTCCTCATCATATGAATGCAGGACTTGCGGTCCCGAACCGGACGCTCCGTCGATAAATACGAGCTCCAACTCTATTTGCTTCCATTGCCTTAAGCAGCGATGACAAAGCGATCGATTCAAACGCTGGTTGCTTGGGGCTGAGATGCCACCGAGCCGACTTGGAGTCTTTTTCGCAAAAACGGGCCTTATGCCCAAAATTCCCACAATTATAGCACGTGATAGACGGTTTCGGACACTCGGTGCTGAAATGACCCGCGTTCCACAATTGAAACAGTGATGGCGAGGCGGCCGCTCGGGAATGAGATCCCGCACGATTATGCGCCGTAGAAGGTCGCCGAAACGATAGGGCTCACACGAGGCTTCTTGAAGGTTGGTGACCGCCTTTGGGTTGATTACGCCGTTGATTTCTTGCCGAAAGATGAAGGTTGTTGTTCAGCACTTTCCTTAGCGGCCGTCTCATACGAGAGAGTTCTCTCGATTAATCCGGTCAGTGGCGCAATGATGATTGAGCAAGCGCACATGGGTCATCATGGCTCGCATAAAAGTGAGTGGATCAACCCGAACATCTTACGGTCGAGCCGAGTCCTGAGCACGATTTCCCGGCCGAGTGATTATTTCTCGGGTTTCGGTCCGCATGGCCTCTCCCCGTGCATCCTGACAGCTCTCTCCATCGAAGTAGGAAGGTCGCATAATGATTATATTTCCGCATGATTAACACGTTATGATTATGTCATGAGATGATGAAAATGAGTATACATGCTCTAACTTAGTGATTATATGAATGATTTTGAAGTTAAATGATTATCGATGAAATTCTTGAAATGATTATCTTGAATAACTTAACAAGATTGATAATATGATCATCCAGTTGACAACCGAGTAATGAAATGAATTGAGTAATTAATGAGTTAACATGATCGTCCCGATTATTAATCGAGTAATGAAATGAATTAAGTGATTGATGAGTTAATATGATCGTCCGATCATAATGAATGATGATGTTTGAGGATTGTTAAATGATGAATGATGAATGAATGACTATTGCGAGAAATTATACCATGGCGTTAGAAGTCTTACATTCTTTGATGCGATTGGCTCGGCATCTGCACAGGTCACACGTGACGTGAAAGTCCAATGATACTAGTCCGATGACGATGATTTCAAATGAGACATGACTTGTAGGGTAGTATTCAAAACCACGCTCCGATACCAACTCTGTAACACCCCAAACTAGGCAGATATTACAGTGCCGTAGATCCCCAACTGGGACCCACCAGGCAAATGAAAATGAATGAATTACACAAGATAAATGTAGTACCGAACTACATTACAACAATAATTACTCCGATGAGGAGTTTAGTTACAACACACCAGGACAACACCGAATACTAGTGTATTTTATATGAAGATAAAATACACAACACTGAATGAAACGGAGTATTCAAATGAAAGTCTCATAATGGAAAATAAAGGACAATAACATGAATAATCGAAAGATCGGGGCCCCTACTAGTATCACTAGGACTCCTCGCCAACGTGCTCTCCCGTGCGTTTGCACGGCCATGACACAAAAAACAAAATCCCCAAACGCGCGCCATAAAGAACAACAATAAAAGGGATGAATATCCTTTTAACCGAGTAAGAATTAACTTACTCAACAACGATGAAGAATGTCCGTCCACGAACAACGCCCTAATTGAGATATCCACGCTCGAACAACCTTGAATAAATATAATTACCAACAATCCGCTCAATATACGAATCAAACACGAATATAACGAACTCAAAACGTCGATACGATTAAACTAAGTCCATAGAGGCATTAAATCAAACACGTTGCGACCAAACTCCGATTGTTTACAATCAAACCTCAATATACCAATATCAAATCCCCAAGAAGTGTTTCAAACCAACAAAACATCTCCAATACGATCAATAATCCGTTATGAATATCCAAAACGTGATTATAACAACAATTAGTCGAAAATCCCCAATTCCAACTCGATTTTCAAGGTGTTCTCGAATAATTCCTCAATAATCCAATGAATCCTTATACAAACTCATAATCATATACATATCCCTTCATATAACATGATTATAACGTCCAAAACATCATATCTCAACACAAAATCGAAGTCCAAAGTGTTGAAGGAATTACCTCTTGATGATCCAAGTACTTTAATCCAAGAACACGCGTTAGATTGATTATCCGGGCTTCACGATCGAAAGGAGATGAAGAAAATAAAACACCCAAATGATTTGTGAAGGAAAACCTCCCTCAAGCTTACTCTCGGTTGAAGGTGAAGAAAAGGGGAAAAATGGTGAAATGTCAAAAAAACGAATTTAAGGGAGTTGATCGTCACGGACACGGCCGTGCCGATCGCACGGTCGTGTCGCATGTACCGACGGCAGCTTGGCGATAGGGACTCGACCGTGTCCCGCTTGACACGGTCGCGGCGTGGAGGGCCTCCCGACAGTGACCCGTCCGACGGCGACGGCATGACTCGGCCGTGCTGCACGACACGGTCGGGCGTGTCAGCCGCTCGGCTTATCCGGAAGGGTTCGACTGCCGTGCCATACGACACGGTCGGGTCCCGAGGCGTACACTTCGCACTTTCCGGACGAGTACGGCACGGGCCGTGTCGACGACACGGCCGAAGTTCGTTCGGCGTTGATCGCCAAAACTGAAAAATGAGCGGTTGAGCTAAAACGACCATAACTCTCTCGTCCGGACTCCGATTGACTCACCGTTTGAACCATTGGAACTAACTCGATGCTCTATAATATTGCAAAGATTTAGAATTTTTGGATTTACCAAAAATTAATGGTGATCTAACAAAGTCGAACTCATATGAGGAAAGTTGAAACAATGAACAATAACGATACACAACTCGAAGTTTTTCCGAACGGTGAACACGGTGAAAGAACATGATTAATGAATGATTATAATTGAGTGAAAATCCACAGAGTAACAATCACCGAATGAAATTACTGAATGATAATGACTGAATTACAACCGGGTATTACAGGAACAGCTCCAGTCCACCACGCCGTCGTCGAGTTACGATCGTCGCCGGATATGTCATCAACACTCTGGTCGTCAACTCCAGTCTGTCGCCGGAAAGAAGCCGGCTGCCAACCAAGCTCCACCTCGCCGAAAAAAAAAACGAGCGAGAAGGATAAGAGAAAGAGAGAACGAGAGAGAGAGATGACGGTGAGAAAGGGAGGAGAGAGAGCTGGAGGCGTGAGAAAGTGAGAGGGAGAGAGAGATGAGAAGGTAGGTAACATATATATATATATATATATATATATATAATGTGAGGGAAATATGTGAGGAAAGGACAATCACATGAGGGAGTTGATAACATATTTTATATATATATATATATATATATATATAAATGATACCCTAAAGATACCCTGGCCCTACCAGCCGAAAGTTGACTACGAGGAAGGTTCCTACCACCGACCACGCATTACGTACGTAAACCTCAGGGCATAACGTACATAATCGCAACAAATTAGCATACGTAATGCTATACAGGTAGCGTACACTATGGCTATAAACTTAGCCAAAATTCCAAAGTCGCCAAGCAACAACCAAACGACGAAACCAAACCGACGACCAGTATAAATATTTCGATCCCAAAATATTCTAATACAATATATATTGTATCGGTCCAAACAACAACACTTGTACAATTCCAAATGAATACGTACAACTCAACAGTAACACGAAAAAAAATTACCCCCGGATATTACACCTGCGTGGTCTTAGAGTATTAGTGACCCTGCGTGGTCTCATCTTTATTTATTGTTTGGTGATTGCCTTCTGGGGCTTTATTTGTGTTTTTATAAACTCTATGTTTATTCGTTCGTATTGTTATGCTTCTTGGCATAGCTGTGTACATATCATGCATGAGCAGGAAAATAAGTTCAAGAAAAAAGACTAAGGAACTTTCATTATAATAAGGGGCACTTGGCCCAAACAAAATTCAATCATCAAATTTGAGAATAAGTTATACCCCTAGTGGACACAACGTCCTTATTCAAAAAATAATTCTACGAAACGGTTTTGAAGCAAAACACTAAAAAATCCTAAGATTTGATGCATGCCATGTTCGGGGTATGTCCTTGCCCCCCAGTGTCTCCAATGGGTAAGATCCTGGACCTCTGGTCTTCTTGACTTTGTATGGTCCTTCCCAGTTAGAGGATAACTTTCTACCCTCCCCAGGGGCTGATGCTTCCAACTTTGTAAGGACCAGATCTTCTTCTTTGAAGTACCTTCCCTTAACTCGAAGGTTATAGTAGGCTGAAGCCTTCGTTTTGTACTCAAGTACTCTAGCGTAAGCCTCATCACGAGCTTCATCGACTAAATCTAACGCCACTTTCTGACCCTCTTGGTTAGCTTCCTCATCAAATTGTACCACTCGGAGGGATGTAAGAGCAACTTATATAGGGATTACCGCCTCAGTTCCGTAAGCCAACATGAAAGGAGTTGCTCCTGTATAGGTTACCTTCTCGGGATCATTCTCGTCTAGAGATATGGGTACAGTGTCCATTGGAACAATATTTTTTCATAACTCATTTTGAATATCTTGATGATGTGTTACTAAAGCAAAATTAGCATTCCATATTTTCAGTACTTAACGTACGTAAGAATATTGTACCTTACGTACGTAACAAACTATTCCTTACGTACGTAATAACAGACCTTTCCAACGTACGTAACATTAACATTTTCACTGAGTGTTTTGACTGCAGGTAACGTACGTACTGAAAAAGTATAACGTACGTAATATTTGAAAATCAGCCCGTTACTGAGAGTCAACAAAATTAGTCATCAACTGTTACAATAAAGTCATCTCATCCAATGGCAATTTGACCAAGCATAACGTATGTAATGTCTTATACATAACGTACGTAACAGATTTCAGCCAGATGCTACTGCCCAGTTTTAAGGGTCTCATTACGCTCTAATCCGCACTATTCAACCCCCTTCTAGTGGTGATACCAATCCAACAATTAATATCAGAGCGGTCTCTTTTTCATCGGTTCAACACCCGCTAGAGAAAAGATCCAGAAATGGCCTTTATCCATTCTTCTCTTGAAGGCAACGCTCTCAATCGCCCTCCTTTCTTCGATGGTTCAATCTTTATGACATGGAAGAAGAAAATATCTATCTTCATTCGAGCCCATGATATCGAAACTTGGAAGGTCACTACTCTTGTTCCTACTATTCCTAAAAAGACGGATGGCTCGCTCAAAAGTTTTGAGGAGTACGATGATACCGACTGGAAGAATGATCATTTCAATAGTAAAGCTACTCAGCTGCTTTACTGTTCCCTTAATCCAGAAGATCACAACAGAATCTCTTCATACGAGATGGCCAAAGAAATTTGGAAGATGCTCGAGATTACCCACGAAGGTACGAGTCAAGTGAAAGAAGCAAAAATTAATATGCTTCTTCACGATTATGAACTCTTCACTATGAAAGAAGAAGAAACCATAACTACTATGCTTGACCATTTCTCGGATATCACAAATGGGCTAGCCTCATTTGGCAAACCGATCTCAAGTAGTGATAAAGCTAAGAAAATCCTTCGATCACCGCGAGAGAATGGGATGCTATTACGGCTATTATGGAGTCGAAAGATCTAAACACCATGGAATTCAAAGGTCTCATTGGATCCCTTATCAATTATGAGATTGTCATTAAATCTCGAAATTTGAAACCAAAGCCTAAATAAAGAGAAAGTCCGATCTCCTTCAAATCCAAAGAGGATAGTGATCTAGAAGATGAACCGATCGAGGAAGAGGATGAAGAAATGGCCTTTTATGCTAAAATCATAAAGAAATTCAAAAATCTTTTACAAAGGCGCCGATGAGATATCAAACAGGAACTGAGGGATGAATCCAAAAAGATACACTTCCCACAAAATAAAAGGTTCGACAATACTTGTCGAAGGTGCGGCGTTCCAGGTCATTTTGCTAAAGATTGTCGTGCTGCTGCGCCTATGAGTTCATCAAAACCACCTTATGAGAAGTTCATAGAGAAAGAAGTCTATGTTGCCACATGGAGCGATGATGAAGCACAAGTTCAAACAAATCTTGCTTTAATGGCCCGCGCATCTGAAGACAGCGATGGAGAAGACGAGGTAATTGATTCTTCTCATGAAGAACTTCTTGATGCTTTCGAATCTTTAAATAATGAATACGAAAAGGTTTGCAATATTAATAGAGATTTGAAAAAGAAAATCAAGTCTCTTGAAAATGAAAATTCTAAATTATTAAATAAAGGCAAAGATGTGTCTATTGATCATTCAAATTGTTTGGAAATTGAGAAAATTTTGAGAGATGATTTACACAAAACTCATAAAGAACTCAAGATTTATGTTAGAAAATTCTCTTGTGGTAATGACAATTTTGAGCAACTCTTATTTGGTCAAAAATTTTCTCTTTCAAAACAAGGACTCGGGTATAATGCATTTCCAATGAAAAGGTCCTTAGATATTACCACGAAAGATTCGGATATTTTAAAAACAGGAATCCCATCATGTCCAAAATATTTAAAACCAGGACATACTGAAACTTACTGTAGAAGTTCTAGACAGCCAAATAGATTTGGGTACCTAAAGGGACCATTGTTTAAAACCAAGTTTTTATGTCTAACTCTAATGGACCCAAATTAGCCTGGGTACCTATAAAACGGAAGAAAATTATCTTTGTAGATACAAGCAAGGAAAACAACATTATCAAATAAATGGTATGTTTATAGTGGATGTTCATATCACATGAGTGGGAACGAACATCTCTTCAAGGAGCTGAAAAAGGAAGATCGAGGCTGTGTAACTTTTGGTGATAATAAAAAAGGCAAATAAAAGGAACAGGTAAGATAGGTAAGAAACCTTTACCAACTATAGAAAATATTCTCTTTGTTGATGGTCTTTGTCATAATATTCTAAGTGTTTCCCAACTCTGTGATATTGGTCTTAAATTAATTTTTGACATTACGCATTATACTGCAATGAGAAGACCAAATTGTTTTTATTGGATTGCATTATGAAAATATATATATTGTTGATCTTCAAGACGAATCTTCTTTTAATGAGAAATGCTTACTTTCATATGATGAAAATACCCTTATTTGGCATCGAAAATTGGGTCATGTCTTTTAACCCCACTTTCAAAATTGGCCAAAAATGATATTGTCCGTGGTCTACCAAAATTAAATTTCCGAAAAGACCACATTTGTGAGGCCTGTATTAAAGGAAAACATGCTAGAGGCTCGTTTAAACCCAAAATGGAAATTTCCACTAGCCGTATTCTTGAATTAATTCATACGGATTTGATTGGACCATCTCGGCATGCTAGCTTAAATGGTAAACTCTATACATTAGTTCTTGTTGATGATTTTTCTAGATTTACTTGGGTAAAATTATTTGCAAATAAAAGGGATGCATTTAATTGGTTTGTTAAGTGGTGTAAGGTTACCCAGAAAGAAAAAGAGTTATCAATTATCGCCATCAGATCCGATCACGGTGGAGAATTCAAGTCAAATATTTTTGAAGATTGGTGCGATAAATATGGTATTGGGAACAACTTTTCGGCACCTCGGCCACCTCAACAAAATGGAGTTGTCGAGAGAAAAAATCGTTCTCTAGAAGAAATGAGCCGAACAATGCTCAATGAATATGGGCTACCAAAATATTTCTGGGTCGCCAAAATATTTCTGGGGCGAAGCCGTTAACACCGCATGCTATGTTATTAATCGAGTCCATCTCAGGAGGAACAAGATGATGACTCCATATGAGTTTTTCAAAGGTAAAAATCCCAACTTATCTTATTTTCATCCGTTTGATTTTAAAGTATTTATTCATAATAATGGTAAGGATAATTTGGGAAAATTTGACTCTAAATTGGATATTGGTATATTTCTTGGTTATTCGAATAATAGTAAAGCTTATCATGTTTTTAATTGTAGAAGAGGCTCAATAGAAGAGTCGATTCATGTAAAAATCGATGATACAGTTTTACCCCCGAGAAATGTTGTTTTTGATGATGATGCAGGTATGGTTCCAGCTAATGAAGTGTCAGAAGCAACGAAGGAATTAGAAAAGCTTGACATAAAGCAGAAGGATAATCCTTTCAACCTTCCTAAAGAATGGGCTAATGTGAAAGATCATCCTATGGAGCAAATTCTTGGGAAAATCGATGATGGTGTACGAACAAGGAGAAATGTGAATGATTGCCTAAACAATATTGCATTCATTTCTGTTACAGAACCAAAGAACATAGACCAAGCCACAAATGACGAGAATTGGGCTATTGCTATGCAAGAAGAGCTCAATCAATTCGAAAGAAATAAAGTATGGGAATTAGTTCTGGCACTGGAAGACAAAACAATCATTGGTACAAAATGGGTACATAAAGTAAAAACCGACGATCATGGTCTCCCAGTGAAAAATAAATTAAGATTGGTTGCTCAAGGATATAATCAAGAGGAAGGGTTGGATTATGAAGAAACCTTCGCTCCTGTTACCCGTCTTGAAGCTATCCGCCTTCTGTGTGCTTTTGCCGCATACAAGAAAATCAAACTCCATCGAATGGATGTAAAAAGCGCGATTTTTAAACGGTGTCATCCAGGAGGAAGTGTATGTCAAGAAACCTCCAGGATTTGAAGACTATGATCATCCAGATCATGTATACAAGCTCCATAAAGCTCTATATGGATTAAAACAAGCTCCGAGAGCATGGTATGAACGTCTAAGCACTTTTCTTATTTTTAATGGGTATAAAAGAGGTAACGTTGATAATACCCTATTTATCAAGAACTTTGGTAACAATATTCTTATTTGTCAAATTTACGTCGATGATATTATTTTTGGTGCAACTAACGAATCTCTGTCCCTATAATTTTCAAATCTTATGAAGGAGATTTCAAAATGAGTACGATGGGAGAGTTGAAATACTTTCTGACTCCAAATTAAGCAACTCAGTTACGGAATATTCATTCACCAATCAAAGTACGTCAATGAGCTCTTAAAGAAATTTAAGATGGAAGGGTGCAAATAAATTTCTACTCATATGTCCTCCACTTTTAAACTCGACAAAGACGAGAAAGCTAAGTCTGTTGACCAGAAATAGTATCGAGGTATGATTGGGTCTTTACTTTATTTAACTATTTCTAGGCCTGATATTATGTTTGCTACTTGTCTGTGTGCTCGTTTCCAAGCCATTCCCAAAGAGTCTCATCTTATTGCTTGCAAACGTATTTTTCGATATTTAAAAGGTACTGCTAGTTTAGGTCTATGGTATCCATCGAGCATCGATTGTAGACTTTTCGCATATAGTGATGCAGATTTTGGTGGATGCAAAATTGATAGAAAGAGTACTAGTGGTACTTGTCATTTCATGAGCTCGTGTTTAATTTTATGGGGTAGTAAGAAACAAACCAGTGTAGCTACTTCCACGGCTGAAGCGGAATATGTGGCTGCGGGGAGTGCATGTGCACAGGTTTTGTGGATTAAAAAATAATTACTAGATTATGGCATTGAGCTTAAAAACACACCTATTTTTTGTGACAATACGAGTGCCATAAATTTGAGAAAAAAACCCCATATTGCTGTAACACCCCAATTCACAAATGGGACATTACACGCCGTAGAACCCCCGTGAGGTCTACCCGGCTAACTCAAGACTCGTAAACCACAAAGATATCCCAAAAGGTGTATTCCAAAAGGTAAATAAGGCGGTGGCCCCGGCCAAAACATTTAAACGGAGTACATGAAGTATATGTTAAATACCAATTCATCGCCCACGCAGGGGACTTAAACCAAGTTGAAAAATAAACAGTCTAACTCCAATACTCGACAAATGAAATGCCAAAACATAAAAGCACAAACTTGAGCCACATCATCATGCCAGCCCATCCTTTTTGTGCGCATCCCGTGCCTGCTCCTCAGCTCTCCCGGTACCTGAAATGCATAAGACGCATTTCCTCCATTTAAGGGGTTAACATTCGAATAGCTAGTGCAAGTACACAATTACACATCATTATATACATACACGATTCAACGCAAGCAATTCATTAGGAAAATTCATTTTAAAAATCAATATCCCGGAATATCACATTTACACTAAAACTATATATCATCAAGCTTTCCACATCACAATTATCCACGTTTGGTAACTCGCGACCGTACCCATTAGTATCGGCCCCCAGAGGTCCCGTCGGACCATCCCCAGGTGAGAAACCACTTCCGCGGCCGTACCCATTAGTATCGGCCCCCAGAGGTCCCGTCGAACCGTCCCATTTCCATTCCGGAACGGGAAGTGACTGCAATAACCCAGCCGGTCGCTGATGCTCGATTTTGACCTGCTGGCAAGTCAAACATCTCGCCACAAACTGTGCGACTTCCTCCTTCATATCATTCCACCAGAAGTTCCTCCTCAGGTCCTTGTACATCTTACTCGTACCAGGATGAACGGAATAAGTTGTAGCATGGGCCTCCCGTAAAATACTCTGCCTCAACTCTGAGTCGTTCGGCACACAAAGCCGACTCTGGAATCTCAAAACGCCATCCTCGTGAATCACAAACCCAGGAGACTTTCCTTTAAGAACGTTCTCTCGGATTTGAGTAATCATCGGGTCCTCTAATTGCTTCAGCTTAATTTCGTCGATCAAGGATGACGAAATCTCTAAAGCACAAAGTTGCCCGACAGCTCCCGGCAACGAGACTTCAACATCTAACTCGATCAAGGCCCTCCGAAGCTCGGGACCGAGATGTAAGGATCTCAAGCGTTCGCAACGCAATCGGCTTTCCGACTCAAGGCGTCGGCCACGACGTTCGCCTTGCCGGATGATAAAGGATTTCGAGGTCATAATCCTTAATCAACTCTAACCACCTCCTCTGTCTCATATTCAACTCCCATTGAGTAAATATGTATTTGAGACTTTTATGGTCGGTAAAAATCTGACATGTGGAGCCGAAAAGATAGTGGCGCCAAATCTTGAGCGCAAAAACGACTGCCGCTAACTCCAAATCATGAGTAGGGTAGTTCTGCTCATACGGCCTCAACTGTCTCGACGCATAGGCAATGGTCTTGCCGTCCGCATCAATACGCACCCAAGGCCCTGACCCGAAGCATCGCTATAAATGGCAAAACCCTCGTTGCCACACGGCAATGCCAAAACCGGGGCTGAAGTCAAACGCCTCTTCAGCTCCTCAAAACTCGACTGCCTCTCATCGGTCCAAATAACTTCTCGGATTACGGAGCAATCGTGTAAGTGGTCGAGCTAGTTTTGAGAAACCTCACGAACCTACGGTAGTAGCCACCAAACCCAAGAAACTACGGACCTCCTTCACATTTGTGGCGATGCCCAATCCAACACCGCCTCAATTTTCGCGGATCTACTCGAACTCCCTCATTTGAAATCACGTGGCCCAAAAACATCACTTCTTTCACTAACTCACATTTCGAGAACTTCGCATAGAGTTGCTCGGCCCTCAAAATGTCTAACACTATCCGCAAATGATGGGCATGCTCTTCCTCGTTCCTCGAATAAATAAGAATATCGTCAATGAAGACGACGACACACCTATCCAAATACTCGATGAAGACTTTGTTCATCAATCGCATGAACACCGCCGGTGCGTTAGTTAACCCGAAAGGCATAACTACAAACTCATAATGTCCGTATCTCGTCCGAAAAGCTGTTTTGATACGTCGGACTCCCTCACCCGGAGTGATAGTACCCCGATCTCAAATCAATCTTCGAGAATACCGAAGCTCCTGCAACTGGTCGAACAAGTCGTCAATCCTCGGCAAAGGATACTTGTTCTTGATGGTCACCTTGTTTAGTTCGCGATAGTCGATACACAAACGTAGCGAACCATCCTTCTTCCGCACAAACAGACTGCGCCCCAAGGCGAGGCGCTCGGTCGAACATACCCCGACTCAAGAAGCTCACCCAATCGCTTCTTCAACTCGGACATCTCCGAAGGTGCCATGCGATAGGGCGCCTTTGAGATAGGCCGCACCCGGCTCTAACTTTATAGTGAACTCGACCTCTCGGTCGGTGGTAATCCGGTAACTCGTCAGAAACACATCGGAAATTCATTAACGATTGGAATCGAAAGCTCGACTCCACCACTCTCCGCCTTCAAGGCATAGCACCAATAACCGCACACCCCTTTCGCAGAGACTCATCGCCTTCAAGGCATTAATAACGACTTTGGTTTCCCCTCTTTCGCCCGCGAAAGAGTGCTCGATGCCGCCTCGGCTAACATAGTGATGATCCTCGTGCGGTAGTTCATGATCGCACCATGCCGCTCGAGCCAATCATCACCAAGAATCAAATCCTCACCCTCGATACTCACAACAATAAGATTAGAGGGCCAAGTCCTCTCACAAATAAGTACAGAGCGCCTCGAACCTCCCGATCACCAACGATCCTATCGCCGCTAGGAAGCTTAACGATGAAGGGTTCACAAGGCGTCAAACGGTCGAGACTCAAACGACGCACACAATCCAGAGATATGAACGAATGCGTAGCACCGAATCGAAAAGCACACCGACAGGATGAGAAAGAATATAAACGGTACTGCCGCCACGTGAGCCATTTGGATCATCGGCTCTCCGCATCTCATAGACACGCGGATGGGCGGAGCCGACACCGGAAGCTCCCCTTAGAGGGCTGACCCGACCTCTCCCCGACTAGTACTCGGAGACCGAGGAGCAAACGATCTCGATTCACACTTGGTTCCCTAGGCGCTGGAATGGAAGCCCGGCACCAAGAATTTTCTCTCTCGCACGTAGCACCTTGTGGCCGGTGCCACACTGATTACACGTCGCAAAGGGTTCGGACAAACACGACCGATGTGGCCCGTACGACCACAATTGAAACACTTCGCATCACGAAAAGGAGCACCGGTAGTTCCACGAGGACCCAGTGGAACGAGCTGGACCACCGCCGGCGGGGAAGTTAGCGATTGGGATCTCTGCCGACCCCCACTCTTGTGGCCCGAAAAGTTCCCAACGGACTTCGCTTCTTACTCTCGCGGGCCGCCTCACTCGCCGTCACCGACATATCATACGCAAGGGCCCTACTCTGATAATCCTTCAATGTAGTGCATACGAGCCCCGACATGTAGTCCCGAATCGGCAACTTCATCCGTCTGGAGAAATGGAAAATCTTGTCACTCTCTCGACAACTTGGGTCTTCACATAACCCAACTCTTTGTTAAAATCAGCAATGGCTTGAGCTACGGGATATCCCGTGGTTGAGCATCATAAAAGCATGTACCCGAGCCTCGCCCGATCGCCACGGCAATATTCGGTCTCCATCAACTCTTGAAACTCAGCCCACGGCAAAGATGGTCTTTGGGCCCAACGGCCTCCCACCACCAGTAGCGCCCCGGTGAGAAAATATTGAGCAATAGGGACTCTACGGTCCTCGGGACGATTAGTGGCAACGAAGACCTTAGACATCTCCTTGATCCACCCTTCCACCCAATCGGGTCCGAAGCTCCCGAAAACCGAGGAGGATGCATCTTGATGACATCTTGGAGCCAACGGTCCGCTCCGCCCGATTAGCATGGGCTTGATCCGGTTCGAACCGCCCGAGCTATCGCCGCCATTTGGTTCACCATCTGTTGCATAACGGCCGCGATACCAAGATCGGCACGCTCTCGAGAAGAAGCATGGCTATGACGGTCGCCGCATCGCCGCTCCGAAGATCGTGACGTGGCCGCCCCACCGCCCCCACGCCCCCCGCGTCCCACGACCACGACCGCGACCACGACCTCTTCCAAAGATCCATACCGGAGTTAAATAAGTAGCAAAAGCCATACGAGGATCGTACAAGAAAAGAACAATCACAAGTCGAGAATCAAGGGTACGATATAAGGAATTAATGAACAGAGGAAAGAAAACTTACGGACACCGGTAGTACGGAATCATGGCGCGTGACGATGATGTGCAAAACCAAACACCACAAGACCCAATAAACCAACAAGCCTAGGTATCCATAAACCTAGTGCTCGATACCATTTTCTCGTAACACCCCAGGATATCCGAGGTATATTACGCCGCCGTGAATCCCTATAGGGGACCCACCAGCCGAACAAAGATCATACACAACGACTCACGAAACGATAAAATAACACCACGTCATAAAGACGCAAAATGAACAATCCACCCGCTCAACCGGTCAATAGAACATCATCATCCAACATAACATAAACACAACAATACAATCTGGACGAACAAGAACTCTTAAGTACTCGAGTACAGCTATTAGTTCAAAAGCCATAAAAGATGAAAAGACAAAAAAGACATCTCTTATGCACAATCATCACGCATGGCCATCATCCGTACTTGGTCTCAGCCCGCTCGTCCCGATGAACCTGACCTGAAATTCATAAAACGAATTTCCCCAAAACGGGTCCCCAGAGGGGTTAGCAATTACGCTAGTACAAGTAACCAAATGAACATTTTACATCTTACACATATAGTAATGCATGCCATCAAGAAAATCATAATTTCCAAAACGCTCATTTCCAAAACGCTCATTTCCGGAAATGCCAATATCAAACCACATTTGTAAAAATGCACCACAATTAACCGCGGACCCACAGCTTCGTGGATCCCTGCCGAGACCCCGTCGGATCTAACCCACAGTGGTTAAAAGCAAGCTCGCGGTCCACAGCTTCGTGGAACCCTACCGAGACCCCGTCGAGTCTAACCCGTAGTGAGCATACACACACACACAATTTCTCATACAAAACTACTACGTCAAGATTGTAAGTTCATAAGGATACTTGCCTCGATCAATTAGACGATGACACGAACGAACGGAAGAGTTGAACACGACCGCAAGGAACCGTGAAATGAACCTAACGATTCGAACAACACAATCACAACCAACTCTAGACGATTACGGAAATGGAATACACCCGGAAACCCGCCTACGATTCATGTATATTCATACCAAAAATAACAACGAGGGCGGACCACAACCAAACCCTCTCGATTCCGAAAAAATCCACAAAATATCCATGAATCCGTAGGAAACTAAAGATACTAACAAGAATAATCATATTCATCATGAATCCATCAACGAAACGGAAAGAATCGGACAAAACCCCAAAATCCCCAATTATCCAAAAAGGTAGGGTTTCAAGAGATATTACCTTGAGTGATTCAAGTGTTAAGATCCGTAGAACACGCGTTAGATTGATTATCCGAGCCTCACAACCGAAAAGAAATGATGAAAATCGACCCCCGGATGAAGAACTCTCTCCCTCTCTATCTCTCTCTCTCGCGACTCGGTGGAAGAAATGGGAAAGAATGAGCTGTTCACGCTCAAAACCACATTTATAGTGCAACACAGCAGAACCTATCGGCCGGCCTATCGGCCGATAGGCCCAACCGATAGTCATATGGAATGTCGACAGTAGGGTCTATCGACCCCCCTTATCAGCCGAAAGGCTCCTGGAAGTTCGAAGGTGAAGAAATTTACATATCGGCCGGCCTATCGGCCGATAGGCCCAACCGATACCCATACGGGATGCCGGCAGTAGAGTCTATCGGCCCCCCTAACGGCCGAAAGGCTCTGGGAGTGCTCGGCCAAAAGCGAAACGACCATAACTCTCTCGTCCGGACTCCGATTGACTCACCGTTTGAACCATTGGAAAGCTAATTCAATGTTCTATAATATTGCAAAGATTTATAATTTTTGGAGTCACCAAAAATTAATGACGATCTAACAAAGTCGAGCTCATGCGAGGAAAGTTGAAACAACGAACAATAACGAGAGTACAATTCAACAATTGACAGGAAGGACATACTGAAAGATACATGTGGGTCACTATGACCGAGATATATACCCAAAAATGAAAATACAAGGGAAAGAAAATACCGGATATTACATTCTACCCCTCTAAAAATAAGTTTCGTCCCGAAACTTAAGAAACAAACAACTCGGGGTACCTAGCACGCATGCTATCCTCGGTTTCCCAAGTTGCCTCCTCGACACCGTGTCTCGACCATTGCACCTTGACCAAAGGTATGGTCTTATGCCTCAATTGTTTCTCACGATGTTCCAAAATCTTCAAAGGGCGCTCTTCGAAAGTAACATCTTCAGCAATATCAATGTCTCCATAATCGATGACGTGACTAGGATCCGGAACATATTTCCTCAACTGGGAAACATGAAAAATGCTATGAACATGACTCAAGGCTGGAGGTAACGCCAAACGGTACGCTAATTCACCGACTCGCCGAGAATCTCAAAGGGTCCAATAAATCTCGGCTCGGCTTTCCTTTCTTCCCAAAACGATATACTCCCTTCGTCGGCGACACCTTTAGCAAATCGTGGTCTCCCACCTCGAATTCCTAAGGTCGACGACGGACTTCGGCTTATGATTTCGCCGACTGGGCGATCAACATCCGTTCTCGAATTAACTCTATCTTCCGCCTCGTCTCTAAAACGACATCCGGCTCGGTCCACTAAGTCGGACGCCTCATTCCAACAAATCGGCGATCGACATCGTCGCCCATAAAGTGCCTCATACGGTGCCATCTGAATCGACGCGTGCCAACTATTGTTGTACGTGAATTCGATCAATGGCAAATGCTCCTCCCAGTCACTACTCCAATCGAGGGCACAAGCACGCAACATGTCCTCGAATGTCTGGATAGTGCGTTCCATTATCCATCCGATCGGGATGAAAAGAGGTACTCAAACGCCGGGTACCTAACGCCTTATGCACACTTTGCGGAAGTGCGATACAAAACGGCCGTCACGATCCGAAACAATAGACTTCGGAGTACCGTGAAGTCTCACGATCTGCGCAATAAACACACGAGCTAACTTCTCCGGGCCCCAAGTGTCCTTGATGCCCAGAAAATGTGCCGACTTGGTCAGGCGATCAACAATCACCCATACCATATTCATGCCCGACCTCGATCTCGGCAAACTCGTAACGAAATCCATCGATATATCTTCCCATTTCCATTCCGGAACGGGAAGTGACTGCAATAACCCAGCCGGTCGCTGATGCTCGATTTTGACCTGCTGGCAAGTCAAACATCTCGCCACAAACTGTGCGACTTCCTCCTTCATATCATTCCACCAGAAGTTCCTCCTCAGGTCCTTGTACATCTTACTCGTACCAGGATGAACGGAATAAGGTGTAGCATGGGCCTCCGTAAAATACTGCCTCAACTCGAGTCGTTCGGCACACAAAGCCGACTACGGAATCTCAAAACACGATCCTCGTGAATGACAATCACAGGAGACTTTCCTTTTTGAACGTTCTCTCGGATTTGTGTAATCATCGGGTCCTCTAATTGCTTGACTTAATTTCGTCGATCAAGGATGACGAAATCTCTAAAGCACAAAGTTGCCCGACAGACTCCGGCAACGAGACTTCAACATCTAACTCGATCAAGGCCCTCCGAAGCTCGGACCGAGATGTAAGGATCTCAAGCGTTCGCAACGCAACTGGTTTCCGACTCAAGGCGTCGGCCACGACGTTCGCCTTGCCCGGATGATAAAGGATTTCGAGGTCATAATCCTTAATCAACTCTAACCACCTCCTCTGTCTCATATTCAACTCCCGCTGAGTAAATATGTATTTCAGACTTTTATGGTCGGTAAAAATCTGACATGTGGAGCCGAAAAGATAGTGGCGCCAAATCTTGAGCGCAAAAACGACTGCCGCTAACTCCAAATCATGAGTAGGGTAGTTCTGCTCATACGGCCTGAACTGTCTCGACGCATAGGCAATGGTCTTGCCGTGCTGCATCAATACGCACCCAAGGCCCTGACCCGAAGCATCGCTATAAACGGCAAAACCCTCGTTGCCACACGGTAATGCCAAAACCGGGGCTGAAGTCAAACGCCTCTTCAGCTCCTCAAAACTCGACTGCCTCTCATCGGTCCAGTCGAACTTCTCGGATTTCTGGAGCAACTGTGTAAGTGGTCGAGCTAGTTTTGAGAAACCCTCGACGAACCTACGGTAGTAGCCAGCCAAACCCAAGAAACTTCGGACCTCCTTCACATTTGTGGGCGATGCCCAATCCAACACTGCCTCAATTTTCTGCGGATCTACTCGAACTCCCTCGGCTGAAATCACGTGGCCCAAAAACATCACTTCTTTCAGCCAGAACTCACATTTCGAGAACTTCGCATAGAGTTGCTCGGCCCTCAAAATGTCTAACACTATCCGCAAATGATGGGCATGCTCTTCCTCGTTCCTCGAATAAATAAGAATATCGTCAATGAAGATGACGACACACCTATCCAAATACTCGATGAAGACTTTGTTCATCAACTGCATGAACACCGCCGGCGCGTTAGTTAACCCGAAAGGCATAACTACAAACTCATAATGTCCGTATCTCGTCCGAAAAGCTGTTTTCGGTACGTCGGACTCCCTCACCCGGAGCTGATAGTACCCCGATCTCAAATCAATCTTCGAGAATACCGAAGCTCCCTGCAACTGGTCGAATAAGTCGTCAATCCTCGGCAAAGGATACTTGTTCTTGATGGTCACCTTGTTTAGTTCGCGATAGTCGATACACAAACGTAGCGAACCATCCTTCTTCCGCACAAACAGGACCGGTGCGCCCCAAGGCGAGGCGCTCGGTCGAACATACCCGACTCAAGAAGCTCACCCAACTGCTTCTTCAACTCGGACATCTCTGAAGGTGCCATGCGATAGGGCGCCTTTGAGATAGGGGCCGCACCCGGCTCTAACTCTATAGTGAACTCGACCTCTCGGTCCGGTGGTAATCCCGGTAACTCGTCAGGAAACACATCAGGAAATTCATTAACGATTGGAATCGACGAAAGCTCGACTCCACCACTCTCCGCCTTCAAGGCATAGCACCAATAACCAGTACACCCCTTTCGCAGGAGACTCATCGCCTTCAAGGCATTAATAACGACTGGTTTCCCCTCTTTCGCCCCGAAAGAGTGCTCAGTGCCGTCCTCGGCTAACATAGTGATGATCCTCGTGCGGTAGTTCATGATCGCACCATGCCGCTCGAGCCAATCATCACCAAGAATCAAATCCTCACCCTCGATACTCACAACAATAAGATTAGAGGGCCAAGTCCTCTCACAAATAAGTACAGAGCAGTCTCGAACCTCCTGATCACCAACGATCCTATCGCCGCTAGGAAGCTTAACGATGAAGGGTTCACAAGGCGTCAAACGGTCGAGACTCAAACGACGCACACAATCCAGAGATATGAACGAATGCGTAGCACCGGAATCGAAAAGCACACTGACAGGATGAGAAAGAATATAAACGGTACCTGTCGCTACGGTAGCCGCTGGATCATCGGCTCTCCGCATCTCATAGACACGCGGATGGGCGGAGCCGACACTGGAAGCTCCCCCCTTAGAGGGCTGACCCCGACCTCTCCCCCGACTAGTACTCGGCGGAGGCGAGCAAACGATCTCGATTCACACTTGGTTCCCTAGGCGCCGGAATGGAAGCCGGGCACCAAGAATTTTCTCTCTCTCGGCCTGACGACCTTGTGGCCGGCAGCCCTGCGATTACACGTCAGCAAAGGGTTCGGACAAACACGACTGATGTGGCCCGTACGACCACAATTGAAACACTTCGCATCACGAAAAGGAGCACTGGTAGTTCCACGAGGACCCCCAGCGGAACGAGCTGGACCACCGCCGTGTCACGGGGTGCGGCTCACTGAGGTTCAGGCCGTCGAATTCGTGCAGCGGATCACGAATCACCCGTGCGCCTAGGAGACTTCCGAGTCTCCGTCCGGCTACCATCTACGAGATTTCATATAATACCAACATTCGAGATATCTTGCACTGGTCCATTGTGCTATGCGTAGAACGCTAGGCACCCGCCTGTCCTTTGCCTCCGACCAACTAAGGGTCGGTATCTCATACCCTTCAATCTTAACCCGCAATGGCACTCGGCACTAAGGGTCACTCGCATGCCCGAAGTGCAATTCCTCGTGCTCGACACTCACTCGGGAGTTCCTAGGTGCAGTACCTTGGCGCCCTTGAGAGTACCTCACTCGAGACGGACAACCTTTTAGATCTTGGCTTAGATTCATGCCATCAATAGATATTTGCCCCTCATGATGTTTGGGACTACTTCGCATACCGACATATTACCTTTAGTCCGCAATGTGGTGTTGTCTCGCAACCACATGTACAAGCCAACGATCCCCCGCAGCATAGCCGGAACCGATAGCTAATGCTTACGAGTAAGCTCACGAGGCGTATGATTTAAATGCGTGCCTCGATTGCCCTATCGACATAGAGGAAGTGTATATGGCCGACGGCATCCCTCCGGTCACACTTTAGCCTCAATGCCAACCTTAAGCCCAACGCGAGACCACTCGGGTCCTACGTCGCCCTAACGATTTCCAACTCGCCGGGAACTCCTCGCACACTTCGAATGCTTAGAGTTGGCTCCTAGGCCCCCTATACCTCTAGGAAGATTGCACGCTTGGTGCTCGGCAAAGACGAGGAAGGCGGCCGCTTGCCCACCATTGCCCATCTAAGGACTGTCCCCCCTATAATAGGCTTAGACAAATAATCCCTTGTAATCGCACTAGACATTGAAAAGCCGAGGAACCACATCGGGTGTAACTCCCTCGTCCGAACTCCAAATCCTTATCCGCTTGAACCTTAGAGTAGCTTACGACATTATCTATAAGTCCTCAAAGTTTCAGCCCCATCCGATACTCGAGGAGTGAGGAATTGCCTGCAATATTCGAAACTACGATAATGCCACTGCACTGTAGCATCTCGATCCTTTGCATCGTTCGCTACTCAAACGGAACCGTCTAGTTGTGAAACTTGGTGGAGACCTTCCCAACACTCCAAGGAACTCCCCATTACAAGCATTTCACGAAACTCATTTTCTAAAGTCCTCTGCTCAACGACTCAATGTCACCTTTCGCGCACGGACACACTCCGGACGCCGACCACTGTCGCACGTCCCCAACCTTATTCGTGTCGCAGGGCAACTGTCCAACATAATCCTTTGTAAGTCCGGGGCAATCCCGGGTACTCCGAATAATATGGAAAGCGCCCTGTGACATCCTCCCCCTCTCGACCCGTTGACGTCCTCGTCAACGCATGCACACCCAACCTGCTCTATGTACATGCGCTGCCCATCTCATCATGAAAATACTTGGGCAACGAACCCGACACTCTACCTCCATCTCCTCAACTCGTGTGCCTCTCAGCACAGCACTCTTAGTTCCATCAAGTGGCGCCTGCTTGTAAAGTCTGAGGCCCAACTCGAGGAACGCCTGCACGGAAACTCGATGATCGCAATTTCTCGCCGCTCGCCCGGCAACTCATGCGCCTCGCGCATTCAAACTCATTACTCATAGAGATGCAGTGCATGCGATCAATGCACTCTCCCTCCTCTCGGATGTTGCCTCTCTTCGGCGCACACCCACTCATATCTTGGCAGGAATCATTCTCTCCATGCCTCGATATAACGAAAAACCAACCGGTGGTGTTAGATTGCCACTCTAGCTCAAATCAAGCTACTCCCTCATTGTCAAGTCCGAGACTAGCGACAAGTTCTCCGAATTAAACCGGGTCGATTTTCCTGAACATCTGGAGTACATGATACTTATAAGAGTGCTCACTAACACCAATAACCCATCCAAAGGAGCCTTGCGCTCCGCTCAAATACCACCGCGGCTGCCCTCTCAAAAATCCTTACTAACCATACCCCATAATATGGATTCCGAATTCTATCAAGGACGAGCCAAACCCAATCTGCAACTCTGAAAGACAAGTGCCCTCTAGCACAAGTCGAAAGAGGCCTGCACGGCTGCTCACAGATCACTACTCTCTCGGCCCTCAATGCCCAATCGACATCAACCTTCACCCTACGCGCTTCCTGGCGTTAGTACCTCGGTTGAACGGCATTCCCTCAGGCCACCGCACTTCTACGGCAAGGAGCTTGAAGGCTGTACGCGTGATCAACGCACCCTCCCCCGCTCGAAGGTGATGCCTAACTCTCGGCACACCGCGTCACCGGCCTTCAGCCTGGCGTGACGAAACTCGTAACCTGGCCATCTGGCCTTATTGCTCGACGCACAATTGTGTACTCTGCACGAGCACACCTCATCCGGCTTGCTCCCATCAGAAATTCTTCAACCAATAGGTCCCATTAATTGGCTTCCAAATCACTTTCAAACAAACCATCTCGAATCGCTCACATGTGTATCCTGGATGGACACACCTCTTCGGTAACCAAGAAGCCCAATGCTTCGTATAACTCAGTCCCTTTCAGAAAATCCCTCAACCACAGAGCCCATACTCTAGGCTTTGGAATCCCCGTAAGGAACATCATTCTCGAATTAGCCCATTTCTCACAGGGGTCTGGCCCTCCCCCACTCATGTTGGAGGCCAGACCCGAATCTCTTGTCCCTCATAGACTGCTAGGACATGCAATACCACACTTGGAGCATGCCCATTCTCATATCTGCCCGACTCGAACCAGGAAGACTGAACACTCCACTCTTGCAACTCCCGTGGTGGCTGTGTTACGATTGCACCTCACGTGCGAAAGCGCTCTGCGCATACAATACAAATCTCTTAGTAACCAATGCACCTAAAGTGCTGTGGCGCTTGTGCGCACTAAGATTAAGCCCAAGCTTTGCACTGAACGTCTTTGTGGCGGTTTCCCGCACTGAAGTTCTCGCCCAAATGGGTCTCAAACCCAAATCACCTCTCAATCTGCGGCACTACGCAAACATGGCTGCAACTTGGCAGACGTGGCTACTGCACACCACCCGGATCACCGGCATGTCTCCTTCTAGGAGATCAAGATGTCTAATAAGCCCACAAAAATAGGCCAACATAAAGTTTCTGATCAGATTACACCAACACCGTTACTCACGCGTCCGTAATTTACCGATGAGAATGTTCCCCTCACATTAACCAACTGCCAACCGTACTCGCAGAGAATAAATATAGTCATTAAACACGTCGCAACCCGGGTACTACCATTCGCCGAAATCACTAATGCCAACAACTCGCACCGAACAAAGCCTTCGAACATCACCGACAGAAACCAAACAACCAGGGTACTACCATTCGCCCAATTGCAAAGCCAACTCGAGGTACTACCATTCGCTCAAGTCCCACTGCCAACTTAATTCTCAACTCTACCACAATACGTAAGAACGCACTGCAAGCCCTTATTTGAAATGCCACTACAATGGCTAATCAAAAAAAAATTTGGCACAATTTTGGTATCCGGTTCTCATGGGAAGCAAGATATTCAACAAAGCTCAATCAAACTGGATGCGACATTCCAAGTCTCCGATACCACATCACGGGTGCGGCTCACCGAGGTTCAGCCGAATTCGTGCGGCGGATCACGAATCACCCGTGCGCCTAGGAGACTTCCGAGTCTCCGTCCGGCTACCATCTACGAGATTTCATATAATACCAACATTCGAGATATCTTGCCTTTGGTCCATCAGGCTATGCGTAGAACGCTAGGCACCCGCCTGTCCTTTGCCTCCGACCAACTAAGGGTCGGTATCTCATACCCTTCAATCTTAACCCGCAATGGCACTCGGCACTAAGGGTCACTCGCATGCCCGAAGTGCAATTCCTCGTGCTCGACACTCACTCGGGACTTCCTAGGTGCAGTACCTTGGCGCCCTTGAGAGTACCTCACTCGAGACGGACAACCTTTTAGATCTTGGCTTAGATTCATGCCATCAATAGATATTTGCCCCTCATGATGTTTGGGACTACTTCGCATACCGACATATTACCTTTAGTCCGCAATGTGGTGTTGTCTCGCAACCACATGTACAAGCCAACGATCCCCCGCAGCATAGCCGGAACCGATAGCTAATGCTTACGAGTAAGCTCACGAGGCGTATGATTTAAATGCGTGCCTCGATTGCCCTATCGACATAGAGGAAGTGTATATGGCCGACGGCATCCCTCCGGTCACACTTTAGCCTCAATGCCAACCTTAAGCCCAACGCAGACCACTCAGGTCCTACGCCGCCCTAACGATTTCCAACTCGCTCGGGAACTCCTCGCACACTTCGAATGCTTAGAGTTGGCTCCCTAGAGGCCCCCTATACCTCTAGGAAGATTGCACGCTTGGTGCTCGACAGCACGAGGAAGACTGGCCGCTTGCCCACCATTGCCCATCTAAGGACTGTCCCCCCTATAATAGGCTTAGACAAATAATCCCTTGTAATCGCACTAGACATTGAAAAGCCGAGGAACCACATCGGGTGTAACTCCCTCGTCCGAACTCCAAATCCTTATCCGCTTGAACCGTAGAGTAGCTTACGACATTATCTATAAGTCCTCAAAGTTTCAGCCCCATCCGATACTCGAGGAGTGAGGAATTGCCTCTGCAATATTCTGAAACTACGATAATGCCACTGCACTGTAGCATCTCGATCCTTTGCATCGTTCGCTACTCAAACGGAACCGTCTAGTTGTGAAACTTGGTGGAGACCTTCCCAACACTCCAAGGAACTCCCCATTACAAGCATTTCACGAAACTCATTTTCTAAAGCCCTCTGCTCAACGACTCAATGTCCTGCTCGCGCACGGACACACTCCGGACGCCGACCACTGTCGCACGTCCCCAACCTTATTCGTGTCGCAGGGCAACTGTCCAACATAATCCTTTGTAAGTCCGGGGCAATCCCGGGTACTCCGAATAATATGGAAAGCGCCCTGTGACACGCCGGCGGGGAAGTTAGCAGATTGGGATCTCTGCTGACCCCCACTCTTGTGGCCCGAAAAGTTCCCAACGGACTTCTGCTTCTTACTCTCGCGGGCCGCCTCACTCGCCGTCACCGACATATCATACGCAAGGGCCCTACTCTGATAATCCTTCAATGTAGTGCATACGAGCCCCGACATGTAGTCCCGAATCGGCAACTTCATCCGTCTGGAGAAATGGAAAATCTTGTCACTCTCCTCGACAACTTGGGTCTTCACATAACCCAACTCTTTGTTAAAATCAGCAATGGCTTGAGCTACGGGGATATCCCGTGGTTGAGCATCATAAAAAGCATGTACCCGAGCCTGTCTGACTGGCCACGGGCAATATTCAGTCTACATCAACTCTTTAAACTCAGCCCACGGCAAAGATGGTCTTTGGGCCCAACGGCCTCCCACCGGTCGTAGCGTCCCGGTGAGAAAATATTGAGCAATAGGGACTCTACGGTCCTCGGAGCGATTAGTGGCAACGAAGACCTTAGACATCTCCTTGTTCAACCCTTCCCAGCCAATCGGGTCTGAAGCTCCCGAAATCTGAGGAGGATGCATCTTGATGACATCTTGGAGCCAACGTCCGCTCCGCCCGATTAGCATGGGCTTGATCTCGGTTACGAACCGCCCGAGCTATCGCCGCCATTTGGTTCACCATCTGTTGCATAACGGCCGCGATACCAAGATCGGCACGCTCCCGAGAAGAAGCATGGCTATGACGGTCGCCCGATCTGCCCGGCTCCGAAGCGTGACGTGGCCGCCCCATTGCCGCCCACGTCCCGGCCGCGTCCACGACCACGACCGCGACCACGACCTCTTCCAGCATCCATACCGGAGTTAAATAAGTAGCAAAAGCCATACGAGGATCGGTACAAGAAAAGAACAATCACAAGTCGAGAATCAAGGGTACGATATAAGGAATTAATGAACAGAGGAAAGAAAACTTACGGACACTGGTAGTACCGGAATCATGGCAGCGTGACGATGATGTGCAAAACCAAACACCACAAGACCCAATAAACCAACAAGCCTAGGTATCCATAAACCTAGTGCTCGATACCATTTTCTCGTAACACCCCGGGATATCCGAGGTATATTACGCGCCGTGAATCCCTATATGGGACCCACCAGTGAAACGACATCATACACAACGACTCACGAAACGATAAAATAACACCACGTCATAAAGACGCAAAAGCAGAACAATCCACCCGGTTCAACGGCCAATAGAACATCATCATCCAACATAACATAAACACAACAATACAACTGGACGAACAAGAACTCTTAAGTACTCGAGTACGGCTATTAGTTCAAAAGCCATAAAAGATGAAAAGACAAAAAGACATCTCTTATGCACAATCATCACGCATGGCCATCATCCGTATCTTGGTCCAGCCGCTCGTCCCGATGAACGACTGAAATTCATAAAACGAATTTCCCCAAAACGGGTCCCCAGAGGGGTTAGCAATTACGCTAGTACAAGTAACCAAATGAACATTTTACATCTTACACATATAGTAATGCATGCCATCAAGAAAATCATAATTTCCAAAACGCTCATTTCCAAAACGCTCATTTCCGGAAATGCCAATATCAAACCACATTTGTAAAAATGCACCACAATTAACCGCGGACCCACAGCTTCGTGGATCCCTGCCGAGACCCCGTCGGATCTAACCCACAGTGGTTAAAAGCAAGCTCGCGGTCCACAGCTTCGTGGAACCCTACCGAGACCCCGTCGAGTCTAACCCGTAGTGAGCATACACACACACACAATTTCTCATACAAAACTACTACGTCAAGATTGTAAGTTCATAAGGATACTTGCCTCGATCAATTAGACGATGACACGAACGGAACGGAAGAGTTGAACACGACCGCAAGGAACCGGCGGAAATGAACCTAACGATTCGAACAACACAATCACAACCAACTCTAGACGATTACGGAAATGGAATACACCGGAAACCCGCCTACGATTCATGTATATTCATACCAAAAATAACAACGAGGCGGACCACAACCAAACCCTCGATTCCGTAAAAATCCACAAAATATCCATGAATCCGTAGGAAACTAAAGATACTAACAAGAATAATCATATTCATCATGAATCCATCAACGAAACGGAAAGAATCGGACAAAACCCCAAAATCCCCAATTATCCAAAAAGGTAGGGTTTCAAGAGATATTACCTTGAGTGATTCAAGTGTTAAGATCCGTAGAACACGCGTTAGATTGATTATCCGAGCCTCACAACCGAAAAGAAATGATGAAAATCGACCCCCGGATGAAGAACTCTCTCCCTCTCTATCTCTCTCTCTCGCGACTCGGTGGAAGAAATGGGAAAGAATGAGCTGTTCACGCTCAAAACCACATTTATAGTGCAACACAGCAGAACCTATCGGCCGGCCTATCGGCGATAGCCCAACCGATAGTCATATGGAATGTCGACGGTAGGGTCTATCGACCCCCTTATCGGCGAAAGGCTCTGGAAGTTCAAGGTGAAGAAATTTACATATCGTCCGGCCTATCGGCCGATAGGCCAACCGATACCCATACGGGATGCCGGCAAGAGAGTCTATCGGCCCCCTATCGGCCGAAAGGCTCCCGGGAGTGCTCGGCAAAAATCTGAAACGACCATAACTCTCTCGTCCGGACTCCGATTGACTCACCGTTTGAACCATTGGAAAGCTAATTCAATGTTCTATAATATTGCAAAGATTTATAATTTTTGGAGTCACCAAAAATTAATGACGATCTAACAAAGTCGAACTCATGCGAGGAAAGTTGAAACAACGAACAATAACGAGAGTACAATTCAACAATTGACAGGAAGGACATACTGAAAGATACATGTGGGTCACTATGACCGAGATATATACCCAAAAATGAAAATACAAGGGAAAGAAAATACCGGATATTACAGTACAATTCCAAATGAATACGTACAACTCAACAGTAACACGAAAAAAAATTACCCCCGGATATTACACCTGCGTGGTCTTAGAGTATTAGTGACCCTGCGTGGTCTCATCTTTATTTATTGTTTGGTGATTGCCTTCTGGGGCTTTATTTGTGTTTTTATAAA
This sequence comes from Orobanche coerulescens, assembly GCA_033398695.1. Taxonomy (NCBI): domain Eukaryota; kingdom Viridiplantae; phylum Streptophyta; class Magnoliopsida; order Lamiales; family Orobanchaceae; genus Orobanche; species Orobanche coerulescens. The sequence goes on along the minus strand of CM065813.1, from coordinate 99,072,053 downwards.
CTCTATGTTTATTCGTTCGTATTGTTATGCTTCTTGGCATAGCTGTGTACATATCATGCATGAGCAGGAAAATAAGTTCAAGAAAAAAGACTAAGGAACTTTCATTATAATAAGGGGCACTTGGCCCAAACAAAATTCAATCCTCAAATTTGAGAATAAGTTATACCCCTAGTGGACACAACGTCCTTATTCAAAAAATAATTCTACGAAACGGTTTTGAAGCAAAACACTAAAAAATCCTAAGATTTGATGCATGCCATGTTCGGGGTATGTCCTTGCCCCCCAGTGTCTCCAATGGGTAAGATCCTGGACCTCTGGTCTTCTTGACTTTGTATGGTCCTTCCCAGTTAGAGGATAACTTTCTACCCTCCCCAGGGGCTGATGCTTCCAACTTTGTAAGGACCAGATCTTCTTCTTTGAAGTACCTTCCCTTAACTCGAAGGTTATAGTAGGCTGAAGCCTTCGTTTTGTACTCAAGTACTCTAGCGTAAGCCTCATCACGAGCTTCATCGACTAAATCTAACGCCACTTTCTGACCCTCTTGGTTAGCTTCCTCATCAAATTGTACCACTCGGAGGGATGTAAGAGCAACTTATATAGGGATTACCGCCTCAGTTCCGTAAGCCAACATGAAAGGAGTTGCTCCTGTATAGGTTACCTTCTCGGGATCATTCTCGTCTAGAGATATGGGTACCAGGTCTGTTGGAACAATATTTTTTCATAACTCATTTTGAATATCTTGATGATGTGTTACTAAAGCAAAATTAGCATTCCATATTTTCAGTACTTAACGTACGTAAGAATATTGTACCTTACGTACGTAACAAACTATTCCTTACGTACGTAATAACAGACCTTTCCAACGTACGTAACATTAACATTTTCACTGAGTGTTTTGACTGCAGGTAACGTACGTACTGAAAAAGTATAACGTACGTAATATTTGAAAATCAGCCCGTTACTGAGAGTCAACAAAATTAGTCATCAACTGTTACAATAAAGTCATCTCATCCAATGGCAATTTGACCAAGCATAACGTATGTAATGTCTTATACATAACGTACGTAACAGATTTCAGCCAGATGCTACTGCCCAGTTTTAAGGGTCTCATTACGCTCTAATCCGCATTATTCAACCCCCTTCTAGTGGTGATACCAATCCAACAATTAATATCGGAGCGGTCTCTTTTTCATCGGTTCAACACCCGCTAGAGAAAAGATCCAGAAATGGCCTTTATCCATTATTCTCTTGAAGGCAACGCTCTCAATCGCCCTCCTTTCTTCGATGGTTCAATCTTTATGACATGGAAGAAGAAAATATCTATCTTCATTCGAGCCCATGATATCGAAACTTGGAAGGTCACTGCTCTTGTTCCTACTATTCCTAAAAAGACGGATGGCTCGCTCAAAAGTTTTGAGGAGTACGATGATACCGACTGGAAGAATGATCATTTCAATAGTAAAGCTACTCAGCTGCTTTACTGTTCCCTTAATCCAGAAGATCACAACAGAATCTCTTCATACGAGATGGCCAAAGAAATTTGGAAGATGCTCGAGATTACCCACGAAGGTACGAGTCAAGTGAAAGAAGCAAAAATTAATATGCTTCTTCACGATTATGAACTCTTCACTATGAAAGAAGAAGAAACCATAACTACTATGCTTGACCATTTCTCGGATATCACAAATGGGCTAGCCTCATTTGGCAAACCGATCTCAAGTAGTGATAAAGCTAAGAAAATCCTTCGATCACTGCCGAGAGAATGGGATGCTACTGTTACGGCTATTATGGAGTCGAAAGATCTAAACACCATGGAATTCAGTGCTCTCATTGGATCCCTTATCAATTATGAGATTGTCATTAAATCTCGAAATTTGAAACCAAAGCCTAAATAAAGAGAAAGTCCGATCTCCTTCAAATCCAAAGAGGATAGTGATCTAGAAGATGAACCGATCGAGGAAGAGGATGAAGAAATGGCCTTTTATGCTAAAATCATAAAGAAATTCAAAAATCTTTTACAAAGGCGCCGATGAGATATCAAACAGGAACTGAGGGATGAATCCAAAAAGATACACTTCCCACAAAATAAAAGGTTCGACAATACTTGTCGAAGGTGCGGCGTTCCAGGTCATTTTGCTAAAGATTGTCGTGCTGCTGCGCCTATGAGTTCATCAAAACCACCTTATGAGAAGTTCATAGAGAAAGAAGTCTATGTTGCCACATGGAGCGATGATGAAGCACAAGTTCAAACAAATCTTGCTTTAATGGCCCGCGCATCTGAAGACAGCGATGGAGAAGACGAGGTAATTGATTCTTCTCATGAAGAACTTCTTGATGCTTTCGAATCTTTAAATAATGAATACGAAAAGGTTTGCAATATTAATAGAGATTTGAAAAAGAAAATCAAGTCTCTTGAAAATGAAAATTCTAAATTATTAAATAAAGGCAAAGATGTGTCTATTGATCATTCAAATTGTTTGGAAATTGAGAAAATTTTGAGAGATGATTTACACAAAACTCATAAAGAACTCAAGATTTATGTTAGAAAATTCTCTTGTGGTAATGACAATTTTGAGCAACTCTTATTTGGTCAAAAATTTTCTCTTTCAAAACAAGGACTCGGGTATAATGCATTTCCAATGAAAAGGTCCTTAGATATTACCACGAAAGATTCGGATATTTTAAAAACAGGAATCCCATCATGTCCAAAATATTTAAAACCAGGACATACTGAAACTTACTGTAGAAGTTCTAGACAGCCAAATAGATTTGGGTACCTAAAGGGACCATTGTTTAAAACCAAGTTTTTATGTCTAACTCTAATGGACCCAAATTAGCCTGGGTACCTATAAAACGGAAGAAAATTATCTTTGTAGATACAAGCAAGGAAAACAACATTATCAAATAAATGGTATGTTTATAGTGGATGTTCATATCACATGAGTGGGAACGAACATCTCTTCAAGGAGCCGAAAAGGAAGATCGAGGCTGTGTAACTTTTGGTGATAATAAAAAAGGCAAATAAAAGGAACAGGTAAGATAGGTAAGAAACCTTTACCAACTATAGAAAATATTCTCTTTGTTGATGGTCTTTGTCATAATATTCTAAGTGTTTCCCAACTCTGTGATATTGGTCTTAAATTAATTTTTGACATTACGCATTATACTGCAATGAGAAGACCAAATTGTTTTTATTGGATTGCATTATGGAAATATATATATTGTTGATCTTCAAGACGAATCTTCTTTTAATGAGAAATGCTTACTTTCATATGATGAAAATACCCTTATTTGGCATCGAAAATTGGGTCATGTCTTTTAACCCCACTTTCAAAATTGGCCAAAAATGATATTGTCCGTGGTCTACCAAACTTAAATTTCCGAAAAGACCACATTTGTGAGGCCTGTATTAAAGGAAAACATGCTAGAGGCTCGTTTAAACCCAAAATGGAAATTTCCACTAGCCGTATTCTTGAATTAATTCATACGGATTTGATTGGACCATCTCGGCATGCTAGCTTAAATGGTAAACTCTATACATTAGTTCTTGTTGATGATTTTTCTACATTTACTTGGGTAAAATTATTTGCAAATAAAAGGGATGCATTTAATTGGTTTGTTAAGTGGTGTAAGGTTACCCAGAAAGAAAAAGAGTTATCAATTATCGCCATCAGATCCGATCACGGTGGAGAATTCAAGTCAAATATTTTTGAAGATTGGTGCGATAAATATGGTATTGGGAACAACTTTTCGGCACCTCGGCCACCTCAACAAAATGGAGTTGTCGAGAGAAAAAATCGTTCTCTAGAAGAAATGAGCCGAACAATGCTCAATGAATATGGGCTACCAAAATATTTCTGGGTCGCCAAAATATTTCTGGGGCGAAGCCGTTAACACCGCATGCTATGTTATTAATCGAGTCCATCTCAGGAGGAACAAGATGATGACTCCATATGAGTTTTTCAAAGGTAAAAATCCCAACTTATCTTATTTTCATCCGTTTGATTGTAAAGTATTTATTCATAATAATGGTAAGGATAATTTGGGAAAATTTGACTCTAAATCGGATATTGGTATATTTCTTGGTTATTCGAATAATAGTAAAGCTTATCATGTTTTTAATTGTAGAAGAGGCTCAATAGAAGAGTCGATTCATGTAAAAATCGATGATACAGTTTTACCCCCGAGAAATGTTGTTTTTGATGATGATGCAGGTATGGTTCCAGCTAATGAAGTGTCAGAAGCAACGAAGGAATTAGAAAAGCTTGACATAAAGCAGAAGGATAATCCTTTCAACCTTCCTAAAGAATGGGCTAATGTGAAAGATCATCCTATGGAGCAAATTCTTGGGAAAATCGATGATGGTGTACGAACAAGGAGAAATGTGAATGATTGCCTAAACAATATTGCATTCATTTCTGTTACAGAACCAAAGAACATAGACGAAGCCACAAATGACGAGAATTGGGCTATTGCTATGCAAGAAGAGCTCAATCAATTCGAAAGAAATAAAGTATGGGAATTAGTTCTGGCACTGGAAGACAAAACAATCATTGGTACAAAATGGGTACATAAAGTAAAAACCGACGATCATGGTCTCCCAGTGAAAAATAAATTAAGATTGGTTGCTCAAGGATATAATCAAGAGGAAGGGTTGGATTATGAAGAAACCTTCGCTCCTGTTACCCGTCTTGAAGCTATCCGCCTTCTGTGTGCTTTTGCCGCATACAAGAAAATCAAACTCCATCGAATGGATGTAAAAAGCGCGATTTTTAAACGGTGTCATCCAGGAGGAAGTGTATGTCAAGAAACCTCCAGGATTTGAAGACTATGATCATCCAGATCATGTATACAAGCTCCATAAAGCTCTATATGGATTAAAACAAGCTCCGAGAGCATGGTATGAACGTCTAAGCACTTTTCTTATTTTTAATGGGTATAAAAGAGGTAACGTTGATAATACCCTATTTATCAAGAACTTTGGTAACAATATTCTTATTTGTCAAATTTACGTCGATGATATTATTTTTGGTGCAACTAACGAATCTCTGTCCCTATAATTTTCAAATCTTATGAAGGGAGATTTCAAAATGAGTACGATGGGAGAGTTGAAATACTTTCTCGGACTCCAAATTAAGCAACTCAGTTACGGAATATTCATTCACCAATCAAAGTACGTCAATGAGCTCTTAAAGAAATTTAAGATGGAAGGGTGCAAATAAATTTCTACTCATATGTCCTCCACTTTTAAACTCGACAAAGACGAGAAAGCTAAGTCTGTTGACCAGAAATAGTATCGAGGTATGATTGGGTCTTTACTTTATTTAACTATTTCTAGGCCTGATATTATGTTTGCTACTTGTCTGTGTGCTCGTTTCCAAGCCATTCCCAAAGAGTCTCATCTTATTGCTTGCAAACGTATTTTTCGATATTTAAAAGGTACTGCTAGTTTAGGTCTATGGTATCCATCGAGCATCGATTGTAGACTTTTCGCATATAGTGATGCAGATTTTGGTGGATGCAAAATTGATAGAAAGAGTACTAGTGGTACTTGTCATTTCATGAGCTCGTGTTTAATTTTATGGGGTAGTAAGAAACAAACCAGTGTAGCTACTTCCACGGCTGAAGCGGAATATGTGGCTGCGGGGAGTGCATGTGCACAGGTTTTGTGGATTAAAAAATAATTACTAGATTATGGCATTGAGCTTAAAAACACACCTATTTTTTGTGACAATACGAGTGCCATAAATTTGAGAAAAAAACCCCATATTGCTGTAACACCCCAATTCACAAATGGGACATTACACGCCGTAGAACCCCCGTGAGGTCTACCCGGCTAACTCAAGACTCGTAAACCACAAAGATATCCCAAAAGGTGTATTCCAAAAGGTAAATAAGGCGGTGGCCCCGGCCAAAACATTTAAACGGAGTACATGAAGTATATGTTAAATACCAATTCATCGCCCACGCAGGACTTAAACCAAGTTGAAAAATAAACAGTCTAACTCCAATACTCGACAAATGAAATGCCAAAACATAAAAGCACAAACTTGAGCCACATCATCATGCCAGCCCATCCTTTTTGTGCGCATCCCGTGCCTGCTCCTCAGCTCTCCCGGTACCTGAAATGCATAAGACGCATTTCCTCCATTTAAGGGGTTAACATTCGAATAGCTAGTGCAAGTACACAATTACACATCATTATATACATACACGATTCAACGCAAGCAATTCATTAGGAAAATTCATTTTAAAAATCAATATCCCGGAATATCACATTTACACTAAAACTATATATCATCAAGCTTTCCACATCACAATTATCCACGTTTGGTAACTCGCGACCGTACCCATTAGTATCGGCCCCCAGAGGTCCCGTCGGACCATCCCCAGGTGAGAAACCACTTCCGCGGCCGTACCCATTAGTATCGGCCCCCAGAGGTCCCGTCGAACCGTCCCTAGGTGGAAGAACATCAACGCACGCACCTAAGTCCACTTCCATGGCCGTACCCATTAGTATCGGCCCCCAGAGGCCCCATGCCATCCCCAGGTGGAAGAGAAACCATCACAATCGTTTAATAAACTAGTTTACATCATTCGCATCAAAACCGTACACACATAATGAAATATAATACATGTACTTGCCTTGTATAATACGACGCGAAGGAAACGCAAAGGAATAGGTTTCGGTCCGAACAATCCCCTCAAATCCGACCCTAACACAATAATGATATACAACCAATCTCAACATCATGAATACGAAGAAATTCATCCTAGTTCTACCCGTTGGGACAATTCATCGGATAGCTCGAGTGCATAGGGAGTTGAAATCGGTCAACGGTGTAATAACGGGATTTCATCCCATCCAATAACAAGGGATTCAAATATCACGAGTAAACTATCGAAATCTAACAACAACTACGGTTAAATCGGATTAAAAGGCAAGATCACCACCAAACCCTCCCCAAAATCATACTAGGGTTAAAGGAGTTCTTACCTTGATTCAAAGCCGAACAATAGATGATTTGGTGTTGGGGTGATGATATGATGCCAAGCTATGCTTCCCAAACGGTGTTTGGATGAAAATCTGATGAACCCTCGCCTTGGAAAATCGCCCCGACGCGAAGAAGAGAGGAGGAATGAGAAAATGAGTGAATTTCGCTGAAAAGAAACGCAGTTATAGGTTGACTGCTATGTGTGTCGCGGCCCAGCCAAAGTGTGCCGCGGCACAGGGCCAAAAATCGCACCCAGTGATTGATAGACCGCTCTGTGTGCCGCGGCCCAGCCGAAGTGTGCCGCGGCACAGACTCGGCATTGTGCCGCGGCCCTGTCGGCATGTGCCGCGGAACAAGGTACAGAAGGCTTGGCCGATAAGTGCCACACGAGTGTGCCGCGGCCCGAACGAGTGTGCCGCGACAGTGACTCGGCAGTGTGCCACGGCCCTGCCGGCATGTGCCGCGGCACACGATACAGACTGCTTGGCCAGAAGCTGGCCAACGTGTGTGCCACGGCGCACAATCCTTGTGCCGCGGCCCACACCCCCTGGGTCCCAAAATGATGAAAAATGATCCGGGAAGATAATAAAAGCCATAAGAATCGATATTTGGGCAACAATAACACGAAATGGAAGTACGGAAACCTCAAGACGATCCGAGGTACACAACCAAAATCGAACAAGGAACAAATTCCCTAAACTTCTAGGGAATTACAAAAATGGCCCAAACATCCGAATATCACGATACAACGTCGGATTAATAATCCGAAACTCCCAACATGCTCTACTCAACCATACGAACTCATGGAAATAGGAAAATGATGAAATCGAACGAGTTTAACGTGAGTCGAAATACACATGCGATGAAATATAACTCAAGATGAAATTACGTAAAAACATCATCGAGACTCATCCCAACGGAGAAACTCCAAGAACTAAATAGATACAGAATTCCAAAACAGTGCCAAGCGAGTTGCCCGAAACGAATATACACCGAAAATAGAAATTACCAAAACTAGAAAACACGGATATTACATTATCTCCCCCTAAAAATAAGTTTCGTCCCGAAACTTACAACACGAATAACTCAGGGTATCTTGATCTCATACTCTCTTCCGTCTCCCACGTGGCTTCCTCGGACCCATGCCTCGACCATTGCACTTTAACCAAAGGAATAGTTTTGTGCCTGAGTTGCTTCACCCGACGCTCTAAGATCTGGATCGGACTCTCCTCGAAGGTAATGTCGGGCCCCAACTCGATCTCTCCAAAATCAATAATATGGCTAGGGTCCGGTACGTACTTCCTAAGCTGGGAAACATGAAATACGTTATGCACGTGGCTCAGGGACGGCAGCAAAACTAACCGATATGCAAGCTCTCCAACTCTCTCTAGAATTTCGAACGGCCCAATAAATCTCGGACTAAGTTTACCTTTCCGACCGAAATGTTAAACTCCCCGTATCGGCGACACCTTAAGCAACACATGGTCTCCCACCTCAAACTCCAACGGTCGGCGACATGTATCGGCATAAGACTTCTGCCGGCTCTGGGCCGTTACCAATCTATCACGGATCAGGGCAATCTTCTCTCTCGTCTCGACTACCATATCGGGCTCGGTACCAATCACCTCGGACGTATCGTCCCAACACAACGGCGATCTGCACCTCCTCCCATACAATGCCTCAAATGGTGCCATTTTGATCGAGGCGTGCCAACTGTTGTTGTACGTGAACTCGATCAACGGCAAGTGCGACCCCCAATCATCCTTCCAATCTAAGGCACAGGCTCTCAACATATCCTCCAACGTCTGGATCGTCTGCTTCGACCGTCCGTCGCCTCGAGGGTGGTAAGACGTACTGAGTCTCAACTCAGTCCCCAAAGCTCGATGAACTGCCTGCCAAAAATGTGATATGAACCGGCCATCTCGATCTGAAACAATACTGTTAGGACTCCCACGCAATCTCACGATCTCTGCAATAAACACTCGCGCCAGCCTCTCCGGTCCCCAAGTGTCCTTAATACCCAGGAAATGAGCTGATTTGGTTAGCCGATCAACAATAACCCAAATCATGTTCATTCCAGTCCGAGTCCTAGGCATCCCGGTAATGAAATCCATAGAGATGTCTTCCCATTTCCATTCCGGAATGGGAAGTGGTTGTAGAAATCCCGCGGGCTGCTGATGCTCAATCATAACCTGCTGACAGGTTAAACATGTAATACCCAGTTGTAATTCAGTAATTATCACTCAGTGATTATCATTCAGTAATTGGTACTCAGTAATTTCATTCATTATTGATCATTTGTCACTCATATTCAGTCATGGTATTCATCATTCAGAGTAATTGTATCGTGTATCAATCGTCATTCATCACTAATCTGATTGGAGTTTCGTGCAGTGTTTATCATCATTGTCATTTTCGTTGCGAGCTGTGCATGAGGAGTAGCACACGCTACATACTCCTGTTAGCGTACGCTAATGGGGTATAGGTAGCGCACGCTAAGGTTACCCTGGCTGCAGTCCAGAAGGTACTCGACTGCAGGTGAGTTATAAGTAGCGCACGCTACGAATGGTAAGTAACGCGCGCTAGTGGGTCGAAGTAGCGCACGCTAATATGAGGTGTAGCGCGCACTAAGGGCGGATCAGGTTGAGTCCAGTGGCTACTGGACTGCACTGGATTAATTCATAGCGCACGATATGTGTTGTTGTTAGCGTACGCAACCGATATATTAGCGCACGCTAAACATTGGTTGTAGCGCACGTTATCGTGGTCAGATCAGAGGTCAGATAGTTTTCTGGACTCCAGTGCTGGGCATCAATATTTCGTTAGCGCACGCTAATAATGGGTCTTAGCGCACGCTAGTAGTATGGCCGTAGCGCATGCTACAAGAAGATACATAGCGCGCGCTACCGTATTCGGACAGTGGGTACTGGACTACCCAAATTACTCGTTAGCGCACGCTACGCACAAGGGCTAGCGCACGCTAACCTGGACTGACTATAAATTGGACAGTTTAGTCAGAGTTCGTCATTATTCATCTCATTTCATTCCTTCGGTAGTTTTGGGCGAATTCGAGCGATTCGGAGAGGATTCTTCGAGGTGTAATCGTCAATCAACATCTTCAAGCTCATCTTTCGGATTAATTATCATTTCATCATCTTCATCGCATCGAATCAAAGGTATTAATCTCTTGGATCTAGAATTTCGGATTTTTGGGTTTTCCTTCCGATTTCTTCGTAAGCTTGATTATCATTGGAATATGTTAGTTATGGATTATCTAACTTGATAAATATATTCCTACGGATTTAATGGTTATTTTCGGAATTATTCCAAGAACCCTTGGGGTTGACTTCGGTTATTTTGGGGATTTCCGATTGTCGTTATTATAAACATGGATTGTGGATTTCTATGAGATTATTGATGTCATTGATAATGTTTTGCTGGTTTGAATCAATCATGTTGGAGTTGGTTCGATTATTTGGGTTTGGTTTTAACCAACGGGTATCTCAACGTTTTCGTTAGAGTACATCTACGAGTTCGGATATTGTTGTATCGACGTTTGGGTCGGTTATGATCGTATTTGAGTCGTGTATTGATCAGTTGTTGGTAACTATTGATGTTCAAGGTTGTTCGAGCGACCGACTTTTCATTTAGGACGTTGTTCGTGGAAGGACATTCTTCATCGGTATTGTGTAAGTTAATTCTTACTCGGTTAAAAGGATATTCATTCCTTTTGTTGTTGTTCATTCATAATCGTAACTCATTCATCATTGTATTAACCGTATCAAAACTCGTCATTGTCAATTAATCACTTCAGTCATAAGGAACGACGGTTCCGATCATTTCATTGAGCTATCATTCATTTCACCATCATTTAATCTTGGTGAGTCATTATTCATTTTCGTTGTCACTTTTGACATATTGTGACATTCCGGGTCATACTGGCGTGCCGGTTGGAATGTGTAGGATTTTCATGTCGGGCACAATTATGTCGTGTGATGGTTGTTGGCCTCACATTGGACTGTGCACACGAGTCGATTGCTTCGTGAGACTGATTAGGCACAAGACCACGTGTGATGGTGGCTTGTGCACGGACATGTTTCCATCCCGGACGTAGTATGGCGCCATTCCTTTGAGCCGTACTGATAGTCGATTCATATAGCATGTTTGATTGCGTATGTTTCGACTGGATAATTCATAATTTCAGATATATCATGATTGTGTATTTTCAACCCTTGAGGATTGTTGTTCTGTAACCGACCCGCTGGGGATGCTGCTGTGTCATGGCAAGGCTAAGGCACGGGAGAGCACGGTGACGGCGAGGAGTCAGTGATACTAGTAGGGGGCCCTCACTTTTCTACCATTTTGTTTCTTTTATTTATTCCGCAGACATTCCGCTTTGAATATTCATTTCACTCATTGTTGTATATTTTATCTCCATATAAAATATACTTGTATTCATATCATCCGGGTGTGTTGTATAAAACTCCTCATCGGAGTAATTGATGTTGTAATGTGGTTCTACTACATTTACCTGTAATTCATTCATTTTCATTCGCCCGTGGGTCCTAAATGGGGTCCACGGCACTGTAATATCCGCCTAGTTTGGGGTGTTACAGAGTTGGTATCGGAGCATGGTTTTGAATACTACCCTCCAAGTCATGTCTCATTTGAAATCATCGTCATCGGACTAGTATCATTGGACGTTCGCGTCACGTGTGACCTGTGCAAATGCCGAGCCAATCAGACCAAGAACTGTAAGATTTCTAATGCCATGGTATAATTTCTGGCACTAATCATTCATTCATAATTCATCATTAACAATCCTCAATCATCATTGTCATTTTGACCGGGACGGTCAGGTTAACTCATTAATCAGTCAATTCATTTCATTGTTCAGTTGTTGATCAGGAAGATCGAATCATTAATCTTGTTAACTCATTCAAGATAATCATTTCAATAATTCCATCAGATAATCATGTCACGTCAATTAATCATTCATGCAATCGCTGTATTTGAGCGCGTATGCTCATTTTCATCATTTCATAACATAACCATAATGTAATACTCACGCGAGATATATAATCATCATATGACTTTCCACTTCAGTATGGAAAGGGCTGGCAGAGGACGTGGAGGACGAGGCCGTGGAGCGGGCCGAATCCCGAGAACTCGTGCGAATACACGTGCAAATGCCAGGAATAATGCTAACTCATCGAGCAGTGATGCTGCCACTCACTCACCTGGACGCGATCATTCACTATCGGGGAGTCGTACTGGACACGGCTCGGTGAGGGTGTCCGGGTTGACCCACTCGCATTTATGCAGGGCATGATGGCCCAAATGACCCAGATGGCTCAGTTGATGGAGACGATGCATAACTCCGTCAATCAAAATCAGCAGGCTCCTCCGCCGCCACCTCAGAGGCAAGAGAGGGGTGTAAGCAATATCATTAGCGATATCTCTCGCCAGCGACCACCTACCTTTGAGGGATCATCTGAGCCGGAGGATATTGTTCATTGGCTTGAGCATTTTGAGAAGTTATTTGCTATGGTGGATTGCCCTGAAGGGCATAAAGTTTCAGTTGCGGCTTACTATCTCGGTAAGAGCGCTCATTCATGGTGGTTATCGTTGAAGCCCACAGATGGATCATGTACTTGGGATCAGTTCAAGACTCTCATGATGGAGAGGTATTATCCGGCCCCACTCAGAGAGGCCAAGCTGTCAGAATTACTCACTCCCGACCCTTCATCAGACGCGGATGTTCTCGCCAGTGCCGAGAAATTTCAGGAACTTCTTCCGTTCGCCTCATCTATCGTTCGCTCGGCGGACAAGATCAAGTATTTCAAAGAAGAGGTGAAACCCCGTATGAGACTTGATTTGCTTAATCATAATTGTACCACTGCCGAGTTCATTGAGAAAGCTCTCACTTACGAGCCATCATTAAGGAGATTTCTAAGCAAAGAACCTTCATCCGCCGGCAAGAAGTCTAAGAACCAGAATCGCCCGACGGAAGTCATGCCACCTTCAAGAAACCGCGGGCGGGCTCTACTTTTTCTGAGCGACCTCCCCTGGCGTCTAAACCCGCGGAATCTCAGTCTCGAGCGGCCAGTTCAGCCGTCACCTGTTTCAACTGTGAAGAACAGGGACATTTCAGCACAAAATGTCCGAAGCAGACTGTCACGTGCCATAACTGTGGGATTGCTGGGCATAGGGCCCGTTTTTGCCGTAGGGACTCTAAACCCACTCCGGCGTCATCTCAAGCCCCAGGTCATTCAGCGATGCAGAATCAGGCCACTCGGGCTGCTCAAGACGACAGGAGCTAAAGGCGGAGCCAAGAGCTATCAGACGGGAGCGTCCGGTTCGGGGGTCGGCAAGCCCCGAATTTATGAGATGAAGAAGACCGATGATCCCGAGGCCCGAATGATCTCAGGTACACTCGATATTCTATCTCAACCTGTGTGTACCCTTTTTGATACTGGTGCATCTCATTCATTCATTTCCGAGTCATGTTTGAGTAGACTACGTCTGGGTAGTGCTACTAGTTGTGAGCCTTATGTCATTGGCCTACCTGATGGTAGACGAATTATCGGAAGTCGTGATATTCTTAATTGTCCGATTGACTTCATGGTCGTGTATGGCCGCGGACCTAATCGTAGTAGATTTGCCGAGGGACGACATCATCTTGGGTATTGATTGGATGGATCGTCATGATGCCATCATTAGTGTCCGAAAGCGTTTGGTCACTATCATTTCAGACGATGGAGTCGAATGTGTGTTTCAGGGAGGTAATCCCGATTGCTTCGTAAAGTCATTAATTTGATGAAATCGGTAAGATTACTCAATCGTGGATGTGTCGGTTATTGGTGCTATATGGCCGTAACCGAGGAATCATCGAATGTTAACGGATATTCCGGTGGTGAGGGAATATGCCGATGTTTTTCCGCACGAGTTACTGGTTTGCCTCCACAGAGGGATGTGGAATTCACGATTGAGTTGGAGTCCGCACGCCCCCGATATCAAGGCACCGTGATCGATGGCCCCGATCAAATGCAGAATTAAAGAACCAACTTGAGGAGTTGTTCGAGAAAGGTTATATCCGACCGAGTGCGTCCCCGTGGGGAGCACCGGTGTTGTTTGTCAAGAAGAAGGATGGTTCATTCCGCTTATGTATTGATTATCGGAGTTGAACAGGTGACGATCAAGAATAAGTATCCCTTACCCCGTATTGATGATCTCTTATATCAACTTCGTGGAGCTTTTATTTTCCAAGATCGACTTAAGATCTGGATATCATCGATTCATGGATTCGAGAGTCGGATATCGCGAGGACGGCGTTTCGAACACGCTATGGTCATTATGAGTTTGTGGTTATGCCATTGATTGACTAATGCACTGCGGTATTCATGGAGTTAATGAATCGGGTCTTCATCGACTTTTGGATCGGTTTGTTGTTGTCTTCATCGATGACATTTTGATTTATTCTCGTGACCGGAGGAACACGAGTCTCACCTTCATCAAGTGCTCGACGTGTTGAGGCGAGAACAACTTTTGGGAAGTTTTCCAAATGTGAGTCGATGTCCGAAGTGACTTTTCTCGGACATGTAATTTCATCGACGGAGTTCGTGTCGATCCTCGAAGACGGAGGCTATTCGGGATTGGCTACCTCCGAAGAACGTTAAGGAAATCCAAGTTTTCTCGGATTAGCGGGTTATTATCGGCGGTTTGTGGAAGGATTTTCTAGAATCGCTCAACCCTTAACGAACCTTTGCGGAAGGATAAGAAATACACGTGGTCCGACGCGTGTCAACGGAGTTTTGAGGAACTCAAGAGCCGCTTAATGTCAAGACTGTTCTTTCCTTGCCGCAGGGACGGAAGGATTTGTGGTCTATAGTGATGTCCCGGACAGTGGTCTCGGATGTGTACTCATGCAGAACGGGAAGGTTATTGCCTATGCTTCACGGCAATTGAGACCTTACGAGGTTAATTATCCGACCCACGACCGGAGCTAGCAAAAGTGGTGTTCGCTTTGAAAATTTGGCGTCATTACCTTTATGGCGTTACTGCCGATATTCACCGATCATAAGAGCTTAAAGTATATATTTACTCGTAAGGAGTTAAATATGCGTCGAGACAGTGGTTGGAATTAATCAAAGATTATGATATCGAGATCCTCTACCACCGGGCAAGGCGAACGTTGTCGCCGACGCCTTGAGTCGTAAGTCCGTTCGGGAGCGCATACTTGCCCGTTTAAGCCTCGAAGGAGCTTCAAAAGGAATTCCTTAGACCCGAGATCGAGGTCTGGCTTCAGCGAGTTCAGGGGCAACTTTGTATGTTAGAGATTTCATCGTCACTCGAGGAGGAAATCCGAGAGAATCAGGGTTCGGACCCATCATTGTTGCGCATCCGATAGGATGTGGCTCAGGGGAAAGCCCCTGGATTTGTGGTTCACGAGGATGGACTTTTGAGGTTTAAGAATCGGTTGTGCGTACCGGCGAATGACGAGTTGAAAAACTCTATCTTGAGAGAAGCTCATGCTACCCCTTATTCTGTTCATCCGGTCCAAAGAAGATGTACAAGGACTTGAAACAAAATTCTTGGTGAAGTAATATGAAGCGAGAAGTCGCAGAATTTGTTTCGAGATGCTTAACTCACAACAAGTTAAGATTGAACATCAGCCGGCGGGTATGCTGAAACCCCTTCCTATTCCCGAGTGGAAGTGGGAAGACATTTCTATGGATTTCATCACGAGTTTGCCGACGATTCGTCGTGGCATGAATACGATCTGGGTAATCGTGGACCGCTTAACTAAATCAGCTCATTTCCTTGAGATCAAGGAGACGTGGGGTCCCGAGAGACTTGCTCAACTGTTCATCAAAGAGATAGTCAGACTTCACGGTACTCCTAAAAGTATCGTTTCCGATCGTGACGGACGGTTTGTGTCCCATTTTTGGAAATCAGTTCATCGTGCTATGGGAACCCAGCTTAATCTCAGTACCTCTTTTCACCCTCAGTCCGACGGACAATCAGAGAGGACCATTCAGACATTAGAGGACATGTTGAGGGCATGCGTCCTCGATTGGAAAGACGATTGGGAAGCCCAACTACCATTAATCGAGTTCACGTATAATAACAGTTGGCATGCTTCGATCAAGATGGCACCTTACGAGGACTTGTATGGTCGTCGTTGTCGATCTCCGTTGTGTTGGGACGACCTATCAGAATCATTGGGCACCGAGCCCGATATGCTTATAGCCGCCCGTGAGAAAGTAGCTTTGATCAGGAGTCGTTTGCTGACAGCTCAGAGTCGACAGAAATCATATGCGGATAACCGTCGTCGACCATTAGAGTTCGAGGCAGGTGACCACGTGTTGGTCAAGGTATCCCCGAGTCGTGGTCTCTTCCGTTTTGGGAAGAGGGGGAAGTTGAGTCCGAGATTCATTGGACCGTTCGAGATTTTGAATCGAGTGGGCGAGTTAGCTTATCGATTGGCTTTACCTCCGGCGATGAGCCGAATTCATAATGTGTTTCACGTCTCTCAGTTGCGGAAGTATGTTGCCGACCCGAGTCACATACTTCAGTTCGACGAAATCGAGATCGCCGACGATCATTCATATGAGGAACGTCCTATACGAGTTTTAGAACGGCGAATCAAACAGTTGAGGAATAAGACGATTCCTTTGGTTAAAATTCAGTGGTCTAGACACGGAGTCGAAGAGGCTACTTGGGAAACCGAGGACAGTATGCGGGAGAGTTATCCCGAGTTGTTTGACCCTTAGTTTCGGGGACGAAACTCATTTAAGGGGGGTGTATGTAATACCCAGTTGTAATTCAGTAATTATCACTCAGTGATTATCATTCAGTAATTGGTACTCAGTAATTTCATTCATTATTGATCATTTGTCACTCATATTCAGTCATGGTATTCATCATTCAGAGTAATTGTATCGTGTATCAATCGTCATTCATCACTAATCTGATTGGAGTTTCGTGCAGTGTTTATCATCATTGTCATTTTCGTTGCGAGCTGTGCATGAGGAGTAGCGCACACTACATACTCCTGTTAGCGTACGCTAATGGGGTATAGGTAGCGCACGCTACCACTCAGCTTTAGCGCACGCTAAGGTTACCCTGGCTGCAGTCCAGAAGGTACTGGACTGCAGGTGAGTTATAAGTAGCGCACGCTACGAATGGTAAGTAATGCGCGCTAGTGGGTCAAAGTAGCGCATGCTAATATGAGGTGTAGCGCGCGCTAAGGGCGGATCAGGTTGAGTCCAGTGGCTACTGGACTGCACTGGATTAATTCATAGCGCACGCTATGTGTTGTTGTTAGCGTACGCAACCAATATATTAGCGCACGCTAAACATTGGTTGTAGCGCACGTTATCGTGGTCAGATCAGAGGTCAGATAGTTTTCTGGACTCCAGTGGTGGGCATCAATATTTCGTTAGCGCACGCTAATAATGGGTCTTAGCGCACGCTAGTAGTATGGCCGTAGCGCACGCTACAAGAAGATACGTAGCGCGCGCTACCGTATTCGGACAGTGGGTACTGGACTACCCAAATTACTCGTTAGCGCACGCTACGCACAAGGGCTAGCGCACGCTAACCTGGACTGACTATAAATTGGACAGTTTAGTCAGAGTTCGTCATTATTCATCTCATTTCATTCCTTCGGTAGTTTTGGGCGAATTCGAGCGATTCGGAGAGGATTCTTCGAGGTGTAATCGTCAATCAACATCTTCAAGCTCATCTTTCGGATTAATTATCATTTCATCATCTTCATCGCATCGAATCAAAGGTATTAATCTATTGGATCTAGAATTTTGGATTTTTGGGTTTTCCTTCCGATTTCTTCGTGTAAGCTTGGATTATCATTGGAATATGTTAGTTATGGATTATCTAACTTTGATAAATATATTCCTACGGATTTAATGGTTATTTTCGGAATTATTCCAAGAACCCTTGGGGTTGACTTCGGTTATTTTGGGGATTTCCGATTGTCGTTATTATAAACATGGATTGTGGATTTCTATGAGATTATTGATGTCATTGATAATGTTTTGCTGGTTTGAATCAATCATGTTGGAGTTGGTTCGATTATTTGGGTTTGGTTTTAACCAACGGGTATCTCAACGTTTTCGTTAGAGTACATCTACGAGTTCAGATATTGTTGTATCGACGTTTGGGTCGGTTATGATCGTATTTGAGTCGTGTATTGATCGGTTGTTGGTAACTATTGATGTTCAAGGTTGTTCGAGCGACCGACTTTTCATTTAGGACGTTGTTCGTGGAAGGACATTCTTCATCGGTATTGTGTAAGTTAATTCTTACTCGGTTAAAAGGATATTCATTCCTTTTATTGTTGTTCATTCATAATCGTAACTCATTCATCATTGTATTAACCGTATCAAAACTCGTCATTGTCAATTAATCACTTGACCATAAGGAACGACTTGCCCGATCATTTCATTGAGCTATCATTCATTTCACCATCATTTAATCTTGGTGAGTCATTATTCATTTTCGTTGTCACTTTTGACATATTGTGACATTCGGTCATCTTTGGCGTGCCGGTTGGAATGTGTAGGATTTTCATGTCGGGCACAATTACGTCGTGTGATGGTTGTTGGCCTCACATTGGACTGTGCACACGAGTCGATTGCTTCGTGAGACTGATTAGGCACAAGACCACGTGTGATGGTGGCTTGTGCACGGACACGTTTCCATCCCGGACGTAGTGTGGCGCCATTCCTTTGAGCCGTACTGATAGTCGATTCATATAGCATGTTTGATTGCGTATGTTTCGACGGGATAATTCATAATTTCAGATATATCATGATTGTGTATTTTCAACCCTTGAGGATTGTTGTTCTCGGTAACCGATTCGTTGGGGATCTTTTTGTGTCATGGCAAGGCTAAGGCACGGGGAGAGCAAGGTGTCGGCGAGGAGTCCCAGTGATACTATTAGGGGGGCCCTTTCTTTTCATTCATTTTGTTTCTTTTATTTATTCCGCTGCAGACATTCCGTTTGAATATTCATTTCACTCATTGTTGTATATTTTATCTCCATATAAAATATACTTGTATTCAGTATCATCCTGGGTGTGTTGTATAAAACTCCTCATCGGAGTAATTGATGTTGTAATGTGGTTCGGTACTACATTTACCGGTGTAATTCATTCATTTTCATTCGCCTGGTGGGTCCCAGTCGGGGGTCCACGGCACTGTAATATCCGCCTAGTTTGGGGTGTTACAAAACACTTCGCCACAAACGCGCTAACGTCCGATTTCAAATTACTCCACCAATAGTTACTCCTCACATCCTTGTACATTTTGCTCGTACCAGGATGTATGGAATAAGGCGTAGTATGAGCCTCACTCAAAATCTTCTGTCTCAACTCAATGTCATTCGGTACACATAATCTGCCGAGAAATCTCAGAACGCCATCATCCTGAACCACAAATCTAGGGGCTTTCCCCTTCCTCACATCCTCCCTCAGCTGGACTAAAAACGGATCATCATACTGTTTCGCCTTGATATCATCAGTCAAGGACGAAGTGATCTCTAACGCACATAACTGACCCTGAACTCTCTGAATCCAAACCTCGATATTCTGACAAATAAAATCCCGCTGGATCCTACTCTGTGGTGTAAGTACCTCTAACATCTGTAATGCCATCGGTTTCCGGCTCAACGCATCCGCCACTACATTAGCCTTACCCGGATGGTAAAGTATCTCGAGGTCGTAATCTTTAATTAGCTCCAACCACCTAGGCTGTCTCATATTCAACTCTTTCTGACTGAAGATATACTTCAGACTCTTGTGGTCCGTAAAAATCTTACACGACGATCCATAGAGATAATGTCTCAATATCTTTAAGGTGAAAACGACCGCAGCTAACTCCAAATCGTGCGTGGGGTAATTCGCCTCATACGGTTTCAACTGGCGGGACGCATAAGCAATCACCCTGTCTCTCTACATCAAAACACATCCGATCTCGAGGCCCGAAGCATCACTATATACCACGAAATCTTCGTTCCTCTGAGGCAATGCTAACACGGGTGCGGTAGTTAGTCGCCTCTTCAATTCGTCAAAACTATTCTGTCTGTCTGCGGTCCACTCGAATTTCTGAGTCTTCTGGAGCAACTGAGTGAGTGGTCTAGCGATCTTAGAAAACCCTTCAACAAATCTACTGTAATAACCGTCGAGACCCAGAAAACTCCTCACCTCCTTCACATTCTTAGACGGCTCCCAAGCCATCACTGCTTCTATCTTATGTGGATCTACCCGAACCCCCTCTGCTGAAATTACATGCCCGAGGAACATCACTTGTTCGAGCCAAAACTCACACTTAGAGAACTTCGCGTACAACTGCTCAGCTCTCAAAATGTCTAATACAATCCGGAGATGTAAGGCGTGCTCCTCCCGACTCCGTGAATAGATCAGAATTTCATCGATAAAGACGACTACGAATTTGTCCAGATACTCAATAAAAACTTTGTTCATTAACTGCATGAACACTGCTGGGGCATTGGTTAGCCAGAAAGGCATAACCACAAACTCGTAATGGCCATATCTCGTCCGAAAGGCAGCTTTCGGTATATCGATATCCCGAATCCTCAACTGGTAGTAGCCCGATCGCAAATCAATATTCGAAAAGACTGTCGCCCCCTGAAGCTGATCAAATAAGTCGTCTATCCGGGGCAAAGGGTATTTATTTTTGATGGTCAACTTTTTTAATTCTCGATAATCGATGCATAAACGAAGCGATCCATCCTTCTTCTTAACAAAAAGGACAGGCGCACCCCAAGGCGATGCGCTCGGTCGAATATACACTTTTTCTAATAAATCTCCCAACTGATTCTTCAACTCTAGCATCTCCGACGGTGCCATACGGTACGGTGCTCGAGAAATAGGGGCCGCTTTCGGCTCAAGATCAATAGGAAACTCCACCTCTCGATGTGATGGTAATCCCGACAAGTCATCCGGAAATACGTCGGGATACTCGCTAACAACTGGAATCGACGACATGTCAACCCCACCACCTTCCGCCTGTAGGGCGAAACACCAGTAGCCGACACAACCCTGGTTCAGAAGTTTCATCGCCTTCAAGGCGCTAATCACACTCCCCGATTTACCCAGCTTACAACCGACGAGAGTATGCTCGGTGCCGTCCTCGGCCACTATCGAGATGGTACGAGTCCGATAGTTCATGATAGCACCGTGACGATCAAACCAATCGTCCCCGAGGATCAAATCCTCACCCTTAAGGTCTATATCAATGAGATTCGAGGGCCAATCTTGGCTCCTGATCCTCACTGGGCAATCCCTAACTTCCTGGTCCCCAACCATACGATCCCCGCTGGGCGTACCCACTACAAACGGCTCACACTCAAACAAGCAGTCAAAACTAATACGATTCACACAATCCGAAGCAATAAAGGAATAGGTAGCACCCGAATCAAAAAGCATGGAAGCTGCATGAGTAAGGATCTCAGTGGTACCTGATGCCACCGGAATGTCTGCCTCCTCTGTGCGCCTCATTTGGTACAAGCGGGGGTGAACTGAACCCGAACTCGAGGCTGCGCGGCGATCCGGCTGACCCCGACCCCTACCACGACCCGAACTCTGTGGAACATGAGTAGCTGGAGTGCCGTGATCCCTCTGATCGTTAGTGGTAGTCGGAACTCTAACAACCCTGGTGGCCCTCTCACAATGAGCTGCCCGATGCCCGGTCTGTCCGCAAGTAAAGCAAGCAACTAACGGGAATGGGCAATCCTTCACAACGTGCTCGGGCTGACTGCAATTAAAACAAACTCTCCCTCCAGGTGCCACAGACTGGACCGAACGGTTACCCTAAGATCCACCAGCCTGATGAAACAGCCTCTTCCCAGGTGTATGAGCAGAACGAGACCTCGAAAACTATCCACCTTTACCGACCGAGAACCCGCCGGTAGTCTTCTACTTCTTAGCTTCCGAAACCGACTCTGATTCCGCGACAGCCATCTTGATCGCCAGAGCGCGATCCTGGTATTCCTTCAAAGTGTCACACATGAGCGGTGCCATACTCTGCCTGATATGCGGCTTCATGCGCATATTGAAGTAACGGATTTTATCGGCCTCCGTCCTCACCTGATCTTTCACAAAACCCAACTGTTGATTTTAAGAGATAATGGCCTGCGAAATCGGTACATCCTGAGGTGTGGCAGTGAAGAACTCCACGATTCTGCGTTCTTTGACTGGCGGCGGACAATACTCTGCTTCCATAGCAGCCCTGAACTCTTCCCAAGTAGCTCGACAGTCTCGGGGTGCAACGGCCTCCCACCATTCCACAACTTCCTTATCCAGGAGGTACTGGGCAATATGTATCCTCCTGTCTTCAGGACAAGCTACGGCATCAAAGGTCCTGGACAACTGAAAGAGCCAATTCTCCCAACCGAGGGAGTCAGAAGATCTGGAGAAACGAGGAGGGTGCATCTTAGTCACCGTCTGAAGCCACTTACTAGCTTCCTCTTCAGGTGTCGGGGGCGGATTCTGGCGTCCACCATGAGCTATTTGAGCAAGCTGGGCTACTAACTGCTGAAGTACGACAGTAGCCCCGGCGTCGGCATTATTACCCGACGGTACTGAGTGAGAGGCTGAGTCCGCTAGCTGGTCTACCACGAACTCTCAACATACTAAAGGAAGAATGAAAAGAATTAGATCAGAAAGATTCACAATTGACAAAGTTGGTATCACAATTCATAATTCCGATCAACACAAGAAAACGAATTACAGAAATATAAGAGTTCGAGGAGACTTACAGCCATGGGTCGCACGAAAATACGGTAGCATGATGATATTAGGCTCAATGACTGACTCTAATGACACAACTGATAGACCCAAAAATTTACCGACAGCCTAGGTATTCAAAACCTATGCTCCGATACCATAAATGTAACACCCCAATTCACAAATGGGACATTACACGCCGTAGAACCCCCGTGAGGTCTACCAGGCTAACTCAAGACTCGTAAACCACAAAGATATCCCAAAATGTGTATTCCAAAAGGTAAATAAGGCCGTGGCCCTAGCCGAAACATTTAAACGGAGTACATGAAGTATATGTTAAATACCAATTCATCGCCCACGCAGGGGACTTAAACCAAGTTGAAAAATAAACAGTCTAACTCCAATACTCGACAAATGCAATGCCAAAACATAAAAACACAAACTCGAGCCACGTCATCATGCCAGCCCATCCTTTGTGTGCGCATCCCGTGCCTGCTCCTCAGCTCTCCTGGTACCTGAAATGCATAAGACGCATTTCCCCCATTTAAGGGGTTAACATTCGAATAGCTAGTGCAAGTACACAATTACACACCATTATATACATACACGATTCGACGCAAGCAATTCATTAGGAAAAGTCATTTTAAAAATCAATATCCCGGAATATCACATTTACACCAAAACAATATATCATCAAGCTTTCCACATCACAATTATCCGCATTTGGTAACTCGCGACCGTACCCATTAGTATCGGCCCCCAGAGGTCCCGTCGGACCATCCCCAGGTGAGAAACCACTTCCGCGGCCGTACCCATTAGTATCGGCCCCCAGAGGTCCCATCGAACCGTCCCCAGGTGGAAGAACATCAATGCACGCAGCCAAGTCCACTTCCGTGGCCGTACCCATTAGTATCGGCCTCCAGAGGCCCCATGCCATCCCCAGGTGGAAGAGGAACCATCACAATCGTTCAATAAACCAGTTTACATCATTCGCATCAAAACCGTACACACATCTTGAAATATAATACATGTACTTGCCTTGAATAATACGACACGAAGGAAACGACAAAGGAATAGGTTTCGGTCCGAACAATCCCCTCAAATCTGACCCTAACACAATAATGATATACAACCAATCTCAACATCATGAATACGAAGAAATTCATCCTAGTTCTACCCGTTGGGACAATTCATCGGACAGATCGAGTGCATAGGGAGTTGAAATTGGCCAACGGTGTAATAACGGGATTTCATCCCATCCAATAACAAGGGATTCAAGGATCACGAGTAAACTATCAAAATCTAACAACAACTACGGTTAAATCGGATTAAAAGGCAAGATCACCACCAAACCCTCCCCAAAATCATACTAGGGTTAAAGGAGTTCTTACCTTGATTCAAAGCCGAACAATAGATGATTTGGTGTTGTGGTGATGATATGATGCCAAGCTATCCTTCCCAAACGGTGTTTGGATGAAAATCTGATGAACCCTCGCCTTGGAAAATCGCCCCGACGCGAAGAAGAGAGGAGGAATGAGAAAATGAGTGAATTTCGCTGAAAAGAAACGCAGTTATAGGTTGACTGCTATGTGTGCCGCGGCCCATCCGAAGTGTGCCGCGGAACAGACTCGGCATTGGGCCGCGGCCCTGTCGGCATGTGCCGCGGCACAAGGTACAGAAGGCTTGGCCGATAAGTGCCACACGAGTGTGCCGCGGCCCGGACGAGTGTGCCGCGGCAGTGACTCGACAGCCTGCCGCGGCCCTGCCGGCATGTGCCGCCGCACACGGTACAGACTGCTCGGCCAGAAGCTGGCCAACGTGTGTGCCGCGGCGGACAATCCTTGTGCCGCGGCCCACACCCCCCTGGGTCCCAAAATGATGAAAAATGATCCGGGAAGAGAATAAAAGCCATAAGAATCGATATTTGGGCAACAATAACACGAAATGGAAGTACGGAAACCTCAAGACGATCCGAGGTACACAACCAAAATTGAACAAGGAACAAATTCCCTAAACTTCTAGGGAATTACAAAAATGGCCCAAACATCCGAAAATCACCATACAACGTCGGATTAACAATCCGATACTCCCAACATGCTCTACTCAACCATACGAACTCATGGAAATAGGAAAATGATGAAATCGAACGAGTTTAACGAGAGTCGAAATACACATGCGATGAAATATAACTCAAGATGAAATTACGTAAAAACATCATCGAGACTCATCCCAACGGAGAAACTCCAAGAACTAAATAGATACAGAATTCCAAAACAGTGCCAAGCGAGTTGCCCGAAACGAATATACACCAAAAATAGAAATTACCAAAAGTAGAAAACACGGATATTACAATTGCATAGTAGGACAAAACATATTGAAATTCGTCACCATTTTATTCGTGACCATGTCCAAAATGGGAATGTGCGTCTCCTATTTGTTGGTACTAATGAACAATTGGCGGACATTTTGTACAAAACCATTACCCGGAGATGCTTTCAACTTCATTCGCATAAATTTAGGAATGAGACATGTTAATCAATTTTAAATTTTGCATAATCATCATATACAGCAAAAATGTCCATGGAAAAACGAACGGATATCATCAGAAGAAATTCACTATTCATTTGGTCAATGTTATGGCCGCAATATTCAAAGGATTACGTATGTAAAAGGTTTTACGTACGTAACGCAGGTCCAGGTTACGTACGTTATGCATCACAGAAATTTGGGCACATTGTTTGGGTATGTCATTACGTACGCTATACTATCTTATAACGTACGTTATTGATCTTTATTTACGGACGTAATAGGTCATTACATACGTAACGTGCTTTAACCCTGCTACTTTAATTCCCGACCTATCATTTCTTTCTCACTTCCCCCAAATCCCTAAACTAATTCCGATTGCCTCTCTCCATAATCTTACACAAAAATTGATTGATTCCACCGATTTCATCCATTTCTTCGACCTCAAACATCATGGCTACAAGATCCGGGAAGAATAGAAGAGGTGATACATCCCAATCTTCATCCAATCCAACCGACGGTCCCCATTTCCGAAACACCCAGGCAGTAAAAGTGTTCAACGAGATTCTGATTGATGAAGAGGTAACGCCTAGTCACCACTTCGATTTCGAATGTTTGAAATCTATTGGTATTGATATAGAGGAGTTTTTTGATATGCTTGGAATAAATCTTTTTGAGTCTTGCTCGACCAGTATTCGTTGATTGTGTCCGTGAATTTTATGCGAATTTCTCAACATCTTACAATCCTGATGGTTCTGTTGTTATTAACTCACTTGTTCGTGGAAAAACTATTGTCTTTGATGCCGTGAAATTATCCAAAATTTTTGGACTGCCTGTTGGCCACTAAGTATACTGGATACAGTTTGGGAAATAGTTTAAACAACAAACTGTACGGATTTTAAATCTGAGTGCGTAGCGGAAGTCTTAGATACAGTAGGTTGCTGTGGGTACAACAACTAAATGTATAGTGTATACTTAATTAATCACAGTAATTAAAACAGTAAAAACTGAAGGTAAATAACACAGTAATTAAAGTGGTTCGAGGTAAACCCCTCTACGTCCACTAGTCCTCCACACAGGAGTAAAAAGTTTATTATAATTACTACGTACACAACTACGTAATTATAACAACACACAATCAATATATCGTTCACACAGATTGATATAAAGATCTTAGCTTCAACCGTTCACACAGATTGGTTTTGAGCTAATGCTTTGACTTCCTTCTTCAGACACAGTTCTGAAGCTTCATCTTCTTCAATGCAAATCCTTCACACACAGTTCTAGAGAAGCACAGATTGCTCAGTCCACACAAGGCTGATCTGGGTTTGTTCAAAGTAAGAACGGATGGTGAACAACAACTTTGACTTTAATAGCTTTCAGTTGATGAAGTGTTGTTCAGGATGATGAGCACTGTATATCTCTTTTGATCTGAGTTGCAGTAAGCTTTGGAGATATGTTTTTGCTCTGATACTAATTTCGATAGCTTGGGTAACTGATCTTCAACATTTTGATGTGATATATATAGTTTCTAAAATATATATCCGTTGAGATCTATCCGTTTGAGTGAGATTCCATTCCAACGGGATTATAACACGATCCGGATTTAGCGGGATTTGAAGATCTGTTGACTAACAGTATTTAAATACTTTATCCTTGAGTATTTAAATACTTCTTTATTCAACGGGACATAACTTCTGGAGATTCCTTCTTTGTCCTGTTGTGAGCTGTATGGAAGATAACTGTATTGGAGATTCGAGACAGTTTCCATACTTGGTCTTTTATAAGACTTCTTGCTGTACTGAAGGGCTTCACTGTATGCTGATTCGAGGCAGGTCTTCGATACAGGATAATGCCTCAATACTTCGATACAGTTTCCTTTACTGTATGCGGATTGGCATATATGTCAAAACCTCTTATCAAATACCATTCGATACATGGATTGGATATCCCGGCTGTTTCGATATAGGGTTCTTGTTTTCCCAATAATTTCCCCCTTTTTGACAATTTGCCAAGACTTACTTTCTTACCTATTCAAGTCTTCTTGATGATGCCAAAACCTTCTTCATGAAGTAATTTTCTTTGATGTCTTCTGGCAGATTTCTTGGTCTTTCGTCAATAGGTCTGTCTTTCAGTAACTTAGTCTAAATAATGAACTGCTCGCAGGCGAGTTCGATACAGTTAAGGATTTTTACAACTTAAGCTTATGATTGGCGCGCAGGCACAATCTTACAATGTATTCTATGCTTACAACTGAAATCATGAACTGTTCGTAGACTAGTTCGTACAACTTTATTTTCAATAAAGTTTGTATACTTTAGATTGTTATCAAACAATTTAAGTAATCATACATCAACACAGTAGATTACGAGTTGTAATCTTTCAAGACAAACAAACACTTTTATTGATATTCAAAATAAATTGAGTACATGGTTTGCTGTTTCGAAGAGAAAAATTACAAATCAAGAATAATATACAGAGATTTCAACTCCTATCTGTAGTCTGCATGCCTCCATGGCTTTCTTCTTGGATCAATCTCGATACCACGCCACCAATTCTGTAGGGAATCATTGCCTCGATCCTGGTATATAGCTCTTCCTTCATAGGATCGATCAAAGGCAAGAATCCAGTCTTCTGGATGGGTGATCCGATCTCCTCTTTTGTGTTTGGATATAATCTCGATCTGGAGAGGGAGTTTTCCGTCTTCTAGCATCTTTGTAAATTTGTATGCGCCCTCCGCTAACGTTTTATAGTTCTTGAAGATGGCGGATTCCCTGATGAGTTTGACAAAGTATCTCATCAGTTCGTTCTTCCTCCATTGCTTTACTTCATCGGCAGTAGGATGGCGGTTGGTCGGCAGACGAATTTCAGAAGGTCTCTGGATTAGATTTTGCCATGGAACATTTGGATCATGAAATTCAGGCCGGGAGCCTGAAATCCTAAAACTTTGGGAGGGAGGGGCTAGCTTGTTTAACTCGGAAGTGATGCTGTCTTGAGCGGCCTCGAATTCCCTTTCTTGCTGTATCCTGATTCTCCTTGCAGCTTCTCTTGCCTCTTCCCCCTTTTCAGCTTCATCAAGACGTTCTAGGATCTCTAATGCAGCATCCTGTTTCGTCTCGATGTTAGTCATTCTCTCTACAAGGGAGGAAAGCGTCTGCGACATGTCCTGGATACATTTGTCGTGGGCGCGAAATTGAGAGCTATTTTCAATCATGGCACATGCGGTCTTGGCTTCAGCTATTCGCGTTTTGGTTGCTTCTTCCTTCCGGAGTTGCTCCTGCTTGTCTTCCATGATTTTCAGAGCTTGTTTGAAAACTTCTGGCAGAAGAACGAATGCCTCGACAACACGAGATACTTCATGTTGTAGAGTGGTCATCTCCTCCACGGCATAAGTATGCATCCAATTCAATGCTTTCTCAACGGAAGACAGAGCATTCACTGCATCCTAGATGAATACAGTTTGAAGACCAAGTGCGCGCAGGCGCTCTTTCCTAGCGGCAGAAATCGGAGAATCTAGTTGAGCAAAGTCTTCAGAGCTGTTCAACCTCCTTACGTTCATGGTTGGGCGTGAAGTAAGTTGGACATCCTGAGGTACGATACCGTCCTCGGATTCCACGGTTTAAGGGGCGGGAGCAGCTTGTTCTGGTTCGGCGACAGGGGGTTGAGTGGCTTCCTGTTGCGAAGTTTCCTCAGTAGACATGGATACAGGAGGGACTGAATCCTCCTGTTGTCTCTCAGTGATAATTTCTTCGGGGGCAGCAGGCTCAGGTGCCTGTTCCAAAACTGCTTCAACTTCCTCAACTTGAGGGACTGATTCCTCTTCGTCGGGAATTAACACTTGCTGTGGCAAAGGGGGATTGCTTCGAGTCGATGGCCCTTCATCACCTTTTGGTGGAGAGGCGTCTCTAGCTTGAGCCTCTTCATGACTCATCCTCAGACCAGCTTGAAAAGCATCGTCGTCGTCGTATGAGTCATTATCATTGTCTTTTGGATTTTTGGGAGAGTCCTCTGACTTGTCCTTACCTTTCCTTGTTGCGTCAGATTTCTGCAAAAGATGGCTTTCAATAAACTCCTTGCAGAAGGGATTGTCGCATCGGATCAGGGCTTCAATTTCCATTGAGTCCGTCACTTCTGAGACGAATCTTTCTTCTTGGCTCCAATCGCTCCAGTTGTACAATGTTTCATACGGAGCTATCCTGTAGCCTTTCGATGTTAGAAATCTTTCGTAAGCATGTTGAATTTGAACAGAAAGAACGGTCTTATGAATAATGGTGTCAGGGGAGGGACTACGTACAACGTCTGGAGACGCTGTAGCGAGGGATTCCTGTACAGGTATGGGATCCTGTATGGAAGTGGGACTCCTTACAGGGGATGGTGCCCTGAAGGAAGATGGATCCTGTACGGGTGTGGGATCCCGCAGAAGAGAAGTAGATGTTGGCTCCAAATGGGCAGCCGACTCGCTAAAGTCTTGTTCGTTGGCAGATGTCTCATTATCCGTCCTAGCCGCCAAAGGCTCAGGATGTACTGTCGATATAGTAGGGGACACCTCTTCCACAGGGGTTGGGCCCTGGGGTTGTTTTTCAGTGGGTTGAGCCACGGGGGAAACTTCTTCGGAGGGCTTGGCAGATTTGACTTTAGAAAGCCTCCTAAGTTTCTTCTTGGGCTTCTCACCAGCAATGGGTTTCTTGTTGAGAGATCTCTTTCTCTTCTTTGAAGATTCCACGTCCTGGAACTTCAAGGACTCATCTCGAGGATTTGCGGAAACTGGCATACTTCCAGTTTTTTGGTGGTTGCAGACCATAGTGGTTTGATTATACGCAGTAGGCTTGACGCCTCCTAGGTATATCCTGGAGTTATTCTTCTTAGCATCAGCGGATTGCGACAGTCCGCATTTTGTCAGGATATAGTTTAACATCAAACCAAAAGATTTCTTCTGGGTGGCAGGCTTGCACACCTCCTCTTGCAGGCGCTTCAGGATTATCTGGCACCAATTGACCTTTTCACAGGTCAGAATAGCCATCATCATCCTGAACCTCAGATTGGTACACATTTCCAATGCACCGGTTCGATTCTCAATTATCCTGCAGCAAAAATCATGAAGATACACATATGGGAGACAAAAAATTTTCTTGTGACATGTAGTCGGAACCATGTCAACAACTTTGGAGCCTGTGAACAGTCCGTAAAATTTAGTGATTAGCTCTTGAGACCCAAATGTCTCAAGTTGATCCATAGTCAGGCTATCAGCGGGTAGCCTGTAGATGTTCTGGAGCAGATCGTTATCAACACAGATCTCAACTCCTTGGATTGTAGTGGTAATGTCAGCAACATGACCTCCTTGGGCCAATGACAAAAAGCGTACGGCGGCGTTGTGGTAAAATTCCTCAACCAGATGAGCATCGTACTTATCAGCAGTCTGACTTCCAAGGCGATAGAGGCCTTGTTGACGAAGACGAGTTATGATGTACTCCATGGGTTCTGCGTCGTTGGTTTCAGACAGAATGCGCTCAATGATAACAGATCTAGAAAAGATCTGTCCATCAATGATGTTAGCAGTTTTCTTCAGAGCAGGAGAAGAAGTTTGTCCAGCCATTTGATGATTTCTTAAGAAAAAAAGTGCAAGAAAATAACAGAAATATGCAGTAAAATGCAGAAAAGTATGTAGGCTGTTTTTGCTTGAGAACTCTTGAATTTGCAGAAAGCGTAAAGAGTCTCTAATGGCAGATTCAGTCCTTTTATAGTTGGGCAGCGAAATAGGGTTTTGCAGAGTACGAATGGTCAGATTTTAAGGGATGGGAACCGGTTTTTGAAATCAACGGTTAAGATGGATCGAGTGTAATCGTACGCTAATCCATTAAAATATTTAAAAATGAGCGGGTCCCACTTCGACATTTGTGTCACCCTAAATGCTCAAACGGCGGTTTAAAACAATAAACAATTTAAAACATCGCGGCTTTTGAGATTCAGTTGTCCAGATGTCGTGTAAGGCATTTAATGTACATGACGTTTGACATAAAAACAGGGCACGTGGACAAAAATCATTTTGAAAAAAAATAATATTATATTATATATATACTGAATCAAAATCCTATAGTGTGTGCTGTTTCCGCGTCGATACAGTGTTCCCCCTTAAAAAGGTACATATAGGTTTTAAATTCCATATAGCAACTTGAGGATTAATGCTGTATTCATGGGTCCTACAGTATTCCCCTTAATTATTGCACACGTCAACTGTAGAATTCATATGTCTCGCTCACTACAGTGCTGTATTGACGGTTCTAAGTGTACAAATAATTAATGTTGGATACTGTATTCTTAGGTCTTACAGCGTTACCCTTCAATTTGTTGAGTAAAAACAGTAAATCACTTACAGGGAGTCTGGCTGTAGCATTCCCAATTCTTGTCTGAGCATGTTGAATCTTGCTGTGTCGAGCGGCTTGGTGAAGATGTCGGCCAACTAAACGTCTGTATGAACTTTTTCAAGGCGAACATCCTTGTTCTCGACGTGATTCCTTATAAAATTATGCTTCATGTTGATATGCTTAGTGCGCGAGTGCAGGACAGGATTGTGCGTGATTGCAATTGCACTCGTACTATCACACATGATTAGAGTCTCTCTGGCATCGATTCCATAGTCTGACAGCTGTTGCTGCATCCAAAGGATCTGCATACAAAGAACTACCAAAGACATAGTACTCTGATTCAGCCGTGGAAAGAGAATTAGCCAATTGCTTCTTACTGAACCAAGAAACGAGTCTAGGTCCAAGAAAGTGACAAGTTCCACTTGTACTCTTCCTATCTAGCTTGCAGCCTCTGAGATCCGAGTCGCTGTATCCAACTAAATCGAATCCGCCTTCTTTAGGATACCATAGTCCTGCATCGACTGTTCCTTTAATGTACTTCAGGATTCGTTTAGCTGTATTGAAGTGTGATTCCTTAGGTGCAACTTGATATCTCGCACACACTCCAACAGCAAACTGGATATCGGGCCTGCTAGCCGTTAGGTACAGGAGCGAACCAATGAGCTTTCTGTAGAGTGATTGGTCAAACGGCTTTCCGGCTTCATCATCACTAATTTGCACGGAAGTGCTCATGGGGGTTGGCGAAGATTTGGAAGTGTTCATTCCAAATTTGTTGAGAAGCTCCTTGCTGTATTTTTCTTGGTTGATGAAAATACCTGTAGGCATCTGCATTACCTGCAAACCTAGGAAATAACTAAGTTCCCCCATCATACTCATTTCAAATTTACTTTGTATGAGATGAGAGAATCTTTTACATAAAGCAAGGTTAGTTGAAACAAAAATAATATCATCCACATAGATTTGCACCATAAGAAGGTCATCACCTTCCTGTATCTTGAACAAGGTCTTGTCCACAGCACCTATCTCAAATCCGTTGTTGGTTAGATACTGGGACAGGGTTTCGTACTAGGCTCTAGGGGCTTGTTTAAGTCCATACAGTGCTTTCCTTAGCCTGTAAACTAGATCGATACCGTCTGTGTTAGCAAACCCTGGTGGTTGTTCAACATAAACTTCTTCTGCAAGGTCTCCATTCAGGAATGCACTCTTGACGTCCATTTGGTATACAATGAAGCTCTTATGGGCGGCAAAGGCTAGAAATATCCTGATGGCTTCTAGTCTCGCTACAGGGGCGAAAGTTTCATCACAGTCTATACCTTCTTCCTAATTATAGCCTTGTGCGACTAGTCTGGATTTATTCCTTACAGTCGATCCTTTTTGTTTCGAAATACCCATTTGGTTCCTATAACCGATTGATGTGTAGGTCTGGGTACAAGATACCATACATTGTTTCTTTCGAAACCGTTAAGCTCTTCTTCCATAGATGTTATCCAATGAGAATTATTAAGAGCTTCTGTGGTCGAAACAGGTTCGGACTGTGCTAAGAATACAGCGATAGTGCACATATTGAGTCTTCTAAGCTCTGATTGAGATTTCCATTCAGGAAACTGTGATTTCTCAGTATCAGATTCTTCTTGTGCACAAAGTACATTTCCTTGTGTACTCTGTATTCTCATACGAGTAGAAACACCAGCATTTATGTTTCCAATGATTAGCTCTTGCGGGTGATCTCTCAACCATCTTCGGTCGGGTTCTAATTCAGGATCCCGTACTGTATCAAAAGATTCTGTGGATACAGCTTCAGCTTGTACAGTGTCGGCTTCATCCACATCGATTCTTACAGCTGCGGGGTTGATTTCTAAATCAACGACAGGTTCTATGGGGGTTGGAGGATCCAAGATAGATAGATGGTGAATGTTCTGAGTGATATCATCTACTCCTGTAGGGTCATGGTGGGGTTCATCGAACACTACAGGAACTGATTCCTCGATCGTCAGCTTCCTTTTGTTAAAGATTCTGAAAGCTTTGCTGAAGGAGGAGTATCCTACGAATATTCCTTCATCTGATTTCTCATCAAAGGTTCTAAGTTGGTCCTTCCCATAATTCAATACATAACACCTGCATCCAAAAATGTGGAAATACGAAACTAACGGAGTTTTGTTGTTCCATACCTCATATGCTGTTTTGTTGTGGTGCTTGTTGATGATACAGCGGTTTTGAGTGTAGCATGTTGTATTGGTTGCTTCACCCCAGAAACGCTGTGGCAATTTGCTTGTGGCAATCATTGTCCTTGTTGCTTCTTTCAACGTCCTATTCTTTCGCTCGGCAACACCATTTTATTGAGGTGTACGGGCAGCTGAGTATTCGTGCTGAATTCCATTCTCCAAACAGTATTGCTCTATAAAGCGGTTAGTAAATTCTATACCTCTGTCGGAACGAAGGCACACGATACTCAATGTCTTTTCATTTTGCAACTTTCTCAGGAGCTCGGGTAGCTTTGATGTTGTTTCCTTCTTCTTGCTAAGGAAGATCGTCCAAGCATACCTGGAATAATCATCAACAACAACCATGCAGTATTTCTTACCTCCCAAACTTACTGGGTCTACAGGACCGTAGAGATCCATGTGTAGCATTTCCAACACTCTTTGGGTTGAAAGGTAGGATTTGCTCTTCAGGGTTGACTTGATTTGCTTGCCTTTCTGACATGGTCCGCAGACGCTGTCTTTCTTGAATGACATATTTGGCAAACCTCTAACCATTCCCTGTCTTGAGAGCTTGTTGATCGTCTTGAAGTTGACGTGAGACATCCTCTTGTGCCATAACCAGCTAAGATCTGCAGTGCCTTTGGCAACAAAGCATGGAATTGAGGAGCTCATAGGCTTCTAGTCAGCAATATACATGTTACCCGACCGCTTCTGTAAGCACAACTTCCTTGGTTTCGATGTTCTTGACTCTACAATGATCTATATAGAACTTCACCGAGAAGCTGTTTATCACGTAATGGCTAATACTAAGTAGATTGTACTGTAAGCCTTCAACATATGCAACATCGGTGACTTTGAATTTTCCGACAAGTAGGTTTCCTTTCCCTCTTGTTCTTCCTTTAGATTTATCACCGAAACGAACTTTTGGACCGCGACCTTCTACAAAATCTGATAGCTTGCTCCTATCTCCAGTCATGTGTCGAGAGCATCCACTATCAAAGTACCAGGTATCCTCCTCTAGAATGTCCTGTTACAAAGAAATTAAGTAGATTTATGTCCCCTTTGATTTTTGGGTCCATGATTGTTAGTTCCTCTAGGTACCCAAGTTTTCCTGACAGCAATTGGTTTACTGTAGGGCATACTCGGTCCAGTGTTGCGATATCTACGGGGGGCATATCTGTAGTTGTTATAACCATGATAATTATTATGCATGAAAAATTCAGGGTTATTATTATTAATCCAGTACGAGTGCCGTCTTGGAGGTGGAGCCATTTTCTTAGGCCTAACAGCTTGCCTTCTAGGTCTCCAGTTGGATTCCCAATGCTGTTGTTGATACTGAACCGGCATCTGCTATCTCGAGGGATAACGGGGCTCCTGTATCCAATACCTAGACGTGCTGTACTGATAGTACTGCCGTGCGGGCCTTTGGTGGTTGGATACAGCCTTCCTTCTGAATGGCTGTTGGCGCTGTTGATATGCTCTGGGAGCATGCTGTTGAGTGCGCCTCACAGGTTGGAACGACTTATGATTCCGCTGTCTGGAATAGGATTTTGGGGGCGGAATAGCAGCCTTCGGTTTTCTCGGTACAACAGGTTCCTTCGGAATTTTCGAATACGAATAATATCCGTATCCGCTTTTTTTCGGATACGGATAATATTTGCTTTTTTCGGATACGAATACAGATATTTCGGACAGATATCGGATTTTTCGGATTTTTTTGCCAGCCCTAGTCACTAGGGGTTTCTTCCGATTCTGTAATGTGTTCCACACTCTTGACGAACACTGTACTAGTTTTCCCTTTGTTTGAACATGAACTGTATCCTAAGCAACTTTTATCATGAGCATTTTGCCCAGTGATCAGAATTTCTTCCATTCTTTTGGACAATTTCTCGAACGATTTAGAGTGGTCTCAAGTTCAATTTCTTGCTTTTCGAGAGTTGTGATTTTGGATTGAAGTAGAACCAAATCATTTGTCTTGCTCTCGTTGTGAGTTTTAGCCTCACTTAGTTCATGAGCAAGTTGATGATTGCTCTCCATGAGTTTTTCAAAATCGACTTTCTTTGGTTTCATACCAAGAGACATATTTTCATAATTTATTTTCAGCAAGTCATTTTCATCTTTCAGCTTTAAATTAGTTAATTGAAGCTGTATATTCTCAGTTTTCAGTGTCTCATGGGCCTTTTAAATGTTTTTAAATTCATTCATCATGTTTTCAAAAGTATGAGATGCATTTGATGGAATAGCTGAGGTTGAACTTACCTCATCGTCGCTGTCTTCACCTTCTGGAATGTCTTTGGCCATAAAGCACATATATGCTTTATCATCGAACTCATCGTCAGATGAATGACTTTCAGTGACCACCTGAAGACATTCTGCTGATTTGGATGGTGTGGGGGAGGCTTCTGATTCTCAAATCAGGGCCTTGAGCTTGTCTTTCCAAGCACGTCTTCTTTCATCTCTCTCTTGTTGCTCGGCCTCCGGCAACCTTTGGACTTTGGGATGAGGACATTTATTTGCATAATGCCCTGGTTTCCTGCATTTATAGCACAAGTTAGCGTCACCAGATGATGTTTCGGTACTTACCTTGTGAACAGGTTTGGGCCTGTATGGAGTCTTTCCAGACTGTTTGATGAACTTTTTGAATTTATGCATGAGAAGCGCTATTTCATCTTGAGACAGGATGTCGTCGTCACTGTCAGCATTCTTGTGACTAGGCTTCGACGAGCTGGGCATGCTGTGTCGACGGTTCGATACAGCGGCTAGAGCTATGACCTTTGAAGGAGATTCTTCAGCTTTCTCTCTTCTATCAATATCATACTCAAAAGCTTTGAGGTCAGAGAAGAGATCGAAAGTAGATATTTCATTAAGATTGCAAGATACACGCATAGTTGTGGTCTTAATGTCCCATCGGGCTGGGAGAGATCTGAAATTTTTTAAATTCTTCTCCTTTTGGGTATAAATTTTGCCCAACGCTTCAAGTTCACCAACAATGCCAGTGAATCTGAGGTCAAGTTCCTCAAGTGTCTCAGTTGGTTTAATTTCGAAAGATTCAAATTGCTGAGTAAGTTTTGAAATCTTGTTTTCTTTTGAGAGCTCAGTTCCCTCACAAATCAACTTGAGTTTATCCCAGATTTCTTTGGCTGTTTTGCAGCTCTTTACCTTTGAGAACGTGCCTTTGTCAAGAGTGACAAATAACACGTTCTTAGCCACGTTGTCAAGGTTTGCTCGCTTTCTTTCATCTGTGGTCCATTGCTCGCGATCCTTCTCGGGCATCTCAGCATGGGCTTGGCCTTCAATCCTTGCGGCTGTGTTTACCTTCATGATCTTGATAGGACCATCCTGTATCACAAAAATCATCTCTTCGTGCATTGCTGCAAGATGAGCCTCCATCCTAATTCTCCAGTCATCAAATTCGTTAATAGAGAACATAGGAACTTTGTTGATCATAGAAGTATCCATGTGATAATACAGAAATGAAAGAGACTGTTTTGAAAATAAGTGATTTTAGATCTGATTCGGTTAAAAATACGACTGATTCTTTTTAGAATCAACCGCTCCGATACCACTTGTTGGCCACTAAGTATACTGGATACAGTTTGGGAAATAGTTTAAACAACAAACTATACGGATTTTAAATCTGAGTGCGTAGCGGAAGTCTTAGATACAGTAGGTTGCTGTGGATACAACAACTAAATGTATAGTGTATACTTAATTAATCACAGTAATTAAAACAGTAAAAACTGAAGGTAAATAACACAGTAATTATAGTGGTTCGAGGTAAACCCCTCGACGTCCACCGGTCCTCCACACAGAGTAAAGTTTATTATAATTACTACGTACACAACTACGTAATTATAACAACACACAATCAATATATCGTTCACACAGATTGATATAAAGATCTTAGCTTCAACCGTTCACACAGATTGGTTTTGAGCTAATGCTTTGACTTGCTTCTTCACACACAGTTCTGAAGCTTTGTCTTCTTCAATGCAAATCCTTCACATACAGTTCCGGAGAAGCACAGATTGCTCAGTCCACACAGGGCTGATCTGGGTTTGTTCAAAGTAAGAACGGATGGTGAACAATAACTTTGACTTTAAGAGCTTTCAGCTGATGAAGTGTTGTTCAGGATGATGAGCACTGTATATCTCTTTTGATCTGAGTTGCAGTAAGCTTTGGAGATATGTTTTTGCTCTGATACTAATTTCGATAGCTTGGGTAACTGATCTTCAGCATCTTGATGTGATATATATAGTTTCTGAAATATATATCCATTGAGATCTATCTGTTTGAGTGAGATTCCGTTCCAACGGGATTATAACACGATCCGGATTTAGCGGGATTTGAAGATCTATTGACTAACAGTATTTAAATACTTTATCCTTGAGTATTTAAATACTTCTTTATTCAACGGGACTTAACTTCTGGAGATTCCTTCTTTGTCCTGTTGTGAGCTGTATGGAAGATAACTGTATTGGAGATTCGAGACAGTTTCCATACTTGGTCTTTTATAAGACTTCTTGTTGTACTGACGGGCTTCAATGTATGCTGATTCGAGGCAGGTCTTCGATACAGGATAATGCCTCAATACTTCGATACAGTTTCCTTTACTGTATGCGGATTGGCATATATGTCAAATACTATTCGATACAGGGATTGGATATCCCGGCTGTTTCGATACAGGGTTCTTATTTTCCCAACACTGCCTAATGAAGGTGTTATTTGTACCAGAAATCTAATTCCGTATGAGGAAGATGTTACTATCAACATGCAGGATTGGGAACACGAAACTTTAAACGAATTCACCGTTCGAGACTTCCTAAAGTCTAAAGCTATTATTGAAGTGAATTATGACAAATTTGAAAATAATGACTTTGGCCAAATATCCTACTTCTTCACGATACTATTACTAGAAATCTTATGCCAAAAGTTAATGCCCGACAGCATCTCGTCAATATTGATATGGAAATCATTTATCACATTCTGATTGATAATCAAGTCAATTTTTCTCGAGTTGTGATGAAGTGGTTTGTCGAGAAAGGTATGATATTTCATAAGAAAGGATATGTTAAGGTAAACCAGCAACAAAGATCTGGTATGCCGTTTGGGTCTATTATGACAGAGATTTTTGAGAACGCTGGTGTTGATTTATCTGGTCTACACGGGGTATCCATCCCAAGTGGGAGTCTGGTTCATGAAGGAACCATTCACAAAATGAAATATTTATAGACTCGTAACCGTGGATGGGTTTACTTCGCCTACCTCAAGGATGACGATCATTTGGTTGATGGTGGAGCTTTTCCTAGTCGGAGGATAGAGTTTCATCTCGAGGTCCTCAGTCTTAGAGGCCTCGTCTTCACACTCAGTTTTCCCAGCCAGGCACTTCACGACCTAGTCGGGCGATCTCCTCATCACAGATGGATATGCGTATGGACAGACTCGAAAAGCAGATGAGAGAAATCAAGCTTATGGTCAAGGGCATCTGCACTCATTTTGGGATTCCGGCTTAGCCTCCCGATGCTAACCTTGACTAGTGGATCGTTCTTCGTGATGATGATTATCCTGTCATTTCTACAGACCGACATTTTCATGCATCTCTTGTTTTATTTTGGATACTTGATTTCTTGCTTTGGTGATTCAGGCATTATGCTTGTTTGGTTGGATATTTTTATGATTTCGTAATTTTCGTATTTTTCGTGTTTTGGTGATTTTCATCTTGCATGTTCTCTTATCTTTTTTGCTAATGACAAAAAGGGGGAGAAAAATATGTTGAGTTTTTGAAATTCTTATCCCTTGTTCATTTCAGGGGGAGTATTATTTTCAGGGGGAGTTTTTCGTATTGTTTTTCCAAATTCTATCAACCCTCAAAATCTTGCTTTCAAAAACTCCCATGTAATTTTGTCATCATCAAAAAGGGGGAGATTGTTGGAACAATATTTTTTCATAACTCATTTTTAATGTTTTGATGATGTGTTACTAAACCAAAATTAGCATTCCATATTTTTCAGTACTTAACGTACGTAAACATATTGTACCTTACGTACGTAACAAACTATTCCTTACGTACGTAACAGACCCTTCCTAACGTACGTAACATTAACATTTTCACTGAGTGTTTTGAATGCAGGTAACGTACGTAATGCAAA
Source organism: Orobanche coerulescens (assembly GCA_033398695.1). Taxonomy (NCBI): domain Eukaryota; kingdom Viridiplantae; phylum Streptophyta; class Magnoliopsida; order Lamiales; family Orobanchaceae; genus Orobanche; species Orobanche coerulescens. The sequence goes on along the minus strand of CM065813.1, from coordinate 99,032,047 downwards.
CAGTATAACGTACGTAATATTTGAAAATCAGCCCGTTACTCAGAGTCAACAAAATTAGTTATCAACCGTTACAATAAAGTCATATCATCCAACGGCTATTTGACCAAGCATAACGTACGTAATGTCTTATACATAATGTACGTAACATATTTCAGCCAGATGCTACTGTTCAGTTTTAAGGGTCTTATTACGGACGTTACACATGAGGTGTAACGTATGTAACACTGCTTACGTACGTAACTTATGTTACTTAACGTACGTAACACTTGTATACTGTTCCAACGGGAAAAAGGACCTCAAGGGATATAAATAGAGACGCTTCAAAGTGTTGAGATACACAAGTACTATCAAGCGTACATACTTTCCTCTGAGCTTTTCAAGCAAATCATTTCGAGAGATATACATTCTATGTTGTGATACGAGAAGAATTGTTCTATATTTCTATATACATATTCTTGTATCTCTGTGAGAAATTATACTATAAGATGAGTAACTGTACTGGCAACCTTCATTATATTTGTGAGAGATTATCTTGTACTCCTAAAGCAAGATTGTGAGGTTTGGCTTGAGCCAGGAAATCAAGCAATTGAAGTTTAGCACTAAGCTCGAAACTGCTGTTGTAATAGAGTTGGCACTAAACTACAAAGTGCATTCGAGGTTTTTAGAAAAGTCCTAGTTGCTACACTTAGTAGGAGACGTAGGCTTTGTTAATAGCCGAACCTTTAGAATAAATTCTTGTGTCTTTTCTTTTCCGCTCTTTGTTTATTACTCCGATTATCTGCTTCCGCACAAAAAGAGTTCAAAACTCTAATCCGGATTATTCAACCCCCCTTCTAGTGGCGGTACTAATCCAACAAGGTCTTCAGCAGGCTGCCCTCTTTTCCTATCCATATCACCTCTCATATCCAAGTCTTCTATGGGTAAGACTTGTCCTCTGGTTCCATCTGCCCTCAGGGCTACCACATAACAACTTTTCGCCAAATGTTGGTTGCCTCTAGCTTCCCCAACACCAGTTCTTGTTGGGAACTTAACCTTCAAATGATATGTAGAGGGCACAACCTTGAACTGATGTAGACTTGTCCTTCCAAGGATAACATTATATGAAGATGGTGCCTTGACGACCATGAAATTTACCATTTGAGTCGCTTGTCGAGGCTCTTTTCCCATAGTCACTAGTAACTGTATAGTTCCTTCTATCTTTGTCTCTACTCCACTAAATCCAAAGATTGGTATGGTAGAAGGAGTTAACTGACTATCTTCATATCCTATTTGGGTGAATACGTTATGAAAAAGAATATCTACTGAAGCTCCATCATCAACAAGAACCCTTTTCACAAAATTATTTCCAATAACCGGCATGATGACTAATAGATCATCGTGTGGAAACTTGACTCCCTCTAAGTTAGTATCATCAAAACTGATTACCTGCTCTGTTCTAGCCCTCTTAGGGGGCTCTCCCCCAACATGCATCACTTCTCTCACATATGCCTTATGAGCTGACCGAGAGGAGCCACTTACTGTTAATCTTTCTGGTATAGTGTTAATTACTGCCCCTCGGGGCTGAGGGACTCTATTGTTCCTTGGCTCATCTCTCTCCATTCTATCTCTGTCTGGACCATCCTGGTCTTTTTCCTGACGCACATACTTATTCAATCGTCCCCTTTTAATGAGGAACTCAATCTCATCTTTCAATTGCCTACAATTATCTGTATCATGACCATAGTCTTTGTGAAAACGACAGTAAAAATTCTTATTCTCTTACAAGGATCCGTTCTCATTTCCTTGGGCCATCGTAAGAATCCATCCTTTTAAATTTCCATCAAAATCTGAATTCTAGGAGTGTTAGGCCCTGTTCTTTTGGACTTATTTTTCAGTTTTTCAGTTCAGTTCAGTTCAGTTCAGGTCCATTCAGTTCAGTTCAGTTCAATTCAGCTTAGTTCTTCTTCTTCTTATTATTATTATTATTATTATTATTAATCTTAATTATTATTATTGTTATTATTACTAATAATATTACTATTATCGTTGTTGTTGTTGATTACTATTATTATTATTATTTACCATTATTATTATTATTTACCCTTAATATATATTTCAGTTCAGTTCAGTTCAGTTCAGGTCCATTCAGTTCAGTTCAGTTCAGTTCAGTTCAGTTCAGTTCAGTTCAGATTCATTCAGTCCAAAAGAACAGAGCCTTATGCCTTGAATACTCTGTGAACCTTGGTCCATTCTTTTTAGGGATCGAATCATCGGTCTTCGGACGTTTGTCCTCCTCGTCAAAGTCTCTGTCACCCTTTCTTTTTCTCCAATCCTCTTGATTCATTGCCCTCTTCAAGCTCTCTTCAGCCTTAATATACTTGCCTACCCTATCCTGGAGATGATTCATAGTTTCAGGAGCATTTTTGGCTAGGGACCTCTTAAAGAACTCATCTGCCGTACCTTGCTGCAGGGCTATCATTGCCACTTTCTCGTCCAGATCAGGGACTTTTAATGCTTCATTTGTGAAACGATCTATAAAACTTCTAAGACTTTCATTTTTCCCCTGTTGGAGATTCATCAATGATGCGGAACTCTTCTCATGTGTTCTTCCACATATAAATTATCCAATGAAGGATCGACTAAGCTCTCTGAAGGATCCTATTGAGTTTGGAGGTAAGCGACTATACCATCATTGAGCCATACCTCAGGGTCTGAGGGAATGCTCTACACTTGATAGCATCCGTGACAGGTTGCAACAACAGTGCATTAGAAAAAGTACGAATGTGATTTGCAGGGTCTATGATTCCTTCATACGTCTTGATAGTGGGCATCCTAAACTTCTTAGAGATATAAGCCCCCATGATATCATCAGTGAAAGGGGGTGTCGGATCATCTGGATCTCCTAGGGGTAGCAAATTGATAGGCTCAACCTTTCTTTCCATGTTCGGTTCAAGGATACATTTCATTCTTCGCATCTGACACGTTGTCGATGCCCTTATTTTCGGTTGTTGAAGAGGCTCTGGATGCTCGTTTCGTCTTTCTTATTTTTTAAAAATAACTGCTGCCCATATTTTTTCTCCTAAAATAGGCCCAGCAGTACTTTTAATTTATAAAAGGCCCAGCAGCACTTCTAAAATCGGCCCAATACCCTAACAAACATGGGCCCAATGCATATGACATTTTTGGCCCACCCTTTGATATTTTTGGTGGATTTCTTTCCAGAACATACATGATACGCGAGAAGCGATAAGGTCGTTGATGAATATTCGTGACGGCTAATGTAGAGGTGCCCAAAAAATCAGAACTCAGCGGGTCGCCCCATCGATTCAGACCTGGCTGACCCGTGTAGGACCCGAATCCGAACAATACATCGGACCCGCGGACCTGGACCCATGGTGTACACGAGTGGGGTCCGGGTCTGACCTTTCCCGGCCCGTTGACCCGTCGGGTCTGACCCGGATGGGATTATTATTTTTTTTTTGAAATAGGGTGTATTAACGTCAATCAAAGAAATGACTTTAGCCGATATTATGCAACTAGTTTTGTGCCGGAGGATGACAATACAGGTACATTTGATATGTTGGATTGGTGGAAGATAAGGGGAACCGAATTTCCCATACTTTCTATTATGACACAAAAAATTCTTGCAGTGCCCGCATCCACAGTCCCCGTTGAGAGTACTTTTAGTGAAGGGGGCTATATGTTGGATGAGCGGAGATCCCGAATGACACCAAAAAATCTCGAGGCTCAAATGATACTTAAAGACGCAACAAAAGCCGAGTTAAGAGATCAAGAAAATAAGTGGGATGACTTATTAGCGGACCAAGAAGCCTTTCAAGAAGGCACTACTGAATGAGAGTCTAGTCAAATGAGTCAAACCGATGATCATGACGGCGACGACATCGACTTCGACTTAAGATAACTAAGGTAAGTCAGGTAAGTAAAAAGAGTACGTAGAGATTTGATTCCTCACGAGGATACGTAGGCAATTTAATTTTAAGTGAAAACTTAAAATTAAATACAAGCCCATTTTTTTTAATTCTTCTTAAGTAAAAGAACTACGTAAAGCTTTGATTCATCACGAGCATACTAGGCAATTTAATTTTAAACTTAAAATTAAATACAAGCTCATTTTTTCAAATGATTTCCTTGTTCACTTATAGTTATTTTTTAGTGTATAACATGATAATAAATAAAATTATATAAATACTTTAAAAAAAATTATCGCAGGTCGGAGGACCCGGACTCGGACCCGTGGCCGACCCGCCAACCCGTACATTTCATATGTATGGGTGGGGTCCAGGTCCTGGCCGTCTGACCCGGCGACCTGGCAGGTCCGACCTGGACCAGAACCAGGACCCGGAGATGGGCACCTCTATACTAATGCCAATGATGAATATGGTCGGGATGTGAGGTGGTGATTTGGATGTCGTCGGCGTGAGGAGGTTGTGCCTATCCCTGGTGATGCGAAGTGGCGATGCCTGGAGGCTGCAATTGGTAAATGGGGGTGGTCGCGATCTTAGGTGGCCGCGGCTAATTGAGGTTGCACCGGTGCGAGGTGATCGCATGGTCGACGGCGGCGATGTGAGGCCACTCGCTGCTGGTCGCGATGGTGGCGGCGTGAAGGGCGGTGGGGAGAGATGGATCGAGGGAGGCTGCGGGGTGGTCCTACCAGGCGTGAATTCGGAGGCCGCTTGCAGCAGCTGAGAGCGATGGATCCAGGGCGGTGATTTTGTTGCCGGATGGTCGCGTGCGGCTGGCACTTGGCGGCCATTGGTGGTCATATGTGGGTTGGGGCAGCCTGATTTAGGCTGATGGTTGCTATTTGGTCGTGGATGTGCCGGCGTGAGGCCGTCCATCGCTGGTCGCGGTGGTGGCGGCGAGTTGAGGCTGCTTGCGGCAACCCGATTATATATTATCGGAGGTCGTTTGTGGTGGAGGCAGGTGGTGGCCCGAGCGGTGCAAGGAGGCCGCATATGGTGGTTTTTTTGGGCGGCGGCGGCATCGTGAGGTCTGAAGCCGCACCTGGGTGGGCGGCACTCTGTGACCAAGGCTCGAGGTCGAAGCCCGCGCTTGAGATGGTGATGATTAAGGTCGCCAGGGCGGCGGTTGGAGGTCGCACCCAGCGTGACGATAAACTTGTATTAATGCACTAGATAACGAGAGATTTTCATGTTTGAATAAATGTCTCGGTCTCTGTCTCGTTTGATACATATTGCTCTCTGTAGAAAATTTTGCCTATAATATAATGTGATCACATCTTTAGCAGCATTTGCAGATCAGTATAATTTCTTTTAATATGATTGATTCTTCTGCTACATGTCAATAATCAAGTGCGAATTCAATGTCATTTATGTGGTTAATAATAAGGTGGTAGTCCAAATAATCCATGAGATTTGAGCCCTTTTAAACTATTTTTTATTAAAAGTCATGCTTTCGTTTCTTGAGTGTTATATCTTCCTATGTTTTGTATCTCTAGAACTAATTGCTTGATTCTTTTTGAATTTGTATTGTGCACACTGACATTAAAATGATTTGGGCAATATGTTTCTGTCTACCAACTACTTTATCTATATTTTCCTACCTAAAGTTATGATATCCCTAGTTGCCACTTTGAGCCTAAAGCCTATTTTTTTTCCTTTTCCCAAAAAAAATTGAGCTCTATATAGTTTATTTAAGCTGTGTTTGTTACGAAACTATGACTAGATTCAGGGCATGTCTTTACCCAACTGTGGTCCACTTAGTGTTGTGTCGAGAATTATACGTCTCAACTGGCGATCGCCTCAGAGACTAGGCGACCGAGCAAGAGCCCAGCAGCCAAGGCAGATTGGCCGACCTCCCCTCGTACAAAGGTCCCAGGACAAGTCCCGGTGCCGAGCGATCGACATCTGAGGCAATCGTCTCTCGGTACTTGGCAATCGACTCCTGGTGACCGACCAAATGACGATCGCCTCATGCTACGCGAAGCCATCGCCCGTCCGGTCGGCGAAGGCCGAAGCTTGAAGCAGGAACCCACATGCAGATCCGGAAAAGGCGCCGCAAGACATGGATCGTTGACCACATCCTGTCAGCATCTTTCCACCAACCGACAGACCCGCCGAAAGTTGTACAGTGGGACCGCCCGTGAGAGCAACTTAGGACGCATGCTGGCTCCTCATTGGACCGCACAGCTGGCTGCCAGCAGCAGTCATGGAATTTAAGGCAGACAGCCCATGTGACATAAAGACGATCGCCCCTTATTATATTACACGAAAGGCGATCGCCCGTCAGAAAACAAGACATCCCAGCTCCTATAAATAGAAGGTTGCCTGCATTTGGACAGCGGCTCCGAATTTTTCTCTCTGTCTCTCTCTGATTCAGCTCATAACTTGGCTTTCTCACTCTTGGCAACAGCTATCTCTCGGCTTAGCAAGAACACGCAAAGCTTCGCCCAAGAGCTAGATAAATAGGATCTTTTACACTCATTGTATTTGCATCCTTACATTAATACTTGTATCCCTGAATATTTGTATTAATAACATCTCGCGAGAGCATTCAAGCCCGGGCCCAACAAACCCGGCAAATCTTGTGTTATTTCCATTCCCTCAGACGTGCTCTCGCAATTTGCTGTTGCTCGACCATTCCAGCAATATCTATCTTCGGATAATATTTCGGGCAAAAACAATTGGCGCTAGAAGGAGGGCATCTTAACCTTCATTTCTATTCCGTCCGTCTCGAAGAACACTCATTGTTCTCCGGGGCATATACCTGAAGAAACACTTACTGTTCTTCAGAGAAAAGCTTTCAGAATCATGACTTCTGCCTCCACATCGGAGAAAGCCGTTGGTCGATCCGCCAGACGCCTCGTTCCGTCTCAATCTGAGCCACGGCCTATGGCGGAGGGTCGCCGCCGTGGTCCGAGACTCTCGATCCCGCCCCCGAGGGACGGCCCAAGCCTCTCGCTCGATCAGTTCCAAACCGCGGAACAGATCGAAAGAGCCCTGGCCACCCTACGGGAGCGACGGAGAGCTCTCGACGCGCCGCCTGCTATGACCCCTCGGTCATCCGCCGCGTGACCAAACGGAAGTTCAAGGGGCTACTGACCGAGCGATCGCCAGGAGGCTCCCATTCGCAAGAAGAGGCGCTCGCCAGCCAGGGCACCTCTGTTTTCAGCTGCCTAGACAACGACCCATCGTGGCGACCAGGGTAGTCCGGCCCCAGCCACGAGATGATGGAGCCCGAGTCCGTCACTAAGAGTTCGGCGTATCCGAATCCCAAAAGGCAGGCCAGCCATCTGGCTCCTCCTCGCCAAAGAACCGAGGTCGGCGACTGCGGAGTCAGGAGATCGGTACACGATCGCCTTGGCTCCCGCTCCGGAAGCCGAACCACGAGCAACTAGGCTACAGCGATGGCCGCGATGCAACGCCATCTCGACGACATGAATGCGCTTCTAGAATCTGGGGCAGGCGCCAAAAGAGAGATCACCGGGCCGAGCGAGCCACTTGCGATCCACATCGAGCTCGCTCCCGTGCAGCGCAGGATCGCTCCTCCCAAAACACCTCTGTACGAGGGGAGGTCAGATCCCGAGACTCACCTGAGCAAGTTTCGGATCTACATGACTGGGTGTGGGGCATCAGACGCGACCAGATTCCGAATGTTCCCGCTAACGCTGGGCGACTTGGCCCATAGGTGGTACATCTAACTGCCACCGAGATCCATCAATTCCTTTGACCAACTGGCGAAAGACTTCACAGCGTACTTCGCCGCCAAGGTCGCTCGATCAGAAGGCCCCCATCGCATGATGCAGATCAAGCAAGGGGAAGAAGAGTTCGACTCCGATTACATCGACCAGGTAGACGAGACCATCCTTAAAGGCGAGCCCGTAAGCGATGAGATCGCCCTATAATCGGTCCTAGGGAGATTCCATGGTCTTTCGCCTATGTTCAGGCATCTTACGAAGGACCTCCCCCCGACCTACGCGATCTTCCGCGCCAAAGCCGCAGACTTTCTGGCCAGGCAAAGGTTACTTTTCAACCTATGAGTAACGCGATCGGAAACCGAACGACGATCACCAGTCTTCCAGCCCGATCGCCATTATCAAACAACATCACCAAAACTGGAGGACTCGCTCGCCATCTACAGTTCATCATCTAACATGTTGGACTAAGGCACGAGATCGCCTCCCCCGCACAACGTACACCGTCGAAGGTCGGCATCTAACATGACGATCCGAGGTAGAAGAGTGCAGCCATGGTCCTGGTAGTTGATGGAACCAACTGCTTCGGCCATGCAAGTTCCCTTTGGGCCAAGATCGCCCGCCCTTCTTTTAAATACGAGGTCGGCGTAGTCTGAGGGCCCTCCAAAACTAATCAGTGGACACGATCGCCCGCCTTCAAAGGTTCATCATCTAACATGGTGAACCCAGACAATGCGACGCGTCACTAGCCCCATATCAACGTACACCGTCGAGGGTCGCCATCTTCATGGCGGGCCGAGATGGAAGCAGAGGTAACAAGCCGCGGAAGTGGAGTTGATTAATCCGACGACGCCCCGCGCAAGGACTCCTATAGACCAAGACTGCACGCCCTTGGTTTAAATACGAGGCGAGGCGCAGCCTAACAGAGGACCCTCACAATAAAATGAGTCACGAGACAGACAATGTCGCTCGCGCATAAAACACGGTCATGGAGTCGGTCCATCGAACTCCGCAACTGTGCACGGTTCCTCAGCGACGAAACAATCAAGTTTCTACGAGGGACCGGCCAAAATTGTTTATTGCAGGTACAAGACCGAAGATAGCTAGCCAATCGACCAGATAGCCCAAGTCCGGAACCAAAGTCCGCTCAACGGATCGCCCGTCTTCATCCTACGCGATCGCCAGCAAGAACCACCTCACCCCATGTCTTCAACATCGGAGTAAGATGGGGGGCAATTGTTGTGTCGAGAATTATACGTCTCAACTGGCGATCGCCTCAGAGGCCGGGCGACCGAGCCAGAGCCCAGCAGCCAAGGCAGATTGGCCGACCTCCCCTCGTACAAAGGTCCCAGGACAAGTCCCGGTGCTGAGCGATCGACATCTGAGGCGATCGTCTCTCGGTACTTGGCGATCGACTCCTGGTGACCGACCGAATGACGACCACCTCATGCCACGCGAAGCCATCGCCCGTCCGGTCGGCGAAGGCCGAAGCTTGAAGCAGGAACCCACATGCAGATCCGAAAAAGGCGCCGCAAGACATGGATCATTGACCACAGCCTGTCAGCATCTTTCCACCAACCGACAGACCCGCCGAAAGTTGTACAGTGGGACCGCCCGTGACAGCAACTCAGGACGCGTGTCGGCTCCTCATTGGACCGCATAGCTGGCTGCTAGTAGCAGCTACGAACTTTAAGGTAGACAGCCCATGTGACATAAAGACGATCGCCCCTTATTATATTACACGAAAGGCGATCGCCCGTCAGGAAACAAGACATCCCAGCTCCTATAAATAGAAGGTTGCCTGCACTTGGACAGAGGCTCCGAATTTTTCTCTCTGTCTCTCTCTGATTCAGCTCATAACTTGGCTTTCTCACTCTTGGCAACAGCTATCTCTCGGCTTAGCAAGAACACGCAAAGCTTCGCCCAAGAGCTAGATAAATAGGATCTTTTACACTCATTGTATTTGCATCCTTACATTAATACTTGTATCCCCGAATATTTGTATTAATAACATCTCGCGAGAGCATTCAAGCCCGGGCCTAACAAACCCGGCAAATCTTGTGTTATTTCCATTTCCTCGGACGTGCTCTCGCAATTTGCTGTTGCTCGACCATTCCAGCAATATCTATCTTCGGATAATATTTCGGGCAACAACACTTAGGCCACTGAGTTCGGTATTTTTATTGTGGGAAACATTGCGGTGAAAGTGAAGGAAATAAGGGTTGTGTGGTTATTTTGTGGTGGCACTTTGGTAAAATCCCTCTCCTAAAAGAAAAAACAAAAAGAAAAACAGGAGAAGTGAACCGTTTTTCTCAAAGTTGAGCTTTAAAAAAAAGGAGTGCTCTCCGACGGTGCCTCGAGTAGTTCCGAACAAGAAAAGTGTGAGTTACGGGGTAAAACGTTAAACCGAAGGAATTTCCGGAAACAAAACGGGGAGTACTGGAAAGAAGAAAAGAAAAGGTGGAGGGCTGAGATTTTTTTTTTTTTATCGTAAGAAGGAGAAGCTATATCTCTTGCTAGAATTGCACTAATGTAGAGGATGGTCTATTTAACTGTCAAAATGGCGTCAACTATTCCTTTACTCTAGAAAATTGACCAAGTTTGCTGCTGCATTCATTCATTACTTTGTATATCAGGAATGCTGGTAGATTTGTATACTACCTCCATCCGTAATTATCTGTCGAATTCTATCCTAAATGGTGTTCCTAATTACTTATATTTATCATTTTGCTAATATCAATAAAATTTTACCCTTTTTCTACCAGTACCCCTAATAAACTCAAGCCGCCTTCATGTAATTAATTAATTGTGGTCGATATTATCACCAAGTGGTAATAAATAAGGGTAGAATAGTCTTTTGGTATTAAAAGGTGAGCACCATTATGCAATAATGCCATGTTGCATTTTTATTAGACTTCAAAGAAATAAACATCTTCTTTTGCTCACCCATCCATCATCGTAGGATAGGACTAATCATTTTTATTTCTTGTAAAATATTTACAAAGAAACATTCCAGCCCAAGTGTTTAATGACATACATATATACAGGAAATATTAGCAATACGAGTTTATAGATAGACAGATAGTCTATAAAATTCAGAAACAGATTAGTTCAACGTTTTAGTTTGCAAACACGGCCTGTACATCTTAAATGTAAATATGTGGAAAGACTAATTTTCGTCAAAAAACCCATGTGTAATTTTTTTGACAAATGTGTAATAATATTATTGATGCTTTCTTATTTCCATGTTTTTCTATCCCAAGTCAATATTATATTATCTAAATGCTTCAGGAGGTGTTTTCAGGCAGTTGTAAATGACAAGTGTAGGATTATCCTATCATGCATTTCTCATAATAGGATTTTTGCCACGCACAGATTGATGTCTTTGCAACACCCCCAAATTCTATTGGGCTATTACAGTGCCGTGGACCCCACGCCAGGAGATCCACCAGGCGAACATGACCAAAATACATTAAATTAACAACAAGGGAAAATCATAGTCCCTACCATGACAACCGACACAATATTCCGATAAGGAATTTCAACGACAAAAGTGGCCTACATGGCCAAAATGAAATACAATAAAGATCCACGAACATCCTGTCGTAATACAACACGACAACAACTGACAAGACTGGAGTACACTCCAACTGACTGACCAACAATGAACAACTCGGACTAGTATCGCTCGAATGCCTCGTCGCCATCGTCATGCCCCTGTGTCTCAACTCTCTCCTCGCAAGCACCTAAAACATGAAAACATGTTCCGCCCCCACGGGGTCAGTCATCCAGGTAATGAACATCTAATACATGTATAACATGATATGCATCCAGAGGCAGAATGAAACGGTACAATGATGACAATAATACGAGATGCTCACAAACCAAGGTAAGAACCGAGCATTCGTGAAACACTATGCCCACGACATCCTATTAACACCTGTTCGACAGGTTAGAACATAAATGCCCAACGGCGAATCATAATCACAGAATACCACAATGAATTACACGACATAAACCAAGACAGAACTAAATTAAATATGAATCACAATGCCTGAAGGCTCCAATGAAATTATCAAGACAATCACGAAGGCCTAAAAGCCACTCAGCCGAAGCTGTCAAAAATCACAATCACCTGAGGCCAAAACAGCCCGAAGCTGTATCGATTAGGGCCGAAGCCACGGCACGAAACCGTATCACAATTACGGCCGAAGCCACGGCACGAAGCCGTATCACAATTAGGGCCGAAGCCACGGCATGAAAGCTGTATCACAATTAGGGCCGAAGCCACGGCATGAAGCCGCATTACAATTAGGGCCGAAGCCACGGCATGAAAGCCGTATCACAATTAGGGCCGAAGCCACGGCATGAAAGCCGTATCACAATTAGGGCCGAAGCCACGGCATGAAAGCCGTATCACAATTAATGATAGTGTGCTGCCTTGAGTCGGCCAACACGACGACAGTGATTCACGGATGAGTACCGTCCTTGACAGTCCCAATTCAATACCTCGATTGCCTTAGAACGGCCAACCGATAACAATGATGCAGCGGATGATTTAATGAATGATTGAGCACTTCGATTACCTTAGAAAGACCAATCAATAAGAGTAATATGATGAATGATTGAATACCTCGATTGCCTTAGAAAGGCCAATCGATAACAATGATATATTGAATGATTGAACATTTCGATTTGCCTGAGAACGGCCAATCGATAACAATGATATGAAGGATACCTCGGCACCTTTAATCGGTTACCGACGATGAAGATGAGAAATGAATACGCCAATGCCTTTAATCAGCCAATACAGTTTTAATGACAACCCCGACAGGAATAACAATGATCTCAATGAAGTTTTAGATTGACATCAATATTAGCAAAAATCAATACATCAATACCGCGAACCGGCTATCGACAATGACATTAATAACGAGTATCACGATGCCTTGAATCGGACATTAACGAACAATAATAAACATTTGGCATAATTGCTGAAAGGTATCGTATCGAACGATCTCTTAATATCAATGAATTCATGAAGAGACTAAGTCTCGGAATGATATAACACATTCATACACATATATGATGACATTAATCTCATTGACTAGTACAAGTACAAAACTTGCTTCAAACCGAAGGCGATAAAGTCCTTCCACGAACAACGTCCTTAATGAAATTTTCGGCCGCTCGAACAACCTTGAACAACACATATCCCAACAATTCGCTTAATATACGAATCAAACATGATCACAACCAATTCAAAAGTCGATACAACACTACCCAAAACTCATTGGGGCATTAAAACAAGCACGTTGTAAACAATCTCCCATTGTTTACAACTAAACCTAATAATATCGAAAACCAATCTCCAATGAATGATTCAAACCAACAAAACTCCATGAATACCATCAATAATACAATAGGAATACTTAAATCGAGATTTCAACAACATCTAGTCGAAAACCCCCAAAATTCCAAAGTCAACCCGTAAGTGTTCTTGAACAATTCCTCAATGATTCCGAAATTCCGAAAATTACACCAATGAATCCATAAGAATAAAAATATACAAGATAGATAATCCATATCTAACATAATCCAACATAAAAGCAAGCTAATTCGAAGAGATCGGGGCTAAAACCTTCAAATCCCGAAATTCAAGATTCAATGAAAATTACCTTGATTTGGAGTGAAAAAACTGATTAAGTGATGATTAATCCAATCACTAAGCTTGGAGATGTTGGTAGATGTTTGCCGCTCAAGGAGACCTTTCCGAATCGCCCAAGCTCGTCCGAAATGGATGAGAAATGAAGAAATGATGAAGGTTGGACTGAACTATCCTATTTATACTATCCCAGATTAGCGCGCGCTATCTCCTGATATTAGCGTGCGCTAATGGGTGTACCGGGTAGTCCAGTACCCCCTGACTGAATTGTTAGCGTGCGCTAAGTACCTTTGGTAGCGTGCGCTAACAGCCTTTCTTAGCGTACGTTAACCTTATGTTAGCGTGCACTACCTGATAGTTGATTTCCAAAATCCTGGAGTCTAGAACCTACTGTCCTCTGCTCTGAGCGCGTTAGCGTGCGCTACTCTGAAATCTTAGCGTGCGTTACCAGCATAGTTAGCGTACGCTACTTACCACTCGTAGCGTGCGCTACGAATTTCTCAAATCATCCCAGTAACTTCTAGACTGTCTGTTTCACTTGCACTAGCGTGCGCTAATACTGAATCATAGCGTGCGTTACATGCACTCCATTAGCACGCGCTAGACAGAATGTGTAGCGTGCGCTACCTCACAAACTAAAATTAAAACATGATGATGACAATAATCTCTGCTCGATCTCAAACAGCGATGAATGACAACAACTACTGATATGATCCCAAAATACGCCGAATGGTGGTTACAACTGAATAAACATGAGTGATGAATGGTTATTACTGAGTGAAAAAAATTCTGAGTGACATTTACTGAGTGAAAATAAATGAATTCTCAACCGGGTATTACATACTCCCCCCCTTAAAAAGAGTTTCGTTCTCGAAACTAAGGGTAAACAACTCGGGATATGAACTATCCATCATGATCTGAAAACAATAATGCACATATAGTCCTCGGGACCAAATCAATTGCACGCCCAAGTCCCCAAGACTTGACGTCTTGAATCACAGTGAACAATTTCCCAAATTATCACGAAATCTCGAGTACAACGCCGAAGGGACGAACTCCCAACAGTTGACCCAAATCTCAAGATTCTCAAATATGATCATAATAAAATAGATCAAGAATAAATTATCCACAGTCACGATACATTACTACGGATTGAGTTACACAGTCATCCAAACACAAGGTTACATCTCAATTGTACTCAACATCGTTATCCTTCCATATCATCGATCTTCTCTATCTCAACGATTTAAGGTTGACCCAAATCTGAACTCACCGCACAATATGATACCGGAAGGTCACAAGAACAAAATGATCACAATGAATGATAATGAATCGAAATCCAACAAGGATTAAGAATGACTCGCCAAGGTGAATTAATAACGTAATGAGTGATGTCTCAATGAAGTGATTGGAACCGTTGTTCCTCATGAATTGAATGATTAGTTTCATAATGACAAGTCTCTACATGATTGATGTATATGATGAATGAATTATATGAATGAATGAACGACAATGAAATGAATGATTATCCTACTACCGAGCAAGAATTAACTTGCTCAAAATCAGTGATGAATGTCCTTACCTCGGGCTCTCGAGGCCTGATAGGACCCCTTGAATGAAGTACGGACTGGAGTAACAAAATCCCTCGAGGCTTGTGAGCCCTCTCTAGATCTACCGGCACTAGAACTCCTGTAGTATTTCTGAAGGTGTCCCGGGTTCCCACACAGAAAACAAACAATAGATGGTACTGTACACCGAGTATTAACGTGTCCTGCTGAATCACAGTTAAAGCAAACAACAGTCGAACTCTTCGTCTGAGAGGAAGATGCTTTCTCAGCACGAAGACGACTGGAAAACGACCTCTTGAACATCGGAGCCCGATGTCCCTCTGAACGAACCGACATCCTAGTCCTCTCATCATAAGAAACTGAAGGGTGTTTCTGAGTAAGCTCCTTGATCAAAAGCTCTGCTCCAAGAGCCTTCTCGATGAACTCACCCAGCGAATTGCAATTGTGATTGAACAACTGCATTCTCAATTGCGGATTTAGCCTCTTGCTAAAATATTTGATCTTATCCGCCTCAGTACGGATAACTGAAGAAGCAAACTGAAGTAGTCCCTGAAACTTCTCAGCAATGACAATAACACCCTCGTCCTCGATGGATTCGGGGTTCAAAACCTCTGACAACTTGGATTCCCGAAGTGGAGCCGAATAATACCTCTGTAACATGAGAGTCTTGAACTCATCCCAAGCACAATCACGATCGGCGGGTTTCACAGAAAGCCACCACGAATAAGCACCCTTACTCAAGTAATAAGTCGCTACTGCCACTTTACTCTCTTCCGGACACTGAACCATGTCGAAGAGTTTATCAACATGCTCAAGCCAATGAACAATATCAGCTGGTTCCGACGAACCCTCAAAAGTAGGCGGCCTCTGACGAGAGATATCGCCAACAATCTGATTCACTCCTCCAGTCTGTCTATGAAACGGCACCTGGAATCCCTGTTGCGGTGGGCCACGAACCATCGAGGTCTGCATGGTCTCCATCATCCGCTTCATCTGAGTCATCTGGGCCATCATGCCCTGCATAAATATGAATGGGTCCACCCGATCACCTTCCGATTGAGCTGCTTCTCGGGTAGGACTCCCTGAAACTGAATGATCATCTGACAGTGAATGAGTAGCATAGTTGACTGATGAACACATGTTACCCCTCACATTTGCGCGGGCATTCACACGAGATCCCGGGTTTCGGCCCGCACCGCAGCCTCTTCCCCTGCGTCCTCTGACAGCTCTATCCATACTGAAGCAGGAAAGCCACATGATAATTATAGATCCCGCATGAATATTGCATTATGATTACATGACGGAATGATAACAATGAGCATACACGCTATAACACAATGAATGTATTAATGATGCAATGAAATGATTGTCGACATTACGTCGGAATATGATGAGATCGTATGAAAGATCAAATGAGGTAACATGATTACCTGATGGAATTCCTGAAATGATTACCTTGAACAAGTTAACAAGGTTGAAAATTCGATCCGTAAGATCAACAACTGAACAATGATATGGACTGGATGATTAATGAATTAACTGAACAATGAGATTGACTGAGTGACGAATGAATTAACTGAGCGATGAGATTGACTGAGTGATGAATGAATTAACTGAGTGGTGAATGAATTAACTGAGTAATGATATTGATTGAGTGATTAATGAGTTAACTGAGTAATGATATTGACTGGGTGATGAATGAATTAACTGAGCAATGAGATTGACTGGGTGATGAATGAATTAACTGAATGGTGAATGAATTAACTGAGTAATGATATTGACTGAGTGATGAATGAGTTAACTGAGTAATGATATTGATTGGGTGATGAATGAATTAACTGAGCGATGAGATTGATTGGGTGATGAATGAATTAACTGAGTGGTGAATGAATTAACTGAGTAATGATATTGACTGAGTGATGAATGAGTTAACTGAGTAATGATATTGACTGGGTGATGAATGAATTAACTGAGTGATGAATGAATTAACATGATCGACAAGATCAAAAATATGGTTGAGGATTATCAACTGATGAATGAGTTGATCCTTAACACTTACACAAGTCACATGTGCTCCAAAACAATTAGTCATGAATCACCCATAACACTAATATCACATATAGGTTTCAACAAAGCATGATTAATTAATGACATGATGAATGTATGAACATAAAGAGAATCGAGTCCTTACACAGTTCATACGAAGCTTCAAGGTCTCACGATACTAGTCTTCACTGATGACGACTCGATGAATGAATGACTCGTGCAGTCGTACAAATATTACGACTCACAAAACCCGACTGACTAGATTGTCATAAACTGACAGTCCCACTACCGCATCGGTAGAGCCACATAACTCACATATCAGGGTATCTCACAACCCAAACGCTCTGATACCATCTTCTGTAACACCCCCAAATCCTATTGGGTTATTACAGTGCCGTGGACCCCACGCCAGGAGATCCACCAGGCGAACATGACCAAAATACATTAAAATAACAACAAGGGAAAATCATATTCCCTACCATGACAACCGACACAATATTCCGTTAAGGAATTTCAACGACAAAAGTGGCCTACATGGCCAAAATGAAATACAACAGCATCCACGAACATCTGTTCGGGTAATACAACACGACAACAACTGACAAGACTGGAGTACCCTCCAACTGACTGACCAACGATGAACAACTCGGACTAGTATCGCTCGAATGCCTCGTCGCCATCATCATGCCCCTGTGTCTCAACTCTCTCCTCGCAAGCACCTAAAACATGAAAACATGTTCCGCCCCCACGGGGTCAGTCATCCAGTTATAGAACATCTAATACATGTATAACATGATATGCATCCACAGGCAGAATGAAACGGTATAATGATGACAATAATACGAGATGCTCACAAACCAAGGTAAAAACCGAGCATTCGTGAAACACTATGCCCACGGCATCCTATTAACACCTGTTCGACAGGTTAGAACATAAATGCCCAACGGCGAATCATAATCACAGAATACCACAATGAATTACACGACATGAACCAAGACAGAACTGAATTAAATATGAATCACAATGCCCGAAGGCTCCAATGAAATTATCAAGACAATCACGAAGGCCTAAAAGCTACTCAGCCGAAGCTGTCAAAAATCACAATCACCTGAGGCCAAAACAGCCCGAAGCTGTATCGATTAGGGCCGAAGCCACGGCACGAAACCGTATCACCATTAGGGTCGAAGCCACGGCACGAAGCCGTATCCCAATTAGGGTCGAAGCCACAGCATGAAATCCGTATCACAATTAGGGCCGAAGCCACAGCACGAAGCCCTATCACAATTAGGGCCGAAACCACGACATGAAAGCCGTATCACAATTAGGGCCGAAGTCACGGCATGAAAGCCGTATCACAATTAGGGCCGAAGCCACGGCATGAAAGTCGTATCACAATTAATGATTGTAACACCCCCAGATCCGAACGGGAATATTACAGCGCCGTGGGCCCCGAGATGGAACCCACAAGGCAGAAGGAAATTTTCGCAAACATTTACAAACGCCCAAGAGGCTAACGACGGTATTATCTATTAAAAACATTCGAAGATTTATAAAACTCGTTTATCAAACCATCGTAAAAACTCATTTGAAACCACAAGGCCCAAAATGCCAAAACTCAACAGTTTAAAAACACATACGTTAAGCTATCGCTTACACGTACCGACAGAATAGATTTAGAAAATGATTGCCAAAGTAACCTAAGTTACCAGATACCACAAAGGTCATTTAAAAATACTCACGCAACGGATAAAGACAAATAATTAAAATACTCTAGCAGTGGAATACAACAACTGATCAGAAACTCAAAACACAAATACATGCCCTTGCCAGTATCCTCCGGGAAGTTCATCTCTCCACGACCGCTACAATCTTGATAATCCAAGAACCTAAAAAGAAAGCCCACGACGGGGTCAGCCATAATATCCAACAATGATAACCATCACATCTCATCAATAATTACTTATCAATGGAAATACTAAGTAAGAATACGACCAATGTAATCTTACCGTCGTAACTTTACGAGAATCCACGATTCGTATCCTTAACAACACATTAAAATAATACCGAAATATCTGTACGGTATCTCAACAATACTCAAGGTTCTCAAAACATTATCATAACTCGCGATACGGAAATTATACCAACTCAGCCCAATTCACTCCATCGGATAACATCGACAATTCCAATACGATAATCGATTGTCCAACAAACACAAGTACCAACGAAATACGGAACATACCTCAAGATACGAAATACCATTACCATCACGTCGCCTAATCCGAGATCGATCAACACAACATACGGACATGGTCCTAACACAAGACCTACAAATGCATACTCATATGACAACGTCAATATGATCACAACAATAACGACAATGTATACTTATGGCCACCCATAATATACATCTGCACAATAACAACAACATATGGTAATCCAACGATCCAGCAGACACAAACTATAGATTCCCATGATGATCCCATCGGACCAACGCATGGTGGCATTACATCGGCAAATGATCCAACAAGACACACTATAGATTCCCATGATGATCTCGTCGGACCAACACATGGTGGACATATGACAACAATGCACAACTGCACAAAACAACAGTGCACAATACACGACAACAACAATGCACAAATGCATGACAACAACGATACACGAATGTATCACAACATGATCGACTCAAATGATAAAAATGATTAGAGTACTTGCCCCGAGTCCTTCAAGAACGATCTCAATGCCTAAACCATCACGAACCATAATCCTCAATACTCGACGGTCCAAAGTATCAAGAATTGCAGATAATTCATATCTCCATTTTTATCACGATATATCCTCGATATACAAGAATACCAATAACAAAAGCAAATCATATACATTATGATTTAGATTCCCAAAACTCGAATATGATTTATAATCTCAAGTCTCTTGTGATTACGATTATAAACATTGTTATACGAATTATAAACGAATGAAACGGAAACCATTCATTAAATACTATAAACTGAGTAAGTAATAACTTACTTCGATACCGATACAATGACGAGGAAGCTGTTACCAAATCCATTGCCATCATCTACAAGTTCCTCGGTCCCGACCAAAGCAATCAACGAACATTCTCGAGCTCGACCGCAACACACGGTTGTAATCACTGATCAATATTCTCAACCTATTACAGTAATCGATAGACAACAAGTTCGACAACAATTAACAATCAATAAAACCAATTTACAAACCCAACGGCTCGACAATATCTCAATTAAACACTAGTCGGATCAATCCTACTCAAACCAGCACGAATTTACAACCACAACACGAAAATACTGCACTTTCTGCCTTCTTAGCGCACGTTAATCACCTAACGTAGCGTGCGCTAAGTTGCTCCCGTTAGCGCGCGCTAGGCAGTAAACGTAGCGTGCGCTAATGCTGTACAAATGCATGTTTTTCAGATACCGATCAACTTATGGCGATTTCAAGAACACTAAGTGATTCTGAATCATGTTCAAAGCTATCAAAACAACGAAATCCGATATCCTTTAACATATAAACAATCATCCAACTTATAATCCAAGTTCTATATCCACATATCATCTTCCTCAATATCTACGTCATGAAACATTAAGAACGTAACAACACTTTCATAATCTATCATTACAGGGAGTAATCATCGAAAATAACATCAACATCCGAAACTTAGGAGAAGGATTAATCCACTTATCTCAAGAAAACGAACAACACTATTCAGACCACAAGAATCATATCAATATCTTCATGTCAACAATAACATCATCATAATCCGGTAATCCATCTCATAATCATGCTTATCAACTTGTTTATGTAATAATCATCAACTCAAGAACATCAACATTCAATCCAAAACGAAATCCAAAGATGAAGAGTAATTACCTCTTTGAAGGAATGGATTGAATCCCAAGGTTGAATCCGTTTTCAATCACTTCCAAGTTTCAAATGTTGTTAGGAATGATCAACTCAAGTGTTTGGGACCTCAACTTCTCTCAAAGACCTCTCTCTATCGTCTGAAGGTGAAAGAATGGACGAAATGCTTCATAATACCCGTTTGTCCCTTATATAGAATACATTACTAGCGTGCGCTAAACCTTATGTTTAGCGTGCGCTACGGCCTTAGCGTGCGCTAACTGACCTTTGTTAGCGTGCGCTATCGCAGCCCGCAGCAAATCGTCTTATCGCATGAAGTGATTTACGTACGCAATGCCCATGCACAGCGTAAAATGCCTCTATTTAGCGACGCAAGTGTCTTACCTTAGCGTGCGCTACTCATAGTTGACTCGCTTGTCTGCTCCGCCCAAGATCGGTCCACACGCCGAAAGTGCTGACGAGGATAAGATTCCTTTTTGTCCGATATACAGTTAGCGTGCGCTAATCAACATGCATTAGCGTGCGCTAACACTACATTACAACATCCGTTGACTTATCAGAACGTGCGCCGAAAGTGGCCTGGTCCACACGCAGATTCCTTCCGATCTGACTGCATTAGCGTGCGTTATCTTATATCCGTAGCGTGCGCTAAACCTGCACGATAGCGTGCGCTACTCCTGATTATTAGCGTGCGCTAATAATGTTACACTTAGCCATTTTCAGCTATTCTTGTCCAATCATCTCAACATACAGAATACGAACATACGGCATACTGAATACATATACTTCTTACATCCAATTGTCGATCAAGTACGACAATTATACCAATCTGTATGTCTTGGTCCTTCAATTATTTTACCCATACCGCATGCATTCCACGCTGTACAACATAACTCGGATAAAATTATCTTAAACAACGAGTGGAAATTCCGGATATTACATACTACACCACTTAAAATAAGTTTCGTCCTCGAAACTTGCAATCCGTCATAAAAACAAACAAATCGTTCAACCAAAATATCCCGAAACCATCACGACAACGATCAATCATCATTATTACCGAATAACCAAAATAGCATACTTACATATGCACCAAGTCGACGCTCTCCTGAGATGCTAGCAAGTGACTTCACTGTAAAGCTTCAACACGCTTACGATCACAATTCCATGGATCTCAACAAAAATATAACATCTTCGGAAGAAATAATCTATCTGTTTCAAATCCTGTCTGCTTGATTACACAATCAAGTCCAAATACTGATACAAATCAATAATACACGATACATCTGTGAAACAACTGCCCAACACAATGGCAACGAATCCCGAAATATCAACACAAAATCAACGCCGATGATCACCAAGAATGATCAACTCATAAATTAATCGAGAATATCATTGACATGATGAACTCTAATATGACCAATCCAAAGGTCGAAACGCAATCGAGAATATCATCACCATGATAAACTCCAACACGGTCAACACATAACCACGGAAACCGATATAGAGTTCTCAAAATGACACACCAATCACATACAGTGGATCTCAACGAAACACAACCGACTGGTGAACATCCCCCTAGGCATACGAACAACAAATCGCAAATCGACGAACATACCAATTCATACAAGGAGTGGGAACGACCACTCAATATCCAAAACAACCAGCATGGGGTCACCATCCCCAAATTTACACTTACAAAGAAATCAATCAACGATCACTATGTTAAAATTGCGCTACTACCGCACCAATGGAATCACATAGCACATATGTTCCGGTTTCACAATATCCCAACTTTCCAAAATAATATTATGTGCATGAATCTACAACACGCAACATATTTCTCTTATCCGATAACTCAACTGATCATCACCAGATAATCAAACTGCCATACTAAAGTTCGAATCTCTTTTCCTCGTACCATACTGATGTCTTATCCAGTTCGTGAATCTCATTCAGAACTTCACCACGATATGCATTATGCATTAAATGCGTATGTACATCAATCACATTTTCAAAACCAGTTTGAAATCATATAATCTTGTCAAGGAGACAAATTTTCGAAAGTTCTTTAAAAAAATTTCAAAACTCAAAACATAAATTTTGGTAAGACCACCAAATCAATTCTCGAAAAATAAACTGGCTCACTGGTGCCAAGTATTTGATAACAGTTTCCTTCGAATCCACACGATTTCGTAGTTTTAAAATGAAAATTATGCAAATGATTGACCACATCCGTACTCCTATATACCAATCCGGCTCGTCACAAATCCCACTGATATTCCATCAGAAAACTACACGATAGAATCCAAAATCTCAATGTATAAACTTCGACAAAAACTCCTTTTCCACATATGACTCGCAATGTCAATCATTTTCCATCCTAGATCACCTCAATTATGCTATGACAATGCATTGAAACAAATCAACACAGCGAAAGACTTCCCGAGAAGTTTCTTTTGAACAAGTAATCCAGAACCCCGAAAGGCAGGAACGACATAGATAAACGATTGATAAAGTGTTTTACAAGTCTCGGGAGTTTTTAAGAAAACAGAAAAGTCTTTTGAAATATTAGGGTCTCAGCCCGTATCTCGTTCCGCATTACAAAAAGTTTAAAAAGTAGGAAACTCTTTTTCAGACCCCAAGTCCTGAGTTATAAAACAATTTCAAAAATCTACTAGGTCTCGGCCCAAAAATCGTTTACGGTAAAACATCTGTAAAACATTCATTTTGAAAAGTATCATTTTCAAATGCCTAAAAACAGTTCATATATCTCAAGATGAACTAACATGATTACATGTTCTCCTGAACAATCCACAATATTTCTCTCAAATGCAAAACTCCGTTCCAAAACTTAATCGACATATTGATTTCCAATATCATAACTTCTCAAGATCATCAATCCTATCCCAACTCTGTCATCTTATACTGTAACGCATAATATATTTCTGAACCTCAAAACATATCAACTTAGAATGACAATAAATCTCAATGCAATTCAAAAATCTAATAATTATAGATCGTGAAGCCGACGATTCCCCGTGATACTGGCACATGTCTCGACTCAAGAAAATACTGGACACAGATATTTTCAAAACACACTTTTTGAAAAATCAGTTCAACTCGAGAAAACAACACAGCTCTATCTGAAGAAACACGTTAATACTATTTGGAAAAGTTTATAACAAGACCAGTACTACACTGGCAAATCGCACAACACATAAGCCCGAGTGAACAACAAAACTCACGGCTCCAATATTTTTCAATCGACAACTCAAATGACGCGACAGAAACACAACCGAACTCAACCCGACTGCCTAGGTTTTCTCAACCTAAGCTCCGATACCATATTCTGTAACACCCCCAGATCCGACGGGAATATTACAGCGCCGTGGGCCCCGAGATGGAACCCACAAGGCAGAAGGAAATTTTCGCAAACATTTACAAACGCCCAAGAGGCTAACGACGGTATTATCTATTAAAAACATTCGAAGATTTATAAAACTCGTTTATCAAACCGTCGTAAAAACTCATTTGAAACCACAAGGCCCAAAATGCCAAAACTCAACAGTTTAAAAACACATACGTTAAGCTATCGCACACGCACCGGCAGAATAGATTTAGAAAATGATTGCCAAAGTAACCTAAGTTACGGATACCAAAAAGGTCATTTAAAAATACTCATGCAATGGATAAAGACAAATAATTAAAATACTCTAGCAATGGAATACAACAACCGATCAGAAACTCAAAACACAAATACATGCCCTTGCCAGTATCCTCCGGGAAGTTCATCTCTCCACGACCGCTACAAGCTTGATAATCCAAGAACCTAAAAAGAAAGCCCACGACGGGGTCAGCCATAATATCCAACAATGATAACCATTACATCTCATCAATAATTACATATCAATGGAAATACTAAGTAAGAATACGACCAATGTAATCTTACCGTCGTAACTTTACGAGAATCCACGATTCGTATCCTTAACAACACATTAAAATAATACCGAAATATCTGTACGGTATCTCAACAATACTCAAGGTTCTCAAAACATTATCATAACTC
The DNA here is from genome assembly GCA_033398695.1 of Orobanche coerulescens. Taxonomy (NCBI): domain Eukaryota; kingdom Viridiplantae; phylum Streptophyta; class Magnoliopsida; order Lamiales; family Orobanchaceae; genus Orobanche; species Orobanche coerulescens. Next base: position 99,007,142 of record CM065813.1, on the reverse strand, counting down.
GCGATACGGAAATTATACCAACTCTGGCCAATTCAATCCATCGGATAACATCGACAATTCCAATACGATAATCGATTGTCCATCAAAGACAAGTACCAAGGAAATACGGAACATACCTCAAGATACGAAATACCATTACCATCACGCTACCTAATCCGAGATCGATCAACACAACATACGGACATGGTCCTAACACAAGACCTACAAATGCATACTCATATGACAACGTCAATATGATCACAACAATAACGACAATGTATACTTATGGCCACCCATAATATACATATGCACAATAACAACAACATATGGTAATCCAACGATCCAGCGCACACAGCTATAGATTCCCATGATGATCCCATCGGACCAACGCATGGTGGCATTACTCGTCCAAATGATCCAACGCACAAACTATAGATTCCCATGATGATCCCGCGGACCAACGCATGGTGGACATATGACAACAATGCACAACTGCACAAAACAACAGTGCACAATACACGACAACAACAATGCACAAATGCATGACAACAATGATACACGAATGTATCACAACATGATCGACTCAAATGATAAAAATGATTAGAGTACTTGCCCCGAGTCCTTCAAGAACGATCTCAATGCCTAAACCATCACGAACCATTATCCTCAATACTCGACGGTCCAAAGTATCAAGGATTGCAGATAATTCATATCTCCATTTTTATCACGATATATCCTCGATATACAAGTATACCAATAACAAAAGCAAATCATATACATTAGGATTTAGATTCCCAAAACTCGAATATGATTTATAATCTCAAGTCTCCTGTGATTACGATTGTAAACATTGTTATACGAATTATAAACGAATGAAACGGAAACCATTCATTAAATACTATAAACCGAGTAAGTAATAACTTACTTCGATACCGATACAATGACGAGGAAGCTGTTACCAAATCCATTGCCATCATCTACAAGTTCCTCGGTCCCGACCAAAGCAATCAACGAACATTCTCGAGCTCGACCGCAACACACGGTTGTAATCACTGATCAATATTCTCAACCTATTACAGTAATCGATAGACAACAAGTTCGACAACAATTAACAATCAATAAAACCAATTTACAAACCCAACGGCTCGACAATATCTCAATTAAACACCAGTCGGATCAATCCTACTCAAACTAGCACGAATTTACAACCACAACACGAAAATACTGCACTTTCTGCCTTCTTAGCGCACGTTAATCACCTAACGTAGCGTGCGCTAAGTTGCTCCCGTTAGCGCGCCAGCAAGAAACGAGCGTGCGCTAATGCCGCATGATGCATGTTTTTCAGATACCGATCAACTTATGGCGATTTCAAGAACACTAAGTGATTCTGAATCATGTTCAAAGCTATCAAAACAACGAAATCCGATATCCTTTAACATATAAACAATCATCCAACTTATAATCCAAGTTCTATATCCATATATCATCTTCCACAATATCAACATCATGAAACATTAAGACGTAACAACACTTTCATAATCTATCATTACATGGAGTAATCATCGAAAATAACATCAACATCCGAAACTTAGGAGAAGGATTAATCCACTTATCTCAAGAAAACGAACAACACTATTCAAACCACAAGAACCATATCAATATCTTCATGTCAACAATAACATCATCATAATCCGGTAATCCATCTCATAATCATGCTTATCAACTTGTTTATCTAATAATCATCAACTCAAGAACATCAACATTCAATCCAAAACGAAATCCAAAGATGAAGAGTAATTACCTCTTTGAAGGAATGGATTGAATCCCAAGGTTGAATCCGTTTTCAATCACTTCCAAGTTTCAAATGTTGTTAGGAATGATCAACTCAAGTGTTTGGGACCTCAACTTCTCTCTAAGACCTCTCTCTATCGTCTGAAGGTGAAAGAATGGACGAAATGCTTCATAATACCCGTTTGTCCCTTATATAGAATACATTACTAGCGTGCGCTAAACCTTATGTTTATCGTGCGCTACGGCCTTAGCGTGCGCTAACTGACCTTTGTTAGCGTGCGCTATCGCAGTCCAGAGGCAATTGTCTTACTGCATGAAGTGATTTACGTACGCAATGTCCATGCAATAGCGTACGTAAATGCCTCTATTTAGCGTACGCAAGTGTCTTACCTTAGCGTGCGCTACTCATAGTTGACTCGTTTGTCTGTATGCTCCGAAGACTCGTCCACATGCCGAAAGTGCTGACGAGGATAAGATTCCTTTTTGTCCGATATACAGTTAGCGTGCGCTAATCAACATGCATTAGCGTGCGCTAACACTACATTACAACATCCGTTGACTTATCATAATGTGCGCCGAAAGTGGCCTGGTCCACACGCAGATTCCTTCCGATCTGACTGCATTAGCGTGCGTTATCTTATATCCGTAGCGTGCGCTAAACCTGCACGATAGCGTGCGCTACTCCTGATTATTAGCGTGCGCTAATAATGTTACACTTAGCCATTTTCATCTATTCTTGTCCAATCGTCTCAACATACAGAATACGAACATAGGGCATACTGAATACATATACTTCTTACATCCAATTGTCGACCAAGTACGACAATTATACCAATACAGATGTTTTGGTCCTTCAATTATTTTACCCATACTGTACAGATTCCACGCTGTACAACATAACTCGGATAAAATTATCTTAAACAACAGTAGTGGAAATTCCGGATATTACAATGATAGTGTGCTGCCTTGAGTCGGTCAACACGACGACAGTGATTCACGGATGAGTACCATCCTTGACAGTCCCAATTCAATACCTCGATTGTCTTAGAACGACCAACCGATAACAATGATGCAGCGGATGATTTAATGAATGATTGAGCACTTCAATTACCTTAGAACGGCCAATCGATAAGAGTAATATGATGAATGATTGAATACCTCGATTGCCTTATAAAGGTCAATCGATAACAATGATATATTGAATGATTGAACATTTCGATTTGCCTGAGAACGGCCAATCGATAACAATGATATGAAGGATACCTCGGCACCTTTAATCGGTTACCGACGACGAAGATGAGAAATGAATATGCCAATGCCTTTAATCGGCCAATACAGTTTTAATGACAACCCCGACAAGAATAACAATGATCTCAACGATGTTTTAGATTGACATCAATATTAGCAACAATCAATACATCGATACCGCGAACCGGGTATCCACAATGACATTAATAACGAGTATCACGATGCCTTGAATCGGCCGTTAACAAACAATAATAAACATTTGGCATAATTTCCGAAAGGTATCGTATCGAACGATCTCTTAATATCAATGAATTCATGAAGAGACTAAGTCTCGGAATGATACAACACATTCATACACATATATGATGACATTAATCTCATTGACTAGTACAAATACAAAACTTGCCTCAAACCGAAGGCGAGAAAGTCCTTCCACGAACAACGTCCTTAATGAAATTTTAGACCGCTCGAACAACCTTGAACAACACATATACCAACAATTCGCTTAATATATGAATCAAACATGATCATAACCAATTCAAAAGTCGATACAACACTACCCAAAACTCATTGGGGCATTAAAACAAGCACGTTGTAAACAATCTCCCATTGTTTACAACTAAACCCAATAATATCGAAAACCAATCTCCAATGAATGATTCAAACCAACAAAACTCCATGAATACCATCAATAATACAATAGGAATACTTAAATCGAGATTTCAACAACATCTAGTCGAAAACCCCAAAAATTCCAAAGTCAACCCGTAAGGGTTCTTGAACAATTCCGCAATGATTCCGAAATTCCGAAAATTACACCAATGAATCCATAAGAATACAAATATCCAAGATAGATAATCCATATCTAACATAATCCAACATAAAAGCAAGCTAATTCGAAGAGATCGGGGCTAAAACCTTCAAATCCCAAAATTCAAGATTTAATGAAAATTACCTTGATTTGGAGTGAAGAAACTGATTAAGTGATGATTAATCCAATCACTAAGCTTGGAGATGTTGATAGATGTTTGCAGCTCAAGGAGACCTTTCCGAATCGCCCAAGCTCGTCCGAAATGGATGAGAAATGAAGAAATGACGAAGGTTGGACTGAACTGTCCTATTTATACTCTCCCAGATTAGCGCGCACTATCTCCTGATATTAGCGTGCGCTAATGGGTGTACCGGGTAGTCCAGTACCCCCTGACTGAATCGTTAGCATGCGCTAAGTACCTTTGGTAGCATGCGCTAATAACCTTTCTTAGCGTACATTAACCTTATGTTAGCGTGCGCTACCTGATAGTTGATGTCCAAAATCCTGGAGTCCAGAACCTACTGTCCTCTGCTCTGAGCGCGTTAGCATGCGCTACTCTGAAATCTTAGCGTGCGTTACCAGCATAGTTAGCATACGCTACTTACCACTCGTAGTGTGCGCTACAAATTTCTCAAATCAGCCCAGTACCTTCTAGACTGTCTGTTTCACTTGCACTAGCGTGCGCTAATACTGAATCATAGCGTGCGTTACATGCACTCCATTAGCGCGCGCTAGACAGAATGTGTAGCGTGCGCTACCTCACAAACTGAAATTAAAATATGATGATGATGATGACAATAATCTCTGCTCGATCTCAAACAGCGATGAATGACAACAACTACTGATATGATCCCAAAATACGCCGAATGGTGGTTACAACTGAATGAACATGAGTGATGAATGGTTATTACTGAGTGAAAAAAATTCTGAGTGACAGTTACTGAGTGAAAATAAATGAATTCTCAACCGGGTATTACAGTGTTCTCCTGTTGATATCTCATCCTAAGTTTATCGTGTCTTTCCTTTTCAAGATAAAAAGAAATGTCGAATAAACGTTTATGCTCAATTCTTGCATTAGTGAAATGAAGTAACTACTGGTTCTGAAGTTGTGTTGTGTGATGATCTAGCTTTCTGTAAACGAAGCAATTCTGGAAGTGAAAGAGAATGGCGATGAAGTCTCTATTTCATCCGAAGAAGAACATAAACCTGTTCGCACCCGTAATCACCCTAAACAAAAAGTTGAGCTATCATCTAAGTAAAGGTCACAGGGGCTTAACAGAGTAATTTTTTTGAAAATCATTGTCAAGCACCGAAAGATCGCCAATTATTCTTTACTTTGATTGCAAAAGTCTTGGTTCGCACCACAAGCTACTCCCGAGCCTCTTTGTTTATTTTTGTTCACTCCATATTGTCAAGAACCGTGTAGAATTTTATGCTGAGCAGTGAGGTAAGCAATGACATCATAAGCATCATGCTTCTACTATAAATAGAGCACATCAGCAAGAGAAAAATACACAAGCAGTGAGTGCAGTAATTAGCAAAAGAATAAAGAGTGTTGCAAGTGAGGTTGAAAAAAATAAAGAGTGATATGAGAATTTTGTCAAAATATTTTGGGTTTCTTCAAGAAATAATTATCATATTATGCGATATTTTCGCTATTTGTTTTCAACAAGTGGTATCGGAGCCATTTTGGAGTGCTAGTCGGAAGTCGTAGAGGAGTTGAAAATTTTGAGTTTTACAAAGGTGCTCGAAACTCAGTTTTGAGGATACAGTTAGATTCCTCACGTCGAGACGAGTCCGAATGTATTTTCGGAATACAAAACCGACGTCAGACGAAGCCGTACGGGCTGCCGAAATAATTGTCTCAAGGTTGAAGACGATGAATACTACTTTTTGCAAATAAATTTTCTAGAAATTACATATTGGTCCGTGAACCTTTTGAAGATTTTAATTCAGTTCATAAATTTTCAGAATTCTTATTTTGACCCCAAGAGTTTTGAAAATTGTACTTTTTGACCCAAAAGCTTTGTTAAAATCATGGCTGATTTTACTACCTCTATTGAGAATCTCAATAATAATAATTATTGGTCATGGAGTACCCGTATGAAGTTTTACCTGCCCGGACAGGACTTGTGGGATATCGTGAACAGAGCTGAGACAACACCACCAAGAGATGCCAGAATCACAGACACAACTTCCGACATCCCAACCTCAACACCGATACAACCAGATGTTGCACATCAAAGGCCAACAACCGACCCTGATGCTTTAAAGAAATGGAAGGTTAAGACAAACAAAGCTATGCATGCCTTAACTGTAGCTGTAGAAGATGAATTGCTCCAGCGGTTCAAAAATGTCCGAACACTAAAGGAAGCTTGGGATACATTGACGGGTATTTTCGTGAAGAAAATGATGCAAAATTACCAATGCTCGAAAATGAGATTTGGTCGATCTCCAAGAGAAATATGTCCATGAGTCAATATTTCTCAAAGGTGAAATCTGTGTGTGACGAGATTTCTAAACTAGATCGTGAAAATGGCATTATGCAAACTAGGATGAAAAGAATTATCATCCACGGATTGAAGCCGGATTATAAGATTATTATCATGGCAACTCGGGGCTGGGTCACCGAGCAAACTTTAGCAGATATGGAGAATTTGCTAATAAATGAAGAGGATATAGACAAACCCATGTCTAATCTGTTAGGGTTGTATAAATCAAAGCATACTTTATGCTTGTATTACCTAATTTCCCGGTCTTTATATATGAGAATATTTCATTCATTTATCACATATTTTGCATATTTATTCACGCTATGGTTATGCAAATGTTGTCTAAATTACTTTATATTGTAGATAATGTGGTGTGTCGAGTCACACAGAAGATCACATTATCGGTCCCTTATGTAGTAATAATTAGTTCACAACCTATACAACATTAGACTGTTATATGAGAAGTTGTAGTATATGCTTGTAATTGGTTGGTCTTGACCATTAGCATATATTAGCGTATTCGGTATACGTTGAACATGATCGAGGTGAGATAGATTCTTCTGTACTGACTATAAGAAGAACGCACATCTCGGACAATTATTATTTCTTTATTCTAGTGATTAATATTTAATTCTATATATTTAATATTTATTGCTTTGATTTATCATAGGTGAGAGCCACACTGATTGACTCAATATGCTCGATATTTTGGGCAATATTATTATTTATATATTAATTAATATTATAACGAGAAATCGTGTCCCGACCAGTCGGGTTGATCATGTCCCTTGAGGCACTCGAAAGGATTATTATATTAAACCCTGCAGGTGGAATTAATTTTCCGATATAATAATAAAAGTCGAGTGGTATACTCGTGTATAATATATTAATTAATTAAAAGATGTCAGTAGCTTAAATTAATTAATGGACATGGAATATCTTAAACACGCGAAATAATTAATTCAAAAAGGAGTCCAATTTCGTAATTTGGGATTTTGGTAGGAAGTGCAATATCAACTTTTTAGTGGACTAAGTTGATATTAATAGAGTCTTCATATTAGGAAGAGTCCTAATATTGGAAAGAAGATATCTATTGGGAATCCTTACCTTGTCCTCCTTAAGGTCCCTAGAGTAGCACAAAACACCTATAAAAGGACTAGGGGGGCTATTTCTTCACTTCTTAATGAACAAAAATTTCGATTTTTCTCTACTTGTGTTTAATTGTGGATCTTGACTTGTGTCTTGAATTCCATAATTTAGTTAACACAATATTTTTCTAAATACTAAAATATCCAAGAAAAATAGAGAGAAAAATCGTAAGGTAAATTTGGGAAGAAAAGTGGTTCGGCCGCGGCCCCTTGTTGTCCGAGTAGTCCGGTAGACTGTTGCCCACACGACATCCGGATATAGGCGGGATATACTCTAGAAGACTTTGAGGTAGAAAAACAAGTAGATCAAGGAAGAATACAAGGAGGTGTTCGATCGACCAGAAAGGAATTGTTCTACCACTTCGCTTCAAAGGTATGAATCACCAATTCCTACTGCGTAAATACATATATATAAATTTTTAATTAATCTTATAATTAATTAATTGACAAGCCTAAATAGATCCGCTATTTACATTGGATAGTTTATAAAACCTTTCATAAAATATTTCATCTCGTTTCCGCTGCGTTTTATATTCCAACAATTGGTATCAGAGATGGTCTTTAGGTTCTGTTCAATTTAATTAATTTTGTGATTAATTTGCTAGCAATTTAAATTTAAATATTCATATGGTATGATGTTTGTAATATTTTGCTACAAATTGTCTTGCAGGAGAATATGGTCCAATTATCCTAGCTATGTGATTTAATTTATTTATGTGTTTTTTCGTAATTTGGCCCGATTTTGAAGCATGTATAAGTTTTTCCCATGAGAAAATCCATGGGTAGAATAGGATTTGTTTTTGCCTTGTAATTTTGTTGTAAATTCGATGTATTTTATTTCTGTAAAATTGTAATCGAGTTGGATACACAACAATGCGAAGAAAAAGAAGTCCAGCGCGAAAAGGAGTCCCGATCGGACGAACCGACCGAGACCAGGCAGCTGCCGATCGGGACTCGGGCAAAGCAGTGGTCTCGCCGAGACTGGCTGCGGGATCGAAACACAGACTGCTCTGCCCCGGCGCTGGTCGGGCGTGAGTTGGGTTGCTGGGTCGGGTCGTCTGGAATATGGTCCTGTTCGTATGTTCGCCGTTCGTTACGTCCGTTGGGGCACATTAAATTTAGTTTAGATATTTCTTATGCAATTAATGTTGTTTGAAAGAAAGTTTCTAAATATGGAATTTTTGTGGCCCAACTGGGAGGAGGTGACGAGATGCTTGAAGCAGTGGGAGCAAGCAGCCGAAGATTTTCTCGTTATTCAAAACGAGGAATAAAAGCCATGATAATTGGATTTAATTATCCAATTTTTTTTATTTGATTGGTTTCTATTGTTTTGATGTATGGCATGTATGGATGTATGCGTGATATGTTTCCTTGCATGTTAGGACGAGAAAATTAAAAAAACTTATTTTTTTCAAAATAACTAAGTGGTTTTAAAAATTGATTTTTCAAAATCAAATTGGCCTCCATAATTGGTTTAAATTGTGAAATAATTAGCATGCGCGATGACATTAGAGTCTTCCTCCACATCGGATGTGCTGATTATTGGCTCACTAGTTTTAGACTTCAATTAGATAGCATAAAGGTGAATATTATTTTTTATGATAGGACCTCTCCATTTGTAGGACTATTATCATTAAATAATATTATAAGGATTGCTAAATTATGGTGTTCACATAGGTGTATTAATTAATAAGCTCCCTATCGGAGTCTATGTTAATTTAATACATGGCCAAGAGGAACCAACTATTAATTTTACTTGTCAAAACGCATCTTGACTGGATAATAAAATTAAAGAGATTAAAATCTACTTGAAAAATGTATATGTAAATGTCCAAACTAACGTGGCTTGCATGTGCGCTTTTTTGAGGTGTTGGTTGACTGCATATATATTGTGTTTTAAGGTTATTCAATATATTTTGCGTCGAATTATATGACAAATGGTGTTTTAATTTTATTCTCAGATGTCTTTCAATCCACTAGCTGTTATTCTCAAGGAAAATAAACTTGATGGCACTAATTTTGCTGACTGTAAAAGAAATCTTGACATTGTCATGACTGCCGAGGGGCATAAATTTGTTTTAACTGAGGAAAGCCCTCTGGAACCAGAACTGGATGCCACTCCTGAAGAGTTGGCTGAATTTCGAAAATGGAAAATGTTTGATGAGATGGCTCGCTGTTAAATTTTGGCGTCACTGGCAAATGTATTGCAGCATCAGCATCAGACGATGGCCTCAGCCGTGGAAATGATGAAAAATCTCACCGAGATGTTTGGTCATCAGAACCGGGCGGGTAGGTGAAATGAAATGAGGGTGTTGATGAAAACCCAAATGTCTGAAGGGACTCCAATAAGGGATCATGTTCTGAAAATGATGTCTCATTTGAACGAACTGAGCATACTGGGGCCACTATCGATGCTGAGTCGCAGGTCGATATTATCTTGGACAGCTTGCCAAGAAGCTTTGAGCAGTTCCGCCTCAACTACAATATGAATCGTAGGACTTACACTTTGGCGGAACTGCTGACAGAGCTTCAATCTGCCGAAGGTCTCTTCAAACACGGTTATCCTCAAATTCTTGCGGCAACCGGTGCTAGTTCTTCAAAACCCAAATGGGGAAAGAAGAAAAAGCAAGTTGGCCCGAGGCAAGTGACAACCTTCAAAGCTAAGGGCAAGGCTCCTCAGTCCAAGCTCCTCAGTCCGAGGCAAATAAAAAACCGAAGGGCAAATGCTATAAGTGCGGTCTGAAGGGGCATTTCAAGAGTGACTGCCCTAAGAAAGGTATGTCTCATGCACTAGTAGTCAAAACATGTTTGGCTGCCTGTTCTATCACTTCGTGGATAGTAGATTCGGGCTCCACTGATCATGTTTGTTATGACTCGCAGGGGTTCCAAGTAACCAAGGTACTTAGTGCGGATGAGATTACTATTAGCTGGGGCGACTATTCCACGTTGAAGGCTGTTGCAGTGGGAGTCGTGCAGTTAAAAGTTAATGATAGGATTCTAGTCCTAAATAATGTGTTATTAGTACCTAATTTTAGAATGAATTTAATTTCAGTTTCTAAATTGTGTTGTGATGGATATTCAGTTTCTTTTGATGATAATGCAATTATTAAAAGAAATGGTGAATATGTTTGCACGAGTACTTATAATGAAGGACTTTGTATCATTAATGCTGCACCAGCTCCCTTGCATAATTATAAATCACTTAATTCTTTGACTAATCCTAATAAAAGAAAAGAAACTTCGAGCATAAATCAAACATATTTGTTGCATTTACGATTGGGTCATATGAACCTTATAAGGATTCAAAGATTGGTGAGCGATGGCCCATTGGATTCGCTCCAAGTTGAGTCATTTCAATTTGTGAATCCTGTCTAGAAGGGAAAATGACTAAAAGGGCTTTCCAAAGCAAAGGAAATCGTGCACAAAATGTATTCGAATTAGTATACACTGACGTATGTGGTCCAATGAACATCCAGTCTAAGGGTGGTTTCGAATACTTCATCACGTTTATAGATGATTATTCGAGATATGGATACATCTATTTGATGCGACGTAAGTCTGAATCTTTTGATAAGTTCAACGAATTCAAGGTTGAAACGGAGAAGCGTCATGGACAGAGTATCAAGTCACTACGATCTGATCGTGGTGGCGAGTATCTTAGTTGAGAGTTTTTGGATTTCTTGGCACATGATGGGATTACTTCCCAGCTCACTGCACCTGGTACACCACAACAAATGGTGTTGCTGAACGAAGGAATCGTACTTTATTAGAGATGTTTAGGTCAATGATGAGTTATTCTGATTTGCCTATTTTGTTTTGGGGATACGCCTTGGAAACAGCGCCGTACATTCTAAACTTGGTGCCTTCGAAATCAATTCCAAAAACACCCACAGAGCTGTGGAATGGGCGCAAGCCCAGTCTATGACATGTTTGGATTTGGGGTTCACCAGCACACGTGCTGAATAAGTAAGCTGATAAGTTGGCATCTCGTACAGAAGTACGAGTTTTTGTAGGATATCCGAAGGGAATGAAGGGTGGCTGTTGATATCGTGGATCGTATTATCAATCTTGTTAACTTGTTCAAGGTAATAATTTCGGGAATTTCATCAGATAATCATGTCACCTTAGTTGATCCTTCATGCGTTCATTGTATTAGAGCATGTATGATCATTAGTATCATTCCATAATGTAATCATAATGCGATATTCATGCTAGATATATAATTATCATGTAACTTTCCTACTTCAGTATGGATAGAGCTGTCAGAGAACGCAGGGGAAGAGGTCGCGGTGCGGGCCGAAACCCGGGAGCTCGTGTGAATACTCGCGTGAACGCGAAGGAAGTCATTAGTTCAACAGGCGGCGATGCTGCCAACTCAGTTGTCGATACTACTCATTCATCGGGAGATAATCATTCACTGTCAGAGAGTCGTACCCGAGATGCAGCCCAATCGGTAGGTTTTAGGGTTGACCGATTCATATTTATGCAGAGCATGATGGCAAGGATGACTCAGATGGCACACCTGATGGAGACGATGCAGAACTCAACCACTCAGACTCAGCAGGATCCTCCACCATCACCTCAGACGCAAGATAGGAGTGTGAGTAGTATAATCGGCGACATCTCTTGCCAGAGGCCACCTACTTTTGAAGGCTCATCTGAGCCAGAGGATATTATTCACTAGCTTGAGCATTTTGAGAAGCTATTTGCTATGGTGGAGTGTCCCGAAGGGCACAAAGTTTCAGTTGTTGCTTACTATCTGGGTAAGGGCGCTCACTCATGGTAGCTATCTTTGAAGCCCACCGACGGATCTTGCACTTGGGACCAGTTTAAGACCCTCATGTTGGAAAGATATTATCCGGCCACACTTACGGAGGCCAAGTTATCGGAATTACTCATTCTTGACCCCTCAGCGGAGGAAGATGTTCTCGCCATCGCCGAGAAGTTTTAGGAGCTACTTCCCTTTGCCTCATCTGTTACCCACTCCGAGGCGGATAAAATCAAGTATTTCAGTAAGAGGTTGAAACCTCGTATGCAGATGCAATTGCTTAATCGTCATTGCACCACCCTGTCCGAATTCATCAAGAAAGCTCTTACTTATGAGCTTACCGCTAAGGAAATTGCTAAGCAACAAACATCATCTGCTGGCAAGAAATTGAAGAATCATAATCAGTCCGAAGGTAGTCGGGAAACTTTCAAGAAGCCCCGCACGAGCTCTTCTTTTTCTGAGCGACCTCCTATGACGCCTAAACCTGCGGAATCTCAGTCCCGAGCGGCCAGTTCGGCCATCACCTGTGTTCAACTGTGGAGAACATGGTCATTACAGCACTAAGTGTCCGAAACAGACTATCACATGCAACGTTTGTGGGATTGCTGGGCATAAGGCCCGTTTCTACCGAAGAGATTCCCGACCTGCTCCGACGGAATCTCAGACCCCAAAGCAGTCGGCTGTTCATAATCAGGCTACTCAGTCCACGTCGTTTAAGACGACATGAGCAAATAAATGCGAGCCCATAATTATCAGACAGGAGCATCCAGTTCAGGGACTGGCAAGCCCCGAATTTATGAGATGAAGAGGACCAACGATCTGGAGGCCCGAATGATCTCAGGTACACTCGAAATTTTATCTCAACCTGTATGTACCCTTTTTGATATTGGATAATCAGATTCATTCATTTCCAAATCATGTTTGAGTAGACTACACCTAGATAGTGCTACTAGTTGCGAACCTTATGTCATCGGTCTACCAGACGGTAGAAGAATTATCAGAAGTCATGAAGTTAAGAGTTTTCCGATTCATCTTAACAGTCGTGAATGGTTGGCGGACCTAATCGTGGTAGACTTACCTAAGGACGACGTATTTCTGGGTATTGATTGGATGGATCGTCATGATGCCACCCTTAGTGTCCGTAAGCGTATGATCACTGTCATTTCATACGATGAAGTCGAGTGTGTATTTCAGGGGGTAACCCCAGCCGTCGTGGAAGAGTTATTAATATGATTAAAGCAGTGAAGTGACACAATCAAAGTTGTGTCGGTTATTGGTGTTACATGACCAAGAACGAGAAATCATCAGTGACATTAGCGGATATCCCTGTAGTGAGAGACTACGCCGATGTGTTTCCAGACGAGTTACCTGGTTTACCTCCACAGAGAGATGTGGAATTCACTATAGAGTTGGAGCCTGGTACGTCCCCAATATCGAAAGCACCATATCGTGTGGCCCCGGCCGAAATGCAGGAACTGAAGAATCAACTAGAGGAATTGACCGAGAAAGGTTATATCCAACCGACTGCATCCCCGTAGGGAGCACCAGTGTTATTTGTCAAGAAGAAGGATGGTTCATTTCGCTTGTGCATTGATTATCGGGAGCTGAACAGAGTGATGGTCAAGAACAAATATCCCCTACCCCACATCGATGATCTCTTAGATCAGCTCCAGGGAGCTTCAATATTTTCTAAGATCGATTTAAGGTCTGGGCATCATCAGTTGCGAATTTTAGAGTCGGATATCGCAAGAACGGCGTTTCGAACACGCTATGGGCATTACGAGTTTGTAGTGATACCGTTTGGGTTAACTAATGCACTTGCGGTATTCATGGAGCTGATGAACAGAGTTTTCATCGACTATTTGGATCAGTTCATGGTTGTTTTCCTAGATGACATTTTGATTTATTCTCGTAACCAAGAGGAGCACGAACTTCACGTTTACCAGATTCTCGACGTGTTGAAATGAGAGCAACTCTATGGGAAACTTTCCAAATGCGAGTTCTGGATGTCCGAAGTGACGTTTCTAGGACATATGATTTCATCATATGGGGTACGTGTCGAGCCTCAGAAGACGGAAGCTATCCGAGATTGGCGACCTCCGAAGAATGTTAAGGAAATCCGAAGTTTTCTCGGATTAGCAGGCTATTACCGGAGATTTGTGGAAGGATTTTCTAAAATCGCTCAACCTATGATGAGCATTTTGCAGAAGGATAATAAATACACGTGGTCTGACACGTGTCAGCAGGGTTTTGAGGGACTCAAGAGCCGTTTAATTTGAGCGCCTGTCCTTTCTTTACGTCAAGGGATCGAAGGATTCGTGGTTTATAGTGATGCGTCCGGACACGGTCTTAGATGTGTATTAATGCAGAATGGGAAAGTGATTGCCTATGCTTCGCGGCAACTGAGGCCTTATGAAGTCAATTATCTGACGCACGACCTGGAGCTAGCGGCCGTGGTTTTCGCATTGAAGATTTGGCATCATTACCTCTATGGAATCACTTGTCAGATTTTCACCGATCATAAGAGTTTAAAGTATATATTTACTCAGAAGGAGTTAAACATGCGACAGAGACGGTGGTTGGAACTGATTAAGGATTATGGTATTAAGATACAATACCACCCGGGTAAGGCGAACGTCATCGCCGACGCCTTGAGTCGTGAGTCTGTTCAGGAGCAAATGCTTGCTCGTTTGACTGCTCAGAAGGAACTTCAACAGGAATTCCTAAGGCCTGAGATCGAGGTCTGGTTACGGCGAGTGCAAGGGAAACTTTGTACGTTAGAGATTTCATCACCACTGGAGGAGGCGGTCAGAACGAAACAGGGTTCAGACCCTTTTTTGTTGCGCATTTGAGAGGATGTGGCTCAGGGGAAAGCCCCTGGATTTGTGGTCCACTAGGATGGACTTTTGCGATTTAAGAACCGGTTACGCATTCCGGCGGATGACGAGTTGAAAAGATCTATTTTGAGAGAAGCTCATGCTACCCCTTATTCTATTCATCCAGGGTCTAGCAAAATGTACAAAGACTTGAAACAAAATTATTGGTGGAGTAATATAAAGCAAGAAGTCGCAGAATTTGTTTCGATATGTTTAACTTGTCAGCAAGTCAAGACAGAACATCAGCGACCGGCAGGTATGCTGAAACCGCTCCCTATTCCAGAGTGGAAGTGGGAGTATATTTCAATGGACTTCATCACGAGTTTGCGAACGAGTCATCGTGGCATGAATTCAATTTGGGTAACGTAGACTGTTTAACTAAGTCAGCTCATTTTCTTGAGACTAAGGATATGTGGGGTCCCGAAAGACTTGCCCAATTGTTCATTAAATAGATCGTGAGATTACAAGGTACTCCTAAAAGTATCATTTCTGATCGTGACGGGCGATTCATGTCACATTTTTAAAAATCCGTTCATCGTGCCATGGGAACTCAGCTAAATTTCAGCACAACTTTTCATCCTCACTCCGACAGACAATCAGAGCAAACTATTCAGACGTTAGAGGACAAGTTGAGGGCATGTGTTCTCAATTGGAAAGATGATTGGGAAGCCCAACTACCATTGATTGAATTCACGTACAATAACAATTGGCATGCTTCGATTAAGATGGCACCTTACGAGGCCTTATACAGTCGTCATTGTCGATCTCCCTTTTGTTGAGATGACTTATCAGAATCAATCGGCACTGAGCCCGATATACTAATAGCCGCCCGCGAGAAGGTAGTGTTGATCAGGAGTCGTTTGTTGACCGCTCAGAGTCGACAAAAATCATATGCAGATAATCGTCGTCGACCATCTGAGTTCGAGGCAGGTGACCACGTTTTGGTCAAGGTATCCCCGAGTCGAGGTATTTTCCATTTCGGGAAGAGAGGAAAGTTGAGTCCGAGATTCATTGGACCATTTGAGATTTTAGATCGAGTAGGCAGTCTGGCTTATCGATTGGCTTTACCTCCAGCTTTGATCCGAGTTCATATTGTGTTTCACGTCTCGCAGTAGCGAAAGTATGTTGTCGACCTGAGTCGCATACTTCAGTTTGATGAAATCGAGATCGCAGAAGATCATACGTACGAGGAGCGTCCTGAACGAGTCCTAGAGTGACGAATCAAACAGTTGAGGAACAAGGTTATTCCTTTGGTAAAAATTCAGTGGTCTAGACACGGAGTCGAAGCGGCTACTTGGGAAACCGAGGATAGTATGCGAGAGAGTTATCTCGAATTGTTAGACCCTTAGTTTTGGGGACGAAACTCTTTTTAAGGGGGGAGTATGTAATACCCGGTTGCGAATTTATTTATTATCATTCAGTAATTATCACTCATTAATAATCATTCATCAGTCATATTCATTGATTTGTGTTCACCGTTCGGCGTGTTTTGAATTGTATATCAGTTATCATTCGTCATTCAACCCTGTTTGAGAATCGAGACGAGAATATTATCATTATCATCATAATTGGTAGTCTGTGGGTGAGGAGTAGCGCACGCTACATACTATTTATAGCGCACGCTAATTGAGTACTGGTAGTGCATGCTATGTATCAACATTAGCGCACGCTAGTGTATTGGAGGCAGACAGTTCAGTAGGTACTGGACTGAAATGGAGATTTCGTAGCGCACGTTATGTGTGGGAAATAGCGTATGCTAGTTGTATTAGTAGCGCACGCTAAGTCATCATAGTAGCGCGCGCTAAGGCTCGAGCAGGCAGTGGACAGTAGGTTCTGGACTCCCATTTTCTGGACGCCAACTATCAGGTAGCGCACGATAGACTCGGTTAACGCACGCTAAGAGGAAGGTGTTAGCGCACGCTACCAAGTTTGTAGTGCATGCTAACGATGTAGGCAGAGTCCTCTGGACTACCCGTGAACCCGCTACTGCACGCTAATCTCAGAAGCTAGCACACGCTAAGCTGGGTTTAGTATAAATAGGACATTTCTCCCCCATTTCGTCATTTTTCCATTTCTCCTCCTTCCTTGGGCGATTCCGGGCGATTTTTGGCTATTTGTTAAGATCTCTTTGAGCTACTATCATCTATCAACATCTTCAAGCTTCTAGTTCGGATTATTCACATTTAATCCTCTCATCCACTCCAAATCAAGGTAAACTTTGCATAACCCTAGAATTTTAGGATTTGGGGATTTTCTTCCCGATCTCTTCGAGTTAGCTTGCTAATGTGTTGGAATATGTTGAGTATGGATTATCTACCTTGGATACATGTGTTCCTATGGATTTATTGGTGTATTTTCCTGAATTGTTCAGTATTTGGGATGGTTGGGTGTGTTTCACCATCTAGAGATTTCATTACCGGAATACATGTATCGTGGGTAGCATTTTTGGGTGGATTCCAACGTATTTTCCACCTATAGATTATTGATAGTTGATTACGAACTTGTCTAGGTTCGGAGTTATCGTTTCCCTTCAACCTTGGTGCCTCGGCGTTCACACTCTTTCATCTAATTCAAAGTAAGTTAATTCTTACTCAGTTAAAAGGATAATCATTCCTTTTGTTGTTGTCATTCATACATATAATTCATTCATAGTATATCAATCATGTTTAGGCTTATAATTATCAAACTAATCATTTAATTCACGAGGAACGACGGCCAATCATTTCATTTGAGCTATCACTCATTGTGTTATTAATTCACCATGGTGAGTCATTCTTGACCCTTGTCGGACTTCTACTCATTATCACTCATTGTGGTCGCTTTTGTTCTTGTGACTTTATGGGATCGTATTGCATTCCGGGCGGTATACGTGTGGAATTTTTAGTCGGGCACACTATGGTCATGTGTTTATGCAGGTAATCTGGGCACATTGGACTGTGCACACGGTAACGTGCCTCCGTGAGACTAATTAGGCCAAGTGCGTGTGTATATGCGGATTTCCGGACACTCGGATACTTGTGCACTCGCACATCCCACCTCGGGCGTACTATGATGCCCCTCTTTCATACCTCATTTCATACCTAAGACATGTGATTATTGTATCTGTTCAACTCTTGGGGATTGTTGTTTTGTGTTTAGGTCATGGCAAGGCAAAGGCACGGGAAGAGAACAATGACGACGAGGAGTCCATCTTGATGTTTTCTTCATATGTATTTTCCGCTGCAGTTTCCGTTTGGACTTTTATTTTTTTCAATGTTGTATATTCCATCTTCATATGAAATATATATGTATTCTGTACTCCTGGGTGTATTGTACTTTAAACTCCCCATCGGAGTAATTAGTAATATAATGTGGTTTGGTACTACACTAATATTATTTAAATCATTCTTTTTCATTTGCTTGGTGGGTCCCAGAAGGGGGTCCACGGCACTGTGATAACCGCCTAGTTTGGGGTATTACAGAGTTGGTATTGTAGCGTGGTTTTGAATACTACCCTTCCGAGTCATGTCTTATTGAAATCATCGTTCATCAGACTAGTATCATTAGACTTTCGCATCATGTGTGACCTGTGCAAGCGCCAAGCCCCTCAGACCAAAAGAACGGTATGATTTCTGATGCCATGGTATAGTTTCTGGAAATAAGAATCAACTCATTCATCATTCACCACACAACAATCCTCATTCATCATTTTCTTTTGGATCTTGCCAATTCATGTTAACTCATTAATCACTCAGTCAATCTCATTATTCAGTTGTTGATCTCGTGGATCGTATTATCAATCTTGTTAACTTGTTTAAGGTAATCATTTCGGGAATTTCATCAGATAATCATGTCACCTCAGTTGATCCTTCATGCGTTCATTGTATTACAGAATGTATGATCATTATTATTATTCCATAACATAATCATAATGCGATATTCATGCGAGATCTATAATTATCATGTGACTTTCCTACTTCAGTATGGATAGAGCTGTCAGAGGACGCAGGGGAAGAGGCCGCGGTGCGGGCCGAAACTCGGGAGATCGTGTGAATACTCATGCGAACGCGAGGGAAGTCATTAGTTCAACAGGCAGCGATGCTGCCAACTCAGCTAGCGATGCTACTCATTCACCGGGAGATAATCATTCACTGTCAGAGAGTCTTACCCGAGATGCAGCCCAATCGGTAGGTGTTCGGGTTGACCCATTCATATTTATGCAGGGCATGATGGCAAGATGACTCAGATGGCACGCATGATGGAGACGATGCAGAAATCAACCACTCAGACTCAGCAGGCTCCTCCGCCATCACCTTAGATGCAAGAGAGGAGTGTGAGCAGTATAATCGGCGACATCTCTCGCTAGAGGCCACCTACTTTTGAGGGCTCGTCTGAGCCGGCGGATATTATTTACTGGCTTGAGCATTTAGAGAAGCTATTTGCGATGGTGGATTGTCCCGAAGGGCACAAAGTTTCAGTTGCGGCTTACTATCTGGGTAAGAGCGCTCACTCATGGTGTCTATCTTTGAAGCCCACCGATGGATCTTGCACTTGGGACCAGTTTACGACCCTCATGTTGGAAAGATATTATCCGGCCCCACTCAGGGAGGCCAAGTTATCGGAATTACTCAGTCCCGACCCCTCAACGGAGGAAGATGTTCTCGCCATCGCCGAGAAGTTTCAGGAGCTACTTCCCTTTGCCTCATCAGTTATCCACTCCGAGGCAGATGAAATCAAGTATTTCAGTAAGAGGTTGAAACCTCATATGCGGATGCAATTGCTTAATAATCATTGCGCCACCCTGGCCGAATTCATCGAGAAAGCTCTTACTTATGAGCTTACCGCTAAGGAAATTGCTAAGCAACAAACTTCATCTGCTGGCAAGAAATCAAAGAATCATAATCAGTCCGAAGGTAATCGGGAAACTTTCAAGAAGACCCGCACGGGCTCTAGTTTTTTTGAGCGACCTCCTATGGCGCCTAAATCTACGGAATCTCAGTCCCGAGTGGCCAGTTCGGCAATCATTTGTTTCAACTGTGGAGAACAGGGTCATTACTGTTAGAGATATGCCCTCGAACGCCACTCAGAGGATGAGAGAGTGAGAGCATATGTATTGTAATTATGAAAATTTAACAAGGCAATAATTATTTCTATATTATTGTATATCACTGGCATTGTGATTTGATATATAGAATAATAGTCCTTGCATTTGAGAGCAAACATTCTACTCCTTATGGAGATAAGGAGATAAGCACTAGAAGTGTTTAGAGCTCGAATGCTTAACTCGTTCGCAAGTCGATAAAACTTAACTGGGCAATAAGTTTAGACAAGACTTGTATAATGTGTACTTTGACCTGTAGAGTACCGGTATTCACTAAGGGTTAGTGGGAGCACACGTTATAGGTATGCTAGTGAGATTAGTATACTCGAACACGACTCACCTCGATTCGGTCACATGGATATCACTCAGGGATTGTCAACGACTGGATCGAAAGGTTGTGATAGGTATACGTGGACCTTTGACTTGAGGTTTCAGTAGGAGATGTGCTTGTGACATTAAGTTAGTCATTAGAGTAGTTCGATCGAATCGCCGGTGTGTGGGGTCAACCTCGAAATGCAACTTAGTGGGCAAGTAGCAGTCTCTACTGAATACCAAGATAGAATTCTTTCTCCTGTAAGTGAGCAGGTAAATGTCCTATGCGGTTAATGGCAAATGAGATTATAAGTCTTTGGCCAAAGCATTTAGAGCTAGTTGTATTTGATACACGAGAGCTCGACGATCTCAGTTTGCATTAACAGAAAGCATAGTGTCAAGTTACAGTAGGGTTTGACTTTTCCGTGACCCTAATACTTGACCGGGACATATGATTGAAGGGTTTATACGTATACAGTATTCACGACATAATGGTTTTGGATTGATCCGATCATTCGTTCTTAGTTGGGTTACAGTACGAAGCACTAGACTGGCTAAGTGTTACTCGTACTCCTTGGTTCCTCCCATTGCCGACTAAGACGGACCTACGGAGTCGCGCACAAGGATATTTGATGGATAAATATGTATTTATTATCTCTTCATTAATATTGGATATTAGATATGTAATTTGATTTATTTGATAAATCATGCGGTCTAGTGAATTGAAATTAATTACTGGGTAATTAATTTAATTCATAAATAATTATTTCTTGGAAATATATTATTATAATTTTGTATTTGATAAAATTAATTAATTGGATTAATTAATTAAGTATAAATACCTTTGGGATAAAACGAAGTGTATTTAACGGACTAGCCACGCGAACGTCCGGTACATGAACCGAGTGGCTCGGCTCGTTTTCTCACCTAATATCTAGTGGGGGCCCCCCTCATTTTCCTCCCTTCCTTCCATGTGGTGTGTGTTGTGTGTTTAATTGTTTAATGGGTTGAAGACAAAAGGATGAGATTTCATATCTCATCATTTTGATATCATCCCCATTATATAATGTATATATCTTCACATTATGTGATGAAAAAAAATATAACAAACAAAAACACTCCAAAATCAGCCGTGAGTTCTTTAGCTAAGAGAGAGAAAAATTTATTTCTTTTCTTGTTCATCTTTGAGAGAAAGAAAAGGAAGAAGAGAAGAGAAGAAAAATACCGTATCAATTCCTAGCCGTGTTCTTTGAGAATGAATTGATATTTTATTTTTCCGATTAATATCCGATGCGTAATAACGTAGAGACATTCGGCAATTTCGGTGTTGGATCATTCAACAAGCTACAACGAATTGGATTCGTGTTCGTGTCGGTAACCGGAGAAAGTTTGTTCGGGTTTCACCTTCGAAGATTATATCATCAAAGGACTACGAGGGTAAGTATTTTTTGATTCTCTTCCTCGTTGTTTATATTCGTTTATATGATGCTTGATCGGTCCGTTTTTGGGGTTTGGTTTTATCCGGTTGGACAGTTTTATTTTCCGCTGCGTAATTCGATTTTAATTACCGAATCCCAACAGTGATATCGGAGCAAGGTCTATGCGATCGTATATTCGATATTTGCATTTGGAATGCTTGATTTTTTTTTTTATGATTTAGTATCATAAAAATTTTAATTGTTGATGTTTAATTGTTCATCTAAAAATTATTTTTCATGATTTTATGTTACAATATAAATCTATTTTTCTTTTGAAAAACTGATTTATTTGTGTAATATAAAAATTAGAAAAATATTATTTTTGGATTCGGACGAAAAATGAGCCGGAAAATTGGCGGACCCGGCAAGAAATGGGTCACGGGATCATTGGCGGGTCAATTTGACTGGCAGTCACAGCCGTCATGAGCTTGGCCCGGCCTTGTGTTTTCCGACTCCGCTTTTATATTTCGCTCGTAAATTAATTTTCCGCAAATTAAATTGGATTTAATTTGACTAAAATATAATTATGGTAATTTTATTTTAAGGGAATTAATTTAATGAAATATTTGTTTTGTCCGGAGTAAATTAAAATTAACGGTTAAGTGAATTAATTGGATTAATTCTAATTGTTGGATTAATTTTTATTGATTAGATCAATTTTAGATTAATTATTATTGCCATTTATTTTAATGTAATTGTTACATTAATTTTGAATGGGGATGTAGTTCATGGACCTAGTTTTGAATCGTTTGTTTTGTTCGATTGGGTTGTAAAGGCCGTTTTGAGCCTATTTATTTTACTAGAAAATTTGTATAGGATGCAATTTTTCAAATGTAAAATTTATATGTAATGACGAAGACCGGAGGAAGATTCGCTCGAGAAGACGAAGATTCAAGACCGAAGACATGTAATTAGATTACGATGTTTTTGTTCTAGGAACGGTCCATGAACTGCATGTTGTTAGTTTTAGGTTGTGTATGTTTTCATATTGTATGACAAACAAACAAACCGACAAACCACGCTTATAAACGGATTAATGTGCAAAGTGTAACATATATTCGCGTTAATACTCCCACTTACAAACACTAAGTTATAAAGGTTACGAGGTTTCCTACCCTCCGTCAAACTCATGGAAAATTTAAATCTAAACCGGAATATTAATCTTCCGAGTATGTCGGGGTAATATTTTTGGGGTAAGTTGATAAATTCCTAGAGTGCATTAGATGCCTTTGGTTGTGACAAATCAAACCCCTATAAACCGTATGGGTTGCCGGGTAAGATTCAATTGTCAGACTAATAGGAGTTGATGGTTTAAACTTAGATAGTTCAGCGAGCCATAGAAACCGAATGGGTTGAGGGCAAGTGAACTAGGGGTAAAAGAAGATCGAATCATCCATTAGATGGGTTGGTATTAGACACCACTTTATAAAGAATAATAGAATAGAAACCGTATGGGTTGCCCTCTATTAAACTTTGTAAAGAAATCGATCACCACTATGAAGTCACCCAAGACTTCCGGATTTAACATGGGAGTGTGTAAATACCGATAAAATAGTGGGAGCCGAGTTATGAATAAAGAAAGTCCTTAAATTCTTTACTCGGATCATAATTAAATAATCACTAAAGAATCTTAAATTATTCTCTGCAGTTAGCAAAACTCTCAATATGACAATGAACCCACTCGCTATACTACTTGAAAAGAACGTCCTGACTGGTCCGAACTATGTGGGTGGCCGGAACTTGAGGATTGTCCTAACTATGGAAATCTTGGGATACGTCTTGAGGCGGACATCCCCGGCTCTACAAGAACCCGAGCCAATCAGGAAGATGTCGATGCCCATGAGAAATGGGTAAAAGACGACATAAGAGTGCGAGGGTACATGTTAGGCTCAATGACCAATGAGCTTCAACGTGCCCATGAAAATATGACGTCTTCGAGAGCCATCTTATCGCACCTGGCTGAGCTCTATGGAGAGCATAGCCGAACTGCTAGATATGAGATATCGAAGCAATTATTTGGCGCCCGGATGAAGGAAGGAGAGAGGGTTGGGAACCATGTCCTCAAGATGATCTCGATGATTGAGAGATTAGAAGCTCTTGATTTTCAGATGCATGCATCTCTCCAAACTGACTTTATCCTGCAGTCACTTCCTGACTCCTTTTCACAATTTGTCATGAACTTCAACTGCAATGAGATTGCATGTAACTTAGCTGGGCTAATGAACAAGCCGAGCGCCAGTCTCGAGATGAAGACAAAGGAAAGGAAGCCGCACTTGTGATTTCTTAAGGACTTGGAAGTCCAAGAATAAGAAGAAAAAGAACAAGAAGCAGTTAGGTCCAATAGCCAAGATCGACAAGGGAAAGGGCAAGGCCCCAATGGTTCAAAAGAGCAAGGGGGCCAAGAAAACGGATGTATGCCTCAACTGCAGTGAGCAAGGCCACTGGAATAGGTACTGTCCAAAGCTTAACCGTAATGCGCCTTCAGGTACGGAACTACTGGTTTTAGAAACAAATTGTTCTGTAACTGTATATTCTACTTCTTGGATACTTGATTCCGGTGCGAGTTCTCACATTTGTACAATGAATCAGGATCTGTAACGAAGTAGGAAGCTGGATTCAGGGGAGGTGATGGTCACCGTCGGAAGTGGGCATAGTGTCGAGGCTTCTGGTATCGGATGCCTTATGTTGGATTTAGAATCTGGTTTTATTCTTACTTTAGATGATGTACTTGTTTTGCCCAAGGGGCACAAAAATATTGTATCAATTCCGGTCATGGACCGAAAGGGATTTCACTTCTTTATTGGAGATGGGTCCTGTCGTATTTATTTTAGAAATAAATTGGTTGGTACTGCTACATTATTAAATGGTTTATACCATTTAAATCTAAAGAATAAAACAACTGTGAACACTATAACTAGGAAGCGTGGTAGGGATGAAACGAACCAAGCACTTAAGTGGCATCTTAGACTTGGTCATATCGGTTAGACCAAGGTTCATAAAATGGAGAAAGATGGGCTTATGGGTCCATTGGGATCGGATCCCTATCCAACTTGTGAATCTTGCCTTCAATGCAAAATGACTAAGTTACCCTTCGCAGGGACTTTTGAAAGAGCTGCTGAAAAACTTGGATTGATCCATACCGACGTCTGTGGCCCTTTTGAAGTGGCATGAGACGGCTTTCAGTATTTCATTACATTCACTGATGACCATACCAGGTATGGATTCGTGTACTTAATGAAACATAAGTCTGAAGCTTTTGATAAATTCAAGGAATTTAAAGCCCTAGTTGAAAATCAAACAGGTAACCGTGTTAAGACTCTTCGGTCAGACCGGGGTGGTAAGTACATGAGTACTGAATTTGATGAGTTCTTAAAGGAACTAGGAATAGTGTCACAATTCACTCCTCCAGCTACTCCACAATTAAATGGTGTATCAGAAAGAAAGAACCGAACCTTGTTGGACATGGTTCGCTCCATGCTTAACTATATACTGATCTACCGATTTATCTGTGGGGTTACGCGCTCCTTACTGCTGTGCATATCTTGAACAGATGTCCTTCCAAATCCGTTCCTAAGACTCCCCACGAGATGTGGAGAGGAAGGAAACCAAGTCTTAATCACATTAGGATTTGGGGATGCCCTGCTTATGTCAAGAAGACTAAAGTAGAGAAATTGGAAACTAGGTCTGTGAAAGGTCGTTTCATAGGATATCGAGGGGATTCCATGGGATATCTATTCTACATGCACGAAGATCATAGGATCATCATTGCTATACAAGCACACTTCCTGGAAGATCAGTTTATTCAGGAAGGAGGGGCAGGTAGAAATATTTCTTTAGAAGAAATAAAAGAAACACCAAATGAGACACCTATGCAAGATATTAGAACCCAACCTTCTGAAATACAAACACAACCTCGCAAGTCTAGTAGAATTTCTCAATTACCTGATAGGTATGGCTATCTGCATCAAGAGGAACTGGGTGTCCATGAGATGACAGAAAGTAGTCAAGAGAATGATCCTTCTACATACGACCAAGCGATGGTAGATGTTGACTCCACCAAGTGGCAAGAAGCTATGGAAGCTGAGATAGACTCAATGCATGCTAATCAGGTCTGGACTTTAGTAGATCGTCCTAAAGGCATAGTGCCTATTGGAAACAAATGGATCTATAAAAGAAAGACTGATGGAGATGGCAAGGTTGATACCTATAAGGCCAGGCTTGTGGAAAAGGGTTATTCCCAAAGAGAAGGAATCGATTACTTCGAGACCTTCTCACCTGTAGCTATGATTAAGTCTATTCGCATGATGATTGCCATAGCAGCCCACTTAGATTATGAAATATGGCAAATGGATGTGAAAACGGCATTCCTAAATGGATTCCTCGAGGAGGAGATTTACATGGAACAGCCTAAGGGATTCATATCTCAAACCAATATTCATAAAGTATGCAAACTTCAGCGTGCCATTTATGGACTGAAGCAAGCTTCACGGAGTTGGAATCTTCGTTTTAACGAGACAGTCAAAGAGTTTGATTTTGTCCAAAACGAAATCTATATTATTGGGAGGTTAGTGGGAGCAAAATTGCGTTCTTAATACTATATGTAGATGACATTCTACTTATAGGAAACGACGTAGGAATGCTCAGTTCTGTGAAAGCTTGGCTTTCTAAAGAGTTCTCAATGAAAGACTTGGGAGAAGCTACCTATATTCTGGGTATTCGTCTCTACCGGGATAGAGCGAAAAGAATGTTAGGTCTTTCCCAAGCCCTCTATATAGAAAAGATCCTGAAGCGATTTAGGATGGAAGATTCTAAAAGAGGGTTTCTTTCTATGCAACATGGTGCAAAACTTTCCTTAGAGATGTGTCCTCAAAGTGAGGAAGACAGAAAGGAAATGAGTAAGGTGCCCTATGCTTCGGCAGTAGGTAGCCTCATGTATGCTATGATTTGCACTAGACCGGACATTGCCTATCTTTGTGAGCGTAGTAAGTCGGGCCACCAAATCCAGGCAGAACATTAGATCGTCAGTAAAGAACATTCTTAAGTACCTAAGGAGGACTAAAGACTTGGTTCTTACATACGGCGGTGGAGAAATTAGAGTGATGGGCTATACAGACTCAGATTTTCTGGGGACATGGATGCTCGATGTCCACATCAGTATATCTTCACTCGAATGGTGGGGCGCTTTCTTGGAGAAGTTCCAAGCAATGTTCGATTGCTATCTCTACATGTCAAGCCGAATACTGTGTAGCCACAGAGGTCGCTAAAGAAGCTTTTGGATTAAGAAGTTCACCGAGGAACTTCAAGTGGTTCCTAATGCGGAGAAGCCCGTGACGCTGTTTTGTGACAACGAAGGAGTCATTGCACGTGCTAAGGAGCCTAGGGCTCACCACAATACCAAACATATTGCGAGAAAATATCATTTTGTGAGAGAAATGGTTCAGGAAGGAAATGTTATACTGCAGAGAGTAGACACAGCAAATAACATTGCTGATTCGCTTACCAAGCCACTATCTCAGAAGGTCTTAGAGAGACATCTGGAGAGTATGGGTATTAGATACCATAGTTTGTGGCATTGAGTGCAAGTGGGAGATTGTTAGAGATATGCCCTCGAATGCCACTCAGAGGATGAGAGAGTGAGAGCATATGTATTGTAATTATGAAAATTTAACAAGGCAATAATTATTTCTATATTATTGTATATCACTGGCATTGTGATTTGATATATAGAATAATAGTCCTTTCATTTGAGAGCAAACATTCTACTCCTTATGGAGATAAGGAGATAAGCACTAGAAGTGTTTAGAGCTCGAATGCTTAACTCGTTCGCAAGTCGATAAAACTTAACTGGGCAATAAGTTTAGACAAGACTTGTATAATGTGTACTTTGACCTGTAGAGTACCGGTATTCACTAAGGGTTAGTGGGAGCACACGTTATAGGTATGCTAGTGAGATTAGTATACTCGAACACGACTCACCTCGATTCGGTCACATCGATATCACTCAGGGATTGTCAATGACTGGATCGAAAGGTTGTGATAGGTATACGTGGACCTTTGACTTGAGGTTTCAGTAGGAGATGTGCTTGTGACATTAAGTTAGTCATTAGAGTAGTTCGATACAATCGCCGGTGGGTGGGGTCAACCTCGAAATGCAACTTAGTGGGCAAGTAGCAGTCTCTACTGAATACCAAGATAGAATTCTTTCTCCTGTAAGTGAGCAGGTAAATGTCCTATGCGGTTAATGGCAAATGCGATTATAAGTCTTTGGCCAAAGCATTTAGAGCTAGTTGTATTTGATACACGAGAGCTCGACGATCTCAGTTTGCATTAACAGAAAGCATAATGTCAAGTTACAGTAGGGTTTGACTTTTTCGTGACCCTAATACTTGACCGGGACATATGATTGAAGGGTTTATACGTATACGATATTCACGACATAATGGTTTTGGAATGATCCGATCATTCGTTCTTAGTTGGGTTACGGTACGAAGCACTAGACTGGCTAAGTGTTACCCGTACTCCTTGGTTCCTCCCATTGCCAACTAAGACGGAGCTACGGAGTCGCGCACAAGGATATTTGATGGATAAATATGTATTTATTATCTCTTCATTAATATTGGATATTATATATGTAATTTGATTTATTTGATAAATCATGCGGTCTAGTGAATTGAAATTAATTATTGGGTAATTAATTTAATTGATAAATAATTATTTCTTGGAAATATATTATTATAATTTTGTATTTGATAAAATTAATTAATTGGATTAATTAATTAAGTATAAATACATTTGGGATAAAACGAAGTGTATTTAACGGACTAGCCACGCGAACGTCCGGTACATGAACCGAGTGGCTCGGCTCGTTTTCTTACCTAATATCTAGTGGGCCGCCCCCCTCATTTTTCTCCCTTCCTTCCATGTGGTGTGTGTTGTGTGTTTAATTGTTTAATGGGTTTAAGACAAAAGGATGAGATTTCATATCTCATCATTTTGATATCATCCCCATTATATAATGTATATATCTTCACATTATGTGATGAAAAAAAATATAACAAACAAAAACACTCCAAAATCAGCCGTGAGTTCTTTAGCTAAGGGAGAGAAAAATTTATTTCTTTTCTTGTTCATCTTTGAGAGAAATAAAAGGAAGAAGAGAAGAGAAGAAAAATACCGTATCAATTCCTAGCCGTGTTCTTTGAGAACGAATTGATATTTTATTTTTCCGATCAATATCCGACGCGTAATAATGTAGAGACATTCGGCAATTTCGGTGTTGGATCATTCAACAAGCTACAACGAATTGGATTCGTGTTCGTGTTGGTAACCGGAGAAAGTTTGTTCGGGTTTCACCTTCGAAGATTATATCATCAAAGGACTACGAGGGTAAGTATTTTTTGATTCTCTTCCTCGTTGTTTATATTCGTTTATATGATGCTTGATCGGTCCGTTTTTGGGGTTTGGTTTTATCCGGTTGGACCGTTTTATTTTCCGCTGCGTAATTCGATTTTAATTACCGAATCCCAACAATTACAGCACTAAGTGTTCGAAACAAACTATCACGTGCAATGTTTGTGGGATTTCCGGGCATAAGTCCTATTTCTGCCGACGAGATTCCAGACCTGCTCCGACGGCATCTCAGACCCCGAAGCAGTCGGCTGTTCAGAATCAGGCTACTCAGTCTGCATCATTTAAGACGACGGGAGAAAATAAAGGCGGAGCCCATAATTATCAGACAGGAGCATCCAGTTCAGGGACTGGCAAGCCCCGAATTTATGAGATGAAGAGGACCGAAGATCCGGAGGCCCGAATGATCTCAGGTATACTCGAAATTTTATCTCAACCTGTGTCTATCCTTTTTTATATTGGCGCATCACATTCATTCATTTCCGAATCATGTTTGAGTAGACTACACCTGGAAAGTGCTACTAGTTGCGAACCTTATGTCATCGGTCTACCAGACGTTAGAAGAATTATCGGAAGTCGTGAAGTTAAGAACTGTCCGATTCAGCTTAACGGCCGTGAATGGTTGGAGGACCTAATCGTGGTAGACTTACCTAAGGACGATGTAATCCTGGGTATTGATTGGATGGATCGTCATGTTGCCACCCTTAGTGTCCGTAAGCTTATGGTCACTATCATTTCAGACGATGAAGTCGAGTGTGTATTTCAGGGGGGTAACCCCAGCCGTTCCGGAAGAGTTATTAATATGATGAAAGCAGTGAAGTTACTCAATCAGGGGTGTGTCAGTTATTGGTGCTACATGACTAAGACCGAGAAATCATCAGTGATGTTGTCAGATATCCCTGTAGTGAGAGACTACGCCGATGTATTTCCAGACGAGTTACGTGGTTTACCTCCACAGAGAGATGTGGAATTTACGATAGAGTTGGAGCCTGGTACGTCCCTAATATCGAAAGCACCGTATCGCATGGCCCCGAACGAAATGCAGGAACTGAAGAATCAACTGGAGGAATTGATCAAGAAAGGTTATATCTGTAATACCCGAGATTTTTATTTTCCAGTTGCCCTGAATTATTTGTCGTTTGGTTCCGATTATTTTTTTCGTTACGATTTTCTGGGATACGTTTTTCTATGATGCACTGTATGATATATATTGTTGTGAATTTCGTCGTGTGAGACCTGTTATAGCCGTAAGGCATAATCGGTTATGGCCGCAAGGCTGCCGAGTTATGGCCGTAATGCCTTGCCGGTTACAGCCGTAACACACTTTCGTTTTTTGGACAGTATGGATGGGGACCCGGTTACGGCCGTAAGGACCTTCCGAGTACGGTCATAATGGCCGAGTTATGGCTGTAAGGCGCTGCCGGTTACGGCGTAACGTGCGCGCCTATATATGGCCTGGGCGACAGGTCCTTGGCCATTTTCTTCATTTTCCTTCTTCTTCTCGAGGCTGCTGGATGGGGGAGATGGGAACGTCGATTCTTGTTCGATTCCACTCAATTCCAGGGTGTTCTGGAAGGCCCTTGTCGATCATAACAACATCTAATCCTTGTTCTTCGTCGGATCAAGGTAATTTCTTGAAATCTCCTAGGGTTGACTTTCGGGATTTCTTCTTAATCTTCGTTGTTCATCCGATTTTGATGAATCGGTTGATGTTACTGAGCATTATTAATCGTATTCTTTGGGTTGTATATCCGTATTTCAAGTTTATTCAACTCGATTGGGGATCCGAGTGTTCTTGGGAATTATTGAACATTGAATGTTCGATTAAATGTCCCAATGAGTTCCCTTCGATAGTTTTTTGGGATTTCCGTTGTTTTTGGCCTTGATTCTTGTTGTGATCGTATCTTCGTTGTGTTTGCCAGAGGATTATAGGTGTACGAGTATTCCAGTCAAGCTTTCCCGTTGTTTCGCGTGCTTTGCACTTGAGGCGAGTATCTCGTCTATAATCTTTTTATACTTTGAGAATGTGACGTGTCGTGAATTTAACGTGGACTTATTAGTGATTGAACGTTTAACCATAACTCACTTCTAAATGAATATGTGATTCTATGAAAGTAAATACGAGCGTAAACTTGAATTTCTTGAAGAATGATAACCACCATTTCATGTTGTATTGTGTTCGAGATAGATATTTAGAAGTGAGTAGTTATCCGAGGAATTGTGGAATGTTTGTATTGTTCACTCGTTAGAATATTTACTAAATGATGGTGTGACGTGAATGTTAGACATTGTGAAAGTGTTTGTTGGATTAACTTATGATTTTACGTGTTTGTGATTGTGGCGAATGTTATACCCTTTTTGTTGTGAAATCGGAGAATTGAGATATTGACCGGGTAGGGACCCGTGAGGCCTCCGGCGGCGCGTACTTACGAGTACGGCCAGATGCTATGATTTGACCATAAGGTTATCGAATCGGGTAGGTCTGGAGAGGGCTCCGAGAATCGTCACTTGCGAGTGCAATGTCACGATAACTTGTGGGCGTGTTTGAATGAAGTTAACCGGGTAGGGAGCCGTGAGGCCTCCGGCGGCGTGTACTTGCGAGTACGGCCAATTTATATGATTTGACTATAAGGTTATCTAATCGGGTAGGTCCGTAGAGGGCTCCGAGAATCGTTACTTGCGAGTAATATGTCAATATAACTTATGGGTGTGTTTGAGCTTGGTTTCCGGTAACTAATCGGGGTTGGGTCCCATCGAGGCCACAGAGGTGATTTGAGTATTTGACTGGATATCTCTGAACTGTTAATGTATGAATCTTGGATTCCAATTATATTGGCGATTGTGGTTCCGCCTTTGAGGCTTGTTTGAGAATTGAACCGTCTACATGATTTTGAAAGAAAATCCTTTTGATAATGAGAACTACAAATCTATTCATGATTTTACACCGAGACCCCCGACGTCCTCAATTATTCTTTCAAATGTGTTTTGACGTTATCTTTATGATCCCCCCTAATGGGAATCATTTTCGAAAGACTTTAGGCTCGGGGATCGTGTTACTACCTTGTTGAAAGGTTGTTTTCATAACGGTTGTATTCTTGATGTATAACTTTATAGCTTGGTTACTTACTAGCGATTCCATCGCTAACCCCTCGTTGGGGATTTTGTTAATTATTCTAGATATTCTGACTAGAGAGAGAGCAACCACATGATCGGCTCGGAGGATGATGTAAAGCAGCGATACTAGTCACAGTTGTAGTCAGTGGTCTGTCAGTGATCTGTCGGTCTGAGTTTTCCTTGTCATCCTTGAGGGGATGGACATTTTATGTAATATGTGATCGAGTTGTATTTTGGATTATCATATGTACGGATATGCTGTGTTTTTAGAGACCTAATTGGTCTACGGTATTATGTTTTGGTCGAGTTGACCGCATGTGGGTTTTATTTTGTAGTCTCCTGCCTGGTAGATCCTTGCGGAAAGGGGTCTACGGCGTGTAATATCCCTGAGTGGATTGGGTGTTACATAAATGGTATCAGAGCTTAGGTTTGCGAAAACCTAGGCAGTTGGGTCTAGTTGGGTCTTGTCGAGTCGTGTCTTGTCGTGTCACCCGGGTGAGCAATTGTGAATGAGTGTGATCGTGGTGATCCGTTGTGATCAATTGTGATTCGTTGTGATTAGTATCGTGGTGCAGCCATCATCTCCGTACGACCTGTGGACGTAAGTCTCCTCCTTTATGCGAGGTATCTGTATTTCATGATTTTACCTATGCGAATTAATTGTGGTGCATGATTTTATTTGCACGGTGTTGTGTAATGGAGTTGTATCCGATACTTGTGACGCACTGTATGTGTATAAAACTGGACGTATTGATGTTTTGACTTTGAACTGCAGTGTGGGGGTGGTATGATGTGAAATTTGTGAACCTTGATGGATTTCGAAAAAGATACTGACGGTAGAGTCGATAAGAAACTCAGATAAATGGTCTTGTTGTATGTTTAAACTTGATGCGCCCGAAATGTATTTGGTTGAATTTGTGATTCTGTTTGCCGTTTGGACATGTGGTTTTATGTTCGATTATTTTTATTTGGACTGTCGTAATTATGCCGCTGCGGGTAGGTTTGAGAACATGTTTTTGAGGGTCTTTAAGGGTCTAAGCATTTTTGTGGAAATCGAATTTTGATAATATTTTGATGGTGCGATTAAACAACGGCCTGTATGGATTTTGAAATCGGTTGGTTTTTGACAAGTTGATCCTGTATTTTCAAACTACACCATCAGACGGTATTTGGAAAAATGTATTTTAATGTGTTTCGGGCACTGCAAAATATTACTGTCATCTTCGGTTGTGATCAAAAGAATTTTGGAAAAAATTCTATTTTGCCAACGACTTTGGGTTTCGAAATTTAAAACATTATGTGTTTGTTATGCTGTTATGCCCGTTGGAAAATTTTTACAGTATTTTGTAAGTGTCAAGATACATTGTTAGGAGTCGATCCTTAACCTTAGGAGTCGTTTTGAGACTGTTGAGTTGATTCTTTCCATCTTACAGTTAGTTGTTACGACTGTAATGTAATACCCGATTGTAAATTCATTCATTATCATTCAATTAATTTTCATTCAGTAATATTTCACTCAGTAATAGTCATTCATCATTCATGTTCGTTCATCGTGTTCACTGTTTGACGTACTTGGAATCCTGGATCAATTATCATTCGTCTTTCTACCTTATTTGAGATTTGAGGCGAGTTTATCTTCATCGTCATCTTTGTGGTGGACTTTGCGTGAGGAGTAGCACATGCTACATACTCTTTTTAGCGCGCGCTAATTGAGTACAGGTAGCGCATGCTAACCTCTTAGTATTAGCGCACGCTAAAGCATTTGGGCAGATAGTCCAGAAGGCACTGGACTGGATAAGTGAGATTCGTAATGCATGTTACAATTGGAGTATAACGTACGTTAAATGATGTGTGTAGCGCACGCTATCGGGATCCATAAGCGCACGCTAGGGTATTGGAACAGACCGTCCAGTGGGTACTGGACTGAGTTGAAATAATTCGTAGCGTATGCTAAGAGTGTGCATAGCGTACGCAAGGGTTAGTTGGTAGCGCACGCTAATAATAGGGTAGCGTGCGCTAAGGCTCAATCAGGCCACAGGACAGTATGTTCTGGACTCCAGTTACTGGGCATCAACTTTCAGGTAGCGCAAGCTAAACAAGGTTAACATACGCTAAAGAGGAGGCATTAGCGCACGCTACCAAGTACGTAGAGTACGCTAACGATGCAGGCAGTGGGTACTGGACTAACTGGTGTGCCCGCTAGAGCACGCTAAGCATCAGGGGTTAGCGTACGCTAAACTGGCTCAGGTATAAATTGGACAGTTCAGTCCAGTTTCGTCATTTTTCATCTCACTTTCTCCCTTCGGCATTTTCGGGCGAGTTCGAGCGATTTGGAGAGATCTTTTCGAGCTGCACTCACCTATCATCATCTTCAAGCTTCTATGTCGGATTAATCAGCACCTAATCCTCTCCAACACATCAAATAAAGGTAATCATTTCTTGAATCTAGAATTTCGGAGTTCGAGTGTTTTTCCTTCCGATCTCTTCGTGTAAGCTTGCTATGGATTATCGTGTAAGCTTGCTATGATGTTGTAATATGTTAGATATGGATCATTCAGTTGAATATTTTTTCTTCATATAAAATATACGTGTATTCGGTGTTCACTGGGTGTGTTGTATTTGAAACTCCTCATCGGAGTAATTGATGATGTAATGTGGTTCGGTACTACTTTTGTATTATGTAATTCATTAATTTTCATTCGCCTGGCGGGTCCCAGTTGGGGGTCCACGGCACTGTAATATCCGCCTAGTTTAGGGTGTTACAGAGTTGGTATCGGAGAGTGGTTTTGAATACTACCTTCCGAGTCATGTCTCATTTGAAATCATTGTTCATCAGACTAGTATCATTGGACTTTCGCGTCACGTGTGACCTGTGCAAGCGCCAAGCCCCTCACACCGAAAGAACTGTAAGATTTATGATGCCATGGTATGATTTCTGGCAATAAGAATCACTCATTCGTCATTCATCACTCAAAAATCCTCAATCATCATTTTCATTTGATCATGTTGATCATGTTAACTCATTAATCATTCAGTTCAGTTCATCACTCATTTGCTGATCTTGTGGATCGTTTCATTAATCTTGTCAACTTGTTCAAGATAATCATTTCAAAATTTCATCAGATAATCATGTCACCTCAGTTGATCCTTTATGCGATCATCGAGCAGCGATGCTGCCACACATTCACCTGGAAATAATCCTTCACTGTCAGGAAGTCGTACCCGGGACACGACTCAATCAGAAGGTGTCCGAGTTGACCCTATCGCTTTTAAGTAGGGCATGATGGACCAAATGACTCAGATGGCACGTATGATGGAGATGATGCAGAACTCAATGGCTCAGAATCAGCAGGCTCCTCTGCCGCCACCTCAGAGGCAAGAGAGGAATGTGAGCAGCATCATCAACGACATTTCTCGCCAGAGGCCGCCTACCTTTGAGGGCTCATCTGAGCCGGCGGACATTATTCACTGGCTGGAGCATTTCGAGAAATTATTTGCTATGGTCAAGTGTCCCGAAGGACACAAAGTTTCAGTTGTGGCTTACTATTTGGGTAAGAGCGCTCCCTCATGGTGGCTATCTCTGAAGCCCACCGACGGAGCTTGCACGTGGGACCAGTTGAAAACTCTCACAATGGAAAGATATTATCCGGACCCACTCAGGGAGGCCAAGCTATCGGAGTTACTCAGTCCCAACCCCTAAACAGAAGAAGATGTTCTCGCCATTGCCGAGAAATTTCAGGAGCTACTGCCTTTCGCCTCATCTATTATCCACTCGGAGGCGGATAAAATCAAGTATTTCAGTAAGAGGTTGAAACCTCATATGAGGCTTCAATTGCTTAACCATCATTGCACCACTCTAGATGAATTTATCGAGAAAGCTCTTGCTTATGAGCTTACTGCTAAGGAGATTTCTAAGAATCATATTTCAACTTCCGGCAAGAAATCGAAGAAGCGTAATCAGTCCGAAGGCAGTCAGGCCACTTTCGAGAAGCCTCGTACGGGCTCTAATTTTTCTGAGCGACCTCCTACGGCGCCAAAACCTACAGAATCTCAGTCCCGAGCGGCCAGCTCGGCCATCACCTGTTACAACTATGGTGAACAAGGCCATTTCAGCACGAAATGTCTGAGGCAGACTGTCACGTATAATAACTGTGGGATTGCGGGGTATAAGGATCGTTTCTGCCGAAGGGACTCCAAACTCAATCCGGCAACATCTCAGGCCCCGAAGCAGTCAACGATTCAGAATCAAGCCACTCAGTCCACGTTGTTTAACATGATGGGAGCTAACAAAGGCAGAGCCCACAGCTATCAGACAGGAGCATCCGGGTTTGGGGCTGGCAAGCCCCGAAATTATAAGATGAAGAGAGCTGACGATCCGGAGGCCCGAATGATCTAAGGTACACTCGAAATGCTATCTCAACCTGTGTGTACCCTTTTTGGTACTGGTGCATCGCATTCATTCATTTCTGAGTCATGCTTGAGTAGACTTCATCTGGATAGTGCTACTAATTGTGAGCCTTATATCATTGGACTACCTGACGGTAGGACAATTATCCGAGATCGTGAGATTAAGAATTGTCTGATTCAGTTCCATGGCCATGATTGGTTGGCAGACCTGATCGTGGTGGATTTATCTAGAGACAACGTCATTTTGGGTATTGATTGGATGGATCGCCACGATGCCATCCTTAGTGTCCGTAAGCGTAGGGTCACTATTGTTTCAGACGATGGAGTTGAATATGTATATCAGGGGAGTAACCCCAGCTGTTCCGGAAAGGTTATCAATGTAATGAAAGCAGTTAAATGACTCAATCATGGGTGTTTTGGTTATTGGTGATATATGACCAAAACCGATAAATCATCAGTGTCATTGGTGGACATTCAGGTAGTAAGGGAATACATTGATGTATTTCCAGACGAGTTACCTGGTTTGCCTCTGCAGAGAGATGTGGAATTCACGATTGAGTTGGAGCCTGGTACATCTCCAATATCAAAGGCACCATATCATATGGCCCCGACTAAAATGCAGGAACTGAAGAATCAGCTAGAGGAACTGACCGAGAAGGGTTATATCCAGCCGAGTGCGTCCCCGTGGGGAGCACCAGTGTTATTTGTCAAGAAGAAGGATGGCTCTTTTTGCTTGTGTATTGATTATCGAGAGCTGAACAGGGTGACGATCAAGAATAAATATCCCCTACCCCGCATTGATGATCTTTTGGTTCAACTTCAGGGAGCTTCAGTATTTTCCAAGATCTATTTAAGATCTGGGTATCATCAGTTGCGAATTCGAGAGTCGGATATCGCAAGGACCGCATTTCGAACACGCTATTGGCATTACGAGTTTGTAGTGATGCCGTTTGGGTTAACTAATGCACCTACGGTATTCATGGAATTAATGAATCGAGTTTTCATCACCTATTTGGATCAGTTAGTGGTTGTATTCATAGATGACATTTTGATTTATTCTCGTGACCAAGAGGAGCACGAATTTCACGTTCATCAGGTTCTCGACGTGTTGAGACGAGAGCAGCTCTATGGGATGTTTTTCAAGTGTGAATTCTGGAAAGGTATGTAATACCCGATTTTAAGGGGGGAGTATGTAATACCCGATTGTAAATTCATTCATTATCATTCAGTTAATTTCATTCAGTAATATTTCACTCAGTAATACTCATTCATCATTCATGTTCGTTCATTGTCTTCACTGTTTGACGTACTTGGAATCCTGGATCAGTTATCATTCGTCTTTCTACCTTGTTTGAGATTTGAGCCGAGTTTATCTTCATCGTCATCTTTGTGGTGGAATGTGCGTGAGGAGTAGCGCACGCTACGTACTCTTTTTAGTGCGCGCTAATTGAGTACAGGTAGCGCATGCTAACCTCTTAGTATTAGCACACACTAATGCATTTGGGCAGATAGTCCAGAAGGCACTGGACTGGATTAGTGAGATTCGTAACGCATGTTACAATTGGAGTATAACGTACTTTAAATTATGTGTGTATCACACGCTATCGGGATCCATAAGTGCACGCTAGGGTATTGGAACAGACCATCCAGTGGGTACTGGACTGAGTTGAAATAATTCGTAGCGTATGCTAAGAGTGTGCATAGCGTACGCAAGGGTTAGTTGGTAGTGCACGCTAATAATAGGGTAGCGCACGCTAAGGCTCAATCAGGCCAGAGGACAGTAGGTTCTGGACTCCAGTTACTGGGCATCAACTTTCAGGTAGCGCACGCTAAATAAGGTTAACGTACGCTAAAGAGGAGGCATTAGCGCACGCTACCAAGTACGTAGAGTACGCTAACGATGCAGGCAGTGGGTACTGGACTAACCGGTGTGCCCGCTAGAGCACGCTAAGCATCAGGGGTTAGTGTACGCTAAACTGGCTCAGGTATAAATTGGACAGTTCAGTCCAGTTTCGTCATTTTTCATCTCACTTCTCCCTTCGGCGTTTTCGGGCAATTTCGGGCGATTTGGAGAGATGTTTTCGAGATGCACTCACCTATCATCACCTTCAAGCTTTTAAGTCAGATTAATCAGCACCTAATCCTCTCCAACACATCAAATAAAGGTAATCGTTTCTTGAATCTAGAATTTCGGAGTTCGAGTGTTTTTCCTTCGGATCTCTTCGTGTAAGCTTGCTATGATGTTGTAATATGTTAGATATGGATTATCTACCTTGAATACATGTATTCCTACAGATTTATTGGTGTATATTACGGATTTGATGAATATTTGGGGAATTATTCAAGAACCCTTGGGGTTTGACTTTGGATATTTTTGGGGTTTCCGATTGATGTTGTCGTAAGCTTGAGTTGTGGTTTCCTATTGGATCATTGATGTCATTAATGAAGTTTTGTTGGATTGAATTACTTTTGGATGTTGTTTTTCGATATATTTTTGGGGAATAGTTGTAATCAACGGGAGAATGTTTGCAACGTATCCGTTAGAGTGCCCCAATGAGTTTTGGTTATTGTTGTAACGACTTTTGAGTTGGTGATAATCGTGCTTAATACGTATATTGAGCATCTATTGGTAATTATGTTATTCAAGGTTGTTCAAGCGACCGGTATTTTCCACGTAGGACGTTTGTTCGAGGAAGGACTTTCTTCACCGGTATTTGTGTAAGTTAATTCTTACTCAGTTAAAGGGATATTCATTCCTTACGTTGTTGTTCATTCATACATGTAATTCACTCATAATATATCATTCATGTCGAGACTTGTAATTATCAACTAATCATGTAACTCACGAGGAACGACGGTTCCAAATCATTTCATTGAAGCTATCACTCATTGTATCATTATTTCATCCCGGTGAGTCGTTTTTTATCCTTGTCGGATTTTATTCACTATCTCTCATCTTGGTCGTTTTTGTTCTTGTAACCTTCCGGGATTGTATTGCGTGGCCGGGTGGCATATGTGTGGAATTTTTAGTCGGGCACACTATGGTCATGTGTATATATGGGACTCCGGACACATTGGACTGTGCACACAGTAAAGTACCTCCCTGAGACTAATTAGGCCAAGTTGCGGGTGTATATGCAGGACTCCACACACTCGGCTACTTGTGCACTTGCACATTCCATTCGGGCGTACTATGATGCCCATCATTCAACTCTATTTCTTAATTCATTCATGTGATTGCTGTATATTGTTCAACTCTTGAGGATTGTTGTTCTATGTAACTGACCCCGTTGGGGATATTTTTTTTAGGTCATGGCAAGACAAAAGCACGGGAAGAGAATGTTGACGGCGAGGAGTCCCAGTGATACTAGTAGGAGGGCCCAGTCTCTTCATTTCGTTCATGTTTCCTTGCTATGTATTTTTCCGCTGCACTTCCTGTTGGATTGTCATTTGTTCAGTGTTGTATATTTTATCTTCATATAAAATATTCATGTATTCGGTCTTCCCTGGGTGTGTTGTATTTGAAACTCCTCATCGGAGTAATTGATGATGTAATGTGGTTCGGTACTACATTTGTATTGTGTAATTCATTAATTTTCATTCGCCTGGTGGGTCCCAGTCGGGGGTCCACAGCACTGTAATATCCGCCTAGTTTGGGGTGTTACATGTAAGCTTCTGACTGTCGCGGCAGTACCTTTGTTGTTACAATTCTATCTGTGCTCATTATTTGTCATTTAATCCCTGTCGACCTAGTCATATGGTCCGTCTGTGACGATTGTGAACTCTAACTGCGGTATCAGTATTACACCTAGTTGCTTATCCTATGTAGATATTATTGACGTATTATAAATCATCACCGTTCTTGTTAGCGAGTTATGGGTGTACGCCCAGATGTTATGATTTCATAGTTCGGTTTAATTGTATTATTCTTTTACGTTATCCGGATGTGGTAATTGATTGGCAGTAATGATGATATATATTGATAAGGTCATTTTGATGATATCGTTGATCGAATAGATTGATGTTTCAAAATGTTTTGCAAATGATTTTCAAAACGAAACAAATATGATAGTGGGTTCATAGTTTTGATCAAATGACTGAGGTACTAAAAATATTTCTTTTTTCAGCATTTTTTTTTTAAATTCACGAATTTTAAAATGCTATCATTTGGACAAGTACCTCGGAAAAATTTTGTTTTTAAAATATTACCCATATTCTACCACGATGATGTGTATGTGGTTTTGACTATGATTTTTGTAAAGGTCATACGTTGTGTTGACATAGCTAAGTGAGTGACTTATAAATTTAAATTCTATCGTTGCGGTGATAGTTCGTGTATTCGTGTTATGACTCAGAGTGAGCATTATATTGTATTACCACTTGTTGCTCTATGTTGATTATGTGGTGTTTGTGCTGTTGTTCCGAACGGCTGTCAGTTCAGTATGCCGAGAGGTCGTGGAAATCAGTCGCGTGGTCAGGATCATGCTGCCGGTAATGGCATTAGTATTGGTGTTGCTACTATAATCTAGGAGGTGGCAGACCAGATGACACATTTGGCTCAGGCGGTTCAGCGTAACAATGCCGCAAATGAGGATGTCGGGTCGACTCAGTAGCTTAGAGAAGTGGTTCGTATGCGTCCTCCTCTCTTTGCGGGCACGGGTGATACTTTGGGCTGGGACGGTTGGGTTTTCCAATTGGAGAAGATCTTTAAGGCGGTTGGTTGTCTTGAGGAGCAGAGGATTCCTATCGCTCAGTTCCTTCTCATTGGTGACGCCGCTAACTAGTGGGAGGCCGTTGAGCCTCAGGATCATGGTGTTACTTGGGAAGAGTTCAGGAAGTTAATGGAGGCGGAGTTCTGTCCGGAGTCGATCCGAGAACAGAGGATCAGAGATTTTTTCCTAGCTGAGCTGCAGGATATACCCGTGTCGCAGGCTATTATCGACTATAGTCGACAGCTCACTTACGTGAAGAGGCAGCTGAGAATCGAGGAAGACAAAATCCGTCATTTTGACATGCGGATGAGACCAGTGATTCAACAGTACATGTCGGGTTTCACTTGTACTACTTTGAGAGAGTATCAGAATCGAGCCATGGCGTACGAGATGGCATCATCATCTACTGGGCCTTCACATGAGCCGAAGAGACAGAGGACGTCTGGAGATGTTTCGAATGGTGTGAGAGTCGAAACTTCTTGTCATCGAGTTTCGCGTAGTCGTACGACGAAACCTTCCCTTTCTTCGTTTGGTAGAACCAAGAGTTCCAAGTCATCTTCTTTAACTCCTAGTCAAACTGGGAGGTATTTCAATTACAACGTTGTGGGTCATGTGCAAGCTAATTGTCCTTCGCAGTCGATTACTTGTTATAACCGTGGACTTGAGGGCCACAGAGTTCAGTATTGCGAATTATTCCATGTCCCAGAATCGAGCTTCAGCACCCTTGTCGGGATCGACTTGTGTAGATCGCTGAGATTTAATTGTTCGTTCACTTTGATGAATGATTGCTTCACCCCTTCTTTTTAAGTTTCGGGATGAACCTTCTTTTGGGAGGGGTATAATGTAATACCCGAGATTTTTATTTTCCTATTGCCCTGAATTATTTGTTGTTTGGTTCCGATTATTTGTTTCGTTACGATTTTGTGGGATACGTTTTTCTATGATGTACTGTATGATATGTACTGTTGTGAAGGTCGTCGTGTGAGACTTGTGTCGCCGGCGTTTCTTTGATTAAATATGTGCTTGGGATGTGGCATGTTACATTTCGTGGTTGGCTCGTTATTTTTTTGAATCGTAGCAGGTGCATTGGTGTGACCGAGACGTCATCGAGCGCCTAACCGGACTGTCGAAACGATCGAGTTTTGGTTGAGAGGCCTGGTCGAGTTACGGCCGTAAGGCACTGCCGGATACAGCCGTAAGATACTGCCTGTTACGGCCGTAAGACATAATCGGTTACGGCCGCAAGGCTGCTGAGTTACGGCCATAATGCCTTGTCGGTTACAGCTGTAACACACTTTTGTTTTTCGGACAGTAGGCCTGGGGACCT
Source organism: Orobanche coerulescens (assembly GCA_033398695.1). Classification (NCBI taxonomy): domain Eukaryota; kingdom Viridiplantae; phylum Streptophyta; class Magnoliopsida; order Lamiales; family Orobanchaceae; genus Orobanche; species Orobanche coerulescens. The sequence continues at coordinate 98,964,192 of CM065813.1, read as the reverse complement.
AGTTATAGCCATAAGGACCTGCCGAGTACGGACTTAAGGTCCGAGTTACGGCCGTAAGGCGCTGCCGGTTACGGCCGTAACGTGTGCGCCTATATATGGCCTGGGCGACGGGTCCTTGGCCATTTTCTTCATTTTCCTTCTTCTTCTCGCGTCTGCTGGATGGGGAAGACGGGAACGTCGATTCTTGGTCAATTCCACTAAATTCCAGGGTGTTTTGGAAGGCCCTTGTCGATTATAACAACATATAATCCTTGTTCTTCGTCGGATCGAGGTAATTTCTTGAAATATCCTAGGGTTGAATTTCGGGATTTCTTCTTAATCTTCGTTGTTCGTCCGATTTCGATGAATCGGTTGATGTTATTGAGCATTATTAATCGTGTTCTTTGGGTTGTATATCCGTATTTCGAGTTTATTCAACTCGATTGGGGATTTGAGTGTTCTTGGGAATTATCGAACAATGAATGTTCGATTAAATGTCCCAAAGAGTTCCCTTCGACAGTTTGTTGGGATTTCCGTTGTTTTTTGCCTTGATTCTCGTTGTGATCGTATCTTCGTTGTGTTTGCCGGAGGATTATAAGTGTACGAGGATTCCGGTCGAGCTTCCCCATTGTTTCGCGTGCTTTGGATTTGAGACGAGTATCTCATCTATAATCTTTATATTTTGAGAATGTGACGTGTCGTGAATTTAACGTGGACTTGTTAGTGATTGAACGTTTAACCATAAATCACTTCTAAATGAATATGTGATTCTATGAAAGTAAATACAAGCATAAACTTGAATTTCTTGAAGAATGATAACCACCATTTCATGTTGTATTGTGTTCGAGACGGATATTTAGAAGTGAGTAGTTATCCGAGGAATTGTGGAATGTTTGTATTGTTCACTTGTTAGATTATTTACTAAATGATAGTGTGACGTGAATGTTATACCTTTTGAAAGTATTTGTTGCATTAACTTATGATTTTACGTATTTTTGATTGTGGGGAATGTTATACCCTTGTGGTTTTGAAATCGGTGAATTGAGATATTGACCGGGTAGGGACCCGTGAGGCCTTCGGCGGCACGTACTTGCGAGTACGTCCATATGCTATGATTTGACCATAAGGTTATCGAATCGGGTAGGTCTGGAGAGGGCTCCGAGAATCGTCACTTGCGAGTGCGATGTCACGATAACTTGTGGGCATGTTTGGATGATGTTAACCGGGTAGGGACCCGTGAGGCTTCCGACAGCGCGTACTTGCGAGTACGGCTTGTTTATATGATTTGACCATAAGGTTATCTAATCGGGTAGGTCCGTTGAGCGCTCCTAGAATCGTTACTTGCGAGTAAGATGTCAAGATAACTTATGGGTGGGTTTGAGCTTGTTTTTCGGTAACTAATCTAGGTTGGGTCCCATCGAGGCCACAGAGGTGATTTGAGTATTTGACTAGATATCTCTAAACTGTTAATGTATGAATCTTGGATTCCTATTATATTGGTGATTGTGGTTCCGCCTTTGAGGCTTGTTTGAGAATTGAACCATCTACATGATTTTGAAAGAAAATCCTTTTGATAATGAGAACTACAAATCTATTCATGATTTTACACCGAGACCCCCCGACGTCCTCAATTATTCTTTCAAATGTGTTTTGAAGTTATCTTTATGATCCTCCCTAATGGGAATCATTTTCGAAAAGACTTTAGGCTCGGAGATCGTGTTACTACCTTGTTGAAAGGTTGTTTTCATAACGGTTGTATTCTTGATGTATAAATTTATAGCTTGGTTACTTGCTAGTGATTCCTTCGCTAACCCCTCGTTGGGGATTTTGTTAATTATTCTAGATGTTCTGACTGGAGAGAGAGCAACCAGATGATTGGCTCGGAGGATGATGTAAAGCAGCGATACTAGTCACAGTTGTAGTCAGTGGTCTGTCAGTGATCTGTCGGTCTGAGTTTTCCTTGTCATCCTTGAGGGGATGGACATTTTATGTAATATGTGATCGAGTTGTATTTTGGCTTATCAGATGTACAAATATGCTGTGTTTTGAGAGACCTAATCGGTCTACGGTATTATGTTTTGGTCGAGTTGACCGCATGTGGGTTTTGTTTTGTAGTCTCCTGCTTGGTAGATCCTTGCAGAAAGGGGTCTACGGCGTGTAATATCCCTGAGTGGATTGGGGGTGTTACAATATCCGACCGAGTGCATCCCCGTGGGGAGCACCAGTGTTATTTGTCAAGAAGAAGTATGGTTCATTTCGCTTGTGCATTGATTATCGCGAGCTGAACAGTGTGACGATCAAGAACAAAGATCCCCTACCCCGCATCTATGATATCTTAGATCAGCTCAAGGGAGCTTCAGTATTTTCCAAGATCGATTTAAGGTCTGGGTATCATCAGTTGCGAATTCGAGAGTAGGATATTGCAAGAACGGCGTTTCGAACACGCTATGGGCACTACGAGTTTGTAGTGTTGCCGTCTGGGTTAACTAATGTACCTGCGGTATTCATGGATCTGATGAACCGAGTTTTCATCGAATATTTAGATCAATTCGTGGTTGTTTTCATAGATGACATTTTGATTTATTCTCGTAACCAAGAGGAGCACGAACTTCACCTTCACCAGGTTCTCGACGTGTTGAGACGAGAGCAACTCTATGGGAAACTTTCCAAATGCGAGTTCTGGATGTCCGAGCTGACGTTTCTCGGACATGTGATTTCATCAGATGGGGTACGTGTCGACCCTCAGAAGACGGAGGCTATCCGAGATTGGCAACCTCCGAAGAATGTTAAGGAAATCTGAAGTTTTCTCGGATTAGCAGGCTATTACCGGCGATTTATGGAAGGATTTTGTAAAATCGCTCAACCTATGACGAGCCTTTTGCAGAAGGATAAGAAATACACGTGTTCTGACGTGTGTCAGAAAAGTTTTAAGGAACTCAAGAGCCGTTTAATTTCAGCATGTATCCTTTCTTTACCTCAAGGGACAGAAGGATTCATGGTTTATAGTGACGCGTCCGGACACAGTCTTGGATGTGTATTAATGCAGAACGGGAAAGTGATTGCCTATGCTTCGCGGCAACTAAGGCCTTATGAGGTCAATTATCCGACCCATGACCTGGAGCTAGCGGTCGTGGTTTTCGCATTGAGGATTTGGCGTCATTACCTCTATGGCGTCACTTGTCAGATTTTCACCTATCATAAGAGTTTAAAGCATATATTTACTCAGAAGGAGTTAAACATGCGATAGAGACGGTGGTTGTAACTGATTAAGGATTACAATATTGAGATACAATACCACCCGTGTAAAGCGAACGTCATCGCCGACGCCTTGAGTCGTAAGTCCGTTCAGGAGCAAATGCTTGCTCGTTTGACTGCTCAGAAGGAACTTCAACAGGAATTCCTAAGGCATGAGATCGAGGTCTGGTTACAGCGAGTGCGAGGGCAACTTCGTATGTTAGAGATTTCATCGCCACCGTAGGAGGCGGTCAGAACGAAATAGGGTTCAGACCCTTTTTTGTTGCGCATTCGAGAGGATATGGCTCAGAGGAAATCCCTTGGATTTGTGGTCCACGAGGATGGACTTTTGAAATTTGAGAACATGTTATGCATTCAGGTGGATGACGAGTTGAAAAGCTCTATTTTGAGAGAAGCTCATGCTACCCCTTATTCCATTCATCCGGGGTCTAGCAAAATGTACAAAGACTTGAAACAAAATTATTTTTGGAGTAATATGAAGCGAGAAGTCGTAGAATTTGTTTCGAGATGTTTGACCTGTCGGCAAGTCAAAATAGAACATCAGCGACCGGCGGGTATGCTGAAACCGCTCCCTATTCCAGTGTGGAAGTGGGAGAATATTTCAATGGACTTCATTACGAGTTTGCCAACGAGTCGTCGTCGCATGGATATAATTTGGGTAATTGTGGATCGTTTAACTAAGTCAGCTCATTTCCTTGAGATTAAGGATATGTAGGGTCCCGAGGTACTTGCCAATTGTTCATTAAAGAGATCGTGGATTGCACGGTACTCCTAAGAGTATCGTTTCCGATCATGATGGGCGATTCGTGTCACATTTTTAAAAATCCGTTCATCGTGCCATGGGAACTCAGCTAAATTTCAGCACATCTTTTCACCCTCAGTCCGACGGACAATCGGAGCGAACTATTCAGACGTTAGAGGACATGTTGAGGGCATGTGTTCTCGATTGGAAAGATGATTGGGAAGCCCAACTACCGTTGATTGAGTTCACGTACAATAACAGTTGGTATGCTTCGATTAAGATGGCACCTTAGGAGGCCTTATACAGTCGTCGTGGTCGATCTCCCTTGTGTTGGGATGACTTATCAGAATCAATCGGCACTGAGCCTGATATACTAATAGCCGCCCGCGAGAAGGTAGCGTTGATCAATAGTCGTTTGTTGACCGCTCAGTGTCGACAAAAATCATATGCATATAATCGTCGTCGACCATCAGAGTTCGAGGCAGGTGATCACGTTTTGGTCAAGGTATCCTCGAGTCGAGGTATTTTCCGTTTCGAGAAGAGAGGAAAGTTGAGTCCAAGATTCATTGGACCATTTGAGATTTTGGATCGAGTAGGCAGTATGGCTTATCGATTGGCTTTAACTCCAGCCTTGAGCCGAGTTCATAATGTGTTTCACGTCTCACAGTTGTGGAAGTATGTTGCCGACCCGAATCACATACTTCAGTTTGATGAAATCGAGATCACGGATGATCATACGTACGAGGAGCGTCCTGTATGAGTCCTAGAGCGACGAATCAAAAAGTTGAGGAACAAAGGCGATTCCTTTGGTAAAAATTCAGTGGTCTGTACACGAAGTCGGAGCGACTACTTGGGAAACCAAAAATAGTATGCGGGAGAGTTATCCCGAATTGTTTGACCCTTAGTTTCGGGGACGAAACTCTTTTTAAGGGGTGGAGTATGTAATACCCGATTGCGAGTTCATTTATTATCATTCAGTAATTATCACTCAGTAATTTTCACTCATTAATAATCATTCATCAGTCATTTCATTCATTTTTGTTCGCCGTTATCATTCGTCATTCAACCCTGTTTGAGAATCGAGATGAGAATATTATCATTATCATCATAATTGGTAGTTTGTGGGTGAGGAGTAGCGCACGCTACATACTCTTTATAGCGTACGCTAATTGAGTATTGGTAGCGCACACTATGTATTAACATTAGCGCACGCTAGTGTATTGGAGGCAGACAGTTCAGTAGGTACTGGACTGAAATGTAGAATTCGTAGCGCACGTTATGAGTGGGAAATAGCATACGCTAGTTGTATTAGTAGCGCACGTTAAGTCATCGTAGTAGCGCGCGCTAAGGCTCGAGCAACCAGTGGACAGTAAGTTCTGGACTCCCATTTTCTGGACGCCAACTATCAGGTAGCACACGCTAGACTCGGTTAACGCACACTAAGGGAAGGTGTTAGGGCACGCTACCAAGTTCGTAGCGCACACGAATGATGCAGGCAGAGTCCTCTGGACTACCCGTGAACCAGCTAGCGCATGTTATCTCAGAAGCTAGCACACGCTAAGTTGGGTTTAGTATAAATAGAACACTTCACCCCCATTTCATTATTTTTCAATTTCTCCTACGTCCTTGGGCTATTTCCGGTGATTTTGGGTGATTTGTGAAGATATCTTTGAGCTACTATCATCTATCAACATGTTCAAGCTCTAGTTCGGATTATTCACATTTAATCCTCTCCTCCACTCCAAATCAAGGTAAACTTTGCATAACCCTAGAATTTCGGGATTTGGCGTTTTTCTTCCCGATCTCTTCGAGTTAGCTTGCTAATGTGTTGGAATATGTTGAGTATGGATTATCTCCCTTGGATGTATGTGTTCCTATGTATTTATTGGTGTATTTTCCGGAATTGTTGAGTATTTGGGATGGTTGGGTGTGTTTCACCATCTAGAGATTTCATTACCGGAATACATGTATCGTGGGTAGAGTTTTCGGGTGGATTCCAATGTATTTTCCTACCGATGGGTTATTGATAGTTGATTACGAACTTGTCTAGGTTCGGAGTTGTCGTTTCCCTTCAACCTTGGTGCCTCGGCGTTCGTACTCTTTCATCTAATTCATAGTAAGTTAATTCTTACTCAGTTAAAAGGATAATCATTCCTTTCGTTGTTGTTCATTCATACATATAAATCATTCATAGTATATCAATCATGTTGAGGCTTATAATTATCAAACTAATCATTTAATTCACGAGGAACGACGACCAATCATTTCATTTGAGCTATCACTCATTGTGTTATTAATTCACCATGGTGAGTCATTCTTGACCCTTGTCGGACTTATACTCATTATCACTCATTGTGGTCGCTTTTGTTCTTGTGACTTTATGGGATCGTATTGCATTCCGGGCGGTATACGTGTGGAATTTTTAGTCGGGCACACTATGGTCATGTGTTTATGCGGGTAATCCGGGCACATTGGACTGTACACATGGTAATGTGCCTCCGTGAGACTAATTAGGCCAAGTGCATGTGTATATGAGGATTTCCGGACACTCGGCTACTTGTGCACTTGCACGTCCCACCTCGGGCGTACTATGATGCCCCTCTTTCAGACCTCATTTCATAACTAAGACATGTGATTATTGTATCTGTTCAACTCTGGAGGATTGTTTTGTGTAACTGACCCCGCTGGGGATGTTGTTTTTAGGTCATGGCAAGGAAAAGGCACGGGAAAGAGAACGATGACGACGAGGAGTCCCAGTGATACTAGTAGGGGGGCCCAATCCTTTCAGTTATTCATGTTTTCTTCATATATATTTTCAGCTGCAGTTTCCGTTTGGACTTTTATTTTATTCAGTGTTGTATATTTCATCTTTATATGAAATATATATGTATTCTGTATTCCTGGGTGTATTGTACTTGAAACTCCCCCTTGGAGTATTTGGTAATATAATGTGGTTTGGTACTACAGTTATATTATTTAAATCAGTATTTTTCAATCACCTGGTGGGTCCCAGTTGGGGGTCCACGGCACTGTGATAGCTGCCTAGTTTGGGGTGTTACACAATAGAATTGAAGGTAATGCTGCAACAACATCTAAGGACGAGGCTCCAGGAGAAGAAATTGGGATTTCGAGACTTCCTTCTTTGTCGAGAAGGTAGATGTTGCTGATACACGAGGGAAAGGCCCAAGAGAGGAATTCGCACTTACTGCGGTATGTGAACAGTTAGTCGATTACAAGAATGATTGGATCATTGACTCTGGTTGTTCCAATCATATGACCGGAGATGAGTCGAAATTTGTAAGTATGACCAAGTACAATAGAGATTGAATTATTGTGACAACTGATACACACAATTGCTGATAGCCTATGTTGGCAATAAACAACTGCCACAAATGTATGGACATGAAGAAGTACAACTGGACAATGTCTATCATGTCCTAGGAATGAAGAAGAACCTTTGTCAGTACAACAATTAACTGCTTCAGGTAATTATGTGTTGTTTGGCCCGAATGATGTGAAAGTGTATTTATGTGATGTCAACAGAAGAAGCCTACGTTGAGAAATTGAAAGTCATAGGTACACCGTTCGTGGAAGGACAAATAATGAAGGCTATTTATGTGATGTCAACAGAAGAAGCCTACGTTGAGAAGGCTAGGAGAAGTGACACTGGAGACCTGTGGCATGCATGAATTGGACATGTCAATTACGGCAAAGTAAAGATTATGATGCAGAAGTTCATGCTGAAGGGACTTCCTCAACTCGAGATCCAACATGACACTGTTCGTGCTGGATGTCAATATGGTAAGGCATATCAACTGCCTTATAAAGAGTCAAAGTTCAGAGCAAGGGAGTCAAAAGTCAACAAGCGGTTATCAATATCTGATAACCTTTATCTCAAGGTATGTATGGGTATATTTATTGAAGCATAAAGATGAGGCTTTTGAAACATTCAGGAACTTTAAGGATACTGTAGAACGTGAGCTTGGGAAGAAGATCAAGTGCCTCCGTACTGATAACGGAGGATAATATAATTCAAATGAATTCAACAACTACCTTGAGGAGTGCAACATCCGAAGGCAACTGACTTGTGCAAAAACTCCACAGCAAAATAGAGTAGCGGAGAGGGGGGGTTGTTAATCCCAGGCTTGAATGATCTCGTTAGATATTATTAATAATAATAATACTTTGGAGTACAACTATTAATGTTAGAGTACGGTTACAATGAGTGTAATGACCCTAGTTGTCTATCTCTTGAATGCTGATGATTGCCGGAAGAACCAGAGTTAATGCTCTGTGAGTTTTTGTTACAAAGATTAAATATAGTGAGGGAAGAACCGCCACCTAGCAGAGACATGCAGAAGTCTTCTACAGGCAAAGAATGTTGATACAAGATTTTAGGCAGAATGCATGAAGACAGTAGTCTATATCACCAACAGGCTACCACAACCAAGTCTGGAATTTATTTCACCATTTCGAAAATTAGATAATGTAGAACCAATAGTGAATTATTTTAGAGTATTTGGTTGTGTATGTTATATCTTTATTGTAGATGAATATCGTAGTAAGTTTGACAAGAAAGCTATTCGCTGCATATCTGTTGGATATGATGAACAAAAGAAAAGATGGAGATGCTGCGATCCAAATACAAACAAGATCTATGTCTCACAAAATGTTGTATTCGATGATGCATCTTCATGGTGGGCAAACAAGGTAGCATTACCAGATACACAGTAGATGCAAGAAAAGCTACAAAACAAGTTGCAGCTACATTCCTCTCAAGACAATGACGACATAGAAGAACCAAGATCCTCGTCGGATTAAATTGAGGTACGATCTAAATAAAGAAGCCCTTGGAGAATAGGTGTACATGAAATACCAAATGAAGTACATACTAGTCAACCGGAAGAGCAGGAACCTTCACAACCTCAAGTGCGAAGGTCTACCAGAGAAAGACGGCTAAAACCAAATTATATAGATGCTGCCTATGCTGAAGTCAAAGAGCTAAGTACGTTTAAAGAAGCATCAAATAGTCCAGAGTGGATAAAGGCCATGGAAGAAGATATTTTGGCATTAAAATAAAATCAAACATGGAATTTAGTGCAAAAACCTGAAGGTGTTAAACCCATATCTTGCAAATGGGTTTACAAGTTGAAGATTCGTCCAAATGGTACAATCGAGCGATATAAGGCTCGATTAGTTTTTCATGGATTATCTCAAGAGTATGGCATAGACTATGATGAGACGTTTAGTCGAATTACAAAGATTACTACAGTTCGTGTCTTACTAGCCTTAGCAGTAAGTAAGTCTTGGAAATTATGGCAAATGGATGTGAAGAATATATTTTTACATGGGGAACTTGATCGCGATATCTATATTGATCAAACCAAAGTATTTATGAATCATGAAAAGCCAGAGTATGTGTGCAAGTTTAATAAGGCATTGTGTGGATTGAAACAGGCACCCCAAGCATGATACAGAAAAATTGCTGAGTTTCTAGTCCAAAGTGATTATCATGTTGCCCCAGCAGATTCGAGCTTGTTCATGAAAACTTAAGAAGGCAAGCTAGCAGTAGTCCTCGTATATGTTGATGATCTAATCATCACTGGCGATGGCAAAGACGAGATTCAACGAACAAGGGTAAATTTATCCATCCGATTTCAAATGAAGGAACTTGGTGAACTGAAACACTTCCTATGATTGGAAGTCGAAAGAATAGATGATGGTATATTTTTTGGTCAGTAGAAATATGCAATATATTTAATCGAGAAGTTTGGGCTAACTGACTGCAAGCTAATATCTACCCTAATGGAGCCAAACTTGACGTTGTGTGCCTACGATGAGAAACACTTAGGACACAAGAATTTACCTCCGATAGTAGGTAGTCTTATCTACCTAACTCTTTCCAGACCTGACATAGCATTCGTTGTAGGTGTTATTAGCAGGTTCATGCAGAAGCCGAAGAAGCCACATCTCGAAGCAGTCAAAAGGATCCTGAGATATGTCAAAGGCATAATTGATTGGGGACTCTTCTATGAAAAGGGAATATGAAGCAAGATTAGTAGCTATTGTGATGCTGACTATGCAGGAGATCATGACACCTGAAGATCGGCAACAGGATATGTATTCAATCTCGTTTCAGGAGCTATATCATGGTGCGATGTCAGTACAAGAGTGCACTTGGTTAACTCAACTCATGAAGGATTTGAAACAACCAATAGAAGGTGGAGTTCCATTACACTGTGACAACTTGTTAGTAGTTCGTTTGGCCGAGAATCCAGTATTTCACGCTCGGACCAAACATGTTGAAGTACATTATCATTTCGTACGAGATAAGGTACTACAAGGAGATATTGACATGAAGCCAGTTGGGACAGAAGATCAGGGTGCAGACATATTTACGAAGAGCTTACATGCTACAAAGGTTTTTGAGTTTGGCAAGTTACTTGGGATGAGTATACATACAAGGTAAGTTGACAATGAGGGGAAGTGTTGAAAATCATTTTCAAGCCCCGAAAGATTGCCAACTATTCTTTACTTTGATTGCAAAAGTCTTGGTCAGTACCACAAGCTACTCCCTCTCCTCTTTGTTTATTTTTGTTCACACCATATTGTCAAGAACCGTGTGGAATTTTATGCTGAGCAGTGAGGTAAGAAATGACACATAAGCATCATGCTTCTACTATAAATAGAGCACATCAGCAAGAGAGAAATACACCAAGCAGTCAGTGCAGTAATTAGCAAAAGAATAAAGAGTGTTGTAAGCAAGGTTGAGAAAAATAAAGAGTGTTGTGAGGATTATGTTAAAATATTTTGAGTGTCTTCAAGAAATAATTATCATATTGTACGATATTTTCGCCATTTATTCTCGGCAAAAACAGGGAGGAGAACAATGATCCTTTGAACTCTTTACAAGTGTTTTAGTGTACTTTTGTAGTTATGTAATTAGGAAGGAACAAAAATACAGAAACTGATTCAAAGAATCCCTTAAAGATCTGCAATTGTTGCCTGTTGGTATAGAGACGATCATATTTGATTACTCAAAAATTTGACACTTTTAAATTGAATTTATTTATTATCATAATCATATTTGTTCTTTCAGAAATTCTGGCTTTATATATGCACCCTTCGTCCCGCTATAAACTTCCCATTTTGCCATTTTCGTCTGTCCCACTGTAAGCTTCTCATTTCCTTTTTTGGAAACAAAAATATAATATTATATTACATTTTATTTATATCTTCTTATCTCTCCATCACATCACTTGTACTATATTGATATTTAATACATCTCCTTAAAACTTGAGCCTAAAAACAATGGGAATTTTATAGCGGGACGGAGGGAGTAATCTACAAGAAAAAGACTTATTTAACTAATATTCAGTTTGAGTATTTTTTTATTGTGGAAAACTTTCTTTATTAATATATGTTTTAAAATGTTTCTATACACAGGTAATGCATATCAAAGTAGACAAAAATAAATTATGAGATTGTAGCAAGCATGAGAAAGTATCCACCATAAATAAAGTAGATAAATTTATACGAATTTTGTTTTAAAGCAAATTAAAGTATAATTACTAAAACAAAGTTTTGTATCATAAATGAGACTGTCAGCATGCAACACTCCCCCGTATTACTGCAAAGTTATTTTTCTGCTTGAATCGTGATTATGTGAAACAATGCATTCAGATCGGATTCAGCCATTGACGGAAAAACATCTTGCTACTTCGACTCCCTCCTGCTACTTTGTTGTTTAGTGGTGGTATTGAAATGGAATAAGATTGATGAGAGAGTATTGAAAATATGAACAACCTGTAATTTTGCAAACAGGATTATGCTTCAATAAATTACTTTTAAATATTAAAAATAGTATACATGTGTTTATATATATATATATATATATATATATATATATATATATATATATACACGAAATAATATAGTAGAGATTGCATAATAAAAAATATAATTATTAAACCAATGTATGTCTAGTCTGTTATTTTATGGGCTTTTCTAGTTAGGATAGTATTAAGCCTGCTTGTATGTTATCAATGAGAATATACACCTTTTGTCCTGCTTTAATATCTCAGTTATTTTCATTTCAACACGTTATCATCATGTAGTTTCCTCACTGAGCAAGAAAGAAAAAAATACTCAGAAATTAACCAAAAAAAAATCGGCTGAAACCCTAATTTCGGTCGTCTTCATCTTCTTCTCCCAAGGACCGCCGACACCCCTGCAACCCTAGCCGCCAAAATCGCGGCCTTAGATCCATCACTTCGCACTAGTGGTGGTATTTTGGAACCGAAAATCGAAAACCGAACCGAAAAAACCTGAAAAAAGAACCGAAAAATTGAAATCGAAGAAGACCGAACTGAAAAACAAAAAAATAGAACCGAACCGAACTAATTTGGTTCGGTTCTCGGTTCGGGATCGGGCGGAACTGAACCGGACCGAAATGGACCGAAGTCAAATTTCAACATACTAAAATGACCTTGTTTTTGTGATTTTGGTGTGTTTCGAATTTTAGTATAAGTCGTTTTCCTTTTGTAAGACCCTCATGGGTCCACGGAGGACCGATAATATGCTCATGTAATTTGTGATTCAATTAATTTAGGTTGAGAGAATGAGCTACTATGATTTACGATTGTTATATATTTTGAGATATTTGTAAATTGCTATGCAACTCTAGCTTTTATCTTGAATATATATATATATATATATATATAACTCTTGTTGGATTGTTATTATATATAACTTATTCTATTGCATATAATATTTGAATTTATATTGTGAAGAACCGAAAAAACATCAAACCAAATCGAAACCGAACCGAATATTTAGAAATCCGAACTTAACCGAACCGTACTTCAAAAAGAACCGAACCAAACCGAAACCGGATAGTTGGTTCGATTCTCGGTTTCGGTCAAAAACAGAACCGAATGGAACCGAGTCCACCCCTACTTCGCACCATCCGCCCGATCTGATTTCACACTCCAATTCCGAGCCCACATGGCCCAGCGAACAGATCTAGAAAAACCATAAATCTCATTATCGACTGTCATCCCCCCGATCGCGACCGGCGGCTTCAAAAACCAGATTCCCAGAACTCAGCCCCGCTCGAACGCTCCTTCGACCCGTAGCCCGACCCCATTAGCAGCCTGAAATCTTACCTGACCTGAACTGTGGATGAAATATGAGCCCATCTCAAATCACCACCATTGTGTGCCCCTACTCGCAGAGAACATCTCCCTTCCGTTCGCAAGTTCAGGGCCCGGTTCGGTTGACTCCCAGCACAGACACCAGAAAGTATAAGCCCGACCCAATCCCGATCTGCTCCAACTTCAGACGGAACGAGCCTTACTGCAAGTTGGCCGCCAAAGTTCTAGTCTTTCTCGGTTTTCGAGTTGGGCATGGTTCTTGCAAATGGGAAGATAGGAAGGAAGCAACCGGTTGGGCCTAATTCACTTAGCTCAAAAAAAGGGATGAATTTATTTTAATACTTTCTTCACGAATACAATTAAATTAATCATATTATTTTTGTCAACGTCAATGAATAGTAAAAATTTAACCAATTATTTTTTTATGTCTTGTAAGGAAATTCTCTTAACTTCACTTTGGCAGGTTGTCAAGATTTTTCACCGTGATTCAAGCGGAAGATCGAAACGAGGATTGCAAGTTCACCAAATAAATTGGTGGTATGCCCTAGGAAAGAATCATGTCTCTTTTGCAAGGTAATCCTAATAACCCTATTATCTGCATTATATGAAATTTAGTATATCTTATTTAATTTAAATTGTATAATTATAATATAGAACCTATTATATTATGCTTAAATCAGCTAAATCGTTTAGCTCCTAATTCACTTGAATTAAATACCCAATATGCCATAAGACTTAGATATCATCTCTAGAAATTATTTGACTGCATATTATGTGTATAGATATATTCTTCGGATTATATGTCTATACCTATAAATATACATATATTTGCATGCATATATAGATATCGCATGCAATTAGGCTTCAACATTAGTAGATTTTGGAGAACTTTTTTCTACTACGTATATCAAATAAAACCATGAAAACGTAATTTCATGGGTAATTCTCAAATTGCATCGAAAGTAATTTTGACCATATCTTGGTTCCGAAAAATAATACGCTCCCATTATTGAAAATTTTATCATGTAAAGCACTCATGGTAAAATGTGAAAAGTCATTTTCTCCTTTATTGTCTCAAGATAGTTGATTCAAGTCATCTCAAATTTGATTTTCTGGACTCAAAAGGGCTTGAATACTATAGATGGGTCTCCGACGTCAAGACCACATTTATCACTAAAGAATATAGTGGTACGCTTCTTAACACCACAGACCAAGCACAACCTGATAAGATAAAATCAAGTGCACTTATGTTCCTTATGTGACACATCGACCCCAGCTTGAGATGGCAATGTTTACAGTTGCAATCCCCCAATGAATTGTGGGATGCCCTTAAGGGCCGATTTGGGAACATTCACAACACTTTGCTCCCATAGTTGACCGTGCAGTGGAATGAAATACGCTTGCTTGACTATAAATGGATTAACGATTTCAAAAATATGCTCCGCCTCAAGGCATGCCTAAATTTTTGTGGGAAGTACATCACAGAAGATGACATTATCCAGAAACCCCTTTCCACCTTTCCTACTTCTGGTCTTATACTAGTGAACCAGTATAGGCTGGAGTATGATAATAAATGCATCACTACCTTCAGTAATCTAATCAACCTACTGCAAGTGGCTGAGAGGCATAATGAAGTGTTAGTGAGCAATAATGAAACGCCGATTGGGTTAAAGAAAATTCCTGAGGCCAATTATTGCAAGGTGAAGGATGGCAACTACCCCAATGAATAGGGGACTAAACGTGGCAGACTTTGTGATCAAGGACGTGGTCGAGGATATGGGAGTTCTTCCAATGTAATGCAAAAACTTGGTGCACCTGGCTCTGTTATTCAAGGACATCAAAAAGCACCTACCCATCGTATCGCCCCTAAGACTCGAGTTGGCGATGAACCGTGTTGTGCGGCGATTAATACACCTCGATAGGCGATCGGCATCACGATCAGAGAAGCCAATCATAGAAGACATGCTCGGGGCAAACACCCGGAAATCGGCACATACGTCGATCGTCTTTTGATACCCAGCGATCGTCTTTTGATGACTAGCGATCGTCTTTGATGTCCAAACCAGAGACGATCGTCTCGTGCCGCATATGGATCCAACATCCGTCAAAGTCGTCGAAGACCGAATCTTGGACAGTGGCCCACATGCAGATCCACAAAGGGCGCCGACAGATAGGACATTTGACCACATCCTGTCACCTACCTCACCTACCGACAAGGCCGCTGAAAGGTACAAAGTGGGTCCTCCCCGAACAGCGACTCAAGATGCGTGCTGGCTTCCCATTGGTTCGCCCAGCTGGCCACCAGCAGCGACCTCGGACCTCAAGGGAACAGGCCCATGTGACGGGACGATCGGCCATCTTATTATATTATAGAAAACGGCGGTCGCCCACGATCGCCTGAGGGGTCCCAACTACCTTGTCCCCTATAAATAGAGAACTCACTGCAGTGGCCAAAAAGAGGCGAATTTACTGTGAATTCAGTGCAAAATACACACAAAAAGAGAATAAAAGACTCTTTTGGCAACCACTTATACATTCATAGTGATATTCATACACATTTTATCATATATCCCAAGCAAGAACTCACAGATTTACCCATATGGTTCTTCCGGCAATCTACGCGCTCTACAGCCTAGATAACTAGAAGTCTTTACACTCCTTGTAATAGATTCTAACATTAATATTTGTACTCGACAGTATATTTATTAATAACATCTCGCGAGAGCATTCAAGCCCGGGATTAACAACCCCGGAAAATCTTGTGTTATCTATTTTCTCACGGAAGTGTTCTCGCATTTGTTTGTTACTCGATTATTCCAGCAATACTATCTCCGGATAATATTTTGGGTAACACATTGGCGCTAGAAGAAGTGCATCTAACCCTCAAATTTTTATTCCTACCGTCTCGAAGAACACTCACTGTTCTCCGGACATATACTTGAAGAAACACTCACTGTTCTTCAATATATAAGCCTTCAGAAAAATGACATCTGCAACGACCTCCAAGAGAGCCACCCTAAGATCCGCCGGAAATCTCGTTCCGGTCCGGACCGAATCTCAGCCCACGGCGGAAGGAGACCGTGGCGACGCTAGGCTCTCACTCCCGCCCCCAAGGGACGTTTCAAGCCTCTCACTCGATCAGTTCCAGACCGCGGAACAGATTGAGGAGGCTATAGCCATCCTCAGGGAGCGACGGAAGGCCTACGACTCGCCCACCATCACTCCATCGGCCATACGCCGGGCAGGCAAGCGGAAGCTTAAGGGGATCTATGTTGAAAAATCGACAGAAAGCCCCGAGCCGCAGGAGAAGGCTCTCGTGAGGGGGGACGATTCCGTCTTCAGCCGCCTAGGGAGCGATCCCTCATGGCGACCCGGGCACTCAGGCCCCAGCTGGGAGACATCGGAATCCGAATCCTTTACCAGGAGTTCGGCATATCCGAATCCCAGGAGACAAGTCGATCAGCGAGCCCCTGCTCGCCCAAGGAAGGAACCCACTGGCAGGGAGCTCGTCATTCACCACGGGGCTAGGGGATCAGTACACGATCGCCTTGGTTCGCGCTCTGAGAGTCAATCGGCGAGAAGTCAGGCGACGACGATGGCCGCCATGCAACGCCAGCTCGACGAGATGAAGGCGCTCCTGGAAAATGGGGCAGGCGCCAGGAGATCGATCGTTGGGCTAAGCGAACCACTCACGGCTCAGATCGAGCTCGCCCCAGTCCAACCAACGATCAATCCCCCACAAACACCTCTATATGAGGGGAGATCGGATCTGGAAACCCATTTGAGCAAGTTCCGGATCTACATGACCGGATGCGGAGGGTCAGATTCGACCAAGTGTCGGATGTTCCCATTAACCCTAGGCGACCTCGCCCACAGGTGGTACATCTCACTACCACCCCGCTCAATCAATTGCTTTGAAAAGCTGGCAAACGACTTCACGACGTACTTCGCCGCCAAAGTTGTTCGGCCAGAAGGTCCCCACCGCGTGATGAAAATCAGGCAGGGGAAGGACGAGTCAGATGAAGATTACATCGACCGGGTAGACGAGATAGTCCTCACCGGCGATCCCATCAACGACGAGCTCGCTCTCCACTCAGTCCTGAGTGGATTCCACAGACGCTCGCCCATGTTCAGGCACCTCACAAAGGATATCTACCCGACCTACTCGGTCTTCCGCGGCAGAGCCGCCGATTTTCTGGCCAGACAGAGGATGCTCTCCCTCCGCTTAGGCGAGGGACCATCCGAAGAAGGAAAGGCGCCATCCCATGTCCAGAAGAAGGCGGTCGCCAAGCCCAGAAAAACGGTCGCCAAGCCGCCTGGCGAGTTCAAAGCCTTCGAGGATGTAGAGGTCCACCTTCTCCACAACCTCAACTTATCTCCGGCCCACATCTTCAACGCAATCAAGGGTCGCGAGTGGCTTTCCAAACCAAAGCCGATAAGGGACCACGGTCATCTAGACCGTAGCAAATTCTGTGCCTACCATAAGAGTCCCGGCCACAACACCAGCCAATGCCGCGACCTCCTCAGACAGCTCTGGCGACAATTTAAGGAAGGCAAACTGGACAATTTGATCACCAAGCCAGAACCTAGGACGGAGAGAGCCGGAGGGCGCGATCGCCGACCAAACGAAAGAACTCCTCCCAATCCGGTCGCCAGAATCGAGCATGAGCCGGAGTACTCTGATGAGTCGATCCCTCCGATCAACCCGGGCGGTCGGATCAACATGCTTCAAGCAGGAGATGGAAACCTCGGGGGTCTTTCCCCGGTTTCCACCATGTCAAACAGGAAGTGAAAGGCCGAGCTGAGGGCGTTCACCGGGGTCCATACCGTGATACCTCCGGAGCCGACCATTTCTAAAGACGCACTCATCACCTTCTCCAACAAGGATAGGGAGGGAGTGCAGTGCCCCAAAGAGGATGCACTAGTGATCTCCGCCTGCATCATTGGGAAGACAGTCGATCGCGTGCTGGTCGACAATGGGAGTTTTTGCAACATCATATTCAAATCCGCCCTAGACCAACTCGGCAACTTAATCAAATTCATCAAGCCGTTCGACACCGTGCTCCAAGGGTTCGGCGACAACAAAGTCCAAGCCTACGGGAGGATCAAGCTCTCCGTCGAGCTAATATGCTTTTATGATCCCAAGGTTAGGATTACTAGGAACCTAAGTTTTGTAATCATAGATAGGCCCAACATCTATAATGGGTTCCTAGGTCGCCCCTTTTTAGAAACCTTTGAGGCGGTCGCTTCGTCTTTCTTTTACTGTATCAAATTCCCCACTGCCGATGGGACGGTCGGTACTGTGAAAGGAGATCAGCTAATGGCAAAAAGATGTTTAAATTATTCCTATGTTGTTACCGCTTTCAATACTTCCCATAATATGTGTAACATTGAAGCGATCGACGATCAACCCATGGAGATCGACGAGCCGAGCGCATCATACCAACCCGACTCAGGGGACGCCATCTCGGTTCGGTTAACGGACGACATCGAGCCAAGGATCGGTTTCGAGCCAAGTCCCGACATCGATCCAAGGATCGAGTCCGGAAATCGTTCCAAACGAGAGGCGACCGTCCCCGTCGAAGAGTTGGAAAGTATAACGATAGATCCGGATCATCCCGAACGGGAAGTACAGATCGGCACGAGCATCGACCGCGAACTAAAAGGGGATCTGATCAATTTGCTACATAAGAACATCGGAGTCTTTGCCTGGTCGCATCAAGATATGGTCGGCATAAGTCCTGAGCACGCTTGCCACTATCTAAAGATCGACCCAGCAATGAAGCCTGTTCACCAAAAACGTAGGAAATTCGGTCCCGAAAAATACGCGGCGCTCGACGTAGAAGTCTAAAAATTACTCAACAACAAATTAATCGTGGTAGCTACAGACGAACCACAATGGGTCGCCAACGCGGTACTCGTCAAGAAGCCGACTGGTTCCTGTAGGTTATGCATCGACTTCACCGACCTCAACACGTCATGTCCAAAAGATCACTTTCCGATGCCTCATATTGATCACTTGGTCGATAGCACGACAGGTTGCGAAATGATGTCGTTTATGGATGCCTTCGCCGGATATCATCAAATCCCAATGGCGGAGAAATACATAAAACACACATCTTTCCACACGGAAAAAGACATATACTTTTGGGTCCGAATGCCGTTCGGCTTAAAAAACGCAGGGGCAACCTACCAGCGACTAGTTAACAGAATGTTCGCCAATCAGATCGGCAAGACCATGGAGGTCTAAATTGACGACATCTTGGTCAAAAGCCTCAAGAAAGAGGATCACCTCAATGATCTCGCCGAGACGTTCGCCATCGTCGAAAAATTCAACATGAAGTTAAACCCCAAGAAATGCAACTTCGGGGTGGGCTCCGGGAAATTCCTGGGGCACATTGTGAGCCAAAGGGGGATCGAGGCAAACCCCACCAAGATACAGGCGATCCTTGACATACAGGAGCCGCGAAACATCAAGCAGGTACAACGCCTCACAGGTTGTCTAGCCGCCCTCAACCGTTTCATATCTCGACTTGGCGATAAAAGCAAGCATTTCTTCGCGACCATCAAGAACAAGAAGTTCGCATGGACGAAGGAAAGTCAGATAGCGTTCGCCAAAATAAAGGAATATCTATCTAACCCCCAGATCCTGGCAAAGCCGATCCCCGGTGAGAAACTATTCCTTTACCTGGCAGCCTCGGAGGTCGCACTAAGTGCCGTTCTGGTGCGAGCGGAGGGACAAGCCCACTTGTCGATCTACTATGTTAGTCAAGCGCTCCATGACGCTGAAACACGTTATACACCATTGGAGAAGATCGCCTACGCCCTTGTCATGAGTGTCCGTAAACTAAGGGCTTATTTCTTCGAACATCAAGTGGAAGTCCTGACAACTCTACCTCTAAGACAAGTTCTGCATCGACCAGACACCAACGGGCGACTCCTCAAGTGGTCACTGGAGATCGCCCAATACGGTATCACTTATGCTCCTCGCACGGCGATCAAAGGCCAAGCTCTGGCGGACTTCGTGGTGGAACTAACGTTCCCTCACAGTCCAACCCAGGTCGGCCGACCTGCCTGGAAGTTATATGTGGATGGCTCGGCGACCAATTCGAGAGCAGGGGCATGGATTGTCCTCATCAGTCCCGACGGAAAAAGTTTCACTAAAGCTGTGCGTTTCAGCTTTCGTGCGACCAACAATGAAGCCGAATACGAAGCCTTGGCAGGCGGGCTCGATCTAGCCCTCGCCCTAGATGTTCGTCGCCTCCATATCTTCATGGACTCCCTTTTGGTCGTGAACCAAGTCAAGGGAGAATATGAAGCGCGCGGCGAACAGATGGTCAAATACCAAGAGCTGGTCGCCGAAATGTGCACAAAATTTGAAGAAGTGCTAATCGAACAAGTCCCGAGAGAACACAACTCCCAGGCCAATGCCCTTTCCAAACTAGCATCATCGGATGGGGCAGCCGACTTCTCTAATATCCAAATCACAAAGTCAGCAAGGCCGGCGATCGACAGAATCCTGGTTACCACGGTCACCATTGCCGAGGAGAACTGGATGACTCCGTTCATCAAATACTTGAAGGACGGAACGGTCCCTGACGACCGTGTTAAAGCTCGCCAACTCCAGCTCCGTGCGACCAGATATACCCTATTGGACGACCGGCTTTACAAGCGACCCTTCAGCCTTCCCCTCCTCAAGTGTATTACACCGGAGAAAGGTCGGCTCGTTTTAGCTGAGATCCATGACGGGATTTGTGGAAACCATGCGTACGGGCGAGCTCTCATCCATAAGACAACCAGGCAAGGTTTTTTCTGGCCATCACTTCAGAAGGATGCGATCGCCTATGACAGATCGTGTCATAGGTGTCAGATAATGGGCCCTAACATTAAACTATCCCCCGAAGAGCTCACCTCCATGTATAGCCCTTGGCCATTCGCGCAATGGGGCATCGACCTTATAGGTCCCTTGCCGACGGCTCCAGGGGGCTGTAAGTTTGCCATCGTAGGGGTCGACTATTTCACCAAATGGGCTGAGGCCGAACCGCTCAACAAGATCGTCCAAGAGGAAGTGATCAAGTTTATCTGGAGAAACATCGTATGCCGATTCGGTCTGCCCCTGGCCATTATCTCCGACAACAGAAAGCAGTTCGACGGCTTAGAAATCATGCAATTCTGTGAGAAATGGGGAATCAAAAGATTGTTTTCAGCACCCTATCACCCTCAGACGAACGGACAGGTAGAGGCTGTGAACAAGATCCTCAAACACACAATTAAAGCGTGACTCGAATCCAGGCAAGGGCGATGGGCGAGCGAGCTTCCAGACGTTTTGTGGTCTTATCGAATGACGACCCGTAATTCAACCGGCGAAACCCCATTCGCCCTCGCCTTCGGAACAGAGGCGGTGATTCCTTCGGAGATCGCCGTCCTCAGCCATAGAACCGAACGGGAGATGACGACCGACAACGATGTGGCCCGACGAATCGACCTAGACATGCTCGAAGAACGACGGCTGGCCTCAGAAATGAAGAACACAATCCACAAAAGGAGAGCCGAGAAGTTCTTCAATTCAAAAGTCAAAGAAAGAAGGTTTCAAGTGGGCAATCTCGTTCTCAAGAAGATCCAAACCCACGCAGGCGTTTTTGGTCCGAACTGGGAAGGACCTTTTAGGATATCTAAATGGCTGACTAAGGGAGCCTACGAACTTGAACATCCTGACGGCACCCCGGATCAATACCCCTAGAACGCCGTGCATCTGAAAAAATACTACTAGTAAAAATTTTGTACGCAATTTCAACTGCCCAATGCACAAGGAATATAATAAGATTTTTTTTCTATCCCATCTATCCTGGCGATCGCCCCACCAGGCATATCGCATACCGCCGACGATCGTTGATCATGACGATCCGAGGTAGAATCAATGCATCCATGGTCCTGGAGGTCGATGAAACCGACAGCTTCGCCCATGCAAGGTTCCTTCGGGCTGAGACCGCACACCCTTCGTTTAAATACGAGGCCGGCGTAGCCAAAGGACCCTCCAAAATGATTAGGGGACACGTTCGCACGTCCTCAAATTACGTCATCTAACATGATGTACTCGGACAAAGCGACGCCTCCCTACCCCGTCACAACGTATACCCTCGAGGGTCGTCATCTAACGTGCCGACTCGAGGTAGAAAGGTGCTTACAAAGCCGCGGACGTGGAGTCGAATAAACCGACGACGCCCCGTGCAAGGACGCCTCCAGACCAAGATCGCCTACCCTTCGTTTAAACACAAGGAAGGCGCAGCCTAACGGAGGACCCTCACAATAAAGTGAGTCGCGGGATAGGCAATGTCCCTCGCATACAAAGACACGGTTGTGGAGATCGGTCCATCGAACTCCGCGACCGTGCACGATCCCTCAGAGTCGGAAAAACGGAAGATAGCTCGCCCAACAAACTTGTTTTTGTACCCTTACTTATGATAAGTAAACAAAAACAAGGGGGCAGTGAATAGGGGAGCTAGTCTTAAGTGCAATCGAAAGAAAGGAACCACACCCGATCGGCTTCGCTCAGATACACGCAGGACGATCGCCATT
Organism: Orobanche coerulescens; assembly: GCA_033398695.1. Lineage (NCBI taxonomy): Eukaryota > Viridiplantae > Streptophyta > Magnoliopsida > Lamiales > Orobanchaceae > Orobanche > Orobanche coerulescens. Next base: position 98,941,485 of record CM065813.1, on the reverse strand, counting down.
TTTCAAACAATATCTACAAGTAAGAATTTCGATTCGAAACATGTTAATACATTCGACATTCAAACAAACAGTCGGATGAACAAGACATCGGATTCAATTATACAAATATTTGTTAAAATTCGCATGCAAACATTCAAGAGCGATCGTACATAAAAAAGACACAGTGCGAAAAAGGAATATTTCATTCATTATCAAAAGGAGTTCGTACAACATGAAGCCCGAGGGCAATACAAAGAGAAAGCAAAAATTACAAGATACAAGGGAAACAAAAATATCTCTCAAGGCCCCACCAGCTGGTCATCGCCCTCAGGTTGCGGATCGGCTTGGGCCCCCCCATCGGCCTCAGGATGAATGAGTTTGCCAGTATACCAACTCAAGTCGATCCCAAAGTCGACAAGGTCAAGGATCGGCAAAGAGAACTCTGGGTGCAGAGGGTGCTCGAGTGCATAGGCTTTGAATCTCTCCATCAAGGGACCGATCTCGATCCCTACGTTCTTGGCGGCTCTGACAGCATCGGCGTAGGCCAGATAATAGGCAAACTCGCCGACGAGTGCCACATTGAGATAGGGATCGGTCTCGATCGCCTTCAGCTGCACTTTCAATTCCACGGTCGTCTTCTCAGCCTCTGCCAGCTCGACCACCTTGGCGGCGTTCTCCCCCTTGGACTTCTCCAGCTCCTTCTTCGCTACCTCCAGCTCACCGCTGAGCCGATCCACCGTCGCCTTCAGCCCGGCCGCCTCCTCCTGCGAAGCCGCATGCTTCCGGCGGGTTTCCTTCTCCTGATCACGGAACCGGTCGGCAGCCTCCTTGGAGCGGCTCAGCTCCTGCTTCAATCGGTCGACGTCCTGTTTAGCCCTTTTAGCCATCTTCACATACTCCTTCTCCATAGATTGGATCCGGTTGGCAAACTCAATATTTTTATTCCGGGCGGCCTCGAGGTCGCTATGGAGACGAGTAGTGGAGGGTCGCCCCTCAAAATCCCTAGCAGCTTGGACGGCCATCGTCGCCGTCTGGAGAGCTAGGTCAATGGTCGCCTGCATGGTATCTCCAGATCGCCGACGAGCGATCGCATCAAGATCGGTCGTCCAGGCCTTGGGCAGAGAAGAGATAGCCTGCTGGACATAAGTAGGGACGTCGAGGGACTTTTGCGGAGCCTTACTCGACAAGAAGTCCAACACCATAGGAGCGATGTCCGGGTCAGCAAGACGGACCCTGCAGCACAAACTAAAGAGACCAAGGAGTTAGCCTATACCTTACTCAGAATGCCTAACTCGGAAATTTCGATCCTCTCTTACCTGTTGACCAGCTCGGGATCGCGACTAAAATAAGGCTTGTCCCGAGAGGTTTCCGCCTCAGCGATCGCCACCTTCTTCTTGGGGCCGCCCGATGACCGGGAGCCGGATGCCGAGGGCCTAGGGCCTGATCCCTCCGTCATCGGGATGGCAGAAATAGGAGCCGCAGCAACCGGAGGCTCAAGAATGGACACATCCACCTCAGTAATCGGCAGGGACTCCTCCGACCTCCGCCTCTTGCGCCGCTGGAGTTGTTCCTCTCCCTGAACTACCGGCTCGGAGACCGGCACCTCAGCAGGCCTCATCACCGGATCAGGGTGAGACGTCGTCGCAGAAACGCGACCAGTCTTCTTACCCAAGTGAAGGCGACCGATGAGTCCTGGAATCGACATGGCAATCTCGGGTGGTGGCTCGACAAGTCGGGGAAAATGAACCTCTGTCAAAGAAGAAGTACAAACAAGTTAGACAACAACTTAAACGCTGCGACCTCCTAGAGACGATCGACAGGCAAGAAAGCACCACTAAAGTTCGTACCCGGAACTCTCAAGTGACGAGGGAAATGAAACAGTCGAGCCCCCAACCGATGAAGTTCATTACCAAGCGAGCGAACGTTAATGAAGGAATCCGGCAAGGCACGAATCCGCTCCCAAATGATCAAGAAATCGAAAGGGAGATCGCCGATCACTGGAACGAGAGGTCCTGCAAAAAGAAAACAAAATTAGATCAGTCCAAGACAAGCTCAATCAAGGGGAGAGTTAAAATCCTTACTCGGATTCCTCTCCCAAATAGTGGTGGGGATCTCCAACTCCTCCTCCGGTCTGTCACTCGATGCCGATCGCCACGCTCCGCCGACCCAGCACCATTTTGCCACGTCGCCGCGGGTCTTGTTCGGCACACCAAGGACCACTCTCCCCATTCGGCCTTGGATATGATTGCCGCCGATCGACCCTTTCTGCGCGGCCAGTTTAAACAGATAATTCATCTCCAGTGCAGTAAGGAGGCGGAACAACCGGTGACCGCCGAACAGTGTCAATGTGCAGATGACCTGTAGCCAAGCGTTCGGCGTCAATTGAAGAGGCGCCAAATTCCAGGCGATCAACAAATAGGAGACGGCAAATGGCAGAGGGAATCGCAGGCCGGCCTCCATAATCATCGCACTAACGGCAACCATATCCCCGGGCGATTGATCGGCACGTTCATTCTCCGAGGGCACGTGCAGAGAAACGTCAGAGGGGATGTGATATTTTGCCCTCCAGCGACTCATGTCTTTCTTGGTCGCCGAACTCCGGATCTTTTCGAGAGTCCACGGAGACGGGTCGGCGGCCCGAAAAACCGTCCGCTTCACATGTTCATAAGGATGAGCGGCGGAGTAGGCTTTGAAGTCAAATTCCGGACAGGGTCCGGCGATCCCCTCCATAATCTTGGAAAAAGCCATATAGGCGGGGCCAAAAACACTCTGCCGTTCCCAAGTTAACCGCTCCAGTTCGTCCTCATCCGCCGGCGAAACCCCCTGCTCCGCCGTCGCCGCCATCTTTGCCACTGCGGCCTCACTGAAAAGCTCTTCGAGTTCTGCGGGTGCAATCCCCGCACGAATGGCCTCAAAGGCCATTTCCATGTCGACTCCAACGGGAATCTCCTCTCGGTCAGGCGAAGCCGCGGCGGCAGAAGAACTTCCCGCCTCGAAGGTCTTGGATCCTCCCGACATATTATAAAAAAGAAGAGGGAGATAGAAGATTGATTTTTCTTACCTAGAGAAAAGAAGAAGATCGGCACAAGAAGCGCCAGAAATTTTTGCAGAGTTTCGGCTATGGATGCAAGGACGCGTAAAGAATGAAAGTGAAGAAGCCCTAGCCCTTTTATAGATGGAGGCGAGGGTCTAAATGCAAATAGGAGAAATCTCTAGGGCTGGATCGCAACCGTCATATTGGGGACACATTAAATGCTGCCCTCGAATCCCGCGTAAGCGTCTTTTCGAGGGCACGCCAGCCGACAAATATGACAAACCGTCGGACTCCCCCAACAGCGGCGTGACGCGTGTCCCTGCCACTTTTCGAGAGCCCGCCTTCGTTTCCCACTGCTCCCAGCGCAAAAGAAGATCGTCCGGATTTGAATACAGATCGGCTGATCGGCTAAACGTCGGCGATCGCCAACAGTGCCACCTCACCCCGTGTTTTCAACATCGAGGTGAGCTGGGGGGCAATTGTTGTGCGGCGATTAATACGCCTCGATAGGCTATCAGCATCACGATCAGAGAAGCCAATCATAGAAGACATGCTCGGGGCAAACACCCAGAAATCGGCACATACGTCGATCGTCTTTTGATACCCAACGATCGTCTTTTGATGACTGGCGATCGTCTTTGATGTCCAAACCAGAGACGATCGTCTCGTGCTGCGTATGGATCCAACATCCGTCAAAGTTGTCGAAGACCGAATCTTGGACGGTGGCCCACGTGCAGATCCACAAAGGGCGCCAACAGATAGGTATTTGACCACAACCTGTCACCTACCTCACCTACCGACAAGGCCGCCGAAAGGTACAAAGTGGGTTCTCCCCGGACAGCGACTCAAGACGCGTACTGGCTTCCCATTGGTTCGCCCAGCTGGCCACCAGCAGCGACCTCGTACCTCAAGGGAACAGGCCCACGTGACGGGATGATCGGCCATCTTATTATATTATAGAAAACGGCGGTCGCCCGCGATCGCCTAAGGGGTCCCAACTACCTTGTCCCCTATAAATAGAGAACTCACTACAGTGGCCAAAAAGAGGCGAATTTACTGTGAATTCAGTGCAAAATACACACAAAAAGAGAATCAAAGACTCTTTTGGCAACCACTTATACATTCATAGTGATATTCATACACATTTTATCATATATCCCAAGCAAGAACTCACAGATTTACCCATCTGGTTCTTCCGGCAATCTACGCGCTCTACAGCCTAGATAACTAGAAGTCTTTACACTCCTTGTAATAGATTCTAACATTAATATTTGTACTCGACAGTATATTTATTAATAACATCTCGCGAGAGCATTCAAGCCCGGGATTAACAACCCCGGCAAATCTTATGTTATCTATTTTCTCACGGAAGTGTTCTCGCATTTGTTTGTTACTCGATCATTCCAGCAATACTATCTCCGGATAATATTTTGGGTAACAACAAACCGTGCTATCATTATGGAGATGCTGGACATGGTACAAGAAATGCCATGCAAGCAAATCGCATCTCACTACAAGATATATAGAGAGTCCAAAGAAAGGGAAACTCACTATATGGAGGAATATGATCTAGACAAGTCCCCCTTATGTCAATTTCACAATCAGCAATTGTTGAAATCATTTATATGAGCCGCAGTCTATAGAGGCACCCCCTTTATGACTGAATCCCAGTTATGTTTACTTTCGCATTCACATTTGGTATCATTGCCTCAAGACGACTGTGTTCGTGTTTTCTTTTCAATAATGGTTTGATACAACGTTGTTTCACGAACAAGATATTAATATTGCTTATGTTAGTTTCTTAGCTTTATTTTGAAGTACTGAATAATTCTTTAATGCTTATGGTTCGAAATTTTACTCTCTTATAAGTAATGAATCGAGGAGAACTAGAATATTTTTAGAATTAGGCTTCTATACATCGAATAAGTCGCCTGTCAAACCTCGGTAACTACAATGATTGGGTCCTCCCAACACATCAAAGGGCGAGGTAATGCCAAATTCTTGATGCCTAAATAGCACTCAATTACAAGTTACCGATGCTCTCTATGCACCTAGAGCCCCTACAACTTCACTTAGCTTCAACAATATACATATCAATGGTTTCCAGATTGAAACCCACTATGACAATGGAAAGAGTTTCTTTTATTAATTCTAATGAATGTGGACGTATACGCATTTTAGAAAAATTGATGAGTCGATCTAGTGGATGTACCTCACTACTATTAGGTACTCAAATCCTATGTTGTCACCAATAATGTACTTTGGGATATAGACTCATATAGGTGGCATAGACAGGTCATCCTGGTCGAAGTATGATGATCCATATACTAAAGAACTTATACGAACATCATTTATTTTCAAGTGAAAAGGTGGAAACAACTCGTCATAAAGAACAATGTGATGTTAATCACGTTAAGTCATCCAAAGAACCGGATGCATATCAAATGTGCACCACTTAGTTTTGCAAATCGTTTCCCCAAAGTAGGAGCGAGACCTTTCTACGCTAAAGAAACAAAAGCAAGCATCCATTCTTACGCCGAATATAAGGAGATATTATTAGGAATATGCCCTCCAATGCCACTCAGAGGATGAGAGAGTGAGAGCATTGTATTGTTCTTATGAAACATTTATTAAATAAGGCATTTCTTATTACTATATTATTGTATATCACTAGCATCGTGATTTTGGATATATAATAATAGTCTTTGCATTCGAGAGAAAACATTCCACTCCTTACGGAGATAAAGAAATAAGCATTGGAAGTGGTTATGGCTCGAATGCTTAGTTGGTTCGCAAGTCGATAAAACTTAACTGGGCAGTAAGTTTAGGCAAGACTTGTATAACGTGTACTCTGACATGTAGAGTACCTGTCTTCACTAAGGATAAGTGAGAGCACACGTTATAAGTATGCTAATGGGATTTGTATATTCGAACACGACCCACCTCGATTCGGTCACATGGATATCACTCAGGGATTCTCAATGACTGAATCGAAAGGTGGTGATAGGTATATATGAACCTTTGACTTGAAGTTTCAGTAGGAGATGTGCTTGTGATATTAAGTTAGTCATTAGAGTAGTTCGATCCAATCACCGGTTGGTGGGATCAACCTCAAAATGCAACTTAGTGGGCAAGTAGCAGTCTCTAGTGAATAACAAGATAAGATTGCTTCTCCTGTAAGTGAGCAGGTAAATGTCCTATGCGGTTAATGGCAAATGAGATCATATTCTTTGGCCAAAGCAGTTAGTGCTAGTTGTATTTTATACACGAAAGCTCGGTGATCTCGGTTTGCATTAACAAATGAATAGAGTCAAGATACAATAGGGTTTGACTTTACCGCGACCCTAATACTTGACCCGGATATATGATTGAAGGATTTATACATATACGGTATTCACGACATAATAATATTAGAATGATCCTATCATTTGTTCTCAGTTAGGTTACGGTGTGGGCGACGAGGCTGGCTAAGTGGTGCTAACACTCATTGGATCCTCTCAATGCTAACTGAGACGAACCTACAAAGTCGCGGCATAGGAATTAACGATGGATTATATTTAGCTTATTCTCTCTTGGTCAATATTGGACATTGGATATCTAATTTAATTAATCGGATAAATTAAATCGGTCTCATGAATTAAATAAGTTACTGTGTAATTAATTTATTCATATTATTTCTTAGAAATTTATTTCTAATATAATTATTCAATTGGATTAACTAATTGACTAGATACACGATGGTTCGTTTCACGGATCGAAACAAACCAACTTTAAAAATCTCATGTAGGCCGCCCCATCCCATTTGTCACTTGTTGACTTATCATCTCATTTTGTCATGGCATGTGATATGGTGAAGATTTGATGATATTTGGTTGGATATTTAATTATACGCTTGGTTTGTAATTAATGTTATATACTTGGCATGATGTGTGGTGTGATGTGTTTTTATGTTATATAAACAACATCATCATCATTCAAGAAACTGGCTTGGCCATGCACTTCAAGGGAAGAAGGAAAGAAAATCTTCTAAAGTTTACACTTGAGTTTTAAGTGTATTTTGAGAGAAAATATTTTTTATAAAATACTTAGAGTATTTATAAATTACATATAAGCTAATTCTATCAATTTCTATCCGTATACTTAGAGTATAAATTGATAGAAATATTTTCCAGTCATCTTCCGACGCGTGATACGTAGAGGCACGGTGAATTCGGTGCTGGGAAATTTCCAAAAGCTCATTCGATTAGATTCGTGTTCGTGCTCGGAATCAAGAAGAAATTATCAAAGGACTACGAGGGTATAAATTCTATGATTCTTATCTTCATCAATTTTATTCATTTTCGTTTATACGATGCTTGATCGATCCGTTTTATGGGTTTGGTTTTTATCCGGTTAGACCAGTTTATTCTCCACCGCGTATCTCGATTTTAATCACTGAATCACAATAGTGGTATCGAATTGAGGTCTATGCGATCGTATATTCGATATTTGCATTTGGAATGCTTGGTTATTTTTTTATGATTTAAAATCATAATTGTTTTTAATGTTAATGTTTAACTGTTTATCTAAAAATACTTTTCATGATTTTGTGTTATGATATAAATCATTTTTCTTTTGAAAAACTGATTTAAATATGTAATATAAAAATTAAAAAATACTGTTTTTGAATTCGGGACGAAAAGATGAGCCGGAAAAATGGCCGGACCCGGTAGCTCAGGGCTGTCGGGTGGCTGCTGGGACTGCCCGGCAGCAGGCTGCCTGTCGAGGAGAAGCAGGCAGCGTCCGAGCAGGTGCCGGGCCACGGGCTTGGCCCTGTCCTTGTGTTTTCCGACTCCATTTTTATATTTCGTTCGGTAAATTAATTTCCTGCAAAATAAATTGGATCTAATTTGACTAAAATATAATTATAATAATTTTATTTTTTAAAGAATCAATTTACTGAAATATTAATTTTCGTCCGGACCAAATTAATATTAATGGTTGTGTGAATTAATTGGATTAATTCTAATTAGTATATTAATTTTATATTGATTGGATCAATATTTAGATTAATTATTTTTGCCATTTATTTTAATGTAATGGTTGCATTATTATTTTGAATGGTGATGTAGTTCATAGACTTAGTTTATTGAATCTTTATTCGGCAGGGTTGTAATGGTCGTTTTGAGCCAATTTATTTTTATAGTATATTTGTATATGATGCAAATTTTATTAATGTATAAATTAGTTATGATAAAGAGCCGAGGACAAACCGCCATGGAGAAGAAGATTCAAGACTTGTAATATTACTTGTATTTTTATCGAGCCGATGATGACTCGGTACTTAGGAACGGTCCATGAACTTCATGTTGTTGGATTTAGGTTGTGTATGCTTTCATATTGTATGATAAACAAACAAACTGACAAACCGCGCTTATAAATGGATTCATGTGTAAAGTCTAACATATAATCGCGTTCAACTCCCACTTACAAACACTAAGTTATAAAGGTTCCGAGGTTTCTTACCCCCCTTCCGAGTATGTCGGGGTAATATTTTGGAGAAGGTTGAAAAATTTATATAGTGCATTAGATGCCTTTGGTTGTGACAAATCAAACCCCTACAAACTGTATGGATTGCCAGGAGAGATTCAATGTCAGACTAATAGGAGTTGACGGTTTAAACTTAGATAGTTCAGCGAGCTATAGAAACCGTATGGGTTGAGGGCAAGTCAACTAGGGATAAAAGAAGATCGAATCATCCATTAGATGTGTTGATGTTAGACACCACTTTATAAAGAATAATATAATAAAAACCGAATGGGTTGCCTTCTATTTGTAACACCCAAAAGCACCTATGGGACATTACACGCCGTAGATCCCTCATGAGGTCTACCAGGCTAACACATAACGCACAATCCGAATATGAAATCCCAAAAGACACAACCATCATAGTAAAATAGGGCCGTGGCCTCGGCCAAAACAATTTAATCAAGTATCGAAAAGTGTAACCCCAATAAATCCATTTCCCACGCAGGGGACTTTAACCAAATTATAGAACACTCAGTCTAACTCCAACATCAAGATAAATGCAATAGTAAAACATAAAACATGACTCGAGCCTCATCATCATGCCGGTCCATCCTTTGCATGCATATCCCGTGCCAGCTCCTCGGCTCGACCAGTACCTGAAATGCATAAGACGCATTTCTCCCATTTAAGGGGTTAGCATTCGAATAGCTAGTGCAAGTACACAATTACACAACATTATATACATACGCGATTCAACGCAAACAAACCATTTAGGAAAACATTTTCAAACAATATTCCGGAATATCACATTTACATCTAAAACAGTATATCCTCAAGTTATCCACATCATAATTATCCACGCTTGGTAACTCGTGACCGTACCCATTAGTATCAGCCCCCATAGGTCCCGTCGAACCGTCCCCAGGTGAGAAACCACTTCCGTGGCCGTACCCATTAGTATCGGCCCCCAGAGGTCCCGTCGAACCGTCCTCGGGTGGAAGAACAACAACACACGCACCCAAGTCCACTCTCATGGCCGTACCCATTAGTATCGGCCCCCAGAGGCCACACATGCCATCTCCGGGTGGAAGAACGACAACACAACCAAACAATAACACAACTTACATCATTCGCATCAAAACCGTACACACATAATGAAATGTAATACATATATTTGCCTTGGATAACACGATGTGAAGAAAACGGTGAAAGGAAAGGTTTCGGCCCGAATAATCTTCACAAATCCGTTCCAAACAAAAGAACGATAAACAACCAATCTCAATATTGTGAATACGTAAAAAATCTTCCTAGTTCTACCCGATGGGACAATTCGCCGAACACTATGAAGGCATAAGGGTTAAACTTGATTAACGAAGGGGAAGAACTCGGAATTAATCCACAAAACTTCAAGGAAAAACTATAATCATGGTCACATCACTATAATCCACCATCAATCGAAGCAAAAATGGAAGTAAAAATGAATTATAGTCAAGAACCCTAACATTAGGTAAAATGCCAAAATACCTCAATTCAACGATGAAATGGTGGAAGGAAGATGATTGATTCGTGCTTGAATATCTAATTCCGAGTTATAAGATTATGGAATGTAATATCTGAGTGAGATCGCCCGAAATAGCCAAGGGGGAGTGAAAAACCGAGAGGAAAAAGGAGGAAATGGGGTTAAACCACCCGTCTGTCCTATATATACTGGACAGAACACGGCGCAACAAACGGCCTAACTAGCGCCATGTTCATCGCCGTGTTGCAAGTCAGCGTGCGACCCCTGTGCGATACGGCGCACAGACACGGCGCAAAATACCGTGGGTCTTGCGCCGTTTCGCGAGACAGCGAGCGACCCCTGTGCGACACGGCGCACAGACACGGCGCAGAATGCCGCGGGTCTTGCGCCGTTTTGTGAGACAGCAAGCGACCCCTGTATGACACGGCGCACATACACAGCGCAGAATGCCGCGGGTCTTGCGCCGTTTTGCACAGGTCATGCCAGACAGCCTCTTGTCACAGGACAACGCTACCATAACTGAAAAAGACGATAAAACCACAACACGACATGCCGACCCAACGATTTGAGAAATTACAAGCAACGAAAAATAATATCCAATAAACCGGAATGGTCCGAGGTACACAACCAAAATCGAACAAGGGGGGCAAATTCCCTAAACTTATAGGAAATTACAAAACGGCCCAAACGTCCGAAAATCATGATCCAACGTCGGATTAACAATCCGAAACTCACAACATGAGCAACTCAACCATACGAACTTATGGGAATAGAGAAGTAGTGAAATAGACGAGTTTTACGAGAATCGAACGTACACGCGAAAAAACATAGTTCAAGACAAAAGTACGTAAAAACATCACCGAAACTCGTCCAAATGGAAAAACTCAAAGAACAAGCTAGATTCAGAATCCCAAAACAGTGACAAGCGAGTCGTCCGAAACGAACATACACCAAAATAGAAATTACCGAAAATAGGAAGTACGGATATTACATTCTCTCCCCCTAAAAATAAGTTTCGTCCCGAAACTTACAACGCGAATAACTCGGGGTATCTCGACCTCATACTCTCTTCCGTCTCCCATGTGTCTTCCTCGGATCCATGCCTCGACCATTGCACTTTAACCAAAGGAATGGTTTTGTGCCTAAGTTGCTTCACCCGACGCTCTAATATCTGAATCGGCCTCTCCTCGATGGTAATGTCGGGCCCCAACTTGATCTCTCCAAAATCAATAATATGGCTAGGGTCCGGTACGTACTTCCTAAGCTGGGAAACATGAAATACGTTATGTACGTGGCTCAGGGACGGCGGCAAGCCTAACCGATATGCAAGCTCTCCAACTCTCTCTAGAATCTCGAATGGCCCAATATATCTCGAACTAAGTTTACCCTTCCGACCGAAGCGGTAAACTCCCCGTGTCGGCGACACCTTAGCAACACATGGTCTCCCACCTCAAACTCCAATAGCCGGCGATGCGTATCGGCATAAGACTTCTACCGACCTTGGGCCGTCAACATCCTATCGTGAATCAGAGCAATCTTATCTCTCGTCTCAACTACCATATCGGGCTCGGAGCCAATTAGCTCGGACGCATCATCCCAACACAATGGCGATCTGCACCTCCTACCATACAATGCCTCAGATGGTGCCATTTTGATCGAGGCGTACGTGAACTCTATCAACGGCAAGTGCGACTCCCAATCATCCTTCCAATCTAAAGCACAGGCTCGCAACATATCCTCCAGTGTCTGTATCGTCCACTCAGACTGTCCGTCTGTCTGAGGGTGGTAGGATGTACTGAGTCTCAACTTGGTCCCCCATCCTCGATGAACGGCCTGCCGAAAATGTGATATAAACCGACCATCACGATCCGAAACAATACTCTTAGGGGTCCAATGCAACCTCACGATCTCCGCAATGAACACCCGCGCTAGTCTTTCCGGCCCCCAAGTATCCTTAATATTCAGAAAATGAGCTGATTTGGTTGGTCGATCGACAATAACCCAAATCATGTTCATTCTAGTCTGAGTCTTAGGCATACTGGTAATAAAATCCATGAAAATGTCCTCCCACTTCCACTCCAGAATAGGGAGTGGTCGCAATAATCCCGCGGGTCGCTGATGCTCAATCTTAACCTGCTGACAGGTTAAACACTTCGATACAAACTCGTTCACATCCGTCTTCAAATTTCTCCACCAATAGTTACTGCTTACATCCTTGTACATTTTGCTCGTACCAGGATGTATGGAGTAAGGCGTAGTATGAGCCTCACTCAAGACCTTCTGTCTCAACTCAATGTCATTCAGTACACGTAATCTGCCGCGAAATCTCAAAACTCCATCATCCTGAATCACAAACCCAGGGGCTTTCCCCTTCCTCACATCCTCCCTCAACTGGACCAAAAATGGATCATGATACTGCTTCGCCTTGATATCATCAGTCAAGGACGAAGTGATTTCCAACGCGCATAACTGACCCTGAACTCCATGAACCCAAACCTCGATATTCTGACAAATCAAATACTGCTGGATCCTACTATGTGGTGTAAGTACCTCTAACATCTGTAACGCCATCAGCTTCCGACTCAATGCATCGGCCACTACATTAGCCTTACCCGGATGGTAAAGTATCTCGAGGTCATAATCTTTAATTAGCTCCAACCACCTACGCTGTCTCATGTTCAACTCTTTCTGACTGAAGATATACTTCAGACTCTTGTGATCCGTGTAAATCTTACACGACGACCCATAGAGATAATGCCTCCAGATTTTTGAAGCAAAGACGACTGCAGCTAACTCTAAATCATGCATAGGGTAATTTGCTTTGTAAGGTTTCAGCTGTCGGGACGCATAAGCAATAACCCTATCTCTCTGCATCAAAACACATCTGATCCTGAGGCCCGAAGCATCACTATATACCATGAAATCCTCGCTCCCCTGAGGTAATGCTAACACGGGTGCGGTAGTCAGTCGTCTCTTCAACTCGTCAAAACTATCCTGTCTGTCTGTGGTCCACTCAAATTTCTGAGTCTTCTGGAGTAACTGAGTGAGTGGTCTAGCGATCTTAGAAAATCCCTCAACAAATCTACGATAATAGCCTGAAAGTCCCAGAAAACTTCTCACCTCCTTCACATTCTTAGGCGGTTCCCACGCCATCACTGCCTCTATCTTCTGTGGATCTACCCGAACTCCCTCCGCTGAAATCACATGCCCGAGGAATATCACTTCCTTGAGCCAGAACTCACACTTAGAGAACTTCGCGTACAACTGCTGAGCTCTCAAAATGTCTAGCAGAATCCGGAGATGTAAGGCGTGTAATACCCGAGATTTCTGATATGTATTTGGAACTTGTGATATTATAATTGTTGCACTTTAATCTGAGTATTATTCTCCGTATCTCATAGTCCGGTGTTGTTGAGCGTATGATTTCATGAATGTGATTTAAGATGTGTGATTCTGCCCATGTAGCGCACGCTATCGTCTATGTGTAGCGTACGCTAACATGGATCCATAGCGCATGCTACAAAGGATCATTAGCGCACGCTATAAGTGGTCAATATGATTGAGACGTGTGGTAGGTGAGATCAGGCCGGGGAGCTTGGTCGGATTGTGTCGGGATGAACCTAGACGGCTTTCGGGAAAAGCCAAGTCAACACCTTAGCGCACGCTACTGGCATGTGAATAGCGCACGCTAAGTGCTGAGTACAGTGAAGTCAGTAAGACGTTAGCGCACGCTACGAGTATGGACTAGCGCGCGCTAATAACCATTTTCTATAAATAGGACAGCATCCTAAACGTATTTACAGACTTTTCTCTTCCAACATCCGAATCCTTATACTTAGAGTATTACTCTCTACATCCTAAACACTTCCCATCAGCATCCTAGCTCGTGTTGAAGATTGTAGATCATTGAGGATTGGTGTTCAAGCCTTCGACGTTGGATTGCTTCGATTTCCTCCTTGTTCTTCACTACTTTGAGGTAGGTGATTCTTCACCAATATTAGTAGTGTTCTAAGGACGTTTGATTATGCTTATCTAGTCATTTAGATTTGTTAATAGTCGATCATCATGTGTTAGAAGGAGATGTTCGACGTTTCGGCACTTATTCATCGTATGATCCATTGAACCTTTTTAGTATGTGGACTCCTAAGCATATTATGTATCTTCAAAACCGATCATGACCAGTATATGAAGATTACCTAGTTCGTATGTTTTACGTAAGGAATCATATGTTTTGGGACTTGGAATGAATGGAATTTAGAATATTTTCTTGAAGATCAAGATGAATTATGGTGTAGTAATGATGATACGCATCCTTATGTCTCGTAGTCATTTAATCCATAAAAGGTCCTTCATAAACCGTATGAGCATGATATGCACGGAGTTGGCATGTATTAACACTGAGGATGTCATGAGTTTTCATCACCTTTAGCTCAAGTTTTACCCAGTAGTGACTGATATGCACGAGTAGCGCACGCTAAGATGTATATATTAACGTGCGCTATCGGGAACGAGTAACGTGCGCTACGTTGGATACGTAACGTACGTTATATCATCAGGCAGGGCAGTCGGCTGTTCAGAGAAGACTGTCAGTACACAGCTAGCGCACGCTAAACCGTGTCATTTGCGTACGTTAACGGGCAGGCTTAGCGCACGTTACGTATAGTACGTAGCGCGCGCTAAGTAGTTCAGGCAGAATGCATTTTTAGAGCTTGCGGTCGTAAACCGGATTATTAGATGTTCGTACGACTTGAGAGGAATTCTTTATTATTTCTTAGGTCCGAGCCTTGCATAGGGGACGATCGAGGGGCGGTGGCTTACGGACGCGTGTCATTTGTTGGAGTATTTCCATTCTTGCCATTTTCGAGGCAAGTATCATATGTCGAGTTCGATTTATATTGAAACTTTGATCATGCTTGTGGTTTTGTTCATGTTGTTGAATATGAGATGTATTTCTGAAATTTCTCATTGTATTCGTTGTTATTTGTTCGTATTGATGAACATATTGAAATGCATATATGTATGCATAATTGATTGATTTATGGTATAAATGATCCGAGGGGATCATGAGGATCTATGCTGAGGGCGCTGGATCGAATGTCCACCATGCTTTGGTCCGACGGGATCATCATGGGGATCTATGCTGAGGGCGCTGGATCGCTGGACGGGTTTTCCACCATGCGTTGGTCCGACGGGATCATCATAGGAATCTATACCAAGGGCGCTGGATCGCTGGATTACCCTGTACTATGTTGATGGAATCGTGAGGATTCGCATCGTTGGATTCCGATGACGGAAGTCCGTTTTGCTTGTTTATGATGTATTGATGATTTATGTATTATGATACTTGTACTAGCATTGTTTTGCTAACCCCTTCGGGGGTGGACATTGTTTTGATGTTCAGGTAGCCGAGGAGCGGGGAAGCAACCACAGTTCCGACAGGACGATGAAATGGCTCAGTGATGTGGTGGATGTTTATTATTATTGTGATTTGTCTTCTTGGTTCATTCAGTACTCGAGTACGTCTGTTTTAATAAGGTCATTTCGATATGGTTGTATAAGTTAACTCATTTGATCGGTTGAATCAAATCTGTATTTCAACTTCAGTTGTACGATTGGATTATATTTACACTTCTTTTAAATTAGCCTTGTAAATCCTTACCTAAAGGTTTTACGACGCTGTAATTATTCCGAATATCTCGGGGTGTTACAGAATATGGTATCGGAGCTAAGATTCATGGATAATTTGGCTGTCGGGTTAGTTGGGTCTGTTTACGTTATTTGATTATTGGTCGTTCGTAACATCACTGCTGAGCCAGCATCGTCGTGTGGACCGTGGTTGTAAGTTTCCTAAATCTCAAATACTACCGTTTTATTTAATTCATGTTTGTGAACATTGATGGATGTACTTTTAGAAAGTTTGCCCTGGATATTGAGTATTTGTGTTTACAATATGTTGAGAGGAGGTCGTGGACGCGGACGTGGAAACACGAGACAAGAAGATTCGGTGTCTACCCCAGAAATAACCGCTAGCCGAACGGATTCCCATTCCGGGGGACAACAGGGATCAGCAAATAATAATGCAGATCCTAACGTGCTGGGAGTGCTTCAGCAGGTGGTTGCCCAGATAAACCAGTTTGCTCAAGTTGTGGATCGCATGCAGACGGCGATGGGACATCAGCATAACGTGGATAATCGAGGAGATAAATGGCTTACTGAGGTGATCAAATTGCATCCTCCGAAATTTGACGGTTCTGCTTAGACGCTTTCTTGGGATCACTAGCTGAAGGAATTAGAAAAGATTTTTGCGGGGATTAACTGTCCCAACGACAGAAAGGTTCCGGTCGCCCAGTATCTTCTGACGGGGGAGGCTTTCGACTGGTGGGAGGCCATTCGACCGGAGGAGCATAATGTTGACTGGACGGAATTCAAATTAATGATGGAAGCGCAGTATTGTCCTCGCCCAGTTAGAGAGGCCCGGGTTCGGGAGTTTTTCTCACCACAAAATTCAGAAGCATCTGTGACGGACGTGATTAAGACTTTTAATCACCAACTGACTTATGTGCGCCACTTGGTCAGAACCGAGGCGGAGAGGATTTTCCAATTTGACATGCGAATGAAGCCGGAAATTCAGCAATATATGTCCGGATTTGAATGTACCACTTTGCGACAGTATCAGGACAAGGCGTTGGCCTATGATATGAAGGAGGCAGCAGTAGAGAAATCGACGGAAGCAAAGAAGCAGAAGGTGGCTGGCAATTTCACAAAGAATAAGAGTAGTGGGCCTCGCAGGGGCCAGTCCTCTTTTCATTCATCCAGGAGGCCTCCGCATTCTTCTCGAGGAGGAAAGAAGTTTCGGGCAGCACCAACCGTTTCAGACACAGGGAAGAAATGTTATAACTGTGGCAAAGCAGGGCATATTCGACGTGACTGTTTCGCGCCTGCTGTGACCTGTTTCGAGTGTGGACAGGAAGTCATCGCGCAACATTTTGTGGGAATGCGACTAGATCTTTTGGCACTCGCACTCATGTACCGGTTCCGAAGGACATTAGTATAAACCAGACGCAGCATAGCGGTTTCCCGCAGCAGAATGTTGGGAAGAGAGAGGCATCCAGCGCTAGGTCCGTTCCTCCGCGTATTTACGAGATGAAGAAGGATGATCAAAACACAGCTGTTGCATCAGGTACAATTCAGATCCTTTTGCAACCAGTTAGTGTCTTGTTCGATTCAGGAGCTACGCATTCTTTTATATCTTTGAACTGTGTTAATCGTTTGAAAATCTCGTGCTTGTTAATTGTGAACCTTATGTTGTGGGATTACCGAGCGGAGAGAAAATTGTGGGAACCCTAGAAGCTAGGGATTTTCCAGTGTCTATAGGAGGGAGAGATTGGCTATCGAACCTTATTGTAGTTGTCATCTACGGTGACGATTTAATTCTCGGAGACGATTGGCTCAACCATTATGAAGCTATTCTGGATTACCGAAAGAGAGTTATTTCTATCATTGCTGATGACGGATCTGAACACTTATTCCAAGGATGGAGACCGGGAAGCTCAGGAAAATTGATCAAAGCAATGAAAGCCGTGAAATTACTGAAGCATGGATGTCATGGACTTTGGTGTTATGCCATGAGGAAAGAGGAAGGAATAGAGCTCTCATCGATTCCAGTTGTGAATGAATTCTCCGACGTATTTCCTGACGAACTATCTGGGTTACCTCCACAGAGAGAGGTGGAATTCATTATCGAATTAGAGCCTGGAGCTGCTCCTATTTCCAGAGCACCATACCGCATGGCGCCAACCGAGATGTATGAACTCAAGAAGCAACTGGAGGAATTGTCACAGAAGGGTTATATTCAACCTAGCGTTTCTCCTTGGGGAGTGCCCGTTATCTTTGTCCGGAAGAAAGACGGATCCCTCCGACTGTGTATTGATTACAGGGAGCTCAACAAGATGACAATCAAGAATAAGTATCATATACCTCGGATCGACGACTTGTTTGATCAACTGCAAGGGGCAAGGGTATTCTCGAAGATTGACTTGCGATCAGGATACCATCAGTTGAGAATTAAGGAATCGGATGTACCGAAGATCGCTCGGTCCTGATGACGGGCATTATGAATTTGTAGTGATGCCATTTGGACTTACCAATGCTCCTGCGGTATTCATGCAATTGATGAACCGGGTATTCTTAGAATACTTGGATAAATTTGTGGTCGTCTTCATTGATGACATCTTGATATATTCGAAGGACGCAGAGGAGCATGCCGAACATTTGCGTGTGTTTTTGAGCACCTTGAGGAGGGAACAGCTGTATGCAAAGCTTTCCAAATGCGAGTTCTGGCTTAGGGAAGTAACTTTCCTTGGGCATGTGATATCAGCTGACGGAGTTCAGGTGGACCCGAAGAAAGTCGAAGCAATCTTGGAATGGGAAGTTCCTAGTAACGTGAAAGAAGTTCGGAGTTTCCTAGGACTTGCTGGATATTATCGCCGCTTTGTAGAGGGATTTTCCAAAATTGCTCGTCCGCTCACTCAGCTGTTGCAGAAAACTCAAAAGTTTATGTGGGATGAGAAATGCCAAACTGGTTTTGATGACCTTAAGAAGAGACTGACAACAGCACCTATATTAGCATTACCAGATGGAACTGATGGATTCATGGTATACAGCGACGCTTCAAATCAGAGTCTGGGATGTGTGTTGATGCAAAAGGATAAGGTGATTGCCTATGCTTCTCGGCAATTGAAACCGTATGAGGTTAATTACCCGACTCATGATCTGGAGCTAGCAGCTGTGGTCTTTGCCTTGAAAATTTGGAAACATTATTTGTACGGCACTCGTTGCCAGATCTTTACAGATCATAAGAGCCTCAAGTATATTTTCAGTCAGAAAGAATTAAACATGACGCAGAGAAGGTGGCTAGAATTGATCAAGGATTATGACTTGGAGATTCTCTATCATCCGGGGAAAGCAAACGTAGTAGCCGACGCTTTGAGCCGTAAACCTGTTTCTCTTCGAGTGTTTGAAGCACTTAAACCTCAAACCAGCATTCAGCGGGAACTGATCCTCGAAGGGATTGAAGTATGGGCACCAGGAATCCAAGGGCAACTTTATGTGATGGAACTGACTTCATCACTAGTCGAGGAGATCAAATCTAAGCAGTTGAACGATTCTCTAATCCTTCGGTTATGTGACGAAGTAAAGAAAGGAAAGGCCCCAGGATTCGTGATACAAGATGATGGAGTTATGAGATTTCAGAGTCGATTTTGCGTTCCCGATGATGATGATTTGAGACGGACAATTCTGAAAGAAGCTCACAACGCGCCCTATTCTATTCACCCAGGCAGCAGTAAAATGTATAAAGATCTTAAACAAAACTTCTGGTGGGGGAATATGAAGAAGGACGTAGAAGAGTACGTTTCGAAGTGTTTGACTTGTCAGCAGGTTAAGATTGAACATGAGCGACCTGCCGGAATGTTAAAGCCGCTTCCGATCCCTGAGTGGAAGTGGGAGGATATCTCGATGGATTTCATCACCAGTATGCCAAGGACTAGAACGAGAATGAACATGATTTGGGTTATAGTTGATCGACTAACCAAGTCAGATCATTTCCTAGGAATTAAAGATACATGGGGACCCGAGAGATTGGCGCGAGTATTTATTGCAGAGATAGTCAGATTGCATGGGATGCCGAAGACCATTATTTCGGATCGAGATGGTCGCTTCGTGTCGCACTTCTGGAAGGCGGTTCACAGGGCTTTGGGGACTGAGCTCAACTTTAGCACGACTTATCATCCCCAAACGGACGGTCAGTCCGAAAGGACTATACAAACAGTAGAAGACATGCTTAGAGCCTGTGCTTTGGATTGGTCAACTGATTGGGAAGTTCATTTGCCATTGATTGAATTCACCTACAATAATAGTTGGCATGCTTCTATCAAAATGGCACCATTTGAAGCTTTGTATGGGAGAAGATGTCGATCACCCCTGTGCTGGGATGATTCTTTGGACTTGATCGGGACAGAACCGGAATTGATAGTTCAGACTCAATAGAAGATAGCTTTGATTCGCGAAAGACTGTTGACTGCCCAGAGTCGACAGAAGTCTTATGCAGACGTACGTCGTCGCCCTCTAGAGTTCGACGTTGGGGACCATGTACTATTGAAGGTGCCTCCTACGCGAGGGATTTTCCGTTTTGGGAGGAGAGGTAAGCTAAGTCCGAGATATATCGGGCCATTTGAGGTCCTAGAGAGAGTTGGGGATTTAGCATACAGGTTGGCCTTACCACCATCACTGAGTCACGTTCACAATGTGTTTCACGTATCCCAATTGCGGAAGTATGTACCGGACCCCAGTCACGTCATTGATTTCGACGAGATCGAGATAGCTAATGATGGCACCTTCGAAGAGAGACCAATCAAGATACTTGAGAGTCGGATCAAACAATTGAGGAATAAACCAATACACTTGGTTAAAGTGCAATGGTCACGACATGGAGTTGAAGAGGCCACTTGGGAAACAGAGGACAGTATGAAGGCAAGATATCCAGAGTTGTTTTCATCTTAATTTTCGGGACGAAACTTCTTTTTAGGGAGGAAGGATGTAATACCCGAGATTTCTGATATGTATTTGGAACTTGTGATATTATAATTGTTGCACTTTAATCTGAGTATTATTCTCCGTATCTCATAGTCCGGTGTTGTTGAGCATATGATTTCATGAATGTGATTTAAGATGTGTGATTCTGCGCATGTAGCACACGCTATCGTCTATGTGTAGCGTACGCTAACATGGATCCATAGCGCACGCTACAAAGGATCATTAGCGCACGCTATACGTGGTCAATATGATTGAGACGTGTAGTAGGTGAGATCAGGCCGGGGATCTTGGTCGGATTGTGTCGGGATGAACCTGGACGGCTTTCGGGAAAATCCAAGTCAACACCTTAGCGCACGCTACTGGCATGTGAATAGCGCACGCTAAGTGCTGAGTACAGTGAAGTCAGTAAGACGTTAGTGCACGCTACGAGTATGGAGTAGCGCGCGCTAATAACCATTTTCTATAAATAGGACAGCATCCTTTTCGTATTTTCAGTCTTTTCTCTTCCAACATCCAAATCCTTATACTTAGAGTATTACTCTCTACATCCTAAACACTTCCCATCAGCATCATAGCTCGTGTTGAAGATTGTAGATCATTGAGGATTGGTGTTCAAGCCTTCAACGTTGGATTGCTTCGATTTCCTCCTTGTTCTTCACTACTTTGAGGTAGGTGATTCTTCACCAATATTAGTAGTGTTCTAAGGACGTTTGATTATGCTTATCTAGTCATTTAGATTCGTTAATAGTCGATCATCATGTGTTAGAAGGAGATGTTCGACGTTTCGGCATCGTATGATCCATTGAACCTTTTTAGTATGTGGACTCCTAAGCATATTATGTATCTTAAAAACCGATCATGACCAGTATATGAAGATTACCTAGTTCGTATGTTTTACGTAAGGAATCATATGTTATGGGACTTGGAATGAGCGGAATTTAGAATATTTTCTTGAAGATCAAGATGAATTATGGTGTAGTAATGATGATACGTATCCTTGTGTCTCGTAGTCATTTAATCCATAAAAGGTCCTTCATAAACCGTATGAGCATGATATGCACGGAGTTGGCATGTATTAACACTGAGTATGTCATGAGTTTTCATCACCTTTAGATCAAGTTTTACCCAGTAGTGACTGCTATGCACGATTAGCGCATGCTAAGATGTATATATTAACGTGCGCTATCGGGAACGAGTAACGTGCGCTACGTTGGATACATAACGTACGTTATATCATCGTGCGAGGCGATGCTATTGAAGAAGAAGCTGTCATAACAGCTAGCGCATGCTAAACTGTGTCATTTGCGTACGTTAACGGGCAGGCTTAGCGCACGTTACGTATAGTACGTAGCGCGCGCTAAGTAGTTCAGGCAGAATGCATTTTTAGAGCTTGCGGTCGTAAACCGGATTATTAGACGTTCGTACGACTTGAGAGGAATTCTTTATTATTTCTTAGGTCCGAGCCTTGCATAGGGGACGATCGAGGGGCGGTGGCTTACGGACGCGTGTCATTTGTTGGAGTATTTCCATTCCTGCCATTTTCGAGGCAAGTATCATATGTCGAGTTCGATTTATATTGAAACTTTGATCATGCTTGTGGTTTTTTTCATGTTGTTGAATATGAGATGTATTTCTGAAATTTCTCGTTGTATTCATTGTTATTTGTTCGTATTGATGAACATATTGAAATGAATATATGTATGCATAATTGATTGATTTATGGTATAAATGATCCGAGGGGATCATGAGGATCTATGCTGAGGGCGCTGGATCGAATGTCCACCATGCGTTGGTCCGACGGGATCATCATGGGGATCTATGCTAAGGGCGCTGGATCACTGGATGGGTTTTCCACCATGCGTTGGTCCGACGGGATCATCATGGGGATCTATACCAAGGGCGCTGGATCGCTGGATTACCCTGTACTATGTTGATGGAATCGTGAGGATTCGCATCGTTGGATTCCGATGACGGAAGTCCGTTTTGCTTGTTTATGATGTATTGATGATTTATGTATTATGATACTTGTACTATCATTGTTTTGCTAATCCCTTCACGGGTGGACATTGTTTTGATGTTCAGGTAGCCGAGGAGCGGGGAAGCAACCACAGTTCCGACAGGACGATGAAATGGCTCAGTGATGTGGTTGATGTTTATTATTATTGTGATTTGTCTTCTTGGTTCATTCAGTACTCGAGTACGTCTGTTTTAATAAGGTCATTTCGATATGGTTGTATAAGTTAACTCATTTGATCGGTTGAATCAAATCTGTATTTGAACTTCAGTTGTATGATTGGATTATATTTACACTTCTTTTAAATTAGGCTTGTAAAACCTTACCTAAAGGGTTTACGGCGCTATAATTATTCCGAATATCTCGGGGTGTTACAATTCGTGCTCCTCCCGACTCTGGGAATAGATAAGAATGTCATCGATAAATACGACTACGAATTTGTCCAGATACTCAATAAAAACTTTGTTCATCAACTTCATGAACACTGCTGGGGCATTGGTTAGCCCGAAAGTCGTAACCACAAACTCGTAATGGCCATATCTCGTCTGAAAAGCAGCTTTCGGTATATCACTGTCCCAAATCCTCAACTGGTAGTAGCCCGATCGTAAATCAATCTTCGAGAAGACTATCTCTCCCTGAAGCTGATCAAATAAATCGTCGATCCTGGGCAAAGGGTACTTGTTTTTTTATGGTTAACTTGTTTAATTCTCGATAATCGATGCATAAATGAATCGATCCATCCTTCTTCTTAACAAAAAGAACAGGCGCACCACAAGGCGATGCGCTCAGTCAAATATACCCTTTATCTAACAACTCTCCCAACTGTTTCTTCAACTCTAACATCTCCGACGGTGCCATACGGTACGGCGCTCGAGAAATAGGGGCCGCATTCGGTTCTAGATCAATAGGAAACTCAACCTCCCGCTGTGGTGGTAGTCCCAACAAGTCATCTAGAAAAACATCGAGATACTCACTAACGACTGGAATCGAAGACATGTCAACTCCACCATCTTCCGCCTTCAGAGCGTAACACCAATAGCCGACGCAACCCTGGTTTAGAAGTTTTATCGCCTTCAAGGAGATAATCACACTTCCCGACCGACCCGGTTTACAACTGACGAGAGTATGCTCGATGCCATCCTCGGCCACTATTGAGATGGTACGAGTCCGATAATTCATTATAGCACCATGACGATCCAACCAATCGTCCCCGAGGATCAAATCCTCACCCTTAAGGTCTATAACAATGAGATTTAAGGGCCAATCTCGGCTCTCGATCTTCACTAGGCAATCCCTAACTTCCCGGTCCCCAACCATACGATCCCCACTAGGCTTACCCACTACAAACGGTTGACATTCGAACAAGCAATCAAAACCAATACGACTCACACAATCCAAAGTAATAAAGGAGTGGGTATGACCCGGATCAAAAAGCACTGAAACTGGATGAGAAAGGATCTGAGTGGTACCTGACGCCACCGGAATGTCTGCCTCCTCTGTGCGCCTCATCTGATACAATCGGGAGTGAACTGAGCCCGAACTTGATGCTGTACGGCGATCCGGATGACCCCGACCCCTACCACGACCCGAACTCTGAGGAACATGAGTAGCTAGAGTCCTGTGTTCCTTCTGATCGGCGGTGGTAGTCGGAGCTCTGGCGACCCTGGTGGACCTCTCACAATGAGCTGCCCGATGCCCGGTCTGTCCGCAAGTAAAGCAAGTAACTAACGGAAATGGGCAATCCTTTATCACATGCTCATATTGACTGCAATTAAAACAAACTCTCCCGCCAGATGCAACAGACTGGACCGAACGGTTACCCTGATGAAACGGCCTCTTCCCAGATGTAGGAGTAGACCGAGACCTCGAAAACTGACCACTCTTACCGGCTGAAAAATTGCCAGTAGTCTTCTGCTTCTTAGTTTCGGAACCCGACTCTGATTCCGGGATAGCCATCTCAATCGCTAGGGCGCGATCCTGGTATTCTTTCGAGGTGGCACACATGAGCGGTGCCATACTCTGCCTGATATGCGGTTTCATGCGCATATTGAAATAACGGATTTTATCGGCCTCCGTCCTCACCTGATCCTTCACGAACCCCAATTGTTAATTGTAAGAGATAATGGCCTGAGAAATCGGCACATCCTGAGGTGTGGCAGTGAAGAACTCCACAATCCTCCTTTCTTTGACTGGCGGCGGACAATATTCTGCTTCCATAGCAGCCTTGAATTCCTCCCAAGTGGCTCGGCGGTCTCAGGGCGCCACATTCCGCAGCTTCCTTATCCAGGAGGTACTGGACAATATGTACACTCCTGCCATCGGGACAAGCTATGGCATCAAAAGTCCTCCTCAACTGAAAGAGCCAATTCGCCCAACCGAGGGAGTCAGAAGATCCAGACAAACGAGGAGGGTGCATCTTAGTCACCGTCTGAAGCCACTTACTAGCTTCTTCCTCAGGAGTCGAGGGCGGATTCTGGCATCCTCCCTGAGCTATCTGGGCAAGCTGGGCTACCAACTGGCAAATGCAGCGTGCCAGCGTTGGCATTATTACCCGACGATAGATCCTAACTGACAGACATATCCTGCTGCACGTCAAAGCTCAGAGGTAGAGTGCTCAGCACTGACTGAGAGGCCGAATCTGCAGAGGACTGAGAAAGTGAGACTTCCTCATTAATAGCACCCCGACCAAGGCCTCGGCTGCATCCCCTAGCTGGTCTACCGCGACCTCTGAACATACTGAAGAAAAGATATGAAAGGAACAAGACTGAAAAATTCATAGTTTGTAAAGCCGGTACCACAATTCACAATCCAAACAACACAAGGAAACGAATTACAGAAATATAAGAGTTCGAGGAGACTTACAGTCACGGGTCGCACGAAGAGATGGTAGCACGATGATATTAGGCTCAATAACTGACTCTAACGACACGACTGACAGACCCAAATTAACCGACAGCCTAGGTATTCATAACTTAAGGCTCTGATACCATAAATGTAACACCCCAAATCACCAATGGGACATTACACGCCGTACATCCCTCATGAGGTCTACGAGGCAAACACATAACGCACAATCCGAATATGAAACCCCAAAAGACATAACCATCATAGTAAAATAGGGTCGTGGCCTCGGCTAAAACAATTTAATCAAGTATCAAAAAGTGTAACCCCAATAAATCCATTGCCCATGCAAGGGACTTTAACCAAATTATAAAACACTCAGTCTAACTCCAACATCAAGATAAATGCAATAGTAAAACATAAAACATGACTCGAGCCTCATCATCATGTTGTTCCATACTTTGCATGCATATCCCGTGCCAGCTCCTCGGCTCGACCAGTACCTGAAATGCATAAGATGCATTTCCCCCATTTAAGGGGTTAGCATTCGAATAGCTAGTGCAAGT
Source organism: Orobanche coerulescens (assembly GCA_033398695.1). Taxonomy (NCBI): domain Eukaryota; kingdom Viridiplantae; phylum Streptophyta; class Magnoliopsida; order Lamiales; family Orobanchaceae; genus Orobanche; species Orobanche coerulescens. The sequence continues at coordinate 98,915,431 of CM065813.1, read as the reverse complement.
ACACAATTACACAACATTATATACATACACGATTCAACGCAAACAAACCATTTAGGAAAACACTTGCAAACAATATTCCGGAATATCACATTTACATCTAAAACATTATATCCTCAAGTTATCCAAATCAAAATTATCCACGCTTGGTAACTCGCGACCGTACCCATTAGTATCGGCCCCCAGAGGTCTCGTCGAACCGTCCCCGGGTGAGAAACCACTTCCGCGGCCGTGCCCATTAGTATCAGCCCCCAAAGGTCCCGTCGAACTGTCCCCGGGTGGAAGAACAACAACACACGCACCCAAGTCCACTCCCATGGCCGTACCCATTAGTATCGGCCCCTAGAGGCCACACATGCCATCCCCGGGTGCAAGAACGACAACATAACCAAACAATAACACAAGTTACATCATTCACATCAAAACCGTACACACATAACGAAATGCAATACATATACTTGCCTTGAATAACACGATGTGAAGAAAATGGTGAAAGGAAAGGTTTCGGTCCGAATAATTTTCACAAATCCATTCCTAACACAAGAACGATATACAAACAATCTCAATATTGTGAATACGTAAGAATTCTTCCTAGTTCTACCCGATGGGAAAATTCGCCGAACACTATGAAGGTATAAGGGTTAAACTTGATTAACGAAGGGGAAGAACTCGGAATTAATCCACAAAAGTTATAGGAAAAACTATAATCATGATCACATAACTATAATCCACCATCAATCGAAGCAAAAACGGAAGTAAAAATGAATTATAGTCAAGAACCCTAACATTAGGTAAAATGCCAAAATACCTCAATTCAACGATGAAATGGTGGAAGGAAGATGATTGATTCGTGCTAGAATATCCAATTCCGAGTTATGAGATGATGGAATGTAATATCTAAGTGAGATCGTCCGAAATCGCCAAGGAGGAGTGAAAAACCGAGAGGAAAAGGAGGAAATGAAGTTAAAACACCCATCTGTCCTATATATATATTGGACAGAACACGGCGCAACAAACGGCCTAACTAGCACCGTGTTCGTCGTCGTGATGCAAGTCAGCGAGCAACCCCTGTGCAACACGGCGCACAGACACGGCGCAGAATGCCGCGGGTCTTGCACCGTTTTGCGAGACAGCAAGCGACCCCTGTGCGACACGGCACACAGACACGGCGCAGAATCTCGTGGGTCTTTCGCTGTTTTCACGAGACAGCGAGCGACCCCTGTGCGACACGACGCACAGACACGGGTCTTGCGCCATTTTGCACAGGTCATGCGAGACAGCCTCTTGTCACAGGACGACGCTACCATAACTGAAAAAGACGATAAAACCACAACACGACATGCCGACCCAATAGTCCGAGAAATTACAAGCAACGAAAAATAATATCCAATAAACCGGAACGGTCCGAGGTACGCAACCAAAATCAAACAAGGGGGGCAAATTCCCTAAACTTATAGGAAATTACAAAACGGCCCAAACATCCGAAAATCACGATACAACATCGGATTAACAATCCGAAACTCACAACATGAGCAACTCAACCATACGAACGTATGGGAACAGAGAAATAGTGAAATCGAACGAGTTTTACGAGAATCGAATGTACACGCGAAAAAGCATAGTTCAAGACGAAAGTACGTAAAAACATTACCGAAACTCGTCCAAATGGAAAAACTCAAAGAACAAACTACATTCAGAATCACAAAACAGTAACAAGCGAGTAGTCCGAAACGAACATACACCAAAAATAGAAATTACCGAAAATAGGAAGTACGGATATATCACTATTAAACTTTGTAAAGAACTCGATCACCACTATGAAGTCAACCGTGACTTCCGGATTTCACATGGGAGTGTGTAAATACCAATACAAGAGTGCGAGCCGAGTTCTGAAAAAAAAGAAAGTCCTTAAATTATTTACTCAGATCATAATTAAACAATCACTAACGAAACTTAAATTATTCTCTGCAGTTAACATATATCTCTCAAAATGACAATGAACCCACTCGCAATACTACTTGAAAGAACACCCTAATGGGTCCGAACTATGTGGACTGGCTTCGGAACTTGAGGATTGTACTCACTATGGAATGCTGGGATACGTCTTGGAGGCAGACATCCCAATGGATCCTGCAAGAACCCGAGCCAATCAGCAAGAAGTTGATGCCCATGCGAAATGGGTAAAAGACGACGTAAGAATGCGCGGGTACATGTTAGGCTCCATGACTAATGAGCTTCAACAGGCCCATGAAAAGATGAAGTCTTCGAGAGCCATATTAGCGCACCTGGCTGAGCTCTACGAAGAGCATAGTCGAACTGCAAGATATGAGATATTGAAGCAATTATTTGGCGCCAGGATGAAGGAAGGAGAGAGAGTTGGGTACCATGTCCTCAAGATGATCTCGACGATTGAGAGATTAGAAGCTCTTGATTTTCAGGTGCATGCATCTCTTCAAACTGACCTTACTTATCCTGCAGTGACTTTCTGACCCCTTTTCTTAATTTTCCATAAACTTTAACTGTAATGAGATTGCGTATAACTTAGCTGGGCTAATGAACAAACTAACGAAGGCCTAGTCTCAGATGAAGACAAAGAGAAAATAAGCTGCACTTATGATTTCTTCTGAGACTTGGAAGTCTAAGAATAAGAAGAAAAAGAACAAAAAATAGTTAGGTACAATAGCCAAGATCGATAAGGTAAAGGGCAAAGCCCCAATGGTTCAGAGCAAGGGGCAAGAAAACGGATGTATGCCTCAACTGCGGTGAGCTAGGCCACTAGAGGAGGTACTGCCCAAACCTTGCCAGAACTCACATTTCGAAATTTCGCATAGAGGTGTTCGGTTCTCAAAACATCTAGTATCAAACGCAAGTACCGGGCATGTTCCTCCTTATCCCGAGAATAAATCAAGATGTCGTCAATAAAGACGACCACACATCTGTCAAGGTATTCGATGAATATATTGTTCATTAGTTGCATGAATACTGCCGGTGCATTAGTCAATCCAAAAGGAATGACCACAAATTCATAATGTCCGTATCTCATCCAAAATGTAGTTTTCGCAACGTCGGACTCTTTAACCTGGAGCTGGTAGTATCCTGATCTCAAATCAATTTTTGAGAATACTGCGGCTCCCTGCAACTGATCAAATAAATCATCTATACGAGGCAATGGATACTTGTTCTTGATGGTGACTTTGTTTAGCTCACAATAATCAATGCATAAACGTAGTGAACCATCCTTCTTCCTCACAAAAAGAACAGGTGCGCCCCAGGGTGAAGCGCTCGGTCTAATGTAGCCTTTCGCCAATAGTTCTCCCAATTAATTCTTCAATTCTTGCATCTCGGAAGGTGCCATCCGATAAGGCGCTTTATAGATCCACAGAAAATTCTATCTCTCGATCCGGCGGTAATCTCGGAAGATCGTCTGGAAAAACGTCTGGATACTCATTAACAACTGGAATCGAAGAGAAATCGACTTCGTACCCTTCCGACTTCAAAGCATAACACCAATAGCCCGTGCAACCTTTATTCAAGAGTTTTACGGTCTTCATGGAACTGATAAGCAACTTAGGTTGGCCCGAGTTATGCCCCATGAACGAGTACTCGGAACCATCTTTAGCATCATAGTGATAACCTTAGTGCGGTCATTCATAATCGTTTGGTGACTGTCAAGCCAGTCTTCACCGAGGATCACATCCTCGCCCTCGATATCAACCACAATCAAATTCGATAACCAATCAATATCAGCTATGCTCACGGGAAAATCTCTAATCTCCCGATTCCCCATGATTCTATCCCCGCTAGGCAGTTTCACAATGAAAGGATCGCAAGCAGTCATACAATTTATATTCAAACGGCGTACACAATTCAAGGAGATGAAAGAATGTGTAGCACCCGAATCAAAAAGTACACGAACTGGATGAGATAGGATATGAATGGTACCTGAGGCCACCGCCACATCAGGTTCATCTGCTCGATGCATCTCATAGACTCTTGGGTGTGCTGAACCGACACTAGAATCTCCCCCTCTAGCGTTCTGACTCCGTCCCCGGCCTCTGCTGTAACACTATTGTGACTGACTAACTAATTGTCACTGATTCGTACTCTGATCTATAGGCGCTGGGGCAGAAGCCCGAGTGTCCAAAGTCTGATCTTGTTCGGGGCAATAAACTGCCTTATGTCCTATGTGACCACAAGTGTGACACTTCAGAGGTGGGAAATTGCACTCCAGATTGATGTGGCCTGGACGACCACAATTAAAACAGGTTACCGGGCAAGTTGAGGTGCTCGGAGCAGAACAAAAACTCTTCTTCCCTTTAAAAGAACGTGACGACTGCCCGACAGAACAGTTAGCCGCCTGAGGTCTCTGGAAGTTGCCACCTTTAGAGCCAGAAAATTACCAGCGATCTTTTGCTTATTCAGCTCTTTTGTGGTATCATTGTTGGAACTTAACATGTCATATGCCAAAGCCCTGTCTTGGTATTCCTTCAGAGTAGTGCAAGAAAACCCATCCATGTAACGCCGTAAATCCATATTCATCCGCATGTCTAAGTGGCGGATCTCGTCACGATCATCACGCACTTGATTCTTCACATGGATCATCTATTGGTTGTATTCCACTATCGCCTGCGAGAATGAATGTTCTGCGGCTTAGCCTCAAAAAGGCTCGGATTCTGCCTTCTTGCACTGGACAAGGACAAAACTCAGCCTCTAGTAGCTCTTTAAATTCGTCCCAAGTAACAACACGATCTCGTGGTTTAACAGCTTCTCGCCAAGTCGCGGCTTCTTTAGTAAGAAAGTACCGAGCAATAGGTCCATTCCTCATTTCCGGGTAATCAATAGCCTCGAACACTTTTTCCAACTCGAAGATCCAATTCTCCCAATCATTTGGGTCGGTAGCACCGCTAAACTGCGGAGGATGCATACGGACCACATTTTGGAGCAGAACGTCTGCCGCCGTATTTGGATTATTCAGCTGAACATCTTGGGCCATGATGGTCATAAGATTTGCCAATTGTTGAAGAACATTCGTAGCCCCAACACCTACATTATTCCCTTGACCGGTCGACTAGTCGTGTTGACTCTCGGTATCAGGATGCACTGAGTTAGATAAAACTAGGGATAGTCGACCCCGCAACGGAACTGAGCGAAGCGGCCGTGCCACATCCTCATCCGCGTCCACGACCGCGGCCTCGCCTCTGTACCCTGTCAGCAGACATTCTGAAGGACACACAAAGTACGTAAGTACAATTCAAATTGCACGTCATCGAAGTGATTAGGAAAAGCGAAAGGATTAGGAAAAAATACAGGAAGAATACCAAATTAAAAGCGAAACGATTAGGAAAAAATACAGGAAGAGTAAAAGGACTTACTAGTACCGGTCGCACTGTGATGATGGCAAAGTGGTGATACTGTAGACAAACGATGACTCAATCGACCCAAAAGACCGACAGCCTAGGTATCCATAAACATTGTAGGTCACAAGTCATCAGAATAAGTCTAGAGGGGGGGTGAATAGACTTATTGAAACTCTTTTCCTGAGAGTCAGGTGAGTTTCTCAGCTGTGATAAGTATAGATGACTTAAAGTCGTCTGCAGACAAGATATGCGGAAGACAGCTGATGACGATAGCAGGTAACTTAATGTTCTCTGCAGATAACTAACTAATGGAACAATAAATATGTATGCAGCAGGTAAGTATGATGTTCAATGCAGTTAAAACACGCAGGCACTTATAGTGGTTTCAGAGGTGGGGTAATCCTCTACTAATCCACTTCTCTCCAAACTAGTTGGAGATAAATTCACTATAACTGTCAACCAGTGATAAAGGTTACAATAAATTTTGCCTAGTTACAACAACTTCCAACCAGTAGAAACCCGTGGCCGTTGCAACTCCCTTGACTGCCTAGCACCTCCTAATTGAAAACCCTTGGATGCCTCAACAACGCTCGAGTTGTCTATCAGCTTCCAATCAAGAACTCGTGGATGCGATTACAATCTCTTTACTTTTGAGAACCTCGTTCAAGAAAGCAACCCCGTACTTTAAGTTTTTAGACAAGAGTGTTGTCTTCTCCAACAAAGAGCTTCTTCGAATATGATCTCTTAAGCTTTCTCTTTCAAAATGCTATAGATTGCATTTGATTGCTTGAATGCTTTGATCGCTTGTAAGTTTTGTTCGCACTGTTGTTCGCGTCGTTTCTTGCTCAATTCATATCTTCATATATATATATATATATATATATATATATATATATATATAGTACGATCCTTGAGCTTACTTCATAGCCGTTGCACTACTGTAACAAATTTGTTCGTTGGAGAGTGGACTTCTTTGTTTATCTTATCAATCCCTTGTAAGGCTTGATTCCCTTTCCAAATTCGTCCGTTTGAAAGGCTTTCTTTTGAGCGCCGTTATTCTTGATTAGAATAAGTATAAAGTCTTCAGAACGCGGATCTTGATGAATATTTAATTCCTTGCTTTTCGGGAATCTTTCAAGTTTGTCTCCTACGTCTTGCATGCGGCTTTCCGTGATTGTTGACTTTCAACGCTTGCTGACGTGGACCTAGTATCTTGGCTGATAACTTGGCTGAGAACTTGCCTGAAATAACTTGGTCAAAGCTGCCTGAAGTGCAGTAAAGTGCTCTGATGTAAAGTGCTCTGATGTGAAGTCCTCTGAGGTTCTCTGACCTGAACTTCTCTGAGATGAAGTTCTGTGACTTGAAGTTCTCTGACTTGAACTTCTCTGAGATGATCTTCTCTGCTCTGAAGTAAAGTTCTATGACCTGAACTTCTCTTCCTTGAAGTTCTCTGACTTGAAGTTCTCTGACTTGGACTTTTCTGAGATAAAGTCCTCTGATATGGAATGAACTTCTCTGATCTGAGCTTCTTTGAAATAAAGTTCTCTTTTTTGTACTTAGTCGATTTTACAACTGATTAATAATACTAAGCCTAAAAACTTAAGGCCTATAGAAGATACTCATTTGGTTATTCTTTACATTTTGCCAAGTACTTTAAACATACATTTGGATAATGAATCAATACAGGGATGACATCATCACAATCTAATAGATATTCCTAAAAAATTCCCCCTATTTTGATGATGGCAAAACTAAAGCATTCAAATGTAAATAAGTCTGCACAAATAAAATGCATGACACAAATCAAACTCAGTCCTCTTTTGAGACAACTAGAGGTTGTCATTCAAATGGCTGTTATAAAATTTTTTATTGATGTTTACAATACAGTGCAGTTTGAATGAACAAGATACAAGAAAATTACAAGTAAATTTCAAAGTAAACATTAAAGTAAGTTACAAGACTAGTCTATCTCCCTCTTCCTCTAGAAACCTTCAACTTGGTTGGAGGGATATACCTTAAAGGTTTTGCACAGATTGGCTTCTTGGAAACTGGAGCTAGTCCATATTTCCTTCTGACTACCAAAGATGCAAACTCTTGTTCCTCGTGAGATGTGAAGTTATTCTCAACATGTAGTTTCTTAATCTCCTTCTGAAGAGCCAGCTCATCCAGATCATTATTCATCAAAGTGGGGGCTTCTTCAAGTGTGAAATTGGGGATCATAGGATAGGCATCGAACTTCTTGGCATATTTATTCAGAACAGCCTAGAGCTTTGGCCAGGTTGAGGACATAAAATTTATGAATGACTGCTATGAGGAGCAATCTTTATCCTGGAGCAATTCCCAGAGATAGTATTTTTCTATGAACTGCTTATTTGCTCCTCCCCACATATGTGCCATCTCAGCCGGCAATAATTCCTCAACGAACCATAGTTGTTTTCCTTCCCATTGAAATATTTGCTCAGGTTCCTGCCTGGTCCTTCTCTTCTTGGCTGCAGGTTGATCTTCAGATGGTGCAGCCATCTCCTTTCGCTTCAGGTGAGAAGTTCCAGCTTGGATGAGAGGTAAGGCTTGTTTTGGAATAACTTCTATGCTCTTGACTTTGTCTTCTCCCTTATCTTCCCTGTCTTCTCTATCTTCCCTCTCTTCCCCCTGCCTGATCTCAGGTGCTCTGACGTGCTCTTTTCCTTTATCTTCCTCCTTTTTGCCAGCATCAATAATCACTGCTAGCTGCTCCTCCATCCTTTTCATAAAGTCAGACATGCCAAGAGGCATTATGGAATTCGTTGGTGTTGGAGAAGGGTCCTTCTTATTGAGCAGAGCGTCCATCTTCAGGTTGAGGGATTGGAGATCGGGCTTCACCTCGGTTGCTAATAACTTGGCAACTGTCTCCTTGACAATCCATCTGATCAGCTCGGTTAGCTCAGGTGAGATAGGAGTTGCATGTGCCATCTGAGGGGCATTCTTACCTGAGTCCTCTTGGTCAGCTAGCCTTCTTGCAGTGGATTTTTCTGAAGGTATACTTGGATCAGCTGGCTTCTGATCAGATGAGGTTTTGTCAGGTGTGCCTGATTTGTCCTTTTCATGCTGATGCGAGCTAGATGCCTGATTAGGTGCACCATCAGCTCCATCATCTCTCTTCTCATCTCTTTTCTTCTCTTCTCCTTCTTCTTTTTCTTCTCTGTTGTCTTCTTATTTTTCTTCTTCTTTTTATTCTTCTTCTTTTCTTCATTTTCTTTTTATTTTTCTTCTCCTTTTGCAACTTCAGTTTTTTCACCTTCTTCCTCTTTTTCTTTTTCAACATTTTCAACTCCTTCTTTTTCAACTGCAACTTCTTCTTTTTCAATATTTTCAACTTTTTTTTCACCTGCAGCTTCTTCTTCCTCCTCTCCAACCACATATTCAACTTTAACATTCTCAACTTCCTCCTTCCTCCCATCAGCCTCCTCTTCAAACATTCCTCTCTCCAGACCCTCCTTCATTACTTGAAGGATGAATTGGTCCATGTTCTGTTGGAAATGGAGAATGAACCAATCCTCATCAAGTAGAACCTGCACGTTAGTTTCTTTACAGAATAACATAATGAGATGTTCTACAGCTATTGGATGCTCCCAGGAGGTCTTATCAACAAGAGCTTTAAGTTTGGAAAAGGTGTACATCCTGAACTCTCTCCATTCTTCGTACATATTGACGAAGGAATATTTTGACACTTCTTTTCTTACCAACTTCAGCTGTGCTACGGAGAGTTCCAGAGGGTTGTTGGTCTTTAGATTGAATGAATAATTTGCGGTAGGAATTTGAATGGTCTCCTCGGCTTTTTCTTCCTCAGTAATACTAGGAAGAGTGAGGAGGGGAATGTTGTCTGTCATCAGCTCAGGTTAATTGGGCTGATCTTCAGCCGGGGCAGGTGCAGGGGAGATGGTTATCTGCTTCTGAGCAGATGGGTCTTCGGTTGGTGCAGGTGAGCTGACATGCTGCACCTCTTCTTCGTCTCTATCAGATGAGAAATTCACCAGGCCTCTCTGCCTTTTCTCTGGTGAAGGTGGGATGTGGCCAATCTCCATTGGTTCAGGTGACTTCCTCTTCATCTTGGACAGAGGAACGTTGTCATCATCTGAGTCATCTGCAGAGGCTTCTCAACTGCAGGTGACTTTGGAGCGATCTCAGTTGCGGTTGCCTCAGACTTGTCTGATTCGGTATCCGAGGGGCCTCTGTACTCATATGGTCCAGAGGTCATCTCCTTGATTATTCTAGCAGCTTGTTCTCTATTGTCTCCAATGGTCTTCAGGGTCTCATGGTCTAGATGACCAAGTTGCTTGCTGAGGTGAAAGGGTTCTGCCTTTCCTTAGCCTTTCCAAGATGCTCCAGAATCCAACTGATCTGCGTTCCGTAAGCCAGCTTTTGCCTAAACATCTTCTCGTCTTCGTCCCAGCTTACTTTATTCACTTCCCGAACCAACTGCCTGTAGATGTAATCAGGCCAGTTAATTCGCTTTGGCTGGATGAGGGCTCCCATCACCACATATTTTTCTGAAGATAGTTGGTCATAACTTCCAGCCATGCTGTAACACCCCCAAAATATCCCGAGGTATTACAGTGCCGTGAATCCCACGTGGGACCCACAAGGCTAGTTAGAAAATAGACATTTTAAGAAAATCGTGATAAAACCTTAGATTCGAGGGTTACATGACAAGGAACGAAAGATTTAAGGAAAAATGTAATTCGGAGAATTATTACACAACACATGTTTTTCAAAAGAAAATAATTTATTCCAATTTAAGCAACGGCTAGAGATAATTCCAACACCGCTCAAGTCTGACCGGACCCCTCGGGAATGTCCTGCACATGATGAACAATTTTACCTGGTATGACGAGTCATACCAGGTTGCCAGGGTCAGAGAATGCAAATCAAATAACAACTACTAACAATAATATGTGACATTTTTACAATCACCGTATCTAGCAATCACAAGGAATATTTCATCATTCAACCGACGTGTCTTCCTCTTTATCACATAAACCCCCAAGGTCGCAACCAAGGGTCACGGAAGTATCCACACGGGAATACCCCGGAACATAGGTGCCCAATTCGGGTCTTACCCCCTAACACATTTCCACACGGGTACCATACAGGTTTTATCCCCAACACATCGGCCCATTTATAACATCTTTAGAGAAAGACAGCGTCGGTTTTTATCAAAATGGCACGTACACACATACGGTATAACATTGATATTAGAAATTCTCGAGCAAGATTTAACTTGCCTGTGATCCGATAGTAGGTGCTTTATGATAACGAAGTCCCCACGCCCGCTCGAGCTTAACCTAGCCACGAGACATCCGATTAACACATCGTACGGATCATAATGAATAAAACTAGTCTCCCTTTCCTAACCGGATTCCTAGTGTAGTTTTAAGTGTCGGTATGAGTATCGTTTCCAAGTTTTCAAGTGTCGTTTATCCCGTTCAATCTTATAGTTAACATTAGGTATATCGATTTACTCAAGAAGATAATCCTACCATTCTTGATTTGTCAACAAATTATTATGGCGGAATCGAATCTTATGCTTTCTAATACAATTCTATATTCCGAACACTACAATCGTGGATTTTATTGCACAATAACTCCGGTGGTTTAACAACCAATATTAATTATATTATCGAATTACTTCCTAGTTTGCTAAGTGTCAAAAATTACAAGGTGAGGGTGACTACGAACAATGGAACATACGGTGACGGATTACTACGAATTTCCCCACAATTGATTCGTCAAACTTTACATTCCTAGTGATGATTTGAAGTGAAATTTCGTTCGCATGAAACGAAACATATAAGAAACGGAATTTCGTTACTACAATTCATCCGACAAGATTGTCTACAAAGTTTAGCAAAATCTAACCCATACCCGCAATATAACAAGTATTAACTAAGAAAACATCGAAGATATAACTCCAGGGATTGGTGGCTTACCTTTTTGGAAGAAAATAGCGAAGATAGTTGACGGATTCACAAGAACTACGAGGAGAGCAGTGACTTGAACGACTTGGATAATCTTCACGGAGCTCAAGAATCCACCTCCTTAATGTTAATTCAAGTGTTTAAGGCTTAAGAACCGGGTATAGGGCTAGGAATTCCTCAAGGGTGGTAGTTTTGTGGTGTTGGGTCGTGCAAATGAAGAAGGAGTTATCATTTTATAAAATCGATTTTGATAACGTCGTTAACGATAAGAGTGTTACGTCGTAAGGTGTATTACGTGCGTAGCGGCGATGACAACGTCGTAAAGAACTAATCGCCGAAATGTGCACAAGTGTTACGTCACGTTAATGCGGGACATTACGACGTAACAAGCGATTGACTCGTTTGTCATCTAGCCCGCGAAAGTAGCCTGTCCGTGTCAAAGAAAGATTCGGTGGAGACCGACCCACCTGTTACGTCGTAATATGGTGCCTTAACGTCGTAACCATTGAAATTTAGCGTCGTTAGGCATGGGTTATAGCGCGTTAGGCAATTTTTAGCCTCAACCACATTCTAACCATCTCGGGTGACCATCCCTTCCGCTCGTCAACAATTATCGGGGAACAAGACGTTGGCCACCGTCATATTCGCACCGACGATCGTCCCACGGCATCAAGGTGCGTCACCCCCGTTTCATTCACATCGTACAATTATATAGCACTCAATGGAATACATAAATAGAAATGACGTCACATTACCAAACATTCACACAGTACAAAGTAATCAAGCATGGAATACCGGAGGTATTACATATCACTCCTCTTAAAATAGTTTCGTCACGAAACTTAAGAAAATAACTCGGGATGACTATCCTTCATGCTCGACTCGGTTTCCCAAGTCGCCTCTTCTGTGCCGTGGTGCGACCACTGAATCTTCACGAGGGGTATGGCTTTATTTCTTAACATCTTCACACGCCGATCCAGAATGGCGATCGGTATCTCCCTAAAGGTAGCGTCATCGGAAATTTCCACTTCTTCGAAATTGAGCGTGTGGCTCGGGTCATAGACATACTTCCTTAACTGGGAGACGTGAAAAACATTATGCACTCCATCTAGATGCGGCGGTAGAGCTAATCGATACGCGAGTTTCTACCCGGTCCAAGATCTCAAACGGACCTATAAATCTCGGGCTTAACTTGCCCTTCCGGCGAAACGCCGGATACCTCGCATAGGTGATACCTTGACCCAAACATGATCCCCGACCGTAAATTCTAGCGGTCGCCGGTTCGGCATAAGATTTCGCCGGCTCTGTGCGGCGGCATGTGTTTCCGAACTACGAGATCTTCTTAATGGACTCTGGATAAGATCCAACTCGGTAACCGCGGTGTCGGAGGCATCATCCCAGCATAACGGTGACTTGCATCTTCGCCCATACAGGGCCTCAAATGGTGCCATGCCTATGCTTGCATGCCAGCTGTTGTTGTACGAGAACTCCACTAACCCCAAATGTCTAGCCCAATCCTTTCCCCAATCGAGAACACATGCCCTCAACATATCTTCCAAGGTTTGAATCGTCCGCTCGGTCTGTCCATCATCGAGGATGATAAGCCGTGCTAAAGTGTATCTGTGTCCCCATAGCTTTATGGATGACTTTCCAAAACGAGATACATATCGGGTGTCCCTATCCGAAATGATGGACGAGGAACACCATGTAGCCTTACGATTTCTCGATGAAAATGACAACCACCGCTTTCTGTCCCGGTTGTCTCTTGGATAGGAATGAAATGTGCTGACTTTGTCAATCGATCAACAATGACCCAAATCGTATCCTTTCCTCCCACCGCCATAGGTAGCTTAGTGACAAAGTCCATTGATATGCTCTCCCATTTCCACTCCGGGATGGGTAGGGGTTGCATAATTCCAGCTGGTCTGCGGTGTTCGATTTTCACTTGTTGGCATGTCATACATCGGGCGACGAACCTAGCAACCTCCCACTTCATGTTCTTCCACCAAAAACTCTGTCTTAGATCCTTGTACATCTTGCTTGCTCCGGGGTGAATAGAATAAGGGGTGGAGTGCGCCTCCTTCAATATAGTTTGCTTCAGTCCGTCATTCGGTGGAATACATATCCTGTTCTTGAACCTCACCAGATCACCCTGAATCTTATAGTCGGAAACATCCCCTTTCTCGATTCTTTCACCAATCGCACGTAATTCAGGATCTTCCATCTGTGCTAGGCGTATCTCGTCTAGTAAGGACGAAAGTATATTGATTGAGCATAATCGTCCTTGCCTACGTTGTACCCATACTTCGGTGTTGCTTCTCCTGATCTCTTGCTGTAGTTCGGGCTGAACTGTTATGCTGGATACCATCATCTCTTGTGTAGTTTTCCGACTAAGAGCATCAGCTACCACGTTGGCTTTTCCGGGATGATAGGAAATTTCCACATCGTAGTCCTTGATTAGCTCCAACCAACGCCTCTGTCTCATGTTTAGTTCTCTTTGCGTAAAGATATATTTCAAACTTTTATGATCCGTGAAAACCTTGCAAGTAACTCCGTAAAGATAGTGCCTCCAAATCTTGAGGGCATGCACCACCGCGGCTAGCTCCAAGTCATGTGTCGGGTAATTTACTTCGTACGGCTTGGTTGTCGGGATGCGTACGCAACGACTCGCCATTCTGCATGAAGACACATCCTAGTCCATGCTTGGATGCATCCGTGTATATAATGAATCCTTCGTACCTTGTGGTAACACTAGTCTGGGGCGAGTTAACCTACTCTTGAGCTCGTCGAAGCTCTTCCGCGATCTGCAGTCCATACAAATTTGGTGCTCTTTCTCAGTAGGTTTGTTAACGGTCGGGCGATACAGGAAAAAGCCTCGACGAATCTTCGATAGTATCCCGCCAATCCTAGGAAGCTCCTAACCTCCTTGACATTCTTCGGTGGTTCCCAACTCGTTATTGTCTCGATCTTTTGTGGATCGACCTTGACACCTTCTGCTGAAACAACATGTCCGAGAAAATTTACCTCCGGCATCCAGAATTCGCACTTGGACAGTTTCGCATAAAGTTGGTGTTGTCTTAACACGCCCAGCACTTGCCTCAAATGTTCCTCGTGTTCCTGTCGGCTTCGAGAATATATCAGGATGTCGTCAATGAAAACCACCACGCATTTATCGAGGAAATCAATCAAAACTCTATTCATCAGTTCCATGAAAACGGCTGGGGCATTAGTCAACCCGAATGATACCACGATGTATTCGTAATGCCCATACCTCGACCGAAATGCAGTCTTGGGTATATCTTCCTCCCGAATTCTCAATTGGTGATATCCGGACCGTAAATCGATCTTTGAAAACACGACTGCCCCTTGTAACTGATCCAAGAGGTCGTCGATCCGTGGAAGCGGATAACGATTCTTGATAGTAACCTTATTCAGCTCCCTGTAGTCGATGCACAAGCGTAGAGAGTTATCTTTCTTCTTAACGAAAAGTGCCGGCGCGCCCCACGGCGAGGTGCTTGGGCGGATCAGCCCTTTCTCCAACAGATTTTCGAGCTGTATCTTTAATTCCTTCATCTCGGCCGGTGCCATTCTGTAAGGAGCTTTGGAAATAGGTCTCGTTCCCGGTTCGAGTTCAATGGCAAGGTCAACTTCTCGGTGCGGTGGCGTACAGTAGTTCATCAGGAAAAACGTCGGAAACTCATTCACCACCGGAATGTTTGTGATTGCAAGTTGTGAAGTGTCCTCTCGAAGAACATAACACCGGTAGTATTCATTTCGAGAGGCTGCAGGAGGATTAAGGCGATAATCCGAGAGAACCTTTTGTACTAAAATGTTCATGTCCGTGATGACATGTGTGGTACCATCATGAGCCGAAATGGAGATAGTCGGGTGGTAGGTATCCAAGATCGTTACGTGCAATGGCATCCGGTCCATACCTAATATGATATCTTCATTCAGGCGGGAAGACCATAAGATTAGCGGTCCAGTGTGATCGTTGATGCGAGATCCGGCAGTCTCGAACCTTTTGATCGCCGCAATCTACTACCCTCGGGTAGTTTCACGATAAAGGGTTCACAAGGTACACAAACAAGTTTTAAGCGTTCAACACATTCCACAGATATAAACGAATGGGTGGCTCGGTATCAAATAGTACATGCAGGTGAGAGTTAACAAGAAGAGTACGAAATAGCCGCGCAGTGACCATCCGTTGCCCTCGGCTCAAATACACGAGGCAGCGACTCGAGAGAAGGACGAGGTACCTCCGCCGCGCCACGGCCTCGTCGGCACCGTGCGGTGGTGGTTGGTTACAGTGGAATGGAGCTCGGTAGCTGGAAACAAGACGGGCGTCTAGGGATTGCCTGAGCCTTGTTGACTTGGTTGCGAAGCCGGGCTCGAGTGGAATTGGCCGCCAAAGAATAACGAGACATGTGTCCACTCTTTCCGCAAGTGAAACATTTGGTAGCCGTCTTCCGACACCGATCCTTAGTATGCCCGGTCATGCCACAATTGAAGCAGTCCCTACGGTAAGGCCGATCGATACACCCTTATATTGGTACGAAACAGCCGACGAAAAAGAACATGCGGGCCCCGAATTCGTTTTGTTGTTGCTCCCAGGCTGAATCGATGTCTTCGCTTCTTGAGTTATGCCCGATGACGGAGTTAACAACTGTACCGGCATATGCTCAGACTACATCCTCGTATGCTCTCAGGGTAGTGCAGTGAAATCCGGCGGCATAGCGTTGAACATCCACCGGTAACCTCTGAGCAAGATGGCATATTCGTTGATCTTCTGATGGAACCATCTGGGAGATGTAACTTAGCTCGGTTCGGTAGGCCCGGATGATCTCTGAAATCGGCATGTTACGTGGGCGGCCAAGAAAAGTCTCGTGCGCGAGCGGTCGGGCTGATGCGGGACAAGTACTCGCTCCGTAGTAGTCGGGCAAATTCGGTCCACCCGACCACTCGGTCCTCGGCACCTGTAAGTCCTCCACCATCGTGCGGCGGTGTCACGAAGTTGATTAATTCCGGCGGCACCTTTACATTTTACGGACATCCGATCACTTGAAGGCGGTCTCCATTTGAAATCCGATCGTCCACGTGTTTCTCTCTGTCCGTCAAATAATGGAGGCCTAGCCTTGACATCTCTCCCAACCATCGATCCCTTCTGTGTTTTCTTCCACATTGATGACCGGTATCCGTTCACTTTGATTGACGAGCAATTCCCATGGCGATAGCTTTGAGCAAGGACTGAACAAAAGTTGGATCCATGCCTCCGGGTTGTTGTTACGGCGTTCCGCCTCGATCATTTTGATTAGCTGGTGGCGGTGGCCCTGACGAGGATGGGTCTCGCGGTGTTCCGTCCTCATTGTGGTTCGCGGCGGAACCCTGAGCGTCATTCACCACCCTTCTAGCTCCTCGGCGTGCCATCACTAACGGTATTAATCTAAAGCCAGTTCCACGCATGGTTTATAATTAAATGTTGCACAAAATAAAAACACACACATATCACTTACTTGCATTCCCATGAGGAGCTTCGATCGCTTGGGGTGTTGGACTTTGAAAAAGAATTAGGACAAAGTTTATTCAAACCAGGAGTTTTTCTCTGATACCATTTTCTGTAACACCCCCAAAATATCCCGAGGTATTACAGTGCCGTGAATCCCACGTGGGACCCACAAGGCTAGTTAGAAAATAGACATTTTAAGAAAATCGTGATAAAACCTTAGATTCGAGGGTTACATGACAAGGAACGAAAGATTTAAGGAAAAATGTAATTCGGAGAATTATTACACAACACATGTTTTTCAAAAGAAAATAATTTATTCCAATTTAAGCAACGGCTAGAGATAATTCCAACACCGCTCAAGTCGTAGGACCCCTCGGGAATGTCACGCACATGATGAACAATTTTACAGTATGACGAGTCATACCGGGTTGCCAGTCGAAGAATGCAAATCAAATAACAACTACTAACAATAATATGTGACATTTTACAATCACCGTATCTAGCAATCACAAGGAATATTTCATCATTCAACCGACGTGTCTTCCTCTTTATCACATAAACCCCCAAGGTCGCAACCAAGGGTCACGGAAGTATCCACACGGGAATACCGGAACATAGGTGCCCAATTCGGGTCTTACCCCCTAACACATTTCCACACGGGTACCATACAGGTTTTATCCCCAACACATCGGCCCATTTATAACATCTTTAGAGAAAGACAGCGTCGGTTTTTATCAAAATGGCACGTACACACATACGGTATAACATTGATATTAGAAATTCTCGAGCAAGATTTAACTTGCTCGTGATCCGATAGTAGGTGCTTTATGATAACGAAGTCCCCACGCCCGCTCGAGCTTAACCTAGCCACGAGACATCCGATTAACACATCGTACGGATCATAATGAATAAAACTAGTCTCCCTTTCCTAACCGGATTCCTAGTGTAGTTTTAAGTGTCGGTATGAGTATCGTTTCCAAGTTTTCAAGTGTCGTTTATCCCGTTCAATCTTATAGTTAACATTAGGTATATCGATTTACTCAAGAAGATAATCCTACCATTCTTCGGTTGTCAACAAATTATTATGGCGGAATCGAATCTTATGCTTTCTAATACAATTCTATATTCCGAACACTACAATCGACGGATTTTATTGCACAATAACTCCGGTGGTTTAACAACCAATATTAATTATATTATCGAATTACTTCCTAGTTTGCTAAGTGTCAAAAATTACAAGGTGAGGGTGACTACGAACAATGGAACATACGGTGACGGATTACTACGAATTTCCCCACAATTGATTCGTCAAACTTTACATTCCTAGTGATGATTTGAAGTGAAATTTCGTTCGCATGAAACGAAACATATAAGAAACGGAATTTCTCGTTACTACAATTCATCCGACAAGATTGTCTACAAAGTTTAGCAAAATCTAACCCATACCCGCAATATAACAAGTATTAACTAAGAAAACATCGAAGATATAACTCCAGGGATTGGTGGCTTACCTTTTTGGAAGAAAATAGCGAAGATAGTTGACGGATTCACAAGAACTACGAGGAGAACGAGAAGTGACTTGAACGACTTGGATAATCTTCGCCGGAGCTCAAGAATCCACCTCCTTAATGTTAATTCAAGTGTTTAAGGCTTAAGAACCGGGTATAGGGCTAGGAATTCCTCCAAGGGTGGTAGTTTTGTGGTGTTGGGTCGTGCAAATGAAGAAGGGAGTTATCATTTTATAAAACTGGATTTTGATAACGTACGTTAACGATAAGAGTGTTACGTACGTAAGGTGTATTACGTACGTAACAGTGCGATGACAACGTCGTAAAGAACTAATCGCCCGAAATGTGCACAAGTGTTACGACGTTAATGCAGGACATTACGTACGTAACAAGCGATTGACTCGTTTGTCATCTAGCCCGCGAAAGTAGCCTGTCCGTGTCAAAGAAAGATTACGGTGGAGACCGACCCACCGTTAAATGCGTAATATGGCTGCCTTAACGTACGTAACCATTGAAATTTAGCGTACGTTAGGCATGGGTTATAGCGCGCGTTAGACAGAATTTTTAGCCTCAACCACATTCTAACCATCTCGGGTGACCATCCCTTCCGCTCGTCAACAATTATCGGGGAACAAGACGTTGGCCACCGTCATATTCGCACCGACGATCGTCCCACGGCATCAAGGTGCGTCACCCCCGTTTCATTCACATCGTACAATTATATAGCACTCAATGGAATACATAAATAGAAATGACGTCACATTACCAAACATTCACACAGTACAAAGTAATCAAGCATGGAATACCGGAGGTATTACACATGCCCATGACTATTTTGTTATTGATGTTAAGAACATATTTATACTCTTTCCTCAAGTCATTCTTTTTCGCCGTGAGTTTGACCTTCGAAGACTCTTTCGGCGACTTGATTTCGAACCACGTCTCAGTCGAGCTTTGTTTGAGGGCCTTGACTGCGATGCCTCGGTTTTCCATGTGAAATGCATCTGCGATTGTCTGCGGAGTAATATTGACTTCCGCTCCCAGAATCTTGCTCGAAATGCAGTGCTCCAACACTTGCGCCTCCTTATAGAAGCAAATAACTGCTTCCTTGTGTTGGAGTATAAAACGCAGCGGAAGCGAGATGGAATAAAAGGTTTTATAAACTAACCAACATAAATAGCGGATCTATTTAGGCTTGTCAATTAATTAATTAAACAGATTAATTAACAATTTAAATATATGTATTTAAGCAGTATAAATTGGTAATTCATACCTTTGAAGCGAAGTGGTGGAAAAATTCTTTCTGGGTCGATTGAACTCCCTTTCGTACTCCTCCTTGATCTTCTTGTATTTCTACCTAAAGATCTCCTAGAGTATATCTCGCCTAAGATCCGAATATCGTGTGGGCAATAATCTACCGGATCAAACTTGGACTTGCAGTATGGATAGGCCGAAAATCCTTCAAGAAATACCTCACAAATTTTTCTCTCTATTTTTCTTGAATATTTATGTATTTAGAAAAATATTGTGTTAGCTAAATTGTGGAATCCAAGACACAAGTCAAGATCCACAATTAAACACAAAATTAGAAAACAAATCGGAATTCTTGTGCCAACAAGGGTGAAAAAATCGACCCCCCGTGTGTCATATATATAGGTGTTTTGAGCTACTCTAGGGACCTTAAGAAGGATAAGGTAAGGATTCCCAATAGAGATCATCTTTCCAATATTAGGACTCTTCCTAATATGAAGACTCTATTAATATCAACTTAGTCCACTAAAAAGTTGATATTGCACTTCCTACCAAAATCCCAAATTACGAAATTGGGCTCCTTTTTTAATTAATTATTTCTCGTGTTTAAGATATTCCATGTCCATTAATTAATTTAAGCTACTGACAGTTTTTAATTAATTAATGTGTTATACATGAGTATACCACTCGACTTTTATTATTATATCGGAAAATTAATTTCACCTGTAGGGTTTAATATAATAATCCTTTCGAGTGCCTCAAGGAACATGATCAACCCGACTGGTCGGGACATGATTTCTAGAGTCGGGACACAATTTCTAGCTATAATATTAATTATTATATAAATAATAATATTGCCTAAAATATCGAGCATATTGAGTTAATCATTGTGGCTCTCACCCATGATAGATCAAAGCAATAAATATTAAATATATATAATTAAATATTAATCACTAGAATTAAGAAATAATAATTGCCTGAGATGTGCGTTCTTCTTATAGTCAGTACAGAAGAATCTATCACACCTCGATCTTGTTCAACGTATACCGAATACGATGATATATGCTAATGGTCAAGACCAACCAATCTCAAGCATGTATTACAACCTCTCACATAACGGTCTAATGTTATATAGCTTGTGAACTAATTATTACTATATAAGGAACCGATAATGTGATCTTCTGTGTGACACGACACACCACATTATCTACAATATAAAGTAATTTAGACAACATTTGCATAACCATAGCGTGAATAAATATGCAAAACATGTGATAAATGAATTAAATATTCTCATAGATAAAGACTGGAAAATTAGGCAATACAAGCATAAAGTATACTTTGATGTATACAACCCTAACAATCTCCCACTTATACTCAAAACATGCTTTTGAAGTATACTATCTAGACTATGTCTATCTATCTCCCACTTATACTCAAAGCAATGCTGCCATACATCTCAAACCCATTCCTTCCACATGCCCTTCAAATGACTTTGAGGGCAACCCTTTCGTGAAAGGATAAGCTAGGTTGTCTTCAGATGCTATCTTGGATACAATAATCTTCCCTCTCTTCACAAAATCTCGAATGATATGATATTTGCGCTTGATATGTTTGCTTGCTTTGTGGGACCGTGGTTCCTTCGAATTTGCAACCGCACCGGTATTATCATAATACAGTGTAATACTCCTAGGCAAATTAGGAATCACACCCAAATCCTTTTGGAAGTACTTGAGCCATACCGCCTCTTTAGCTGCCTCTGAGGCTGCTACATACTCGGCTTCCATGGTAGAGTCCGCTATGCATTTCTGCTTCACACTCCTCCAACTGATGACTCCACCTCCCAAAGTAAAAACATATTCGGAAGTTGATTTCGACTTTTCTTTGTCCGCACTAAAATCTGAGTCAGTGTAACCTAAAGGACAAAGCATATCCGATTGATATACAAGCATATGCTCCCTAGTCCTTCTTAGGTACTTGAGTATATGCTTGACATCAATCCAATGTCCCGGTCCTGCATTCGACTGGTATCTCGCCACCATGCCTATAGCATGATAGATATCAGGCCTAGTGCAAAGCATAACATACATGAGGCTTCCCACTGACGAAGCATAAGGGACCAGCTTCATGTCATCTATCTCCTTTTGTGTCTTAGGACACATAGCCTTAGATAGCTGAATTCCATGTCTGTAAGGTAAGAAACCTTTCTTGGAATTCTCCATGCTAAACCGCTTTAGCACCGTATCGATATAGGTTGCCTGAGATAAGCACAACATCCTTTTCCTACAATCTCGAAAGATCTTAATACCAAGGATGTGCCCGGCTTCTCCCAAATCCTTCATATCGAACTGCTCAGACAGCCATACCCTTACATCTGATAATACCTTTACATTGTTTCCAATTAGAAGTATATCATCTACGTACAGTACAAGAAACACTAGCACGTTCCCATCGCACTTTTGTATACACAAACCTCACTAGGACACTGTTCAAAACCATACGATTGAATGACCTCATCAAATCGCATGTTCCAAGACCTTGATGCTTGCTTGAGACCATAAATGGCTCTTTTAAGCTTGCACACTAAGTGCTCATCTCATTCAGCAATGAATTCCTTAGGTTGGCGCATATAGATTTTCTTATCAAGACTCTCGTTCAAGAACGCAGTCTTGGCATCTATCTGCCAAATCTCCATATCCAAATGTGCAGCTATAGCTAAGAGAATCGGGATCGATATAAGCATGGCTACTGGCGAAAAGGTCTCAATGTATTCAATGCCCTCCTTCTGAGTGTAACCTTTCGCAACAAGCCTTGCTTTGAAGGTTTCAACCTTCCCTTTCGATCCTCTCTTAAGCTTGTAGACCCACTTACTTCCAATGGGTTTTACCCCATTGGGTAGCTCTACTAGTTCCCACACTTGATTAGAAGCCATAGATGCCATTTCGGATTCCATTGCTGTTTACCAAGATTCAGCATCATTGTCTTGAACTGTCTGCTTATACGTACATGGATCTGTTTCATCCTGGTCCAGGGAGTGGTCCGAAGATGCTCCCACGCCGATGAAACGTTCAGGTTGATGAACAACCCTCCCACTACGACGAGGCGTGTCCTTGGTTTGCGTATCCACAATAGTGTCGATACGTGGTATACTAGGTGTTTGTACAATTGGTATTGTCGAAATCTCGCCCCTAAGTTCTTCTAGAATGACCTCACTCCTAGGCTTGTGGCTTATTACATAGTCCTCCTCTAAGAACCGGGCATTAGTGCTAACAATGACCTTCTGATCTTTAGGACTGTAGAATAAGCCACCCTTCGTTCCCTTTGGATATCCTACAAACACTGTATTATACATGCGAGATGCCAACTTATCAGCTTCCTTATTCAGCACGTGTGCCGGTGAACCCCAAATCCGAACATGTCCTAGACTGGGCTTGCGCCCATTCCACAGTTCTATGGGTGTTTTTGGAACTGATTTTGAAGGCACCAAGTTTAAAATGTACGCCGTTGTTTCCAAGGCGTATCCCCAAAACGAAACAGGCAAATCAGAATAACTCATCATTGACCTAACCATCTTTAATAAAGTACGATTCCTTCGTTCAGCAACACCATTTTTTTGTGGTGTACTAGGCGCACTGAGCTGGGAAGTAATCCCCTCATGTGCCAAGAAATCCAAAAACTCTCCACTAAGATACTCGCCACCACGATCAGATCGTAGTGACTTGATACTCTGTCCATGACGCTTCTCCGTTTCAGCCTTGAATTCTTTGAACTTATCAAAAGATTCAGACTTATGTCGCATCAAATAGATGTATCCATATCTCGAATAATCATCTATAAATGTGATAAAGTATTCGAAACCACCCTTAGCCTGAATGTTCATTGGACCACATACATCGGTGTGTACTAATTCCAATATATTTTGTGCACGATTTCCTTTGCTTTGAAAAGCCCTTTTAGTCATTTTCCCTTCTAGACATGATTCGCAGATTGCAAATGACTCAACTTGGAGCGAATCCAGTGGGCCATCGCTCACCAATCTTTGAATCCTTCTAAGGCCAATATGACACAATCGTAAATGCCACAAATATGTTTGATTTATGCTCGAAGGTTCTTTTTTTTTTATTAGGATTAGTCAAAGAATTAAGTGATTTATAATTATGCAAGGGAGCTGGTGCAGCATTAATGATATAAAGTCCTTCATTATAAGTACTCATGCATACATATTCACCATTTCTTTTAATAACTGCATTATCTTCAAAAGAAACTGAATATCCATCACAACGCAATTTAGAAACTGAAATTAAATTCATTCTAAAATCAGGTACTAATAACACATTATTTAGGACTAGAATCCTATCATTAACTTTTAACTGCACGACTCCCACTGCAATAGCCTTCAGCCTGGAATAGTCGCCCCAGCTAATAGTAATCTCATCCGCACTAAGTACCTTGGTTACTTGGAACCCCTCCGAGTCATAACAAACATGATCAGTGGAGGCCGAATGTACTATCCACGAAGTGATACAACAGGCAGCCAAACATGTTTTAACTACTAGTGCATGAGACGTGCCTTTCTTATGGCAGTCACTCTTGAAATGCCCCTTCAGACCGCACTTATAGTATTTGCCCTTCGGCTTTTTGTTTGCCTCGGGCTGAGGAGCCTTGGACTGAGAAGCCTTGCCCTTAGCTTTGAAGGTTGCCACTTGCTTCTGGCCAACCTGCTTTTTCTTCTTTCCCCATTTGGGTTTTGAAGAACCAACACCGATTGCCGCAAGAATTTGATGATAACCTTGTTTGAAGAGACCTTCGGCAGATTGAAGCTCTGTCAGAAGTTCCGCCAAAGTGTAAGTCCTACGATTCATATTGTAGTTGAGGCGGAACTGCTCAAAGCTTCTTGGCAAGCTGCCCAAGATAATATCGACCTGCGACTCGGCATCGATAGTGGACCCCAGTATGCTCAGTTCGTTCAAATGAGACATCATTTTCAAAACATGATCCCTTACTGGAGTCCCTTCAGACATTTGGGTTATCATCAACACCCTCATTGCATTTTGCCTAGCCGCCCGGTCCTGATGACCAAACATCTCAGTGAGATTTTTCATCATTTCATGGTGAGGCCATCGTCGATCTTGATCTTTGCAATACATTTGTCAATGAAGCCAAAATGTAACAGCGAGCCATCTCATCAGACTTTTTCCATTTTCGGAATTCAGCCAACTCTTCAGGAGTGGCATCCGGTTCTGGTTCCAGAGGGCTTTCCTCAGTTAAAATAAATTTATGTCCCTCGGCAGTCAGGACAATGTCAAGATTTCTTTTCCAGTCGGCAAAGTTAGTGCCATCAAGTTTATTTTCTTTGAGAATAACAGCTAGTGGATTGAAAGACATCTGAGAATAAAATTAAAACACCATTCATCACATAATTCGACGTAAAATATATTAAAAAATCTTAAAACACAATATATATATATATATATGTAGTCAACCAACACCTCAAAAAACCGCACATGTAAGCCACGTTAGTGTGGACGTTTACATATACATTTTCAAGTAGATTTTAATGTCTTTAATTTTACTATCTAGTCAAGATGCGTTTTGACAAGTAAAATTAATAGTTGATTCCTCTTAGCCATGTACTAAATTAACACAGACTCTGATGGGGAGCTTATTAATTAATACACCTAAGTGAGCACCATAATTTAACAATCCTTAGAATATTATTTAATGATAATAGTCCTATAGATGGAGAGGTCTTATCATAAAAAATAATATTCACTTTTTTGCCATCTAATTGAAGTTTAAAACTAGTGAGCCAATAATAAGCACATCCGATGTGGAGGAAGACTCTAATGTCAATCCGCATGCTAATTATTTCACAATTTAAACCAATTATGGAGGCCAATTTGATTTTGAAAAATCAATTATTAAAATTACTTAGTTATTTTGAAAAATTAAGATTTTAATTTTCTCGTCCTAACATGCAAGAAACATATCACGCATACATCCATACATGTCATTCATCAAAACAGTAAAACCAACAAAAAAAATTGGATAATCAAATTCAATTATCATGGCTTTTATTTCTCGTTTTGAATAACGAGAAAATCCTCGGCTCTTTTGCGCCCACTGCTTCAAGCATCTCGTCACCTCCTCCCGGTTGGGGCACAAAAATTGCCAAATTTAGAAACTTTCTTCCATGCAAAATTAATTGCACAAGAAATTTCCAAATTAAAACTATTGTGCTCCAACGGACGCAACGAACGGGGGATAGATGAATAGGACCATACATCGAACGAACCTGCCCGGACAAAAACCCGACCCGACCCGCGGACCGGCACCCTGCTGCTGGCCGAGCGCGGCAGGCCTGATTCGGCCGAGACAGCAAGCTGGACGAGTCCCGATCGGCAGCAGGCTCGTCTCGGTCGGTTCGTCCGATCATGACTCCTTTTCGCGCTAGACTTCTTTTCCTTCAGTACTTTATATATTCTAATTCGATTACAAATTTTACACCAAATAAAATACATCGAATTTATAACAAAAATTACAAGGAAAAATAAATCCTATTCTACCCGTGGATTTTGTCACGGGAAAAACTTTATACATGCCTCAAAACCGGGCCAAATTACCAAAACCGTAAATAAATAAAAAAAATCACATAGCCATGATAATTGGACCATATTCACCTGCAAGACAATTTCTATCAAAGTATTCCACACATCATACCATATGAATATTTAAATTGCCAACAAATTAATCACAAATTAATTAAATTGAACAGAACCTAAAGACCGGCGCTCCAATACCAATTGTTGGAGTATAAAATGCAGCGGAAGCGAGAAGGAATAAAAGGTTTTATACACTAATCAACATAAATAGCGGATCTATTTAGGCTTGTCAAATAATTAATTAAACAGATTAATTCACAATTTAAATATATATATATATTTACGCAGTATAAATTGGTAATTCATACCTTTGAAGCGAAGTGGTGGAAAATTCTTTCTAGGTCGATTGAAATCCCCTTCGTACTCCTCCTTGATCTTCTTGTATTTCTACCTCAAGATCTTCTAGAGTATATCCCGCCTAAGATCCGGATATCGTGTGGGCAATAATCTACCGGATCAAACTTGGACTTGCAGTATGTGATAGGCCGAAAATTCTTCAAGAATTACCTCACAAATTTTTCTCTCTATTTTTCTTGAATATTTATGTATTTAGAAAAATATTGTGTTAGCTAAATTGTGGAACCCAAGACACAAGTCAAGATCCACAATAAACACAAAATTAGAAAAAATCGGAATTCTTGTGCCAACAAGGGTGAAAAAAATCGCCCCCCCATGTGTCCTATATATAGGTGTTTTGGGCTACTCTAGGGACCTTACGGAGGATAAGGTAAGGACTCCCAATAGAGATCATCTTTCCAACATTAGGACTCTTCCTAATGTGTATCCGGAATTCCTACTACTATTGTTTAATGTTATTTTATCTGAGTTATGTTGTACATCGTGGAATCTGTACAGTGTGGATAAAATAATTGAAGGACTGAGATATCTGTATTGGTATAATTTCCGCACTTGGTTGACAGTTGTATTTGAAGATATTGTATGTTAGGCGTATCGTATGAGAATATTGTTGGAAGGAGTAAATGTATTCAGTATGTTGTATGTTCGTCTTCTGTATGTCGAGACATTGGACAAGAATAGCTGAAAATGGTTAAGTACAGCCACGTTAGCGCACGCTACGATGTATACATAGCGCACGCTAATGTGCAGTCTTACCGCACGTTAAAGACGAAAGATAGCGCACGCGAGTGCAGAACAGATCAGAAGGAATCTACGTGTGGACCCGGCTACTTTTGGCGCATGTTCCGATAAGGTCAATGGATGTTTGGTATGAAGGATTAGCGCACGCTAAGCATAGGCTTAACGCACGCTAATTGTAGATCGGACAAAAGGGAATCTTGGCCTTGTCAGGTGCTTTCGGCGTGTGGACCCATCTTCGGAGTATGCAAAGAAACGAGTCAACTATGAGTAGCGTACGCTATGGTCGGACACTTGCGTACGCTAAATAGGGGCATTTACGTACGCTATTGCATGGGCATTGCGCACGTAAATCATTGTAGGAAGTAAGACAGTAGCCTCTGGGCTTCGATAGCGCACGCTATCAAGGAAGGATAGCGCACGCTAGGTCTGTAGCGCACGCTAAATTCAAGTTTTAGCGCACGCTAGTAATATGCAGTATAAATATAGGCAGACGGGTGTTAAGATGCATTTCACCCATTTTCTTCACTTCAACCGATAGAGAGAGTTCTTAGAGAGGAGTCTGAGGTTCCAAACACTTAAGTTGATCGTTCCTAACAACATTTGGAGCTTGGAAGTGATTGGGAACGGATTCAACCTTGGGATTCAATCGATTCCTTCAAAGAGGTAATTACTCTTCACCTTTGGATTTCGATTTGGATTGAATATTGATGTTCTTGAGTTGGTGATTATCATATAAATAAGTTGATAAGCATGGTTTTGAGATGGATTACCGGATTATGATGATGTTGTTGTTGATATATGGGTATTGATATGATTCTTGTGGTTTGAATTGTGTTGTTCGTCTTCTTGAGACAAGTTGGTTAATCCTTCTCCTCATTTTCAGATATTGATGTTATCGTTGATGATTACTCTATGTAATGATAGATTATGGATGTGTTGTTATGGTTCTTGGCGTTTCATGGAGTTTGGGATGAGGAAGATGATGATATGATGATATGTATATATACACATCTGGAATGATGTTGTTTTGTTATGAACATGATTATGGAATCATGGTGTTCTTGGTGTTCTTGGTACATATCACATCATAGAAGAATATGTGATAAGTTATGAATGGTTTCGGATATAAACTTGGATTGGATGATTAGAACTAATATTATGTTGATTATAGTGGTCGATTTCGTATGTTCTTGATAAGGTATGGATCATGATGATGTGATTGAATTTGAAAAGGATGTGATTGATCTTGGAGTATAATTTCCTTTACATTCGTATTCGTAATCACAATGTGCTGAGCGGTACTTGTAATGCATGCAACTGCATGAGTTTAGCGCATGCTAGCTGACTGGCTAACGCATGCCAACTGAAGTGACTTAGCGCACGCTACGGTATATGATTAACGTGCGCTAAGTGGTCAGACAGTGTAGTATATCGTATTGTGGTTATGAATTCGTGCTGGTTTGAGTTGGATTGTTCAGACTATGTTTGACCGAGATATTCTAGAACCGTTGGGTTGTTGATTATTATCGAATGTGTGTTAATCTATTATTGTAATAGGTTGAGATTATTGATCGGTGATTAGAACCATGCTTTGCGGTCATGTTCGAGAATGTTCATAGATTACTTTGGTCGGGGCTGAGGAGCTCGTAGACGAATGCAATGGAATTGGTAACGGATCCCTCATCGTTGTATCGGTATCGAGGCAAGTTATTACTTACACAGTTTATAATATTTAATGAATGGTTTCCGTTTCATTGTTTATAATTCGTATAGCAATGATTATAATTGTGAACACTGGAGATTTGGGATTGTAAGTTGTTTTCGGATTTTGGGAATTTAAATCATAATGTATATGATTTACTTTTGTTATTGGTATACTTGGGTATCGAAGATACATTGTGATAAAGACGAAGATATGAATTATCTACCGTCCGTGACATTTTGGACCGTTAAATATGGAGGATAATCGTCAGTGATGGTTTTTGACATTGAGATCGCTCTCGAAGGACTTAGGGCAAGTAGTCTAATCATTTTTGTCATTTTGTGTCGATCATATTGTGATACATTCATGCATTGTTGTCATGCATTTGTGTATTGTTGTTAATATGCATTTGTGCATTGTTGTCATATGTCCACCATGAGTTGGTCCGACGGGATCATCATGGGAATCTATAGCTGTGTGCACTGGATTGCTGGACAGGAATTTCCACCATGCGTTGGTCCGGTGGGATCATCATGGTAATCTATAGCTGTGTGCGCTGGATTGTTGGATTACCATGTGTTGTGCATACGTATATTATGGGTTATCCATAAGTATACATTATTGTTGTTATCGTGGGCATGCTGATGTCGTCATGTGAGTATGCATTTGTAGGTCTTGTGTTAGTACCATGTCCGTATGTGGTATTGATCTGATCTCGGATCAGACTGACATAATTGTCGTGGCATTACATATCTTGAGGTATGTTCCGTATTTCCTTTGGTATTTGTCTTTTAATAGACAATTGCTTATCGTATTGGGATTTGATGATGTTATCCAATGGATTAAACTGGTCAGAATTGGTATATTACCATATCGTGAGTTAGTGATGATATTTTGAGAATCTTGGGTATCGTTCGAGGTACAGTACTGGTGTTATGTATGAGCTTATTGGTTAATCGAGATTACGAGATGTGTAGTATGATAATGGTTATTTTAGTGAGGATTATTCGAGTAAGTAAAGTTACGGCGGTAAGATTACATTGGACGTATTCTTACTTAGTATTTTCATTGGTATGTAATTATTGACGTGATGTGATTGTTATCATGGTTGGATATTATGGCTGACCCCGTCGTGGGCTTTCTTTTTAGGATATTGGATATCGAGCTTGTAGCGGTTGTGAAGAGATGAGGTTCCCGAAGGATATACTGGCTATGGCTTGTGTTTGTGAATCGAGTCTTCTGATTATAGGTTGTATTCCGCTGCTAGAGTATTTTTAATTGTTGTCCTTTCCGCTGCATGAGTATTTCTTAAATGCCCTTTTGATTTTTGGCAACTTGAGTTATTTTGGAAATTGTTTTCTAAACTACTTTGTCGGTACGTGTAAGCAATAGCTTAATGTATCTTTTTAAACTATTTACTTTGGCATTTCGGGCCTTGTAGTTTCAAATGAGTTTTTATGTCGGTTTTGATAAACGAGTTTTTATAAAGTCTTCGAATGTATTTAAAAGATAGTACCGTCTTTAGCCTCTTGGGCGTTTGTAAATGTTTGCGAAAATATCTTTTAGCCTTGTGGGTTCCATCTTGGGGCCCACGGCGCTGTAATATTCGTGGATGGCTCTGGAAGTGTTACAGAATATGGCATCAGAGCTTAGGTTGAGAAAACCTAGGCAGTCCGGTCGAGTTGAGTCGTGATTTTGTCGCGTCATTCGAGTTGTCGATTGACGAATATTAGAGCCGTGAGATTTTGTTGTTCACTCGGGCTTGTGCGTTATGTGATTTACCAGTGTAGTACTGGGGTTGTTGTAAACTTTTCCAAATGGTATTAACATGTTTCTTCGGATAGAGATGTATTGTGTTCTCGAGTTGAACCGAGTTTGCAAAATGTGTGTTTTGAAATTATCGGTATCGAGTATTTTCTTGAGTCGAGACATGTGCTAGTATCACGGGGAATCGTCGACTTCACAATCTGTAAGTATTTGTATTCTTGAATTGCATTGAGATTTATTGTCGTCCTAAGTTGATGTGTTGTAAGATTTAGCAGAATATTATGCGTTACAGTATAAGGTGACAGAGTTGGGACAGGATTGATGATCTTGAGAAGTTATGATTTTGGAAATCAATATGTCGGTTAAATTTTGGAAACGGAGTTGTGTATTCGGGAGAAGGACTGTGGATTGTTGAGAAGAACATGTAGTCATGTTAGTTCATTTTGAGAATGAAACTGTTTTTGAGCATTTGAAAATGATACTTTTCAATATGAATGTTTTACGATGTTTTACGGAAAATGATTTTTGGGCCGAGACCTAATCGATTTTGAAAAAGTTTCACAACTCAGAACTTGGGGTCCAAAAAGGGTTTTCTACTTTTTTTTTTAAAACTTCTTGTAATGTGGAACGGGATTGGGCTGAGACCCTAATGTCTCTAAAAGGCTTTTCTGTTTTCAAAAGAACTTCCGAGATTTGTAAAACACTTTACCAATCGTTTATCTATTTTATTACTACCTTTCGGGGTTTTAGTTTACTTGTTCAAATGAAACTTCTCAAGAAGTCTTTCGCTGTGTTGATTTGTTTTAATGTTTTGTTATAGCATAGTTGAGGTGATCCACGATGGGTTAATGGTCGACCTTGCGAGTCATATGTGGAAAAGGAGTTTTTATCGGAGTCTATATATTGAGATTTTGGAACTATATCGTGTGGTTTTCTGATGGAATGTCAGCGGATTCGGTGACAAGTCGAACTGGTATACAGGAGTATGGATGTGGTCAATCATTTGCATAATTTTATTTATTTAATCGTGCGTATTCGAAAAGAATTTTCATTGAGAACTTGACACCAGCGAGCCGGTTTAACTTTTCGAAAAGTGATTTCGTGGTCCTACGAAAATTTATGTTTTGAGTTTTGAAATTCTTGAAAGAACTTTCGAAAATTTATCTTCTTGACAAGATTATATGATTTCAAACTGGTTTTGAAAATGTGATTGATATACATACGCATTTAGTGCATAGTGCATATCATGGTGAAGTAATGAATGTGACTCACGAACTGGATAATACATCAGTATGGTACGATGAAAAGAGATTCGAACTTTAGTATGGTAGTTTGGTTATCCAGGGATGATCGGTTGATTGATCGGATAAGAGAAATATGCTGCGTGTTGTAGGTTCGTGTACAGGATGTAATTTTAGAATTTTGGGTTTTGTGAAACCGGGACATATGTGCTATGTGATTCCATTGGTATGGTAGTAGTACGATTTTACCATAGTGATTTTTGAATGATTCCTTTGTAAGTGTGGATTTGGGGAAGGTGACCCCAGGATGGTTATTTTGGATATTGATTGATCGTTCCCACTCTATGTATGATTGGGTATGTTCGTCAGTTTGCGGTTTGTTGTTCATTCGCATAGGAGTATGTTCATCAGTCAGGTGTGTTTCTATGAGATCCACTATATGTGATTGGTATAACATTTTGAGAATGTTATTCTTTCGTATATCTGTTTCTACGGTTCTGTGTTGATCGTGTTGGATCTTACATTGTGAGGATATTCCCGATTATTGTTGATTGTTCTTTGGTAATATTAGAGTTTATTATGTCGATGA
The DNA here is from genome assembly GCA_033398695.1 of Orobanche coerulescens. NCBI lineage: Eukaryota > Viridiplantae > Streptophyta > Magnoliopsida > Lamiales > Orobanchaceae > Orobanche > Orobanche coerulescens. The sequence goes on along the minus strand of CM065813.1, from coordinate 98,882,799 downwards.
TATTCTCTATTAATTATTGGTTGATCATTGTTGGTGATCATCCGAGCGTTCGAGTTTTGTGTCGATGTTTTGGGATTTGTGTCATTGTTTTGGCAGTTGTTTCATAGATGTATCTTGTATTATTCGTTTTATCGGAATTGGGACTTGACTGTATAATCAGGCAAATAGGATTTGACACGGATAGATTATTTCATCCGAAGATGATATATTTTGTTGAGACTCATGGAATTGTGATTGTAAGCGTATTGAGGCTTTACGGTGGAGTCACTTGCTAGTATCTCATGAGATCGTCGACTTGGCGCATATGTAAGTATACTGTTTTGGTTATTCGTTAATGATGATGATTGATCATTGGCGTGATGGTTTCGAAATATTTTGGTTGAACGGTTTGTTTGTTTTTCTATGACGGATTGCAAGTTTCGAGGACGAAACTTATTTTAAGTGGTGTAGTATGTAATATCCGGAATTTCTACTACTATTGTTTAATGTTATTATATCCGAATTATGTTGTACATCGTGGAATCTGTACAGTGTGGATAAAATAATTGAAGGACTGAGACATCTGTATTGGTATAATTACCGCACTTGGTTGACAGTTGTATTTGAAGATATTGTGTGTCGGGCGTATCGTATGAGAATATTGTTGGAAGGAGTATATGTATTCAATATGCCGTATGTTCGTATTCTGTATGTCGAGACGTTGGAGAATAGCTGAAAATGGTTAAGTACAGCCATGTTAGCGCACGCTACGATGTATACATAGCGCACGTTAATGTGCAGTCTTAGCACACGCTAAAGACGAAAGATAGCGCACGCTAGTGCAGAACAGATCAGAAGGAATATACGTGTGGACCCGGCTACTTTTGGCGCATGTTCTGATAAGGTCAACGGATGTTTGTTATGAAGGATTAGCGCATGCTAAGCATAGGATTAACGCACGCTAATTGTAGATCGAACAAAAGGGAATCTTGGCCTTGTCAGGTGCTTTCGGCGTGTGGACCCATCTTCGGAGTATGCAGACCAACAAGTTAACTATGAGTAGCGCACGCTATGGTCAAGCACTCGCGTACGCTAAATAGGGGCATTTACGTACGCTATTTCATGGGCATTACATACGTAAATCATTGTACGAAGTAAGGCAGTAGCCTCTGGACTTCGATAGCGCACGCTATCAAGGAAGGATAGCGCATGTTAGGTCTGTAGCGCATGCTAAATTCAAGTTTTAGTGCACGCTAGTAATATACAGTATAAATATAGGCAGACGGGTGTTAAGATGCATTTCACCCATTTTCTTTACTTCAACCGATAGAGAGAGTTCTTAGAGAGGAGTTTGAGGTTCCAAACACTTAAGTTGATCGTTCCTAACAACATTTGGAGCTTGGAAGTGATTGAGATTGGATTCAACCTTGGGATTCAATCCATTCCTTTAAAGAGGTAATTACTCTTCACCTTTGGATTTCGTTTTGGATTGAATATTGATGTTCTTGAGTTGGTGATTATCATATAAACAAGTTGATAAGCATGATTATGAGATGGATTACTGGATTATGATGATGTTGTTGTTGATATTGGATATTGATAAGATTCTTGTGGTTTGAATTGTGTTGTTCGTCTTCTTGAGATAAGTTGGTTAATCCTTCTCCTCATTTTCAGATATTGATGTTATCGTTGATGATTACTCTCTATAATGATAGATTATGTAAGCATTATTACGGTTCTTAGCGTTTCATGGAGTTTGGGTTGAGGAAGATGATGATATGATGATATGTATATATATATATATATACATCTGGAATTATGTTGTTTTGTTATGAACATGATTATGGAATGATGGTGTTCTTAGTGTTCTTGGTACATATCACATCATAGAAGAATATGTGATAATATATGAATGGTTTCGGATATAAACTTGGATTGGATTATTAGAACTAAGATTATGTTGATTATAGTGGTCGATTTCGTATGTTCTTGATAAGGTATGGATCATGATGTTGTGATTGAATTTGGAAAGGATGTGATTAATCTTAGAGTATAATTTCCTTTACATTCGTATTCGTAATCACAATATGCTGAGCGGTACTTGTAATGCATGCAACCGCATGAGTTTAGCGCACGCTAGCCGACTGGCTAACGCACGCTAACTGAAGTGACTTAGCGCACGCTACGGTATATGATTAACATGCGCTAAGTGGTCAGGCAGTGTAGTATATCGTATTGTGGTTATGAATTCATGCTGGTTTGAGTTGGATTGTTCAGACTATGTTTGACCGAGATATTGTAGAACCGTTGGGTTGTTGATTATTATCGAATGTGTGTTAATCTATTATTATAATAGGTTGGGATTATTGATCGGTGATTAGAACCATGCTTTGCGGTCGTGTTCGAGAATGTTCATAGATTACTTTGGCCGGGGATGAGGAGCTCATAAACGAATGCAATGGAATTGGTAACGGCTCTCTCATCGTTGTATCAGTATCGAGGCAAGTTATTACTTGCACAGTTTATAATATTTAATGAATGGTTTCCGTTTCATTGTTTATAATTTGTATTGCAATGAATATAATTGTGAACACTGGAGATTTGGGATTGTAAGTTGTTTTCGGATTTTGGGAATTTAAATTATAATGTATATGATTTACTTTTGTTATTGGTATACTTGGGTATCAAAGATACATTGTGATAAAGACGAAGATATGAATTATCTACTGTCCGTGACATTTTGGACCGTCGAATATGGAGGATAATCGTTAGTGATGGTTTTTGACATTGAGATCACTCTCGAGGGACTCGGGGCAAGTACTCTAATCATTTTTTTCATTTGTGTCTATCATATTGTGATACATTCGTGCATTGTTGTTGTCATGCATTTGTCTATTGTTGTTAATATGCATTTGTGCATTATTGTCATATGTCCACCATGCGTTGGTCCGACGGGATCATCATGGGAATCTATAGCTGTGTGCGCTGGATCGCTAGACAGGTATTTCCACCATGCGTTGGTCCGATGGGATCATCATGGGAATCTATAGCTGTGTGCGCTGGATCGTTGGATTACCATGTGTTGTTGTTGTGCATACGTATATTATGGCTAATCCATAAGTATACATTGTTGTTATCGTGGGCATGTTGATGTCGTCATATGAGTATGCATTTGTAGGTCTTGTGTTAGAACCATGTCCGTATGTGGTATTGATCTGATCTCGGATAGACTGACATGATTTTCGTGGCATTACATATCTCGAGGTATGTTCTGTATTTCCTTTGGTATTTGTCTTTTAATGGATAATTGATTATCGTGTTGGGATTTGATGATGTTATCCAATGGATTAAACTGGTCAGAACTACTATATTACCGTATCGTGAGTTAGTGATGATATTTTGAGAATCTTGAGTATGGTTCGAGGTACAGTACAGATGTTATGCATGAGCTTATTGATTAATTGAGATTACGAGATGTATAGTATGATAATGGTTATTTTAGTGAGGATTATTCGAGTAAGTCAAGTTACGGCGGTAATATTACATTGGTCGTATTCTTACTTAGTATTTTCATTGGTATGTAATTATTGACGTGATGTGATTGTTATCATGGTTGGATATTATGGCTGACCCCGTTGTGGGCTTTCTTTTTAGGATATTGGATATCAAGCTTGTAGCGGTCGTGAAGAGATGAGCTTCCCGGAGGATACTGACTACGGCTTGTGTTTGTGAATCGAGTCTTCTGATTATAGGTTGTATTCCGCTGCTAAAGTATTTTAAATTGTTGTCCTTTCCGCTGCATGAGTATTTCTTAAATGCTCTTTTGATTTTTGGCAACTTGAGTTATTTTGGAAATGGTTTTCTAAACTACTTTGTCGGTATGTGTAAGCAATAGCTTAACGTATGTTTTTAAATTGTTGAGTTTGGCATTTCGGGCCTTGTAGTTTCAAATGAGTTTTTATGATGGTTTTGATAAATGAGTTTTTATAAAGTCTTCGAATGTATTTAAAATATAGTACCGTCTTTAGGCTCTTGGGCGTTTGTAAATGTTTGCGAAAATGTCTTTTAACCTTGTGGGTTCCATCTCGGGGCCCACGGCGCTGTAATATTCCTGGATGGCTCTGGGGGTGTTGGGTGTTACAGAATATGGTATCAGAGCTTAGGTTGAGAAAATCTAGGCAGTCGGGTCGAGTCGAGTCGTGATTTTGTCGTGTCATTCGAGTTGTCGATTGAAGAATATTACAGCCGTGAGCTTTTGTTGTTCACTTGGGCTTGTGCGTTATGTGATCTACCAGTGTTGTACTGGGGTTGTTGTAAACTTTTTCAAATGGTATTAACATGTTTCTTCAGATAGAGATGTATTGTGTTCTCGAGTTGAACTGAGTTTGCAAAATGTGTGTTTTGAAATTATCGGTATCGAGTATTTTCTTGAGTCGAGACATGTGCCAGTATCACGGGTAATCGTCGGCTTCACGATCAGTAAGTATTTGGATTCTTGAATTGCATTGAGATTTATTGCCGTTCTAAGTTGATGTGCTTTGAGATTCAGCAGAATATTATGCGTTACAGTATAACATGACAGAGTTGGGACAGGATTGATGATCTTGAGAAGTTATAATTTTGAAAATCAATATGTCGGTTAAATTTTGGAAACGGAGTTGTGTATTCGGGAGAAGGACTGTGGATTGTTGAGAAGAACATGTAGTCATGTTAGTTCATTTTGAGATATATGAAACTGTTTTTGAGCATTTGAAAATGATACTTTTCGAAATGAATGTTTTACGGATGTTTTACGGAAAATGATTTTTGGGCCGAGACCCAATCAATTTTGAAATAGTTTTATAACTCAGGACGTGGGGTCCAAAAAGGATTTTCTACATTTTTTTAAAACTTCTTGTAATGTGGAACGGGATTGGGCTGAGACCCTAATGTCTCTAAAAGGCTTTTTTGTTTTCAAAAGAACTCCCGAGATTTTAAAAACACTTTACCAATCGTTTATCTATTTTATTACTACCTTTCGGGGTTTTGGTTTACTTGTTCAAATGAAACTTCTCGAGAAGTCTTTCACTGTGTTGATTTGTTTCAATGTTTTGTCATAGCATAGTTGAGGTGATCCAGGATGGGTTAATGGTCGACCTTGCGAGTCATATGTGGAAAAGGAGTTTTTATCGGAGTCTATATATTGAGATTTTGGAACTATATTGTGTGGTTTTCTGATGGAATGTCAGTGGATTCGGTGACAAGTCGAACTGGTATACAGGAGTATGAATGTGGTCAATCATTTGCATAATTTCATTTATTTAATCGTGCGTATTCGAAAAGAATTTTCATCGAGAACTTGACACCAGCGAGCCAGTTTAACTTTTCGAAAAGTGATTTCATGGTCCTACGAAAATTTATGTTTTGAGTTTTGAAATTCTTGAAAGAACTTTCGAAAATTTGTCTTCTTGACAAGATTATATGATTTCAAACTGGTTTTGAAAATGTGATTGATATACATACGCATTTAGTGCATAGTGCATATCATGGTGAAGTTATGAATGTGACTCACAAACTGGATAATACATCAGTATGGTACGATAAAAAGAGATTCGAACTTTAGTATGATAGTTTGGTTATCCAGGGATGATCGGTTGATTGATCGTATAAGAGAAATATGCTGCGTGTTGTAGGTTCGTGTACAGAATGTAATTTTGGAACTTCGGGTTTTGTGAAACCGGGATATATGTGCTATGTGATTCCATTGGTATGGTAGTAGTAGGATTTTACCATAGTAATTTTTGACTGATTCCTTTGTAAGTGTGGATTTGGGGAAGGTGACCCCAGGATGGTTATTTTGGATATTGATTGATCGTTCCCACTCCATGTATGATTAGGTATGTTCGTTAGTTTGCGGCTTAGTAGAAAATTGAAAAGCAAGCTAGTTCAACTCCCCCCAAACGCAGAGCTTGTTCTGACCGGCGCCTTTCCCCCTTCATGAGGAGGAAAGTGCTTACTGTTCTTCATTCGCCGAGGAGTATGTTCATCAGTCAGGTATGTTTCTATGAGATCCACTATATGTGATTGGTATAACGTTTTGAGAATGTTATTCTTTCGTATATCTGTTTCTGCGGTTCTGTTTTGATCGTGTTTGAGCTTATCGTGTGAGGGTATTCCCGATTATTGTTGATCGTTCGTTGGTAATATTGGAGTTTATCATGTCGATGATATTCTCGGTTAATTATTGGTTGATCATTGTTGGTGATCATCCGAGCATTCGAATTTTATGTCGATGTTTTGGGATTTGTGTCATTGTTTTGGCAGTTGTTTCATAGATGTACCGTGTGTTATTCATTTTATCGGAATTGGGACTTCACTATATAATCAGGCAAACAAGATTTGACACGAATAGTTATTTCATCCGAAGATGATATATTTTGTTGAGACTCATGGAATTGTGATTATAAGCGTATTGAGGCTTTACGGTGGAGTCACTTGCTAGTATCTCAGGAGATCGTCGACTTGGCGCATATGTAAGTATATTGTTTTGGTTATTCGTTAATGATGATGATTGATCGTTGTCGTGATGGTTTCAGAATATTTTGGTTGAACGGTTTGTTTGTTTTTCTATGACGGATTGCAAGTTTCGAGGACGAAATTATTTTAAGTGGTGTAGTATGTAATATTCGGAATTTCTACTACTGTTGTTTAATGTTATTTTCTCCGAGTTATGTTGTACATCGTGGAATCTGTACAGTGTGGATAAAATAATTGAAGGACTGAGACATCTGTATTGGTATAATTACCGCACTTGGTTGACAGTTGTATTTGAAGATATTGTGTATCAGGCGTATCGTATGAGAATATTGTTGGAAGGAGTATATGTATTCAATATGCCGTATGTTCGTACTCTGTATGTCGAGACGTTGGACAAGAATAGCTGAAAATTGTTAAGTACAGCCACATTAGCGCACGCTACGATGTATACATAGCGCACGCTAATGTGCAGTCTTAGCGCACGCTAAAGAAGAAAGATAGCGCACGCTAGTGCAGAACAGATCAGAAGGAATCTACGTGTGGACCCGGATACTTTCGGCGCATGTTCCGATAAGGTCAACGGATGTTTGTTATGAAGGATTAGCGCGCTCTAAACATAGGCTTAACGCACGCTAATTGTAGATCGAACAAAAGGGAATCTCGGCCTTGTCAGGTGCTTTCGGCGTGTGGACCCATCTTCGGAGTATGCAGACAAACGAGTCAACTATGAGTAGTGCACGCTATGGTCGGACACTTGCGTATGCTAAATAGGGGCATTTACGTACGCTATTTCATGGGTGTTGGCCACTAAGTATACTAGATACAGCTTGGGAAGTAGTTTAAACAACAAGCTGTATTGATTTTAAATCTGAGTGCGTAGCGGAAGTCTTAAATACAGCAGGTTGCTGTGGATACAACAACTAAATGTGTAGTGTATACTTAATTAATCACAGTAATTAAAACAGTAAAAACTGAAGGTAAATAACACAGTATTTAAAGTGGTTCGAGGTAAACCCCTCTACGTCCACTAGTCCTCCACACAGGAGTAAAACGTTTATTATAATTACTACGTACACAACTACGTAATTATAACAGTATACAATCAATATATCTTTCACACGGATTGATATAAAGATCATAGCTTCAACCGTTCACACAGATTGGTTTGAGCTAAAGCTTGACTGGCTTCTTCACACAGAGTTCTGAAGCTTCGTCTTCCTCAGTCCACATAGGGCTGATCTGGGTTTTTTCAAAGATAGAGCAGGGTATGAACGACAACTTTGACTTTCTGAGCTTCTAGCTGATGGTGTGTTGTTCACGATGATGAGCACTGTATATCTCTTTGATTTGAATAGCAGTAAGCTGGAGATATGTTTTGCTCTGATGAATATATTAATAGCTTTGTTACTTGGTTGCTTGGGTTACTGGGTGACTGATCTTCAATGCCTTGATGAGATATATATAGTCTTATGGAAAATATATCCGTTGAGATGTATCCGTTGAGCAAGATTCCGTTCCAACGGGATGAAAAGCACGATCCAGATTTAGCGGGATTTGAAGATCTGTTGACTGACAGTATTTAAATACTTTATCCTTGAGTATTTAAATACTTCTTTATTAGCGGGACTTGACTTCTGAAGATTCCTTTTTTGTCCTGTTGAGAGCTGTATGGAAGATCATTATATTGGTAATTCGAGACAGTTTCCATACTCGGTCTTTTATAAGACTTCTTCACTGTACTGAAAGGTTCCACTGTATGCTGAATTCGAGACAGGCTTTCGATATAGGTTGACACTTCAATTCTTCGATACAGTTTCCTTACTGTATTGAGGATTGGCATATTGTCAAAACCTCTTAACACTATTCGATACATGGATTGGTTATCCCGACTGTTTCGATACAGGGTTTATGTTTTCCCAACAATTTCCCCCTTTTTGACAATTCACCAAGACTTTAAAACTTTCAAGTCTTCTTGATGATGCCAAAACCTTATTCATGAAATAATCTTCTTTGATGGCTTCTGGCAGATTTCTCAGTCTTCTGTCAAATGGTATGTCTTTCAGTAACTTAGTCTAATTTATGAACTGCTCGCAGGCAAGTTCGATACAGCTAAGACTTTTTACAACTTAAGCTTATGATTGGTTCACAGGCACAATCTTACAATGTATTCTAAGTTGCATACAATTGAATCTATGAACTATTCGTAGACAAGTTCGCACAGCTTATTTATCAAACAAGTTTCTATACTTGTGATAGTTATCAAACAATTTAAGTTATGTAATCATACATCGACACAGTAGATTACGAGTTGTAATATTTCAAGACAAGCAAACATTTTTATTGATATGCAAAGATAGAGTACACGGTTTGCTGTTTCGAAAGAAAAGTTACAAATAACTAAACAAAAATTACAAGGATTTCAGCTCCTATAGTCTGCATGTCTCCTTGGCCTCTTTTCTGGATCATTCTCGGTTCCACGCCACCAGTGCTGTAGGGAATCGTTGCCTCGATCTTGATAGATAGCTCTACCTTCGTATGATCTATTGAAAGCAAGAATCCAGTCTTCTGGGTGGGTGATTCGATCTCCTCTTCTATGTTTGGATTTCATATCTAGCTGGAGAGGGAGCTTTCCATCTTCTAGCATCTTCGAGAATTTGTCTGCAGCATCCGCTAATGTCTTATAGCTTTTGAATATGGCGGATTCCCTGACGAGTTTAACGAAGTATCTCATCAGTTCATTCTTCCTCCATTGCTTCACCTCATCGGCAGTTGGATGGCGGTTGGTTGGCAGACGGATCTCAGAATGTCTTTGAATTAAGGTTTGCCAGGGGACATTGGGGTCGTTAAATTCGGGTCGGGAGCCTGAAATCTTAAAACTTTGGGAGGGAGGAGCTAGCTTGTTCAATTCAGCGGTAATGCTGTCTTGAGCAGTATTAAATTCCCTTTCGTGCTGTAACCTTATTCTCCTAGTAGCTTCTCTTGCCTCTTCCCCTTTTTGGCGTCATCAAGACGTCCTAGGATCTCCAGTGCGGCATCCTGTTTCGTCTCAATGTTGGTTATTCTCTCGACAAGGGTGGAAAGAACCTCCGACATATCCTTGATACTTTTGTCGTGGGATCGCAATTGAGAATTGTTTTCGATCATAGCACATGCGGTCTTGGCCTCTGATATGCGCGTTTTGGTTGCCTCTTCTCTCAGGAGTTGCTCTTGTTTATCCTGCATGATCTTCAGAGCTTGCTTGAAGACTTCCGGCAATACAGTGAAGGCCTCGACTACTCGAGAAACTTCATGTTGTAAGGTAGTCATCTCTTCGACGGCAGAAGAATGTATCCAATTCAAAGCCTTTTCAACTGAAGACAGGACATTCACTGCATCCTGGATGAAGACAGTTTGAAGACCAAGAGCACGCAATCGCTCTTTTCTAGCAGCAGTAATCGGAGAATCTGGTTGAGCAAAATCTTCGGCTCTATTCAACCTCCTTAGATTCACGGTAGGTCATGAATTAAGTTGGATATCCTCAGGTACAATACCATCTTCGCATTCCACGGTTGATGGGGCGGGATCAGCTGGTGCGGGTTCGGCGGCAATGGGTGTTGTATCCTCAGGTTGCGAAAGTGCCTCTGTAGACATGGATACAGGAGGGACTGAATCCTCTTGTTGTCTCTCAGCATCCGCCTGTTCCGGCATAGGGACTGAATCCTCTTGCTGGATGGCGCGGGACACATCTTCATCTTCTGTGGCAATAGGCTCGGGTGCCTGTTCCAAAACTATTTCTTCTTTCTCGACTTGAGGGACTGATTCCTCGTCGTCAGGAATGTTCTCTTGCTGTGGCGAAGGGGGCTTACTTTGGTTTGATGGCCCTTCGTCATCAGGCATCTCTGTCTTGAGCCTCTTCACGACTCATTCTCAGACCAGCTTGTAAAGTGTCGTCATCGTCATCTTTTGGATTTTGGGGAGAGTCCTCTGACTTATCTTTTCCTTTTCTCCTTGCGTCAGATTTTTGCAATAGATGGCTTTCAATCAGTTCTTTGCAGAAGGGATTGTCCCATCGGATCAGGGCCTCAATTTCCATCGAGTCCGTCACTTCTGATACAAATCTCTCTTCTTGGCTCCATTCGCTCCAGTTGTATAATGTGTCATACGGAGCTAGCCTGTAGCTTTTCCATTTAAGGAATCTTTCGTAAGCATGGTCAATCTGAACAGAGAGAAGGGTTTTGTTGATAATGGTGTCAGGGGAGGGACTGCGTACAACGTCTGAATCCGCTGTAGCGAGGGATTCCTCTACAGGTATGGGATCCTGTAGGGAAGTGGGATTCCTTACAGGGGATGGTGCCCCGAAGGAAGATTGATCATGTACGGGTGTGGAATCCCGCATAAGAGAAGTAGTTGTTGGCTCCAAAGGGGCAGCCGACTCGCTAAAGTCTTCTAGGTTGGCAGATGTCCGATCATCCGTCTTAGCCGCCAAAGGCGCAGGATCTACTGTCGAAACAGTAGCGGGCATCTCTTCCGTAGGGGTTGGGCCCTGGGGTAGTTCTTCAGTGGGTTGCGCCATGGTGGAAACTTCCTCGGAGGTTTTGGTGGTTTTAGCTTTGGAAAGCCTCCTTAGCTTCCTTTTCGGCTTCTCACCAGCAATGGGTGTCTTGCTGTGAGATCTTTTCCTCTTCTTTGAAGACTCCACATCCTGGGACTTCAAAGAGACATCACTTGGGTCTTCAGAAACTGGCATGCTTTTGGTTTTAGAGTGGTTGCAGACTATAGTGCTCTGGTTATACGCTGTAGGCTTGACGCCTCCTAAGTATATCCGGGAGTTGACTTTCTTCGCATCTGTGGATTGTGAAAGTCCGCATTTCATCAAAATATGGTTCAAAATTAAACCAAACGACTTCTTCTGGGTGGCAGGCTTGGATATTTCCTCCTACAAGCGCTTCAATATGATCTAGCACCAATTGACCTTTTCACAGGTCAAGATAGCAACCATCATCTTAAATCTCAGATTGGTACATATTTCGAATGCACTAGTTCTGTTTTCAATTATCCTGCAGCAAAAATCATGCAAATACACATATGGTAAGCAAAAGATCTTCTTGTGACAAGTGGTGTGAACCACGTCAACAACAGTTGAGCCGGTGAACAGCCTATAATACTTAGTTATCAGGTCTTGAGACCCGAAGGTTTCAAGTTCGTCCATGGTAAGGCCGTCAGCAAGTAGCCTATAAATGTTCTGAAGGAGGTCTCGATCGATACAGATCTCCACTCCTTGAATGGTAGCAGTGATATCAGCGACATGGCCTCCCTGGGCCAGCGGCAGAAAACGAACGGTGGCGTTGAGGTATAAGTCCTCAACCAAGTAAACGTCATACTTCTCAGTGGCGTGACTTCCGAGGCGGTAGAGGCCTTGCTGACGAAGTCGGGTGATGATGAACTACATGGGTTCAACATGATTAGTTTCAGAGAGGATACGTTCAATTATGACAGATCTGGAAAAGATCCGTCCGTCGATGAAGTTTGCGGTTTTCTTGAGTGCGGGAGAAGATTCTGACCAGCCATTGATGTTTGTCAAGAAATTAAGAAGAAGATTATCCGAAATTAGCAGTAACACGCGAAGAAAACTTTGTAGACTGTATTTGCTTGAGAACTCTTAAATTATGCAGAAAGCGTAAAGAGTCTCTAATGGCAGTATCAGTCCTTTTATATTGGGCGGCGAAGAAGGGTTTTGCAGAGTACGAATGGTCAGATTTAAGGGATGGGGGCCGGTTTTTGAAATCAACGGTCTAGATGGACTGATTGTAACTGATACACTTATCCATTAAAATGTTAAAATATGAGCGGGTCCCACTTCTGACATTTGTTGATACCCTAAATGCCTGAAACGGCGGTTTTAAAACATTAAACAATTTGAAAACATCGCGGCTTTTGAGATTCAGTTGTCCAGATGTCGTGTAAGGTATTTAATATAAATGACGTTTGACATAAAACAGGGCATGTGGACATAAATCATTTTTAAAATGAAATAATATAATATATATATATATACTGAATCGAAATCCTATAGTATGTGCTGTGTCCGCGACGATGCAGCGTTCCCCCTTAAAAGGTACATATAGGTTTTAAATTCCATATAGCAACTTTTGGATTAATGATGTATTCATGGGTCATACTGTATTCCCCCTTAATTATTGCACACGTCAACCGTAGGATGATTCATATCACTTTGTTCACTACAATGCTGTGTTGAAGGCTCCGAGTGTACAGATAATTAACGGTGGATACTGTATTCTTGGGTCTTACAGCATTTCCCCTCAATTGTTGAGTAAAGACAGTAGATTACTTACAGGGAGTCGGGCTGTAGCATTCCCAATTCTTGTCTGAGCATGTTGAATCTTGTTGTATCGAGAGGCTTGGTGAAGATGTCGGCCAACTGAATGTCTGTATGAACCTTTTCGAGCCGAACATCCTTGTTCTCGACATGATTCCTTATGAAGTGATGCTTCATGTTGATATGCTTAGTGCGGGAGTGCAGGACAAGATTGTGCGTGATTGCAATTGCACTCGTGCTATCACACATGATTGGCGTCTCTCTGGCTTCAATTCCATAATCTGACAACTGTTGCTGCATCCAAAGGATCTGCATACAGCAACTACCAGCAGCATAGTATTCTGATTCAGCCGTGGAAAGTGAGTTAGCCAATTGCTTCTTACTGAACCAAGAGACAAGTCTAGGTCCAAGAAAGTGACAAGTTCCACTTGTACTCTTCCTATCTAGCTTGCAGCCTCCGAGATCCGAGTCGCTGTATCTAACTAAATCGAATCCGCCTTCTTTAGGATACCACAGTCCTACATCGACTGTTCCTTTAATGTACTTCAGGATTCGTTTAGCTGTATTGAAGTGTGATTCCTTAGGTGCTACTTGATATCTCGCACACACTCCAACATCAAACTGGATATCGGGCCTGCTAGCCGTTAGGTATAGGAGCGAATCAATGAGCTTCATGTAGAGTGATTGGTCAAACGGCTTTCCGGCTTCATCAGCACTAATCTGCACGGAAGTGCTCATGGGGGTTGGCGATGATTTGGAAGTGTTCATTCCAAATTTGTTGAGAAGCTCCTTGCTGTATTTTTCCTGGTTGATGAAGATACCTGTAGGCAACTGCTTTACCTGCAAACCTAGGAAATAACTAAGTTCTCCCATCATACTCATTTCAAATTTACTTTGCATAAGATGAGAGAACCTTTGACACAAAGCAAGGTTAGTTGAACCAAAAATTATATCATCTACATAGATGTGCACCATCAGAAGGTCATCTCCTTCCTGTATTTTGAACAATGTCTTGTCCACAGCACCTTTCTCAGATCCATTATTGGTTAAATACTGGGACAGGGTCTCATACCAGGCTCTAGGGGCTTGTTTAAGTCCATACAGTGCTTTCCTTAGCCTGTAAACTAGATCGATACCGTCTGTGTTGGCAAACCCTGGTGGTTGTTCAACATAAACTTCTTCTGCAAGGTCTCCATTCAAGAATGCACTCTTGACGTCCATTTGGTATACAATAAAGCTTTTATGGGCGGCAAAGGCTAAGAATATCCTAATGGCTTCTAGTCTGGCTACAGGGGCGAAGGTTTCATCATAGTCTATGCCTTCTTCCTGACTATAGCCTTGTAAGACTAGTCTGGATTTATTCCTTATAATAAGTCCATTTCGATCCTTCTTGTTTCGAAATACCCATTTGGTTCCTATAACCGATTGATGTGTAGGTCTGGGTACAAGATACCATACATTGTTTCTTTCGAAACTGTTAAGCTCTTCTTCCATAGATGTTATCCAATGAGAATTATTAAGAGCGTCTATGGTCGAAACAGGTTCGGATTGGGCTAAGAATACAGCAATAGTGCACATGTTGAGTCTTCTAAGCTCAGATTGAGATTTCCATTCAGGGAATTGTGATATCTCAGTATCTAGTTCTTCTTGTGCACAAAGTACATTTCCTTGTGTACTCTGTATTCTCCTACGAGTAGAAACACCGGCATCTATGTTTCCAATGATCAGCTCTTGCGGGTGATCTCTCAACCATCTTTGGTCGGGTTCTAACTCGGGGTCCCGTACTATATCGAGAGTTTCTGTAGATACAGCTTCAGCTTGTATAGCGTCGGCTTCATCTACGTCGATTCTTACAGCTGCGGGGTTGATTTCTAGGTCAACAACAGGTTCTATGGGAGTTGGTGGATCTAGGATGGAGAGTTGTTGGATATTTTGGGTAATATCTTCTACTCCTGTAGGGTGATGGTGAGGTTCGTCGAACACTACATGAACTGATTCCTCGATCGTCAGCTTCTTTTTGTTAAATATTCTGTAAGCTTTGCTAACGGATGAGTATCCTACAAATATTCCTTCATCTGATTTCTCATCAAAGGTTCTAAGTTGATCCTTCCCATTATTCAATACATAACACCTGCATCCAAAAATGTGAAAATATGAAACTAACGGAGTTTTGTTGTTCCATACTTCATATGATGTTTTGTTGTGGTGCTTGTTGACGATACATCGGTTTTGAGTGTAGCATGTTGTATTGGTTGCTTCACCCCAGAAGCGCTGTGCCAACTTGCTTGCGGCAATCATTGTCCTTGTAGCTTCTTTCAGCGTCCTGTTCTTTCGCTCGGCAACACCATTTTGTTGGGGTGTACGGGCAGCTGAGTATTCGTGCTGTATCCCGTTCTCCGAACAGTATTGCTCTATTAAGCGATTAGTAAATTTTGTACCTCTGTCGGAACGAATGCACACGATACTCAATGCCTTTTCATTTTGAAGCTTTCTCAGGAGCTCTGGTAGCTTTGATGTTGTTTCCTTCTTCTTGCTTAGGAAAATCGTCCAAGCATACCTGGAATAATCATCAACAACAACCATGCAGTATTTCTTACCTCCCAAACTTACTGGGTCTACAGGACCGTAGAGATCCATGTGTAGCATCTCCAACACTCTTTGGGTTGAAAGGTAGGATTTGCTCTTCAGGGTTGACTTGATTTGCTTGCTTTTCTGACATGGTCTACAGATGCTATCCTTTATGAATGACACGTTTGGCAATCCTCTTACCATTCCCTGTCTTGAGAGCTTGTTGATCGTCTTGAAGTTGACGTGAGAAATTCTCTTGTGCCAAAACCAGCTAAGATCTGCAGTGCCTTTGGCAACAAAGCATGGAATTGAGGACCTCATAGGCTTCCAGTCAGCAATATACATGTTACCTCATCTGCTTCCTGTAAGCACAACTTCTTTGGTTTGGATGTTCTTGACTCTACAGCGATCTATATAGAACTTCATCGAGAACTGTTTATCACAGAACTGGCTAATACTAAGTAGATTATACTGTAAGCCTTCAACATATGCAACATCAGTGACTTTGAATTTTCCTACAAGAAGGTTTCCTTTCCCTCTTGTTCTGCCTTTTGATTTATCACCGAAACAAACTTTTGGACCGCGACCTTCCACGAAATCTGATAGCTTGCTTCTATCTCCGGTCATGTGCCGAGAGCATCCGCTATCGAAGTACCAGGTGTCTTCCTCTATAATGTCCTGTATGCAAAAAGATTAAGTAGATTTAGGTCCCCTTTGATTTTTGGGTCCATGTATGTTAGTGCCTTTAGGTACCCAAATTTTCCTGACAGCAATAGGTTTACTGTAGGTCACATTCGGTACAGTGTTTCGGCATCTACGTGGGCATACACGTAGTCGCTATAACCATGATAATTATTATGCATGTAAAATTCAGGGTTATTATTATTGATCCAGTACGAGTGCCGTCTTGGAGGTGGAGCCATTTTCTTTGGCCTAACAGCTTGCCTTCTGGGTCTCCAGTTGGATTCCCAATGCTGTTGTTGATACTGAGTGGGCATCTGCTATCTCGAGGAATAACGGGGCTCCTGTATCCAATACCTAGGCGTGCTGTACTGATAGTACTGCCGTGCGGGCCTTTGGTAGTTGGATACAACCTTCCTTCTGAACGGCTGTTGGCGCTGTTGATATGCTTTGGGAGCATGCTGTTGAGTGTGCCTCACAGGTTGGAACGGCTTATGATTCCGCTGTCTGGAATAGGATTGCGGGGGCGGAATAGCAGCCTTCGGTTTTCGCGGTGCAGCAGGTTCCTTCACGGGACTAGGGGTATCTTTCGATACAGGAATGTGTTCCACACTCTTGACAAACACTGTACTAGTTTTCCCTTTGTTTGAACATGAGTTGTATCCTAAGCCACTTTTATCATGAGCATATTGCCCAGTGCTCAGAATTTCTTCCATTCTTTTGGACGATTTCTCGAACGATTTTAGAATGGTCTCAAGTTCATCTTCTCGTATTTCGAGAGTTTTGACTTTGGCTTGAAGTAGAGCCAAATCATTTATCTTGCTCTCATTGTGAGTTTTAACCTCACTTAGTTCATGAGCAAGTTGATGATTGCTCTCCATGAGTTTTTCGTAATCGACTTTGCTGGTTTCACAATCAATAGACATATTTTCATAATTTATTTTCAGCAAGTCATTTTCATCTTTCAGCTCTAAGTTAGATAATTGAAGCTGTATATTCTCAGTTTTCAATGTCTCATGGGCCTTTTGAATGTTTTTAAACTCATTCATCATGTTTTCAAAAGTATGAGATGTATTTAATGGAATAGCTGAGGTTGAGCTTACCTCATCATCGCTGTCTTCACCTTCCGGAATGTCCTTGGCCATAAAGCACATATATGCTTTATCATCGAACTCATCATCAGATGAATCACTTTCAGTGACCACCTGAAGACATTCTTCTGATTTGGATGGTGTGGGGGAGGCTTCTGATTCTCCAATCAGGGCCTTGAGCTTGTTTTTCCAAGCACGTCTTCTTTCATCTCTCTCTTGTTGCTCGACTTCCGGCAACTTTTGAACTTTGGGATGAGGACATTTATTTGCATAATGCCCAGTTTCTAAATGATAGACAAAGTTAGAATTACCGGATGAAGTTTTGGTACTTACCTTTTGGACAGATTTGGGCCTGTAGGGAGTCTGCTTGATGAACTTTTTGAATTTGTGCATGAGAAGCGCCATTTCATCTTGAGACAGGATGTCATCGTCACTGTCAGCATTCTTGTGACTAGGCTTCGACGAGCTAGGCATGCTATGTCGACGACTCGATACAGCGGCTAGTGCTGTGACCTTTGAAGGAGATTATTCAGCTTTCTCTCTTCTGTCAATATCATACTCAAAAGCTTTGAGGTCAGAGAAGAGATCAAAAGTAGATATTTCATTAAGATTGCAAGACACACGCATAGCTATGGTCTTAATGTCCCATCGGGCAGGGAGAGATCTGAAAATTTTTAGATTCTTCTCCTTTTGGGTGTAAATTTTTCCCAACGCTTCAAGTTCACCAACAATACCAGTAAATCTGAGGTCATGTTCTTCAAGTGTCTCAGTTGGATTCATTTCGAAATATTCAAATTGCTGAGTCAGTTTTGAAATCTTGTTTTCTTTTGAGAGCTCAGTTCCCTCACAAATTAACTTGAGTTTATCCCAGATTTCCTTGGCTGTTTTGCAGCTCTTTACCTTTGAGAACGTGCCTTTGTCAAGAGTGACAAATAACGCGTTCTTAGCCACATTTTCGAGATTGGCGCGCTTTCTTTCATCTGTGGTCCATTGCTCGCGCTCCTTCTCGAGCATCTCAGCATGAGCTTGGCCTTCAATCCTTGCGGCCGTGTTTACCTTCATTATCTTGATAGGGCCATCCTGTATAACAAAAATCATCTCATCATGCATTGCTGCAAGATGAGCCTCCATCCTAATTCTCCAATCATCAAATTCGTTAATAGAGAACATAGGCACTTTGTTGATCATAGAAGTATCCATGTGAGAATAAGGAAATGAGAGAGATTGTTTTGAAAATTAAGTGATTTTGGATCTGATTCGGTTTAAAAAAAATACGACTGATTCTTTTTAGAATCAACCGCTCCGATACCACTTGTTGGCCACTAAGTATACTAGATACAGCTTGGGAAGTAGTTTAAACAACAAGCTGTATTGATTTTAAATCTGAATGTGTAGCGGAAGTCTTAAATACAGCAGGTTGTTGTGGATACAGCAACTAAATGTGTAGTGTATACTTAATTAATCACAGTAATTAAAACAGTAAAAACTGAAGGTAAATAATACAGTATTTAAAGTGGTTCGAGGTAAACCCCTCTACGTCCACTAGTCCTCCACACATGAGTAAAATGTTTATTATAATTACTATGTACACAACTACGTAATTATAACAGTATACAATCAATATATCTTTCACACAGATTGATATAAAGATCTTAGCTTCAACCGTTCACACAGATTGGTTTGAGCTAAAGCTTGACTGGCTTCTTCACACAGAGTTCTGAAGCTTCGTCTTCCTCAGTCCAGACAGGGCTGATTTGGGTTTGTTCAAAGATAGAACAGGGTATGAACAACAGCTTTGACTTTCTGAGCTTCTAGCTGATGATGTGTTATTCACGATGATGACCACTGTATATCTCTTTGATTTGAATAGCAGTAAGCTGGAAATATTGTAACACCCTGAGATATTCGGAGTATATTACAGCGCCGTGGACCCCTACCTGGGACCCACCAGGATACAAACAAGGAAACTCCACTCGACTAACCACCTCGGTTGGCGTGGACACACATTCAAATGATATGACATAAAAAGATACACCCGGAGCAACCGGCGAATAAGTACCAACCGACAGTGTAACAATATTAAAGTATTACAATACGGAGTTTGAAATGAAAAGCCTCAGTACTCGCGAGTACCATTTATAAGTTTCAAAAGTGGACAACAACCATATCGAAATAGATAAGAGACATAAGAAGACCCAAATGCACATGTCAACGACCCTGGCCAACATCCTCGTACTGTCCTGGTGCTCGCTCGTCCGGATAATCATAACCTGAAATCCATAAATAAGAATTTCCCCAAAACGGGTTCCCACAGGGGTTAGCAATTACGCTAGTACAAGTATTCAAGGCAAACCAATCGCTTACACGTTTCATAGTACATGCACCAATATCATTTCAAAAACCAAAACTAGACATGTCTTTTCCGGAAATAAACAGTCAATCACATTTGCCTAGGACCGGGACGAAGCCACAAATCCCACTCGAGGCCTCTAAGGACCCTCCCGAGCTGGCTAGCGAATCAAACTCATGAATCCAGGACGAAGCCATAGATTCCCTCGAGGCCCCGTCGGACCCTCCCGAGGTGAGTAAAGCACACACAATATAATTACCATTTCACGTTAAGCATAAGGGTTTCCAAAAATACTTGCCTTGAATAATAAGCGACGCAACGAACGGAAGGAAAAACACCGGTGACCGATAGGAGCCGATAATCACGAACCTAGCGATACGAAGAACACAATCACAACCAATCCTAAATGAATAAGGAATTGGAATACACTGAACCCGCCTACGATTCATGTATATTCGTATAGGAACAACGACGAGGGCGGACCACAACCAAACCCTCTCGATTACAAACTTACTACGAAATATACCATGAATCCGTAGGGAAACCAACAAAACCGACGAGATTAATCATGTACATCATGAGTTAATCTAACATAAACGAATCGTACAAAACCTGAAAACCCACTTAAATTTACCCAAAAAAATGTTTTTAGGAGTTTACCTTTTATAATGATGAAGAACACGAATAGAGGTTGATAATATACTCCTAAAACTCGAAGAAGATGATGGCTCGGAGTTTCAAAGCTTCAAATCGCGGAAATGCCAAGAAAATCGCCAGAGTCGGATGGGGAGGAGAAGGAGTGGAAATGGCCGAAATCGGTCAACCCTCGGGTTTATAAACCCAGCCTCGTTACGCACGTTAGCCACCACATGCTAACGTCGTAAGACGATTACGACGTAAGCCATAAGGTCCTTACGTACGTAACCAAAAAGGCCAATCGCCCGAATCAAATACACTAGGGCGTTACGACGTAACCAAAATGGTGTTACGACGTAACCAAAAAGGCGTAATCGCTGAATCAAAACACTAGAACGTTACGTACGTAACCAAAAAGGGTGTTACGACGTAACATTCCTTTCTGCTGAGTACGGAAGAAATGAGGGAGGTACCTAAAAGAATCGAAATACAACGGTGAATAACTCACGATGGTACGGACGTTAGGGACCAAACGCATTTAACTTAAATGCCGAAGGAAAATATATTCCCGACTACTCAAAGGTTCGGAAAAACATTCAACAAACGAAATTTTCCCAAACTTTTGGGAAAATTTACAAACGCCCAAACATCCGGAATGTTCGACACATGGTCGAAACACCAAACAAAAGCTCACAACGCCCATAATAACACGAGATGGATCTTTGGCAACCCCGAAACGGCGGTTCCAAATGACAATTACGATAATATCCGAAATAACAACATGAAACATCAAATCGAGTAAAACGAGTCCGAATCAAGCTCGAACGACAAAAAGTTCAATATTAAATATCCTCAAAATGTCAATACGGTTACAAGCGAGTTGCTAAAAACGAAAATGCACCAAAATGAGAATAATAAGAGAAGGGAAAAAATGCGGATATTACATTCTACCCCTCTAAAAACAAGTTTCGTCCCGAAACTTAAGAAATAAACAACTCGGGATACTTAGCACGCATGCTTTCCTCGGTTTCCCAAGTTGCCTCCTCGACACCATGTCTCGACCACTGCACTTTGACCAAGGGAATGGTCTTATGCCTCAGTCGTTTCTCCCGATGCTCTAAAATCTTCAAAGGACGCTCCTCAAAGGTAATATCCTCGGCGACGTCAATCTCATCATAATCGATGATGTGACTAGGGTCTGGGACATATTTCCTCAGCTGGGAAACATGAAAAACGCTATGAACATGACTCAGGGCCGGGGGCAACGCCAAACGGTATGCCAACCCACCGACTCGCTCGAGAATCTCGAAGGGTCCAATAAATCTCGGACTCAACTTCCCCTTTTTCCCGAAACGGAAAACTCCTCTCGTCGGCGACACCTTCAGCAAAATGTGGTCTCCCACCTAGAATTCTAAAGGTCGACGACGGACATCGGCATATGACTTCTGTCGACTCTGGGCAGTCAACATCTGTTCTCGGATTAATTCTATCTTCCGCCTCGTCTCTAACACGATATCGGGTTCGGTCCCGACCAAGTCGGACGCCTCATTCCAACAAATCGGCGATCGACAATGCCGCCCGTAGAGTGCCTCATACGTGTAACATCCCCAAAACCATATGGGAATATTACACGCCGTAGACCCTTGCCACAAGGATCTACCAGGCTAAACATCCATAAACGACCAAATGCTTGCCCGACCAGGGTCAAACAATAAAATTATACGGACCGATATGGTCACACAACCCAATCGATAAAACTGACTTAAATAACATTACCCACACAGGAGTCGAAATACAATACAGCGGAAGACTGAAATCAACTCTGACAACACAATAAAATCATAATAACTCTAGACTCATGATTAGTATCGCAACTCGTGATCCTCTTGTGCCAATCCTGTGACTGCTCCCCTGAATCTGCATGTACCTGGACGCAAAACAGACATCCACCCCTCGATTACTCGGGGGTTAGTAAAACTCCACTGTTTTACTAGTGCAAGTATCAAATCATACGAAATATAACAAGCAAGTAATAATCGTGGATCAAATATGACAATCAAGTATCAAAATATCCCCGGGAGGTTTTCACAAGGAAAGATAAGCTATGAAGCATTCGAAAATAAGATTATCACCTCGGAAATTTTAGAATTTCAAAACCTTTCGAAAATCTTAGGGTCTTAACCCAAATCTCAAAATTGTATTACAATAATTTACAGTACGAAAACATTTCCATAAATCTCATGGTGCTCGGCCCAACATTCTTTTCTTAAAACTTTCTTACAAAAAGTTTGATTTACAAAACATAGTTCGTGACACCGTGATCCCCTGTCACATGTCTTCGTAGGTTCAACAACCCGCACGGACTTAACCAATCACAACAATCACAACAATCAATCATGCTCATGACTCCGTGATCGCTTGCCACGAGTCTCCGTAGGTTCAACAACCCACACGGATCGAGCAAACACAACAATCACAACAATCAATCATGCTCATGACTCCGTGATCGCTTGCCACGAGTCTCCGTAGGTTCAACAACCCACACGGATTGAGCAAACACAACAATCACAACAAATGCCCCACCCCGTGAACTGTGTCACGTGTCACCGTAGGTTCCGCCGAACCCGCACGGTTGACGTCCGTGTCCCGATTCGATGGACTGTGCCATGAATCATCATAGGCCTCGCCGACCCGCACGATTGGACCTCAGCACCACACACTAAGTTCCGATCCCATGGACCTGTGCCATGAATCCTCGTAGGCCCCGTCGAACCCGCACGAGTGAACCTAGCGTTCCAGCACATCACATTCGCATTACATACAACAATGAGCACAATTAATCAATCACCTTGATCACCACAAAATCATACATTGCACGCACATAACACAACCTCAACACTCGCAACAACTATCATCAATCAACGACATTTAACCAACATAACACACATTCGGTACACAATACATTGCACAACCACGTGTACAACCATCTCATATGTACATCGCAATCCTGCACAAATGGCACAATGCCTAGCACGTATACTAATATAACACTATTATCACAAAGCCTTCAAATTTCGGAAAACACAACCAACTCAAACGGAACATATTTACGAAGGCACGCAAAATCATCATAAATCTCATACGTGATTACTAGTCGCAAGATACAAGTCGTATAGTAAGATACTTGCCTTAATAACCGCTACCGAACGCTCCGAAGAACACGGTTCGACCGGGAAGCTCGGACCCCAAAGAAGGCAACGAACGGAAGGGTTCCGACTCGAGTTCTTCACAAGAATTCGTTCCTAAGTCACAACGATATCAATTCAATCACAATTCTACGAAAACGTATGGAACTTCCCAAGTTCTACCCATTGAAGCATTTTATCGGACACTTTGAGGGCGTAGTCCAATTTAATCAATTATTCAAAGAAATACTCAAATCCGTTCCACAAAACTTCAAGGGTATTGAATGATTACGAGTTTACAATCAAGTTAGAACAATAATATGAATCAAAACGAAGCAAATCGGCCAAAACACCAAGAAACCTCAAGAACATCCAAAAACCAAAAGTTTAGGTGTTCTTACCTTCGATACGGGTGGAAGATGATGTTAATCCATGATTACAACTTCCAAAACATGTTGATCTATGTCATATCTATCCAAATCCATCCATTATTGACGAAGAAACGCGAAGAAACGAAGAAAAAGGGTGAAAATGGCCGGATGACTCGGTCCAGGCCCTTAAATAGCCGACTCGCCGCCAGGACTCGACCGTGTCCTGCTAGACACGGTCGCGTCGCCCGATAGTGACCCGTCCGACAGCGACTCGGCATGACTCGACCGTGTCCTGGAACACGGTCGGGCGTGTCGGCAGTTGGTTCTGGCTTATCCGGAAGAGTTCGGCATGGGCCGTGTCGGACGACACGGTCGGGTCCTGAGACAGAAACTCCGGCATTTCCGGATGAGTACGGCACGGGCCGTGTCGGACGACACGGCCGAGTTCGGCCGGCAGTGATCGGCCAATAACGAGCGGGTGAGCTAAAACGACCATAACTCTCTCGTCCGGGCTCCGATTGACTCACCGTTCGAACCATTGGAAAGATAACTCGATGCTTTATAATATTGCAAAGATTCAGAATTTTTTGGAGTTTCCAAGAATTTATGGTGATTTTTACAAGGCCGAACTCATACTTAGAAAAGTCGTTTAGTAATCCTGAACTCAACAAAACGACACCGAAACTCGAACCTGAATACGAACCGAAGATACGGTTACGAAGTACTCACAAAGACGAATCTAAGAGCTAGTAGAACACACGATTCCGACCACCCGAAGGCTCGAAATTCGACAACGGAAGGTAATTACCCCAAACTTTGGGAATTTACGAAAATGGCCCAAATGCCCGAAAATCACCATACGACAACGAATAATCAAACCGAAGCTCACAACACGTATAACATCGTTAAATGAACTTACAAAAAACCCCAAACGACAGTTTCGAATGAGATTCGCAAGAACCGAACTCAAGCGCGGAAAAGTCGCTAAAAAGCACGGAACTCAACAAAGCAGCACCGAAACGAACTCGGATGACAAAAAGTGCAGAATTAAATATTCTCCGAATGACGAAACGGTCAAAAGCGAGTTTTCGAAACGGACCTCCGCCGAAAAATGAAAATTACCGGAAATCCGAAATTGCGGATATTACATTCTACCCTCCTTAAAAGAAGTTTCGTCCCGAAACTTAAAATAAAACATCAGGGTAGACTACAAACAAAACCAAAAAGTTCACGCAACAAATATCAATCTCTACTCGAATAACAACACCAATACAACACGCAACTATGCTACTGGGCACCACTGAGCTCTCCATGCGTAGGGGCGGAATCTAGGCTTCCGAACATCTCAACGACGGTCTCGAAGTGTACCACCTGATGTCCCACATGTCCACATTTCAAACAGTTAACTTGCGGCGAGCGACAATTCTTACGAGTATGGCCCACACGGCTACAATTGAAACATAACTTCACGCCGATTGTCTTACTCGACTCGTGGGTAGGATTCTTAGATTGGTCAACCGAACGAGGAGTGCTCCCAGAAGGAAACTGTGAAGCAACAGGCTCACGGATCTCACTTCTCTGGCCTCTTGAAAAGTTACTCGAGGTCTTCTGCCTCTTACCTCCTGAGCTACCCTCTGACATGGAAACAGCCATCTCGATGGCTAGAGCTCGATCTTGATAATCTTTCAAGGTGGTACACATGAGCGGAGCCATACTCTCACGGATATGGGGTTTCATGCGCATATTGAAGTATCGGACCTTGTCCGCTTCACTTCTCACTTGATCACGAACATAAGCCAGCTATCGATTAAAATCGACTATCGCCTGGGATATCGACACATCCTGGGGCGTGGCCGAGAAAAACTCAACGATCCTGCGTTCACGAACAGGTAACGGGCAATACTCTGCCTCCATGGCAGTCTTAAACTCAGCCCATGTAGGTGTACGATCTGCAGGCACTACGGCGTGCCACCAGTCTGCAGCTTCTTTGTCGAGTAGGTACTGAGCAATGGGTACCCTCCTATCATCCGGACAAGCTACAGCATCAAATATTCATCCCTTTGGAAGAGCCAGTTTTCCAAACCTAACAAGTCAGACGAACCCACAAAACGGGGCGGCTGCATCTTCATCACATCTCGTAACCACTTACTAGTTCCGTTATCGTTATTTGGATTCTCATCCCGACGTACGGCCTGATTCATCTGCACTAACTGGTCAACCACCTGACGAAGGATGGTGGCGGCGCTAACGTCAATATTAACGCTAGTCGAATGTCCCTGATCTGTACTGAGCTGATTGGTACTCGGCAAGGAGGGAGTCGCCCTCTCCTGCTCTCGATTACGACCACGACCACGCCCACGACCACGGCCTCGACCTCGACCCCTTAGCATACTGAACGGACAACCAATCAGAATAACAAGATAAAACAAACCTCACATAATCGACATAAGCCCACAATCAGCAGCACAATGCAATATTCACACGTTCACATTGACAAAGATGAACGACCTATACTACAGCATACATGGTTAAAACATTAAGCATACCATTGTGGTCCAACACCGGTAATATTTAAAAAAAATAAGTTTATCGAGGTATTTGTTCGAATGATAATATAAAAAAAAAATCGCGAGTTCGAAAGATTTTGCTGGGGTGAAATTTTGAAAGCACTTCGTTTAATACCTCGGTCAGTTAATCAAAACCATGTATCTCAACATTTAGAAAACACTAAAACATTCTCTGGCGAGCACAACAATACTACAAACTTATCACAACCACTTAGCCTCAACACATGGACATAAGAAGTTCAAAATTCCGAAAACCAAAAATTGTTCTGCAAAATAAAGATTTCCCAAAATCCTTTAGTTCATAAACAAAACGACGGCGATATTTTACAATGTCCGAAGTACTTCTAAACACATTTTTCAAATACCGTCTGATGGTGTCATTTGAAAATACACGGCCCATTTGTCAAAATTTACAAATTTTAAAAATCCGTATAAACCGTGGTTTGACCGAACCACCAAAATATTTTCCAAAAATCGATTTCTACAAAAATTCTCAAACTGTAAAGTTCTTCAGAAAATATTCTTAAAGTTACCCATAGCGGACATAAATTACGACATTCCAAAAACAGTCGAATTTAAAACCACATACTCAAATGGCAACCGGGGTCGCCAATTCAATCAAATGCATCTCGTGGCATCAAGTTTAAACACACAGCAAAATCATTCATCGGAGTTTCTCACAAACTCTACCGTTGGTACCTTTCGAAACCCATCGAGGTTTACAACCTTCACAACATACCACCCCATCCGGTGGTTCAAAGATAAAACAATAACGTGCCCAGTTCTATACACATACCATGTGCCACAAGTATTAAACACAACTATATTACACAATACTGTGTAAATAAAATTATACACCGTAATTAACTCACTAAGATAAAATCGAGATACACAGGTGTTACGCATAAAGGAGGAGACTTACATTCACAGGTCGCACGGAGGTGACAGTCGCCCACGATACTAATCTCGTCCGACAACATAACCGACACGTTGTGACCACGCACAACTCAACTTGTCACCTGACGACTCGAACGACAAGACAACACATTACTCGACAAAACACGACTTGAAACGACCCGACAGCCTAGTTTTTCGCAAACCTAAGCTCCGATACCATAATTGTAACATCCCCAAAACCATATGGGAATATTACACGCCGTAGACCCTTGCCACAAGGATCTACCAGGCTAAACATCCATAAACGACCAAATGCTTGCCCGACCAGGGTCAAACAATAAAATTATACGGACCGATATGGTCACACAACCCAATCGATAAAACTGACTTAAATAACATTACCCACACAGGAGTCGAAATACAATACAGCGGAAGACTGAAATCAACTCTGACAACACAACAAAATCATAATAACTCTAGACTCATGATTAGTATCGCAGCTCGTCATCCTCTTGTGCCAATCCTGTGACTGCTCCCCTGAATCTGCATGTACCTGGACGCAAAACAGACATCCACCCCGATTACTCGGGGGTTAGTAAACTCCTTTGTTTTACTAGTGCAAGTATCAAATCATACGAAATATAACAAGCAAGTAATAATCGTGGATCAAATATGACAATCAAGTATCAAAATATCCCCGGGAGGTTTTCACAAGGAAAGATAAGCTATGAAGCATTCGAAAATAAGATTATCACCTCGGAAATTTTAGAATTTCAAAACCTTTCGAAAATCTTAGGGTCTTAACCCAAATCTCAAAATTGTATTACAACAATTTATAGTACGAAAACATTTCCATAAATCTCATGGGGCTCGGCCCAACATTCTTTTCTTAAAACTTTCTTACAAAAAGTTTGATTTACAAAACATAGTTCGTGACACCGTGATCCCCTGTCACATGTCTTCGTAGGTTGAACAACCCGCACGGACTTAACCAATCACAACAATCACAACAATCAATCATGCTCATGACTCCGTGATCGCTTGCCACGAGTCTCCGTAGGTTCAACAACCCACACGGATCGAGCAAACACAACAATCACAACAATCAATCATGCTCATGACTCCGTGATCGCTTGCCACGAGTCTCCGTAGGTTCAACAACCCACACGGATTGAGAAAACACAACAATCACAACAAACAGTCCCGACCCCGTGAACCTGTGTCACGTATCACCGTAGGTTCCGTCGAACCCGCACGGTTGGACGTACTGTGTCCTGATTCGATGGACCTGTGCCATGAATCATCGTAGGCCTCGTCAGACCCGCACGATTGGACCTCAGCACCACACACTAAGTTCCGATCCCATGGACCTGTGCCATGAATCCTCGTAGGCCCCGTCGAACCCGCACGAGTGAACCTAGCGTTCCAGCACATCACATTCGCATTACATACAACAATGAGCACAATTAATCAATCACCTTGATCACCACAAAATCATACATTGCACGCACATAACACAACCTCAACACTCGCAATAACTATCATCAATCAACGACATTTAACCAACATAACACACATTCGGTACACAATACATTGCACAACCACGTGTACAACCATCTCATATGTACATCGCAATCCTGCACAAATGGCACAACGCCTAGCACGTATACTAATATAACACTATTATCACAAAGCCTTCAAATTTCGGAAAACACAACCAACTCAAACGGAACATATTTACGAAGGCACGCAAAATCATCATAAATCTCATACGTGATTACTAGTCGCAAGATACAAGTCGTATAGTAAGATACTTGCCTTAGTAACCGCTACCGAACGCTCCGAAGAACACGGTTCAACCGGGAAGCTCGGACCCCAAAGAAGGCAACGAACGGAAGGGTTCTGACTCGAGTTCTTCACAAGAATTCGTTCCTAAGTCACAACGATATCAATTCAATCACAATTCTACGAAAACGTATGGAACTTCCCAAGTTCTACCCATTGAAGCATTTTATCGGACACTTTGAGGGCGTAGTCCAATTTAATCGATTATTCAAAGAAATACTCAAATCCGTTCCACAAAACTTCAAGGGTATTGAATGATTACGAGTTTACAATCAAGTTATAATAATAATATGAATCAAAACGAAGCAAATCGGCCAAAACACCAAGAAACCTCAAGAACATCCAAAAACCAAAAGTTTAGGTGTTCTTACCTTCGATCCGGGTGGAAGATGATGTTAATCCATGATTACAACTTCCAAAACATGTTGATCTATGTCATATCTATCCAAATCCATCCATTATTGACGAAGAAACGCGAAGAAACGAAGAAAAAGGGTGAAAATGGCGGATGACTCTGTCTGTGCCTTAAATAGCCGACTCGGCGGCAGGGACTCGACCGTGTCTGCTAGACACGGCCGCGTCGCCCGATAGTGACCCGTCCGACGGCGACTCGGCATGACTCGGCCGTGTCACGAACACGGCCGGCGTGTCAGCTGGTTCTCGCTTATCGGAAGAGTTCGGCACGGGCCGTGTCGGACGACACGGTCGGGTCCTGAGATAGAAACTCCGGCATTTCCGGACGAGTACGGCACGGGCCGTGTCGGACGACACGGCCGAGTTCGGCCGGCAGTGATCGGCCAATAACGAGCGGGTGAGCTAAAACGACCATAACTCTCTCGTTCGGGCTCCGATTGAATCACCGTTCGAACCATTGGAAAGCTAACTCGATGCTTTATAATAATGCAAAGATTCAGAATTTTTTGGAGTTTCCAAGAATTTATGGTGATTTTTACAAGGCCGAACTCATACTTAGAAAAGTCGTTTAGTAATCCTGAACTCAACAAAACGACACCGAAACTCGAACCTGAATACGAACCGAAGATACGGTTACTAAGTACTCACAAAGACGAATCTAAGAGCTAGTAGAACACATGATTCCGACCACCCGAAGGCTCGAAATTCGACAACGGAAGGTAATTACCCCAAACTTTGGGAATTTACGAAAATGGCCCAAATGCCCGAAAATCACCATACGACAACGAATAATCAAACCGAAGCTCACAACACGTATAACATCGTTAAATGAACTTACGAAAAACCCCAAACGACAGTTTCGAACGAGATTCGCAAGAACCGAACTCAAGCGCGGAAAAGTCGCTAAAAAGCACGGAACTCAACAAAGCAGCACCGAAACGAACTCGGATGATAAAAAGTGCAGAATTAAATATTCTCCGAACGACGAAACGGTCAAAAGCGAGTTTTCGAAACGGACCTCCACCGAAAAATGAAAATTACCGGAAATCCAAAATTGCGGATATTACATTCTACCCTCCTTAAAAGAAGTTTCGTCCCGAAACTTAAAATAAAACATCAGGGTAGACTACAAACAAAACCAAAAAGTTCACGCAACAAATATCAATCTCTACTCGAATTACAACACCAATACAACACGCAACTATGCTACTGGGCACCACTGAGCTCTCCATGCGTAGGGGCGGAATCTAGGCTTCCGAACATCTCAACGACGGTCTCGCAGTGTACCGCCTGATGTCCCACATGTCCACATTTGAAACAGTTAACTTGCGGCGAGCGACAATTCTTACGAGTATGGCCCACACGGCTACAATTGAAACATAACTTCACGCCGATTGTCTTACTCGGCTCGTGGGTAGGATTCTTAGATTGGTCAACCGAACGAGGAGTGCTCCCAGAAGGAAACTGTGAAGCAACAGGCTCACGGATCTCACTTCTCTGGCCTCTTGAAAAGTTACTCGAGGTCTTCTGCCTCTTACCTCCTGAGCTACCCTCTGACATGGAAACAGCCATCTCGATGGCTAGAGCTCGATCCTGATAATCTTTCAAGGTGGTACACATGAGCGGAGCCATACTCTCACGGATATGGGGTTTCATGCGCATATTGAAGTATCGGACCTTGTCCGCTTCACTTCTCACTTGATCACGAACATAAGCCAGCTGTCGATTAAAATCGACTATCGCCTGGGATATCGACACATCCTGGGGCGTGGCCGAGAAAAACTCAACGATCCTGCGTTCACGAACAGGTAACGGGCAATACTCTGCCTCCATGGCAGTCTTAAACTCAGCCCATGTAGGTGTACGATCTGCAGGCACTACGGCGTGCCACCAGTCTGCAGCTTCTTTGTCGAGTAGGTACTGAGCAATGGGTACCCTCCTATCATCCGGACAAGCTACAGCATCAAATATTCTGTCCAACTGGAAGAGCCAGTTTTCCCAACCTAACAAGTCAGACGAACCCACAAAACGGGGCGGCTGCATCTTCATCACATCTCGTAACCACTTACTAGTTCCGTTATCGCTATTTGGATTCTCATCCCGACGTACGGCCTGATTCATCTGCACTAACTGGTCAACCACCTGACGAAGGATGGTGGCGGCGCTAACATCAATATTAACGCTAGTCGAATGTCCCTGATCTGTACTGAGCTGATTGGTACTCGGCAAGGAGGGAGTCGCCCTCTCCTGCTCTCGATTACGACCACGACCACGCCCACGACCACGGCCTCGACCTCGACCCCTTAGCATACTGAATGGACAACCAATCAGAATAACAAGATAAAACAAACCTCACATAATCGACATAAGCCCACAATCAGCAGCACAATGCAATATTCACACGTTCACATTGACAAAGATGAACGACCTATACTACAGCATACATGGTTAAAACATTAAGCATACCATTGTGGTCCAACACCGGTAATATTTAAAAAAAATAAGTTTATCGAGGTATTTGTTCGAATGATAATATAAAAAAAAATTCGCGAGTTCGAAAGATTTTGCTGGGGTGAAATTTTGAAAGTACTTCGTTTAATACCTCGGTCATTTAATCAAAACCATGTATCTCAACATTTAGAAAACACTAAAACATTCTCCGGCAAGCACAACAATACTACAAACTTATCACAACCACTTAGCCTCAACACATGGACATAAGAAGTTCAAAATTCCGAAAACCAAAAATTGTTCTGCAAAATAAAGATTTCCCAAAATCCTTTAGTTCATAAACAAAACGACGGCGATATTTTACAATGTCCGAAGTACTTCTAAACACATTTTTCAAATACCGTCTGATGGTGTCATTTGAAAATACACGGCCCATTTGTCAAAATTTACAAATTTTAAAAATCCGTATAAACCGTGGTTTGACCGAACCACCAAAATATTTTCCAAAAATCGATTTCTACAAAAATTCTCAAACTGTAAAGTTCTTCAGAAAATATTCTTAAAGTTACCCATAGCGGACATAAATTACGACATTCCAAAAACAGTCGAATTTAAAACCACATACTCAAATGGCAACCGGGGTCGCCAATTCAATCAAATGCATCTCGTGGCATCAAGTTTAAACACACAGCAAAATCATTCATCGGAGTTTCTCACAAACTCTACCGTTGGTACCTTTCGAAACCCATCGAGGTTTACAACCTTCACAACATACCACCCCATCCGGTGGTTCAAAGATAAAACAATAACGTGCCCAGTTCTATACACATACCATGTGCCACAAGTATTAAACACAACTATATTACACAATACTGTGTAAATAAAATTATACACCGCAATTAACTCACTAAGATAAAATCGAGATACACAGGTGTTACGCATAAAGGAGGAGACTTACATCCACAGGTCGCACGGAGGTGACAGTCGCCCACGATACTAATCTCGTCCGACAACATAACCGACACGTTGTGACCACGCACAACTCAACTTGTCACCTGACGACTCGAACGACAAGACAACACATTACTCGACAAAACACGACTTGAAACGACCCGACAGCCTAGGTTTTCGCAAACCTAAGCTCCGATACCATAATTGTAACATCCCCAAAACCATATGGGAATATTACACGCCGTAGACCCTTGCCACAAGGATCTACCAGGCTAAACATCCATAAACGACCAAATGCTTACCCGACCAGGGTCAAACAATAAAATTATACGGACCGATATGGTCACACAACCCAATCGATAAAACTGACTTAAATAACATTACCCACACAGGAGTCGAAATACAATACAGCGGAAGACTGAAATCAACTCTGACAACACAACAAAATCATAATAACTCTAGACTCATGATTAGTATCGCAGCTCGTCATCCTCTTGTGCCAATCCTGTGACTGCTCCCCTGAATCTGCATGTACCTGGACGCAAAACAGACATCCACCCCCCGATTACTCGGGGGTTAGTAAGACTCCACTGTTTTACTAGTGCAAGTATCAAATCATAGGAAATATAACAAGCAAGTAATAATCGTGGATCAAATATGACAATCAAGTATCAAAATATCCCCGGGAGGTTTTCACAAGGAAAGATAAGCTATGAAGCATTCGAAAATAAGATTATCACCTCGGAAATTTTAGAATTTCAAAACCTTTCGAAAATCTTAGGGTCTTAACCCAAATCTCAAAATTGTATTACAACAATTTACGATTTAAAACATTTCCATAAATCTCATGGGGCTCGGCCCAACATTCTTTTCTTAAAACTTTCTTACAAAAAGTTTGATTTACAAAACATAGTTAGTGACACCGTGATCCCCTGTCACATGTCTTCGTAGGTTCAACAACCCGCATGGACTTAACCAATCACAACAATCACAACAATCAATCATGCTCATGACTCCGTGATCGCTTGCCACGAGTCTCCGTAGGTTCAACAACCCACACGGATCGAGCAAACACAACAATCACAACAATCAATCATGCTCATGACTCCGTGATCGCTTGCCACGAGTCTCCGTAGGTTCAACAACCCACACGGATTGAGCAAACACAACAATCACAACAAACAGTCCCGACCCCGTGAACCTGTGTCACGTGTCACCGTAGGTTCCGTCGAACCCGCACGGTTGGACGTACTGTGTCCTGATTCGATGGACCTGTGCCATGAATCATCGTAGGCCTCGTCAGACCCGCACGATTGGACCTCAGCACCACACACTATGTTCCGATCCCATGGACCTGTGCCATGAATCCTCGTAGGCCCCGTCGAACCCGCACGAGTGAACCTAGCGTTCCAGCACATCACATTCGCATTACATACAACAATGAGCATAATTAATCAATCACCTTGATCACCACAAAATCATACATTGCACGCACATAACACAACCTCAACACTCGCAACAACTATCATCAATCAACGACATTTAACCAACATAACACACATTCGGTACACAATACATTGCACAACCACGTGTACAACCATCTCATATGTACATCGCAATCCTGCACAAATGGCACAACGCCTAGCACGTATACTAATATAACACTATTATCACAAAGCCTTCAAATTTCGGAAAACACAACCAACTCAAACGGAACATATTTACGAAGGCACGCAAAATCATCATAAATCTCATACGTGATTACTAGTCGCAAGATACAAGTCGTATAGTAAGATACTTGCCTTAATAACCGCTACCGAACGCTCCGAAGAACACGGTTCGACCGGGAAGCTCGGGCCCCAAAGAAGGCAACGAACGGAAGGGTTCCGACTCGAGTTCTTCACAAGAATTCGTTCCTAAGTCACAACGATATCAATTCAATCACAATTCTACGAAAACGTATGGAACTTCCCAAGTTCTACCCATTGAAGCATTTTATCGGACACTTTGAGGGCGTAGTCCAATTTAATCGATTCTTCAAAGAAATACTCAAATCCGTTCCACAAAACTTCAAGGGTATTGAATGATTACGAGTTTACAATCAAGTTATAACAATAATATGAATCAAAACGAAGCAAATCGGCCAAAACACCAAGAAACCTCAAGAACATCCAAAACCAAAAGTTTAGGTGTTCTTACCTTCGATCCGGGTGGAAGATGATGTTAATCCATGATTACAACTTCCAAAACATGTTGATCTATGTCATATCTATCCAAATCCATCCATTATTGACGAAGAAACGCGAAGAAACGAAGAAAAAGGGTGAAAATGGCGGATGACTCGGTCCAGGCCCTTAAATAGCCGACCACGGCGGCAGGGACTCGACCGTGTCCTGCTAGACACGGTCGCGTCGCCCGATAGTGACCCGTCCGACAGCGACTCGGCATGACTCGACCGTGTCCTGGAACACGGTCGGGCGTGTCGGCAGTTGGTTCTGGCTTATCCGGAAGAGTTCGGCACGGGCCGTGTCGGACGACACGGTCGGGTCCTGAGACAGAAACTCCGGCATTTCCGGACGAGTACGGCACGGGCCGTGTCGGACGACACGGCCGAGTTCGGCCGGCAGTGATCGGCCAATAACGAGCGGGTGAGCTAAAACGACCATAACTCTCTCGTCCGGGCTCCGATTGACTCACCGTTCGAACCATTGGAAAGCTAACTCGATGCTTTATAATATTGCAAAGATTCAGAATTTTTTGGAGTTTCCAAGAATTTATGGTGATTTTTACAAGGCCGAACTCATACTTAGAAAAGTCGTTTAGTAATCCTGAACTCAACAAAACGA
Source organism: Orobanche coerulescens (assembly GCA_033398695.1). Lineage (NCBI taxonomy): Eukaryota > Viridiplantae > Streptophyta > Magnoliopsida > Lamiales > Orobanchaceae > Orobanche > Orobanche coerulescens. The sequence continues at coordinate 98,847,135 of CM065813.1, read as the reverse complement.
CACCGAAACTCGAACCTGAATACGAACCAAAGATACGATTACGAAGTACTCACAAAGACGAATCTAAGAGCTAGTAGAACACACGATTCCGACCACCCGAAGGCTCGAAATTCGACAACGGAAGGTAATTACCCCAAACTTTGGGAATTTACGAAAATGGCCCAAATGCCCGAAAATCACCATACGACAACGAATAATCAAACCGAAGCTCACAACACGTATAACATCGTTAAATGAACTTACGAAAAACCCCAAACGACAGTTTCGAACGAGATTCGCAAGAACCGAACTCAAGCGCGGAAAAGTCGCTAAAAAGCACGGAACTCAACAAAGCAGCACCGAAACGAACTCGGATGATAAAAAGTGCAGAATTAAATATTCTCCGAATGACGAAACGGTCAAAAGCGAGTTTTCGAAACGGACCTCCGCCGAAAAATGAAAATTACCGGAAATCCGAAATTGCGGATATTACAATACGGTGCCATCCGAATCGACGCGTGCCAACTATTGTTGTACGTGAATTCGATTAGTGGCAAATGCTCCTCCCAGTCACTACTCCAATCGAGAGCACAAGCACGCAGCATATCCTCGAACGTCTGGATAGTGCGTTCCGATTGTCCATCTGATTGGGAATGAAAAGAGGTACTCAAATGCAAACAAGTACCCAACGCCTTATGCACCGCCTGCCAAAAGTGTGATACAAAACGGCCATCACGATCCGAAATAATAGACTTCGGAGTACCGTGAAGCCTCACAATCTGTGCGATAAATATACGAGCCAACTTCTCAGGGCCCCAAGTGTCCTTGATGCCCAGAAAATGTGCCGACTTGGTAAGACGATCAACAATCACCCAAACCATATTCATGCCCGATCTCGATCTCGGCAAACTCGTAATGAAATCCATCGATATATCTTCCCATTTCCATTCCGGAACGGGAAGTGACTGCAATAACCCGGCTGGTCGCTGATGCTCGATTTTGACCTGCTGGCAAGTCAAACATCTCGCTACAAACTGGGCGACCTCCTCCTTCATATCATTCCACCAGAAATTCCTCCTCAGGTCCTTATACATCTTACTCGAACCAGGATGAACGGAGTAAGGCGTAGCATGGGCCTCGCGCAAAATACTCTGTCTCAACTCTGAGTCGTTCGGCACACAAAGCCGACTCTGGAATCTCAAAATGCCATCCTCATGAATTACAAACCCAGGAGACTTCCCTTTAAGAACGTTCTCTCGGATTTGAGTAATCATCGGGTCCTCTAACTGCTTCAGCTTAATTTCATCGATCAAAGACGACGAAACCTCCAAAGCACAAAGTTGCCCGACAGCCCCCGGCAACAAAACTCGACATTGAACTCAATCAAAGCCCGCCGAAGCTCAAGCTGAGACGTAAGGACTTCAAGCGTTCGCAAGGCAATCGGTTTCCTACTCAAGGCGTCGGCCACGACATTCGCCTTACCCGGATGATAAAGGATTTCGAGGTCATAATCTTTAATCAGCTCTAACCACCTCCTCTGCCTCATATTCAACTCCCGCTGAGTAAATATGTATTTCAGACTTTTATGATCAGTAAAAATCTGACATGTAGAGCCGAAAAGATAGTGACGCCAAATCTTGAGTGCAAAGACAACTGCCGCTAACTCCAAATCGTGAGTAGGGTAGTTAAGCTCGTACGGCCTCAACTGTCTTGACGCATAGGCAATGGTATTGCCGTGCTGCATCAATACGCACCCAAGACCCTGACCCGAAGCATCGCTATAAACGGCGAACCCCTCGTTGCCACATGGCAATGCCAAAACCGGGGCTGAAGTCAAACGCTTCTTAAGCTCCTCAAAGCTGGACTGCCTCTCGTCATTCCGCATTTACCTTCTCGGATTACGGAGCAATCGTAAGTGGCCGAGCTAGTTTCGAGAAACCCTCGACGAACCTACGATAGTAGCCGGCCAAACCCAAGAAACTACGGATCTCTTTCACATTCGTGGGCGGTGCCCAATCCAACACTGCCTCAATCTTCTGCGGATCCACACGAACACCCTCGGCTGAAATCACATGACCCAAAAACATCACTTCTTTCATCCAGAACTCACATTTCGAGAACTTTGCATAGAGTTGCTCGGTCCTCAAAATGTCTAACACTACCCGCAAATGATGGGCATGCTCCTCCTCGTTCCTCGAATAGATAAGAATATCGTCAATGAAGACGACGACACACTTATCCAAATACTCGATAAAGACTTTGTTCATCAACTGCATGAACACCGCCGGCGCATTAGTTAACCCGAAAGGCATAACTACAAACTCATAATGTCCGTATCTCGTTCGAAAAGCCGTTTTTGGCACGTCGGACTCCCTCACCCGGAGCTGATAGTACCCCGATTTCAAATCAATCTTCGAGAATACCGCAGCTCCCTGCAACTGATCGAACAGGTCATCAATCCTCGGCAAAGGATACTTGTTCTTGATGGTCACTTTGTTTAGTTCGCGATAGTCGATACATAAACGTAGTGAACCATCCTTCTTCCGCACAAACAGGACCGGTGCGCCCCAAGGCGAGGCGCTCGGTCGAACGTACCCCGACTCAAGAAGCTCGCTCAACTGCTTCTTCAACTCAGACATCTCTGAAGGTGCCATGCGATACGGCGCCTTCGAAATCGGACCCGCACCCGGATCTAACTCTATAGCAAACTCAACCTCACGATCCGGTGGCAATCCCGGTAACTCGTCAGGAAAAACATCAGGAAATTCACTAACGACTGGAATCGACGAAAGCTCGACCCCACCATTCTCCGCCTTCAAGGCATAGGACCAATAACCAGTACACCCCTTTCGCAGGAGACTCATCGCCTTTAAGGCATTAATAACGAACTTCTGGTTTCCCCTCTTTCGCCCCGCGAAAGAGTGCTCGGTGCTGTCCTCGGCTAACATAGTGATGATTTTCGTGCGGTAGTTCATGATCGCGCCATGCCGCTCGAGCCAATCATCCCCGAGAATCAAATCCTCACCCTCGATACCCACGACAATAAGATTAGAGAGCCAAGCCATCTCACAAATAATCATAGAACAGTCCCGGACTTCTCGATCACCGACAATTCTATCACCGCTAGGAAGTTTAACGATGAAAGGCTCGCAAGGTGACAAGCAGTCGAGACTCAAACGGCGTACACACTCTAGAGAAATGAATGAATGCGTAGCACCCGAATCAAAAAGCACACCGACAGGATGAGAATGGATATGAACGGTACCTGTCGCCACAGTAGCCGCTGGATCATCGGCCCTCCTCATCTCGTAGATACGCGGCTGGGCAGAGCCGACACTGGAAGCTCCTCCTCTAGCGGGCTGACCCCGACCTCTACCTCGGCCGGCACTCGGTGGAGGCGGTGGATCAAATGAGCCCTGGTTCACACTCGGCTCCATAAGCGCTGGGTGAGAAGAACGGGCGCCGCGAAACTGTCTGAGCTTCTCGCAAAAAGAAGCTTTGTGGCCCGACTGACCACAAGTGTGACAAGTCAAAGGTGGACGAGGACAATCCCGGTTCACGTGGCCTGGTTTGCCACAGTTAAAGCATCTGGGGTCCCGGCGATTGCCCGCGGCACTCCGAAAGCTCCCAGAGAAACGAGCCGAACCGCCCGTAGAAATATTTGCAGCCTCAGATTTCTGCTGGCCTCCACTCTTGGGACCAGAAAAATTTCTGACCGACTTCTGCTTCTTGCTATCACGAGCCAAATCACTAGCCGTCACTGACATATCATAAGCAAGAGCTCGACTCTGATAATCCTTCAAGGTAGTACAGACGAGCCCAGACATATAGTCCCGAATGGACAGTTTCATCCTCCTGGAAAAATGGAAAATTTTGTCGCTCTCTTCGACAACGTGGGTCTTCACATAGCCCAACTCCTTGTTAAAATCGGCAATAGATTGGGATACGGGAATATCCCGTGGTTGAGCATCGTGGAAAGCATGCACTCGAGCCTGTCTGACCGGCCACAGACAATATTCGGTCTCCATCAATTCTTGAAATTCGGCCCATGAAGCAACATGATCTTTGGGACCAACGGCCTCCCACCAATCCGTAGCATCTCCCGTGAGAAAGTATTGAGCAATAGGGACCTTACGGTCCTCGGGGCAGTTGGTAGCAGTGAAGACCTTGGATATCTCCTTGATCCACCCTTCCCAGCCGATCGGGTCCGAAGCTCCCGAAAACTGAGGAGGATGCATCTTGATGACATCCACGGCCGATCCGCTCCGCCCGATTAGCATGGGCCTCGATCGGGGTTACGACCACTGAGCTATAGCCGCCATCTCGGTTAACCATTTGCCGCATAATGCCCGCAATACCAAGATCGGCGCGCTCCCGAGAAGAAGCATGATCGTGGCGGTCGCCGCACGCGGCCTCGAAGAATGCGACGTGGCCGCCCCACCGGCTGCCCCACGTCCTCGGCCGCGTCCACGACCACGACCACGACCATGGTTTCCTCCGGCATCCATACTGATGTTAAGAGATAACAGAAGTATATTGATGATGAGTAAGGGAGGAAAAGCAACTACGATTCAAGAGTGGAAATACAATACAAGAAACAAAAGAGCCGAATAAGAAAACTTACGAGCACTGGAAGTACTGGGATGCTGGCAGCGGTGTGACAATGTGCAAAACAAAACACGACTAGACCCAAATAACCAACAAGCCTAGGTATCCATAAACCTAGAGATCCGATACCATTTCTGTAACACCCCGAGATATTCGGAGTATATTACAGCGCCGTGGACCCCTACCTGGGACCCACCAGGCTACAAACAAGGAAACTCCACTCGACTAACCACCTCGGTTGGCGTGGACACACATTCAAATGATATGACATAAAAAGATACACCCGGAGCAACCGACGAATAAGTACCAACCGACAGTGTAACAATATTAAAGTATTACAATACGGAGTTTGAAATGAAAAGCCTCAGTACTCGCGAGTACCATTTATTAGTTTCAAAAGTGGACAAAAACCATATCGAAATAGATAAGAGACATAAGAAGACCCAAATGCACATGTCAACGACCCTGGCCAACATCCTCGTACTGTCCCGGTGCTCGCTCGTCTGGATAATCATAACCTGAAATCCATAAAAAAGAATTTCCCCAAAACGGGTCCCCACAGGGGTTAGCAATTACGCTAGTACAAGTATTCAAGGCAAACCAATCGCTTACACGTTTCATAGTACATGCACTAATATCATTTCAAAAACCAAAACTAGACATGTCTTTTCCGGAAATAAACAGTCAATCACATTTGCCTAGGACCGGGACGAAGCCACAAATCCCACTCGAGGCCTCTAAGGACCCTCCCGAGCTGGCTAGCAAATCAAACTCATGAATCCAGGACGAAGCCATAGACTCCCTCGAGGCCCCGTCGAACCCTCCCGAGGTGAGTAATGTTGGGATTCGGCGCCTAAAAACGAAGGCCGCAGCAGAAGCGGTAAAACGAAAATTAATTCGATCCGAATCCCTACGAGGATCGATCGATCTACGTATATACGAATATATAAACGAAAAGCAAGAGTCGTAATAAACTAACCCTCGAAGTCCGTTGATTAAATGGTAACCTTCTCTTGAGATATTCCCCAAGCTCTTGAACGATCCAACGCCGAAAGCACCGCGTCTCTACTTGCCACGCGCCAGAGAAACAACCGGAACGACGATCACCTTTCTATCCTCCGAGGATACGGCTAGAGCTAAGTGATGAAGCTTCCAATATGAGATCATCACACTCTAAGTGTATAACTCATAACTCTCAATTATACTCTTGAATTTTCTCTAAGAAAACCAAGAGGAAAGTGAAGAAGAAGAAGACTACTTTTGAGAAGAACTTTTCTCTTTCTTGAACTCTCTTTAATTGATCCGTATGAATGCCTATATTAATGAGAGAATGAAGTCTCCTCTTCTTATTCAAATTCCACTCACCTTAAAACAACTCATCAAATGAGAATCAACCCCACCATGTCATTATCACCCATTAATCAATGGGAACAAAAACAAAAGGGAATAAGGTGGAAAGTGGGGCGGCGGCTATGATGAAAAAAACGGATGAGTTCGGTTCGTTTCGGACTCCCGTGAGTCCAAACAGATAAACTCCTATTCCGTTCCGATGTATTTATGTCGTTTAATTAATCCAATTAATTAAACATATCAAATACAAAATAACATAATTAATTTCTCCAAGAAATAATTATATTCATGAATTAAATTAATCACCCAGTAATTTATTTAATTCATTAAGCCGTAAATCAATTTATCCAATAAATCGATTTAAACATCCAATGTCCCGAATTAGATATCCAATATCTAATATTCATAATGAGAGAATTAAGCTTGATTCATTCGTCGTCAATCCTAATGCGCGACTCGGTAGGTCCGTCTCCAAGAATGGGAGGAACCAAAGAGTAGTAGCACCACCTAGCCACTGGTGGCCTACACCGCACTTAACCGAGAACGAATGATTGGGATCATTCAAGAACCATTCTCCGTGAATACCAAGATAATGATAAACCCTTCTTTCAAATGTCCCGATCAAGTTATAGGGTCACGGTACCAAACCCTATCTGTACTTGACGCTATGCATGCGTTAATGCAAATCGAGATCATCGAGTGCCGTGTATCTAATACAACTAGCTCCAATGCTTTGGCCAAAGACTTATGATCTCATCTCGCCAATAACCGCATAGGACATATAACCCGCTCACTAACGGGAGAAAGAATTCTATCTTGGTATTGATAGGACTGCTACTTGCCCGTCAAGATGCACGTCGAGGTTGACCCCCGCCTTCCGGTTTATAGGGTCGAACTACTCTAATGAAAATATTGACGTCACAAGCACATCCCTACTAAATCCTCAAGTCGAAGGTTCACGAATACCTATCACAACCTTTTGATTCCGTCATTGACTGTCCCGGAGTGAAATCCATGTGACGAATCGAGGGTGAGTCGGTTCGAGTATACTAATCCAATTAGCATACCTATAACGTGTGCTCCCACTAACCATTAGTGTTCGACAAGCACTCTCCATGTCAAAGAACACGTCATACAAGTCTTCACATAAACTTAACGCCCAGTCAAGTTTCATCGACTTGCGAACGATTAAGTATTTGAGCTATAACCTTTCCAGTGCCTACCCCCTTATCCAATAAGGAGTGGAACATTTTGCTCTCAAATATACGGACTAGTTTCTATATGTTTATTTACGAGTTAGGAATGCCAGTAACTACCAGTAAATAAAGAAACATTCATTTGCCTTATATAAATGGTTTACATAATTACAAGTACAATGCCCTCACTCAACAACCTCTGAGTGGCATTCGAGGGCATACTCCTAACAATCTCCCACTTGCACTCAATGCCACACACTATGGTATCTAATACCCATGTTCTCCAGATGACGCTCCAAGCTAGTCTGAGAAATTGGCTTGGTCAGTGGATCAGCGACGTAGTCGGCTGACTCTACTCTATGCAGCACAATGTATCTCTTTTGCGAACAAATTCTCTTACGAGATGATACTCCCTCTCAATGTGATTGGTACTGTTGTGAAACCTCGGCCCCTAGGCCCGTGGTGTCACGTGAAGTTTACCCAATAACTTCTTAATCCAGAACCCTTCCTTAGAAGCCTCCGAGGCTGCTATATACTCATCCTAACAGGTGGAACCAGCAGTCGCGCTATCATTGGCACTATGCCAAGATACTGCTCCTCCATTAAGAGTATATAAATAGCCAGAAATAGACATTTAGTCGTCTTTCTGTCCTTGGAAGTCCGAATCAGTGAATCCCTCAACATTCAGTTCTCCACCGCCATATATAAGAACCATATCTCGAGCCCTTAACAAGTACTTGAGAATGTTCTTTACGGCAGTCCAATGTTCCCTTCCTGGGTTTGCCTGAAACCTACTTACCACGCTCCCAGCAGGCGCAATGTCAGGTCTCGTACACAATATAGCATACATAAGGTTACCCACGGACGAAGCATATGGTATATTACTCATTTCCTTTCATTGTTCCTCACCTAGAGGACACATCTTCGAGGAGAGTTTTATCCCATGTCGCATCGGAAGGAACCCTCTTTTAGAATAATCCATCTTAAATCGTTTTAAGACTTTATCTATTTAGAGGGCTTGGGAAAAACTTATCATTCTCTTCGATCTATCCCAGTAGAGTCGAATCTCAAGAATATAGGTTTCTTCTCCCAAGTCTTTCATGGAGAAATTACTCGAAAGCCAAGCTTTCACAGAACTGAGCATTCCCACATCATTTCCTATTAGTAGAATGTTATCTACACATAGTACTATGAATGTGATCTTGCTCCCACTAACCCTCTTGTATACACAAGATTCCTCTTCATTTTGAACGAAGTCAAACTCTTTGACCGTCTCATCAAAATGAAGGTCCCAACTACATGAAGATCACTGATCCATTTCATGGAGTCTACATCCACCATTGCTAGGTCATTGGTCGTGGGTCGGTCTCTTGTTTATCACTTGGAACCTCGAGGAAACCCAGTTCCTCCAAGTGCATAAAACTATACCTCTCAGGTAATTGAGACACCCTACTAGACCTACTAGGTGGTTGTACTTGTGTTTCAGAAGGTTTGGTTCCAATTTCTTGCACAGGTGTCTCCCGAGGAGTTTCATTGTATTCTTCTAAAGAAATACTTCTACCTGCTCCGCCTTCCTGAATGAACTCATCTTCCAGGAAGTGTGCTTGTAAAGTAACAATGATCCTTCGATCTTCGGGCATGTAGAATAGATATCCCATCGTCCCAGACGGGAATCCAATGAAAACGTCCCTTCGCAGACCTAGCTTTCAACTTTTCCACCTTAGTCTTCTTGACATAAGCGAGACATCCCCAAATCCTAATATGATTAAGACTTGGTTTCCTTCCTTCCCACATCTCATGTGGAGTTTTAGGAACGGATTTGGAAGAACATCTGTTCAAGATATACGCGGCAGTCAAGAGTGCATACCCCCACAGGTAAATCGGCAAGTCAGTATAGCCCAGCATGGAACGGACCATGTTCAACAGGGTCCGGTTCCTTCTTTCTGACACACCATTTAACTGAGGAGTACCTGGAGGTGTTAGTTGTGAAATTATTCCATGTTCCTTAAGGAACTCGTCAAACTCTGTACTCATATACTCGCCACCTCGGTCCGACCGAAGTGCTTTGATATGATTACCAGTTTGTTTCTCGACTAGGGCCTTGAATTCCTGGAATTTCTCAAAGGTCTCGGATTTATGTTTCATTAAGTATACATAACCATACCTAGTATGATCATTTGTAAACGTAATGAAATATTGATATCCGTCCCGTGCTGCTTCCAAAGCACCACATATATCGGTATGGATTAATCCCAGTTTATCAGTGGCTCTTTGAAAAGTCCCTGTGAAGGGGGACTTAGTCATTTTGCCTTTAAGGCAAGATTCACAAGTAGGGAAGGGATCCGATCCCAATAGACCCATAAGTCCATCTTTTTCCATCTTGTAAACCTTGGTCTGACCAACATGACCAAGTCTAAGATGCCATTTCAAAACTTGATTGGTTTCATCCCTACCACGTTTTCTAGTCATAGTATTCACAACTACTTTGTTGCTGAGATTTAGATGATACAATCCATTTAACAATGTAGCAGTACCCACTAGTTTATTTCTGAAATAAATTTGCAGGAACCATCACCAATGAAAAATGAAAAGCCTTTTCGGTCCATGACCGGAATGGATACAATGTTTTTGTGCCCCTTGGGCAAAACAAGTACATCTTCTAAAGTCAAAACAAAGCCGGATTCTAAACCCAAAAGAAGTGATCCTATGTCGGTCGCCTCGACACTATGCCCGCTTCCGACTGTGATCATAACTTCTCCAGCTCCAAGCTTCCTACTTTGTTCCAGATCCTGATTCACGGTACAAATATGAGAACTAGCACCAGAATCCAAGATTCAGAAGTAGAAAATACGAGAGCGAACAATTTGTTTCCAAAACTAAAAGTTACGCACGAAGTGCCATGAAGAATCGGACAGTCTCTAGCCCAGTGGCCCATCTCACCGCACTTGAGACAAGGATCCTTCTTCTTCTTGTTCTTCGGAACCATCGGGGCCTTGCCCTTACCCTTAAGGTCCTTTGCTTGTGGTCCAGTCCGCTTCTTGGTCTTTTTCTTCTTATTCTTAGACTTCCGAAGTCCAGAAGAAATCACAAGGGCCGACTCCTTCATCCGCGGAGTCTTCATCTGAGACTGAGCGGTCACAAGTTTGTTCATTAGCCCAGCTAAATTACATGTAATCTCATTGCAGTTGAAGTTCATAACAAACTGTGAGAAGGAATCAGGGAGAGACTGTAGGATAAGGTCGGTTTGGAGAGAAGTATCCATTTTAAAATCAAGAGCCTCCAATCTCTCGATCATGGATATCATTTTGAGGACGTGTTCCCCAACCTTCTCACCTTCCTTCATCCTTGCACCGAACAGTTGCTTGGATATCCAATATCTAGCAGTTTTGCTGTGCTCACCATAAAGTTCGGTTAAGTGAGATAGAATCTGCCTAGCAGAAGTCATTTTCTCATGAGCTCTCTCAAGCTCATTAGACATGGAAGCCATCATATAAGCACGGATTTTCACGTCATCCTTAACCCACTTTTCGTGGTTTTCAATCTCTTCCTGATTTGCTCGGGTCCGCACAGGAGGCGCGGGAATGTCCGTCTCCAAGACGTATCCCAGTGCCTCTATACTGAGGACAATCATTAGATTGCGGAGCCAATCCACAAAGTTAGGTCCCATTAAGGTGTTCTTTTCGAGTAGAATTGCGAGTGGATTCATTGTCATATTGAGAGTTATGTCTGCATTAAGTATAACAGATTAATTAGTGACTTGTTATATTATGATCTGAGTATAGAATTAAGGTCTTTTCTATTCTTGTTACCTATCTCCCACTATTTTTATCGGAATAACACACTCCCATGTGATATCCGGAAGTATCGTCGCTCTACTTCATAGTGGTGATCGAGTTCTTTATAAATCTTAATAGAGGGCAACCGAACAGGTTTCTAGTCTATTAATTTTCATAAAGTGGTGTCCAACACCAACCCATCTAATGGATGATTCGATCTTCTTTTTCCCCTTGTTCACTCCCCTCAACCTATACGATTTCTATGGTTCGTGAACAAGTTAAGTTTATACCATCGACGCAATCAGTTTCACAATTGAATCTTATCCGGCAACCTATCAGGTTTCTAGGGATAAAATTTGCTCCAACCGAAGGCATCCAATGTGTAATATCCGGTCGAAAGTCATGTCATTTCAAACCTTTCATATTCTTCGGATCGTGATTTGTTGAGCGAACCCTTGTAATCATTGCTTGGAACCACCGTTTTGGGGTTCCCGTATTTCTATTTCGTGTTATTGTTGTCCAGACATTGAATCATATTGCTTTTATTCTCTTTCCGGGTCAATTTTCATCATTTTAGGACCCGAAGGGGGTGTGAGCCGCGGCACAAGGAGTGTGCGCCGCGGCACACACATTTCCTATATTTGGACGAGCGGTGTGCATGCCGTGCCGCGGCACACATGAGTGAGCCGCGGCACCTGCTGAGTCATTGCCGCGGCACACCTACTCGAGCCGCGGCACCTGGTGTTGCATCCCGGCCAAAACCGCTTTGTACCGGTGCCGCGGCACACACGAGTGAGCCGCGGCACACCGCCGAAACACGGGAACAATTATTAGGCACGTGTCGCGGCACACCTATGCCGAGCCGCGGCACACAATGCGGTCAACCGCATAATTCGGCCTTTTAAGCGTGATTCCAGCCTTCTTCCTCCATTTCCATCTTCTATCGCGAGAGAGAGTTGAGGAGGAGCTCTTTTCATAGCTATCACTTGTGTGTTGAAGATTTACCACCTCCAATCGTTTGGGAAGCCCGGATAGTCGATCTAACGCGTATTCCTTGGATCATAGAGCTTGGATATTCAAAAGGTAATTTCTTCGACATATTGACTTCTCGATTTTGTGTGGGTATTGACGTTTTGGATGATGAAATCATGGTGTATGATGTGATATATGCGTGATTATGGACATGATTGGGTATTCATCGGATTATTGAAAGATTATTCAAGAACACTTTGATTTTGTGTTGGTTTTGGGGATTTTCGTAGATTCGTCCGTTTTATCCGATTGATGCTTGAGAACCTGGAGCTTTTGATATATCGATACCGGATGCGTGTGTTCTACCGATTTTCGGGTTGAATTATGTCGTTTTCGGACTTGTGAGGTTTGGACGATTTTCCAACCTCTAGTTGATTATCCGTATATCTTTATGAATCGTAGACGGGTTTCGGGGGTTTCTTCGTGTAATTTGAATATGGATAATTAATTATCATATTCCTTGCGAATCGTTTAGGTGCCTAAGCGCGTTCTTGGACCTACCAATCTCATACCCCTTTTCATTCGTTCCTCGATGTCTCAAAGGCAAGTATACATTTATGATTGTACGTTCTCGACTTTGAAAGTATGAAATATTGATGGTATGATTATTTCTAGCCACTCCGGACGGGCCTATGGTCCTCTGAGGGTTTCGTAGCCTCTGGTGCGATTCCATGGTTGATATGAACGAACCGTTTCTACGGCATTCATATGAAATAATGTTGGCATGTAATGAACGAACCGTTTTGACGGCATTCCTACATGTAACGGCGTATGATATGAACGAACCGTTTCTACGGCATTCACATACGTCTTGAGATTTTAGTTATTCCGGAATACTAGTCTTAAATTGATGAATTGACGGATATTGATGAATTGACGGATTACATTTACTTTATTGTCGAGAAGTATTATGTTTCATATTGTTATACTTGCACTAGCTATTCGACGGCTAACCCCTTTATGGGGGAATACGTTTCATGTATTTCAGGTTCCAGGAGAGCGGACGGGCAGGTATCGGGTCGGCATAAAGATGGTGGGCAAGTGTGATACTGTGTCTTTCTTCCAGTTTTATTTCTTTGGAGTTTCCCGTTCAGTGTTGTTGTACTGGATTGGCTATTGAATACTCGAGTATTGTTTTCCTTTTTCCTTGATGTTCCGGCCTGTGTTTGCCGAAGTATTGAATTGAGTTGTGATGTTTGTGAATACATTGGTTATATTTCGAATATCTTTGTATCGTTTTTCATTCCATTGTGTGTAGACCTTATCGGTCAAAATTTAAGGTTCCGCGTATGTTTAGCCTTGTGGGTCCCACGGCGGGGCTTACGGCGCTGTAATATCTCTGAATAACTTGGGGGTGTCACAGAATATGGTATCAGAGCTTAGGTCTATGGATACCTAGGCTGTCGGTCTTTTGGGTCGATTGAGTCGTTAAATGTCCACAGTATCACTACTCTGCCATCATCACCGTGCGACCGGTACTTGTAAGACCTCTCACTCTTCTGGTGTTTCCTTATTCGTTTTGCTTCTTCTTATCGGTATTCTTGAGAATCGGACACTTTGTTGATGCGTGATTGAATTGTGCTTACGTGACTTGTGTTTTCTTGATGTCACCGGTAGGGTCGTGGCCGTGGTCGTGGCCGTGGGCGAGGAAGAGGTCGTGGCGCGGCCGTTTCCATCAGTTCGGTTGCGGGGTCGACCAACCCCAGTTTGTCGAACTCGGTGCATTTCGATACCGAGAGTCAGCACGACCAGTCAAATGGTCAGGGGAACAACGCAGACGTTGGAGTGGCGAATGCACTTCAACAATTGGCTACTCAGATGACTATTTTGGCCCCAGGTATTGGTGAATAACCCGAACCCAAACACGGATGCCCTGCTTCAGAACGTAATCCATATGCACCCTACACAGTTTGGCGGTGCCACAGACCCGTTAGGCTGGGAGGATTGGCTAGCAGAGTTGGAGAAGATTTTCGAGGCAGTTGATTGCCCCGAGGTGAGGAAAGTACCGATTGCTCAGTATTTCCTCACTAAGGAGGCCGCTACTTGGTGGAAGGTCATCAAGCCACAGGATCGTATTGCCTCATGGGATGAATTTAAGGAGCTCTTGGAGGCCGAGTTTTGTCCTTGGACGGTACGAGAGAGCCGAATCCGAGCCTTCTTCGAGGCTAAACCACAAGATATTCCCGTTTCGCAGGCAATCGTGGAGTATAACCAACAATTAATCCATGTGAAGGATCAAGTACGTAGCGAGCGTGATAAGATCCGTTATTTTGATATGCGGATGAACTTGGACTTGCGGCGGTACATGGCCGGATTTGCTTGTACCACACTGAAAGAGTATCAGGACAGAGCTTTAGCCCATGATATGTTGAGCCCCGACAATGATACCGTTGAGGAACCGAAGAAGCAGAAAGTCGGGGGAAATTTTTCTGGCTCTAAGGGTGGCAACTTTCAGAAGTCACAGACGACTAACCGTTTTGCCGGACAGTCGTCACGTTCTAATAAAGGGAAGAGGAGTTACCGTCCCACTTCGGGTACCTCAAATCGCGCGGTGACTTGCTATAATTGTGGCCGTTCAGGCCACATTAATTTGGAATGCCACTTTCCACCGTTGAAGTGTCACACGTGCGGACAGATGGGACATAGAGCGACTTTTTGTTCCGAGCCGAATCGGACTTTGGACACTCGGGCTTCTGCCCCAGCTGGTCAACCTCAGCAGAATTTTGGCAGGGGCCGAGGACGGGGTCAGAACGCTGGAGGGGGGAACTCTAGCGTCGGTTCGGTGCAACCACGGGTTTATGAGATGCGTCGAACAGACGAACCCGATGCGGCGGTGGCTACAGGTACCATCCATATTCTATCCTATCCAGTCCGTGTACTTTTTGATTCGGGTGCTACACATTCCTTTATTTCTTTGGAGTGTGTACGCCGTTTGAATATAACTTGTTTAACTGCTTGCGATCCCTTTATCGTGAGACTGCCTAGCGGGGATTGGATTGTGGGGAATCAGGAGATTAGAGAATTTCCGGTGGTTATATCCGGTATGGAATGGTTATCAAATTTAATTGTAGTTGATATGGAAGGCGAGGACGTAATCCTCGGCGAGGATCGCTTAATAATCATCGGGCGATTATGAATTACCGTACCAAAGTTATCACTATGATGACTAAGGACGGATCCGAGTACTCATTTTTGGGGACGTAAGTTGGGCCAATCCAAGTTACTTATCGGTTCCATGAAGGCCGTAAAACTTTTGAATAAAGGTTGTACGGGCTATTGGTGTTATGCGTTAGCGGAAGGAATTGAAGTCGATTTCTCTTCAATTCCGGTTGTTAATGAGTATCCCGATGTTTTAGGACGATCTTAGGATTACCGCGATCGAGAGATATATTTTTCCGTGGATTTAGAGCCGGATGCGGCCCCGATTTCTAAAGCACCTTATCGGATGGCACCTTCCGAGATGTAGGAATTGAAGACTCGGTTGGGAGAACTTTTGGAAAAAGTACGTCGGACAGCGCTTCGCCTTGGGGCGCGCCGTTCTTTTTCGGGGAAGAAGGATGGTTCACTACATTTGTGCATTGACTACCGTGAGTGAATAAAGTAACCATCAAGAATAAATATCCTTTGCCTCGTATAGACGATCTATTTGATCAATTGCAAGGAGTGCGGTTTTCTCGAAGATTGATTTAAGATCCGGGTATTATCAACTCGAGTGAGGGAGTCCGACGTTCCAAAGACGGCGTTCGAACGAGATATGGGCATTATGAATTTGTAGTTATGCCTTTTGGGTTGGCGAATGCGCGGCGGTATTCATGCGATTAATGAATAAAATATTCATCGAGTACCTCGACAGTGTGTAGTCGTCTTTATTGACGACATCTTGATCTATTCTCGGGATAAGGAGGAACATGCCTGACACTTGCGTTTGGTCTTAGACATTTTGAGAACCGAGCACCTCTATGCAAAGTTCTCGAAATGTGAGTTTTGGTTGGAAGAAGTTATGTTTCTCGGCCATGTGATTTCGGCCGAAGGGGTTCGTGTAGACCCGCAGAAGATCGAGGCAGTGCTAAGTTGGTCACCGCCTAAAAATGTTAAAGAGGTTCGTAGCTTTTTGGGCCTTGCTGGGTATTACCGTCGGTTCGTCGAGGGGTTCTCGAAACTCGCTCGACCGCTTACAAAATTACTCCATAAGACCGAAACGTTTATCTGGACGGATGAGAGACAACAAAGCTTCGATGAACTGAAGAGACGATTGACTTCAGCGCCGATTTTAACTTTACCACTTGGTAGCGAGGGCTTTGCAGTTTATAGTGACGCTTCGAGTCAAGGCCTGGGCTGTGTGCTTATGCAGCATGATAAGACGATAGCTTTTGCGTCTCGACAATTAAAACCTTATGAGATGAATTATCCTACTCACGATTTAGAGTTGGCCGCAATTGTCTTCGCACTCAAGATTTGGCGGCATTATTTGTACGGTTCACCGTGTCGGATTTATACCGATCACAAGAGCCTGAAATATATTTTCAGTCAGAAGGAGCTAAATATGAGGCAGAGACGTTGGTTAGAATTGATAAAGGATTATGATTTGGAGATTCTTTACCACCCCGGAAAAGCCAACGTCGTTGCGGATGCTTTGAGCCGCAAATCGGCATCTCTTCAAATGCTTGAGGTTCTTACGTCTCAGACGAAGATTCGCCAGGATTTAATTGAACAAGGGATCGAAGTGTGGCTTCAGCGAGTACAGGGACAGTTGTGTACTCTCGAAATTACTTCGTCCTTGGTTGATGATATCAAAGGGAAACAGTGGAGTGACCCGATGATTTCTCAACTGAAGGAAGATGTGATTAAAGGAAAAGCTCCTGGCTTTATGGTACACGAGGATAGTATTTTGAGATTTCAGGGCAGGCTTTGCGTTCCGAATGATTTGGAATTGAGACAGAGGATTCTCCGAGAAGCTCATGCTACGCCTTACTCAATCCACCCCGGGACGAGTAAGATGTACAAAGATTTGAAGCGAAATTTTT
This sequence comes from Orobanche coerulescens, assembly GCA_033398695.1. NCBI lineage: Eukaryota > Viridiplantae > Streptophyta > Magnoliopsida > Lamiales > Orobanchaceae > Orobanche > Orobanche coerulescens. The sequence goes on along the minus strand of CM065813.1, from coordinate 98,830,170 downwards.
GGTGGAATAACATGAAGAAGGATGTTACGGAGTTCGTATTACGGTGCTTGACGTGTCAACAAGTCAAGATCGAACATCAACGACCAGCGGGGTTGTTGAAACCACTCCCCATTCCCGAGTGGAAGTGGGAAGATATCTCAATGGATTTTATCACTGGCATGCCGAGAACTCGGGCCGGAATGAATATGATTTGGGTAATTGTCGATCGATTGACCAAGTCTGCACACTTCTTGGGTATTAAGGATACTTGGGGACCGGATAGATTGGCTCGAACCTTTATCGCTGAGATCGTGAGGTTACACGGTGCCCCCAAGACCATTGTTTCTGATCGAGACGGCCGTTTTGTATCGCATTTTTGGCAGGCCGTTCATCAGGCTCTGGGTACTGAGTTGAGATTGAGCACTTCCTTTCATCCTCAGTCGGACGGTCAGACAGAGAGGACGATTCAGACGTTGGAGGATATGTTACGGGCTTGTGCCTTAGACTGGAGTAATGATTGGGAGCTTCACTTGCCGTTGATCGAGTTTGCTTACAATAATAGTTGGCATGCGTCGATCAAAATGGCACCCTTCGAGGCTCTCTATGGTAGGCGATGTAGGTCGCCATTATGTTGGGACGAGGCTTCTGAGCTAGTTGGGACGGAACCAGATATGTTGTTGGAGACCAAGGAAAAGATTTCTATCATCCGAGACCGATTCTTGCGCCGCAGTCGTCGAAATCTTACGCCGATACTCGTCGTCGACCCTTGGAGTTTGAAGTGGGGATCATGTCTTGCTCAAAGTATCACCGACTGGAGGAGTTTTCCGCTTCGGTAAAGGAAAACTCACCCAAGGTATATCGGACCTTTTGAGATTTTGGACGAGTTGGAGACTTAGCTTATCGCTTGGCATTACCTCCGGCTTTGAGTCACGTCCATAGTGTTTTTCATGTGTCCCGATTGAGGAAGTACGTGCGGATCCGGGCCACATTATCGACTACGGTGAGATTAATGTAGCCGAGGATATTACCTTTCGGAGAGACCCGTGAAGATCCTTGAGCGTCGCGAGAAACGGCTTCGGCATAAGACCATTCCACCGGTTAAAGTACAATGGTCGAGGCATGGAGTCGAAGAGGCGACTTGGGAGACGGAAGAGAAGATGCGGGTGGAATACCCCGAACTATTTATTTCTTAAGTTTCGGGACGAAACTTCTTTTAGAGGGAGAATGTAATATCCGGTCGAAAGTCATGTCATTTCAAACCTTTCATATTCTTCGGATCGTGATTTGTTGAGCGAACCCTTGTAATCATTGCTTGGAACCACCGTTTTGGGGTTCCGTATTTCTATTTCGTGTTATTGTTGTCCAGGACATTGAATCATATTGCTTTTATTCTCTTTCCGGTCAATTTTCATCATTTTAGGACCAGAAGGTGTGAGCCGCGGCACAAGGAGTGTGCGCCGGCACACACATTTCCTATATTTGGCCGAGGAGGTGACCCGGTGCCGCGGCACACATGAGCCGAGCCGCGGCACACTGCCGAGTCATTCTTGCGGCACACCTACTCGAGCCGCGGCACACCGGTGTTGCATCCCAGCCCAAACTCCTTTGTACCGGTGCCGCGGCACACACTGAGCCGCGGCACCTTTGCCGAAACAGGAACAATTATTAGGCTGTGCCGCGGCACACCTATCTTGAGCCGCGGCACACAATGCGGTCAACTGCATAATTCGGCCTTTTAAGCGTGATTCCAGCCTTCTTCCTCCATTTCCATCTTCTATCGCGAGAGAGAGTTGAGGGAGGAGCTCTTTTCATAGCTATCACTTGTGTGTTGAAGATTTACTACCTCCAATCGTTTGGGAAGCCCGGATAGTCGATCTAACGCGTATTCCTTGGATCATAGAGCTTGGATATTCAAAAGGTAATTTCTTCGACATCTTGACTTCTCGATTTTGTGTGGGTATTGACGTTTTGGATGATGAAATCATGGTGTATGATGTGATATATGCGTGATTATGGACATGATTGGGTATTCATCGGATTATTGAAAGATTATTCAAGAACACTTTGATTTTGTGTTGGTTTTTGGGGATTTTCGTAGATTCATCCGTTTTATCCGATTGAAGCTTGAGAACCTTGAGATTTTGATATATCTATACCGTATGAGTGTTTTCTACCGATTTTTCGGGTTGAATTATGTCGTTTTCGGACTTGTGAGGTTTGGACGATTTTCCAACCTCTAGTTGATTATCCGTATATCTTTATGAATCGTAGACGGGTTTCGGGGGTTTCTTCGTGTAATTTGATTATGGATAATTAATTATCATATTCCTTGCGAATCGTTTAGGTGCCGGAAGCGCGTTCTTGGACCTACCAATCTCATACCCCTTTTTTCGTTCGTTCCTCGATGTCTCAAAGGCAAGTATACATTTATGATTGTACGTTCTCGACTTTGAAAGTATGAAATATTGATGGTATGATTATTTCTAGCCACTCCGGGACGGGCCTATGGTCCTCTGAGGGTTTCGTAGCCTCTGGTGCGATTCCATGGTTCATATGAACGAACCGTTTCTACGGCATTCATATGAAATAATGTTGGCATGTAATGAACGAACCGTTTTGACGGCATTCCTACATGTAACGGCGTATGATATGAACGAACCGTTTCTATGGCATTCACATACGTCTTGAGATTTTAGTTATTCCGGAATACTAGTCTTAAATTGATGAATTGACGGATATTGATGAATTGACGGATTACATTTACTTTATTGTCGAGAAGTATTATGTTTCATATTGTTATACTTGCACTAGCTATTCGACGGCTAACCCCTTTATGGGGGGAATACGTTTCATGTATTTCAGGTTCCAGGAGAGCGGACGGGCAGGTATCGGGTCGGCATAAAGATGGTGGGCAAGTGTGATACTGTGTCTTTCTTCCAGTTTTATTTCTTTGGAGTTTCCCGTTCAGTGTTATTGTACTGGATTGGCTATTGAATACTCGAGTATTGTTTTCCTTTTTCCTTGATGTTCCGGCCTGTGTTTGCCGAAGTATTGAATTGAGTTGTGATGTTTGTGAATACATTGGTTATATTTCGAATACCTTTGTATCGTTTTTCATTCCATTGTGTGTAGACCTTATCGGTCAAAATTTATGGTTCCGCGTATGTTTAGCCTTGTGGGTCCCACGACGGGGCTTACGGCGCTGTAATATCTCTGAATCACTTGGGGGTGTTACACAATGCGCTCCCGGTAATTTATCCGTCCTCCCCGAACGACTACCCCGATAACTCGGAAGCATAGCACATCCGGTTTGGATTTCAATTTCCCGAAAACTCGATGGAGGGAAGGAAAACCTTGAAACCTTATAAACTTAATTATTTATTGTGAGAGAATTTTCGCAATTAACGTTACACTTTGCACATTAATCATATTAGCGCGTTTGTGGTATTCATACAATATGAAAAAACCATTCACAACCTAGTTGCTACCAACATGTGGTTCATGGACCGTACCTAGAAAACAAAAACTCCGTAATCTAATTACAAGTCTTCGTCTTGAATCTTCGTCTTCTCGAAATGGATCTTCCTCCGGTCTTCGTCATTACATATAAATTTTACATCGAAAATTGCATCCTAGATACAAACATTTCTAGTAAAATAAATAGGCTCAAAACGGCCTTTACAACCCAATCGAATAAAACGAATGATTCAAATCTAAGTCCACGAACCACATCCCCATTCAAAAAGCATTCATCCAATAAATACTATATAAATGGAAAGCGTAGAGATACATTGATCCAATCAACAATACGAACCGATCCAATCGATTCACACAATCGGTAATTTGATAACGTTCAAAATAATTCGGTCGACTATAAATATTCCAATTAATCAAATTTCCCGTATAAAATGAAATACCATAAATCATTTTAATCATATTAAATCCAATTTAATGTGCGGGAGATTAATTTTTAAAAATACACGGAAAAATCGAGCCGGGGTGAAAACGGGCCAGCATGACCGAGTCACCCTCGGCAGCCAACCGGCAGTCACGCCTGGCTTGGTCGAGTCACGCTCGGAAGATGCCGGCCAGGACACGACCGAGTCACCCAGGACACGGTCGGGTCGCCTGGCAGTGACTTGGTAGACTGCCGGACACGACCGTGTCACCCAGGACACGGTCGAGTCACTCTCGGCCAGACACGCCCGTGTCAGTCGGGCCTCCAGGCAGTGGCCTGGCCACACTGCCGGACACGACCGTGTCACCCAGGACACGGTCGAGTCACTCTCGGCCAAATTACCCTTTTTGTCGTCCGACGACGATTCGGGGCTAGATTTTCGACCGGATATCCAATATCAATATTTTCCGACTTTCATATCTTCAATATAAATCATATTTCCCAGAAATTTAAGATTTATATTTAGACATAAACTTACGAAAAATACAATTATTACGAACGAAAAACATATACCATGATTACGACTAAAATGATTCCAAATCATACACCATCTAATCGAGCATTCCAAATGACAATATCGTATATACGATCGCAAGACCTACGCTCCGATACCACTATTGGGATTCGGCGCCTAAAAACGAAGGCCGCAGCGGAAGCGGTAAAACGAAAATTAATTCGATCCGAATCCCTACGAGGATCGATCGAGCTACGTATATACGAATATATAAACGAATAGCAAGAGTCGTAAGAAACTAACCCTCGAAGTCCGTTGATTAAATGGTAACCTTCTCTTGAGCTATTCCCCAAGCTCTTGAACGATCCAACGCCGAAAGCACTGCGTCTCTACTTGCCACGCGCCGGAGAAACAACCGGAACGACGATCACCTTGCTATCCTCCGAGGATACGGCTAGAGCTAAGTGATGAAGCTTCCAATATGAGATCATCACATTCTAAGTGTATAACTCATAACTCTCAATTATACTCTTGAATTTTCTCTAAGAAAACCAAGAGGAAAGTGAAGAAGAAGAAGACTACTTTTGAGAAGAACTTTTCTCTTTCTTGAACTCTCTTTAATTGATCCGTATGAATGCCTATATTAATGAGAGAATGAAGTCTCCTCTTCTTATTCAAATTCCACTCACCTTAAAACAACTCATCAAATGAGAATCAACCCCACCATGTCATTATCACCCATTAATCAATGGGAACAAAAACAAAAGGGAATAAGGTGGAAAGTGGGGCGGCGGCTATGATGAAAAAAAAACGGATGAGTTCGGTTCGTTTCGGACTCCCGTGAGTCCAAACAGATAAACTCCTATTCCGTTCCGATGTATTTATGTCGTTTAATTAATCCAATTAATTAAACATATCAAATACAAAATAACATAATTAATTTCTCCAAGAAATAATTATATTCATGAATTAAATTAATCACCCAGTAATTTATTTAATTCATTAAGCCGTAAATCAATTTATCCAATAAATCGATTTAAACATCCAATGTCCCGAATTAGATATCCAATATTTAATATTCATAATGAGAGAATTAAGCTTGATTCATTCCGTCGTCAATCCTAATGCGCGACTCGGTAGGTCCGTCTCAGTCAGCAATGGGAGGAACCAAAGAGTAGTAGCACCACCTAGCCAGCCTGGTGGCCTACACCGTACTTAATCGAGAACGAATGATTGGAATCATTCAAGAACCATTCTGTCGTGAATACCAGTATACGTATAAACCCTTCTTTCAAATGTCCCGATCAAGTTATAGGGTCACGGTCAGTCAAACCCTATCTGTACTTGACGCTATGCATGCGTTAATGCAAATTGAGATCATCGAGCTGTCGTGTATCTAATACAACTAGCTCCAATGCTTTGGCCAAAGACTTATGATCTCATCTGCCAATAACCGCATAGGACATATAACCCGCTCACTAACGGGAGAAAGAATTCTATCTTGGTATTCAGTAGGACCTGCTACTTGCCCCTCAAGATGCACGTCGAGGTTGAGCCCCGCCTTCCGGTTTATAGGGTCGAACTACTCTAATGAAAATATTGACGTCACAAGCACATCCCTACTAAATCCTCAAGTCGAAGGTTCACGAATACCTATCACAACCTTTCGATTCCGTCATTGACTGTCCCGGAGTGAAATCCATGTGACGAATCGAGGGTGAGTTGGTTCGAGTATACTAATCCAATTAGCATACCTATAACGTGTGCTCCCACTAACCATTAGTGTTCGACAAGCACTCTCCATGTCAAAGAACACGTCATACAAGTCTTCACATAAACTTAACGCCCAGCCAAGTTTCATCGACTTGCGAACGATTAAGTATTTGAGCTATAACCTTTCCAGTGCCTACCACCTTATCCAATAAGGAGTGGAACGTTTTGCTCTCAAATACACGGACTAGTTTCTATATGTTTATTTACGAGTTAGGAATGCCAGTAACTACCAGTAAATAAAGAAACATTCATTTGCCTTATATAAATGGTTTACATAATTACAAGTACAATGCCCTCACTCAACAACCTCTGAGTGGCATTCGAGGGCATACTCCTAACAAGTAAAGCACACACAATATACATTACCATTTCACGTTAAGCATAAGGGTTTCCAAAAATACTTGCCTTGAATAATAAGCGACGCAACGAACGGAAGGAAAAACACCGGTGACCGATAGGAGCCGATAATCACGAACCTAGCGATACGAAGAACACAATCACAACCAATCCTAAATGAATACGGAATTGGAATACACCCGGAAACCCGCCTACGATTCATGTATATTCGTATAGGAACAACGACGAGGGCGGACCATAACCAAACCCTCTCGATTACAAACTTACTACGAAATATACCATGAATCCGTAGGGAAACGAACAAAACCGACGAGATTAATCATGTACATCATGAGTTAATCTAACATACGGAACGAATCGGACAAAACATGAAAACCCCCTTCAATTTACCCAAAACAAGGTTTTTAGGAGTTTACCTTGAATAATGATGAAGAACACGATTAGAGGTTGATAATATACTCCAAAAACTCGAAGAAGATGATGGATCGGAGTTACAAAGCTTCAAATCGCCGGAAATGCCAAGAAAATCGCCTAGGAGTCGGATGGGGAGGAGAAGGAGTGGAAATGGCCGAAATCGGTCAACCCCTGGGTTTATAAACCCAGGCCTCGTTACGTACGTTAGCCACCACATGCTAACGTACGTAAGACGTATTACGTACGTAAGCCATAAGGGCCTTACGTACGTAACCAAAAAGGTTGAATCGCCTGAACTGAAATACACTAGGGCGTTACGTACGTAACCAAAAATGGTGTTACGTACGTAACCAAAAAGGCAGAATCGCTCAATGAAAACACTAGAACGTTACGTACGTAACCAAAAAGGGTGTTACGACGTAACATTCCTTTCTCATGAGTACAGGCGGAAGAAATGAGGGAGGTACCGGAAAAGAATCGAAATACAACGGTGAATAACTCACGATGGTACGGACGTTAGGGACCTGAAACGACGAACTTAAATGCCGAAGGAAAATATATTCCCGACTACTCAAAGGTTCGGAAAAACATTCAACAAACGAAATTTTCCCAAACTTTTGGGAAAATTTACAAAACGGCCCAAACATCCGGAATGTTCGACACATGGTCGAAACACCAAACAAAAGCTCACAACGCCCATAATAACACGAGATGGATCTTTGGCAACCCCGAAACGGCGGTTCCAAATGACGATTACGATAATATCCGAAATAACAACATGAAACATCAAATCGAGTAAAACGAGTCCGAATCAAGCTCGAACGACAAAAAGTTCAATATTAAATATCCTCAAAATGTCAATACGGTTACAAGCGAGTTGCTAAAAACGAAAATGCACCAAAATGAGAATAATAAGAGAAGGGAAAAAATGCGGATATTACAGATATGTTTTGCTCTAATGAATATATTAATAGCTTTGTTACTTGGTTGCTTGGGTTACTGGGTGACTGATCTTCAATGCCTTGATGAGATATATATAGTCTTCTGGAAAATATATCCGTTGAGATGTATCTGTTGAGCAAGATTTCGTTCCAACGGGATGAAAAGCACGATCCGGATTTAGCGGGATTTGAAGATCTGTTGACTGACAGTATTTAAATACTTTATCCTTCAGTATTTAAATACTTCTTTATTAACGGGACATGACTTCTGAAGATTCCTTCTTTGTCCTATTGAGAGTTGTATGGAAGATCACTGTATTGGTAATTCGAGACAGTTTCCATACTCGGATTTTTATAAGACTTCTTCACTATACTGAAAGGTTCCACTGTATGCTGGATTCGAGACAGGCTTTCGATATAGGTTGACACTTCAATTCTTCGATACAGTTTCCTTACTGTATTGAGGATTGGCATATTGTCAAAACCTCTTAACACTATTCGATACAGGGATTGGTTATCCCGACTGTTTCGATACAGGGTTTATGTTTTCCCAACAATGGGCATTGCGTACGTAAATCATTGTACGAAGTAAGGCAGTAGCCTCTGGACTTCGATAGCGCACGCTATCAAGGAAGGATAGCGCACGCTAGGTGAGTAGCGCATGCTAAATTCAAGTTTTAGCGCTCGCTAGTAATATGCAGTATAAATATGGGCATACGGGTGTTAAGATGCATTTCACCCATTTTCTTCACTTCAACCGATAGAGAGAGTTCTTAGAGAGGAGTTTGAGGTTCCAAACACTTAAGTTGATCGTTCCTAACAACATTTGGAGCTTGGAAGTGATTGAGAATGGATTCAACCTTGGGATTCAGTCCATTCCTTCAAAGAGGTAATTACTCTTCACCTTTGGATTTCGTTTTGGATTGAATATTGATGTTCTTGAGTTGGTGATTATCATATAAACAAGTTGATAAGCATGATTATGAGATGGATTACTGGATTATGATGATGTTGTTGTTGATATATGGATATTGATATGATTCTTGTGGTTTGAATTGTGTTGTTCGTCTTCTTGAGATAAGTTGGTTAATCTTTCTCCTCATTTTCAGATATTGATGTTATCGTTGATGATTATTCTCTGTAATGATAGATTATGGAAGTGTTATTATGGTTCTTGGCGTCTAATGGAGTTTGGGTTGAGGAAGATGATGATATGATGCATATATATATATATATATGGAATTATATTATTTTGTTATGAACATGATTATGGAATCATGGTGTTCTTGGTACATATCACATCATAGAAGAATATGAGATAAGATATGAATGGTTTCGGATATAAACTTGGATTGGATGATTAGAACTAATATTATGTTGATTATAGTGGTCGATTTCGTATGTGCTTGATAAGGTATGGATCATGATGATGTGATTGAATTTGGAAAGGATGTGAATTATCTTGGAGTATAATTTCCTTTACATTAGTATATGATTAATGCACGCTAACGCTAACTGAAGTGCTTAGCGCACGCTACGGTATATGATTAACGTGCGCTAAGTGGTCAGGCAGTGTAGTATATCGTATTGTGGTTATGAATTCGTGCTGATTTGAGTTGGATTGTTCAGACTATGTTTGACCGAGATATTGTAGAACCGTTGGGTTGTTGATTATTATAGAATGTGTGTTAATCTATTATTGTAATAGGTTGAGATTATTGATCGGTGATTAGAACCATTCTTTGCAGTCGTGTTTGAGAATGTTCATAGATTACTTTGGTCGGGGCTGAGCAGCTCGTAGACGAATGCAATGGAATTGGTAACGGCTCCCTCATCGTTGTATCGGTATCGAGGCAAGTTATTACTTACACAGTTTATAATATTTAATGAATGGTTTCCGTTTCATTGTTTATAATTCGTATAGCAATGATTATAATTGTGCACACTGGAGATTTGGGATTGTAAGTTGTTTTCGGATTTTGGAAATTTAAATCATAATGTACATGATTTACTTTAGTTATTGGTATACTTGGGTATCGAAGATTGATAAGTGTCAGTTTTGTACACTTATCCATGGTTTGTATCGATAAAATTCACCCATAATTGAGCTAGTCTACTCGTTTTTTTCTTTTAATTTATTAGTTTTAATAATTTTATTTTTATCGGATGATGATCGGATTAAATAACTGAATTACTCAAGAAACAACATGTTTAATAATTATTCTCTTTATTGAATTTTGATATATTCATGTTGTAGGGCTTTAAATCTGAATTCGGCGGTCTTTCCGGATTCAAAATCGAGTTATATATCAAAAGTTATCATCCGAAGAAGATCTGGGCAAAACGCAAAGTCCGAGAAATTCGGGCCGAAACGTAACTATCCAAGCATCAAATGAGAAAATTTAAGAAGCCGAGTTACGGCCGTAACATTCAGGGGTTACGGCCATAAGTCACCCTAGTTACGGCCGTAACTCCTGAATGTTACGGCCGTAACTCTTGATAGATTACTATGATTTGTCTAATTTTTTATACTTTTTGTGTATTATTGAGGGGATGGCTGGCATTGATCCGATCTAATGTAATAATGCTGGAGTTTTGGAGCTATTAGATGACTTTAGGTGTATAAATAGACCCCTTAGATCCTTCATCATTCATCATTCATCTTATAATTTTCCATTTTCTTGTAAACTTTTCTTTTTGTGTGAAGAACACACTTGTGTTCTTGAGTGATCTTTGTAAGTGTGGTATAACATATGTTGTTTAGAGAGTTTATTGTTTCTATCTCCTTTATCTACTAAGGGAGTTAGGATCAATTCTTTCTCTTGATTCAACTAATAATGATCACACAAGCTTGTAATATGTGTAATAAACCCTTCATGGGATAAGTAATTTTTAGTTGGGATTATAAACAAGGTTAGTCATGTTATTTATGTTTGTATAAAGATCTATTGTGAATTACTTATTATTGTGTGTGATTTTTATTGTTTTAACAATATTTATTTATTTGGCCAATAAATGACGATATTTATGGTCTTCATATGTTTCGAAAGAAAATATGTTTGATTAGATCAAATGATCTTCACTCTAAGTTGTTCTAGGGTATAGAAATATACCCCTAGTCCTTAGATGATTCTTTGAGTTATTTTCATAAATCCTAATGCTATGTATTGAAGCCGATCAACATAGAAATATAGTGGATTGATTCAATATGTAAGGGGCGTTTTATAGTTCGAAAGAGAAACCGTCTTTTTAAGGAAAATCGAATCTACACAACATAATAAGTAAATTCATTTTATGATCTCCTATACATCTTTTATAACTAATGACGAACTAAGTTTGTAATCCCAACTATTTCATTTTATCGATAATCAATCTATTATTATTGCTATCTTTTTATTTCCTTATAATATTAGAACTATTATTGCAATTTCTTTGCAATTATTAAACCAAACTTTTTAATTGTGTGTTTCACTCATCTTAAGTATCTATAAAAATAGACTAATAGTGTATAATTCAAATTATAACAAAACTTCCTTGTGGGATCGATAAACCGGACTCAAAAAGTCCACTTTACTACTTGATACGATATCGTGCACTTGCGATAGTTACACTAAAAGCGTGTCAAGTTTTTGGCGCCGTTGCCGGGGAAGTATAAGTTATATTTGAAATCTTACATTGTAAACTATTTTTATAGATACAAATTTCTCGACGTTGTAACTTAGTACTCAATTGTGTTTGTCCGGTCAAGTGGCGGATAACGGTACTCCGTGACTATTAAAGTCGGATTTTTCAGTTTCCCACAACAACTGATATTTGTAGATATTTTCTTCAATTATTTTCATTGTCATTTTATTTTTATTTTTTTTTATGGAAGAAACATTGTATAAAATCGAAAAAAGATTTCCCTTTCTAAGCAAAAATGCAATTTTAAAAATTTACAAGACAAGGCTTGAAAGGATGAGGTTGCTTACGAATAAAAGCATACCTTTTGACATAAGATTCATTATCGAAGTCAAAGTAAGAATACAAGGTGAATTAACAGAAACACCGACTAGATTTTTACCAGGGCTTGGAAAAAGTTCATATGCCAAGAAACGACGAGCAAAGATGCTAGCTGTTTGCTATAAATGTGCTAGATGGAACTGTAATGTAAAATGTCGATCTTTAGGAATTCCATCTACAAACAGAGAAAATAAAATTCAGTTCATTAATGATGGTCTGAATAAGTAGAATTTAGATAATATCGAAATTTCTCTTGACACGCATCCTAGTGGACTTGTGTATTACGGAATTCAATGTTTGTGGAATAAATTCAAACCAGAATATGAACAACGTCTTGGGAATCTGACGTTAAAAGACCTTGTTTGCCAATATGTAAGAAAATTGGATGGGAAGCTTCTCCCCGACTCATAGAAGGCGTTTAGGCCGTTTCTGAACGTAAAATCAGAGGAAGATGTGAGCCACAATCACAACTACTGTACATACGCGTAAGTATCTTTTATTTTTGTCGTGTGGTGAGATTTTCTGAATAAAAAAATGTGATACGCGATAAAAACTTTCATTATTCTATTGAGTAGTTGAAGCACAATCAAACGCAATCACAAACTTGTTAAAAAAATTTTACCTTATTTTTCTTCTATAAATAAACTTTCTACTGGTTTCTTTCATTCATCCCTCAAACTTGCACTTTTCTCTGTTTCTCTCTAAAAAAAATTTTTCTTTTCAAAAATGGAGTCATCATCTTCAACAAAAAAAATTAACACAGTATGTATTTTTGGTGGAGCTAATTCTGGAAAAGAGGCATGCTTTCTTGAGCGACCCACAACTTGGGTCGTACCTTAGGAGAAAAATGCATTCATGTAGTTTACGGAGGAGGAAGTCTAGGATTAATGGGACGAGTCGCTTCGCCTATAAGGAAGGAGTAAGAGTGTTGGGAATAATCCCAAAACCTCTGGCTCAAAGAAAAAACACCGGGTCAAATATTGGAGATGAGTATAGATCTGTGAATATGCAAGATCTCATAACTCACAGGAAAAATAATTAAGCGCCTTTATCACCCTTCCCGGTGGTTTTGGCACCCTTGAGGAACTTTTTCATGTGGTTACCAGAGCCCAGCTAAATGTTCATCAAAAACCAATAGGTGTGCTTAATGTCAATGGTTTCTTTGATGGTTTACTGTCTTTCATCGACTACTCTGCTAAAAAGGGCTTTATTTCCGAGCGTGCAAAACGAATCATAGTCGTTGCAACAACACCAGAAGAACTAATCAAAAAACTCAATGAATTTGTTCCTAAACCAGATCCAGATCCAGCTCTAGCTAAAATTGTCTGGGTAGAAGATTTTACCGTGAGAAAACGAAAAGTGGATTCATTCCTCTCCCTTTGATAACCCATGTCGGACCTCTTGTATTTTTACTTTCTGTCGTGTGTAATAATCGTGCTAAATGATGGCCGCTTAAGGAGTTTCTTCTTGATCTCTTGACGCGCATCTATTCACGATTTATGTATTTTTATTTTATTACTGTAATGTTTATTGTGTGTTTTTTTTATAAAAACTTTGATGGCAGCGTAAGGCGACTCTTCGGACTTTCTTGATGCGCATCTTAAAAATTGTGTTATACTTACGAGTATATTTTATTTTCTTTTGTTGTGTGCCTCGTATATTTAATCTCTTGCAGATTTTAAAAGGCGTTAGCTCAGACATCAACTTTCTTAACAGGGAGTATTCTGCTTTTCTGCATTGATTTTTTATTTTTAAACTGAGGACAGTTTTATTTTCAAGTTTGGGGGTGGTTTGTTTAATTATTTTGGTGTGTTTTGATTGATTTGGTTATTTGCCTTAATTTTTTTTATTATATATATATATATATTTATTTATAGTATTTTGATTTTTGAGATTTCTAGATCTAGCCATAACACCAATAAATTAGCTATATACAAGCTTCTAAAATCGTTTTAATGGGTACAAAAAAAAAATTGTAAATTTCAAAAAATTTTGTGCCTTAATCTCTCTTTCCAAGCCTTGTAATTATCATATAAAATCGAGTCATTCGTTACCTTGAGAAAAGAAGAATCAATTGGTTGATGAAAAATAAAACTGAAATTTACTTAATTTGTGGAGTTTTTGATTTTTCATGCTTAACTAAAAAATGATTTTCTGCAAAAATTCTATTCCCTAAAAAAAGGAGTCATTGGTGAAAAGAGCTACACGTTAGCAAATAACGGTGTGAAAGCTATCACCTAAAAAAATAAATGACGAAAAGGAGAAGTGTTGAGCAAAGAATTTGCTAATTTTGGAAGTCTTAAATTTTGCGAAAAATAAAGGACTAACCATTGTTGGTGCGTAGCTGCCGTCTCAGAAAAATTGGTGAAAAGAGCTACACGTTAGCAAATAACGGTGTGAAAGCTATCACCTTTTTACGAAAAGAAAAATAATGAGATAGAAATTGTGTTAGTGAAAAGAGCTACACGTTAGCAAATAACGGTGTGAAAGCTATCACTAAAAGGGATGTAGTTTATGAGCAGATTTGAATTAATTAGCAGCTGAATTTCAATACACTCAATTTTGTGAAAATCACAATATTTGATGACGCCAATGAAATTCTTCTTCATATTGAGTCGAAAAATAAACGAGTGATCGAGAGCAACAATTAAAGGGAGTCGTGTGTATCACGAGTGGGCAAGAAATAATCAACCTTTTGGGGGAAAAACCTTACATTTTGGAATTACAAAATAAAAACCGTGTTTTAACTTCAAAAATATTAGTAGATTTATTTTGAATCTTGATTCATTTCTATCTACTGTATAAAGGTGGTTGTTGTTCATTAATGGCATTTTGATCTCCTTTCCTCTTTTTATATTTTAATTTATGTGTGTATTAATTTTCTTATTTTAGTGATTTTTATTTTTATTTTTATTTTTGGAGTGTGAATAATAAAGAGTCTTGCTCGGGACTAGCAAGAATTCAAGTTTGGGGGTGTGATAAGTGTCAGTTTTGTACACTTATCCATGGTTTGTATCGATAAAATTCACCCATAATTGAGCTATTCTACTCGTTTTTTGCTTTTAATTTATTAGTTTTAATAATTTTATTTTTATCGGATGATGATCGGATTAAATAACTGAATTACTCAAGAAAAAACATGTTTAATAAATATTCTCTTTATTGAATTTTGATATATTCATGTTGTAGGGCTTTCCGAGACGAATTCGGCAGTCTTTCCGGATTCAAAATGAGAGTTATGTATCAAAAGTTATCATCCGAAGAAGATCTGGGGCAAAAACGCAAAGTCTGAGAAATTCTGGGCCGAAAACGTAACTATCCAAGCTTCAAATGAGCAAATTTACGAAGCCGAGTTACGGCCGTAACATTCAGGGGTTACGGCCGTAAGTCACCCTAGTTACGGCCGTAACTCCTGAATGTTACGGCCGTAACTCTTGACAGATTACTATGATTTGTCTAATTTTTTATACTTTTTGTGTATTATTGAGGGGATGGCTGGCATTGATCCGATCTAATGTAATAATGCTGGAGTTTTGGAGCTATTAGATGACTTTAGGTGTATAAATAGACCCCTTAGATCCTTCATCATTCATCATTCATCTTATAATTTTCCATTTTCTTGTAAACTTTTCTTTTTGTGTGAAGGACACACTTGTGTTCTTGAGTAATCTTTGTAAGTGTGGTATAACATATGTTGTTCAGAGACTTTATTGTTTCTATCTCCTTTATATACTAAGGGAGTTAGGATCAATTCTTTCTCTTGATTCAACTAATAATGACCACACAAGCTTGTAATATGTGTAATAAACCCTTCATGGGCTAAGTAATTTTTAGTTGGGATTATAAACAAGGTTAGTCATGTTATTTATGTTTGTATAAAGATCTATTGTGAATTACTTATTATTGTGTGTGATTTTTATTGTTTTAAAAATCTTTATTTATTTGGCCAATAAATGACGATATTTATGGTCTTCATATGTTTCGAAAGAAAATATGTTTGATTAGATCAAATGATCTTCACTCTAAGTTGTTCTAGGGGATAGAAATATACCCCTAGTCCTTAGATGATTCTTTGAGTTATTTTCATAAATCCTAATGCTATGTATTGAAGCCGATCAACATAGAAATATAGTGGATTGATTCAATATGTAAGGGCGTTTATAGTTCGAAGAGAAACCGTCTTTTTAAGGAAAATCGAATCTACACAACATAATAAGTAAATTCATTTTATGATCTCCTATACATCTTTTATAACTAATGACGAACTAAGTTTGTAATCCCAACTATTTCATTTTATCGATAATCAATCTATTATTATTGCTATCTTTTTATTTCCTTATAATATTAGAACTATTATTTCAATTTCTTTGCAATTATTAAACCAAACTTTTTAATTGTGTGTTTCACTCATCTTAAGTATCTATAAAAATAGACTAATAGTGTATAATTCAAATTATAACAAAACTTCCTTGTGGGATCGATAAACCGGACTCAAAAAGTCCACTTTACTACTTGATACGATATCGTGCACTTGCGATAGTTACACTAAAAGCGTGTCAAGTTTTTGGCGCCGTTGCCGGGGAAGTATAAGTTATATTTGAAATCTTACATTGTAAACTATTTTTATAGGTACAAATTTCTCGACGTTGTAACTTAGTACTCAATTGTGTTTGTCCGGTCAAGTGGCGGATAACGGTACTCCGTGACTATTAAAGTCGGATTTTTCAGTTTCCCACAACAACTGATATTTGTAGATATTTTCTTCAATTGTTTTCATTGTCATTTTATTTTTATTTTTTTTTATGGAAGAAACATTGTATAAAATCGAAAAAAGATTTCCCTTTCTAAGCAAAAATGCAATTTTAAAAATTTACAAGACAAGGCTTGAAAGGATGAGGTTGCTTACGAATAAAAGCATACCTTTTAACATAAGATTCATTATCGAAGCCAAAGTAAGAATAGAAGGTGAATTAACAGAAACACCGACTAGATTTTTACCAGGGCTTGGAAAAAGTTCATATGCCAAGAAACGACGAGCAAAGATGCTAGCTGTTTGCTATAAATGTGCTAGATGGAACTGTAATGTAAAATGTCGATCTTTAGGAATTCCATCTACAAACAGAGAAGATAAAATTCAGTTCATTAATGATGGTCTGAATAAGGAGAATTTAGATAATATCGAAATTTCTCTTGACACGCATCCTAGTGGACTTGTGTATTACGAAATTCAATGTTTGTGGAATAAATTCAAACCAGAATATGAACAATGTCTTGGGAATCTGACGTTAAAAGACCCTGTTTGCCAAGTTGTAAGAAAATTGGATGGGAAGCTTCTCCCCGACTCATAGAAGGCGTTTAGGCCGTTTCTAAACGTAAAATCAGAGGAAGATGTGAGCCACAATCACAACTACTGTACATACGCGTAAGTATCTTTTATTTTTGTCGTGTGGTGAGATTTTCTGAATAAAAAAATATGATACGCGATAAAAGCTTTCATTATTCTATTGAGTAGTTGAAGCACAATCAAACGCAATCACAAACTTGTTAAAAAATTTTTACCTTCTTTTTCTTCTATAAATAAACTTTCTACTGGTTTCTTTCATTCATCCCTCAAACTTGCACTTTTCTCTGTTTCTCTCTAAAAAAAATTTTCTTTTCAAAAATGGAGTTATCATCTTCAACAAAAAAATTAACACAGTATGCATTTTTGGTGGAGCTAATTCTGGAAAAGAGGCATGCTTTCTTGACGACCCACAACTTGGGTCGTACCTTAGGAGAAAAATGCATTCATGTAGTTTACGGAGGAGGAAGTCTAGGATTAATGGGACGAGCTGCTGCTTCTGCCTATATGGAAGGAGTAAGAGTGTTGGGAATAATCCCAAAACCTCTGGCTGAAAGTAAAATCACCGGGTCAACTATTGGAGATGAGTTTAGATCGTGAATATGCAAGATCGCATAACTCACATGATAAATAATTGGAGCCTTTATCGCCCTTCCGGTGGTTTGGCACCCTTGAGGAACTTTTTCATGTGGTTACAGAGCCACTAAATGTTCATCAAAAACCAATAGGTGTGCTTAATGTCAATGGTTTCTTTGATGGTTTACTGTCTTTCATCGACTACTCTGCTGAAAAGGGCTTTATTTCCGAGCGTGCAAAACGAATCATAGTCGTTGCAACAACACCAGAAGAACTAATCAAAAAACTCAATGAATTTGTTTCTCAACCAGATCCAGCTCTAGCTAAAATTGTCTGGGTAGAAGATTTTACCGTGAGAAAACGAAAAGTGAATTCATTCCTCTCCCTTTGATAACCCATGTCGGACCTCTTGTATTTTTACTTTCTGTCGTGTGTTATAATCGTGCTAAATGATGGCAGCTTAAGGAGTTTCTTCTTGATCTCTTGACGCGCATCTATTCGCGATTTAAGTATTTTTATGTTATTACTGTAATGTTTATTGTGTGTTTTTTTTATAAAAACTTTGATGGCAGCGTAAGGCGACTCTTCGGACTTTCTTGATGCGCATCTTAAAAATTGTGTTATACTTACGAGTATATTTTATTTTCTTTTGTTGTGTGCCTCGTATATTTAATCTCTTGCAGATTCTAAGAGGCGTTAGCTCAGACATCAACTTTCTTAACAGGGAGTATTCTGCTTTTCTGCATTGATTTTTTATTTTTAAACTGAGGACAGTTTTATTTTCAAGTTTGGGGGTGGTTTGTTTAATTATTTTGGTGTGTTTTGATTGATTTGGTTATTTGCCTTAATTTTTTTTATTTTATATATATATATATATATATATTTATAGTATTTTGATTTTTGAGATTTCTAGATCTGGCCATAACACCAATAAATTAGCTATATACAAGCTTCTAAAATCGTTTTAACGGGTAAAAAAAAATTATATATTCCAAAAATTTTTGTGCCTTAATCTCTCTTTCCAAGCCTTGTAATTATCATATAAAATCGAGTCATTCGTTACCTTGAGAAAAGAAGAATCAATTGGTTGATGAAAAATAAAACTGAAATTTACTTAATTTGTGGAGTTTTTGATTTTTCATGCTTAACTAAAAATGATTTTCGCAAAAATTCTATTCCCTAAAAAGGAGTCATTGGTGAAAAGAGCTACACGTTAGCAAATAACGGTGTGAAAGCTATCACATAAAAAAATAAATGACGAAAAGGAGAAGTGTTGAGCGACAATGTTTGCTAATTTTGGAAGTCTTAAATTTTGCGAAAAATAAAGGACTAACCATTGTTGGTGCGTAGCTGCCGTCTCAGAAAAATTGGTGAAAAGAGCTACACGTTAGCAAATAATGGTGTGAAAGCTATCACCTTTTTACGAAAAGAAAAATAATGAGATAGAAATTGTGTTAGTGAAAAG
This sequence comes from Orobanche coerulescens, assembly GCA_033398695.1. Classification (NCBI taxonomy): domain Eukaryota; kingdom Viridiplantae; phylum Streptophyta; class Magnoliopsida; order Lamiales; family Orobanchaceae; genus Orobanche; species Orobanche coerulescens. The sequence goes on along the minus strand of CM065813.1, from coordinate 98,810,910 downwards.
AGCTACACGTTAGCAAATAACGGTGTGAAAGCTATCACTAAAAGGGATGTAGTTTATGAGCATATTTGAATTAATTAGCAGCTGAATTTCAATACACTCAATTTTGTGAAAATCACAATATTTGATGACGCCAATGAAATTCTTCTTCATATTGAGTCGAAAAATAAACGAGTGATCGAGAGCAACCATTAAAGGGAGTCGTGTGTATCACGAGTGGGAAAGAAATAATCAACTTTTTGTGGGAAAAACCATACATTTTGGAATTACAAAATAAAAACCGTGTTTTAACTTCAAAAACATTAGTAGATTTATTTTGAATCTTGATTCATTTCTATCTATTGTATAAAGCTGGTTGTTGTTTATTAATGGCATTTTGATCTCCTTTCCTCTTTTTATATTTTAATTTATGTGTGTATTAATTTTCTTATTTTAGTGATTTTTATTTTTATTTTTATTTTTGGAGTGTGAATAATAAAGAGTCTTGCTCGGGACTAGCAAGAATTCAAGTTTGGGGGTGTGATAAGTGTCAGTTTTGTACACTTATCCATGGTTTGTATCGATAAAATTCACCCATAATTGAGCTATTCTACTCGTTTTTTGCTTTTAATTTATTAGTTTTAATAATTTTATTTTTATCGGATGATGATCGGATTAAATAACTGAATTACTCAAGAAAAAACATGTTTAATAAATATTCTCTTTATTGAATTTTGATATATTCATGTTGTAGGGCTTTCCGAGACGAATTCGGCAGTCTTTCCGGATTCAAAATGAGAGTTATGTATCAAAAGTTATCATCCGAAGAAGATCTGTGGCAAAAACGCAAAGTCTGAGAAATTCTGGGCCGAAACGTAACTATCCAAGCTTCAAATGAGCAAATTCTGAAGCGAGTTACGGCCGTAACATTCGGGGGTTACGGCCGTAAGTCACTAGTTCTGACCGTAACTCCGAATGTTACTAGTAACTCTTGACAGATTACTATGATTTGTCTAATTTTTTATACTTTTTGTGTATTATTGAGGGGATGGCTGGCATTGATCCGGTCTAATGTAATAATGCTGGAGTTTTGGAGCTATTAGATGACTTTAGGTGTATAAATAGACCCCTTAGTGTAACACCCCAAACTAGGCGGATATTACAGTGCCGTGGACCCCCAACTGGGACCCACCAGGCGAATGAAAATGAATGAATTACACAGGTAAATGTAGTACCGAACCACATTACAACATCAATTACTCCGACGAGGAGTTTTATACAACACACCCAGGATAAAATAGAATACATGTGTATTTTATATGACGATAAAATACACAACACTGAATGAAAGGAGCACTCAAACGGAATATCTGCAGCGGAATAAATAAAGGAAACACAAATGACTGAATGAATGATCGAGCAGTGGGGCCCCTACTAGTATCACTGGACTCCTCGCCGTCACCGTGCTCTCCCGTGCCTTAGCCTTGCCATGACACGAAAAACAACATCCCCAGCGGGAAATCGATTTAGAACAACAATCCTCAAGGGTTGAAAATACACAATCATGATATATACGAAATTATGAATTATTCTCAAAACATACGCAATCAAACATGCTATATGAATCGACTAATCGATGCGGCTCAAAGGAATGGCGCCACACTACGCCCGGGATGGAAATGTGTCCGTGCACAAGCCACCAACGATCAAACACGCGTGGTCTTGTATGTCAGTCTCACGAGCAATCGACTCGTGTGCACGATCCAATGTGAGGCCACCAACCAACACACGACTATAATGTGCCCGACATGAAAATCCTACACATACCAACGGCACGCCCTTGATATGACCCGGAATGCCACAATATGACAAAAGTGACAATGAAAATGAATAATGACTCACCAAGATTGAATGATGGTGAAATGAATGATAGCTCAATGAAATGATCGGAACCGTCATTCCTTATGACTGAGGTGATTAATTGACAATGACGAGTTTTGATACGATTAGTACAATGATGAATGAGTTATGATTATGAATGAACAACGACAAAAGGAATGAATATCCTTTTAACCGAGTAAGAATTAACTTACACAATACCGATGATGAATGTCCGTCCACGAACAACGTCCTAAATGAAATATCGGTCGCTCGAACAACCTTGAATAACACAATTACCAATAATCCGATCATTACGCAATTCAAAAACGATCATAATCGACTCAAACATCGACACAACGATATCCGAGCTCGAATGAATCGAAACCAACTCCAAGATGAGTATTTCAAACCATCAAAACACTTTCAAGGATATCAATAATCCATTAGGAATCCATAACTCATGATTATAACAACATCAATCGGAAAATCCCCAATTAACCGAAGTCAACCCCAAGGGTTCTTGGAATAATTCCGAAAATAACCGTTTAAATCCGTAGGAATATATTTATCCAAGTTAGATAATCCATAACTAACATATTCCAATGATAATCCAAGCTTACACGAAGAAATCGGAAGGAAAACCCAAAAATCCGAAATTCTAGGTCCAAGAGTTAAATACCTTTGATTCGATGTGATGAAGATGATGAAATGATGATCAATCCGAAAGATGAGCTTGAAGATGATGATTGATGATTACACCTCGAAGAATCCTCTCCGAATCGCTCGAAATCGCCCAAAACTACCGAAGGAATGAAATGAGATAGAAAATGACGAACTCGACCAAACATCGATTTATACCGGTCCGAGTTAGCGTGCGCTAGCCTTGTGCATAGCGTGCGCTAACGTGTAATTTGAGTAGTCCGGTACCCCTGTCCGAACACGGTAGCGCGCTACGTACCTATTTGTAGCGTGCGATACGTCCATGTTACTAGCGTGCGCTAATATCCATTGTTAGCGTGCGCTAGCGAAATATTCGACGCCCGATCGAGTCGAGCTGTCGCCTCGATCGACCTCGATAGCGTGCGCTACAACCATTGTTTAGCGTGCGCTAATATATCGGTTGCGTACGCTAACAACAATGCATAGCGTACGCCATGAATTCACCCGGTGCAGTCCAGTAGCCACTGGACTCAACCTGATCCGTCCCTAGCGCGCGCTACTCCACACATATAGCGTGCGCTATTCCAACCCGTTAGCGCGCGCTACTTACCACTCGTAGCGTGCGCTACAATTATTCTCACCTGCAGTCCAGTACCTTCTGGACTGCAGCCAAGGTAGCCTTAGCGTGCGCTAAAGCCGAGCGGTAGCGTGCGCTACCTATACCTCATTAGCGTACGCTAAAAGGAGTATGTAGCGTGCGCTACTCCTCAAGCACAGCTTGCAACGAAAATGACAATGATGATAAACACGGCACGAAACTCCAATGAGACCAGTGATGAATGACGATTGATACACGATACGATAGCTCTGAATGATGAATACCATGACTGAATATGAGTGACAACTGATCAATGATGAGTGAAATTACTGAGTATCAATTACTAAATGATAATTACTGAGTGATAACTGGGTATTACATACACCCCCCCTTAAAAGAGTTTCGTCCCCGAAACTAAGGGTCAAACAAATCGGGATAACTCTCCCGTATACTATCCTCGGTTTCCCAAGTAGCCTCTTCGACTCCGTGTCTAGACCACTGAATTTTAACCAAAGGAATCGTCTTATTCCTCAACTGCTTGATTCGCCGCTCTAAAACTCGTATAGGACGCTCCTCATATGAATGATCGTCGGCAATCTCGATTTCGTCGAACTGAAGTATGTGACTCGGGTCGGCAACATACTTCCGCAGCTGAGAGACATGAAACACATTATGAATTCGGCTCAACGCCGGAGGTAAAGCCAATCGATAAGCTAACTCGCCTACTCGATCCAAAATCTCAAACGGTCCAATGAATCTCGGACTCAACTTTCCCCTCTTCCCAAAACGGAAGATACCACGACTCGGGGATACCTTGACCAACACATGGTCACCAGTCTCGAACTCTAATGGTCGGCAGCGGTTATACGCATATGATTTCATCGACTCGAGCGGTCAACAAACGACTCGATCAAAGCTACCTTCTCACGGCGGCTATAAGCATATCGGGCTCGGTGCGATTGATTCGATAAGTCGTCCCAACACAACGGAGATCGACAACGCGACCATACAAGGCCTCGTAAGGTGCCATCTTGATCGAAGCATGCCAACTATTATTATACGTGAACTCGATCAATGGTAGTTGGGCTTCCCAATCATCTCTCCAATCGAGGACGCATGCCCTCAACATGTCCTCTAATGTCCGAATGGTCCTCTCTCGATTGCCGTCTTTGAGGATGAAAAGCGATGCGAGATTAAGCCGAGTTCCCATAGCGCGATGAACGATTTCCAAAAGTGCGACACAAACCGTCCGTCACGATCGGAAGCGATACTTTTAGAGTACCGTGCGATCGACTATCTCTTTAATGAACAAGCTGGGCAAGTCTCTCGGGACCCCACGTATCCTTGATCTCAAGGAAATGAGCTGATTTGGTTAAGCGGTCCACGATCACCCAGATCGTGTTCATGCCACGACGACTCGTCGGCAAACTCGTGATGAAATCCATAGAAATGTCTTCCCACTTCCACTCGGGAATAGGAAGAGGTTTGACATACCCGCCGGCGGCGATGTTCAATCTTGACTTGTTGTGAGTTAAGCATCTCGAAACAAATTCTGCGACTTCTCGCTTCATATTACTCCACCAGTAATTTTGTTTCAAGTCCTTGTACATCTTGCTAGACCGGATGAACAGAATAAGGGGTAGCATGAGCTTCTCTCAAAATAGAGTTTTTCAACTCGTCATTCGCGCACGCACAACCGATTCTTAAACCTCAAAAGTCCATCCTCGTGGACCACAAATCCAGGGCTTTCCCACAGGCCACATCCTCTCGGATGCGCAACAATGATGGGTCCGAACCACGATTCTCTCGGATTTCCTCCTCGAGTGACGATGAAATCTTTAACATACAAAGCCGCCCGAACTCGCTGAAGCGGACCTCGATCTCGGGTCTAAGGAATTCCTTTGAAGCTCCTTCGAACTGTTAAACGGGCAAGCATCTGCTCTGAACGGACTTACGACTCAAGGCGTCGGCGACAACATTCGCCTTGCCGGGTGGTAAAGGATCTCGATATCATAATCTTTGATTAATTCCAACCACCGTCACTGGCGCATATTTAAATCCAACTGAGTAAATATATACTTTAAGCTCTTATGATCGGTGAATATCTGATAGGTAACGCCATAAAGATAATGACGCCAAATCTTCAAAGCGAACACCACGGCTGCTAACTCCAGGTCGTGGGTCGGATAATTAACCTCGTAAGGCCTCAATTGCCGTGAAGCATAGGCAATAACTTTCCCGTTCTGCATGAGCACACATCCGAGACCCTGTCCGGACGCATCACTATAGACCACAAATCCTTCCGTCCCCTGCGGCAAGGAAAGTACAGGTGCTGACATTAACCGACTCTTGAGTTCCTCAAAACTCCGTTGACACGCGTCGGACCACGTGTATTTCTTATCCTTCCGCAAAAGGTTCGTTAAGGGTTGAGCGATTCGAGAAAATCCATCTACAATTTGCCGATAATAACCCGATAATCCGAGGAAACTTGGATTTCCTTAACGTTCTTCGGAGGTAGCCAATCTCGAATAGCCTCCGTCTTCGAGGATCGACACGAACTCCGTCGATGAAATTACATGTCCGAGAAAAGTCACTCGGACATCCGAACTCACATTTAGAAAACTTCCCATAAAGTTGTTCTCGTCTCAACACGTCGAGCACTTGATGAAGGTGAGACTCGTGTTCCTCCCGGTCACGAGAATAAATCAAAATGTCATCGATGAAGACAACAACAAACCGATCCAAAAAGTCGATGAAGACCCGATTCATTAACTCCATGAATACCGCAGGTGCATTAGTCAATCCAAACGGCATAACCACAAACTCATAGTGACCATAGCGTGTTCGAAACGCTGTCCTCGCGATATCCGACTCTCGAATCCATGGCGATGATATCCAGATCTTAAGTCGATCTTGGAAAATACTGAAGCTCCCTGAAGTTGATCTAAGAGATCGTCAATACGGGGTAAGGGATATTTATTCTTGATCGTCACCCTGTTCAACTCCCGATAATCAATACATAAGCGGAATGAACCATCCTTCTTCTTGACAAATAACACGGGTGCTCCCCACGGGGACGCACTCGGTCGAATATAACCCTTCTCGAACAATTCCTCAAGTTGGTTCTTTAATTCCTGCATCTCGGTCGGGGCCATCCGGTACGGTGCCTTCGATATCGGGGACGTACCAGGCTCCAACTCAATCGTGAACTCCACATCCCTCTGTGGAGGCAAACCAGGCAACTCGTCTGGGAAAACATCGGCATATTCCCTCACCACCGGAACATCCGTTAACATTACTGATGACTTCTCGGTTTTGGCCATATAGCACCAATAACCGACACAGCCCTGATTGAGTAACCTCACAGCTTTCATTGAATTAATGACCTTACCAGAACAGCCGGGATTACCTCCCTGAAACACACATTCGACTCCATCGTCTGAAATGATAGTGACCATACGCTTTCGGACACTAATGATGGCATCATGACGATCCATCCAATCAATACCCAAGATGACGTCGTCCCTCGGCAAATCTACTACGATTAGGTCCGCTGGCCATACACGACCATGGCCAGATCGGACAATTCGAATCTCACGATTACCGATAATTCGTCTACCATCGGGTAGGCGATGACATAAGGCTCACAACTAGTAGCACTACCTGGCGTAGTCTATTCAAACATGACTCGGAAATGAATGAATGAGATGCACCAGTATCAAAAGGGTACACACAGGTTGAGATAGAATATCGAGTGTACACGAGATCATCCGGGCCTCGGGATCATCGGTCTTCTTCATCTCATAAATTCGGGGCTTGCCGGCCCCCGAACCGGATGCTCCGTCGATAGCTCTTGGCTCGCCTTTAGCTCTGTCGTCTTGAACGACGCCGAGTGAGTGGCTGATTACGCACCTGAATGACACAGGGCTTGAGATGACGCCGGAGTGGGTTTAAAGTCCCTACGGCAAAACGGGCCCTATGCCCGGCAATCCTGATTGTGGCACGTGATGCATCGCCGGACACTTGGTGCTGAAATGACCTGTTCCTCACGGTTAAAGCAGTGATGGCCGAATCGGCGCTCGCGACTGAGATTCCGCGGGTTTAGACGCCAGGGGAGGTCGCTCAGAAAAAGTAGAGCCCGCCCGCGGTTTCTTGAAAGTGGCCTGACTCCCGTCAGACTGATTACGGTTCTTGGACTTCTTGCTAGCAGACGAAGGTTGCTGCTTAGCAATTTCCTTAGCCGTAAGCTCGTAAGTAAGAGCCTTCTCAATGAACTCGGCCAACGTGGTGCAATTATGATTAAGTAACTGAAGTCTCATACGGGGTTTCAGCCTCTTGCTGAAATACTTGATCTTGTCCGCTTCTGAGTGAATGATAGATGAGGCGAACGGAAGAAGTTCCTGAAATTTTTCGGCGATGGCGAGAACGTCATCATCCGCCGAAAGGTCGGGAGTGAGTAATTCCGACAACTTGGCCTCCCTGAGTGGGGCCGGATAGTACCTCTCCATCATGAGAGTCTTGAACTGATCCCAAGTACATGTTCCGTCTGTGGGCCTCAACGATAACCACCATGAATGAGCGCTCTTACCGAGATAGTAAGCCGCAACTGAAACTTTATGCCCTTCGGGGCAATCCACCATAGCAAATAACTTCTCAAAATGCTCAAGCCAGTGAACAATATCCGCGGCTCGGATGAGCCCTCAAAAGTAGGTGGTCATTGGCGAGAGATATCGCTAATGATATTGCTTACACCCCTCTCTTGCCTGCGAGGTGGCGGCGGAGGAGAGTGCTGTTTTTTATTGTCGGTGTTATGCATCGTCTCCATCAACCGAGCCATCACGGGTCATTTGGGCCATCATGCCACTGCATAAATGCGAGTGGGTCGACCGAACACCCTCGACCGAGCCGTGTCCGGTACGACTCACGGCGATGAATGATTGCGTCGGTGAGTGAGTGGCAGCGTCATTGCTCGATGAGTTAGCATTATTCCCGGCATTTGCACGGGTATTCGCACGAGTTCTCGGGATTCGGCCCGCTCCGGCCTCGTCCTCCACGTCCTCTGCGGCCCTTTCCATACCGAAGTGGAAAGTCATATGATGATTATATATCTCGCATGAGTATCACATTATGATTATATTATGAAATGATGAAAATGAGCATACGCGCTCAAATACAGCGATAACAAGAATTATTAAATGAGGTGTCATGATTAACTGATGAAATTATAGAAAAGATTATATTGAAAAATTTAAAAAGATTGTAGATCTGATCTTAAAGAACAACAACTGAGTAATGAAATGAATTGAGTGATTAATGAGTTAACATTATCGACTTGATCACAATTGAAATTGATGAATGAGGATTGTTAACTGATGAATTATGAATGAATGATTAATGCCAGAAATTATACCATGGCATTAGAAATCTTACAGTTCTTGGTCTGATTGGCTCGGCATTTGCACAGGTCACACGTGACGCGAAAGTCCAATGATACTAGTCCGACGACGATGATTTCAAATGAGACATGACTTGGAGGGTAGTATTCAAAACCACTCTCTGATACCAACTCTGTAACACCCCAAACTAGGCGGATATTACAGTGCCGTGGACCCCCAACTGGGACCCACCAGGCGAATGAAAATGAATGAATTACACAGGTAAATGTAGTACCGAACCACATTACAACATCAATTACTCCGACGAGGAGTTTTATACAACACACCCAGGATAAAATAGAATACATGTGTATTTTATATGACGATAAAATACACAACACTGAATGAAAGGAGCACTCAAACGGAATATCTGCAGCGGAATAAATAAAGGAAACACAAATGACTGAATGAATGATCGAATGCATCGGGCCCCTACTAGTATCACTGGGACTCTCGCCGTCACCGTGCTCTCCCGTGCCTTAGCCTTGCCATGACTGAAAAACAACATCCCCAACGGGAAGCCATACGTAACAACAATCCTCAAGGGTTGAAAATACACAATCATGATATATCCGAAATTATGAATTATTCGTCAAAACATACGCAATCAAACATGCTATATGAATCGACTAATCGACGGCTCAAAGGAATGGCGCCACACTACGCCCGGGATGGAAATGTGTCCGTGCACAAGCCACCAACGATCAAACACGCGTGGTCTTGTACTTAATCGGTCTCACGAGCAATCGACTCGTGTGCACGATCCAATGTGAGGCCACCAACCAACACACGACTATAATGTGCCCGACATGAAAATCCTACACATACCAACTGCACGCCAAGATGACCCGGAATGCCACAATATGACAAAAGTGACAATGAAAATGAATAATGACTCACCAAGATTGAATGATGGTGAAATGAATGATAGCTCAATGAAATGATCGGAACCGTCGTTCCTTATGGTCGAGGTGATTAATTGACAATGACGAGTTTTGATACGATTAGTACAATGATGAATGAGTTATGATTATGAATGAACAACGACAAAAGGAATGAATATCCTTTTAACCGAGTAAGAATTAACTTACACAATACCGATGATGAATGTCCGTCCACGAACAACGCCCTAAATGAAATATCGTCGCTCGAACAACCTTGAATAACACAATTACCAATAATCCGATCATTACGCAATTCAAAAACGATCATAATCGACTCAAACATCGACACAACGATATCCGAGCTCGAATGAATCGAAACCAACTCCAAGATGAGTATTTCAAACCATCAAAACACTTTCAAGGATATCAATAATCCATTAGGAATCCATAACTCATGATTATAACAACATCAATCGGAAAATCCCCAATTAATCAAGTCAACCCCAAGGGTTCTTGGAATAATTCCGAAAATAACCGTTTAAATCCGTAGGAATATATTTATCCAAGTTAGATAATCCATAACTAACATATTCCAATGATAATCCAAGCTTACACGAAGAAATCGGAAGGAAAACCCAAAAATCCGAAATTCTAGATCCAAGAGTTAAATACCTTTGATTCGATGTGATGAAGATGATGAAATGATGATCAATCCGAAAGATGAGCTTGAAGATGATGATTGATGATTACACCTCGAAGAATCCTCTCCGAATCGCTCGAAATCGCCCAAAACTACCGAAGGAATGAAATGAGATAGAAAATGACGAACTCTGACCAAACTGTCCAATTTATACCCAGTCCAGGTTAGCGTGCGCTAGCCCTTGTGCATAGCGTGCGCTAACGTGTAATTTGAGTAGTCCAGTACCCCCTGTCCGAACACGGTAGCGCGCGCTACGTACCTATTTGTAGCGTGCGCTACGGCCATATTACTAGCGTGCGCTAATATCCATTGTTAGCGTGCGCTAGCGAAATATTCGACGCCCAGTACTGGAGTCCAGAAAACTGTCTGCCCTCTGATCTGACCTCGATAGCGTGCGCTACAACCATTGTTTAGCGTGCGCTAATATATCGGTTGCGTACGCTAACAACAATGCATAGCGTACGCCATGAATTCACCCGGTGCAGTCCAGTAGCCACTGGACTCAACCTGATCCGTCCCTAGCGCGCGCTACTCCACACATATAGCGTGCGCTATTCCAACCCGTTAGCGCGCGCTACTTACCACTCGTAGCGTGCGCTACAATTATTCTCACCTGCAGTCCAGTACCTTCTGGACTGCAGCCAAGGTAGCCTTAGCGTGCGCTAAAGCCGAGCGGTAGCGTGCGCTACCTATACCCCATTAGCGTACGCTAAAAGGAGTATGTAGCGTGCGCTACTCCTCAAGCACAGCTTGCAACGAAAATGACAATGATGATAAACACGGCACGAAACTCCAATGAGACCAGTGATGAATGACGATTGATACACGATACGATAGCTCTGAATGATGAATACCATGACTGAATATGAGTGACAACTGATCAATGATGAGTGAAATTACTGAGTATCAATTACTAAATGATAATTACTGAGTGATAACTGGGTATTACACTTAGATCCTTCATCATTCATCATTCATCATTCATCTTATAATTTTCCATTTTCTTGTAAACTTTTCTTTTTGTGTGAAGGACACACTTGTGTTCTTGAGTAATCTTTGTAAGTGTGGTATAACATATGTTGTTCAGAGACTTTATTGTTTCTATCTCCTTTATCTACTAAGGGAGTTAGGATCAATTCTTTCTCTTGATTCAACTAATAATGACCACACAAGCTTGTAATATGTGTAATAAACCCTTCATGGGCTAAGTAATTTTTAGTTGGGATTATAAACAAGGTTAGTCATGTTATTTATGTTTGTATAAAGATCTATTGTGAATTACTTATTATTGTGTGTGATTTTTATTGTTTTAAAAATCTTTATTTATTTGGCCAATAAATGACGATATTTATGGTCTTCATATGTTTCGAAAGAAAATATGTTTGATTAGATCAAATGATCTTCACTCTAAGTTGTTCTAGGGGATAGAAATATACCCCTAGTCCTTAGATGATTCTTTGAGTTATTTTCATAAATCCTAATGCTATGTATTGAAGCCGATCAACATAGAAATATAGTGGATTGATTCAATATGTAAGGGGCGTTTTATAGTTCGAAAGAGAAACCGTCTTTTTAAGGAAAATCGAATCTACACAACATAATAAGTAAATTCATTTTATGATCTCCTATACATCTTTTATAACTAATGACGAACTAAGTTTGTAATCCCAACTATTTCATTTTATCGATAATCAATCTATTATTATTGCTATCTTTTTATTTCCTTATAATATTAGAACTATTATTTCAATTTCTTTGCAATTATTAAACCAAACTTTTTAATTGTGTGTTTCACTCATCTTAAGTATCTATAAAAATAGACTAATAGTGTATAATTCAAATTATAACAAAACTTCCTTGTGGGATCGATAAACCGGACTCAAAAAGGCCACTTTACTACTTGATACGATATCGTGCACTTGCGATAGTTACACTAAAAGCGTGTCAAGTTTTTGGCGCCGTTGCCGGGGAAGTATAAGTTATATTTGAAATCTTACATTGTAAACTATTTTTATAGGTACAAATTTCTCGACGTTGTAACTTAGTACTCAATTGTGTTTGTCCGGTCAAGTGGCGGATAACGGTACTCCGTGACTATTAAAGTCGGATTTTTCAGTTTCCCACAACAACTGATATTTGTAGATCTTCTCTTCAATTATTTTCATTTTCATTATCCTCTTATTTTTTTTTTATGGAAGAAACATTGTATAAAATCGAAAAAAGATTTCCCTTTCTAAGCAAAAATGCAATTTTAAAAATTTACAAGACAAGGCTTGAAAAGATGAGGTTGCTTACGAATAAAAGCATACCTTTTGACATAAGATTCATTATCGAAGCCAAAGTAAGAATAGAAGGTGAATTAACAGAAACACCGACTAGATTTTTACCAGGGCTTGGAAAAAGTTCATATGCCAAGAAACGACGAGCAAAGATGCTAGCTGTTTGCTATAAATGTGCTAGATGGCACTGTAATGTAAAATGTCGATCTTTAGGAATTCTATCTACAAACAGAGAAGATAAAATTCAGTTCATTAATGATGGTCTGAATAAGGAGAATTTAGATAATATCGAAATTTCTCTTGACACGCATCCTAGTGGACTTGTGTATTACGGAATTCAATGTTTGTGGAATAAATTCAAACCAGAATATGAACAATGTCTTGGGAATCTGACGTTAAAAGACCCTGTTTGCCAAGTTGTAAGAAAATTGGATGGGAAGCTTCTCCCCGACTCATAGAAGGCGTTTAGGCCGTTTCTAAACGTAAAATCAGAGGAAGATGTGAGCCACAATCACAACTACTGTACATACGCGTAAGTATCTTTTATTTTTGTCGTGTGGTGAGATTTTCTGAATAAAAAAATGTGATACGCGATAAAAGCTTTCATTATTCTATTGAGTAGTTGAAGCACAATCAAACGCAATCACAAACTTGTTAAAAAAAATTTACCTTCTTTTTCTTCTATAAATAAACTTTCTACTGGTTTCTTTCATTCATCCCTCAAACTTGCACTTTTCTCTGTTTCTCTCTAAAAAAAATTTTTCTTTTCAAAAATGGAGTCATCATCTTCAACGAAAAAATTAACACAGTATGCATTTTTGGTGGAGCTAATTCTGGAAAAGAGGCATGCTTTCTTGACGACCCACAACTTGGGTCGTACCTTAGGAGAAAAATGCATTCATGTAGTTTACGGAGGAGGAAGTCTAGGATTAATGGGACGAGCTGCTGCTTCTGCCTATATGGAAGGAGTAAGAGTGTTGGGAATAATCCCAAAACCTCTGGCTGAAAGTAAAATCACCGGGTCAACTATTGGAGATGAGTTTAGATTTGTGAATATGCAAGATCGCATAACTCACATGATAAATAATTCTGGAGCCTTTATCGCCCTTCCCGGTGGTTTTGGCACCCTTGAGAAACTTTTTCATGTGGTTACCAGAGCCCAGCTAAATGTTCATCAAAAACCAATAGGTGTGCTTAATGTCAATGGTTTCTTTGATGGTTTACTGTCTTTCATCGACTACTCTGCTGAAAAGGGCTTTATTTCCGAGCGTGCAAAACGAATCATAGTCGTTGCAACAACACCATAAGAACTAATAAAAAAACTCAATGAATTTGTTTCTCATCTAGATCCAGCTCTAGCTAAAATTGTCTGGGTAGAAGATTTTACCGTGAGAAAACGAAAAGTGGATTCATTCCTCTCCCTTTGATAACCCATGTCGGACCTCTTGTATTTTTACTTTCTGTCGTGTGTAATAATCGTGCTAAATGATGGCAGCTTAAGGAGTTTCTTCTTGATCTCTTGACGCGCATCTATTCGCGATTTATGTATTTTTATGTTATTACTGTAATGTTTATTGTGTGTTTTTTTTATAAAAACTTTGATGGCAGCGTAAGGCGACTCTTCGGACTTTCTTGATGCGCATCTTAAAAATTGTGTTATACTTACGAGTATATTTTATTTTCTTTTGTTGTGTGCCTCGTATATTTAATGTCTTGCAGATTCTAAGAGGCGTTAGCTCAGACATCAACTTTCTTAACAGGGAGTATTCGCTTTTCGCATTGATTTTTATTTTTAAACTGAGGACAGTTTTATTTTCAAGTTTGGGGGTGGTTTGTTTAATTATTTTGGTGTGTTTTGATTGATTTGGTTATTTGCCTTAATTTTTTTTATTATATATATATATATATATATATTTATTTATTTATAGTATTTTGATTTTTGAGATTTCTAGATCTGGCCATAACACCAATAAATTAGCTATATACAAGCTTCTAAAATCGTTTTAACGGGTAAAAAAAACATTATATATTCCAAAAATTTTTGTGCCTTAATCTCTCTTTCCAAGCCTTGTAATTATCATATAAAATCGAGTCATTCGTTACCTTGAGAAAAGAAGAATCAATTGGTTGATGAAAAATAAAACTGAAATTTACTTAATTTGTGGAGTTTTTGATTTTTCATGCTTAACTAAAAAATGATTTTCTGCAAAAATTCTATTCCCTAAAAAAAGGAGTCATTGGTGAAAAGAGCTACACGTTAGCAAATAACGGTGTGAAAGCTATCACCTAAAAAAATAAATGACGAAAAGGAGAAGTGTTGAGCGAATAATTGCCTAATTTTGGAAGTCTTAAATTTTGTGAAAAATAAAGGACTAACCATTGTTGGTGCGTAGCTGCCGTCTCAGAAAAATTGGTGAAAAGAGCTACACGTTAGCAAATAACGGTGTGAAAGCTATCACCTTTTTACGAAAAGAAAAATAATGAGATAGAAATTGTGTTAGTGAAAAGAGCTACACGTTAGCAAATAACGGTGTGAAAGCTATCACTAAAAGGGATGTAGTTTATGAGCAGATTTGAATTAATTAACAGCTGAATTTCAATACACTCAATTTTGTGAAAATCACAATATTTGATGACGCCAATGAAATTCTTCTTCATATTGAGTCGAAAAATAAACGAGTGATCGAGAGCAACCATTAAAGGGAGTCGTGTGTATCACGAGTGGGAAAGAAATAATCAACCTTTTGGGGGAAAAACCATACATTTTGGAATCACAAAATAAAAACCGTGTTTTAACTTCAAAAACATTAGTAGATTTATTTTGAATCTTGATTCATTTCTATCTATTGTATAAAGCTGGTTGTTGTTTATTAATGGCATTTTGATCTCCTTTCCTCTTTTTATATTTTAATTTATGTGTGTATTAATTTTCTTATTTTAGTGATTTTTATTTTTATTTTTATTTTTGGAGTGTGAATAATAAAGAGTCTTGCTTGGGACTAGCAAGAATTCAAGTTTGGGGGTGTGATAAGTGTCAGTTTTGTACACTTATCCATGGTTTGTATCGATAAAATTCACCCATAATTGAGCTAGTCTACTCATTTTTTGCTTTTAATTTATTAGTTTTAATAATTTTATTTTTATCGGATGATGATCGGATTAAATAACTGAATTACTCAAGAAACAACATGTTTAATAAATATTCTCTTTATTGCATTTTGATATATTCATGTTGTAGGGCTTTCCGAGACGAATTCGGCAGTCTTTCCGGATTCAAAATCAGAGTTATGTATCAAAAGTTATCATCCGAAGAAGATCTGGGGCAAAAACGCAAAGTCTGAGAAATTCTGGGCCGAAAACGTAACTATCTGTAATATCCGCATTTTTTTTTTCTTCTTTGTCCGATATTCCCGTTTTGGTGTATTTTTATTTTTGGTAGCTCGCTTGTAACCATGTCGACATTTTGAATCTATGTTATTCTCGGAGTTTCTCCATCGGGGATGATCTTGGTGATGTTTTGATATTATTCCGTTTTATGTCATGTATTATGGCACGGACGTTCGATTCTCGTAGAACTCGTTCACTTTTCTAATTCCTTTGGTTTCACGAGTTCGTATAGTTGAGTTGTTCGTATCGTGAGTTTCGGTTTGTTAATCCGACGTCATATCGCGGTTTTGTGAACGTTTGGGCCATTTCGTAATTTTCCCAAGTTTAGGGTATTCTTGTTATCTTTGTTGTTCCTGAACCTTCGGACATTCGGAATCACGTTTCATTTTATATCTTTTGTCGTTGGCGTGAATCATTGGAAGTATATCGGTTGGTAGCGAATCGTCTCGTTACTTCCCGATCATTTCCTCGTCGAGAAGTGATTCAGATTTTCTTCTTGCTGTCTCAGGCTATGTTACGGCCGTAAGCCGCATTGTTACGGCCGTAATGCTTGAGAGTTACGGCCGTAAGTTTCCCTTATACGGCCGTAATATGAGTTCGTTTTCTGCACTTGATTCCAGTGGGGGGGTTACGGGCGTAACATGCTAGAGTTACGGCCGTAAGTATTGATACGGCCGTAATGGTGTTTTGATACGGCCGTAAGTGTCGTTCGTAAATTTTACCCAGTTCTTTCCAGAGGCCAGTTACGGCCGTAAGAGAGTTGTGTTACGGCCGTAATGTTCCTGTGTTACGGCCGTATGTGGGGTGTGTTACGGCCGTAACACCTGCCAGTATATAAACTGGCAGCGGCCCAGTTTTTCCTCATTTCTCACTTCTCTCTTTCCTTTTCGCGACGGGAGCGACGACTTGAGCTAGGGTTCGACCGATTTCGATCCAAACTCCATTGTAAGAGCACATTCAAGTATCATACCATCCACCTATCACTAATCATCCATCGTTCATCTTCAAATCAAGGTAAAATCTCTTATAACCTACCTTGGAGGATTTGGGGATTTTCGGGTGTATTGTTCGATTTGCTTCGTATTGTTGATGAATCCTTGTTGATTATGATTAATCTCGTCATTGTTCTTGTTCTCCTATGAACTCATGATGTATTTCGTGATATTTACATAATCGAGAGGGTTTGGTTGCGATCCGCCCTCGTCGTTGTTTGATACGAATACACATAAATCGTAGGAGGGTTTTCGGGTGTTTCCAATTCCGTATTTAGTTAGAATTGGTAGTGATTGTGTTCTTTGTATCGTTAGGTTCGTGATTATCGGCTCCTATCGGTCTTCGGTGTTTTCCTTCCGTTCGTTGAGCCGTCTTTTATTCAAGGCAAGTATTTTTGGAAACCTTTAAGCTTAACATGAAGTGGTGATGTATATTACTTGTGTGTAACTCACCTCGTGTTGGCCCGACGGGGTCAAGGAGGGAAATCTATGCTGCCGCCCTGGATTTCACGAGTTCGTTTAGCTAGCCAGCGCGGGAGGGTCCTTAGAGGCCTCGTGTGGGAATATATGATATTACTCTGTTCCCAAGGCGATGCATGTGCGTGTTTTGCTTTATAATATAGCCAGTGCGGGAGGGTCCTTAGAGGCCTCGTGCGGGAATTTATGATATGACTCTGTTCCCAAGGCTAATTGTTTGACTGTTTATTTTCCGGAAAAGACATGTCTAGTTTTGATTTTTGAAACGATATTGGTGCATGCACTATGAAATGTGTAAGCGTTTGGTTTGCCTTGATTACTTGTACTAGCGTAATTGCTAACCCCTTTGGGGACCCGTTTTGGGGAAATTCTTGTTATGGATTTCAGGTTATGATTATCCGGACGAGCGAGCACCAGGACAGTATGAGGATGTTGGCCAGGGTCGTTGACATGTGCATTTGGGTCTATTTATTTCCCCTGTCCATTTCGATATGGTTGTTCCCATAGTTTTAAACTTATAGATTGTACTCGCGAGTACTTAGGCTTTTGTTTCAAACTCCGTATTGTATTGCTTTAAATTGTCACGTTGTTGGTTGATGCTTATTTTGCCAGTTGCTCCGGGCATATCTTTATATGTCATATTATTTAATTGTTTATCCTCGCTAACCAAGATGGTTAGTCGAGTGGAGTTTTTCTATTGTAGCCTGGTAGGTCCCATGTAGGGGTCTACGGCGCTGTAACATATTCCGAATATCTCGGGGTGTTACAGAAAATGGTATCAGAGCATCTAGGTTTATGGATACCTAGGCTTGTTGGTTATTTGGGTCTAGTCATGTTTTGTTTGCACATTGTCACACCGCTGCCAGCATCTCGGTACTTCCAGTGCTCGTAAGTTTTCCTACTCAGTCCTTTGTTTTCTTACATTGTATTTCTGCTTTTCGAGTTGAAGTTGCTTTTTCCTCCCTTACTCATCATCAATGTACTTCTGTTATCTCTTAACACCAGTATGGACGCCGGAGGTAACCGTGGTCGTGGTCGTGGTCGTGGACGCGGCCGAGGACGTGGGGCAGCCGGTGGGGCGGCCACGTCACATTCTTCGGGAGCCGGCAGTACCGGTGACCGTCATAGTCATGCTTCTTCTCAGGAGCACGCCGATCTTGGTATTGCGGCTGTTATGCAGCAAATGGTTAACCAGATGGCGGCTATAGCTCAGGTGGTCCAGAACCCCAATCAGGCCCATGCTAATCGGGGCGGAGCGGATCGCTGGCTTCAGGATGTCATCAAGATGCATCCTCCTCAGTTTTCGGGAGCTTCGGACCCGATCGGCTGGGAAGGGTGGATCAAGGAGATATCCAAAGTCTTCACTGCTACTAACTGCCCCGAGGACCGTAAGGTCCCTATTGCTCAATATTTTCTCACGGGAGATGCTACGGATTGGTGGGAGGCCGTTGGTCCCAAAGATCATGTGGCTTCATGGGCCGAATTTCAAGAATTGATGGAGACCGAGTATTGTTCGTGGCCGGTCAGACAGGCTCGAGTGCATGCTTTCTACGATGCTCAACCACGGGATATCCCCGTATCTCAGGCCATTGCCGACTTTAACAAGGAGTTGGGTTATGTGAAGACCCAAGTTGTCGCTGAGAGCGACAAAATTTTCCATTTTTCCAGGAGAATGAAACTGTCCATTCGGGACTATATGTCTGGGCTCGTCTGTACTACCTTGAAGGATTATCAGAGTCGAGCTCTTGCTTATGATATGTCGGTGACGGCTAGCGATTTGGCTCGTGAGAGCAAGAAGCAGAAGTCGGGCGGAAATTTTTCGGTCCCAAGAGTGGAGGCCAGCAGAAATCTCAAGCTGCAAATATTTCATCGGGCGGTTCGGCTCGTTTCTCTGGGAGCTTTCGGAGTGCCGCCGGAACCCCCGCTCGTGAGCCCACATGTTTTAACTGTGGTACGCATGGACATAGGAGCCGACAGTGTTCTCGTCCGAAGTTTACCTGTCATACTTGTGGACAGCTAGGCCACAAGGCCCCTTTTTGTGAGCAGATCAAACAGCTTCGTGGCGCCCGTTCTTCCCAATCGGCATCGTTGGAGCCGAGTGTGAACCAGGGCTCATTTGCTCCGCCGCCTCCACCGAGTGCCGGTCGAGGTAGGGGTCGGGGTCAGCCCGTTAGAGGAGGAGCTTCCAGTGTCGGCTCTGCCCAGCCGCGTATCTATGAGATGAGGAGGGCCGATGATCCGGCAGCTACTGTGGCGACAGGTACTGTTCATATCCATTCTCATCCTGTCAGTGTGCTTTTTGATTCGGGTGCTACGCATTCATTCATTTCTCTAGAGTGTGTACGCCGTTTGAGTCTCGACTGCTTGTCACCTTGTGAGCCTTTCATTGTTAAACTTCCTAGCGGTGATAGAATTGTCGGTGATCGAGAAGTCCGGGACTGTTCTGTGATTATTCGTGAGAGGGCTTGGCTCTCTAACCTTATTGTCGTGGGTATCGAGGGTGAGGATTTGATTCTAGGGGATGATTGGCTCGAGCGGCATGGCGCGATCATGAACTACCGCACGAGAATCATCACTATGTTAGCCGAGGACGGCACCGAACACTCTTTCGCAGGGCGAAAGAGGGGAAACCAGAAGTTCGTTATTAACGCCTTGAAGGCGATGAAACTCCTGCGGAAGGGGTGTACTGGTTATTGGTGTTACGCCTTGAAGGCTGATAATGGTGGGGTCGAGCTTTCGTCGATTCCAGTCGTTAGTGAGTTTCCTGATGTATTTCCTGACGAGTTACCGGGATTGCCACCGGATCGTGAGGTCGAGTTTACTATAGAGTTAGAGCCAGGCGCGGCTCCTATTTCGAAGGCGCCGTATCGCATGGCACCTTCAGAGATGTCAGAGTTGAAGAAGCAGCTGAGTGAGCTTCTTGAGTCGGGGTATGTTCGACCGAGCGCCTCGCCTTGGGGCGCACCGGTCCTGTTTGTGCGGAAGAAAGATGATTCACTACGTTTGTGTATCGACTATCGCGAACTAAACAAGGTGACCATCAAGAACAAGTATCCTTTGCCGAGAATCGATGACTTGTTTGACCAGTTGCAGGGAGCTGCGGTATTCTCGAAGATTGATTTGAAATCGGGTACTATCGGCTCGGGTGAGGAGTCGATGTGCAGCGACTTTTCGGACGAGATATGGACATTACGAGTTTGTAGTTATGCCTTTCGGATTAACTAATGCGCGGTGTTCATGCTTGATGAACAAAGTCTTTATCGAGTATTTGGATAAGTGTGTCGTCGTCTTCATTGACGATATTCTTATCTATTCGAGGAATGAGGAAGAGCATGCCCATCATCATGGATAGTGTTAGACATTTTGAGGACCGAGCAACTCTATGCGAAGTTCTCGAAATGTGAGTTCTGGTGAAGGAAGTGATGTTTTGGGTCACGTGATTTCACCAGGAGTCCGTGTGGATCCGAGAAAATTGAGCGGTGTTGGATTGGGCACCGCCAAGAATGTGAAGGAGATTCGTAGTTTCTTGGGTTTGGTGGCTACTACTACCGTAGGTTCGTCGAGGGTTTCTCGAAACTGGCTCGGCCACTTACACAGTTGCTCCATAAGTCCGAGAAGTTCGTCTGGAATGACGAGAGGCAGTCGAGTTTTGAGGAGCTGAAGAGGCGCTTGACTTCAGCCCCGGTTTTGGCGTTGCCGTGCGGCAACGAGGGTTTTGCCGTCTATAGCGATGCTTCGGGCCAGGGTCTTGGGTGCGTATTGATGCAGCACGGCAAGACCATTGCCTTTGCGTCGAGACAGTTGAGGCCATATGAGCTTAACTACCCTACTCATGATTTGGAGTTAGCGGCAGTCGTTTTTGCGCTCAAGATTTGGCGTCACTATCTTTTCGGCTCGGCATGTCAGATTTTTACCGATCATAAAAGTCTGAAATACATATTTACTCAGCGGGAGTTGAATATGAGGCAGAGGAGATGGTTAGAGCTGATTAAGGATTACGACCTCGAAATCCTTTACCATCCGGGCAAGGCAAACGTCGTGGCCGACGCCTTGAGTCGGAACCCGATTGCGTTGCGTACGCTTGAGGTCCTTACGTCTCGATCGAGCTTGGCGGACTTTGATCGAGTTAGATATTGAGGTTTTGTTGCTGGGACTGTCGGGCAACTTTGTGCTTTAGAGATTTCGTCGTCTTTGATCGATGAAATTAAGTCAAGCATTGGAGGATCCGATGATTACTCAAATCCGAGAGAACATTCTTAAGGGAAAGTCTCCGGCTTTGTAATCCATGAGGATGGTGTTTTGAGATTCCAGAGTCGGCTTTGTGTACCGAACGACTTAGAGTTGAGACAGTATTTCGCGAGGCCCATGCTACACCTTACTCCGTTCATCTGGTTCGAGTAAGATGTATAAGGACACGAGGAGGAATTTGGTGGAATGATATGAAGGAGGAGGTCGCGATTTGTAGCAAAATGTTTGACTTGTCAACAGTCAAAATCGAGCATCGGCCATTTGAGTTATTGCGTCACTTCCGTTAGGAATGGAAATGGGAAGATATATCGATGGATTTCATTACGAGTTTGCCGAGATCGAGATCGGGCATGAATATGGTATGGGTGATTGTTGATCGTCTGACCAAGTCGGCACATTTTCTGGGCATCAAGGACACTTGGGGCCCGGAGAAGTTGGCCCGTATATTTATCGCACAGATTGTGAGGCTTCACGGTACTCCGAAGTCTATTGTTTCGGATCGTGATGGTCGTTTTGTATCACACTTTTGGCAGGCGGTGCATAAGGCGTTGGGTACTCGTTTGTGTTTGAGTACCTCTTTTCACCCCCAGTCAGATGGGCAGTCGGAGCGCACCATCCAGACATTTGAGGATATGTTGCGTGCTTGTGCTCTCGACTGGAGCAATGACTGGGAGGAGCATTTGCCATTGATCGAATTCACGCACAACAACAGTTGGCACGCGTCGATTCGGATGGCACCGTATGAGGCACTTTATGGGCGACGATGTCGATCGCCGATTTGTTGGAATGAGGCGTCCGATTTGGTCGGGACCGAACCGGATGTCGTTTTAGAGACGAGGCGGAAGATAGAATTAATTCGAGAACGGATGTTGACTGCCCAGAGTCGACAGAAGTCATATGCCGATGTCCGTCGTCGACCTTTAGAATTCGAGGTGGGAGACCACGTCTTGCTGAAGGTGTCCCCGATGAGAGGAGTTTTCCGTTTCGGGAAGAAGGGGAAGTTGAGTCCGAGATTTATTGGACCCTTCGAGATTCTCGAGCGAGTCGGTGGGTTAGCATACCGTTTGGCATTACCCCCGGCCCTGAGTCATGTTCATAACGTTTTTCATGTTTCCCAGCTGAGGAAATATGTCCCGGATCCTAGTCACATCATCGACTATGGGGAGATTGACGTTGCCGAGAATATTACTTTTGAGGAGCGTCCTTTGAAGATTCTAGAGCATCGGGAGAAACGACTGAGGCATAAGACCATTCCCTTGGTCAAGGTGCAGTGGTCGAGGCATGGTGTCGAGGAGGCGACCTGGGAAACCGAGGATAGCATGCGTGCTAGATACCCCGAGTTGTTTGTTTCTCAAGTTTCGGGACGAAACTTATTTTTAGAGGGGTAGAATGTAATATCCGCATTTTTTTTTCTTCTTTGTCCGATATTCCCGTTTTGGTGTGTTTTTATTTTTGGTAGCTCGCTTGTAACCATGTCGACATTTTGAATCTATGTTATTCTCGGAGTTTCTCCATCGGGGATGATCTTGGTGATGTTTTGATATTATTCCGTTTTATGTCATGTATTATGGCACGGACGTTCGATTCTCGTAGAACTCGTTCACTTTTCTAATTCCTTTGGTTTCACGAGTTCGTATAGTTGAGTTGTTCGTATCGTGAGTTTCGGTTTGTTAATCCGACGTCATATCGCGGTTTTGTGAACGTTTGGGCCATTTCGTAATTTTCCCAAGTTTAGGGTATTCTTGTTATCTTTGTTGTTCCTGAACCTTCGGACATTCGGAATCACGTTTCATTTTATATCTTTTGTCGTTGGCGTGAATCTGTTGGAAGTATATCAGTTGGTAGCAGATACGTCTCGTTACTTCCCGATCATTTCCTCGTCGAGAAGTGATTCAGATTTTCTTCTTGCTGTCTCAGGCTATGTTACGGCCGTAAGCCGCATTGTTACGGCCGTAATGCTTGAGAGTTACGGCCGTAAGTTTCCCTTATACGGCCGTAATATGAGTTCGTTTTCTGCACTTGATTCCAGTGGGGGGGTTACGGGCGTAACATGCTAGAGTTACGGCCGTAAGTATTGATACGGCCGTAATGGTGTTTTGATACGGCCGTAAGTGTCGTTCGTAAATTTTACCCAGTTCTTTCCAGAGGCCAGTTACGGCCGTAAGAGAGTTGTGTTACGGCCGTAATGTTCCTGTGTTACGGCCGTATGTGGGGTGTGTTACGGCCGTAACACTGCGATAAGATATAAACCGGCGGCCCGATTTTTCCTCATTTCTCACTTCTCTCTTTCCTTTTCGCGACGGGAGGCGACTTGAGCTAGGGTTCGACCGATTTCGATCCAAACTCCATTGTAAGAGCACATTCAAGTATCATACCATCCACCTATCACTAATCATCCATCGTTCATCTTCAAATCAAGGTAAAATCTCTTATAACCTACCTTGGAGGATTTGGGGATTTTCGGGTGTATTGTTCGATTTGCTTCGTATTGTTGATTAATCCTTGTTGATTATGATTAATCTCGTCATTGTTCTTGTTCTCCTATGAACTCATGATGTATTTCGTGATATTTACATAATCGAGAGGGTTTGGTTGCGATCCGCCCTCGTCGTTGTTTGATACGAATACACATAAATCGTAGGAGGGTTTTCGGGTGTTTCCAATTCCGTATTTAGTTAGAATTGGTAGTGATTGTGTTCTTCGTATCGTTAGGTTCGTGATTATCGGCTCCTATCGGTCGTCGGTGTTTTCCTTCCGTTCGTTGAGCCGTCTTTTATTCAAGGCAAGTATTTTTGGAAACCTTTAAGCTTAACATGAAGTGGTGATGTATATTACTTGTGTGTAACTCACCTCGTGTTGGCCCGACGGGGTCAAGGAGGGAAATCTATGCTGCCGCCCTGGATTTCACGAGTTTGTTTAGCTAGCCAGCGCGGGAGGGTCCTTAGAGGCCTCGTGCGGGAATCTATGATATTACTCTGTTCCCAAGGCGATGCATGTGCGTGTTTTGCTTTATAATATAGCCAGTGCGGGAGGGTCCTTAGAGGCCTCGTGCGGGAATTTATGATATGACTCTGTTCCCAAGGCTAATTGTTTGACTGTTTATTTTCCGGAAAAGACATGTCTAGTTTTGATTTTTGAAACGATATTGGTGCATGCACTATGAAATGTGTAAGCGTTTGGTTTGCCTTGATTACTTGTACTAGCGTAATTGCTAACCCCTTTGGGGACCCGTTTTGGGGAAATTCTTGTTATGGATTTCAGGTTATGATTATCCGGACGAGCGAGCACCAGGACAGTATGAGGATGTTGTCCAGGGTCGTTGACATGTGCATTTGGGTCTATTTATTTCCCCTGTCCATTTCGATATGGTTGTTCCCACAGTTTTAAACTTATAGATTGTACTCGCGAGTACTTAGGCTTTTGTTTCAAACTCCGTATTGTATTGCTTTAAATTGTCACGTTGTTGGTTGATGCTTATTTTGCCAGTTGCTCCGGGCATATCTTTATATGTCATATTATTTAATTGTTTATCCTCGCTAACCAAGATGGTTAGTCGAGTGGAGTTTTTCTATTGTAGCCTGGTAGGTCCCATGTAGGGGTCTACGGCGCTGTAACATATTCCGAATATCTCGGGGTGTTACACTATCCAAGCTTCAAATGAGCAAATTTACGAAGCCGAGTTACGGCCGTAACATTCAGGGGTTACGGCCGTAAGTCACCCTAGTTACGGCCGTAACTCCTGAATGTTACGGCCGTAACTCTTGACAGATTACTATGATTTGTCTAATTTTTTATATTTTTTGTGTATTATTGAGGGGATGGATGGCATTGATCCGATCTAATGTAATAATGCTGGAGTTTTGGAGCTATTAGGTGACTTTAGGTGTATAAATAGATCCCTTAGATCCTTCATCATTCATCATTCATCTTATAATTTTCCATTTTCTTGTAAACTTTTCTTTTTGTGTGAAGGACACACTTGTGTTCTTGAGTGATCTTTGTAAGTGTGGTATAACATATATAGTGTTGAGAGAGTTTATTGTTTCTATCTCCTTTATCTACTAAGGGAGTTAGGATCAATTCTTTCTCTTGATTCAACTAATAATGACCACACAAGCTTGTAATATGTGTAATAAACCCTTCATGGGCTAAGTAATTTTTAGTTGGGATTATAAACAAGGTTAGTCATGTTATTTATGTTTGTATAAAGATCTATTGTGAATTACTTATTATTGTGTGTGATTTTTATTGTTTTAACAATCTTTATTTATTTGGCCAATAAATGACGATATTTATGGTCTTCATATGTTTCGAAAGAAAATATGTTTGATTAGATCAAATGATCTTCACTCTAAGTTGTTCTAGGGGATAGAAATATACCCCTAGTCCTTAGATGATTCTTTGAGTTATTTTCATAAATCCTAATGCTATGTATTGAAGCCGAGCAACATAGAAATATAGTGGATTGATTCAATATGTAAGGGGCGTTTTATAGTTCGAAAGAGAAACCGTCTTTTTAAGGAAAATCGAATTTACACAACATAATAAGTAAATTCATTTTATGATCTCCTATACATCTTTTATAACTAATGACGAACTAAGTTTGTAATCCCAACTATTTCATTTTATCGATAATCAATCTATTATTATTGCTATCTTTTTATTTCCTTATAATATTAGAACTATTATTGCAATTTCTTTGCAACTATTAAACCAAACTTTTTAATTGTGTGTTTCACTCATCTTAAGTATCTATAAAAATAGACTAATAGTGTATAATTCAAATTATAACAAAACTTCCTTGTGGGATCGATAAACCGGACTCAAAAAGTCCACTTTACTACTTGATACGATATCGTGCACTTGCGATAGTTACACTAAAAGCGTGTCAAGTTTTTGGCGCCGTTGTCGGGGAAGTATAAGTTATATTTGAAATCTTACATTGTAAACTATTTTTATAGGTACAAATTTCTCGACGTTGTAACTTAGTACTCAATTGTGTTTGTCCGGTCAAGTGGCGGATAACGGTACTCCGTGACTATTAAAGTCGGATTTTTCAGTTTCCCACAACAACTGATATTTGTAGATATTTTCTTCAATTATTTTCATTGTCATTTTATTTTTATTTTTTTTTATGGAAGAAACATTGTATAAAATCGAAAAAAGATTTCCTTTTCTAAGCAAAAATGCAATTTTAAAAATTTACAAGACAAGGCTTGAAAGGATGAGGTAGCTTACGAATAAAAGCATACCTTTTGACATAAGATTCATTATCGAAAACAAAGTAAGAATACAAGGTGAATTAACAGAAGCACCGACTAGATTTTTACCAGGGCTTGGAAAAAGTTCATATGCCAAGAAACGACGAGCAAAGATGCTAGTTGTTTGCTATAAATGTGCTAGATGGAACTGTAATGTAAAATGTCGATCTTTAGGAATTCCATCTACAAACAGAGAAAATAAAATTCAGTTCATTAATGATGGTCTGAATAAGGAGAATTTAGATAATATCGAAATTTCTCTTGACACGCATCCTAGTGGACTTTTGTATTATGGAATTCAATGTTTGTGGAATAAATTCAAACCAGAATATGAACAACGTCTTGGGAATCTGACGTTAAAAGACCCTGATTGCCAATTTGTAAGAAAATTGGATGGGAAGCTTCTCCCCGACTCATAGAAGGCGTTTAGGCTGTTTCTGAACGTAAAATCAGAGGAAGATTTGAGCCACAATCACAACTACTATACATACGCGTAAGTATCTTTTATTTTTGTCGTGTGGTGAGATTTTCTGAATAAAAAAATGTGATACGCGATAAAAACTTTCATTATTCTATTGAGTAGTTGAAGCACAATCAAACTTGCACTTTTCTCTGTTTCTCTCTAAAAAAATTTTTTCTTTTCAAAAATGGAGTCATCATCTTCAACAAAAAAAATTAACATAGTATGCATTTTTGGTGGAGCTAATTCTGGAAAAGAGGCATGCTTTACTGAAGCAGCCCACAACATGGGTCGTACCTTAGGAGAAAAATGCATTCATTTAGTTTACGGAGGAGGAAGTCTAGGATTAATGGGACGAGCTGCTGCTTCTGCCTATATGGAAGGAGTAAGAGTGTTGGGAATAATCCCAAAACCTCTGGCTGAAAGTAAAATCACCGGGTCAACTATTGGAGATGAGTTTAGATCTGTGAATATGCAAGATCGCATAACTCACATGATAAATAATTCTGGCGCCTTTATCGCCCTTCCCGGTGGTTTTGGCACCCTTGAGGAACTTTTTCATGTGGTTACCAGAGCCCAGCTAAATGTTCATCAAAAACCAATAGGCGTGCTTAATGTCAATGGTTTCTTTGATGGTTTACTGTCTTTCATCGACTACTCTGCTGAAAAGGACTTTATTTCCGAGCGTGCAAAATGAATCATAGTCGTTGCAACAACACCAGAAGAACTAATAAAAAAACTCAATGAATTTGTTCCTCAACCAGATCCAGCTCTAGCAAAAATTGTCTGGGTAGAAGATTTTACCGTGAAAAAATGAAAAGTGGATTCATTCCTCTCCCTTTGATAACCCATGTCGGACCTCTTGTATTTTTACTTTCTGTCGTGTGTAATAATCGTGCTAAATGATGGCAGCTTAAGGAGTTTCTTCTTGATCTCTTGACGCGCATCTATTCGCGATTTATGTATTTTTATTTTATTACTGTAATGTTTATTGTGTGTTTTTTTTATAAAAACTTTGATGGCAGCGTAAGGCGACTCTTCGGACTTTCTTCATGCGCATCTTAAAAATTGTGTTATACTTACGAGTATATTTTATTTTCTTTTGTTGTGTGCCTCGTATATTTAATCTCTTGCAGATTCTAAAAGGCGTTAGCTCAGACATCAACTTTCTTAACAGGGAGTTTTCTGCTTTTCTGCATTGATTTTTTATTTTTAAACTGAGGACAGTTTTATTTTCAAGTTTGGGGGTGGTTTATTTAATTATTTTGGTGTGTTTTGATTGATTTGGTTATTTGCCTTAATTTTTTTTATTATATATATATATATATAGTATTTTGATTTTTGAGATTTCTAGATCTGGCCATAACACCAATAAATTAGCTATATACAAGCTTCTAAAATCGTTTTAACGGGTAAAAAAAAATTGTATATTCCAAAAATTTTTGTGCCTTAATCTCTCTTTCCAAGCCTTGTAATTATCATATAAAATCGAGTCATTCGTTACCTTGAGAAAAGAAGAATCAATTGGTTGATGAAAAATAAAATTGAAATTTACTTAATTTGTGGAGTTTTTGATTTTTCATGCTTAACTAAAAAATGATTTTCTGCAAAAATTCTATTCCCTAAAAAAAGGAGTCATTGGTGAAAAGAGCTACACCTTAGCAAGTAATGGTGTGAAAGCTATCACCTAAAAAAATAAATGACGAAAAGGAGAAGTGTTGAGCAGCAACAGCTGCCTAATTTTGGAAGTCTTAAATTTTGCGAAAAATAAAGGACTAACCATTGTTGGTGCGTAGCTGCCGTCTCAGAAAAATTGGTGAAAAGAGCTACACGTTAGCAAATAACGGTGTGAAAGCTATCACCTTTTTACGAAAAGAAAAATAATGAGATAGAAATTGTGTTAGTGAAAAGAGCTACACGTTAGCAAATAACGGTGTGAAAGCTATCACTAAAAGGGATGTAGTTTATGAGCAGATTTGAATTAATTAGCAGCTGAATTTCAATACACTCAATTTTGTGAAAATCACAATATTTGATGACGCCAATGAAATTCTTCTTCATATTGAGTCGAAAAATAAACGAGTGATCGAGAGCAACCATTAAAGGGAGTCGTGTGTATCACGAGTGGGAAAGAAATAATCAACCTTTTGTAATACCCGGTCGAAAGTCATGTCATTTCAAACCCCTTCATGTTCTTCGAATCGTGATTTGTTGGGCGAACCCTTGTAATCATCGCTTGGAACCACCGTCTTGGGGTTTCCGTACTTCTATTTCGTGTTATTGTTGCCCAGACATTGGATCCTATTGCTTTTATTCTCTTCCCGGGTCATTTTTCATCATTTTAGGACCCGAAGGGGGTGTGAGCCGCGGCACAAGGAGTGTGCGCCGCGGCACACACATTTCTTAAATCTGGCCGAGCGGACTATATCGGGTGCCGCGGCACACTCCGGCAGTGCCGCGGCACACTGCCGAGTCATTTCCGCGGCACACCTAGGCTGAGCCGCGGCACACTTGTGTTGCATCCTCAGCCAAAAACCGCCTGTACCCGGTGCCGCGGCACACATGGGCTGAGCCGCGGCACACTGCCGAAACCTGGGAGCAATTTTTAGGACTGTGCCGCGGAACACCTGGGCTGAGCCGCGGCACACAATGCGGTCAACTGCATAATTCGGCTTTTTAAGCGAGATTTCAGCTCACTTCCTCCATTTCCTTCTTCCACCTGCGAGAGAGAGGGTTTGAGGGAGGAGTTTTCTCACATCTTTCACTTGTGTGTTAGATTTTTACCGCTTTCATTCGGTTGGGAAGCCCGGATAGTCGATCTAACACGTATTCCTTGGATCATAGAGCTTGGATATTCAAGAGGTAATTTCTTCGACATCTTGACTTCTCGTTTTTGTGTGGGTATTGACGTTTTGGATGATAAAATCATGGTGTATGATGTGATATATGCGTGATTATGGACATGTTTGAGTATTCATCGGATTATTGAAAGATTATTCAAGAACACTTTGAATGTTGTGTTGGATTTTGGGGGGTTTTCGTAGATTCGTCCGTTTTATCCGATTGAAGCTTGAGAACCTTGAGATTTTGATATATCTATACCGTTTGAGTGTTTTCTTCCGATTTTACGGGTTGGATTATGCCGTTTTCGGACTTGTGGGAGTTTGGGCGATTTCCCAACCTTTAGTTGTTCACCCGTATATTTTCTTGAATCGTAGACGAGTTTCGGGAGTCTCTTCGTGTAATTTGAGTATGGATAATTAATTGTCATATTCCTTGTGAATCGTTTAGGTGCCGGAAGCGCGTTCTTGGACCTACCGAACTCATACCTTTCCTCCGTTCGATTTCTCGATGTCTCAAAGGCAAGTATACATTTATGGTTGTACGTTCTCGACTTTGAAAGTAAGAAATATTGATGGCATATCATGAACGAACCGTTTTTACGGCATTCATAGATATATTGTTGGCATGTAATGAACGAACCGTTTTGACGGCATTCCTACATGTATCGGCGTATGAGGTGAACGAACCGTTTCTACGGCATTCACATACGTAACGGCGTATGAGGTGAACGAACCGTTTTGACGGCATTCACATACGTCTTATGAGATTTTAGTTATTCCGGAATAGTAGTCTTGAATTGATGAATTGACGGTTACATTTACTTTATTGTCGAGGAGTATTTTTTTTCATATTGATATACTTGTACTAGCTATTCGACGGCTAACCCCTTTATGGGGGAAATACGTTTCATGTATTTCAGGTTCCAGGAGGTCGGACAGGCAGGTATCGGGTCGGCACGAAGATGGTGGGCAAGTGTGATACTGTGTCTTTCTTCCAGTTATTGTTTGGAGTTTCCCGTTCAGTGTTGTTGTACTGGATTGGCTTTTGAATACTCGAGTATTGTTTTTCCTTTTCCTTAATGTTCCGGCCTGTGTTTGCCGAAGTATTGATTCGAGTTGTGATGTTCGTGAATACATTGGTTATGTTTCGAATACCTTGTATTGTTTTTCATTCCATTGTGTGTAGACCTTATCGGTCAAATTTTATGGTTCCGCATATGTTTAGCCTTGTGGGTCCCACGGCGGGGCTTACGGCGCTGTAATATCCCCGAATAACTTGGGGGTGTTACAGAATATGGTATCAGAGCCTAGGTCTATGGATACCTAGGCTGTCGGTCTCTTGGGTCGAATGAGTCGTCAATTGTCCACAGTATCACTACTCTGCCATCATCACAGTGCGACCGGTACTTGTAAGACCTCTTACTCTTCTGATGCTTCCTTATTCATTATGCTTCTTCTATGGATATTCTTGAGAATCGATCACTTTAATGACGTGCGTTTGAATTGTGCTTACGTACCTTATGTGTTCTTCGATGTCACCGGTAGGGGCCGTGGCCGTGGTCGTGGCCGTGGACGAGGAAGGTGTGGGCGCGCCGTTTCCATCGATTGATTGCGGGTCGACCAACCCCGCTTTGTCGAACTCGGTGCATCCCGACACCGAGAGTCGCACGATCACCGACGCTTAGGGAACAACGCAGACGTTGGAGTGGCGAATGCACTTCAACAATTGGCTACTCGAGATGACCATTTTAGCCCAAACTGCTCAATCGAATAAACCGAACCCAAACACGATGCCTTGCTTGTAATGTAATCCGTATGCACCCTCCACGCTGGCGGTGCCATGCACTGCTAGCCGGGAAGATCAAGCTAGCGGAATTAGAGAAGATTTTCGAGGCGGTTGATTGCCCCGAGGTGAGGAAAGTACCAATTGCTCAGTATTTCCTCACTAAGGAGGCCGCTACTTGGTGGAAGGTCATCAAGCCACAGGATCGTATTGCCTCGTGGGATGAATTTAAGGAGCTCTTGGAGGCCGAGTTTTGTCCTTGGCCGGTACGAGAGAGCCGAATCCGAGCCTTCTTCGAGGCTAAGCCACAAGATATTCCCGTTTCGCAGGCGATCGTGGAGTATAACCAACAATTGATCCAAGTGAAGGATCAAGTGCGTAGCGAGCGTGATAAGATTCGTTATTTTGATATGCGGATGAATTTGGATTTACGGCGGTACATGGCCGGATTTGCTTGTACCACACTGAAAGAGTATCAGGACAGAGCTTTAGCCCATGATATGTTGAGCCCCGACAATGATACCGTTGAAGAACCGAAGAAGCTGAAAGTCGGGGGAAATTTTTCTGGCTCTAAGGGTGGCAACTTTCAGAAGTCACAGATTTACTAACCGTTTTGCCGGACAGTCATCACGTTCTAATAAAGGGAAGAGGGGTTACCGTCCCACTCCGGGTACCTCAAATCGCACAATGACTTGCTATAATTGTGGTCGTCCAGGCCACTTTAGTTCAGAATGTTACTTTCCACTATTAAAGTGTCACACGTGTGGTCATATGGGGCATAGAGCGGTTTACTGTTCCGAGCCGAACTGCATTGACACTCGGGCTTCGCCCCAACACCTCTTGATCAAGGTATTAATCGGCGACAATCTTTTGGTCAACCTCGGCGAATTTTGGCGTGGGCCGGGCCTGGGTCGAACGCTGGAGGGGGGAACTCTAGCATCGGTTCGGTGCAACCACGAGTTTATGAGATCCGTCGAACAGACGAGCCCGACACGGCGGTGGCTTCAGGTACCATCCATATTTTATCTTATCCAGTCCGTGTACTTTTTGATTCGGGTGCTACACATTCTTTTATTTCTTTGGAGTGTGTACGCCGTTTGAATATAACCTGTCTGACTGCTTGCGATCCCTTCATCGTGAGACTGCCGAGCGGGGATAGAATTGTGGGGAACCGGGAGATTAGAGATTTTCCGGTGACTATATCCGGTATGGATTGGTTATCGAATTTAATTGCAGTTAATATGGAAGGCGAGGACGTGATCCTCGGCGAAGATTGGCTTGATAGTCATCAAGCGATTATGAACTACCATACTAAGGTTATCACCATGATGACTAAAGACGGATCTGAGTACTCATTTTTGGGGCGTAAGTCGGGACTATCCAAGTTACTTATCAGTGCCATGAAGGCCGTGAAACTTTTGAATAAAGGTTGTGCGGGCTATTGGTGTTATGCCTTGAAAACGGAAGGAAATGAAATCGATTTCTCTTCGATCCCGGTTGTTAGTGAGTACCCCGATGTTTTCCCGGATGACCTCCCGGGACTACCACCAGATCGAGAGATAGAATTTACCGTGGACTTAGAGCCAGATGCGGCTCCGATTTCTAAAGCACCTTATCGGATGGCACCTTCCGAGATGCAGGAATTGAAGACTCAGTTGGGAGAACTTTTGGAAAAAGGGTACATCAGACCGAGCGCTTCGCCTTGGGGCGCGCCTGTTCTCTTCGTGAGGAAGAAAGATGGTTCACTACGTTTGTGCATCGACTACCGTGAGCTGAATAAAGTAACCATCAAAAACAAGTATCCTTTGCCTCGTATAGACGATTTATTTGATCAATTGCAAGGGGCTGCAGTTTTCTCGAAAATTGATTTAAGATCCGGGTATTATCAACTCAGGGTGAGGGATTCCGACGTTCTGAAGACGGCGTTCCGTACGAGATATGGGCATTATGAATTTGTAGTTATGCCTTTTGGGTTGACGAATGCGCCGGCAGTATTCATGCAGTTAATGAATAAAATATTCATCGAGTACCTCGACAGGTGTGTAGTCGTCTTTATTGACGACATCTTGATCTATTCTCGAGATAAGGAGGAACATGCCCGGCACTTGCATTTGGTCTTAGATATTTTGAGAACCGAGCACCTCTATGCAAAGTTCTCGAAATGTGAGTTTTGGTTGGAAGAAGTTATGTTTCTCGGCCATGTGATTTCGGCCGAAGGGGTTCGCGTAGACCCGCAGAAGATCGAGGCAGTGCTAGGCTGGGCACCGCCTAAAAATGTTAAGGAGGTTCGTAGCTTTTTGGGCCTTGCTGGGTATTACCGTCGATTTGTCGAGGGGTTCTCGAAACTCGCTCGACCGCTTACGAAATTACTCCAGAAGACCGAAAAGTTTGTCTGGACGGATGAGAGACAGCAGAGCTTCGATGAACTAAAGAGATGTTTGACTTCAGCTCCAATTTTAACTTTACCACATGGTAGCGAGGGCTTTGCAGTCTACAGTGACGTTTCGGGTCAAGGCCTGGGCTGTGTTCTTATGCAGCATGATAAGACAATAGCTTTTGCGTCACGACAACTAAAGCCTTATGAGATGAATTATCCTACTCACGATTTAGAGTTGGCCGCAATTGTCTTCGCACTCAAGATTTGGCGGCATTATTTGTATGGTTCACCGTGCCGGATTTATACCGATCACAAGAGCCTGAAGTATATTTTCAGCCAGAAGGAGCTGAATATGAGACAGAGACGTTGGCTAGAGTTGATAAAGGATTATGATCTGGAAATTCTTTAACACCCCGGGAAGGCCAATGTCATTGCGGATACTTTGAGTCGCAAATCGGCATCTCTTCAAATGCTCGAGGTTCTTACATCCTGCATTTAAAATTCGTCAAGATTTAATTGAGCAAGGGATAGAAGTTTGGCTTCAGCGAGTACAGGACTTGTGTACTCGAAATTACTTCGTCCTTAGTTGACGACATCAAAGGGAAGCAGTGGAGTGACCCGATGATTTCTCAATCAAGAAAGATGTGATTAAAGGAAAAGCTCCCGGTTTTATGGTTCACGAGGATAGTATTCGAGATTTCGTATGTGCTTTGTGTTCCGAACGATTTGGAGTTGAGACAGAGGATTCTCCGAGAAGCTCATGCTACGCCTTACTCAATCCACCCCGGAACGAGTAAGATGTACAAAGATTTGAAGCGCATTTTTTGGTGGAATAACATGAAGAAGGATGTTACGGAGTTTGTACTACGATGCTTGACGTGTCAACAAGTCAAGATCGAACATCAACGACCGGCGGGGTTGTTGAAACCACTTCCCATTCCCGAGTGGAAGTGGGAAGACATCTCAATGGATTTCATCACTGGCATGCCGAGAACTCGGACTGGAATGAATACGATTTGGGTAATTGTCGATCGATTGACCAAGTCTGCACACTTTTTGGGTATTAAGGATACTTGGGGACTGGATAGACTGGCTCGAACCTTTATTGCTGAGATCGTGAGGCTACACGGTACCCCCAAGACTATTGTTTCTGATCGAGATGGCCGCTTTGTATCACACTTTTGGCAGGCTGTGTAACACCCCCAATCCACTCAGGGATATTACACGCCGTAGACCCTCTCCTCGAAGATCTACCAGGCTGGTAACAACATTTAACATCTCGACAATGCCTTCAAGGCTAAATGACTCAGTAGACCGATTTGGTCTTTCAATGAAAATATACAACTCAATTACAACATATACCCACGCAGGGGTCAAAGTACAATAAACTCCCGCATAACGGGAAAAGATCTTGCGGCTGAAAAGAAAATACAACTAGACCAATACGACATCAACGGATCCTCGTGTGATTAGTATCGCTCATCTTTCATCATCCTTCGTGCCGACCCCGTGTTATGCTCCAAAACCCGAATGCAAAATAGACATCCACCCCACGAATACTCGGGGGTTAGCAAAACTCCACTGTTTTGCTAGTGCAAGAACAAAGTGCAAATACGAGCCATACAATTCACATTCCACGAACGATAATAATTCGGAATCCTCAAAAGTTCAAATACAACAAGATGAACACTTCCCGAGGCGAGAGTTTGAGTAAAGACTTCCCAAAATTTCAAGATCAAAATATCAAGGGAAATAATCTATAAAATGATTTGAAATACCATCGGGAGTTTTAATAGAAAATGATTTAGAATTATCAAATCCTACTTTTCAAAAACCCAAAATACGAAAGGGGTCACCGCCCCAAAGGTTTACTTTCCGAAAAACGACCTTTACCAAACCGTTGGGATTTTAGCCCCAAATCTGTAAAATGACTTTTACAAGACCATTGGGATTTTAGCCCCAAATCTCATCAACTCACAGTACACAAGAACGACCACAAGGTTCGTCTCCCAACCTCAAAATCCACAAATAAAGGATTTAACATAAACGTCAAAATACTCTAAAGCCATCCTAGCCAAGTAGGCCAAACGAACAACTTACCTCTTACACACTTAGTCAATGCATGCAATCATGAAAACCATTCGAAAGCACTCATTTCCGGAAATGCCAATATCAAATCACATTTGCAAAATGCACAACAATTAACCGCGGACCCACAGCTTCGTGGATCCCTGCCGAGACCCCGTCGGATCTAACCCACAGTGGTTAAAAGCAAGCTCGCGGTTCCACAGCTTCGTGGAGCCCTACCGAGACCCCTTCGGATCTAACCCGTAGTGAGCATACACACACACACGTTACTCATACAATACTAACATGCTAAGAATGTAAGTTCATTAAGAATACTCACTAGAGATGGCCATTAACTCGACACCATTACCAAACTCTTCAAAAATACAATAACAAGATTATATATGGAATACACGATTCCATAACTTAAACAATAGGAGTATCATCATAAAATCCTTCAAAGTTCAAAATAACCAAATCATAATCAATTCTCAAAACACCGTTCACAAAACACACGCGTTTTGAAAGGAAGCCTTTAACGAGGCCAAACCGAAATCCTTTGAAACTTCATTTCAAACAACCAAACAAACACACCAAGATGATCACCGATCATCATATCCATAAAATAAGAAAAGTATGGGCAAGGTACTTGCCTCGATATCACGAGCAATGGAAAAGTGAACGGATACGGCCGGGTAGCCCTCAAATCCCCGAACACTATCTAGAACGCGATAACACCGAAATTACTACGGGAAAACACCACATGAATCATCAATCACCAACGGAATTCAACATCGGAATCATCGAGCACCTATAATCCTCCGTAAGGAATAATAAAACATGATTACGACGAGAATCAAGGCCGAAAACAACGGAAATTCCAACAAACTATCAAAGGGAACTCATTCGAACATTTAATCGAACATTAAATGTTCAAGACCCTTCAAGAACAAAGAAATCACCCCTCGGGTTGAACGAACCAAAGATACGAGTATCCAATCCATAGAACAAGTTCAAAACAACATTTATACAACAATTAATTGATTAAAAACAGATTGGAATCGAAATCAAAAAGGAAAATCCCCAAATCTACAAAAACAAGGGTTCAAGCCAAAAATACCTTGATTTGGATGAAGGATTCAAGTAGAGGCCGAAAATCTACAACAAGACTTGAGGTGGATGATCTCTACAAGTTTGGGAGCACTCAAATCGCCCAAAAATCGCCCACAAATCGCCCTAGATGGAAGGAGGAAGAAGAGAGGAGAAAATGAAGTTTTCTCTCGAAAATCGCTAAAAACGCAGAAAGCCCGTGTGCCGCGGCACAGACAAGTGTGCCGCGCCTGGGGCCACCAAAAACGCCCAGGAATCAGCTTAGTGCCGCGGCACAGCCTGAGTGTGCCGCGGCACACGGTACAGCCCCCTTCAACACCAAAAAGGCACACCGTGCAGTCGTGGCTATTTCGACCATAACTCCTTCGTATGGACTCCGATTGACTCACCGTTTGAACCATTGGAAAGATAACTTGATGCTCAATAATGTTGCAAATATTCAGAATTTTTTGAGTTTCCAAGAATTAATGGTGACGTTACAAAGTCGAACTCCCACTTGAAAAAGTCGATTAAGGACACGGAACTCAACAAAACTTCACCGAAACGAACTCGGATGACAAAAAGTGTAGAATTAATCATTCTCGGAATGACGAAACGGTCATGATAGAGTTGTCAAAACGAACTTCCTCCGAAAAAAGAAAATTACCGAAATTCGAAATTGCGGATATTACATTCTACCCTCCTTAAAAGAAGTTTCGTCCCGAAACTTAAAACAAGTAGGGAGAAGCAATATCCCGCCAGGAAAACTCAACGAGATATGCAAGGAAACGCGTAACTTATGCCCATCGGCGAAACGTTACAAGCAACGCAAGGAATATACGGCGTGAAAACACGCTCCACGACGATCAACACAACGTCGCCGTTAAGGATATAATAAAACCAACAAGTGACAAGCGTCATCAAATGGATAATACAATCAAGTCAATTATCCGAACAATCACAAAACACAACGAACGAAAATCAATACGATTGACCAACCCAACGGTACATCAATCAAAACGCGAGCGAATCGCTGAGCAAATACGGAATTCCACCGCCCAAGGGTTGGAAGATCGAAAACGAGACTAATTTCCCAAACTTAAGGGAATTAGGAAGGAGCCTGAATGCTCAACGATCACGAAACGAGGACAAAAACCGAACAAACAAACGCCCAAACCACAATGGTCGAGACAACAAAAAGCGAACAATCATGTTCGAATCACGAAGAACAATAAAATTCAAACAACAACTCCAAGGTTCACATCTCGACTCGAGACAATATATGATCCGGTGAAAACAACATCATATGCATTCACATAAGATCCACATGAAAGGGAATAGAAATTGAAAAGTCACAACGACAAACGAGCTATTCCGAAACAATACCACACTCGTTCGATCAACAAAAGCAAGGGGCAGGACAAGCTCAGAAATGTCAACGAACATGATGAGTCGACAAAGTCGAAAATACAAGAGTTCCAAATCCGATCCACTTCGAATAAAAGAACTAATAGAACTAGATGATGTCACTTCCGAACAAGGTTCACAAGAATCGAACCGAACTCGAAAAAATCACGGCGATAACCAGATCAACCCACAACAAGATCACAGTTCGTTCGGACGATGAAACCGAAATACAGAACAAGTTCAGAAAGTATCAACGAATACGAGCGAGTCGAAAGAATGGAGAAAGAGAAAATATAGAAGTCAAAATAGTACGGGCATTACCTCCGACCTCGTCCACGAAATTCACAAAAACGGGAGCAAGGTAACAAGACATTAAACAACCGACACATAACGGAACCATCACCGATGCACACGGTCATACCAACCCAAGCTCTAACAGCTCGCACATGCGCGACAACGCAGAAATCACCACGAGACGACAACATTCAACACCAACATCCCACCTCTCACAGGGGGCTAGCACAACAAATGTGTGGAAAGCGACTCAACGCTCACACCGCCAATTCGATCATACTCGGGAGTAAACATCATAATGACAACGCGAACATCATACATACATACCCATCCCTCAAACGGGAATGGATAGGTTTTTAAAAAAAAACGAAAACCTCATTTTGAAAATAATTTAGAAGAACACCGGTTGATCTTGAGTATCACCCTTCAAAAAGTACAAATGTGAAACATTGTTATCGAGACTTTGGAGAACCATTTCACATTTGGTAAAAATGAGGACACTTTCTTTTAGTGAAAAGCTTGAATATTCGACCCTGGGTCTAAATAAAAGTGTTTCTAAAACATTGAAAATATCTCAAAACATTTTGATCCTCAATTGGAGTAATTTTGAAACATATTGCGGCACTAGAAGGCACCTTGAAAGTACTGCGAGAAAATAATTCATTTTAAAAGTACGTCTCAAATTTATTTTCTAAGATACTCAAGTTTTCAAAGATAATTCAATGGGCTAGAATGCCCAAAAATTCGTAATTACACAAAATATTATAGCGCCGTGGGTCCCGCGCCGGAACTCACCAGGCTAAAAATCATTTACAAAAACGCTAAAAAGGCCGATGACGGTAATATTTCAAAAACTCACGAAAGCCATTTACAAAATACTAAATACCGTCATAAGAATTTCGCCAAAGCGATCAAGGCCATAATGCCAAAAACTAGGTTAAGGGAATAGGTTATCGAAATAAAACTCGGTCGGTAAAATACCGAAAGTCATTAAAAAATAACTCACGAAGCGGATAAAAGAAATACAGTTCAACATGCACAATCCAGAAACACTACTCCTCATAAGAACAAAATATTAGAGTCAAATAACCACATTCAGAACAAAACCACTGGCCCCATTCGAGGCCTCTAAAGACCCTACCGCACTGGCTAGTGAACAAGTCGAACGTGTATAAGCACAAAGCTTCCACAAGAGAACTTGTAAAACGTGCAAATTGATTCGAAAATCATCAGCAACGGACAAAAAAACAATAAAAAGACATCACAAGCGATGACACTCGTATAAATCAAATACGAGAGTCGACTAAATACATATTCGTGAAATCAAAATCCACATAAGGATTCCATCACTTAACAAATAATCATAAAAATAGCTCATGTCACACGAGGTACAACACAAAGAAGGGAGACTTACTTCCACAGGTCGCACGAAGATGATGATCGCCCCACGATACTAATCACGACCAACAAACTCAAACGACGCGTCGCGACACGACTCAGTCAGATAAAATCTGACAATACAAGACTCAACAACACATAACTCGACCCGACAACCTAGGTTTCCTCAACCTAAGCTCCGATACCATTTATGTAACACCCCCAATCCACTCAGGGATATTACACGCCATAGACCCTCTCCTCGAAGATCTACCAGGCTGGTAACAACATTTAACATCTCGACAATGCCTTCAAGGCTAAATGACTCAGTAGACCGATTTGGTCTTTCAATGAAAATATACAACTCAATTACAACATATACCCACGCAGGGGTCAAAGTACAATAAACTCCCGCATAACGGGAAAAGATATCGCAATGAAAAGAAAATACAACTAGACCAATACGACATCAACGGATCCTCGTGATTAGTATCGCTCATCTTTCATGATCCTTCGTGCCGACCCCGTGTTATGCTCCAAACCCCGAATGCAAAATATACATCCACCCCGAATACTGGGGTTAGCAAACTCCACTGCTTTGCTAGTGCAAGAACAAAGTGCAAATACGAGCCATACAATTCACATTCCACGAACGATAATAATTCGGAATCCTCAAAGGTTCAAATACAACAAGATGAACACTTCCCGAGGCGAGAGTTTGAGTAAAGACTTCCCAAAATTTCAAGATCAAAATATCAAGGGAAAAAATCTATAAAATGATTTGAAATACCATCGGGAGTTTTAATAGAAAATGATTTAGGATTATCAAATCCTACTTTTCAAAAACCCAAAATACGAAAGGGGTCACCGCCCCAAAGGTTTACTTTTCGAAAAACGACCTTTACCAAACCGTTGGGATTTTAGCCCCAAATCCGTAAAATGACTTTTACAAGACCATTGGGATTTTAGCCCCAAATCTCATCAACTCACAGTACACAAGAACGACCACAAGGTTCGTCTCCCAACATCAAAATCCACAAATAAAGGATTTAACATAAACGTCAAAATACTCTAAAGCCATCCTAGCCAAGTAGGCCAAGCGAACAACTTACCTCTTACACACTTAGTCAATGCATGCAATCATGAAAACCGTTCGAAAGCACTCATTTCCGGAAATGCCAATATCAAATCACATTTGCAAAATGCACCATAATTAACCGCGGACCCACAGCTTCGTGGATCCCGGCCGAGACCCCGTCGGATCTAACCCACAGTGGTTAAAAGCAAGCTCGCGGTTCCACAGCTT
Organism: Orobanche coerulescens; assembly: GCA_033398695.1. Lineage (NCBI taxonomy): Eukaryota > Viridiplantae > Streptophyta > Magnoliopsida > Lamiales > Orobanchaceae > Orobanche > Orobanche coerulescens. The sequence continues at coordinate 98,769,129 of CM065813.1, read as the reverse complement.
CGTGGAGCCCTACCGAGACCCCGTCGGATCTAACCCGTAGTGAGCATACACACACACACACGTTACTCATGCAATACTAACATGCTAAGAATGTAAGTTCATTAAGAATACTCACTAGAGATGGCCATTAACTCGACACCATTACCAAACTCTTCAAAAATACAATAACAAGATTAAATACGGAATACACGATTCCATAACTTAAACAATAGGAGTATCATCATAAAATCCTTCAACGTTCAAAATAACCAAATCATAATCAATTCTCAAAACACCGTTCACAAAACACACGCGTTTTGAAAGGAAGCCTTTAACGAGGCCAAACCGAAATCCTTTGAAACTTCATTTCAAACAACCAAACAAACACACCAAGACGATCACCGATCATCATATCCATAAAATAAGAAAAGTATGGGCAAGGTACTTGCCTCGATATCACGAGCAATGGAAAAGTGAACGGATACGGCCGGGTAGCCCTCAAATCCCCGAACACTATCTAGAACGCGATAACACCGAAATTACTACGGGAAAACACCACATGAATCATCAATCACCAACTGAATTCAACATCGGAATCATCGAGCACCTAAAATCCTCCGTAAGGAATAATAAAACATGATTACTGTAATATCCGCGTTTTCTATTTTCGGTAATTTCTATTTTTTGATGTATGTTCGATCCGGACAACTCGCTTAGCACTGTTTTGGAATTCTGAATCTATTTTGTTCTTGGAGTTTTTCCGTCTGGTCGAGTTTCGAGGATGCTTTTGCATAATTTCATTTTGAATTATACCTTGCCGCATGTGCGTTCGATTCTCTTAAAACTTGTTCGTTTTCGTTATTTCTCGATTCGTATAAGTTTGTATGGTTGAGTTGGTCGTGTTGGAACTTTCGGTTTGTTAATCCGACGTTGTATCGCGATTTTTCGGGCATTTGGGCCGTTTTTGTAATTTTCATAAGTTTGGGGAATTTCGCCTTATTTGCTTCGTTTCAAACTCTCTAGTGATCGAGATTATATTCTCTTTCAATGCTCGACTTTGTCGTCTTGGTTATTACGCGTTTATGATTCTGGATTCTGGTCTTGCTTCGTTTTTCGGCACTTGTGCGCTGCTGGCGCAGCGATGGTGCGTAATCTGCCGCTGAGTAGCGCACGCTACTCAGATTTACTTGCGTGCGCTTATCATTGTGTGGTTAGCGACGCTAACTCGGGTTCGTAGCGTGCGCCATCGATTTCGTGCGCTTTCGGTCGATGGGTTCGATACCTCGATGCTGGACTGCAACAGACGCTAATCAGCGTAACGCACGCTAATCTCGAAGACTAGCGCACGCTAACCATGTTAGTTTGCGTACGCTAACGGAGGTCGAAGGCGACTGCTGCCATGCCCCGCTATCGCACGCTAATGCTTATGCATAGCGTGCGCTAAGTCTGTTAAATATAAATAGGACATCAGCAGTCAACTTCGTCATTTTTCCTTCATATCCTATCCTTCTCGGCTTTGAGCGATTCCAGCGGGGTTAGGGCCGATTCCGACTGTAGATCACCATACACTACCACCGTGCATTCCTTGCGTGGATTCTTCAAGCTCCTAATCACTTTCCACCATCCGAATCAAGGTAAATATTCCCAAAACCCTTGTTTTAAGATTTTGGGGGAATTTTGGGGATTTCTTGGGATTTAACTCTCTTAGTCCGAATTATTACTGGGCTATCGCTAGACTTCTATAGTGAAAATGTAACACTTAATATTATTGTTGATACGTGGTTTTAAATTCCGAGTATACCATAGATCGTCAATTATAGTCGATTTATACCCAAGTTTTGTTCGACTAAGGGTTTCTTCGGGTTGTTGTTGGATGTATTCCATCATTTACGTAGTTTTAAGATTTGTTGTCCATCGTTATTGTGTTAGGATCGGATTTGTGAAGGTTGTTCGGGCCGAAACCTTTCCGTTCGCCGTTTTCCTTCACGTAGTATTACTCAGGCAAGTACATGTATTACATTCCGTTATGTATGTTACGTTTTCAAAGTGAATGATGAATTGTGGTTTTCGGGTGCGTGAGTTGTGTTCCTTCCACCCGGAGTGTCCGACGGGATGTCTGGGGGTCGATACTAAGGGGTACGGCCGCGGAAGTGGGCTTGGGTGCGTGTGTGATTGAACTTCCACCCGGAGTGTCCGACGGGATGTCTGGGGGTCGATACTAAGGGGTACGGCCGCGGAAGTGGTATCCCACCCGGAGCGTTCGACGGGATGTCTGGGGGTCGATACTAAGGGGTACGGCCACGGGATACCAGTTGTGATTTTGTGATATCGTAATGATTGGAAACCGGTTTGATTGTCAACGTAGTATTCCGGAATATATATGTGGCAAATGACTTACGTTTGGGACGATTGTGTAAAAACTGTATTTTGTATATAATGTTGTGTAATTGTGTACTTGCACTAGCTATTCGAATGCTAACCCCTTAAATGGGGGAAATGCGTCTTATGCATTTCAGGTACCGGAAGAGCTGAGGAGCAGGCACGGGGCACGCACGCGAAGGATGGGATGGCTTGATGATAGTGGCTCGAGTCTGTATTGTACTTTTTATTTTCGTCATTGCATTTGTCGAGTATTGGAGTTAAACTGCTTACTTCTGAATTTGGTTTAAGTCCCCTGCGTGGGCAATGAATTGATATTTACATTATGTTTCATGTACTCCGTTGAAATGTTTTGGCCGAGGCCACGGCCCTGTTTACTTTTGAGTGCATCTTTTGGGTTTGTCATTGTGGTTATGTGTCTTGTGTTAGCCTGGTAGACCTCACGAGGTTTCTACGGCGTGTAATGTCCCCTTTGTGTATTGGGGTGTTACATTTATGGTATCAGAGCTTAGGTTTTGAATACCTAGGCTGTCGGTTAATTTTTGGGTCTGTTAGTTGCGTCATTAGAGTCAGTCGTTGAGCCTAATATCATCATGCTACCGTCTTTTCGTGCGACCCGTGGCTGTAAGTCTTCTCAAACTCTTTTATTCTGTATTCGTTTTCTTGTGTTGTTCGGAATTGAGGATTATGATTACCAACCTTGTAAATTGTGAATTTTTCTGATCTTGTTCTTTTCGTATTTTCTTCAGTATGTTGAGAGGTCGTGGTAGACCAGCTAGGGGACGCGGCCGAGGCCGTGGTCGGGGTGCTGATAATGAAGAGGGCTCACTTTCTCAGTCCTCTGCAGACTCAGCCTCTCACTCAGTGCCGTCGGGTAATAATGCCGACGCCGGGGCTACTGCCGTACTTCAGCAGCTAGTAGACCAGTTTGCTCAGATAGCTCAGGGTGGATGCCAGAATCCGCCCCCGACACCTGAAGAGGAAGCTAGTAAGTGGCTTCAGACGGTGTCTAAGATGCACCCTCCTCGTTTCTCCGGATCTTCTGACTCCCTCGGTTGGGAGAATTGGCTCTTTCAGCTGTCGAGGGCCTTTGATGCCGTAGCTTGTCCCGAAGACAGGAGGGTACATATTGCCCAGTACCTCCTGGATAAGGAAGCTGCGGAGTGGTGGGAGGCCGTTGCGCCCAGAGATCGTCGGGCCACTTGGGATGAGTTCAGGGCTGCTATGGAAGCAGAATATTGTCCACCGCCAGTAAAGGAGCGTAGAATTGTGGAGTTTTTCACCGCTACACCTCAGGATGTGCCGATTTCTCGTGCCATTATTTCCTACAATCAGCAGTTGGGTTTTGTGAGAGATCGTGTGAGGACGGAGGCCGATAAAATCCGTTACTTCAATATGCGCATGAAACCGCATATCAGGCAGAGTATGGCACCGCTCATGTGTGCCACCTTGAAGGAATATCAGGATCGCGCTCGGCGATCGAGATGGTGTCCCGGAATCGAGTCGGTTTGGAAGCTAAGAAGCGAAGACCACCGGCGGGTTCTCGGCCGGTAAAGGGGGTCGGCGAGGTCTCGCTCATTCCTACACCGAAGAGACCATTTCACCTACCGGGGATCTCGGGTAATCGTCGTTCATCGATCCGTTGCTTCGTGGCGTGGTTTGTTTTAACTGCAACCAGTATGAGCATTTGATGAAGGATTGCCCTTTTCCTCACGTTGTTTGTTTTACTTGCGGGAAGACAGGACATCGGGCAGCCCAGTGTGAGAGGGCCACCAGGGCAGCTAGAGTCCCGAATACCACAGCCGATCTGTGGTAGAACATCATTCCAGTAACTCATGTTCCGAATGGTTAGGGCCGTGGTAGGGGTCGGGTTCAGCCGGATCACCGTACGCCGCTGAGTTCGGGTTGATTCACCCCGGTTGTATCAGATGATTGGTACAGAGTAGACAGACGTTCCAGTGGCGTCAGTTACCACTCAGATCCTTACTCATCCAGTTTCAGTACTTTTTGATTCGGGTGCTACCCATTTCTTTATTGCTTCGGATTGTGTGAGTCGTATTGGTTTTGACTGCTTGTTTGAGTGTGAGCCGTTTGTAGTGGGTACACCCAGTGGAGATCGTATGGTTGGGGACCGGGAAGTTAGGGATTGCCCAGTGAGGATCGGGAGCCGGGATTGGCCCTCGAATCTCATTGTTATAGACCTTAAGGGTGAGGATTTGATCCTCGGGGACGATTGGTTAGATCGTCACGGTGCTATCATGAACTATCGGACTCGTACCATCTCGATAGTTGCCGAGGACGGCACCGAGCATACTCTAGTCGGTTGTAAGCCGGGTAGATCGGGGAGTGTGATTAGCGCCTTGAAGGCGATGAAACTTTTGAACCAAGGTTGTGTCGGCTACTGGTGTTTCGCTCTACAGGCGGAAGATGATGGGGTTGACATATTGTCGATTCCAGTTGTTAGCGAGTATCCCGATGTATTTCCGGATGACTTGCCAGGATTACCACCACATCGAGAGGTGGAGTTTCCTATTGACCTTGAGCCGAATGCGGCCCCTATTTCTCGAGCACCGTACCGTATGGCACCGTCGGAGATGCTAGAGTTGAAGAATCAGTTGGGAGAGTTGTTAGATAAAGGGTATATTCGACCGAGCGCATCGCCTTGGGGTGCGCCTGTACTTTTTGTCAAGAAGAAGGATGGATCGCTTCGTTTATGCATCGACTATCGAGAATTAAACAAGCTAACCATCAAAAATAAATACCCTTTGCCCAGGATTGACGATTTGTTTGATCGGCTTGAGGCGGCAGTCTTTTCAAGATTGATTTGCGATCGGGCTACTACCGATTGAGGATTCGGGATGTCGATATTCCGAAAGCTGCCTTTCGGACGAGATATGGCCATTACGAGTTTGTGGTTATGCCTTTCGGGCTAACTAATGCCCCAGCAGTGTTCATGCAGTTGATGAACAAAGTTTTTATTGAGTATCTGGACAAATTCGTAGTCGTTTTTATTGACGATATTCTCATCTATTCACGGAGTCGGAAGGAGCACGCCTTACATCTTCGGATTGTATTAGACACTTTGAGGGCTGAGCGGTTGTACGCGAAGTTCTCTAAGTGTGAGTTTTGGCTCGAGGAAGTTACGTTCCTCGGGCATGTGATTTCAGCAGAGGAGTTCGGGTAGATCCGCGAAGATAGAGGGTGATGGCTTGGGAGCCGCCTAAAAATGTGAAGGAGGTGAGGAGTTTTACGGGTCTTGCCGACTATTACCGTAGATTCGTTGAGGATTTTCGAAGATCGCTAGACCGCTCACTCGGTTGCTCCAAAACTCGGAAGTTCGAGTGGGTGACAGGCAGGGCAGTTTTGATGAGTTAAAGAGACGTTTGACTACCGCACCGTGTTAGCGTTGCCTCGGGAACGAGGATTTCGTAGTGTACGGTGATGCTTCGGGCCTTGGTCTAGGATGTGTTTTGATGCAGAGACAGAGTGATTGCGTATGCGTCCCGCCAGTTGAAACCTTATGAGGTGAATTACCCCACGCATGATTTGGAATTAGATGCGGTCGTGTTTGCCTTAAAGATCTGGAGGCATTATCTCTATGGGTCGTCATGTAAGATTTTTACCGATCACAAGAGTTTGAAGTATATCTTCAGTCAGAAGGAGTTAAATATGAGACAACGTAGGTGGTTGGAGCTAATTAAATATTACGACCTCGAGATACTTTACCATCCGGGTAAGGCTAACGTAGTGGCGGATGCGTTGAGCCGTAAGCCGATAGCGTTGCAGATGTTAGAAGTACTTACTCCGCAGAGTAGGATCCAGCGAGATCTTATTTGTCAGAATATTGAGGTTTGGGTTCAGAGAGTTCAGGGCCAGTTATGTGCATTAGAGATCACTTCGTCCTTGACTGATGATATCAAGGCGAAACAGTATGACGATCCGTGTTTGGTCCAGTTGAGGGAGGATGTGAGGCAGGGGAAAGCCCCTGGATTTGTGGTTCAGGATGATGGCGTTCTGAGATTTCGCGGCAGACTATGTGTACCGAATGTTGTTGAGTTGAGACAGAAGATCTTGAGTGAAGCTCATACCACGCCTTACTCCATACATCCTGGTACGAGTAAAATGTACAAGGATGTGAGGAGTAACTACTGGTGGAGTAATTTAAAGACAGACGTTAGCGAGTTTGTGTCGAGGTGTTTGACTGTCACGGAGTTAAGATCGAGCATCGGCGACCATGGGCTTTTACGACCACTTCTTATCCGGAGTGGAAATGGGAGGATATTTCTATGGATTTCATTACCGGTATGCCTAAGACTCCTGGGATGAACATGATTTGTGTCATTCTCGAACGACTAACCAAATCAGCACATATCAAGGGAATAAAGGACACTATGTGGCAAGAGAGACTTGCACGAGTGTTTGTTTCGAGATCGTGAGGTTACATGGGACCCTAAGAGTATTGTTTCGGATCGTGATGGCCGGTTCATATCACATTTTTGGCAGTCCGTTCATAGAGCCTTGGGGACCGAGCTGAGACTTAGCACATCCTACCACCCTCAGACAGACGGACAGTCTGAGCGGACGATACAGACGCTAGAGGATATGTTGCGAGCCTGTGCTTTAGATTGGAAGGATGATTGGGAGTCGCACTTGCCATTGATCGAGTTCACGTACAACAATAGCTGGCACGCCTCGATCAAGATGGCACCATTCGAGGCATTGTATGGGAGGAGGTGCAGATCGCCGTTGTGTTGGGACGATGCGTCCGAGCTGATGGGTACCGAGCCCGATATGGTAGTTGAGACGAGGGAGAAGATTGCTCTCATTCGCGATAGATTGTTGACGGCCCAGAGTCGGCAAAAGTCTTATGCCGACACGCGTCGCCGGCCGTTGGAGTTTGAGGTGGGAGATCATGTGTTGCTTAAGGTGTCGCCGACACGGGGAGTTTACCGCTTCGGTCGGAAGGGTAAACTTAGTCCGAGATTTATTGGGCCATTCGAGATCCTAGAGAGAGTCGGAGAGCTTGCATATCGGTTAGGTTTACCGTCGTCCCTGAGCCACGTTCATAACGTATTTCATGTTTCCCAGCTTAGGAGGTACATATCGGACCCTAGCCATATTATCGATTTTGGAGAGATCGAATTGGGACCCGACCTTACCATTGAGGAGAGGCCGATTCAGATTTTAGAGCGTCGGGTGAAGCAACTTCGTCATAAAACCATCCCTCTGGTTAAAGTTCAATGGTCGAGACATGGGTCCGAAGAAGCCACATGGGAGACGGAGGAGAGTATGCAGTCAAGATACCCCGAGTTGTTCGCGTTGTAAGTTTCGGGACGAAACTTATTTTTAGGGGGAGATAATGTAATATCCGCGTTGTCTTTCGGTTTGTTAATCCGACGTTGTATCGCGATTTTTCGGGCATTTGGGCCGTTTTTGTAATTTTCATAAGTTTGGGGAATTTCGCCTTATTTGCTTCGTTTCAAACTCTCTAGTGATCGAGATTATATTCTCTTTCAACGCTCGACTTTGTCGTCTTGGTTATTACGTGTTTATGATTCTGGATTCTGGTCTTGCTTCGTTTTTCGGCACTTGTGCGCTGTTGGCAGCAGTGGACTGTGCAGAACTGCTGCCTGAGTAGCGCACGCTACTCAGGATTTACTTGCGTGCGCTATCATTGTGTGGTTAGCGTACGCTAACCTGGGGTTCGTAGCGTGCGCTATCGATTTCGTGCGATTTGGTCGATGGGTTCGATACCTCGATCGACCAGCAACACGCTAATCGGCGTTAACGCACGCTAATCCCAGCACTAGCGCACGCTAACCATGTTAGTTTGCGACGCTAACGGAGGTCGGAAGACTGATCGCGCCATGCCCGCTATCGCACGCTAATGCTTATGCATAGCGTGCGCTAAGTCTGTTAAATATAAATAGGACATCAGCAGTCAACTTCGTCATTTTTCCTTCATATCCTATCCTTCTCGGCTTTGAGCGATTCCAGGCGGGGGTTAGGGCCGATTCCGACTGTAGATCACCATACACTACCACCGTGCATTCCTTGCGTGGATTCTTCAAGCTCCTAATCACTTTCCACCATCCGAATCAAGGTAAATATTCCCAAAACCCTTGTTTTAAGATTTTGGGGGAATTTTGGGGATTTCTTGGGATTTAACTCTCTTAGTCCGAATTATTACTGGGCTATCGCTAGACTTCGATCGTGCACTTGTAACCCTTCATTTTATTGATGATTCGTGGTTTTAAATTCCAAGTTTTCCATTGTTCGTCACTTATAGTCGATTTATACCCAAGTTTTGTTCGACTAAGGGTTTCAGCGGGTTGAACTAGGATGTATTCCATCATTTACGTAGTTTTAAGATTTGTTGTCCATCGTTATTGTGTTAGGATCGGATTTGTGAAGGTTGTTCGGGCCGAAACCTTTCCGTTCGCCGTTTTCCTTCACGTAGTATTACTCAGGCAAGTACATGTATTACATTCCGTTATGTATGTTACGTTTTCAAAGTGAATGATGAATTGTGGTTTTCGGGTGCGTGAGTTGTGTTCCTTCCACCCGGAGTGTCCGACGGGATGTCTGGGGGTCGATACTAAGGGGTACGGCCGCGGAAGTGGGCTTGGGTGCGTGTGTGATTGAACTTCCACCCGGAGTGTCCGACGGGATGTCTGGGGGTCGATACTAAGGGGTACGGCCGCGGAAGTGGTATCCCACCCGGAGCGTTCGACGGGATGTCCGGGGTCGATACTAAGGGGTACGGCCACGGGATACGATTGTGATTTTGTGATATCGTAATTATTGGAAACCGGTTTTATTTACAAATTATTATTACTGAATATATATGTGGCAAATGACTTACGTTTGGGACGATTGTGTAAAACCGTATTTTGTATATAATGTTGTGTAATTGTGTACTTGCACTAGCTATTCGAATGCTAACCCCTTAAATGGGGGAAATGCGTCTTATGCATTTCAGGTACCGGGAGAGCCGAGGAGCAGGCACGGGGCACGCACGCGAAGGATGGGATGGCTTGATGATAGTGGCTCGAGTCGTATTGTACTTTTATTTTCGTCATTGCATTTGTCGAGTATTGGAGTTAAACCGCTTACTTCAATTTGGTTTAAGTCCCTGCGTGGGCAATGAATTGATATTTACATTATGTTTCATGTACTCCGTTGAAATGTTTTGGCCGAGGCCACGGCCTGTTTACTTTTGAGTGCATCTTTTGGGTTTGTCATTGTGGTTATGTGTCTTGTGTTAGCTGGTAGACCTCACGAGGTTTCTACGGCGTGTAATGTCCCCTTTGTGTATTGGGGTGTTACATTTATGGTATCGGAGCTTAGGTTTTGAATACCTAGCCGGTTAATTTTGGGTCATTAGTTGCGTCATTAGAGTCGGTCGTTGAGCCTAATATCATCATGCTACCGTCTTTTCGTGCGACCGTGGTCGTAAGTCTTCTCAAACTCTTTTATTCTCGTATTCGTTTTCTTGTGTTGTTCGGAATTGAGGATTATGATTACCAACCTTGTAAATTGTGAAAATTTCTGATCTTGTTATTTTCGTATTATCTTCATGATGTTGAGAGGTCGTGGTAGACCAGCTAGGATACGCGGCCGAGGCCGTGGTCGGGGTGCTGATAATGCAGAGTGCTCACTTTCTCGATCCTCTGCAGACTCGGCCTCTCACTCGGTGCCGTCGGGTAATAATGCCGGCCAGCAGACCTCTGCCGTACTTGGCGACTAGTAGACCAGTTTGCTCAGATAGCTCAGGGTGGATGCCAGAATCCGCCCCCGACACCTGAAGAGGAAGCTAGTAAGTGGCTTCAGACGGTGTCTAAGATGCACCCTCCTCGTTTCTCCGGATCTTCTGACTCCCTCGGTTGGGAGAATTGGCTCTTTCAGCTGTCGAGGGCCTTTGATGCCGTAGCTTGTCCCGAAGACAGGAGGGTACATATTGCCCAGTACCTCCTGGATAAGGAAGCTGCGGAGTGGTGGGAGGCCGTTGCGCCCAGAGATCGTCGGGCCACTTGGGATGAGTTCAGGGCTGCTATGGAAGCAGAATATTGTCCACCGCCAGTAAAGGAGCGTAGAATTGTGGAGTTTTTCACCGCTACACCTCAGGATGTGCCGATTTCTCAGGCCATTATTTCCTACAATCAGCAGTTGGGTTTTGTGAGAGATCAGGTGAGGACGGAGGCTGATAAAATCCGTTACTTCAATATGCGCATGAAACCGCATATCAGGCAGAGTATGGCACCGCTCATGTGTGCCACCTTGAAGGAATATCAGGATCGCGCTCTGGCGATCGAGATGGCTGTCCCGGAATCAGAGTCGGTTTCGGAAGCTAAGAAGCAGAAGACCACTGGCGGGTTCTCGGCCGGTAAAGGGGGTCAGTTTTCGAGGTCTCGTTCTGTTCCTACACCCGGGAAGAGACCATTTCATTGGCCGGGATCTCGTGGTAATCGCTCGATCCAGTCCGTTATACGGTGGCGAGTTTGTTTTAACCGCAACCAATATGAGCATTTGATGAAGGATTGCCCTTTTCCTCCGATTATTTGTTTTACTTGCGGGCAGATCGGGCATCGGGCAGCCCATTGTGAGAGGGCCACTGTGGCCGCTAGAGTCCCGACTACCACCGCCGATCGGAGGAGCACAAGGCATTCGATTACTCATGTTCCGGGGTTCGGGCCGTGGTAGGGGTCGGTCGGCGGATCACCGTACGTTGAGTTCGGGTTGATTCACCCCGGTTGTATCGGATGAGGCGTACAGAGAGACAGACGTTCCGGTGGCGTCAGTACCACTCGGATCCTTACTCATCCGGTTTCGGTACTGTTTGATTCGGGTGCTACCCATTTCTTTATTGCTTCGGATTGTGTGAGTCGTATTGGTTTTGACTGCTTGTTTGAGTGTGAGCCGTTTGTAGTGGGTACACCCAGTGGAGATCGTATGGTTGGGGACCGGGAAGTTAGGGATTGCCCAGTGAGGATCGGGAGCCGGGATTGGCCCTCGAATCTCATTGTTATAGACCTTAAGGGTGAGGATTTGATCCTCGGGGACGATTGGTTAGATCGTCACGGTGCTATCATGAACTATCGGACTCGTACCATCTCGATAGTTGCCGAGGACGGCACCGAGCATACTCTAGTCGGTTGTAAGCCGGGTAGATCGGGGAGTGTGATTAGCGCCTTGAAGGCGATGAAACTTTTGAACCAAGGTTGTGTCGGCTACTGGTGTTTCGCTCTACAGGTGGAAGATGATGGGGTTGACATATTGTCGATTCCAGTTGTTAGCGAGTATCCCGATGTATTTCCGGATGACTTGCCAGGATTACCACCACATCGAGAGGTGGAGTTTCCTATTGACCTTGAGCCGAATGCGGCCCCTATTTCTCGAGCACCGTACCGTATGGCACCGTCGGAGATGCTAGAGTTGAAGAATCAGTTGGGAGAGTTGTTAGATAAAGGGTATATTCGACCGAGCGCATCGCCTTGGGGTGCGCCTGTATTTTTGTCAAGAAGAAGGATGGATCGCTTCGTTTATGCATCGACTATCGAGAATTAAACAAGCTAACCATCAAAAATAAATACCCTTTGCCCAGGATTGACGATTTGTTTGATCAGCTTCAGGGGGCGACAGTCTTTTCGAAGATTGATTTGCGATCGGGCTACTACCAGTTGAGGATTCGGGATGTCGATATTCCGAAAGCTGCCTTTCGGACGAGATATGGCCATTACGAGTTTGTGGTTATGCCTTTCGGGCTAACCAATGCCCCAGCAGTGTTCATGCAGTTGATGAACAAAGTTTTTATTGAGTATCTGGACAAATTCGTAGTCGTTTTTATTGACGATATTCTCATCTATTCACGGAGTCGGGAGGAGCACGCCTTACATCTTCGGATTGTATTAGACACTTTGAGGGCTGAGCAGTTGTACGCGAAGTTCTCTAAGTGTGAGTTTTTGCTCGAGGAAGTTACGTTCCTCGGGCATGTGATTTCAGCAGAGGGAGTTCGGGTAGATCCGCAGAAGATAGAGGCAGTGATGGCTTGGGAGCCGCCTAAAAATGTGAAGGAGGTGAGGAGTTTTCTGGGTCTTGCCGACTATTACCGTAGATTCGTTGAGGGATTTTCGAAGATCGCTAGACCGCTCACTCAGTTGCTCCAGAAAACTCAGAAGTTCGAGTGGTGACAGAGCAGCGGGGCTTTTGATGAGTTAAAGAGACGTTTGACTACCGCACCCGTGTTAGCGTTGCCTCGGGAACGAGGATTTCGTAGTGTACGGTGATGCTTCGGGCCTTGGTCTAGGATGTGTTTTGATGCGAGAGAGAGTGATTGCGTATGCGTCCCTTGATTGAAACCTTATGAGGTGAATTACCCCACGCATGATTTGGAATTAGCTGCGGTCGTTTTTGCCTTAAAGATCTGGAGGCATTATCTCTATGGGTCGTCATGTAAGATTTTTACCGATCACAAGAGTTTGAAGTATATCTTCAGTCAGAAGGAGTTAAATATGAGACAACGTAGGTGGTTGGAGCTAATTAAATATTACGACCTCGAGATACTTTACCATCCGGGTAAGGCTAACGTAGTGGCGGATGCGTTGAGCCGTAAGCCGATAGCGTTGCAGATGTTAGAAGTACTTACTCCGCAGAGTAGGATCCAGCGAGATCTTATTTGTCAGAATATTGAGGTTTGGGTTCAGAGAGTTCAGGCCGATTATGTGCATTAGAGATCACTTCGTCCTTGATCGATGATATCAAGGCGAAACAGATGACGATCCGTGTTTGGTCCATTGAGGGAGGATGTGAGGCGGGGAAAGCCCTGGATTTGTGGTTCAGGATGATGGCGTTCTGAGATTTCGCGGCAGACTATGTGTACCGAATGTTGTTGAGTTGAGACAGAAGATCTTGAGTGAAGCTCATACCACGCCTTACTCCATACATCCTGGTACGAGTAAAATGTACAAGGATGTGAGGAGTAACTACTGGTGGAGTAATTTAAAGACAGACGTTAGCGAGTTTGTGTCGAGGTGTTTGACCTGTCAGCAGGTTAAGATCGAGCATCAGCGACCCGCGGGGCTTTTACGACCACTTCTTATCCCGGAGTGGAAATGGGAGGATATTTCTATGGATTTCATTACCGGTATGCCTAAGACTCGGACTGGGATGAACATGATTTGGGTCATTGTCGATCGACTAACCAAATCAGCTCATTTCCTGGGTATTAAGGACACTTGGGGGCCGAGAGAGACTTGCACGAGTGTTTGTTTGAGATCGTGAGGTTACATGGGACCCCTAAGAGTATTGTTTCGGATCGTGATGGCGGTTCATATCACATTTTGGCAGTCCGTTCATAGAGCCTTGGGGACCGAGCTGAGACTTAGCACATCCTACCACCCTCAGACAGACGGACAGTCTGAGCGGACGATACAGACGCTAGAGGATATGTTGCGAGCCTGTGCTTTAGATTGGAAGGATGATTGGGAGTCGCACTTGCCATTGATCGAGTTCACGTACAACAATAGCTGGCACGCCTCGATCAAGATGGCACCATTCGAGGCATTGTATGGGAGGAGGTGCAGATCGCCGTTGTGTTGGGACGATGCGTCCGAGCTGATGGGTACCGAGCCCGATATGGTAGTTGAGACGAGGGAGAAGATTGCTCTCATTCGCGATAGATTGTTGACGGCCAACAGTCGGCAAAAGTATTATGCCGACACGCGTCGCGGCCGTTGGAGTTTGAGGTGGGAGATCATGTGTTGCTTAAGGTGTCGCCGACACGGGAGTTTACCGCCGGTCGGAAGGGTAAACTTAGTCCGAGATTTATTGGGCCATTCGAGATCCTAGAGAGTCGGAGAGCTTGCATATCGGTTAGGTTTACCGTCGTCCCGAGCCACGTTCATAACGTATTTCATGTTTCCTACTTAGGAGGTACATATCGGACCCTAGCCATATTATCGATTTTGGAGAGATCGACTGGGACCCGACCTTACCATTGAGGAGAGGCCGATTCAGATTTTAGAGCGTCGGGTGAAGCAACTTCGTCATAAAACCATCCCTGGTTAAAGTTCAATGGTCGAGACATGGGTCGAAGAAGCCACATGGGAGACGGAGGAGAGTATGCAATCAAGATACCCGAGTTGTTCGCGTTGTAAGTTTCGGGACGAAACTTATTTTAGGGAGATAATGTAATATCCGCGTTGTCTTTCGGTTTGTTAATCCGACGTTGTATCGCGATTTTCGGGCATTTGGGCCGTTTTGTAATTTTCATAAGTTTGGGAATTTCGCCTTATTTGCTTCGTTTCAAACTCTCTAGTGATCGAGATTATATTCTCTTTCAACGCTCGACTTTGTCGTCTTGGTTATTACGTGTTTATGATTACGGATTCGGTCTTGCTTCGTTTTTCGGCACTTGTCTGTTGGCGGCCGATGGGTATGCGAAGCTGGCACTGAGTAGCGCACGCTACTCGGGATTTACTGCGTGCGCTATCATTGTGTGGTTAGCGACGCTAACTGGGGTTAAATAGCGTGCGCTATCGATTTCGTGCGATTTGGTCGATGGGTTCGTACCTCGGATCGACCAGCAACAGACGCTAATCAGCGTTAACGCACGCTAATCCCCAGTACTAGCGCACGCTAACCATGTTAGTTTGCGTACGCTAACGGGAGGTCAGAAGGCAGACTGTTCTGCCATGCCCCGCTATCGCACGCTAATGCTTATGCATAGCGTGCGCTAAGTCTGTTAAATATAAATAGGACATCAGCAGTCAACTTCGTCATTTTTCCTTCATATCCTATCCTTCTCGGCTTTGAGCGATTCCAGGCGGGGGTTAGGGCCGATTCCGACTGTAGATCACCATACACTACCACCGTGCATTCCTTGCGTGGATTCTTCAAGCTCCTAATCACTTTCCACCATCTGAATCAAGGTAAATATTCCCAAAACCCTTGTTTTAAGATTTTGGGGGAATTTTGGGGATTTCTTGGGATTTAACTCTCTTAGTCCGAATTATTACTGGGCTATCGCTAGACTTCGATCGTGCACTTGTAACCCTTCATTTTATTGATGATTCGTGGTTTTAAATTCCAAGTTTTCCATTGTTCGTCACTTATAGTCGACGATACCCAAGTTTTGTTCGACTAAGGGTTTCAGCGGGTTGAACTAGGATGTATTCCATCATTTACGTAGTTTTAAGATTTGTTGTCCATCGTTATTGTGTTAGGATCGGATTTGTCAAGGTTGTTCGGGCCGAAACCTTTCCGTTCGCCGTTTTCCTTCACGTAGTATTACTCAGGCAAGTACATGTATTACATTCCGTTATGTATGTTACGTTTTCAAAGTGAATGATGAATTGTGGTTTTCGGGTGCGTGAGTTGTGTTCCTTCCACCCGGAGTGTCCGACGGGATGTCTGGGGGTCGATACTAAGGGGTACGGCCGCGGAAGTGGGCTTGGGTGCGTGTGTGATTGAACTTCCACCCGGAGTGTCCGACGGGATGTCTGGGGGTCGATACTAAGGGGTACGGCCGCGGAAGTGGTATCCCACCCAGAGCGTTCGACGGGATGTCTGGGGGTCGATACTAAGGGGTACGGCCACGGGATACCAGTTGTGATTTTGTGATATCGTGATGATTGGAAACCGGTTTGATTGTCAACGTAGTATTCCGGAATATATATGTGGCAAATGACTTACGTTTGGGACGATTGTGTAAAAACTGTATTTTGTATATAATGTTGTGTAATTGTGTACTTGCACTAGCTATTCGAATGCTAACCCCTTAAATGGGGGAAATGCGTCTTATGCATTTCAGGTACCGGAAGAGCTGAGGAGCAGGCACGGGGCACGCACGCGAAGGATGGGATGGCTTGATGATAGTGGCTCGAGTCTGTATTGTACTTTTTATTTTCGTCATTGCATTTGTCGAGTATTGGAGTTAAACTGCTTACTTCTGAATTTGGTTTAAGTCCCCTGCGTGGGCAATGAATTGATATTTACATTATGTTTCATGTACTCCGTTGAAATGTTTTGGCCGAGGCCACGGCCCTGTTTACTTTTGAGTGCATCTTTTGGGTTTGTCATTGTGGTTATGTGTCTTGTGTTAGCCTGGTAGACCTCACGAGGTTTCTACGGCGTGTAATGTCCCATTTGTGTATTGGGGTGTTACAATTACGACGAGAATCAAGGCCGAAAACAACGGAAATTCCAACAAACTATCAAAGGGAACTCATTCGAACATTTAATCGAACATTAAATGTTCAAGACCCTTCAAGAATAAAGAAATCACCCCTCGGGTTGAACGAACCAAAGATACGAGTATCCAATCCATAGAACAAGTTCAAAACAACGTTTATACAACAATTAATTGATTAAAAACGGATTGGAATCGAAATCAAAAAGGAAAATCCCCAAATCTACAAAAACAAGGGTTCAAGCCAAAAATACCTTGATTTGGATGAAGGATTCAAGTAGAGGCCGAAAATCTACAACAAGACTTGAGGTGGATGATCTCTACAAGTTTTGGAGCACTCAAATCGCCCAAAAATCGCCCACAAATCGCCCTAGATGGAAGGAGGAAGAAGAGAGGAGAAAAATGAAGTTTTCTCCTCGAAAATCTGCTAAAAAACGCAGAAAAAGCCCGTGTGCCGCGGCACAGGACAAGTGTGCCGCGGCCCAGGGCCACCAAAAATGCCCAGGAATCAGCTTAGTGCCGCGGCACAGCCTGAGTGTGCCGCGGCACACGGTACAGCCCCCTTCAACACCAAAAAGGCACACCGTGCACTCTTGGCTATTTCGACCATAACTCCTTCGTCTGGACTCCGATTGACTCACCGTTTGAACCATTGGAAAGCTAACTTGATGCTCAATAATTTTACAAATATTCAGAATTTTTGGAGTTTCGAAGAATTAATGGTGACGTTACAAAGTCGAACTCCCACTTGAAAAAGTCGATTAAGGACACGGAACTCAACAAAACGTCACCGAAACGAACTCGGATGACAAAAAGTGTAGAATTAATCATTCTCGGAATGACGAAACGGTCATGATAGAGTTGTCAAAACGAACTTCCTCCGAAAAAAGAAAATTACCGAAATTCGAAATTGCGGATATTACATTCTACCCTCCTTAAAAGAAGTTTCGTCCCGAAACTTAAAACAAGTAGGGAGAAGCAATATCCCGCCAGGAAAACTCAACGAGATATGCAAGGAAACGCGTAACTTATGCCCATCGGCAAAACGTTACAAGCAACGCAAGGAATATACGGCGTGAAAACACGCTCCACGACGATCAACACAACGTCGCCGTTAAGGATATAATAAAACCAACAAGTGACAAGCGTCATCAAATGGATAATACAATCAAGTCAATTATCCGAACAATCACAAAACACAACGAACGAAAATCAATACGATTGACCAACCCAACGGTACATCAATCAAAACGCGAGCCAATCGCTGAGCAAATACGGAATTCCACCGCCCAAGGGTTGGAAGATCGAAAACGAGACTAATTTCCCAAACTTAAGGGAATTAGGAAGGAGCCTGAATGCTCCACGATCACGAAACGAGGACAAAAACCGAACAAACAAACGCCCAAACCACAATGGTCGAGACAACAAAAAGCGAACAATCATGTTCGAATCACGAAGAACAATAAAATTCAAACAACAACTCCAAGGTTCACATCTCGACTCGAGACAATATATGATCCGGTGAAAACAACATCATATGCATTCACATAAGATCCACATGAAAGGGAATAGAAATTGAAAAGTCACAACGACAAACGAGCTATTCCGAAACAATACCACACTCGTTCGATCAACAAAAGCAAGGGGCAGGACAAGCTCAGAAATGTCAACGAACATGATGAGTCGACAAAGTCGAAAATACAAGAGTTCCAAATCCGATCCACTTCGAATAAAAGAACTAATAGAACTAGATGATGTCACTTCCGAACAAGGTTCACAAGAATCGAACCGAACTCGAAAAAATCACGGCGATAACCAGATCAACCCACAACAAGATCACAGTTCGTTCGGACGATGAAACCGAAATACAGAACAAGTTCAAAAGTATCAACGAATACGAGCGAGTCGAAAGAATGGAGAAAGAGAAAATATAGAAGTCAAAATAGTACGGGCATTACCTCCGACCTCGTCCACGAAATTCACAAAAACGGGAGCAAGGTAACAAGACATTAAACAACCGACACATAACGGAACCATCACCGATGCACACGGTCATACCAACCCAAGCTCTAACAGCTCGCACATGCGCGACAACGCAGAAATCACCACGAGACGACAACATTCAACACCAACATCCCACCTCTCACGGGGGCTAGCACAACAAATGTGTGGAAAGCGACTCAACGCTCACACCGCCAATTCGATCATACTCGGGAGTAAACATCATAATGACAACGCGAACATCATACATACATACCCATCCCTCAAACGGGAATGGATAGGTTTTTAAAAAAAACGAAAACCTCATTTTGAAAATAATTTAGAAGAACACCGGTTGATCTTGAGTATCACCCTTCAAAAAGTACAAATGTGAAACATTGTTATCGAGACTTTGGAGAACCATTTCACATTTGGTAAAAATGAGGACACTTTCTTTTAGTGAAAAGCTTTCAGAATATTCGACCCTCGGGTCTAAATAAAAGTGTTTCTAAAACATTGAAAATATCTCAAAACATTTTGGTCCTCAATTGGAGTAATTTTGAAACATATTGCGGCACTAGAAGGCACCTTGAAAGTACTGCGAGAAAATAATTCATTTTAAAAGTACGTCTCGAAATTTATTTTCTAAGATACTCAAGTTTTCAAAGATAATTCAATGGGCTAGAATGCCCAAAAAATTCAGGTAATTACACAAAATATTATAGCGCCGTGGGTCCCGCGCCGGAACTCACCAGGCTAAAAATCATTTACAAAAACGCTAAAAAGGCCGATGACGGTAATATTTCAAAAACTCACGAAAGCCATTTACAAAATACTAAATACCGTCATAAGAATTTCGCCAAAGCGATCAAGGCCATAATGCCAAAAACTCGGTTAAGGGAATCGGTTATCGAAATAAAACTCGGTCGGTAAAATACCGAAAGTCATTACAAAAGAACTCACGCAGCGGATAAAAGAAATACAGTTCAACATGCACAATCCAGCAACACTACTCCTCATAAG
Organism: Orobanche coerulescens; assembly: GCA_033398695.1. Lineage (NCBI taxonomy): Eukaryota > Viridiplantae > Streptophyta > Magnoliopsida > Lamiales > Orobanchaceae > Orobanche > Orobanche coerulescens. The sequence continues at coordinate 98,749,580 of CM065813.1, read as the reverse complement.
AACAAAATATTAGAGTCAAATAACCACATTCAGAACAAAACCACTGGCCCCATTCGAGGCCTCTAAAGACCCTACCGCACTGGCTAGTGAACAAGTCGAACGTGTATAAGCACAAAGCTTCCACAAGAGAACTTGTAAAACGTGCAAATTGATTCGAAAATCATCAGCAACGGACAAAAACAACAATAAAAAGACATCACAAGCGACGACACTCGTATAAATCAAATACGAGAGTCGACTAAATACATATTCGTGAAATCAAAATCCACATAAGGATTCCATCACTTAACAAATAATCATAAAAATAGCTCGTGTCACACGAGGTACAACACAAAGAAGGGAGACTTACTTCCACAGGTCGCACGAAGATGATGATCGCCCCACGATACTAATCACGACCAACAAACTCAAACGACGCGTCGCGACACGACTCAGTCAGATAAAATCTGACAATACAAGACTCAACAACACATAACTCGACCCGACAACCTAGGTTTCCTCAACCTAAGCTCCGATACCATTTATGTAACACCCCCAATCCACTCAGGGATATTACACGCCATAGACCCTCTCCTCGAAGATCTACCAGGCTGGTAACAACATTTAACATCTCGACAATGCCTTCAAGGCTAAATGACTCAGTAGACCGATTTGGTCTTTCAATGAAAATATACAACTCAATTACAACATATACCCACGCAGGGGTCAAAGTACAATAAACTCCCGTACAACGGGGAAAAGATACTGCAGCGGAAAAGAAAATACAACTAGACCAATACGACATCAACGGATCCTCGTGTGATTAGTATCGTTCATCTTTCATGATCCTTCGTGCCGACCCTGTGTTATGCTCCAAAACCTGAATGCAAAAATAGACATCCACCCCCCGAATACTCGGGGGTTAGCAAAACTCCACTGTTTTGCTAGTGCAAGAACAAAGTGCAAATACGAGCCATACAATTCACATTCCACAAACGATAATAATTCGGAATCCTCAAAGGTTCAAATACAACAAGATGAACACTTCCCGAGGCGAGAGTTTGAGTAAAGACTTCCCAAAATTTCAAGATCAAAATATCAAGGGAAAAAATCTATAAAATGATTTGAAATACCATCGGGAGTTTTAATAGAAAATGATTTAGGATTATCAAATCCTACTTTTCAAAAACCCAAAATACGAAAGGGGTCACCGCCCCAAAGGTTTACTTTCCGAAAAACGACCTTTACCAAACCGTTGGGATTTTAGCCCCAAATCCGTAAAATGACTTTTACAAGACCATTGGGATTTTAGCCCCAAATCTCATCAACTCACAGTACACAAGAACGACCACAAGGTTCGTCTCCCAACATCAAAATCCACAAATAAAGGATTTAACATAAACGTCAAAATACTCTAAAGCCATCCTAGCCAAGTAGGCCAAGCGAACAACTTACCTCTTACACACTTAGTCAATGCATGCAATCATGAAAACCGTTCGAAAGCACTCATTTCCGGAAATGCCAATATCAAATCACATTTGCAAAATGCACCATAATTAACCGCGGACCCACAGCTTCGTGGATCCCTGCCGAGACCCCGTCAGATCTAACCCACAGTGGTTAAAAGCAAGCTCGCGGTTCCACAGCTTCGTGGAGCCCTACCGAGACCCCGTCGGATCTAACCCGTAGTGAGCATACACACACACACGTTACTCATGCAATACTAACATGCTAAGAATGTAAGTTCATTAAGAATACTCACTAGAGATGGCCATTAACTCGACACCATTACCAAACTCTTCAAAAATACAATAACAAGATTAAATACGGAATACACGATTCCATAACTTAAACAATAGGAGTATCATCATAAAATCCTTCAACGTTCAAAATAACCAAATCATAATCAATTCTCAAAACACCGTTCACAAAACACACGCGTTTTCAAAGGAAGCCTTTAACGAGGCCAAACCGAAATCCTTTGAAACTTCATTTCAAACAACCAAACAAACACACCAAGACGATCACCGATCATCATATCCATAAAATAAGAAAAGTATGGGCAAGGTACTTGCCTCGATATCACGAGCAATGGAAAAGTGAACGGATATGGCCGGGTAGCCCTCAAATCCCCGAACACTATCTAGAACGCGATAACACCGAAATTACTACGGGAAAACACCACATGAATCATCAATCACCAACGGAATTCAACATCGGAATCATCGAGCACCTATAATCCTCCGTAAGGAATAATAAAACATGATTACGACGAGAATCAAGGCCGAAAACAACGGAAATTCCAACAAACTATCAAAGGGAACTCATTCGAACATTTAATCGAACATTAAATGTTCAAGACCCTTCAAGAACAAATAAATCACCCCTCGGGTTGAACGAACCAAAGATACGAGTATCCAATCCATAGAACAAGTTCAAAACAACGTTTATACAACAATTAATTGATTAAAAACGGATTGGAATCGAAATCAAAAAGGAAAATCCCCAAATCTACAAAAACAAGGGTTCAAGCCAAAAATACCTTGATTTGGATGAAGGATTCAAGTAGAGGCTGAAAATCTACAACAAGACTTGAGGTGGATGATCTCTAAAAGTTTGGGAGCACTCAAATCGCCCAAAAATCGCCCACAAATCGCCCTAGATGGAAGGAGGAAGAAGAGAGGAGAAAAATGAAGTTTTCTCCTCGAAAATCTGCTAAAAAACGCAGAAAAAGCCCGTGTGACGCGGCACACTTGTCCTGTGCCGCGGCCCAGGGCCACCAAAAACGCCCAGGAATCAGCTTAGTGCCGCGGCACAGCCTGAGTGTGCCGCGGCACACGGTACAGCCCCCTTCAACACCAAAAAGGCACACCGTGCAGTCTTGGCTATTTCGACCATAATTCCTTCGTCTGGACTCCGATTGACTCACCGTTTGAACCATTGGAAAGCTAACTTGATGCTATATAATGTTACAAATATTCAGAATTTTGGAGTTTCCAAGAATTAATGGTGACGTTACAAAGTCGAACTCCCACGTGAAAAAGTCGATTAAGGACACGGAACTCAACAAAACGTCACCGAAATGAACTCGGATGACAAAAAGTGTAGAATTAATCATTCTCGGAATGACGAAATGGTCATGATAGAGTTGTCAAAACGAACTTCCTCCGAAAAAAAAAAATTACCGAAATTCGAAATTGCGGATATTACAGGCTGTTCATCAGGCTCTGGGTACTGAGTTGAGATTGAGCACTTCCTTTCATCCTCAGTCGGACGGTCAGACAGAGAGGACGATTCAGACTCTAGAAGATATGTTACGGGCTTGCGCCTTGGATTGGAGTAATGATTGGGAGTTTCACCTACCGTTGATCGAGTTTGCTTACAATAATAGTTGGCATGCGTCGATCAAAATGGCACCCTTCGAGGCACTCTATGGTAGGCGATGTAGGTCGCCATTATGTTGGGACGAGGCTTCTGAGCTAGTTGGGACGGAACCGGATATGTTATTGGAAACCAAGGAAAAGATTTCTATTATCCGAGATCGACATCGATCGCCCAGTCGTCAGAAATCTTACGCCGATACTCGTCGTCGACCCTTGGAGTTTGAAGTGGGGGATCACGTCTTGCTCAACGTATCGCCTACCAGAGGAGTTTTCCGCTTCGGGAAAAAGGGAAAACTCAGTCCAAGGTATATCGGACCTTTCGAGATTTTGGACAGAGATGGAGATTTAGCTTATCGCTTGGCGTTGCCTCCAGCTTTGAGTCACGTCCATAGTGTTTTTCATGTGTCCCAGTTGAGGAAGTACATACCGGATCCAAGCCACATTATCGACTACAGTGAGATTGACGTAGCCGAGGATATTACCTTTCCGGAGAGACCCGTGAAGATCCTTGAGCGTCGCGAGAAACAGCTTCGGCATAAGACCATTCCACTGGTTAAGGTACAATGGTCGAGGCATGGAGTCGAAGAGGCGACTTGGGAGACGGAAGAGAAGATGCGGGTAGAATACCCTGAACTATTTATTTCTTAAGTTTCGGGACGAAACTTCTTTTTAGAGGGGGAGAATGTAATACCCGGTCGAAATTCATGTCATTTCAAACCTCTTCATGTTCTTCGAATCGTGATTTGTTGGGCGAACCCTTGTAATCATCACTTGGAACCACCGTCTTGGGGTTTCCGTACTTCTATTTCATGTTATTGTTGCCCAGACATTGGATCCTATTGCTTTTATTCTCTTCCCGGGTCATTTTTCATTATTTTAGGACCCGAAGTGGGTGTAAGCCGCGGCACAAGGAGTGTGCGCCGCGGCACACACATTTCCTAAATCTGGCCGAGCGGACTGTACCGGGTGCCGCGGCACACTCCGGCAGTGCCGCGGCACACTGCCGAGTCATTGCCGCGGCACACCTAGGCTGAGCCGCGGCACACTTGTGTTGCATCCTCAGCCAAAAACCGCCTGTACCCGGTGCCGCGGCACACATGGGCTGAGCCGCGGCACACTGCCGAAACTTGGGAGCAATTTTTAGGACTGTGCCGCGGCACACCTGGGCTGAGCCGCGGCACACCTGGGCTGAGCCGCGGCACACAATGCGGTCAACTGCATAATTCGGCTTTTTAAGCGAGATTTCAGCTCACTTCCTCCATTTCCTTCTTCCACCTGCGAGAGAGAGGGTTTGAGGGAGGAGTTTTCTCACATCTTTCACTTGTGTCTTGGATTTTTACCGCTTTCATTCGGTTGGGAAGCCCGGATAGTCGATCTAACGTGTATTCCTTGGATCATAGAGCTTGGATATTTAAGAGGTAATTTCTTCGACATCTTGACTTCTCGTTTTTGTGTGGGTATTGACGTTTTGGATGATAAAATCATGGTGTATGATGTGATATATGCGTGATTATGGACATGTTTGAGTATTCATTGGATTATTGAAAGATTATTCAAGAACACTTTGAATGTTGTGTTGGATTTTGGGGGGTTTTCGTAGATTCGTCCGTTTTATCTGATTGAAGCTTGAGAACCTTGAGATTTTGATATATCTATACCGTTTGAGTGTTTTCTTCCGATTTTACGGGTTGGATTGTGCCGTTTTCGGACTTGTGGGAGTTTGGGCGATTTCCCAACCTTTAGTTGTTCACCCGTATATTTTCTTGAATCGTAGACGAGTTTCGGGAGTCTCTTCGTGTAATTTGAGTATGGATAATTAATTGTCATATTCCTTGCGAATCGTTTAGGTGCCGGAAGCGCGTTCTTGGACCTACCGAACTCATACCTTTCCTCCGTTCGATTTCTCGATGTCTCAAAGGCAAGTATACATTTATGATTGTACGTTCTCGACTTTGAAAGTAAGAAATATTGATGGCATATCATGAACGAACCGTTTTTACGGCATTCATAGATATATTGTTGGCATGTAATGAACGAACCGTTTTGACGGCATTCCTACATGTATCGGCGTATGAGGTGAACGAACCGTTTCTACGGCATTCACATACGTAACAGCATATGAGGTGAATGAACCGTTTTGACGGCATTCACATACGTCTTATGAGATTTTAGTTATTCCGGAATACTAGTTTTGAATTGATGAATTGACGGTTACATTTACTTTATTGTCGAGGAGTATTGTGTTTCATATTGATATACTTGTACTAGCTATTCGACGGCTAACCCCTTTATGGGGGAAATACGTTTCATGTATTTCAGGTTCCAGGAGGTCGGACAGGCAGGTATCGGGTCGGCACGAAGATGGTGGGCAAGTGTGATACTGTGTCTTTCTTCCAGTTATTGTTTGGAGTTTCCCGTTCAGTGTTGTTGTACTGGATTGGCTTTTGAATACTCGAGTATTGTTTTTCCTTTTCCTTACTGTGTCTTTTTCATAGATTAAAGGGTAAATTTTACCGCACGGCAATTAGGCCTGCGCTGTTATATGGCACCGAGTGTTGGGCTGTAAAACAGTGTCACGTTCAAAAGATGAATGTGGCAGAGATGCGTATGCTACGATGGATGTGTGGTCATACAAAAAAGGATCGGCTCAGAAATGAGGTGATCAGAGAGAAGGTAAGAGTTGCGTCTATAGAAGACAAGATGATGGAGAATCGATTACGATGGTTTGGTCATGTGAGAAGAAGACCTATTGATGCCCCAGTGAGGAGGCTAGAAAGTTGGGGAGCAAGTAATGTTGTGAAAGGTAGAGGAAGACCCAAGAAAACTTGGATAAAGATGATTGAAAATGATATGCGGTTTCTTGGAATTGGAGAAAGTATGGCGATGGAGAGGCAAATGTGGCGGGAAAGAATACGGATGGTGGATGGAGTCTGATTCTTTTTTTTTTTAATTCCTATTTTCTTTTATTTCATGTTATTTTTTTTTTTTTTTTTTTTTCTTTTTTTTTTTTTTTTTTCATTCATTCTCTTCTTTTATTTGCTTTTTTCTCTACTTTTTCCCTCTTTTTTCCCTTTATGGTATTTATGTAACGATTATTGACGGTTTCAAAGTTTGATTCATGTTAGCCGACCCCAAATCATTTTGGGACTAAGGCTTAGATGTTGTTGTTGTTGTTGTTGTTCTTAATGTTCCGGCCTGTGTTTGCCGAAGTATTGATTCGAGTTGTGATGTTCGTGAATACATTGGTTATGTTTCGAATACCTTGTATTGTTTTTCATTCCATTGTGTGTAGACCTTATCGGTCAAATTTTATGGTTCCGCATATATTTAGCCTTGTGGGTCCCACGGCGGGGCTTACGGCGCTGTAATATCCCCGAATAACTTGGGGGTGTTACACCTTTTGGGGGAAAAACCATACATTTTGGAATTACAAAATAAAAACCGTGTTTTAACTTCAAAAACATTAGTAGATTTATTTTGAATCTTGATTCATTTCTATCTACTGTATAAAGCTGGTTGTTGTTTATTAATGGCATTTTGATCTCCTTTCCTCTTTTTATATTTTAATTTATGTGTGTATTAATTTTCTTATTTTAGTGATTTTTATTTTTATTTTTATTTTTGGAGTGTGAATAATAAAGAGTCTTGCTCGGGACTAGCAAGAATTCAAGTTTGGGGGTGTGATAAGTGTTAGTTTTGTACACTTATCCATGGTTTGTATCGATAAAATTCACCCATAATTGAGCTAGTCTACTCGTTTTTTGCTTTTAATTTATTAGTTTTAATAATTTTATTTTTATCGGATGATGATCGGATTAAATAACTGAATTACTCGAGAAATAACATGTTTAATAAAATTTCTCTTTATTGAATTTTGATATATTCTAGGGCTTTCCGAGACGAATTCGGCAGTCTTTCCGGATTCTAAATCAGAGTTATGTATCAAAAGTTATCATCCGAAGAAGATCTGGGGCAAAAACGCAAAGTCTGAGAAATTCTGGGCCGAAAACGTAACTATCCAAGCTTCAAATGAGCAAATTTACGAAGCCGAGTTACGGCCGTAACATTCAGGGGTTACGGTCGTAAGTCACCCTAGTTACGGCCGTAACTCCTGAATGTTACGGCCGTAACTCTTGACATATTACTATAATTTGTCTAATTTTTTATACTTTTTGTGTATTATTGAGGGGATGGCTGGCATTGATCCGATCTAATGTAATAATGCTGGAGTTTTGGAGCTATTAGATGACTTTAGGTGTATAAATAGACCCCTTAGATCCTTCATCATTCATCATTCGTCTTATAATTTTCCATTTTCTTGTAAACTTTTCTTTTTGTGTGAAGGACACACTTGTGTTCTTGAGTGATCTTTGTAAGTGTGGTATAACATATGTTGTTCAGAGAGTTTATTGTTTCTATCTCCTTTCTCTACTAAGGGAGTTAGGATCAATTCTTTCTCTTGATTCAACTAATAATGACCACACAAGCTTGTAATATGTGTAATAAACCCTTCATGGGCTAAGTAATTTTTAGTTGGGATTATAAACAAGGTTAGTCATGTTATTTATGTTTGTATAAAGATCTATTGTGAATTACTTATTATTGTGTGTGATTTTTATTGTTTTAACAATCTTTATTTATTTGGCCAATAAATGACGATATTTATGGTCTTCATATGTTTCGAAAGAAAATATGTTTGATTAGATCAAATGATCTTCACTCTAAGTTGTTCTAGGGGATAGAAATATACCCCTAGTCCTTAGATGATTCTTTGAGTTATTTTCATAAATCCTAATGCTATGTATTGAAGCCGATCAACATAGAAATATAGTGGATTGATTCAATATGTAAGGGGCGTTTTATAGTTCGAAAGTGAAACCGTCTTTTTAAGGAAAATCGAATCTACACAACATAATAAGTAAATTCATTTTATGATCTCCTATACATCTTTTATAACTAATGACGAACTAAGTTTGTAATCCCAACTATTTCATTTTATCGATAATCAATCTATTATTATTGCTATCTTTTTATTTCCTTATAATATTAGAACTATTATTGCAATTTCTTTGCAATTATTAAACCAAACTTTTTAATTGTGTGTTTCACTCATCTTAAGTATCTATAAAAATAGACTAATAGTGTATAATTCAAATTATAACCAAACTTCCTTGTGGGATCGATAAACCGGACTCAAAAAGTCCACTTTACTACTTGATACGATATCGTGCACTTGCGATAGTTACACTAAAAGCGTGTCAAAGATACATTGTGATAAAGACGAAGATATGAATTATCTACCGTCCGTGACATTTTGGACCGTCGAATATGGAGGATAATCGTCAGTGATGGTTTTTGACATTGAGATCGCTCTCGAAGGACTCCGGGCAAGTACTCTAATCATTTTTATCATTTTGTGTCGATCATATTGTGATACATTCGTGCATTGTTGTTGTCATGCATTTGTGTATTGTTGTTAATATGCATTTGTGCATTGTTGTCATATGTCCACCATGCGTTGGTCCGACGGGATCATCATGGGAATCTATAGCTGTGTGCGCTGGATCGCTAGATAGGTATTTCCACCATGCGTTGGTCCAATGAGATCATCATGGGAATCTATAGCTGTGTGCGCTGGATCGTTGGATAACCATGTGTTGTTGTTGTGCATACGTATATTATGGGTTATCCATAAGTATACATTGTTGTTGTTATCGTGGGCATGTTGATGTTGTCATGTGAGTATGCATTTGTAGATCTTGTGTTAGGACCATGTCCGTATGTGGTATTGATCTGATCTCGGATTAGACTGACATGATTATCGTGGCATTACATATCTTGAGGTATGTTCCGTATTTCCTTTGGTATTTATCTTTTAATGGACAATTGATTATCGTGTTTGGATTTGATGATGTTATCCGATGGATTGAACTGGTCAGAACTGGTATATTACCGTATTGTGAGTTAGTGATGATATTTTGAGAATCTTGGGTATCATTCGAGGTACAGTACAAATGTTATGTATGAGCTTATTGGTTAATCGATATTACGAGATGTGTAGTATGATAATGGTTATTTTAGTGAGGATTATTCGAGTAAGTAAAGTTACGGCGGTAAGATTACATTGGTCGTATTCTTACTTAGTATTTTCATTGGTATGTAATTATTGACGTGATGTGATATTTATCATGGTTGGATATTATGGCTGACCCCGTCGTGGGCTTTCTTTTTAGGATATTGGATATCGAGCTTGTAGCGGTCGTTCGGAGGATACTGGCTATGGCTTGTGTTTGTGAATCGAGTCTTCTGATTTTAGGTTGTATTCTGCTGCTAGAGTATTCTTAATTGTTGTCCTTTCCGCTGCATGAGTATTTCTTAAATGCCCTTTTGATTTTTGGCAACTTGAGTTATTTTGGAAATGGTTTTCTAAACTACTTTCTCGGTACGTGTAAGTAATAGCTTAACGTATGTTTTTAAACTATTGAGTTTGGCATTTCGGGCCTTGTAGTTTCAAATGAGTTTTTACGACGGTTTTGATAAATGAGTTTTTATAAAGTTTTCGAATGTATTTAAAAGATAGTATCGTCGTTAGCCTCTTGGGTGTTTGTAAATGTTTGCGAAAATGTCTTTTAGCCTTTTGGTTCCATCTCGGGGCCCACGGAGCTATAATATTACTGGATGGCTCTGGGGGTGTTACAATATGAAGACTCTAGTAATATCAACTTAGTCCACTAAAAAGTTGATATTGCACTTCCTACCAAAATCCCAAATTACGAAATTGGGCTCCATTTTGAATTAATTATTTCCCGTGTTTAAGATATTCCATGTCCATTAATTGATTTAAGCTACTGATAGCTTTTAATTAATTAATGTGTTATATATGAGTATACCACACGACTTTTATTATTATATCGGAAAATTAATTCCACCTGCAGGGTTTAATATAATAATCCTTTCGAGTGCCTCAAGGGACATGATCAACTCGACTGGTCGGGACACGATTTTTAGCTATAATATTAATTGTTATATAAATAATAATATTGCCCAAAATATCGAGCATATTGAGTCAATCATTGTGGCTCTCACCCATGATAGATCAAAGCAATAAATATTAAATATATATAATTAAATATTAATCACTAGAATTAAGAAATAATAATTGTCCGAGATGTGCGTTCTTCTTATAGTCAGTACAAAAGAATCTATCTCACCTCGATCCTGTTCAACGTATACCGAATACGCTAATATATGCTAATGGTCAAGACCAACCAATCTCAAGCATCTATTACAACCTCTCACATAACGGTCTAATGTTATAGAGGTTGTGAACTAATTATTACTATATAAGGAACCGATAATGTGATCTTCTGTGACAAGACACATTATCTACAATATAAAGTAATTTAGACAATATTTGCATAACCATAGCGTGAATAAATATGCAAAACATGTGATAACTGAATTAAATATTCTTATAAATAAAGACCGGAAAATTAGGCAATACAAGCATAAAGTATGCTTTGATGTATACAACCCTAACACCTTGTACAGCTGCTTTGGGGATATGTCGAGAAAACAGTAGATTTCATTTTTCTTCATCTTCCTTGTGACATACGTCATTTCGCCTGTCGAGTTAGTCGCCAGCAATCCTTCGAAATCGACCACGATGCTGAATATTATCTGGTCCTTCACGACCTTGAGGTTAACTCCTTCAAAATAAGCTTCCATTTCTGCAAAAAAAAAAAATGTTTTCCGCTGAGTATAGTGAAGGTTCAAAGATTTTTCTGCTCTTGAGAAATTTAGGGTTCTTAGGTTTTGACGACGGTAAAGTTTTCGAAATGATTTCCGCCGCTTTAAATACCCAGTTGAAAAGATGCTTTGAATTTTTAACAATAAAATAATCAACAGGCGGTACGATTTTTGATGGTTTAAGGAATGACGGTTGAATTTGATTGGACGTTGTGTAGGTAGTGTGAACGTGTTTTTGTCTACGTGTATAAAGAAAATAATATAATAATTGAGTCGGTCTAAGAATTAGAGACTTAGCTGATTGATCGTTTGACTTCTTGTCTGCTCTTCATGAGGTAGCTTGTGTCGCCTGTGGTCAGCTAACTTTTCCTTGTCTGATCTACATCAGTTAGCTTTCTGCATCAGGTAGGATATGTTGCCTGAGGTCAGCTAGGTTTCTTCGTCTGTCCTTCGGCTTCTCGTCTGGTATGATCAGATGGGTTCCTTGCCTGCTCTGATCAGGTAGATCTTCCTTATCTGCATCAAGTAGCTTCCTTCGCTCATCTGATCTGATCATCAGGTAGCTTTTTCGTCTGTACTAGATTCCCAATCTAGTAAACCAAGTTCCCTGGTTAGCTCCAAAAACCTTTCTTCTGGCAAAGGTTTAGTGAATATGTCAGCAATTTGGTATTCTGTGCTGACTCTTTCTACTCTGACTCTCTTGTTAAGCACATGATCTCGGATGAAATGATGTTTAACATCAATGTGCTTTGTCCTTGAGTGCAACACTGGGTTATTGGTTATTGTGATTGCACTATTGTTGTCACACCATATTGGGACTTCGTTTGCGATGATGTTGTAGTCCTTTAGCTGTTGTCTGATCCATAGAATCTGTGCACAACAGCTACCTGCAGCTAGGTATTCTGACTCTGTTGTTGATTTACGTTGGATACCTGCTTCTTACTGAACCAAGAAATAAGTCTGGTTCCAAGGAATTGGCACGTTCCACTGGTGCTTTTCCTATTAATCTTACATCCTGCAAAGTCTGCATTCGAGTATCCTGATAGCTCAAAGTTGTCATTTTTAGATACCATAGTCCAACATTGATTGTAGACTTAAGGTATCTCATAATCCTCTTAGCTGCTTCCTGGTGAGACTGCTTTGGTTTGTATTGAAATCTTGCACATACTCCTACATCATAAGATATATCTGGTCTGCTTGCAGTTAGGTAAAGGAGTGATCCAATAAGTCCTCTGTAGTGGGTTGGATCCACTGATATGCCTCCTTCATCTGCATCTAGGTGTAGGCTTGTGCTCATTGGTATTCTTCCTGGTTTTGCCGAATCCATTCCAAATCTCTTGATTAAACCTTTTGTGTATTTAGCTTGATTGATGAAAATTCCATTTTCCATCTGTTTGACTTGCAATCCAAGAAATAAGTTTAGCTTGCCCATCATACTCATCTCAAATTCTCCTTGCATGAGATTTGAGAATTTCTCACATAGCTCCGGGTTGGTTGAGCCAAATATGATGTCATCCACATATATTTGAACTAATAATATGTGGTCTTCATGCTCTACCCTGAATAGGGTCTTGTCTACCTTTCCTTTGCTGAAACCGTTCTTCTCAAGAAACACAGATAGTATTTCATACCATGCTCTTGGTGCCTGCTTGAGTCCATATAGAGCTTTTAGAAGTTTGTAGACTTTGTCTCCTTTGACAAATCCAGGGGGTTGCTTCACATAGACTTCTTCTTCTAGAATTCCATTGAGAAAGGCACTTTTAACATCCATTTGGTAGACTTCAAAATCTTTGAATGCTGCATATGCAAGGAATAGTCTGATGGCTTACAATCTTGCAACAGGTGCATAAATTTCATCAAAATCTATTCCTTCACATTGTGAATATCCTTTAGCAACTAGTCTAGCTTTATTCCTAACAACAGCTCCATCTTCATCACACTTGTTTTTGTGCACCCATTTGGTGCATATAACCTTCTTGTGATCTGGTTTGTCTGTTAGTTCCCAGACATTGTTTCTCTCCATCTTATTGAGCTCTTCTTGCATTGCATTGATCCATGAGTAGTCCTCCAATGCCTGATCTGTTGCCTTGGGTTCCATTTGAGACATGAAACATGAGAACATTGCATTCCTGCTGGTACTGTGGACTGTTTGGTTCTGATTCCATCAGTTAGGTTTCCAATGATTTGTTAAATGGGATGATCTCTGAGCCATTTTGGAATATCTTCTTCAGGGTTTGTTCCCCCTATAGAGTTGCTTTGGTGAATTTCGTTTCTATCTGTATCAGCTTGGTTTTGGCCTTCTTGATCTGTAACTGGATCAGCTACGGTCTTGTCATCTTCAGGTGGGGAGCCTGTCCGATCTGCAGATGGGTCTTTATCAGCTACAGATGGGTCTTCATCAGATGCATCTAGATCAGGTAGGTTTTGGGATCCTATTTGATCTACAGTTGGGTCTTCAGGTTGATCTGCAGGTGAGTCCATCATTCATGTGTCATGAATGATGACTTCTTCTAAGGTGGCGGATTTGAGCTTATTCTCAATTAATTCCACCTATTTCCTGTACTCAACAGTAGAGTCATCAAACACAACATGGGGTGTTTCTTTCACAACTAAGGTTCTTTTGTTAAATACTTTGTATGCCTTGTTTATTTGTGAGTATCCCATAAAGAGACCATCATCCGTTTTAGCATCAAAGGCATTCAGTTGGGTTTTACCATTGTTGTGGATGAAACACTTACAACCAAATATATAAAACTATGCAACAGTTGGTGTTCTGCCATTCCAAACCTCACAGGGAGTTTTGCCATGTCTCCCTACAATCATACTCCTATTCTGAGTGTGGCATGCTGTGTTGATAGCTTCAGCCCAGAACCTCTTTGGCAGGTCAGCTTCTGCAATCATGGACCTGGCAGCTTCCTTCAAGGTTCTGTTCCTTCTTTCAGCAACACCATTTTGCTGTGGAGTCCTTGCTGCAGAGACTTCATGCTGGATCCCATTCTGATCACTGTACTCAGTGATTGCCTTGTTGAGAAATTCCCCTCCTCTATCTGATCTGATCTTGATGATTTAGAGGGATTTCTCATTCTGGATCTTTCTCAGCAGCTCAGGTAACTTTGTCAGTGTTTCACTCTTTTCATAGAGAAAAACAACCCACGTGAATCTTGAGTAGTCATCTACTACTACTAGAGCATGCTTCCTTCCACTCAATGTTCTTGGCTTGATGGGGCCAAAGAGATCCATATGAAGTAGATCTAGAACTCTTGTGATGAGAGTGGTGGGCTGAATTGGTTTGAATGATGCTCTGGTTTGCTTTCCTTTCTGAAATGCATCACAGAGAGTTTTCTTCTTGAATACTTCTTCTGGAAGTCCTCTGACCAGCTTTTGAGAGCTAATCTTGTTGATGGCTTTGAAGTTCAGGTGACATAATCTTTTGTGCCACATCCATCCATTTTCAGCAATTGTCTTGGATAGAAAACAGGTGTTGGGAGTGCCTGTATTCCAATCTATCATGTAGATATCTCTCCTTCTGAATCCGTGGAGCTTCACTTCTCCTGATAGGATATCAATCACTATGCATTTTCAAATGGTGAAGACTACCAGGTTCTTCTCATCACAGAACTGACTTATGCTCAAAAGGTTGTATTTGAGCCCTTTGACATAGGTGAACTTTGGATATGGTTATATTTCCTCTGTGCAACTCTCCAAATCCTTTTGTCTGTCCTCTAGAGCTATCTCCAAAGGTTACATCTGGGCCTATTTCTTTGATATAATTTGATAGCACCTTCTTATTCCCAGTCATGTGCCTTGAGTATACAGAATCTACAAACCATTCTTCTCCTCCCATTATTGAGTTTGAGGAGATGTGGTAGTAGTCCTTCCACCTTTTCTGCAATCAAACAAGCAGATATTTAGGTACCCAGCTCTGTGTGGGTCCTCAGGAGTTAGTAGGTTTCCTGGAGGATTGATTTCTCCTTAGATTATTGAAGTTATGTTGATTGTCCCTAAAAGGTGTGTTGTCTAGGCCTATATCCTGTAACACCCCCAATCCACTCGGGGATATTACACGCCGTAGACCCTCTCCTCGAGGATCTACCAGGCTGATAACTAAAATCAAACATCTAAACATCGCTTTTAAGGCTAAAATGACTCAGTAGACCGACTTGGTCTTTCAATAATAACATACAACTCAATTCCAAACACATACCCACGCAGGGGTCAAAATACAATAAACTCCCGTACAACGGGGAAAAGATACTGCAGCGGAAAAGAAAATACAACTAGACCAATACGACATCAACGGATCCTCGTGTGATTAGTACCGTTAATCTTTCATCATCCTTCGTGCCGACCCTGTGCCATGCTCCAAAACCTGAATGCAAAAATAGACATCCACCCCCCGAATACTCGGGGGTTAGCAAAACTCCACTGTTTTGCTAGTGCAAGTACAAGTGCAAAAATACGAGCCATACAATTCACATTCCACGAATAACAATAATCAGGAATCCTCAAAAATCCAAATGTAACGAAAAGCACTTCCCGAGGCAAGAGTTTGGTAAAATATTCTAAAACCGAAAGGTCACAAATCAAGGGAAAACAATTTATAAAACCGTTTAAATGCCATCGAGAGTTTTAATAGGAAACAATTTAGGATTTCCGAATCCTTCTCTTTCCAAAAATCAACAGGGGTCACAGCCCAAAGGTTTTGTTTTCGCAAATAGAAAACAGACAACAATTTACAGGGTCAGAGCCCAACATCACGTGTCCTCAACGGACATAAAATCAACAAAACATAATCGCACACGCGCATCGCCTAGACCGGACGAAGCCACAAATCCCACTCGAGGCCTCGAAGGACCCTCCCGAGCTGGCTAGCGAAACAAATCACACACATCTCACGGTTGGATCAATCGCTTGTTGCATCCTGGCCACATGATCGCATGCCATGTGCCACCGTAGATTATCTCAGGCTCTCACGGTTGGATCAATCACTTGTTGCATCCTGACCACATGATCACGTGCCATGTGTCACCGTAGACCTTCAACCGTATCCGCACATTCACACAAATAACATATCACATCAAGGATATTCCAACAATTCACCCAGAGCATCAAACACTTAGCAAAACACCACGTCAAACCACAATGCACCGAAATGAAACAATATACGTCCACACGCAAATACCAAGTGCAACATCAACACCAAACATATCCATAGATTTCACATAGTCATTCTCAAACCACACCATTCACAAAACACACGCGTTTTGAAAGCAAGCCTTTAACAAGGCTAAACCGAATCTTTTGAAAACTCATTTCAAACAATCAAACAACCACATAAAGACGATCACCAATTATCATATTCACAAAACAAGAATAGTATGGACAAGGTACTTGCCTCGAAATCACGATCGCATTAAGACGACGAATAGGACGCGATCGAATAGCCCCGAACCCCCGAACAATATCAAGAATGTGATAGCACCACGAGTATTACGAGAATAACACCACACGAATCATCAATCACCAAACGGGATTCAACATCGGAATCCTCGAACACCTATAAACCTCCGGAAGGAACAATAACACATGGTTACGATGAGAATCAAGGCCAAAACAACGGAAATCCCAACAAACTATCGAAGGGAAACTCATTGGGACATTTAATCGAACATTAAATGTTCAAGACCCTTCAAGAACAAAGAAATCACCCCTCGGGTCGAACGAACCAAAGATACGAGTATCCAATCCATAGAACAAGTTCAAAACAACGTTTATACAACAATTAATTGATCAAAAACGGATTGGAATCGAAATCAAAAAGGAAAATCCCCAAATCTACAAAAACAAGGGTTCAAGCCAAAATACCTTGATTTGGATGAAGGATTCAAGTAGAGGTCAAAAATCTACAACAAGACTTGAGGTGGATGATCTCTACAAGTTTGGGAGCACTCAAATCGCCCAAAAATCGCCCACAAATCGCCCTAGATGGAAGGAGGAAGAAGAGAGCAGAATAATGAAGTTTTCTCCTAGAAAATCTGCTAAAAACGCAGAAAATGCCCGTTTGCCGCGGCACAGGATGAGTGTGACGCGGCCCGGGGCCACGAAAACGCCGGGAATCAGCTTAGTGCCGCGGCACAGCTGAAGTGTGCCGCGGCACACGATCTGACCCACTCCACACGAAAAAGGCACATCGTATAGTCTTAGCTATTTCGACCATAACTCCTTAAATGCGGACTCCGATTGACTCACCGTTTGAACCATTGGAAAGCTAACTTGATGCTCTATAATATTGCAAAGATTCAGAATTTTTGGAGTTTCCAAGAATTAATGGTGACTTTACAAAGTCGAACTCCCACGTTAAAAAGTCGATTAAGGACTCGGAACTCAACAAAACGACACCGAAACGAACTCGGATGACAAAAAGTGCAGAATTAATCATTCTAGAAATGACGAAACGGTCATGAGCGAGTCATCAAAATGGACTTCCGCCGAAAAAAGAAAATTACCGAAATTCGAAATTGCGGATATTACATTCTACCCTCCTTAAAAGAAGTTTCGTCCCGAAACTTAAAACAAGTAGGGAGAAGCAATATCCCACCAGGAAAACTCAACGAGATACGCAAGAAACGCGTAACTAACGCTCAACGGAGAAACGTTACAAACAACACAACGGAATATACGGTGTGAAAACACGCTCCACGGCGACCAACACAACGTCGCCGTTAGGGATATAATAAAACCAACAAATGACAAGCGTCATCAAATGGATAATACAATCAAGTCAATTATCCGAACAATCGCAAAACACAACGAACAAAATCAATACGATTGACCAACCTAACGGTACATTGATCAAAACGCGAGCCAATCGCTGAACAAATACGGAATTCCACCGCCCAAGGGTTGGGAGATCGAAAACGAGACTAATTTCCCAAACTTAAGGGAATTAGGAAGGAGCCTGAATGCTCAACAATCACGAAACGAGAACAAAAACCGAACAAGCAAACGATCGAGACAACAAAGATCGAACAATCATGTCCAAAACACGAAGGATAAGAAAATTCAAACAACAACTCCCAGGATGATCTGGTGAGAACAACAAGACGTGCATTCCCATAAGATCCACAGGAAAGGGAATAACGATTGAAAAGTCACAACGACAATTGAGTTATTCCAAAACAATACCACACTCGTTCGATCAACAAAAGCAAGGGGCAGGACAAGCTCAGAAATGTCAACGAACATAATGAGTCGACAGAGTCGAAAACACAAGAGTTCCAAATCCGATCCACATCGAATAAAAGAACTAATAGAACCAGATGATGTCACTCCCGAACAAGGTTCACAAGAATCGAACTGAACCCAAAAAGTCACATCGATAACCAGATCGACCCACAACAAGATCACAGCTCGTTCGGATGATGTATCCGAAATACAGAACAAGTTCATAAAGTATTAACGAACATGAGCGAATCGATAGACTAGAGAAAGAGAAAATATAGAAGCCAAAAATAATACGGGTATTATATCCGACCTCTTATAAAAGAAATGTCGTCCCCGCAGCTTACAACAACGGAAACAAGTTAACCACACAAAAAGCAACCGACAGAAAAATCTCCACTGGGCCTCTCAGAGCCGATCCTGATAATTGTGCTGAAGCGCGAACTCCGAAAGTCTCGGTAGCCAATTCGCAAAACTGAATTCGGTGTCCCTCGAGTCCGCACTTGAAATGTGTTACCGACGAGAGGGACAATTTACACGTGCATGCCCCAGCACATCACGGTTGAAACGTCTCGGCTCGGCATACCGAAAATACAAAATGCTAGATATAATGGGGCATAACGTCGCAAAACAACATAGCAGAGATGCCAACTCAGCACAACAAAGAATCATAACACATATTATATACAACGATTTCCATCGTAAAGTAATACACACACAAACAATACAGCAACGACGGTATCGTTCGGCAACCTTAACGGCCCGAACAATAACCAAAGACATAATTACAAACATCATGAAACAATCACACATGTACACAAACGTACAAACCCAAGCTTTAACAGCTCACACAGGTGCGATAACACGCAAGTCACCACGAAATGACAACATTAAAGATCGTCATCACACCTCCCACAAAGGGACAACAAAAACATATGCGTGGCGAACGACTCAACGTTCACACCACCAATTCAATCACAATTCGGAGGGCTAACACCCTAACAACAATACCAACATCATACACACCTTCTCCGACCACAAGCAGGAAATGACGGGTTTTAAAACGAAAACCACCTTTTGAAGACAGTTTGGAAACACGAGTTGATCTTGAGTATCATTTTACAAAAAGTTGAACAAACATCATTTTCGAGACTTTGAAAATCATCTTGCGTTTGAACAAAAATGAGGACACCTTTCTTTTAGTGAAAAACTTTCAAAAATATTCGACCATTGGGTCTAAGCAACTGCATTTGAGAATATCTCAAAATGTTTTTGGTCCTCAACTGGAAATTTTTTGAAATGTATTGCGGCATTAGAAAGCACCTTAAAAACACCGCAAGAAAATAATTCGTTTTAAAAGTACGTCTCGAATTTGAATTTTCTAAGATACTCAAGGTTTTCAAGGATAATTCAATGGGCTAAAATGCCCAAAAATTTCAGATAATTACACGGAACATTATAGCGCCGTGGGTCCCGCGCCGGAACCCACCAGGCTAAAAACCATTTACAAAACGCCAAAAAGGTCGATGACGGTAATATTTCAAAACTCACAAAAGCCATTTATAAAATACTAAATACCGTCATAAGAATTTCACCAAAACGATCAAGGCCATAATGCCAAAAACTCGGTTAAGGGAATCGATTTTCGAAATAAAACTCAGTCGGTAAAATACTGAAAGTCATTACAAAAGGACTCACGCAGCGGATAAAAGAAATACGGTTCAACATACACAATCGAGCAACACTACTCCTCATATGAACGAAATATGAGAGTCAAATAACCACATATCACAAAATCAAAATCCATAAGAGGATTCCGTCACTTAACCGATAATCATAAAAATGGCTCGTGTCACACGAGGCACAACACAAAGAAGGGAGACTTACATTCACAGGTCGCACGAAGATGATGATCGCCCACGATACTAATCACGACCAACAAACTCAGACGACGCGTCGCGACACGACTTAGTCAGACATAATCCGACAAGACAAAACTCAACAGACACCACTGACCCGACAGCCTAGGTTTCCACAACCTAAGCTCCGATACCATTTATGTAACACCCCCAATCCACTCGGGGATATTACACGCCGTAGACCCTCTCCTCGAGGATCTACCAGGCTGATAACTAAAATCAAACATCTAAACATCGCCTTTAAGGCTAAAATGACTCATGACCGACTTGGTCTTTCAATAATAACATACAACTCAATTCCAAACAAATACCCACGCGGGGTCAAAATCTGATAAACTCCCGTACAACGGGGAGCAGATCTTGCGGCGGAAAAGAAAATACAACTAGACCAATACGACATCAACGGATCCTCGTGTGATTAGTACCGTTAATCTTTCATCATCCTTCGTGCCGACCTGTGCCATGCTCCAAAACACGAATGCAAAATAGACATCCACCCCGAATACTCGGGGGTTAGCAAAACTCCACTGTTTTGCTAGTGCAAGTACAAGTGCAAAAATACGAGCCATACAATTCACATTCCACGAATAACAATAATCAGGAATCCTCAAAAATCCAAATGTAACGAAAAGCACTTCCCAAGGCAAGAGTTTGGTAAAATATTCTAAAACCGAAAGGTCACAAATCAAGGGAAAACAATTTATAAAACCGTTTAAATGCCATCGAGAGTTTTAATAGGAAACAATTTAGGATTTCCGAATCCTTCTCTTTCCAAAAATCAACAGGGGTCACAGCCCAAAGGTTTTGTTTTCGCAAATAGAAAACAGACAACAATTTACAGGGTCAGAGCCCAACATCACGTGTCCTCAACGGACATAAAATCAACAAAACATAATCGCACACGCGCATCGCCTAGGACCGGGACGAAGCCACAAATCCCACTCGAGGCCTCGAAGGACCCTCCCGAGCTGGCTAGCGAAACAAATCACACACATCTCACGGTTGGATCAATCGCTTGTTGCATCCTGGCCACATGATCGCATGCCATGTGCCACCGTAGATTATCTCAGGCTCTCACGGTTGGATCAATCACTTGTTGCATCCTGACCACATGATCACGTGCCATGTGTCACCATAGACCTTCAACCGTATCCGCACATTCACACAAATAACATATCACATCAAGGATATTCCAACAATTCACCCAGAGCATCAAACACTTAGCAAAACACCACGTCAAACCACAATGCACCGAAATGAAACAATATACGTCCACACGCAAATACCAAGTGCAACATCAACACCAAACATATCCATAGAGTTCACATAGTCATTCTCAAATCACACCATTCACAAAACACACGCGTTTTGAAAGCAAGCCTTTAACAAGGCTAAACCGAATCTTTTGAAAACTCATTTCAAACAATCAAACAACCACATAAAGACGATCACCAATTATCATATTCACAAAACAAGAATAGTATGGACAAGGTACTTGCCTCGAAATCACGATCGCATTAAGACGACGAATAGGACGCGATCGAATAGCCCCGAACCCCCGAACAATATCAAGAATGTGATAGCACCACGAGTATTACGAGAATAACACCACACGAATCATCAATCACCAAACGGGATTCAACATCGGAATCCTCGAACACCTATAAACCTCCGGAAGGAACAATAACACATGGTTACGATGAGAATCAAGGCCAAAACAACGGAAATCCCAACAAACTATCGAAGGGAAACTCATTGGGACATTTAATCGAACATTAAATGTTCAAGACCCTTCAAGAACAAAGAAATCACCCTCGGGTCGAACGAACCAAAGATACGAGTATCCAATCCATAGAACAAGTTCAAAACAACGTTTATACAACAATTAATTGATCAAAAACGGATTGGAATCGAAATCAAAAAGGAAAATCCCCAAATCTACAAAAACAAGGGTTCAAGCCAAAATACCTTGATTTGGATGAAGGATTCAAGTAGAGGTCGAAAATCTACAACAAGACTTGAGGTGGATGATCTCTACAACTTTGGGAGCACTCAAATCGCCCAAAAATCGCCCACAAATCGCCCTAGATGGAAGGAGGAAGAAGAGAGGAGAAAATGAAGTTTTCTCTCGAAAATCGCTAAAAACGCAGAAAAAGCCCGTGCCGCGGCACAGATGAGTGTGCCGCGCCCAGGGCCACGAAAAACGCCCAGAATCAGCTTAGTGCCGCGCACACTGAAGTGTGCCGCGCACACAAGATGCCCACTCCAACACGAAAAAGGCACATCGTATAGTCTTAGCTATTTCGACCATAACTCCCTCGTCTGGACTCCGATTGACTCACCGTTTGAACCATTGGAAAGCTAACTTGATGCTCTATAATATTGCAAAGATTCAGAATTTTTGGAGTTTCCAAGAATTAATGGTGACTTTACAAAGTCGAACTCCCACGTTAAAAAGTCGATTAAGGACTCGGAACTCAACAAAACGACACCGAAACGAACTCGGATGACAAAAAGTGCAGAATTAATCATTCTAGAAATGACGAAACGGTCATGAGAGAGTCATCAAAATGGACTTCCGCCGAAAAAAGAAAATTACCGAAATTCGAAATTGCGGATATTACATATCCCTGGTTAGAATTGTATACTGGATATGCCTCATAAAATATGTGGTGTGGGCCATTTCTAAATCTTGGCTGAGACCATTTATTAAATCTTTGGGGTCTCCACACATGTTCATTTTTAAAACTTAGATAACCTTGAGGTTTCCATTTGCCTCTCCCATTTTGAAATCTATTTTTAAGGAGTCTTTGATAATAATTGGCATAATGTCTTGGCTGCTGCTTTTGCCTTGGCCATTGCCTAGTCTCTTTTCTAGTTGGCTGCCTTGTGAACCTTGGCTGCTGCCTAAACCTTTGACTTGGTTGCTGCCTATTTTGAAATAGGGGTTTATAAGTAGGCTCAGCAGTCGGGACAAGTGTTTCTCCCTTGATGAAAGTAGTTTTTGAACTAGAGAGAGTGTTGGGGTCATATCAAAGGCCTGATCTGGAATAAAGTGGCCTTTTGTTCATACACAGTTCATCCAGGGTTATAGATGCCTTTAGAGATGTTATCTATTTAGCTTGTGTACTATTTAACTGTTTCACCTTGGATAGTTCCGTTTTAACATGAGCAAGTGCAGCTGAATTTTCACTATTTAAAACAGTCAGCTTATGGATCTCAGCTGCAAAATTTTCAACTGAGTTTTTCAAAGATTTTTCAGATCGTTTTTCAAGCTCAGCTATAGTGTTTTTAAATTTTGCCGACTCTTGACTGAGCTTGTCAAAATCATTTTCAGGTGGACTCTCTCATATTTCAGCTGTTCATTCTCAGTTGTGACAGTTTGGTGAGATAATTTTAAGGTTTCAAAATCTTTTAGCAATTGATTAATAGATTTATGAAGATCTATGTCTTCAGATATGTCAGGGCTGAAACCTTCAGTATTTTGAGGTTTAGAAGTTACTCATCAGCTAGGTCGGCCATCAGACAGTTGTATTCATCATCATCATCAGAGAAGAATCCACTGCTTGATTCTACTATCTCTTCAATCTGATCTTCAATGATGAGGGCTTTCCTCTTGTCCTCATTTCTGCTCACAATTTTCTTGTCTTCATCCTTCTTAAGATCAGGACAGTCAAATTGGATATGTCCTGTCTTATGACAGTTGTAGCATCCAACCTTCCAGTTTCCAGCCTTTTGATTCCTCCTTAGATTGTCTTTGTAGTTATTCTTGTACTTGGAGTAGTTTTTCCGGAAGTTGCTGAATCTTTGCATTATGAATGTCATCTCTTCCTCAAAATCTAGAGGATTCTGAGGTTTGACTTCAGATAGGATCTTGGCAGGGGACTCTGCTGCAAATGTTATTCCCTTCTCTGCTGGCTCAGTTGATGATGAACATGGAAGCTCGAACTCATAAGCCTTCAGATCAGAGATCAGCTTCTGGATCTTTAACTTGTTGAGATCTTTTGATTCTCTCATAGCCACCGCCTTCATGCTCCATTCGGGGTTGAGGGATCTTAGAACTTTTAGTGCCATCTCCCTGTTGCCATGTAACACCCCGAGATATTCGGAATAATTACAGCGCCGTAAACCCTTTAGATAAGGATTTACAAGGCTAATTTTAAAAGAAGTGTAAAAATAATTCAATCGAACAACTGAAGTTCAAATACAGATTTGATTCAACCGATCAAATGAGTTAACTTATACAACCATATCGAAATGACCTTATTAAAACAGACGTACTCGAGTACTAAACGAACCAAGAAGACAATTCACAATAACAATAACATCAACCACATCACTGAGCCATTTCATCGTCCTGTCGGTACTGTGGTTGCCTCCCCGCTCCTCGGCTACCTGAACATCAAAACAATGTCCACCCCCGAAGGGGTTAGCAAAACAATGCTAGTACAAGTATCATCATACAATAAATCATCAATGCATCATAAAACATGCAAAACGGACTTCCGCCACCAGAATCCAACGATGCGAATCCTCACGATTCCATCAACACAATACAGGGTAATCCAAATGATCCAGCGCCCTTGGTATAGATCCCCATGATGATCCCGTCGGACCAACGCATGGTGGAAAACCCGTCCAACGATCCAGCGCCCTCAGCATAGATCCCCATGATGATCCCGTCGGACCAACGCATGGTGGACATTCGATCCAACGCCCTCAGCATAGATCCTCATGATCCCCTCGGATCATTTATACCATAAATCAATCAACTATGCATACACATATGCATTTCAATATGTTCATCAATACGAACAAATAACAACGAATATCACGAGAATTTTCAGAAATACATCTCATATTCAACAATATGAACAAAAACACAAGTATGATCAAAGTTTCAATATAAATCGAACTCGACATATGATACTTGCCTCAAAAATGGCAAGGACGAAACACTTCAATGATCTCGACACACTCGAAGGCCGCCTCCTTCGACCAACGTAACAATCCCGAACCTTAACAAAAGGAATGATATACAAATCATCTCAATTCGAACGAGGGCCTAACAATTCGGTCTACGTCCGAAAAGCTCAAAATAAACAATCTGCCTAGACTGCTTAGCGTGCGCTATGTACTCTACGTAACGTGCGCTAAGCCGGCCTGTTAGCGTACGCTATCGTGTAAGACTAGCGTGCACTAGCCACAAACTGACAGTTTGAATCGGCTGATACATAACGCACGCTACGTACGTATTGTGCGTTAACTGAACCCCGATAGCGTACGTTAACTCACATATGTTAGCGTGCGCTAATCTTGCGTGGCAGAATACTGCTAACGGAAAAACTGGGTTGAAAGGTGGTGAATTTCATGAACTCTATGGTAATAATACAAATTATCCTCGGGCATATCATGCTAATAAGGTTTGTGGAAGTTTTATGATTATGAGATACAAATATACGGATAATTATCTCAACACCATAACTCATCCAAGATCTTCAAGAAATACTCTAAGTTCTAATTATTCCAAGTCCCAAAACATATGATTCCTTACGTAAACATACGAACTAGGTAATCTTCATATACTGGTCGATTGGTTTTGAAGATACATAACATGCTCAGGAATCCACATACTAAAAGGTTCAATGGATCATACGATGAATAAGTGTCGAAACGTCGAAAATATCCTTTTAACACATGATGTACGACTAATAACGAATCTAACTGACTAGATGAACATGATCAACATCCTATAGAACACTACTAGTATTGGTGAAGAATCACCTACCTCAAGGTAGTGAAGAACACGGAGGGAATTGAAGCAATCCAACACCGAAGGCTTGAACACCAATCTCCAATGATATACGATCTTCAATCACGAACTAGGATGTTGATATGAAGTGTTTAGGATGAAGGAAGTTATGTTCTAAGTGTAAGAATTCGGGTAATGGGAGAAGAAAGAATCAAATCACGAATAGGATGCTGTCCTATTTATAAGAAATGGCTATTAGCGCGCGCTAGACCCTGCTCGTAGCGTGCGCTAACGGCTCACTGACTTAAATGTACTCAGCACTTAGCGCGCGCTATGCACATACCTGTAGCGTGCGCTAAGGCGTTGACTCGGCTTTTCCCAGAAGCCGTCCAGGTTCATCCCGACACGATCCGACAGGGGTCCCCCGGCTAGATCTCACCTACCGCACGTCTCAATCAAACTGACCACACATAGCGTGCGCTAATAATCCTATGTAGCGTACGCTATTGAGTCTATGTTAGCGTACGCTACACATAGCCGATAGCGTGCGCTACGTGCGCAGAAATTCAATTTGTAAATCACATACATGAAATCATACGCTCGACAATATCGGATTATGAAATACGGAAGATAATACTCAGATCAAGTACGACGATTACAATATCACAAGTTCCAAATACAAGTCAGAAATCTCGGGTATTACATCCTTCCTTCCTAAAAAGAAGTTTCGTCCCGAAACATAAGATGAAAACAACTCTGGATATCTAGCCTTCATACTGTCCTCCGTCTCCCAAGTGGCCTCTTCGACTCCATGTCGTGACCATTGCACTTTAACCAAATGTATTAGTTTATTCCTCAATTGTTTGATCCGGCTCTCAAGTATCTTGATTGGTCTCTCTTCGAAGGTGCCATCATTAGCTATCTCGATCTCGTCGAAATCAATGACGTGACTGGGGTCCGGTACATACTTCCGCAATTGGGATACGTGAAACACATTGTGAACGTGACTCAGCGATGGCGGTAAGGCCAACCGGTATGCTAAATCTCCAACTCTTTCGAGGATACTCGTGCCAATCTCTCGGGTCCCCATGTACCTTTAATTCCCAGGAAATGAGCCGACTTGGTTAGTCGATCAACTACAACCCAAATCATGTTCATTCCCGTTCTAGTCCTTGGCATACTAGTGATGAAATCCATCGAGATATCCTCCCACTTCCACTCAGGGATCGGAAGCGGCTTTAACATTCCGGCAGGTCGTTGATGTTCAATCTTAACCTGCTGGCAAGTCAAACACTTCGAAACGTACTCCGCTACGTCCTTCTTCATATTCCCCCACCAGAAGTTTTGTTTAAGATCCTTATACATCTTACTACTGCATGGGTGAATGGAATATGGCGCGGTGTGAGCTTCCTTCAGAATAGTCCGTCTCAAATCACCATCATCGGGAACGCAAAGTCGATTCTGAAATATCAGAACTCTATCGTCTTGTAACACAAATCCTGGGGCTTTTCCTTTCTTTACTTCGTCACATAATCGAAGGATCAGAGAATCGTTCAATTGTCTAGACTTGATCTCCTCGACTAGTGATGAAGTCAGTTCCATCACATAAAGTTGCCCTTGGATTCCTGGTGCCCATACTTCAATCCCTTCGCGGATCAGTTCCCGTCGAATGCTGGTTTGGGATGTAAGTGCTTCCAACACTCGAAGAGAAACAGGTTTACGGCTCAATGCATCGGCTACTACGTTTGCTTTACCCGGATGATAGAGAATTTCCAAGTCGTAATCCTTGATCAATTCCACCACCTTCTACGCCTCATGTTTAATTCTTTACATTGAAAATGTATTTGAGGCTCTTATGATCTGTAAAGATCGACAATGAGTGTCATACAAATAATGTCGCCAAATTTTCAAGGCAAAGACCACAGTGCTAGCTCCAGATCATGAGTCGGGTAATTAATCTCAACGGTTTCAATTGCCGAGAAGCATAAGCAATCACTTTATCCTTCGCATCAACACACAACCCAAACCCCGATTTGAAGCGTCATGTATACCATGAATCCATCGGTTCCTCCGCGCGCTAATATAGGCGTTGTCGTCAGTCTCCTCTTAAGTTCGTCAAAACCAGCCTGGCACTTCTCATTCCACGTGAACTTTTGAGTTTTCTGTAACAGCTGAGTGAGCGGACGAGCAATTTTGGAAAATCCCTCTACAAAGCGGCGATAATATCCAGCAAGTCCTAAGAAGCTTCGGACTTCTTTCACGTTTTTAGGAGCTTCCCATTCCAAGATTGCTTCGACTTTCTTCGGGTCCACCTGAACTCCGTCGGCTGATATCACATGTCCAAGGAAGGTTACTTCCTTAAGCCAGAACTCGCATTTGGAAAGTTTTGCATACAGCTGTTCCTTCCTCAAGGTGCTCAAAACCACACGTAAATGTTCAGCATGTTCCTATGCGTCCCTCGAATATATCAGGATGTCGTCAATCAAGACGACCACAAATTTATCCAAGTATTCCAAGAATACCCGATTCATCAATTGCATGAATACCGCAGGAGCATTGGTAAGTCCAAATGGCATTACTACAAATTCATAATGCCCGTACCGGGATCTGAAAGCATATTTCGGTATATCCGATTCCTTAATTCTCAACTGGTGGTATCCTGATCGCAAGTCAATCTTCGAGAATACCCTTGCCCCTTGCAGTTGATCAAACAAGTCGTCGATCCGAGGTATAGGATACTTATTCTTGATTGTCATCTTGTTGAGCTCCCTATAATCAATACACAGTCGGAGGGATCCGTCTTTCTTCCGGACAAAGAGAACGGGCGCTCCCCAAGGAGAAACGCTAGGTTGAATATAACCCTTCTGTAATAATTCCTCCAATTGCTTCTTTAGTTCATACATCTCGGTTGGCGCCATGCGGTATGGTGCTCTGGAAATAGGAGCTGCTCCAGGCTCTAATTCGATAGTAAATTCCACTTCTCTCTGCGGAGGTAACCCAGGTAGTTCGTCAGGAAATACATCTGAGAACTCATTCACAACTGAAATAGATGAGAGCTCTACTCCTTCCTCTTTCCTCATGGCATAGCACCAAAGTCCGTGACATCCCTGCTTCAGTAATTTCACGGCTTTCATTGCTTTGATCAATTTTCCCGAGCTTCCTGGTCTCCATCCTCGGAATAAGTGTTCAGATCCGTCATCAGCAATGATAGAAATGACTCTCTCTCGGTAATTCAGAATAGCTCCGTAACGGTTGAGCCAATCATCTCCGAGGATTAAATCGTCACCGTAGATGTGAACCACAATAAGGTTTGATAGCCAATCTCTCCCTCCTATAGTTACTGGAAAATCTCTAGCCTCTAGGGTTCCCACGATTCTCTCTCCACTCGGCAAACCCACAACATATGGTTCACAATTATACAAGCACGAGATTTTCAAACGATTAACACAGTTCAAAGATATAAAAGAATACGTAGCTCCCGAATCGAACAAGACACTAACTGGTTGCAAAAGGATCTGAATCGTACCTGATGCAACAGCCGTGTTCTGATCATTCTTCTTCATCTCGTAAATACGCGGAGGAACGGACCCAGCGCTGGATGCCTCTCTTTTCCCAATATTCTGCTGCGGGAAACCGCTCTGCTGCGTCTGGTTTACACTAGTGTCCTTCGGAACCGGTACAGGAGTGCGAGTACCAAAAGATCGGGTAGTATTCCCACAAAATGTTGCGCGATGTCCTTCCTGTCCACACTCGAAACAGGTCACAGCAGGCGCGAAACAATCACGTCGAACATGTCCCGCTTTGCCACAGTTAAAACACTTCTTCCCTGCATCTGAAACAGCTGGTGCTGCCCGGAACATCTTTCCACCTCGAGAAGGATGCGGAGGTCTCCTGGATGGATGGTAAGAGGACTGACCCCTGCGAGGCCCGCTACTCTTATTCTCTGTGAAGTTGCCAGACACCTTCTGTTTCTTTGCTTCCGTCGATTTCTCTACTGCTGCCTCCTTCATATCATAGGCCAACGCCTTGTCCTGATACTGTCGCAAGGTGGTACATTCAAATCCGGACATATATTGCTGAATTTCCGGCTTCATTCGCATGTCAAAATGGAAAATCCTTTCCGCCTCGGTCCTGACCAAGTGGCGCACATAAGTCAGCTGGTGATTAAAGGTCTTAATCACGTCCGTCACAGATGCTTCTGAATTTTGTGGTGAGAAAAACTCCCGAACTCGGGCTTCTCTAACTGGGCGAGGACAATACTGCGCCTCCATCATCAATTTGAATTCCGTCCAGTCAACATTGTGCTCCTCCGGTCGAATGGCCTCCCACGGTCGAAAGCCTCCCCGTCGAGAAGATCTTGGGCGACCGGAACCTTCCTATCGTTGGGACAGTTAATCCCTGCAAAAATCTTTTCTAATTCCTTCAGCCAGTGATCCCAAGAAAGCGTCTCGGCAGAACCGTCAAATTTCGGAGGGTGCAATTTGTTGGGCTTCGGTCCAGCATCCTGCCTGCATGGGCTTAAAAATGCACGAGGCGCGGCTTGCGATTCGACCTGTGAGATCTGCACTAGAAAGTGGTTAAATGAATTGATTTGGACTACTCATACCAATAAGATGCATCTTCTTTTCTGGTAGCCATCTCATAGAAACTCCACAGTTAAGCGTGCTTGGCATGGAGTAGTTATGGGATGGGTGACCCCCTGGGAAGTTTCTCAGGTGCGCGTGAGTGAGGACAAAGCGCGCTAGAAAAGACTCGTGTTGGTACAGTGAGGACAGTCTTCATCATTCTGGGGACCAACAATTGGTATCAGGGCAGGTCATGGGTGCGGATTCCCTCGAAGTATCTTACAGTGGAGGCTGCCAGAATGTTGGGCGAGAGGCGGGCATGCGGCGAATATTGCCACTTGGCCGGCCCGAGATCTTTGGTGCGGTGGAGGTTGTCAGTCTTTGGAGGGCTATGTGATCAAATCTAGTATCTTTGGCAGAGATCTGGCGCATTTGAAGTAAACGGAGGTGGAACATATGCGATGTCAAGTGTTGGAGGACCGTGTGAATGAATCTAACCGCTAGAGGGTGTGTGATCAAATCTAGTTCGCGGAGGTTTCAGGACTATGGGGCTGAAATCTTTGGCAGATCTTGGGATCCGGAACCGAGATCTGGTGCGGTGGAGGTTGTCAGGTCTTTGGAGGGCTATGTGATCAAATCTAGTATCTTTGAAACCGAGATCTTGGCGCAGTGAAGTAAACGGAGGTGGAACATATGCCGATGTCAAGTGTTGGAGGACCGTGTGAATGAATCTAACCGCTAGAGGGTGTGTGATCAAATCTAGTTCGCGGAGGTTTCGGACTATGGGGCTGAAATCTTTGGCAGATCTTGGGAGGGGATTGTTGGGCTTCGGTCCAAAGATCCCGCTGCATGGGCTTAAAAATGCACGAGGCGCGGCTTGCGATTCGACTGTGAGATCTGCACTAGAAAGTGGTTAAATGAATTGATTTGGACTACTCATACCAACAAGATGCATCTTCTTTTACGGTAGTCTTCTCATAGAAACTCCACAGTTAAGCGTGCTTGGCACAGAGTAGTTATGGGATGGGTGACCCACAGGAAGTTTCTCGGTGCGCGTGAGTGAGGACAAAGCGCTAGAAAGACTCGTGTTGGTACGGTGAGGACGATCTTCATCATTCTGGGGACCAACACAATTTAATCACTTCGGTAAGCCATCTATCTCCTCGATTTTCCACGTTATGCTGCTGTCCCATCGCCGTCTGCATGCGATCCACAACTTGAGCAAACTGGTTTATCTGGGCAACCACCTGCTGAAGCACTCCCGGCACGTTAGGATCTACATTATTATTTGCCGATCCCTGCTGTCCCCCGGAATGGGAATCCGTTCGACTAGCGGTTATCTCTGGGGTAGATACCGACTCTTCTTGCCTCGCATTTCCACGTCCGCGTCCACGACCGCCTCTCAACATACTGTAAACATAAATACTCAATATCCAGGGCAAACTTTCTCAAAGTACATTCATCAATGTTTACAAGACATGAATTACATAAAACGGTAGTATTCGAGATTAGGAAACTTACAACCACGGTCCACACGACGATGCTGGCTCAGCAGTGATGTCACGAACGACCAATAATCAAATAACGTAAACAGACCCAACTAACCCGACTGCCAAGATATCCATGAATCTTAGCTCCGATACCATATTCTGTAACACCCCGAGATATTCGGAATAACTACAGCGCCGTAAACCCTTTAGATAAGGATTTACAAGGCTAATTTTAAAAGAAGTGTAAAAATAATTCAATCGAACAACTGAAGTTCAAATACAGATTTGATTCAACCGATCAAATGAGTTAACTTATACAACCATATCGAAATGACCTTATTAAAACAGACGTACTCGAGTACTAAACAAACCAAGAAGACAATTCACAATAACAATAACATCAACCACATCACTGAGCCATTTCATCGTCCTGTCGGTACTGTGGTTGCCTCCCCGCTCCTCGGCTACCTGAACATCAAAACAATGTCCACCCCCGAAGGGGTTAGCAAAACAATGCTAGTACAAGTATCATCATACAATAAATCATCAATGCATCATAAAACATGCAAAACGGACTTCCGCCACCGGAATCCAACGATGTGAATCCTCACGATTCCATCAACACAATACAGGGTAATCCAGCGATCCAGCGCCCTTGGTATAGATCCCCATGATGATCCCGTCGGACCAACGCATGGTGGAAAACCCGTCCAACGATCCAGCACCCTCAAAGATAGATCCCCATGATGATCCCGTCGGACCAACGCATGGTGGACATTCGATCCAGCGCCCTCAGCATAGATCCTCATGATCCCCTCGGATCATTTATACCATAAATCAATCAACTATGCATACACATATGTATTTCAATATGTTCATCAATACGAACAAATAACAACGAATATCACGAGAATTTTCAGAAATACATCTCATATTCAACAATATGAACAAAAACACAAGTATGATCAAAGTTTCAATATAAATCGAACTCGACATATGATACTTGCCTCAAAAATGGCAAGGACGAAACACTTCAATGATCTCGACACACTCGAAGGCCGCCTCCTTCGATCAACGTAACAAGCCCGAACCTTAACAAAAGGAATGATATACAAATCATCTCAAGTCGAACGAGGGCCTAACAATTCGGTCTACGGCCGAAAAGCTCAAAATAAACAATCTGCCTGGACTGCTTAGCGTGCGCTATGTACTCTATGTAACGTGCGCTAAGCCGGCCTGTAGCGTACGCTATCGTGTAAGACTAGCGTGCGCTAGCCACGAACTGACAGTTTGAATCGGCTGATATATAACGCACGCTACGTACGTATTGTGCGTTAACTGAACCCCGATAGCGTACGTTAACTCACATATGTTAGCGTGCGCTAATTTTGCATGGCAGAATACTGCTAACGGAAAAACTGGGTTGAAAGGTGGTGAATTTCATGAACTCTATGGTAATAATACAAATTATCCTCGGGCATATCATGCTAATAAGGTTTGTGGAAGTTTTATGATTATGAGATACAAATATACGGATAATTATCTCAACACCATAACTCATCCAAGATCTTCAAGAAATACTCTAAGTTCCAATTATTCCAAGTCCCAAAACATATGATTCCTTACGTAAACATACGAACTAGGTAATCTTCATATACTGGTCGATTGGTTTTGAAGATACATAACATGCTCAGGAATCCACATACTAAAAGGTTCAATGGATCATACGATGAATAAGTGTCGAAACGTCGAAAATATCCTTTTAACACATGATGTACGACTAATAACGAATCTAACTGACTAGATGAACATGATCAACATCCTATAGAACACTACTAGTATTGGTGAAGAATCACCTACCTCAAGGTAGTGAAGAACACGGAGGGAATTGAAGCAATCCAACACCGAAGGCTTGAACACCAATCTCCAATGATATACGATCTTCAATCACGAACTAGGATGTTGATATGAAGTGTTTAGGATGAAGGAAGTTATGTTCTAAGTGTAAGAATTCGGGTAATGGGAGAAGAAAGAACTGAAATCACGAATAGGATGCTGTCCTATTTATAAGAAATGGCTATTAGCGCGCGCTAGACCCTGCTCGTAGCGTGCGCTAACGGCTCACTGACTTAAATGTACTCAGCACTTAGCGCGCGCTATGCACATACCTGTAGCGTGCGCTAAGGCGTTGACTCGGCTTTTCCCAGAAGCCGTCCAGGTTCATCCCGACACGATCCGACAGGGGTCCCCCGGCTAGATCTCACCTACCGCACGTCTCAATCAAACTGACCACACATAGCGTGCGCTAATAATCCTATGTAGCGTACGCTATTGAGTCTATGTTAGCGTACGCTACACATAGCCGATAGCGTGCGCTACGTGCGCAGAAATTCAATTTGTAAATCACATACATGAAATCATACGCTCGACAATATCGGATTATGAAATACGGAGGATAATACTCAGATCAAGTACGACGATTACAATATCACAAGTTCCAAATACAAGTCAGAAATCTCGGGTATTACA
Source organism: Orobanche coerulescens (assembly GCA_033398695.1). Classification (NCBI taxonomy): domain Eukaryota; kingdom Viridiplantae; phylum Streptophyta; class Magnoliopsida; order Lamiales; family Orobanchaceae; genus Orobanche; species Orobanche coerulescens. The sequence goes on along the minus strand of CM065813.1, from coordinate 98,714,993 downwards.
TCCTTCCTCCCTAAAAAGAAGTTTCGTCCCGAAACATAAGATGAAAACAACTCTGGATATCTAGCCTTCATACTGTCCTCCGTCTCCCAAGTGGCCTCTTCGACTCCATGTCGTGACCATTGCACTTTAACCAAATGTATTAGTTTATTCCTCAATTGTTTGATCCGGCTCTCAAGTATCTTGATTGGTCTCTCTTCGAAGGTGCCATCATTAGCTATCTCGATCTCGTCGAAATCAATGACGTGACTGGGGTCCGGTACATACTTCCGCAATTGGGATACGTGAAACACATTGTGAACGTGACTCAGCGATGGCGGTAAGGCCAACCGGTATGCTAAATCTCCAACTCTTTCGAGGATCTCGAATGGTCCGATATATCTGGGACTAAGCTTGCCTCTCCTCCCAAAACGGAAAATCCCTCGTGTAGGAGACACCTTCAATAGTACATGGTCCCCAGCGTCGAACTCTAGAGGGCGACGACGTACATCTGCATAAGACTTCTGTCGACTCTGGGCAGTCAACAGTCTCTCTCGAATCAAAGCTATCTTCTCTTGAGTCTGAATAATCAATTCCGGTTCCGTCCCGATCAAATCCGAAGAATCATCCCAACATAGGGGTGATCGGCATCTTCTCCCGTACAAAGCTTCAAATGGTGCCATCTTAATTGAAGCATGCCAAATATTATTATAGGTGAATTCAACTAATGGCAAATGAACTTCCCAATCAGTTGACCAATCCAAAGCACAGGCTCTAAGCATGTCTTCTACAGTTTGAATAGTCCTTTCGGACTGACCGTCCGTTTGGGGATGATAAGCTGTGCTAAAGTTGAGCTCAGTCCCCAAAGCCCTGTGAACTGCTTTCCAGAAGTGTGACACGAAGCGACCATCTCGATCCGAAATAATGGTCCTCGGCGTCCCATGCAATCTGACTATCTCCGCAATAAATACTCGTGCCAATCTCTCGGGTCCCCATGTACCTTTAATTCCCAGGAAATGAGCCGACTTGGTTAGTCGATCAACTACAACCCAAATCATGTTCATTCCCGTTCTAGTCCTTGGCATACTAGTGATGAAATCCATCGAGATATCCTCCCACTTCCACTCAGGGATCGGAAGCGGCTTTAACATTCCGGCAGGTCGTTGATGTTCAATCTTAACCTGCTGGCAAGTCAAACACTTCGAAACGTACTCCGCTACGTCCTTCTTCATATTCCCCCACCAGAAGTTTTGTTTAAGATCCTTATACATCTTACTACTGCCTGGGTGAATGGAATATGGCGCGGTGTGAGCTTCCTTCAGAATAGTCCGTCTCAAATCACCATCATCGGGAACGCAAAGTCGATTCTGAAATCTCAGAACTCTATCGTCTTGTAACACAAATCCTGGGGCTTTTCCTTTCTTTACTTCGTCACATAATCGAAGGATCAGAGAATCGTTCAATTGTCTAGACTTGATCTCCTCGACTAGTGATGAAGTCAGTTCCATCACATAAAGTTGCCCTTGGATTCCTGGTGCCCATACTTCAATCCCTTCGCGGATCAGTTCCCGTCGAATGCTGGTTTGGGATGTAAGTGCTTCCAACACTCGAAGAGAAACAGGTTTACGGCTCAATGCATCGGCTACTACGTTTGCTTTACCCGAATGATAGAGAATTTCCAAGTCGTAATCCTTGATCAATTCCAGCCACCTTCTCTGCCTCATGTTTAATTCTTTCTGACTGAAAATGTATTTGAGGCTCTTATGATCTGTAAAGATCTGACAATGAGTGTCATACAAATAATGTCGCCAAATTTTCAAGGCAAAGACCACAGCTGCTAGCTCCAGATCATGAGTCGGGTAATTAATCTCGTACGGTTTCAATTGCCGAGAAGCATAAGCAATCACTTTATCCTTCTGCATCAACACACAACCCAAACCCTGATTTGAAGCGTCGCTGTATACCATGAATCCATCAGCCTCTGCGGCGCTAATATAGGCGTTGTCGTCGCCTCCTCTTAAGTTCGTCAAACCACTGGCACTTCTCATTCCACGTGAACTTTTGAGTTTTCTCAGAATAAATTGAGTGAGCGGACGAGCAATTTTGGAAAATCCCTCTACAAAGCGGCGATAATATCCAGCAAGTCCTAAGAAGCCGGACTTCTTTCACGTTTTTAGGAGCTTCCCATTCCAAGATTGCTTCGACTTTCTTCGGGTCCACCTGAACTCCGTCGGCTGATATCACATGTCCAAGGAAGGTTACTTCCTTAAGCCAGAACTCGCATTTGGAAAGTTTTGCATACAGCTGTTCCTTCCTCAAGGTGCTCAAAACCACACGTAAATGTTCAGCATGTTCCTCTGCGTCCCTCGAATATATCAGGATGTCGTCAATCAAGACGACCACAAATTTATCCAAGTATTCCAAGAATACCCGATTCATCAATTGCATGAATACCGCAGGAGCATTGGTAAGTCCAAATGGCATTACTACAAATTCATAATGCCCGTACCGGGATCTGAAAGCATATTTCGGTATATCCGATTCCTTAATTCTCAACTGGTGGTATCCTGATCGCAAGTCAATCTTCGAGAATACCCTTGCCCCTTGCAGTTGATCAAACAAGTCGTCGATCCGAGGTATAGGATACTTATTCTTGATTGTCATCTTGTTGAGCTCCCTGTAATCAATACACAGTCGGATGGATCCGTATTTCTTCCGGACAAAGAGAACGGGCGCTCCCCAAGGAGAAACGCTAGGTTGAATATAACCCTTCTGTAATAATTCCTCCAATTGCTTCTTTAGTTCATACATCTCGGTTGGCGCCATGCGGTATGGTGCTCTGGAAATAGGAGCCGCTCTGTGCTCTAATTCGATAGTAAATTCCACTTCTCTGCGAGGTAACCTGAGTAGTTCGTCAGGAAATACATCTGAGAACTCATTCACAACTGAAATAGATGAGAGCTCTACTCCTTCCTCTTTCCTCATGGCATAGCACCAAAGTCCGTGACATCCCTGCTTCAGTAATTTCACGGCTTTCATTGCTTTGATCAATTTTCCCGAGCTTCCTGGTCTCCATCCTCGGAATAAGTGTTCAGATCCGTCATCAGCAATGATAGAAATGACTCTCTCTCGGTAATTCAGAATAGCTCCGTAACGGTTGAGCCAATCATCTCCGAGGATTAAATCGTCACCGTAGATGTGAACCACAATAAGTTTTGATAGCCAATCTCTCCCTCCTATAGTTACTGGAAAATCTCTAGCCTCTAGGGTTCCCACGATTCTCTCTCCACTCGGCAAACCCACAACATATGGTTCACAATTATACAAGCACGAGATTTTCAAACGATTAACACAGTTCAAAGATATAAAAGAATACGTAGCTCCCGAATCGAACAAGACACTAACTGGTTGCAAAAGGATCTGAATCGTACCTGATGCAACAGCCGTGTTCTGATCATTCTTCTTCATCTCGTAAATACGCGGAGGAACGGACCCAGCGCTGGATGCCTCTCTTTTCCCAATATTCTGCTGTGGGAAACCGCTCTGCTGCGTCTGGTTTACACTAGTGTCCTTCGGAACCGGTACAGGAGTGCAAGTACCAAAAGATCGGGTAGTATTCCCACAAAATGTTGCGCGATGTCCTTCCTGTCCACACTCGAAACAGGTCACAGCAGGCGCGAAACAATCACGTCGAACATGTCCCGCTTTGCCACAGTTAAAACACTTCTTCCCTGCATCTGAAACAGCTGGTGCTGCCCGGAACATCTTTCCACCTCTAGAAGGATGCGGAGGTCTCCTGGATGGATGATAAGAGGACTGACCCCTGCGAGGCCCGCTACTCTTATTCTCTGTGAAGTTGCCAGACACCTTCTGTTTCTTTGCTTCCGTCGATTTCTCTACTGCTGCCTCCTTCATATCATAGGCCAACGCCTTGTCCTCATACTGTCGCAAGGTGGTACATTCAAATCCGGACATATATTGCTGAATTTCCGGCTTCATTCGCATGTCAAAATGGAAAATCCTTTCCGCCTCGGTCCTGACCAAGTGGCGCACATAAGTCAGCTGGTGATTAAAGGTCTTAATCACGTCCGTCACGTATGCTTCAATTTTGTGGTGAGAAAAACTCCCGAACTCGGGCTTCTCTAATCAAGGCGAGGACAATATCGCGCCTCCATCATCAATTTGAATTCCGTCCAGTCAACATTGTGCTCCTCCGGTCGAATGGCCTCCCACCGGTCGAAAGCCTCCCGGTCGAGAAGATACCGGGCGGCCGGAACCTTCCTATCGTTGGGACAGTTAATCCCTGCAAAAATCTTTTCTAATTCCTTCAGCCAGTGATCCCAAGAAAGCGTCTCGGCAGAACCGTCAAATTTCGGAGGGTGCAATTTGTTGGGCTTCGGTCCAGCATCCTGCCTGCATGGGCTTAAAAATGCACGAGGCGCGGCTTGCGATTCGACCTGTGAGATCTGCACTAGAAAGTGGTTAAATGAATTGATTTGGACTACTCATACCAATAAGATGCATCTTCTTTTCTGGTAGCCATCTCATAGAAACTCCACAGTTAAGCGTGCTTGGCATGGAGTAGTTATGGGATGGGTGACCCCCTGGGAAGTTTCTCAGGTGCGCGTGAGTGAGGACAAAGCGCGCTAGAAAAGACTCGTGTTGGTACAGTGAGGACAGTCTTCATCATTCTGGGGACCAACAATTGGTATCAGGGCAGGTCATGGGTGCGGATTCCCTCGAAGTATCTTACAGTGGAGGCTGCCAGAATGTTGGAACTGAGAGGCGGGCATGCAGCAGATATTGCCACTTGGCCGGAACTGAGATGCTGGTGCAGTGGAGGTTGTCAGGTGCTGGAGGGCTATGTGATCAAATCTAGTATGCTGAAACCGAGATACTGGCGCAGCTGAAGTAAACGGAGGTGGAACATATGCTGATGTCAAGTGTTGGAGGACCGTGTGAATGAATCTAACCGCTAGAGGGCTGTGTGATCAAATCTAGTTCGCGGAGGTTTCCAGACTATGGGGCTGAAATGCTGGCAGATACTGGGAGGGGGATTGTTGGGCTTCGGTCCAGCATCCTGCCTGCATGGGCTTAAAAATGCACGAGGCGCGGCTTGCGATTCGACCTGTGAGATCTGCACTAGAAAGTGGTTAAATGAATTGATTTGGACTACTCATACCAACAAGATGCATCTTCTTTTCTGGTAGTCATCTCATAGAAACTCCACAGTTAAGCGTGCTTGGCCTGGAGTAGTTATGGGATGGGTGACCCCCTGGGAAGTTTCTCAGGTGCGCGTGAGTGAGGACAAAGCGCGCTAGAAAAGACTCGTGTTGGTACAGTGAGGACAGTCTTCATCATTCTGGGGACCAACACAATTTAATCACTTCGGTAAGCCATCTATCTCCTCGATTTTCCACGTTATGCTGCTGTCCCATCGCCGTCTGCATGCGATCCACAACTTGAGCAAACTGGTTTATCTGGGCAACCACCTGCTGAAGCACTCTCGGCACGTTAGGATCTGCATTATTATTTGCCGATCCCTGCTGTCCCCCGGAATGGGAATCCGTTCGACTAGCGGTTATCTCTGGGGTAGATACCGACTCTTCTTGCCTCGCATTTCCACGTCCGCGTCCACGACCGCCTCTCAACATACTGTAAACATAAATACTCAATATCCAGGGCAAACTTTCTCAAAGTACATTCATCAATGTTTACAAGACATGAATTACATAAAACGGTAGTATTCGAGATTAGGAAACTTACAACCACGGTCCAATCGACGATGATGGCTCAGCAGTGATGTCACGAACGTCCAATAATCAAATAACGTAAAATGCACTCCAACTAACCCGATTGCCAAGATATCCATGAATCTTAGCTCCGATACCATATTCGTAACACCCCGAGATATTCGGAATAACTACTGCGCCGTAAACCCTTTAGATAAGGATTTACAAGGCTAATTTTAAAAGAAGTGTAAAAATAATTCAATCGAACAAGTGAAGTTCAAATACAGATTTGATTCAACCGATCAAATGAGTTAACTTATACAACCATATCGAAATGACCTTATTAAAACAGATTTACTCGAGTACTAAACAAACCAAGAAGACAATTCACAATAACAATAACATCAACCACATCACCGAGCCATTTCATCGTCTCCGTGCATCGTGGTTACCTCCCGCTCCTCGGCTACCCGAACATCAAAACAATGTCCACCCCGAAGGGGTTAGCAAAACAATGCTAGTACAAGTATCATCATACAATAAATCATCAATGCATCATAAAACATGCAAAACGGACTTCCGCCACCGGAATCCAACGATGCGAATCCTCACGATTCCATCAACACAATACAGGTAATCCGATCCAAGACCCTTGGTATAGATCCCCATGATGATCCCGTCGACCAACGCATGGTGGAAAACCCGTCCAACGATCCAGCGCCTCAAAGATAGATCCCCATGATGATCCCGTCGGACCAACGCATGGTGGACATTCGATCCAGCGCCCAAGATAGATCCTCATGATCCCCTCGGATCATTTATACCATAAATCAATCAACTATGCATACACATATGCATTTCAATATGTTCATCAATACGAACAAATAACAACGAATATCACGAGAATTTTCAGAAATACATCTCATATTCAACAATATGAACAAAAACACAAGTATGATCAAAGTTTCAATATAAATCGAACTCGACATATGATACTTGCCTCAAAAATGGCAAGGACGAAACACTTCAATGATCTCGACACACTCGAAGGCCGCCTCCTTCGATCAACGTAACAAGCCCGAACCTTAACAAAAGGAATGATATACAAATCATCTCAAGTCGAACGAGGGCCTAACAATTCGGTCTACGGCCGAAAAGCTCAAAATAAACAATGCTGATCATGAAGCGTGCGCTATGTACTCTACGTAACGTGCGCTAAGCCGGCCTGTTAGCGTACGCTATCGTATAAGACTAGCGTGCGCTAGCCACGAACTGACAGTTTGAATCGGCTGATACATAACGCACGCTACGTACGTATTGTGCGTTAACTGAACCCCGATAGCGTACGTTAACTCACATATGTTAGCGTGCGCTAATTTTGCATGGCAGAATACTGCTAACGGAAAAACTGGGTTGAAAGGTGGTGAATTTCATGAACTCTATGGTAATAATACAAATTATCCTCGGGCATATCATGCTAATAAGGTTTGTGGAAGTTCTATGATTATGAGATTCAAATATACGGATAATTATCTCAACACCATAACTCATCCAAGATCTTCAAGAAATACTCTAAATTCCAATTATTCCAAGTCCCAAAACATATGATTCCTTACGTAAAACATATGAACTAGGTAATCTTCATATACTGGTCGATTGGTTTTGAAGATACATAACATGCTCAGGAATCCACATACTAAAAGGTTCAATGGATCATACGATGAATAAGTGTCGAAACGTCGAAAATATCCTTCTAACACATGATGTACGACTAATAACGAATCTAACTGACTAGATGAACATGATCAACATCCTATAGAACACTACTAGTATTGGTGAAGAATCACCTATCTCAAGGTAGTGAAGAACACGGAGGGAATTGAAGCAATCCAACACCGAAGGCTTGAACACCAATCTCCAATGATATACGATCTTCAATCACGAACTAGGATGTTGATATGAAGTGTTTAGGATGAAGGAAGTTATGTTCTAAGTGTAAGAATTCGGGTAATGGGAGAAGAAAGAACTGAAATCATGAATAGGATGCTGTCCTATTTATAAGAAATGGCTATTAGCGCGCGCTAGACCCTGCTCGTAGCGTGCGCTAACGGCTCACTGACTTAACTGTACTCAGCACTTAGCGCGCGCTATGCACATACCTGTAGCGTGCGCTAAGGCGTTGACTCGGCTTTTCCCGGAAGCCGTCCAGTTCATCCCGACACGATCCGACAGGGGTCCCCCGGCCAGATCTCACCTACCACACGTCTCAATCAAACTGACCACACATAGCGTGCGCTAATAATCCTATGTAGCGTACGCTATTGAGTCTATGTTAGCGTACGCTACACATAGCCGATAGCGTGCGCTACGTGCGCAGAAATTCAATTTGTAAATCACATAAATGAAATCATACGCTAGACAATATCGGATTATGAAATACGGAGGATAATACTCAGATCAAGTACGACGATTACAATATCACAAGTTCCAAATACAAGTCAGAAATCTCGGGTATTACATGCCATAGGTATTTCCAAGGGAGTTAATTTCATTTATGATCTCAGTGAATCCTATGTCCACTTGGTCAATTGATTCACCATTCTTCATTTTGAAGTTGTCAAACTTTTGAGTAGCAATTGACAACTTATTTTCTTTTATCAGCTCAGTTGCCTCACAGATTATAGCTAATGTGTCCCAAATTTCTTTGGCATTTTTACAATTCTTGATCTTGACCATGGTTGATTTGTCAAGAGTCTGGTACAGCACATCTCTGGCCCGGTTGTCAAGATTGGCCAGCTTCCTTTCTTCAGGGGTCAGCTCCGTCCTCTTCTTAGGAATTTTCTCTGGCTTCCCAGCTGCAATTTCTTCAGGGGAGTTGTCCTTCTCAAAGATGAAAGGACCGTCTTCAATGATGCATCACATGTCGTCATGGATGGATGATAAGTGTGCCTGCATTCTTATCTTCCAAAGGTCATATTCATCAATAGAAAATACAAGTAATATAGAGTGCATGTGTTGCATGTGTTCCATTCTAAATGAGAGATTAAAATATATATCCTCTGATATACGGATCTGGTTCTGTAAAATTGAACCAACCTCTCCGATACCACTTGTAGGTCACAAGTCGTCAGGAATAAGTCTAGGGAGGGTGAATAGACTTATTGAAACTCTTTTCCTAAGAGTCAGTGAGTTTCTCAGCTGTGATAAGTACAGATGACTTAAAGTCATCTGCAGACAAGATATGCGGAAGACAGCTGGTGACGATAGCAGCTAACTTAATGTTCTCTGCAGATAACTAACTAATGGAACAATAAATATGTATGCAGCAGGTAAGTATGATGTTCAATGCAGTTAAAACACACAAGAACTTATAGCGGTTTCAGAGGTGGGGTAATTCTCTACTAATCCACTTCTCTCCAAACTAGTTGGAGATAAATTCACTATAACTGTCAACCAGTGATAAAGGTTACCATGAATTTTGCCTAGTTACAATAGCTTCCAACTAGTGGAAACTTGTGGCCTTTGCAACTCCCTTAACTGCCTAGCACCTCCTGATTGAAAACCCTTGGATGCCTCAACAACGCTCGAGTTGTCTATCACCTTCCAATCAAGAACCCGTGGATGCGATTACAGTCTCTTTACTTTCGAGAACCTCGTTCGAGAAAGCAACCCTGTACTCAAGTTTTTATACAAGAGTGTTGTCTTCTCCAACAAAGAGCTTCTTCGAATATGATCTCTTAAGCTTGCTCTTTCACGATGCTATAGATTGTTTTTGATTGCTTGAATGCTTTGATCGCTTGTAAGTTTTATTCGCACTGTTGTTCGTCGTTTCTTGCTCAATTCATATCTTCAGATATATAGTACGATCCTTGAGCTTCCTTCATAGCCGTTGCACTACTGTAACAAATCTGTCCGTTGGAGAGTAGACTTCTTTGTTTATCTTATCAATCCGTTGCAAGGCTTGATTCCCTTTCCAAACCCGACCATTTGAAAGACTTTCTTGTGAGCTCCGTTATTCTTGATTAGAATAAGTATAAAGTCTTCAGAATGCGGATCTTGATGAATATTTAATTCCTTGCTTTCCGAGAATCTTTCAAGTTTGTCTCCTATGTCTTGCATACGGCTTTCCGTGATTGTTGACTTTCAACGCTTGCTGACGTGGACTGAGTATCTTGGCTGAGAACTTGCCTGAAATAACTTGGTCAAAGCTGCCTGAAGTGCAGTCAACCTTCTCTGATGTAAAGTGCTCTAATGTGAAGTCCTATGAGGTTCTCTGACCTGAACTTCTCTGAGATGAAGTTCTCTGACTTGTAGTACTCTGACTTGAAATTCTCTGAGATGATCTTCTCTGCTCTGAAGTGAAGTTCTCTGACCTGAACTTCTCTGCCTTGAAGTTCTCTGACTTGAAGTTCTCTGACTTGGACTTCTCTGAGATAAAGTCCTCTGATCTGGAATGAACTTCTCTGAGATAAAGTCCTCTGATCTGGAATGAACTTCTCTGATTTGAGCTTCTTCTTTTTTATCATGGAAGAAACTTTGAATAAAATTGAAAAGAGATTTTCCTTTCTCAGCAAAAATGTTATTTTAAAAATTTATAAGACGAGACTTGGAAGGATGATGTTGCTTATGAATAAAAGCATACCTTTTAACATAAGATTCATTATTGAAGCCAAAGTGAGAATAGCAGGTGAATTCACAGAAATACCTACTAGATTTTTACCAGGGCTTGGAAAAAGTTCATATGCCAAGAAACGACGAGCAAAGATAATAGCCGTTTGCTATAAATATGCTAGATAGAATTGTAATTTAAAATGTCGATCTTTAGGAATTCCATCTACAAACAGAGAAGATAAAATTCAGTTCATTAAGGATGGTCTGAATAAAGAGAATTTAGATAATAAAGTTCTCTGTTCTGTACTGAGTCGATTTTACAACTGATCAATAATACTAAGCCTAAAAACTTAAGGCCTATAGAAAATACTCATTTGGTTCTTCTTTACATTTTCCCAAGTACATTAAACATACATTTGGATAATGAATCAATACAGGGATGACATCATCAAAATATAATAGGTATTCCTAACAAACCTAAGCTACGATACCATATTATATAACACCCCCAAGTTATTCAGGGTATATTACAGCGCCGTAAGCCCCGCCATGGGACCCACAAGGCTATACATACGCGGAACCATGAAGTTTGACCGATGAGGTCTAAACATAATCCAATGGAAGACAATAAAATTGACGACCAAGTTTATATCCAAATAGACCAAATACAATACCTCAGAAAGTAATCCCAAGGCAACACAAGCCAAAACATCAAGAAACCTAGAAACAATACTCGAGTACTCATAACGATTTCAAGTACAACATTACTGAATGGATGAAATACACAATATAACCAGAGACAAGACACAGCATCAAACTTGCCCCTCATCTTCATGCCGACCCGGTACATGCCTATCCGCTCTCCTGGATCCTGAAATACATTAAAAGTATTTCCCCCAAAAAGGGGTTAGCCGTCGAATAGCTAGTACAAGTATATCGAATATGAAACACAATACTTCTCGATAATAAAGTAAATGTAATCATCATTTCATCAACTCAAGACTAGTATTCCGGAATAACTAAATCTCATAGCACTTCATTTCAATACATACGTGATTAACCATGGTACCTCACCAAAGGCAACAGAACCCTCAGAGGCCCCGTCGGACCATCCTAGAGTGGTTAACCCAAAATATTCGCGGAACCGCACCAAAGGAAACAGAACCCTTAGAGGACCCGTCCATCCGTCCCAGAGTGAATATATACAATCATACAATTCATATATCTTACTTTTAAAGTCGAGAACGTACAATCATAAACATATACTTACCTTTGAGACATCGAGAATCGGAAGGAAAAGAATATAAGTTCGGTAGGTCCAAGAATGCACTTCCGGCACATAAACGATTCGTAAGGAATACGATAATTAATAATCCATACTCAAATCACACGGAGAAACTCCCGAAACCCGCCTACGATTCACAAAACTCCAAGGATAATCACCTAGAGGTTTGGAAATCCCCCAAACCCTCTCACGTCCGAACAAAATACATAAACATCCACATAATCGTAGAGGAAACGTAGGTATGGGGTAGATACATCATAATCTCAAAGATCTCAAGCTCCAAAATGGATAAATCGGACGAATCTAAGCAAATCCCCAATAATTCCCCAAACTAGGGTTCTAAGGAATTTACCTTGATTTGGAAGGTAGAAACGGATTAGATGTTATATAATCTTTGTTATTCAACCAAAGATGATGATAGCTGATGAAAGATCGCCCCCAAATCGCCCTCCGGATCGCCCTCTCGTGCTCTCTCGTCGGAAATGAGTAAAAGGGATGACAAATGACGAAGAACAGGGTCGATCCCCTCTTATATACTGCGCCTGATTAGCACACGCTAAAACTCAAGGCTAGCATGCGCTAACGGGGTCACCCGGTAGTCCAGTAGCTTCTGACCTGCGACGTTAGTGTGCGCTACCACATCATTAGCGTGTTCTAACTGTTACCAAGAAAAAATTCCACACTCACTGCCCATCTCGCTAGCGTGCGCTACATCGGGCACCAGCGCGCGCTACGCAATACCTATAGCGTGCGCTAGCTCACGCCTAGCGTGCGTTAATTGTTAGTCCAAAAAACAAAATCACCCAACTGCCCCTGCCAACTCAGCCCATTAGTGTGCGCTACGGGCGATGCGAGCGCGTGCTACTAACACGCATAGTGTGCGTTAGCTCATGCCTAGCGTGCGCTGACTGCTAGTCCAGAGGGCAGAATCCAGCTACTGCCTCTGCCAAGCCCGGACTATTAGCGTGCGCTACAGGCGAAACTAGTGCGCTACTCAACAGAAATAGCGTGCATTAGCTTAGGCATAGCGTACGCTATCTGACTCTCACAAAACATCGCTGAAAGGTCCAATCAATACGAACATGTCCCGAAAAGTACGAAACTCTAAAATCAACAACAACAACATCTCAACAAGTGCTTACAAGAGCGATGAAAGTAAAGGAACGTCAAAGCCAACAATTCATAAAAAGTACGGGTATTACAGGATTCTCACATGAGTTTCACGAATTACTAATTATTTTTTAGGCCCTAATTTGTTGTCTCTTATTTTGGAATTTATCTAGAATCCTTTGTTGCATGGATTTAAAGGTTTTATGCTTTCTGTGTATTTGTATGATTTTAATTCTCAATTTTATTATTCCTTGCTTGGTTATGCGAGTTGTTGGCCTCATGTGCTGAGTAAGAATTGGAGTTGCACAACAATTAACATCTGAAATTCCGGTTCCATGCTTGGGCTTGGTTGTGGCTGGTTGTTCGTTTTGGATTGAGTTTGTAGGTCATATTTTTTGGGGTATTCATACATTTGATTTTATCTGATTATGTGTTCTATTTGAATTGTCAGTTCCATTCATTTCTTTCTTGCACATGTTGCATGTGTAGGTTGTTGAGAAAAATGGTCTTCTCTGTATCATGATGATTTGAGCATTTTATTTTCTCTATGTCTCTTTGATTTTTTATTTTATATTGTGTTGGAAACCAAAGTTTGTTTTTAGAGCGCGCACGTGTTCCGCTTCTCATTGTGATTTTTTTATGGATCTCGTTTGAGGATTCATTTTCCTCTTCTCTAATTTTGTTTGCGGTAGTTTATGTCTTTTTATAATTTTTTCGAGAATTTTGCCTCGGCCTCTCATGTGTTTTGGAAATGATTTGTCTGTGATTTTCTAGCTATTTGTTTTTATTTGTGTATGTTAAGAAAGCAAGGTATTTTACTAGCTATCTCATGATGAGTTGTAGTGATGTTTGAATCAGGTCTCATACGAATGAGAAGATCTCCATTTTTTCGGGACTTCCTATTTTCCATAAGAATAGAGGATAAAGTTCTCTGCTACATATGTTTAACCTAATGATGACTTGGGCATAATACAAGGTTACGACGCGTATTCTATGTGTAAATATTTTGGGAATCTTCCCTCAATTTCTGATATTTTTTATGAATGATTTTCCTTGTGAGGATTGATTTTCGAGTGTGCAGGTGTTTGTCTGTGCTTTCGTAAGGCTAAAAGTGAGTATGGTATACTAGAGTAGTATAGCCATTGATATTGCTATGACTAGCATTCCGAAAGGAACATCTCACGTTGTCCTTCGAGGGAACCTATGAAATATTGCTTACTCCATTGCTCTTGCTTTAGGCCAAGGGGGAATCCTGTAGGTTCAACAGTACTAATAATAATTTTTGAATTGAGCAAAGATTGTTTTGCATATATAGTTTCCTCAATTAAGGTATTTTTATCAGAATTAGTTAAACATCATTTTTATGTATCTTACTGGTATAAAACATAGTATAATATTTTACCACGTATTGTTGATCCCCCTGAGGTTTGGAATTTTTACAAAAAAAAATACCAGATATTTCTGAAAATCACAGATACTCCCTTTATGTTTGATTGTTGTAACTGTAATATATCTAAAAATGTGAAAGTGAGTTTTTGAAATACTTTTACCTTTATTAGGGGAAAGTAGAAGATAGCGTCAAGCATCAGAGAGGTTTTAGTAATATTTAAGGTCTTCTTGACTATTCATGAAGCATATGCAGATCATAGATCAGTGGTGCGATTGCTCTCTAGGTAAAATGGTTTATACTAGAAGGCTCAACGTGTAGAATCCAGGTCAATCTCCTTCTTTCATATACAAATTCATGCATGGTTGATACCAAACTTTATCCTAAAGTAGCATTTTTGTTCTCAGCTAATTTAGTATTTTCAGGCTCCTTTGCAATTGTTACAGGTACTTGCAATGTCCGATGACGAGTATAAAAAGGTTACAGCATAGTCTAACGAAGAAGCTCAGGACAATTTAATACTCTCTAAGAACAATGCTCCAGAGGTAACACTTGCTGCATCACTGTGGCTACACATTTTTATTGCTTTCTTTTTTTTCCATTTCTATTGCCTTATATTTACCTCCTCCATTGGCAAAAAAATCTTCAAAAACTCCCCTTCACATTTATTATAAAAATTACAGTCAGTCCTTCTGTATTAGTACTGATTCATAAAACTTATAAAAGTATTTTTTTTATAGTTCTCAAAGTGAAATGGGGTTTATTGTAGTTAGGTCAACCCTGAAGGGCAAGTTTTCATAATTATACATTCTAATCTATTATGTCTCTAAAATATATTTACAAATTTTAGACCACTTTGTAAATACATAGTTGCCCACATCACTGAACATAGGAATTCTAAATGAACCATGTAACACTCTTCATTTCATATTGTGAACACGAAAATAATGGATCCTCATGTGACACACACATAATTTGTGGGTTTAAACCTTATTTCTGAGGAGGTGATTTTAATACGCAATGTTGTTGCCTGCGCTAGACATGATTAGTTGGAGACGGTGTAAGCGAAGATGAACATCTAAAGGCACCGAAAGGAACTATATTCAATTTTTGAATGTGTGCTTATGTTAGTCATTCTATTTGATTTGGTTTTAGAGTTTGATTTTCCTCCTCTCTTTTTTGTTGGTTAGGGATTTTTCGTCGGGTTGTTCTTGTTTTTTGAATTTGGATCATAATTGCAAAACCTGCTCCCTTTAGTTTCTTTATCTTTAACGTTCATCTATTTTGTCTTATGTTAAAAATCAAAGTTTGTGCAGGCATTATTTGTCTGCATGTTTCAGATGCTGGAATTTTTGAGAAAATATCATACTCCCTTTTGAAGGGTTTGTGTCTCTAGGTTGTTGCTTTTCTCGATATTTATTTTTTTATTTGATTTTTTTATCTTTTGTGATTTATTTGGAGTATGCGTCTGTTTCGCGGTGTTATATATTTGGGAATTTTATTTTCAAATTCTGATTTTTGTTTTCCCCAAATGATTGATTCAAAGAATATATTTTCTGTACGGGTGTGCTGCATATTATTTTTTAAAACTTTTGGATGCTGGAGTAATTATTTTCAATATCTTGTTCCTAGGGATTTGTTCTAGGTGTTTTTTTGTTCTGGAAACCAAAAATTATTGCTTTATTATAGGAATTATTGTGTGTTTGCTATTTCTTATATAGTTCATTCGGGGTGCTCTATTTCTAATTGTTTGTTGTTGGTGTCATGGTGGTTCCTTTGTATTTTTATTTGAGCATGCATTGCTTTGTGCATTTGTTAGTGAGATAAGTGTGAGTTTCTGAATCACTGATATTTATAATTGTTAAATTTATGTATTTATGATATTTTAATAATTTTTCTTATTAAATTTTGATCCAACTGCAAGGTTGTAGGTCTGTTAAGAGAAATCAACTTCTCTATTGCATGAGTTTGTGTGCATGTGTTGGTTATATCAGAACGGATTGGTTGTAATCAAATGAAATAACTGCATTATATTTAGATTACTACTTGAGAATATTGGCTGTACTGGGAATTTGTTGGTCCGCCCCAGTCACCTTTCTTCTCGATAATCCAAGACTACAAAGAGTTGTTATGTTACATGTATTAGAAAAATCTCATTATCATTGCCTTTTATTTGGGCTGCTCATTCCGGATAAAAAATATTCGGTTGTGCAATAGTTTTTCTTTCGGATGCTAAAGGTTAGGTTTATTCTTAGTGTTGTTTGGTTTAGTTTCTACAAATTTAAATGTTATCTATTTTTGTTTTCTACCTTTTTCCTAGGCTTTTCTGTTTCGTATTGAATTTCGAAGGGTTTTATTGTTGTTTTCATATTCGTATTCCGAATCCCAGTTACAAAATTTTAATTTATGTTGCTTATATCTTTGTTTTTTACGTCATCTCTATATTTATTAGAGAACCTTTTGATATATACTCTAAAAGCAACCATTGGCAATTTCCCTAAAGAATCTATATTCGGTGGTTCTGTTGCTGGTTGGAACCATGAATACTATTGAAATCCTTCTTCCGCAAAAAAGAAATAAAAATTAATTGAACATTATAATTTAGGGCAGGCTTGCAGACTTTTAAAAATATTCAAGACATGATTGATTTAAAGAGGTAACTGTATATATATAATTCGTTGCAACTACACCTCTTGCTTCAATTCTTTTGAGAGCATGACGGGGACCGCTTTCGAATGCTCATATAGCAATTGATGGCATTCTTTCCTACTTGCGCCAACACCTTTCTCTTCGTTTCTTGGACTTCCTAGGTGAGGATCGTTTGCTCATGTTTATGTTTTTTGTGTGTTTGTGCGTTTCAATGTGTATATCTAAGCCATTAAAGGGTTTCGTCAGCTTGTGTTCCAGATTCAGGTTTTTCTCCTAACCCATAAAAGACTGCATTCTCCCCTCCGATCTCACACACACCCACATATATATATATATATATATATATATATATATAGGTGGGTTCTTGTGAGAATAGTTCTTATTCTACGAATTGCCAATAGCATGAATTTTGTACTAATTATGCATGAAAATATGCTTGTTATGCATAAAATGCATTTTTCGATGTATGAATATGCACAAATCTAATCTATGTATAAACAAAATTTTGCCCAACATTTTATGTATAAACAAGCATACATTCATGCATAATTAGTACAAAACTCATGCTATTCGCAATTCGTAGGATAAGAACCATTCTCATTTGATCCTAAACATCTATATATATATATATATATATTTTCTATTATATGGTACAAGATATGCGCATGTGGTATGTAATGTGTTTTGAAGAAAATGCTTCAGCCAAAAATTTTAATCTTTTTTATTCAGTTTTTGTCATCTATGCTAGACTCATTGTCGGAATGGGCGAAAAACACCAACTGCGTTTACAACTCACCTTGTTTATGTAATATCCTAAATTTCTACTATGGTTGTTTAATGTTATTTTATCTGAGTTATATTGTACAGTGTGGAATCTGTATAGTATGGATAAAATAATTGAAGGACTAAGACAATTGTATTAGAATAATTGTCGTAGTTGGTCGACAATTGCATTTGAGGATATTGTATATCAGGAATATTATTGGAATGAGTATATGTATTCAGTATGTCATGTATACGTATCCAGTATGTCGAGACGATGGACAGTAACAGTTGGAATTGGCTGAGTATAAATTGATTAATGTACGCTAAAGTAAGGACTTAGCGTACGCTAATGCACAAGGCTTACGTACGTTAAGAAGGATAGTTAACGTACGTAAGGTGCACAAAGCTTACGTATATTAAGAAGGATAGTTAAGGTACGTAAAGGTTATATCAGGCAGGATCAAGCTGTGATCGACGGATGGGTCCCATGGTCGGAAACTTTCGGCGCAGATGCGGACAGGCGAGTCAACATAGAAATTTACGTACGTTATGGATAGCCCATTACGTATGTTAAATGAGTATCATACTGTAGCAAGTCCACTCGGAGTTACCTACGTTATGGCACGGGCCTTACGTGCGTAAGCCATCGAACGATTTGAGACAGTAGCTTCTGGACTGTCGTTACGTACGCTATCGAGATCGGATAACGTACGTAATGATTTTTACGTACGCTAGGGAGTTCATGTAGCGTACGTAAGGTATGCGTTTATATAAATATGTGAGACCCGTCACTTTGGCATTTTTTGAGATGTTCACTTTGTTTTTCGCCCTTCAACCCTCCAAAATGGATTTTTGGCTCTTCTAACTTGATTGTGAGCTTGATGGCATGGATTAGAGCTTGATATATGAAGATATTATTGATTCTTGAGGTGTTTGATTGTGTTATTCATCTTCTTGATGTATGTTGGTTAATCCTCTCTTTATTTTCGGGTTCTGATATTGTTGTTGATGATTAATTCGTGTGATGATAGTTTATGGAAGTGTGGTGATGATTCTTGAAGTTTCATGGGGTATATATATATAAAGATATATATATATATATATATATATATATATATATATATATATATATGGATAGGTTCAGGTAGGCAAGATTTTTTTTTAGGAAATAGGAATGATTGTAGACCATTGATCCTTGGAGATTAACGGTCCAGATTTCGTTCTGGTGTGCTAACACGAAAAACTAGGAGTGCTAACGAATTTAATTATTGGGGGTACCAATGTAATTTGACTAAATTCACTTATGAGAAGTTCCTACAATCATGGGAAGTTCCTATGTTCATGGGATTTCATATTTTAGGTTAATATATATATATTATGGGATTTCATATTTTTTAATCGTTCAGATATTTTATATTTTTGGTGTATTTATTTTTATTTTTTTAAAAACTATTTGATTTGTATTTTTAAAAATCGGAATTGTTGTGCTAATCATTTGTTTTATGTGTGCTGCAAATTGAAAACAGAGTGCGGTTCTGGTTATGTTCCAATTATGTGAATTTTTTTGTTATGCTTTATTATGTACAATACAGTCAATTTTGATACAATGTCTTGTGCTTTTTTTTTGGAAGATAAATAATTTGAATTGATATGTTTTGAATTTAGGTAAATTAATGTTGTACAAGTTTCTGCTTATGTTGTGATACATGATAGGTATTATACCTTGTGTGCAACGTTGATATGAATAGTGTGCTAGGAAATATATCTTATTGTGCTTATCGTACTAGTTTATATAACTTGTGGTAAATTACTATTGAACAGATGTGTGCAACGTTGATATGAATAACGTGCTAGGTAATATAACTTGTGGTGCTTATCGTGACACGTGATAGATATTATATCATGTATATATATCTTGGAACATATATCTTAGTGTGTTAGGTATTATATCTTGTATCAAAATTGACTGCATTGTACACAATAAAGCATAACAAAAAATCACATAATTGGAAGATAATCAGAACCGCACTCTGGTTTTCAATTTGCAGCACACACAAAACAAATGGTTAGCACAACAGTTCCAATTTTTAAAAATACAAATCAAATAGAAAAAAATAATGTTAGTTTTAAAAAAATAAAATAAATACACTAAAAATATAAAATATTTGAACGACTAAAAGATATGAAATCCCATAAAAAATAGATATTAACCTAAAATATGAAATCCCATGAATACAGGAACTTCCCATGATTGTAGGAACTTCCCATAAGTGAAATTAGTCAAATTACATTGGTACCCCCAATAATTAAATTCGTTAGCACTCCTAGTTTCCCGTGTTAGCACACCAGAATGAAATCTGGGCCATTAATCTCCAAGGATCAATAGCTTACAATCATTCCTATTTCTTACACTTATACCATTTCAGTCCATAACCCACCCATATATATGTGTGTGTGTGTGTGTGTGGGATTATGTTGTTGTTGTTATGAACATGATTATGGAATCATGGTGTTCTTGGTTTTGATTATAAACATGGATTTGATGGTTAGAACCACTATTGCGTTGATTGTAGTGGCCGTTTTCGTATGTTCTCGATGAGGAATGAATCATGATATGAGGTTGAGTCCGGAGAGGTTATGGTTAATGTTGGATTACGATTATTCATGATATTTAGCTATTTGGATAGTTCGGATTGATTATAATAACCGGTAATTATTTTTCTATGAATTTACGAGTATGACCAAGAAGGAACCTTGTTAATTCGTATTTAAGGTTGAAATTGGAATCGAGAATATTAAGACCCTTGTTTGAATTGATTGTTGATATGATTATTCGAATTTTAGCTTGAATTATGGAATCGTATTGTGGTTATGGATTCGTGATTGATTGATTTGGGTTGTTCGAATTTGTGTTTAATCGAGATATTGTGGAACCGTTGAGTTTGTTGATTGGTTATATTGATTGTTCATTGTTATCGAACTTGTTGTTATCAGTTATCACAATAGGTTGTGAGGATTGATCATTGATTAAAATAATATGTTGCGGTCGAGTTCGAGGGTGTTCGTGAATTGCTTTGGCGGGGGCCGAGTGTAACACCCCAAATCACAAATGGGACATTACATGCCGTAGAACCTTCATGAGGTCTACTAGGCTAACACATAACACACAATCCGAATATGAAATCCCAAAAGACACAATCATCAGAGTAAAATAGGGCCGTGGCCTCGGCCAAAACATTTTTATCAAGTATCGAAGAGTGTAACTCCACATGAATCTATTGCCCATGCAGGGGACTTTAACCAATTTATAAAACACTCAGTCTAACACCAACATCAAGAAAAATGTAATAGTAAAACATAAAACACGAATCGAGCCTCATCATCATGCTGGTCCATCCTTTGCATGCATATCCCGTGCCGGCTCCTCGGCTCGACCAGTACCTGAAATGCATAAGACGCATTTCCCCGATTTAAGGGGTTAGCATTCGAATAGCTAGTGCAAGTACACAATTACACTACATTATATACATACACGATTCGACACAAGCAATCTATTTGAGAAAAACAGTTGAAGTCAATATTCCGGAATATCACATTTACACCAAACAATAAATTATCAAGTTTTCCACATCACAACTATACACGCTTGGTAACCCGCGGCCGTACCCATTAGTATCGACCCCCCAGAGGCCCTGTCGGACCGTCCCCGGGTGAGAAACCACTTCTGCGGCCGTACCCATTAGTATCGGCCCCCAGAGGTCCCGTCGAACCGTCCCCGGGTGGAAGAACATCAACACACGCACCCAAGTCCACTTCCATGGCCGTACCCATTAGTATCGGCCCCCAGAGGCCACATATGCCATCCCCGGGTGGGAGACCAACAATCACATTCATTCAATAGCACAATTTACATCATTCGCATCAAAACCGTACACACACAATGAAATATAATACATGTACTTGCCTTGAATAAAATGACGCGAAAGGAAAATGTGAATGACAAGGTTTTGGTCCGAACAATCTTCACGAATCCGATCCTACACAACCACGATATACAATCGATCTTAATAACGCGGAAGAATTTGCCTTAATTCTACCCGTTGGGACGTTTCGTCAGACAATACAAGGTCAAAACCGATTCTAAACTATCAACGGGGAAAAACATTGAGTTTAATCCGCAAAACCACAAGAGAACAAGGGATGGTGATTATGCTATCGAAATCTAACAATCATAAGAGGAAAATCGGACTAGAAGGGTGAAAACCAAAACAAAACCCTAAAATCTCCAAAAGTTAGGGTTCTAAGGAAATATACCTCGATCCGGACGGAGGAGGATGATTATGATGATGATAAACCTTGCTTGAAGCCCAACAATCGATCTATGAAGGGATTTTATGAAGTATTCTGCACAAATCGCTCCAAATCGCCCGAGGAGTTCACGTCGCGGACAAGGGAAGGAAAAGAAAGGAAATGACGCATCTGAGGTCAACTCAGGATTTAAATACCTGACAGAGCATTACGTACGCTAACATGGATAGTTAACGTACGCTAAGGTGTCTTACGTACGTAACTCCTTTGAGTTAACGTACGTAAGAGCCTGGCAGAGCGTTCTGCCCGATTGGCTGAGGTCGATAGCGCACGCTACGCCAAACCGTTAACGTGTGCTACGACGAGTTTTACGTACATAACAAACGCCCGTTAACGCACGTAAGGGCTAGGCAGAAACTAGACAGAACCCCCGCTGAAGTCCATAACGTACGTTACGACTAAGGCATAACGTACGTTATGCAGGTACGATAGCGCACGCTAAATATCATGCATAACGTGCGTTATGCATGCAGCAGTTCAGTACTGCTGAACATCGTTTTCTGCATAGGACGATACGAAAACGGAACGCAACAGAAGATCAAATCCAGAAGTGTAAGCACGAGATATTCATGACAACGAAGTTAAGTACTGAAAGATAATACACTCCCAACTATCGGGGAACTCAAAATACGACAAGGAGGATAAAATTCCCTAAACGTTTAGGAAATTACAAAATAGCCCAAACGTCCGAAAATCACGATACTACGTTGGATTAACAATCCGAAACTCACAACATGAGTAACTCAACCATACGAACTCATGGGAAAAGAAAAATAACGAAATCGGACGAGTTTTACGAGAATCGAACGTACACGCGATAAAACATAGTTCAAGACGAAAATACGTAAAAACATCACCGAAACTCCTCCAAATGGAAAAACTCAAAGAACAAACTAGATTCAGAATCTCAAAACAGTGACAAACGAGTCGTCCGAAACGAACATACACCAAAAATAGAAATTACCAAAAATAGAAAGTACGGATATTATATTCTCTCCCCCTAAAAATAAGTTTCGTCCCAAAACTTAAAACGCGAATAACTCGGGGTATCTCGACCTCATACTCTCTTCCGTCTCCCATGTGGCTTCCTCGGATCCATGCCTCGACCATTGCACTTTAACCAAAGGAATAGTTTTGTGCCTGAGTTGCTTCACCCGACGCTCTAAGATCTGAATCGGCCTCTCCTCCATGGTAATGTCGGGCCCCAACTCGATCTCTCCAAAATCAATAATATGGCTAGGGTCCGGTACGTACTTCCTAAGCTGGGAAACATGGAATACGTTATGTACGTGGCTCAGGGACGAGGACAAGCCTAACCGATATGCAAACTCTCCAACCCTCTCTAGAATCTCGAATGGTCCAATATATCTCGGACTAAGTTTACCCTTTCCGACCGAAGCGGTAAACTCCCTGTGTCGGCGACACCTTAAGCAACACATGGTCTCCCACCTCAAACTCCAACGCCCGGCGACGCGTATCGGCATAAGACTTCTGTCGACTCTGGGCCATCAACATCCTATCGCGAATCAGAGGAATCTTCTCTCTCGTCTCAACTACCATATCAGGCTCGGTGCCCATTAGCTCAGATGCATCATCCGAACATAACGGCGATCTGCACCTTCTACCATATAATGCCTCAAATGGTGCCATTTTGATCGAGGCGTGCCAACTATTGTTGTACGTGAACTCGATCAATGGCAATTGCGACTCCCAATCATCCTTCCAATCTAAAGCACAAGCTCTCAACATATCCTCCAGCGTCTGTTGTAACACCCCCAAGACATTCAGGGCATATTACAGCGCCGTGGACTCCACACTATGGAATCCACCAGGCTGACGTACCAACAAGACATTTGACAACGCCAAACAATCATCAATAATACGACAATTCAAATAAAATTACAACCCGACAATAAAATCCAACATCAATCCATTTCCCAAAACAGGAACACAATATTAATGATTTTGAAACAAGAAGTACTCGAGTACTTAAATCAATTTTATAATACAAAAGTCCCAAAACAAGACATCAAAGTAATAGACTGAACTGAACACCAATAAATGACTACTGATCAGTATCACGCTTGCCCATCATCCTCATACGGCTCAAGTGATCGTTTGTCCCCACGATCGATACCTGAAATACAAAAAGTATTTCCCCCATTTAAGGGGTTAGCGACAACTGCTAATGCAAGTACAATCCATTTGAACTACATTCTAATCAGATGAATATATGCGCCAAAAAGTCATTTTAGAAAACATTTTATATTCCAGAATATTTACATTGTACAATCGTAAAACACATTATCTCCAACAAATCACAATTCAAAGTTAACCGTTAGTACGAGACTCACGGCCACCGTACTCCGCAGAGCCCCGTCGGACATCCCTGGGTGGCTAACCACAGTTCGTGATACGCACACTCACGGCAGTACGTATCCCTAGAGGCCCCGTCGGACCATCCCTAGGTGAACATACACATAACCATCCACAACAACCACGATACAGCCATAATTCAAATACTAGAACATGTAAACAAATGTAAAGTACTTGCCTTTGAGACATTCTTGAAGAAACGGAAGTGAAACGCGACTACGAACGGTCCGGGTGGAAAGCGACGGTTCCTAAACGAAGGATCAACACAGTTCAGTCCCAACGGACAACAATACTCTATTGGAATAGACCCATAACCCCAGTTACAATATTCGACAATAGACAATCAATTGATACGGGCGAAGGTTTACGTAAAATCTTCCCATATTGATAATTCGCGGATTAAAATCGAGGAATTCGGATTTGGAATCATTCAATAATCACAATCGGTGAAGAATATCGTAACATAATTGAATAATCCGGAACTAATCACTAAAATCCCGAAAAAGCCCCAAATTCGTCAAAGTTAGGGTTCCCGAGGAGTTACCTTGAATTCGGACGATGGAGATGGGTTTAGATGGTGGTGTGATATGCTCGAGACACAAGAATCGGACTGGAAGGGAACTCCATCGATTACTCTTCACAATCCGTTCTGAATCGCCAAAATCGCCCGTAGGAAGGGAAGGAAAGGAAAAGAATGAAAAATAACGCTGAATCTAAACTGCCGCTGATCTTAATAATTGTGAAGTTAGCGCACGCTAATTATCATGTATAGCGCACGCTAACGGGGCCGAAACCGGGTCCAGCGGCTACTGCTGCCACTCGCTAGTGCACGCTGAAAATAATGAGTTAGCGCACGCCGTCCGATTTGGTTGGCACTGAGCCGGATCTGGTATTGGAGACGAGGGAGAAAGTCGAATTGATTAGAAAGAGGATGTTGGCTGCCCAGAGTCGACAAAAGTCTTATGCGGATGTTAGGCGTAGACCTTTGGAGTTTGAGGTGGGAGATCACGTCGCTGAGAGTATCTCCGACGAAAGGAGTTTTCCGATTCGGGAAGAAGGGGAAACTCAGCCCGAGATATATTGGACCTTTCGAGGTATTGGAGAGAGTCGGTGAGTTAGCGTACCGTTTGGCTTTACCTCCGTCGCTTAGTCATGTACATAGCGTATTTCACGTTTCCCAGTTGAGGAAGTACGTTCCGGACCCATCCCACATTATTGACTTTGGGGACGTGGAGATTGAGAAGGATGTTACGTTTGAAGAGAGACCAGTCATAATTTTGGAGTGTATTGATAAACTGTTAAGGACCAAAACCATTCCTTTGGTTAAAGTGCAATGGTCGAGTCACGGTGTAGAAGAAGCGACGTTGGAGTTAGAGGAGGATATGCGTTCGAGATACCCCGAGCTTTTGATTCTTAAGTTTCGGACGAAACTTTATTTTAGAGGGGAGAATGTAATATCCGTAATTTTCCCATTTTTAGCTTTCCATTTTTGGTGTATGTCTATTTTTATCGACTCGCTTGTAACCGCTTTCAACATTTGAATCTATTTTGTTCTTGGAGTTTTTCCATTGGGATGAGTTTTGATGATGTTTTCACGTAATTTCGCTTTTATGACATGTTTTGCCGTATGAACGTTCGATTCTTGTAAAACTCGTTCGTTTTCGTTATTTCTGGGTTTGTACAAGTTCGTATGGTTGAGTTGGTCTTGTGGAGACTTTCGGTTCGTAAATCCGACGTCGTTTCGTGATTTTCGGGCACTTGGGCCATTTTTGTAATTTCCTAATAGTTTAGGAATCTCGTTTTCGTTGTCGCATTACGGACCCTTCGGTGGTCGGAATTTTATTTTCTTTCAGCACTTAGCTCCGCTGCCTTGTAGGCTTCGTATTCATGTTCTGGATTACGGTCTCGCTGCGTGTGTATCGTATCGTACTCGGCCAGCCTATCGGCCGATATGACATCGCAGATCTGAATCTTGTGGTAGGTAGCGCACGCTACCCTGTTGCCTTGCGTGCGCTATCAAGAACGATTAGCGCACGCTAACCCTTATTGTTAGCGTACGCTAACGAATGTGGATAGCCATCGGACTGCCGCGCCCCGTTAGCGCACGCTACATATGGCGATTAGCGGCGCTAACTTCACACTATATAAGCCCAATGCGATTTGAGCGTGAGTTTCATTCTTTTCCCTTCGTTTCTTCGACGTGCGACCTCGAGGCGATTTCCATCGTCCGATCGGCGTTCTATTCACATTCCATCACCGTAGAGTTGTGCTAACATATTATCATCGATAATCGTCATCCATCATCCGAAATCAAGGTAATTTCGCCTTAACCCTAACTCGTCAAATTTGGGGGTTTTTCCGGGTTTTACTAATTGGAACCGAATTATTCCAGTATGTTAGGATATTCTTCACCGATTGTGATTGTTGAATGATTCCAAATCCAATTTCCTTGATTTTAATCCGCGAATTATCGATACGGGGAGATTTTGCGTAAACCCTCGCCCGTATCAATTGATCGTCTATTGTTGTTATTAGTAATCGGGGTTTGGGGAGTATTCCTTTCGATTACTGATGTCCGTTGGGACTGAGTTATGCTAATTCTTCGTTTAGGAACCGTCGTTGTCCATTCGGATCATCCGTAGTCACTTTTCACTTCCGATTCTTCGAAGATGTCACAAAGGCAAGTAC
This sequence comes from Orobanche coerulescens, assembly GCA_033398695.1. Classification (NCBI taxonomy): domain Eukaryota; kingdom Viridiplantae; phylum Streptophyta; class Magnoliopsida; order Lamiales; family Orobanchaceae; genus Orobanche; species Orobanche coerulescens. Next base: position 98,688,046 of record CM065813.1, on the reverse strand, counting down.
TTTACATTTGTTTACATGTTCTAGTATTTGAGTTATGGTTGTATCGTGGTTGTTGTGGATGGTTATGTGTATGTTCACCTAGGGACGGTCCGACGGGGCCTCTAGGGATACGTATTGCCATGAGTGTGCGTATCGTGAACTGTGGTTAGCCACCCAGGGATGTCCGATGGGACTCTGCGGGGTACGGTGGCCGTGAGTCTCGTGCCAACGGTTAACTTTGAATTATGATTTGTTGGAGATAATGTGTTTGTGTTTGTACATCATAAATATTCCGGAATATAAAATGTTTTCTAAAATGATTTTTGGCACATGTATTCATCTGATTAGAATGTAGTTCAAATGGATTGTACTTGCACTAGCAGTTGTCGCTAACCCCTTAAATGGGGGAAATACTTTTTGTATTTCAGGTATTGATCGTGGGGACAAACGAGCACTCGGGCCGTATGAGGATGATGGGCAAGCATGATATTGTCCAGTATTTGACTTTTCGATGTTATGTCCGCTTCTTGCTATTGATGTCTGATTTTGGGATTTATGTATTATAAAATTGGTTTAAGTACTCGAGTACTTCCTGTTTGAAATTGTTAATGTTGTGTTCCCGTTTTGGGAAATGGATTTGATGTCAAATTTTAATTGTCGGTTTGTAGTCTTTTATTTGAATTGTTATTTTATTAATGATAGTTAGTCGTTGTCGAATGTCTTGTGGGTATGTTAGCCTGGTGGATTCCATAGTGTGGGGTCCACGGCGCTGTAATATGTCCTGAACGTCTTGGGGGTGTTACAGAATATGGTATCAGAGCGTAGGTTTATGGATACCTAGGCTGTCGGTCATTTGGGTCTAGTTAAGTGTCGTTTTTGGGACAGTATCACTGCTATGCCATCATCTCAGTACGCCGGTGCTCGTAAGTTATCCTAACTTGACTCGTTTCACCGTTCTGTTCTATTCCTGTCTTAGTATCTTTTGCGTTTTGCGTTTGAATTGTACTTACCCGTTGCTTCTTCAGAATTCCTGCTGGTAGAGGACGCGGACGCGGTCGCGGACGCGGTAGGGGACGTGGCGCAGCCGGTGGGGCGGCCATGTCCGATCACTCGAACCGATTCACGATGCCCTCTTTGTCGAACAGTGTTCCCTTAGTTCCAGAGGTCACAGACTACCGCTAGCTCCTAATGCTCATGAGAATGTTGGAGTGGCCAACATATTACGGCAAGTAGCGAACCGGATGACGCCACCGACTCAGCCGTTACAGTCGGCCATGCTAATGCCAACCCGGTTCCGCCTACTGGAGCCGTAATGATAAGCTACTTGACGTGATTCGTATGCGTCCTCCGCAGCTTGATGGTGCTTGACCCTTCCGGTTGGGAGAATTGGTTATTCGAGTTGGAGAAAGTGTTTGAGGCCGCTAACTGCTCCGAGGAGAGGAAAGTACCCATTGCTCAAGACTTCCTCGCCAAGGAGGCAATGACGTGGTGGCAAGCGGTGAAACCGCGTGACCGGGCAGCTACGTGGGCGAGTTTCGAGATCCGATGGAAGATGAATACCGCCCTGGCCGCTGAAAGAGGGGAGGATCCGAGCCTACTTTGAGGCTAAGCCCCAAGATGTTCCTATTTCTCAAGCTATCAAGGACTACAATCAACAGCTGCATTACGTGAGAAACCAAGTCCGAGATTAGCTAGATAATATCCGCCACTTTGATATGCGGATGAAGCCGAGGGTGTGCCACTACATGTCCGGTCCGGGTGCACGACTTTGAAAGATTATCGAATAAAGCGATGGCTTACGAGATGTCGTTTTCTGACAGAGGCAGCGGTGAAGGAAAGAAGCGAAGACCTCGATCGGTTTCGGAGGCAAGTCAGAGGGTATCCGAAGGCTCGGCCCGGTTCGCGAGTCTTCGGGGCGATCGCCATCGGTGGTCGAGGGAACGGTTCTAGGTCCGCTCTCGCCGGTTCCGTTCGTGGTCCTACATGCTTCAACCGCAATCGTCCGGCCACATGATGAGTGAGTGTGATAGGCCTCCGATTCTTGTCTTGCTTGTGGCCGTATGGGTCACCGTGCTAAGTTTTGTACGGATGCGGCTCGGGCCCAGTTACTCGGGATATCTGCTCCAGTGCAGGAGAGCCGAGTGTGAATCGTGCACCGACAGTTCCTCGGCAGCAGAGTTTTGGTAGAGGTCGAGGTCGTGGTCACCTTCTAGAGGGGAGCTTCTAGTGCGGGTCTGTTCCGCCCGTGTGTATGAGATGAGGCGAGCCGAGATCCCGACGCGACGGTGGCTAAGGTACCGTCCACATCCTTGACCATCTGCTTCCGTATTGTTCGATTCTCGTGCTACGCATTCTTTTATATCTATGGATTGCGTGCATCGTCCGCATGTTGATTGCCTTGTTGCTTGTGAGCCTTTTGTTGTTAAACTTCCTAGCGGGGATAGCATCGTGGGGACCGTGAGATTAGAGATTTTTCCGTGAGTATCGCGGGAGGGATTGGCTTTCTAATCGATTGCGATAGATATTAGAGATGAGGACTTGATTCTCGGGTGAGGATTGGGCCGGACCGTCATGGGGCGATCATGAATTATAGAACGAGGATCACGATGTTAGCCTCTGATGGTACCGAGCATTCTTTTGTGGGGCGTAAGCGGGGTAGTCAGAGATTACTGATCAGCGCTTTGAGGGCGGTGAGGCTTCTTCGGGGAGGTTGCACGGGCTATTGGTGTTACGCTTTGAGATCGGAAGAAGGGGGAGTCGAGCTCTCGTCTATTCCGGTAGTATGTGAGTATCCTGATGTTTTTCCAGATGAGTTGCCGGGTTTGCCGCCGGGCCGAGAGGTTGAGTTTACCGTCGATTTAGAGCCGGGTGCAGCACCTATCTCTAAGACGCCATACCGTATGGCGCCTGCCGAGATGCTTGAGTTGAAGAAACAGTTGGGAGAGTTGCTGGACATGGGATATATTCGACCGAGCGCTTCGCCTTGGGGCGCACCGGTCCTATTTGTAAAGAAGAAGGATGGGTCACTTCGTTTGTGCATCGACTACCGAGAGTTGAACAAAGTGACCATCAAAAACAAGTATCCGCTACCAAGGATTGATGATTTGTTTGATCAGTTGCAAGGGGCAACTGTGTTTTCGAAGATTGATTTGAGATCGGGGTATTATCAGCTCCGAGTGAAGGATACCGATATTCCGAAGACGGCCTTTCGGACGAGATACGGTCACTACGAGTTTGTGGTTATGCCTTTTGGGCTAACCAACGCACCAGCCGTGTTCATGCAGCTTATGAACAAAGTCTTTATCGAGTACCTCGATAAGTGTGTAGTCGTTTTTATCGATGACATCCTGATTTACTCGAGGAGCGAGGAGGAGCACGCCCGTCATTTGCATATTGTGTTAGATATTTTGAGAACTCAGCATCTTTTTGCGAAGTTCTCAAAGTGCGAGTTTTGGTTACGGGAAGTTATGTTTCTCGGTCATGTGATCTCGGCCGAGGGTGTTCGTGTGGACCCACATAAGGTAGAGGCAGTGTTGGATTGGGCGCCGCCCAAGAACGTGAAAGAGGTCCGTGGTTTTCTGGGATTAGCCGGGTATTACCGTAGGTTCGTCGAGGGGTTCTCTAAACTTGCTCGACCTCTGACTCAGTTGTTACAGAAGTCAGAGAAGTTTGTGTGGACCGATGAGAGGCAGAATAGTTTTGAGAAGTTGAAGAAGCGGTTGACGACCGCTCCCGTGTTGGCTTTACCGAGTGGTAATGATGGTTTCTCTGTTTATAGTGATGCTTCGGGCCAAGGGCTCGGATGCGTACTTATGCAGCACGGGAGGACGATTGCCTATGCTTCCGTCGCTGAAACCGTATGAATTGAATTACCCTACGCACGATCTTGAGTTGGCCGCATTGTGTTTGCGTTGAAAATCAGGCGTCATTACTTGTATGGCTCGCCGTGTCGATTTTCACCGATCACAAGAGCCTGAAGTACATCTTCACGCAGAAGGAGCTTAATATGAGACAGAGGAGATGGTTGGAACTGATTAAGGATTACAATCTTGAGATCCTCTATCATCCGGGCAAGGCTAATGTGGTAGCAGATGCCTTGAGCCGGAAATCGGTATCGCTTAGGGTGCTTGAGTTACTCACGGCCCTGTGGTGACTTTAGCGAGAGTTTTTGTGTTTGAGCATTGAGATTATGTACCGAGAGAGTTCGGGCGATTGCGTACTCTTGAGATTTCTTCGTCTGCAGTCGAGGACATTAAATCGGGACAGTTGAAGGACCCGATGTTTATTCAAATGCGGGAGAGTGTAGAGAAGGGGAAAGCCCGGGATTCGTTATTCATGAGGACGGCGTGTTGAGATTCCGAGGTCGGTTGTGTGTTCCGAACGACTCGGAACCGAGACAGCATTATGCGAGAGGCTCATGCGTCACCATACTCACCCATCCGGCTCGAGTAAGATGTATAAAGATACGAGGAAGAATTTCGGTGGAGCGATATGAAGAAGGAGGTAGTTCGGTTTGTAGCTAAGTGTTTGACTTGTCAACAAGTCAAGATTGAGCATCAGCCACCGGATTATTGAAACCACTTCGCTCCGAATGGAAATGGGAGGACATCTCTATGGATTTTGTCACGAGTTTACCGAGGACGAAGACCGGTATGAATATGGTATGGGTAATTGTAGACCGATCGACTAAGTCGGCACATTTTCCGGCATCAAGGATACTTGGGGTCCTAAAAGTTGGCTCGTATTTTTATCACTCGATAGTGAGGCTTTATGGTACGCCAGACCATTATTTCGACAGAGATGGCCGATTTGTATCGCATTTTTGGCAGGCAGTGCATAAGGCATTGGGGACTCGGCTACGTTTGAGCACTTCGTTCCATCCCTGCATCGACAAGGTCGAACGTACCATTCAGACGTTTGAGGATTTGTTGCGCGCGTGTGCGTTGGATTGGAGTAGTAACTGGGAGGATCATTTAGCCTTGATTGAGTTTACTTATAATAATAGCTGGCACGCGTCGATTAAGATGGCACCATATGAGGCACTATATGTCCGACGTATCCGATCACCGATATCTTGGGATGAGCCGTCCGATTTGGTTGGCACCGAGCCGGATCCGGTATTGAGACGAGGGAGAAAGTCGAATTGATTAGAAAGAGGATGTTGGCCGCCCAGAGTCGACAAAAGTCTTATGCGGATGTTAGGCGTAGACCTTTGGAGTTTGAGGTGGGAGATCACGTTCGTTGAGTGTATCTCCGACGAAAGGAGTTTTCCGATTCGGGTAGAAGGGGATAATCAGCCCGAGTTATATTGGACCTTTCGTGGTATTGGAGAGAGTCGGTGAGTTAGCGTACCGTTTGGCTTTACCTCCGTCGCTAGTCATGTACATAGCGTATTTCACGTTTCCCGATGAGGAAATGCGTTAGGACCCGTCCGACATTATTGACTTTGGGGACGTGGAGATTGAGAAGGATGTTACGTTTGAAGAGAGACCCGTTAGAATTTTGGAGCGTCGTGATAAACAGTTAAGGCACAAAACCATTCCTTTGGTTAAAGTGCAATGGTCGAGGCACGGAGTAGAAGAAGCGACATGGGAGTTAGAGGAGGATATGCGTTCGAGATACCCCGAGCTTTTTGATTCTTAAGTTTCGGGACGAAACTTTATTTTAGAGGGGGAGAATGTAATATCCGTAATTTTCCCATTTTTAGCAGTTTCCATTTTTGGTGTATGTCTATTTTTATCGACTCGCTTGTAACCGTTTCAACATTTCGAATCTATTTTGTTCTTGGAGTTTTTCCATTGGGATGAGTTTTGATGATGTTTTCACGTAATTTCGTTTTATGACATGTTTTGCCGTATGAACGTTCGATTCTTGTAAAACTCGTTCGTTTTCGTTATTTCTGGGTTTGTACAAGTTCGTATGGTTGAGTTGGTCTTGTGGAGACTTTCGGTTCGTAAATCCGACGTCGTTTCGTGATTTTCGGGCACTTGGGCCATTTTTGTAATTTCCTAATAGTTTAGGGAATCTCGTTTTCGTTGTCGCATTACGGACCCTTCGGTGGTCGGAATTGTATTTTCTTTCAGCACGTAGCTCCGTCGTCTTGTAGGCTTCGTATTCATGTTCTGGATTACGGTCTGCCGTGTGTATCGTGTATCGTACCCTCGGCAGTGACTGCTAGCGATATGACATCGCAGATCGAATCGGCTTGTGTAGGTAGCGACGCTACCCCTGTTGCCGCTTGCGTGCGCTATCAAGAACAGCGATTAGCACGCTAACCCTTATTGTTAGCGTACGCTAACGAATGTGGCAAGAGCCATCGGACTGCCGCGCCCGTTAGCGCACGCTACATATGGCGATTAGCGTGCGCTAACTTCACACTATATAAGCCCACGGCGATTTTGAGCAGTTAGCCATTCTTTTCCCTTCGTTTCTTCGACGTGCGACCTCAGAGGCGATTTCCATCAGTTCCGATCGGCGTTCTATTCACATTCCATCACCGTAGAGTTGCGCTAACATATTATCATCAGTATAATCGTCATCCATCATCCGAAATCAAGGTAATTTCGTCTAGAACCCTAACTCGTCAAATTTGGGGGTTTTTCCGGGTTTTACTAATTGGAACCGAATTATTCCAGTATGTTAGGATATTCTTCACCGATTGTGATTGTTGAATGATTCCAAATCCAATTTCCTTGATTTTAATCCGCGAATTATCGATACGGGGAGATTTTGCGTAAACCCTCGCCCGTATCAATTGATCGTCTATTGTTGTTATTAGTAATCGGGGTTTTGGGAGTATTCCTTTCGATTACTGATGTCCGTTGGGACTGAGTTATGCTAATTCTTCGTTTAGGAACCGTCGTTGTCCATTCGGATCATCCGTAGTCACTTTTCACTTCCGATCCTTCGAAGATGTCACAAAGGCAAGTACTTTACATTTGTTTACATGTTCTAGTATTTGAATTATGGCTGTATCGTGGTTGTTGTGGATGGTTATGTGTATGTTCACCTAGGGACGGTCCGACGGGGCCTCTAGGGATACGTATTGCCGTGAGTGTGCGTATCGTGAACTGTGGTTAGCCACCCAGGGATGTCCGACGGGACTCTGCGGGGTACGGTGGTCGTGAGTCTCGTGCCAATGGTTAACTTTGAATTATGATTTGTTGGAGATAATGTGTTTGTGTTTGTACATCATAAATATTCCGGAATATAAAATGTTTTCTAAAATGATTTTTGGCGCATGTATTCATCTGATTAGAATGTAGTTCAAATGGATTGTACTTGCACTAGCAGTTGTCGCTAACCCATTAAATGCGGAAATACTTTTGTATTTCGGTATTGATCGTGGGGACATACGAGCACTCGGGCCGTTTGAGGATGTTGGGGTAGCATGATATTGTCCAGTATTTGACTTTTCGATGTTATGTCTGTCGGTTGCTATTGATGTCTGATTTTGGGATTTATGTATTATAAAATTGGTTTAAGTACTCGAGTACTTCCTGTTTGAAATTGTTAATGTTGTGTTCCCGTTTTGGGAAATGGATTTGATGTCAAATTTTAATTGTCGGTTTGTAGTCTTTTATTTGAATTGTCGTTTTATTAATGATAGTTAGTCGTTGTCGAATGTCTTGTGGGTATGTTAGCCTGGTGGATTCCACAGTGTGGGGTCCACGGCGCTGTAATATGCCCTGAACGTCTTGGGGGTGTTACACTAACTGCATATTGGTAGCGCACGCAAGGCAGCAGGTTTAGCGTGCGCTACCTACGCAGCAGTTCAGTACTGCTGCTCATGTCAGCAGTACGCTGCTGTCGAAGGTACAAAACACGAAACGCACGACGAGGTCAGAATCCGGAAACATAGACGCGAAGCATACAAGACAACGGAGCTAAGCGCTGAAAGAAAATACAATTCCGACCACTGGAGGGTCCGTAATACGACAACGAAACTAAGATTCCCTAAACTATTAGGAAATTACAAAAATGGCCCAAGTGCCCGAAAATAACGAAACGACGTCGGATTTACAAACCGAAAGTCTCCACATGACCAACTTAACCATACGAACTTGTACAAACCAAGAAACAACGAAAACGAATGAGTTTTACAAGAATCGAACGTTCATACGGCAAAACATGCCATAAAACGAAATTACGTGAAAACATCATCAAAACTCATCCAAATGGAAAAACTCCAAGAACAAAATAGATTCGAAATGTCGAAACGGTTACAAGCGAGTCGATAAAAATAGACATACACCAAAAATGGAAACTGCTAAAAATGGAAAAATTACGGATATTACATTCTCCCCCTCTAAAATAAAGTTTCGTCCTGAAACTTAAGAATCAAAAAGCTCGGGGTATCTCGAACGCATATCTTCCTCTAACTCCCACGTCGCTTCCTCTACTCTGTGCCTCGACCATTGCACCTTAACCAAAGGAATGGTTTTATGCCTTAACTGCTTGTCACGACGCTCCAAAATTCTGACGGGCCTCTCTTCAAACGTAATATCCTTCTCGATCTCCACGTCCCCAAAGTCAATAATGTGGGATGGGTCCGGAACGTACTTCCTAAACTGGGAAACATGAAATACGCTATGAACATGACTCAGCGACGGAGGTAACGCCAAACGGTACGCTAACTCACCGACTCTCTCCAATACCTCGAAAGGTCCAATATATCTCGGGCTCAGTTTCCCCTTCTTCCCAAAACGGAAAACTCCTTTCGTCGGAGACACTCTCAACAGAACATGATCTCCCACTTCAAACTCCAAGGGTCTACGCCTAACATCTGCATAAGACTTTTGTCGGCTCTGGGCAGCCAACATCCTCTTTCTAATCAATTCAACTTTCTCCCTCGTCTCCAACACAAGGTCCGGCTCGGTGCCAACCAAATCGGACGGCTCATCCCAACATATCGGTGATCGGCAACATCGGCCATAAAGTGCCTCATACGGTGCCATCTTAATCGACGCGTGCCAGCTATTATTATAAGTAAACTCAATCAAGGCCAAATGATCCTCCCAGTCACTACTCCATACTAACGCACACGCACGCAACAAATCCTCGAACGTCTGAATGGTACGTTCGGACTGCCCATCGGTCTGGGGATGGAACGAAGTGCTCAAACGCAACTGTGTCCCCAATGCCTTATGTACCGCCTGCCAAAAATGCGATACAAATCAGCCATCTCTGTCTGAAATAATGGTCTTCGGCGTACCGTGAAGCCTCACTATCTGAGTGATAAAAATACGAGCCAACTTTTCTGGACCCCAAGTATCCTTGATGCCCAGAAAATGTGCCGACTTATTCAGTCGGTCTACAATCACCCACACCATATTCATACCAGTCTTCGTCCTCGGCAAACTCGTGACAAAATCCATAGAGATATCCTCCCACTTCCACTCCGGGATGGGAAGTGGTTTCAACAACCCGGCTAGCCACTGATGCTCAATCTTGACTTGCTGACAAGTCAAACACTTAGCCACAAACTGAACTACCTCTTTCTTCATATCATTCCACCAGAAATTTTTCCTCAGATCTTTATACATTTTACTCGAGCCCGGATGGACTGAGTAAGGTGACGCATGAGCCTCTCGCATAATACTCTGTCTCAATTCCGAGTCGTTCGGAACACACAACCGACCTCGGAATCTCAACACTCCGTCCTCATGAATAATGAATCCCGAGGCTTTCCCCTTCCCTACACTCTCTCGAAGCTGAATAAACATCGGGTCCTCTAACTGTCCCGACTTAATGTCCTCGACCAGAGATGAAGAAATCTCAAGAGTACGTAGCTGCCCGGAACTCTCTGGCAGTACAATCTCAATGCTCAACCTCATAAACTCTCGCTGAAGTCCCAACTGGGCCGTGAGCAACTCAAGCGCCCGAAGCGATACCGATTTCCGGCTCAAGGCATCTGCTACCACATTAGCCTTGCCCGGATGATAAAGGATCTCAAGATCGTAATCCTTAATCAATTCCAACCATCTCCTCTGTCTCATATTAAGCTCCTTCTGCGTGAAAATGTACTTCAGGCTCTTGTGATCGGTGAAAATCTGACAAGACGAGCCATACAAGTAATGACGCCAGATCTTCAACGCAAATACAACTGCGGCCAACTCAAGATCGTGTGTAGGGTAATTCAGTTCGTACGGTTTCAACTGACGGGAAGCATAGGCAATCGTCCTCCCGTGCTGCATAAGTACGCATCCGAGCCCTTGGCCCGAAGCATCACTATAAACGGAGAAACCATCATTACCACTCGGTAAAGCCAAAACGGGAGCGGTCGTCAACCGCTTCTTCAACTCCTCAAAACTATTCTGCCTCTCATCGGTCCACACAAACTTCTCTCGACTTCAGAATAATCGAGTCGGCCGGTCGAGCGAGCTTAGAGAACCCTCGACGAATCTGGTAATACCCGGCTAATCCTAAAATCGCGGACCTCTTTCACGTTCTTGGGCGGCGCCCAATCCAACACTGCCTCTACCTTATGTGGGTCCACACGAACACCCTCGGCCGAGATCACATGACCGAGAAACATAACCTCCCGTAACAAAAACTCGCACTTTGAGAACTTCGCAAAAAGATGCTGAGTTCTCAAAATGTCTAATACAATATGTAAATGACGGGCATGCTATTCCTCGCTCCTCGAGTAAATCAGAATATCGTCGATAAAGACGACTACACATTTATCGAGGTACTCGATAAAGACTTTGTTCATAAGCTGCATGAACACGGCTGGGGCGTTGGTTAGCCCAAAAGGCATAACCACAAACTCGTAGTGTTCGTATCTCGTCCGAAAGGCCGTCTTCGGAATATCGGTATCCTTCACTCGGAGCTGATAATACCCCGATCTCAAATCAATCTTCGAAAACACGGTTGCCCCTTGCAACTGATCAAACAAGTCATCAATCCTCGGGAGCGGATACTTGTTTTTTATGGTCACTTTGTTCAACTCTCGGTAGTCGATACACAAACGAAGTGACCCATCCTTCTTCTTCACAAACAGGACCGGTGCGCCCCAAGGTGAAGCACTCGGTCGAATATACCCCATGTCTAGCAACTCTCCCAACTGTTTCTTCAACTCAAGCATCTCGGCAGGCGCCATACGGTATGGCGTCTTAGAAATCGGTGCTGCACCCGGCTCTAAATCGACGGTAAACTCAACTTCTCGATCCGGCGGCAAGCCCGGCAACTCGTCTGGAAAAACATCAGGATACTCACACACTACCAGAATAGACGAGAGCTCGACTCCCCCTTCTTTCGATCTCAAAGCGTAACACCAATAGCCCGTGCAACCTCCTCGAAGGAGTCTCACCGCCCTTAAGGCGCTGATCAGTAATCTCTGGCTACTCCGCTTACGCCCCACAAAAGAATGCTTAGTACCATCAGAGGCTAACATCGAAACAGTCCTCGTTCTATAATTCATGATCGCCCCATGACGGTCCAGCCAATCCTCACCTAGAATCAAATCCTCATCTCTAATATCCACCGCAATCAGATTAGAAGGCCAAACCCTCCCCGCGATACTTACTGGAAAATCCCTAATCTCACGATCCCCACGATGCTATCCCGCTAGGAAGTTTAACAACAAAAGGCTCACAAGCAACAAGGCAATCAACATGCATTTACGTACACAACCCATAGATATAAAAGAATGCGTAGCACTTAATCGAACAATACTAAACAGATGATCAAGGATGTGGACGGTACACGTAGCCACCGTCGCGTCGGGATCTCGGCTCGCCTCATCTCATACACACGGGGCGGAACAGACCGCACTAGAAGCTCCTCTAGAAGGCCGACCACGACCTCGACCTCTACCAAAACTCGTCGCGGCCGAGGAACTGCTTCTGCCTCGATTCACGCTCGACTCTCCGCACTGGGCCGATATCTCGAGTAATCGGAGCCCGAGCTACATCCATACAAAACTTAGCACGATGACCCATACGACCACAAGCAAGACATCGAATCGGAGGCCTATCACACTCACTCATCATGTGGCCTTGACGATCAGCTTGAAGCACGTAGGACCACGAACGGAACCAGCAGGAGCAGACCTAGAACCGTTTCCTCGACCAACTGATGGCGACTGACTCCCGAAGACTCGCGAACCAGACTGAGCCTTCGGATACCCTCCTGACTTGCCTCCCGAAAACTGACCGGAGGTCTTCTGCTTCTTTCCTTCAGCTGTTGTCTCTGTCGCAGAAAATGACATCTCGTAAGCCATCGCTTTATTCTGATATTCTTTCAAAGTCGTGCACTCCAGACCAGACATGTAGTGGCGCACCCTCGGTTTCATCCGCATATCAAAGTGGCGGATCTTATCAAGCTCATCGCGGACTTGGTTTCTCACATAATGCAACTGTTGATTGTAGTCTTTGATAGCTTGAGATATAGGAACATCTTGGGGTTTAGCCTCAAAGAAGGCTCGGATCCTCCTCTTTCACCGGCCAAGGACAGTCGTCTTCCATCGATCCGAAACTCGCCCACGTAGCTGCCGATCACGCGGTTTCACCGCTTGCCACCACGTTGCTGCCTCCTTGGCGAGGAAGTACTGAGCAATGGGTACTTTCCTCTCCTCGGAACAATTAGCAGCCTCAAACACTTTCTCCATCTCGAATAGCCAATTCTCCCAACCCGAAGGGTCGGAAGCACCATCAAACTGCGGAGGACGCATACGAATCACGTCCTGAAGTAGCTTATCATTACCGGATCCAGTAGGCGGAACCGGGTTGGCATTAGCTTGGCCGACTAGAACGGCCTGAGTCAGTAGCGTCATCTGGTTCGCTACCTGCTGCAAAATGTTGGCCACTCCAACATTCTCATGTGCATTACCGGAGCTTGCAGACTGCTCCTGCTGACCTCCGGAACTAGGGGGAACACTGTTCGACAAGGAAGGCATCGCCGAATCATTTCCCGAGTGATTGGACATGGCCGCCCCACCGGCTGCGCCACGTCCCCTACCGCGTCCGCGTCCTCTACCAGCATGAATTCTGAAGAAGCAACGGGTAAGTACAATTCAAACGCAAAACGCAACAAGATACTATGACAGGAATAGAACATAACGATGAAATGAGTCAAGTTAGGAAAACTTACGAGCACAGGCGTACTGAGATGATGGCATAGCAGTGATACTGTCCCAAAAACGACACTTAACTAGACCCAAATAACCGACAGCCTAGGTATCCATAAACCTAAGCTCTGATACCATATTCTGTAACACCCCCAAGATATTCAGGGCATATTACAGCGCCGTGGACTCTACACTATGGAATCCACCAGGCTGACGTACCAACAAGACATTTGACAACGACAAACAATCATCGATAATACGACAATTCAAATAAAATTACAACCCGACAATAAAATCCAACATCAATCCATTTCCCAAAACAGGAACACAATATTAATGATTTTGAAACAAGAAGTACTCGAGTACTTAAATCAATTTTATAATACAAAAGTCCCAAAACAAGACATCAAAGTAATAGACTGAACTGAACACCAATAAATGACTACTGATCAGTATCACGCTTGCCCATCATCCTCATACGGCTCAAGTACTCGTTTGTCCCCACGATCGATACCTGAAATACAAAAAGTATTTCCCCCATTTAAGGGGTTAGCGACAACTGCTAGTGCAAGTACAATCCATTTGAACTACATTCTAATCAGATGAATATATGCGCCAAAAAGTCATTTTAGAAAACATTTTATATTCCAGAATATTTACATTGTACAATCGTAAAACACATTATCTCCAACAAATCACAATTCAAAGTTAACCGTTAGTACGAGACTCACGGCCACCGTACTCCGCAGAGCCCCGTCGGACATCCCTGGGTGGCTAACCACAGTTCGTGATACGCACACTCACGGCAATACATATCCCTAGAGGCCCCGTCGGACCATCCCTAGGTGAACATACACATAACCATCCACAACAACCACGATACAGCCATAATTCAAATACTAGAACATGTAAGCAAATGTAAAGTACTTGCCTTTGAGACATTCTTGAAGAAACGGAAGTGAAACGCGACTACGAACGGTCCGGGTGGAAAGCGACGGTTCCTAAACGAAGGATCAACACAGTTCAGTCCCAACGGACAACAATACTCTATTGGAATACACCCATAACCCCGGTTACAATATTCGACAATAGACAATCAATTGATACGGGCGAGGGTTTACGCAAAATCTCCCCGTATTGATAATTCGCGGATTAAAATCGAGGAATTCGGATTTGGAATCATTCAATAATCACAATCGGTGAAGAATATCGTAACATAATTGAATAATCCGGAACTAATCACTAAAATTCCGAAAAACCCCCAAATTCGTCAAAGTTAGGGTTCCCGAGGAGTTACCTTGAATTCGGATGATGGAGATGGGTTTAGATGGTGGTGTGATATGCTCGAGACACAAGAATCGGACTGGAAGGGAACTCCACCGATTACTTTTCACAATCCGTTCTAAATCGCCAAAATCGCCCGTAGGAAGGGAAGGAAAGGAAAAGAATGAAAAATAACGCTGAATCTAAACTGTCGCTGATCTTAATAATTGTGAAGTTAGCGCACGCTAATTATCATGTATAGCGCACGCTAATGGGGCTGAAACCGGGTCCAGCGGCTACTGCTGCCACTCGCTAGCGCACGCTGAAAATAATGAGTTAGCGCACGCTAACTGCACATTGGTAGCGCACGCAAGGCAGCAGGTTTAGCGTGCGCTACCTACGCAGCGATTCAAGATCTTTGCTCATGTCGCCAGCTTGATCGCCTTGCTCATGTCGCAGATGATCTGTCGAAGGTACAAAACACGAAACGCACGACGAGGTCAGAATCCGGAAACATAGACGCGAAGCATACAAGACAACGGAGCTAAGCGCTGAAAGAAAATACAATTCCGACCACCGGAGGGTCCGTAATACGACAACGAAACTAAGATTCCCTAAACTATTTTGAAATTACAAAAATGGCCCAAGTGCCCGAAAATCACGAAACGACATCGGATTTACAAACCGAAAGTCTCCACATGACCAACTTAACCATACGAACTTGTACAAACCAAGAAACAACGAAAACGAATGAGTTTTACAAGAATCGAACGTTCATACGGCAAAACATGCCATAAAACGAAATTACGTGAAAACATCATCAAAACTCATCCAAATGGAAAAACTCCAAGAACAAAATAGATTCGAAATGTCGAAACGGTTACAAGCGAGTCGATAAAAATAGACATACACCAAAATTGGAAACTGCTAAAAATGGAAAAATTACGGATATTACATCTGTATCGTCCGCTCAGACTGTCCGTCTGTCTGAGGGTGGTAGGATATACTGAGTCTCAACTCATTCCCCAAGGCTCGATGAACGGCCTGCCAGAAATATGATATAAATCGGCCATCCCGATCCAAAACAATACTCTTAGGAGTCCCATGCAGGGTGGGCACATATAGTCATGTGTTGGTCTTTGACCTCACATTGGGATGTGCACACGAGACGTACTTCGTGAGACTGATTAGGTACAAGACCACACGTGTATTCAATCGATACCCGTTGGTGGCTTGAGCATGGACACATTTCCGGATTGGGCGTACTGTGACGTCCATCTTGAGCCATATTGATTGGTTTTTCATACTCCATGTATGATTAGATATGTTCGTCGGTTTGCGACTGGTTGTTCATACGCTGAGTGGTATGTTCAATAGTTGGGCGTGTTTCTTTGAGATCCATTGTATGTGATTTGTGTAACGTCTTTCGAATTTTATGCTTTCATATATCTGTCCCTGTGGTTATGTGTTGATCATGTTGGAGCTTACCATGTGGGGGTATTCTCGATTATTGTTGATCCTTCGTTGGTAGTATTGGAGTTTATCATGTTGATGATATTCTCGGATGTGTTTTGACCTTTGGTTGGTCGTATTGGTGTTTATCATGTCGATGATTTTCTCGGTTAATTTATTGGTTGATCATTATTATTGTCGTATGAGCGTTCGGACTTTGTGTCGATGTTTCGGAATTTGTTGCCATTGTTTTGGGTGGTTGTTTCACAGATGTATCGTGTATTATTGGTTTTTATCAGGATTGGGACTTGATTGTGCGATCAGGCAGACAGGCTTTGACACGGATGGATTATTCCATAATTGAGTTATAACGATGTATTTTGAAATTTGTGAAATTGTGATTGTAAGCGTATTGAGATTTGAAGTGGGGTCATTTGCTAGTATCGCAAGAGATCATCGACTTCACGCATTTGTAAGTATACTTTTTTGGTTATTCGCTAATGATGATGATTGATCGGTTTCGTGATGATTCTGGATATTGTGGTTGGACTTTTGATTGTGACGGATTGCAAGTTTCGAGGAAGAAACTTATTTTAAGTGGGGTAGAATGTAATATCCTAAATTTCTACTATAGTTGTTTAATGTTATATTAGCCGAGTTATATTGTACAGTGTGGAATCTGTACAGTATGGATAAAATAATTGAAGGACTAAGACAGTTGTATTAGTATAATTGTCGTAGTTGGTCGACAATTGCATTGGAGGATATTGTATATCGTATGAGCATATTATTGGAACGAGTATATGTATTCAGTATGTCATGTATACGTATCCAGTATGTCGAGACGATGGACAGGAACAATTTGAATTGGATGAGTATAACATGATTAACGTACGCTAAAGTAAGGACTTAGCGTACGCTAATGCACAAGGCTTATGTACGTTAAGAAGGATAGTCAACGTATGTAAAGGTTATATCAGGCAGGATCAGGCTTTGATCGACGGATGGGTCACGTGGTCGGCAACTTTCGGCGCAGATGTGGACAAACGAGTCAACGTAGAGATTTACATACGTTATGGATAGCCCATTGCGTACGTTAAATGAGTATCATGCTATAGCAAGTCAACTCGGAGTTACGTACGTTATGGCACGGGCCTTACGTACGTAAGCCATCGAACGATTTGAGACAGTAGCTTCTGGACTGTCGTTACGTACGCTATCGAGGTCGGATAATGTACGTAATGATTTTTACGTACACTAGGGAGTTCATGTAGCGTACGTAAGGTATGAGTTTATATAAATATATGAGACCCGTCACTTTGGCATTTTTAGAGATGTTCACTTCGTTTTCGCCCTTCAACCATCCAAAATGGATTTTTAGCTCTTCTAACTTGATTGTGAGCTTGATGGCATGGATTAGAGCTTGAGATATGAAGATATTATTGATTCTTGAGGTGTTTGATTGTGTTATTCATCTTCTTGGGGTATGTTGGTTAATCCTCTCTTAATTTTCGGGTTTTGATGTTGTTGTTGATGATTAATTCGTGTGATGATAGTTTATGGAAGTGTTGTGATGATTCTTGAAGTTTCATGGGGCTTGAGTTGAGGAATATGATTATATGATATATATATATATATATGGGATTATGTTGTTGTTATGAACATGATTATGGAATCATGGTGTTCTTGGTTATGATTATAAACATGGATTTGATGGTTAGAACCAATATTCGTTGATTGTAGTGGCCGTTTTCGTATGTTCTCGATGATTAATGAATCATGATATGAGGTTGAGTCCGGAGAGGTTATGGTTAACGTTGGATTACAATTATTCATGATATTGAGCTATTTGGATAGTTCGGATTGATGGTAATAACCGGTAATTGTTTTTCTATGAATTTACGAGTATGAACAAGAAGGAACCTTGTTAATTCGTATTTAAGGTTGAAATTGCAATCGAGAATATTAAGACCGTTGTTTGAATTGATTGTTGATATGATTATTCGAATTTCGGCTTGAATTGTGGAATCATATTGTGGTTATGGATTCGTGATTGATTGATTTGGGTTGTTCGGATTTGTGTTTAATCGAGATATTGTGGAACCGTTGAGTTTGTTGATTGGTCATATTGATTGTTGATTGCTATCGAACTTGTTGTTATCAATTACTATAATAGGTTGTGAGGATTGACATTGATCAGAATAATATGTTGTGGTCGAGTTCGAGGGTGTTCATGAATTGCTTTGGCCGGGGGCCGAGGAGCTTGTAGACAAAAGCAAGGAATTGGTAATGGCTTCACCATCGTCATATCGGTATCGAGGCAAGTTATTACTTGCTTATTTTATAATATTTAATGAATGATTTCAGTTTCATTCGTTTATAATTCGTATAGAAATGATTATAATTGTGAACTCTGGAGATTTGGGATTGTACATTGTTTTATGAGGGAATTAAATTATAATATATATGATTTACATTTGTTATTGATATACTTGAGTATCGAGGATATATTATGGTAAAGACGAGGATATGAGTTATCTATTGTCCGTGGTATTTTGGATCGTCGAACATTGAGGATAATCATCGGTGATGGTTTTTGACACGAGATTGCTCTTGAAAGACTCGGGGCAAGTACTCTAATTATTTTGTCATTTAGTGTCTATCCTGTTGTAATACATTCGTGTATTGTTGTTGTCGTGCATTTGTGTATTGTTGTTAACATGCATTTGTGCATTGTTGTCGTATGTCCACCACGTGTTGGTCCGACGGGATCATATTGGGTATCTATGTTGTGTGTGCAGATCGTTGGACGGGTTTTCCACCTCGTGTTGGTCCGACGGAATCATCTTGGGATCTATGCAGTGAACGCTGGATCATCGGATTACCCATGCGTTGTTGTGCATATGTATATTGTTGGTTATCCACCTTGTGTTGATCTAACAGGATCATCTTTAGATCTATGTTGCGTGCGCTGGATCATCAGATTTCTATGAGTATATATTGTTGTTATTATTGTGGGCATATTGATGTTGTCATGTGAGTATGCATTTGTAGGTCTTGTGTTAGGACCATGTTCGTATGTTATATTGAACTGATCTCGGATTAGACTGACATGATTCGTCGTGGCATTGTGTATCTTGAGGTACGTTCCGTATTTTCTTCTTGGTACTTGTATGTTGATTGGCAATCGATTATCATGTTGATATTTTATGATATTATCCGATGGATTGGGTTGGACAGAGTTGGTATATTTCGTAACAGTGAGTTATGATGATGTTTTGAGAATCTTGGGTATTGTTTGGGATACAGTACAAATGTTTGTGTACGATTCAGTGTGTTTTTGAGAATACGAGATGTGGAATATGGTGAGGATTACTTTGACGAGGATTATCACGAATTGGTAATGTTATGACGGGAAGATTACATTGGTCGTATTCTTACTTTGTAATTTCATTGGTATATAGTTATTGATGTGATGTGATCGTTATCATTGTTGAGTATTATGGCTGACCACGTCGTGGCCTTTATTTTTAGATTCTTGGGATATCGAGCTTGTAACGGTCGTGAAGAGATGAGCTTCCCGGAGGATACTGGCTATGGCGTGTGTTTGTGAGTTGAGTACTTTGACTAGTTGTTATTTTTCTGCTGCAAAAGTATTTTTAGTCATTTGTTATATCCACTGCGAGTGTGTTTTAGAATGGGTTGCTAGTATTTTGCGAATTTGGGTTTATTTTGGAAAATCATTTTCTAAACCATTTTGTTGGTACATGTAAGCGATGACTTAACATATACTTTTAGATTGATGAGTTTTAGCATTTCAGCCTTGTACTTTCAAATGAGATTTTACGACGGTATTGATAAATGGATTTTATAGTCATTGAATATTTTAAAAGATATTACCGTCATTGCCGCTTAAGCATATTTGAAATTCTTGTAAAAATGTCTTTTAGCCTTGCGGGTTCCGTTTCGGGGCCCACGACGCTGTAACATTCCCGGATGGCTCTGGGGTGTTACAGTTTCATGGTGCAACCAACCTACCTAGCTCCTTCTCGACCATGAAAACTCAGTTCTCCCACTGGTTTTAATCTGTATTTTCTAAAATCAAGAACTAAAAACCTTGACCAATGCAAAAATTCATTCCACATTTTGATAATTGTTACATGAAACAATCGATCAGGAAAAACTTTGATACTACCTCTTCTACATTAGGGTGTGTCTTGTTGGTTCATCCGTTGCTAGATGATATGCAAATTCAGTGTCAGTGTCGTAATATGTTTCAGATTTCTGAACATTCAGAATATATCGGGGATTTTCGGAAACATTTTGTGGTCATTTCAAAAAAATAAATTTACTGTTTCAGAGTCTTTCGAAATTGCAGCTCGTTTCTGTTCTGATCGAGACAAAAAATAAAATGTTTCGGGGTTTATGCCAAAATATGTTGAATTTCTATTTCATTAATAGAATATATTGATGTGAAATATTTCCTGAGGTATAATAATATGTGTGGTTTAAAGGCAGGTGATTGTAGTCGACATCTGTAAAAGTTAATGTTTGATTTTTTTCGTTAGCTGGGGCATTCTCCCCAACCTTTCGGCCAAAATAAGTATGTTCTAGGCTGATTTTTTTTAACTTATTTGACATATCAGGTAAGGTCTCGCAGGTAACGTTTTTTTCCATCAGGTTCTACAACTTCATTTTCTTGATGTTTTAAAGGTTGGACATTATTGGTTTGATTGTTGGCATAATTGGTTTATTGCGTACTCCGAAACTCCTGACGGGGTCATTCTTCACGAAAATTAATGTTTATGCTACTTTGAGGTTCCATTATTCTACAGGCTTTATATGTAATATACCAGTGTCTTTTTGATATTTTGTCTGTTGCAACTCATTTTGGTGAGAGTAGCATGCAGAGATATGACATAATGCTTATTAAAACTATAAAGGCAGCCACTAAACAACTTCATCAAGGTATTATTTGCCAATACTTTCAATTTAGCTGATCAATCCAAATGAATTAGTGTCATCTGCTTACATTAATTAGTCTCGTATTGTGTGTAAATAAAATGCAGTTTCTGATGACCGGGAGCCTGAGCTATCTCTACATAATCTCATTTATACCATTATATGGCCAAAGTATTGGCCATCTATTGAGGTGTTCCTATCATTTCCTACCCACTGGCTCACTCATCCGGGCGACTTTGTTTAAAGAAAAGGTTTATTTTGATTTTATTGGCTTCCATAAAATTAAAGATGTTTAAAAAAATTTGATTCTCTGGTTTGAAATAAGTGTCCTTGCAAATGTTTTACTAAGAGATGTACTTGTTCTTGGGATTGACCATGCAGTCATGTTTGTTGTTTGAATTTCACTAAAAAATGACTATTCACATGGTGAATTTTATTTTCGGTATCATGATGCGGAACTTAGTATACCTGAAGCAACATACCAGATTCTAGGTGATTATGTTAAAATATCTAATGAAACCAGGACCCCTCATATGTAATATCCTGAATTTCTACTATGGTTGTTTAATGTTATTTTATCCGAGTTATATTGTACAATGTAGAATCTATACATTATGGATATAATAATTAAAGGACTGAGACATCTGTATTGGTATAATTGTCGTACTTGGTCGATAATTGCATTGAGGATATTATGTATCGTATGAGAATATTATTGGAAGGAGTATATGTATTCAATATGTCGTGAATATGTATTAGGTATGTCGAGACGACAGGCAGGAACAGTCTTAAATGGCTAAGTATAGAAGCCATAACGCACGTTAAGCGTAAGAGCTTACGTACGTTAACATATAAGCGTAATGTACGTTACGAAGAGTACATGACGTACGTTATGAGAGGAATCTGGCCTGATCCAGGATATAAGCAATGAGTGGGCCCGGTGTCGGTAACTTTCGGCGCGCATGTGGACAGGAGAGTCAACGAAGAGGTTAACGTATGCTATGAATTGTTCATTACGTACGTTAAATGGACATACTATTGTTGTAACACCCCCAATCCACTCAGGGATATTACACGCCGTATACCCTTTCCTCAAGGATCTACCAGGCTGGTAACTAAAATCAACATCTCAACAATGCCTTTAAGGCTAAAACGACTCAATAGACCGATTTGGTCTTTCAACTAAAACATACAACTCAATCTCAAAATATGCCCACGCAGGGGCAAATACAACATACTCCCGTACAACGGGGAAAATACTGCAGCAGAAATAGGGTACAACGGAACCAATACAACAACGTACGGGTCCTCATGTGATTAGTATCGATCATATTTCATCATCCTTCATGCCGACCCTGTACCATGCTCCCCAAAACCTGAATGCAATACCGACATCCACCCCCCGATTACTCGGGGGTTAGCAAAATTCCACTATTTTGCTAGTGCACGTACAAAGTGTAGAATACGAGTAATACAAATCATATTCCAAGAATAATAACAACCAGGAATCCTCAAAGATTCAAACATAACAAAAAGTACTTCCCGAGGCAAGAGTTTGAGTAAAACTTTCCAAATTCGAAAGATCACAAATCATGAGAATAATTTATAAAATGGTTTAAAATGCCCTTGGGAGTTTGAACGGAAAACAATTTAGGATTATCGAATCCTTCTCTTTCCAAAATCAACAGGGGTCACAGCCCAAAGATTTGCTTTCTCGAATGAAAACTAATAACAATTCACAGGGTTCAGAACCCACGTCACGTGTCCTCGACGGACACAAAGTCAGCAAAATATAGCCACCCAAGATACGAAATCTCGGTCACACCCAAGGTACTCGACCTGGTCAACCCATCCAAAATCATATACATAACACCGTGAACACATGCCACGTCATCTCACATTTGGATCAATCACTTGTTGTCTCCTGACCACATGATCGCATGTCATGTGTCACCGTAGGTTCCTTATACCACCGTGATCACTTGCCACGTCATCTCACGGTTAGATCAATCACTTGTTGTCTCCTGACCACATGATCGCAAGCCATGTGTCACCATAGGTATCCCGAGGCTCTCATTGTTGGATCAATCACTTGTTGCATCCTGACCACATGATCACATGTCATGTGTCACCGTAGACCCCGCCCAAATACACACATTCACACACATAACACAGCACGCCAAGGATATCCAAACAATTCACCTAAAGGCAACAAACACATAGCACGACACAAATGTCAAATCAAAACACACCAAAATGAGATAATATATATATATATATATATATTATCAAAGCACAACAACAACACCAAGTGTATTCATAGGGTACACTTACCCATTCACGAAACACACCATTCACAAAATACACGAGTTTTGAAAGTGAGCCCTTAACGAGGCTAAACCGAATCTTTTGAAAGTTCATTACAAACAACTAAACAAACATACCAAAACGATCACCAATCATCATATCCACAAAACAAGAAATGTATGAACAAGGGCTTGCCTCGAATAACCACAAACGCGGAGAATCGACCGAAGTAGGTTGGTACGAACCGACTAAGAACCCGCCGAGTCCGCCGAACGCCAACTCGCGACAATAACTATGAACGACAATAACAGCAATGAAAATGAATTCCAAAGTACGACCCAAAGCCGCCGAATTAAAGGAACAAACGACGAAAGTTCAAGGGTATCCCCCAAAACGGCCAAGAACACGAATTGACCCGACAAAAACATGAAAACGGAATTTCAACCCGTGGGTTATAATCAACACGAATAGATAACGACAATAGAATGAACAATCTCGGATTGAAATCACGAAATCGAGACAAACCCCAAAATATCTCAAATAGGGTTCTAAAACCTTACCTTGATTCGGAGAAGAAGGAAGGCTAGATGAAGATGAACACGAAGGAGACCCACCGAGATGATTACTAGCATCAAAGGCCGATGAAAGCTCGTCCAAATCCGCCCCAAATCGCCAAAAACGCAGCAAGGGAGAAGGGAGGGAGGAAATGACCCGAAATCGGTCAACCCTAAAATATATATACCCACATAAGACTAACGTACGTAAGCAATAAGGCTTAACGTACGTTAGTGAGGTTACTTACGTAAGGAGCAAGCCATTATGTGCGTAAGAGTCATCCAGACTTAACTGTCCAAAATTCTAACATAATAACGTACGTAAAGAAGGGTTCATTACGTACGTAAGAAGGCATCGATAGTGTACGCTACCGATGAGGAATAACGTGCGCTAATCATCTCGCGGTACAGAACAGCTGCCAGATGTCAAATCCGAAAAGGATCGTGGAACGCGACGAACACGAATCACTACGGTCGACAAAGACAAGTAGTACAACAATAAAAGCACGAGCTTAAGCTAAAAACAAACACATGATCCCGACAACCCGGATGTAGGTAAAAGCGAGTACGAAAACAAGTACCCAGAACTTTGGGAAATTACAAAATGGTCACTGAAGCTCACAACACGTATAACAACGTTAAATGAACTTATGAGAAATCCAAAACGATAGTTTCGAACGAGATTCGTAAGAATCGAACTCAAGCGCGGAAAAGTCGCTTAAGAACATGGAACTCAACAAAACGACACCGAAATGAACTCGGACGTCAAAAAGTGCAGAATTAAATATTCTCAGAATGATGAAACGGTCACGAGCGAGTCGTCAAAACGGACTCCGCCGAAAAAAGAAAATTACCGGAAATCGAAATTGCGAATATTACATACTACCCTCCTTAAAAGAAGTTTCGTCTCGAAACTTAAAATAAGTAGGGAGGAGCAACATCCCACCAGGAAACACTCAACGAGATACACAAGAACCGAAAACTCGCGCCCAATGGCGAAACGTTACAAGCAACGCAAAGAAACATACAGCGTGAAAACACGCTCCACGATGACCATCACAACGCCACAGGCAGAGACATAATAAAACCAACAAGTGACAAGCAACATCAAACAGATAATACAATCAAGTCAATTATCTGAACAATCACAAAACATGAGGTACTAATATAAGAAAACATGCACAGTCAAGAAAACAGAAAATAAACATAAAACGATCCATAAGGACAATCACAAACAATTCGGACTACGCCGAAATCCTCAAAAATCACACTAGGCATCTTCGTGTCCTTTCGGAGCAGAGACGCAAACTCAACTCCCAAACCTCTCAGCTACCGTCTCGCAATGCACAGCTTGGTGACCCACCTGGCCACACTCGAAATAGCTGACTAACGGTGAACGACAATTCTTCGCGGTATGGCCCGCTCGACTACAGTTATAGCACGTCTTCGAGCTACTCACATTACTCACTGCAGGGGTACTACTCCTCTGATCACGGGATCGAGAAAACTTCTTGGGATGACGACACGAAGTCCCAGCCTCAGGGGGGCCACTCACCTGATTTCCTGAAAAGTTCCCAACCGTCTTCTGTTTCTTCGACTCTGACATATGCTCAGTTGATGATATGGATAGCTCGTAGGCTAATGCCCTATTCTGATACTCTCTCAACGAAGTACAAGTGAGACCCGCCATATACTGATGAATCTCCGGCTTCATTCGCCTACTAAAATGATAAATTTTATCTTCTTCTGTCCTTACCTGATCCTGCACATAGCTGAGCTGTTTGCTAAAATAAATAATAGCTTGAGACAGCGATACATCTTGCGGTTTCGCCGACAAGAATTCATTAATCCTCTGATTTCTGATCGGTTCTAGGCCAAACTCATCTCTCATGAATCTCTGGAACTATGCCCACGTGACAACACGATCTCGAGGCTTAACAGCCTCCCACCAGTTAGCGGCATCCTTGTCAAGAAGATACTGGGCGACCGGTACCTTACGTTCTTCTGGACAATCAACTTCCTCGAATATCTTTTCCAACTGGAAAAGCCAACCATCCCAACCTAATACATCTGCGGCACCAGCAAAATGAGGGGGATTCATGTGAACCACTTCTCGGAGCCACTGATTTGCGCCAATGTTCTGGGTCACATATGTATTACGTTGAACTGCTTGAGTCAACTGAGTCATCTGTGCAGCTACCTGCTGCAAAATAGTAGCAACACCGATACCGACACCGCCACCGGCAGCATGATCTCGACCACGCGCCTGATCGCCACGACCACGACCTCTGCCCCTCGGCATACTGAATAAGTAACCACTCAGCACAACAGAATATCACAACACACAACACATACAATGATTACCATCGTAAAGCAATACACATACAAAAATCACAACAATAACGGTATCATTCGGCAATCTCAACGGCCCGAACGATAACCAGCACACAATTACAAAACATCCTGAAGCAATCACACATGTACACAATCATACAAAACCAAGCTCTAATAGCTCGCACAGTTGCGATAACATGCAAATCACCACGAAACGACAACATTAAATACCAACAGCACACCTCTCACAGAGGGCTAACACAACAATTGTGTTGCGAACGGCTCAACACTCGCACCACCAATTCAATCATAACTCGGGGAGCTAACACCCTAACGACAATGCTAAAATCATACATATCTTATCTGACCACAAGCAGGAAGTGATAGGTTTTAAAACGAGAACCATCCTTTTGAAAAATAATTTTGGAAACACCAGTTGATCTTGAGTATCACCTTTCAAAAAGTAGTACAAACATCGTTATCGAGACTTTGAAAACCATCTTGCTTTTGATACAAATGAGGTCACTTTCTTTTAGTGAAAAACTTTTAGAAATATTCGACCATTTTGAAACATACTGTGGCACCTTGAAAGTACCGCGAGAAAATAATTCATTCTAAAGGTACGTCTCGAAATTTATTTTCTAAGATACTCAAGGTTTTCAAAAATCCAATAGGCCATAATGCCCAAAACTCAAATATATCAACTCGCTTATACACATCATAGCACATGCATCAACTCGTTCAAAATCAAGACAATACAGGTCTTTTACCGGAAAACAAACAGTCAAATATCACAGTCGAAGGGAGATAAGTAGCGACAACACTCCTCATATAAACGAAATGTGAGAGTCAAATAAACACACATCACGAAACCAAGAATCTGCATAAAAGATCCCGTCACTCAACGACTAATCATACAAGTGGCTCGTGCCACACGAGGCACAACACAAAGAAGGGAGACTTACATCCACAGGTCGCACGAAGATGATGATAGCCCCACGATACTAATCACGACTAACAAACTCTTACGACGCGTCGCGACATGACTCATTCAGATAAAATCCAACGAGACAAAACTCAACAGACACAACTTGACCCGACAACCTAGGTTTCCACAACCTAAGCTCTGATACCATTTATGTAATACCCCCAATCCACTCACGGATATTACACGCCGTAGACCCTTTCCTCAAGGATCTACCAGGCTGGTAACTAAAATAAACATCTCAACAATGCCTTTAAGTATAAAACGACTCAATAGACCGATTTGGTCTTTCAACTAATACATACAACTCAATCTCAAAACATGCCCACACAGGGGTCAAATACAACATACTCCCGTACAACGGGAAAAATACTGCATCGGAAATAGGGTACAACAGAACCAATAAAACAACGTACGAGTCCTCATGTGATTAGTATCGATCATCTTTCATCATCCTTCATGCCGACCTTGTGCCATGCTCCCCAAAACCTGAATGCAATACCGACATCCACCCCCCGATTACTCGGAGGTTAGCAAAATTCCACTATTTTGCTAGTGCAAGTACAAAGTGTAGAATACGAGTCATACAAATTATATTCCAAGAATAATAACAACCAGGAATCCTCAAGGATTCAAACATAACAAAAAGTACTTCCCGAGGCAAGAGTTTGAGTAAAACTTTTCAAATTCGAAAGATCACAAATCCTGAGAACAATTTATAAAATGGTTTAAAATGCCCTCGGGAGTTTGAACGGAAAACAATTTAGGATTATCGAATCCTTCTCTTTCCAAAATCAACAGGGGTCACAGCCCAAAGATTTGTTTTCTCGAATGAAAACCAATAACAATTCACAGGGTTCAAAACCCACGTCACGTGTCCTCGACGGACATAAAGTCAGCAGAACATAACCACCCAAGATACGAAATCTCAGTCACACCCAAGGTACTCGACATGGTCAACACATCTAAAATCATATACATAACACCCTGAACACATGCCACGCCATCTCACAGTTGGATCAATCACTTGTTGTCTCCTGACCACATGATCGCATGTCATGTGTCACCGTAGGTTCCTTATACCACCGTGATCACTTTCCACATCATCTCACGGTTGGATCAATCACTTATTGTCTCCCAACCACATGATCGCAAGCCATGTGTCACCGTAGGTATCCCTAGGCTCTCACGGTTGGATCAATCACTTGTTGCATCCTAGCCACATGATCACATGTCATGTGTCACCATAGACCCCGCCCAAATACACACATTCACACACATAACACAGCACACCAAGGATATCCAAACAATTCACCCAAAGGCAACAAACACATAGCACGACACAAATGTCAAATCACAACACACCGAAATAAGATAATATGTGTATATATATTATCAAAGCACAACAACAACATCAAGCGTATTCAAAGGGTTCACTTACCCATTCACGAAACACATCATTCACAAAACACACATGTTTTGAAAGTGAGCCCTTAACGAGGCTAAACCGAATCTTTTGAAAGTTCATTCGAAACAACTAAACAAACATACCAAAACGATCACCAATCATCATATCCACAAAACAAGAAATGTATGACAAGGTACTTGTCTCGAATAACCACAAACGCGGAGAATCGACCGAAGTAGGTTGGTACGAACCGACTAAGAACCCGCCGAGTCTGCCGAACGCCAACTCGCGACAATAACTACGAACGACAATAACAACAATGAAAATGAATTCCAAAGTACGATCCAAAGCCGCCGAATTAAAGAAACAAACGATGAAAGTTCAAGGGTTTCCCCCAAAATGGCCAAGAACACGAATCGACCCGACAAAAATATGAAAATGGAATTTCAACCCATGGGTTATGGTCAACACGAATATATAACCACAATAGAACCAACAATCTAGGATTGAAATCATGAAATCAAGACAAACCCAAAATATCTCAAATAGGGTTCTAAAACCTTACCTTGATTCGGAGAAGAAGAAAGGCTAGATGAAGATGAACACAAAGGAGACCCATCGAGATGATTACTACCATCAAAGGCCGATGAAAGCTCGTCCAAATCCGCCCCAAATCGCCAAAAAATGCAACAAGGGAGAAGGAAGGGAGGAAATAACCCGAAATCGGTCAACCCTCAAATATATATACCCACATGGGGCTAACGTACGTAAGCAATAAGGCTTAACGTACGTTAGTGAGGTTACGTACGTAAGGAGCAAGCCATTACGTACGTAAGAGTCATCTAGACTCAACTGCCCAAAATTCTAACACAATAACGTACATAAAGAAGGATTCATTACGTACATAAGAAGGAATCGATAGCGTACGCTACCGATGAGGAATAGCGTGCGCTAATCATCTGGCAGTACAGAACAGTTGCCAGATGTCAAATCCGAAAAGGATCGCGGAACGCGACGAACACGAATCACTACGGTCGAACAAGACAAGTAGTACAACAATAAAAACACGATCTTAAGCTAAAAACAAACACATGATCCCGACAACCCGGAGGTAGGTAAAAGCGAGTACGAAAACAAGTACCCAGAACTTTGGGAAATTACAAAACGGTCCCAAAAGTCCGAAAAATCAGGATACGACAACAGATAATCAAACCAAAGCTCACAACACGTATAACAACGTTATAAGAACTTACGAGAAACCCGAAACGACAGTTTCGAATGAGATTCACAAGAATCGAACTCAAGCGCGGAGAAGTCGCTTAAGAACACGGAACTCAACAAAACGACACCGAAACGAACTCGGACGTCAAAAAGTGCAGAATTAAATATTCTCAGAATGATGAAACGGTCACGAGAGAGTTGTCAAAATGGACTCCCTCCAAAAAAAGAAAATTACCGAAAACCGAAATTGCGGATATTACAGTTGTAGCAAGTCAACTATGTGTTACGTACGCTATGTCATGAGGGTTACATACGTAAGAAATCAAACGAATCGAGACATTAGCCTCTGTACTGTGATTACGTACGCTATCGAGGTCAGATAACGTACATAATGGTTGTTACGTACGCTAGGAAGGTCACGTAGCATATGTAATGTCTGAATTTTTATAAATATGAGACCTCCTTCATTTCATCATTTTGAGAGTTCATCTTTTTTTTTCGTCTTCCAACTTCCCCAGACCAATTTTTAGCACCTCTAAGTTGATTGTGAGCTTGAGAACACGGATTGGAGCTTTGTCCATAGGGTTGATGATGATTCTTGGAAGGGTTCGATTGTTCTTCATCGTAGTTCATCAATACAAGGTAATATTCATATCCCTGTAATTGTAGCTCAGTTTTTGGAAGGATGTTTACTTGTTAGGAAGCATGTTGGTTTATCCCTCCATTTACTTTCGGATTTTGAAGTTGTTATTGATGATTAATTCGTATGATGATGGTTAAGGTGGTATTATTGTGATTCTTGACGTTAGGTGAAGTGTATGTTGGAGAGTTTGATGATATATACCTTGGATTATGAGTTAGATAATGATCTAGATGTTCGAACGTATTGGATTATATGGTTTTGTTGATTATGAATATGGTTTTGGATATAAACATGGATTTGATGATCAGAACTGGTGTTATGTTGATTGTAGTGGAAGACTTTGTACATTCTTGATGAAATATGCATCATGATATAAGGATGAATCCGGGAAAGATTGTGGTTAATCTTAGAACGTGATTATCAATGGTATTGAACTATTTGGATAAGTCGGATTGTCGATTATGTTGGTAGTATTATTTTACTATGGATTTATGATTATGAACAAGAAGGAATCTTGTTAATTCGTATATGAGATTAAATTCAGGATAGAGTATGTTATGTAATCCTTGTTATCGGGTTGTATTAATTGTTGATATGATTATCGAGTTACGGTTTGTATTGGGGATATGAGTTCGTATTTGTTGAGTCGGATTATTTGGTTTGTATATGATCGAGATATTGTGGAACCATTGAGTTTAATTGGTCGGTTATGTCGGTTGTTGATTGTTATTGGATTATTGTTAATTGATTATTGCAATAGGTTGTGATGATTGATTATTGGTTAGAACCGTGCTTTGCGGTCGTGTTCGAGGATGTTCGGGAATTTCTTTGGCCGGGGCCAAGGAGCTTGTAGACGAAGGCAAGGAAATTGGTAACGACTTCATCATCGTTGTGGCGGTATCGAGGCAAGTTATTACTTGTTCAGTTTATAATACTTAATTAATGGTTTCAGTCTCATTTCGGTTATAATGCATATAGCAATGATTATTGTTGTGAACTATGGAGATTTGGATTGTATGTTGTTTTCCAATTTTTGGGAGTTAAATCATAATGTATATGATTTCCATTTCTTATTGGTATATTTGAGTATCGAGGATATATTGTGGTAAATGTGAGGATATGAGTTATCTACAGTCCGTGGTACTTTTGGTTCGTTGCATATTGAGGGAATTATCAGTGATGGTTTTGACATCGAGATTGCTCTCGAAGGACTCAGGTCAAGTACTCATGTCATTTTTGTCACCTTGTGTCGATCATGTTGTGATCCATTCGTGTATTGTTGTTGTCATGCATTTATGTATGTTGTTATTATGCAGTTGTGCATTGTTGTCGTATGTCCACCATGCGTTGGTCCGATGGGATCATCATGGGAATCTATAGCTGTGTGTGCTGGATCGTTGGACAAGTATTCCACCATGTGTTGGTCCGATAGGATCATCATGAGAGTCTATCCTGTGTGCGCTGGATCGCTGGATTATCGTGTGTTGTTGTTGTGCATATGTATATTACTGGTTATCCACCTCATGTTGATCTAACCGGATCATCTTGGGATCTATGATGTGTGCGCTGGATCATCGAATTTTCATTGAGTATACATTATTGTTATTGTTGTGGGCATATTGATGTCGTCATGTGAGTATGCATTTGTAGGTCTTGTGTTAGGACCATGTCCGTATGTTGTATTGATCTGATCTTGGATTAGACTGACGTGATTCATCGTAGCATTGCGTATCCTGAGGTATGTTCCGTATTTCCTTTTTGGTATTTGTCTTTGATGGACAATCGATTTTCATGTTGAGATTTGATAATGATATCCGATGGATTGAATTGGTCAGAATTGGTATATTTCGTATCACTGAGTTATGATGTTTTAAGAACCTTGGGTATTGCTTGGGGTATAGTACAGATGTTTGGGTATGAGTTTATTGTGTTGTTGAGGATACGAGATGTGAATTTTGGTAAGGATTACTTTGGTAAGGATTATCACGATTTGATAAAGTTATGGCGGTAAGATTACATTGGTAGTATCCTTAGTATTTTCATTGATATGTAATTATTGACGTGATGTGATCGTTATTATTGTTGGATGTTATGGCTGACCCCGTTATGGGCTTTGTTTTTAGGTTCTTGGGATATCGAGCTTGTAGCGGTCGTGAAGAGATGAGCTTCCCGGAGGATACTGGCTATGGCGTGTGTTTGTCAATTGAGTACTTTGACTAGTCATTTTTCCACTGCAATAGTATTTCTTAGTCAATTGTTTTATCCGATGCGAGTATGTTTGAAAATGGGTTGCTAGTATTTTGAGAACTTGGGTTTATTTTGGAAAATCATTTTCTAAACTATTTTATCGGTACGTACAAGCGATGGCTTAACGTATGCTTTTAAACTGTTGAGTTTTGGCATTTCGGGCCTTGTAGTTTCAAATGAGATTTTACGACGATTTTGACAAATAGATTTTATGAAGTCTTCGAATATTTTTAAAGATATTACCATCATCGCCGCTTAGGCGTATCTGAGTTGTTTGTAAAAATATCTTTTAGCCTTGTGGGTTCCGTTTCGGGGCCCACAGTGCTCTAATATTCCCGGATGACTCTAGGGGTGTTACATCATAAGTTGTTGTGGAAGAAAATTATGGTACTTTAAAGGTCAATTGCTAATATGTAAAATGAACTCATCATTTTCTTATAAACAGAAAACTTTAGTTGAATTTAAGAGGACAGCACACTTGTTGTACATTTAAACTTTTGAGGAGTTCTACATATGAAAATTGATTAGTTGTATTCCATAAGGCATGAAATAATTTCCCGAATAAAGCTGCAATCTAGTTGGATCAAGATAATAGTGAACTTGATATACGCTGAAAAAAATATATGAATTGAAATTGTTTGAAAAATCTGAAAACCTCATACTCATTCACACCAGAGGCTGATATAATATATACATGACATTCACATATTTCTAATCGAGCTCTATCATCTTTCCCCATAAGGAAGTACTCCGTGTTTCCATTCGTCCAGTGGGAGCCGTACTTTGAAGTTAGAACAGTTAACCATATTGGCTCAGGTAATTTTGGCGCTTTTGTGTTGAGTTTGCATATATCAATTGGAACTGCTTTGAATTTCATTCAGTGGGATTTATTCCGATTTCTTTATGGTAGTTTCATATTGCTATATTCAACTTCTTAAACTGGGACGCCTTTAGGCCACATTCCTCGAACTCACTCTTCGGTGGGGGTTCTTTACTTACTTTTATCCTAATTATGTTGCCTGTTGTGTTTGTTATACATGCCAACATATTACATTGCAAGTCCATACAAAGTTTTTTTACTTGCTCTAGATAACAGATAATTATTTATAGATTCAGATGAGTTTTGCAGACAGCTAACGAGTTGTGAAACTTTTTCCTGGTGCTCTATGTAATTGGTCTTTGTTACTAATCCTGAAAAATTATTATGAATATGATTCTGTTGAGGCATGGCTGAAGCTAATATGCAAAAACTGACACATAATTTTGGATTCTTTATTCAAACTTGTTAGTCTTATTCAAATGAACGATGCCCAATAAAAAGGGGAATACACACCTAAAAAGAAAGAAAAATTGCTAGATATGGACATGCCCAAGACAGGAAAATGTGAGTAGCACATAATGAAGAAATGCCATCAATAACACAATGTAATGCCGTAGAACTAGATTTCACATAACAAAATTGTGTTGTTTAGATTCTCATATATCATTTTGGTTTCAAAAGGTTTGCATGCCAAACAACCTGACATATCATTACAGGGGCGCATACTCAAACCAAAAAAGGCATGCCTGATACGATGACATCTTTCGTTCGGTCTGCACTGCATATAGTGGCAGGCATAATGTAGAGATACACCTCAAAGAAAAATAGTTACCGTGTAAAACACAACCTATACTGGTAAATGTTTTTTTTGCCCGTCCATACATTTTTCCTTCCTTTCTTACTTTTTTCGTAGAACCTGTCTTGCCTCCTCTCCTGGTATAGAATCACGCTAGAAATATACACAATATTTGTATATTATGACACAGCCTGGCGAAAATGTTCTTGTTAAAACGCAATATTTTTTCCTTAGATATTGTTTACTTCTCACATGTTACATCAATATGTCTACACATAGTCTCATACTACAGAATTGTGGATGATGATAAACATCTACTCTCCTCAAATTGGGATTATCTCTACATGTTTTACTTCACCGACTCTATATAAGTTTTGCCCTTTTAAATAGTAGTTCATTTTCATTGATCTATCAGTATATATTGCTGTGATTAATTTTTTAATACTACATGGCATTGATCTTTTTTTTGCTTGGTTGCATTGAGCTTATAGTATATGGACCAAAGTTGAGTTTATGTTTCAATTGTTTATGGCTGTGAATATATGAATTTTATGATTTAAAAAAAAGTATGTGCTTTCATTGATCTATCAGTATATATTGCTGTGATTAATTTTTTAATACTACATGGCATTGATCTTCTTTTTGCTTGGTTGCATTGAGCTTATAGTATACGGACTAAAGTTGAGTTTATGTTTCAATTGTTTTATGGCTGTGAATATATGAATTTTATGATTTAAAAAAAGTATGTGCTTTCATATGAATTTTTATTTTCAAGGATTTTAATGTTATTTTTTAAAGTTTATTATTCATGTAAAATGTTTATAATGTCTGAAGTTGAGCACCCGCTAATATGAGAAAATCAAAAGATATTCTACATATAATCAACTTAGCTCACCTCTTCTTAAGTTACCGTACAAAATTTTAAGAGATTATAATTAGCTCAATAGTGGTGAAGGTGGACATTGACTTTTATAATTAGACTGTCTACTTGATTACGTTTCTTGTAATACAACTTCGTACCAATAGGGTGGCTGTATAATCATTGTGAATAACTCTGTCAATTTTGAAACTCATATTTGAATATCTCTATAAATTCGTAAAGTTTACATTCATCACTTTGTCTGTTACAACATCATCCATGGGCACCCCCGTGCATCGCACGGGGTGCAAAACTAGTATATATATATCCAAGGGAAGCTAGGGTTAAACTTATGAAATTTAATAACAAATTTACAAACTCTTAGAAATTTGCAATGAAATCCATAACAGAAAAACACAAAATTGAAGGCCTAAACGACAATTTTTGACCAAAAAGTGACGTACCTCACCGCATAGCGGTGACTCTTGTTCAGTGGGTTGATTCTGATAAGAAAAGGCTGAGCTCATCCCAAAATCCACCAACAAATATTTGAAATGAAGATAGTTGTTAGCTCTTATTCTCCCTTTTGATTTTTCACCGAATCGTACCTTTGGACCTCGACCTTCGACATAATATGTCAGCTTCTTGTGAAGGAGGGTGCCACTTTGTAAAAAGGATGAGGGTAAAACTGGAAGGTGCATTTTCCAAAAAAAAAAACGTGCCTACTCTTATGGGACGGACGAAAAAAGAAAATTGTGCCTATTCTTCTAGGACAGAGGGAGTATCAAATTCCACACAAAGTAGATATTAGGGTTGAAATTATTTATCTTACTTCATGATATAGGGGTAGAAAAATTTATTTGTCGAACAGGGTCAGGTTAGACTGCAACATGGCAGGTGGTAGTGCTGGACTCGACTCTATTCAGTTTGTTTTTGACCGAAATTGAGACCCAAACCAATTATTTGATTATGGTTTGGTTCGGTTCTATTTGAAGTTCGATTCGATTAAGTTCTATTTTAAAAATATTCGGTTCAATTTCGATCTGATTTTATATTTTTTTCGTTCTTCACAATATAAAATCAAATATTAGTGACATAATATATACATTCGTTTGGTTTGATATTTTTTTTGTTCTTCATATTTTTTTTCCTTCTTCACAATCATCTATATTCATTCGTTTGATACATAACTAACTAGCAGTAATTATATTCGTTCAAAAAGAATAAACCTGGATAAATCTGTATACAGTAAGAATAAGTAATCTAATATTGGTTCATGCTTGTTCATTAGTATTTAGTATATAGCAGCAGTATTCTCTCAAAAAAGTAAGGACAGTAGCTCATTCTCAGAGCAAATACACAAACCTGGACATCACAACAATCACATTACAACAATCACAAACATCTCCTGTTAAGCAAACAATAATCATACTAAATTCTCCTGTTTAGAATCAAATTGTAAAGGTTCAACCAACCAAATATAACGTCTATAACAAACCAAACTATCAAGCAAAGTCTTCACAATATAAACTCATACGTTAATTAGAAGAACTCTTAAAGAAACGTTTCTTAGTCACTTAATTCTCGTGTTTACTCATTGGAGGCAACATTTCAAACGATTTTTTTTTCTTGAGAAGGGAAAAGATTTCCTATCTAGAGAGTGAAGCGGGCTGATAATGGGTTGAAATAAAAATAATAACGACAAGAAATATTTCATTAATGTAACCACTATATACAAGTGAAAGTACAAGATCCCAAATGTTATATTCAGATCTAGTCTAGAATATAAATAAAAATACAATAACTATACTAAGACACATTAAATATTATTTTTTGTACAAAACCCAAATAATACTCGCTCCGTCCCATAAAACTGTGCTCAATTTGCTATTTTCGTTCGTCCTACAAGAGTGTGCCCATTCTTTTTCTAGAAAGTATCCATTATACTTTTACTCCATCTTTCCAAATTATATTTTGTGTTCCCGAATTTGAAGGAAGTGAAAGAAAAATTAACTATTTTATTCTTTTCTCTCCAAATCCTTCTAAATTGTAAGGAAAATTAAGAGTGAAAGTTTCCTTTCATTTTTTTTTCCGTTTTTTTTCATTAAAAAAATCAGAAGCACCAAAGCATTAACTTTCATTAAAATTCGTGCTCGGGTACAAAGTTTTGTATAGAAAGCAGGGCAAATAGGAATCAGCACGAGAAGAACGCCGAGAAATTCAGCTTCCTTAATTGTTGACCTAACCAGCTGCAATCCGCCTCCGCCGCCTCCGCCGCCGATCGTAGCACAGACTTAGTAGCTCCAGGCATATTTTCTTGCACTCACATCTTTTGTTAAATGATTAAATTATCTGTAAAATTCAATTAATTGTTCCCGTCAAATATTTGTATCACAATTTGTTGAAAACCTAATTTGCTAGATTGGGGGTCTTTTTATCTGTAGCTTGTTATTTCTGTTTTATTACTTTATTGTTTGATTGTTTTTCCATTAATTTGTTTTGTAATTTAATGTTGATTTATATTTCTGCTTTTATTTTATTTTATCTTATCTCCTAGTGGGAGATTTATTTATGTTGCGGATGCTTACATTTCAGTATCTTCTTTTAAATAAAATCATGATGGAGATATCGTTCTTTCATGTCATTTTACCATGATTTGACTTTAATGTCGGTCTTGCGGAGTAGAAGTCACTTTTAATGGATTGGTGAAGAGATCCCAACACTTTTTTTTAATATATTATTATTTTCTGTAGATCTATTACGAAAGATATATTTTGTATTTTGTCAAAGTTACCAAAGACAATCTGCTGTTGTACTGATAGGTGGAGGTGCATATTTTGGAAAGTGTACCTTGCCTTCCATGGATCCAGCAACTGATGAACAATTAGATTTCGGAGATGAAGAATATGGTGGAAATCATAAGATGCAATATCATCATGGTGGAGCTATACCTGCGCTTGCTGAGGAGGAAATGATTGGCGATGATGATGAATATGATGACCTCTACAATGATGTCAACGTCGGAGAGGGTTTTCTTCAAATGCAACGCTCTGAGGTACAGATGCCTTCTGCTGTGGAAACTAGTGGGTTCCAAATTTCAAAAAATCCTGAAACTAGAGTAGAAGAAGCAATATCCTCACAAGAGGCGAACAATGCTGAAGTTACTAATACAGGCCAAATCCCTGAGCAGAAGACTAGCCTGCCAGCCACTGTGGGATCTGCACAAACTACGGATGCTTCCCAAAGGGAAATGCTTCCTGAAATAGCACATAATTCTCAATCTGGGCATTTAGGATATCAAGGATCAGTAATTTTGCCTCATAATACTGCTCCAGATCGGATGAACAGTTCACAAAAAATAATTTGTGAGCCATTATTGCCGTATCCTAACCCGGGCAGCTCAAAAGGTGTACAGACCACTACACCTGGCATGATGAATTCAAATGCAAATGTTAATATGAATCGCACAATGGACGACGAGTATCTGATACGGCCATCTATGGAGAACGGAAATACCACGCTCTTTGTAGGAGAACTGCATTGGTGGACGACGGATGCTGATCTTGAGAGCGTGCTTATTCGGTATGGGAAAGTCAAGGAAATTAAGTTTTTTGATGAAAGGGCTAGTGGTAAGTCGAAAGGGTATTGCCAAGTCGAATTTTATGATCCCGCTGCAGCCTCTGCTTGCAAGGAAGGTATGAACGGTCACATTTTTAATGGGCGAGCTTGTGTGGTAGCATTTGCCACTTCACAGACCATTAAACAATTGGGTGCTTCTTACATGAACAAGAACCCAGTCCAGTCCCAACCTCAACTGCAGGGAAGGAATCCCCCAAATGATGGAGCAGGAGGAAGAGGTAGCGGATCAAATTATTCCGTTGGAGATGGAGGTAGGAATTTTGGACGAGGTGGCTGGGGACGAGGAAACCAATTAAATAACAGGGGTGCAGGGGCTGGACCAATGCGAGGAAGAGGAGCTATGGGAAACAGGAATATGATTGGGAATGCACCTAATGCTGGTGGTGGAGGAAGTTATGGACAAGGCCTTAATGGGCCTGCTTTTGGTGCCCCCCCTGGTATGATGCATCCACAAGGAATAATGGGCCCTGGTTTCGACCTTGCATTTATGGGTCGAGGAGCTGGTTATGGAGGTGGCTTCTCTGGTCCTGCTTTTCCTGGTATGCTCCCTCCGTTTCAAGGTGTAAACTCAATGGGGCTCCCTGGAGTGGCTCCTCATGTTAACCCAGCCTTTTTCGGTCGAGGGATGACTCCCAATGGGATGGGTATGATGGGGAATACCGGGATGGGTGGACCTCATTCGGGAATGTGGAATGACACGAACATGGGTGGATGGGGAGGGGAAGAGCATGGACGTGAGTCTAGTTATGCTGGTGAAGATAACGCATCCGATTATGGGCATGGAGAGCCGAGTCATGACAAGGGTGTGAGGTCAAGTGCTGCTTCAAGGGAAAAGGAACGCATTTCGGAGCGTGACTGGTCGAGTAACCCTGAGAAAAGGCATCGGGAAGAAAGGGAACATGACGGGGAAAGATATGATAGGGATGATAGATACAGGGAGGAGAAGGATCTATATCGCGACTACCGTCCTAAAGATCGTGACTCGGGTCATGATGACGAGTGGGATAGAGGACAGTCTTCCAGACCCCGTAGCAGATCGGGTGTGGTGCCTGAAGACGATCATCACAGGTCTCGATCTAGGGATGCTGATTATGGTAAAAGGAGACGTATGCCATCTGAATGATATGATCAAGAACATATCATGGGATCTGAAAATTGGCAACATCATTTGGAGCCCCGTATCTGGATAATGTGAATGATTGCGGGCTCTTTCTTGTCTGTTTTGGCTCCACATGGGATGTGGCCTCTGACTTCGAAGAAGTAAGTGCTTTTTACTAGAGGTTGCTTGGAAGAACAGATTTGCTTAGCTTTCACGTTTGGCATGACTGAACTCAATTTGACGTTGTGCTTTAAATTCAGTAATTTATGTAGTATAATATTGTGGATTTGCTTGATTCAGTGAAACTGTTCATAGTGGACCGATATTCTGTGTCCTGAAGCACAATTTGACCTCCGAAGTTACTGCATGGTTCTTGTTTCATGCTAATTTGATTTTTGAGTTCATGCATGTGTTTAGTACTAATTCTTTCTCAACAATGAAGAAAGTTGGTTATGATTCGACCCCTTTCTCCAAAAAGGTTGAATATTACCCAGCATGGCAGAGATATGAATCTAAGAAACTGTATCCAAATCTGGTTTGCTTATCCCAACGTTTGAAATTCTTTCTGCTCTCGGATTTATTTGGGAGTAAATTTACTAGTCAATATAGTGTGCTTCGTTATGTGCGTGAAGTAATTCTTCTTCTCTTGCGCTTATTCCTTGCCTTTTCTTTCTCCTCCTCATCTGAAGATCTTAGCATAATGTAAGTGAATTGCAAGAACATGGTATCCTTGCAGTTGGCTCCTTTTCATCATTGAGTGTATCACTGTGATTCCTATGAGAGACTTGCTTTTGTTATAACAGACAAGTGATCTGTATGTTATTTAATGTTTGGGATGTAATGCATTTAGTGCCAGAATATAGATTTTACGTGCATAATAAAAATTTAGGTTATCACCTATTTCCCATTATTCCACCTGTCCTTCCGTTATATTAGTCAGATCTGGCAAGGTTTTCAATGCCTTTTGTTAGGGAAAGTGAATGGAATTTTTTTATATATGTGGCAACATGATTAGTGTACAATGCGCTCATTTGGCAATATTGGATAAAACTGATTGTTTGGAAACAAATCTAGCTTTACTTTTATCCTTCTAGGGTGAAGTAATTTAGCTTTTGTTTAATTGCCGGGACCCACTTAAACGGTTGACACGTATAAGTCGTTAAATATAGTTGGTCACTGAAATTAGCCTTGTTTGTGTCTGTACATTCTTCAGTTCAAAATATGACATTTTACGTGATGAATGACACGAGGTGATTTTACTGTGAGAATTTGGGAGTTGGACTTTATTCTTGCAATTTCTCTCTTTTTTTGTCTTAAAAAAGCAACATTTCTGGGGGAATTTGATGTTCTAGGACCTACTTCCTATTTCTTCATAGACGTCCATCTTTTTGACTGAAGTTATAATGTGGTGGGGGTCATATGTGCTTTGTAAAATATCGAACTTTTTACATCATTTTAAGTAGCAAATTAAAGTCATAGGGATATTACTCCTTTCTAATTTTTTGGTTGCTCTCATTCTGTTATATCAAACTTTTTAGCTAAAAAGAATGTGTTCGTTCTGTCTTGTCAACAGTGATTGGAAGAATTTATTAATTTATGAGATGCAAAGAAACTGATTGTCAGGAACCAGATAAAGTGTTATACTCCCTCTGTCCCAACCGAAAAGCATTATTTGGATTAAAGTTGGTGTATTTTAGGAGAATGATTGGATGTGATAGGTGTGTAAGTTTCGTAAGTAATGATGGTGAGTGTGTGGTGTAGATTAAGAGGTAAAAGGGAGATTAAAAAAATGAAAGGTGATTTTTTGATGTGATTGGAAGTATTTAATGAAATGTAACACTTCTAAAGGGATACTTTTTCTTGGATGAAATGTAGCACTTCGGGTGGGACGGAGGTAGTACTTGTTATTTATGGGGTTCACTTATTTGTGAGGAGTTCTCCTAAACTATTTCTGAAGGTAATTATTGTGGTCTGCATTGCCAATAGCACCTGAGATAATTCTCATGTTCACATATGTGTGTTTTCTTATGGTGTCATGTGTTATATAATTGGAATATCGTCCATTTTGAGGTCTTTGTGGACTTTTTGGTAGTTTGGGATGAAGTTTGGCTATGCTTGAAATCATCTCTTGCTATCTGCTTATATCCTTGTTCTTTGACATTTATTGGGTAGTTGTGAATGGTTTGTTATGTGAATTACCTGTGCATATCAGTAGTTTAAAAGGTCTAGGTCTTCAATCAGAATTTATTGAAGTTACAGGTGCATGATGCTGTTTCCGTTTCATTATGATATCCATTTGGCTTTTGCTAGTCATCTACTATTATTGTTGACAAAAGGAATTTTCTTCAATTATTTTACTCAGGAACAGAGAACCATTATTGGTGTGCTCTTGGATATCCCTGAAATGCTTAATACTATGAGCGCAAAGAAGCTTTTACCATACATGCAATCTTTGTATTCCTATCAATTGAAGGATTTGTTTTGAGAAGTAGTTTATTGGTTTGTGCAGAATATGTGATGATGCACCATATATTCCCGGTGTGTGATTAGTGTCTTTTATGTAGTAGGTTAGAACATGTATTAATTTATTTGGCATTACGCATTTCATCTCTAAGCTTGTAAAAGTAATGCACAAGCCTCAAGACCATGTCTTTTGGTTATTTATTTTAAGGCTGTGATAGAGTTGTATAAACAAGCTGTATTGTGGAGATATTCTATATGTTGAGGCGTCATTGTAATGGAAAGGGTTGTACTTTTTTTGGTGCATTGTAATAGAAAGGCGCTATTGAAGTACGTTTAGTTGGTCCCTGAATGTAGCCTTGTTTTGTATCTGTACGCTCTTCAGTTCCAATTATGACTTTCTAGTGGTGAACAAGATGAATTAAAAAATACGTAGTAGTTTGGTTTGCTGCATTTGCTAATTTCTATTTTCATCTGTTTTTTTGTTCTTATTAGTTGAAACACACTATGGTCATTTTTATGTTTTTCCTTTTATGTCTTAAAAAGCATCATTTTATGGGGGGCTTGATAGTTTCCAAACTTATTTGTTTTATCAAAGCATTGTTTGTTTCTAAATGTGGAGGGAAAGAATACGGACGGTGGATGGAATTTGATTTTTTTTATTCCTATTTTCTTTTATTTCATGTTATCTTTTAATTTTTTTTTCAGGATTTTTTATTTTTTTTGGTTGATTTGCTTTTTTCTCTATCTTTTTCCCTCTTTTTTCCTTTTATGTTATTTATGTAATGATCATTGACGGTTTCAAAGTTTGATTCATGTTAGCCGATCCCAAGCAAAGCGCGACTATTGATTCATGTTGTGCTTGTATTTGTTTTATCTTTGTAGACTTGATCTTTTTTTTTTGCACAACAACCGATTATCAGGAACCAGATAAAAGTATTATATCCGTTATTTATGGGGTCACTCATTTGTGATGAACTTTTCTTTAGTATTTACTAGTAGTCTCAAATTGTGATGTTCACATGTGAATGTTAGATAGTTAGAATAATGTCTATTTTGAATACTTACGGACTTTTTTGTAGTGCTTGTTGGATAATAAGAAGAGTCTCTTTTGGACTTTTTGATAGTTTAGGATGGAATTTAGTTGTGCTTGAAACTATTGTGTTATTTGTGACCCCCACACATTTTATACCCCTGATTTACAGTTCATTGACATTAATTAGGTAAAGACTTGAGAGTTATATAGGTATATCTGGTATATCCATATTAGGGCTGGGGGCGGGGCGGGTTGGGGCGGGGCGAAGGTAAAACCGCATCCGCCCCACAATTTTTGTGCGGTGCGGGTTTTTGCGGGGCGGGGCATTTTTGATATTGAAAACCGCACAAAATCATAGTTTTGCGGGGCGGGGCGGGGCAAATACAATATTTATATAAATATCTAAGTGTTTTCCCTTGTTATATGCGGGGCGGGGCGGTTTTTTGCGGGGCGGTTGGGAAAAAAATAAAACCGCATTCGCCCCGCAATTTTGGTGCGGTGCGGGTTTTGTGCGGGGCGGGGCGAAATCAACATTTGAAACCGCCCCGCCTCGCTATTTTGCGGTGCGGGGCGGGCGGGGCGGTTTGTTTTGCCCAGCCCTAATCCATATCAGTGATTAAAAGGGTCTCCAATTCAAATTTATTTATATTATAGATGCACAACCCTGGTTCTATCCTAGTCCCGTTGTTTCACGTTGTATACCTGTGTTGCTGGCTGCTTGGAAATGCTACATGTTTTTCTTCATTTTTCTATTTTTTGCTCAACTTTTTCCCATTTCACTACGCCATAAGTGTTTATATGCAACGCTTCCTATTGTTGCATTATGCCCCATTTTCTGTTGCCTTAGGCCAGAAATTGATATATCCAACACTTTGTGGGTGTTGCATCTGATCACGTGGCATTTGACCTATAATACAACACTTTTCCTTTCTAATGCAATAGAGGGAAAGTATTGCATTATGTACATAGTGCAACACAAAACAAAATATATGCAACAAAAAATAATGTTGGCTTAGAGGAGAATACAGTTTAGAAAAGTGGGGTCCAAACTAATGACACATCAGCAGTGGGCCCTTTGGCCACGTCAGTAGTGGGTCCTACATCATCCACGTCAGCGGTGGGCCCTTTTGCCACGTCAACAATGGGCCCTTTTGCCACGTC
Source organism: Orobanche coerulescens (assembly GCA_033398695.1). Taxonomy (NCBI): domain Eukaryota; kingdom Viridiplantae; phylum Streptophyta; class Magnoliopsida; order Lamiales; family Orobanchaceae; genus Orobanche; species Orobanche coerulescens. Next base: position 98,643,749 of record CM065813.1, on the reverse strand, counting down.
ATCAGTGGTTCCCACTTCATCCACGTCAGCAGTGGGTCCCACCAGACATAATGCAACACTATTCTTATATCCAACAGTAATATGATTGTTATATGCAGCACTAATTTGAGAACAACACTAATTGAAGAATATGCAACAATAACTGAAGATAAATGCAACACTTTAAATAAAAACTTCGCAATAACTATTTTGTACGTACATCATTCCATACAAATAAAATACCATCCAATATTCACATCCTGCCATTCAGTACCAAGTACCAACATCCCAAGAAACTGTCGACGCAAAATACCAACTCTAACTGCTATCCAACAAATCTTATACTAACAATTCAGCACGCAACAACCTCAGCGCTAAGTAAGCATTTACGGAATCACGAGCTGCTCCATTGGTTGCCTGTTGAAACACTTTATTGCATGTTGTTTTTAAAGTTGGTGCACGGTATGAACTTGTCACTTCCTTCTCATTTTCAGTTCAGTGTTCCCTGGTTCCTTCCCAGCTGCAGCTGCACTCGCTCGTGAACGGGTTCTCGGTCCCCGTGTAAACTACTTTTCTTAGCATCTTTGGCTCTCTACAAAACAAAATTTAAGTTAGTGCAATTCATAAAATTCATATGCATAAAGCCAAAACAGTAAGCCATTAATATTGAATTCTGAAAGTTGGTTGGGTTTTCCTAAGGTACTTTGTTATTAACCCTTATTTAGTCTCTTTCTCTCTATCTCTCTGCTCTAAATGAAATAAAATAAAAGGGTTAAATACAAAAACCTATATGTGGGGTATCGCCTGATTACAATAAAAAATAAATATTCTTCTGAAATTACAAAAATACCCTGATATTTTCTTGTAACCTACAAAATTGCCCTGTGTTTTTTCGAATTTAGAGAGACAAGTGGGTTTCTTGGGTAGTTTACTTTTTGTAATTATCCTTAAACAAAATGGTAAGGAATGTTAATACGTCACAATTTTACAAAAAAAATAAGGAATAACACATATTTGCGCCTGTATTTTCGTATTGTTTGTTCATATTGTTTGTTATTTGCCCCCTGCACTTTGATTTTCTTTATTCTCTAGGAAGTAAAGTGCAAGGGGCAAACGACAAAAAATGTGAAAGTGCAAGGGGGTAAACATGCATTATTCCAAAAAGTAATCCAAAAACTAGTAAGAATACAAGAAAGGCGAATTGATGCATACATCACCCTTGATGTGGATGCTATTTACAACAATCCGAGCTGTTCCCATAGCCAACTTAGCAAACAACATGATATATACGTCATCTGTGTCCCAGTTAAAACCCAACCGCATGATCCGCTATTTCATATAGAAGTAGCGATGGCAGTCGGGTATGGCGGGCGCGGATAGTGCCTATCCACATCCGTACCCGCGACCCGTGGGTATCCGCCACCCGTCGGGTATTCTCAACCTGCCACTCAGCAAAACAGCCATGGCGTCACCATCTCCAATCATTCCAGCAGCAAAAAAAAGCACGCACAGCAACACCATTCATAGGGATCCCACAAAAAACACTAAACTAGCAAAATTAATCTCTACAATGTTCGAGCACGAATGCCCAAACAACACCAAGATCTCAAACGCATTACAGTTCATCATCCTTCAGTTTTCTAATTGACTTATAAAAAGTATTTATCTAGCACTCCTTTATATAGCAATCCTTTATTCGTTACACTAAAAACTGAGAAGGAAAAATACTAAAAAACTCGTGAGAGATGTAGTATAATACCCGTGCAGCGGTGGTGGTTCTGCGACATGTGGGGACGGGGGCTCTGCGGCGGTGGCAGGGCGCTGCGTCTGCGGCGGTGGCAAAGGCTCTGCGGCGCTGCGTCTGCGGCGGTGGCAGGGCGCTGTATCTGCGGCTGTGGTGGGGCTGCGGCCTGCGGGGGACGACGGGTGGGAGCAAAATGAATGGGGAGAACGAAGAAGAGAACGAAGGGTGTCAGTGTGTGCGGCGCCGATGAACTAATTAGGTAGGGTTAGCGTTTTGTTTATTGTGTGAATGTTTGAAATAATGAGTGTGGGTCGACTCTACACGGATATTTTGTGGGTATTTCTTGGATGTTTTTCGCGGGTATATGGTTTCGCGGATACGGACAGTAACTATCTATATCCATACCCGCGAACCTAATGGATAGTAATTTCATACCACTAAGCTATCCGTGGATACCAAATGCCCACCAAACCCGCACCTATTAGGGTCGGGTGCTCGCGGTTATCCGTTACCCGCGGGTAAATTATTGTAAATATTAAAGTTGTATGAACTTTTAATTATTTTAGTGGGCCATGAACTTACCAAAAATGGAACGAACAATTTAGAGTGGGACACCTAAAATTAAAAGAGTCTTGGATGATCCAACGCCGAAAATACCGCGTCTCTACTTGCCACGCGCCGGAGAAACGACCGGAACGACTAAACCTCGTTATCCTCCAAGGATATGGCTAGAACAAGGTTGTATAAACCTTGCTAATCAAGATTACAACAGTCTAAGTGTTTAATCTATAATCTCTCTATCTCACAAATATTTTCTCCAAGAAAACTTATGAATGAAGATGAAGATGATGAAGAATAATATGAAGCCTTGGAAAAACTTTTCCTCTCTCCTTTCTACTTGCTAAAAGCGTGAGTGATCAAAGTGTGGGCAAAAAGGATTTTGGTCATAACATTTATTCTTATCATATCTCCCCATATCACTTACCTTTTGACAAAATCACCCAAGGTGATATTTTATCCCCTTGATTGGTCACAAGGATTGAGCCCCACCAAGTGAAGACCAAGACCATGGAGGGAGTAGGTGATTTGGGGCGGCTATCTAGAAAGAGTCGGACGAGTTTGGTCCGTTTCGGACTCCCGTGAGTCGAAACAGATAAACTCCCATTCCGTTCTAATGTATTTGTAACGATTAATTAATCCAATTAATTAATCAAATTAAATACATAATAACATAATTAATTTCTCCAAGAAATAATTACATTCATGAATTAAATTAATCACCCAGTAATTCATTTAATTCATCAGGCCGTAAATCGATTTATCCAATAAATCAATTTAGACATCCAATGTCCTAAATTAGATATCCAATATCTAATATTCATAATGAGATAATAAGCTTGATTCATTCCGTCGTCAATCCTATTGCGCGACTCGGTAGGTCCGTCTTAGTCAGCAATGGGAGGAACCAAAGAGTAGTAGCACCACCTAGCCAGCCTGGCGGCCTACACTGTACCCCAACTGAGAACGAATGATGGGATCATTCAAGAACCATTCTGTCGTGAATACCAGTATACGTATAAACCCTTCTTTCAAATGTCCCGATCAAGTTATAGGGTCACGGTCAGTCAAACCCTATATGTACTTGACTCTATGCATGTGTTAATGTAAATCGAGATCATCGAGCTCTCGTGTATCTAATACAACTAGCTCCAATGCTTTGGCCAAAGACTTATGATCTCATCTGCCAATAACTGCATAGGACATATAAGCCGTTCACTAATAGGAGAAAGAATTCTATCTTGGTATTTAGTAGGACCTGCTACTTGCCCATCAAGACGCACGTCGAGGTTGACCCACACCTTTCGGTTTTCTAGGTCGAACTACTTTAATGAAAATATTAACGTCACAAGCACATCCCTACTAAATCCTCAAGTCGAAGGTTCACGAATACCTATCACAACCTTTCGATTCCATCATTGACTGTCCCAAAGTGAAATTCGTGTGACGAATCGAGGGTGAGTCGGTTCGAGTATACTAATCCAATTAGCATACCTATAACGTGTGCTCCCACTAACCATTAGTGTTCGACAGGCACTCTCCATGTCAAAGAACACGTCATACAAGTCTTCACATAAACTCAACGCCCAGTCAAGTTTCATCGACTTGTGAACGATTAAGTATTTGAGCTATAAACCTTTCCAGTGTCGATCCCCTTATCCAATAAGGAGTGGAATGTTTTGCTCTCAAATACACGGACTAATTTCTATATATATTTACGAGTTAGGAACGCTAGTAACTACCAGTAAATAAAGAAACATTCATTTGCCTTATGATAATGATTAACATAATTACAAGTACAATGCCTTCACTCAACATCCTCTGAGTGGCATTCAAGGGCATACTCCTAACAATCTCCCACTTGCACTCAATGCCACACACTATGGTATCTAATACCCATGTTCTTCAGATGACGCTCCAAGCTAGTCTGATAAAGTGCCTTGGTCAGTGGATCAGCGGCGTTGTTGGCCGAGTCTACTCTGTGCAGCACAATGTATCCCTTGCGAACAAATTCTCTTACGAGATGATACTTTCTCTAAATGTGTTTGGTGCTGTTGTGAAACCTCGGCTGCTTGGCCTGTGCTACACTTCTTCATTGTCGCAGTACAGCGCAACAGGCAGCTCAGCAAATGGTATCACCTGAAGTTCTCCCAGAAACTTCTTAATCCAGAACCCTTCCTTGGAAGCCTCCGAGGCTGCTTGATACTCAGCCTGACAGGTGGAATCAATAGTCGCGCTTTGCTTGGCGCTACTCCAAGATACTGCTCCTCCATTAAGAGTAAATATGTAGCCAGAAGTAGACATCGAGTCATCTTTTTGTCCTTGGAAGTCCGAATCAGTGAACCCACCACATCCAATTCTCCACCGCCGTACATAAGAACCATATCTCTAGTCCTTCTTAAGTACTTGAGAATGTTCTTTACGGCAGTCCAATATTCCCTATCTGGGTTTTCATGAAACCTACTTACCAAGCTCACAGCATGCGCAATGTCAGGTCTCGTACACAACATAGCATACATCAGGCTACCCACGGCCGAAGCATATGGTATACTACTCATTTCCTTTCGTTGTTCCTCACTTTGAGGACACATCTTCGAGGTGAGTTTTATTCCATGTCGCATCAGAATGAAACCTCTTTTAGAATCATCCATCTTAAATCGCTTTAAGGTTTTATCTATATAGAGGGCTTGGGAAAGACCTATTGTTCTCTTCGCCCTATCCCGGTAGAGCCGAATACCAAGAATATAGGTTGCTTCTCCCAAGTCTTTCATGGAGAAATTACTCGAAAGCCAAGCTTTCACAGAACTGAGTATTCCCACATCATTTCCTATTAGTAGAATGTCATCTACATATAGTACTAAGAATGCAATCTTGCTCCCATTAACCCTCTTGTATACACAAGGTTCCTCTTCATTTTGCACGAAGTCAAACTCTTTGACCGCCTCATCAAAACGAAGGTTCCAACTACGCGACGCTTGCTCCAGTCTATAAATGGAACGCTGAAGCTTGCACACTTTCTGAATATCAACCTCGGACACAAAGCCTTTAGACTGCTCCATATAGATTTCCTCCTCGAGGAATCCACTAAGGAAAGCCGTCTTTACGTCCATTTGCCATATCTCATCATCGTGGTAGGCAGCTATAGCGAGCATCATGCGAATAGACTTGATCATAGCTACGAGCGAGAAGGTATCGTGGTAATCGATCCCTTCCTTCTAGGTATAACCCTTTGCCACAAGCCTGGCCTTATAGGCATCAACCTTGCCATCTCCATCAGTCTTTCTCTTGTAGATCCACTTGTTCCCAATAGGCACTATGCCCTCGGGGCGGTCTACTAGAGTCCAGACCTGATTGACATGCATCAAGTCTATCTCAGCTTCCATAGCTTCACGCCATTTCGCGGAGTCTACATCCACCATCGCTTGGTCATAGGTCATTGGGTCGGTCTCTTGGCTATCACTTGGAACCTCATGGAGACCCAGCTCATCCAAGTGCACAAGCCCATACCTCTCAGATAAATGAGACACCCTACTAGACCTACGAGGTGTTTGTACTTGTGTTTCAGAAGGTTTGGTTCTAGTTTCTTGCACAGGTGTCTCCCGAGGAGTTTCATTGTATTCTTCCAAAGAAATACTTCTTATTGCTCCGCCTTCCTGAATGAACTCATCTTCCAGGAAGTGTGCTTGTAAAGCACCAATGATCTTTCGATCTTCGGGCATGTAGAATAGATACCCCATCGTCCCAGATGGGAATCCAATTAAACATCCCTTCGTGGACCTCGGTTCCAACTTTTCCACCTTAGTCTTCTTGACATAGGCGGTACATCCCCAAATCCTAATGTGATTAAGACTTGGTTTCCTGCCCTCCCACATCTCATATGGAGTTTTAGGAACAATTTGGAAGGACATTTGTTCAAGATGTAAGCAGCAGTCAGGAGTGCATACTCCCACAGGTAAATCGGTAAGTCAGTATAGCCCAGCATGGAATGGACCATGTTCAACAAGGTCTGGTTCCTTCTTTCTCACACACCATTTAACTGAGGAGTACATGGAGGTGTTAGTTGTGATATTATTCCATGTTCCTTAAGGAACTCGTCAAACTCCGTACTCATATACTCGCCACATCGGTTCGACCGAAGTGCTTCGATATGATTTCCAGTTTGTTTCTCGACTAGGGCCTTAAATTCCTGGAATTTCTCAAAGGCCTCGGATTTATGTTTCATTAAGTATACATAACCATACCTAGTATGATCATCTGTAAACGTTATGAAGTACTGATATCCGTCACGTACTGCTTCCAAAGCACCACATACATCGGTATGGATTAATCCCAGTTTATCAGCGGCTCTTTCAAAAGTCCCTGTGAAGGGGGACTTAGTCATTTTGCCTTTAAGGATACATTCACAAGTAGGAAAAGGATCCGATCCCAATGGACCCGTTAGTCCATCTTTTTCCATTTTGTAAACCTTGGTCTGACCAACATGACCAAGTCTAAGATGCCATTTCAAAACTTGATTGGTTTCATGCCTACCACGCTTCCTAGTCATAGTATTCACAACGACTTTGTTACTGAGGTTTAGATGATACAGTCCATTTAACAATGTAGCAGTTCCCACTAGTTTATTTCTGAAATAAATTTTGCAGGAATCATCACCAATGAAAAATGAAAAGACTTTTCGGTCCATGATCGGAATGGATAAAATGTTTTTATGCCCCTTGGGCAAAACAAGTACATCTTCTAAAGTCAGAACAAACCGGATTCTAAACCCAAAAGAAGTTATTCTATGTCGGTTGCCTCGACACTATGCCCGCTTCCGACAGTGATCATTACTTCTCCAGCTCCAAGCTTCCTACTTTGTTCCACATCATGATTCACGGTACAAATATGAGAACGAGCACCAGAATCAGTATCCAGGAAGTATAAAATACAGTAGCAGAACAATTTGTTTCCAAATCTAAAAGTTCTGTACCTGAAGCGCCATGAAGAATCGGACAGTCTCCATCCCAGTGGCCCAGCTCACCGCACTTGAGACAAGCATCCTTCTTCTTCTTGTTCTTCGGAACCATCGGGGCCTTGCCCTTTCTCTTGAAGTCCTTGACTTGTGGTCCTGTCTGCTTCTTGGTTTTTTTCTTCTTGTTCTTAGACCTCCGAGGTCCAGAAGAAATCACAAGGACAGACTCCTTCATCCGCGGAGTCTTCATCTGAGACTGAGCGGTCACCAGTTTGTTCATTAGCCCAGCTAAGTTACACGCAATCTCATTGCAGTTGAAGTTCATAACAAACTGTGAGAAGGAATGTAAAACCCTAAAATTCGAATTCCTAATTTATGTCTAATTTCGAATTTTTCCCTAAACTTTGTAATGATTTATTTTAAACCCTAACTATGTGTTATGTATTAAAATTAAATTAAAATTTACTAACCTAAGTTTATACCTATAATAAATAATTTGTAATATCCGAATGATGATTCGAATCCCACTAATCTCGGATAATTATCACATATCATAACCGATCATTTACACCCCATTCAAACCCAATTATGAGCTTTCAATACCTTCCTATAATAAAGATTTCATGCATTATTATCCCTAACAACCATACACGGTTATACCTTAAATACTACATGTCTTGCCCTATAATTCCATAAGCCGCCCCTCCCATCTTTTGCATCGAACCACAACCAGAAAACGCACACACACATCATCATCTCGTGGCCAAATAAGAAGAAGATAAGCAGGTCTCGACGTCGAGAGTGAAGTGCTAAACGTTGGAGTGTTGGTGGTGTTTGATTCGAGCCTAAGTCCTTGTTCCATTCGGTTTCTGTCGCCCTAGTCGACATCAGGTTCTTGATGTTCTCCTTTTGCTCTCTTTGATTCTACTTATGCATCATGAAACTTGTCTATTAATCAGATTTAAAATAAGTTAGACGCAGGGTTTAAAAGGGTTTAGGAATGGGTTGTGATTTCATGTGAACAAGCTGTCAAGAAATTTCAAGTTGTCCAGAAATTGGGTCTTTTTGCACAAGGTGTAATTTAATGATAACGAAATGTTTTTGCATAATTATTGAGCCTAAAACTAAGTACATTAGAGGTCGGGAAGGTGGTCTTTTGATTTTTGGGAGTTCAAGTGTCAAAACTGGGAAATCGAGTCTAAAAATCAGTAGATGTTTTTGATTTTTAGTTCTCAAACCACAAGGTGTTAAGAGCTCTACTTCTACAGGAGTGATATTTAGTTTATGTGTGAGTTCCTAGAATTTTTGTGGACTTTTATGAAGTGTCTAAATCGGTTATTAAAGGCAAACTTTCTATATGTATGTGCAGTGAACTTCCTGGGTAGGTCTAGAAATATGATTTTGATACGGTACTTACCCTTTGAAATAAGGTCTAGAATAATTGCATTAGTTACCTAACGCGTATAAGTATCTATGATAATTATTTGAGCACCTCAGTAAGTACATAAGTATGGTTTTAAATTCATAAACTAAGGGATCTGAACGTAATAAAATCTGAATTATAGCATAAGCTAAGGGTTTGGTTTGACCTAACATGTTTTGCTCCTAATTCATTTGAAACACCAATCCAAGATACATTTAAACCTATGGTATGAATACTTACTATTTCACATGTGAAAGCCTAAAACACATTAATGAATGAGCTAATAAGTATTTAAAATCCGTTATGACTTTAATGAATGTATAAGTAATATATGATTATAAATTTTGTAGATTCCCCGAAAAAGGAGTGATTCATCCTCTTGCGATCCTCTTTCTCATTTCTTGCTTTTCATAAGGTACAGATATTCTGACCTTTCTCTTAAGGTTTCTCATGACTCTCATACATCTTTTGATTATTAGTTATTTCCGATTATGATTCCTTTGCTTTGAGCCTTCTATTATGACACTTCTGATACGACACTTATGCCTTTGCTATGAGCCTTTATATGAACCCATGTTATGATGTTCTTATGATGACTTATTTATTCTGTGTCATTGCTATGACATTCTGTTTTACCCTTCAGTTTGCTACCCGAGCTTTCACTAGTCATGGGGGTTCCATGACCATGTCATTGAGGCACCAATGGCATGACTCCACGGTGGGCGAGTGATGAGCCACTGCGTCCCTTTCTGTTATGTATTATGAGCTCAAGTATTATGTTTCTGGCCATTATGATTTCTGCAGGGGCGTATGGATGCATCCTAGATCTGATCTGATATGTATATGTTATATCTCTGGTGAATGGTGATTGTGTGCCATACACGTAATTCACACTCTGGGAGTTAGCTACTCCATTTATGATATTATGATGATATGATGTTATGATGATATGTCTCTGTGCTCGTGGAAGAAAACTGTAATCCTTACACCATTTACTACACTTATGTTATACCTTCTGATATCTTCCCATTGTACCATATTCTGTATTTCTCAATTTAGTTTCAGTACTTTGCTATATATATCTGTTCACTGGGATTTTGTAAGATCAGCTGCATTTTCTTTTCTTCCGCGGCAGGTTATTAAGCTAGGAGCTGGGCTATCTTTGGGCTGAGAGTAAGAGCTGTGTGTGGACTTATCTACCCTAAACTTCCTAGCTTTTGGACTATGTTTTCATTATTTAGCCTTGGATTATGTTTCCTTCACTTTGGATTATGGAACTTATGTATTTCTTTTAAGTCATGTTGACTTACATTTGGTATTTATGATTAAACTTCCACTTGCGTTCTATTATGTATGTTCTGATATGCCACCACAATGTGATACTTCTACCCTTGTCGGGTTGGGGGGTTACAATTATGGTATCAGAGCCAGGTTTGACCTGTAGAGCTTAGGCTATGACCTGTGAGGATTAGGTAGACATTAGGTTTCCTTCTTCATCTTTTCCTTTCGTACTTCATCTTTATTTTTGACCTTGCTAATCGTTTTTGATAATCGTTAAGATGGTGAACAAATGGCGAAATGGTCAACCTAATGGGGATGATGAAGCCCCAAACCTTGAGGCCATGATAGCTAATGCCCTTGCTACCATACTTCTGGATCTTACTACAGAGTTGACCACACGGATCACTAATGATATCCGTAACGGTGCTGGTTCGTTTAATGGTGGTGGTGGGGATGCTCCACCCACTGATATTCATGTATGGATTGAACGGTTCGGTAAGCTCAAGGCACTCTCATTCAGTTCTGCTGCCACCCCTATTGAGGCAGGGGATTGGATAACCCCTATGGAGAAGTTATTCGATGTCTTGGGGTGTGAGGATCATTTCAAGACCAGATTGACTACGTTTAAACTCGAAGGAGATGCGCTTAGTTGCTGGAAAGCATATAAACAGGCTAAGGGAGGAGAGGCCTTTGTCACCACTTATTCATGGAATGATTTCCGTGACATATTCTTTCTACCGTACTTCCCTTTGTCCGAACAACAGAGATTTAAGCGAGAGTACAATGCCATTTATCAGTTTGCGAGAGAGTCTTCTGGGAACTACATGTAGAGGTTTCTACGACTGGCAAGTTTTGTGGGTCCGATAGATGGATATGCTCACCGACAAGCGAGGCATTTCAAGTGGGGTCTGAAGAAATGGGTACTCGATCGGGTTATCAACACCGACTTTTCTGATGTGGCACAAGTTGCCAACGCCGCCCGTAATATTGAGATTCTACATGAAGGAAGGTGCTACAACAAGAGGAATCGCGATGGTGATCGTATACATTCAAGGGGTCAGAGTAGTAATCACGGGGGTGATGAGCAGAGAGGTCATCATGATAGAGGTAACGACCAGAGGAGACACGAACCGAGAGGTCAGGATCAGAAGAGTTCAGATAAGCCTAGGTACGACCAACAGAACAACTAGTTATCCACATTTCTTTTCGTAGTCTGGTACGTCTCTATTTCACCTTCAATTCAATTTCGGGGACGAAATTCTTTTTTAGAGGGGAAGAGTTGTAAAACCCTAAAATTCAAATTCCTAATTTACGTCTAATTTCGAATTTTTCCCTAAACTTTATAATGATTTATTTTAAACCCTAACTATGTGTTATGTATTAAAATTAAATTAGAATTTACTAACCTAAGTTTATACCTATAATATTTGCAATATCCAAATGATGATTGGAATCCCACTAATCTCGGCTAATTATCACATATCATAACCGGTCCTTTACACCCCATTCAAACCCAATTATGAGCTTTCAATACCTTCCTATAATAAAGATTCCATGCATTATTATCCCTAACAACCATACACGGTTATACCTTAAATACTACATGCCATGCCCTATAATTCCATAAGCCGCCCCTCCCATCTTTTGCATCGAACCACAACCATAAAATACACACACACACATCATCATCTCGCGGCCAAAGAATAAGAAGAGAAGCAGGTCTCGGCATCGAGAGTGAAGTGCTAAACGTTGGAGTATTGGTGGTGTTTGATTCGAGCCTAAGTCCTTGTGTCATTCGGTTTCTTTCGCCCTAGTCGACATCAGGTTCTTGATGTTCTCCTTTTGCTATATTTGATTCGACTTATGCATCATGAAACTTGTCTATTAATTAGATCTAAAATAAGTTAGACGTAGGGTTTAAAAGGGTTTAGGAATTGGTTGTGATTTCATGTGAACAAGCTGTCCAGAAATTTCAAGGTGTCCAGAAATTGGGTCTTTTTGCACAAGGTGTAATTTAATGATAACCACATGTTTTTGCATAATTCTTGACCCTAAAACTAAGTTCATGATGTATGCTATTTGAATATCAAGTTTTATAGTCATTAGAGGTCGGGAAGATGGTCTTTTGATTTTTGAGAGTCAAGTGTCAAAATTGGGAAATCGAGTCTGAAAATCAGTCGAAGTTTTTGATTTTTAGTTTTCAAACCACAAGCAGTTAAGAGCGCTTCTTCTACAGGAGTGATATTTAGGTTATGTTTGAGTTTCGAGAATTTTTGTGGACTTTTATGAAGTGTCTAAATGGGTTAATTAAAGGCAAACTCTCTGTATATATGTGCAGTTAACTTCCTGGGTAGGTCTGGAAAGATGATTTTGATATGGTACTTATCCTTTGAAATAAAATTTAGAATAATTATATTAATTACCTAACGCGTATAAGTATCTATGATAATTATTTGAGCACCTCAGTAAGTACATAAGTATGGTTTTAAATTCATAAACTAAGGGAGATGAACGTAATAAAATTTGAATTATAGCATAAGCTAAGGGTTTGGTTTAACCTAACATGTTTTGCTCCTAATTCATTTGAAACACCAATCCAAGATACGTTTAAACCTATGTTATGAATACTTACTATTCCACATGTGGCCCTAAAACACATTAATGAATGAGCTAATAAGTATTTAAAATCCGCTATGACTTTAATGAATGTATAAGTAATATATGATTATAAATTCTGTAGATTCCCCGAAGGAGTGATTCATCCTCTTGTGATCCTCTTTCTCATTGCTTGCTTTTCATAAGGTACAGATATTCTGACCTTTCTTTTAAGGTTTCTCATGACTCTCATACATCTTTTGATTATTAGTTATTTCCGATTATGATTCCTTTGCTTTGAGCCTTCTATTATGACACTTCTGATACGACACTTATGCCTTTGCTATGAGCCTTTATATGAACCCATGTTATGATGTTCATATGATGACGTATTTATTCTGTGTCATTGCTATGACATTCTGTTTGACCCTTCAGTTTGCTACCCGAGCTTTCACTAGTCATGGGGGTTCCATGACCATGTCATTGAGGCACCAATGGCATGACTCCACGGTGGGCGAGTGATGACCCACTGCGTCTCTTTCTGTTATGTATTGTGAGCTCAAGTATTATGTTTCTGGCCATTATGATTTCTGCAGGGGCGTATGGATGCATCCTAGATCTGATCTGATATGTATATGTTATATCTCTGGTGAATGGTGATTGTGTGCCATACACGTCATTCACACTCTTGGAATTAGCTACTCCATTTATGATATTATGATGATATGTTTCTGTGCTCGTGGTAGAAAATTGTAACCCTTACACCATTTACTACACTTATGTTATACCATCTGATATCTTCCCATTGCACCATATTCTATATTTCTCAATTTAGTTTCAGTACTTTGCTATATATATCTGTTCATTGGGCTTTTGTAAGCTCAGCTGCATTTTCTTTTCTTCCGCGGCAGGTTATTAAGCTAGGAGCTGGGCTATCTTTGGGCTGAGAGTAGGAGCTGTGTGTGGACTTATCTACCCTAGACTTCCTAGCTTTTGGACTATGTTTTCATTATTTAGACTTGGATTATGTTTCCTTCACTTTGGATTATGGAACTTATGTATTTCTTTTAAGTCATGTTGACTTACATTTGGTATTTATGATTAGACTTCCGCTTGCATTCTATTATGTATGTTCTGATATGCCACCACAATGTGATACTTCTACCCTTGTTGGGTTGGGGTGTTACAAGGAATCAGGGAGAGACTGTAGGATAAGGTCGGTTTGGAGAGAAGTATCCATTTTAAAACCAAGAGCCTCCAATCTCTCGATCATGGATATCATTTTGAGGACGTGTTCCCCAACCTTCTCACCTTCCTTCATCCTTGCACCGAACAGTTGCTTGGATATCTCATATCTAGCAGTTCTGCTGTGCTCACCATAAAGCTCGGTTAAGTGAGATAGAATCTGCCTAGCAGAAGTCATTTTCTCATGAGCTCTCTGAAGCTCATTAGACATGGAAGCTATCATATAAGCACAGACTTTCACGTCATCCTTAACCCACTTTTTGTGGTTTTCAATCTCTTCCTGATTGGCTCGGGTCCGCACAGGAGGCGCCGGAATGTCCGTCTCCAAGACGTATCCCAGTGCCTCTATACTGAGGACAATCATCGACATGGAGCCAATCCACAAAGTTAGGTCCCATTAAGGTGTTCTTTTCGAGTAGAATTGCGAGTGGATTCATTGTCATATTGAGATTTGAGTCTGCATTAAGTACGATAGATTAATTAGTGACTTATTCAATTATGTTCTGAGTATAGAATTAAGGTCTTTTCTATTCTTGTTACCCAGCTCCCACTATTTTTATCGGAATAACACACTCCCATGTGAAATCCGGAAGTATCTTCGCTCTACTTCATAGTGGTGATCGAGTTCTTTATAAATCTTAATAGAGGGCAACCGAACAGGTTTCTAGTCTATTAATTTTCATAAAGTGGTGTCCAACACCAACCCATCTAATGGATAATTCGATCTTCTTTTTCCCCTTGTTCAGTCCCCTCAGCCTATACGATTTCTATGGTTCGTGAACAAGTTAAGTTTATACCATCGACGCAAATCAGTTTCACAATTGAATCTTATCCGGCAACCTATCAGGTTTCTAGGGATAAAATTTTCTCCAACCGAAGGCATCCAATGCGCTCCCGGTAATTTATCCGTCCTCCCCGAACGACTACCCCGATAACTCGGAAGCATAGCACATCCGGTTTGGATTTCAATTTCCCGAAAACTCGATGGAGGGAAGGAAAACCTTGAAACCTTATAAACTTAATAATTTATCGCGGGAGAATTTTCGCGATTTACATTGCACTTTGCACATTAATCGTTTAAGCGCGTTTGTGGCATTCATACAATATCAAACAACCATTCACAACCTAGTTGCTACCAACATGTGGTTCATGGACCGTTCCTAGAAAACAAAACTCCGTAATCTAATTACAAGTATTCGTCTTGAATCTTCGTCTTTTCGAAAAGTATCTTCCTCCGGTCTTCGTCATTACATATAAATTTTACATCGAAAATTGCATCATAGATACAAACATTTCTAGTAAAATAAATAGGCTCAAAACGGCCTTTACAACCCAATCGAATAAAACGAACGATTCAAAACTAAGTCCACGAACCACATCCCCATTCAAAAGCATTCATCCAATAAATACTATATAAATGAAAAGCGTAGAGATACATTGATCCAATCAACGATTTAACCGATCCAATCGATTCACACAATCGGTAATATGATAACGTTCAAAATAATTCGGTCGACCATAAATATTCCAATTAATCAAATTTCCCTTATAAAATGAAATACCATAAATCATTTTAATCATATTAAATCCAATTTAACATGTGGGAGATTAATTTTCAAGAATACACGGAAAAATCGAGCTGGGGTGAAAACAGGCCTGCCTGACCGAGTCACCCTCGGCAGCCTTCCGGCAGACAGGCCTGGCATGGCCGAGTCATGCTCGGAAGCTGCCGGCCAGCGGCCCTGGGCCGCGGCCCCTTGAGCCTGGGCCACGGCCCCCAGTACAGTGCCGACCCAGGCCGGCTGAAACAGCCCTGGGCCGCGGCCCCCGAGCCCTGGGTCGCGGCCCCCTGCTCCCGGACCCCTCCCGGACCATCCAACGGCATTTCGGCGCTAGTTTTTCGACCGGATATCCAATATCTCTATTCTCCAACATTCATATATTCAATATAAATCATATTTCCAAGAAATTAAGATTTATATTTAGACATAAACTTACGAAAAATATAACTACAACGAACGTAAAAACATATACCACGATTATGACCAAAATGATTCCAAATCATTCACCATCTAATCAAGCATTCCAAATGCTAATATCGTATATACGATCGCAAAACCTTGCTCCGATACCACTGTTGGGATTCGGTGCCTAAAACGAAGGCCCAGCGGAAGCGGTAAAACGAAAATTAATTCGATCCGAATCCCTACGAGGATCGATCAAGCTACGTATATACGAATATCAAAAACGAATATCAAGAGTCGTAAGAATCTAACCCTCGAAGTCCGATCAAGGTGTTCTTTTCGAGTAGAATTGCGAGTGGGTTCATTGTCATATTGAGAGTTATGTCTGCATTAAGTACGACAGATTAATTAGTGACTCATTTAATTATGATCTGAGTATAGAATTAAGGTCTTTTCTATTCTTGTTACGCAGCTCCCACTATTTTTATCGGAATAACACACTCCCATGTGAAATCCGGAAGTATCGGCGCTCTACTTCATAGTGGTGATCGAGTTCTTTATAAATCTTAATAGAGGGCAACCGCACAGGTTTCTAGTCTATTAATTTTCATAAAGTGGTGTCCAACACCAACCCATCTAATGGATGATTCGATCTTCTTTTTCCCCTTGTTCACTCCCCTCAACCTATATGGTTCGTGAACAAGTTAAGTTTATATCATCGATGCAAATCAGTTTCACAATTGAATCTTATCCGGCAACCTATCAGGTTTCTAGGGATAAAATTTGCTCCAACCGAAGGCATCCAATGCGCACCCGGTAATTTATCCATCCTCCCCGAACGACTACCCCGATAACTCGGAAGCATAGCACATCAGGTTTGGATTTTAATTTCCCGAAAGCTCGATGGAGGGAAGGAAAACCTTGAAACCTTATAAAGTTAATAATTTGTCGTGGGAGAATTTTCACGATTAATGGTACACTTTGCACATTAATTCATTTAAACGCGTTTGTTGCATTCATACAATATGAACAACCATTCACAACCTAGTTGCTACCAACATGTGGTTCATGGACCGTTCCTAGAAATAAAAACTCCATAATCTAATTACAAGTCTTCGTCTTGAATCTCCGTCTTCTCGAAACGGATCTTCCTCCGGTCTTCGTCATTACATATAAATTTTACGTTGAAAATTGCATCCTAGATACAAGTATTTCTAGTAAAATAAATAGGCTCAAAACGGCCTTTACATCCAATCGAATAAAAACCGAACGATTCAAAACTAAGTCCATGAACCACATCCTCATTCAAAATAATGCATCAAACACATTAAATAAATGACATTCGTATTGAATATGAATATTGATCCAATCAATATAAATAAATCCATCCAAAACGAATTAATCCAATTAATTCAAACAACCGCTAATTTTAACTTAATCCGAACGAGAAAATATTCATTAAATTAATTCCCCTAAGATTAAAATTACCAGAATTAAATCTTAGTCAAATTAAATCCAATTTAATTTGTGGAAAATTAATTATCGAACGAAATATAAAAAACAGAGTCGAAAAACATGGACGGTCCAAGCCCGGGACATTGTCCAGCAGGCTGCCGAGCATGGACGGCAGGGGCTGGCAGACCACGGTCCAGACAGGCAGACCGCGAGGCAGTGCCCTTGCAGCTCCAAGCTGCCGGGTCCATTTACGTTTTCGGGTCGTTTTTCACCCCGATTCCAAAAATAATATTTTTCTAATCTTTATATTACACATTTAAATCAGTTTTTCAAAAGAAAAATATATTTATATTGTAACATAAAATTTTGAAAAATTAATTTTTAGATGAACAATAGAAAATCAACGATTAATACGAATATGATTACAAATCATACACCATCTAATCAAGCATTCCAAATGCTAAATATCGTATATACGATTGCAAGACCTACGCTCGGATACCACTGTTGGGATTCGGTGCCTAAATCGAAGGTGATAGGACGTCGAATGTACGCTCCCTGAAAACCCGGTTTAAAATATGGACCAATAAAAGTCCGACCTAGGTTCTTAGATAAGGGGATGACAACCTCAAGGTCCTTTAGAAGGTCGCCGACCTCGGAGGCCCCACTTAGCTGTAACGTCTGTTAGAAGGGCGCCGACCTCGGAGGCCCCGCTGACCTATGATATCTGATAAAGGTCGCCGACCTCGGAGGCCCCGCTTAGCTGTGACATCTGTTAGAAGGGTGCCGACCTCGGAGGCCCCGCTGACCTATGATATCTGATAAAAGGTCGCCGACCTCAAAGGATTCTCGACCTACTGATTTGAATAGGAATGAGCCGACCTAAAAACCACCGAACTCAGGAAGGTCGAACTCTTGGGAAAGAAGATCCTGACTCACCTGACAGAATCCCTAAGATCCAGGGATTGAGAGCCCATACCTTGCAATCCCAGAAATCCAGGGATGGAAAATCGCAGCTTGAATCCCTGGATATCCGGGATTTTCTCTGGAAATCAGGGAAAATCTTAGATAACAAGGCACCCTCCTCCTATAAAAGGGAGAGAGGGGGTTTCTCAAAAAACAACACACTCTGAGAATACAGCATATTTTAGAGAGAGAAAGAAAGGAGAGTACTTCATATATTTTGGGTTTTCTTAGCTAAACTTCTAAGATTAAACCGGTTCTTGGTGACCGATCAGCTCGGTTACATCAAGTGGCGCCGTCTGTGGGAAGTGTGACATCGAGTCACTTTGAGTTGAGACGTGAGGTTAGTAATGGCGAAAGAAATGAACCAGAAGAGAATAGGGGAGTTAATACCCAGAAATCTAGAAGAGGAACTAGCAGCGGCGGGTGGAGAAGCGACTCTGGAAAAAACACCCGTCACCCCTGTAGAAGAAGTCGCACCAAGCACAATTACACTAACGAAGGAAGCCTTAGCCGACATAATCGCCAGTGCAATCCAGAAGAGCCGGGAGGTCGAAAAACAAAGGGTACCACGAAAAGTAATACCCATCCTTTCGGATGGGCCGGAGGAAATTGATCAGCAAGAAGAACATGGGGAGAGTTATCCAAGAATATGGGAGCGATCCAGACAGGAAAAAACGCAGGATCCCTTGATATACAGCATGCAGGACGAGCTAGAAGAGTTGCGACAGAGGGTTGCGGGGAAGGACATGGAGAGTCATCCGGGCCATCCCATCTCAGAAGGCATACTGCAGGCCGAGCTCCCATATGGGTTTAGGGCTGTCACCTTCACCTACGATGGACTCTCAGATCCTACCCGACATTTATACCGATTCGAGAACATGGCGGTACTACATAGATATTCAGATGCCGTGAGTTGCAGAGCATTCTTGGCTACACTGACAGAGTCACCAGATTAGTTCCACCAGATACCCCTGGTCACCACCGCCTTCAAAACTTTCACCTCCGCGTTCTTGACTCACTTTGCAGCGCTGGCGCACCAAAAGACCTTCATGTCCTTGTTCAAGATCAAGCAATATTCGAGAAGCGCCGAGAGCTTATGTGACCCGATTCACGAAGGCATGTCCGGGAGGTACCCTCGTCGCCGAAGAAGTAAAAACCAGTGCCTTGACGCAGGATCGAGGCCGGTTGCTACGCACCTCATTAGCTAAAAACCAATGTAACATATGATGAGGTCTTAGCCCGATGCTCGAAATACATTAATGTTGAGGAAACCGAGAAGGATATGGAGGAATTGCAAGAAAAGCCCGAGGATGGGGAAAGGGGGTCCAGCAGATTGATACGACGGGAGGAGTACACCTTTCAAGGAAATTTACCTCGGGAAGAAATGTCGCGGGGAAAAACAGATCGGAAGAAGAACGATATCGTTCTAAGGCGACCAAGATTTGACCAATACAGCCCACTAACAATGAGGAGAGCTCAGGTTTTGGAAGCAGTTGAGGGTAAGATGAACAGGGTTATCGAGTGGCCTGCATCTCGTCCTAATAGGCCCACCCAGCCGAAATCAGAGCTTTATTGTCGATTCCACAATGATTACGGGCATAAAACAGACGAATGCAAGCACCTTAAGGATGAGATCGAGAGGCTGGTCCGAGCGGGACATCTGATGGAGTTCACATATCAACAGAGAAATGGAGGTCGGAGGCAACCACCCATGCCCCAAGGAGGTGCGGGGGTGAAAAGAGAAGCTCCTCGGGGACCCGCTGCTCCCCCGGCTAAAAAAGGAGTGATCCACATGATATCAGGGGGACCAACCGACGGAAGTTCTAATCAGGCTAGAAAAGCCCACGCATGAAAGGCTAGGTGTCATCACCAAAGAGGTCGCTCAGAGGCGGTGGGCCTATCATTCGGCCCAAATCACGGATTATAACGGGATACATACGCCCCACAATGACGCGTTGGTCATCACCGCGGAGATCGCCAGTTACGATGTGCAAAGGGTGTTTATCGATACGGGAAGCTCGGTAGACATCTTATTCTATGACTGTTTCAAACAGATGAACCAGGAAGTGGAATTGAGAAAGGTAGATACCGCGCTCTATGGGTTCTGTATGACCGAGGTGCAACCAGTCGGAGAAGTGGTGCTTCCAGTAGCACTAGGTCGGATGCCCCATCGGAAGGTCAAGACACTCAGATTTTTAGTGGTGGACACCAAATCGGCCTATAATGCCATCTTAGGACGACCAGGGCTCAACAAATTCGAAGCAGTGGCCTCTACCGCACACATGAAAGTAAAATTCCCCGTAGGAGGTGAGGTGGGAGAAGTAGCAGGAGATCAGTTTGTAGCCCGTTCTTGTTATCAGACAACGGTAAAGCAGGGAGTGCAGTGCGGAAAGAGGACACCCGAGCTCGGGGGTCCAGATCCGGAGTCTAAGAGGAATAAGCAATCGAAGGCGCCCAAGGAAGCTGAGGAAGAAGGCGTCAAGCCCAACGAGGAGTCACTAGAAATAGAATTGGTTCCAGGAAAGCCGGAAACAAAGACTCGCATGGGAAGTCGGTTGGACGATGGAATAAAGGAAAACCTCATCAGCCTGCTAAGAAGATTCGTGGACATTTTCGCGTTCGCAGCTGAGGATCTGGTGGGAATCAGCCCAACAGTTGCCGAACACAGGTTAAACATCGACCCAACCATAAGACCAGTAAAGCAGAAGAGGAGGCATTTCGGGCCAGAGATGGATGGGGTCATTGGGGAAGAGGTCGATAAGCTCCTCCGAGCTGGACACATAATGTAGATCCAGTTTCCGGAGTGGCTATCCAACGTTGTGATGGTGGGGAAAGGCCAGGGGAAGTGGAGGATGTGCATGGACTTTCGGGACCTAAATAAAGCATGTCCCAAGGATCACTACCCGTTACGCCGCATAGATCAGCTAGTGGATTCAACCTCGGGGTGCGAGTTACTCAGTATGATGGATGCTTCCCAGGGATATCATCAGATTCCTCTCGCACCCGAGGACAGAAAGAGGGTTAGTTTTGTGGTTTCAAAGGGAACTTTTTGTTATGTACGCATTTGGATTAAAAAATGCAGGAGCTACATATCAGAGGATGGTCGACAGAATCTTCAAATCCCAAATCGGCAGAAACATGGAGGTATACGTGGATGACATGCTAGTGAAAAGTGTGAAGGCAGGAGAGCATATCAGATACCTAGAAGAGACGTTCGAGAACCTGCGCGCATTTTAATGAAGCTCAACCCATCAAAATGTTCTTTTGGAGTCAAATCGGGAAAATTCCTGGGATATGTGGTCACAGAACAAGGAATCGAGGTCAACCCGGAGAAGGTCAAGGCAGTGCTGCAAATGAATCCTCCAAAAAATATCAAGGATATCCAGATACTAACAGGAAGGATAGCAGGGCTGAGCCGTTTCATATCACGCTCGGCCGAGAAGGGATTCCCATTTTTTAAACTCTTAAGAAAAGGGAACAAGTTCGAATGGACCCCAGAAGCGCAAATAGCATTCGGAAAATTGAAAGAGTATTTGGCCGAGCTGCCCCTGCTCACCAAACCAGTACCAGGAGAGGATCTTGTACTCTACTTATCCGTGGGAGAAGGAGCGGTTAGCTCGGTCTTGCTAAGAGAAGAAATGAATAAGCAAAAGCCCATTTATTATACAAGCCAAATTTTGCAAGGAGCAGAATGGAACTACTCCGAGCTAGAAAAAGGGGCGCTGGCATTAGTGGTTACGGCCAGGCGACTGAGGCCCTATTTCGTAGCCCACCGGATAAAACTGCGAACCAACTTGCCCTT
Source organism: Orobanche coerulescens (assembly GCA_033398695.1). Lineage (NCBI taxonomy): Eukaryota > Viridiplantae > Streptophyta > Magnoliopsida > Lamiales > Orobanchaceae > Orobanche > Orobanche coerulescens. The sequence continues at coordinate 98,621,786 of CM065813.1, read as the reverse complement.
GAGAGAGATATTGGGGCGACCTAATGTGTCAGGTCGTCTGGTGAAGTGGGCGGTAGAAATGGGGGAGTACGACATGGAGTATGAGCCGAGAACGGCGATTAAAGCTCAGGCCCTAGCAGACTTTATCCAAGAGGGGGCCATGCCATCGCCTCCAGAAGGACAGTGGCTGTTGCATGTGGATGGATCGGCGACAACCAGTGGTTCTGGGGCAGGGATAATCCTTACTACCCCGGAAGGTGAGTAATTAGAGTATGCCATAAAATTCGATTTCAGGGCATCTAACAACGAGGCCGAATATGAAGCCCTGGTTAAGGGAATGCAGTTGGGAATAGACTTGGGCGCGCGACGACTCATTGCTTACTCTGATTCCCAACTGGTCACACAACAGGTAGAAGGAAAATTTGAGATAAATGAAGATCGGATGAAGAAGTATGTGGAGGAAGTGAAAGAGGCTGCCAAAAAACTAGGAGAATGGAAGTTAATCCATATCCCTAGGGCGGAAAATGCAAAAGCTGATTACCTAGCGAAGATGGGAAGCTCCTTAGTGGATTGCCGCTCGCGAACAGTAACGATTCTGGGAGCAGCCAGGAGTAGCATCATGAAACAGGTGATGGAGGTGAACGAGATAGCAGATTGGCGAACTCCTTTGTTGGCATACCTAAGAAGGGCAGAACTACCCAAGGAGAGGTAAGAAAGAATGAAAATTGTGCGAAGAGCAGCGAGGTTCTGTTGCATTAATGATGAGCTATACAAGAGGTCCTACCTCGGTCCATACCTACGATGCATTTCGGAAGAAGAAGGGCGAAGTATATTGGAAGAAATCCATGAAGGGTGTCATGAGACCATACCAAAGGAAGAGCGCTGATTAGCAAAACGCTAAGGGTCGGTTTTTTTGGCCCACCATGAGCAAGAGAGCATGGAAATGGTTAAGCGATGCCAAAATGTCAAATGCACGCACTTAATTCACATCCCAAATGAGGATATGATCACCATGGGAGCGCCCGTCCATTCGCTAAATGGGGAATTGATATCATGGGGCGCTTTACACTGCCTGGGAGGAAGAAAGTTCTTAATAGTAGCCATAGACTACTTCAAAGAAGTGGGTAGAGGCCGAGCCCGTGGCCACCATAACCGAGCAAAGAATCATAAGTTTCCTGTTTAACAACATTTGCTGCAGGTACGGAGCGCCCCAGATACTCATCTCAGATAATGGAACCCAATTCAATGGGAAGAGAACCCATTCCTGGTGCGAGGGTATGCATATCAAGCAAAGGTTCGCTGCGGTTGCTCACCCGCAAGCTAATGGGCAAGTGGAGGTAACTAACAGAACAATCTTGCAGGGGATAAAAACCCGCTTAGACAAAGTTGGAGGAGGATGGGTGGATGAACTTAGCTCGGTACTATGGTCGTATAGGACCACACCTAGATCGTCAACAGGAGAAACACCCTTCAGTATGGTATACGGGTCCGAAGCCGTCATCCCCGAAGAAGTGGGAGAAATGTCCCACCGGGTTCGATGGTTCAACGAGGTGGAGAACGAGGAAATAATGAAGGAAGCGTTAGATACCATAGAAGAAAGAAGGGAAGCGGCGGCAGCACGAACTGAAAGATACAAAAGCTTGACAAAAGCAGCTTATGACAAAAGAGTCAGGAAGAGACAATTCCAGGTCGGTGATTTGGTGCTTAGGCGAGCTGATGCCCTCAGAAAAACAGGAAAGCTGGAGCCGAACTGGGAAGGCCCTTACAAGGTAATCCGAATTTATGCGGGGGGAGCTTACGAGCTTGAGGATATGGAAGGGCACCTCATCAAAAGACCTTGGAACATATGTCACTTAAAAAAGTATTTTGTGTGAAGAGGTGTGGAAAAAAGCTTATGTTGTTTTAATAAAAGTCTATTACAAAAATATATCTCTCTGAATGTGTTGATCAAGTAAACTGAAATGACATCCGATCAGCGAAACGCCTTGAGATCCGAGTAAGGGTAAACCGCCCTCGACATCCGAACAGCAAACGCCTCCATCCGAGTAAGGGTGAACCGCCTCCGACATCCGAACAGCGAAACGCCTTCGATTCGAGTAAAGGTAAACCGCCTCCGACATCCGAACAGCAAACGCCCGCATACGAGTAAGGGTGAACCGCCCTATGACATCTAAACAGCAAACGCCTTGAGATCCAGTAAGGGTAAACCGCCTCCGACATCCGAACAGCGAAACGCCCAGATCCGAGTAAGGGTGAACCGCCTCCGACATCCGAACAGCAAACGCCCAGATCCGAGTAAGGGTGAACCACCCTCGACATATGAACAGCAAACGCCTCCAGATCCGAGTAAGGGTGAACCGCCTCCGACATCCGAACAGCGAAACGTCTCTGCATCCGAGTAAAGGTGAACCGCCTCGATATCCGAACAGCGAAACGCCCAGATCCGAGTAAGGGTGAACCGCCTCCGACATCCGAACAGCAAACGCCTCCAGATCCGAGTAAGGGTGAACCGCCCTCGACATCCGAACAGCGAAACGCCTAGATCCGAGTAAGGGTGAACCGCCTCGACATCCGATCGTGCAAACGCCTTCGATCCGAGTAAGGGTGAACCGCCCTATGAAGCTATGACTAAGGGAAATACCCAACCTACACTAAAGATCGGTGAAAAAGTTAAGTCAAAGTGGTCGGGTTACATTTAGGATATTTCGAAATTTAAAGGTCGGGACTATACTAAAAAAAAAAAAGTCGGGCCATGTCGGAAAGTAATCATATCAAATCAAACAGGCACAAGATACATCAAGGTTACAAGCAACACCGAACTATATCAATTTTTCATACAAAGCACATAAAAGTTACAAGCAACACCGAAGTATATTCAACTCAAAAAGTTGTCATTCAAAATAGCTGTGCCAGTACAATAAAAAGAAAAAAAGAAATAGAAGAAAACATATATACATGTCTACACTAAACTACAGGCTCTGAAGACGGAGGAGGCAACGGAGGAGAAGCATCACGGTCGGTCCCAACTACCTCGGGACTAGGAGTGCTGGCCTTAACAGGTGAGCTGGGAGGAGCATGCGCCCAAATCCAAGCCAGATTGCTTTATGGACTCCTCAAGGGCGTCCTTCCACCAGGCCGCCTCCGGAGATTCTTCCACATCCCCGGACCAACCCGAAGGAACGGGAGCCCCGTCCAATGCAGCATCCCGGTCCAGCTCGCCTGTAAAACCCAATGAAGTTAGCTGCTCTCGAGCACGAGCTAGAGCAAAATCAAAATATTGTGTCGCGGCAGGGGCTAGCTTAACCAGGAACGCGGTGGAATTGTGATACCGGGCCAGGAGGGCGGAACGGTAGGCCTCCAGGAAAGAATGACCAACGTCACTGGTCAGGAATCGACGTCGGCCATCCGTCGCCCCGCACTCATAAGACGATCCCTCGGATCTAGCCTCGGCTAGTTGAGCTTCCAGCTGGGTCAACTTTTCCGATTCCGCTCTAGCTTGAGCTTCGAGTTGGGCGACCTTCTCCAACTCAGCCTTAGCCCGTGCCTCAAGTTGAGCTATCCTCTCGGATTCGGCCCTAGCTTCCGACAACTGAGCCTCGAGCTGGCCCACCTTCTCCGTTTCAGCTGTAGACATGGTCTTCCAAAATTTCAGCTCTTGGTTCAGCTGAACATTGGCCATCTGAGCCCGCTCCAAAACCGCCTCCCGCTCAGAACTTTTCTTAAGGGCAGCATCTAGGCGATACTCCCTCTCCTGAAGTTGAGCCGAGAGATCAGAATTAGCCGACAGGGCGACCTCCAGGTCGGCTTGCACCTGGGTGAGCTGGGAGGAAGACGTAGCGCCGAGCTTATGATCCTCAGCGAAGGTCACAAAGGTGGCGAAGAACTGCATAATAAGTTATATCAGGTCGGCAGAGGGTAATAATAAACATAAAAATAGCCAAAAAGGGTATGAAGGCGAAAAGGGGAATACCTTCCCAAAGTACATCATCATAGCATCAAATTTAGGGTCCTCCTCGGCATCTCGTAATCCCAGCTTATCCTTAGCCGGGACCATGGAGCTGAAATAAGGAAGAAATCTATCAAACTCCTTGCAACGGAGAAGAGTCTCCATAGCCGGACCTGGAGGACCCGCGGTCTTCGGCCGTTTGGAAGCGGGGGAGCTAGGAGAAGAGGCCCTCTGAGTGACCTGAAGCTGCCGAGACGAGCTCGCAGGGCTTCGTCTGGTGGTCAAAGTAGGAGCCAGGTCGGAGGGGAGAGTTACCCCAGACTTGGGGCGAGAAGGGATCTTCCGTTTAGCTTTGGACGAGCCCTCTGCCCTCTCCTTGGGGGGATTCGTCGACTTAGGGACCTTCTCTTTTATTGGTTCAGCCGGCTTGGAGGCATCCGACTGGCAGGTCCGCATGAACCGATCTACAAAGAACAATACAAACGGTCAGGGAAATAGCTAAAAAGCAAAATAACAAAGATCTGAAAAAAATAGATAAAGCCTACCAATGTCAGGGAGAGCCGGGTAGGGATTCGAGCTCAGCCCACAATGGAACAGAAGATCATGGAATTGCGTCAGCTGGAAAGCATTATAGGGAATGGCATTCCATTCCCGAACTTTCTCGACCCACGCAGCCCGGATGGAATTGTGCCTAGGAATAGGATCCTGGCTCGGAGTAGCCTGCGTCCATTCCGTAGGAAAGCCCCAAGAATCAGATGTAGCGAGCCGAAGGAAAAGAAGCGGGACCTCCAGTCCTTCACATTGGAAGGGAGGTGGGTGAAGAAATGGGCGTTGTTTCGGGAAGTCAAGTAAAAGGAGCCTTTAAAACTCTTTATCCCAAAACAAAAATAGAAAAAGCCTAGGTCGGGTTCCTCATGTCTGTAATGACACAGCACGAGAAAACCAACCATGTAGCGAAAAGAGTTAGGAGAAAACTGGTTGAGGGGAAGATTGTATTTAACGGAGAGAGAGACAAGGAAGGGATGGGGTGGAAAGCGAAGACCACTGCTTACGTGATCCACAAACCAGGTAATATGACCCTGAGGAGGATGATCAGGGGTATCACTAGCCTGAGGTGTGACAAATTCCCACCCCGGGGGAAGTCTAAGAAATCTTATAAAACTAGCCAACGCGGCTGGGCTAGTCCTCGATAGAGGATGGGGAGGGAGAACTCGAGTCGCTCCTACAACCGTCTGATATGGATCGGCTAAGAGGCCGGTCACGCTACCTCGTCCCATGGAGGAGGGGAAGGAGGATCTACAATGATTGGGGATGCCAGAGGGAGGGATGTCACCTAGCTCGGACTACCTACGTCACCTAAAGGCTCATCCCTAAGACGGAGGGAGGAACCAGTAGCTCGCCCCGACCTACCCCCCGAATCCCCATCAGAAGAGGAAAGACCTTCTAAAAAAGAGTTCACGGCCGATTCGCCGGAAATATTTTGAGAATCCGAAGCATACGACATAACAAAAGGAAGAAAAGGGATGAAGAAGAAAAGGAAAATATCTGTAAAATAAAGCAAAAACTAAAAAGATGTTTAGATGAACATACCCATGGGATTGGGTGGATGTAACACCCCCAAAACCGACCGGGAATATTACAGCGCCGTGGGCCCCATATTGGAACCCACAAGGCTAAAATCATTTTCGCAAACGTTTAAAAATGCAAAAAGGCCCTTTGAAAGTAAACACACACACGCAGCGGATAAAAACACAGTTCAAAGATTACCGAAAGCCATTTTAAATATACACACGCAGCGGATAAAAACACAATTAATTACATTTGCAGCGGAATTAGAAAATCAGAAAAGAATACACAATCCCAACAAGCACGCCATAGCCAGTATCACCGGAAAGCTCATCCCTTCACGACCGCTACTAGCTCGAACTCCGAGTACCTAAAAGATAAAGCCCACGGCGGGGTCAGTCATAATACTCAACAATGATAACGATCACATCACAAAAACAATACATATCAATGTAATTACAAGGTGAGAATAATTCCAATGTAGTCTCACCGTAGTAACCTTACCAACCTGTCACAATCCATAACAAATCAATTCTTACCAACCCACGCCTCGTGTCCTTAGTGATGAATGAATTCAAAAGTAACCAATTGCATCAGATCCGAAACGATACCAAAATTTCCAAACTTATCTTTTTTAAATTATAGAATGATCTGGCCATGATTAACTCTATCGACTGGGTCGCACAATCGGATCCCAATCCCGATAAAACCGATATCACACGATACATCCGCAAATCAACTGCTTCAAACAATGGCAAGTCCCGGATATCAATACAAAGCATGAATGCTCACACAGTCAATAATGATAAACAATCGATGCATCACAACGGAAATATCAATGACATGATATTTCCACACAAGATCGACAAAGGATCAACATGGACGAGAATACCATGATCTGGTAACTCCAACAAGATCAACGAATAATCAATAACCGAGAATACCGACGACACGGCAAATCCCAACAAGATCAATAAAAGGTCGACAACCGAGAATACCGACGACACGGTAAACTCCAACAAGATCAATAAGAGTCGACAACCAGAAATACCAACGATACGATAAACTCCAATAAGATCAATAAAGGGTCGACAACCGAGAATACTGACGACACAGTAAACTCTAACAAGATCAATAAGGACCAACAACTGGGAATACCAACGATACGGTAACTCCAACAAGAGCAATAAGAAATCGACAACTGAAAACACCGACGACACGGTAAACTCCAATAGGAATAATAAGGGATCAACAACCGAGAATACCAACGGTAAGGCAAACTCCCAAACGGAATCAATAAGGATCAATAACGAACGAGACTACCAATGATAGGGGGAACTCCAAACGAGATTAATAAGGATCGATAACAAATAAGTTTACCATCGATATGGTAACTCCCAACGAGATCGAAAAGGATCAACGAGAATGATACACGAGAGAATAAAATCGTCAACCATATACAAATCATATATATGGGATTTCAAAGACACTCAATATAGAACAGATCCAATTATACATGGATCGTGAACGACCAATCAATAAGACTCAAGATGAACGTCACGATACGCTCGATCCAGACATGTGTCCGTACAAGCCAACCACGGGTATTGATCGTGCACTGGCCTCGGTCTCGTACCTAATCGCCTCACGGCACGCCTCGTGTGCACGGTTCAATATGAGGTCGAAACCAACACATGCTACACGTACCCGTCCCGAAAATCCTACACATGAACGATCGTAACGTATCCGACTCGGATATGCCACGATACAACATGACAACAAATCTCAAGAAACGCATATCCATCAAGGATCGAAGACTTCCCAAAAGAGCAACAGAACTCGATCATGAAAGACCGACACGACCACAATGTCGTATTTCCATCGCACAACACCCACATCATGCTCAATAAAGTGCATATAATGTTAACACATAAACCCCAAGGCAAAGCAGCCCAAGGGTCACTAAGCATCTCACAGAATACCCGGAACATAGGTGCCATATAGGTCTTATCCCCTAACACAGTTCATGCAATCACAAAATACCCCAAGGTCGCAACCAAGGGTCACGAAAGTATCCACACAGAATACCCGGAACATAGGTGCCATATAGGTCTTATCCCCTAACACATCGGCCCAACAGATCACACCAAAGGAAGAGTACATTACAAAACGTAACAAACAATGGTGCACACTCACCGCATGAAATATCAACACACACATGCAATAATGCAACATGATGATTATCATAATCTAACAATATTAATTTACCTCAAGCTGGAGACGCCAACCTTTCCACGACCAACCGCCCTGAACGAATACACGGTTTATCCGACAATCCAAAATGAAGTACAGTTCATAACTAATACCAAACCACCATCCCGAATTCAACATCGACACGATAACTAACCTTGATATCCAACTTCTCATGCAATAGACCAAATTATAATTCACGTTCCCATTTCCACTAGATATCCTTAAAATCATATACATTATGATTTATCTTAGTCCAAAAATACCATACATACCACCATTCTGACAATTCATATATTCCATAATACCATTGCTATATGAATCATAAATGAAATGAAAACGAAATCATTTATTAACATTATGAACTGAGCAAGCATAACTTGCCTTGATACCCATTCGACGAAGCCGCTATCAATCCCGCCGTCTTCGTCTACAAGCTCCGCAGCACAACGGTTAACTTCAACGATCACTAAACGCAACCTAATGCAATAATCAATTAACGATACGTTCAATAACAATCAACACCGAAATGACCAACTAATCAAACTTGACGATATCTCGATCATATCAACTCTTAACAATACGAACACAAGCCGAAATTCGGTGTTCAATAGTTCTACCAACATCTACAACATTATCGGTTCCGACTTCAATCTTAAATTCGGACTAACACGGCTCATTCTTGCAAATTCATAGGAATACAATTACCGGCTATCATCATGAATAATCATATACCAAAATTAACCGTAATCCTTCCAATTTACGGACATATATCATTCAAGAATTCTTCAAGAGCATGAATTAATCCATAATCACGTTTGAAGCCAACAAAACGACGTAATTCAATGTGTTCTAACATCTACCATCATCTAATCCATACTCCAAGGCATGTATCATCATATTCTCCAACATACGATCCTCCTAACATCAAGAATCGAAGCAATACTACCAACATCACCAAGAACAACATGATTCTATAATCATAGTCAACATATTCAAGACAAAACCAACATATCATCATCTTCCTTCAACATATAGTTCATATATCCTCAAGAATCGTAACAACAATACCATAATCATCTTCATACGAAGAAGAACATCAACACTAACATCAAAATCCGAATTCAAGGAGTAGAGTTCATCAACATACCTTTTGAAGATGAATAACACAATCAAACATTTCCAAAACTCCAAGAACTCCAAGTTTCAAGCTTCCAATCATCCTTATCAAAGTCTTAACAAGGGTATGAGGGTCAAATGGGTTTGAGGGTGAAGAGGGACGAGCCGGGAGGAGGAGGAAATGTGTTTCCTTTCGTGAGGAAATGAAAGTCTGTTCTTATTTTATAAATCGCGCATCTCGTTACGTACGTTAAGTCCCAAAGTTAACGTGACGTAAGGCCTTTAACGACGTTATATGTCCCGTATAGCGCATTTAATCGTCATCCAGGTTAATCGTACTATTTTGTACCTTGCGTTACGCACGTAATACCATCACCATAGCGCACGTAATGTAGCAATTGACTTGCTACAAGATCAACCCATATTACGACGTAATGTGCCATGCATAGCGACGTAATGCCGAGGTTGACTCGCTGTCCACATCCTCGCGCCAAAGCACCGACACTGGTCCCACCGCCACCACGGCTCGATCCTGTCTGAATTCCTTCTTAACGTACGTAATGTACGTTCCTTAACGTACGTTAATCCTGCTTACTTACGTACGTAAGACTCCTTACATAGCGTACATAATGGTTTCCATACTTAGCCATTTCCAGCAATTCCTGTCCAACGTCTCGACATAACAAATATGAACATACGGCATACTGAACACATACACGAAATCCCGAAAGTATTTTCATACGGTACGTCTGATGCACGATATCCTCAATTACAACTGTTGACCAAGTACGACAATCATACAAATACCCATACGGTATATCCGACATCGAAAAACACATCAAGCATGTAATATCCTAGAATTAAAATAACCTCGATGACATACCGGCACAACTGTCATGGTTTCCAAAATTATCCGCTCATATCGTGTCGGTCCCACTCTGTACAGTACATCCCAGATAAAATAATGCGACAAAATTCATAGTGAATTTCTAGGATATTACAGTGGAAGATCGCCGGAGAAAGGTAGAGCAAGTGCGTCGCCGGAGACAGATAGTTGTGATCGCTAGTGTCGCCTGAGAATTTTCGCACCAGAGGTTGAGGGTATAAAAATGCGGAAGTGATAAAGGGGGAAGAAGACCTCCTTTTATAGGAGGGAGGGGCGAAAACCAAGAAGGATAGGGACGATCTGGAACGTCCGATGCCCTATTCGAAAGAACGGCTGGGATTTGGCACCGTCTTATCCGACCTATAGCAGGTCGACACCTGGCTTTGACCATCGACGCGACGGTTGGGAGGCGGGGAAAGGAAAAGACAGGTTATTATAGCGCACGAAGTCCGAAGAGCCTCGTTATCTGGGAACGGGAGTCCCAAGGATTATTGCGTCAAGGTCGTCCGATTATAAACAAATCTTACTCTACTCGGTCTTACAGCTCGACTAGAGTAGGGGGGACTGGTTGATAGGACGTCGAATGTACGCTCCCTGAAAACCCGGTTTAAAATATGGACCAATAAAAGTCCGACCTAGGTTCTTAGATAAGGGGATGACAACCTCAAGGTCCTTTAGAAGGTCGCGGACCTCGGAGGCCCCACTTAGCTGTAACGTCTGTTAGAAGGGCGCCGACCTCGGAGGCCCCGCTGACCTATGATATCTGATAAAGGTCGCCGAACTCGGAGGCCCCGCTTAGCTGTGACATCTGTTAGAAGGGCGCCGACCTCGGAGGCCCCGCTGACCTATGATATCTGATAAAAGGTCGCCGACCTCAAAGGTCTCTCGACCTACTGATTTGAATAGGAATGGGCCGACCTAAAAACCACCGAACTCAGGAAGGTCGAACTCTTGGGAAAGAAGATCCTGACTCACCTGACAGAATCCCTAAGATCCAGGGATTGAGAGCCCATACCTTGCAATCCCGGAAATTCAGGGATGGAAAATCGCAGCTTGAATCCCTGGATATCCGGGATTTTCTCTGGAAATCAGGGAAAATCTTAGATAACAAGGCACCCTCCTCCTATAAAAGGGAGAGAGGGGGTTTCTCAAAAAACAACACACTCTGAGAATACAGCATATTTTAGAGAGAGAAAGAAAGGAGAGTACTTCATATATTTTGGGTTTTCTTAGCTAAACTTCTAAGATTAACCCGGTTCTTGGTGACCGATTAGCTCGGTTACATCAGAAGGCCTAGCAGAAGCGGTAAAATGAAAATTAATTCGATCTGAATCCCTACGAGGATCGATCGAGCTACGTATATATGAATATTAAAACGAAACACAAAAGATACGAAAAACATACCCTTGTAGTCATTGATTAAATGTTGTCCTTCTCTTGAGCTATTCCCCAAGCTTTAGAATTACTTTCCACGATTCCAATCCGCTCCAAGCTCTTGGATGATCCAGTGCCGAAAATACCGCGTCTCTACTTGCCACGCACCGGAGAAACGACTGGAACGACTAAACCTCGTTATCCTCCAAGGATACGGCTAGAACAAGGTTGTATAAGCTTTGCTAATCAATATTACAACACTCTAAGTGTTTAATCTATAATAACTTTATCTCACAAATATTTTCTCCAAGAAAACTTATGAATGAAGATGAAGATGATGAAGAATGTTATGAAGCCTTGGAAAAACTTTTCCTCTCTCCTTTCTACTTGCCAAAACCGTGAGTGATCAAAGTGTGGGCAAAAAGGATTTTGGTCATCACATTTATTCTTATCATATCGCCCCATATCACTTACCTTTTGACAAAATCACCCATGGTGATATTTTGTCCCCTTGATTGGTCACAAGGATTGTGCCCCACCAAGTGAAGACCAAGACCATGGAGGGAGTAGGTGATTTGGGGCGGCCATCTAGAAGGAGCCATAAGAGTTCGGTCCATTTCGGACTCCCGTGAGTCCAAACAAATAAACTCCCATTCCGTTTGTATTTATATCGATTAATTAATCCAATTAATTAATTAAATAAATAATAACATAATTAATTTCTCCAAGAAATAATTACATTCATAAATTAAATTAATCACCCCGCAATTCATTTAATTCATCAGGCCGTAAATCGATTTATTCAATAAATCAATTTAGACATCCAATGTCCTAAATTAGATATCCAATATCTAATATTCATAATGAGATAATAAGCTTGATTCATTCCGTCGTCAATCCTATTGCGCGACTCGGTAGGTCCGTCTCACTCAACAATGGGAGGAACCAAAGAGTAGTAGCACCACCTAGCCAGCCAGGCGGCCTACACTGTACCCCAACTAAGAATGAATGATGGGATCATTCAAGAACCATTCTGTCGTGAATACCAGTATATGTATAAACCCTTCTTTCAAATGTCCCGATCAAGTTATAGGGTCACAGTCAGTCAAACCCTATCTTTACTTGACTCTATGCATGTGTTAATGAAAATCGAGATCATCGAGCTCTCGTGTTTCCAACACAACTAGCTCCAATGCTTTGGCCAAAGACTTATGATCTCATCTGCCAATAACCGCATAGGACATATAACCCGTTCACTAACAGGAGAAAGAATTCTATCTTGGTATTCAGTAGGACCTGCTACTTGCCCGTCAAGACGCATGTCGAGGTTCACCCCCACCTTCCAGTTTTCTAGGTCGAACTACTCTAATGAAAATCTTAACGTCAGAAGCACATCCCTACTAAATCCTCAAGTCGAAGGTTCACGAATACCTATCACAACCTTTCGATTCCGTCATTGACTGCCCCGGAGTAAAATCCGTGTGACGAATCGAGGGTGAGTCGGTTCGAGTATACTAATCCAATTAGCATACCTATAACGTGTGCTCCCACTAACCATTAGTGTTCGACAGGCACTCTCCATGTCAAAGAACACGTCATACAAGTCTTCACATAAACTCAACGCTCAGTCAAGTTTCATCGACTTGCGAACGATTAAGTATTTGAGCTATAAACCTTTCCAGTGCCGATCCCCTTATCCAATAAGGAGTGAAATGTTTTTCTCTCAAATACACGGACTAGTTTCTATTATATTTACGAGTTAGGAACGCCAGTAACTACCAGGAAATAAAGAAACATTCATTTGCCTTATGATAATGATTTACATAATTACAAGCACAATGCCTTCACTCAACATCCTCTGAATGGCATTCGAGGGCATACTCCTAACAGAAGGTACCCATCGCTCAGTACTTTCTCGCTAAAGAGGCGGCAATGTGGTAGCAAGCAGTGAAACCACGTGACCGGGCAGCCACGTGGGAAGAGTTTCGAGAGTTGATGGAGGACGAATATTATCCATGGCCGGTAAAAGGGGGGAGGATTCGAGCCTTCTTTGAGGCAAAACCCCAGGATGTTCCTATTTCACAGGCGATCAAGGACTATAATCAGCAACTTCATTATGTGAGAAATCAGGTCCGAGATGAGTTAGATAAGATCCGCCACTTTGACATGAGGATGAAGCCGAGGGTTCGTCACTACTTATCTGGTCTCGGTTGTACAACTTTGAAGGATAACCAGAACAAAGCGATGGCTTATGAGATGTCGTTATCTCGCGATGAGGCAGAGCTGAGGGTAAGAAATGAAGACCTCGGTCGGTTTCGGGAGGTAAGTCGGCAAGCATCCAAGGCTCACTGTTTCATGAGTCTTGGAATCACCCCCGTAATTTGGGCGAGGAATTGGTTCGAAGTTTGCTCCGGCTGTTTCCGTTCGTGGTCCTACTTGTTTTAACTGTGGTCATCCCGGACACATGATCGGTGAGTGTGGCAGGACGCCACTATAGTGTCTTACTTGCGGTCGGATGGGGCATCGTGCTAAGCTTTGTGGAGATGCAAGTCGGGCACCAGCTACTCAGGTGTCAGCCCGAGCTATAAGAGAACCGAGTGTGAATCAGACGCCGACAGTTAATCAACCTAAGTAGAGTTTTGGTAGAGGTCGAGGACGTGGGCAGCCTTCTAGAGGGGGAGCTTCTAGTGCGGGGTCTATTCCGCCCCGTGTATATGAGATGAGATGAGCGGGATATCCTGACGCGACGGTGGCTACAGGTACCGTTCACATCCTTGACCATCCTGTTTCTGTGTTATTCAATTCTGGTGCTACACATTCTTTCATATTTCTGGATTGTGTGCGTCGTCTGCATGTTGATTGTCTAGTTGCATGTGAACCGTTTATTATTAAACTGCCTAATGGAGATAGTATGGTGGGGGATCGAGAGATTAGAGATTTTCCGGTGAGTATCGCGGGGAGGGATTAGTCTTCTAATCTGATTGCGGTAGACATTAAGGATTAGGATTTGATTCTTGGTGAGGATTGGCTGGACCGTCATGGGGCGATCATGAATTATAGAGCGAGACCATTTCGATGTTAGCCTCTGACGGTACCGAGCATTCTTTTGTGGGACGTAAGCGGGGTAGTCAGAGATTTCTAATCAGTGTTATGAAAGCGGTGAGACTTCTTTGGGTAGGTTGCACTGGTTACTGGTGTTATGCCTTGAGATCGGAAGAAGGGGGAGTCGAGTTCTCGTCTATTCCGGTAGTGAGTTAGTATCCTGACGACTTTCCAGATGAGTTGCTGGGTTTGCCACCAGACCGTGAGGTTGAGTTTACTACTGATTTAGAGTCGGGTGCAGCACCGATTTGTAAGACGCCATACCGCATGGCGCCTGCCGAGATGCTTGAGTTGAAGAAACAGTTGGGAGAGTTGCTAGACATGGGTTACAATCGACCGAGCGCTTCGCCTTGGGGCGCACCAGTCTTGTTCGTAAAGAAGAAGGATGGGTCACTTCGTCTATGTATTGAGTATCGAGAGTTGAACAAAGTGACTATCAAAAACAAGTATCCGCTTCCGGGAATTGATGACTTGTTTGACTAATTGTAAGGGGCAACCATGTTTTCGAAGATTGATTTGAGATCGGGGTATTACCAGCTCCGAGTGAAGGATTCCGATATTCCGAAGACGGCCTTCCGGACGAGATACGATGACTACGAGTTTGTGGTTATGCCTTTTGGGCTAACCAACGCCCCAGCCGTGTTCATGCAGTTAATGAACAAGGTCTTTATCGAATATCTCGATAAGTGCGTAGTCGTCTTTATCGACGATATCCTGATTTACTCGAGGAGCGAGGAGGAGCATGCACGTCATTTGCATATCATGTTGGGAATCTTGAGAACCCAGCGCCTTTATGCGAAATTCTCAAAGTGCGAGTTTTGGTTGCGGGAGGTTATGTTTCTCGGCCACGTGATCTCGGCCGAGGATGTTCGTGTAGACCCACATAAGTGGGAGGCAGTGTTGGATTGGGCGCCGTGCAAAAACGTGAAGGAGGTCCGTAGTTTTCTGGGTTTGGCCAGGTATTATCGTAGGTTTGTCGAGGGGTTCTCTAAGCTCGCTCGACCGCTTACTCAGTTGTTGCAGAAGCCAGAGAAGTTTGTGTGGACTGACGAGAGGCAGAAGAGTTTCGAGGAGTTGAAGAAGAGGTTGACGACCGCTCCCGTATTGGCTTTACCGAGTGGTAATAAGGGTTTCTCAGTTTATAGCGACTCTTCAGGATAAGGGCTTGGATGTGTACTCATGCAGCACGGGAAGACGATTGCCTATGCTTCCCATCAGTTGAAACCGTACGAGTTGAATTACCCTACCCACGACCTTGAACTGGCCGCAGTTGTGTTTGCATTGAAGATTTGGCGCCATTACTTGTATGGCTCGTCGTGTCAGATTTTCATCGATCACAAGAGCCTGAAGTATATTTTCATGCAGAAAGAACTGAATATGAGACAGAGAAGGTGGTTGGAGTTAATTAAGGATTACGATCTTGAAATCCTTTATCATCCGGGGAAGGCAAATGTGGTGGCAGATGCCTTGAGTTGGAAATTGGTATCACTTCGGGCACTTGAGTTACTCACGGCCCAGTCAGGGATCCAGCGAGAGTTGATAGGGTTGGGTGTGGAGGTTGTGCTACCAGGGAGTGCCGGACAGTTGCGCACTCTTGAGATCTCTTCGTCTCTAGTCGATGACATTAAATCGAGACAGTTGGAAGATGCGATGTTTATTCAGCTCCGCGAGAATGTGGTGAAGGGGAAAGCCCCGGGATTCGTGATTCATGAGGATGGTGTATTGAGATTCCAAGGTCGGCTGTGTGTTCCGAACGACTTGGAATTGAGACAGGGTATTATGCGAGAGGCTCATGCATCACCTTACTCAGTCCATCCGGGCTCTAGTAAAATGTATAAGGATCTGAGGAAGAGTTTCTGGTAGAATGACATGAAAAATGAGGTAGTTAAGTTTGTGGCTAAGTGTTTGACTAGTCAGCAAGTCAAAATCGAGCATCAGCGGCCAGCCGGATTGTTGAAACCACTTCCCGTCCTGGAATGGAAGTGGGAAGATATCCCTATGGATTTTGTCACGAATTTGCCGAGGACGAAGACCGGAATGAATATGGTGTGGGTGATCATGGACCGACTGACTAAGTCGGCACATTTTCGACACTTGAGGTCCAGAAAAATTGGCTCGTATTTTTATCACACAGATCATGAGACTTCATGGTACGCCGAAGACTATTATTTCGGACAGAGATGGCCGGTTTGTATCGAAATTTTGGCAGGCGGTACATAATGAATTGGGGACACGTTTGCGTTTGAGCACATCTTTCCATCCTCAGACCGACGGGTCCGAGCATACCATTAAGACGTTCGAGGATATGCTGCGCGCGTGTGGAATAGCGATTGGGAGGAGCATCTGGCCCTGATCGAGTTTACTTATAATAATAGCTGGCACGCGTCGATTAAGATGGCACCGTATGAGGCGTTTTATGGTCGACGGTGTCGATCACCGATATGTTGGGACGAGCCGTCCAATTTAGTTGGCACCGAGCTGGATCTTGTGTTAGAGACGAGGAAGAAAGTTGAGTTGATTTGGGAGAGGATGTTGGCGGCTCAGGGTCGACAAAAGTCTTATGCGGATGTTAGGCGTCGACCCTTGGAGTTTGAGGTAGGGGATCATGTTTTGTTGAGAGTGTCTCCATCGAAGGGAGTATTCCGTTTTGGGAAAAAGGGGAAGCTTAGTCCAAGGTATATTGGACCTTTCGAGATATTAGAGAGAGTTGGCGAGTTAGCGTACCGTTTAGCTTTTCCTCCGTCGTTGAGTCATGTGCATAGTGTATTTCACGTCTCTCAGTTGAGGAAGTATGTTCCGGAACTGACTCATGTTATTGACTTCGGAGACGTGGAGATTGAGAAGAACGTTACGTTTTAGGAGAGGCCGGTGAGGATTTTGGAATATCGGGACAAACAGTTAAGGCACAAAACCATTCCCTTGGTTAAATTGCAATGGTCGAGGCATGGAGTGGAAGAAGCAGCGTGGGAATTGGAGGAGGATATGCATGCGAGTCACCCCGAGCTTTTTGATTCTTAAGTTTCGGGACAAAACTTCTTTTTAGAGGGGGAGAATGTAATATCCGTACCTTTCCATTTTTATCAGTTTCCATTTTTAGTGTATGTCTATTTGTCGTTTCGTCGTTTTGACACTATTTTGTTCTTGATGTTTTTCTATTTAGTGGAGTTTCGGATGTGTTTTTACGTGATTTTGCCTTATGTTATGATCTTGTCGTATGTACGTTCGATTCTCGTAAAACTCGTTCGTTTTCGTTGTTTCTTTGTTTACATAAGTTCTTATGGTTGAGTTATTCGTGCTGTGAGTTTCGATTTGTCAATCCGACGCCGTATCGTGATTTTCGAACGTTTGGGCCGTTTTGTAATTTGCTTAAACTTAAGGGAAATTTACTTCCGTCGTAGAATTCCGAACCTTCGGGAAGTCGGAATTGTGTTTCCTTTTAGCACTTAGATTCGTCATCGGGAATACTTCGTAACCATATTTTCGGTTCGTTAGCAGGTTCGAATTTTGGGGTCGTTCGGGATGGTTCGGACAGCAGTTTTTCCAAACTGCTGTCCAGTAGGGTGTTATGGCCGTAACACCCCATTCATTACGGCCGTAATATGGCCTTGTTACGGCCGTAAGGTCCCTTAGTTAAGGCCGTAACAGCCCCTTGTTTGAAAACAGCGGGCAGAGGTCAGAACCTCATTTCATTCATTCCTTTCGTTTTTCTTCCTCGGGCGACACCAGAACCAACAGGGCGATTTCCATCACTTTCAATCCGTGTATTCTTTATCCTTCATCACCGTGAGATCGTAGGAGCATATCATCATCAACGTAATCATCTTCCTCCGTCCGAATTCAAGGTATTTTCGTCTAGAACCTTAACTTTGTCAATTTTGGGGGGTTTTCGGGTTTTGCTTATTTAAACTCGAATTGTTCAGTTATGTTGTATTATTCCTTATCGATTATTGTTATTGGGTGATTCCCAATCCGATTCCGTCGTGTTTAATCCGTGGATTGTCGATTCGGGGAGGTTTTGTGAAAACCCTCGCTCGTATCGATCGTACGTATGTTGTCATAGCTTGTAATCGGGGTTGTGGGCGTATTCCGTTCGATTATTCTTATCGTATAGGACTGAGTTGTGTTAGTCCTTCGTTTAGGAATGGTCGTGTTCCCTCCGGGTCATTCGTAGTCGTTGTTTGTTCCTATTTCGTCGAAGATGTCTCAAAGGCAAGTACTTTACATTTGTTTGCATATTCTAGTATTTGGATTATGGCTTTCCATGTATGTTGTGGATGTGAATGTGTATGTTCACCCAGGGATGGTCCGAGGGCCTCTGGGGATACGTATTTCCGTATGTGTGTGCGTATCACGAACTACGGTTAACCACCCAGGGATGGTCCGATGGGGCCTCTGCGGGGTACGGTGGCCATGAGTCTCGTATCAACGGTTAACCTTTGAAATGTTTTGTTGGAGAAATGTGTTTTGTGCTTGTGCACCGTAATATTCCGGAATATAAATGTTTTCCTAACATGGTTTTGGCGCATATTTCATCTGATTAGAATGGTAGTTCAAATGGATTGTACTTGCACTAGCAGTTGTCGCTAACCCCTTAAATGGGGGAAATACTTTTGTATTTCAAGTACAGGTCTTGGAGGCGAACAAGCATGCGGGCCATACGAGGATGATGGGAAAGAGTGATTCTGTTCAGTGGTCGTCCGCTTGGTGTCATGTCTTTTAAATTTATTTATTATGTCATTTGCTTAAGTACTCGAGTACTTCCTTATTGGATTTATTATCGTTGTTTACCCTTTTTGGGGAAGATTTGATATTGAATGGTATTGTTGAGTTCAGTCTTTTGTTTTGAATGTCTTGAATTATGGAATCGTGTGTATGTTGATGATGTCTGTCTTTTGTCGAATGTCGGTTTGGTACGTTAGCCTGGTGGATTCCAGAGTGTGGGGTCCACGGCGGTGTAATATGCCCTGAACGTCTTGGGGGTGTTACAATGGATATCTTGACCGTTGGGTTAAATTAGGGTTCAGATGTGTCATTTTGAGTTAACCGGTCGCGAATAACATCACTGTACTGCCTACGTCTCATGTGAGCGGTGGTTGTAAGTTTCCTAAACTCTAACTTGTCCTTTACATGTTATACTTTTTAAATGTTAGTACGATGTTGTTCCCTGTATATTGAGTATTTATGCTTACAGTATGATGAGAGGATGACGTGGACATGGTCGCGGTCGTGGACGCGGACGTAGAAATGCAGAAAGGGAAGCTTCACCCTCTGTTCCTGATTCGCTGTCAAATCAAGCTAACTCCAATTCTGGCGAATAGCAAGAGTCCGATAACAATGAACGAGAACAGACGGTGGAGACAAATGCCAATCCTGTCGTTCCCGGCATACTACGCCAAGTGGTCAACTAGATGACTCAATTTGCTCAAGTAGTGAAGAGAATGCAAGTGGCGGTTGGATTGCAGTCGGGGGAAAGACAACGAGGCATCCCAGACTTGGGAAATCGAGGAGACATATGGCTTCAGGAGGTGGCGAAGATGCACCACCAAAATTCGATGGTTTTTGTGAGACACCGATATGGGATCACTTGTTGAGAGAACTGAAGAAAGTATTTGCCGGGATTAACTGCCCAGAAGACCGAGAGCCCCCATTGCCCAGTATTTTCTAACAGGAGAAGCGTCCGAGTGGTGGGAAGCCATCCGACCTGTCGATCATGATGCCGATTGGGGAGAGTTCAAACTTATGATGGAAGCTCAGTACTGCCCTCGTCCGGTGAGAGAATCTAAGGTTCGAGAATTTTTCTCCGCACAGCCTTCGGATGTGCTGGTAGCTCAGGTGATTAAGACATTTAATCAATAGCTGGCGTGTGTTCGACACCTGGTTAGAACCGACGCAGAAATGATGATTCACTTTGATATGAGAATGAAGCCATAGATACGGAGGTACATGTCAGGTTTCGAATGCGCCACTCTCCACCAGTATCAAGACAAAGCTCTGGCGTACGAAATAAAAGAAGCAACTATGGAAAAGTTCTCTGAATCCAAGAAGGAGAAAATCTCTGGTAGTTTCACAGAGCACAAGAGTAGTGGCCCCCGCAAAGCCCAGTCATCCTTTCATTCATTCAAGAGGCCTATGCATCCATCCAAGGGTGGGAAGAACTCCAGAGCAGTAACAGCCATGACAGATGCAGTCAGGAAGTGTTTTAACTATGGTCGGACAGGACACTATCGATGTGATTGCTCACTCCCCGCCGTGACATGCTATGATTGTGGACGAGAAGGACATCGTGCGGTGTTCTGTGAAGAGGCTGCAAAATCTTTTGGAGCTCGTAATTCGCAGCCAGTCCAGAAAGAGGTGAGCATCCCTCAAACGCAACAGAGTGTTCAGCAGCCCCAGAATTTCAGCCGAGGTAGAGGCAGAGGACAATATGACCAAAAAGAAGCATCGGGTGCAGGGTCTGCTCCTCCACGACTTTATGAAATGAAGCATCGGGAATTTCTCATTTTGGGAGGAAAGGAAAGCTGAGTCCGAGATATCTCAGACCATTCAGGATTCTTGAAAGAGTTGGGGAGTTGGCGTACAGGTTGGCCTTGCCGCCATCTCTCAGACATGTTCATAATGTGTTTCACATGTCTCAGTTACGGAAGTACATAACAAATCCCAATCATGTAATTGATTTCAGCGAGATCGAAGTCGTTAAGGATGGCACGTTCGAAGAGAAACCAATCAAGATACTCGAGAGTCGAGTCAAACAATTGAGAAATAAACTAATCACCTTGGTTAAAGTTCAATGGTCGCGACACCGAGTCGAAGAAGCCACTTGGGAGATGGAGGATAGTATGAAGTCAAGATACCCAGAATTATTTTCGTCTTAAGTTTCGGGAAGAAACTCCAGACTTGGGATTGCAGCCGGGGGAAAGACAACAAGGCATCCCAGACTTGGGAAATCGAGGAGACAGATGGCTTCAGGAGGTGGCAAAGATGCACCCACCAAAATTCGATGATTTTCCTGAGACACCAACATGGTATCACTAGTTAAGAGAACTGAAGAAACTATTTGCCGGGATTAACTGCCTAGAAGACCGAGATCCCCCATTGCCCAGTATTTTCTAACAGGAGAAGCGTCCGAGTGGTGGGAAGCCATCTGACCTGTCGATCATGATGCCGATTGGGGAGAGTTCAAACTTATGATGGAAGCTCAGTACTGCCCTCGTCCGCTGAGAGAAGCTAAGGTTCGAGAATTTTTCTCCGCACAGCCTTCGGATGTGCCGTAAGCTCAGGCGATTAAGACATTTAATCAACAGCTGGCGTGTGTTCAACACCTGGTAAGAACCGACACAGAAATGATGATTCACTTTGATATGAGAATGAAGCCGGAGATACAAAGGTACATGTCAGGTTTCGAATTCACCACTCTCCGCCAGTACCAAGACAAAGCTCTGGCGTACGAAATAAAAGAAGCAGCTATGGAAAAGTTCTCTGAATCTAAAAAGCATAAAGTCTCTGGTAGTTTCACAGAGCACAAGAGTAGTGGGCCCCGCAAAGCCCAGTCATCTATTCATTCATTCAAGAGGCCTCCACATCCATCCAAGAGTTAGAAGAACTCCAGAGTAGTATCAGCCATGACAGATGCAGTCAGGAAGTGTTTTAATTGTGGTCGGACAGGACACTATCGACGTGATTGATCACTCCCCGCCGTGACGTGCTATGATTGTGGATGAGAAGGACATCGTGCGGTGTTCTGTGAAGAGGCTGTAAAATCTTTTGGAGCTCGTAAGTCGCAGCCCCAGAAAGAGGCGAGCGTCCCTCATACGCAACAGAGTGTTCAGCAGCCCCAGAATTTCGGCCGAGGTAGAGGCAGAGGACAATATGTCCGAAAAGAAGCATCGAGTGCAGGGCCCGCTCCTCCACGCCTTTATGGGATGAGAAGGGCAGACGATCATAATGCAGCTGTCGCAGGTACCGTTCAGATCCTTTCTCAAGAAGTTAGTGTTTTGTTCGATACAGGAGCTACATATTCGTTTATATCTTTGTCTTGTGTTAATCGCTTGAACATTTCTTATTTTCATGAATGTGAGCCTTATGTTGTGGGTTTACCGAGTGGGGAAAGAATTGTGGGGAACTTAGAAACTAGATATTTTCATGTATCAATTGGAGGTAAAGAGTGGCCCTCAAATCTGATTGTGATAGAGATACAAGGAGACGATTTGATTCTCGGAGATGATTGGCTTAACCGATATGGAGCTATTGTGAACTACCGAAAGAGGAATATATCGATGGTAGCCAACGATGGTTCCGAATTATTAGTCGAGGGATGGAGGCCAGGAAGCTCAGGAAAAATGATCAAAGCTATGAAAACCGTCAAACTGCTAAAACAGGGCTGTACTGGATACTGGTGTTACGCGATGAAGAAAGAAGAAGGAAAAGTAGAGATTTCGTCCATTCCTATTATGAATGACTTTCTGGACGTGTTCCCCAATAAATTACCTAGACTACCCCCATGGCGAGATGTAGGGTTTACCATCGAGCTAGAACCAGGAGCTGCACCGATTTCTAAGGCGTCGTATCGTATGGCACCTACTGAGATGTATGAATTGAAGAAACAACTGGAAGAGTTACTGGACAAAGGTTATATTCAGCCAAGTGTTTCACCCTAGGGTGCACCAGTTCTTTTTGTTCGAAAGAAAGATGGATCGCTTCGATTGTGTATCGACTACCGGGAGCTGAACAAGATGACGATCAAGAACAAGTACCCGTTGCCACGGATTGATGATTTGTTTGACCAGTTGCAAGGAGCGACAGTATTTTCCAAGATTGAATTGAGATCGGGATATCATCAGTTGAGGATTAAGGAATCCGATGTTCCGAAGTCAGCATTCAGAGCTCGCTACGGATATTATGAGTTTGTGGTGATGCCGTTTGGTCTCACTAATGCACCTGTTGTATTTATGCAATTAATGAATCGAGTGCTCATAGAATATTTGGACAAATTCGTAGTTGTGTTTATTGATGATATTTTGGTTTATTCCAAGATCCCGGAAGAGCATGCACAGCACTTACGGATCGTTTTGGACCTCTTGAGAAGCGAGCAATTGTATGCCAAATTTTGTAAGTGTGAATTCTGGCTAAAGGAAGTGATGTTCCTCGGTCACGTGGTATCAGCGGAAGGAGTCTACGTAGATTCCCAGAAAGTCGAGGCAATTTTAGATTGGAAGTCTCCTAAGAACGTGAAGGAAGTAAGAAGTTTCTTAGGACTTGCTGGGTATTATCGTCAGTTCGTGGAAGAGTTTTCCAAAATTTCCCGTCCACTTACTCGATTGCTGCAGAAAACCCAAAAGTTTGAATTGAACGCTATGCGCCAGGCCAGTTTTTATGAATTGAAGAAGAGATTGACGACGGCACCAATTTTAGCACTACCACAAGGAACTGAAGGATTCATAGTTTATAGGGACGCTTCAAACAAAGGTCTCGGTTGTGTACTGATGCAGAATGAGAAGGTGATTGCCTACGCTTCACGGCAATTGAAGCCATATGAAGTAAATTTTCCAATGCACGATTTGGAACTTGCAGTTGTGGGTTTCGCCTTGAAGATATGGAGACATTATTTCTACGGGACTCACTGTCAGATCTTTACAGATCATAAGAGTCTCAAATACATCTTCAGTCAGAAAGAGTTAAACATGCGGCAGAGGAGATGGCTAGAATTGATTAAGGGCTATAATTTGGAGATTCTTTATCATCCAGGCAAAGTGAATGTAGTGGCCGATGCACTGAGCCGCAAATACGTTTCTATTAGAATGCTGGAAACGCTCACGTCCCAGTCCAGCATTCAACGAGACTTGATTCGTGAAGGAATTGAAGTATGGTTGCAAGGAGTCCATGGGCAACTGTGTGTTATAGAATTAACTTCGTCATTAATCGAAGAAATCAAATCTAAGCAATTGGATGATCCTCTGATGATTCGGTTACGTGATGAAGTGAGCAACGTAAAGGCCCCAGGATTTGTAATTCATGAAGACGGAGTGTTGAGATTTCAAAGTCGACTTTGTGTCCCCGATATTGATGTTTTGAAACAGACAATCATGAAGGAAGCTCACAGTACGTCTTATTCTATTCACCCAGGTACTAGTAAGATGTATAAGGATCTGAAGCAGAATTTCTGGTGGGGCAACATGAAGAAAGATGTGGCCGGATATGTCTCAAAGTGTTTAACTTGTCAGCAGGTTAAGATCGAACATCAGCGACCTGCCGGAATGTTGAAGCCACTTCCGATTCCTGAATAGAAGTAGGAAGATATATAAATGGACTTCATCACCAGTATGCCGAAAACCAGAACAGGGATGAACATGATTTGGGTGATAGTTGATCGCCTAACCAAGTCGGCTCATTTTCTGGGCATTAAGGATACTTGGGGACCATAAAGGTTGGCACGAGTGTTTTTGCAGAGATAGTCTGATTGTATGGTACACCGAGGACCACTATTTCTTATCGAGATGGTCGCTTCGTGCCATATTTTTGGAAAGCGGTTCATAGAGCCTTGGGAACCGAGCTGAACTTTAGCACAGCTTATCATCCTCAGACTGATGGACAGTCCGAGAGGACTATTCAAACAGTAGAAGACATGCTGAGAGCTTGTGCCCTAGATTGGTCGACTGAGTGGGAAGTTCATCTACCGTTGATTGAATTCACTTACAACAATAGCTGGCATGCTTCCATTAAGATGGCACCTTTTGAAACATTTTACGGGATAAGATGCAGATCACCCCTGTGTTGGGATGATTCGTCAGACTTGATCGGGACGGAACCGGAGTTGATAGTACAGACTCAAGAGAAGGTAGCTTTGATTCGTGAAAGGCTGTTGACTGCTCAGAGTCGGTAGAAATCTTATGCAGACGTGCGCCGTCGCCCGTTAGAATTTGGAATTGGGGACCACGTGCTTTTAAAAGTTTCTCCTACTCGGGGAATTTTTGTTTTGGGAGGAAAGGAAAGCTGAGTCCGAGATATATCGGACCATTCGAGATTCTTGAAAGAGTTGGGGAGTTGGCGTACAGGTTGGCCTTGCCGCCGTTGCTGAGTCATGTTCATAATGTGTTTCACGTGTCTCAGTTGTGGAAGTACATAACAGATCCCAGTCATATAATTGATTTCAGCGAGATCAAAGTCGCTAAGGATGGCACGTTCGAAGAGAAACCAATCAAGATACTCGAGAGTCGAGTCAAACAATTGATAATTAAACCAATCACCTTGGTTAAAGTTCAATGGTCGCGACACAGAGTCAAAGAAGCCACTTGGGAGACGAGGGATAGTATAAAGTCAAGATACCCAAAATTATTTTCGTCTTAAGTTTCAGAACGAAACTCCTTTTTAGAGGGAGAGTATGTAATATCCGGATAATTGTTGAGTATTTTCATCTGTATTTGAACCTTGTAATATTCGACTTTGTGGTATCAATAATCGAAGTGTGATTTTTCCCGTATTCGTATTCCAACAGTCTTGGTCATATTAGGAAGAGTTTGCAAATTCATGCATGCAGCTACGTCATAACGTACGCTAGCAGGTAAGCCTAACGTACGTTATGAGCTGAAGATAGCATATGCTATGGAAGAAGCATAGCGTACGTAACAGGCAGTCAAGCAGATCAGGTTGGTCAGCGTATGGGCCATCTCGGGATGGGGTCCGGATAAGATAAGATTCCCGCGTGATCCGGACAACTTAGTGATAAAGCAAGTCAACGAGGCATAGCGTACGTTAAAGGATTAAGATAGCGTACGCTACACAGAGCGTATTACGTACGTAAATGGTGATGCTTAACGTACGTTAATTAGGTCAGAAAATGAGGCAGTAGCTACTGGCGAACGTTAACGTACGTAAAGCATAGCACGTTAAGGCTATATCGTATGTAAGACCTTGCGGCTAACGTACGTTAAGATCAGGATTTTATAAATAAGACTTCACTCCATTTCATTTCACAATTGTTCCTCTTCGTCCCTTGGCCGATTTCTGCAAGTCCAGAGAGCCTTCCCCCACATTATAATCCTTGTTTAGCCTTTCTACTTAGTCATTGAAGTTGGGAAGCATCTTGGATTGGTACTCAAGCTTCCGGTGTTGGGTTTTCACCAAGTGTTTCATTGTTTCCTCCATATTAAGGTATGTTAATGTTGCTCCAGCTCTGAGTTCATATTTCTAGGATGATTACAAACGTACTTCAGAGATTTTAGACCTCTTTGAAGACATAATTATTGAACATCATGATTTTAGAAAGGTTGAGATGATTAAACCCAAAGTATACCTTGATTTAGACATGTATGAATTGAGCCTTACTTACGTCGAACCTTAGGATGTAGTTTTCTGAGATTGTATCATACATTTGATGGTGATTTCGAAATATTCTCATGACGGATAAGTCATTGATATTATCAGCTACAATAGAGGAATTCAAGAGGATGATTGTTGAAGGTTTTTCATCAATAACAATTCATGTCTTATAAGAACTTATCTGGATTAATCGACCTTCTTGTGGCAATAGTTAGAATTAGTAATTATGCCTGTAACAATCGTATTAAATGTAGAACTTTGGTAGGACGAACTACCCTGCGGATAAACGGAATACTTGGTGGTGAATTAAACCTAGAACACGGTTGAATATGTCTTACTTTGAAGGGATGTCATGGAATTCGTTCACGATAAATCATACCTTTGATACAAATTGTATGAATGGCCGAACCATGAGTAAGATTGAAGTATGGAGTTAAAATGGTTTGATGAATATCTTTGAATTCGTAGACACCGGCATTGTACCCCAATGTAATCTTTTGAATTCGCATGCTATTAGCCGACTTAGTATTCGTTGGGAAGTTGAACCGTGAACCGGCCATACGTAGGTCATTAACTCGGCCATAGTTTAAGATGTTAGATGTTCGTACGTTAGTTATATGACGTAAGTTGAACTCTTTATTATTTCTTTTGTATAAGGTTCGAAGATTGCACGTGGTTAGACGAAGGGACGACCTTCGAGTGTTTTGGTGATTGTCGAAATATTTAAACCTTGTCGTCATTATAAGGCAAGTACTTTAATTACGTTTTATGTATTGATGTTATACATGTTGTCGTGCATATGTGTCGTTATATGTCCACCTCGTGTTGGTCCGACAGGATCATATTGGGATCTATGCTAGCGTGCGCTAGATCATTGGACAGGTTTTTCAACCCCGTGTTGGTCTGACGGGATCATCTTGGGATCTATGCAGTGAACGCTGGATCATCGGATTTACCATGTGTATGTTGTATCATGTTATGTTTATCATGTTGCGTATGGTATTGTGAGTCTTCTCGTGGTAGAGACTTGTTGTTATTGTTGTCATTGAGGATGTTGTTATTATTCTTCGCGAGATATTGAATAATCTGTTGTTGTATAATTATCGTACTTGTACTAGCATCGTTGTGCTAACCCCTTCGGCGGTGGACATTTGTTTAATGTTCAGGATACAGGAGGACGGGGAAGCAACCACTTGAGTCGCGTGACGACGAGGGTGCGGAGTGATGTTATGGCCGGGATGATTTGTCAGTTGCATTTTCTTTATAATAAAGTACTCGAGTATGCTGTCGTTTTGTTCCTTTGAAATTTATATTCAGTTGTTGGTCGAATTGTACTTTTCATACTCGTGATGTAATAATAAACTCTACAGTTGGTATTTAATAATGTTGTTTTTAAACTTTTAGCCTAGTAAATCCTGACTTCAAGGGTTTACGGTGCTGTAATAATCCTGAATATCTCGGGGTGTTATAGTGGTAGGTTTGCCTAGAACAAAAAGAGGAAACCATGCTATTTGGGTTGTTGTGGACCGAGCTCACTGTAATATCCGTACTTCCTATTTTCGGTAATTTCAATTTTTGGTGTATGTTCGTTTTGGACGACTCGCTTGTCACTGTTTTGGGATTATGAATCTAGTTTGTTCTTTGAGTTTTTCCATTTGGACGAGTTTCGATGATGTTTTTACGTACTTTCGTCTTGAACTATGTTTTTTCGCGTGTACGTTCGATTCTCGTAAAACTCGTTCGATTTCACTATTTCTCTGTTCCCACAAGTTAGTATGGTTGAGTTGCTCATGTTGCAATTTTTGGATTGTTAATCCGACGTTGTATCGTGATTTTCGGACGTTTGAGCCGTTTTGTAATTTCCTATAAGTTTAGGGAATTTGCCCCCCTTGTTCGATTTTGGTTGTGTACCTCGGACCATTCCAGTTTATTGGATATTATTTTTCGTTGCTTGTAATTTCTCGGACCGTTGGGTCGGCATGTCGTGTTGTGGATGTATCGTCTTTTTCAGCTATGGTAGCGTCGTCCTATGACAAGAGGCTGTCTGGCATGACCTGTGCAAAACGGCGCAAGACCCGCAGCATTCTGCGCCGTGTCTGTGCGTTGTGTCGCACAGGGGTCTCTCGCTGTCTCGTGAAACGGCGCAAGACCCGCGGCATTCTGCGCCGTGTTTGTGCGCCGTGTCGCATAGGGGTCTCTCGCTGACCTGCAACACGGCGATGAACACGGCGCTAGTTAGGCCGTTTGTTGCGCCGTGTTCTGTCCAGTATATATAGGACAGACGGATGTTTTAACCCCATTTCCTCCTTTTCCTCTCGGTTTTTCACTCCTCCTTGGTGATTTCGGGCGATCTCACTCAGATATTACATTCCATCATCTTATAACTCGGAATTGGATATTATAGCACGAATCAATCATCTTCCTTCCACCATTTCATCGTTGAATTAAGGTATTTTGCCATTTTACCTAATGTTAGGGTTCTTGACTATAATTCATTTTTACTTCTGTTTTTGCTTCGATTGATGGTGGATTATAGTTATGTGATCATGATTATAGTTTTTCCTAGAAGTTTTGTGGATTAATTCCGAGTTCTTCCCCTTCGTTAATCAAGTTTAACCCTTATGCCTTCATAGTATTCGGCGAATTGTCCCATCGGGTAGAACTAGGAAGAATTCTTACGTATTCACAATATTGAGATTGGTTGTATATCGTTCTTGTGTTAGGAACGGATTTGTGAAGATTATTCGGACCAAAACCTTTCCTTTCACCGTTTTCTTCACATCGTGTTATCCAAGGCAAGTATATGTATTACATTTCGTTATGTGTGCACGGTTTTGATGCGAATGATGTAAGTTGTGTTATTGTTTGGTTATGTTGTCGTTCTTCCACCCGGGGACGGCATGTGTGGCCTCTGGAGGCCGATACTAATAGGTACGGCCATGGGAGTGGACTTGGGTGCGTGTGTTGTTGTTCTTCCACCCGGAGACGGTTCGACGGGACCTCTGGGGGCCGATACTAATGGATACGGCCGCGGAAGTGGTTTCTCACCCGGGGACGGTTCGACAGGACCTCTGGGGGCCGATACTAATGGGTACGGTCGCGAGTTACCAAGCGTGGATAATTATGATGTGGATAACTTGAGGATATACTGTTTTAGATGTAAATGTGATATTCCGGAATATTGTTTGCAAATGTTTTCCTAAATGGTTTGTTTGCGTTGAATCGCGTATGTATATAATGCTGTGTAATTGTGTACTTGCACTAGCTATTCGAATGCTAACCCCTTAAATGGGGGAAATGCGTCTTATGCATTTCAGGTACTGGTCGAGCCGAGGAGCTGGCACAGGATATGCATGCAAAGGATGGACCAGCATGATGATGAGGCTCGAGTCGTGTTTTATGTTTTACTATTGCATTTATTTTGATGTTGGAGTTAGACTGAGTGTTTTATAATTTGGTTAAAGTCCCCTGCGTGGGCAATGGATTTATTGGGGTTACACTTTTCGATACTTGATTAAATTGTTTTGGTCGAGGCCACAACCCTATTTTACTATGATGGTTGTGTATTTTGGGATTTCATATTCGGATTGTGCGTTATGTGTTAGGCTGGTAGACCTCATGAGGGATTTACGGCGTGTAATGTCCCATTGGTGATTTGGGGTGTTACACTCACAAACCCAGCACATTTCATTCTAGTCAAGATGAATTTTTGGATGGATCAGTATTCACAACTTTACATCAGGAAGATTATAAAGTTTCATTGAGTGTCAGCCACTATAGTATCAAACAGAGATACCAGTTTAGCATCGCTTTTTTGGGAAAGATTGCAAAAAGCTTTGGGTACGCAGTTGATTTTCAGTACGACTTATCATCCTCAGACTGACGATGAGTCTGAGAGGACTATTCAAATTCTTGAGGATATGTTGCGAGCATACGTGTTAGACATGAGCGACAGTTGGGAACGACTTTTGCGTTTGTTAGAATTTGCTTACAATAATAGTGTTCAGTCTATGATTGGCATGACGCCGTATGAAGCCTTATATGGTAAGAAGTGTCGATCACCACTGTATTGGGACAAAGTAGGTGAAAGGAAATCTTGGGTCCCGAGATGATTGAACATATAGTATGTGTGGTTGGTAAGATTCGAAAGAGGATCAAGATAGCACAAGATCATTAGAAATCTTATGCCGACAAGCGTTGGAAAGACCTCGAATTCCGTGTTTACGACAAGGTATTCCTGAAGTATCTTCTATCAAGGGAATTATTTATTTTGGTTCGATAGAAAATTGAGGTCGGGGTATGTAGGGCCATTAGAGATTGTTGAACGAATTGGAGAGTAAGCTTACAGTTTGGCGTTGCCCCTAGAATTTTCGGTCGTGCACGACGTTTTTCA
The DNA here is from genome assembly GCA_033398695.1 of Orobanche coerulescens. NCBI lineage: Eukaryota > Viridiplantae > Streptophyta > Magnoliopsida > Lamiales > Orobanchaceae > Orobanche > Orobanche coerulescens. Next base: position 98,590,859 of record CM065813.1, on the reverse strand, counting down.
TGTATCGTTGTTGAGAAAGTATGTGCACGATCCAAGGCCATGTCATCAACTATACAGTCGTTGTGGTGAACAAAGATCTTATCTATGAGGAACAACAAGAAGTTATTGTCGACCGATCAGTTTGCCAGTTGAGAAACAAAGAGAAGACGTTTGCCAAAATCCAATAGCGTAATCATAGTAAAGACAAGGCCACATGGGAACGCGAGGAGGAACTTCAAGCTCACTATCCAAATTTCTTCAATCGAGGTATGTCATTTACTTTTGAGGACGAAAATTTTTCTTAGAGGAGTAAGATGTAATATCTGCCATTTCCATAATATAATATTATTATAATAATATTTGTACACATATTTTTATTTAATTTAATCTCATTGCATTACATGGATCATTGAGTGAGTAATTGTTTTACAATTATTTCATTTCACGTACAAGTCAAGTTTATTTAATCTCATTTAATGAGGTCGTAGATATTTTCGTGACATCTCATATATTCTAAGCCTCAATCAATTTTCATCAATTTATTTCAAGAAGTATTTATTAATTATTATTTATATTATTAGTATTTTTAATAGTATCATTCATTATTTTATTTACAACCAATAATAGTACTATTATTATTGATAATGGTATTTTTTATTTATTTAAACTCAACAGTTATATTAATATTTTTATTCTAGCCAATAGGCCCATTGAGGTGTCATCAATCCTAATTTAAGTGTCTAAATACACCCACTCCTACGGTACAAAGAAAAATACCAAAAATACTACTATTAACTTTCTGCCGTCGAGCAACTCTCGATCTCTATACAACTCTCACTTTCCAGCAACAGGTAACATCATCTCCTACTTACAGTTCATGTACTTATTTTTTTTATTCCCAATCAAAACAACTGGGATATCTAAATACAACCAATCCCAGTCCCAAATCGAAACTGTCATGACATCCGACGGCCATCACGTGTGTCCCAGAACCACCACAACCACTAAGCCCTTTCAAGATCTGGACCAGGCAAACCTTAAATAAAATCAAACCAGAAACATCACAGCCGATTCCAGTAAGAACCCTCACCCGTTTTGATTTTTATTTGCTCAGCCCGAACCCACCGTAATTGAGCCCGAAAAACGAGCCTTACACAACCCAGAAATCCTTCCAACCCATCTGCCGAAACCCTAAAATTCGATTCAAGCCCTGATATGAAAACTTTTGATATGCAAAAGAAAATTCAGACAACCTGAAACCCGAACCTCGAGTCACCTCTGATTCCCCGTTGTTGGATCTTCTCGATTAGGCGACATCTGATCCAACCCAATGCAACCCGCAGCCGAACACAGTAACCCTCAAGCCCGACCAGCTCCGGCCACCAATGCCTCCCGCCACTGCTGCACCTTGCTGTGAGTCCAGGCGCCGATCGCATGCTCGTGTGTGTGTTATCTGTAGCCCTGCCATGAGGATTCAAATAAGAAAGAGTTGGGGCTCTTGGAGTGTGGATCTCTGTGTGCGTGTTTTTTTTTCATTCTTTTAGTGGAGGGATTTATCCCCGATGAACATTTCCATTAAATTATTTGTTCAAGTAATCTTTGACTCAAAATAATTTTTAAAACAAAAACTAAGATACTTAAATGATGCCAACATCTGCCTAGCAGAGTTGGTAAGGCGATTGCCTTTAGAGGGAAAAGACCAAAATTCGAACCTTGACAATGAGATTTCATGTAATAGGATTTTATGTAGTATAGAAAGTCAATTTCCAAAAAAAAAAAAAAATACTTAAATGATGTAAATATTTTACACTTATTATTTCTGGATAAAATCTTCTCATCTGCCACACCAAACCAATGCACCAAATACCAATACGCTGGACTCATTAGTTTTTGGGGGTGGATTTCGGCATGCTGATTCTGATTTTATCTGCCACAACTAATTAAAATTGGAGATTCTGGCTCCGAAGGTTCTGGGTAATTGCGCCGGTGCGGCAGCGAGAGTCCATTTGTTTTCTCCCCTCTATTTGTTTTTTTGAAAGCATGGCAGATTTTTGAATGATGTTGGGATAGGAGTTCCTGATATTATTTCGGAACAGATAAATTTCAATCTGGAATTTGGGGTTTATACAGTAAATTGGTGTTTAAATTGTGTATGAGTATGATTATGAGATTGATCCAAAGGAAGAATAATGACTTATGTCATTAAAAAAATCAACACGATGGAACAGTTATTATAAAGAAATAAGTATCGTTATCATGAGATAACTATTGTTTCGCCCTCCTGGGGTTGTTAACTAATCCGGAAATCAAACAATCATCATGTTACTAATAGTTTGTAAGTTCTCCTTATCAGATACAACTATCGTTGTGCTCTATTCGAGTTGTTTAACTAATCAAGAAACCAAATCAATTTTTCCATCAATAGCTTGTTGAAGTCTCGTTATTACGAAATAAATATCGTTCATGAAATAACTATCGGTTCATCATCTCCAAGTTGTTTAATTAATCAAAAAACTAAACCACCATTACATTAGTAGCTTGTCAAATTCTAGTTGCACTTGTATCATTTCATGCATACATAAATTCATGATTTAAAATTATTAAATAGGAACTTAGAGTACTAAATATAAAATTCAATAATTAACTTATTTGCTTTACACTGCAACATAAACAAGGAACTTAAAATACTAAATATAAAATTTAATAATTAACCTATTTGCTTTACGTTGCAACATGCACAATTAAGCATATAATTGTGGAGCCATTTTGGTTGGATATCCTGCAAGTCTCATAATATACTTATTATATGATGTTGAAAAGAAATTGGTCGGTCAATAATTGATTTGGAGTTATTTACGAACGTAATGACACATGTATGTCACAATGACTATTGTTTCGTTGTTCATATTTTAAGTGATTTTAGATATTTGTTTCTCTCCAAACATCACTTTTGCACTTGTATCACTTCATATATGCACAAATTCTTGATTTTAAAACTATTTAAATATAAAATTAGAAGACTCAACTCAAAACTGATTATTAACATGTAAGTTGTACATCGAAACATGTGCAAACTAAGCAATAAGCATAATTTAGCGATCTTGGTTAAGAGACCATAAAATCTCCAATATATACTTATTATATTATATTGGAGTAAATTTGTTAGGTCAATTATCAATTGATAGTGGTTTATACATATTGTGTCGCGATTAACACATCTCGACGGCGATCGGCGTAAGGGCCAAGCGACCGAGTCGGCGTCAAATGAACCACGGCACACCTACCAAACGGAGATCCCAGACCAAGTCCAAGTGCCGAGCGATCGACATCCAGGGCGATCGTCTCTTGGTACCTGGCGATCGACTCTGGTGCCCGCCAAGGACGACTACCTCATGCCACGTGTAAAGCCAACATCCGTCAAGTCAGCGAAGACCGAATCTCGGGATAGAGGCCCACGTGCAGATCCGTAAAAGACGCCGTAGAAAATGGATCTCTGACTCCAGCCCATCAACAGCTGTCAACGACAAGGACAGTCTCACCTACCGACAGACCCGCCGAAAGGTCCTCGGTGAGACCTCCCAAGACAGCGACATAGGACGCATGTTGTCTTCTCATTGGTTCGCACATCCGACTGCCAACAGCTGCTGCGGACTTGAAGGAGACCAACCCATGTGCTAAAGACGATCACCCGCTTATTTAATATAGTAAAAGGCGATCGCCCAACTACCTCCTCTCCTATAAATAGAGGACTTCCAGCATTTGGAAGCGGGCCTCTGAATCTCTGACACTTTTGGGAAACTCTCGGAACTCTCTCTAAAAAAGCTTCCAGACACTCTCAAAACCATTCTGTCTCACGCTCGACCGAAAGACGATCGGCAGAAGCGAACATCACATTTCCTTTGTTACAACAACACACAGAGCGTTAATTCTGGTTCTTCCGGCAATCACCAGCACTCAATAGCTAGATAACTATGGTCTTTACACTCATTGTAATTGTACTCTTACATTAATATTTGTACTCCAAAGTATTCGTATTAATAATATCTCGCGAGAGCATTCAAGCCCGGGCCTAACACACCCGGAAAATCTTGTGTTATTTACATTCCCTCGGACGTGCTCTCGCATTTTCTTTGTTATTCACCCATAGCCATATCCAGCAATCCCTTCCATATAATATTTTGGGTAACAACAATTGGCGCTAGAAGGAGGGCATCTACCTTCATTTTTCTTTCCGACCGTTTCGAAGAACACTCACTGTTCTCCGGAGCATATACTTGAAGAAACACTCACTGTTCTTCAAAGAAAACCTTCGACATCATGACGTCTGCCACCACATCAAAGAGAGCCACTCTCCGATCCGCCGGACGCCTTATTCCGGCTCAATCTGAGCCCCAACCTACGGCGGAGGGTAACCGCGGCGGCACGAGACTCTCGATCCCGCCCCTGAGGGACGGCCCTAGCCTCTCGCTCGATCAGTTCCAAACCGAGGAACAGATCGAGGAGGCCATGGCCATCCTACGGGAGCGACGGAGAGCATGCAAAGCGCCCGCTATAACCCCCTCAGCCATCCGCCGCGTGGGCAAACGGAATCTCAAGGGGTTACTTGTCGAGCAATCGTCAGGAAGCCCCGATTCACGAGAAGAAGCACTCGCGAGGCGGGACAGTTCCGTTTTCAGCCGCTAGGAAGCGACCCATTATGGCGACCGGGGCATTCTGGCCCCAGCCATGAGACGACGGAGACCGAATCCGTCATCAGGAGTTCGGCATATCCAACTCCCAAAAGGCAGGTCGACCACTTGGCTCCCCCTCGCCGAAGAACCAAGATCGGCGACGATGACCTCATCGCCTACCGCGGTCCGCGGAGCCAGGAGATCGGTACACGATCGCCTCGGCTCCCGCTCCGTGAGCCAAACCACGAGCGACCAAGCTACAGTGATGGCCGCAATGCAACGCCAGCTCGATGGCATGAAGGCGCTCCTAGAAACTGGGGCAGGCGTCAAGAGAAAGATCGTCGGGCCGAGTGAGCCGCTCGCGGTCCAGATCGAACTTTCCCCCGTGCAGCCAAGGATCGCTCCTCCTCAAACACCTTTGTACAAGGGGAGATCGGACCCCGAGACTCACCTAAGCAAGTTCCAGATCTACATGACCGGATGCGGGGCATCAGACGCGACCAGGTGCCGAATGTTCCTGTTAACACTGGGCAATCTGGCCCAAAGGTGGTACATCTCATTGCCACCGCGATCCATCAGTTCCTTTGAACAACTGGCGAGCGACTTCACATCATACTTCGCCGCCAAGGTCGCTCGACCGGAAGGTCCCCACCGCATGATGAATATCAGGCAGGGGGAAGACGAGTCTGATGAAGACTACATCGACCGGGTGGATGAGATAATCCTCAACGGCGAGCCCGTAAGCGACGAGATCGCCCTCTACTCGATCCTAGGGGGATTCAATGGTCTTTCGCCCATGTTCAGGCACCTTACGAAGGATATCCCCCCAACCTACGCGATCTTCCGCCCCAAGGCCGCATACTTCTTGGCCAGGCGGAGGTTGCTCGCCCTTCGCCAAGGCGAGGGGGCAGAGACGGCGTTCGCCAAGTCCAACAAGGCGGTCGCCAAGCCACCCGGTGATTTCAGGACCATCGAGGATGTGGAAGTCCATCTCCACCACAACCTCAATTTATCTCCGGCCCATATTTTCTACGCCATCCAGGGGCGCGAGCGGCTAAGCAAGCCGAAGGCGGTAAGGGACCACGGTCATCTGGACCGCAACAAATTTTGTGCTTACCACAAGAGTCCCGACCACAACACTGACCAATGCCGCGACCTCCTCAGACAACTCTGGAGATTGTTCGAGGAGGACAAGCTGGACAGTCTAGTCAATTAGCCGGAGCCCCGGGTGAAAAGGATCAAGGGTCGCGATCGGTGACCGAACGACAATCATCAGTCTTCCAACCCGATCGCCAGAATCAAGCACGGCGAGCCGGAAGACTTGTTCTAGTTGATCCCCCCGATCGACCCTGGCGGCCAGATCTTTATGCTTCAATCAAGAGGTGGAAACTTCGGAGGTCTTTCCCCAGTTTCTACCGTGTCAAACGAAAGGCTACTGCCCAAGCATCATCTCCAAAAATGGAGGACTCGCTCGCCCTCTAAAGTTCATCATCTAACATGATGGACCTAGGCACGAGATCGCCTCCCCCAGCACAACGTATACCGTCGAGAAACGCCATCTAAACATGACGATCCGAGGTAGAAGAGTGCAGCCATGGTCCTGGAGGTCGATGGAACCGACAGGTTCGTCCATGCAAGGTTCCTTTGGGCTGAGATCGCTCACCCTTCGTTTAAATACGAGGCGGGCGTAGCCGAAGGACCCTCCAAACAGATCTGTGGACACGCTCGCTCGCCCTCATCTAACGTGGTGGATCCGGACAATGCGACGCGTCCCTCCCCCCGTCATAACGTATACCGTCGAGGATCGCCATCTAACATGACGATCCGAGGTAGAAAAGTGCTAGCAAGCCGCGGTCGTGGAGTCGATTAATCCGACGACGCCCCGTGCAAGGACTCCTCCAGACCGAGATCGCTCGCCCTTCGTTTAAATACGAGGCGGGCGTAACCTACGGAGGACCCTCACAATAAAGTGAGTCACGAGACTGTAACGCCCCGACTTTCTAGGGTAAATATTGGGGAAAATAAATAAAAGGTAAATTTTGAGAAAATAATTTTCTTGAGAATATAAAAATTCTCGCCTACAAAGTCGAGTCGCTACAATATCGTGAAAATAAATACCTTTAAGGTAACATTTCATCATATATACGAGGTAAAATTTTGCGGCGGAAGAATAAATCATGATTTATAAATTGCTAATCAAAGTTTCCCCAAATAATTTTCCAAACGTTTGACATAAAGAAAAACATCATGAATTAAATTCTCTTTCATATGCCCTCTCGGCTCGCTCATTCGTCGATCCGGCTCGGTTCAACCTACGGGTTCAATAAAGGTGGGGGTGAGCTTCCTTCAGCTCGTGGAAATTACACTGATCACAGTAATATACAATCTTATGGAAAACATAATATGAATAAATTATCACATTTTCCCTCAACATGAATGCATACTCACAATATTACGTACAGCATGAATTGAGCACGCATAACACGAATATTGAGGTTGCGCAGGTGCGCCCGCAACAACATGAAACATACGCGCAATACCACATATAACGTGAATACTGGGTTGAGCAGGTGTCCCCACACAACATGAAACATACACGCAATACCACATATAACATGAAACGAGCACATATGTGAATACTGGGTTGTGCAGGTGTCCCCACACAACATGATAACTTTTTACACGAATACAGGTGAGCCTGATTTACAACGTGTATCATAATTTACAAACATGAAATGAATATCACATATGCAGTCCAATTAAAGCAATTAAAGTGATAGTGAAAATTCCCACCTGAATAAATGATGATGATGTCTAACTGAAATGAATGTGCTCGACTCACAGTCCTAAGCCCGTAAATACTCGATAAAATCTACATATAATAACGATAATAATAATAATTATAATCCTTACAATTTATTATTTATATAATAAATGAAAGGATACGAATATCACTATATAACAATTGAAAATAAATTATAATTTGCTAATTAATATTAACCGAAGAGTTAACATTATTAATGACTGAAATAATTTCAGATTAATTATTAATATAAATTAAAAATCAACATTTTAATGTTTAGGTCAAAATTAGGATTGAATTGAAGTTTGAAAGTTGACTGGGTCAGATTGTAAAAGTTGAGAAGCTGGCTGGGTTAAAAACGAGTTAATTAAAACTGTCTGGGGCTGAATTGAAAGTTGTTGGAAATTGTGAGGACTAAATCGAATAACCCTAAAAATCGCGGGTATATAAACCCTATTGTTGACTCGGCCGACGCAACATCATTCTCCTTCTTCCCGTTTCCTTCTTCTCCTGATTTCTCACCTCAGCTCTCCCTCTCCTCTCTAACTGTCGCCTGTCTCTCTCTCAAACTCCCTCTCTAAAATTTTCGCGCAACACACACACACAAGATTAAAACACACCACCTAGCGATACTCGCAAGGAACTTCGCACGAATCGGGAAAGGAAAGTGCCCGGCGGAACGGCAGTGTGAAGGCTCCGATACGGATCAGGTGAGATTCGGGCCGCGTTTTTTTTTGAAGTCGGGCTGACGGAAAAGGGTTTCGAATCTGGTCCGTGTTGAAGGGTCGGGCCTGAACTGGATCCGGGTTCTGATCGGGGCAATTAGTTCCTGTTGCAGGATATGTTCGCGGTTTCGGGCCGCACCAGTTTAGAATCAGAATTTTGAAGAGGTGGTTCATGGCTCGACGAACAACAAGTCTGGGTTGTTGAATTCAAATCAGTTTGGGCGACTTGACTGTAGAGGCTAGGTTTCACAAAGCACCAGTGTCAACGAGTTAATTGAGAATTTTGGAAATATGAAATTGGGGTTTCCGTTTTTCCATTTATTTGCAAATTTTTGGATGATCAATTTTTTTATATTAATTATCTAAGTAAAAACTGAAACATTGAAAATTGTAACACAAAAGGGGTTGAAGATTACCTGTTGTTGAAGAAGAGGAGATGAGAAGTTGCATATGATTGTTGTAGATTTGGTGAGGGTTGCTCGGACGACTGGGACTAACAGTATTTTCTCTTTTTTTTTTTATCTGGATGAAGACGGCTGGGAAGAAAAAGAGTGTATTTTGGGGTTGGCTGCAGGTAGAATACAGTATTTATACTGTATTAAAAATTAGGTATAGGGCATAATTTATGGGCTGGGAAAATAAATGGGTTTAAGATATCATTGGGCTAGGAAAAGAGTTTGGGCCAACAATAATAATAATAATTGAGTTTAATATAATAAACAATAAATATAATCGGGCTGAATTAGATAATAATAATATTATTATTTGACTTGTAAAATTTTTTGGGTAACGATTAAGATCGCTTAAAATTTGACTCGGGTTTAGAACATATGGGATATCATGAAAATATCTGATCGTATTAAATGATATTACATGAAGTTGACTTGTACGTGCAGTGAAAGTAATTGTACAACAATTACTCACTCGGTAATGAAATGGGATTAAATGAAATAAATGCATTATTAATATTATTAGTAGTAAATGACTACTAGAATGTAACTGACAAAAATGACTCGAAATTTAGACTTGTGATACGTCGAAATAAATGTTCATGATTCTTTAAATTGAATTAAATAACATGAAATGCATTTTAATATTATTATAAAATAATAATATTGCATTATAAAAATAACGGTATTACATCCTACCCCTCTTAGAAAAATTTTCGTCCTCGAAAATAAATGATATACCTCGATTGAAGAAATTCGGATAACGAGCTTGAAGTTCCTCTTCGCGCTCCCAAGTGGCTTCATCCTTGCTGTGGTTACGCCATTAAATCTTGACAAACACCTTCTATTTATTCCTCAGTTGCCGCACTGATCGATCGAGAATCAGTTCTGGTTGTTCCTCATAGGTAAGGTCTTTGTTCATCTCCACGGCGATATAGTTGATGACGTGGTTGGGATCGTGCACATACTTTCTCAACAATGATACGTGGAAAACGTTGTGCAAAGCTGAAAGCTCTGGGGGTAAAGCCAAACAGTAAGCTAACTCTCCAATCCGCTCAAGAATTTCGAACGGTCCAATGTATCTCGGTCTCAACTTGCTCCTTGGACCAAAACGAACAATTCCCTTGGTAGGGGATACCTTCAGGAATACTTTGTCGCCAACACAGAATTCGAGATCCTTCCTACGCTTGTCGGCGTAAGACTTCTAACGATCCTGTGCTATCTTGATCCTCTCACGAATTTTATCCACCATGCCAACTGTCTGTTCAATCATCTCGGGACCCAAAATCCTCCTTTCACATACCTCATCCATATACAGTGGTGATCGACACTTCCTACCGTATAGGGCTTCATATGGTGCCATACCGATCGTTGACTTGTAACTGTTGTTGTAAGCAAATTCCACTAAAGGTAACAGTCGTTCCCAATTATTTCCCATATCTAGCACACATGCTCGCAACATATCCTCAAGGATCTGGATGGTCCTCTCGGACTGACCATCAGTTTGAGGATGATAGGCCGTACTAAAATTCAACTGTGTTCCCAAGGCTTCTTGCAAACTCTCCCAAAAACGCGATGTGAAGCAGTATCACATCGGATACTATAGAGACTGGCACTCCATGCAACTTAATAATCTCCCTGATATAAAGTTGAGCATACTGATCCATTCGAAAGTTCATCTTAACTGTGAGGAAATGAGCTGACTTTGTGAGTCGGTCGACAACAACCCAAATAGCGTGGTTTCCTCTTTTCGTTCGAGGCAAACCTACCACAAAGTCCATCGTAATGTGTTCCCATTTCCATTCTGGGATATGAAGTGACTTAAGTAATCCAAAGGGGCGTTGGTGTTCTGCCTTCACTTGCTGGAAAACTATACACTTTCTGACAAAGTCTGCCACATCTCTCTCTTCAAACCTTCCCACCAAAATGTCCCCCTAAGATCTTGGTACATCTTTGTACTCCCAGGGTGCGCTGTATACGGGGTATTATGTGCCTCCTTTAGTATTGCTTTTCTCAACTTAACAACATTGGGCACACAAATCCTCCCTTCATAATACATCATGCCATCATCGGACACGCTAAAACCTTTATCCTCACCTGAAAGAGTACGTTCTTTCATCTTGACCAAGAAGTCCTCCTGTCCTTGACCTTCTTTGATTTGTTCCCTCAAGGTTGGTTGTACCACCAAAATAGCCAATAATAACTCAACTGGTCTCGATGGTGTAGCCACCTCAAGGTTCATCCTTGCAAATTCCTTGACCAAGTGTTCCTCCTTGGTCAACAAACAAGTCAGATCTCCTCTTACCTTACGGCTTAGTGCATCAGCAACTACGTTTGCCTTACCGGGGTGGTAATGAATTGTACAATCGTAGTCTTTGACCAACTCAATCCATCTGCGATGCCTCATATTCAATTCCTTCTGTGTGAAAATATATTTCAGACTTTTGTGGTCTGTATAAATTTCACACTTACCTCCATAAAGGTAATGTCTCCAAATCTTCAAGGCATGAACTACCACTGCTAATTCCAAATCATGAGTAGGGTAGTTCAACTCGTGCGGTTTCAACTGTCTCGAAGCATAGGCAACTACCTTGCCCTCTTGCATCAATACACATCTCAAACCTTGCTTGGATGCATCACTGTAGATGACGAACTCTTTCGTCGGATCGGGAATCGTCAACACTGGCACAACAGTCTTCAAAAAATCCCTCGATAAATCTCCGATAATAACCGGCTAATCCCAAGAAGCTTCGAACTTCATTCGCATTACTTGGTACTTTCCAATCATTGACTGCCTCAACTTTAATCGGGTCAACCTCAATTACTTTAGAAGTGACCACATGACCCAAAAATGCAACTCGGTTAAGCCAAAATTCGCACTTGTTGAATTTTGCATACAACTTCTCCTTGCGCAGTATTCCCAATACCGTTCTAAGATGCTGCTCATGATCGACCTTGGTCCTTGAGTACACAAGTATGTCATCTATGAACATAATGACAAACTTATCCAAATAAGGTTGAAACACCTGGTTCATGAGGTCCATGAATACCGCTGGCGCATTAGTCAGACCAAATGGCATCACTATAAATTCATAGTGTCCATAACGAATTCGAAATGCGGTCTTCGGGATATCATCACCCTTAATCCTCAGCTGGTGATATCCGGATCTCAAATCTATCTTCGAAAATACTCCCGATCCTCCAAGTTGATCGAATAGGTCCTCTATTCTAGGAACTGGATATTTATTCTTTATCGTGAGTCGATTAAGTTCACGATAGTCAATGCACATCCTCAAACTTCCGTCCTTTTTCTTTACGAAGAGCACTGGCGCACCCCATGGCGAAATACTCGGTCGGATAAATCCAGAGTCGAGCAGTTCCTGGAGTTGTACTTTCAACTCTTGCGATTCCTTAGGCGCCATCCTATAGGGAGCCTTTGATATTGGTGTCGCTCCTGGCACTAGATCAATTGAGAACTCAACTTGGCGATTCGGCGGAACTCCGGAAAAGTCTTCGGGAAAGACATCTGGATACTCTTTGACGATAGGTACATCAGCTACCGTCTTCTCCGAAGTTGTTTTCCCCATCACATTCACCAAGAATCCTTGGCAACTACGCTTCTTCAATATTTTCACCGCTTTCATGGCTGAAATCACCTTCGGGGTACTAGAGTATCTTACTCCCTCGAATACGGTTTTGACATCGATAGACGGACATAAAGTTACCCTCCTTTCAGAGCATTCAACTACAACTCTATGCTTGTCCAACCAATCCATACCCAAAATAACATCAAAAACGCTAAGTTCAACTATGTGCAAGTTGGCTAAAAAGCTATGTTCGTTAATCTCTATCTCTTCCTCGGTGTAGGACATCCCCCCATGATCAGCAGATTATGATGGATCCAGTCACGAAGTTCATCACGAAACTTCTGCAGCTTCATCCCATCAGTCTTAACCATATGCAGTGTAAAACAGCACATGTGGTTGAATCTTCTCTCGTAATCCATCACAATTATGCTACCATACGTCAAGTCTAAGAACTCCCTCTATATCTTAGCCTTGTACACCCTCGGGTAGTACTTCTCCATGACCATCTTCTTGTCCTTGCTACTGGACTCACTATCAGCCATCTCAGCATCATTCGAGTCTCCCATCTGCACCACATCCAACTCTACCTCTGGTTCTTCTTCTGAATCTTCTTCGGGATCCTCCTCCGAGTCTTCCTCATTCGTGGAGTCGGCATCCCAATTTGCATTTGGAATCGCCTCTCGAGCATATAAATCCAATAGGCGCCCAGTGACAAATTAGAAATCGTCCGCAGCCTCTCGCTCTTCAAGCGATCCCTTGATGGCCCTTTTCCAAAGCCGGAAGATGCAGCAACTCCAGTCTTCGGATAATTTCTCCATCAAGTGCTCTAGCTGGCGGGTGACAGAACCTTGTTTCCCAGATTTTAGCCACTTACTCAGTCTATTAATGACGTAATGTGGCGCATTTTCTAGTAGACTAGGGTCGTCCCACCAGTCCTTACGCGCTAGGAGACGCGAGTCAAAAGTAGCTGGGAGCTTCTTACGTGGAGTCATTCTAGGTTTGGCCATTCTAACAGTTCGTACATACATAAATAATTATATAAGTAAAATGAAATGACATATGCATGATTAATGACTAAAATTCGGTACCTCAGGCGGAGTGACGAAGTGGCGAAGCGGAGAGCATATGATACTTTTACATTTTAGCGAGTCTACAGAAAGGTAAAACCTCTCTCTGATACCACTATGTAATGCCCCGACTTTTTAGGGTAAATATTGGGGAAAATAAATAAAAGGTAAATTTTGAGAAAATAATTTTCTTGAGAATATAAAAATTCTCGCCTACAAAGTCGAGTCGCTAGAATGTCGTGAAAATAAATACCTTTAAATAAGGTAACATTTCATCCTATATAAGAGGTAAAATTTTGCGGCGGAAGAATAAATCATGATTTATAAATTGCTAATCAAAGTTTCCCCAAATAATTTTCCAAACGTTTGACATAAAGAAAAACATCATGAAATAAATTCTCTTTCATATGCCCTCTCGGCTCGCTCATTCGTCCATCCGGCTCGGTTGAACCTGCGGGTTCAGTAAAGGTGGGGGTGAACTTCCTTCAGCTCGTGGAAATTACACTGATCACAGTAATATACAATCTCATGGAAAACATAATATGAATAAATTATCACATTTTTCCTCAACATGAATGCATACTCACAATATTACGTACAACATGAATCGAGCACGCACAACACGAATATTGAGGTTGCGCAGGTGCCCCCGCAATAACATGAAACATACACGCAATACCACATATAACGTGAATACTGGGTTGAGCAGGTGTCCCCACACAACATGAAACATACACGCAATACCACATATAACATGAAACGAGCACATATGTGAATACTGGGTTGTGCAGGTGTCCCCACACAACATGATAACTTTTTACACGAATACAGGTGAGCCTGATTTACGACGTGTATCATAATTTATAAACATGAAATGAATATCACATATGCAGTCCAATCAAAGCAATTAAAGTGATAGTGAAAATTCCCACCTGAATAAATGATGATGATGTCTAACTGAAATGAATGTGCTCGACTCACAGTCCTAAGCCCGTAAATACTCGATAAAATCTACATATAATAACGATAATAATAATAATAATTATAATCCTTACAATTTATTATTTATATAATAAATAAAAGGATACGAATATCACTATATAACAACTGAAAATAAATTATAATTTGCTAATTAATATTAACCGAAGAGTTAACATTATTAATGACTGAAATTAAAACACTTATGCATAATTTCAGATTAATTATTAATATAAATTAAAAATCAATATTTTAATGTTTAGGTCAAAATTAGGATTGAATTGATGTTTGAAAGTTGACTGGGTCAGATTGTAAAAATTGAGAAGCTGGCTGGGTTAAAAACGAGTTAATTAAAACTGTCTGGGGCTGAATTGAAAGTTGTTGGAAATTGTGAGGACTAAATCGAATAACCCTAAAAATCGAGGGTATATAAACCCTATTCTTGACTCAGCCGACACAACATCATTCTCCTTCTTCCCGTTTCCTTCTTCTCCTGATTTCTCACCTCAACTCTCCCTCTCCTCTCTAACCGTCGCCTGTCTCTCTCTCAAGCTCCCTCTCTAAAATTTTCGCGCAACACACACACACAAGATTAAAACACACCACCTAGAGATACTCGCAAGGAACTTCGCACGAATCGGGAAAGGAAAGTGCCCGGCGGAACGGCAGTGTGAAGGCTCCGATACGGATCAGGTGAGATTCGGGCCGCGTTTTTTTTTTGAAGTCGGGCTGACGGAAAAGGGTTTCGAATCTGGTCCGTGTTGAAGGGTCGGGCCTGAACTGGATCCGGGTTCTGATCGGGGCAATTAGTTCCTGTTGCAGGATATGTTCGCGGTTTCGGGCCGCACCAGTTTAGAATCAGAATTTTGAAGAGGTGGTTCATGGCTCGACGAACAACAAGTCTGGGTTGTTGAATTCAAATCAATTTGGGCGACTTGACTGTAGAGGCTAGGTTTCACAAAGCACCAGTGTCAACGAGTTAATTGAGAATTTTGGAAATATGAAATTGGGGTTTCCGTTTTTCCATTTATTTGCAAATTTTTGGATGATCAATTTTTTTTTTATATTAATAATCTAAGTAAAAACTGAAACTTTGAAAATTGTAACACAAAAGGGGTTGAAGATTACCTGTTGTTGAAGAAGAGGAGATGAGAAGTTGCATATGATTGTTGTAGATTTGGTGAGGGTTGCTCGGACGACTGGGACTAACTGTATTTTCTCTTTTTTTTTTTTTATCTGGATGAAGAACGACGGCTGGGAAGAAAAAGAGTGTATTCTGGGTTGGCTGCGAATACATTATTTATTCGGTATTAGAAATTTGGTGTATAGGGCATAATTTATGGGTTGGGAAAATATCTGGGTTTCAGATATGATTGAGCTAGGAAAAGAGTTTGGGCCAATAATAATAATAATTGAGTTTAAAATAATAAACAATAAATATAATCGGTCTGAATTAGATAATAATAATAATATTATTAATAATAATAAATAAATAAATAATATTATTATTTGACTTGTAAAATCTTTTGGGTAACGATTAAGATCGCTTAAAATTTGATTCGGGTTTAGAACGGGTTTTTGATCAAATAGGTTCTACTGCGTTTTTGTGCGCACAAGTTTACCCAACTATTTTTTGGTCAAATGGGTTCTTTGGACTATCCTTCTGGCAAAATAGTGACCCAACTATTTTTCACTTGTTGTAACCGGTTGGCGTCTGCTTGTGGTGACTTTTATTTTTTGGTCAAATGGGTTACTGAACTTTGCGAATTTGTTCACCTAAGTTACTAAAGTTTTATTTTCAATTTGATTACTAAACTACGCAACTTTGTTAATTTAGGCTACCCTTATAAGTCACATAAAAAACATCCTCACTCACCAAACACCTCAACGCCACATCATAAATTAAAAATCACATAGATAATTAAAAATGTAAACGTATTCATTCATTATATATACGTTATAAACGCTATAATATATATTTTTAAATACATTTTGTATACAAAAAGTATATAATAGTGTATTTAAAAACAGATATAAAAACGTATACAAGAATGTCTATAAAAAAACTTATATAAAACGTATAAAAAGGTGTATAATAACGTATAAAAAACTTATATAAAAACGCTAAATATGTTGTTCAATTTATCAGCTCACAATCTTCGAAAACATAAATTGCATCAACATTGTTCGCAAAAAAACCAACGCCATAGCGAGGCGGGCAAAATATTTAACGAAATCCACTTTATTAGCTATACTACGCATCTTTGTTATTTTAGGCTACCCTTATCGATTACATAAAAACACCCTCACTCACCAAACATCTCAACGCCACATCATAAATTAAAAATCACATAGATAATTAAAAATGTAAACGTTTTATACACCCTTTTATATAAATTTTTATACACATTATTATATATTTTTATTTACGTATAAAAAAGCTGTATAATAACGTGTATAAAAACGTTTGATAAGAATATTTTTGTACTAACGTTGCGGCGGACCCAATTTAACACTCGTTTTGTTAACACAACGCTTGTAGATTTTTCTTGTAAATAAATATATATTAGTAACCCAATTTTAAAAAAAAAAAAAAAAAAAGAAACTTCGGTAACTTAGACGAACAAAATCGCAAAGTTGAGTAACTTATTTGAACATAAAGCTGACGCGGAAATCAGATTTGGACAATGGGGCCCACAAAAAACTGATGTGGACAAAGTAATACCTCCATCTCCCGGTTATCAGTCATCGGGGTAATTTGAATGACCATTTTTCTGGTTTTGAGTAACCTAAATGTCAAACCCGTATAGTCCAGTAACCCATTTGACCAAAAAAATAGTTGGGTAACTTAGGTGCATAAAAACGCAAAGTTGGGTAACCTATTTGATCAAAAACCCGGTTTAGAACATATGAGATATCATGAAAATGCTTGATCGTATTAAATGATATTACATGAAGTTGACTTGTACTTGCAGTGAAAGTAATTGTACAACAATTACTCACTCGGTAATGAAATGAGATTAAATGAAATAAATGCATTATTAATATTATTAGTAGTAAATGACTACTAGAATGTAACTGACAAAAATGACTCGGGCTAGGACTTGTGATACGTCGAAATAAATGTTCATGATTCTTTAAATTGAATTAAATAACATGAAATGCATTTTAATATTATTATAAAATAATAATATTGCATTATAAAAATGACGGGTATTACAGAGACAAACCTACAGGTGGAATGTCGCTCGCGCACAAGACATGGTTGCGGAGGTCAGTCCATCGAACTCCGCGACCGTGCACGGTTCCTCAAGACCGAGATGATCGACCTTCCTCGAGGAATTTGCAAAATTGAAGACCGCAAAGAGCTGAACCAAGAATCAGTCCGCTCAAGAAAACGATCGTATGGTCCATAAAGAGTTGAGTCGCTCGTTTGTAATTCAAACGATCGCTGGTAACACCACCTCACCCAATGCCTTCAACATCGGAGCGGGCTGGGGGGCAATTTTTGTGTCCCGATTAACACATCTCGACGGCGATCGACGTAAGGGCCGAGCGAGCGAGTCAGTGTCAAATGAACCACGGCACACCTACCAAACGGAGATCCCAGACCAAGTCCAAGTGCCGAGCGATCGACATCCAGGGCGATCGTTTCTTGGCACCTGGCGATCGACTTTGGTGCCCGGCCAAGGACGACCGCCTCATGCCATGTGTAAAGCCAACATCCGTCAAGTCAGCGAAGACCGAATCTCGGGATAGAGGCCCACGTGCAGATCCGGAAAAGACGCCATAGGAAATGGATCTCTGACTCCAGCCCATCAACAGCTGTTAACGACAAGGACAGTCTCACCTACCGACAGACCCACCGAAAGGTCTTAGGTGGGACCTCCCAAGACAGCGACATAGGACGTGTGTTGTCTTCTCATTGGTTCGCACATCCGGCTGCCAGCAGCTGCTGCGGACTTGAAGGAGACCAACCCATGTGCTAAAGACGATCGCCCGCTTATTTAATACAGTAAAAGGCGATCGCCCAACTACCTCATCTCCTATAAATAGAGGACTTCCAGCATTTGGAAGAGGGCCTCTGAATCTCTGACACTTTTGGGAAACTCTCGGAACTCTCTCTAAAAAGGCTTCCAGACACTCTCAAAACCATTCTGGCTCACTCTCGACCAAAAGACGATCAGTAAACATCACATTTCCTTTGTTACAAGAACACACAGAGCGTTAACTCTGGTTCTTCCGGAAATCACCAGCACTCAAGAGCTAGATAACTAGGTTCTTTACACTCATTGTAATTGTACTCTTACATTAATATATGTACTCCAAAGTATTCGTATTAATAATATCTCGCGAGAGCATTCAAGCCCGGGCCTAACAAATGTAACACCCCGAACTAAGCGGATATTACAGTGTCGTGGACCCCCGACTGGGACCCACTAGGCGAGTGAAAATGAATGAATTACACAGGGTAAATGTAGTACCGAACCACATTACAACAATAATTACTCCGATGAGGAGTTTCGTACAACACATCCAGGATAATACAGAATACATGTATATTTTATATGAAGATAAAATATACAACACTTAGTGAAATGAGTATTCAAGCGAAATGTTTGCAGCGGAATAAATGAAGGAAACATAAATGACTGAAAAGACTGGGGCCCCCTTCTAGTATCATTGGGGCTCCTCGTCGTCAACGTGCTCTTCCCGTGCTTTCGCCTTGCCATGACATGAAAAACAATATCCCCCAACGGGGTCAGTTACACAGAACAACAATCCTCAAGAGTTGAATAAACACAATCATGTATATTTTGTATAAACCACAAGTTCGATAAAAAATGAATCGGTTAGATTATAACCCAATCTTGTTGAAAACATACGCAATCAAACATGCTGTATGAATCAACTAACAGTACGGCTCAAAGGGTGGCGCCACACTACGCCCGGGATGGAAATGTGTCCGTGCACAAGCCACCAACGAGTATCGATCGAATACACGCGTGGTCTTGTACCTAATCAGTCTCACGAAGCAATCGACTCATGTGCACGGTCCAATGTGAGGCCAACAACCAACACACGACTTAAATGTGCCCGACATGAAAATCCTACACATACCAACCGGCACGCCAGTATGACCCGGAATGCCACGATATAACAAAAGTGACAACGAAAATGAATAATGACTCACCGAGATGAAATGATAGTGAAATGAATGACAGCTCAATGAAATGATTGGAACCGTTGTTCCTTATGACTGAGGTGATTAATTGACAATGACAAGTTTTGATACGGTTAATACAATGATGAATGAGTTATGATTATGAATGAACAACAACAAAAGAAATGAATATCCTTTTAACCGAGTAGGAATTAACTTACTCAACACCGGTGACAATTATCCTTCCACGAACAACGTCCTAATTGAGATATCGGTCGCTCGAACAACCTTGAATAATACAATTACCAACAATCCGTTCAATATACGAATCAAACACGAATATAACAAACTCAAAACGTCGATACGATTAAACCAAGTTCATTGGGGCATTATATCAAACACTTTGTGGCCAAACTTCGATTGTTTATAACCAAACCTCAAAAATACCAACATCAAATCCCCAAGAAGTGTTTCAAACCAACAAAACATCTTCAATACGATCAATAATCCATTATGAATATCCAAAATCGTGATTTCAACAATAATTAATCGAAAACCCCCAAATCCAACACAATATTCAAAGTGTTCTTGAATAATCCTTCAATAATCCGATGAATAATCAAACATGTCCATAATCATGCGTATATCACTTCATACAACACGATCTTAACATCCAAAACATCATATCTCAATACAAAATCTAAATCCAAGAGGTTTGATGAATATTACCTTTCAAGATCCAAGTACTTTAATCCGATGAAATTGCGTTAGATCCACAATACGAGATTCACAACCGAATGAAAATGATGAAAGATGAATACTCAAGTGATTGATGATGAAAATCTTCCCCCTCAAGCTCTCTCTCTCTCGTATGGGTTGAAGAAAAGGGAAAAAAAATGAGTTGCTCACGCTCAAAAAACGCAATTATAGAGTTGACTGCCCTGTGTGCCGCGGCCCGGCCGAAGTGTGCCGCGGCACAGGGCCAAAAATGCCCCCAGTGATCGGCAGCGTGCCGCGGCCCGGACGAGTGTGCCGCGGCAGTGACTCGGCAGTGTGCCGCGGCCCCGTCGGCATGAGCCGCGGCCCAAGGTACAGAAGGGTTGGCCGATAAGTTGCAACACGAGTGTGCCGCGGCCCACAGTACAGGCTGCTTGGCCAAAAACTAGAAAATGTGTGTGCCGCAGCGCACAATCCTTGTGCCGCGGCCCACACCCCCCTAGGGTCCTAAAATGATGAAAAATAATCTGGGAAGAGAATGAAAGCAATAGGAACCAATATTTGGGAAACAATAACACGAAATGGAAGTACGGAAACCCCAAAACGGTGGTTCCAAGCCATGATTACAAGGGTTCGCCCAACAAAACACAATTTGAACAATGAGAAGGTTTGAAATGACATGAACTCCAACGTCAACAACGACTAATGAATCGATTACCACGATCAAGATAATACTCTTGTCTCGATTCCTGAGTAAGGTTGAAACAATGAACAATATCGATACACAACTCGAAGTTAATCTGAACGGGGAACACGGATGAATGATTATCAACAAGTGAAAAATTACATAACGACGATTACCGAATGAAATTACTGAATGATAATGACTGAATTACGACCGGGTATTACATACATTCCCCCTTAAAAGAGTTTCGTCCCCGAAACTAAGGGTCAAACAACTCGGGATAACTCTCCCGCATACTATCCTCGGTTTCCCAAGTAGCCTCTTCGACTCCGTGTCTAGACCACTGAATTTTAACCAAAGGAATCGCCTTATTCCTCAACTGTTTGATTCGCCGCTCTAAGACTCGTATGGGGCGCTCCTCATACGAATGATCATCTGCGATCTCGATTTCGTCGAACTGAAGTATGTGACTCGGGTCGGCAACATACTTCCATAGCTGAGAGACGTGAAACACATTATGAATTCGGCTCAATGCCGGAGGTAAGGCCAAACGACAAGCTAGCTCGCTTACTCATTCCAAAATTTCAAAAGGTCCAATAAATCTTGGACTCAACTTTCCCTGCTTCCCGAAATGGAAGATACCTCGACTCGGGGATACCTTGACCAACACGTGGTCGCCTATCTCGAACTCTAATGGTCGGCGACGATTGTCTGCATAAGATTTCTGTCGACTCTGAGCGGTCAACAAACGACTCCTGATCAAAGCTACCTTCTCACGGGCGGCTATAAGCATATCGGGCTCGGTGCCGATGGATTCTGATAAATCATCCCAACACAAAGGGGATCGACAATGACGACCGTACAAGGCCTCGTAAGGTTCCATCTTAATCGAAGCATGCCAACTATTATTATACGTGAACTCGATCAATGGTAGTTGGGCTTCCCAATCATCTTTCCAATCGAGGACACATGCCCTCAACATGTCCCCCAAAGTCTGAATAGTCCTCTCTGATTGTCCGTCGGACTGAGGATGAAAAGCTGTACTGAGATTAAGCTGAGTTCCCATAGCACGATGAACTGATTTCCAAAAATGAGACACGAATCGCCCGTCACGATCAGAAACGATACTCTTAGAAGTACCGTGCAGTCTCACTATCTCTTTGATGAACAGTTGAGCAAGTCTCTCGGGACCCCACGTATCCTTAATCTCGAGAAAGTGAGCTGACTTAGTTAGACGATCCACAATCACCCAGATTGTATTCATGCCACGACGACTCGTCGGCAAACTTGTGATGAAGTCCATAGAAATATCTTCCCACTTCCATTCTGGAATAGGAAGAGGTTTCAGCATACCCGCCGGTCGCTGATGTTCAATCTTGACTTGTTGTCAGGTTAAGCATCTCGAAACAAATTCTGCGACTTCTCGCTTCATATTACTCCACCAGTAATTTTGTTTCAAGTCCTTGTACATCTTGCTAGACCCCGGATGAACAGAATAAGGGGTAGCATGAGCTTCTCTCAAAATCGAGTTTTTCAACTCGTCAATTGCCGGTACGCATAACCGATTCTTAAAATGCAAAAGTCCATCCTCGTGGATCACAAAGCCAGGGGCTTTCCCCTGAGCCACATCCTCACGGATGCGCAACAGTGATGGGTCTGAACCCTGATTCTCTCTGATCGCCTCCTCAAGTGGCGATGAAATCTCTAACATGCAAAATTGCCCTTGCACTCGCTGAAGCCAGACCTCGATCTCGGGTCTAAGGAATTCCTGCTGAAGCTCCTTCTGAACTGTTAAACGAGCAAGCATCTGCTCCTGAACGGACTTACGACTCAAGGCGTCGGCGACAACGTTCGCCTTGCCCGGGTGGTAAAGGATCTCGATATCGTAATCTTTGATTAGTTCCAACCACCGTATCTGTCGCATATTTAACTCCTTCTGAGTAAATATATACTTTAAACTCTTATGATCGGTGAATATCTGACAAGTAACGCCATAAAGGTAATGATGCCAGATTTTCAAAGCGAACACCACGGCTGCTAGCTCCAGGTCGTGGGTCGGATAATTAACCTCGTAAGGTCTCAATTGCCGTGAAGCATAGGCAATAACCTTCCCATTCTGCATGAGCACACATCCGAGACCCTATCCGGATGCATCACTATAAACCACAAATCCTTCCGTCCCTTGCGGCAAGGAAAGTACATGTGCCGACATTAGCCGACTCTTGAGTTCCTCAAAGCTCCATTGACACGCGTCGGACCACGTGTATTTCTTATCCTTTCGCAAAAGGTTCGTCAAGGGTTGAGCGATTTTAGAAAATCCTTCCACAAACCGCCGATAATAACCGGCTAATCCGAGAAAGCTTCGGATTTTCTTAACATTCTTCGGAGGTAACCAATCTTGGATAGCCTCCATCTTCTGAGGATCAACACGCACTCCATCTGATGAAATTACATGCCCGAGAAAAGTCACTTCGGACATCCAGAACTCACACTTGGAAAACTTTCCATAAAGTTGCTCTCGTCTTAACACGTCGAGAACCTGATGAAGATGAACCTCGTGTTCCTCTCGGTTACGAGAGTAAATCAAAATGTCATCGATGAAGACAACAACAAACTGATCCAAAAAGTCGATGAAAACCCGATTCATTAACTCCATGAATACCGCAGGTGCATTAGTCAATCCAAACGGCATAACCACAAACTCATAATGACCATAGCGTGTTCGAAACGCCGTCCTCGTGATATCCGACTCTAGAATCCGCAACTGATGATATCCAGATCTTAAGTCGATCTTGGAAAATACTGAAGCTCCTTGAAGTTGATCTAAGAGATCATCAATATGGGGTAAGGGATACTTATTCTTGATCGTCACCCGGTTCAATTCTCGGTAATCAATACACAAGCAGAACAAACCATCCTTCTTCTTGACAAACAACACTGGTGCTCCCCACGGGGACGCACTTGGACGGATATAACCTTTCTCGAACAATTCCTCAAGTTGATTCTTCAACTCCTGCATTTCGGTCGGGGCCATCCGGTACGGTGCCTTCGATATTGGAGATGTACCAGGCTCCAACTCAATTGTGAATTCCACATCTCTCTGTGGAGGCAAACCAGGTAACTCGTCTGGAAATACGTCGGCATATTCTCTCACTATCGGAATATCTGCCAACATTATTGACGATTTCTCGGTTTTAGTCATATAGCACCAATAACCAATACACCCCTGATTGAGTAATCTCACTGCTTTCATCAAGTTAATGACTTTACCAGAACAGTTGGGATTACCTCCCTGAAAAACACATTCAACCCCATCGTTTGAAATGATAGTGACCATACGCTTACGGACACTAATGATGGCATCGTGATGATCCATCCAGTCAATACCCAGAATGATGTCGTCTCTCGGCAAATCTACCACGATTAGGTCTGCTGGCCATACACGGCCATGAAACTGAATCGGACAATTCTGAATCTCTCGACTTTCGATAATTCGTCTACCATCAGGTAGACCAATGACATAAGGCTCACAACTAGTAGCACTACCCAGACGTAGTCTACTCAAATATGACTCGGAAATGAATAAATGCGATGCACCAGTATCAAAAAGGGTACACACAGGTTGAGATAGAATATCGAGTGTACCTGAGATCATCCGGGCCTCTGGATCGTCGGTCTTCTTCATCTCATAAATTCGGGGCTTGCCGGCCCCCGAACCAGATGCTCCCATCTAATAGCTCTTGGCTCCACCTTTGCTAGCTCTTGTCGTCTTAAACGACGCTGATTGAGTGGCCTGATTCTGCACCGCTGAATGTCCTGGGGCCTGAAATGACGCCGGAGTGGGTTTAGAGTCCCTTCGGCAAAAACGGGCCCTATGCCCAGCAATTCCACAGTTATGGCACGTGACAGCCTGTTTCGGACATTTGGTGCTGAAATGACCCTGTTCTTCACAATTGAAACAGGTG
Organism: Orobanche coerulescens; assembly: GCA_033398695.1. NCBI lineage: Eukaryota > Viridiplantae > Streptophyta > Magnoliopsida > Lamiales > Orobanchaceae > Orobanche > Orobanche coerulescens. Next base: position 98,566,070 of record CM065813.1, on the reverse strand, counting down.
ACGGCCGAACTGGCCGCTCGTGACTGAGATTCCGCGGGTTTAGGTGCCATAGGAGGTCGCTCAGAAAAGGTAGAGCCCGCACGTGGTTTCTTTAAAGTAGCCTGACTTCCGTCAGACTGATTACGGTTCTTAGACTTCTTGCCAGCAGATGAAGGTTGTTGTTTAGCAATCTCTTTAGCAGTAAGCTCATAAGTAAAAGCTTTCTCGATGAATTCGGCCAGAGTGGTGCAATTATGATTAAGCAACTGTAGCCGCATACGAGGTTTCAGCCTCTTGCTGAAATACTTGATCTTGTCCGCCTCAGAGTGAATGATAGATGAGGCGAACGGAAGAAGTTCCTGAAATTTTTCGGCGATGACAAGAACATCGTCGTCCGCTGAGTGTTCGGGAGTGAGTAATTCCGACAATTTAGCCTCCCTGAGTGGGGCTGGATAATACCTCTCCATCATGAGAGTTTTGAACTGATCCCAAGTACAAGATCCTTCGGTGGGCTTCAACGACAACCACCAAGAATGTGCGCTTTTACCCAGATAGTAACCCGCAACTAAAACTTTATGCCCTTCAGGGCAATCCACCATAGAAAATAACTTCTCGAAATGCTCAAGCCAATGAACAATATCCGCCGGCTCAGATGATCCCTCGAAGGTAGGTGGTCGCTGGCGAGAGATATCGCCAATGATACTGCTTACACCCCTCTCTTGCCTCTGAGGTGGCGGCGGGGGAGCCTGTTGATTTTGAGTAGTGGAGTTATGCATCGTCTCCATCAGTTGTGCCATCTGAGTCATTTGGGCCATCATGCCCTGCATAAAAGCGAGTGGGTCAACCCGAACACCTTCTGACTGAGCTGTGCCCTGGGTACGACTCCCCAATAGTGAATGATCATGTCCTGGTGAATGAGTGGCAGTGTCGCTGCTCGATGAATTAACATTATTTCTCGCATTCGCATGTGTATTCACACGAGTTCTAGGGATTCGGCCCGCACCACGGCCTCGTCCTCCGCATCCTCTTATTGCTCTCTCCATACTGAAGTAGAAAAGTCACATGATGATTATATTCCTCGCATGAATATCACGTTATGATTATGTCATGAGATGATGAAAATGAGCATACATGCTCTAGCACAGTGATTACATGAATGATTAACTGAGGCGACATGATTATCTAATGAAATTCTTGAAATGATTACCTTGAACAAGTTAACAAGATTAATGATATGATCTTCCAGATCAACAACTGAGTAATGAAATGGATGGAGTGATAAATGAGTTAACATGACTGTCCTGGTAAAAATGAAAATGATGATAGAGGATTGTTAACTGATGAATTATGAATGAATGATTCTTGCCAGAAATTATACCATGGCGCTAGAAATCTTACAGTTCTTGGTCTGATTGGCTCGGCATTTGCACAGGTCACACGTGACGCGAAAGTCCAATGATACTAGTCCGATGACGATGATTTCAAATGAGACATGACTCGGAAGGTAGTATTCAAAACCACGCTCCGATACCAACTCTGTAGCACCCTGAACTAAGCGGATATTACAGTGCCGTGGACCCCCGACTGGGACCCACTAGGCGAGTGAAAATGAATGAATTACACGGGGTAAATGTAGTACCGAACCACATTACAACAATAATTACTCCGATGAGGAGTTTCGTACAACACATCCAGGATAATACAGAATACATGTATATTTTATATGAAGATAAAATATATAACACTGAGTGAAATGAGTATTCAAACGGAATGTTTGCAGCGAAATAAATGAAGGAAACATATGAGTTAAACAATATTCCCCAACGGGCCCCCTTCTAGTATCATTTGGACTCCTCGCCGTCAACGTGCTCTCCCCGTGCTTTCGCCTTGCCATGACCTGAAAAACAATATTCCCCAACGGGGTCAGTTACACAGAACAACAATCCTCAAGAGTTGAATAAACACAATCATGTATATGTTGTATAAACCACAAGTTCGATCAAAAATGAATCGGTTAGATTATAACCCAATCTTGCTGAAAACATACGCAATCAAACATGCTGTATGAATCAACTAACAGTACGGCTCAAAGGGTGGCGCCACACTACGCCCGGGATGGAAATGTGTCCGTGCACAATCCACCAACGAGTATCGATCGAATACACGCGTGGTCTTGTACCTAATCAGTCTCATGAAGCAATCGACTCGTGTGCACAGTCCAATGTGAGGCTAACAACCAACACACGACTTAAATGTGCCCGACATGAAAATCCTACACATACCAACCGGCACGCCAGTATGACCCGGAATGCCACGATATAACAAAAGTGACAACGAAAATGAATAATGACTCACCGAGATGAAATGATAGTGAAATGAATGACAGCTCAATGAAATGATTGGAACCGTCGTTCCTTGTGACTGAGGTGACTAATTGACAATGAAAAGTTTTGATACGGTTAATACAATGATGAATGAGTTATGATTATGAATGAACAACAACAAAAGGAATGAATATCCTTTTAACCGAGTAAGAATTAACTTACTCAACACCGGTGACAATTATCCTTCCATGAACAACATCCTAATTGAGATATCGGTCGCTCGAACAACCTTGAATAATACAATTACCAATAATACGTTCAATATACGAATCAAACACGAATATAACGAACTCAAAACGTCGATACGATTAAACCAAGTTCATTGGGGCATTATATCGAACACTTTGTGGCCAAACTTCGATTATTTATAACCAAACCTCAAAAATACCAACATCAAATCCCCAAGAAGTGTTTCAAACCAACAAAATATCTTCAATACGATCAATAATCCATTATGAATATCTAAAATCATGATTTCAACAACAATTAATCGAAAACCCCCAAATCCAACACAATATTCAAAGTGTTCTTGAATAATCCTTCAATAATCCGATGAATAATCAAACATGTCCATAATCATGCGTATATAACTTCATACAACACGATCTTAACATCCAAAACATCATATCTCAATACAAAATCGAAATCCAAGAGGTTTGATGAATATTACCTTTGAAGATCCAAGTACTTTAATCCGATGAAATCGCGTTAGATCCACAATCCGAGCTTCACAACCGAATGAAAATGATGAAAGATGAATACTCAAGTGATTGATGATGAAAATCTTCCCCCTCAAGCTCTCTCTGTCATATGGGTTGAAGAAAAGGGAAAAAAATGAGCTGCTCACGTTCAAAAAACGCAATTATAGAGTTGACTGCCCTGTGTGCCGCGGCCCGGCCGAAGTGTGCCGCGGCACAGGGCCAAAAATGCCCCCAGTGATCGGCAGCGTGCTGCAGCCCGGACGAGTGTGCCGCGGCAGTGACTCGGCAGTGTGCCGCGGCCCAAGGTACAGAAGGGTTGGCCGATAAGTTGCAACACGAGTGTGCCGTGGCCCGGAAGAGTATGCCGCGGCAGTGACTCGGCAGTGTGCCGCGGCCCTGCCGGCATGTGCCGCGCCTGAGACAGCCGCCGCCAAAATCGGAAAATGTGTGTGCCGCGGCGCACACTCCTTGTGCCGCAGCGCACTCCCCCCTAGGGTCCTAAAATGATGAAAAATGATCCGGGAAGAGAATGAAAGCAATAGGAACCAATATTTGGGAAACAATAACACGAAATAGAAGTACGGAAACCCCAAAACGGTGGTTCCAAGCCATGATTACAAGGGTTCGCCCAACAAAACACAATTTGAACAATGAGAAGGTTTGAAATGACATGAACTCAAACATCAACAACGACTAATGAATCGATTACCAAAATCAAGATAATACTCTTGTCTCGATTCCCGAGTAAGGTTGAAATAATGAACAATATCGATACACAACTCGAAGTTAATCCGAACGGTGAACACGGATGAATGATTATCAACAAGTGAAAAATTACATAACGACGATTACCGAATGAAATTACTGAATGATAATGACTGAATTACGACCGGGTATTACAACAAACCCGACAAATCTTGTGTTATTTATATTCCCTCAGACGTGCTCTTGCATTTTGTTTGTTACTCACCCATAGCCATATCTAGCAATCCATTCCATATAATATTTTGGGTAACAACAATACACATAAAGAGACATGAATTTTATAACGATAGTTGTCTCTTTATACACATAAAGAGACAATATTCATATTTTAAGTGATTTTAAATCTTTATTTCTCTCCAAAAATCACTTTTTCACTTATATCATTTCATACATGCATAAATTCATAATTTAAAAACCATTTAAATATGGAATTAGAAGTTCAACTCAACATTGAATGTTAGCATGTAAGTTGTACATTGAAACATGTGCAAACTAAACAATATGCATGATTTTGGAGTGATTTTGGTTGAGAGACCATAAAATCTCCAAGATATACTTATTATATAATGTTGGAGTAAACTTAGTAGGTCAATCATCATTTGGTAGTAGTTTATGCACATAACGATACATGAATCTTATAACGCTAGTTGTTTTGTTATTCATATTTTAAGTGATTTTAGACTGTTATTTTTGACATCCTTCTCTATAAATATCATATTCGCACTTGTATCATTGTGTATACACAGAAATTCATGATTTAAAACCTTTCAAATGGATAACTAGATGGCTCAACATAAAATTTAATAGTTAACATATAGACTGTATACTGCATGAAGTACAAACTAAACATTATGTATATTTGTGGAGTGATTTTGGTTGACATATCATAAACTCTTTTAATATAATTATTATATGATGTTGGAAGAAATCTGCTCGTTCAATTATCAATTTGGAGTCGTTTATGAACAAAACGATGCATGTATCTCATGACGATGGTTGTTTCATTATTCATATTTTAAGTAATTGTTGACATTTCTTTCCCCACAAATGTCAAATTTGCACTTGTATCATTCCATATACAGTAAAACCTCGATAAATGAATATGATCGGGACCAGAGAAAAATATTCATTTAGCGAAATTATTCATTTATCGAAAGAAAATTTGAACATGTTATAAAGAATTGGGACCGGAGAAAATTATTCATTTGGCGAGGTTATTCGTTTATCGAACATTCATTTATCGAGGTTTAACTGTACATATAAATTCATGATTTAAAACCATTTAATTGGGAAATTAGAAGGCTCAACATAAATCTTGAGGCACTCTTGAATTCGAAGGACATTCAACTCATCGAAAACTACTTAGGGACACCGCCCCAAGGATTATTTCTAAAATGCACTTCAGATCACGAAACACGGGGTCCACGACCCAATTGTCCATATCAATTATACGTCCAAAGATTATTCTCATCCCATGCCAACAAGCATGAACCTCGGAGCTTCTTTACGCATACCCGAGTGAATAAACCAATGGTAAAATAACAGTCTCACAACAATATGACAACGGTCACACAAGCAACTCAAAGATTAGGATTCCACAACGAACATATAGCATAACTCATAGTTATCCTGGCATCGGGCTAGCAAGCATGAACCTCGGAGTCTCGCGACGACGTATCCGGTTTGGATAACCCATGACAAATATGTAACATGTCCAAAAATACGCCCACAAATTATCCTGGCATCGTGCTAACAAGCACGAACCTCGGAGTCTCATCGAGACATACCCGGTTTGGATAACTCTATGATAAAACTCGACCCGTACTAACAAGGACGGATCCCGGAGGTCTCAACAAACCCTACCCGACAGAACATCACTTACAAATGATCACGTACCACAAGGAGATATACTTCTTGAACAATATCGAATAATACCACCTCCTTACAAAGGGGCCAATAAACCTTGCAGACACAACATTTGCGCACTCATCAAAGGAATACATATTCGAGCATACAACCCTTAACAAGGGAAGAGCGCTTTTATAATCACATAGCACGAAGGCAATATATTCCAATTCGTAATCACAATACACATATCCGTAGAACTCTTTATTCGCAAAGCACTCTTTAAACTTCGTTATGAGTACTCCAAGTAAACACACATAGTCGATTACCAATTATTACATCAATGAAATACGAAATATATGGGCAAAATACTTGCCTCGATAATCGATACCGAAAACTCCGAGGAATGCGGCTCGATCGGAAAACCTCGAGCACCTACAACTTCCACATGACACAATGAAAACACGATCACAACGAGGATCAAGACTAATAACAACGGAAATCGCCTCAAACCAACGAAGGGAAACTCATATGAACATTTAATCGAATATTAAATGTTCACAGTTCCTCAAGAACACTAAAATCATCAATCGGGTCGAACGAATCGAAAATATGGATATACAACTCATAGAACATGTTTATCAACATCATTTTACACCCATCGATTCATCAAAATTGGATTGAATACGAAAGCAAGAACAAATCTCCAAAAAGTCAACTCTAGGGAAATCAAGAGAAATACCTCTATCCGATGAAGAACAATAGATTAGATGATGTTATAATCACCTAGGATGCTCCCAAACACCTTTGGATAGGATAAAATCGGCCAAGATCACGAACCCTAGTCGCCCTTGACGCACACCCGCGGAGAGAAGAGGAAAGAAGGTAAAATGAGAAAACATGATTGCTGTCCAGTTTATATACTGAACAGCTTAGCGTGCGCTAATCACCAATTATTAGCGTGCGCTATCGAAGCAACATTCTGTCCAAAAGCACAGTTAGCGTGCACTAACCGCAAGGGTTAGCATGCACTATCGGGACCTGCAGTCCCAGTCCAGTAGCTTCTGGACTGCCCCGAACTACCAGTTAGCGTGCGCTACTGTCCCCATAGCGTGTGCGAACTACTGAACCTTAGTGTGCACTATAGAGCTGCATAGCATGCACTGCCGAACTCCCAGTCGAATGCAGTAGCTTCTGGACTGCCTCGGCCTATCCAGGTAGCCTGCGATACGTGCTACAATAACATGCGCTATCACCAAGTATTAGCACGCGCTACACTACTACAATTAGTGTGCGCTATGCCTACTATAAAGGCATCAGGACAGTTCCAGAAACTCAACACAACACAGTATATCATACCGTACACAACATAGGGAAAATTCCCAAATAATCATCAACAGAACAAAAGAACTGGTAGAACCGACAAATAATTTAAAGTAACCGGTAATGAAAATCTCGGGTATCACATTCTACCCTCCTTAAAATAAGTTTCATCCCCGAAACTTAAAATATGAAAACAAAGCAACAACACAACAATTGACAGATAACATCTCTCAAGGATTTCAAAGAGTCGATCCTGATATCGATGTTGAAGTCCGGGTCTCAGAAGACTTGGCAACAAATTCGCAAAACTGGATTCTGTGCCCCTCGAGCCCACACTTGTAACACATTATTGGTGGGGAAGGACAATGTGCATGAACATGACCCGGCATATTACAGTTGAAACATCTCCTGGCCTTACCAGGAGTCTACGCTGATGACTTAGAACTCTCGGTTCCACTCATCGAGTGATTGAGCTTCACGGAAGAAATACCACGGTGTTGTAGTTTAGAAACGCCAACTCCTAAACTGATAGGAAAATCATCAACTGTCTTCTGCTTCTTCGACTCAGGCATATGCTCAGTCGATGATGAGGCTAGTTCGTAGGCTAATGCTCGATTATGATATTTTCTCAATGTAGTATAACACCCCCAATACACTCAGGGATATTACACGCCGTAGACCCCTTCTCGCAAGGATCTACCAGACAGGAGACTACAAAACAAAACCCACACGCGGTCAACTCGACCAAAACATAAAACCGTAGACCGATTAGGTCTCTCAAGACACAACATAGCAGTACATCTGATAAACCAAAATATAACTCGATCACATATTACACAACATGTCCATCCTCTTAAGGATGACAAAGAAACTAGAAATAAACACTCAGACCGACAGATTGCTGACGGACAACCGACTACAAATGTGACTAGTATTGCGGATTTACATCATCCTCCAAGCCAATCCTGTGGTTGCTCGCTCTCCAATCAGAACACCTAGAATAAATAACATAATCCCCAATGTGGGGTTAGCGATGGAAATCACTAGCAAGTAACCAAGCTATAAAGTTATACATCAAGAATACAACTGTTATGAAAAATAACCTTTTGACAAGGTAGTAACACGATCCCCGAGTCTAAAGTCTTTTCAAAAATAGTTTCCACTAGGAAGGATCACAAGGATAACTTCAAAACACATTTGAAAAAATAATTGAGGACGTCGGGGGTCTCAGTGTAAAATCATGAAAAGATTTATAATTCTCCTTTTCAAAACGATTTTCTTTCAAAATCATGTAGATGCTTCAATTATCAAACAAGCCTCAAAGGCAGAACCATATTCACTAATATAACCGGAATCTAAGGTTCAAGCATTCACAAATCAGAGATATCCAATCAAATACTCAAATCACCTCTGTGGCCTCGATGGGACCTAACCCGGCTTAGTTACCGAAAACAAGCTCAAACCCACCCATAAGTTATCTTGACATCGCACTCGCAAATAACGATTCTCGAAGCCCTCTCCAGACCTGCCCGATTAGATAACCTTATGGTCAAATCATATCAACTGGCCGTACTCGCAAGTACGTGCCGCCGGAGGCCTCAAGGGTCCCTACCCGGGTAACATCATTCAAACACGCCCACAAGTTATCGTGACATCGCACTCGCAAGTGACGATTCTCGAAGCCCTCTCTAGACCTACCCGATTCGATAACCTTATGGCAAAATCATATCAACTGGCCGTACTCGCGAGTACGTGCCGCCGGAGGCCTCACGGGTCCCTACCCGGGTAATATCTCTATTTACCGATTAAACAAAAAAGATACAATATTCGCCACAATCACAAACATGTAAAACCATAAGCTAATGCATCATACACTTCCACAAAGGTATAACATTCACGTCACCCCATCATTCAGGAAATAGGCTAACAAGCGGACAATACAAATATTTCACAATTCCTCGGATATCTGCTCATTTCTAAATATCCGTCTTAAGCACAATACAACATGAAGTGGTTGTTGTCATTCTTCATGAAATTCAAGTTTACGTTCGTATTTACTTTCATATAATCACATGTTCATTTAAAAGTAAGTTAAAGTTAAATATTCAATCACTAACAAGTACACGTTAAATTCACGAAATATCATATTTTCAAAGTATAAAGATTATAGACGAGATACTCGCCTCAAGTCCAAAGCACGCGAAGCAACTGGAAAGCTCGACCGAAAACCCTTGATGAGGACGACGACGAACGGAAGGGTTCGATCTGATCTCTTCGAAAGGAACTCGACCCTAACTTCATATCATTAATAAATCAACGACAGTTACGAGGAAGAATAATCATAGAACGCCCGAAACCCCTCTATGACATTCTACCAGACACCTTCAAGGCGTCGATTAGGAACCAAACAAAACGACGAATCCTTGACAATCAAATCATGGAACAACAAGGGGATTGATAGAATACGGCTTAATAATCATTAATCCATCACTAATCAAGGTTACTACGGATTAAACGGATGAAATCAAACAAAATCCCCAATTTTCCCAAAACTAGATTGTTAGGAAATCTAACATTGATTCGGTCGATCGGAGGATGTTATGGGATGATTAATCGGCGTTAGAAACTCAAGAACTTCGTGGATTGGTAGTTGAACAACATGTCTTCGTGCCTTATGAGTTTCGGCCGTGGAGGAGATCGAGTTGTGTGAGAAAATGAGTAAAGAAAACATCTGCCCGATCATATATATACTGCACAGGGACGCACGGGCAGACACGCACGAGCGGCCGGTCGTGCGCCGGGTCGTGCGCGCCACTGCCAGGCGTCTGCCGGGACATACGAGCATAGAGCACGAGCACCTGCTCGTGTGCGTGCATTCAGGGCCGCACGAGCACCGGATCGTGCGCACAGCTCGTGCGCACCTGGCCGGTCCCTACCGCACCTGGCTGGCCAGTGCCCAGCCGCCATGACTGGACGACTCAAAATTTCCGAAAACATACGGAACGAACACGACGAATAGTATAACAATTAAAACACGAGTTAAGCACTAAACAAACACATGTTTCTGAAAACCCGAAGGTTGAAAGGACGATGCGAAGGCAAACACCCCAAAACTTTAGGAAACTACAAAACGGCCCAAAACGTCCGAAAATCATGATATGGCATCAAACAACTAAATTGAAGTTCACAACACGTCTAATAAAGTTAAATAGACTTATAGGAAACCCGAAATCGTAGTTTTGAACCACAATCACACGAAATGAACCAAATAGCGGAAAAAGTCGCTCAAAACACGGATTCGGGTAAAACAACCCCGAAACAAACTCGGATGACCAAACACGCAGAACAAAACATTATCTAAATGTCAAAACGCTCGCAAGCGAGTTCTATAAATCAGAAAAGTGCCAAAAATGAAAAATTACCGAAAGAGAATCACGGGTATTACATTCTACCCCTTTAAAAAGAAGTTTCGTCCCGAAACTTAAAAAGAGAGGGTGAAGTAAGCAGTCATCAAAGCGAACGAACAATTAAACCTCAGCGATCTACACGAGTCGATCCTGAAAATGGTGCTGAAGCTCAATTCTGGGAAACTTCATAGAATAATTCACAATACTGAACTCTATGGCCCTCGAGTCCACATTTATAACAAGTAATCGAATACGAAGGACAATTAGCTTGCACATGACCCACAACGTTGCAATTGAAACACCTCCCAGTCTGACTAGGAGTCAAAGAAGATGACTTGGAACCCTTGGTTACACCAAACGAAGAAAGGGAAGGTTTCGTCGTATGACTACGCGAAACTCGATGAGAAGAATTTTCGACTCCCATACCATCCGAAAAATCTCCAGACGTCCTCTGTCTCTTCGGCTCATGCAAAGGCCCAGTAGATAATGGTGCCATCTCATACAACATGGCTCTATTATGATACTCTCTCAAAGTAGCACAAGTGAAACCCGACATGTACTGTCGAATCTCTGGTCTCATCCGCATGTCGAAATGATGGATTTTGTCTTCCTCTGTCCTCACCTGCCTCTTCACGTAAGCGAGCTGTGGACTATAATCGATAATAGCCTGCTACACAGGTATATCCTGCGGATCGGCTAGGTAAAAATCTCGGATCCTCTGCTCTCGGATCGGCTTCGGACAGAACTCCGCTTCCAACAACTTCTTGAACTCTTCCCAAGTAACAACATGATCCTGAGGCTCAACGGCCTCCCACCAATTAGCAGCGTCACTATCGAGAAGGAACTGAGCGATAGGAATCCTCTGTTTCTCTGTACAACCAATCGCCTTAAAGATCTTCTCCAATTGGAAAAGCCAACCATCCCAGCCCAAAGTATCACCCGCGCCCGCAAAGCGAGGAGGATGCATACGAACCACTTCTCTAAGCCACTGAGTCGACCTGACATTCTCAGTCATGGTAGTGTTACGCTGAACCGCCTGAGCCAAATGAGTCATGTGGTCTGCCACCTGCTGAAGTATAGTAGCAACACCAATACTAATGCCATTACCGGCAGCATTATCCTGATCGTGCGACTGATTGCCACGGCCCCGACCTTTGGCCCTCGACATACTAAACTGAACAACTGTTCGTTAAAACGAGACATAACAACACATAACATCAATCACAAAAGGAGGTCCATACAAGACACACTGCGAAGCACAGAAATATTCTTGCTAACAAGAGTTACCATAGAGCGTTCACACAATAAACTCATATCTGATAGTTCTCAAAGACTTGGAAATGAATATCTCCGACAATAACATTTTTCAAGTCATCACACACTTGAATCAAGCACATGGGTAAACCAATCGAAACATTCAACACATGCCCAAGGCATTAGGCGTAGCTATCACTGCATATACGACAATATCATTCAAGTTTCGAACCATTCTCAACAGCTACCACCATTTTTAAAACAAAACTGAACTCTCATAAAATAGTCGCAATCTCCCATACTTAAGTTGACAAACTAGTCGATTTTTCCAATAACCAAGAACATCTCCATTCATTTGAACTCTTGAAGATCTCTTTGAGTTAAAGAACTGAATTTTCCGAAGTTTATCAAAGTTCAAACTTTTTTAACAAGAGTCACGGAAAAATAGTTTAACAACCACAAGCTCGAGCATCATCCACACGAGTAATGATATTAGCAAGCACACATATCTTTCAAACATGATTACCGGATGCACATATATAAAAAAATGGAATTTTATTCTCAAACAACAAAAATTCTTGTAATTATCAATTCTTCCTGAAACAGATCAAGGATTTCTTAAAATTTTTGAAAAGGTGTGAAAAATATTTTAGAAGACTTGTAGTTCCTCATAAAGCGGAAAGAACTTAGTAAAAAAAAAGAAATTTTTAAATCATCAATATCCCTTTCCGTTTCGAAGCGAAACTTTCGAATCTTAGCAAAAAAAATTCCAAAACCCTTTCGATCATAACCAAAATGACGGTAACATTTTACAACATCCAAAATAATTTAAAATGCTTACTTCAGATACCATCTGAGAGTGCCATTTGAAAATACATAACTAACTCGTCAAAGTTCAACCGGTTTCAAAATCCAGACAAAACCGTTGGTTAACCGCATCATCGAGATATTTTCAAAAATCGGTACTTTTACAAACATATTAAAGTTTATAATTATAATTAAGAAAACCATTTTCAAACCTACACACAATGGACATAATTACAATTATCCAAGAATAATCGAACTTGAAACCACATGCCCAATCGGCAAATGAGATTACAAATTCAATCAAACATGATTCGTGAACCCCAAGTTCAAACACACGTCAAAACCATCCATCTGAGTTCCTCACCAACTCTACCGTTGGTACTCTTTTTCGAAACCCATCAAGGTACAAAAATTTCACATCATACCACCCCACACGGTGGTTCGTAGTCAAAACATCAATACGTCCAGTTCCATACACATACAATGTGTCCCAAGTATCGAATACAACTCCCTTACACAACATCGTGCAAATAAAATTATGCACCACAATTAATTTACATAGATGAAATCATGAAACACAGATACCTCGCATAAAAGAGGAGACTTACGTCCACAGGTCGTACGGAGATGATGGCTGCACCACGATACTAATCACAACGAATCACAATTGATCAAAACTGATCACCACGATCACACTTGTTCACAATTGCTCACTCGGGTGACACGACAAGACACGACTCGACAAGACCCAACTAGACCCAACTGCCTAGGTTTTCGCAAACCTAAGCTCTGATACAATTTATGTAATAGCCCCAATACACTCAGGGATATTACACACCGTAGACCCATTTTCACAAGGATCTACTAGGCAGGAGACTACAAAACAAAACCCACATGCGGTCAACTCGACCAAAACATAAAATAATGGACCGATTAGGTCTCTCAAGACACAACATAGCAGTACATCTGATAAACCAAAATATAACTCGATCACATATTACACAACATGTCCATCCTCTTAAGGATGACAAAAAAACTAGAAATAAACACTCAGACCGACAGATCACTGACGGACAACCGACTACAACTGTGACTAGTATCAGTGCCTTACATCATCCTCCAAGCCGATCCTGTGGTTGCTCGCTCTTCAATCAGAACACCTGGAATAAATAACATAATCCCCAACGAGGGGTTAGCGATGGAAATCGCTAGCAAGTAACCAAGCTATAAAGTTATACATCAAGAATACAACCGTTATAAAAAGTAACCTTTCGACAAGGTAGTAACACGATCCCCGAGTATGAAGTCTTTTTGAAAACAGTTTCCACTAGGAAGGATCACAAGGATAACTTCAAAACACATTTGAAAGAATAATTGAGGACGTCGGGGGTCTCAGTGTAAAATCATGAGAATATTTATAATTCTCCTCTTCAAAAGGGTTTTCTTTCAAAATCATGTAGATGGTTCAATTATCAAACAAGCCTCAAAGGCAGAACCATATTCACCAATATAACCGGAATCCAAGGTCCAAGCATTCACAAATCAGAGATATCCAATCAAATACTCAAATCACCTCCGTGGCCTCGATGGGACCCAACCCGAATTAGTTACCGAAAACAAGCTCAAACCCACCTATAAGTTATATTGACATCGCACTCACAAATAACGATTCTCGGAGCCCTCTCCAGACCTACCCGATTAGATAACCTTATGGTCAAATCATATCAACTGGCCGTACTCGCAAGTATGCGCCGCCGGAGGCCTCAAGGGTCCCTACCCGGGTAACATAATTCAAATACACCCACAAGTTATCATGACATCGCACTCGCAAGTGACGATTCTTAAAGCCCTGTCCAGACCTACTCGATTCAATAACCTTATGGCAAAATCATATCAACTTGCCGTACTCGCAAGTACGTGCCGCCGGAGGCCTCACGGGTCCCTACCCGGGTAATATCTCAATTCACCGATTAAACAACAAAGATACAATATTCACCACAATCACAAACATGTAAAACCATAAGATAATGCATCATACACTTCCACAAAGGTATAACATTCACGTCACCCCATCATTCACGAAACAGGCTAACAAGCGGACAATACAAATATTTCACAATTCCTCGGATAGCTGCTCATTTCTAAATATCCGTCTTAAGCACAATACAACATGAAGTTGTTGTTGTCATTCTTCATGAAATTCAAGTTTACGTTCGTATTTACTTTCATAGAATCACATGTTCATTTAAAAGTAAGTTACAGTTAAACATTCAATCACTAACAAGTACACGTTAAATTCACGACACGTCATATTCTCAAAGTATAAATATTATAGACGAGATACTCGCCTCAAGTCCAAAGCACGCGAAGCAACGGGAAAGCTCGACCGGAAACCCTTGATGAGGACGACGACGAACGGAAGGGTTCGATATGATCTTTTCGAAGGAACTCGACCCTAACTTCATATCATTAATAAATCGACGACAGTTACGAGGAAGAATAATCGTAGAACGCCCGAAACCCCTCTATGACATTCTACCAGACACCTTCAAGGCGTCGATTAGGAACCAAACAAAACGACGAATCCTTGACAATCAAATCATGGAACAACAAGGGGATTGATAGAATACGGCTTAATAATCATTAATCCATCACTAATCAAGGTTACTACGGATTAAACGGACGAAATCAAACAAAATCCCCAATTTTCCCAAAACTAGATTTTTCGGAAATATAACATTTATTCGGTAGATCGGAGGATGTTATGGGATGATTAATCGGCGTTAGAAACTCAAGAACTTCGTGGATTGGTAGCTGAACAACATGTCTTCGTGCCCTCTGAGTTTCAGCCATGGAGGAGATAGAGTTGCGTGAGAAAATGAGTGAAGAAAACATCTGCCCGATCATATATATACTGCCCAGGGACGCACGGGCAGACACACACGAGCGACCAGTCGTGCGCGCCACTGCCAGGCGTCTGCCGAGATGCACGAGCACCGAGCACAAGCACCTGCTCGTGCGCGTGCATTCACGGCTGCACGAGCACCGGATCGTGCGCACACCTCGTGCGCACATGGCCGGTCCTTGCCGCACCTGGCCCGCCAGTGCCCAGCCGCCATGACTCGCCGACTCAAAATTTCCGAAAACGTACGGAACGAACACGACGAATAGTATAACAATTTAAACACGAGTTAAGCACTAAACAAACACATGTTTCTGAAAACCCGAAGGTTGAAAGGACGATGCGAAGGCAAACACCCCAAAACTTTAGGAAACTACAAAACGGCCCAAAACGTTCGAAAATCACGATATGGCATCAAACAACTAAACCGAAGTTCACAGCACGTCTAAAAAAGTTAAATGGAATTATAGGAAACACGAAATCGTATCAAACCACAATCACACGAAATGAACCAAATAGCGGAAAAAGACGCTCAAAACACTGATTTGGGTAAAACAACCCCGAAACAAACTCGGATGACCAAACACGCAGAACAAAACATTATCCAAATGTCAAAACGCTCGAAAGCGAGTTCTGGAAATCAGAAAATGCCAAAAATAAAAAATTACTGAAAGAGAAAAGCACGGGTATTACACGTAGTACAAGTGAATCCTGCCATATACTGGCGAATCTTCGGCTTCATCCGCATATCAAAGTAATGGATCTTACCTTCCTCTTTACTCACCTGTTCCCATACATAGCTGAGTTGTTTGCTATAATCGATGATAGCTTGAGACATCGGTACATCTAGCGGTTTGGCCAAATAAAAATCACGAACTCTATGCTCTCTGATCGGTTCTGGATAAAACTGGGCTTCTATTAATTAATGGAATTCCGTCCACGTGACAACACGATCCTGAGGATTAACAGCCTCCCGTCAGTTAGTAGTATCTGTGTCAAGGAGGTACTGGGCGATAGGTACTTTCGTTCCAGTAAAACGAGGGGGATTCATATTAACCACTTCTCATAGCCATTGGTTTGCGCTGACATTCTGGGTCACATCTGTGTTACATTGAACCGACTGGGTCAACTGAATCATATGTGTAGCTACCTGTTGCAATATAGTAGCAACACCAATGCCAATGTCATTCTCGGTAATATTCTCTTGGTCCCGCATCCGATCTCCATGACCACCTGTACCACGGTCATGACCACGACCTCTGCCTCTCAGCATACTGAGCAGACACCCTTTCAACACGATGAAACACAACATCACAAAATAATATATCCAAGTGCCAACTCAGCACAACATATACATAAGGCATCAAATAGAAACACGATAAAAATATCCAATCTAGATAAATACACGAATACAAAAATTTCAATAACAATAAATGAAACTTACTGTCGTAACTAACGGATCACACATTCCTATGAACAGGAATTTTAACGACCACTATCGTTACAATCACAGCCATAATATACTACACATGGTAGCCATTAAGTTTTAACATTCTTTTTAAAACTCCTCGAGGTATCCACTTAAATAGTGTCATTTGAAAATCTTTGAATCTGTATGTTTATTTGAAAAAAATATTTTTAAAGTACTTTTGGTACCTCGGACTATTTTATCAATACTAGAACCACAGTTCATAACCGTTTCTTTTTTTTTTTTGAAAACCTTTGCAAAACCATAACTTGGAACAACAAGTTTTCTCAAAATTGACATCATCAAGATGACCATGTCATCACTTATCATCATCTCAAATAGTAACACATAAGGTAACCACATGTTACCACGCAACATTCATAACAATAACAACACACAAGGTATCGCGTGGCCATGCCCTCTTAGCATCGAACCTCGAAGGTTACACTGAAGCATTTCTAATTGGACAAACCATTCATATTAGTATTAATCACTTCCTCAACCAACAATCTCATCCGGATAACACCATATAAGCTACAAACAGATCAAACCATGCCATCATAACATTCAGGTATACAACCATAATTCTCCAACGAGAATGGTAACACGACAATGATTCAAACCACTCGGCCTCACAAGCAATCACTTTAGTTTAATCTCTAGTCTCTAACTCTTAAGCGATAATTCCATGTTATGCACACATAGCATCTTAATGTGCGCTAAGTAGCTCAATTTAGCGCACAATTCAGCCCAGGTTCGTTAACACGCGCTAACGATAAGATTAGCGTGCGTTAACTGGTTCAATATAGAAATTATTTCTAATCCGAATTTAAAATTTAAGTCGAGTAAGATTTTTTATCTTTCACTATTTATTTTTGAAAGTAAAAATCACGTTTTTATTTTGAAATATAAAAATTGTATGGCGTGAAGGAATTTTAAAATCAT
Source organism: Orobanche coerulescens (assembly GCA_033398695.1). Taxonomy (NCBI): domain Eukaryota; kingdom Viridiplantae; phylum Streptophyta; class Magnoliopsida; order Lamiales; family Orobanchaceae; genus Orobanche; species Orobanche coerulescens. The sequence continues at coordinate 98,548,290 of CM065813.1, read as the reverse complement.
GCACTCGAATCATTTGAAAATAAAAACAATATGTTCAAATATCATTTACGAAAATCTATCCAACACGACAAGAAAAATCAACGACGGTAACGATTTACAAAATGTCCAAAATACTTCAAAACACATTTTTCAAATACCGTCGTAAGGTTTCATTCGAGAATACAAGGCCGGCTCACCAAATCCAAACAATTTTAAAAATCTACACGAAACTACCGCTTGACCATGTCGTCAAAGCTTTTTGAACTTTGATTTTTCACAAACATACTCAAGTCTATGAAATTTTCATAAAAGCATTTTCAAATACGCACACAGCAGACATGATTACCAACGAAAACATATTTGTATCAAATAACAACAATTTGTCAATTTGTGAATACTCCGACGAACACGGCTCGGCCGAAACAGTCCCGAAACAGCCCCAAAAATCGACCACTTTCGCGATAAATCAATAACAACACAATCACTACGAGAAGCAAGACCAAAATTAATGGGAAGCACCTCAAATCAACAAAGGAAAACTCATATGAACATTTAATCGAACAATAAATGTTCACGGTTCCTCCAGAATACTAGAATCATCAATCGGGTTGAAAGAATCAAGGAAATAGATATACAATCCATAGAACATGTTTAAAAACATCATTTGACACTACCCTATTCATCAAAAATGTATTGAAATCAAAGTCAAGAAGAAATCCCCCAAAATTACACAAATAGGGTTCTAAGAAGAAAATACCTCGATTTAAATGGCGAAAGATGTTGGGATGTTGTTAAATACATACTAGGAACTCAAAGATATTGATGCGTGATGATATCAGGACAAAATCCATGCTTACACACCCTCAAGATCGTCTAGATCGCCGGAAGGAAGAAAGGGGAGGAAGAAATGAGGAAAGTTGACCTCTGCAGTCCTATATATACTGTCAATAGTTAGCACACGCTAGGGTATGTGTAGCGTGCGCTATTGGCTGTAAAATACAGTCCAGAACCCTCTGCCAGACTCCATTAGTGCGCACTAACAGATGCGTTTAGCGTGCGCTAATTACACACTGTGTAGTCTTTGCTATTTCGACCATAACTCCTTCGTCCGGACTCCGATTGACTCGCCGTTGAACCATTAGAAAGCTAATTTGATGCTCTATCACATTGTAAGGTTTCAGAATTTTTAGTTTTAATACGTGCCGGTGGTGATATTACAAAGCCGACTAAACACACAACAACGATACTCCTCGACAAAACAATGATTATTCAACATGCAATGAAACACTAACGGACAACACCAACGATCCAAACCGAAAACAAACAAATAACAAAGCACGACATACTATTAGCTCGACTTACGCAACGATAAGTCCTACCCGAAGAACACCACAACACGGTACATTGCGCTACACCCAACATAGGGAAAAATCTCAAGAAATCGCCAACAGGACAAAATGACCGATGCAACCGACAAAAATTCAAAAATAACCAGAACCGAAAATCTTGGGTATTATAGTATATTACTGCAATATGTGTGATTCCCACGAGCTGAAGGAAGCTCACCCCCATCTAAATTGACCCTGCAGGTTAATTGGAGTCGGACGGACGAAGGAGCGAGCCGAGCGGGCATATGATAATCGATTTTATAGATAATTTTAAATGTCTAGTACTTTTGAAAATTTAATTTGGGGAAACTCGTTGTTTGCATTAATACTACTTCAATTTCTTCCATCACAATTATGACTTCTTGATTTTGGTATTTAGTTGCATTAAATTAATAAATATTTTTCAAGTCAGTGTAGCGACTCGACTTTGTAGGCGAGAATTTTATTATTCTCAAAAGAAAGTTATTTTTTCAAAAAATTACTTTTATTACTTTCCCCCTATAAATACTCCTAGAAAGTCGGGGCATTACAGAAGGAAGATCTTCAAACTGGCAGATTTGACGAAAACAACAAATCATTCCAAAGGAAGAAAATACTAAACAAAGAATTCACCCTCCAATGGACTAATTTGTTCAAGAGATGCAACATCTATGAAGAACAGCTCAAGGATCTCACTATAAGTATCTGAAGATTTGATGAGCAGAAGGATGATGTGGTTAAGCTAGCAAAGAAATATACTTGGCATACTATAAGCATCGTGAAGATATGAGTTCCAATATAGAAGTTCTGACAAGCTCTTAAAGTTGGAGAAAATAAAGCTCTTGTCCGTGTGATTTGAGTACATAGGCTTTCTTGGACGAGGTTCTTGAAAGTTGAGATTGTGCGACATCCAGGGTTCTTGATTGGAAGGTGATAAAAAACTAGGGAGTTGTGAGGCATCCACGGAATTTCAATATAGAGGTGAGAAGCAACTAAAGGAAGGAGCTACTGCGGCCAAGGAATTTCACTGGTGGAAAGCTGTTGTATCTAGTTCGTTGTAACCATCTAAAGTTATAACATATCCAAGTGGATTGGAGAAAAGTGGACTAGTAGAGGATTAACCCACCTCTGAAACCACTATAAAGTTCTTTGTGATTTAATGCTTTAAAGATCATATTTAACTGCTGTATAGATCTTAACTGTTGCATTAACAAACATGGTCAGCTAAGTCTTCTGCATATTTTCAACTGACATCTAGCTGAGTTTACCTAGCTGTTGCATCTTACATCTAAGTTTCAAAAATAGTTCAGCTTGTAAAAGTTTTAGAAGTCTATTCAACCCCTCAACTTTTACCATATGTACTTGTGACCAATACATAATACGCGACCAATTCAACACCCTAAGGGCCATTTTGCCCGACGAACCCAAATACTAATCCACTTTATTATTCTAGTTCTGAAGGGTAGACCACTTCGTACAACCCAAGGTCCAGCTAAAGGGGCCTTATGGACCAATGCAAGCTAATTACTCAGCCAACCAAGGGAAAAGCCACACACCCCATATGGACCGAGCCAAGTTCCCTATTAAACCCTGGATACCCATCGCTTTGATGCTTTTGAGATGAAGGTTAATGCAAAGCTTGACTCGCTTTATGCTATGATTAGGAGGATTGAGACGGCCATGAGAGAAATGGCTACTCAATTGAACGATATGAATGGAGAAATAACATAAGTTTCTGAGCCAAAGCAAAACAAGGTAAAACGACTACGGTGTTCCAAAATATAAAGGTGGTAGATAATCCCATTCAAGATCGTACTACTAGTTAGTACCCACCTTATGATCAAAGTGATGTTTTGATCCAGTTTTCTTATGACACATGCTTGAAAACCGACACCGATAAGGAAGATAAGGGGATGACACTTTATAAGACATCAAATAGCTACAAGTCTCATATTCCATATCCAAGCCGCTTAAACTGGTAAAAGCAAGATAAACCATTCTTTGAACTTTATTCAATGCTATCCAAAGTGAACATTGATTTGCCATTGTTTGACATTTTGCATAATATCCCAGCTTACGTTAAAAAGAGAAAATTTATAGGAAATGAAAATATTGGCTTTTGGGATTCAACTAGCGATTTTTTTCATCCTCATTCTCACATATGGAAAAAGATCCCACAATTTTTCTAGTCAAAATAGTCTAAAAAAATGGGAAAAATACTAGGGATGCTTGTTTTGGGGACTGGAATTATATGATGCCATTTTCTATTTCTCAAAAACTTGCGCTTGGAAATTTAAAGCCCATCTTTATCTATTTGCAACTTGCCTGTTGGACTCTTAGGTATCCTAAGAGGATTATCAAAGACAACTTAGTTAATGTTGGTGGTTTAATTGTGACGATCATCAAGTATGAGCATACTATTCTTCTTGGTCATCCCTTTATGGATATTACTAACATTATTATTGATGTTAAATATGAGAAAGTACATTTATGGTGCTAGGTGAAACCGTAGTTGTCCATAATTGTGTTATGCATCTCGTTCCCTCTTCTTCTTTATTGTCCACTTGTCCATTTCTAAATACTCTTGATCATGCCATCAAGAATGTTTTTGTGGTGTACAAGTCTCCTCATTCACTTTGCATGTAAAATTGAGAACTTTGGTCTCAGTACGGTTATTATATGGGAGGAGGAACCCTATTTCTCATCCTTCTAGATGTAATACCCGTGATTTTCTCTTTCGGTAATTTTTCGTTTTTGGCATTTTTCTGTCTTCCAGAACTTGCTTGCGAGCGTTTTGACATTTTGATAATGTTTTGTTCTCCGTGTTTGGTCATCCGAGTTTGTTCCGGGGCTGTTTTACCTGAATCCGTGTCTTGAGCGACTTTTTCCGCTATTTAGTTCATTTCGTGTGATGGTGGTTCGAAAACTACAGTTTCGTATTTCCTATAAGTCCGTTGAGCTTTGTTATGCATTTTGTGAACTTCGCTTTGGTTGTTTGATGTCATATTGTGATTTGCGGACGTTTTGGGCCATTTCGTAATTTCCCAAAGTTTGGTGGTAATTACTTTCATTGTTGTTATTCCGAACCTTCGGGTAGTCGGAATTGTATTTTCTTTTAACATCTGAGTTCGTCGTTGTGCACACTTCGTATGCATGTCTTCATCTTGTGTTGTTGTCGTCGTTTCGCGGTTTCGTCGCGCTCGTACTCGACGAGCTGAACTTAGCAGTTTTGGAACTGCTAAGTGACTTACGTATGCTATTCTATACGCATAACGTATGTTATCATCATGTGCCTTACGTACGTTGAAACTTCTCATTACGTACGTAAGGGTATTCCAGTTCAGGCAGTGAGTTATGGCCATCGATAGCGCACGCTATGTGTTGACCCTAGCGTGCGTTAACTGTGCACATTACGTACGTTAAGCCCTTGCCATAACGTACGTAATGGTCTTCGTTATTTCGAACAGGAGGTTCTGGGCATCGATTACGTGCGTAGTATGTCGTGCCTTACGTACGTAATAGGTATAACGTACGTTATCCTTCGTGTATAACGTACGTAACGCTGGCGCGGGTTTATATATCCAGGAGTTGACCGTGTTCGTCATATCTCACCATTTCTTCATCCTTCCGCGGCTAGGGCGACTTGTGGGCGATTGGAGGGCGATTTTGGGGTCTTGTAACTCCAAGTTCACATCTTCCTTGAGTTCTTGGTGTTGATTAACGTCATCAATCCGTGTTCTTCGTCTTTGATTCGAGGTAATCATCTTGTAAACCCTTCCTTTATATTTTGTGAATCTTCAAGATTCATGTTGTTCTTCATGAATCGCATTGTTGTGTATCATCAATCGGTTATATTGATTCTCTCCCTATGATTCGATTCGTTTCTCTTGTCGTATCTGGGTTCGAGTGATGTTCTTGGGGAAGTATTGAACCCCAAGTGTTCGATCTTTTGTTTCTACGAATTCTTGTTGGGAATTTCATATGTTTTCCATCTTTCTTGCGATCGGTTTTGTAGTAATTAAGTTGTTCTTGTGTTTTCGACCTAGTTGGAGGATTCGAGGGTTTCCGATCCATCTTTCCCGTTGCTTCACGTGCTTTGGACTTGAGGCGAGTATCTCGTCTATATTCTTTATATTTTGAGAATGTGATGTGTCGTGAATGTAACGTGGACTTGTTAGTGATGGTATATTTAACCGTAACTTACTTTCAAACGAAAATGTGATTTCTATGATAAGTAATTACGAATGTAAACTCAAGTTTCGCGAAGAATAATAACAACCATTTCATGTGATTTTGTGTTCTAAATGGATACTAGAAAGGAGTAGTTAACCAAAGAATTGTGGAATCGCGTAATACTCGTATTATTCGCTCGTTAGCCTTTTTTTTGAATGATGGTGTGCTGTGAATGTTGTGCCTTTGTGAAAGTTATGATGCATTAACTTATGTGTTACGTGTTTGCTATTGTGGTGAATATTGTATCTTTGTTGTTGTATTTAATTGGGGAATTGAGATGTTACCCGGGTAGGGTCCCGTCGAGGCCTCCGGAGGCGCGTGCTTGCGAGTATGGCCAGACGTTACGTTGTGACCATAAGGTTATCAATTCGGGTAGGTATGGGGAGGGCTCCGAGAATCGGCACTTACAAGTGCGATATCATGATAACTTATGGGCGTGCTTGAATGATGTCATCCGGGTAGGGTCCACCGAGGCCTCCGGAGGTGCGTGCTTGCGAGTACGACAAGACGTTACGATTTGACCATAAGGTTATCTAATCGGGTAGGTCTGGATAGGGCTCCGAAAATCGTCACTTGCGAGTGTGATGTCAAGATAACTTATGGGTGTGTTTGAGTTTATTTTTGATGAGCCAATCCGGGTGGGACCCTTTGGGGCCACGGAGACGTTTTGACTGTTGATTTGATATCTCTGAATTATTTATGTTTGAATCTTAAATCCCGATTATATTAGTGAATATGGTTTTGGTCTTGAGGTTTGGGTTGAGAATAAAATCATTTGTATGATTTTGAAAGAAAACCTTTTTGGAAAGGAAAAACATTCATATTTCATGATTTTACACTGAGGCCTCCAAAGTCTCTAAATAATCTCTTAAAGCGATTTCTGGAGGGATTCGCATGATTTGTTTTAAAGGAAATAATTTTCAAAAAACTTTACACTCAGGGATCGTATTACTACCTTGTCGAAAGGTTATTTTCATAACGGTTGTATTCTTGATGTATAATTATATAGCTTGGTTACTTGCTAGCGATTTCCATCGCTAACCCCTCGTTGGGGGATTATGTTATGTTTTTCAGGTATTTCTGATTTGAGAGAGAGCACCCACAGGATCGACATAGAGGATGATGTAAGGCAGCGATACTAGTCACAGTTGTAGTCGGTTGTCCGTCAGTGATCTGTCGGACCAAGTATTTATCTCTAGTTCTTTGTCATCCTTAAGAGGATGGACTGGTTGGGTAAATTGTGATCGAGATGTATTTTGGTTTGTCAGTTGTACTGCTATGTTGTATTTTGGGAGACCTAATCGGTCTACGGTTTTATGTTTTGGTCGAACTGACCACGTGTGGGTTTGTTTTGTGGTTTCTTGCCTGGTAGATCATTGCGGAAAGGATCTACGGCGTGTAATGTCCCTAAGCAGATTGGGGGTGTTACATAAATGGTATCAGAGCTTAGGTTTGTGAAAACCTAGGCAGTTGGGTTTAGTTCGGAGTCGTGTCTTGTCGTGTCACCCGGGTGAGCAATTGTGAACAAGCGTGATCATTGTGATCCGTTGTGATCAATTGTGATTTGTTTTGATTAGTATCGTGGTGCAGCCATCATCTCCGTGCGGCCTATGGACGTAAGTCTTCTCTTTTATGCGAGGTATTAGTATTTCATGATTTCATGTATGTGCGATGATTGTGGTTCGTAATTTTATTTGTGTAGTGCTGTAAGATGAAATCCGTGTTTGATACTTGTGTTTTATCGTGTGTATATTGAACTGAATGTATTGATGGTTGGACATCAGTTGGTGCAATAAAATGTGAAAACTGTGAATCTTGACGTGTTCTAGAGAATATATCGACGGTAGAGTTCGTGAGGAACTCAGATGACTAGTTTTGACTTATGTTTGAACTTGGTGTTCGAGAATTATATTTGGTTGTATTTATAATCTCATTTGCCGATTGGGCAGGTAGTTTCAGGTTCGATTGCTTTTAAATAGTTGTAATTATGTCCGCTGCGTGTAGGTTTGAAAACGTTTTTCTTGATTGTATTTATGATCCTGAGTATGTTTGTAAAGAACCAATTTTTGAAAATATTTCGATGGTGCGGTTAATCAACAGTTTTGCATAGATTTTGAAAACGGTTAAACTTTGACGAGTTAGTCTTGTATTTTCAAATGGCACCTTCAGAGGGTATCTGAAGTAGGTGTTTTAAAGTGTTTTGGACATTGTAAAATATTACCGTCATTTTGTTTATGATCAAAAGGATTTTGGAAATTTTTTGCTAAGATTCGAAAGTTTCGCTTCGAAACGGAATGGGATATTGATGATTTCAAATTTTTTTTTCCAAATTGAGTCCTTTCCGCTCTATGAGGAACGACAAGTCTTCTAAAATATTTTTCACACCTTTTCAAAATTTTCAAAATAAGAAATCCCTGATCCGTTTCACGAAGAAGCGACAATTACAAACATTTTTATTGTTTGAGAAAGAAATTCCATTTTTTTTATGTACGTTCGGCACTTATCTTTGAGAGATACTTGTGTTGACTAATATCATTTCTCATGTTGATGATATTCGAATTTGTGGTCATTAAACTATTTTTCGTGACTCTTGTTAAAAGGTTTGAACTTTGATAAACTTCGGGAAATTCAGTGCTTTAACTCAAAAATTTTGACTTGAGAATTTCAAAAGTTCAACTGAATTGGGATGTTCTTGGTTATTGGTAAATCGATGAGCTTGGCCAACTTTAGTGTGAAGTTTTATGACTATTTTATGAGAGTTTGGTTTTGTTTCAAAAACGGTGATAACAGTTGAGAATGGTTCGAAATTTGATGATATTGTCGTGTATGCGGTGATAGATGCACTTGATGCCTCGGGCATGTGTTGAATGTTTCAAGTGGTTTACTCATGTGCTTGATTCTAGTGTGTGATGACTTGATAAATGTTGTTGTCGGAAATATTTATTTCGAATCTATGAGAACTATCAGATATGAGTTTATTGTGTGAACACTCTATGGTAACTCTTGCTAGCAAGAATATTTTTGTGCTTCGCAGTGTGTCTTGTATGGACCCTCTTGTGTGATTGATGTTATGTGTTGTTATGTCTCGTTTTTAACGAACGGTTGTTTAGTTTAGTATGTCGAGGGCCAGAGGTCGGGGTCGTGGCAATCAGTCACGCGATCAGGATCATGCTGCCGGAGATGGCGTTAGTATGGGTGTTGCTACTATACTTCAGCAAGTGGTAGACCAGATGACTCATTTGACCCAGGCGGTTCAGCGTAACACTACTGTGACTGAGAACGTCGGATCGACTCAGTGCCTTAGAGAAGTGGTTCGTATGCATCCTCCCCGTTTTGCGGGCGTAAGTCATACTTTGGGCTGGGACAGTTGGCTTTTCCAACTGGAAAAGATTTTCAAGGCGGTTGGTTGTCTAGAGGAACGGAGGATTCCTATCGCCTAGTTCCTTCTCGATAGTGACGCTGCTAATTGGTGGGAGGCCGTTGAGCCTCAAGATCATGCTGTTACTTATGATGAGTTCAAGAAGTTGATGGAAGCAGAGTTCTGCCGGAGCCGATCCGAGAGCAGAGGATCCGAGATTTTTATCTAGCCGATCCGCAGGATGTACCCATGTCGCAGGCTATTATCGATTATAGACGACAGCTCGCTTACGTGAAGGGGCGGGTGAGGACCGAGGAAGACAAAATCCGTCATTTCGATATGCGGATGAAACCATAGGTTCGACAGTACATGTCGGGTTTCACTTGTGCTACTTTGAGAGAGTATCAGAATCGAGCCATGGCGTACGAGATGGTATCGTTATCTATTGGGCCTTTGCATGAGCCGAAGAGGCAGAGGACGTCTGGAGATTTTTTGGATAGTGTGGGAGTCAGAACTTCTTCTCGTCGAGTTTCGCGTAGTCCTTCGGTGAAACCATCATTTTCTTCGTTCGGTGGAACTAAGAGTTCCAAGTCGTCTTCTTTGACTCCTATTCAGACTGTGAGGTGTTTCAATTGCAACGTTGTGGGTCATGTGCAAGTAAATTATCCTTCGCAACTGATTACTTGTTATAACTGTGGACTCGAGGGCCACAAAGTTCAGTATTGTGAATTATTCCATGAAGTTTCCCAGAATCGTGTTTCGGCGTCGGTATTGGCATCTATTCGTCGAGAACGTTGAGATTTTGTCGGACGTGCTTTGTTGTTTGTGACTTCACCCTTTCTTTTTTTTTTTTAAGTTTCGGGGCGAAACTTCTTTTTAGAGGGGTAGAATGTAATACCCGTGATTTTCTCTTTCGGTAATTTTTCGTTTTTGGCATTTTTCTAGCTTCCAGAACTCTCTTGCGAGCGTTTTGACATTTTGATAATGTTTTGTTCTCCGTGTTTGGTCATCCGAGTTTGTTCTGGGTCTGTTTTACCCGAATCCGTGTCTTTAGCGACTTTTTCCGCTATTTGGTTCATTTTGTGTGATGGTGGTTCGAAACTACGGTTTCGTGTTTCCTGTAAGTTCGTTGAGCTTTGTTATGCGTGTTGTGGACTTCGGTCTGGTTGTTTGATGTCATATTGTGATTTGCGGACGTTTTGGGCCGTTTCGTAATTCCCCAAAATTTAGGGGTAATTACTTTCGTTGTTGTTATTCCTAACCTTCGGGTAGTCGGAATTGTATTTTCTTTTAACGTCTGAGTTCGTCGTTGTGCACTCTTCGTATGCATGCCTTCAACTTGTGTTGTTGTTGTCGTTTCGCGGTTTTGTTGTGCTCGTACTCGACGAGCTGAACTTAGCAGTTTTGGAACTGCTAAGTGACTTACGTACGCTATGCTATAAGCATAACGTACATTATCATCATGTGCCTTACGTACATTAAGACTTCTCATTACGTACGTAAGGGTATTCCAGTTCAGGCAGTGAGTTCTGGCCATCGATAGCGCACGCTATGTGTTGACCCTAGAGTGCGTTAACTGTGCGCATTACGTACGTTAAGCCCTTGCCATAACGTACGCAATGGTCTTCGTTATTTTGGACAAGAGGTTCTGGGCATCGATTACGTATGTAATATGTCGTGCCTTACGTACGTAATAGGGATAACGTACGTTATCCTTCGTGTATACCGTACGTAACGCTGGCGCGGGTTTATATACCCAGGAGTTGACCATGTTCGTCATTTCTCACCATTTCTTCATCCTTCCGCGGCTAGGGAGACTTGTGGGCGATTGGAGGGCAATTTTGGTGTCTTGTAACTCCAAGTTCAAATCTTCCTTGAGTTCTTGGTGTTGATTAACGTCATCAATCCGTGTTCTTCGTCTTTGATTCGAGGTAATCATCTTGTAAACCCTTCCTTTATATTTCGTGAATCTTCAAGATTCGGCTTGTTCTTCATGAATCGCGTTGTTGTGTATCACCAGTTGGTTGTATTGATTCTCCCCCTATGATTCGATTCGTGTCTCTTGTCATATCCGGGTTCGAGTGATGTTCTTGATGTTCTTAGGAAAGTATTGAACCCCAAGTGTTCGATCTTTTGTTTCTACGAATTCTTGTTGGGAATTTCATATGTTTTCCATCTTCCTTGCGATCGATTTTGTAGTAATTAAGTTGTTCTTGTGTTTTCGACCTAGTTGGAGGATTCGAGGGTTTCCGGTCGAGCTTTCCCGTTGCTTCGCGTGCTTTGGACTTGAGGCGAGTATCTCGTCTATATTCTTTATATTTTGAGAATGTGATGTGTCGTGAATGTAACGTGGACTTGTTAGTGATGGTATGTTTAACCGTAACTTACTTTCAAATGAAAATGTGATTTCTATGATAAGTAATTACGAATGTACACTCAAGTTTCGCAAAGAATAATAACAACCATTTCATGTGATTTTATGTTCTAAACGGATACTAGAAATGAGTAGTTAACCGAAGATTTGTGGAATCGCGTAATACTCGTATTATTCGCTCGTTAGCCTTTTTCTTGAATGATGGTGTGCTGTGAATGTTGTGCCTTTGTGAAAGTTATGATGCATTAACTTATGTGTTACGTGTTTGCGGTTGTGGTGAATATTATATCTTTGTTGTTGTGTTTAATTGGGGAATTGAGATGTTGCCCGGGTAGGGTCCCGTCGAGGCCTCCGGAGGCGCGTGCTTGCGAGTACGGCCAGACGTTATGTTGTGACCATAAGGTTATCAATTCGGGTAGGTCTGGGGAGGGCTCCGAGAATCGGCACTTGCGAGTGCGATGCCATGATAACTTATGGGCGTGCTTGAATGATGTTATCCGGGTAGGGTCTGTCGAGGCCTCCGGAGGCGCGTGCTTGCGAGTACGGCCAGACGTTATGATTTGACCATAAGGTTATCTAATCGGGTAGGTCTGGAGAGGGCTCCGAGAATCGTCACTTGCGAGTGCGATGTCAAGATAACTTATGGGTGTGTTTGAGTTTATTTTTGATGAGCCAATCTGGGTGGGACCCTTCGGGGCCCCAGAGACGTTTTGACTGTTGATTTGATATCTCTGAATTATTTATGTTTGAATCTTAAATCCCGATTATATTGGTGAATATGGTTTTGGTCTTGAGGTTTGGGTTGAGAATAAAATCATTTGTATGATTTTGAAAGAAAACCTTTTTGGAAAGGAAAAACATTTATATTTCATAATTTTATACTCAGGCCCCCGAAGTCTCTAAATAATCTCTTAAAGCGATTTCTGGAGGGATTCGCATGATTTGTTTTAAAGGAAATAATTTTCAAAAGACTTTAGACTCGAGGATCATGTTACTACCTTGTCGAAAGGTTATTTTCATAATGGTTGTATTCTTGATATATAATTGTATAGCTTGGTTACTTGCTAGCGATTTCCATCGCTAACCCCTCGTTGAGGGATTATGTTATGTTTTTCAGGTACTTCTGATTTGAGAGAGCAACCACAGGATCGGCATGGAGGATGATGTAAAGCAGCGATACTAGTCACAGTTGTAGTCGGTTGTCCGTCAGTGATCTGTCGGACAAAATATTTATCTCTAGTTCTTTGTCATCCTTAAGAGGATGGACATGTTGTGTAAATTGTGATCGAGATGTATTTTGGTTTGTCAGTTGTACTGCTATGTTGTATTTTGGGAGACTTAATCGGTCTACGATATTATGTTTTGGTCGAACTGACCACATGTGGGTTTGTTTTGTGGTTTCTTGCCTGGTAGATCCTTGCGGAAAGGATCTACGGCGTGTAATGTTCCTAAGCGGATTGAGGGTGTTACACTAGATTGCCTTCTGGGTTCCAGTCGTATTTCCAGACTTGCTGTTGGTAGTTTTGCACAGCATCTTGGTTACGAGAAAGATACCTGGGTTCCTCTTGTTAGGAATATCCCCTCGATACCACTAAGAGGATGAGATAGTGAGAGAATTGTATTGTAATTATGAACATTAAGTTAAATAAGGCATTTATAATTTCTATATTATTATATTTCACTAGCATTATGATTTAGTATATTGAATAATAGTCCTTGAATTTGAGCACAAATATTCAACTCCTTATGGAGATAAGGAGATAGGCACGGGAAGTATTTAGGGATCGAATGGTTAACTGGTTCACAAGTCGAAAAAAATTAACTGGGTAGTAAGTTTAGACAAAACTTGTATAAGGTGTACTTTGATATGTAAAGTGCATGTGTTCACTAAGGGTTAGTAGGAGCACACGTTATAGGTATGCTAATGGAATTAGTATACTCGAACTCGACTCACCTCAATTTAGTCACATGGATTTCACTCTGGGATTATCAATGACTGAATCAGAAGGTTGTGATAGGTATATGTGAACATTGAGGTTTCAGTAGGAGATGTGCTTGTGACATTAAGTTAGTCATTAGAGTAGTTGGATACAATCACCGGCTGGTGGGATCAACCTCGAAGTGCAACTTAGTGGGCCAGTTTCTACCAAATACCAAGATAGGATTCTTTATCAAATGTCCTATGTGGTTAATGGCAAATGAGATCATAAGTCTTCAGCGAAAACATTTAGAGCTAGTTGTAGGGATATACACTCGAATGCCACTCAGGGGATGTATGTGATAGGGTATTGCGCTTGTTATTATGTAAATTCTTATCAGATGGCAAATGTTTGTTTCTTTATTTACTGGAAGTCACTGGCATTCGTGACTCGTAAATATATATAGAAAAACTAGTCCATATATTTGAGAGCAAACATTCCACTCCTTATTGGATAAGGGGATCGGCACTGGAAATGTTTATAGCTCAAATACTTGATCGTTCACAAGATGATGAAACTTGACTGGGCGTTAAGTTTATGTGTAGATTTTTATGACGTGTTCTTTAACTTGGAGAGTGCCTGTCGTCTCTAGTGGTTAGTGGGAGCACACGTTGTAGGTATGCTAATGAGATTAGTATACTCGAACCGACTCACCCTCGATTCATCACATGGATTTCACTCTGGGATAGTCAATGATGGAATCGAAAGGTTGTGATAGGTACCCGTGAACCTTTGACTTGAGGATTCAGTAGGGATTCACTTGTGACGTTAAGATTTTCACTAGAGTAGTTCGACCCAAAAAACTAGAAGGTGGGGGTCAACCTCGACATGCATCTTGACGGACAAGTAACAGGTTCTACTAAATATCAGGATAGGATTATTTCTCCTGTAAGTGAACAGGTATATGTCATATGCAGTTCATGGCATATGAGATCATAAGTCTTTGTCCAAAGCAATGGAGCTAGTTGTATTAGATACAGAAGAGCTCACTGATCTCGATTTGCATTAACTCAGACATATCATCAAATACAGATATGGTTTGACTGATTGTGACCCTATGACTTGATTGGGACATATGAAGGTTTATACTTTACTGGTATTCACGACATAATGGTTATTGAATGATCCCTATCATTCGTTCCCAGTAAGATTACAGTATAGGCCGCGGGACTGGCTAGGTGGTGCTATAACTCTTTGGTTCCTCCCATTGCTTAGGAAGACGGTGAAATAATTTGAACTGGATCTCTTATTGTGAATTTTAGATATTGGATGTCTTATTTAATTTATTGGATAAATTAAAGTGGTATGGTGAATTAAAAAATTATTGGGTAATTAATTTAACTCAAAAATAATTATTCCCTGGAGAAATAATATTTTCATATAATTAATTAATAAGATTGATTAATTGCATTAATTATATGTGAGACGTACCAAAGTGTATCTATCGGACTAGACACACAACGGTCACTCTCATGGACCGAAACGAACCGAATCCTTATCAATCATGGTGTAGGCCGCCACACCTCCCTGTTATTTCCTTGTTGGTGACTTTGTCCTCATGTTAGTATGTGTTGAGGAGGTTTCCTTATACTTGGGGACAAATGGAGTCATAAGATATGATCTTATCATTTTCAACCCTTAGGTGGGAGGTTTGGAAGTTTGTGTGGACTTTGATATAAAAATAAACTTCATCCTCCTCCTCAAGGGATATGAAAATCGGCCATTATCAAGTAAGAGAGAGAGAGTTCATTTTGTTCATATTCTTACACTCTTAGAGAGAGAAAGAAAATCAAGAACAAAAAAACTTATATCACTTAGAGTGATCATAAACTTGAGAGAACATTTCCTACTACTTTTTTCTAGCCGTATCCTTAGAGAATAATTGAGTAGTTGTTGTTTCGATGATCTCCCAACGTGTCTAGTAGAGACACAGTGCTTTTGGTGTTTGGATCATCAAAGACTTATCAAATCGGATTTGTGGTCATCGGCATCAATTTTCAAAATTCAATCAAAGGACTATAAGGGTATGTTTTCATATCTTAACTCTTGTCCATTTATATTTGTATATACGATGCATCATCGGTCTTCCTTAGTGGTTCGTTTAAAACTTTTTTTGCTTCCGCTGTGCCTTTGTTTTAGGCACTGAATCTCAATAGTGGTGTCAAAGCGAGGTCCTGCGATCGTATATGCGATATTTAGCATTTGGAATGTTTGGTTGAACGATTTATGATTTGGAATCAGAAATATTTTAATCATTGTATATGTTTTATTGTTCGTTATAGTAATATTTTTTGTATATTTATATCAAAACATAAATCTTAAATTTCTTGGAATATAATTTATATTGAAGATATTGTTGTGTCGAGAATTACACTCTCTGACCGGCGATCGCCTCGGAGATCGGGCGACCTAGCCATCGCGAGCAATGAGGCGTAATCGCCGACTGACCAGGCGACCAAGCCTTAGCCCCGCGGACAGCATAAATCGGCCAAACCGAAGGTCCCAGGACAAGTCCCGGTGCCGAGCGATCGACATCAAATACGATCGTATCTCGGTACTCGGCGACCGACTCCTGGCGACCGGCAAGCGGGCGATCCTCTCTCGGCATCTGCCGACCGACCCTCAGCGACTGGCCGATGACGACCCTCAGTGGCCAGTTAGGTACGACCGCATCATGCCGATAGTCATCCAGTCGGCAAAGACCAAGCCTCAGGACAGACACCACGTGCAAGATCCGAGACAAGATCCGCATATCACGGATCGTTGACCACAGCCTGGCAGAATCTTTCCACCAGCCGACAGGCCCGCCGAAAGTTGTCAGTAGGGCCGCATGTGACAGTGACTCCGGACGCGTGCTGGCTCCTCATTGGACCGCCCAGCTGGCGCCAGCACCTACCTTGGACTTTAGCCCGACAGCTCGTGTGATCGCCCCATTATAATATTGGCCGGTAGACGACCGCCCCATTATTATAATGGCCGGAAGGCGATCGCCCGCCAGAAGACAAGACCCGGCTTCCCCTATATATACAAGGCACCCTGCACTCGGCCAACTCTCGGGCATTCTCGCATTTCACACGCAATACAGAAGCAAAATATACAACACTTGGCTATCTCCAACTCTTGGCAACAGCTATCATTCAGTACTTACTTCTCTCGGCCTCTCTCATCAAGCAGACGATCGGCAGGGACGAAGAACACCGAGCTTCGCTCAAGAGCCGGATTAACAGAGTCTTTACTCATTGTATCCAGATTTCTCACATTAATACTTGTATCCACGAATATTTGTATTAATAACATCTCGCGAGAGCATTCAAGCCCGGGCCTAACAAACCCGGCAAATCTTGTATTATTTATCTTCTCTCGGAAGTGCTCCCGCAATTGTTGTTTGTTGTCCGTCTTCCAGCAGTATTTAATCTTCGGATAAATATTTTGGGCAACAACAATTGGCGCTAGAGGAAGGACGGCATCTAACCCTCAAATTTTTATACCTACCGTCTCGAAGAACACTCACTGTTCTCGGGGCATATACTTGAAGTGACACTCACTGCGCTTCAAAGAAATCTTTCTGAAATCGTGTCTTCCGCCTCCGCGTCGAAGAAAGCGCCGACGCCCGGCTGCACTTCTGCCTGGCCCCGGGCCCGAGCCACAGCCGATGGTGCAAGGTAGCCGCCGCGGTCAGAGACGCTCGATCCCGTCCCTGGACGGCGGCCCAAGCCTCTCGCTCGATCAGTTCCGAACCAATGAACAGATCGAAGAGGCCATAGCCGCCCTTCAGGGGCGACAGAGTGCTCTCAACGCGCCTCCCGCTATCACCCCCTCGGCCGTCCGCCGGAAGTCCAAGCGGAAACTCAAGGCATTACTGGCCGAGCGATCACCAGGAGGCTCTCGTCCGCAAGAAGAGGCGCTCGCCAGCCGGGGCACCTCTGTCTTCGATCGCCTGGGCAGTGACCCGACCTGGCGACCGGGGCAGTCCGGCCCCAGCTACGAGACGACGGAGTTTGAGTCCGTCACCAGGAGCTCGGCCTACCCGGCTCCCAGCAGGCAGCCCAGCTGTCTGGCTCCCCCTCGCCAAATAGCCGAGGTCGGCAGCAGCGGAGTCCGGAGATCGGTACACGATCGCCTCGAATCCCGCTCCCAAAGCCGATCAGCGAGCGGCCGAGCCACGGCGATTGCCGCATTGCAACGTCAGATCGACGACATGAAGGTGCTCCTGGAATCCAGGGCAGGCACCAAGAAGACGATCACCGAGCCTAGCGAGCCGCTCACGATCGACATCGAGCTCGCCCCCGTGCAGCACAGGATCGCTCCCCCGCAAACACCCGTGTACGAGGGGCGATCGGACCCCCAGATGCACCTGAGGAAGTTCAACATCTACATGACAGGGTGTGGGGCATCATACGCGACCAGGTGCCGAATGTTCCCTTTGACGCTGGACGACCTCGCCCACCGGTGGTACACCTTATTGCCACCTCGGTCCATTGGCTCTTTTAACCAGCTGGCGCACGTCTTCACGGAGTACTTCGCCACTAGGGTCGTCCGGCCAGAAGGTCCCCTTCACATGATGCAAATCAAGCAGGGAGAAGAAGAGTCCGACTCGGACTACATCGACCGGGTAGACATGATCATCCTCAACGGCGAGCCCGTAAGCGATGAGACCGCCCTCTACGCGGTCCTAGGAGGATTTCAGGGTTTTTCGCCTATGTTCAGGCATCTCACAAAGAACCAACCTACGACCTACGCAGCCTTCCGGGCTAGAGCCGCAGACTTTCTGGCCAGGCAAAGGTTTCTTCTTAGCCTGTGAGCAGCGCGATCGGCGCCTGGACGACGATCTCCCGCCCGATCGCCGATATCGACCTACGAATAAAGCGATCGGCAGCCGAGCGACGATCGCCAGTCCTCCAGCCCGATCGCCGATCATCACGCTACATCACCAAAACCCGGAGGACTCGCTCGCCATCTACAGTCCACCATTTAACATGAGGGACTAAGGCTCGCGATCGCCTCCACCGCACATCATAAAGCCATGGTCCTGGTAGCCGATGGAACCGGCTACTTCGGCCATGCAAGGTCCCTTTCGGCCGAGATCGCCCGCCCTTCATTTAAATACGAGGCCGGCGTAGTCTGAGGGCTCTCTAAAATTAATCAGTGGACACATGCCACTACCCCCATCTCAACGTACACCGTCGAGGTCGGCCATCTCCATGGCAGGCCGAGGTGGAAGCAGAGCCAAACAAGCCGCGGAGGTGGAGTTGATTCATCCGACGCTGCCCCGCGCAAGGACTCCTCTAGACCGAGACCGCACGCCCTTCGTTTAAATACGAGGCGAGGCGCTGCCTAACATAGGACCCTCATAATAAAGTGAGTCACGAGACACTCAATGTCTTCGCGCACCAAGACACGGTTATGGAGTCGGTCCATCAAATTCCGCGACTGTGCACGATTCCTCAAACAAGCGAAACCATCAAGTTTCCGAGGGGGATCGGCCAATGTTGTTTTTTGCAGGTACAAGACCGAAAGATAGCTAGCCAATCGACCATGATATCCCTGAAGAGATAAATTCACCACTAGAAGGGGGGTTGAATAGTGGTGATGCGGAATACCGAAATTTCTTGCGAGTAAATAGAAAATAGTGCGGAATTTAAAGACTCAAGAATTTATAGAGGTTCGGCAACTTTCCTACGTCCTCTCTCCGACTTTCTTTTTCTATTGGCTTAAGAAAAACCACAATCTTGACTCGTCTTCTATCGGTCCGAGTTCACAACCGTTACAATCACTTGTCTTCTATCGGTCCAAGCTCAACCTCTCCCTCAATATAAATGTTTGTTTATCTAGTGTTCTATAGGAACTAGATAATCCTCACTATATGAATATGGGAGTATAATCCTAACAATGCCGGATCAAAGATCCTAATAACACCGGATTAGTGACTCTTGATTCGTTTCTTTTTACGCTCAAGTGTAAGTGATGCAACACTTACAATCAAATGAAAGAATACAAAGAATAGTAGATATTACAATGAAAATAACTCTTGTATCTTTCTTTTCTCACAACTTGAAATGCAATAAAAGATATAAAACTGAGCTCAAGTATGCTTTGATTGCTTGTATGCTTGTATGCTTGAATGCTTGAAGTTGTGTGTATGATACCCAAGTCCTTCGGGTATTTATAGGTGAGAACCATCCTTCAAATGCTGAAAAATATATTATTAGCGTGCGCTAATAATGACCTGTAGCGTGCGCTATCAATTTTTGACTTGGAATCTCTGAACGGTCACAAAGACTGTTGTAACGGTAAAATAGTATGGCTAGCGTGCGCTAGTCATGTATCGGTAGCGTGCATTAACGTCTGGTCAACAAGTCTTCGATCTTGACTTTGACAATGTCCGATTGTCTCTTCAACGACTCTTTATCCAACGGCTAGATTTACGATTAGCATGCACTAGCAAGTATGCATAGCATGCGCTGGCATTAATTAAATCCAACTTTTCCAGATTTTCCGGATCTTCATTGACTCGTGCCTTCCAACGGTAGAAAATCAAACGGTAATATGCTGACTCCTTTTAGCGTGCGCTAATGCCTATACCTTAGCGTGCGCTACTAATTTCTTTCATTAACGTACGTTACCCTGTGTAGCGTACGTAAAGACCTTAACGTATTGAGTCCAGTAGCTACTGGACTACTGACTGTGATATCGGTAGCGTGCGCTAAGACTGAGCAGTAACGTGCGCTATATCCTTGCTTTAGCGTACGTAAGTTGATATGTGTAGCGTGCACAACATCCATTTGTGATTTCCTTCCAAACTTCACTGTCCTCTGGAATAATACGATAGCGTGCGTTATTATTTACTGTATAGCGTGCGCTAACTGTATTACTTAGCGTGCGCTAACATTGAATGGCTTGCGTGCGCTATCCATCAGGCGACTTCACTTGGCTGCAGCTGACTTGTCTGGACTGTACATTCATTGCTCGATAGCGTGCGCTACTATAAGATGAGTAGCATGTGCTAGCTTTATTTAGCTCCTTCAAAATACTATCGATCTGAGATTGATCCAATTAAATGTTTTGAATGGAATAATCATCAAAATACATTTTGAGTCAACAATCTCCCCCTTTTTGATGATGTCAAAACATTTAATTAATACCTGCAAAAATATTTTAAATGATTCGAATCAAGGTAAACTTGTTCGATATATTAGTATATTTTGGTTTTTGGAGTATTCTCCCCCTTTTTGACATAAACAAAAAGGAACTCCCCCTGAATTGTTGCGTTATAATAGATATCAAAAAAATGCCATTTATTTAAAGCGAAATTACGTAAACAACAATACTTGTAAACAACGAATGCCAAATGAAGTGAAATGCGAATATCATTAAGATGGAATTCAAGTAATACATAGAGTTGTCATGACATGAGACATAAAGATTATTCGAACAATAAGATTCTACAACCAAACATCAAAATCCTCAAATCTAAGGGTCGGAAGAAGACGAGGGGAAAGGAAACGAAGGGTGTGTGAAACGGATGAAATCGGATATCAACCTGCGCACTTCCCGGACTTCCGAACGTAGAGCCCGAACATCCTCTCGAATTTCAGCCTGAGAGGTCTCGATGCTCCGCATCCGAGCACAAAGGTCGCTTTCCTCTTCCTCCGTGACAACATCTCTCATCGGGCGCTTCCCTTTCGAAGTAGGCTTCCTCACTAACTCCCCGGTTTGCATTTCGCGAAGAGTATGAGGTCCCCGGCGAGTGATTTTCTCCTCTGCAGGAGGCATGCACGACCCTTTCTCCACTTGGTCATCGTCACGAAGATACGGGAAAAGGATCCAGCCTCGGTTGGACGTCCGGACATAGTGCATAGCCTTAAGCGAAGCGTCCGAAATCTCATGACCGAGAGAGACGGGGACAGCCTTGTCTTTCGACAAATCGACTTGGTGAAAACTGAATATGGCCGTGAGAATTGAGCCATAAGGCATTCCAGCCTTGCGGGAGCGAGATGCATAGTTTTTCGACCGAAAAAGGTCGCCCTTCACCTTCATCCAGCTGATGATGATATCGGCAAAATTCACTTTATCGTCATTGAGAACTCGATACACCACTTGCTTGTCGACTCCCACTAATTTGTGCTGGGAATTCACCTTCGGCATTAAGCATTTTGTGAGAGCTACTAGCAGAAGGCGAATATTGATCCCAAAATCATTGTTTTCGAAGAAGTCGTCCGTTATGTCAATAATGGGCTTTGAGCTAAGGAACTCTTTGACATCGATTTCCCCGACTTCATTATCATAGGCAATAGTTTTTCCAGTACACACAAATGCCTCAGATGATAAACCAAAAATTTGAGACAAAACATCCGAGGAAACTTTCACTCGAGTTCCTCCGACAAGACTACCTAAAACAAGGGATGAAGACCCTTCACTTTCGGCCACATGGAGATTGGCATAGAACTCTCGGAGAAGTTCAGGGAAAATGGGGTTTTTACATTCGACAAAACGAGCAATTCCAAGCGAAGAGAAGAAATTAGAAATATCGACATTTACCCGTTCCAGACTCGAAAGATTGAAGAAATAACAGTCTGTGATGTGTTCTTGTGGAAGAATGTCAAAGAAAACCCTCGAGGCGGTTTATGAGATGAAACGATTTGCATCAAATTGTGCGTTGAGAGGACGTTTGAGATTATTGTATGTCTTTGCCATGGCTGTTCGGTTCTTGCTCGACATCAATCGGTGAGGAATTGAAGATCTGGAGAAGGTTTGAAGAATCCGATTAGCGGCTAGGGTTTTTGTAAGAAGGAAATATTATGTCGATTGCGTACGTTAGGAAGTGTGAAGTGTTTTTGGGTCGTACGGAAATATATATAGTCAGCGAACTTTTAGTTAGCGTACGCTAGGATTATAGAATTAGCATACGTTAGGTAAGAAATGAAAAGCTTACTGGACTGTCCAGTAGCTGAAATGGAATTCGAAAAGACTTAATTAGCGTACGCAAGGAAGTAGGGTTTAGCGTACGCTATCGAAGGAAGTTTTTAGCGCGCGTTAAGAAAGTGAAGCTAGCGCGCGCTAGCGAGTGAACCGAATCAAGGATTTTGATATTTTGAGTAGTAAGCTTTATTTCAAAAGTTGTCTACATGTCCCATGCCAAGTTGTAAACGAATGGAGTTAAATGATTCTTCGGGAAGAGGTTTTGTAAAAATGTCAGCAAGTTGGTCCTTCGTCCCGACAAAAATTAAACAGATGTCTTTTTTATGAACATGATCACGTAAAAAATGATGTCTAATATCTATATGTTTGGTTCTACTATGCAACACAGGATTTTTGCTCAGATTAATTGCACTAGTGTTATCACATAGGATAGGGGTATTTTCAAAATGTATGCCGTAGTCGCGGAGTTGATTTTTAATCCATAACACTTGAGCGCAGGCGCTCCCTGCAGCGACATATTCGGCCTCAGCTGTAGACAATGCTACACTGGTTTGCTTTTTACTTCCCCAAGATATTAAACATGATCCAACAAAATGACATGTACCGCTAGTACTCTTCTTGTCAATTTTACATCCGCCAAAATCGGCATCACTATATGCAATTAAATTAAAATTCAAGCAAGAAGGATACCATAGACCTAGTCCAATAGTTCCTTTCAAGTAGCGAAAAATGCGTTTACAAGCAATTAAATGTGATTCCTTGGGATTAGCTTGGAATCGAGCACATAGACATGTAGCAAATATTATATCTGGCCTAGATGCAGTCAAATATAACAGAGATCCGATCATACCTCGGTATAATTTTTGATCTACAGATTTGCCATTTTCATCTTTCTCAAGCTTTAATGATGACGACATTGGCGTAGATATCACCTTGCTACTTTCCATATTGAATTTCTTGAGGAGGTCGTTTGAGTACTTCGTTTGATGGATAAAAATTCCATCTTCGCATTGTTTGATTTGAAGTCCGAGGAAGAACGTTAATTCTCCTATCATACTCATTTCGAACTCTCCTTTCATAAGATTAGAAAAATCTTGGCACAAGGATTCATTAGTAGCTCCAAATACAATGTCATCAACGTAGATTTGGCAAACAAGTATATCATCATTCAGTATTTTAACAAACAAGGTATTATCGACTTTACCTCTTTTATAATTATTTGCAATTAAAAATTGACTTAAACGATCATACCATGCTCGGGGTGCTTGCTTCAACCCATAGAGTGCCTTGTTGAGCTTGTAGACATGATCTGGAAATTGATGATCTTCAAAACCGAGAGGTTGCTTGACGTAGACTTCTTCTTGAATGTAACCATTCAATAATGCACTTTTCACATCCATTTGAAATAGCTTGATCTTCTTATGGGCGGCAAATGCACAAAGCAAGCGAATGGCTTCGACTCGAGCCACGGGAGCAAAACTTTCTTCGTAATCAAGACCTTCCTCTTGATTATATCCTTGAGCGACCAAACGAGATTTATTTCAAATTGGATAGCCGTCTTCGTCACTCTTGATTTTATGCACCCATTTAGTTCCGATAATTGTTTTATCTTTAGGGGCGGGAACTAAATTCCATACATTATTGTGCTTGAATTGCACAAGCTCCTCTTGCATTGCCATCACCCAACTTTCATCATCGAGAGCTTCGGATATATTCTTGGGAACTATTTCGGATACAAAAGCACAATGAGCCATAAATTCGGTGGTTCTCCTTCGGGTTTGAACACCGTCTTTAATGTTTCCAATCACGAGATCCTTTGGATGATATTTGATGTGCCTCCAATCTTTCGGTAAATCAACGATTGTGTTCGTTTCGATTTCCGAAATTTTCTTCACTTCGGGTGAGGGATCCGGAAAAGTACCTGCATCATCAAAATATTCTACCTTTCTCGGGGGTGAGATCATATCATTGAATTTAACATGTATGGACTCTTCAACTTTATTCGTTCTAATATTATAAACACGATATGCTTTGCTATTAGTGCAATAACCAAGAAATATTCCGGAGTCGGATTTGGCATCAAACTTGCCCAAGTTATCTTTGCCGTTGTTCAAAATAAATACATTGCAACCAAAAGGATGAAAATAAGCAATATTGGGCTCTTTGCCCTTCCATAATTCATACGGGGTTTTAAGATGAGTTCTACGAACATGAACCCGGTTAATCACATAGCATGCCGTAAAAATTGCTTCGGCCCAAAAGTATCGTGGAAGAGAGTATTCATTAAGCATTGTCCTCGACATTTCTTCCAAAGATCGGTTTTTCCTTTCAACAACTCCATTTTGTTGAGGCGTTCTAGGAGCCGAAAAATTATGATTAATACCGTATTTATCACATAAAAGTTCAAACGGGGTGCAATCAAATTCACCTCCGTGATCGGTGCGAATAGAAATTATGGAGAGATTTTTCTCATTTGATACCAAACGACACCATTTAGAAAATTCGGAAAATGCATCATCCTTATGTGCTAAAAATCTAACCCAAGTAAATCGAGAGAAATCATCAACAATAACCAAAGTATAAAGTTTGCCATTTAAACTAACATGTCTAGATGGTCCAATCAAATCCATATGCACAAGTTCAAGAACTCGACTAGTGGAAACCTCGAATTTTGGTTTGAAAGATTCTCGAGTGAGTTTCCCTTTTATGCATGATTCACACAAATGCTTTCTATCAAACTTGAGTTTGGGCAATCCACGAACAAGGTCGTGTCTAGATAAAATAGAAATGATAGGTAGAGAAGTATGCCCCAATTTTCGATGCCATAAATATGCATTATCATCCAAAGTAATAAGACATTTTTCATTGAATGAGCTCTTATCATTAAGGTCAACAATGTAGATGTTTCCACATCTCAAACCAATGAATGCAATTTTATTGTTTCTAAATGCCGTGCAATGCGTTTGCTCAAATAGAATTTTAAAACCTTCATCACAAAGTTGCGAAACGCTAAGGAGATTATGATGCAAACCTTCAAAAAATAATACTTTGTTGATAGAAGGAGAAGGTTCCTTACCGACTTTGCCGATGCCTTTGATTTTTCCCTTTTGATTATCTCCAAAGGTCACATGTCCTTGATCTTGATATTCGAGGCCTTCAAATAAGTCCTCGGAGCCGCACATGTGCCTTGAGCATCCGATATCAATGTACCACTTGTTTTTCCTTGGTGCCGGTACCTCGATATTACTTTCGGAGTCGAGGGCCATGAATGCAAGATTTGCGTCTAGAGATCTTTCAATCTCCTCCTCGTCATCACTCCAAGAAGCGATTAGGACCTCCTTCTTTTTGAATCTTTCCATTTGAGGTTTTGAAGAGGATCCTCGGCATTCTTTGGCATAGTGACCGGCTTGACCACATTTCCGACAATTATTGTCGAACTTCTTGATGGGAGTATAGCCACTCTTCTTTTGCTCCGGTTTTCCATCCCGACCAAGAAAACTTCGCCTCTTTTGAATTAGGCTTTTATACCTTCTAAAGTTTTTGGCATAGAGAGCGAGTTCCTCGTCGTCTTCATCTTCGGGAACATCTTCCTCAACGTCGCTATCAACATTGAATGCGACTACTCTTTCCCGAGGCTTTGGTTTGGTGCCTCTAGACTTGAGAACGATCTCGTAATTGATAAGTGACCCGATGAGGGCACTAAATTCGAGTTTGTTGAGATCTTTGGACTCCATGATCGCGGTGACCGTGGCATCCCATTCTCGTGGCAACGATCGAAGAATTTTCTTAGCTTTGTCACTGCTCGATATAGGCTTTCCAAAAGATGCAAGACCATTTGTTATAGCTGAAAATCGATCCAACATATTTGTAATCGTTTCCTCGTCTTTCATGGAAAATAATTCGTAGTCATGGAGTAACATGTTGATTTTGGTCTCCTTGACTTGGGTGGTTCCCTCATGAGTGACTTCGAGAATTTCCCAAATTTCTTTTGCACTTTCATAGGACGATATCCTATTGAGTTCTTCGGGATTGAGAGCGCAATAGAAAAGTTGAGTAGCTCGTGAGTTGACGTGCGTGTTTCTCCAATCCTCGTCGTTGAATTCTTCGATCTTTTTCAACGATCCATCCTCTTTCTTAGCAAGTTTAGGACCAAGAGCAATAACTTTCCAGATTTCAATATCGTAGGCTTGAACGAAGATTGCCATCTTCTTTTTCCACGTCATGAAATTGGAACCGTCGAAGAAAGGAGGACGGTTGAGAGCATTTCCTTCAATTTGGCCAAGAAGTGCCATTTGCGGATTTATTTCTCTTAGGTGGTTAAACCTTTAAAAAGAGACCCGCTCCGATACCAACTGAAGAGATAAATTCACCACTAGAAGGGGGGGTTGAATAGTGGTGATGCGGAATACCGAAATTTCTTGCGAGTAAATAGAAAATAGTGCGGAATTTAAAGACTCAAGAATTTATAGAGGTTCGGCAACTTGCCTATGTCCTCTCTCCGACTTTCTTTTTCTATTGGCTTAAGAAAAACCACAATCTTGACTCATCTTCTATCGGTCCGAGTTCACAACCGTTACAATCGCTTGTCTTCTATCGGTCCAAGCTCAACCTCTCCCTCAATATAAATGTTTGTTTATCTAGTGTTCTATAGGAACTAGATAATCCTCACTATACGAATATTGGAGTATAATCCTAACAATTCCGGATCAAAGATCCTAATAACACCAGATTAGTGACTCTTGATTCGTTTCTTTTTACGCTCAAGTGTAAGTGATGCAACACTTACAATCAAATGAAACAATACAAAGAATAGTAGATATTACAATGAAAATCACTCTTGTATCTTTCTTTTCTCACAACTTGAAATGCAATAAAAGATATAAAACTGAGCTCAAGTATGCTTTGATTGCTTGTATGCTTGAATGCTTGAAGTTGTGTGTATGATACCCAAGTCCTTCGGGTATTTATAGGTGAGAACCATCCTTCAAATGCTGAAAAATATATTATTAGCGTGCGCTAATAATGACCTGTAGCGTGCGCTATCGATTTTTGACTTGGAATCTCTGAACAGTCACAAAGACTGTTGTAACGGTAAAATAGTATTGCTAGCGTGCGCTAGTCATGTATCGGTAGCGTGCGTTAACGTCTGGTCAAAAAGTCTTCGATCTTGACTTTGACAATGTCCGATTGTCTCTCCAACGACTCTTTATCCAACGGCTAGATTTACGATTAGCGTGCGCTAGCAAGTATGCATAGCGTGCGCTAGCATTAATTAAATCCAACTTTTCCAGATTTTCCGGATCTTCATTGACTCGTGCCTTCCAACGGTAGAAAATCAAACGGTAATATGCTGACCCCTTTTAGCGTGCGCTAATGCCTATACCTTAGTGCGCTACTAATTTCTTTCATTAACGTACGTTACCCTATGTAGCGTACGTAAAGACCTTAACGTATTCAGTCCAGTAGCTACTGGACTACTGACCGTGATATCGGTAGCGTGCGCTAGGACTGAGCAGTAACGTGCGCTATATCCTTGCTTTAGCGTACGTAAGTTGATATGTGTAGCGTGCGCAACATCCATTTGTGATTTCCTTCCAAACTTCACTGTCCTCTGGAATAATACGATAGCGTGCGTTATTATTTACTGTATAGCGTGCGCTAACTGTATTACTTAGCGTGCGCTAACATTGAATGGCTTGCGTGCGCTATCCATCAGGCGACTTCACTTGTTGCGGTGACTTGTCCCGGATCAGTACATTCATTGCTCGATAGCGTGCGCTACTATAAGATGAGTAGCGTGCGCTAGCTTTATTTAGCTCCTTCAAAATACTATCGATCTGAGATTGATCCAATTAAATGTTTTGAATGGAATAATCATCAAAATACATTTTGAGTCAACAAGCCCAAGTCCGAATCCAAAGTCAGCTCAACAAGATCGCCCGTCCTCATCCTTACACGATCGCCAGCAAGAACCACCTCGCCCCATGTCTTCAACATAGGAGCAAGCTGGGGGGCAATTGTTGTGTCGAGAATTACACTCTCCGACTGGCGATCGCCTCGGAGATCGGGCGACCTAGCCACTGCCGAGCAGCCGAGGCAGAACTGCCGACCAACGACCAGGCGACCAAGCCTTAGCCCCGTGGACAACATAAATCGGCCAAACCGAAGGTCCCAGGACAAGTCCCGGTGCCGAGCGATCGACATCAAATACGATCGTCTCTCGGTACTCGGCGACCGACTCCTGGCGACCGGCAAGCGGGCGATCCTCTCTCGGCATCTGCCGACCGACCCTCAGCGACTGGCCGATGACGACCCTCAGTGGCCAGTTAGGTACGACCGCATCATGCCGATAGTCATCCAGTCGGCAAAGACCAAGCCTCAGGACAGACACCACGTGCAAGATTCGAGACAAGATCCGCATATCACGGATCGTTGACCACAGCCTGGCAGAATCTTTCCACCAGCCGACAGGCCCGCCGAAAGTTGTCAGTAGGGCCGCATGTGACAGTGACTCCGGACGCGTGCTGGCTCCTCATTGGACCGCCAGTGGCGCCAAAGACCTACCTTGGACTTTAGCCCGACAGCCCGTGTGATCGCCCCATTATAATATTGGCCGGTAGACGATCGCCCCATTATTATAATGGCCGGAAGGCGATCGCCCGCCAGAAGACAAGACCCGGCTGCCCCTATATATACAAGGCACCCTGCACTCGGCCAACTCTCGGTCATTCTCGCATTTCACACACAATACAGAAGCAAAAAATACAGCACTTGGCTATCTCCAACTCTTGGCAACAGCTATCATTCGGTACTTACTTCTCCCGGCCTCTCTCATCAAGCAGACGATCGGCAGGGACGAAGAACACCGAGCTTCACTCAAGAGCCGGATTAACAGAGTCTTTTTACACTCATTGTATCCAGATTTCTCACATTAATACTTGTATCCACGAATATTTGTATTAATAACATCTCGCGAGAGCATTCAAGCCCGGGCCTAACAAACCCGGCAAATCTTGTATTATTTATCTTCTCTCGGAAGTGCTCCCGCAATTGTTGTTTGTTGTCCGTCTTCCAGCAGTATTTAATCTTCGGATAAATATTTTGGGCAACAACAAATATAAAAATCAAAAAATATTGATATTGGGTATCCAGATGAAAATCGAGCCCTGGGTTGCCGTTGGACAGACAACCGTCTAATTTCTGGGCTGCTGGCCAGTGACACAGCTAGTGACACGGTCGTGTGTGTTCCCAGACATGTTCCGGAATCGATTTTTCGTGTACTCCAGAAAATTATTCTCCCGCATTTTGGAATATGGTATTTCATTTTAAAAGGGAAAATTGATTTGTTGGAATAATTATGATTGAACGAATTACTTTGAACGGATTATTATTACCGATTGTGTGAATTGATTGGATTAACTCTATTAAATAGTAAATTTTATATATTGGTTGGATCAATATATCAAATTACTCATTTAATACAAAATCTATTTATTTAATATTTATTGGAATAATGCTTGTGAATGGTGATGTAGTTCGTGGACCTAATTTTGAATCGTTTACTTTATTCGATTGGGTTGTAAAGGCCGTTTTGAGCCTATTTATTTTACTAGAAAAATTTGTATAATAGGATGCAATTTGTATGATCTCATGAGAAAATAACTTCTGCTAGGCAGATCTTATCTCACTTAATCGATCTTTATGGTGAGCACAGTCGAACTCCTAGATATAAGATATCTAAGAAGCTCTTCAGTGCCAGGATGAAGGAATGTGAGAAAGTCGAGGACCACGTCCTCAAAATGATCTCTATGATCGAGAGATTGAAGGCTCATGATTTTAGGATGCATGATTCTCTCTAAACTGACCTTATCCTGCAATCTCTTCCTGATTCCTTCTATGAATTTGTTATGAACTTCAACTGCAATGAAATTGCTTGCAATTTAGTAGGGTTGATGAACAAACTTGTAACCACTCAGTCTCAGATGAAGACTCCACGGGTGAAGGAATCTGCCCTTGTAATTTTTTCTGGATCTCGGATGTCCAAGAATAAGAAGAAAAAGACCAAGAAGCAGATGGGCTCACAAGGTAAGGCTTTTATGGCTAAGGGTAAGGCCTCAATGGTTCCTAAGAGCAAGAAGGTGAAGTCGGATGCATGTCTCAAAGGCGGTGAGCTGGGTCACTGGGCAAGAGGGGATTCAGGTACGGAACTTTTAGTTTTAGAAACGAATTGTTCTGCTACCATATTTTCTCTTCTTTGATACTGGATTCGGGTACTAGTTCTCACAATTGTACCATGAATCAGGATCTAGAACAAAGTAGGAAGCTTGGAGCTGGGGAAGTGAGAGTTACTATCAGAAATGGGCATACTGTCGCAGCAACTGATATATGATCACTTCTTTTGGATTTGGAATACGGCTTTGTATTAACATTGGATGATGTACTTGTTTTGCCCAAGGGGCATAAAAATATTGTATCTATTCCGATCATCGATCGCAAAGGCTTTTTATATTTTATTGGTAATAGTACTTGCAAAATTTATTTTGGAAATAAATTAGTAGGCACTACTACATTGTTAAATGGACGGTATCATCTGAACCTAAGTAACAAAGTCGTTGTGAACACAATGACTAGAAAACATGGTAGGGATGAAACTAATCAAGCTTCGAAATGGCATCTTAGACTTGGTCATGTTGGTTAGACCAAGGTTTACAAAATAGAAAAAGCTGGACTTACAGGCCCATTGGAATTGGATCCTTTTCCAACTTGTGAATCTTGCCTTAAGGGCAAACTGACTAAGTCTCCCTTCACAGGGACTTTTGAAAGAGCTACTGATAAACTTGGATTAATCCATACCGATGTGTGTGGTGCTTTAGAAGCAACATGTGACGGATATCAGTATTTTATTACGTTCATGGATGATCAAACTAGGTACGGTTATGTGTACTTAATAAAATATAAATCTGAGGCCTTTGAGAAATTCTAGGAATTTAAGGCCCTAGTCAAAAAACAAACTGCTAATCATATCAAAGCACTTCAGTCGGACCTAGGTGGCGAGTATATGAGTATATAGTTGGACGAGTTCCTAAAGAAGAACGGAATAGTGTCACAACTTAGACCTCTAGGAACTTCTCAGTTAAATGGTGTGTCGGAAAGAAAGAACTGAACCTTGTTGGACATGGTTCGCTCCATGCTTAGCTACACCGACTTAGCGATTTACCCATGGGGTTATGCGTTCCTTACTACTGCTTATATCTTGAACAGATGTGTTTCCAAGTCCGTTCCTAAGACTCCACTTGAGATGTGGGAGGGTATGAAACCAAGTGTTAATCATATTAGGATTTGTGGATGTCCCGCCTATGTCAAGAAGATTAAGGTGGAGAAGTTGGAAGCAAGGTCCGTGAAGGGACGTTTCATTGGATTCCCATCTGGGATGATGAGTGATCTATTCCACATGCCAGAAGATCAAAAGATCATTGTTGCTACTTCATGGAACATGAGTTCATTCAGGAAGGTGGAGCAGGTAGAAGTATTTCTTTGTAAGAATACAATGGAACTCCTCAGGAGACACCTGTACAAGAAGTTGGAACCGCACCTTCTGAAACACAAGTACAACCACCTCATTGGTCTAGTAGGGTGTCTCATTTACCTAAAAGGTATGGCTTTATGCACTTGGAGGAATTGGGTCTCCATGAGGTCCCAAGTGATAGCAAAGAGACCGACCCTGCTGTAACACCCCCGATCCCCTCGGGAATATTACAGTGCCGTAGACCCTCTCCGTGAGGATCTACCAGACTAAATACAGAAACACATCACATTACATACGACATGGCTGAATAATGGGTATTACGTTGTACCCCACTAAAAATATAGAAACAAAAATACGGGTATTACATTATATCCCACTAAAAAGAAGTTTCATCCCGAAACTTAAAACATGAAATAATCAAGGCATGGCGAACCTAGATAACACACGTTATCTGCTGCTGACAGCGCACAAAAGCTCCATGCAGTACAGAGCTGCTGCCGTCCAATTCAATACGCAAGAGTGTTTACGAGATGCAACGAACATGAATCACTACGGTTGATAAATCTGAGTAGTACAATAATCAAAACGCGAGTCTAACACTGAATAAGTATATAATTCCGATAGTCTAAGACATTTGTAAGATCACATACGAATAAAATCAGTTTAAACTCTGGAAAATTACGAAGTGGCCCAGACACTTAATAATCACGATACGAGATCGAGCAATAACAACGATCGAATAACAGCGATCAAACAAAAATGATCGAATGAAAACATTTGAACAACAATGATCGAACAACGATCGAACGACAACTCCGAAGTTCACATCTCAACTCAAGACATTAAATGAACTTGTAAGAACTACAAGACGTTTATTTCGCATAGGGTTCACGGGAGTCGAACCGAACTTGGAAGAGTCATAATGATAAATGGATTAATCCAAAGCAATATCACAACTCGTTCGAACGACAAAAAGCGAAGGACAAAATAAGTTCATAAATTATCAACGAACACAAGCGATTCGATAGAATCGAAAAATACGTAAGTGAAATGTAATACGAGTATTACATTCGCCCTCTTTTAAAAGAAGTTTCGTCCCCGAAACTCACAACAACTAAAGCAAGGTAACAATACAACAAGCAACTGACAGAAACATCTTTCAAGGGCCTCTCAGAGTCGATCCTGATATATGTGCTGCAGTCCGTGCCCCGGAAGACTCGATAACCAACTCGCAAAACTGGATTTTTTGTCCCTCGAGTCTGCACTTGTAACATGTTACTGGCGGGGAAGGGAAATTTGCACGTACATGCCCCGGCACATTACAGTTGAAACACCTCAGCGTACCACCAAAAATTAACGATACCAACTCGGAACCCTTTGATCCTCCATCAATGGAGAAGGTTACACAAACAATCGATGTGAGGGTCAAGGTTTAGAAACCTCAGTTTCCTTATATGAATCCCCAGACGTCTCCCATTTCTTTGCCATGGACATAGGCTCCATCGATGATAGAGTCATCTCGAGCGCTAGATCTCCGTCAACATCGACATTCTCTTTAGCTACCTGCATTAGTTCATGCGACTGATCTTATCGGCCATATGTACTGGTCTGATCGGTGCTCGTTAATGAACGAGTCACTTTGCTACGCTCATTGCTACGACCACGAACATAACTTCGTTTCCTCGGCATACCGAATATACAACTGCTAGGTACAATGAAACATCACATCGCAAAACAACATACCGGAGATACCAACTCAGCACAACATATCAACATAAAGCACAAATAGCAACACGAAAAAATATCCACTCTGGGTAATTGCACGAATACAAGAACTACCATTGCAAAAACGGAACTTACAATCGTAAACGAATCAGATAACCATATCAACGGAACTTACGATCTTTACCAATACAAACAAGGCCAAAACAAAGTACACATCACAATGGTCAACCACTGGCAACATTCTTTTCTTTAAAACTCCACGAAGTATTTGTTTAAACAATAAAATTTAAAAATCCTTGAATGTGTGTGATTTTTCGTAATAAAATTTGAAAATACTATTGATACCTCGGGCTGTTTTACCAAATCATGAATCATGAATCTTAACCATCTTACTTTGAAAACATTTGCATATCAACATTCCGAAAGATCAATCTCTTAGGAAATAACATCAACAAGATATCCACGTCATCACGTATCCTCATCACAATAATCAACACACAAGGTAACCACATGTTACCATTCGACATCATCACAACTATCAACACATCGGGTAATCACATGTTATCGCTCAACATCATCACAATTAACAACACATAGGGTATCCCGTGGCCATGCTCTCTTGGCATCGACCCCAGTGGTTTCGCTGAACCGTCCCCGGGTGGACAACCCATTCATACATGTACTAACCATTTCTATAGATCAACAATCTCATCCGAAAACATCGTACAAGTCACAAAGCAGAACCAAACCATATAATAAAACGCATCTTAATGCGTGCTAAGCCTACGGTTAGCGTGCGCTTTATGACTCCATTCAGAAAATCTTTCCAAAATCGAATTTTCAAAATTTTAACCGAGTAAGATTTTCCATCTTTCACAATTCATTTTGAAATGCAAGTTACATTTTCGTTTTAAAATACAAAAGTTTTATGGTGTTAAGATTTTTAAAATCGTATAATCGAGGTATTTGAAAATAAAACCGATAAGTTAAAATCACTTTCAAAATCCTTTCAAACACGACAAATGATTAATGACGGTAACAATTTACAAAATGTCCTAAAACACTTTCAAACACATCTTTCAAATACCATCATCATATTTGATATGAAAATACAAGGCTGGCTCGCAAAAGATCCTGCCACTTTTCAAAACCCACATCAAGCCGCCATTTGACCGCACCGTCAAAACATTTTCGAAAACTGATTTTCCACAATACACTCAGGTCTAAGAAGTTTTGGAAATCATTTTCAAGCACGCACATAGCAGATATAATTATTAATAGGAAGACATTGGTTCTAAACAACAACAACCAGCCAAATACCATCAATTCTCAAACACATGCCTATACGACATTCAAAATCACCAATTCAACAAACACAACTTAGGAACACTAATTACAAACAAACGTAAAACCATCTCTCCGAGTTTAACAACATAACTTAGGAACACCGACTCGAAAACATGTCGAAACCATCCATGTTTCCACTGAGCATCTCTGATCATTACACACATAATATACCACAAGTACCAAATACGAACTCCAACACACATATAACAAAATCACTAAACATAAGATGTAGAGGAAGAGACTAACATCCATAGGTCTCACGAAGATGATGGCTGCACCACGATACTAATCACGGCAGACATCTCGGACGACGCGTCGTGACACGACTTAATCAGACAAGACCGGACAAACACGACACATCGATACACGACTCAACCCTACAACCTAGGTTTTCTCAACCTAATCTCTGATACCATATTCTGTAACACCCCTGATCCCCTTGGGAATATTACAGCGCCGTAGACCCTCTCCGTGAGGATCTACCAAGCTAAATACAGAAAGAAGACATCACATCACATACGACATGGCTGAATAACGAACCATTTAACTGATTTGGTATTCACCACAAACATACAACTTAAGACTTCAAATACATCTCTCGTTCAAAACTCATACCCGCACAGGGGTCAAATACACTCACAAACTCATACAACAGAAAATACGACAGCGGAAAGGACAATACAATGAACTGCGACTAACTGCACCTAGAACTGGCCTTCATGTGATTAGTATCATTCGTCTTCCATCATCCTTCGTACTGGTTCTGTGTTTTGATCCCTAAGAACCTGCATGTACCTGGACGCAATACACACATCCACCCCCCGATTACTCGGGGGTTAGCAAAATTCCACTATTTTGCTAGTACAAGTATAAAGTGCAAATACGAGCCATACACAACATACTCCGAGAACATAATAATCGAGAACATCCGACCAGATAAACGTAGCAAACGACTTCCGAGATAATTCACTTGAGCAAAATAATCCAAAGCCATGAAAAGCAGGAATAAAGTAAGTAAACAATTTGTAAAGCGTTTTACAGGTCTCGGGAGTTTTTAAGGGAAAATATTTTGGGACTAAAGAGTCCTTATCTTTTCAAAAATTACTTAGGGTCACAACCCAAAGATTTACTCGGTTCTAGACAACTAGAATATAATCATGGGTCATGCAAATCCGACAATAAAATATTATTCGTACTCATAAAGTAACAAATTCCAGAGGCCTCAACCGACCCTACCTGGCGTCACACAAATACGGTTCGTACTCCTCAAGTAACGGACTCCAGAGTCCTTGTTGGACCCTACCTGGTATACACATATATTGTTTGTACTCATCAAGTAACTAACCCCAGAGGCCCCGTCGGACCCTACCTGGTTCCACACATATCTTGTTCGTACTCATCAAGTAACGAACCCCAGAGGCCCCGTTGGACCCTAACTGGTTCGACACATATACTGTTCGTACTCATCAAGTAACGAACCCCAGAGGCCCCGTCGGACCCTACCTGGTTCCACACATATCCTGTTCATACTCATCAAGTAACGAACCCCAGAGGCCCCATCGGACCCTATCTGGTTCCACACATATACTGTTCGTACTCATCAAGTAACGAACCCCAGAGGCCCCATCGGACCCTACCTGGTTCCACACATCAACACAACAATCCACAACGCATATCAATAACATCACGTTCACATACCTCACGGAGGTATACTTCTCGAACAACACCAAATAGCACTACCTCCTTACAAAGAAGTCAGCAAACAATACAACCAATATCACACATCACAATACTCATCAATAAGCACACATATCCACACACACACACACACACACACACACACACACCTTGCCGAAAGGATATAACTTTAGGTCCACTAGAAATATAGTCGCACACAATGATACCACACGGAAACGAGGCATTCCAACATAATACACTACTACACATTCTCATAACGACATATTCGTTTACAAACACACGAGTTGATTTTGAAGAAAACCTTTATCGAGAATATACCGATTCTTTTGAAAGTTCATTAAAAACATTCAAATTGCACGCATAGTCAATTCCCAACTATTACATCTACGAAACACGAAGTGTATGGTCAAGATACTTACCTCAATAACCGATACCGAACACTCCGACGAACAGGACTCGACTGGGAAACTCCGAATACCTACAACTTCCGCAAGAACTAAAACACAGTCACAACGAGGATAAAGACCAATTACAACGGGAATCACCTCAAAATATCGAAGGAAAACTCATTCGAACATTTAATCGAACATTAAATGTTCAACAATTACCAAGAACACTCAAATCGTCAATCGAGTTAAACAAACTCGAAACATGGATATACAATCTATAAAACATGATCAAAACAACGTTATAAAATATTACTTGAACATCAAAAATGGATAAGAATCGGAATCAAGATCAAAAACCCCAAAAGGTCAACTTTGGGAAATCAAGGAAAATACCTTCGGTCCCGTGAATAATAATGGATTAGATGTTGTTAATCCTTGTTAGGAACTCAAAAATATGTATGGGTGATGATATTAGACCTTGATCCACCTTCACCTTCGAACCAGGTCTCCCAAATAACCCAATGAAGAGGAAGAATGAAGAAATAGGTTAAGAAACCCGTTTCCCATGTTTTATACTGCTTCCAGACGACATGGCCCGTGTCGGATTTGACACGGTCGAGTTCCGTGGGCAGAACTAAATTTTGTGAAGATAGCTTTTACAAATATGAACATAACTTTCTCATCCGAACTCGGATTGACTCGCCGTTTGAACCACTCGAAAGATAACTCAATATTTTATCATAATTTTAAGTTTAAGAAGTTTTGGAGTTTTCAAGAATTGATGGTGATTTTATAAAGTCTAACCTAAATGTGGAAAAGTCGAAATAATATGCCGATTAATCCGAAGTAATATCAAAACTCGCTTGAATAACAAAAAGTGCTGAACACAACATGCCCAAAATGTGTCAATCAACACAAGCGAGTATCTAGAATCGAAAAATATAGAAACAAAAATACGGGTATTACATTCTACCCCACTAAAAAGAAGTTTTGTCCCGAAACTTAAAACATGAAACAATCAAGGCATGGCGAACCTAGATAACACACGTTATCTGCTGCTGACAGTGTACAAAAGCTCCATGCAGTACAAAGCTGCTGCCATCCGATTCAATACGCAAGAGTGTTTACGAGATGCAACGAACATGAATCACTATAGTTGATAAAGCCGAGCAGTACAATAATCAAAACGCGAGTCTAACACTTAACAAGTATATAATTCCGATAGCCTCAGAGGTTTGGAAGATCACATACGAAGACAATCAGTTGAAACTCTGGAAAATTACGAAGTGGCCCAGACGCTCAATAATCACGATATGAGATCAAACAATAACAACAATCGGATAACAGCGATCAAACAACAACGATCGAATAACAACCTCCGAACAACAATGATCGAACAACAACTCCAAAGTTCAAACCTCAACGCAAGACATTAAATGAACTTGTAAGAACTACAAGACGTTCATTTCGCATAGGGCTCACAAGAGTCGAACCGAACTTCAAAAAGTCATAATGATAAATGGATTAATACGAAGCAATATCACAACTCGTTTGAACGACAAAAAGCGAAGGACAAAACAAGTTCAGAAAGTATCAACGAACACAAGCGAGTCGATAGAATCGAAAAATACAGAAGTGAAATGTAAAACGGGTATTACACCTGCGCCCTATGACCAAGCGATGGTGGATGTAGACTCCACGAAATGGCGAGAAGATATGAAAGTTGAGATAGACTCGATGCATGCCAATCAGGTGTGGACTCTAATAGACCGCCCCAAGGACAGTTCCCATTGGTAACAAGTGCATCTACAAGATAAAGATTGATGGGGATGGCAAGGTCGACACCTATAAGGCCACTCTTGTGGCAAGGGGTTATACCCAAAAAGAAGGGATCAATTACCACGATACCTTCTCGCCCGCAGCTATGATTAGGTCTATTCGAATGATGCTTGCTATAGCTGCCTACCACGATTAGGGGTGTGCATTCGGATCAATCCGATATGATCCTATCCTAATTCGGATTGATCCGAAATTTCGGATCACCTTTTGCTCAATCCGAAATCCGAACCGATCATTCGGATCGGATTCGAATCAATCCGAATCCGGATCGGATCGGATTTAATCCGAAAAATCTGAAAATTTTAAAAACTAATAAAAATAATAAAAATCCTAAAACAAAAATAATAAAAATTTCTTTTTTATATATATTTTGGATGGATCAGATTAATCCGAAAATCCACGGTTAATCCGATCCGATCCGATCCGAAGTTTTTCTGGCATTTTACCTAAAAATAATAAAAAGTTCTTTTTTTTTTATATATTTCGGATCGATCGGATTAATCCAAAAATCCACGGATTTAATCCGATCCGATCCAAAATTTTTGGATCTGTAGAATTCTAATCCGAAATCCGATCCGAAGACATCGGATCGGACTGGTTCGGATCAGATTTTCGGATTTTCGATTCAGTTTTTCAGAGTCGGTTTTTCTGCACACCCCTAACCACGATTTCGATTCGGACTGGTTCGGATCAAATTTTCGGATTTTCGATTCAGTTTTTCAGAGTCGGTTTTTCTGCACACCCCTAACCACGATTATAAATATGTTACATGGACGTAAAGATGGCTTTCCTTAATGGATTCCTCGAGGAGGAGATCTATAAGGAGTAGCCTCAAGGCTTTGTGTCCAAGATCGATATTCATAAGGTGTGCAAGCTTCAACGTTCTATTTATGGACTGAAGCTAGGGGTGTAAATGATGCAAGTCGAGCTCGAGTATTGGTATACTCGACTCGAACTCGATAGTCATTTCTCAGGCTCGAACTCGAGCTCAAGTTCGAGTCGAGCCTATTCGAGTCGAGTGTTGACCGAGTTTTGACCGAGTCGATCTCGAGTAGCTCGCGAGTTGTCTCATCTCATTTACACCCCCACATAGTACCCTTGGGTGAGGGCCCATAGCCAAATATATTAAAGGAGAGCCTTCCAACCTCCATTAAAAATCTCATTTGAGTCACAATCATAATTACATGGGCGATGTGGGACTAGGGATTTGGCTTAAATTTGTTCCCACTTGTGAGCCAAAATAAACAGCACCCAACCGATGTGGGAGAAGTTATTTTGCTTTTAACTTCTGTAAACACTTCAAACACCCTTAATCAATATAGAATAATTTCGATTTTTTTATTATCTAGCTAGTAATTTTAAATTTTGACCAATAAATTGTTAGTTTTTTTTATTTAAAATAGAAATCTAATATGTATTATTAATT
Source organism: Orobanche coerulescens (assembly GCA_033398695.1). Classification (NCBI taxonomy): domain Eukaryota; kingdom Viridiplantae; phylum Streptophyta; class Magnoliopsida; order Lamiales; family Orobanchaceae; genus Orobanche; species Orobanche coerulescens. The sequence continues at coordinate 98,508,131 of CM065813.1, read as the reverse complement.
TTTTATTTTTTTGGCCAATTAATATTTTTTTATATTATATTTTACAAAGTATATTATAAAAACTAATTATATATAAAAAAAATCGAGTATCTCACGAGCTTATCGAGTCGAGTATTGGGTAGTTCGAATCGAGTCGTTAGTATGTCGAGTCGAGCTCGAGTTCGAGTGTTGACCGAGTTTTGACCGAGTCAATCTCGAGTTGCTCGCGAGTTGTCTCGTCTCGTTTACACCCCTAATTGAAGCAGGCTTTGCGTAGTTGGAACCTTTGTTTTGACGAGGCTGTCAAAGAGTTTGACTTCGTGCAAAATAAAGAGGAACCTTGTGTAGACAAGAGGGTTAGTGGGAGCAAAATCGCATTCTTAGTACTATATGTTGATGATATTCTACTAATAGGAAACAATGTGGAATGCTCAGTTATATGAAAGCTTGGCTTTCGAGTAGGTTCTCCATGAATGACGTGGGAGAAGCTACCTATATTCTTGGGATTCGGCTCTAGCTCAGATAGATGGGCTGCTGCTTGCTCTTGTTTGGAAGGTTAGAAGCTAGAGGGGGAGTCAACGGCACGCACAGCCGAACGCAGAACAGGCGGCTCAGGCACTTGAAAGGCTTGGTAGAGGCTTTGATGCCTAAGCGAAGGTAGAAAGGAATGGGATGATATCGGGTGCAGAAGCAAGTGGAGGCGCCAAGCCGCATCAGGTTGCTCTGGCCAATACAGCCTAAGGGGCACCGGGATAGAGCGAAGAGAATGATAGGTCTTTCCCAAGCCCTCTATATAGATAAAAAATTAAAGTGGTTTAAGATGTAACACCCCCAAACTAGGCGAATATTACAGTGCCGTGGACCCCCGACTGGGACCCACCAAGCGAATGAAAATTAATGAATTGAGTGATATAATTGTAGTACCGAACCACAGTATATCATTAATTACTCCGATGAGGAGTTTCATTACAACACACCCAAGATAATACCGAATACATGTATATTTTATATGAAGATAAAATATACAACACTGAATGAAATGAATATCCAAAATGGAAGTCTGCAGCGGAAATAAAATAAAGAAAACACGAGTGAATGAAAGGAATGGGGGCCCCTACTAGTATCACTGGGACTCTTCGCCGTCAGCGTTCTCTTCCGTGCCTTAGCCTTGCCATGACCTGAAAACAACATCCCCCAACGGGGTCAGTTACACAGAACAACAATCCTCAAGAGTTGAATAAACACAATCATGATATATCTTAATTATGAAATGACACTGAAGAGAGGCATCATAGTACGCCCGTAATGGAATGTGCACGTGCACAAGACGAGTGTCCGGACACACCCGCCCTTGTACCTAATTAGTCTCACGGAGGTACATTACCGTGTGCACAGTCTAATGTGTCGGTGAACTCAACACATGACTATCGTGTGCCCGATTAAAAATCCCACACATCCCTACCCGTCCACGCAATATGAACCCAGAAGGTTACACGATTAAAAGTGACCAATGAATATAATGAAATACAATCCGACAAGGTCAAGAATGACTCACCAAGATGAAATAATAGTGAAACGAATGATAGCTCAATGAAATGATTGGAACCGTCGTTCCTCGTGAATGAAGTGATTAATTGACAATTACAAGTCTCAATGCGGTTAATACATTATGAATGAACTATGATTATGAATGAACAACAACGAAAGGAATGAATATCCTTTTATCCGAGTAAGAATTAACTTACACAACCGGTGAAGAATGTCCTTCCTCGAACAACGTCCAAAAAGGGATGTCAGTCACTCGAACAACCTTGAATGACAATTACCAACAATACTCAATATACGAATCAAACACGATTATAACCGACTCAAACGTCGATACAACAATATCCAAACTCATTGAGGCATTCTAGCGAACACTTAGCAAACACACAACCTTTGATAATATCCAATCCCGAATATATCGAAACCAACTCCAAAATGAGTATTTCAAACCAACAAAACAACTTCAGTGATATCAATAATCCCATAGGAATCCACAATTCGAGTTAACGATAACATCTAATCGAAAACCCCCCAAAATATCAAAGTCAACCCCAAAGTGTTCTTGATTCAACCCCAATATTCATGAAATCCGAAATATACGACAATAAAACCATAGGAATACATTTATCCAAGGTAGATAATCCATACCTAACATATTCCAACAATAATCCAAGCTTACACGAAGAAATCGGAAGGAAAAATGCCCAAAAATCCGAAATTCTAGATCCAAGAGATTATTACCTTGATTTGATATGATGGGGATGATGAAATGATGATTAATCCGAATGATAAGCTTGAAGATGATGATTTGTGGATTCAACTCGAAGAAAACTCCCCAAATCGCCCGGAATCGCCCAAAACCACCGAAGAAATGAAGTGGGATGATGAAATGACGAAATGGACTGCACTGTCCAATATATAGCAAACCCCAGTTAGCGTGCGCTAGCTCCTGTGCGTAGCGTGCGCTAACGGGTGTACTGGGTAGTCCAGTACCCTCTGTTCATAACGGTAGCGTGCGCTACGTACCTTTTGTAGCGTGCGCTACAACCATTTACTTAGCGTGCGCTAACACAAAATGTTAGCGTGCGCTAACGAATTATCTGATGCCCAGTATGTAACACCCCAAACTAGGCGGATATTACAGTGCCGTGAATCCCCGACTGGGACCCACCAGGCAAATGAAAATGATGAATTAAATAATATAATTGTAGTACCGAACCACATTATATTACCAAGTACTCCGATGAGGAGTTTAAGTACAACACATCAGGACAAACCGAATACTAGTATATTTTATATGGAGATAAAATACACCACCCTGAACAATTAAACATCTCAAACGGAATTTGCAGCGGAAAATACAAATGACGGAAATGACTGAAATGACTGAAACAAACGGAATGACTGGGGCTCCCTACTAGTATCACTGGGACTCCTCGCCGTCAACATGCTCTTCCCGTGCCTTTGCCTTGCCGTGACCTGAAAACAAAATCCCCCAACGGGGTCAGTTATACAGAACAACAATCCTCAAGGGTTGAAATTACACAATCATGATATATCCGAAGTTATGAAATATCCTTAGTTATGAATTACGCTGAAGAGGAGTATCATAGTACGCCCGTAGTGTTCTGTGCAAGTGTACAAGATGGATGACCGGACACACCCGTCCTTGTACCTAATTAGTCTCACGGAGGTAATCGTTACCGTGTGCACAGTCCAATGTATCACTCCCAATACATGGCCATCATGTGCCCGACTAAAAATTCCACACATCCGCACCCGGCCACGCAATATGAACCCAGAAGGTCATATGAACGAGAATGACCATAATGAATATCAATGAATAATAATAATCTGACAAAGTCAAGAATGACTCACCGATATGAAAGTGATAATGAAGTGATTGATAGTTTCAATGAAATGATTGGAACCGCCGTTCCTCGCTAATGAAGTGATTATTCGACAATTACAAGTCTCAATATGATTAATACAATGATGAATGAGTTATGATTATGAATGATCAACAACAAAAGGAATGAATATCCTTTTAACCGAGTAAGAATCAACTTACACAATGCCGATGACAATGTACTTCCACGAACAACGTCCTAATCGAGATACTGGTCGCTCGAACAACCTTGAATAACAATAATTACCAACAACCGTTCAATACACGTATCAAGCAACAAAACACGACTAACCCGAAGGTCGATACAACGATAATCAAACCCATAGGGGCATTCCAACGAATACGTAACCAACCACACAACTTCGAAAATATCCAATCCCGAATATATCGAAACCAACACCAAAGTGAGTCTTTCGAACTATCAAAACACTTCAATGATATCAATAATCCAATAAGAATCCACAATTCAAGATTACAATAACATCAATCGGAAAATCCCCAATTAACCGAAGTCAACCCCAAGGGTTCTTGAAATAATTCCGAAAATAGCCATTAAATCCATAGGAATATATTTATCCAAGGTAGATAATCCATATCTAACATATTCCAATGATAATCCAAGCTTACACGAAGAAATCGGAAGGAAAAACCCAAAAATCCGAAATTCTAGATCCAAGAGATTAATACCTTAGATTTGATATGATGAGGATGTTGAAATGATGATTAATCCAAAAGATAAGGTTGAAGATGATGATTGATGATTACTCCTCGAAGAACACTCTCCAAATCGCCTGGAATCGCCCGAAACCGCCGAAGAAACGAAGAGAAATGATAAATGACGGAGTAAGGGTTGAACTGTCCTATTTATAGCAATCCCAGTTTAGCACGCGCTAGCCCCAGCTCTTAGCGTGCGCTAACGGGTGTTTTGGGTAGTCCAGTACCCACTGTCCGAACACGGTAGCGTGCGCTATGTACCTTTTGTAGCATGCGCTACAACCATACCATTAGCGTGCGTTAATACCCATGGTTAGCGTGCACTAACGAATTATTTGATGCCCAGTACTGGAATCCAGAAACCGTCTGTCCTCTGATCTGACCTCGGTAGCGTGCGCTACAACCAATATTTAGCGTGCGCTATAATATCGATTGCGTACGCCAAAAACAACTCATAGCGTGCGCTATGAATTAATCCAGTGCAGTCCAGTAGCCACTGGACTCAACCGGATCCGTCCTTAGCGCGCGCTACAGCAATTATTAGCGTGCGCTACTACAACCCACTAGCGCGCGCTACTTACCACTCGTAGCGTGCGCTACTTGTAACTCACCTGCAGTCCAGTACCTTCTGGACTGCAGCCAGGGTAACATTAGCGTGCGCTAATGCTGAGTGGTAGTGTGCGCTACCTGTACTCAATTAGCACACGCTAGAAAGAGTACGTAGCGTGCGCTACTCCTCGCGCACAGCCCACAATGAAAAATAAAAATGATGATAAACACGGCACGGAACCCCAATTAGATTAGTGATGAACGACGATTGATACACGATACAATTACTCTGAACGGTGAATACCATGATTGAATATGAGTGACAAATGATCATTAATGAGTGAAATTACTGAATGATAAATACTGAATAATAATTACTGAATTACAACCGGGTATTACATACACCCCCCCTTAAAAGAGTTTCGTCCCCGAAACTAAGGGTTAAACAACTCGGGATAACTCTCCCGCATACTATTCTCGGTTTCCCAAGTAGCCTCTTCGACTCCGTGCCTAGACCACTGAATCTTAACCAAAGGAATCGTCTTATTCCTCAACTGTTTGATTCGCCGCTCTAAAACTCGCATAGGACGCTCCTCATATGAATGATCGTCGGCGATCTCGATTTCATCGAACTGAAGTATGTGACTCGGGTCGGCAACATACTTCCGCAATTGAGAGACATGAAACACATTATGAATTCGGCTCAACGCCGGAGGTAAAGCCAGTCGATAAGCTAACTCGCCTACTCGATCCAAAATCTCAAACGGTCCAATGAATCTCGGACTCAACTTCCCCCTCTTCCCAAAACGGAAGATACCACGACTCGGGGATACCTTGACCAAAACATGGTCACCTGATTCGAACTCTAAAGGTCGACGCTAGTTATCTGCATATGATTTCTATCGACTCTGAGCGGTCAATAAACGACTCCTGATCAAAGTTACCTTCTCACGGGCGGCTATAAGCATATCGGGCTCGGTGCCGATTGATTCTGATAGGTCATCCCAACACAAAGGAGATCGACAACGATGACCATACAAGGCCTCATAAGGTGCCATCTTAATCGAAGCATGCCAACTATTATTATACGTGAACTCGATCAATGGTAGTTGGGCTTCCCAATCGTCTTTCCAATCGAGGACGCATGCCCTCAGCATGTCCTCTAATGTCTGAATAGTCCTCTCTGATTGCCTGTCGGACTGAGGATGAAAGGCGGTACTGAGATTAAGCTGAGTTCCCATAGCACGATGAACTGATTTCCAAAAATGAGACACAAACCGTCCGTCACGATCGGAAATGATACTTTTAGGAGTACCGTGTAGTCTCACTATCTCTTTGATGAACAGCTGGGCAAGTCTCTCGGGACCCCATGTATCCTTGATCTCAAGGAAATGAGCTGATTTGGTTAAGCGGTCCACGATCACCCAGATCGTATTCATGCCACGACGACTCGTCGGCAAACTCGTGATGAAATCTATAGAAATGTCTTCCCACTTCCATTCGGGAATAGGAAGAGGTTTCAGCATACCCGCCGGTCGCTGATGTTCAATCTTAACTTGTTGACAGGTTAAGCATCTCGAAACAAATTCTGCGACTTCTCGTTTCATATTACTCCACCAGTAATTTTGTTTCAAGTCCTTGTACATCTTGCTAGACCCTGGATGAACAGAATAAGGGGTAGCATGAGCTTCTTTCAAAATCGAGTTTTTCAACTCGGCATTCGCCGGTACGCACAATCGATTCTTAAATCTCAAAAGTCCATCCTCGTGGACCACGAACCCAGGGGCTTTCCCCTGAACCACATCCTCACGGATGCGTAACAATGATGGGTCCGAACCTGATTCTCTCTGATTGCCTCCTCAAGTGACGATGAGATCTCCAACATACAAAGCTGTCCCTGAACTCGCTGAAGCCAGACCTCGATCTCGGGTCTAAGGAATTCCTGCTGAAGCTCCTTCTGGACTGTTAAACGAGCAAGCATATGCTCCTTAACGGACTTACGACTCAAGGCGTCGGCGACTACGTTCGCCTTTCCCGGGTGGTAAAGGATCTCAATATCATAATCTTTGATTAATTCCAACCACCGTCTCTGTCGCATATTTAACTCCTTCTGAGTAAATATATACTTTAAACTCTTATGATCGGTGAATATCTGATAGGTAACGCCATAAAGATAATGACGCCAAATCTTCAAAGCGAACACCACGGCTGCTAGCTCCAGGTCGTGTGTCGGATAATTAACCTCGTAAGGTCTCAATTGCCGTGAAGCATAGGCAATAACCTTTCCATTCTGCATGAGCACACATCCGAGACCCTGTCCGGACGCATCACTATAAACCACAAATCCTTCCGTCCCCTACGGCAAGGAAAGTACAGGTGCTGACATTAACCGTCTCTTGAGTTCCTCAAAACTCCGTTGACATGCGTCGGACCACGTGTATTTCTGATCCTTTCGCAAAAGGTTCGTCAAGGGTTGAGCGATTCTAGAAAATCCCTCCACAAATCGCCGATAATAACCCGCTAATCCGAGGAAACTTCGGATTTCCTTAACATTCTTCGGAGGTAGCCAATCTCGAATAGCCTCCGTCTTCTGAGGATCGACACGAACTCCGTCTGATGAAATTACGTGTCCGAGAAACGTCACTTCGGACATCCAGAACTCACATTTGGAAAACTTCCCATAAAGTTGTTCTCGTCTCAACACGTCGAGCACTTGATGAAGGTGAAACTCGTGTTCCTCTCGGTCACGAGAATAAATCAAAATGTCATCGATGAAGACAACAACAAACTGATCCAAAAAGTCGATGAAAACCCGATTCATTAACTCCATGAATACCGCAGGTGCATTAGTCAATCCAAACGGCATAACCACAAACTCATAATGACCATAGCGTGTTCGAAACGCCGTCCTCGCGTTATCCGACTCTCGAATCCGCAACTGATGGTATCCAGATCTTAAGTCGATCTTGGAAAATACTGAAGCTCCCTGAAGTTGATCCAAAAGATCATCGATACGGGGTAAAGGATACTTATTCTTGATCGTCACCCTGTTCAACTCACGATAATCAATACATAAGCGAAATGAACCAACTTTCTTCTTGACAAACAACACTGGTGCTCCCCACGGGGACGCACTCGGTCGGATATAACCTTTCTCGAATAACTCCTCAAGTTGATTCTTCAATTCCCGCATTTCGGTCGGGGCCATCCGGTACGGTGCCTTCGATATCGGGGACGTACCGGGCTCCAACTCAATTGTGAATTCCACATCTCTATGTGGAGGCAAACCAGGTAACTCGTCTGGAAAAACATCGGCATATTCCTTCACTACCGGAATATCCGTCAACATTACTGATGATTTCTCGGTTTTGGTCATAAAGCACCAATAACCAACACACCCCTGATTGAGTAATCTCACTGCTTTCATCAAATTAATGACCTTACGAGCAATAGGGATTACCTCCCTGAAACACACATTCAACCCCATCGTCTGAAATGATAGTGATCATACGCTTACGGACACTAATGATGGCATCATGACGATCCATCCAATCAATACCCAAGATGACATCGTCTCTCGGCAAATCTACCACGATTAGGTCCGCTGGCCATACACGACCATGAAGCTGAACCGGACAGTTCTGAATCTCACAATTCCCGATAATTCGTCTACCATCAGGTAGACCAATGACATAAGGTTCACAACTAGTAGCACTACCCAGACGTAGTCTACTCAAACATGACTCGGAAATGAATGAATGCGATGCACCAGTATCAAAAAGGGTACACACAGGTTGAGATAGAATATCGAGTGTACCTGAGATCATTCGGGCCTCTGGATCATCGGTCTTCTTCATCTCATAAATCCGGGGCTTGCTAGTCCCGGCACCGGACGCTCCCGTCTGCTGGCTATTGTAACGCCCCCAAATCCGCTCAGGGATATTACACGCCGTAGACCCTCTCCTCGAGGATCTACCAGGCTGATAACTAAAATCAAACATCTAAACCTCGCCTTTAAGGCTAAAATGACTCAGTAGACCGATTTGGTCTTTCAACAGATACATGCAACTCAAATACAACTCATGCCCACGCAGGGGTCAAAATACAACCACACCCGTACAACGGGAAAATATACTGCAGCGGAAAAGAAAATACAACTAGACCAATACGACAACAACGGATCCTCGTGTGATTAGTATCGTTCATCTTTCATCATCCTTCGTGCCGACCCTGTGCTATGCTCCAAAACCTGAATGCAAAAATAGACATCCACCCCCCGAATACTCGGGGGTTAGCAAAACTCCACTGTTTTGCTAGTGCAAGTACAAGTGCAAAAATACGAGCCATACAATACAAGTTCCAAGAACAATAATAATCAGGAATCCTCAAAGATCCAAACGTAAAGAAAAGTACTTCGAGGCAAGAGTTTGAGTAAGCATTTCCAAAACCGAAAGATCGCAAATAAGGGAAACAATTTACAAAGCGATTTAAAATGCCATCGAGAGTTTTAATAGAAAACAATTTAGGATTATAAAATCCTTCTCTTTCCAAAATTAATAGTGGTCACACCAAATGTTTTGTTTTCGCAAATAGGAAATCACCAACAATTTACGGTGGTCGAGCCCAACATCACGTGTCCTCAACGGACGTAAAATCAACGAAACATAATCACGCACGCGCATCGCCTAGACCGGACGATACCACCGACATCCCACTCGAGGCCTCGAAGGACCCTCCCGAGCCGCTAGCGAAACAAATCACACACATCTCACGGTTGGATCAATCGCTTGTTGCATCCTGGCCACATGATCACATGCCATGTGCCACCGTAGATTATCTCATGCTCTCACGGTTGGATCAATCACTTGTTGCATCCTGACCACATGATCACGTGCCATGTGTCACCGTAGACCTTCAACCATATCCACACATTCACACAAATAACATATCATATCAAGGATATTCAAACAATTCGCCCAGAGGCATCAAACACTTAGCAAAACACCACGTCAATCCACAACGCACCGAAATGAAATAATATACGTCCACACACAATACCAAGTGCAACATGAGCACCAAGCATATACATAGAATTCACATAGTTATTCACGAACCACACCAATCACAAAACACACACGGTTTTGAAAGAGGGCCTTTAACGAGGCTAACAAAATCTTTTGAAAACTCATTTCAAACAAACAAACAAATCAAGACGATCACCAATCATCATATTCACGAAACAAGAAAAGTATGGACAAGGTACTTGCCTCGAATGACCACAACGCGGAGAATCGGCCGAAGTAGGTTGGCACGAACCGACTACGAACTCGCCGACTCCACCGAACGACAATCCACAACAATGAACTACGAACGAAAACAATAACAACGAAAATGAATTCCAAAGTACGACCCAAAGCCGCTGAATTCAAAGAACAAATGACGAAGGTTCAAGGATTTCCCCCAAAATGGCCAAGAACACGATTCGTCCCGTCAAAACCCGAAAACGGAATTCCAAGTTGAAATATGGATATACAATCCATAGAATATGTTTAACAACATCATTTAACCATAATCGATCCATCGAAAACGGATGAAAAACGAGATCGAGGACAAATCCCCCAAAAAGTCAATTCGAAGGAAAACAAGAAATATACTTAGATTCGACGAAGAACAATGGATTAAATGAAGTTAAACACAAGAAAACTACCAAGATTAATCATACCCAACATGAATTAATCAACAACACGCAACGAATCGAACAAAATGTAAAAACCCCCAAATTCACTAATTAGGGTTCTAAGGAAGATTACCTTGATTCGCTGGATCAAAGGATGATAACGGATGATTGATTGATGTTATGAACTCAAGAACTTCATGGATTTGTTGTTAAACAACATGGCTTCGTCGCCCATGAATCGCTAGCCGCGGAAGGAGAAGGAAGGAAATGAAAAACGAAGTGAAAAGTGGCTGGTCTGTCATATATATACTGGGCCGGAACTAGCGTGCGCTAGACTTCCCGGACTAGCGTGCGCTATCGGCCAGTATCGGCCGAGCACTCTCGGCCATGGCCCACATGACCCGGCACCACCGACCAATTCTGCCGACCATGACTCGTCCGCCCGACTCCCGCTAGCGTGCGCTACGGCCGGAAGCTTCGCGACGCTTGGCCGACTCGCCCAAAGAGCCACCGGACTAACAAACTTGCCTGTGTAACGTCGCTAGTCGGCCGACGTGCGCTACCCGCCGGTCGGCGTGCGCTACGACCGTGATGGCGTGCGTTACTGCCGATCTGGCCGAGTCGAACCTCGAATCCCTCTCGGCCCGATAGCGTCGTTGGTCGACCAAGCTAGCGTCGCTACACTGCCGGTTAAGCGCGCGCGACCTTCCGGCGATAGCGTGCGCTCGCCGGTTCACCGCATCTGTCCGGCGGTGCATGCAACCGTCGGCGATCCCACAACCGTCCGGCCAAGACCGACCACTGAGGCTCGGCGACCGATTTCGAAGCGCACGGAACGAACACGACGAAAAGTTCGCGGACAACATCAACGGCCCGAAATGAAAACATAATACCATAATTAATCATACGCGACCAAGAAACGGGTCGAGACAACAATTACAGATACGGATACCCGTAACTTTCAAGAAATTACAAAATGGCCCAAAACGCCCGGAAATCACGATACGTGATCGAATAACCAAACGGAAGTTCACAACACGTCTAACAAAGTTAAACGGACTTACGGGAAACTCGAAACAGCAGTTTCGAATGAGATTCGCAAGAACCGAACTCGAGTGCGGAAAAGTCGTTAAAAAGCACGGAACTCAACAAAACGACTCCGAAACGAACTCGGATGTCAAAAAGTGTAGAATTAATCATTCTCAGAATGACGAAACGGTCATGAGCGAGTCGTCAAAACGGACTTCGGCCAAAAAAAGAAATTTACCGAAAATCGAAAATTGCGGATATTACATTCTACCCTCCTTAAAAGAAGTTTCGTCCCGAAACTTAAAACAAGTAGGGGAAGAAATATTCCGCCAGGAAAACTCAACGAGATACGCAAGAAACGCGCAACTAACGCCCAACGGCGAAATGTTACAAACAACGCAACGGAATATACGGTGTGAAAACACGCTCTACGACGACCAACACAACGTCGCCGGTAGAGACATAATAACACCAACAAGTGACAAGCGTCATCAAACAGATAATACAATCAAGTCAATTATCCAAACAATCACAAAACACAAAGTACTTGTTACAAGAAAACACGCACAGTCGAGAAAACAGAGAATAAACACAAAACGATCCACAAGGGCAATCATAAATAATCGGACTACGCCGAAATCCTCAAAACCACCCTAGGCATCTCCGTGTCCTTTCGGAGCGCAGACGCAACCTCGATCCCCAAACCTCTCGGCTACCGTATCGCAATGTACGGATCGGTGACCCACCGCCACACTCAAACGGTGACTAACGGTGAACGACAATTCTTCGCAGATGGCCCGCTCGACTACGGTTATAACATATCTTGAAGTGCTCATATTACTCACTACAGAGTACTACTCGATCACGCGATCTAGGAACCATTTTGGGATGACGATACGAAGTCGCAACCTCAAGGCCCACTCCTGTTTTCTGAAAAGTTCCCAACGGTTTCTGTTTCTTCGAGTCGACATACTCTCGGCCGATAACTGGATAGCTCATAGGCTAACGCCCTATTCCGATAATCTCTCAAGGAAGTACAAGCGAGACACGCCATGTACTGGTGAATCTCCGGCTTCATCCGCCTACTAAAATGACAAATCTTGTCCTCCTCTGTCCTTACTTGATTTTGCACATAGCCGAGCTGTTTGCTAAAATCAATAATAGCTTGAGACAACGGTACATCTTGCGGTTTCGCCGAAAAGAATTCATTAATCCTCGATTTCTGATCGGTTAGGACAAAACTCATCTCTCATGAATTTACGGAACTCGCCCACGTGACAACGCGATCTCGAGGCTTAATAGCCTCCCACCGCCTAGCGGCATCTTTGTCGAAAGATCTCGAGCTACCGGAACCTTACGTTCTTCTGGACAATCAACTATCTCGAAAATCTTTTCCAACTGGAAAAGCCAACCATCCCAGCCGAAAGCATCTGCAGCACCAGCAAAATGAGGGGGATTCATACGAACCACTTCTCGAAGCCACTGATTTGCACCCAGTGTCTGGGTCACATCTGTAACACGCCGAATCGCTGAGTCAATCGAGTCATCCGAGTGGCTACTGTTTGTAAAATAGTAGCAACACCAATACTAATACTATCACCGGAAGAATGCTCTCGACCACGCGTCCGATCGCCACGACCACGACCTCGGCCCCTCGGCATACTGAATAAGTAACCACTCAGCACAACAGAAAATCATAACACATAACACATACAACGATTACCATCGTAAGGCAACACACACATGAATATCACAATAACGACGGCATCGTTCGGCGACATCAACGACTCGAATGATGACCGGTGCACAATCACAAAACATCAAGGAACAACCACGTATGTACGCAATCATACAAACTCCGGTTCCAATAGCTCGCACAAGTGCGATAATACATAATTCATCACAAGGCGACAACATTCAATATCAACATCTTACACACCTTCTCCGACCACAAACAGGAAATGATGGGTTTTAAAAACGAAAACCACCTTTTGAAAACAGTTTGGAAACACCAGTTGATCTTGAGTATCATTTTAGAAAAAGTTAAACAAACATCATTTTCGAGACTTTGAAATTCATCTTGCGTTTGAACTAAAATGAGGACACCTTTCTTTTGGTGAAAAACTTTCAGAATATCCGACCCTCGGGTCTAAGTATAAATGTTTCTAACATCGAAAATATCTCAAAACATTTTGGTCCTCGAGGTAGAAAAATTTTGAAACAGATAGTTGCGCTAGTAGGCGCCTTGAAAATACAATCCATTTAAAAGTACGTCTCGAATTTTATTTTCTAAGATACTCAAGGTTTTCAAAGATAATTCAATGGGCTACAATGCCCAAAAATTTCAGGTAAATACACGGAACATTATAGCACCGTGGGTCCCGCACCGGAACCCACCAGGCTAAAAACCAATTACAAAAATGCCCAAAAAGGTCAATGACGGTAGTACTTATCAAAACTCACAAAATCATTTGAAAATACCCAACTACCATCAAAACGGTCAAGGCCAACAACTCGGTTAAAGGAATCGGTTTTCGAAATAAAATTGATCGGTAAAATACCGAAAGCTATTACAAAGGAACTCATGCAATGGATAAAAGAAATACAGTCTAACATGCACAATCCAAAGAACACTACTCCTCATATGAACGAAATATGAGAGTCAAATAACCACATATCACAAAATCAAAATCCATAAGAGGATTCCGTCACTTAACCAATAATCATAAAAATGGCTCGTGTCACACGAGGCAAAACACAAGGAAGGGAGACTTACATTCACAGGTCGCACGAAGATGATGATCGCCCACGATACTAATCACGACCAACAAACTCAGACGACGCGTCGCGACACGACTCAGTCAGACAAAATCCGACGAGACAACAACTCAACATACACCACTGACCCGACAGCCTAGGTTTCCACAACCTAAGCTCCGATACCATTCTGTAACGCCCCCAAATCCGCTCAGGGATATTACACGCCGTAGACCCTCTCCTCGAGGATCTACCAGGCTGATAACTAAAATCAAACATCTAAACCTCGCCTTTAAGGCTAAAATGACTCAGTAGACCGATTTGGTCTTTCAACAGATACATGCAACTCAAATACAACTCATGCCCACGCAGGGGTCAAAATACAACCACACCCGTACAACGGGAAAATATACTGCAGCGGAAAAGAAAATACAACTAGACCAATACGACAGCAACGGATCCTCGTGTGATTAGTATCGTTCATCTTTCATCATCCTTCGTGCCGACCCTGTGCTATGCTCCAAAACCTGAATGCAAAAATAGACATCCACCCCCCCGAATACTCGGGGGTTAGCAAAACTCCACTGTTTTGCTAGTGCAAGTACAAGTGCAAAAATACGAGCCATACAATACAAGTTCCAAGAACAATAATAATCAGGAATCCTCAAAGATCCAAACGTAAAGAAAAGTACTTCCCGAGGCAAGAGTTTGAGTAAGCATTTCCAAAACCGAAAGATCGCAAATAAGGGAAACAATTTACAAAACAGTTTAAAATGCCATCGAGAGTTTTAATAGAAAACAATTTAGGATTATAAAATCCTTCTCTTTCCAAAATTAATAGTGGTCACACCAAATGTTTTGTTTTCGCAAATAGGAAATCACCAACAATTTACAGGTCGAGCCCAACATCACGTGTCCTCAACGGACGTAAAATCAACGAAACATAATCACGCACGCGCATCGCCTAGACCGGACGATACCACCGACATCCCACTCGAGGCCTCGAAGGACCCTCCCGAGTGGCTAGCGAAACAAATCACACACATCTCACGGTTGGATCAATCGCTTGTTGCATCCCCGCCACATGATCACATGCCATGTGCCACCGTAGATTATCTCGCTCTCACGGTTGGATCACTCACTTGTTGCATCGACCACATGATCACGTGCCATGTGTCACCGTAGACCTTCAACCATATCCACACATTCACACAAATAACATATCATATCAAGGATATTCAAACAATTCGCCCAGAGGCATCAAACACTTAGCAAAACACCACGTCAATCCACAACGCACCGAAATGAAATAATATACGTCCACACAATACCAAGTGCAACATGAGCACCAAGCATATACATAGAATTCACATAGTTATTCACGAACCACACCAATCACAAAACACACACGGTTTTGAAAGAGGGCCTTTAACGAGGCTAACCAAATCTTTTGAAAACTCATTTCAAACAAACAAACAAATCAAGACGATCACCAATCATCATATTCACGAAACAAGAAAAGTATGGACAAGGTACTTGCCTCGAATGACCACAACGCGGAGAATCGGCGAAGTAGGTTGGCACGAACCGACTACGAACTCGCCGACTCCACCGAACGACAATCCACAACAATGAACTACGAACGAAAACAATAACAACGAAAATGAATTCCAAAGTACGACCCAAAGCCGCTGAATTCAAAGAACAAATGACGAAGGTTCAAGGATTTCCCAAAACGGCCAAGAACACGATTCGTCCGTCAAAACCGAAGCGGAATTCCAAGTTGAAATATGGATATACAATCCATAGAATATGTTTAACAACATCATTTAACCATAATCGATCCATCGAAACGGATGAAAAAGCGAGATCGAGGACAAATCCCCCAAAAAGTCAATTCGAAGGAAAACAAGAAATATACTTGATTCGACGAAGAACAATGGATTAAATGATGTTAAACACAAGAATACTACCAAGATTAATCATACCCATCATGAATTAATCAACAACACGGAACGAATCGAACAAAAATGTAAAACCCCAAATTCACTAATTAGGGTTCTAAGGAAGATTACCTTGATTATTTGGATCAAAGGATGATAACGGATGATTGATTGATGTTATGAACTCAAGAACTTCATGGATTTGTTGTTAAACAACATGGCTTCGTCGCCCATGAATCGCCCCGCGGAAGGAGAAGGAAGGAAATGAAAACGAAGTGAAAAGTGGTGGTCTGTCATATATATCTTGGGCGGAACTAGCGTGCGCTAGCCTTCCGGACTAGCGTGCGCTATCGGCGATGTCGGCCGAGCACTCTCGGCCATGGCCCGCATGACCCGGCACCACCGACCAGTCTGCCGACCATGACTCGTCGCCCGACTCCGCTAGCGTGCGCTACGGCGGAAGCTGCGCACGCTGGCGACTCGCCCAAAGTAGCCCTGGACTAACAAACTGCCTAGGTAACGTCGCTAGTCGGCCGGCGGCGTGCGCTACCTGCCGGTCGGCGTGCGCTACGGCCGGCGATGGCGTGCGTTACTGCCGATCTGGCCGAGTCGAGAACCTCGGAATCCCTCTGTCGGCCCGATAGCGTGCGTTGGTCGACCAAGCTAGCGTCGCTACACTGCCGGTTAGCGCGCTGACTTTCCGGCGATAGCGTGCGCTCGCCGGTTCTGCCGCATCTGTCCGGCGGTGCCCGCAACCGTCGGCGGCCTCCACAACCGTCCGGCGGCCACCCGACCACGAGGGCTCGGCGACCCGATTTCGAAAGCGTGCGGAGCGAACACGACGAAAAGTTCGCGGACAACATCAACGGCCCGAAATGAAAACATAATACCATAATTAATCATACGCGACCAAGAAACGGGTCGAGACAACAATTACAGATACGGATACCCGTAACTTTCAAGAAATTACAAAATGGCCCAAAATGCTCGGAAATCACGATACGTGATCGAATAACCAAACGGAAGTTCACAACACGTCTAACAAAGTTAAACGGACTTACGGGAAACTCGAAACAGCAGTTTCGAACGAGATTCGCAAGAACCGAACTCGAGTGCGGAAAAGTCGTTAAAAAGCACGGAACTCAACAAAACGACTCCGAAACGAACTCGGATGTCAAAAAGTGTAGAATTAATCATTCTCAGAATGACGAAACGGTCATGAGCGAGTCGTCAAAACGGACTTCGGCCAAAAAAGAAATTTACGAAAATCGAAAATTGCGGATATTACATTCTACCCTCCTTAAAAGAAGTTTCGTCCCGAAACTTAAAACAAGTAGGGGAAGAAATATTCCGCCAGGAAAACTCAACGAGATACGCAAGAAACGCGCAACTAACGCCCAACGGCGAAATGTTACAAACAACGCAACGGAATATACGGTGTGAAAACACGCTCTACGACGACCAACACAACGTCGCCGGTAGAGACATAATAACACCAACAAGTGACAAGCGTCATCAAACAGATAATACAATCAAGTCAATTATCCAAACAATCACAAAACACAAAGTACTTGTTACAAGAAAACACGCACAGTCGAGAAAACAGAGAATAAACACAAAACGATCCACAAGGGCAATCATAAATAATTCGGACTACGCCGAAATCCTCAAAACCACCCTAGGCATCTCCGTGTCCTTTCGGAGCAGAGACGCAACCTCGATCCCCAAACCTCTCAGCTACCGTATCGCAATGTACGGATCGGTGACCCACCTGGCCACACTCGAAACAGCTGACTAACGGTGAACGACAATTCTTCGCAGTATGGCCCGCTCGACTACAGTTATAACATATCTTCGAAGTGCTCATATTACTCACTACAGGAGTACTACTCTGATCACGCGATCTAGGAACCATTTTGGGATGACGAGACGAAGTCGCAACCTCAAGGGGCCCACTCCCCTGTTTTCCTGAAAAGTTCCCAACGGTTTTCTGTTTCTTCGAGTCAGACATACTCTGGCCGATAATCTGGATAGCTCATAGGCTAACGCCCTATTCTGATAATCTCTCAAGGAAGTACAAGCGAGACCTGCCATGTACTGGCGAATCTCCGGCTTCATCCGCCTACTAAAATGACAAATCTTGTCCTCCTCTGTCCTTACTTGATTTTGCACATAGCCGAGCTGTTTGCTAAAATCAATAATAGCTTGAGACAGCGGTACATCTTGCGGTTTCGCGAAAAGAATTCATTAATCCTCCGATTTCTGATCGGTTCGGACAAAACTCATCTCTCATGAATTTACGGAACTCGCCCACGTGACAACGCGATCTCGAGGCTTAATAGCCTCCCACCAGCTAGCGGCATCTTTGTCGAAAAGATACTGAGCTACCGGAACCTTACGTTCTTCTGGACAATCAACTATCTCGAAAATCTTTTCCAACTGGAAAAGCCAACCATCCTAGCCTAAAGCATCTGCAGCACCAGCGAAACGAGGGGGATTCATACGAACCACTTCTCGAAGCCACTGATTTGCACCAGTGTGCTGGGTCACATCTGTAACACGCTGAACTGCCTGAGTCAACTGAGTCATCTGAGTGGCTACCTGCTGTAAAATAGTAGCAACACCAATACCAATACTATCACCGGAAGCATGCTCTCGACCACGCATCCGATCGCCACGACCACGACCTCGGCCCCTCGGCATACTGAATAAGTAACCACTCGACTGTGAGAAAATCATAACACATAACACATACAACGATTACCATCGTAAGGCAACACACACATGAATATCACAATAACGACGGCATCGTTCGGCGACATCAACGACTCGAATGATGACCGGTGCACAATCACAAAACATCAAGGAACAACCACGTATGTACGCAATCATACAAACTCCGGTTCCAATAGCTCGCACAAGTGCGATAATACATAATTCATCACAAGGCGACAACATTCAATATCAACATCTTACACACCTTCTCCGACCACAAACAGGAAATGATGGGTTTTAAAAACGAAAACCACCTTTTGAAAACAGTTTGGAAACACCAGTTGATCTTGAGTATCATTTTACAAAAAGTTAAACAAACATCATTTTCGAGACTTTGAAATTCATCTTGCGTTTGAACTAAAATGAGGACACCTTTCTTTTAGTGAAAAACTTTCAGAATATCCGACCCTCGGGTCTAAGTATAAATGTTTCTAACATCGAAAATATCTCAAAACATTTTGGTCCTCGAGGTAGAAAATTTTTGAAACAGATAGTTGCGCTAGTAGGCGCCTTGAAAATACAATCCATTTAAAAGTACGTCTCGAATTTTTTTTTCTAAGATACTAAAGGTTTTCAAAGATAATTCAATGGGCTACAATGCCCAAAAATTTGAGTAAATACACGGAACATTATAGCACCGTGGGTCCCGCACCGGAACCCACCAGGCTAAAAACCAATTACAAAAATGCCCAAAGGTCAATGACGGTAGTACTTATCAAAACTCACAAAATCATTTGAAAATACCCAACTACCATCAAAGCGGTCAAGGCCAACAACTCGGTTAAAGGAATCGGTTTTGAAATAAAATTGATCGGTAAAATACCGAAAGCTATTACAAAGGAACTCATGCAGCGGATAAAAGAAATACAGTCTAACATGCACAATCCAGCAACACTACTCCTCATATGAACGAAATATGAGAGTCAAATAACCACATATCACAAAATCAAAATCCATAAGAGGATTCCGTCACTTAACCAATAATCATAAAAATGGCTCGTGTCACACGAGGCAAAACACAAGGAAGGGAGACTTACATTCACAGGTCGCACGAAGATGATGATCGCCCACGATACTAATCACGACCAACAAACTCAGACGACGCGTCGCGACACGACTCAGTCAGACAAAATCCGACGAGACAACAACTCAACAGACACCACTGACCCGACAGCCTAGGTTTCCACAACCTAAGCTCCGATACCATTCTGTAACACCCCCAAATCCGCTCAGGGATATTACACGCCGTAGACCCTCTCCTCGAGGATCTACCAGGCTGATAACTAAAATCAAACATCTAAACCTCGCCTTTAAGGCTAAAATGACTCAGTAGACCGATTTGGTCTTTCAACAGATACATGCAACTCAAATACAACTCATGCCCACGCAGGGGTCAAAATACAACCACACCCGTACAACGGGAAAATATACTGCAGCGGAAAAGAAAATACAACTAGACCAATACGACAACAACGGATCCTCGTGTGATTAGTATCGTTCATCTTTCATCATCCTTCGTGCCGACCCTGTGCTATGCTCCAAAACCTGAATGCAAAAATAGACATCCACCCCCCGAATACTCGGGGGTTAGCAAAACTCCACTGTTTTGCTAGTGCAAGTACAACTGCAAAAATATAAGCCATACAATACAAGTTCCAAGAACAATAATAATCAGGAATCCTCAAAGATCCAAACGTAAAGAAAAGTACTTCCCGAGGCAAGAGTTTGAGTAAGCATTTCCAAAACCGAAAGATCGCAAATAAGGGAAACAATCTACAAAACAGTTTAAAATGCCATCGAGAGTTTTAATAGAAAACAATTTAGGATTATAAAATCCTTCTCTTTCCAAAAATTTATAGGGTCATGACCCAAATGTTTTGTTTTCGCAAATAAGAAATCACCAACAAATTACAGGGTCAGAGCCCAACATCACGTGTCCTCAACGGACGTAAAATCCACGAAACATAATCACACACGTGCATCGCCTAGGACCGGGACGATACCACCTACATCCCACTCGAGGCCTCGAAGGACCCTCCTGAGCTAGCGAAACAAATCACACACATCTCACGGTTGGATCAATCGCTTGTTGCATCTGGCCACATGATCACATGCCATGTGCCACCGTAGATTATCTCAGGCTCTCACGGTTGGATCAATCACTTGTTGCATCCTGACCACATGATCACGTGCCATGTGTCACCGTAGACCTTCAACCATATCCACACATTCACACAAATAACATATCATATCAAGGATATTCAAACAATTCGCCCAGAGGCATCAAACACTTAGCAAAACACCACGTCAATCCACAACGCACCGAAATGAAATAATATACGTCCACACACAATACCAAGTGCAACATGAGCACCAAGCATATACATAGAATTCACATAGTTATTCACGAACCACACCAATCACAAAACACACACGGTTTTGAAAGAGGGCCTTTAACGAGGCTAACCAAATCATTTGAAAACTCATTTCAAACAAACAAACAAATCAAGATGATCACCAATCATCATATTCACGAAACAAGAAAAGTATGGACAAGGTACTTGCCTCGAATGACCACAACGCGGAGAATCGGCCGAAGTAGGTTGGCACGAACCGACTACGAACTCGCCGACTCCACCGAACGACAATCCACAACAATGAACTACGAACGAAAACAATAACAACGAAAATGAATTCCAAAGTACGACCCAAAGCCGCTGAATTCAAAGAACAAATGACGAAGGTTCAAGGATTTCCCCAAAACGGCCAAGAACACGATTCGTCCCGTCAAAACCCGAAAACGGAATTCCAAGTTGAAATATGGATATACAATCCATAGAATATGTTTAACAACATCATTTAACCATAATCGATCCATCGAAAACGGATGAAAAATGAGATCGAGGACAAATCCCCCAAAAAGTCAATTCGAAGGAAAACAAGAAATATACTTCGATTCGACGAAGAACAATGGATTAAATGATGTTAAACACAAGAATACTACCAAGATTAATCATACCCATCATGAATTAATCAACAACACGGAACGAATCGAACAAAAATGCAAAAACCCCCAAATTCACGGAATTAGGGTTCTAAGGAAGATTACCTTGATTCGCTGGATCAAAGAATGATAACGGATGATTGATTGATGTTATGAACTCAAGAACTTCATGGATTTGTTGTTAAACAACATGGCTTCGTCGCCCATGAATCGCCAGCCGCGGAAGGAGAAGGAAGGAAATGAAAAACGAAGTGAAAAGTGGCTGGTCTGTCATATATATACTGGGCCGGAACTAGCGTGCGCTAGCCTTCCGGACTAGCGTGCGCTATCGGCCAGATCGGCCGAGCACTCTCGGCCATGGCCCGCATGACCGGCACCACCGACCACTGCCGACCATGACTCGTCGCCGACTCCCGCTAGCGTGCGCTACGGCCAAGCTCGCGCACGCTAGCCGACTATCCAGAGCCACCGGACTAACAAACTGCCCAGTAACGTCGCTAGTCGGCCGGCGTCGCTACCCTGCCGGTCAGCGTGCGCTACGACCGGCGATGGCGTCGTTACGCCGATCTCGACCGAGTCGTAACCTCGTAATCCCTCCGTCGGCCCGATAGCGTGCGTTGGTCGACCAAGCTAGCGTGCGCTACACTGCCGGTTAGCGCGCGCAGCCTTCCGGCGATAGCGTGCGCTACGCCGGTTCCTTCCGCATCTGTCCGGCGGTGCCGCAACCGTCCGGCGATCCTGCAACTGCTCGGCCAAGACCACCACGAGGGCTCGACGACCCGATTTCCGAAAACGCACGGAACGAACACGACGAAAAGTTCGCGGACAACATCAACGACCCGAAATGAAAACATAATACCATAATTAATCATACGCGACCAAGAAACGGGTCGAGACAACAATTACAGATACGGATACCCGTAACTTTCAAGAAATTACAAAATGGCCCAAAACGCCCGGAAATCACGATACGTGATCGAATAACCAAACGGAAGTTCACAACACGTCTAAAAAAGTTAAACGGACTTACGGGAAACTCGAAACAGCAGTTTCGAATGAGATTCGCAAGAACCGAACTCGAGTGCGGAAAAGTCGTTAAAAAGCACGGAACTCAACAAAACTACTCCGAAACGAACTCGGATGTCAAAAAGTGTAGAATTAATCATTCTCAGAATGACGAAACGGTCATGAGCGAGTTGTCAAAACGGACTTCGGCCAAAAAAAGAAATTTACCGAAAATCGAAAATTGCGGATATTACAGCTATAGGCTCCACCTTTAGTCGCTCCTGTCGTTTTAAACGACGCTGATTGAGTGGCCTGATTCTGAACGGCTGACTGCTTAGGGGCCTGAGATGACGTCTGAGTAGGTTTGGAGTCCCTACGGCAAAAACGGGCCTTATGCCCAACAATTCCACAGTTATGACACGTGACAGACTGTCTCGGACACTTGGTGCTGACATGACCAAGATCCCCACAGTTATAACAGGTGATGGCCGAACTGGCCGCTCGTGACTGAGATTCCGCGGGTTTAGATGTCACAGGAGGTCGCTCAGAAAAAGCAGAGCCCGCACGAGGTTTCTTGAAAGTGGCCTGACTGCCGTCAGACTGATTACGGTTCTTGGACTTCTTGCTAGCAGATGAAGGTTGCTGCTTAGCAATCTCCTTAGCAGTAAGCTCATAGGTAAGAGCTTTCTCAATGAATTCAGCCAACGTGGTGCAATTATGATTAAGCAACTGTAGTCTCATTCGGGGTTTCAGCCTCTTGCTGAAATACTTAATCTTATCTGCCTCGGAATGAATGATAGATGAGGCGAACGGAAGTTCTGAAATTTCTCGGCAATGGCGAGAACATCCTCGTCACGAGGGTCGGGGGTGAGTAATTCTGACAGTTTGGCCTCTCTGAGCGGGGCCGGATAATACCTCTACATCATGAGAGTTTTGAACTGATCCCAAGTACATGATCCTTCGGTGGGCTTCAACGACAACCACCAAGAATGTGCGCTCTTGCCCAGGTAGTAAGCCGCAACAGAAACTTTGTGTCCTTCGGGACACTCTACCATAGCAAACAACTTCTCGAAATGCTCGAGCCAATGAATAATATCCGCCGGCTCAGACGAGCCCTCAAAAATAGGTGGCCTCTGGCGAGAGATGTCGCCGATGATGTTGCTCACATTCCTCTCTTGCCTCTGAGGTGGCGGCGGAGGAGCCTGTTGATTTTGATTGACGGAGTTATGCATCGTCTCCATCAGCTGTGCCATCTGGGTCATTTGGGCCATCATGCCCTGCATAAAAGCGAGTGGGTCAACCCGGACACCTTCTGACTGAGCCGTGTCCCGGGTACGACTCCCCAGTAGTGAATGATCGCGTCCAGGTGAATGAGTGGCAGCGTCGCTGCTCGATGAATTAGCATTATTTCTCGCGTTTGCACGTGTATTCACACGAGCTCTCGGGATTCGGCCCTCTCCATGGCCTCGTCCTCCACGTCCTCTTCTTGCCCTCTCCATACTGAAGTAGGAAAGTCACATGATGATTATATTTCCCGCATGAATATCACGTTATGATTATGACATGAGATGATGAAAATGAGCATACGCGCTCTAACACAGTGATTACATGAATGATTAACTGAGGTGACATGATTATCTTGAACAAGTTAACATGATTAATGATTTGATCTTCCTGATCAACAACTGAATAATGAAATGAATTGAGTGATTAACGAGTTAACATGACCGTCCTGGTCAAATGAAAATGATGGTTGAGGATTGTTAACTGATGAATTATGAATGAATGATTCTTGCCAGAAATTATACCATGGCGTTAGAAATCTTACAGTTCTTGGTCTGATTGGCTCGGCATTTGCACAGGTCACACGTGACGCGAAAGTCCAATGATACTAGTCCGATGACGATGATTTCAAATGAGACATGACTTGGAGGGTAGTATTCAAAACCACGCTCCGATACCAACTCTGTAACACCCCAAACTAGGCGGATATTACAGTGCCGTGAATCCCCGACTAGGACCCACCAGGCAAATGAAAATGATGAATTAAATAATATAATTGTAGTACCGAACCACATTATATTACCAAGTACTCCGATGAGGAGTTTAAGTACAACACACCAGGACAAACCGAATACTAGTATATTTTATATGGAGATAAAATACACCACCCTAAACAATTAAACATCTCAAACGGAATTTGCAGCGGAAAATACAAATGACGGAAATGACTGAAATGACTGAAACAAACGGAATGACTGGAGCCCCCTACTAGTATAACTGGGACTCCTCGCCGTCAACATGCTCTTCCCGTGCCTTTGCCTTGCCGTGACCTGAAAACAAAATCCCCCAACGGGTCGATTACTGAACAACAATCCTCAAGGGTTGAAATTACAGAATCATGATATATCCGAAGTTATGAAATATCCTTAGTTATGAATTACGCTGAAGAGGAGTATCATAGTACGCCCGTAGTGTTCTGTGCAAGTGTACAAGATGGATGACCGGACACACCCGTCCTTGTACCTAATTAGTCTCACGGAGGTAATCGTTACCGTGTGCATAGTCCAATGTATCACTCCCAATACATGGCCATCATGTGCCCGACTAAAAATTCCACACATCCGCACCCGGCCACGCAATATGAACCAAGAAGGTCATATGAATGAGAATGACCATAATGAATATCAATGAATAATAATAATCTGAAAAAGTCAAGAATGACTCACCGATATGAAAGTGATAATGAAGTGATTGATAGTTTCAATGAAATGATTGGAACCGCCGTTCCTCGCTAATGAAGTGATTATTCGACAATTACAAGTCTCAATATGATTAATACAATGATCAATGAGTTATGATTATGAATGATCAACAACAAAAGGAATGAATATCCTTTTAACCGAGTAAGAATCAACTTACACAATGCCGATGACAATGTCCTTCCACGAACAACGTCCTAATCGAGATACTGGTCGCTCGAACAACCTTGAATAACAATAATTACCAACAACCGTTCAATACACGTATCAAGCAACAAAACACGACTAACCCGAAGGTCGATACAACGATAATCAAACTCATAGGGGCATTCCAATGAATACGTAACCAACCACACAACTTCAAAAATATCCAATCCCGAATATATCGAAACCAACACCAAAGTGAGTCTTTCGAACTATCAAAACACTTCAATGATATCAATAATCCAATAGGAATCCACAATTCAAGATTACAACAACATCAATCGGAAAATCCCCAATTAACCGAAGTCAACCCCAAGGGTTCTTGAAATAATTCCGAAAATAGCCATTAAATCCATAGGAATATATTTATCCAAGGTAGATAATCCATATCTAACATATTCCAATGATAATCCAAGCTTACACGAAGAAATCGGAAGGAAAAACCCAAAAATCCGAAATTCTAGATCCAAGAGATTAATACCTTAGATTTGATATGATGAGGATGTTGAAATGATGATTAATCCAAAAGATAAGCTTGAAGATGATGATTGATGATTACTCCTCGAAGAACACTCTCCAAATCGCCCGGAATCGCCCGAAACCGCCGAAAAAAAGAAGAGAAATGATAAATGACGGAGTAAGGGCTGAACTGTCCTATTTATAGCAATCCCAGTTTAGCGCGCGCTAGCCCCAACTCTTAGCGTGCGCTAACGGGTGTTTTGGGTAGTCCAGTACCCACTGTCCGAACACGGTAGCGTGCACTACGTACCTTTTGTAGCGTGCGCTACAACCATACCATTAGCGTGCGTTAATACCCATGGTTAGCGTGCGCTAACGAATTATTTGATGCCCAGTACTGGAATCCAGAAACCGTCTGTCCTCTGATCTGACCTCGGTAGCGTGCGCTACAACCAATATTTAGCGTGCGCTATAATATCGATTGCGTACGCTAAAAACAACTCATAGCGTGCGCTATGAATTAATCCAGTGCAGTCCAGTAGCCACTGGACTCAACCTGATCCGTCCTTAGCGCGCGCTACAGCAATTATTAGCTTGCGCTACTACAACCCACTAGCGCGCGCTACTTACCACTCGTAGCGTGCGCTACTTGTAACTCACCTGCAGTCAAGTACCTTCTGGACTGCAGCCAGGGTAACATTAGCGTGCGCTAATGCTGAGTGGTAGCGTGCGCTACCTGTACTCAATTAGCACACGCTAGAAAGAGTACGTAGCATGCGCTACTCCTCACGCACAGCCCACAATGAAAAATGACAATGATGATAAACATGGCAGGGAACCCCAATTAGATTAGTGATGAACGACGATTGATACACGATACAATTACTCTGAACGGTGAATACCATGATTGAATATGAGTGACAAATGATCATTAATGAGTGAAATTACTGAATGATAAATACTGAATAATAATTACTGAATTACAACCGGGTATTAAACAGTACTAGAGTCCAGAACCTCCTGTTCTATGATTTGATCATGGTAGCGCGCGCTACACACAAGATTCAGCATGCGCTACTGACACCGATTAGCATACGCTAATATCTACTCGTAGCGTACACTAGGAATTAATCCAATGCAGTCTAGTAGCCACCGAACTCTGCCTGATCCGCGCTACACCGACTGCATAGCGTGTGCTAATCCGACCTAGTAGCGCGCTACTTACCATTCGTAGCGTGCGCTACTTACAACCCAATTGCAGTCCAGTGCCTTCTGGACTGCCTGCTTGAAATATACTAGCGTGCGCTAGTGTTGAGAGGTAGCGTGCGCTGCCTGAACTCAATTAGCGTATGCTAAAGAGAGTTCATAGCGTGCACTACTCCTCACACACAGCCCACTATGAAGATGACAATGATGATAAATACGGCACGATTCTCCAACTAGATTGATGATGAATGACGATTGATACACGATACAATTACTCTGAACGGTGAATACAATGATTGAATATGAGTGACAAATGATCATTAATGAGTGAAAATTACTGAGTGACAATTACTGAACGATAATTACTGAATGATAATGACTGAATTACAACCGGGTATTACATAAGATGGATGAATCTAAAACAGGGTTTCTTCCGATGGGATATGGAATAAAACTCACCTCGAAGATATGTCCTCAAAATGAGGAACAACGAAAGGAAATGAGTATTATACCATATGCTTCGGCCGTGGGTAGCTTTATGTATGCTATGCTGTGTACGAGACCTGACATTGCACCCGCTGTGAGCGTGGTAAGTAGATTTCAGGCAAACCTAGGAAAGGAAAATTGGACCACCGTAAAGAACGTTCTCAAGTACTTAAGAAGGACTAGAGATTGGTTCTTATGTATGGTGGTGGAGAACTAAATGTGACGGGCTTCACTGATTCAGACTTCCAAGGACAAAACGATGACTCGATATCTACTTCTAACTATATTTTTACTCTTAATAGAGGAGTAGTATCTTGGCGAAGCACTAAGAAAAGTGCGAATGCTGATTCCACCTGTTAGGCTGAGTATCAAGAGCCTCGGAGGCTTCTAAGGAAGGGTTTTTAATTAAGAAGTTTCTGGGTGAACTTCAAGTAATACCATGTGCTGAGTTGCCTGTTCCGATTTTGTGCAATAACGACGAAGTTGTAACATAGGCCAAGGAGCCAAGGTTTCACCACAGTACAAAACACATTGAGAGAAAGTATATCTCGTGAGAGAATTTGTTCGCAAAGGATACATTGTGTTGCATAGAGTAGACTCAAAAGACAACGCCGCTGATCCACTGACTACGCCACTTTCTCAGATGAGATTGGAGCGTCATCTGGAGAACATGGGTATTAGATACCATAGTATGAGGCATTGAGTGCAAGTGAGACTGTTAGGAATATGCCCTCAAATACCACTTAGAGGATGTATGAGAGAGGGCATTGTACTTGTTATTATGTAAATTCTTATTAGAAGGAAAATTTTTGTTCCTTTATTTACTGGAAGTCACTGACATTCCTGACTCGTAAATATATATATATATATATAGAAACTAGTCCATGTATTTGAGAGCAAACATCCCACTCCTTACTGGATAAGGGGATCGTCAATGGAAATGTTTATTACTCAAATACGTAATCATTCGCAAGATGATGAAACTTGACTGAGCGTTATGTTTATGTGAAGACTTATATGACGTGCTCTTTAAGTTGGAGAGTGGTCGTAGTCACTAATGGTTAGTGAAAGCACATGTTGTAGGTATGCTAATGACATTAGTATATTCGAATCGACTCACCCTCAATTTGTCACCCGGATTTCACTCCGGGACTCGTGAACCTTCAACTTGAGGATTTAGTAGGGATGTGCTTGTGACGTTAATATTTCACTAGAGTAGTTCGACCCAGAAAACCAGAAGATGAGGGTCAACCTCGACATGCATCTTAATGGACAAGTAACAGGTTCTACTAAATGCAAAGCTATGATTCAGTCTCCTGTAAGTGAACAGGTATATGTCCCAGTTAATGGCAGATGAGATCATAAGTCCTTATTGGAAATAGTGTGTAGGAGATCCGACGTGCCTAGATTTGTAATTGTCATATTTAAATAAAGTTATTTGATATCATCCATTTATCGTTGACTATTATAATTTCTACATGTTTAATATTATAATAATCTAATAATAGTTATTCATGAATAATAAGATTATTCAAATATCCAAGGTCCAATCACATAGAGTGTAGAATCAAGAGATTAATATACTAGTATAAGTTTGATTGATAATTACTGGATGATTATGCGCATGGTATGGATCAAACTTATGGGTATTGGTTGGAGAATGCAATACTTGATAGACCCACATTGAGATCACTGCATAGAAATATCATAAGTGAATCTCAACATAACAGTATGCCAATAAATCCTTGAACCTGAGATTATCATAGAGTCCAACATGATAACTGTTAAGTCTTGATGTAATCCAACATCATCTGAAACATGGTGATCATAAAGATTAGAGATCGAGATTAGTGGGAGTTATGTAGAGGACAATGAATAATTAAGATGGGGATTTGTCCCTATCTTTAGGGAGAGAGATATCTGCTGGGCCCCTATATAAGTAGGACTCAAGGAAATGCATGGTCATGCTCAAATGAAGAGTCATTTGATTCAATCAGTCTACTTAAGATCGAGAATGGACATAATAAGTACGACAGTTTCCATGACTTAGTTCAAATATGATATCACGCGACAAAAGGATTTGACACGTTAAATGGTTTAATAGACTATAAACTTTTATTATTTGGGCAATCATAATGTCTTGCTAGAGACCGCTTATTATTTATCGTTCAATGAGGTTTTAAATGATTGCCAACATAATATAAGCATTTGGGTTACACATACGACAATTAAAGACCAGAAAGATTAATTAATAGATATAATATTGGATATTATATTTATTAAAGAAATTAAATAATGAGTAATGTATAATATAAGATATTAAATTATTTAATTATATCAACTGGGAATGGTAAATATAATATTGAATATTATATTTATTAGAGGATTAAATAATAAGTAATATATAATATAAAATATTATATATATATATATATATTGTATTATTTAATAAGTTGAGGGGTAACTAAGCAAATACTAGAGTTTTAACTCTAGGGTATACTTAGTATAAATAAAGGGTCTTGGACAAGGAGTTGTTACAAGATTAAGATTACACAACCCTAATTGTTTAAGAAAAATCGGCCCTCTCCATCTCCTCAAATCGACCGAATTATTTCTGTCCAGGAAGTCCGGTTCGGCCATCTTCGTCTTCTTTCCTTAGTTGATTTTGATCAACTGTACAAATTCTTCTAGCAACGAATTATTTGTTGTACTGTTTATCAACATTACTAGTAAGGGTCTAGCAATCCGGCTTGTGAAAATTGTTCTTGTGTGGATCACCGAAAGAGGAAGCCTATTTTCATCAGCTTCTGGTTCGGATCTAGATCTGCTCTTCGGATCAAGGTAATTCGATGAAGTCTTTATAAATCAATTAAATTATTGCTTGAAGATCCTCATGTGGCTTTTTTTTATTATTATTCCGCTGCATTTTTGCTCAAACTCGATGTATTAGATGCACGTAAAACCCAACAATGGTATCAGAGCCAACTTGCAAGTAATTTAGTTGTATATGTAGAATATATTTTATATGCTTTGAATATATAAAATTATGATCTTGTTCATATTTATGAAATAGAGATTTTAGAAATATTTTTCATATTTAATTTGTCAAAAATAAATTTCTGGACTGTTTTTCAAAATTTTCTGTCCAGAACTATTCTGGAACAGTACTGCCGCGATGGGTCAGATCGGGTCGGGTCCGGTCTGATCATCCCTGGATCCACGTGTATGGTGAATCAAAACAAATGTTTTGATGTAACTGGGATTCGATCCTAAGCTGGGCGGGCGCCTACTCAGCTGCAGTACTTTGTTGTTACGCCTGTTCTATTTATATGCCTGTTACTAAAATTTAAAGAAAACAAAATGCAGTGAAAAGGTTTCGAATCCAGGTTGGTCAGGTTGAAGGATCATTGCCCGGCCATCTCGCCTACAATTTTCGGATTTATGACTTGCGACACAGAATTTGTTTTATGTTTGATTATGAGACAGTTTTAAATAGTATGTTTTAATTAATTATGTGATAATTAATTATGGTATGTGTATGGCATGACCATAAATTGAACAATGTGATTGGATGTTTTAATTTATTATTGGGTTGGTTTCAACGACCTGTGTGTCGTCTAATTATAATTAGTTTTTACGGCATGCGAGTCGTATATTAATTTATTATTATTATTATTATTATTATTATTATTATTATTATTATTATTTGTGGCCTGCATGTCGTTTGCCCTCTTACAATTTACTTTACTAGTGTAGTATAGTTTTTCATTAATGTAATGAAGACAAGAAAGAGATGAAGGAGACGCGAGGAGCCAATTGATCGCGTTTGATGTTCCAAGGAGTTGGAAGATCAATGGAGACCAATTATACCCTTTAGATTGACCTTTGTGATTTTCATGTTGGCTCATGAAGATCACGTTAGGATTATGGTCATGCTACACATGGTCCTATGCTTTATTATGTCATGTGATGCTATGTATATTTAACTTTATACATGTATGTGATGCGATGTATATTTAGATATATGTTAGCCAACACAGACATGTAACATAGTATAAAACCCCTCGTTAGAAATTTAATGTCGTTCAATTAAAACACCTATCAAGACTTCGATCATCTTGAGTAGGTCATGCCAAAATTGGGTGCTTGGTTTATCTTAGTAAGGTAGGATAGGTAATGGTGATACCTATTTGTTTTAGTGAACTAGGAATATAAAATAGTTTTGAACCTTAAGGCATAAGATGGCATTATAACATTCTTGGGCATAAGATACAAAATCCCATAAGTATAATCTAAGAGTTACATATGATATAATCGATAAAGAGTTATCCTCCTAAAGTAGCTCAATTCTAGGGGTCATGCTAAATCTAGGTTTAGAATTGTGCAAAATGTGGTCTTAGCCCACTAAAATTATAAATGTTGTAAAATTGATGGTATTTTGTTTTAGTCAGAGTATTTCTAGAGAAATATAAATGTGATTAAATACTTTGCATATTGAATTTTGTATATTGGCATCAAACAACACATACACCATTTCACTGCGATCCGTCCTTGAGAAGGACAAGCTCA
This sequence comes from Orobanche coerulescens, assembly GCA_033398695.1. Taxonomy (NCBI): domain Eukaryota; kingdom Viridiplantae; phylum Streptophyta; class Magnoliopsida; order Lamiales; family Orobanchaceae; genus Orobanche; species Orobanche coerulescens. The sequence goes on along the minus strand of CM065813.1, from coordinate 98,475,559 downwards.
AAGAAAATGACAGCAACTATCTGGATCAGATCCAGAGCTTGAGAATAGTTCTCAAGCAAGATTGAAAGGTGTACGTTCTTGAATAAGAAATCCTGGATGAGCCAGCTGACAATACTAACAAAGTAACAAAATACAAATGGAAGAAACATTGTGATGATTCCATTAATGTCATTTGTCTTATGTTGGCTACCATTTGCCTAGAACTTCATTAGAATTTGGAACAAATGGAAGCCTATGAGCTTAATGCTCACCTCAAGAAAACTTTCTAAAAGCACGCTAGGTAAGAGAGGTATGAGACCTTTCAAGATTTGTATGCTTGCAAGATGGTAGGGGACATCTGTCAGCGCTCATGTACTCAAGATGAAAGCATATATTGATCATCTTGATAGGCTTGGTTTTCCACTTTCTAAGGAGCACCCCACGGATGTGATCCTAAACTCATTACCCGATAGCTTCGGTCAGTTCATTATGAACTATAATATGAATCAGATGGAGAAGTCCATTGCTAAGCTACATGGGATGCTTAAAAAGGCTGAGCAAAATATTAAGAAGAAGCCAAGCCATATGCTGATGGTCAGCAAGGGGAAATTCATTAAGAACAAAGGCAATGGTAAAGGTAAAGCAAAAGTTGCCAAAGCTAAAGACCAAAATAAGCCCGTTTTCAAGGCAAAAGCTCCCAAAGATGGAAATTACCATCATTGCAATAAACCAGGACAGTTGAAATAAATCGCAAGGTTTACTTGGAAGAGCTAAAGTGTACCGAGGGTAGTGAGACTACTACAGATATATTTATTATAGAAGTTAGCTTATCTACTTCTAACGCCTGGGTATTGAATACTGGATGTGAATCTCACATTTGTACAACTGTGTAGGGGTTGAGAAGCAGTACAGAGCTAAAGAAAGGGTAAGTGGATCTAAGAGTCAGCAATGGAGCAAGCGTTGCTGCACTAGCCATTGGAACTTACGATCTAGTTTTACCCAATGGGCTTTTATTAGTTTTGATCAATTTCTATTATGCTCCTGCTATGAATTTGAATATTATTTCAGTTTCTATATTAGATTATGAAGGTTACGGTTCTTTATTAAGAATAACATTATTCGTATTTTCTTTGGTGACTTGCTTTATGGTACTGCAAAGTTATATACTGGTCTTTACCTAGATGAGTCCAATACTTTGGAAGTCCGATGCTGCTGTTTCGAAGGCGTGGCCTCAAAATGATAATGGAAGCTCCATTAGACTCATCATGGATCGAACCATATCTAATAAAGCTCGATTCCTCCTGTCGGACACTCTGTATGTTGAGGTGTTCCAGGAGGAGTAAGTTGTGAAGCAATTCCACCACTCCTAAGATGATCATCAAATTCTTGGCTCAAGTATTCCCATCTCGATCTAATCGGAGGGCTCTAATTATCTTGCCTTGCTGATTTTGTACTTCACTCTGGAATATTTTGAACATTTTAAAAGATTCATGTTTATGCTTCATAAGATAAATATATCCATACCGACTAAAATCATCGGTAAAAGTGATGAAGTATTGGTACCTGCCTATGGCATGAGTGCTAAGAGGTTCATATAATTCAGTATGTACTAGGCCTAATAGATCACTAGCCCTTTCTCTATGACTGGTGAAAGGATTCTTCGTCATCTTGCCCAATAAACAAGAATCGCATGTCCCATATGACTCATATTCAAAGGAGTAAACTCCATCGTGATGGAGTTTAAAAATGTGCTTCTCGTTTATCTGGCCAAGTCGGCAGTGACATAAGTAAGTCGGATTAGAATCATTGAGCTTAGGTTTCTTGGTTGCCAAGGCAAAAGCTCCCAAAGATCGAAATTCCCATCATTGCAATAAACCAGGACACTAGAAAAGGAATTTCAACATTATTGGAAGAGCTAAAGCGTACGAATGGTAGTGAGACTACCACATGTATATTTGTTATAGAAGTTAACTTATCTACTTCTAACTCTTGGGTATTGGATACTGGATGTGGATCTCACATTTGTACAAATGTGCAGGGGTTGAGAAGCAGTAGAGAGCTGAAGAAAGGGGAAGTGGATCAAAGAGCCAGCAATGGAGCAAGAGTTGCTGCACTAGCCGTTGGAACTTACGATCTAGTTATACCAATGGGCTTTTGTTAGTTTTCAACAATTGCTATTATGTTCCTACTATGAATGGGAATATTATTTCAGTTTCTACATTATATTGTGAATGTTACAGTTTTCTTATTGAGAATAAGATTATTCGTATTTCTTTGATGACTTGCTTTATGGTACTGCAAAGTTATATACTGGCCTTTACAATATTGATCTAAATGAGTCCAATACCTTGAAAGTCTATAACGTTGCAACCAAGAAACCTATGCTCAATGATTCTAATCCGACTTACTTATGGAACTGTCGACTTTGCCATATAAACGAGAAACGCATTTCTAAACTCCATCACGATGGACTTTTAGACTCATTTGACTATGAGTCATATAGGACATGCGAATCTTGTTTATTGGATAAGATGACGAAGAATCTTTTCACCGGTCATGGAGAAAGGGATAGTGATCTAGTAGGCCTAGTACATACTAATGTATGCGGTCCTCTTAGCACTAATGCCAGGGGTGGGTACCAATACTTCATCACTTTTACCGATGATTTTAGTAGGTATGGATATGTTTATTGTATGAAGCATAAACATGAATATTTTGAAATGTTCAAAGTACTCCAGAGTGAAGTACAGAATCAACTTGGCAAGACAATTAAAGCCCTTCGATCGAATCGAGGTGCAGAATACTTGAGCCAAGAATTCATTGATCATCTTAGGAGTTGTGGAATTGTTTCACAACTTACTCCTCCTTTAACATCTCAACATAACAGAGTGTTCGAGAGGAGGAATCGAACTTTATTAGATATGGTGTAACATCCCCAAAATCTCGTTGGGTTATTACAGTGCCATGGACCCCACACCAGGAGACCCACCAGGCAAACACGAGTAACATACATCGATCTGACCAAAAAGGAAAATCGCAGTCCCCACTGTGATATCCCACAAAATATTCCGACGTAGAATTTCAATGACAATGATGGGCCTACATGGCCAAAATAAAAATCCAACAACGTCCACGAGCCTTGATCGGATAGCACAAAATGACAACAACTGACAAATTGAAGAGCACTCCAAACTGATTGTCCAACATGAATACCGAAACAATCAGGACTAGTATCGCTCGAATGCCTCGTCGCCATCGTCATGCCCCTGTGTCTCAACTCTCTGCTCGCAAATACCTAAAATATGAAAACATGTTCCGCCCCCACGGGTCAGTCATCCAGATAATAAATATCAAATACATGTACCACATGATATGCATCCAAAGGCAAAACAAATGGTACAACAATGATAATACGAGATGCTCACAAACCAAGGTAAGGACCGAGCATTCGTGAAATACTATGCACACGGAATACGATCAGTACATGCTCAACAGATTAGAACACAAGTGCCCAACGGAGAATCATCAATATAGAACACAACAACGAATTACCCGAAGGTAAACCAAACCAAATCTGAAATAGATACAAACCACAATGCCCGAAGGCTCTAACGGAAACACCAATACACCGCACATGGCCTAAAAGCCCTCTCCGGAGCTGCAAATCATCGCAATGGCCTTAAAGCCACTCAGCCAAAGCTATCAATCATCAAAATGGCCTGAAAGCCACTCATCTGAAGCTGTCAGTCAATAATGATATGGACGATGCCAAACAGCCCGAAGCTGTATCACATGAGGGGCCGAAGCCACACAGCCGAAATTGTATCATAATGAGGGGCCAAAGCCACACAGCCGAAACTGTATCACAATGAGGGGCCGAAGCCACACAGCCGAAACTGTACCACAATGAGGGGCCGAAGCCACACAGCCGAAACTGTATCATAATGAGTGGCTGAAGCCACACAGCCGAAAATGTATCACAATGAGGGGCCGAAGCCACACATCCGAAACTGTATCACAATGAGGTCATCCAATGACCGTGACCTGCTGAATTGCCGGTGCTGGGAAACGAACTGCGACAAGTTTAAGCCCCAGACTTACCCATAATGAGATCACCCAGTGACCGTGACCTACTGAACTGTAGGTGTTGGGAAACCAACCGCGAAGGTTCAGGCCCCAAGCTTACCCATTGATCACTAGCCGATAGTAGCCTCCAAATACAAACAATCGCAACCGGCATCGATCACAAGATTACCAAATCCACAAGAACGATAGTGTGCTGCCTTGAGTCAGCCAACATGACAACAAGAACTCACGGATGGGCACCATCCTCAGAGGTCCCAATTCAATTACATCGATCGCCTTGGAATGTCCAATCGGTAACAATGACACAATGGATGGAAACCGTCATTGGCAGTCCCAATTCAGTACCTCGATTGCCCTAGAAATGGCCAATCAATAACAATTACACCACTGGTGGGAAATGTCCTCGACAGTCCCAATTCAATACCTTGATTGTCTCAGAACTACCAATCGTTAACAACGACTCAACGGATGGGAATTATCCTCGACAGTCCCAATTCAATACCTCGATTGCCTTAGAACGGCCAATCGATACCAACAACGATAACAGATTCCTCGACGCCTTTAATAGGCCACCGAAGATAGAGATGATAATCGAATACGTCAATGCCTTAAATCGGCCAATACAACATCAATAGAAAAACACCAATATCAATAACAACGATCACAACTATATCTCAATGGAACATTAGTCAACAATAACAATAGATACATCGATACCGCGAACCGGCTATCGACAACAATGTTAACAAGTATCTCAATGCCTTGAATCGGCCATTAACGAACAACAATAACATTTGGCATAATTGCGGAAGGGTATTGTATCGAACAATTCCCTGATATCAACAAAATCATGAAGAGACTACATCTCGAAATGATACAACACATTCATACACATATATGATAATATTAATCTCATTGACCAGTATAAGTATAAAACTTGCCTCAAAGTGAGGGCGATGAAATCCTTCCACGAACGACAAACGGCGTCCTTCGACAATCACAAGAACTCGAACAACCTTAAATGAAATATAATTCATTCAATAACACAATATCGATCGAAAAAAACACAATAGGTAACCTTAGGTCAATCGCGAATCGATCAAACTCCACAAACGAATATCATAGTTCTCAACTATAAATTCTAACATCCTCCAATCACCTCAATAATCAATTAACATGATCATAATGTTCTTAACACTTGTGAAAACAATTCAACAAGGATTATCAAGAACAACACCAAATTAATCAACCCATTATGATAAACCAACATATATCATCATAATCACCTCAAGAACATCATCAACACAACTAACATGATGCCTACCCAACCATCAATCATCAATGCATCATGAACTTCAGATTAATCAACAAGACTAACTTAACCATTTCAACATTATGATACTTATCTCAGAACTAATCATAATCCTACACTAAAATGGTTAAATTCCAAGAACACAACCAACATCAATAATCAACTCAAATCTATGTCAATAATCTAACAATCTTAACATAACCTTTCCTAGACATGATTATAACACCAAAGTATTCTTAAACAACAAGAACACCCTCAACCTCAATCATAAACACCGAGTTCTTAACATAAGTTATAAAAAATCATCAAGAATCATGCTATCTTCCAACCATCCATCAACACAGGAAGATCATCAACAACATCAACATAATATCGAGATTAAAACAAGATTAATAAACATACCTCTTGAAAATGAAGAACAACCTCAAACCTCCAAGAATCCACTTAATCTTCAAGCTCCTAAGCTCCAATCCAAGTTAGAAAGCTCCAAAGCAAGTTGGAAGGGGTTGGAAATCACTAAGGAATGCAGAGGGATGATTTCTAGGGAGAGAAATCGGAAATAGGTCATGAGAAAATGAAAGACGAAGCATGTCTTTATATTCTACACATTACATAAATGTAATACCCGAGATTTTTGCTTCCGATTATTTTGAATTATTTGCCATTTGTATCGATTATTTTGTTCCGTTGATGATTATTCGGAATTTCTCTTTATTATGGGCGGTATGATGGATTGTGTCGTGGTGTTCGTCGGATACGACTTGATGTTGTGTAGGTCGTATAGGTCATGTATATGCATGCGTGACATGGCATATTGTACTCCGTTGTCTTTTCGCCTCTTTGAGGGCGTTGTCACCCCTTGTTATCGTCCGCTCTCGAGTTGGTTATGTTCTGGGTGCTTTCAGAACTGTGTCGGGCTCGATATTGGTCCATTAGTGTAGGATACGAGTAGTTCACACGAGCAAATACTCGTGCGTGATGCTCGTGCGCAACCAGTGCACCAAACAGTGTAGTCTAGCCAAGGACAGGGACGCACGAGCAAGCCACACGAGCAGGTGCCCGTGCGTGCTGCTCGCGCGTGTTCTTTGATTTTGGGCAGTGGCCTAACGCACGACCAGACACACGAGCATTGGTCATTCATGATGGTCGTGCGTCCCTGTTAGTATAAAATGGGACAGACGGGTTTTCTCACCTCATTTCACCCATTACTTCACTTCTTCTTGCGGCGGGCGATCGGGTGAACTAGGGTTCGATGCATTGGTCGATTCTACTCTATCCTAATGTGTTTTGGGAAGGCTCTAGGTGATCATATCAACGTTTAATCCTTCCTCTTCGTCGAGTCGAGATAATTTCTTGATTTTTCTTCGGGTTGACTTTTTGGAGATTTGTTCTTGATTTCGATCCTAGTCCGATTTTGATGAATCAATTAGTGTAGTATGATGTTATTAATCGTGTTCTATGGATTGTATATCCATATCTCGAATTTGTTTAACTCGATTGATGATTCTAGTGCTCTTGGGAATTATTGAACATTTAATGTTCGATTAAATGTTCCAATGAGTTTTCCTCGATAGTCTGGCGTGATTTCAGTTGTTGTTGGTCTTGAACCTCGTTGTGATCATGTTTTCGTTATGTCTTGCGGAGGTTGTAGGTTTCGGGGCTGTTTCGGGTGAGCCGTGTTCGTCAGAGTTTCATTAACGATTATCGAGGCAAGTGTTCTTGTCAATACGATTTATATCTTGCAAATTGAAGTTGAGTAATGTAATTATAGAAATTTGGTTGTCCTAGTTGATTATGCATCTTGTGAGTTGCCGTCATGGATATCTAGTTATGTGTTGATTGTATTCGATTGTCCCTAGTTGTGGTATTATATCGATTGTGATGATCTAGTTAGTTTATTATAGTTTTGATATGTATTGTGACGAGTTGGGATTGATAAATATATTATGTGTTTGATTGTTCCGGTCGTGAATACGTGTTGACGGTGAAGTGTTCATTGGATAATACACTTAGGTGTGTATTATGATATATTGAGAATCATTGTGTTGATGATGCGTTGTTTGTGCACCTTGTGGCGTGATTGAACGTGTACTACACTACAAAAAAACAACATTTACCGATGCCAAAATCCGTCGGTAAAATAAGCATGGGCGTCGGTAAATGAAATACCGACGAAGGAAGGACGTTGGAAAACTGCTCGATGGTAAAAATTTACCGACGCCATTTCTAGGCGTTGTTAATTTGTCGACGGCTTCCCGACGCTGTCGCCGTCAGGCAATCCCCGGGTTGGCTGAAGTTGGGACGATTTTGCCGACGGATACCGACGGCAATACCGATGCCCGTGCCGATGGATTTTTCGATGCCGTGATGCCGTCGTTAGGTTGGAAATAACGACAAGGACCTACCATTGTTAAAATGAAAAATGATGATGCCTTTGCCCACGGACAGTAGCCGTTGTTAATGTGCAAATACCGACGGCCACGTCGCCGTTGTTAAAAGTGTAAATGCCGACGTCTTTCGCCGATGGTAACCGGGCATCGGTAATTATCCAACAGCATCTTTGCCATCGGTAATACCGTCGGTATTTTTTGTTTTTTGACGATTTTTATGAATTTTCAATTATTTCCATTACCTGCTTTCAATTTCTGAATAATAAAACAAACTAGTCATAAATAGCAAAAAAGTCACAATGTTACACAATCGTCATAGTTGTATCGTTGTACACAATCAAGAGTTGTCATCATTTCATCATACAGTAACAAAAGAAATAAGTAGTCTAAATCAAGGTCAAGTAAAAGGGCGACTCGGAGGTGGAAGATTTTGTTGTGTCAGCATTTCTTGAATAGCTTGCAACTGTTCCTCAAGGCGCTGTCTCTTCACACGCTCTTCTTCAATTACCTTTGCCTGCTCTTCTCTCGGTCTGTGCTCCTCTGTCAGCTGTTCCTCTAAGGATGTGAATCGAGTGTGGATCTCTTCAGATGTGTGAAACTGTGAGGTCGTTGATCCACCGCCGCTAGAGCCTTTGCTTATGATGCTAGGAGCTAGACTGCCAGTGTCGTACATCCTGTTTTTCTTGACAAATTCTTTGGCGGACTCCTTCTCCTACAGTATAGTCTTATAGATCATATTCAAATCTGCTCCCTCTCCTTGCTCTGTACCAAGATCCTTAACCCTAACCCGAGAAGAAAAACATGCTCAATGAGAAAAACATGCCAAATGAATATAACTTTATAGAAATCAATATTCTAATTACATTTTAGCAACAACAAGGAAAAAAACGGAATAATCATATATGAATTATAATTACATTTGAGTAGCAACAATACCAACAACAAAATTACCCCAATGCCTCAACGGCTCCCGCAAAAAGCGGGGTAAGGGGGGATCGGTTGTATGATTTATCAGTGATGTAATCAATGAATGGAGTCATATAAACTGGTCCAGTAATCAAGCTTCAATGAATATGACCAATAACGTTGAATAAAATTCGGAGTATTCAGGCAGAAGATCGCATGACTAATCATTTCCATCTAATATATTTCTTTGTAATAACTTTCGAAGATCACATTCCAATATATACATGTTCAATCACAGTGGTTTGCAAACTAAAATTTGACTCTCTTGAGTAAATTGAACTATCATTAGCATGGTTGTTACGACGACAAGTCGAGTCAAGTCGAGGGTCCGACTAGCCGATTAGCCAACTAGTCGACGACTAGGTAACAAGTTCGTATAATAAATTATGCAAGTTATATATACATGATGTCAAGACAATTTATATACATTCTAAAATACATCAACAGTCCTCCAAACGCATCTATTCCCATACAAATCAAAACAGAAATGCATCACAAAATGAAGAAACAGAATGCAGAAAATCAAAGCATAAATAGACAGAAACTTCTCCCGAAGCGCACGAGCAGACAAGAAACTGGACATATTATCGACAAACCGCATGCAACAGAAAGGAAATCGAGAAAAAAAGACCTGTTATGTAGGCCTGTCCATGCTGGACATATTACTGGACAGAAACTGTTATGTAGGACAGGAAACTGGACAGAAAAAAGACCTGTCCATGCTGTCATGTACACAAATTTGGTCAATATATAGTTGTACTGTAAAAAAAAGACCATTACTGTAGGTGAAAAAAAAACACACACACACACACATATATATATGTATTATATATATATATATATATATATATATATATATATATATAGCAGAAAAAATAGTATATATAGGCAAAAAACTCAGGTTTGTGCATTGTTTCCATGACAATCAAAACAAGTGTGAATCGAATGTATTCCAAAATACCGTAGATGAATCGAATGCATATATACTTGCATCAATATCCGCATCCTTCTGTATCATAAAAGTTCTATCTTTTTTCATTTGGATAGCCTGAAAAGAGGCATAAACACACTGCTCTAATGGAAGATTGTTCTTCGTTGCATATTTATTAAAAAAACTTCAAAATTATTATGATGCACACTTACATATACAAGCAAAAATAATTAGATAAATACTAACCAACTGTGAGAAAGTACGCTAACAGAGTTAGAGCCTCCACTGTGCTTGCTTATCCCGATACCAGGGCCATCCACTTAAGGCATTCGGTTACCTCTCGCCCTCGTAGATACATCTCTCACCTCGAGAGTATCCCAGTAAGCACACAAACCTTCCCACCAACCAGTAGGGATGTGTTTCGGACTCCCTTGATCCCTTTTCTTTTTTGCATCACATAGGAAATTACTTAACCTAACCCGTGCACGAGACTCCCAAAGATCATAGACTTCTTGTTCCCACTCAACAGGTCACGTGAAAATTTCTATGATATATTGCATATCAAGTTAATAAAACTAACTTAACACAATTGAATATAATTAGTTTACATAATGATCACAAATTACCTTAAAGAAGGTATAGCACCGGGCCTTTACGCTATCAGAACTATCTTTCCAGTTGAATCCTGTCGGATTGGGAACTCTTTTAAAACTCCTCGTGCACACCCTGGAAATCTGGGGATGAATCACTATCTCTCTATAACCAAAACCAAATTAATCATTTAGATCATCACAATACTTAGTTATAGCAAAATCAACATCTTTAAGCATTTAATTTGATGACAGTAACAAACACCAACTAGTAAAAAATAATTCATCAATTGATGTATTTACCGTTTCAGCATTTTGATGATAGTAAATATAATTCCCAAATAAATTTAGTCCTAGAAATATATTTTATATGACCTCTAAGTATTTTCATCAACTGATTAAACAATTTGAACACTCGCTGTAACAAAAACAATTGATGATTAAACAGTAAATAACTAAACCGATTTTAGTATCTCTTTCAAGAGCAATCTTTCTATAGGAAACAACACTTGAGGCTGCCTCAGAAGCTATCACCTCCCGATCCTCATCTTCAGAAATGTGTGCACTAGTCTCCTCGTCTGCCCTGTCTCGGAGAAGAACAATCGGCGTAGTCTCGGTAGAGCAGACGAAGACCTAACAGGACCTGCTCGTGAGGAGTCCGTAGCGGGTGAAGAGTGTCCAGGAGCTGATCGTGAGGAGCCCGTGCGGCGCCCGCCACCACCTCTCCTCATCGAGAACATCTGAGGAAAAAAAAGATGGTTGTAATTAAAATGTGCAACAATTCATAATAGTTAAGCATCGACCGATTATAGAAACTAAACCTTAAATGAAGATAAGCACCACAACGAAGTTTCTCTAAGCACTGTCTGGAATTTTAAATGCTTTATACAATGTCGAAGACCACCATAACAATGTTAACATCACATAGAGTAAAACAATATGAACTGTAGTCTAAATGGTTAGTCTAATCAACATTGTTTAGTGTTACAGACTAGGTGAATCTTTGGAATCTTTAGTGTTACAAACAAAGCAAATGAGTAGAGTACAAGTTAAGCAAAAATCAACGTGTACATAGCACACATTGCGACAATACATCAAATAACAATCTACATAAAATCATCAAGGCAAACATCGTATAAATAAAGATCGGAAGAAGAGGAAGAATAAACCAAACCGCCCACAATCTAAATCAAATTTTCAAGTGCACTTCATATAACAATCTAAAACAGAATATTCATTAGCTTGAAAATCACAATATTGACATGATCGTAAAGACTATACATATGATCATAATCATCATCATCATTACTATCTTCCTCATCTGACGTTATTATATATCCATCATCTGATGCCTCATCCACATCATCAATATCAATAAGTCCACCGTGTGGATGCGATATTGATATCTCATCATCTATAGTAGCTTGACTACCTCTAGACCTCATGACCGTGGCATCCTCTTGAAACGGTTGATGTAATGACGATGCAGATGGTTCACAAGCTACTTCAACTCTAGATCTAGGTGTGACTTTCCACACTCCCCACCAATCGTTCTTAGCTTGATTCATACTAGGATAGGAAGCATAATACACTTGAGTAGCTTGATATGCTAACACAAAAGGTTCGTACTTTTTATATTTACGTGTGTGGTTTACTGAAACCAAATTGAAATCTATATTCACCGAAGTCCCTAGAGGTGATAAGTCAAACCACTCACACTTGAATAACACAATTTTTTTAGTGGGTTCACCATTATACTCTACCACTGTAATATCCTATAATTTCGCTATGATTTTTCGGATTATTTTATCTGAGTTGTACTGTGCAGAGTGGGACTGACGCAGTATGGGTGGATAATTTTGGGAGCTATGATAGTCGTGCCAGTATGTCTATCGAGGTTATTTTAATTCTAGGATATTACATGCTTGATGTGTTTTTCGATGTCGGAGATACTGTGTGAGTATTCGTACAATTGTCGTAGTTGGTCGATAGTTGTATTGAGGATATCGTGCTTCAAATGTATCATATGAGAATATTATCGGAACGAGTATATGTATTCAGTATGCCATATGTTCATATCCAGTATGTCGAGACGGACAGGAACAATTGGATTTGGCTAAGTATAGAGCCCTTAACGTACGCTAAGCTTAAGGACTTACGTACGCTAAGTTGTTAATGTTACGTACGTTATGGCTAAGGCATTACGTACGGAACAGAGGGAATCAGATAGGACCGAGCTGTGGACGGCAGGTGGGACCCTGTGTCGGTAGCTTTCGGCGGAGAACGTGCATGGGCAAGTCAACTACGTATTACATACGCTATACAAGGTGTATTACATACGCAATATGGGCTTTTACTGTAGCAAGTCAATGTACGTATTACATACGCTATGGAAAAACGATTACGTACGTAAGGCTTGGAACGAAATGAGTCAGTGACCTCTGTACTATCGTTACATATACTACCAAGGTCAAATAGCTTATGTAAGAGTGTGTTACGTACGTTAACTGTGGAATGTTACGTACGTAACGTGATGGAAGTTTATATAAGTGGGATTTTGGTCATTTCATTTTTCAGAACTTCATTTCATTTTTTTCTTCTTCAACACTGAGAGAGGGAGTTTCATATCTTCTAAGTCGATTATGAGCTTGGAAACATGTGATTGGAGCTTGAGATATGGAGCTATTGTTGATTCTTGAAGTGTTTGCTTGTGTATTTCATCTTCTAAGAGGTATGTTGGATAATCCTCTCCTTGAATTCGGATTTTGATGTTATTGTTGATGAATGATTCGTATGAAGATGATTATGATCTTGTTGTTACGATTCTTGAGGCTATATGAACTATATGTTGAAGGATACGATGGTTTATGTCTTACGGTGTTGTTGTTGTGATTCTTGAGGTTGTATGAATCGTATGTTAAGGAACATGATGATATATACCTTGGATTATGAATTAAATGATGGTTTAGATGATAGAACCCATCGAATCACGTTGTTTTGTTGGCTACAAACATGATTATGGATTGATTCATATTCTTGAAGAACACTTGAGTTATATATGTCGTGATTTTATGGAATTGGGAAGGATTACGGTTAATTTAGGCATATGATTATTCGTGATGATAATAGGTAATTTTATTCCAATGAATTTACAAAGATGAGCCGTGTTAATCCGTAATTAAGATTGAAGTCGGAACCAGGAATGTTGAAGACATTGTTAGAATTATTGATTATCGAATTTCACTTGTATTCGTATTGTTAAGAGTTGATATGGTTTGGTTTCGTATGATCGAGGTGTCGTTGAATCGTTGAGTTTGATTGGTTGATTATATCGGTTTTGTTATCGAACACGTCATTAATAGATCATTGCACTAAGTTGCATTAAGTGATCGTCGATGATTAACCGTTGTGCTGCGATTGGAATTGGAGGACGCATGAATCACCTTGGTCGGGGATGCGGAGCTTGTAGAGGAAGACGACGGGATTAGTCACAACTTCATCGTATCGGTATCGAGGCAAGTTATGCTTGCTCAGTTCATAATATTTAATAAATGATTTCGTTTTCATTTCATTTATGATTCATATAGCAATGGTATCACTGAATATGAATTGTCGGGATGATGGTATGTGTATTATGCTTGGATTAAGATAAATCATAATGTAAATGATTTTAAAGATGTCTAGTGGAACGGAGATGTGAATTATATTTGGACTATTATGTGAGAGATTAGATATCAAGGCTAGTTATCATTGAACTCGAGGTGGTGGTTTGGTATTAGTTATGGACTATACTTCATTTGGGATTATTCGGATAACCATGTATTCGTTCAGGGATGTTGGTCGTGGAAAGGTTAGCGTCTCCATCTTGAGGTAAATTAATATTGCTAGATTATGATAATCATCCTGTTGCATTATTGCATGTGTGTGTTGATATTTCATGTGGTGAGTGTGCACCATAGTTTGTTACGTTTTGTGATCTGCTCTTTCTTTGAGTTGTGATCTGTTGAGCCGATGTGTTAGGGGATAAGACCTAAATGGCACCTATGTCTGGAGTATTCCTGAGTAGATACTTCCTTGACCCTTGGCTACTGCCTTAGGAGTTTATGTGATGTTGTCCGGAGTATTCCTGCGTAGATGCTTCCGTGACCCTTGGCTGCTGCCTTGGGAGTTTATGTGCTATTATCATATGCATTGTTGAGCATGCTGTGAACTGTTGTCTAACAGAATACGACATTGTGGTCGTGTCGGTCTTTTATGATCGAGTTATTGTTGCTCTCTTGGAAAGTATTCTGATCCTTGTTGGATATGCGTTTCTTCGAGATTCGTTGTCATATTGTATCGTGACATATCTGGAGTCAGATACGTTCTGATCATTCATGTGTAGGATTTTCAGGGTGGGCACGTGTAGCATATGTTGGTTTCGACCTCATATTGAACCATGCGCACGAGACGTACTTCGTGAGACTGATTAGGTATGAGGCCAAACGTGTATCTGATCAATACCGTGGTTGGCTTGTATACGGACACATGCCCGGATCGGGCATATCGTGACGTCCATCTTGCGTCTTATTGATTGGTCGTTCACAGTCCATGTATAATCGGACCTATTCAATAGTCGGGTTGTCTTTGAAATCCCGTATATATGATTCGTAGATGGTTGACAATTTTATTCTCTCGTGTATCTATCCCCGTTGACCCTTTTTTGATCTCGTTTGGAGCTACCATATCGACGGCCAATCCTTTTGTTATCGACCCTTTATTAATCTCATTTGGAGTTCACCTTGTCATCGGTAATCTCGTTCGTTATTGATCCTTATTGATTCTGTTTGGGAGTTTGCCTTACTGTTGGTATTCTCAGTTGTTAGTCCTTGATTGATCTTGTTGGAGTTTACCATGTCCTCGGTATTCTCGGTTATTGTTCCTTTATTGATCTTATTGGAGTTTATCGTGCCGTTGGTATTCTCAGTTTACGATCCTTTCTCGATCTTGTTGGAGTTTACCGTGTCGTCGGTATTCTAGGTTGTTGATCCCTCATTGTTCTTGTTGGATTTTACTGTATCGTCGGTATTCTCGGTTATTGGTCCTTTATTGATCTTATTGGAGTTTACCGTGCCGTTGGTATTCTCGGTTGACGATCCTTTCCCGATCTTGTTGGAGTTTACCATGTCGTTAGTATTCTCGGTTGTTGATCCTTTATTGATCTTGTTGGAGTTTACCGTATTGTTGGTAATCCCGGTTGTTGATCCTTCATTGATCTTGTTGGAGTTACCACATCATGGTATTCTCGTTCGTGGTTGATCCTTTGTCGATCTTGTGTGGAGTTATAATGTCATTGATATTCCCGTTTTGTTGCATTGGTTGTTTATCATTATTGATTGTGTGAGCATTCATGCTTTGTATTGATATCCGGGACTTGCCATTGTCTCGGGACAGTTGGTTTACAGATGTGCCATGTGATATCGGTTTTTCAGGATTGGGATCCGATTGTGCGATCCAGCGGACATAATCGAACTTGGCCAAGATTATTCCATATTGGAGATATGATTATGTTTGAGAATCTTGGTATCGTTTCGGATACAGTACAAATGGTTACTTTTGAATTCATTCGTCACTTAAGGACGCGAGATGTGGACTATGGTAAGAATTGATTTGATATGGATTGTGATGGGTTGGTAAGGTTACTTCGGTAAGATTACGTGGGGAATGTTCTTACTCTGTAAATTACATTGATATGTAATTGTTTATGTGATGTGATCGTTATCATTGTTGAGTATTATGGATGACCCCGTTGTGGGCTTTATCTTTTAGGTACTCGGAGTTCGAGCTAGTAGCGGGCGTGAAGGGATGAGCTTTCCGGTATTACTGGCTATGGCGTGGTTAATGGGATTCGAGTGTTCTTTTTGATTTTTATAATTCCGCTGCAAATATATTTAATTGTCTCTATTCGCTGCATGTGTAATTTTATAATGGCTTTCAGTATTTTTCTAACTCGTGTTTACTTTCTAAATGCCCTTTTGGCGTCTTTGCCTTGTGCTTTCAAACTGTATTTTCTGATGGTAATTGGGAACAATGTTCTTAAAAATATTTGAGTATTTAAAACATTACCGTCATCGGCCTTTTGGTATTTTTAAATGTTTGCGAAAATGATTTTAGCCTTGTGGGTTCCAATGTGGGGCCCACGGTGCTGTAATATTCCCGGCTGGTTTTGGGGGTGTTACAGAAGATGGTATCGGAGCTTGGGTTTTGTAAAACTCGGGCATGTGTGTTATGTGGCTCTACTGGTGCGGTAGTAGCGTGATTTTAAAAATGATTTTCCTGACTTTTGAGTCAAACCGATTTTGGAGGTTCCAAAATATTTGAGATATTTTTAGATTGCTATTTATTATATTGGTGTGTGTTGGTATTGTGTTGTGACATTGTACGGGAGTCGTATGCTAGTATCACGGGAGATCATCGATTTCACGGACCTGTATGTATGTTTTTTCAGTTATTTGGTTTTGATGACGATTATTTGAGTATGGTGGCATGATTTTGAGATATTTCGGGATTGCGATATTGATTGTAACAGGATTTTAAGTTTCAAGGACGAAACTTATTTAAGTGGGAAGATATGTAATATCCTAGAATTTTGCTACGATTTTTCGCATTATTTTATCTGAGTTGTTCTGTACAGAGTGGGATCGACGCAGTATGGGTGGATAATTTTGGGAATTGTGACAGTCGTGCCAGTATGTCTATCGAGGTTATTTTAATTCTAGGATATTACATGCTTGATGTGTTTTTCGATGTCGGATATACTGGTGAGTATTTGTACAATTGCCGTACTTGGTCGACAGTTGTATTAAGGATATCATGCATCAAATGTAGCATATGAGAATGTTATCGGAACGAGTATATGTATTCAGTATGTCGTATGTTCGTATCCAGTATGTCGAGACGGACAGGAACAGTTGGATTTGGCTAACTATAGATCCCTTAACGTACACTAAGCTTAAGGACTTACCTACGCTAAGTTGCTAATGTTACGTACATTATGGCTAAGGCATTACGTACGTAATAGAGGGAATCAGACAGGACCGAGTTGTGGACGGCAGGTGGGACCCTGTGTCGGTAGCTTTCGGTGGAGAACGTGCATGGGCAAGTCAACTACGTATTACATACGCTATATAAGGAGTATTACGTACGTAATATGGGCTTTTACTGTAGCAAGTCAATGTACATATTACGTACGCTATGGAGAAAGGATTACGTACGTATGGCTTGGAAAGAAATGAGTCAGTGACCTATGGACTGTCATTACGTATGCTACCAAGGTCAGATAGCGTACATAAGAGTGTGTTACGTACGTTAACTGTGGAATGTTACGTACGTAACGTGATGGAAGTTTATATAAGTGAGATTTCGGTCACTTCATTTTTCAGAACTTCATTTCATTTTTTTTTCGTCTTCAACACTGAGAGAGGGAGTTTCAGCTCTTCTAAGTCGATTATGAGCTTGGAAACATGGGATTGGAGCTTGAGATATGGAGCTATTGTTGATTCTTGAAGTGTTTGCTTGTGTATTTCATGTTCTAAGAGGTATGTTGGATAATCCTCTCCTTGAATTTGGATTTTGATGTTATTGTTGATGAATGATTCGTATGAAGATGATTATGATCTTGTTGTTATGATTCTGGAGGCTATATGAACTATATGTTGAAGGATACGATGGTTTATGTCTTAACTGTGATGGCTACGGTGTTGTTGTTGTGATTCTTCAGGTTGTATGAATCGTATGTTAAGGAACATGATGATATATACCTTGGATTATGAATTAAATGATGGTTTAGATGATAGAACCCATCGAATCACGTTGTTTTGTTGGCTACAAACATGATTATGGATTGATTCATATTCTTGAAGAACACTTGAGTTATATATGTCGTGATTTTATGGAATTGGGAAGGATTGCAGTTAATTTTGGCATATGATTATTCGTGATGATAATCGGTAATTTTATTCCAATGAATTTACAAAAATGAGCCGTGTTAATCCATAATTAAGATTGAATTCGGAACCAAGAATGTTGAAGACATTGTTAGAATTATTGATTATCGAATTTCGGCTTGTATTCATATTGTTAAGAGTTGATATGGTTTGGTTTCGTATGATCGACGTGTCGTTGAACCGTTGAGTTTGATTGGTTGATTATATAGGTTGTTGATTGTTATCGAACGCGTCATTAATGGATCATTGCACTAGGTTGCATTAAGTGATCGTTGATGATTAACCGTTGTGCTGCGATTGTAATTGGAGGTCGCATGAATCACCTTGGTCGTGGCTGCGGAGCTTGTAGAGGAAGACGACGGGATTGGTCACAACTTCATCGTATCGGTATCAAGGCAAGTTATGCTTGCTCAGTTCATAATATTTAATAAATGATTTCGTTTTCATTTCATTTATGATTCATATAGCAATGGTATCATTGAATATGAATTGTCGGGATGATGGTATGTGTATTATGTAATATCCGCAATTTCGATTTTTCGGTAATTTTCTTTTTTCGAAGGAAGTCCGTTTTGACGACTCGCTCATGACCTTTTCGTCATTCCGAGAATATTTAATTCTGCACTTTTTGTCATCCGAGTTCGTTTCGGTATCGTTTTGTTGAGTTCCGTGTTCTTAAACGGCTTTTCCGCACTCGAGTTCGATTCTTGCGAATCTCGTCCGAAACTGTTGTTTCGAGTTTCTCGTAAGTTCATTTAATGTTATTATTCATGTTGTGAGCTTTGGCTTGGTGTTTCGATCGTGTATCGTGTATTTCGGACGTTTTGGGCCATTTTCGTAATTTCCCAAAGTTTGGGGTAATTACTTTCCGTTGTCGAATTTCGAGCCTTCGGGTGGTCGGAATCGTGTATTCTCTTAAGGCTTGGATTCGTCTTTGCGAGTACGTCGTAACCATATCTTCGATTCGTATTCAGGTTCGGGTTTCGGGGTCGTCGGGCCGTCGGAGTGGCCACGAGGCCGGCCGGGCTGGCCGAGTTACGGCCGTAAGGTGCGATATACCAGTCGTGCTCGGCGAGCATGGCACGAGCGAATGCGGTCTGGCCGTAAGGGCCGAGTTACTGGCCGACGGTGCTGTGCGGACTTCGACGAATGCGATTGGCCGTAAGGACTGCCGATTACGGCCGTAAGTGCGAAGTTACGGCCGTAAGGCCTCGATTACGGCCGTAAGCGTCGGGTGGCCCAGGCGAGTTTTGACGAATGCGATTACGGCCGTAAGGCCTGCCGATTACGGCCGTAACTGTCGGCCATATATAGGCGATGGCCGCCCAGACTTCATTTTTATCACATTTCTTCACCCAGTGCGGCGACGGAGGAAAATCAGAAATGGAGTTTTGGTCGATTCCACTCGATTTCTATGCGTTGGTGAGGATCCTTATCGATTATATCATCATCAAATCATTGTTCTTCGTCGGATCGAGGTAATTTCTTGAAATCTCCTAGGATTGGATTTTTCGAGATTTGTTCTTGATTTTCGATTCTAGTCCGATTTTGATGAATCGGTTGATGTTAGTAAACATTATTAATCGTGTTCTATGGATTGTATATCCATATTTTCGATTCATTCAACCCGATTGATGATTTTAGGCTCTTGAGGAACTTTGAACATTTAGTGTTCGATCAAATGCCTCAAAGAGTTTCTTTCGGTCGTTATGTTGATTTCGATTGATATTGTGTTATTGAGCGAATTGTATTTCATTCAAGGTGGTTCGAGTACTTGTGTTTATCGGAGGACGCCGTTCGTTGTTCGTGGAAGGAATTCATCGCCTTCGGTTGAGGCAAGTTTTATACTTGTACTAGTCAATGAGCTAATGTCATCATGTATGTGTATAGATGTGTTGTATCATTCCGAGACTTAGTCTCTTCATGAATTCATTGATATCAAGAGATCGCTCGATACGATACCTTCCGCAATTTTGCCAAATGTCATTGTTGTTCGTTAACGGCCGATTCAAGGCATTGTAATACTCATTATTAATGTCATTGTCGATAGCAGTTCGCGGTATCGATGTATCGATTGTTGTTCATATAGATGTCAATCTAAAACATCGTTGAAATCATTGTTATTCCTGTTGGGGTTGTCATTAAAACTGTATTGGCCGATTAAAGGCATTAGCGTATTCATTTCTCATCTTCGACGTCGGTAACCGATTAAAGGTGCCGAGGTATCCTTCATATCATTGTTATCGATTGGCCGTTCTCAGGCAAATCGAAATGTTCAATCATTCACTATATCATTATTATCGATTGACCTTTCTAAGGCAATCGAGATATTCAATCATTCATCATATTACTCTTATCGATTTGCCGTTCTAAGGTAATCGAAACACTCAATCATTCATGGAATCATCCGCTGCATCATTGTTATCGTGTTGGCCGACTCAAGGTAGCACACTATCAATCTCACGAATTCGGTAATCTACGAATCGTTGTCATTTGTGATTAATTATATTTTTGGAGGCTAGTCTCGGCTAGTGCTTATTATGGGTAAGTTTGGGGCTTGAACCTTCGCGGTTGGCTTCCCAACACCTACAACTTAGTAGGTCACGGTCGTGTTTATGATCTTATGGGTAAGCTTGGGGCTTGAACCTTCGCGGTTGGCTTCCCAACACCTACAACTTAGTAGGTCACGGTCGTGTTTATGATCTTATGGGTAAGCTTGGGGCTTGAACCTTCGCGGTTGGCTTCCCAACACCTACAACTTAGTAGGTCACGGTCGCGTTTAGGACCTTATGGGTAAGTTTGGGGCTTGAACCTTCGCGGTTGGCTTCCCAACACCTACAACTCAGTAGGTCACGGTCGTGGTTATGACCTTATTAGCCCTCATTAACTATAGCTTCAGGTTGTTTTGACTTCAGGTGTTTGTGATATTTGTTAATTTCCGCTGAACGACTTTCAGGCCTTTCGTAATGTTTTGGTATTTTTCATTGGAGCCTTCGGACATTATGATTCATATTTAATTCAGTTCTGGTGTGGTTCATGCCGTGTAATTCATTGTGGTATTCTGTGATTATAATTCGGTTGGGCACTTATGTTCTAATCATTTAACAGGTATTAATAGTATGCCGTGGGCATAGTATTTCACGAATGCTCGATTCTTACATTGGTTTGTGAGCATCTCATATTATTATCATTGTACCGTTTCATTCTGCCTTTGGATGCATATCATGTTATACATGTATTTGATATTCATTATCTGGATGACTGACCCCGTGGGGGCGGAACATGTTTTCATGTTTTAGGTGCTTGCGAGGAGAGAGTTGAGACACAGGGGCATGATGATGGCGACGAGGCATTCGAGCGATACTATTCGGAGTTGTTCTTTGTTGGTCTGTGAGTTGGAGTGTTCTCCAGTCTTGTCTTTTGTTGTCGTGTTGTATTACCCGAACAGATGTTCGTGGATGCTGTTGTATTTCATTTTGGCCATGTAGGCCACTTTTGTCGTTGAAATTCCCTATCGGAATATTGTGTTGGATATCATGGTAGGGACTATGATTTTCCCTTGTTGTTTAATTTAACGTATTTTAGTCATATTCGCCTGGTGGATCTCCTGGCGTGGGGTCCACGGCACTGTAATAACCCAATAGGATTTGGGGGTGTTACAGAAATGGTATCGGAGATTTGGGTTGTGGAATACCCTGAGATGTGAGTTATGTGGTCCTACCGACGCGGTAGTAGTGGGATTGTCAGGTTATGACAATCTAGTCAGTCAGGTTTTGTGAGTCGTAATATTAGTGCGACTGCACGAGCCATTCATTCATCGAGTCGTCGTCAGTGAAGACTAGTATCGCGAGTCCTCGAAGCTTCGTATGACCTGTGTAAGGACTCGATTCTATTTATGTTCATACATTCATCATGTCATTAATTATTCATGCTTTGTTGAAACATATATGTGATATTAGCGTTATGATTGATTCATGACTAATTGTTTTGGAGCACGTGTGACTTGTGTAAGCATTAAGGATCAACTCATTCATCAGTTAATAATCCTCAATCATCATTCTGATCTTGTCGATCATGTTAATTCATTCATCACTCACCAATATCATTACTCACCAATTCATCACTCGGATAATTTATTCATCACTCGATCAATATCATTACTCACCAATTCATCACTCGGATAATTTATTCATCACTCACCAATATCATTACTCGATCAATATCATTCATCACTCAGTTAATTCATTCATCACTCGGTTAATTCATTCATCACCCGATCAATATCATTGCTCGATTAATTCATTCATCACTCGGTTAATTCATTCATCACCCAATCAATATCATTGCTCGATTAATTCATTCATCACTCGATTAATTCATTCATCACTTAGTGAATCTCATTGTTCATATTAATTCATTAATCACTCACCAATCTCATTGTTCCGTCAATTCATTCATTACTCACCAATCTCATTGCTCGTTAATTCATTCATCACTTAGTGAATCTCATTGTTGATTAATTCATTCATCACTCACCAATCTCATTGTTCACCAATTCGCTCATCACTCACCAATCTCATTGTTCGGCTTAATTAATTCATCACTCACCAATATCATTCATCACTCGATTAATTCATTCACCACTCGGTTAATTCATTCATCACTCGATCAATATCATTACTCAGTTAATTCATTCATCACTTAGATAATTCATTCATCACTCACCAATTTCGTTACTCGCTTAATTCATTCATCACTCGTTAATTCATTCATCACTCGCTT
Organism: Orobanche coerulescens; assembly: GCA_033398695.1. Lineage (NCBI taxonomy): Eukaryota > Viridiplantae > Streptophyta > Magnoliopsida > Lamiales > Orobanchaceae > Orobanche > Orobanche coerulescens. The sequence continues at coordinate 98,452,538 of CM065813.1, read as the reverse complement.
AATCTCATCGCTCGATTAATTCATTCATCACTCACCAATCTCATTGTTCGCTTAATTCATTCATCACTCACCAATCTCATCGCTCAAGAATTCATTCATCACTCGCTTAATCTCATCGCTCGCTTAATTCATTCATCACTCATCAATCTCATCGTTGATTAATTCATTCATCACTCACCAATCTCATTGTTCGATTAATTCATTCGTCACTACCAATCTCATTGCTCAATTAATTCATTCATCACTCGCTATCTAATTGTTCGGTTAATTCATTAATCATCCAGTCCATCTCACGGTTCAATTGTTGATCTTGTGGATCGAATTTTCAACCTTGTTAACTTGTTCAAGGTAATCATTTCAGGAATTTCATCAGATAATCATGTTACCTCATTTGATCTTTCATGCGATCTTATCATATTCCGGCGTCATGTCGACGATCATTTCATTGCATTATTAATGCATTCATTGTGTTAGAGCGTGTATGCTCATTCTTATCATTCCGTCTCATAATCATAATGCGATCTTCATACGAGATCTGTAATTATCACGTGACTTTCCCGCCTCGGTATGGAAAGAGTCGTTAGAGGGACATCGGACTCCGACGTCCAAGAGATTGTTTTCTAGTCGTCTTCGTCCGGGAGAGCATCTTCATCTCAGACGATGAGTTCGACTGTTGTTGCTTTAACTATGATACAATAGGACATTCATCACCGGTTTTGAGCAAGTTAATTCTTGTTCGGTAATAGGATAATCACTCATTTCATTTGTCGTTCATTCATTCATATAAGTCATTCATCATATATCAATCACGTTGAGACTTATAATTATCAAACTAATCATTCAATTCACGGGGAACTATGGTTCCAATCATTTTATTTGAGCTGTCACTCATTACGTTATCATTTCACACCGGTGAGTCATTCTTGATCCTTGTTGGATTTCGATTCATTATCATTCATTGTGATCATTCTTGTTCGTGTGTATCTCGTCGATTTTTCCTGGCGGGATATTGCTTCTCCCTACTTGTTTTAAGTTTCGGGACGAAACTTCTTTTAAGGGGGGTAGTATGTAATATCCGCAATTTTGATTTTTCGGTAATTTTCTTTTTTCGAAGGAAGTCCGTTTTGACGACTCGCTCATGACCTTTTCGTCATTCCGAGAATATTTAATTCTGCACTTTTTGTCATCCGAGTTCGTTTCGGTATCGTTTTGTTGAGTTCCGTGTTCTTAAACGGCTTTTCCGCACTCGAGTTCGATTCTTGCGAATCTCGTCGAAGCTCGTTGTTTCGAGTTTCTCGTAAGTTCATTTAATGTTATTATTCATGTTGTGAGCTTTGGCTTGGTGTTTCGATCGTGTATCGTGTATTTCGGACGTTTTGGGCCATTTTCGTAATTTCCCAAAGTTTGGGGTAATTACTTTCCGTTGTCGAATTTCGAGCCTTCGGGTGGTCGGAATCGTGTATTCTCTTAAGGCTTGGATTCGTCTTTGCGAGTACGTCGTAACCATATCTTCGATTCGTATTCAGGTTCGGGTTTCGGTCGTCGGGCCGTCGGAGTGGCCACGGAGGCCGGGCCGGGCTGGCCGAGTTACGGCCGTAAGGTGCGATTCTGGCCGTCGTGCTCGGCAGGCATGGCACAGCGAATGCGGTTACGGCCGTAAGGGCCGGAGTTACTGGCCGTCTGGTGCCGTGCGACTTCACGACGAATGCGATTACGGCCGTAAGGACTGCCGATTCTGGCCGTAAGTGCGAGTTACGGCCGTAAGGCCTATCGGTTATGGCCGTAGCGGTCGGTGGCTAGGCGAAGTTTTGACGAATGCGGTTACGGCCGTAAGGCCACCGATTCTGGCCGTAACTGTCGGCCATATAGGCGATGTAGGCAAGGACTTCATTTTTATCACATTTCTTCACCAGTGCGGTGGCGGCAGGAAAATCGGGAAATGGAGTTTTTGGTCGATTCCACTCGATTTCTAAGCGTTTTGAGGATCCTTATCGATTATATCATCATCAAATCATTGTTCTTCGTCGGATCGAGGTAATTTCTTGAAATCTCCTAGGATTGGATTTTTCGAGATTTGTTCTTGATTTTCGATTCTAGTCCGATTTTGATGAATCGGTTGATGTTAGTAAACATTATTAATCGTGTTCTATGGATTGTATATCCATATTTTCGATTCATTCAACCCGATTGATGATTTTTAGGCTCTTGAGGAACTTTGAACATTTAGTGTTCGATCAAATGCCTCAAAGAGTTTCTTTCGGTCGTTATGTTGATTTCGATTGATATTGTGTTATTGAGCGAATTGTATTTCATTCAAGGTGGTTCGAGTACTTGTGTTTATCGGAGGACGCCGTTCGTTGTTCGTGGAAGGAATTCATCGCCTTCGGTTGAGGCAAGTTTTATACTTGTACTAGTCAATGAGCTAATGTCATCATGTATGTGTATAGATGTGTTGTATCATTCCGAGACTTAGTCTCTTCATGAATTCATTGATATCAAGAGATCGTTCGATACGATACCTTCCGGCAATTTTGCCAAATGTCATTGTTGTTCGTTAACGGCCGATTCAAGGCATTGTAATACTCATTATTAATGTCATTGTCGATAGCCGGTTCGCGGTATCGATGTATCGATTGTTGTTCATATAGATGTCAATCTAAAACATCGTTGAAATCATTGTTATTCTGTTGGGGTTGTCATTAAAACCGTATTGGCGATTAAAGGCATTAGCGTATTCATTTCTCATCTTCGACGTCGGTAACCGATTAAAGGTGCCGAGGTATCCTTCATATCATTGTTATCGATTGGCGTTCTCGTGCAAATCGAAATGTTCAATCATTCACTATATCATTATTATCGATTGACCTTTCTAAGGCAATCGAGATATTCAATCATTCATCATATTACTCTTATCGATTTGCCGTTCTAAGGTAATCGAAACACTCAATCATTCATGGAATCATCCGCTGCATCATTGTTATCGTGTTGGCCGACTCAAGGTAGCACACTATCAATCTCACGAATTCGGTAATCTACGAATCGTTGTCATTTGTGATTAATTATATTTTTGGAGGCTAGTCTCGGCTAGTGCTTATTATGGGTAAGTTTGGGGCTTGAACCTTCGCGGTTGGCTTCCCAACACCTACAACTTAGTAGGTCACGGTCGTGTTTATGATCTTATGGGTAAGCTTGGGGCTTGAACCTTCGCGGTTGGCTTCCCAACACCTACAACTTAGTAGGTCACGGTCGTGTTTATGATCTTATGGGTAAGCTTGGGGCTTGAACCTTCGCGGTTGGCTTCCCAACACCTACAACTTAGTAGGTCACGGTCGTGTTTATGATCTTATGGGTAAGCTTGGGGCTTGAACCTTCGCGGTTGGCTTCCCAACACCTACAACTTAGTAGGTCACGGTCGTGTTTATGATCTTATGGGTAAGCTTGGGGCTTGAACCTTCGCGGTTGGCTTCCCAACACCTACAACTTAGTAGGTCACGGTCGTGTTTATGATCTTATGGGTAAGCTTGGGGCTTGAACCTTCGCGGTTGGCTTCCCAACACCTACAACTTAGTAGGTCACGGTCGCGTTTATGACCTTATGGGTAAGTTTGGGGCTTGAACCTTGCGGTTGGCTTCCCAACACCTACAACTCGATAGGTCACGGTCGTGGTTATGACCTTATTAGCCCTCATTAACTATAGCTTGGTGTTTTGACTTGGTGTTTGTGATATTTGTTAATTTCCATTGAACGACTTTCGTGCCTTTCGTAATGTTTTGGTATTTTTCATTGGAGCCTTCGGACATTATGATTCATATTTAATTCAGTTCGGTGTGGTTCATGCCGTGTAATTCATTGTGGTATTCTGTGATTATAATTCGCCGTTGGGCACTTATGTTCTAATCTGCCGAGCGGTATTAATAGTATGCCGTGGGCATAGTATTTCACGAATGCTCGATTCTTACATTGGTTTGTGAGCATCTCGTATTATTATCATTGTACCGTTTCATTACGCCTTTGGATGCATATAATGTTATACATGTATTTGATATTCATTATCTGGATGGTGACCCGTGGGGCGGAACATGTTATCATGTTTTAGGTGATTTAGAGTAGAGAGTTGAGACACAGGGGCATGATGATGGCGACGAGGCATTCGAGCGATACTAGTCCGAGTTGTTCATTGTTGGTCAGTCAGTTGGAGTGTACTCCAGTCTTGTCAGTTGTTGTCGTGTTGTATTACCCGAACAGATGTTCGTGGATGCTGTTGTATTTCATTTTGGCCATGTAGGCCACTTTTGTCGTTGAAATTCCCTATCGGAATATTGTGTTGGATATCATGGTAGGGACTATGATTTTCCCTTGTTGTTTAATTTAACGTATTTTAGTCATGTTCGCCTGGTGGATCTCCTGGCGTGGGGTCCACGGCACTGTAATAACCCAATAGGATTTGGGGGTGTTACATATTATGCTTGGATTAAGATAAATCATAACGTATATGATTTTAAAGATGTCTAGTGGAAGGGAGACATGAATTATATTTGGACTATTGTGTGAGAGATTAGATTTCAAGACTAGTTATCATTGAACTCGAGGTGGTGGTTTGGTATTAGTTATGGACTGTACTTCATTTAGGATTATTCGGATAACTGTGTATTCGTTCAGGGATGTTGGTTGTGGAAAGGTTAACGTCTCCAGCTTGAGGTAAATTAATATTGCTAGATTATGATAATCATCCTGTTGCATTATTGCATGTGTGTGTTGATATTTCATGTGGTGAGTGTGCACCATTGTTTGTTACGTTTTGTGATGTGCTCTTTCTTTGAGCTGTGATCTGTTGGGCCGATGTGTTGGGGGATAAGACCTAAATGGCACCTATGTCCGGAGTATTCCTAAGTAGATGCTTCCCTGACCCTTGGCTGCTGCCTTGGGAGTTTATGTGATATTGTCTGGAGTATTCCTGAGTAGATGCTTCTGTGACCCTTGGCTGCTGCCTTGAGAGTTTATGTGCTATTATCATATGCATTGTTGAGCATGCTGTGAACTGTTGTCTAACAGAATACGACATTGTGGTCGTGTCAGTCTTTCATGATCGAGTTATTGTTGCTCTCTTGTAAAGTCTTCTGATTCTTGTTGGATATGTGTTTCTTCGAGATTCGTTGTCATGTTGTATCGTGATATATCTGGAGTCAAATACGTTTTGATCGTTCATGTGTAGGATTTTCAGGGTGGGCACGTGTAGCATATGTTGGTTTCGACCTCATATTGAACCGTGCGCACGAGACGTACTTCGTGAACTGATTAGGTATGAGACCAGACGTGTATCTGATCAATGCCGTGGTTGGCTTGTATACGGACATATGTCCAGATCGGGCGTATCATGGCGTCCATCTTGAGTCTTATTGATTGGTCGTTCACAGTCCATGTATAATCGGACCTGTTCAATAGTCGGGTTGTCTTCGAAATCCCATATATATGATTTGTATATGGTTGACGATTTTATTCTCTCGTGTATCTGTCCCCGTTGACCCTTTTCTGATCTCGTTTTGAGCTACCATATCGATGGTCAACCCATTTGTTATCGACCCTTTATTAATATCGTTTGGAGTTCACCCTGTCATCGGTAATCTCGTTTGTTATTGATCCTTATTGATTCTATTCGGGAGTTTGCCTTACTGTAGGTATTCTCGGTTGTTAGTCCTTGATTGATCTTGTTGGAGTTTACCGTGTCGTCGGTATTCTCGGTTATTGTTCCTTTATTGATCTTATTGGAGTTTACCGTGCCATTGGTATTCTCGGTTGACGATCCTTTCTCGATCTTGTTGGAGTTTATGATAAGTGTCAGTTTTATACACTTATCCATGGTTTGTATCGATAAATTTCATCCATAATTGAGCTAGTCTACTCGTTTCTATTTTTATTTAATTAATTTTTAATAATTTTATTTTTTTTATCGGATGAAGATGTAAATCTAGTCTTAAACGGATTGAATTACTGATTTACTCAAGAAATAACATGTTTATAAAATATTCTCTTTGTTGAATTTTTATGTATTCATGTTGTAGGGCTTTCCGAGATGAGTTCGGCAGTCTTTCCGGATTCAAAATCAGAGTTATATATCAAAAGTTATCATCCGAAGAAGACTTGGGGCAAAAATGCAAAGTCTAAGAATGAAGTCTGAAACTCCATACGGGCGTGTACGGGCGTAACTCACAAAATGCAAATTTACGAAGCCATGTTACGGCCGTAACTACTGAATGTTACGGCCGTAAGCCATCCTAGTTACGGACGTAACTCCTAAATGTTACGGCCATAACTCTTGACAGATTGTAATCATTTGTCTAATTTTTTATACTTTTGGTGTATTATTGAGGGGATGACTGGCATTGATCCGATCTATTGTAATAATGCTGGAGTTTTGGAGCTATTAGATGACTTTAGGTGTATAAATAGACCCCTTAGATCCATCACCATTCATCATTCATCTTATATTTTTCCACTTTTTGTAATATTTTCTTTTTGTGTGAAGAACACACTTGTGTTCTTGAGTGATTTGTGTAATAGTGGTATAGCATATGTTGTTAAGGGAGTTTATTGCTTCTTTCTCCTTTATCTACTAAGGGAGTTAGGATCAATTCTTTCTCTTTTTCAACTAATTACGACCACTCAAGCTTATATTATGTTTATTAAACCCTTCATGAGCTAAGTTACCTTAGTTGGGATTATAAACAAGGTTAGTCATGTTATTTAAGTTTGTATAGAGATCTATAATTAATTACTTATTATTGTGTGTGGTTTTCATTGTTTTAACAATCTTTATTTATTTGGCCAATAAATGACGATATTTATGGTCTTCATATGTTTCGAAAGAAAATATGTTTGATTAGATCAAATGATCTTCACTCTAAGTTGTTCTAGGGGATAGAAATATACCTCTAGACCTTATATGGTTCTTTGAGTTATTTTCATAAAACGTGCCAATCAACATAGAAATATAGTGGATTCAATATATAAGGGGCGTTTTATAGTTCGAAAGAGAAACCGTCTTTTTAAAGAAAATCGAATCTACACAACATAATAAGTAAATTCATCTTATGATCTCATATACAGCTTCTATAATTAATGATGAACTAAGTTTGTAATCCCAACTATTTCATTTTATCTTCTATTAAAATATTATTAGTGCAATCTTATATTTCCTTGAATTTTAGAACTATTATTGCATTTTCATTGCAATTGTCAAACCAAACTCTAAAATTGTGTATTTCAATCATATAAATCTATATAACAAATAGTTAAATAGGGTATAATTCAATATATAACCTAACTTCCTCGTGGGATCGATAAACCGGACTCAAAAAGTCCGCTTACTACTTGATACGATATCGTGCACTTGCGATAGTTACATTAAAGACGTGTCAAGTTTTTGGCGCCGTTGCCGGGGAAGTATAAGTGTTATTTTTGAAATCTTACATTGTAAACTATTTTTATAGATACAATTTCTCGACGTTGTAACTTAGTACTCAATTGTGTTTGTCCGGTCAAGTGGCGGATAACGGTACTCCGTGACTTTTAAAGTCGGATTTTTCAGTATCCCACAACAACTGATATTTGTAGATATTTTCTCTTTTATTTTTATTTTTTTTATCATGGAAGAAACATTGAATAAAATTGAAAAAAAATTTCCCTTTCTGAGCAAAAAATTAATTTTAAAAATCTATAAGACGAGACTTGAAAGGATGAGGTTGCTTATGAATAAAAGCATACCTTTTGACATAAGATTCATTATTGAAGCCAAAGTGAGAATAGCAGGTGAATTCACAGAAATACCTACTAGATTTTTACCAGGGCTTGGGAAAAGTTCATATGCCAAGAAACGACGAGCAAAGATAATAGCCGTTTGCTATAAATGTGCTAGATGGAACTGTAATTTATAATGTCGATCCTTAGGAATTCCATCTACAAATAGAGAAGATAAAATTCAGTTCATTAAGGATGGTCTGAATAAAGAGAATTTAGATAATATCGAAATTTATCTTGACACGCATCCTAGTGGACTCGTACATTATGGAATTCGATGTTTGTGGAATAAATTTAAATCAGAATATGAACAACGTCTTGGGAATCTTGTAATATCCGGATTTATTACTGTGTATTTCATCTGTATTCGAACCCTGTATTATTCGGATTTATGATCTTGATAATTAGAGTATGATATTTCTTACATTGGTATCTTTGTACATAAGTATATCAACATGCAAAATTTCTCATGCAAACTCGTGATAGCGCACGCCAAGAATGTAGCTTAACGCGCGCTATCGGCTACTACTAGCGCACGTTATGTATATAGGAGTTGCGTGCGCCAGGCACACAATTATTGAGCTGGGCGGCTAGCACATGCGCCAGCTGGGACATGGGTCCGGATAATATTCCCGCGGACGAACCTAGACAGATTTGGAGTCAACGCTTATTAGCATGCGCTAAGTATGTATGGTAGCGTGCGCTAATTAGCTAAAGTGCAGAATATTATAAATGAGACAACAACCCGTTTTTGGCTTACATTTCCTCCATTTACTCTTCAGTCTTGAGAGACCAGAGAGCAATAATTATCTTGCTAACACACTTAGAACACATCTACTTGATCCTTGAATATTGGATATTACTTGTGAGTGATCATTGAAGAGAAGTAACACCTTGGAGTGGCGTATAACCAACCAGAGTCGGATTCTACCTTGCGGTTCAGTAATTTCATCATATTAAGGTATGTTCAATATATCTACAGCCTTAGATTTGGATTCTAAGGAATTAGATGATCATGCTAACGAGATATTGAATTTCATTAGTGAATTATTCAACAAACATCATGTTTAGAAGGTGGGAATGTCTATGCTTATGATATTATCGTTGGAACCTTGTAGTTGGAATCCTAGTACTTTAAATGATGAGAGAAACATTCTGAAGTTGGCTATCCGTATGACTTATGTTATCGTAGTGATCATAAATTGGAGGTGATATTATTTTCGGTTATAAGGACTTAAGGGAAGAATCATCTTAGGAAATGTTCTTTCGTATAAGTTGGAATTATTAGTTCACCTCAAGATGAAGTCCCAATGTGTATAATGATAGTAGAATCTAATGCACCAACCGGAGATCACCAAACTTCGCATGAGAATTGTAATCAAGATGGATTATGGTGTTGTGATGATTATACGTATACTTGTATCTCGAAGTTGTTATTATCCGTGAGATCATTCATAAGTTTATGAACATAACATGTATTCGGATAGCAAACATTAATCACTGAGGAATTTGCATACTTCATCACCATTTGTACAATCTGCTGCCCTTCAGTGAACTTCCATGCACGCTTAGCATGCGCTAAGATACGTGAATTAACGTGCGCTATCGAGTATGTTTAGCGTACGCCACGTTTGGAACTTAGCGTGCGTTAAGTCATCAGGCGAGTCAGTCGGCTGATCAGTGAGGCACTGACCATGCATGGTTAGCGTACGCTATGCTGTGTGTATTGCGTGCGCTAACGAGTAGCATTAACGTACGCTACATAGGATGCATAGCATGCGTTAAGCGATCCAGACAGATTGCATTTTAAGGACTTTCTACCGTAATTTTAGATTGTTAGACATTGTATGGCATGAGATGAATTCTATATTATTTCTTTTGTTAAGGTTCGAGCTTAGCAACGTGATTGACCGAAGGGGACGACCTTCGAGTATTTTGGTATTCGTGGAAGTTTTATTCTTGTCAACGAACCGAGGCAAGTACTCTAATTAGAATTGTGTATATTATGACAGTTATGATGTGATTGTATTGTGTAAATGTGTTGTGATTATATGTCCACCATGCATTTATCCGATGGGAATCATCATGGGAATCTATAGCTGTGTGCGCTGGATCGTTGGACAGGTAGTTCCACCATGTGTTGGTCCGATGGGAACATCATGGGAATCTATAGCTGTGTGCGCTGGATCGTTGGGATACCATCAGTATGTTGAAACTGTTATGATATGATATGTGTTGTTGATATTTCTCGTTGGAGAAACTTGCTATTATATAATTGTTGATTATATCACTGTTGTATGATTATTGTACTTGTACTAGCATCGTTGTGCTAACCCCTTCGGGGGTGAACATTTGTTTATGTTCAGGATCCAGGAGAGTGGGGAAACAACCACTGGAGCTGCATGACGACAAGGGTGCAGAGTGATGTTCTGGCCGGGTTTTATTGTCTGTTGTTTGTTGGTTATTTCAATAAGTACTCGAGTACGTCGTCAGTTTATGATGTTTGGATTTTGGTGATGTATTAATAACTCTTCATTTGGATATTTGAAATTCTCGGTATTGAACCAGACTATTGTATTTTATTTCAGAGATTTCATAAGTTGGTATCTGTTATTGTCATTTCATTTCTTCAGCCTTGTAAATTCTTATGTAAAGGATTTATGGCGCTATAATATTCCTGAATATATCGGGGGTGTTATAGAATATGGTATCGGAGCTAAGATTATGGATATCTTAGCCATTGGGTTAAAATTGGGGTCATTTACATTTTTTGGGGTAACCGACCGTGAATGACATCACTGTACTGCCTACGTCATCATGCGAACGGTGGTTGTAAGTTCCTAAACTCTATCTCGTTCTTTACATGTTGTTTCCTGTATATTGAGTATTTATGCTTACAGTATGTTGAGAGGCGGACGTGGACGTGGTCGCGGTCGTGGATGCGGATGAAGGAATGCTGAAAGGGAAGTGTCGCCTTCTAATCAAGCCAGTCATAGCTCAGGCGAGCCGCAACGATCCATCAATAACGAACCGGAACCTGCTGTACCAGAAATCCTTCGTCAAGTAATGAACCAGATGACTCAGTTCACTCAGGTCGTGGACCGAATGCAGGTGGCGGTGGGATTTCAGCAGGGAGATGGACAGCAAAGGATCCCAGAAATGGGAAATCGAGGTGACCGATGGTTGCAAGAGGTAGCGAAAATGCAACCACCCAAATTTGACGGCTTTTCCGAGACTCCCACTTGGGATCATTGGTTGAAGGAATTGGAGAAATTTTTTGCTGGAATAAATTGCCCAGACGACAGGAGAGCTCCTATTGCTCAGTACTTTTTGATAGGGGAAGCATCCGAGTGGTGGGAAGCTATCCGACCTGCAGATCATGATGCTGATTGGACAGAATTTAAAATGATAATGGAAGCTCAGTACTGCCCTCGTCCTGTGAGGGAAGCCAAAGTTCGGGAGTTTTTCTCCGCTCAGCTATCAGACGAACCCGTATCCCAGACAATTAAGACGTTTAACCAGCAGCTAGCATTTGTTCGACATCTGGTCAGAACAGATGCATAGATGATGATTCATTTTGAAATGAGGATGAAACCAGAAATCCAGAGGTATATGTCCGGTTTTGAATGTACCACTCTCCGTCAATACCAGGATAAGGCATTGGCGTACGAAATCAAAGAAGCAGCAATGGAGAAGTTTACGGAGTCGAAGAAGCAGAAAGTCTCTGGTACTTTTACAGAGCACAAGAACAACGGGCCTCGCAAAGCCCAGTCATCCTTTCATTCTTTCAAAAAACCTCCGCACCCATCTAAGAGCGGAAAGAATTTCGGAACAATGTCAGCCACGACGGATACAGCTAGGAAGTGCTTTAACTGTGGTCGCCCAGGCCACCTTTGGCGTGATTGTTTGCGCACTCCAATTACATGTTTTGATTGAGGACAGGAAGGGCACCGTGCGATGTTTTGCAAGGATGCCACCAAGTACAATGGAACCCGTGCATCACAGCCAGTTCAGAAGGAAGCTAGTATCCAACAGATGCAGCAAAGTGTTCAGATGCCTCAAAATTTTGGCTGCGGACGAGGCAGAGGACAGTGGGACCGAATGGGTACATCGAGTGCCGGATATGCTCCCCCACGTCTGTACGAGATGAGGAGGACAGACGATCAGGATGCTGCTGTCGCATCAGGTACTGTTCAGATCCTTTCCCAGCCAGTTAGCGTTTTACTCGATACGGGAGCTACGCATTCATTTATATCCTCATCTTGTGTAAATCGCTTGAATATTTCTGGTTTTCATTACTGTGAACCTTATGTTGTTGGTTTACCGAGTGGAGAGAGGATTGTTGGGAAATTAGAGACTAGAGATTTCCCTGTATCATTTGGGGGCAAAGAGTGGCCCTCAAATCTGATTGTAATATAAATGCAAGGAGACGACCTAATACTCGGAGACAATTGGCTTAATCGATATGGAGCTATTGTAAACTACCGAAGGAGGAATATTTCGCTGATCGCTGACGATGGCTCCGAAGTACTGTTTGAAAGATGGAAACCAAGAAGCTCAGGAAAGTTGATCAAGGCGATGAAAGCTGTCAAATTATTAAAACAGGGCTGTACAGGATACTGGTGTTATGCAATGAAGAAAGAAGACGAAATTGTTGAACTTTCATCCATTCTTGTTGTTAACGAATTTCCAGATGTATTTCCTGACGAGTTACCTGGACTACCTCCACGACGGGATGTAGAATTCACCATTGAGCTGGAACCCGGAGCTACACCAATTTCTAAAGCGCCGTATCGTATGGCACCTACTGAGATGTATGAACTGAAAAGCGGTGGAGGAGTTTCTTGGACAAAGGCTATATCCGGCAAGCGTTTGCATGCAGGAGCGCCCGATTCTTTTGTCGGAAGAAGGATGGATCGCTCTGACTGTGTATCGACTATCGAGAGCTAAACAAGATGATGATTAAGAACAAATATCTGTTGCCACGGATTGACGACTTATTTGACCAGTTGCAAGGAGCAACAGTATTTTCTAAAATCGATCTGAGATCAGGATACCATCAGCTGAGGATTAAGGAATCTGATCGCTACGGGCACTATGAGTTTGTAGTGATGCCGTTTGGTCTAACTAATGCACCTGCTGTATTCATGCAATTGATGAACTGAGTGTTCATAGAATATTTGGATAAATTTGTGGTCGTGTTCATTGATGACATTCTGGTGTATTCTAAGAGCCCGGAAGAGCATGCACAGCATTTGCGGATTGTATTAGAACTTTTGAGAAGCGAGCAATTGTACGCCAAACTTTCTAAGTGTGAATTCTGGCTAAAGGAAGTAATGTTACTCAGCCATGTGGTATCAGCTAAAGGAGTTCGAGTAGATCCTCAGAAGATCGAAGCAGTTATGGATTGGAAGCCTTCAAAGAACGTGAAAGAAGTCTGAAGCTTCTTAGGACTTGCTGGATATTATCGTCGATTCGTGGAAGGATTTTCTAAAATCTCCCGCCCACTTACTCGACTCCTACATAAAACTCAAAAGTTTGAGTGGAACGAGTCGTGTCAGACTAGTTTTGATGAATTGAAGAGGAGATTGACGACAACACCAATTTTATCACTTCCACAGGGGACTGGAGGATTCATAGTTTACAGTGATGCTTTGAACCAAGGACTCGGATGCGTATTGATGCAGAATGATAAGGTGATCGCTTATGCTTCACGACAGCTGAAACCTTATGAAGTGAATTACCCAACACACGATTTAGAGCTGACAGCAGTAGTTTTTGCTTTGAAGATCTGGAGACATTACCTGTACGGGACTCACTGTCAGATCTTTACTGATCACAAGAGTCTCAAATACATCTTCAGTCAGAAAGAGCTGAACATGCGGCAAAGAAGATGGTTGGAGCTGATTAAGGACTACAACTTGGAGATTTTGTATAATCCAGGCAAAGCGAATGTGGTGGCAGATGCACTTAGCCGCAAGCCTGTTTCTATTCAGATGCTGGAGACTCTGACCTCCTGTTGCGATATTTCTTGAACGCAAGTGCACGTTATCATATACAAGTAATAAAGTGATGAGTGAGTATCGTTCCCACGAGGACTAAATCACTAACTACCGATTTTTATGTATTCCAGTTTTATTTGAACAATCGAACTTTGGGTAGCAATTAATTACTAAAGAAAAAAATAATAAAAGACTAAACAGTAAAAATGATCGCTTGAAGAGAGAGAATCAAATGATGAATAAGTCTAGGATTCTGAATCCACCTCGGTTTATCCGAATTTACTCTCGATTATCTGAAGTTAATGATTTTCCCAATTTATTGAAGGCGAAGATTGCTAATATACTCTACCGCCTCTCCCGAGGTCAATAGATTTTTCTAAAGGCGAATAACGCACTCTATCCCTAGGTGAATTAATTCGTCAATAGGCAAAAAGCATAAAATCTCCAAAAGGCCACGTAGTTCCTATGAGTATATTCCTATCTCACAAGATAAAACGGTCCTCACCAATAGTTCCTCACCAACTCTCCTCTCCCGATTCGAATTGAATGATTAAAACAATACAACTATTGGCCAGATAATTGAAAGCATTAAACACGATTGGGAAAACTCAACAAAAAGGGAATTAAATAGATAATCTCAAGCAAATCCGTCAAAACAGAGGTTTCATCAAAATCCTAGATTAGGGTTTTAGCCTGACGTGCTAAATAATGAAAATACAGAAGTAATAAATAAAAGCATGAAAATCAAACGCAGATGAAGAGCTCGGATTCCTCCGTTCTTCTGGCTTCCGCCCTCTGCCCTTGATGTCTTTTGCTTCTCTCGTCTGCGATAGTCTTCTCTGATCCTCCTTTTTCCAAGCCTCCAAAGATGATTAATTAGGGTCTTAATCCCTTATTTATAGCTCCCAACAGTCTCCAAATCGCGTCCGTGTGAGTTGGTCGAGAACTGGCTTCAAAATGGCCTAAATCCGCGCGGAGCACACCAAAACCGCCTTGTGTGCCGTGGCTCACTTAATCTGTGCCGCGGCACATGGCATGTAATTTAAAACCTGGGCGCTGGGTGTTTCTTCTGGGCCGCGGCTCACTGTGTCTGTGCCGCGGCTCAGTACGATCTACTCGTGCCATTGGTCTCTGCATGTGCCGCGGCCCACTTGCCTTGTGCCGCGGCCCACAGCCAAAATTCGCCGTTTTCGCTCGTTTCGCCTCGTTTTAGCTTACGGACTCCAATCTCCTGACAAACATACAAGATTATGGCATTAAAAGATCATTTATGCAAATTTACTCGCCAAAATAATACTACATAATGATAAATAAGCGTATAAAAATACGCCTAACAAATACCCCCAAACTTAAGCCTTTGCTTGTCCTCAAGCAAAAAGAATTAATTTCAACAAAAGAATATCGTGAATAATCGTGCAACTCAAAGTGCTCAACCTGATCAATACTACCCTGAAATTCTCTCTGAATAGTACGAGTATCGTAATAGCGAGCTACACTCAGAACACTGATTCCACAAAGTAACCAAGTTCAGTCCTAATCACTCGTTCATGAAGGCAATCCAGCTCAAAGATTAACGAACGTGAATCTAATCGACCATCAATATGAAAGGTTAAAATAAACAAGCTAATTTGCCCCGTTCCACAGTCTAATGGCAAAATTTTCACGAGTTTCATCAAAAATAACCCTCGGACAGTATTCCCTTATATATATGCTCAAGAAATTGATTCGAGTTGACCACTAGGTTCGGATCTTGGGATGTTTCATCGGGATAATCCTAGGGTGGAACTTCCATTCTCATGTATTGGGAAACCGTTTGACGTAAAAGACACTCATGGGGCACATGGATGCTTCTAGTTACTAAGTTCCCCTCCACAGTGGAGAAACAACTCGCAAAGCTATTTCCAGCATGTCCGAATCAAGGTCGCTGTTTTACGCGAGAGTAAACAACGGGTCACGTGAATACCCCCGGTTACTAGGCTCCCTATCATTGGCACATGCGAAATTTCTAAACCACTAGTCTAATCAGGGTCGTCGTTTTACACGAGAGTAAACAACGGGTCACGTGAATACCCCCGGTTACTAGACTTCCCATCATAGAACAAATATTCTCACGACTTTTGGTGAAAAACTGTCCGACTCTAAACTCAAGTGCCAACACGACTTATGTTACTGGACGACTAGCTAACCGAAAAATGTAACCAAACGTATCAACGACAATTTTAAAACACGTATGTATCCTCTCTTATCCGCCAAGACCTCTACAATCACGAAAAAAATTTCGGACCTAAATGAAGACTTAGCAGAAACAGAAATCACTGACTACAACTCGACTAAAACTCGACCGTTTCTTCAGAGAGAAAAACAGTGTCGTAACATCAGTATTACACAAATAGAAGCACGAAAAATTCACGAATAGAGTAAAATCAAGACAAGCAGGGCTAGCAACAAAAATAACGAAAAGTAATGAAAAGTGCAACGAAATAAGTACAGCAATGAATGTAGCAACAGAATTTCAACCCCCCCAAACTTAGGACGTACATTGACCTCAATGGACAAAATATAATATGCAATAAAAGTGAAAGGTCAAGTACTCCCTTCCAGTCCTCTCACGAGCTGGTGCCGGCATCATCCGGTGAGGAGGGTGGTGTGGCTGGCCGAGCAGGTGCAATAAATGGCCCGTCTGGGAGCATGATATGGGCCGTCCATGCAGCTAAGTGCTCCTGGTGGTAGGCATCCCTTGCTGCTAGACGCCTCGCCTCTCGTCGATTGGCCCGGCGGGCCTGCTCTCGCATCTCACCCCTGACGGCAGCAATAATGCTCTCTCTCTCCGTCCGCTGCTCCTCTCTCATGGCATCCAGCATACTCTCCCTCTCTCTCCTCATCTACTCTCTCCTCATATCCTCCCTCAGCCCGTTTAACATCTCCTACAAGCGCTCTCTGTCGGGCGGCGGGCCGGCATCTGCATGCCCCTGGGGAGCTAGCATCGGCTCGTCGTCCGACCACGTCAGCCCCGACTGCCGGCACAGAGCGCAGATAAGAGAGAGGTGCTTCAACCCCGTCTTGGCCCCTCCCTGAATACACTGGAAGATGGATCGGACCAGAAGAGGAGCCACATCGAATCGCAGCCCGGATGTGATAGCATATAGTGTACGGGGTCGGGAGAGAAAAACAGTGTGGATATGAGAGGTGGGGTCTATACGAGCGCAGATAAAATATAGCCAGGCACGCCCGAGCCGACTGAGGCGCGAGCTCTTAAAGTGGAAAGTGGAAGAACCCGGTGCGTGCCGCTCCCAGTCGGAGTTGGGCTGCGTAAGAGTCTCGAGCAGAGCCTCCTTTGTGAGGCTATCCATAACTCGGTCATAATCTGTATCATCTACCACCGGCAGCTCAAATAACCTCCGAATAGCAGCTACAGAATAATCCACCGTAATACCTCGGACATCGACCTGAGTCCGAGTGTATGACTGCTGCAACATCTGGCCTGCCCGAATGTGCTTCAGTAACGCGCTCGCATAGAACTCCTGCACTATCGAGATCACCACTGACTCGGGGGGTGCAGCGAAATGGGCCCACCCCATCTCGTCTATCATGGTAAGCAGTTCCCCGTCTTGGGGGGCTGGAGTGAATCCCCTCTCCGGGATCAGAGGTCGCAGCCGAATCTTCTCATTGAAGATTTTGTGGATCTCCGAGTCAGAAAACTGGTGCGCCTCCGACTCGGCGCGACTACGAGAGGTTTCCCCTCGAGTGGGGGACGACTGAGTCCAGGCCCTTTTGCTCAGCTTCTTAGTCCTAGCCATAGCGAGTCCTGAAAAAATTAAACACCGGAGTTTACTTACTCGAACAATAACGAGAATAATCATCACTCGGCTAAGGATATCCGGCCGTAAATCATAAATTTAACGAGATAGCACAGCCGTGAGAGAAAAATGAAATTGAACCATAACGTTTAAACTAGACGTACGGGTTGGGGTTGCTGTAATTCCAGAACGAATACGTTGCACATAGATTCAAAATATTGCCTTAACAAAGAAAATTTTTCATTCAGACATTTCATCAAACACTTTAAAGACATGAGTTCAATTGAAGAACAAATATGGCAATAGCTCGATTAAATCCCCAAGAACAAAAACACGACTCATTCGTCATGACAAACGACACATTCAACTCATTCATTATCGAAAATAATAATGAAAAATCAACCTAAAACCATCATATCCTCCACTTAACCATCATAGAACTTTTGAAAGAAGAAATAAACATATTCAACCATCAAATGCATAACACAACTTCACATTTAAATTCATAGAACAATTTGAGATTAGAGATTTAGACTTACCTTGATTGGATTGTGAAAAGTGCAAGAAAATTGCAAGAAGAAGAAGGGAGATGAAGGTTGGCCGATCGCGCGCGCAAGGGAGAGGAAAGGGAAGGGAAGCATAACTAGGTAGTCGGCCAAATGAGAGTTATAAACTACCTGGGCTGTTCAAATTCTGCAAGGTGTGCCGCGGCACAGCTCAAGTGAGCCGCGGCACAGAGTACAGTCCCTTTTTACCTGCTCGTATCTTTTGTCGTGGGCCGCGGCTCAGCTTCCGTGTGCCGCGGCTCAGGGCTCAAGTGTGCCGCGGCTCAGTAATGTTGTGCTGCGGCACATAGTACAGAAAGTTTAGCTCTTCCTTTCGATTTGTGTGTGCCGTGGCTCACAAGCCTTGTGCCGCGGCTCAAGCATAAATTTCTCCCCTGGGACTTTTCCTGCATAGAATTTTAAGAAGAACACGTCAAGAGCGATAGGTAAAAGCAAATCAAAGCACAAAATGATGAAAAACAATAATTCAAGAATGCAAGAAAAATACAGAAACACAAACATCTACAACTAAGAACTTGGGTTGCCTCCCGAGAAGCGCTAAGTTTATAGTCTTCAGTCGGACCTATTTAAAAATTAGTTCGCTTTTCGCAAACTCCATTTGATCTCAGCCCCGTTCATCGAACCGTTAATATGTTTTTTAAAATTTTGACCATCGGTCATTAACGATTTGATTTTCGGTTCGGACACCCAATGTTGGTTGCGGAAAGGTTTTGAAGAGAACAACTTTCCGAAACACCCGTTTTTCTCATGACTAGACGTCCGTTTGACTTCCGGCTTATTTTCCTCTTTCACGAACGAACTTATGACAGCAGTAGACTTTTCCGATTGTGGCTAGTCAGATTGCGATGATTGCATGTTCACATGCTCGAGATATGCGACTCGTTCTACATCTTTCTTAATAGTTGGACCATCTGAAATGGAATCTGAGTTTTTCGAACGACGATTTTTTCGGTGTCTTTCTTTCGCAACGACCTCCACACTTTCACTTTGTGAGCTCTTATCAACACCTCCCGGACATGAAAAGGATTTGAACACTTGGAACGTAACATGCCCGTCTTGAACCCGCAGAGTTAATTCCCCTTTTTCCACGTCTATAAGAGTTCGGCCGGTCGCTAAAAATGGTCGTCCCAAGATAATCGGGATATCTTGATCTTCCTCCATGTCGAGAACAATGAAATCCGCTGGAAAGATAAATTTATCCACTTTTACTAACACGTCCTCAATCACTCCCCTCGGATACTTAATAGATCGATCCGCTAATTGCAAGGAGACCGTCGTCGGCTTTGCTTCTCCAATTCCCAGCTTTTTGAAAATAGACAGAGGCATGAGGTTAATACTAGCACCGAGATCGCAAAACGCCTTATTAAAAGAGAGATTCCCCATGGTGCACGGTATGTTGAAACTTCCCGGATCTTTCAATTTTGGTGGAAGCTTCTTCTGAAGAATCGCGCTTCACTCCTCCGTCAAGGCGACTGTCTCAAACTCCTCGAGTTTTCTTTTCTTTGACAAGATCTCTTTCATGAATTTAACGTAGCTTGGCATTTGTTCCAATGCGTCGGCAAATGGAATGTTAATATGAAGCTTCTTGAACACGTCGAGGGACTTAGACAATTGCTTGTCAGCCTTTTTCTGCTGTAATCTCTGCGGAAACGGGACGGGTGGCACATATGCCTTCGGGTTATGACGGAAACGTATAATCCGTCGCTAAATTTTTCTTCTCCTCAATTTCACTTCTCTTTTCACTCCTCTCGGGCTGGTCACACACCTCCTTCCCACTTCTCAAACTGATTGCATTTAGACTTTCTCTAGGATTTGTCTCGGTTGTACTTGGCAATGCTCCCTTCGGGCGGGCTGTCAACACATTAGCAATCTGGCCCAGCTGGACTTCCAAGTTGCGAATGGAAGCGGAATGATTTTGCAATGTCGCTTCAGTACGGGTCATGAATTGACTCGTATTCGCTGCCAATTTCGCAATTGCTTCCTCAAGAGAAACTTTTGGAGCGGGAGGAGGCTGCTGTTGGTTTTGAGCGAACGGAGGCTGGTTCGAGTTCTGTCCGTTTCTCCATGATAAGTTGGGATGATTACGCCATCCCGGATTATACGTGTTGGAGTACGGATTATTTTGCCGGTTTCCGTTTCCTACAAACTGGGCTTGTTCAATTTGGGGCTGCTCGAATGGATTTCCGACTTGGCACTCCGCGTTGGGATGGGATCCATTACACCAATTGCAAGACTCAATGGTAACGGGGGAAAGAGCATGCGAAAATGCTTGAAGCTGCTGCGTTAATGCTATGACTTGGGCTGACAATGTAGAGATTGGATCATTATTTGAAATTTCCATAACTCGCTTCGGCGTTATTCATTCGGATGGCCATTGATATGCATTAGCGGCCATAGCTTCCAACAACGAGTGTGCTTCAGCCATCGTCTTTCCCATCAAAGCTCCACCGGCGGCTGCATCCACGAGAGTGCATGTAGAGGCACTCAAACCATTGTAGAATGTCTGAATCTGAAGGCAGTCCGGAAGGCCGTGATGTGGGCATCTCCTTAACAAATCTTTGTATCGCTCCCACGCCTCGTGAAGCGATTCCATGTCATACTGACCAAAGGTAGTGATCTCGTTTCTCAGTCTCGCCGTCTTAGAAGGTGGGAAGAATTTAGCAAGGAAGGCTTGAGCTAACTCTGCCCATGTCGTGATCGAGCCCGGCGGTAAGGAATTCAGCCAAAATTTCGCTTTATCCCTCAAAGAGAAAGGGAAAAGCCGTAATCGGATAGCATCGTCGGTGACACCATTGTTCTTGAACGTGTCACAAATCTCGAGAAAAGAAGCAATATGTGCGTTGGGGTCATCATTCGGCAATCCACAAAACTGGCTAGCGTGCACCATCTGAATGATCGCAGGATTGATTTCGAAGTTGTTCGCCTGAATGGTGGGATGCCGAATCCCCAAAAAGTTTGCGTTAATTTGCGGCATAGCATAATCTCGAAGTGCCATTTTCGGTTGAGCTTGCTGCACAATATTATTTCCTCCGTGATTTTCGATATTTTCAGCCATAGTGACTGTTGTCGGTAGCTCTCGTTTCTCCTTCTTCTTTCTCCTAAGAGTGCGCTCGAGTTCGGTATTCAAAGGTAGTAGGCCTTTGTTACCGAGTTTTCTCATGCACTACCCGAAAAAATCTTGAAAAGAAAAACAAATAAATAAATAAAATTAAATACACGAAAATAAGTAAATAAAAACGTTCAAACTAAGACTAGAAATACTGAAATCGATATTAGCAAAAATTCCAGTCCCCGGCAACGGCGCCAAAAACTTGTTGCAATATTTCTTGAACGCAAGTGCACGTTATCATATACAAGTAATAAAGTGATGAGTGAGTATCGTTCCCACGAGGACTGAATCACTAACTACCGATTTTTATGTATTCCAGTTTTATTTGAACAATCGAACTTTGGGTAGCAATTAATTACTAAAGAAAAAAATAATAAAAGACTAAACAGTAAAAATGATCGCTTGAAGAGAGAGAATCAAATGATGAATAAGTCTAGGATTCTGAATCCACCTCGGTTTATCCGAATTTACTCTCGATTATCTGAAGTTAATGATTTTCCCAATTTATTGAAGGCGAAGATTGCTAATATACTCTACCGCCTCTCCCGAGGTCAATAGATTTTTCTAAAGGCGAATAACGCACTCTATCCCTAGGTGAATTAATTCGTCAATAGGCAAAAAGCATAAAATCTCCAAAAGGCCACGTAGTTCCTATGAGTATATTCCTATCTCACAAGATAAAACGGTCCTCACCAATAGTTCCTCACCAACTCTCCTCTCCCGATTCGAATTGAATGATTAAAACAATACAACTATTGGCCAGATAATTGAAAGCATTAAACACGATTGGGAAAACTCAACAAAAAGGGAATTAAATAGATAATCTCAAGCAAATCCGTCAAAACAGAGGTTTCATCAAAATCCTCGATTAGGGTTTTAGCCTGACATGCTAAATAATGAAAATACAGAAGTAATAAATAAAAGCATGAAAATCAAACGCAGATGAAGAGCGCGGATTCCTCCGTTCTTCTGGCTTCAGCCCTCTGCCCTTGATGTCTTCTGCTTCTCTCGTCTGCGATAGTCTTCTCTGATCCTCCTTTTTCCAAGCCTCCAAAGATGATTAATTAGGGTCTTAAACCCTTATTTATAGCTCCCAACAGTCTCCAAATCGCGTCCGTGTGAGTAGGTCGAGAACTGACTTCAAAACGGCCTAAATCCGCGCGGAGCACACCAAAACCGCCTTGTGTGCCGCGACTCACTTAATCTGTGCCGCGGCACATGGCGTGTAATTTAAAACCTGGGCGCTGGGTGTTTCTTCTGGGCCGCGGCTCACTGTGTCTGTGCCGCGGCTCAGAGTACAGTCTACTCTGGTGCCCGCTGGTCCTCTGCGTGTGCCGCGGCCCACTTGCCTTGTGCCGCGGCCCACGGCCAAAATTCGCCGTTTTCGCCCGTTTCGCCTCGTTTTAGCTTCCGGACTCCAATCTCCTGACAAACATACAAGATTAAGGCATTAAAAGCTCATTTATGCAAATTTACTCGCCAAAATAATACTAAATAATGATAAATAAGCGTATAAAAATACGCCTAACACCTCCCAACTTAGCCTTCAACGAGAGATGATTAGAGAAGGAATAGAAGTGTGGTTGCAAAGAGTCCAAGGACAACTATGCGTGATGGAATTAACTTCGTCATTAACCGAAGAAATCAAATCTAGACAGGCAGATGATCCTCTGATGATTCGGTTACGTGATGAAGTGATCAAGGGAAAGGCCCCCAGATTCCTAATTCATGATGATGGAGTTTTGAGATTTCAGAACCGACTCTGCGTTCCTGATATCGATGTTCTGAAACAGACGATTATGAAGGAAGCTCACAGCTCGCCCTATTCTATCCACCCGGGCACCAGTAAGATGTATAAGGACTTGAAACAGAATTTCTGGTGGGGCAACATGAAGAAAGATGTAGCGGACTATGTTTCAAAATGCTTGACTTGTCAGCAGGTTAAGATCGAGCATCAACGACCTGCCGGAATGTTGAAGCCGCTCCCGATTCCCGAATGGAAGTGGGAGGACATATCGATGGACTTATCACTGGCATGCCAAGAAGCAAGACAGGAATGAACATGATTTGGGTGATAGTTGATCATCTAACCAACTCAGCTCATTTCCTAGGCATTAAGGACACGTGGGGACCAGAGAGGTTGGTGCGGGTATATAGTTCAGAGATAGTTCGACTGCATGGTACTCCGAAGACCATTATTTCTGATCGAGATGGCCGTTTTGTGTCTCACTTTTGGAAAGCAGTTCATAAGGCCTTGGGGACCGAATTGAACTTGATGACCTTATCACTGCATCGACGGACAATCCGAGAGGACCATTCAAACGGTGGAAGACATGCTAAGGGCCTGTGCCTTAGATTGGTCAAACGATTGGGAAGTTCATCTACCGTTGATTGAATTTACTTACAACAATAGTTGGCATGCTTCCATTAAGATGGCACCATTTGAGACATTATACGGGAGAAGATGCAGATCGCCCCTATGCTGGGATGATTCATCAGACTTGATCGGAACAGAACCAGAGTTGATCGTACAGACTCGAGAGAAGTTAGCCTTAATTCCTGAAAGACTGTTGACCGCCTAGAGTCGATAGAAATCTTATGCAGACGTACGCCGTCGCCCTTTGGAGTTCAGTACGGAAGACCACGTACTTTTAAAGGTTTCTCCTACTCGAGGAATCTTTCGTTTTGGAAGGAAAGAAAAGATGAGTCCGAGATATATCGGACCATTTGAAATCCTTGAGAGAGTTGGAGAGTTGGCATACAGATTGGCATTGCTGCCGTCATTGTGCCATGTTCATAACGTGTTCCACGTATCCCAGTTACGGAGGTATATACCAGATCCTAGTCATGTCATTGATTTCAGCGAGATCGAAGTCGTTCATGATGTTGAAGAAAGACCGGTCAAGATACTCGAGAGTCGAGTTAAGCAGTTGAGGAACAAACCAATCGTTTTGGTCAAAGTTCAATGGTCACATCACGGAGTGGAAGAAGCCAAATGGGAAACGGAAGATGGCATGAAGTCCAGATATCCCGAGTTATTTTTGTCTTGAGTTTCGGGACGAAACTCCTTTTTAGTAGGAGAGTATGTAATATCCGGATTTATTACTGTGTATTTCATCTGTATTCGAACCCTGTATTAATCGAATTTGTGATCTTGATAATTGGAGTATGATATTTCTTACATTGGTATCTTTGTACATAAGTATATAAACATGCAAAATTTCTCATGCAAACTCGTGATAGCGCACGCTAAGAATGTAGCTTAACACGCGCTATCGACTACTACTAGCGCACGTTACGTATATAGGAGTTGCGTGCGCTAGGCACTCAATTATTGAGCTGGGCGGCTAGCACATGCGCCAGCCGGGACATGGGTCCGGATAAGATTCCCGCAGACGAACCTGGACAGATTTGGAGTCAACGCTTACTAGCGTGCACTAAGTATGTATGGTAGCGTGCGCTAATTAGCTAAAGTGCAGAATATTATAAATGAGACAACAACCGGTTTATGGCTTACATTTCCTCCGTTTACTCTTCAGTCTTGAGAGACCAAAGAGCAATGATTATCCTCCTAACACACTTAGAACACATCTACTTGATCCTTGAATATTGGATATTACTTGTAAGTGATCATTGAAGAGAAGTAAGACCATGGAGTGGCATATAACCAACTGGAGTCGGATTCTACATTGCGGTTCAGTAATTTCGTCATATTAAGGTATGTTCAATCTATCTCCAGCCTTAGATTTAGATTCTAAGGAATTAGATGATCATGCTAACAAGATATTGAATTTCATTAGTGAATCATTCAACAAACATCATGTTTAGAAGGTGGGAATGTCTATGCTTATGATATTATCGTTAGAACCTTGTAGTTGGAATCCTATTACTTTAAATGATGAGAGAAACATTCTGAAGTTGGCTATCCGTATGACTTATGTTATCTTAGTGATCATTAATTGGAGGTGATATTATTTTCGGTTATAAGGACTTAAGGGAAGAATCATCTTAGGAAATATTCTTTCGTATAAGTTGGAATTATTAGTTCACCTCAAGATGATGTCCGAATGTGTATAATGATAGTAGAATCTAATGCACCAACCGGAGATCACCAAACTTCGCATGAGAATTGTAATCAAGATGGATTATGGTGTTGTGATGATTATACGTATACTTGTATCTCGAAGTTATTATCCGTGAGATCATTCATAAGTTTATGAACATAACATGTATTCGGATAACAAACATTAATCAGTGAGGAATTCGCATACTTCATCTCCATTTGTACAATATGCTGCCCTTCAGTGAACTGACATGCATGCTTAGCGTGCGCTAAGCTACGTGAATTAACGTGCGCTATCGAGTATGTTTAGCGTACGCCACGTTTGGAACTTAGCGTGCGTTAAGTCATCAGGCGAGTCAGTCGGCTGATCAGTAAGGCACTGACCGTGCATGGTTAGTGTACGCTAGGCTGTGTGTATTGCGTGCGCTAACGAGTAGCATTAACGTATGCTACATAGGATGCGTAGCGTGCGTTAAGCGATCCAGACAGATTGCATTTTGAGGACTTCCTACCGTAATTTTGGATTGTTAGACATTGTACGACATGAGATGAATTCTATATTATTTCTTTTGTTAAGGTTCGAGCTTAGCAACGTGATTGATCGAAGGGGATGACCTTCGAGTATTTTGATATTCGTGGGAGTTTTATTCTTGTCAACGAACCGAGGCAAGTACTCTAATTAGAAGTGTGTATATTATGACAGTTATGATGTGATTGTATTGTGTAAATGTGTTCTGATTATATGTCCACTATGTGTTGATCCGACGGGAATCATCATGGGAATCTATAGCTGTGTGCGCTGGATCGTTGGACAAGTAGTTCCACCATGTGTTGGTCCGACGGGATCATCATGGGAATCTATAGATGTGTGCGTTGGATCGTTGGGATACCATCAGTATGTTGAAACTGTTATGATATGATATGTGTTGTTGATATTTATCGTTGGAGAAACTTGTTATGATATAATTGTTGATTATATCACTGTTGTATGATTATTGTACTTGTACTAGCATCGTTGTGCTAACCCCTTCGGGGGTGAACATTTGTTTATGTTCAGGATCTAGGAGAGCGGGGAAACAACCACTGGAGCTGCATGACGACGAGGGTGCAGAGTGATGTTCCGGCCGGGTTTTATTGTCTGTTGTTTGTTGGTTATTTCAATAAGTACACGAGTACGTCGTCAGTTTATGATGTTTGGATTTTGGTGATGTATTAATAACTCTTCATTTGGATATTTGAAATTCTCGGTATTGAACCAGACTGTTTTATTTTATTTTATTTCAGAGATTTCATAAGTTGGTATCTGTTATTGTCATTTCATTTCTTCAGCCTTGTAAATGTTGGTATTCGGTGCCTAAAACGAAGGCCCAGCGGAAGTGGTAAAACGAAAATGAATTCGATCCGAATCCCTACGAGGATCGATCGAGATATGTATATATGAATATAAAAAACGAATAGCAAGAGTCGTAAGAAACTAACCCTCGAAGTCCGTTGATTAAATGGTAACCTTCTCTTGAGCTATTCCCCAAGCTTTAGTTTGATCTCTACGAGTTCAATCCGCTTCAAGCCCTTGAACTATCCAACACCGAAAGAACCGCATCTCTACTTGCCACGCGCCGGAAAAATGACCGGAATAACAACACTTGATTAACCTCTAAGGTTACGGCTAGAATCAAGTGATGAAGCTTTTATTACTACACTCTAAGTGTATAATATACCTCCCAATAATTTTCTCTAAGAAAATATGAATGATGGAAGAACACAAAAACAAAGTTCTCTTCCCTCTCTCTCTTATGAAGCTGCCGTGAGTTGATTTCTAGAAGGGAGAAAGAGAGTTTTATTTTTGGTCTTAATAATCATTCACAAGATAAGATAACACCCACAAAATCACCTTTAACCTTATAATAAGAGATATGAAATCTCATATGTCAAAAGTCTTCCAACAAGAAAACAAGACAATGATCAAGGTAGGAAATTAAGGTGGGGGTCGGCCTCTAGAAGAAATCGGACGAGTTCGGTTCGTTTCGGACTCCCGAGAGTCCAAACAGATAAACTCCAATTCCGTTCCGATGTATTTATATTGTTTAATTAATCCAATTAATTAAACATATCAAATACAAAATAACATAATTAATTTCTCCAAGAAATAATTATATTCATGAATTAAATTAATCACCCAGTAATATATTTAATTCACTAGGCCGTAAATTAATTTATCCAATAAATCAATTTAGACATCCAATGTCCCAAATTAGATATCCAATATCTAATATTCATAATGAGAGAATTATCTTTATTCATTCCGTCGTCAATCCTATTGCGCGACTCGGTAGGTCCATCTCAGTCAGCAATGGGAGGAACCAAAGAGTAGTAGCACCACCTAGCCAGCCTGGTGGCCTACACTGTACCCCAACTGAGAACGAATGATTGGGATCATTCAAGAACCATTCTGTCGTGAATACCAGTAAATGTATAAACCCTTCTTTCAAATATCCCGATCAAGTTATAGGGTCACGGTCAGTCAAACCCTATGTGTACTTGATGCTATGCATGCATTAATGCAAATCGAGATCATCGAGTTGTCGTGTATCTAATACAACTAGCTCCAATGCTTTGGCCAAAGACTTATGATATCATCTGCCAATAACCGTATAGGACATATAACCCACTCACTAACTGGAGAAAGAATTCTATCTTGATATTCAGTAGGACCTGCTACTTGCCCGTCAAGATACACGTCGAGTTTGACCCCCGCCTTTCGGTTTATAGGGTCGAACTACTCTAATGAAAATCTTGACGTCACAAGCACATCCCTACTAAATCCTCAAGTCGAAGGTTCACGAATACCTATCACAACCTTTCAATTCCGTCATTGACTGTCCCGGAGTGAAATCCGTGTGACGAATCGAGGGTGAGTCGGTTCGAGTATACTAATTCAATTAGCATACCTATAACGTGTGCTCCCACTAACTATTAGAATTCGACAGGCACTCTCCATGTCAAATAACACGCCATACAAGTCTTCACATAAACTTAACGCCCAGTCAAGTTTCATTGACTTGCGAACGATTAAGTATTTGAGCTATAAACCTTTCCAGTGCCGACCCTCTTATCCAATAAGGAGTGGAACGTTTTGCTCTCAAATACACGGACTAGTTTCTACATGTATATTTACGAGTTAGGAATGCCAGTAACTACGAGTAAATAAAGAAACATCTATTGCCTTATATATTGATGATTTACATAATAACAAGTACATTGCCCTCACTCAAAATCCTCTGAGTGGCATTCGAGGGCATACTCCTAAAGATATTGCTCCTCCATTAAGAGTAAATATGTAGCCAGAAGTGGACATCGAGTCATCCTTCAGTCCTTGGAAGTCCGAATCAGTGAATTCCACCACATCCAATTCTCCACCGCCATACATTAGAACCATATCTCTAGTCCTTCTTAAGTGCTTGAGAACGTTCTTTATGGCAGTCCAATGTTCCCTACCTGGGTTTGCCTGAAACCTACTCACCACGCTTACATCATGCGCGATGTCAGGTCTTGTACACAACATAGCATACATAAGGCTACCCACGGCCGAAGCATATGGTATATTATTCATTTCCTTTCGTTGTTCCTCACTTTGAGGACACATCTTCAAGGAGAGTTTTATTCCATGTTGCATCAGTATAAACCCACTTTTAGAATCATCCATCTTAAATCGCTTTAAGATCTTATCTATATAGAGGGCTTGGGAAAGGCCTATTGTTCTCTTCGCTCTATCCCGGTAGAGTCGAATTCCAAGAATATAGGTTTCTTCTCCCAAGTCTTTCATGGAGAAATTACTCGAAAGCCAAGCTTTTACAGAATTGAGCAATCCCACATCATTTCCTATTAGTAGAATATCATCCACATATAGTACTAAGAATGCGATCTTGCTCCCACTAACCCTCTTGTATACACAAGGTTCCTCTTCATTTTGCACGAAGTCAAACTCTTTGACCGCCTCATCAAAACGAAGGTTCCAACTACGCGACGCTTGCTTCAGTCGATAAATGGAACGCTGAAGCTTGCACACTTTCTGAATATCGACTTCAGACACAAATCCTTTAGGCTACTCCATATAGATTTCCTTCTCGAGGAATCCATTAAGGAAAGCCGTCTTTACGTCCATTTGCCATATCTTATAATCGTGGTAAGCAACTATAGCAAGCATCATACGAATAGACTTGATCATCGCTACGGGCGAGAAGGTATCGTGGCAATCGATCCCTTCCTTCTGGGTATAACCCTTTGCCACAAGCCTGGCCTTATAGGTGTCAACCTTGCCATCACCATCAGTCTTTCTCTTGTAGATCCACTTGTTCCCAATAGGCACTATGCCCTTGGGGCGGTCTACTTGAGTCCAGACCTGATTGACATGCATCGAGTCTATCTCAGCTTCCATAGCTTCACGCCATTACTCGGAGTCTACATCCACCATCGCTTGGTCATAGGTCGTCGGGTCGGTCTCTTAGCTATCACTTGGAACCTCATGGAGACCCAGTTCCTCCAAGTGCACAAGCCCATACCTCTCAGGTAAATGAGATACCCTACTAGACCTACGAGGTGGTTGTACTTGTGTTTCAGAAAGTTCGGTTCCAGTTTCTTGCACAGGTGTCTCCCGAGGAGTTTCATTGTATTCTTCTAAAGAAATACTTCTACTTGCTCCGCCTTCCTGAATGAACTCATCTTCCAGGAAGTGTGCTTGTAAAGCAACAATGATCTTTCGATCTTCGGGCATGTAGAATAGATATCCCATTGTCCCAGACGGGAATCCAATGAAACGTCCCTTCGCAGACCTAGCTTCCAACTTTTCCACTTTAGTCTTCTTGACATAGGCGGGACATCCCCAAATCCTAATATGATTAAGACTTGGTTTTCTTCCTTCCCACATCTCATGTGGAGTTTTAGGAACGGATTTGGAAGGACATCTGTTCAAGATATACGCAGCAGTCAGGAGTGCATACCCCCACAGGTAAATTGGCAAGTCAGTATAGCCCAGCATGGAATGGACCATGTTTAACAAGGTCCGGTTCCTTCTTTCTGACACACCATTTAACTGAGGAGTACCTGGAGGTGTTAGTTGTGAAACTATTCCATGTTCTTTAAGGAACTCGTCAAACTCCGTACTCATATACTCGCCACCTCGGTCCGACCGGAGTGCTTTGATATGATTACCAGTTTGTTTCTCGACTAGGGCCTTGAATTCCTGGAATTTCTCAAAAGCCTCGGATTTATGTTTCATTAAGTATACATAACCATACCTAGTATGATCATACGTAAACGTAATGAAATATTGATATCCGTCACATGGTGCTTCCAAAGCATCACATACATCGGTATGGATTAATCCCAGTTTATCAGCGGCTCTTTCAAATGTCCCTGTGAAGGGGGGCTTAGTCATTTTGCCTTTAAGGCAAGATTCACAAGTAGGAAAGGGATCTGATCCCAATGGGCCCATAAGTCCATCTTTTTCCATCTTGTAAACCTTGGTCTGACCAACATGACCAAGTTTAAGATGCCATTTCAAAACTTGATTGGTTTCATCCCTACCACGTTTTCTAGTCAAAGTATTCACAACTACTTTGTTGCTGAGATATAGATGATACAATCCATTCAACAATGTAGCAGTACCCACTAGTTTATTTCTAAAATAAATTTTGCAGGAACCATCACCAATGAAAAATGAAAAGACTTTTCGGTCCATGACCGGAATGGATACAAAGTTTTTGTGCCCCTTGGTAAAAACAAGTACAACTTCTAAAGTCAAAATAAAGCCGGATTCTAAACCCAAAAGAAGTGATCCTATGTCGGTCGCCTCGACACTATGCCCGCTTCCGACTGTGATCATAACTTCTCCAGCTCCAAGCTTCCTACTTTGTTCCAGATCCTGATTCACAGTACAAATATGAGAACTAGCACCAGAATCCAGTATCCAGGAAGTAGAAAATGTAACACCCCCAATCCGCTCAGGGATATTACACGCCGTAGAACCTCTCCTCGAGGATCTACCAGGCTGATAACTAAAATCAAACATCTAAACCTCGCCTTTAAGGCTAAAATGACTCAGTAGACCGACTTGGTCTTTCAATAATAACATACAACTCAATTACAATACATGCCCACGCAGGGGTCGAATACAACACACTCCCGTACAACGGGGAAAGAATACTGCAGCGGAAATAAAATGCAACTAAACCAATAACATCATACGTATCCTCGTATGATTAGTATCGTTCATCTTTCATCATCCTTCGTGCCGACCCTGTGCTATGCTCCAAAACCTGAATGCAAAAACAGACATCCACCCCCCGAATACTCGGGGGTTAGCAAAACTCCACTGTTTTGCTAGTGCAAATACAAAGTGCAAATACGAGCCATACAATACAAGTTCCAAGAACAATAATAATCAGGAATCCTAAAAGATCCAAACGTAAAGAAAAGTACTTCCCGAGGCAAGAGTTTGGGTAAACATTTCCAAAACCGAAAGATCGCAAATAAGGGAAACAATTTACAAAACAGTTTAAAATGCCATCGAGAGTTTTAATAGACAACAATTTAGGATTATAAAATCCTTCTCTTTCCAAAAATCAATAGGGTCACAGCCCAAATGTTTTGTTTTCGCAAATAGGAAACCACCAACAATTTACAGGGTCAGAGCCCAACATCACGTGTCCTCAACGGACGTAAAATCAACGAAACATAATCACGCACGCGCATCGCCTAGGATCGGGACGCTACCACCGACATCCCACCCGAGGCCTCGAAGGACCCTCCCGAGCTGGCTAGCGAAACAAATCACACACATCTCACGGTTGGATCAATCGCTTGTTGCATCCTGGCCACATGATCACATGCCATGTGCCACCGTATATTATCTCAGGCTCTCACGGTTGGATCAATCACTTGTTGCATCCTGACCACATGATCACGTGCCATGTGTCACCGTAGACCTTCAACCATATCCACACATTCACACAAATAACATATCATATCAAGGATATTCAAACAATTCGCCTGAGGCATCAAACACTTAGCAAAACACCACGTCAATCCACAACGCACCGAAATGAAATAATATACGTCCACACACAATACCAAGTGCAACATGAACACCAAGCATATACATAGAATTCACATAGTTATTCACGAACCACACCAATCACAAAACACACACGGTTTTGAAAGAGGGCCTTTAACGAGGCTAACCAAATCTTTTGAAAACTCATTTCAAACAAACAAACAAATCAAGACGATCACCAATCATCATATCCACGAAACAAGAAAAGTATGGACAAGGTACTTGCCTCGAATAAGAACAACGCGGAGAATCGACCAAAGTAGGTTGACACGAACCGATTACGAACCCGCCGACTCCACCGATCGCCAACTCACGTCATAAACTACGAAGGACAATAATAACAATGAAATGAATTCCATAACACGACTCAAAGCCGTTGAATTCAAAGAACGAATGACGAAAGTTCAAGGATTTCCCCCAAAACGGCCAAGAACACGATTCGTTCCGTCAAATCACGAAAACGGAATTCCAAGTTGAAATATGGATATACAATCCATAAAATATGTTTAACAACATCATTTAACCATAATCGATCCATCGAAAATGGATGAAAAACGAGATCGGGGACAAATCACCCAAAAAGTCAATTCGAAGGAAATCAAGAATTATACTTCGATTCGACGAATAACAATGGATTAAATGATGTTAAACACAAGAATACTATCAAGATTAATCATACCCATCATGAATTAATCAAAAACACGGAACGAATCGGACAAAAATTCAAAAACCCCCAAATTCACGGAATTAGGGTTCTAAGGAAGATTACCTTGATTCGCTGGATCAAAGGATGATAACGGATGATTGATTGATGTTATGAACTCAAGAACTTCATGGATTTGTTTTTAAACAACATGGCTTCGTCACCCATGAATCGCCAGCCGCGGATGGAGAAGGAAGGAAATGAAAAACGAAGGGAAAAGTGGCTGGTCTGTCATATATATACTGGGCCGGAACTAGCGTGCGCTAGCCTTCCCGGTCTAGCGTGCGCTATCGGCCAGTATCGGCCGAGCACTCTCGGCCATGGCCCGCATGACCCGGCACCACCGACCAATTCTGCCGACCATGACTCGTCCGCCCGACTCCCGCTAGCGTGCGCTACGGCCGAAGCTGCGCTAGCCGACTGGCCCAAAGAGCCACTAGACTAACAAACTTGCCTGTAACGACGCTAGTCACCAAGAAGATGCGCTACCCCTGCCGGTTAGCGTGCGCTACCCGACGAGCGCGCGCGCTACTCGCCGATCCCGACCGAGTCGAACCTCGTAATCCTCTGTTCGGCCCGATAGGCGTCGTTGGTCGACCAAGTTAGCGTGGCGCTACACTGCCGGTTAGCGCGCAGCCTTCCGGCAGAGCGCGGCGCGCTACGCGGTTCTTGGCGCATCTGTCCGGCGGTCGCACCGTCCGGCCTCTGCAACTGCCCGCCGGCCCCGCAACCGTCCGGCTGGGCCCCGCAACCGCTGTGGCTCGACGACGATTACAAAAACGCATTAACGAACACGATTTAAAAGTTCGCGGACGACATCCACGACCCGAAATGAAAACATAATACCATAATTAATCATACGCGACCAAGAAACGGGTCGAGACAACAATTACAGATACGGATACCCGTAACTTTCAAGAAATTACAAAATGGCCCAAAACGCCCGGAAATCACGATACGTGATCGAATAACCAAACCGAAGTTCACAACACGTCTAACAAAGTTAAACGGACTTACGGGAAACTCGAAACAGTTGTTTCGAACGAGATTCGCAAGAATCGAACTCAAGTGCGGAAAAGTCGCTAAATAGCACGGAACTCAACAAAACGACACCGAAACGAACTCGGATGTCAAAAAGTGTAGAATTAATCATTCTCAGAATGACGAAACGGTCATGAGCGAGTCGTCAAAACAGACTCCGACCAAAAAAAGAAATTTACCGAAAATCAAAAATTGCGGATATTACATTCTACCCTCCTTAAAAGAAGTTTCGTCCCGAAACTTAAAATAAGTAGGGAGGAGCAACATCCCGCCAGAAAATACTCAACGAGATACACAAGAACCGAAACTCGCGCCAACGACGGGACGCCACAAGCAATGCAAAGAGACATACGGCGTGAAAACACGGCCCACGATGACCAACACAACGCCACAGGTAGAAACATAATAAAATCATCAAGTGACAAGCGTCATCAAACAGACAATACAATCGAGTCGATTATCCGGACAATCACAAAACACAACGAATGAAAATCAATAGGATTGACTAACCCAATGGTACATCAATCAAAACGCGAGCCAACCGCTGAACAAATACGGAATTCCACCGCCCAAGGGTTGGAAGATTGAAAACGAGACTAACTTCCCGAACTTAAGGGAATTAGGAAGGAGCCTGAACGCTCAACAATCACGAAACGAGAACAAAACCGAACAAACAAACGATCGAGACAACAAAAATCGAACGATAATGTTCGGATCACAAAGAACAATAAGGTTCAACCGACAACTCCGAGGTTCACATCTCGACTCGAGATAAAACATGATCCGGTGAGAACAACAAGATGCACACTCGCATAAGATCCACAGGAAATGGAATAACAATTGAAAAGTCACATCGACGAACGAGTAATTCCGAAATAATACCACCGTCGTTCGATCAACAAAAGCAAGGGGCAGGACAAGCTCAGAAAATGTCAATGAACATAAACGAGTCGACAGAGTCGAAAATACAGAAGTTCCAAATCCGATCCACTTCGAATAAAAGAATTAGTAGAATCAAAAGATGCTACTTCCGAACAAGGTTCACAAGAATCGAACCGAACTCGGAAAAGTTACAGCGATAACCAGATCGACCCAAAACAAGATCACAGCTCGTTCGAACGATGAAACCGAAATACAGAACAAGTTCAGAAAGTATCAACGAACATGAGTGTATCGATAGACTGTAGAAAGAGAAAATATAGAAGCCAAAAATAATATGGGTATTATATTCGACCTCTTCTAAAAGAAGTGTCGTCCCCGAAACTCACAACAATGAAATCAAGGAGACGACACAATAGGCAATCAACAGAAACATCCTTCAAAGGCCTCTCAAAGCCGATTCTGATATCTGTGCTGAAGCGCGAACTCCGAAAGTCTCGGTAGCCAATTCTAAAAACTGAATTCGGTGTCCCTCGAGTCCACACTCAAAATGTGTTACCGACGAGAAGGACAAATTGCACGTACATTCCCCCGGCATATCACGGTTGAAACACCTCGGCTCGGCATACCAAAAATACAAATGCTAGATACAATGGGGCATAACGTCGCAAAACAACATAGCGGAGATGCCAACTCAGCACAACAAAGAATCATAACACATATTATATACAACGATTACCATCGTAAAGTAATATATACACATACACCACAGAAACGACGGTATCGTTCGGCGACCTCAACGACCCGAACGATAACCAGCACGTAATTACAAACATCATGAAACAATCACACATGTACACCAACGTACAAACCCAAGCTTCAACATCTCACACTCGTGTGACACACGCAATCCACCACGAGGCGACAACCATTAAATACCAGTTCACACCTCTAACAGAGGGCTAGTACAACAAATACGTGGCAACGCCTCAACGTTCATGCCACCAACTCGATCATATTCGGGAGTTAACATCATAGCGACAAAGCCAACATCATACATACATAACCAGCCCTCAAACGGGAATGGATAGG
This sequence comes from Orobanche coerulescens, assembly GCA_033398695.1. Classification (NCBI taxonomy): domain Eukaryota; kingdom Viridiplantae; phylum Streptophyta; class Magnoliopsida; order Lamiales; family Orobanchaceae; genus Orobanche; species Orobanche coerulescens. The sequence continues at coordinate 98,416,381 of CM065813.1, read as the reverse complement.
TTTTAAAAACGAAAACCTCATTTGGAAAATAATTTAGAAAAACACCGGTCGATCTTGAGTATCACATTTCCAAAAAAAGTAAAAACGTGAAACATCATTATCGAGACTTTGGAAAACCATTTCGCATTTGATAAAAATGAGGACACTTTCTTTTAGTGAAAAGCTTTCAGAATATTCGACCTTCGGGTCTAAGTAAAAGTGTTTATAAAACATTGAAAATATCTCAAAACATTTTGGTCCTCGAGGTAGAAGAATTTTGAAACATGTTGTGGCACCTTGGAAGTACCACGAGAAAATAATTCATTTTAAAAGTACGTCTCGAAATTTATTTTCTAAGATACTCAAGGTTTTCAAAAATAATTCAATGGGCTAGAATGCCCAAAAATTTCAGGTAATTACACAAAACTTTATAGCGCCGTGGATCCCGCGTCGGAACCCACCAGGCTAAAAACCATTTACAAAAACGCCAAAAAGGCCGATGACGGTAATGTTTCAAAAACTTACAAAATCCATTTACAAAATGTTAAATACCGTCATAAGAATTTCGCTAAAATGATCAAGACCATAATATCAAAAACTCGGTTAATGGAATTGATTTTCGAAATAAAATTCAGTCGGTAAAATACCGAAAGCTATTACAAAGGAACTCACGCAGCGGATAAAAGAAATACGGTTCAACATACACAATCGAGCAACACTACTCCTCATTTGAACGAAATATAAGAGTCAAATAACCACATATCAAGAAATCAAAATCCATAAGAGGATTCCGTCACTAATCAAATAATCATAAAATAGCTCGTGACACACGAGGCACAACACAAAGAAGGGAGACTTACAGCCACAAGTCGCACGAAGATGATGATCGCCCACGATACTAATCACGACCAACAAACTCAGACGACGCGTCGCGACACGACTTAGTCAGACATAATCCCACAAGACCAAACTCAACAGACACCACTGACCCGACAGCCTAGGTTTCCACAACCTAATCTCCGATACCATTTATGTAACACCCCCAATCCGCTCAGGGATATTACACGTCGTAGACCCTCTCCTCGAGGATCTACCAGGCTGATAACTAAAATCAAACATCTAAACCTCGCCTTTAAGGCTAAAATGACTCAGTAGACCGACTTGGTCTTTCAATAATAACATACAACTCAATTACAATACATGCCCACGCAGGGGTCGAATACAACACACTCCCGTACAACGGGGAAAGAATACTGCAGCGGAAATAAAATGCAACTAAACCAATAACATCATACGTATCCTCGTATGATTAGTATCGTTCATCTTTCATCATCCTTCGTGCCGACCCTGTGCTATGCTCCAAAACCTGAATGCAAAAACAGACATCCACCCCCCGAATACTCGGGGGTTAGCAAAACTCCACTGTTTTGCTAGTGCAAATACAAAGTGCAAATACGAGCCATACAATACAAGTTCCAAGAACAATAATAATCAGGAATCCTCAAAGATCCAAACGTAAAGAAAAGTACTTCCCGAGGCAAGAGTTTGGGTAAACATTTCCAAAATCGAAAGATCGCAAATAAGGGAAACAATTTACAAAACAGTTTAAAATGCCATCGAGAGTTTTAATAGAAAACAATTTAGGATTATAAAATCCTTCTCTTTCCAAAAATCAATAGGGTCACAGCCCAAATGTTTTGTTTTCGCAAATAGGAAACCACCAACAATTTACAGGGTCAGAGCCCAACATCACGTGTCCTCAACGGACGTAAACTCAACGATACATAATCAGGCACGCGCATCGCCTAGGACCGGGACGCCACCACCGACATCCCACCCGAGGCCTCGAAGGACCCTCCCGAGCTGGCTAGCGAAACAAATCACACACATCTCACGGTTGGATCAATCGCTTGTTGCATCCTGGTCACATGATCACATGCCATGTGCCACCGTAGATTATCTCAGGCTCTCACGGTTGGATCAATCACTTGTTGCATCCTGACCACATGATCACGTGCCATGTGTCACCGTAGACCTTCAACCATATCCACACATTCACACAAATAACATATCATATCAAGGATATTCAAACAATTCGCCCAGAGGCATCAAACACTTAGCAAAACACCACGTCAATCCACAACGCACCGAAATGAAATAATATACGTCCACACACAATACCAAGTGCAATATGAACACCAAGCATATACATAGAATTCACATAGTTATTCACGAACCACACCAATCACAAAACACACACGGTTTTGAAAGAGGGCCTTTAACGAGGCTAACCAAATCTTTTGAAAACTCATTTCAAACAAACAAACAAATCAAGACGATCACCAATCATCATATCCACGAAACAAGAAAAGTATGGACAAGGTACTTGCCTCGAATAAGAACAACGCGGAGAATCGACCAAAGTAGGTTGACACGAACCGATTACGAACCCGCCGACTCCACCGATCGCCAACTCACGTCATAAACTACGAAGGACAATAATAACAATGAAATGAATTCCATTACACGACTCAAAGCCGTTGAATTCAAAGAACGAATGACGAAAGTTCAAGGATTTCCCCCAAAACGGCCAAGAACACGATTCGTTCCACAAATCACGAAACAATTCCAAGTTGAAATATGGATATACAATCCATAGAATATGTTTAACAACATCATTTAACCATAATTGATCCATCGAAAATGGATGAAAAACGAGATCGGGGACAAATCACCCAAAAAGTCAATTCGAAGGAAATCAAGAATTATACTTCGATTCGACGAAGAAAAATGGATTAAATGATGTTAAACACAAGAATACTATCAAGATTAATCATACCCATCATGAATTAATCAACAACACGGAACGAATCAGACAAAAATGCAAAAACCCCCAAATTCACGGAATTAGGGTTCTGAGGAAGATTACCTTGATTCGCTGGATCAAAGGATGATAACGGATGATTGATTGATGTTATGAACTCAATAACTTCATTGATTTGTTGTTAAACAACATGGCTTCGTCACCCATGAATCGCCAGCCGCGGATGGAGAAGGAAGGAAATGAAAAACGAAGGGAAAAGTGGCTGGTCTGTCATATATATACTGGGCCGGAACTAGCGTGCGCTAGCCTTCACGGACTAGCGTGCGCTATCGGCCAGTATCGGCCGAGCACTCTCGGCCATGGCCCGCATGACCCGGCACCACCGACCAATTCTGCCGACCATGACTCGTCCGCCCGACTCCCGCTAGCGTGCGCTACGGCCGGAAGCCTGCGCGCGCTAGCCGGCTATGTCCGGTAGCCACCGGACTAACAAACTGCCCAGTAACGTCGCTAGTCGGCGGCGTCGCTACCCTGCCGGTTAGCGTGCGCTCGACCGGCGATGGCGTGCGCTACTGCCGATCTGGCCGAGTCGAACCTTAGAATCCCTCGTCCGGCCCGATGGCGTGCGTTGGTCGACCAAGCTAGCGTGCGCTACACTGCCGGCTAGCGTCGCTACACTGCCGGTTAGCGCGTAGCCTTCCGGCGATGGCGTGCGCTCGCCGGTTCTGCCGATCTGTCCGGCGGTGCCTGCAATCGTCCGGCGATCCTGCAACCGTCCGGCGATCCGCAACCGCCAGTGGCTCGGCCCGACATCAAAACGCGGAACGAACACGGCGAAAAGTTCGCGGGCGACATCCACGACCGAAATGAAAACATAATACCATAATTAATCATACGCGACCAAGAAACGGGTCGAGACAACAATTACAGATACGGATACGTAACTTTCAAGAAATTACAAAATGGCCCAAGCGCGGAAATCACGATACGTGATCGAATAACCAAACCGAAGTTCACAACACGTCTAACAAAGTTAAGCGGACTTACGGAAACTCGAAGCGTGATTTGAGCGAGATTCGCAAGAATCGAACTCAAGTGCGGAAAAGTCGCTAAAAAGCACGGAACTCAACAAAACGACACTGAAACGAACTCGGATGTCAAAAAGTGTAGAATTAATCATTCTCAGAATGACGAAACGGTCATGACCGAGTCGTCAAAACAGACTCCGACCAATAAAAGAAATTTACCGAAAATCGAAAATTGCGGATATTACAGAAAATACAGTAGCAGAACAATTTGTTTCCAAAACTAAAAGTTCTGAACCTTAAGTGCCATGAAGAATCGGACAGTCTCTAGCCCAGTGGCCCAGCTCACCGCACTTGAGACAAGCATCCTTCTTCTTCTTGTTCTTCGGAACCATCGGGGCCTTGACCTTACCCTTAAGGTCCTTAGCTTGTGGTCCAGTTTGCTTCTTGGTCTTTTTATTCTTATTCTTAGACCTCCGAGGTCCAGAAGAAATCACAAGAGCAGACTCCTTTATCCGCGGAGTCTTCATCTGAGACTGAGCGGTCACAAGTTTGTTCATTAGCCCAGCTAAATTACATGCAATCTTATTACAATTAAAGTTCATAACAAACTGTGAGAAGGAATCAGGGAGAGACTGTAGGATAAGGTCGGTTTGGAGAGAAGTATCCATTTTAAAACCAAGAGCCTCCAATCTCTCGATCATGGATATCATTTTGAGGACGTGTTCCCCAACCTTCTGACCTTCCTTCATCCTTGCACCGAACAGTTGCTTGGATATCTCATATCTAGCAGTTCTGCTATGCTCACCATAAAGCTCGGTTAAGTGAGATAGAATCTGCCTAGCAGAAGTCATTTTCTCATGAGCTCTCTGAAGCTCATTAGACATGGAAGCTATCATATAAGCATGGACTTTCACGTCATCCTTAACCCACTTTTCGTGGTTTTCAATCTCTTCCTGATTGGCTCGGGTCCGCACAGGAGGCGCCGGAATGTCCGTCTCCAAGACGTATCCCAGTGCCTATATACTGAGGACAATCATCAGATTGCGGAGCTAATCCACAAAGTTAGGTCCCATTAAGGTGTTCTTTTCGAGTAGAATTGCGAGTGGATTCATTGTCATATTGAGATTTGAGTCTGCATTAAGTACGATAGATTAATTAGTGACTTATTCAATTATGTTCTGAGTATAGAAGTAAGGTCTTTTCTATTCTTGTTACCCAGCTCCCACTATTTTTATCGGAATAACACACTCCCATGTGAAATCCGGAAGTATCTTTGCTCTACTTCATAGTGGTGATCGAGTTATTTATAAATCTTAATAGAGGGCAACCGAACAGGTTTCTAGTCTATTAATTTTCATAAAGTGGTGTCCAACACCAACCCATCTAATGGATGATTCGATCTTCTTTTTCCCCTTGTTCACTCCCCTCAACCTATACGACTTCTATAGTTCGTGCACAAGTTAAGTTTATACCATCGACGCAAATCAGTTTCACAATTGAATCTTATCCGGCAACCTATCAGGTTTCTAGGGATAAAATTTTCTCCAACCGAAGGCATCCAATGCGCTCCCGGTAATTTATCCATCCTCCCCGAACGACTACCCCGATAACTCGGAAGCATAGCACATCCGGTTTGGATTTCAATTTCCCGAAAACTCGATGGAGGGAAGGAAAACCTTGAAACCTTATAAACTTAATAATTTATCGCGGGAGAATTTTCGTGATTTACGTTGCACTTTGCACATTAATCGTTTAAGCGCGTTTGTGGCATTCATACAATATGAAACAACCATTCACAACCTAGTTGCTACCAACATGTGGTTCATGGACCGTTCCTAGAAAAAAAAAACTCCGTAATCTAATTACAAGTATTCGTCTTGAATCTTCGTCTTCTCGAAAAGGATCTTCCTCCGGTCTTCGTCATTACATATAAATTTTACATCGAAAATTGCATCCTAGATACAAACATTTCTAGTAAAATAAATAGGCTCAAAACGGCCTTTACAACCCAATCGAATAAAACGAACGATTCAAAACTAAGTCCACGAACCACATCCCCATTCAAAAGCATTCATCCAATAAATACTATATAAATGAAAAGCATAGAGATACATTGATCCAATCAACAATACGAACCGATCTAATCGATTCAGACAATCGGTAATATGATAACGTTCAAAATAATTCGGTCGACCATAAATAATCCAATTAATCAAATTTCCCTTATAAAATGAAATACCATAAATCATTTTAATCATATTAAATCCAATTTAACATGTGGAAGATTAATTTTCAAGAATACACGGAGAAATCGAGCCGGGGTGAAAACAGGCCTGCCTGACCGAGTCACCCTCGGCAGCCTTCCGGCAGACAGGCCTGGCATGGCCGAGTCATGCTCGGAAGCTGCCGGCCAGGACACGGCCGGCCACAGGCGCGGCCCTTGAGCTGAGCCGCGGCCCCCGATCTGATGCCGACCAGTGCCGGCCAACAGCTCAGGCCGCGGCCCCCGAGCCCTGGGCCACGGCCCCCTGCTCTCGGACCCCTCCCGGACCATCCAACGGCATTTCGGGGCTAGTTTTTCGACCGAATATCCAATATCTATATTCTCCAACATTCATATCTTCAATATAAATCATATTTCCAAGAAATTAAGATTTATATTTAGACATAAACTTACGAAAAATATAACTACAACGAACGTAAAAACATATACCACGATTATGACCAAAATGATTCCAAATCATTCACCATCTAATCAAGCATTCCAAATGCCAATATCGTATATACGATCGCAAAACCTTGCTCCGATACCACTGTTGGGATTCGGTGCCTAAAACGAAGGCCCAGCGGAAGCGGTAAAATGAAAATTAATTCGATCTGAATCCCTACGAGGATCGATCAAGCTATGTATATACGAATATCAAAAATGAATATCAAGAGTCGTAAGAAACTAACCCTCGAAGTCCGTTGATTAAATGGTAACCTTCTCTTGAGCTATTCCCCAAGCTTTAGTTTGATCTCTACGAGTTCAATCTGCTCCAAGCCCTTGAGCGATCCAACGCCGAAAGCACCGCGTCTCTACTTGCCACGCGCGGAAAAGCAGAATAACAACACTTGATTAACCTCTAAGGTTACGGCTAGAATCAAGTGATGAAGCATTTATTACTACACTCTAAGTGTATAATATATCTCTCAATAATTTTCTCTAAGAAAATATGAATGATGGAAGAACACAAAAACAAAGTTCTCTTCCCTCTCTCTCTTATGAAGCTGCCGTGAGTTGATTGCTAGAAGGGAGAAAGAGAGTTTTATTTTTGGTCTTAATAATCATTCACAAGATAAGATAACACCCACAAAATCACCTTTAACCTTATAATAAGAGATATGAAATCTCATATGTCAAAAGTCTTCCAACAAGAAAACAAGACAATGATCAAGGTAGGAAATCAAGGTGGGGGTCGGCCTCTAGAAGAAATCGGACGAGTTCGGTTCGTTTTGGACTCTCGAGAGTCCAAACAGATAAACTCCAATTCCGTTCCGATGTATTTATATTGTTTAATTAATCAAATTAATTAAACATATCAAATACAAAATAACATAATTAATTTCTCCAAGAAATAATTATATTCATAAATTAAATTAATCACCCAGTAATATATTTAATTCACTAGGCCGTAAATTAATTTATGCAATAAATCAATTTAGACATCCAATGTCCCAAATTAGATATCCAATATCTAATATTCATAATGAGAGAATTAGCTTTATTCATTCCGTCGTCAATCCTATTGCGCGACTCGGTAGGTCCGTCTCAGTCAGCAATGGGAGGAACCAAAGAGTAGTAGCACCACCTAGCCAGCCTGGTGGCCTACACTGTACCCCAACTGAGAACGAATGATTGGGATCATTCAAGAACCATTCTGTCGTGAATACCAGTATAAACCCTTTTTTCAAATGTCCCGATCAAGTTATAGGGTCACGGTCAGTCAAACCCTATTTGTACTTGATGCTATGCATGCGTTAATGCAAATCAAGATCATCGAGCTGTCGTGTATCTAATACAACTAGCTCCAATGCTTTGGCCAAAGACTTATGATCTCATCTGCCAATAACCGCATAGGACATATAACCCACTCACTAACGGGAGAAAGAATTCTATCTTGGTATTCAATAGGACCTGCTACTTGCCCGTCAAGATGCACGTCGAGGTTGACCCCCGCCTTCCGGTTTATAGGGTGGAACTACTCTAATGAAAATCTTGACATCACAAGCACATCCCTACTAAATCCTCAAGTCGAAGGTTCACGAATACCTATCACAACCTTTCAATTCCGTCATTGACTGTCCCGGAGTGAAATTCGTGTGACGAATCGAGGGTGAGTCGGTTCAAGTATACTAATCCAATTAGCATACCCATAACATCTGCTCCCACTAACCATTAGCGTTCGACAGGCACTCTCCATGTCAAAGAACACGTCATACAAGTCTTCACATAAACTTAACGCCCAGTCAAGTTTCATTGACTTGCGAACGATTAAGTATTTGAGCTATAAACCTTTCCAGTGCCGACCCCCTTATCCAATAAGGAGTGGAACGTTTTGCTCTCAAATACACGGACTAATTGTAACGCCCCCAAATCCTATTGGGTTATTACAGTGCCGTGGACCCCACGCCAGGAGATCCACCAGGCGAACATGACTAAAAATACATTAATTAACACAACAAGGGAAAATCATAGTCCCTACCATGATATCCGACACAATATTCCGATAAGGAATTTTAACGACAAAAGTGGCCTACATGGCCAAAATGAAATACAACAACCTCCACGAACATCTGTTCGGGTAATACAACATGACAACAACTGACGATGCCGGAGTACACTCCAACTGACTGACCAACAATGAACAACTCGGACTAGTATCGCTCGAATGCCTCGTTGCCAACGTCATGCCTCTGTGTCTCAACTCTCTCCTCGCAAGCACCTAAAACATGAAAACATGTTCCGCCCCCACGGGGTCAGTCATCCAGATAATGAACATCAAATACATGTATAACATGATATGCATCCAAAGGTAGAATGAAACGGTACAATGATGATAATAATACGAGATGCTCACAAACCAAGGTAAGAATCGAGCATTCGTGAAATACTATGCCCACGGCATACTATTAATACCTGTTCGACAGGTTAGAACATAAATACCCAACGGCGAATTATAATCACAGAATACCACAATGAATTAAACGACATGAACCAAACCAGAACTGAATTAATTATGAATCAATTGCCCGAAGGCTCCGATAAAATTACCAGAACCATAATAAAGGCTTGAAAGCCGTTCAGCGGAAATTAACAAATATCACAAACACCTGAAGTCAAAACAGCCCGAAGCTGTAACAATGAGGGCCGAAGCCACGGCACGAAGCCGTATCACAATGAGGGCCGAAGCCACGGCATCCAGCCGTATCACAATTAGGGCCGAAGCCACGGCATCGGCCGTATCACAATTAGGGCGAAGCCACGTGCGGCCGTATCACAATGAATGATAGTGTCTTGCCTTGAGTCGGCCAACACGATGATAGTAACACACGGATAGACACCGTCCTTGGATCCCAAATTAACACCTCGATTGCCTTAGAACGGCCAACCGACAACAATGATGCAATGGATGATTTAATACCTCGATTGCCTAAAGCGGTCAATCGAAAACAATGATACCATAGATGATTGAACACTTGATTTGCACGAGCGGCCAATCGATGACAATGATACGATGAATGAGTGAATACCTCGATTGCCTTAGAAAGGTCAATCGATAACAATGATTTAGTGAATGATTGAACACTTGATTTACGAGCGGCAATTCGATAACAATGATATGAAGGATGCCTCGGCACCTTTAATCGATTCTGAAGCAGCGAAGATGAGAAATGAGTAAGCCAATGCCTTAAATCGGCACATGCGGTTTTAATGACAATCCGAACAGGAATAACAATGATCTCAACGATATCTTAAATTGACATCTATATTAACAACAATCGATACATCGATACCGCGAACCGGCTATCAACAATGACATTAATAATGAGTATCACAATGCCTTGAATCGGCCGTTAACGAACAACAATAACATTTGGCAAAATTGCCGAAAGGTATCGTATCGAACGATCTCTTGATATCAATGAATTCATGAAGAGACTAAGTCTCGGAATGATACAACACATTCATACACATACATGATGACATTAGCTCATTGACCAGTACAAGTATAAAACTTGCCTCAACCGAAGGCGATGAATTCCTTACACGAACAACGAACAGCGTCCTCCGATAAACACAAGTACTCGAACCACCTTGAATGAAATACAATTCGTTCAATAACACAATATCAATCGAAATCAACATAACGACCGAAAGAAACTCTTTGAGGCATTTAATCGAACACTAAATGTTCAAAGTTCCTCAAGAGCCTAAAAATCATCAATCGGGTTGAATGAATCGAAAATATGGATATACAATCCATAGAACACGATTAATAATGTTTACTAACATCAACCGATTCATCAAAATCGGACTAGAATCAAAAATCAAGAACAAATCTCGAAAAATCCAATCCTAGGAGATTTCAAGAAATTACCTCGATCCGACGAAGAACAATGATTTGATGATGATATAACCGATAAGGATCCTCAAAAACGCTTAGAAATCGAGTGGAATCGACCAAAACTCCACTTCCGATTTTCCGTGCCGCCAGCCGCACTTGGTGCGTAAAAGTGATGAAATGAAGGTCAGCCCGTCCTGGCCTATATATGGCCGACAGGGTTACGGCCGTAATCGCGAGCCTTACGGCCGTAACTCGGACACCTTACGGCCGTACTCGGCGAGCCCTTACGGCCGTAAGCATTCGTCAAAAATCGCCCGGCCTGGTGGACACTTACGCCGTAACTCGCTTTACCTTACGGCCAGTATCGCCTTCGTCAAATCCGCCCGGCGCATGCGGCCGTGCCGATCACGCTTACGGCCGTAACTCGGGCACCTTACGGCCGTAACCGGCACCTTACGGCCGTAACTCGGCGAGCCAGGCCACGCTCGGCCGTGACTCGGCCGTGGCCACTCCGACGCGGACGACCGAAACCCGAACTGAGTAGAAATCGAAGATACGGTTACGAAGTACTCGCAAAGACGAATCCAAGCACTAAGAGAACACACGATTCCGACCATCCGAAGTGTCGGAATTCGACAACGAAATAATTACCCCGGACTTTGGGAAATTACAAAAATGGCCCAAAGCGTCCGAAAATCACGATACGTGATCGAAACAGGACCAAAGCTCGCAACATGAATAATAACATTAAATGGACTTGCGAGAAACTCAAACGACAGTTTGGACGAGAATCGCAAGAATCGAGCTCAAGTGCGGAAAAGTCGCTAAAAAGCACGGAACTCAACAAAACGACACCGAAACGAACTCGGATGACAAAAAGTGCAGAATTAATTATTCTCGAAATGACGAAACGGTCATGAGCGAGTAGTCAAAATGGACTTCCGCCGAAAAAAAGAAAATTACCGAAAAATCGAAATTGCGGATATTACATACTACCCCCCCTAAAAGAAGTTTCGTCCCGAAACTTAAAACAAGTAGGGAGAAGCAATATCCCGCCATGAAAAATCAACGAGATACACACGAACAAGAATGATCACAATGAATGATAAAGAATCGAAATCTAACAAGGATCAAAAATGACTCACCAGAGTGAAATGATAATGTCATGAGTGATAGTTCCTGAAGTGATTGGAACCGCCGTTCCTCGTGAATTGAATGATTAATCGATAATTATGAGTCCCCATATGATTGATATATATGATGAATGAATTATATGAATGAATGAACGACACTGAAATGAATGATTATACTATTAACGCACAAGAATTAACTTGTTCAAACCGGTGATGAATGTCCTTACCTCTGGCCCTCGAGGCCTGATAGGGTCCCTTGGATGATGCACGGGCTGGAGTAACGAAGTCTCTCGAGGCCCTCGAGCTCTCTTGAGATTTACTGGCGCTAGAACCCTGCAGATTTACCGGTGTCCCTGCCTCCCACACGAGAAAACAAACAATAGCGGCACCGTGCACGGTACTAACGTGACCTTTGAATCACGATTAAAGCAAACAACGGTCGAACTCGTCGCCCGAGAGGAAGATGTTGTTCCAGACGAAGACGACTAGAAAGCGACCCCTTGGATGGCGGAGCCGATGTCCCTACGAGCAGCCGGCATTCTAGTCCTCTTACTGAAGAAATCGAAGGATGCTTCGAGTAAGCTCCTTGATCAAAAGCTCTGCTCCAAGAGCCTTCCCGATGAACTCACTAAGTGAATTACAATTGTGGTTGAACAATCGCATCCTCAATCGCGGATTTAGCCTCTTGCTAAAATACTTAATTTTATCCGCCTCGGTACGGATAATTGACGAAGCAAATGAAGTAGTCCCAGAAACTTCTCGGCAATGACAATAACACCCTCGTCCTCGGCCATTCGGGGTTCAAAACTTCGACAACTTGGCTTCACGAAGTGGAGCCGGTAATACCTCTCTAACATGAGAGTCTTGAACTCGCTCCAAATACAATCACGATCGATGGGTTTCACGAGAAAGCCACCACGAATAAGCGCCCTTACTCAAGTAATAAGCCGCTCGCCACTTTACTCTCTTAGGACCTTTGAACCATGTCGAAGAGTTTATCAAAATGCTCGAGCCAATGAACAATATCACCTGGTTCCGACGAACCCTCAAAAGTAGGCGGCATCGGCGAGAGATATCGCCAACAATCGATTCACTCCTCCGGTCTGTCCATGAAATGGCATCGGCATCCACATTGCGGTGGACCACGAACTATCGAGGTGCATGGTCTCCACTATCCGCGTCATCTCGAGTCATCTCGGGCCATCATGCCTGCATAAATATGAATGGATCAACCCGAACACCTTCCGAGTGAGATGCCTCTCGGAGTACGACTCCTGACGGTGAATGATTATCTGGCGATGAATGAGTAGCCTCGCTATTTGATGAATTAATGATATCCCTCGCGTTCGTGTGGGCATGCACACGAGATCCCGGTTCTGGCCCGCACCGCGGCCTCTTCCCCTGCGTCCTCGTGACTCTATCCATCTTGAAAGTCACATGATGATTATAGATTCCGCATGAATATCGCATTATGATTACATTACAGAGTGACAATAATGAGCATACACGCCCTCGCACAATGAATGCATTAATGATTTAATGAAATGATCGTCGAAATTACGTCAGAGTATGATAAGATCGTATGAGACATCAAATGAGGTAACGTGATTGCCTGATGAAATTCCTGAAATGATTACCTTGAACAAGTTAACAAGGTTGAAAATTTGATCCTCAAGATCAACAACTGAACCGTGAGATGGGTGAACGATTAATGAATTAAGCTGAACAATGAGATTGGTAGTGACGAGTGAATTAGCTAAACGATGAGATTAATTGAGTGATGAATGAATTAGCTGAGCGATGAGGTTAATTGAGTGATGAACGAAGCAAGCTGAGCCATGATATTGGTGAATGATGAATGAATTAATCGAGTGATGAATGAGTTAACTAAGTGATGAATTAATCCGACTAATGATATTGGTGAGTGATGAATGAATTATCGAGTGATGAATTAATTAATCGAATAATGAGATTGACTGAGTAATGAATGAATTGACGGAACAATGAGATTAACTGAGTGATTAATGAATTAATATGAACAATGAGATTGACTAAGTGATGAAGGAATTAACTGACTGATGAATGAATTATCTGAGTGATGATATTGGCTGAGTGAGGAATGAATTAACTGAGTGATAGATGAATTATCTGAGTGATGATATTGGTCGAGTGAGGAATGAATTAAGCGAGTGATAGATGAATTATACGTGTGATGATATTGGTAGTGAGGAATGAATTAAGCGAGTGATAGATGAATTATACGAGTGATGATATTGGTGAGTGACGAATGAATTAATCGATGATGAATGAATTATACGAGTGATGATATTGGTAGTGACGAATGAATTAAGCGGTGATGAATGAATTATCCGAGTGATGATATTGATCGAGTGAGGAATGAATTAACTGAGTGATAGATGAATTATCCGAGTGATGATATTGGTCGAGTGAGGAATGAATTAATCGAGTGATGAGATCAAAATGATGATTGAAAATTATTAATCGATAAATGAGTTGATCCTTAATGCTTACACAAGTCACACGTGCTCCAAAACAATTAATCATGAATCAATTATAGCACTAATATCACATATAGGTTTCAAAAGCATGAACGATTAATGACATGATGGATGTATGAACATAAAGAGAATCGAGTCCTTACACAGGTCATACGAAGCTTCGAGGTCTCGCGATACTAGTCTTCACTGACGACGACTCGATGAATGAATGACTCGTGCAGTCGCACTAATATTACGACTCACAAAACTCGATCGACTAGATTGTCATAACACGACAATCCCACTACTACCGCGTCGGTAGGACCACATAACTCACATCTCGGGGTATTCCACAACCCAAGTCTCGATACCATTTACGTAACACCCCAAATCCTATTGGGTTATTACGGTGCCGTGGACCCCACGCCAGAGATCCACCAAAGTAACATGACTAAAAATACATTAATTAACACAACAAGGGAAAATCATAGTCCCTACCATGATATCCGACACAATATTCCGATAAGGAATTTTAACGACAAAAGTGGCCTACATGGCCAAAATGAAATACAACAACCTCCACGAACATCTGTCGTAATACAACATGACAACAACTGACGATGCCGGAGTACACTCCAACTGACTGACCAACAATGAACAACTCGGACTAGTATCGCTCGAATGCCTCGTTGCCAACGTCATACCTCTGTGTCTCAACTCTCTCCTCGCAAGCACCTAAAACATGAAAACATGTTCCGCCCCCACGGGCCATCCAGATAATGAACATCAAATACATGTATAACATGATATGCATCCAAAGGCAGAATGAAACGGTACAATGATGATAATAATACGAGATGCTCACAAACCAAGGTAAGAATCGAGCATTCGTGAAATACTATGCCCACGGCATACTATTAATACATGCTCGACAAAGTTAGAACATAAATACCCAACGGCGAATTATAATCACGTAATACCACAATGAATTAAACGACATGAACCAAACCAATCGAATTAATTATGAATCAATTGCCGAAGGCTCCGATAAAATTACCGTAACCATAATAAAGGCTTGAAAGCCGTTCAATGGAAATTAACAAATATCACAAACACTGAAGTCAAAACAGCCCGAAGTCAGTAACAATGAGGGCGAAGCCACGGCGCGGCCGTATCACAATGAGGGCGAAGCCACGGCATCGGCCGTATCACAATTAGGGCGAAGCCACGGCATCGGCCGTATCACAATTAGGGCCGAAGCCACGGCACGAAGCCGTATCACAATGAATGATAGTGTGCTGCCTTGAGTCGGCCAACACGATGATAGTAACACACGGATAGACACCGTCCTTGACAGTCCCAAATTAACACCTCGATTGCCTTAGAACGGCCAACCGACAACAATGATGCAGCGGATGATTTAATACCTCGATTGCCTAAAACGGTCAATCGAAAACAATGATACCATAGATGATTGAACACTTCGATTTGCCTGAGAACGGCCAATCGATGACAATGATACGATGAATGAGTGAATACCTCGATTGCCTTAGAAAGGTCAATCGATAACAATGATTTAGTGAATGATTGAACACTTCGATTTACCTGAGAACGGCAATTCGATAACAATGATATGAAGGATGCCTCGGCACCTTTAATCGGTTCTGATTTAGCGAAGATGAGAAATGAGTAAGCCAATGCCTTAAATCGGCACGCATGCTTTTAATGACAATCCGAACAGGAATAACAATGATCTCAACGATATCTTAAATTGACATCTATATTAACAACAATCGATACATCGATACCGCGAACCGGCTATCAACAATGACATTAATAATGAGTATCACAATGCCTTGAATCGGCCGTTAACGAACAACAATAACATTTGGCAAAATTGCCGAAAGGTATCGTATCGAGCGATCTCTTGATATCAATGAATTCATGAAGAGACTAAGTCTCGGAATGATACAACACATTCATACACATACATGATGACATTAGCTCATTGACAAGACAAGTATAAAACTTGCCTCAACCGAAGGCGATGAATTCCTTCCACGAACAACGAATGCGTCCTCCGATAAACACAAGTACTCGAACCACCTTGAATGAAATACAATTCGTTCAATAACACAATATCAATCGAAATCAACATAACGGCCGAAAGAAACTCTTTGAGGCATTTAATCGAACACTAAATGTTCAAAGTTCCTCAAGAGCCTAAAAATCATCAATCGGGTTGAATGAATCGAAAATATGGATATACAATCCATAGAACACGATTAATAATGTTTACTAACATCAACCGATTCATCAAAATCGACTAGAATCAAAAATCAAGAACAAATCTCAAAATCCAATCCTAGGAGATTTCAAGAAATTACCTCGATCCGACGAAGAACAATGATTTGATGATGATATAACCGATAAGGATCCTCAAAAACGCTTAGAAATCGAGTGGAATCGACCAAAACTCCACTTCCCGATTTTTCCTTGCCGCCACCGCACTGTGGTGCGTAAAAGTGATGAAATGAAGGTCCTGCCCGTCCTGGCCTATATATGGCCGACAGGGTTACGGCCAGAGCCTTACGGCCGTAACTCGGACACCTTACGGCCGTACTCGGCAGCCTTACGGCCGTAATCGCATTCGTCAAAAATCGCCAAAGACCAAATGGACACTTACTACGTAACTCGCTTACCTTACGGCCAGAATCGGCCTTCGTCAAAATCGCCCCGCTCAGACGGCCGTACCCGATCACGCTTACGGCCGTAACTCGGCACCTTACGGCCGTAATCGCACCTTACGGCCGTAACTCGCCAGCCAGGCCCGCTCCGGCCGTGACGGCTGCGGCCACTCCGACGGCCCGGACGACCCCGAAACCCGAACCTGAGTAGAAATCGAAGATACGGTTACGAAGTACTCGCAAAGACGAATCCAAGCACTAAGAGAACACACGATTCCGACCACCCGAAGTGTCGGAATTCGACAACGGAAATAATTACCCCAGACTTTGGGAAATTACAAAAATGGCCCAAAACGTCCGAAAATCACGATACGTGATCGAAACACCGGACCAAAGCTCGCAACATGAATAATAACATTAAATGGACTTGCGAGAAACTCGAAACGACAGTTTCGGACGAGATTCGCAAGAATCGAGCTCAAGTGCGGAAAAGTCGCTAAAAAGCACGGAACTCAACAAAACGACACCGAAACGAACTCGGATGACAAAAAGTGCAGAATTAATTATTCTCGAAATGACGAAACGGTCATGAGCGAGTAGTCAAAACGGACTTCCGCCGAAAAAAAGAAAATTACCGAAAAATCGAAATTGCGGATATTACACTAGTTTCTACATGTATATTTACGAGTTAGGAATGCCAGCAACTACCAGTAAATAAAGAAACATCCATTGCCTTATATTGATGATTTACATAATAACAAGTACAATGGCCTCACTCAACATCCTCTGAGTGGCATTCGAGGGCATACTCCTAACAGTAAATTCTTATCTAAAGGATTTACGGCGCTGTAATATTCGTGAATATATCGAGGGTTTTACAAATCTGACATTAAAATACCCTGTTTGCCAATTTGTAAGAAAATTGGATGGGTAGCTTCTCCCCGACTCATAGAAGGCGTTTAAGCCGTTTCTGAATGTAAAATCGGAGGAAGATGTGAGCCACAATCACAACTATAACACCCCCAAAACCATATAGGAATATTACACGCCTTAGACCCTTTCCACAAGGATCTACCAGGCTAAACATCCATAAACAACCAAATGCTTGCCCGACCAAGGTCAAACAATAAAATAATACAGACCGTTATGGTCACTTACACGTGAATACACAGACCGATGAGGTCACACAACCCAATCAACAAAACTGACTTAAATGACATTACCCACACACGGGTCTAAATACAATACAGCGGAAGACTGAAATCAACTCTGACAACACAACAAAAATCAAACAACTCTGGACTCATGATTAGTATCGCAGCTCGTCATCCTTTTGTGCCAATCCTGTGACTGCTACCCTAAATCTGCATGTACCTGGACGCAGAACAGACATCCACCCCCCGATTACTCGAGGGTTAGTAAAACTCCACTGTTTTACTAGTGCAAATATCAAATCATACGAAATATAACAAGCAAGTAATAATCGTGAATCAAATATAATAATCAAATATCAAAATAACCCCGGGAGGGTTTTAGAAGGGAAGATAAGCTATGAAGCATTCGAAAATAAGATTATCATCTCGGGAATTTTTAGAATTTCAAAACCTTTCGAAAATCTTAGGGTCTTAACCCAAATCTCAAATTGTATTTCAACAATTTACAGTACGAAAACATTTCCATAAATCTCGTGGGGCTCGGCCCAACATTCTTTTCTTAAAACTTTCTTACAAAAAGTTTGATTTACAAAACATGATTCGTGACACTGTGATTCCCGGTCACGTGTCTCCGTAGGTTCAACAACCCGCATGGACTTAACCAATCACAACAATCACAACAATCAATCATGCTCATGACTCCGTGATCGCTTGCCATGAGTCTCCGTAGGTTCAACAACCCACACGGATTGAGCCAACACAACAATCACAACAATCAGTCCGTACCCCGTGAACCTGTGTCACGTGTCACCGTAGGTTCCGTCGAACCCGCACGGTTGGACGTACTGTGTCCTGATCCCATGGACTTGTGCCATGAATCATCGTAGGCCTCGTCAGACCCGCACGATTGGACCTCAGCACCACACACTAAGTTCTGATCCCATGGACCTGTGCCATGAATCCTCGTAGGCCCCGTCGAACCCGCACGAGTGAACTTAGCGTTCCAGCACACCACATTCACATTCACATTACATATAACAATGAGCACAGTTAGTCAATCACGTTGATCACCACAAAATCGTACATCACACGCACATAACACAATCTCAATACTCTCAACAAAACTATCATCAATCAATGACACACAACCAACATAACACACATGCGGTACACAATACATTGCACAACCAAGTGTACAACCATCCATATGTACGTCGCAATCCTGCACAAATGGAACAACACCTAACACGTATACCAATATGACACTATTATCACAAAGCCTTCAAATTGCGGAATACACAATCAATTCAAACGGAACATATTTACGAAGGCAAGCAAAATCATCATAAATATCATACGTGATTACTAGTCGCAAGATACAAGTCGTATAATAAGATACTTGCCTCGATATCGGCATGCAAGTATTCCAACGAACTCGGTTCAACCGGAAAGCTTCGAAACGCCCGATGCTATCGAAAAGAAAGACGACAACGAATGGAAGGGTTCAACTTGGTTTCTTCGCAAGAAACTAGACCCTAACAACATATAATCAATAAATCATCGATCATACGAGGAAGAATAATCGTAGAACGCCCGAAAACCCATCTATGACATTTTACCGGACACCTTCAAGGCGTCGATCAAGAACTCGACCAAAACAACGAATCGATACGATCCAACCATGGAATAACAAAGAATTCGATATAATACAACTTAATAATCAATAATCAAACGGACGAAATCCAACAAAAACCATAATTTCCCCAAAACTAGATTATCAAGAAATCTAACCTTGATTCGGTCAATCGGAGGATGATATGTGATGATTCATCGACATTAGGAACTCAAGAACTTCATGTATTGGATGTATGACAACATCCCTCCATGCTTCACAAGTCTCCAACCGCGGAAGAGGAGGAAGGAAGTGGGAAAAACGAGTAAAAAATGAAGTCTAGGTGAGCCTGTGCTATATATAGCCGGCAGGTTACGGTCAGAACTGCAAGGCCTTACGGCCAGAATCGAATTCGCCCAAACCCGCCTGGGCTGCCGATCGCTTACGGCCAGAATCGACAAGGACTTACGGCCGTAACTAAGACTTACTACGGCCGTGCATCTTGCAGTCCTTACGGCCATAACTCGCATTCGTCGAGCCATGCTTGCCGAGCACGTATGGCCGTAATCGCACCTTACGACCAGAACTCGCCAAAGCCAGCCTCGCCGGCCGTGGCCACTCCGACGGCCCGACGACCCCGAAACCCGAACCTGAATATAAATCGAAGGTACGGTTACGACGTACTCGCAAAGACAAATACGAGCACTAGGACAACACATTATTCCGACCACCCGAAGGCTCGAAATTCGATAATGGAAAGTAATTACCCCAAACTTTGGGAAATTACGAAAACGGCCCAAAACGTCCGAAAATCACGATACGTGATCAAATAACCAAACCGAAGTTCACAACACGTCTAACAAAGTTAAACGGACTTACGGGAAACTCGAAGCAGTAATTTCGGACGAGATTCACAAGAATCGAACTCGAGTGTGGAAAAATCGTTAAGAAACACGGGACTCAACAAAACAATACAGAAACGAACACGGATGACAAAAAGTGCAGAATTAATCATTCTCATAATGATGAAGCGGTCCCAAGCGAGTCGTCGAAATGGACCTCCGCCGAAAAAAGAAAATTACCGGAAATCCGAAATTACGGATATTACATTCTACCCTCCTTAAAAGAAGTTTCGTCCCGAAACTTAAATCAAGTAGGGAGAAGCAATATCCCGCCAGGTAAACTCAAAGAGATACACAAGAACCGAAAAAAATCGCGCCCAACGGCAAAACATTACAAGCAATGAGAAGGGATATACGGTGTGAAAACACGCTCCACGACGACCAACACAACGCCACCGGTAGAGACATAATAAAACCAACAAGTGACAAGTGTCAACAAACAAATAATACAATCAAGTCGATGTAATACCCGGTTCAAAAGCATTCATCCAATAAATACTATATAAATGAAAAGCATAGAGATACATTGATCCAATCAACAATACGAACCGATCTAATCGATTCAGACAATCGGTAATATGATAACGTTCAAAATAATTCGGTCGACCATAAATAATCCAATTAATCAAATTTCCCTTATAAAATGAAATACCATAAATCATTTTAATCATATTAAATCCAATTTAATATGTGGGAGATTAATTTTCAAGAATACACGGGGAAATCGAGCCGGGATGAAAACAGGCCTGCCTGACCGAGTCACCCTAGGCAGCCTTCCGGCAGACAGGCCTGGCATGGCCGAGTCATGCTCGGAAGCTGCCGGCCAGGACACGGCCAGCGGCCCTGGGCCGCGGCCCCTTGAGCCTGGGCCGCGGCCCCAGGCAAGGCCGACCTGTGCCGGGCCGAAACAGCCTGGGCCGCGGCCCCCGAGCCCTGGGCCACGGCCCCCTGCTCTCGGACCCCTCCCGGACCATCCAACGGCATTTCGCGGCTAGTTTTTCGACCGAATATCCAATATCTATATTCTCCAACATTCATATCTTCAATATAAATCATATTTCCAAGAAATTAAGATTTATATTTAGACATAAACTTACGAAAAATATAACTACAACGAACGTAAAAACATATACCACGATTATGACCAAAATGATTCCAAATCATTCACCATCTAATCAAGCATTCCAAATGCCAATATCGTATATACGATCGCAAAACCTTGCTCCGATACCACTGTTGGGATTCGGTGCCTAAAACGAAGGCCCAGCGGAAGCGGTAAAATGAAAATTAATTCGATCTGAATCCCTACGAGGATCGATCAAGCTATGTATATACGAATATCAAAAATGAATATCAAGAGTCGTAAGAAACTAACCCTCGAAGTCCGTTGATTAAATGGTAACCTTCTCTTGAGCTATTCCCCAAGCTTTAGTTTGATCTCTACGAGTTCAATCTGCTCCAAGCCCTTGAACGATCCAACGCCGAAAGCACCGCGTCTCTACTTGCCACGCGCCGGAAAAACGACCGGAATAACAACACTTGATTAACCTCTAAGGTTACGGCTAGAATCAAGTGATGAAGCTTTTATTACTACACTCTAAGTGTATAATATATCTCTCAATAATTTTCTCTAAGAAAATATGAATGATGGAAGAACACAAAAACAAAGTTCTCTTCCCTCTCTCTCTTATGAAGCTGCCGTGAGTTGATTGCTAGAAGGGAGAAAGAGAGTTTTATTTTTGGTCTTAATAATCATTCACAAGATAAGATAACACCCACAAAATCACCTTTAACCTTATAATAAGAGATATGAAATCTCATATGTCAAAAGTCTTCCAACAAGAAAACAAGACAATGATCAAGGTAGGAAATCAAGGTGGGGGTCGGCCTCTAGAAGAAATCGGACGAGTTCGGTTCGTTTTGGACTCTCGAGAGTCCAAACAGATAAACTCCAATTCCGTTCCGATGTATTTATATTGTTTAATTAATCAAATTAATTAAACATATCAAATACAAAATAACATAATTAATTTCTCCAAGAAATAATTATATTCATGAATTAAATTAATCACCCAGTAATATATTTAATTCACTAGGCCGTAAATTAATTTATGCAATAAATCAATTTAGACATCCAATATCCCAAATTAGATATCCAATATCTAATATTCATAATGAGAGAATTAGCTTTATTCATTCCGTCGTCAATCCTATTGCGCGACTCGGTAGGTCCGTCTCAGTCAGCAATGGGAGGAACCAAAGAGTAGTAGCACCACCTAGCCAGCCTGGTGGCCTACACTGTACCCCAACTTAGAACGAATGATTGGGATCATTCAAGAACCATTCTGTCGTGAATACCAGTATAAACCCTTCTTTCAAATGTCCCGATCAAGTTATAGGGTCACGGTCAGTCAAACCCTATTTGTACTTGATGCTATGCATGCGTTAATGCAAATCAAGATCATCGAGCTGTCGTGTATCTAATACAACTAGCTCCAATGCTTTGGCCAAAGACTTATGATCTCATCTGCCAATAACCGCATAGGACATATAACCCACTCACTAACGGGAGAAAGAATTCTATCTTGGTATTCAATAGGACCTGCTACTTGCCCGTCAAGATGCACGTCGAGGTTGACCCCCGCCTTCCGGTTTATAGGGTGGAACTACTCTAATGAAAATCTTGACATCACAAGCACATCCCTACTAAATCCTCAAGTCGAAGGTTCACGAATACCTATCACAACCTTTCGATTCCGTCATTGACTGTCCCGGAGTGAAATTCGTGTGACGAATCGAGGGTGAGTCGGTTCAAGTATACTAATCCAATTAGCATACCCATAACATCTGCTCCCACTAACCATTAGCGTTCGACAGGCACTCTCCATGTCAAAGAACACGTCATACAAGTCTTCACATAAACTTAACGCCCAGTCAAGTTTCATTGACTTGCGAACGATTAAGTATTTGAGCTATAAACCTTTCCAGTGCCGACCCCCTTATCCAATAAGGAGTGGAACGTTTTGCTCTCAAATACACGGACTAGTTTCTACATGTATATTTACGAGTTAGGAATGCCAAAGAACTACCAAGAATAAAGAAACATCCATTGCCTTATATTGATGATTTACATAATAACAAGTACAATGGCCTCACTCAACATCCTCTGAGTGGCATTCGAGGGCATACTCCTAACAGTAAATTCTTATCTAAAGGATTTACGGCGCTGTAATATTCGTGAATATATCGAGGGTTTTACAAATCTGACATTAAAAGACCCTGTTTGCCAATTTGTAAGAAAATTGGATGGGTAGCTTCTCCCCGACTCATAGAAGGCGTTTAAGCCGTTTCTGAATGTAAAATCGGAGGAAGATGTGAGCCACAATCACAACTATAACACCCCCAAAACCATATAGGAATATTACACGCCTTAGACCCTTTCCACAAGGATCTACCAGGCTAAACATCCATAAACAACCAAATGCTTGCCCGACCAAGGTCAAACAATAAAATAATACAGACCGTTATGGTCACTTACACGTGAATACACAGACCGATGAGGTCACACAACCCAATCAACAAAACTGACTTAAATGACATTACCCACACAGGGGTCGAAATACAATACAACGGAAGACTGAAATCAACTCTGACAACACAACAAAAATCAAACAACTCTGGACTCATGATTAGTATCGCAGCTCGTCATCCTTTTGTGCCAATCCTGTGACTGCTACCCTAAATCTGCATGTACCTGGACGCAGAACAGACATCCACCCCCCGATTACTCGAGGGTTAGTAAAACTCCACTGTTTTACTAGTGCAAATATCAAATCATACGAAATATAACAAGCAAGTAATAATCGTGAATCAAATATAATAATCAAATATCAAAATAACCCCGGGAGGGTTTTAGAAGGGAAGATAATCTATGAAGCATTCGAAAATAAGATTATCATCTCGGGAATTTTTAGAATTTCAAAACCTTTCGAAAATCTTAGGGTCTTAACCCAAATCTCAAATTGTATTTCAACAATTTACAGTACGAAAACATTTCCATAAATCTCGTGGGGCTCGGCCCAACATTCTTTTCTTAAAACTTTCTTACAAAAAGTTTGATTTACAAAACATGATTCGTGACACTGTGATTCCCGGTCACGTGTCTCCGTAGGTTCAACAACCCGCATGGACTTAACCAATCACAACAATCACAACAATCAATCATGCTCATGACTCCGTGATCGCTTGCCATGAGTCTCCGTAGGTTCAACAACCCACACGGATTGAGCCAACACAACAATCACAACAATCACCTGCACTCGTGAACCTGTGTCACGTGTCACCGTAGGTTCCGTCGAACCCGCACGGTTGGACGTACTGTGTCCTGATCCCATGGACTTGTGCCATGAATCATCGTAGGCCTCGTCAGACCCGCACGATTGGACCTCAGCACCACACACTAAGTTCTGATCCCATGGACCTGTGCCATGAATCCTCGTAGGCCCCGTCGAACCCGCACGAGTGAACTTAGCGTTCCAGCACACCACATTCACATTCACATTACATATAACAATGAGCACAGTTAGTCAATCACGTTGATCACCACAAAATCGTACATCACACGCACATAACACAATCTCAATACTCTCAACAAAACTATCATCAATCAATGACACACAACCAACATAACACACATGCGGTACACAATACATTGCACAACCAAGTGTACAACCATCCATATGTACGTCGCAATCCTGCACAAATGGAACAACACCTAACACGTATACCAATATGACACTATTATCACAAAGCCTTCAAATTGCGGAATACACAATCAATTCAAACGGAACATATTTACGAAGGCAAGCAAAATCATCATAAATATCATACGTGATTACTAGTCGCAAGATACAAGTCGTATAATAAGATACTTGCCTCGATATCGGCATGCAAGTATTCCAACGAACTCGGTTCAACCGGAAAGCTTCGAAACGCCCGATGCTATCGAAAAGAAAGACGACAACGAATGGAAGGGTTCAACTTGGTTTCTTCGCAAGAAACTAGACCCTAACAACATATAATCAACAAATCATCGATCATACGAGGAAGAATAATCGTAGAACGCCCGAAAACCCATCTATGACATTTTACCGGACACCTTCAAGGCGTCGATCAAGAACTCGACCAAAACAACGAATCGATACGATCCAACCATGGAATCACAAAGAATTCGATATAATACAACTTAATAATCAATAATCCATCAATAATATACATTATTACGGATCAAAAGGACGAAATCCAACAAAAACCATAATTTCCCCAAAACTAGATTATCAAGAAATCTAACCTTGATTCGGTCAATCGGAGGATGATATGTGATGATTCATCGACATTAGGAACTCAAGAACTTCATGTATTGGATGTATGACAACATCCCTCCATGCTTCACAAGTCTCCAACCGCGGAAGAGGAGGAAGGAAGTGGGAAAAACGAGTAAAAAATGAAGTCTAGGTGAGCCCAGGCTATATATAGCCGGCAGGGTTACGGCTGTAACCGGCAGTGCCTTACGGCCGTAACTGGAATTCGTCCAAACCCGCCCAGCGCCTGCCGATCGCTTACGGCCGTAACCGACAAGGACTTACGGCCGTAACTAAGACTTACGGCTGCATTCGGCAGTCCTTACGGCCATAACTCGCATTCGTCGTGCCATGCTTGCCGAGCACGTATGGCCAGAATCGCACCTTACGATCAGAACTCGCCAAAGCCAGCCGCTCCGGCCGTGGCCACTCCGACGGCCCGACGACCCCGAAACCCGAACCTGAATATAAATCGAAGGTACGGTTACGACGTACTCGCAAAGACAAATACGAGCACTAGGACAACACATTATTCCGACCACCCGAAGGCTCGAAATTCGATAATGGAAAGTAATTACCCCAAACTTTGGTAAATTACGAAAATGGCCCAAAACGTCCGAAAATCACGATACGTGATCAAATAACCAAACCGAAGTTCACAACACGTCTAACAAAGTTAAACGGACTTACGGGAAACTCGAAGCAGTAATTTCGGACGAGATTCACAAGAATCGAACTCGAGTGCGGAAAAATCGTTAAGAAACGCGGGACTCAACAAAACAATACAGAAACGAACTCGGATGACAAAAAGTGCAGAATTAATCATTCTCATAATGATGAAGCGGTCCCAAGCGAGTCGTCGAAATGGACCTCCGCCGAAAAAAGAAAATTACCGGAAATCCGAAATTACGGATATTACATTCTACCCTCCTTAAAAGAAGTTTCGTCCCGAAACTTAAATCAAGTAGGGAGAAGCAATATCCCGCCAGGTAAACTCAAAGAGATACACAAGAACCGAAAAAAATCGCGCCCAACGGCAAAACATTACAAGCAATGAGAAGGGATATACGGTGTGAAAACACGCTCCACGACGACCAACACAACGCCACCGGTAGAGACATAATAAAACCAACAAGTGACAAGTGTCAACAAACAAATAATACAATCAAGTCGATGTAATACCCGGTTGTAATTCAGTCATTATCATTCAGTATTTATCATTCAGTAATTGTCACTCAGTAATTTTCACTCATTAATAATCATTTGTCACTCACATTCAATCATTGTATTCATCGTTCAGAGTAATTGTATCGTGTATCAGTCGTCATTCATCATCAATCAAGATGGAGTTTTGTGCCGTGTTTATCACCGTTGTCATATTCATAGTGTGCTGTGTGTGAGGAGTAACGCACGCTACATACTCTCTTTAGCGTGCGCTAATTGAGTACGGGTAGCGCACGCCACCTCTCAACACTAGCGCACGCTAGTGTAGTTGAGTAGGCAGTCCAGAAGGCACTGGACTGCAATTGGGATTGTAAGTAGCGCACGCTACGAATGGTAAGTAGTGTGCGCTAGTGTAACACCCCGAGATATTCGGAATAGTTACAGCGCCCTAAACCCTTTAAGTAAGGATTTACAAGGCTAGTAAAAAGAAATGTAAATATAATCCAACAATACCACAGAAATTCAACATACAAAACCAGTTCCAACTGATCCATTAGGGTTAATTAATACAACCATATCGAAATGATATTAATAAGACACGCGTACTCGAGTACTGAAAATGAACCAAGAAGACAAATCACAATAACAACAAACATCACTGAACCCCTTCGTCATCAAGTCGGTACTGTGGCTGTTTCCCTGCTCCTCGGCTACCTGAACATTAAAACAAATGTCCACCCCCTAAGGGGTTAGCAAAATGATGCTAGTACAAGTATCATATTAAACAAATCGAATATGCATCAACAATACATAACAAGATACATCACACGGACTTCCACTACCAGAATCCGACAATGCGAATCCACAAGATTCCATTAACACAGCAAGGGTATACCATTGATCCAGCGCCCTCAGCATAGATCCCAAGATGATCCCGTCGGACCAACACGAGGTGGAAAAGCCCGTCTAATGATCCAGCGCCCTCAGCCTAGATCCCAAGATGATCCCGTCGTACCAACACGAGGTGGACATCCGATCCAGCGCCCTCAGCATAGATCGTACAACATACACAAACACAACTCATGCATACATATATGCTAAATCGCTATGTCCATCAACATGAACATACAAACACTAGATAACGAATATCATAACAATTCGACGAAATAAATTCCATGTTCAACAACATGAATAAACCACATGCATGCTCAAAATACCAATATTAACATATTACGATACTTGCCTCGAAGATGGCAAGAACTAAACACTCCAATGATCTCAACACACTCGAAGGCCGCCTCCTTCGATCAACGTAGCAAGCTCGAACCTTAACAAAAGAAATGATATAGAATTCATCTCAAGTCGTACGAGTGCCTATCAATCCAGTCTACGTCCGAAAGCTCTAAAAATGTAATCTGCCTGAACTACTTAGCGTACGCTACGTACTCTACGTAACGTGTGCTATGTCTGCCTGTTAACGTACGCAACTGACCAAGTCTAACGTACGCAAGCTATGTACTGACAGTTCTCTCTGATCAGCCGACTGACTCGACTGATGACATAACGTACGTTACGTACCGAACGTAGCGTACGTTAACTCATTCCCGATAGCGCACGTTAATATACATATCTTAGCGTGCGCTAACCATGCATGGCAGTTTACTACTGGGCAGAAAACTTGATCTAATGGTGATAAAACTCATGAAATCTTCAGTATTAATACATGCCATATCTGTGCATATCATGCTCATACAGTTTGTGAAAGATCCTAACGGACTAAACGACTACGAGATACAAGGATACGTATAATCATCACAACACCATAATTCATCTTGATCTTCAAGAAAGTATCCTAAGTTCTATTCATTCTATGTCCCAAAACGAATGATTCCATTATGTAAAGACATAAGAACTTTGATAATCTCCATATACTGGTCACAATTGGTTTGAAGCTTCATGAATATGCTAGGAGTTCAGATACTAAAAGGTTCAATGGATTATACGATGAATAAGTACCGAAACATCGAAAATATCCTTCTAACTCATGATGTTCGACTACTTACGAATTTAACTGACTATATAATCCCAAATCATGATCAAAACGTCCTTCAGAATACTACTAATATTGGTGAAGAATCACCTACCTCAAAGTAGCGAAGAACACGAAGGAACTTGAATAAATCCAACACCGAGGGCTTGAACACCAATCTCCAATGATCTACAATCTTCCAACTCGTGCTAGGATGATGATATGAAGGGTTTAGGATGAAGAGAGTGACTCTCCAAGTCCAAGAATTCGGATGTAGGAAGTGAAAAGGCTGAAAATATGAAAAAGAATGCTGTCCTATATATAGAAAAGGGTTATTAGCGCGCGCTAGTCCCTATCCATAGCGTGAGATAATGGTCATACGAAGCTTACTGACTTCACTGTACTCAGCGTTTAGCATGCGCTATCCTCATATCATTAGCGTGCGCTACCGCGTTGACTTGGCTTTTCGTGAAAGCCATCCAGGTTCATTCCGACATGATCAGACCAAGATCCGCGGCTGATCTCACCTACCACCCTATCTTAATCATGTTGACTACGTATAGCGTGCGCTAAGGTTCATACATAGCGTGCGCTACGAACCCAACTTAGCGTACGCTACGCTAAGTCGTTAGTGTGCGCTACATGTGCAAAATCACCACTTATAACATATTCATGCAATCATGCGCTCAACAACACCAGATCATGAAATACGGAGAATAATACTCAGATCAAAATGCAACAAATACAATATCACAAGGTTCAAATACACATCAGAAATCTCGGGTATTACATCCTCTCTCCCTAAAAAGAAGTTTCGTCCCGAAACTTAAGATGAAAACAACTCCGGATACCTAGTCTTCATGTTGTCCTACGTTTCCCAAGTGGCCTCTTCAACTCCGTGTCGTGACCATTGTACTTTTACCAAGGGTATTGGTTTATTCCTCAATTGTTTGATCCGACTCTCAAGTACCTTGATTGGTCTATCTTCGAAGGTGCCGTCATTAGCTATCTCGATCTCATCGAACTCAATGATATGACTGGGATCCGGTACATACTTCCGCAATTGGGATACGTGAAACACATTGTGAACGTGACTCAGCGATGGCGGTAAGGCCAACCTGTATGCTAAATCCCCAACTCTCTCGAGGATCTCAAATGGTCCGATATATCTCGGACTTAGCTTACCTTTCCTCCCAAAATGGAAAATTCCTCGTGTAGGGGACACCTTCAATAGTACGTGGTCCCCAATGTCGAACTCTAGAGGGCGACGACGCACATCTGCATAAGACTTCTTTCGACTCTGGGCAGTCAACAGTCTTTCCCGAATCAAAGCTATCTTCTCTTGAGTCTGAACTATCAATTCTGGTTCCGTCCCGATCAAGTCCGAAGAATCATCCCAGCACAGGGGTGATCGGCATATTCTCACGTACAAAGCTTCAAATGGTGCCATCCTAATATAAGTATGCCAACTATTGTTGTAGGTGAATTCAATCAAGGGCAAATGAACTTCCCAATCAGTTGACCAATCCATAGCACAAGCTCTAAGCATGTATTCTACGGTTTGTATAGTCCTTTCGGACTGACCGTCCGTTTGGGGATGATAATCCGTGCTAAAGTTCATCTTGGTCCCCAGATCCCTGTGAACTGCCTTCCAGAAGTGCGACACGAAGCGACCATCTCGATCTGAAATAATGGTCTTCGGCGTCCCGTGCAATCTGACTATCTCTGCAATAAATACTCGTGCCAATTTCTCGGGTCCCCACGTGTCTTTAATTCCTAGAAAATGAGCCGACTTGGTTAGTCGATCAACTATAACCCAAATCATGTTCATTCCCGTCTTGGTCCTTGGCATGTTGGTGATGAAATCCATCGAGATATCCTCCCACTTCCACTCAGGGATCAGAAGCGGCTTTAACATTCCGGCAGGTCGCTGATGTTCAATCTTAACCTGCTGACAAGTCAAACATTTCGAAACGTACTCTGATACGTCCTTCTTCATATTCCCCCACCAGAAGTTTTGTTTTAGATCCTTATACATCTTACTGCTGCCCGGGTGAATAGAATAGGACGCGCTGTGAGCTTCCTTCAGAATTGTCCGTCTCAAATCATCATCATCTGGAATGCAAAGTCGACTCTGAAATCTCAGAACTCTATCATCTTGTATCAAGAATCCTGGGGCCTTTCCTTTCTTTACTTTGTCACATAACCGAAGGATCAGAGAATCATTCAACTGCTTAGATTTAATTTCCTCGACTAGTGACGAAGTCAGTTCCATCACATATAGTTGCCCTTGGATTACTGGTGACCATACTTCAATCCCTTCGCGGATCAGTTCTCGTTGAATGCTGATTTGGGATGTAAGTGCTTCCAACACTCGAAGAGAAACAGGTTTGCGGCTCAATGCATCAGCTACTACGTTTGCTTTACCCGGATGATAGAGAATTTCCAAGTCATAATCCTTGATCAATTCTAGCCACCTTCTCTGCCTCATGTTTAATTCTTTTTGACTGAAAATGTACTTGAGGCTTTTATGATCTGTAAAGATCTGACAATGAGTGCCGTATAAATAATGTCGCCAAATTTTCAAGGCAAAGACCACAGCTGCTAACTCCAGATCATGAGTCGGGTAATTAAATTCGTATGGTTTCAACTATCGGGAAGCATAGGCAATCACCTTATTCTTTTGCATCAACACACATCCCAGACCCTGATTTGAAGCATCGCTGTATACCATGAATCCGTCAGTTCCATCTGGTAATGCTAATATAGGTGCTGTCGTCAGTCTCTTCTTAAGTTCATCAAAACCAGCGTGGCATTTCTCATCCCACGTGAACTTTTGAGTTTTCTGCAACAGCTGAGTGAGCGGACGAGCAATTTTGGAAAATCCCTCTACAAAACGGCGATAATATCCAGCAAGTCCTAAGAAGCTTCGGACTTCTTTCACGTTACTAGGAGCTTCCCATTCCAAGATTGCTTCGACTTTCTTCGGGTCCACCTGAACTCCATCAGCTGATATCACATGCCCAAGGAAGGTTACTTCCCTAAGCCAGAACTCGCATTTGGAAAGCTTTGCATAAAGTTGTTCATTCCTCAAGGTGCTCAAAACCACATGCAAATGCTCGGCATGCTCCTCTGTGTCTTTCGAATAGATCAAGATGTCATCAATGAAAACGACTACAAACTTATCTAGGTATTTTAAGAATACCCGATACATAAATTGCATAAATACCGCAGGAGCATTGGTAAGTCCGAATGGCATCACCACGAATTCATAGTGCCCGTACCGGGATCTGAAAGTAGATTTCGGTATATCCAATTCCTTAATTCTCAACTGATAATATCCTGATCGCAAGTCAATCTTCGAGAATACCCTTGCCCCTTGCAGTTGATCAAACAAGTCGTCGATTCGTGGTATAAGATACTTGTTCTTGATCGTCACCTTGTTTAGCTCCCTGTAATCAATACATAATCGGAGGGATCCATCTTTCTTTCGGAGAAAGAGAACGGGTGCTCCCCAAGGAGAAACGCTAGGTTGAATGTAACCCTTCTGCAATAATTCCTCTAGTTGCTTCTTTAGTTCATACATCTCGGTTGGCGCCATGCGGTATGGTGCTCTGGAAAAAGGAGCGGCTCCAGGCTCTAATTCGATAGTGAACTCCACCTCTCTCTACGGAGGTAACCCACGTAGTTCGTCAGGGAATACATCTGAGAATTCATTCACAACTGGAATAGACGAGAGCTCTACTCCTTCTTCTTTCCTCATGGCATAGCACCAAAGTCCATGACATCCCTGCTTCAGTAATTTCACAGCTTTCATTGCTTTGATCAATTTTCCCAAGCTTCCCGGTCTCCACCCTCTGAATAAGTGTTCAGATCCGTCATCAGCAATGATAGTAATGACTCTTCGGTAATTCAGAATAGCTCCATAACGGTTGAGCCAATCGTCTCCGAGAATTAAATCGTCACCATGAATGTCAACTACAATAAGATTCGACGGCCAATCTCTCCCTCCTATAGACACTGTAAAATCTCTAGTTTCTAGGGTTCCCACAATTCTCTCCGCTCGGCAAACCCACAACATATGGTTCGCAATCAAATAAACACGAGATTTTCAAACGATTAACACAGTTCAATGATATGAAAGAATGTGTAGCTCCGGAATCGAATAAGACACTAACTGGTTACAAAAGGATCTGAATCGTACCTGATGCAACAACAATGTTCTGATCGTCAGATTTCCTCATCTTGTACAGGCGCAGAGGAATGGGCCCAACATTGGATGTCTCTCTCTTTCCAACATTCTGCTGCTGAAATCCACTCTGCTGCGTCTGGTTCACACTTATCTCCTTCGGAACTGGCGCTGGAGTGCGAGTAACAAATGATCTAGTCGCAACTCCACAGAAAGCCGCACGGTGCCCTTCTTGCCCACAATCAAAACAAGTCACAGAAGATGTGGGGCAATCACGTCTAATATGCCCTTCTCGACCACAATTATAGCACTTATTTGATGCGTCCGAAACTACTGATGTTGTCCGGAACTTCTTTCCACCTCGAGAAGGATGTGGAGGTTTCCTAGATGAATAAAAGGAAGACTGACCCTTGCGGGGCCCACCACTCTTGTTTTCTGAGAAGTTGCCGGTCACTTTCTGCTTCTTTGCCTCCATCAATTTCTCCACCGCCGCCTCTTTCATGTCGTAGGCCAGCGCTTTGTCTTGATGCTGTCGCAACGTAGTACACTCGAATCCGGACATGTAATGCTGAATCTCCGGCTTCATCCGCATATCGAAATGAAAAATCTTTTCTGCCTCCGTTCTGACCAAGTGTCGCACATAAGTCAGCTGATGATTAAAAGTCTTGATTATATCTATCACAGATGCTTCCGAACTCTGTGGTGAGAAAAACTCTCGGATTTTTGCCTCTCTAACTGGACGAGGACAATACTGTGCTTCCATCATTAGTTTGAATTACGTCCAATCAGCATTATGATTCTCGGGTCGAATAGCTTCCCACCAGTCAAAAGCCTCCCCAGTCAGAAAATACTGGGCAATAGGAACTTTTCGGTCCTCGGGACAGTTAATACCCGCAAATATCTTCTCTAACTCCTTTAGCCAATGATCCCAAGTAAGTGTCTAAGCAGATCCGTCAAATTTTGGCGGGTGCAATTTGACCACTTCAGCAAGCCATCTGTCTCCCCGGTTATCCTCGTGGTGCTGTTGTCCCATCGCTGTCTGCATGCGGTCAACTACGTGAGCGAACTGGTTTATCTGAGCCACCACCTATTGAAGCACTCCCGGCATGTTAGGATTCGTGTCGTCATTCACTGATCCCTGCTGCCCTCCAGAATGGGAATCGGTTCGACTAGCCGATAATTCAGGGGTAGTTGCGGAATCCTCCTGTCTCATGTTACCACGTCTGCGTCCACGACCGCGTCCGCGTCCACGTCCTCCTCTCAACATACTGTAAACACAATTTCTTAATATCGAGGACAAAATTTTCAAAATGATGCCCGTCAAATACTCACAAAACAGAAATCAAGTAAAACGGCAGTATAAGAGGTTAGGAGACTTACAACCACGGTCCACATGACGACTTTGGCTTAACAGTGATGTTACGAACGACCCATAAATCAAATAACGTAAACAGACCCAACTAAAACCCGACTGCCAAGATATCCATGAATCTTAGCTCCGATACCATATTCTGTAACCCCGAGATATTCGGAATAGTTACAGCGCCGTAAACCCTTTAAGTAAGGATTTACAAGGCTAGTAAAAAGAAATGTAAATATAATCCAACAATACCACAGAAATTCAACATACAAAACCGGTTCCAACTGATCCATTAGAGTTAATTAATACAACCATATCGAAATGATATTAATAAGACACGCGTACTCGAGTACTGAAAATGAACCAAGAAGAGAAATCACAATAACAACAAACATCACTGAACCCCTTCATCATCACGTCGGTACTGTGGCTATTTCCCCGCTCCTCGGCTACCTGAACATTAAAACAAATGTCCACCCCCGAAGGGGTTAGCAAAACGATGCTAGTACAAGTATCATATTAAACAAATCGAATATGCATCAACAATACATAACAAGATACATCACACGGACTTCCGCTACCGGAATCCGACAATGCGAATCCACAAGATTCTATTAACACAGCAAGGGTATTCCAATGATCCAGCACCCTCAGCATAGATCCCAAAATGATCCCGTCGGACCAACACGAGGTGGAAAATCCCGTCCAATGATCCAGCGCCCTCAGCCCAGATCCCAAGATGATCCCGTCGGACCAACACGAGGTGGACATCCGATCTAGCGCCCCCAGCATAGATCGTACAACATACACAAACACAACTCATGCATACATATATGCCAAATCGCTATGTCCATCAACATGAACATACAAACACTAGATAACGAATATCATGACAATTCAACGAAATAAATTCCATGTTCAACAACATGAATAAACCACATGCATGCTCAAAATACCAATATTAACACATTACGATACTTGCCTCGAAGATGGCAAGAACTAAACACTCCAATGATCTCAACACACTTGAAGGCCGCCTCCTTCGATCAACGTAGCAAGCTCGAACCTTAACAAAAGAAATGATATAGAATTCATCTCAAGTCGTACGAGTGCCTATCAATCCAGTCTACGTCCGAAAGCTCTAAAAATGTAATCTGCCTGAACTACTTAGCGTACGCTACGTACTCTACGTAACGTGTGCTATGTGCACTTTGTTAACGTCGCAATCGACCAAGTCTAACGTCGCAAGCTATGTCTTGTGATTCTCTCGATCAGCCGATCGACTCGATGACATAACGTGCGTTACGTGCGAGCGTAGCGTCGTTAACTCATTCCCGATAGCGCACGTTAATATACATATCTTAGCGTGCGCTAACCATGCATGTGATTTACTCTTGGCGAAAACTTGATCTAATGGTGATAAAACTCATGAAATCTTCAGTATTAATACATGCCATATCTGTGCATATCATGCTCATACAGTTTGTGAAAGATCCTAACGGACTAAACGACTACGAGATACAAGGATACGTATAATCATCACAACACCATAATTCATCTTGATCTTCAAGAAAGTATCCTAAGTTCTATTCATTCTATGTCCCAAAACGAATGATTCCATTATGTAAAGACATAAGAACTTTGATAATCTCCATATACTGGTCACAATTGGTTTGAAGCTTCATGAATATGCTAGGAGTTCGGATACTAAAAGGTTCAATGGATTATACGATGAATAAGTACCGAAACATCGAAAATATCCTTCTAACTCATGATGTTCGACTACTTACGAATTTAACTGACTATATAATCCCAAATCATGATCAAAACGTCCTTCAGAATACTACTAATATTGGTGAAGAATCACCTACCTCAAAGTAGCGAAGAACACGAAGGAACTTGAATAAATCCAACACCGAGGGCTTGAACACCAATCTCCAATGATCTACAATCTTCCAACTCGTGCTAGGATGATGATATGAAGGGTTTAGGATGAAGAGAGTGACTCTCCAAGTCCAAGAATTCGGATGTAGGAAGTGAAAAGGCTGAAAATATGAAAAAGAATGCTGTCCTATATATAGAAAAGGGTTATTAGCGCGCGCTAGTCCCTATCCATAGCGTGAGATAATGGTCATACGAAGCTTACTGACTTCACTGTACTCAGCGTTTAGCATGCGCTATCCTCATATCATTAGCGTGCGCTACCGCGTTGACTTGGCTTTTCGTGAAAGCCATCCAGGTTCATTCCGACATGATCAGACCAAGATCCGCGGCTGATCTCACCTACCACCCTATCTTAATCATGTTGACTACGTATAGCGTGCGCTAAGGTTCATACATAGCGTGCGCTACGAACCCAACTTAGCGTACGCTACGCTAAGTCGTTAGCATGCGCTACATGTGCAAAATCACCACTTATAACATATTCATGCAATCATGCACTCAACAACACCGGATCATGAAATACGGAGAATAATACTCAGATCAAAATGCAACAAATACAATATCACAAGGTTCAAATACACATCAGAAATCTCGGGTATTACATCCTCTCTCCCTAAAAACAAATTTCGTCCCGAAACTTAAGATAAAAACAACTACGGATACCTAGTCTTCATGCTGTCCTCCGTTTCCCAAGTGGCCTCTTCAACTCCGTGTCGTGACCATTGTACTTTAACCAAGGGTATTGGTTTATTCCTCAATTGTTTGATCCGACTCTCAAGTATCTTGATTGGTCTCTCTTCGAAGGTGCCGTCATTAGCTATCTCGATCTCATCGAACTCAATGATATGACTGGGATCCGGTACATACTTCCGCAATTGGGATACGTGAAACACATTGTGAACGTGACTCAGCGATGGCGGTAAGGCCAACCTGTATGCTAAATCCCCAACTCTCTCGAGGATCTCAAATGGTCCGATATATCTCGGACTTAGCTTACCTTTCCTCCCAAAATGGAAAATTCCTCGTGTAGGGGACACCTTCAATAGTACGTGGTCCCCAATGTCGAACTCTAGAGGGCGACGACGCACATCTGCATAAGACTTCGCCGACTGCAGGCGATCAAAGTCTTTCCCGAATCAAAGCTATCTTCTCTTGAGTCTGAACTATCAATTCTGGTTCCGCCCCGATCAAGTCCGAAGAATCATCCCAGCACATGGGTGATCGGCATATTCTCCCGTACAAAGCTTCAAATGGGGCCATCCTAATAGAAGTATGCCAACTATTGTTGTAGGTGAATTCAATCAAGGGCAAATGAACTTCCCAATCAGTTGACCAATCCATAGCACAAGCTCTAAGCATGTCTTCTACGGTTTGTATAGTCCTTTCGGACTGACCGTCCGTTTGGGGATGATAAGCCGTGCTAAAGTTCAGCTCGGTCCCCAGAGCCCTGTGAACTGCCTTCAAGAAGTGCGACACGAAGCGACCATATCGATCTGACATAATGGTCTTCGGCGTCCCGTGCAATCTGACTATCTCTGCAATAAATACTCGTGCCATTTTCGCGGGTCCCCACGTGTCTTTAATTCCTAGGAAATGAGCCGACTTGGTTAGTCGATCAACTATAACCCAAATCATGTTCATTCCCGTCTTGGTCCTTGGCATGTTGGTGATGAAATCCATCGAGATATCCTCCCACTTCCACTCAGGGATCAGAAGCGGCTTTAACATTCCGGCAGGTCGCTGATGTTCAATCTTAACCTGCTGACAAGTCAAACATTTCGAAACGTACTCTGATACGTCCTTCTTCATATTCCCCCACCAGAAGTTTTGTTTTAGATCCTTATACATCTTACTGCTGCCCGGGTGAATAGAATAGGGCGCGCTGTGAGCTTCCTTCAGAATTGTCCGTCTCAAATCATCATCATCTGGAACGCAAAGTCGACTCTGAAATCTCAGAACTCTATCATCTTGTATCACGAATCCTGGGGCCTTTCCTTTCTTTACTTTGTCACATAACCGAAGGATCAGAGAATCGTTCAACTGCTTAGATTTGATTTCCTCGACTAGTGACGAAGTCAGTTCCATCACATATAGTTGCCCTTGGATTCCTGGTGACCATACTTCAATCCCTTCGCGGATCAGTTCTCGTTGAATGCTGATTTGGGACGTAAGTGCTTCCAACACTCGAAGAGAAATAGGTTTACGGCTCAATGCATCAGCTACTATGTTTGCTTTACCCGGATGATAGAGAATGTCCAAGTCATAATCCTTGAACAATTCTAGCCACCTTCTCTGCCTCATGTTTAATTCTTTCTGACTTAAAATGTACTTGAGGCTTTTATGATCTGTAAAGATCTGACAATGAGTGCCGTATAAATAATGTCGCCAAATTTTCAAGGCAAAGACCACAGCTGCTAACTCCAGATCATGAGTCGGGTAATTAAATTCGTATGGTTTCAACTATCGGGAAGCATAGGCAATCACCTTATCCTTTTGCATCAACACACATCCCAGACCCTGATTTGAAGCATCGCTGTATACCATGAATCCATCAGTTCCATCTGGTAATGCTAATATAGGTGCTGTCGTCAGTCTCTTCTTAAGTTCATCAAAACCAGCCTGGCATTTCTCATACCACGTGAACTTTTGAGTTTTCTGCAACAGCTGAGTGAGCGGACGAGCAATTTTGGAAAATCCCTCTACAAAACGGCGATAATATCCAGCAAGTCCTAAGAAGCTTCGGACTTCTTTCACGTTACTAGGAGCTTCCCATTCCAAGATTGCTTCGACTTTCTTCGGGTCCACCTGAACTCCATCAGCTGATATCACATGCCCAAGGAAGGTTACTTCCCTAAGCCAGAACTCGCATTTGGAAAGCTTTACATAAAGTTGTTCATTCCTCAAGGTGCTCAAAACCACATGCAAATGCTCGGCATGCTCCTCTGTCTCTTTCGAATAGATCAAGATGTCATCAATGAAAACGACTACAAACTTATCTAGGTATTTAAGAATACTCGATTCATTAATTGCATAAATACCGCAGGAGCATTGGTAAGTCCGAATGGAATCACCACGAATTCATAGTCCCCGTACCGGGATCTGAAAGTAGATTTCGGTATATCCAATTCCTTAATTCTCAACTGATAATATCCTGATCGCAAGTCAATCTTCGAGAATACCCTTGCCCCTTGCAGTTGATCAAACAAGTCGTCGATTCGAGGTATAAGATACTTGTTCTTGATCGTCACCTTGTTTAGCTCCCTGTAATCAATACATAATCGGAGGGATCCATCTTTCTTTCGGACAAAGAGAACGGGTGCTCCCCAAGGAGAAACACTAGGTTGAACGTAACCCTTCTGCAATAATTCCTCCAGTTGCTTCTTTAGTTCATACATCTCGGTTGGCGCCATGCGGTATGGTGCTCTGGAAAAAGG
The DNA here is from genome assembly GCA_033398695.1 of Orobanche coerulescens. Lineage (NCBI taxonomy): Eukaryota > Viridiplantae > Streptophyta > Magnoliopsida > Lamiales > Orobanchaceae > Orobanche > Orobanche coerulescens. The sequence continues at coordinate 98,376,476 of CM065813.1, read as the reverse complement.
AGCGGCTCCAGGCTCTAATTCGATAGTGAACTCCACCTCTCTCTACGGAGGTAACCCACGTAGTTCGTCAGGGAATACATATGAGAATTCATTCACAACTGGAATAGACGAGAGCTCTACTCCTTCTTCTTTCCTCATGGCATAGCACCAAAATCCATGACATCCCTGCTTCAGTAATTTCACAGCTTTCATTGCTTTGATCAATTTTCCCGAGCTTCCCGGTCTCCACCCTCTGAATAAGTGTTCAGATCCATCATCAGCAATGATAGTAATGACTCTCTTTCGGTAATTCAGAATAGCTCCATAACGGTTGAGCCAATCGTCTCCGAGAATTAAATCGTCACCATGAATATCAACTACAATAAGATTCGACGACCAATCTCTCCCTCCTATAGACACTGGAAAATCTCTAGTTTCTAGGGTTCCCACAATTCTCTCTCCGCTCGGCAAACCCACAACATATGGTTCACAATCAAATAAACACGAGATTTTCAAACGATTAACACAGTTCAATGATATGAAAGAATGTGTAGCTCCGGAATCGAATAAGACACTAAATGGTTGCAAAAGGATCTGAATCGTACCTGATGCAACAACAACGTTCTGATTGTCAGATTTCCTCATCTCGTACAGGCGCGGAGGAACGGGCCCAACACTGGATGTCTCTCTCTTTCCAACATTCTGCTGCTGAAATCCACTCTGCTGCGTCTGGTTCACACTTATCTCCTTCGGAACTGGCGCTGGAGTGCGAGTAACAAATGATCTAGTCGCAACTCCACAGAAAGCCACATGGTGCCCTTCTTGCCCACAATCAAAACAAGTCACAGAAGATGCGGGGCAATCACGTCTAATATGCCCTGCTCGACCATAATTATAGCACTTCTTTGATGCATCCGAAACTACTGATGTTGTCCGGAACTTCTTTCCACCTCGAGAAGGATGTGGAGGTTTCCTAGATGAATAAAAGGAAGACTGACCCTTGCGGGGCCCACCACTCTTGTTTTCTGAGAAGTTGCCGGTCACTTTCTGCTTCTTTGCCTCCATCGATTTCTCCACCGCCGCCTCTTTCATGTCGTAGGCCAGCGCTTTGTCTTGATACTGTCGCAACGTAGTACACTCGAAACCGGACATGTCTTCTTGAATCTCGACTTCATCCGCATATCGAAATGAAAAATCTTTTACGCCTCCGTTCGACCAAGTGTCGCACACAAGTCGGTGATGATTAAAAGTCTTGATTATATACATCACAGATGCTTAGAACTCTGTGGTGAGAAAAACTCTCGGATTTTGCCTCTCTAACTAGACGAGGACAGTGCAGCTTCCATCATTAGTTTGAATTTCGTCCAATCAGCATTATGATTCTCGGGTCGAATAGCTTCCCACCAGTCAAAAGCCTCCCCAGTCAGAAAAAACTGGGCAATAGGAACTTTTCGGTCCTCGGGACAGTTAATACCCGCAAATATCTTCTCTAACTCCTTTAGCCAATGATCCCAAGTAAGTGCCTAAGCAGATCCATCAAATTTTGGCGGGTGCAATTTGACCACTTCAGCAAGCCATCTGTCTCCCCGGTTATCCTCGTGGTGCTGTTGTCACATCGCCGTCTGCATGCGGTCAACTACGTGAGCGAACTGGTTTATCTGAGCCACCACCTGTTGAAGCACTCCCGGCATGTTAGGATTCACGTCGCCATTCACTGATCCCTGCTGCCCTCCAAAATGGAAATCGGTTCGACTAGCCGATAATTCTGGGGTAGTTGCGGAATCCTCCTGTCTCATGTTACCACGTCCGCGTCCACGACCGCGTCCGCGTCCACGTCCTCCTCTCAACATACTGTAAACACAATTTCTTAATATCCAGGACAAAATTTTCAAAATGATGCCCGTCAAATACTCACAAAACAGAAATCAAGTAAAACGGCAGTATAAGAGGTTAGGAGACTTACAACCACGGTCCACATGACGACTTTGGCTGAACAGTGATGTTACGAACGACCCGTAAATCAAATAACGTAAACAGACCCAACTAAAACCCGACTGCCAAGATATCCATGAATCTTAGCTCCGATACCATATTCTGTAACACCCTGAGATATTCGGAATAGTTACAGCGCCGTAAACCCTTTAAGTAAGGATTTACAAGGCTAGTAAAATGAAATGTAAATATAATCCAACAATACCACAGAAATTCAACATACAAAATCGGTTCCAAGTGATCCATTAGAGTTAATTAATACAACCATATCGAAATGATATTAATAAGACACGCGTACTCGAGTACTGAAAATGAACCAAGAAGACAAATCACAATAACAACAAACATCACTGAACCCCTGCATCATCACGTCGGTACTGTGGCTGTTTCCCCGCTCCTCGGCTACCTGAACATTAAAACAAATGTCCACCCCCGAAGGGGTTAGCAAAATGATGCTAGTACAAGTATCATATTAAACAAATCGAATATGCATTAACAATACATAACAAGATACATCACACGGACTTCCGCTACCGGAATCCGACAATGCGAATCCACAAGATTCCATTAACACAGCAAGGGTATTCCAATGATCCAGCGCCCTCAGCATAGATCCCAAGATGATCCCGTCGGACCAACATGAGGTGGAAAAGCCCATCCAATGATCCAGCGCCCTCAGCCTAGATCCCAAGATGATCCCGTCGGACCAACACGAGGAGGACATCCGATCCAGCGCCCTCAGCATAGATCGTACAACATACACAAACACAACTCATGCATACATATATGCCAAATCGCTATGTCCATCAACATGAACATACAAATACTAGATAACGAATATCATGACAATTCAACGAAATAAATTCCATGTTCAACAACATGAATAAACCACATGCATGCTCAAAATACCAATTTTAACACATTACGATACTTGCCTCGAAGATGGCAAGAACTAAACACTCCAATGATCTCAACACACTCGAAGGCCGCCTCCTTCGATCAACGTAGCAAGCTCGAACCTTAACAAAAGAAATGATATAGAATTCATCTCAAGTCGTACGAATGCCTATCAATCCAGTCTACGTCCGAAAGCTCTAAAAATGTAATCTGCCCGAACTACTTAGCGTACGCTACGTACTCTACGTAACGTGCGCTAAGTCTGCCTGTTAACGTACGCAACTGACCAAGTCTAACATACAATAGCTATATACTGACAGTTCTCTCTGATCAGCCGACTGACTCGACTGATGACATAACGTACGTTACGTACCGAACGTAGCGTACGTTAACTCATTCCCGATAGCGCCAGTTAATATATATATCTTAGCGTGTGCTAACCATGCATGGCAGTTTACTACTGGGCAGAAAACTGGATCTAATGGTGATAAAAATCATGAAATCTTCAGCGTTAATACATGCCATATCTGTGCATATCATGCTCATACGGTTTGTGAAAGATCCTAACGGATTAAACGACTACGAGATACAAGGATACGTATAATCATCACAACACCATAATTCATCTTGATCTTCAAGAAAGTATCCTAAGTTCCATTCATTCTATGTCCCAAAACGAATGATTCCATTATGTAAAGACATAAGAACTTTGATAATCTCCATATACTGGTCACAATCGGTTTGAAGCTTCATGAATATGCTAGGAGTTCAAATACTAAAAGGTTCAATGGATTATACGATGAATAAGTACCGAAACATCGAAAATATCCTTCTAACTCATGATGTTCGACTACTTACAAATTTAACTGACTAGATAATCCCAAATCATGATCAAATCGTCCTTCAGAATACTACTAATATTGGTGAAGAATCACCTACCTCAAAGTAGCGAAGAACACGAAGGAAGTTGAAGAAATCCAACACCGAGGGCTTGAACACCAATCTCCAATGATCTACAATCTTCCAACTCGTGCTAGGATGATGATATGAAGGGTTTAGGATGAAGAGAGTGACTCTCCAAGTCTAAGAATTCGGATGTGGGAAGTGAAAAGGATGAAAATATGAAAAAGGATGCCGTCCTATATATAGAAAAGGGTTATTAGCACGCGCTAGTCCCTATCCATAGCGTGCGCTAATGGTCATATGAAGCTTACTGACTTCACTGTACTCAGCATTTAGCGTGCGCTATCCTCATATCATTAGCGTGCGCTACCGCGTTGACTTGGCTTTTCCCGAAAGCCGTCCAGGTTCATCCCGACATGATCAGACCAAGATCCGCGGCTGATCTCACCTACCACCCTATCTTAATCATGCTGACTACGTATAGCGTGCGCTAAGGTTCATACATAGCGTGCGCTACGAACCCAACTTAGCGTACGCTACGCAAAGTCGTTAGCGTGCGCTACATGTGCAAAATCACCACTTATAACATATTCATGCAATCATGCGCTCAACAACACCGGATCATGAAATACGGAGAATAATACTCAGATGAAAATGCAACAAATACAATATCACAAGGTTCAAATACACATCAAAAATCTCGGGTATTACAGCTAGTGAGCCGGAGTAGCGTACGCTATGCAGTCGGTGTAGCGCGCGATAAGGTCGGATCAGGTTGAGTCCAGTGGCTACTGGACTGAATTTAATTAATTCGTAGCGCACACTATGAGTGGTTTTAGCGTACACAAACGGTGTAGTAGTGCACGCTAATTGTTGGATGTAGCGCACGCTACCGAGATCAGATCAGAGGACAGAAGGTTCTGGACTCCAGTACTGGGCATCAGATAATTCGTTAGCGCACGCTAACATTAGGGGTTAGCGCATGCTAATTGTACATCCATAGCGCACGCTACCAAAGGTATGTATCGCACGCTACCGTTTTCGGTCAGTGGGTACTGGACTACCCAAAATACCCGTTAGCGCATGCTACGCACAGGAGCTAGCGCACGCTAAACTGGGATTTCTATAAATAGGACAGTGAAGTCCATTTCATCATTTCTTCATCTCACTTCATTACTTCGGCGGTTTTGGGTGATTTCGGGCGATTTGGAGAGTTTTCTTCGAGCTGAATTTACAATCATCATCTTCAAGCTCATCATTCGTATTAATCATCATTTCATCATCTTCATCACATCAAAACAAAGGTAATGATTTCTTGAATCTAGAATTTAGGATATTTGGGGTTTTCCTTCCGATTTCTTCGAATGAACATAGATTGTTGTTGCAATATGTTAGATATGGATTATCTACCTTGGATTAATGTATTCCTACGGATTTAATGGCATATATTTCGGATTTCAAGAACACTTTGGGGGTTGACTTTGATATTTTGGGGTTTTTCGATTAGATGTTGTCATTAACTCGAACTATGGATTCCTATGGGATTATTGATATCATTGAAAGTGTTTTGATGGTTTGAAATACTCATCTGGGAGTTGGTTTCGATATATTCGAGTTTGGATATTGTTGTATCGATGTTTGAGTCGGTTATGATCGTATTTGATTCGTGTATTGAGCGGTTGTTGGTAATTATTGTTATTCAAGGTTGTTCGAGCGACCGACACCTCATTTTAGGACGTTGTTCGTGGAAGGACATTGTTCACCGGTGTTGTGTAAGTTAATTCTTACTCAGTTAAAGGGATATTCATTCCTTTCGTTGTTGTTCATTCATAATCATAACTCATTCATTTTGTATTAACCGTATCGAGACTTGTCATTGTCAATTAATCATTTCAGTCACGAGGAACGACAGTTCCAATTATTTTATTGAGCTATCATTCATTTCACTGTCATTTCATCTCGGTGAGTCATTGATTTTCGATGTCACATTTGTTATATCGTGGCATTCCGGGTCATACTGGCGTGCCGGATGGTATGTGTAGGATTTTCATGTCGGGCACATTTAAGTCGTGTGTTGGTTGTTGGCCTCACATTGGACTGTGCACACGAGTCGATTGCTTCGTGAGACTGATTAGGTACAAGACCACACGTGTATTCGATCGATACTCATTGGTGGTTTGTGCACGGACACATTTCCATCCCGGACGTAGTGTGGTGCCATTCCTTTGAGCCGTACTGTTAGTTGATTCATATAGCATGTTGGATTGCGTATGTTTTCAACAGGATTGTGTGTATTCAACTCTTGAGGATTGTTGTTCTGTGTAACTGACCCCGTTGGGGGATATTGTTTTTCAGGTCATGGCAAGGCAAAATCACGGGGAGAGCACATTGACTGCGAGGAGTCCCAATGATACAAGTAGGGATCCCCAGTCTTTTTAGTCATTTATGTTTCCTTCATTTTATTCCGCTGCAGACATTCCGTTTGAATACTCATTTCACTTAGTGTTGTATATTTTATCTCCATATAAAATATACATGTATTCTGTATTATCCTGGGTGTGTTGTATGAAACTCCTCATCGGAGTAATTAATGTTGTAATGTGGTTTGGTACTACATTTACCCTGCGTAATTCATTCATTTTCATTCGCGTGGTGGGTCCCAGTCGGGGGTCCACGACACTGTAATATCCGCCTAGTTTGGGGTGTTACAGAGTTGGTATCAGAGCGTGGTTTTGAATACTACCTTCTGAATCATGTCTCATTTGAAATCACCATTCATTAGACTAGTATCATTGGACTTTCGCATCACGTGTGACCTGTGCAAGAGCCGAGCCCCTCAGACCAAAGAACAGTAAGATTTCCTCATCTATCATTTTCATTTGTGATCAAGTCGATCATGTGAATTCATTAATCACTCAGTTCATTTCATTGTTCAGTTGTTGATCTTGAGGATCATATCATTAATCTTGTTAACTTGTTCAAGATATTCATTTCAAGAATTTCATCAGATAATCACATCATTTCAGTTGATCATTCATGTAATCGTTGTATTTGAGCGCGTATGCTCATTTTCATCTTTTCATAATATAATCATAATGTGATATTCATGCGAGATATATAATTATCATATGAATTTCCACTTTAGTATGGAAAGAGCTAGCAGAGGACGTGCAGGAAGAGGCCGTGGTGCAGGCCGAAACCCGAGAGCTCGTGTGAATACACGTGCGAATGCCAGGAATAATGCTAACTCATCGAGCAGTGACGCTGCCACTCATTCACCTGGACGTGATCATTCACTATCGCGGAGTCGTACCCGGGACACAGCTCAGTCAGAAGGTGTTCGGGTTGACCCACTCGCTTTTATGCAGGGCATGATGGCCCAAATGACTCAGATGGCTCAACTAATGGAGACAATGCATAACTCAACTACTCAAAATCAACAGGCTCCTCCGCCGCCACCTCAGAGGCAAGAGAGGGGTGTAAGCAGTATCATTGGCGATATCTCTCACCAGCGACCACCTACCTTCGAGGGCTCATCTGAGCCGGCGGATATTGTTCATTGGCTTGAGCATTTCAAGAAGTTATTTGCTATGGTGGATTGCCCTGAAGGGCATAAAGTTTCAGTTGCGGCTTATTATCTTGGTAAGAGCGCTCATTCATAGTGGTTATCGTTTAAGCCCACCGACGGATCATGTACTTGGGATCAATTCAAAACTCTCATGATGGAGAGGTATTATCCGGCCCCACTCAGGGAGGCCAAGTTGTCGGAATTACTCACTCCCGACCTCTCAGCGGACGATGATGTTCTCGCCATCACCGAGAAATTTCAGGAACTTCTTCCGTTCGCCTCATCTATCATTCACTTTGAGGCGGACAAGATCAAGTATTTCAGCAAGAGGTTGAAACCTCGTATGCGACTACAATTGCTTAATCATAATTGTACCACTTTGGCCGAATTCATCGAGAAAGATCTTACTTACGAGCTTACTGCTAAGGAAATTGCTAAGCAACAACCTTCATCTGCTGGCAAGAAGTCTAAGAACCGTAATCAGTCTGACGACAGTCAAGCCACTTTCAAGAAACCACGTGCAGGCTCTACTTTTTCTGAGCGACCTCCTATGGCGCCTAAACCTGCGGAATCTCAGTCACGAGCGGCCAGTTCACCCATCACCTGTTTCAACTGTGAAGAACAGGATCATTTCAGCACCAAATGTCCGAAACAGACTGTCACGTGCCATAACTGTGGAATTGCTGGGTATAGGGCCCGTTTTTGCCAAAGGGACTCTAAACCCACTCCGGCGTCATCTCAGGCCCCAGGACATTCAGCGGTGCAGAATCAGGCCACTCAGTCAGCGTCGTTCAAGACGATAGGAGCTAATAAAGGCGGAGCTAAGAGCTATCAGATGGGAGCGTCCGGTTCGGGGGCCGGCGAGCCCCGAATTTTTGAGATGAAGAAGACCGACGATCCAGAGGCCCGGATGATCTCGGGTACACTCCATATTCTATCCCAACCTGTGTTTACCCTTTTTGATACTAGTGCATCGCATTCATTCATTTCTGAGTCATGTTTGAGTAGATTACGTCTGGGTAGTGCTACTAGTTGTGAGCCGTATGTCATTGGTCTACCTGACGGTAGAAGAATTATCGGAAATCACGAGATTCAGAATTGTCCGATTCAGCTTCATGGCCGTGTATGGCTAGCACACCTAATTGTGGTAGATTTACCGAGAGACGACGTCATTTTGGGTATTGATTGGATGGATTGTCACGATGCGATCATTAGTGTCCGTAAGCGTATGGTCACTATCATTTCAGACGATGGGGTTGAATGTGTTTTTCAGGGAGGTAATCCCAGCTGTTTTGGTAAGGTCATTAACTTGATGAAAGCATTGAAATTACTCAGTCAGGGGTGTGTTGGTTATTGGTGCTATATGACCAAAACCGAGAAATCACCAGTAATGTTGATGGATATTCCGGTAGTGAGGGAATATGCCGATGTTTTTCCAGATGAGTTACCTAGTTTGCCTCCACAGAGAGATGTGGAATTTACGATTGAGTTGGAGCTAGGTACGTCCCCGATATCTAAGGCACCGTACCGGATGGCCCCGACCGAAATGCAGGAATTAAAGAACCAACTTGAAGAGTTGTTCGAGAAAGGTTATATCCGACCGAGTGTGTCCCCGTGGGGAGCACCAGTGTTATTTGTCAAGGAAAAGGATGGTTCGTTCTGCTTGTGTATTGATTACTTGGAATTGAACCGGGTGACGATCAAGAATAAATATCCTCTACCCCGTATCGATGATCTTTTGGATCAACTTCAGGGAGGTTCAGTATTTTCCAAGATCGACTTAAGATCTGGATATCATCAGTTGCGAACTCGAGAGTCGGATATCGCAAGGACGGCGTTCCGAACACGCTATGGTTATTATGAGTTTGTGGTTATGCCATTTGGATTAACTAATGCACCTGCGGTATTCATGGAGTTAATGAATCGGGTTTTCATCGACTATTTGGATCAATTTGTGGTTGCCTTTATTGATGACATTCTAATTTATTCTCGTGACCGGGAGGAGCACGAGTTTCATCTTCATCAGGTGCTCGACGTGTTGAGACGAGAACAACTTTATGGGAATTTTTCCAAATGTGAGTTCTGGATGTCCAAAGTGACATTTCTCGGACATGTAATTTCTTCAGACGGAGTTCGTGTTGACCCTCAAAAGACGGAGGCTATTCGAGATTGGCTACCTCCGAAGAATGTTAAGGAAATCCGAAGTTTCCTCGGATTAGCGGGTTATTATCGATGATTTGTGGAGGGATTTTCTAAAATTGCTCAACCCATGACGAACCTTTTACGGAAGGATAAGAAATACACGTGGTACGACGCGTCTCAACAGAGTTTTGAGGAACTCAAGAGCCGGTTAACTTCAGCACCTGTCCTTTCTTTACCGCAAGGGACGGAAGGATTTGTGGTTTATAGTGATGCGTCCGGACAGGGTCTCGAATGTATACTAATGCAGAACAGGAACGTTATTGCTTATGCTTCATGGCAATTGAGACCTTACGAGGTTAATTATCCGACCCACGACCTGGAGCTAGCAGCCGTGGTGTTCGCATTGAAGATTTGGCGTCATTATCTTTATGGCGTTACCTGTCAGATATTCACCGATCACAAGAGTTTAAAGTATATATTTACTCATAAGAAGTTAAATATGCGACAGAGACGGTGGTTGGAACTAATCAAAGATTATGATATCGAGATCCTTTACCACCCGGGCAAGGCGAACGTTGTCGCCGACGCCTTGAGTCGTAAGTCCGTTCAGGAGCAGATGCTTGCTCGATTAACAGTTCAGAAGGAACTTCAGCAGGAATTTCTGAGACCCGAGATCGAGGTCTGCAGTTACACAGTACAAGGGCAACTTTGTACGTTGGAGATTTCATCGCCACTTGAGGAGGCGATCAGGGAGAATCAGGGTTCGGACCCATTTTTGTTACGCATTCGAGAGGATGTGACTCAGGGGAAAGCCCCCGGATTTGTGGTCCACGAGGATGGACTTTTGCATTTTAAGAATCGGTTGTGCTTACCGGCGAATGACGAGTTGAAAAACTCGATTTTGAGAGAAGCTCATGCTACCCCTTATTCCGTTCATCCGGGGTCTAGCAAGATGTATAAAGACTTGAAACAAAATTACTGGTGGAGTAATATGAATCGAGAAGTCACGGAATTTGTTTCGAGATGCTTAACTTATCAACAAGTCAAGATTGAACATCAGCGACCGGCTGGTATGCTGAAACCGCTCCCTATTCCAGAATGGAAGTGGGAAGATATTTCTATGGACTTCATCACGAGTTTGCCGACGAGTCATCGTGGCATTAATACAATCTGGGTGATTGTGGACCGCTTAACTAAATCAGCTCATTTTCTTGAGATTAAGGATATTGTAATATCCGGTATTTTTCTTTCCCTTGTATTTTCATTTTTGGTATATTTCTCGGTCATAGTGACCCTCGTGTACCTTTCAGTGTGTCCTTCCTGTCAACTGTTGAACTGTATTCTCGTTATTGTGGTGCGGAACCGCCGTTTCGGGGTTGCCGTGGATCCATTTCGTGTTATTGGTTCCCAAATATTGATTCCTATCGTTTTATTCTCTTTCCGGATCATTTTTATCATTTTGGGACCCAAAAGGGGGTGTGGGCCGCAAGACAAGATGTGTGTGCCGCGGCACACAAATTTCTTCGATTGTTGGCCAAACGAATCAGTGTGCCGCGGCACACCCATCAAAGCCGCGGCACAATGCTGCTGCCGCGCACACTCGTGTGACATCTGCGACCAAAACCCGCACAGACGGTGCCGCGGCACACGCACGCCGTGCCGCGGCACACTGCCGAACCCTGGGAGTAATTTTTGGCCTGTGCCGCGGCACACCTCAGCTGTGCCGCGGCACACAATGCGGTCAACCCCCTATAATTGTGTCGTTTTGAGCGTCCGCTGCTCAATTCCTTCTTCTTCTTCCTGCGACGCGAGAGAGAGTGAGAGAGAGGGGGAGAGTTCTTCATCATTATTCATTGGGGGGATGATTTTCATCATTTTTCTTCGGTAGTGAAGCCCGGACAATCAATCCAACGCGTGTTCTACGGATCTTAGTACTTGAATCTCCAAAGGTAATGTTTCTTGAAACCCTCCCTTTTGGATAATTGGGGATTTTGGGGTTTTTGTCCGATTCTTTCCATTTTGTTGATGGATTCTTGATGAATATGATTAATCTTGTTGATATCATTAATTTTCCTACGGATTCATGGTATATTTTAATAGTTTTGCAGAATCGAGAGGGTTTGGTTGTGGTCCGCCCTCGTTGTTATTTTGTGCGAATATACATGAATCGTAGGCGGGTTTTCGGGTGTATTCCATTTCCGTATTCGGCTAGAGTTGGTTATAAATATGTTCTTCGAATCGTTAGGTTCGGTTCCGTTGATTCCTAGTGTTCGTCGGTGATTATCCTTTCCCTTCGTTGCGTCATCAAAATATTCAAGGCAAGTAATTCTTGGAAACCTTTATGCTTAACGAGAAATGGTAATGTATATTGTGTGTGCTTTACTCACCTCGGGAGGGTCCGACGGGGCCTCGAGGGAATCTATGGCTTCGTCCTGGATTCATGAGTTTGATTCGCTAGCCAGCTAGGGAGGGTCCTTAGAGGCCTCGAGTGGGATTCGTGGCTTCGTCCCGGTCCTAGGTGACGTGTGGTGCATGGTTTGTTTTATGAATGTGGCCAGCTCGGGAGGGTCCTTAGAGGCCTCGAGTGGGATTCGTGGCTTCGTCCCGGTCCTAGGCAAATTAATTATGACTGTTTGTTTCCGGAAAAGACATGTCTGGTTTTGACTTTTGAAATTGATATTGGTGCATGTACTATGAAATGTGTAAGCGATTGGTTTGCCTTGATTACTTGTACTAGCGTAATTGCTAACCCCTCTGGGGACCCGTTTTGGGGAAATTCTTGTTATGGATTTCAGGTTATGATTATCCGGACGAGCGGGCACCTGGACAGTACGAGGACGTTGGCCAGGGTCGTTGACATGTGCATTTGGGTCTTTCTATTTCTTTCGTCCATTTCGATTTGGTTGTTCTAATAATTATAAACTTATAGAGTGTACTCGCGAGTACTTAGGCTTTTCATTTCAAACTCCGTATTGTGCTACTTTTAAATTGTTACATTGTTGGTTGATGATCATTTCGCCGGTTGCTCCGGGCGTAACTTTTTACGTCTTATAATTAAATGTGTGTCCTCGCTAACCGGGATGGTTAGTCGAGTGGAGTTTTCTTGTTTGTAGCCTGGTGGGTCCCATGTGGGGGGTCCACGGCGCTGTAATATACTCTGAATATCTCGGGGTGTTACAGAAAATGGTATCGGAGCTCTAGGTTTATGGATACCTAGGCTTGTTGGTTATTTGGGTCTAGTCGTGTTTTGTTTTGCACATTGTCACACCGCTGCCAGCATCCCAGTACTTCCAGTGCTCGTAAGTTTTCTTATTCGGCTCTTTTGTTTCTTGCATTGTATTTCCACTTTTGAATCGTAGTTGCTTTTCCTCCCTTACTCATCATCGATATACTTCTGTTATCTCTCAAAATCAGTATGGATGCCGGAGGAAACCGTGGTCGTGGTCGTGGTCGTGGACGCGGCCGGGGACGTGGGGCAGCCGGTGGGGCGGCCACGTCGCATTCTTCGGGAGCCGGCAGTACCGGTGACCGTCACAGTCATGCTTCTTCTCAGGAGCGCGCCGATCTTGGTATTGCGGCTGTTATGCAGCAAATGGTTAACCAGATGGCGACTATAGCTCAGGTGGTCCAGAACCCCGATCGGGCCCATGCTAATCGGGGCGGAACGGATCGTTGGCTTCAGGATGTCATCAAGATGCATCCTCCCCAGTTTTCGGGAGCTTCGGACCCAATCGACTGGGAAGGGTGGATCAAGGAGATATCCAAAGTATTCACTGCTACCAACTGCCCCGAGGACCGTAAGGTCCCTATTGCTCAATATTTTCTCACGGGAGATGCTACAGATTGGTGGGAGACCGTTGGTCCCAAAGATCATGTTGCTTCATGGGCCGAATTTCAAGAATTGATGGAGACCGAATATTGTCCGTGGCCGGTCAGACAGGCTCGAGTGCATGCCTTCTATGATGCTCAACCACGGGATATCCCCGTATCTCAGGCCATTGCCGACTTTAACAAGGAGTTGGGTTATGTGAAGACCCAAGTTGTCGAAGAGAGCGACAAGATTTTCCATTTTTCCAGGAGGATGAAACTGTCCATTCGGGACTATATGTCTGGGCTCGTCTGTACCACCCTGAAGGATTATCAGAGTCGAGCCCTTGCTTATGATATGTCGGTGACCGCTAGCGATTTGGCTCGTGAGAGCAAGAAGCAGAAGTCGGTCGGAAATTTTTCTGGTCCCAAGAGTGGAGGCCAGCAGAAATCTGAGGCTGCAAATATTTCTACGGGCGGTTCGGCTCGTTTCTCTGGGAGCTTTCGGAGTGCCGCTGTAACCGTCGTCCCGGACCCCAGATGCTTTAACTGGCAAGCTGTGCCACGTGAACCGGGATTGTCTTCGTCCACCTTTAACTTGTCATACTTGTGGTCACGGGCCACAAGGCTTCTTTGCGAGAAACTCAGACAGCCATGGCGCCGTTCTTCTCACCCAAAGACCTATGGAGCCGAGTGTGAACCAGGGCTCATTTACTCCGCCGCCACCACCGAGTGTCGGCCGAGGTAGGGGTCGGGGTCAACCCGCTAGAGGAGGAGCTTCCAGTGTCGGCTCCGCCTAGCCGCGTATATACGAGATGAGGAGGGCCGATGACCCAGCAGCTACTGTGGCGACAGGTACCGTTCGTATCCATTCTCATCCTGTCGGTGTACTTTTTGATTCGGGTGCTACGCATTCATTCATTTCTCTAGAGTGTGTACGCCGTTTGAGTCTCGACTGCTTGTCACCTTGCGAGCCTTTCATCGTTAAACTTCCTAGCGGTGATAGAATTGTCGGTGATCGAGAAGTCCGGGACTGCTTCGTGATCATTTGTGAGAGGGCTTGGCTCTCTAATCTTATTGTTGTGAGTATCGAGGGCGAGGATTTAATTCTCGGGAATGATTGGCTCGAGCGGCATGGTGCAATCATGAACTACCGCACGAGGATCATTACCATGTTAGCCGAGGACGGCACTGAACACTCTTTCGCGGGGCGAAAGAGAAACCAGAAGTTTGTTATTAACGCCTTGAAGGCGGTGAAACTCCTGCGAAAGGGGTGCACTGGTTATTGGTGCTACGCCTTGAAGGCGGAGAATGGTGGAGTCGAGTTTTCGTCGATTCCTGTCGTTAGTGAGTTTCCTGATGTATTTCCTGACGAGTTGCCGGGATTGCCACCGGATCGTGAGGTTGAGTTTGTTATAGAATTAGAGTCGGGCGCGGCTCCGATTTCGAAGGCGCCGTATCGCATGGAACCTTCAGAGATGGCCGAGTTGAAGAAACAGTTGAGTGAACTTCTGGAGTCGGGGTATGTTCGACCGAGCGCCTCGCCTTGGGGCGCACCGGTCTTGTTTGTGCGTAAGAAGGATGGTTCACTACATTTGTGTATCGACTATCGCGAACTAAACAAAGTGACCATCAAGAACAAGTACCCTTTGCCGAGGATTGACGACTTATTCGATCAGTTGCAGGGAGCTGCGGTGTTCTCGAAGATTGATTTAAAATCGGGGTACTATCAGCTCCGGGTGAGGGGGTCCGACGTGCCGAAGACAGCCTTTCGGACGAGATACGGGCATTATGAGTTTGTAGTTATGCCTTTCGGGTTAACTAATGCGCCGGCGGTGTTCATGCAATTGATGAACAAAGTCTTTATCGAGTATTTGGATAAGTGTGTCGTCGTCTTCATTGACGATATTCTTATTTATTCGAGGAATGAGAAAGAGCATGCCCATCATTTGCGAATAGTGTTAGACATTTTGAGGGCCGAGCAACTCTATGCGAAGTTCTCGAAATGTGAGTTCTGGCTGAAGGAAGTGATGTTTCTGGGTCACGTGATTTCAGCCGAGGGAGTTCGAGTGGATCCGCAGAAGATTGAGGCAGTGTTGGATTGGGCATCGCCCACAAATGTGAAGGAGGTCCGTAGTTTCTTGGGTTTGGATGGCTACTACCGTAGGTTCGTCGAGGGTTTCTCAAAACTAGCTCGGCCACTTACACAGTTGCTCCAGAAATCCGAGAAGTTCGTCTGGACCGATGAGAGGCAGTCGAGTTTCGAGGAGCTGAAGAAGCGTTTGACTACAGCCCCGGTTTTGGCGTTGTCGTGTGGCAACGAAGGATTCGCCGTTTATAGCGATGCTTCGGGCCAGGGTCTTGGGTGCGTATTGATGCAGCACGGCAAGACTATTGCCTATGCGTCGAGACAGTTGAGACCGTATGAGCTTAACTACCCTACTCATGATTTGGAGTTAGCGGCAGTCGTTTTTGCGCTCAAGATTCGGCGTCACTATCTTTTCGGCTCTGCATGTCAGATTTTTACCGATTATAAAAGTCTGAAATATATATTTACTCAGCGGGAGTTGAAAAAGAGGCAGAGGAGGTTGTTAGAGCTGATTAAGGATTATGACCTCGAAATCCTTTATCATCCGGGCAAGGCGAACGTCGTAGCCGACGCCTTGAGTCGGAAACCGATTGCGTTGCGAACGCTTGAGGTCCTCACGTCTCAGTCTGAGCTTCGGCGGGCTTTGATTGAGTTTGGTATTGAGGTTTTGTTGCCTGGAGCTGTCGGGCAACTTTGTGCTTTAGAGATTTCGTCGTCTTTGATCGATGAAATTAAGCTGAAACAATTAGAGGATCTGATGATTACTCAAATCCGAGAGAACGTTCTTAAGGGAAAGTCTCCTGGGTTTGTGATTCACGAGGATGGTGTTTTGAGATTCCAGAGTCGGCTTTGTGTGCCGAACGATCCAGAGTTGCGACAGAGTATTTTGCGTGAGGCCCATTCCACACCCTATTCCGTTCATCCTGGTTCGAGTAAGATGTACAAGGACACGAGGAGGAACTTCGGTGGAATGATATGAAGGAGGAGGTCGCACAGTTTGTGGCGAGATGTTTGACTTGCCAGAGTCAAAATCGAGCATCAGCGACCGGCTGGGTTATTGCAGTCACTTCCCGTTCCAGAATGGAAATGGGAAGATATATCGATGGATTTCATTACGAATTTGCCGAGATCGAAATCGGGCATGAATATGGTTTGGGTGATTGTTGATCGTCGACCAAGTCGGCACATTTTCCGGGCATCAAGGACACTTGGGGCCCGGAGAAATTGGCTCGTGTGTTTATCGCGCAGATTGTGAGACTTCACGGTACTCCGAAGTCTATTGTTTCGGATCGTGATGGCCGTTTTGTATCGCACTTTTGGCAGGCGGTGCATAAGGCGTTGGGTACCTGTTTACATTTGAGTACCTCTTTTCATCCCGATCGGATGGACGATGTAACGCACTATCCGGACATTCGAGGACATATTGCGTGCTTGTGCCCTCGATCGAGTAGCGATCAGGAAGAGCATTTGCCATTGATCGAATTCACGTACAACAATAGTTGGCACGCGTCGATTCGGATGGCACCGTACGAGGCACTTTATGGGCGACGATGTCGATCTCCGATTTGTTGGAATGAGGCGTCCGATTTGGTCGGGACCGAGCCGGATGTCGTTTTAGAGACGAGGCGGAAGATAGAATTAATTCGGGAACGGATGTTGACGGCCCAGAGTCGACAGAAGTCATATGCCGATGTCCGTCGTCGACCTTTAGAATTTGAGGTGGGAGACCACGTTTTGCTGAAGGTGTCGCCGACGAGAGGGGTTTTCCGTTTCGGGAAGAAGGGGAAGTTGAGTCCGAGATTTATTGGACCCTTCGAGATTCTCGAGCGGGTCGGTGGGTTATCATACCGTTTGGCGTTACCCCCGGCCTTGAGTCACATTCATAGCGTTTTTCATGTTTCCCAGCTGAGGAAATATGTTCCGGATCCTAGTCACTCATCGCTTATGGCGAGATTGATATTGCTGAAGATATTACTTTTGAGGAGCGTCCTTTGAAGATTTTGGAGCATCGTGAGAAACGACTGAGGCATAAGACCATCCCTTTGGTCAAAGTGCAGTGGTCGAGACACGGTGTCGAGGAAGCAACTTGGGAAACCGAGGATAGCATGCGTGCTAGGTACCCTGAGTTGTTTGTTTCTTAAGTTTCGGGACGAAACTTATTTTTAGAGGGGTAGAATGTAATATCCGGTATTTTTCTTTCCCTTGTATTTTCATTTTTGGTATATTTCTCGGTCATAGTGACCCTCATGTACCTTTCAGTGTGTCCTTCCTGTCAACTGTTGAACTGTATTCTCGTTATTATGGTGCGGAACCGCCGTTTCGGGGTTGCCGCGGCACACAAATTTCTTCAGTTGTTGGCCAAACGAACTGTATTGTGTGCCGCGGCACACCCATCCGGTGCCGCGGCACAATGCCAAGCAGATGCCGCGCACACTCGTGTGACATCTGCGACCAAAACCCGCTCAGACGGTGCCGCGGCACACGCAGCCGTGCCGCGCACACCGCCGAACCACGGGAGTAATTTTTGCTCGTGCCGCGGCACACCTCAGCTGTGCCGCGGCACACAATGCGGTCAACCCCCTATAATTGTGTCGTTTTGAGCATCCGCTGCTCAATTCCTTCTTCTTATTCCTGCGACGCGAGAGAGAGTGAGAGAGAGGGGGAGAGTTCTTCATCATTATTCATTGGGGGGTTGATTTTCATCATTTTTCTTCGGTAGTGAAGCCCGGACAATCAATCCAATGCGTGTTCTACGGATCTTAGTACTTGAATCTCCAAAGGTAATGTTTCTTGAAACCCTCCCTTTTGGATAATTGGGGATTTTGGGGTTTTTGTCCGATTCTTTCCGTTTTGTTGATGGATTCTTGATGAATATGATTAATCTTGTTGATATCATTAATTTTCCTACGGATTCATGGTATATTTTCATAGTTTTGCGGAATCGAGAGGGTTTGGTTGTGGTCCGCCCTCGTTGTTATTTTGTGCGAATATACATGAATCGTAGGCGGGTTTTCGGGTGTATTCCATTTCCGTATTCGGCTAGAGTTGGTTATAATTATGTTCTTCGAATCGTTAGGTTTGTTTCCGTTGATTCCTAGTGTTCGTCGGTGATTATCCTTTCCGTTCGTTGCGTCATCAAAATATTCAAGGCAAGTAATTCTTGGAAACCTTTATGCTTAACGAGAAATGGTAATGTATATTGTGTGTGCTTTACTCACCTCGGGAGGGTCCGACGGGGCCTCGAGGGAATCTATGGCTTCGTCCTGGATTCATGAGTTTGATTCGCTAGCCATCTCGGGAGGGTCCTTAGATGCCTCGAGTGGGATTCGTGGCTTCGTCCCGGTCCTAGGTGACGTGTGGTGCTTGGTTTGTTTTATGAATGTGGCCAGCTCGGGAGGGTCCTTAGAGGCCTCGAGTGGGATTCGTGGCTTCGTCCCGGTCCTAGGCAAATTAATTGTGACTGTTTGTTTCCGGAAAAGACATGTCTAGTTTTGACTTTTGAAATTGATATTGGTGCATGTACTATGAAATGTGTAAGCGATTGGTTTGCCTTGATTACTTGTACTAGCGTAATTGCTAACCCCTCTGGGGACCCGTTTTGGGGAAATTCTTATTATAGATTTCAGGTTATGATTATCCGGACGAGCGGCACCTGGACAGTACGAGGACGTTGGCCAGGGTCGTTGACATGTGCATTTGGGTCTTTCTATTTCTTTCGTCCATTTCGATTTGGTTGTTCTAATAATTATAAACTTATAGAGTGTACTCGCGAGTACTTAGGCTTTTCATTTCAAACTCCGTATTGTGCTACTTTTAAATTGTTACATTGTTGGTTGATGATCATTTCGCCGGTTGCTCCGGGCGTAACTTTTTACGTCTTATAATTAAATGTGTGTCCTCGCTAACTGGGATGGTTAGTCGAGTGGAGTTTTCTTGTTTGTAGCCTGGTGGGTCCCATGTGGGGGGTCCACGGCGCTGTAATATACTCTGAATATCTCGGGGTGTTACAGATATGTGGGGTCCCGAGAGACTTGCCCAGTTGTTTATCAAAGAGATAGTGAGACTGCACGGTACTCCCAAAAGTATTGTTTCTGATCGTGACGGACGATTCGTGTCTCATTTTTGGAAATCAGTTCATCGTGCTATGGGAACTCAGCTTAATCTCAGTACATCTTTTCATCCGCAGTCCGACGGACAATCAGAGAGGACTATTCAGACTTTGGAGGACATGTTGAGGGCATGTGTCCTCGATTGGAAAGATGATTGGGAAGCCCAACTACCGTTGATCGAGTTCACGTACAATAACAGTTGGCATTCTTCGATTAAGATGGCACCTTACGAGGCCTTGTACGGTCGTCGTTGTCGATCTCCTTTGTGTTGGGATGACTTATTAGAATCAATCGGCACCGAGCCTGATATGCTTATAGCCGCCCGTGAGAAGGTAGCTTTGATCAGGAGTCATTTGTTGAGCGCTCAGAGTCGACAGAAATCTTATGCAAATAATCGTCGTCGTCCATTAGAGTTCGAGACAGGTGACCATGTTTTGGTCAAGGTATCCCCGAGTCGTGGTATCTTCCGTTTTGAGAAGAGGGGGAAGTTGAGTCCGAGATTCATTGGGCCGTTTGAGATTTTGGATTGAGTAGGCGAGTTAGCTTATCGACTGGCCCTACCTCCGGTGTTGAGCCGAATTCATAATGTGTTTCACGTCTCTCAGTTGCGGAAGTATGTTGCCGACCCGAGTCACATACTTCAGTTCGACGAAATCGAGATCGCTGATGATCATTCATATGAGGAGCGTCCTATACGAGTTTTAGAGCGGCGAATCAAACAGTTGAAGAATAAGACGATTCCTTTGGTTAAAATTCAGTGGTCTAGACACGGAGTCGAAGAGGCTACTTGAGAAACCGAGGATAGTATGCGGGAGAGTTATCCCGAGTTGTTTGACCCTTAGTTTCGGGGATGAAACTCTTTTAAGGGGGGGTGTTTGTAATACCCGGTTGTAATTCAGTCATTATCATTCAGTATTTATCATTCAGTAATTGTCACTCAGTAATTTTCACTCATTAATAATCATTTGTCACTCATATTCAATCATTGTATTCATCGTTCAGAGTAATTGTATCGTGTATCAGTCGTCATTCATCATCAATCAAGATGGAATTTCGTGCCGTGTTTATCACCGTTGTCATATTCATAGTGTGCTGTGTGAGGAGTAACGCACGCTACGTACTCTCTTTAGCATGTGCTAATTGAGTACGGGTAGCGCACGCCACCTCTCAACACTAGCGCACGCTAGTGTAGTTAAGCAGGCAGTCCAGAAGGCACTGGACTGCAGTTGGGATTGCAAGTAGCACACGCTACGAATGGTAAGTAGCATGCGCTAGTGAGCCGGAGTAGTGCACGCTATGCAGTCGGTGTAGCGCGCGCTAAGGTCGGATCAGGTTGAGTCCAGTGGCTACTAGACTGAATTGAATTAATTGGTAGCGCACGCTATGAGTTGTTTTAGCGTACGCAAACGGTGTAGTAGCGCACGCTAATTGTTGCATGTAGCGCACGCTACCGAGATCAGATCAGAGGACAGAAGGTTCTGGACTCCAGTACTGGGCATCAGATAATTCGTTAGCGCACGCTAACATTTGGTGTTAGCGCACGCTAATTGTACATCCGTAGCGCACGCTACCATTTTCGGTCAGTGGGTACTGGACTACCCAAAATACCCGTTAGTGAACGCTACGCACAGGAGCTAGCGCACGCTAAACTGGGATTTCTATAAATAGGACAGTGCAGTCCATTTTGTCATTTCTTCATCTCACTTCATTCCTTCGGCAGTTTTGGGCGATTTCGGGCGATTTGGAGAGTTTTCTTCGAGCTCAATTCACAATCATCATCTTCAAGCTCATCATTCGGATTAATCATCATTTCATCATCTTCATCACATCAAATCAAAGGTAATGATTTCTTGAATCTAGAATTTTGGATATTTGGGGTTTTCCTTCCGATTTCTTCGTATGAACTTATATTGTTGTTGGAATATGTTAGATATGGATTATCTATCTTAGATTAATGTATTCCTATGGATTTAATGGCATATATTTCGGATTTCAAGAACACTTTGGGGGTTGACTTTGATATTTTGGGGGTTTTCGATTAGATGTTGTCGTTAACTCGAACTATGGATTCCTATGGGATTATTGATATCATTGAAAGTGTTTTGATGGTTTGAAATACTCATCTTGTAGTTGGTTTCGATATATTCGAGTTTGGTTATTGTTGTATCGACGTTTGAGTCGGTTATGATTTTATTTGATTCGTGTATTGAGCGGTTGTTGGTAATTATTGTTATTCAAGGTTGTTCGAGCGGCCGACACCTTATTTTAGGACGTTGTTCGTGGAAGGACATTGTTCACCGGTGTTGTGTAAGTTAATTCTTACTCAGTTAAAGGGATATTCATTCCTTTCGTTGTTGTTCATTCATAATCATAACTCATTCATATTGTATTAATCGTATCGAGACTAGTCATTGTCAATTAATCATTTCAGTCACGAGGAACGACGGTTCCAATTATTTCATTGAGCTATCATTCATTTCACTGTCATTTCATCTCGGTGAGTCATTGATTTTCGATGTCACTTTTGTTATATCGTGGCATTCCGGGTCATACTGGCGTCCCGGTTGGTATGTGTAGGATTTTCATGTCGGGCACATTTAAGTCGTGTGTTGGTTCTTGGCCTCACATTGGACTGTGCACACGAGTCGATTGCTTCGTGAGACTGATTAGGTACAAGACCACACATGTATTGGATCGATACTCGTTGGTGGTTTGTGCACGGACACATTTCATCCCGGACGTAGTGTGGCGCCATTCCTTTGAGCCGTACTGTTAGTTGATTCATATACCATGTTTGATTGCGTATGTTTTCAACAAGATTGTGTGTATTCAACTCTTGAGGATTGTTGTTCTGTGTAACTGACCCCGTCGGGGGATATTGTTTTTCAGGTCATGGCAAGGCAAAAGCACGGGGAGAGCACGTTGACGGCGAGGAGTCCCAATAATACTAGTAGGGGGCCCCTGTCTTTTCAGTCATTTATGTTTCCTTCATTTTATTCCGCTGCAGACATTCCGTTTGAATACTCATTTCACTCAGTGTTGTATATTTTATCTCCATATAAAATATACATGTATTCTGTATTATCCTGGGTGTGTTGTATGAAACTCCTCATCGGAGTAATTAATGTTGTAATGTGTTCGGTACTACATTTACCCTGCGTAATTCATTCATTTTCATTCGCCTGGTGGGTCCCAGTCGGGGGTCCACGGCACTATAATATCCGCCTAGTTTGGGGTGTTACAGTCGATTATCCGAACAATCACAAAACACAACGAACGAAAATCAATACGATTGACCAACCCAACGGTACATCAATCAAAACACGAGCCAATCGCTGAACAAATACGGAATTCCACCACCCAAGGGTTGGAAGATCGAAAACGAGATTAATTTTCCGAACTTAAGGGAATTACGAAGGAGTCTGAATGTTCAACAATCACGAAACGAGATCAATAAAAACCGAACAATCAAACGATCAAACCACAACGATCGAGACAACAAAAATCGAACAATCATGTTCGAATCACGAAGAACAATAAAATTCAAACAACAACTCCAAGATTCACATCTCGACTCGAGACAATATATGATCCGGTGAAAACAACAATATGTGTATTCACATAAGATCCACAAGAAAGGGAATAGCAATTGAAAAGTCACAATGACAAACGAGTTATTCCGAAACAATACCACACTCGTTCGATCAACAAAAGCAAGGGGCAGGACAAGCTCAGAAAATGTCAACGAACATAAACGAGTCGACAGAGTCGAAAACACAGAAGTTCAAAATCCGATCCACTACGAATAAAAGAACTAGTAGAACCAAAAGATGCTACTTCCGAACAAAGTTCACAAGAATTGAACCAGACTCGGAAAAGTCACAGCGATAACCAGATCGACCCAAAACAAGATCACACTGCTCCAACGATTTAAACCGAAATACGTAAAGTTCAGAAAGTATCAACGAACATGAGCGAGTCGATAGACTTGAGGGAGAGAAAATGCGGAAGTCAAAAATGATACGGGCATTACATTCGACCACTTATAAAAAAAATGTCGTTCCCGCAACTCACAACAACGGGAGCAAGGTGACAACACAAAAAGCAAACGACAGAGACATCTCCCATAGGCCTCTCAGAGCCGATCCTCATATCTGTACTGAAGTTCGCGCCCCGAAAGACTCGGAACCCAACTCGCAAAGGTGGATCCTGTGTCTCTCGGGTCCACACTTGAAAAGCGTTACCGACGAGAAGGACAATTTACGTGTGCATGCCCCGGCGCCTCACAGTTGAAACACCTCGGCTCGGCATACCGAAAATATAAATGCTAGATACAATGGGGCATAACGTCGCAAAACAACATAGCGGAGATGCCAACTCAGCACAACAAAGAATCATAACACATATCATATACAACGATTGCCATCATAAAGTAATACATACACATACACCACATCAACGACGGTATCGTTCGGTGACCTCAATGGGCCGAATGATAACCAGAACGTAATTACAAACATCATGAAACAATCACACATGTACACCAACGTACAAACCCAAGCTTCAACATCTCACACTCGTGTGACACACGCAATCCACCACGAGGCGACAACCATTAAATATCAGTTCACACCTCTCACAGAGGGCTAGTACAACAAATACGTGGCAACGCCTCAACGTTCATGCCACCAACTCGATCATATTCGGGAGTTAACATCATAACGACAAAACCAACATCATACATACATACCCAGCCCTTAAACGGGAATGGATAGGTTTTAAAAACGAAAACCTCCTTTGGAAAATAATTTAGAAGAACACCGGTCGATCTTGAGTATCATCTTAAAAAAAAAGTACAAACGTGAAGTATCATTATCGAGACTTTGGAGAACCATTTCGCATTTGATAAAAATGAGGACACTTTCTCTTAGTGAAAAACTTTCAGAATATTCGACCCTCGGGTCTAAATAAAAGTGTTTCTAAAACATTGAAAATATCTCAAAACATTTTGGTCCTCGAGGTAGAAGAATTTTGAAACATATTGTGGCATCTTGGATGTACCACGAGAAAATAATTCATTTTAAAAGTACGTCTAGAAATTTATTTTCTAAGATACTCAAGGTTTTCAAAAATAATTCAATGGGCTAGAATGCCCAAAAATTTAAGGTAATTACACGGAATCATGATAGCATCGTGGGTCCCGCGCCGGAACCCACCAGGATAAAAACCATTTAAAAAACGCCAAAAAGGCCGATGACGGTAATATTTCAAAACTCACAAAAGCCATTTACAAAATACTAAATACCGTCATAAGAATTTCGCCAAAATGATCAAGGCCATAATGCCAAAAACTCGGTCAAGGGAATCGGTCTTCGAAATAAAACTCAGTCGGTAAAATACCGAAAGCCATTACAAAAGAACTCACGCAGCGGATAAAAGAAATACAGTCCAACATGCACAATCCAAATGAATACATCTCACAGCATCTAGTTTAAACATATAACAAAACCATTCCTCGGAGTTTCTCACGAACTCAATCGTCGATACCTTTTCGAAATCCATCAAGGTTTACAACTTTCACACCATACCACACCACCCGGTGGTTCAAAGATAAAATAATAATGTGCTCAGTTCTATACACATACTATGTGCCACAAGTACTAAACACAACTATATTACACAATACTGTGTAAATAAAATCATGCACCGCAATTAACTCACTAAGATAAAATCGAGATACACAGGTACTTCGCATAAAAGAGGAGACTTACATCCACAGGTCGCACGGAGGTGACAGTCGCCCACGATACTAATCTCGTCAGACAACATAACCGACACTTTGTGACTACGCACAACTCAATTTGTCACTGACGACTCGAACGACAAGACAACACATTACTCGACAAATCACGACTTGACTCGACCCGACAGACTAGGTTTCCGCAACCTAGGCTCCGATACCATAAATGTAACACCCCCAAAACCTTATGGGAATATTACACGCCGTAGACCCTTTCCACAAGGATCTACTAGGCTAAACATCCATAAACAACCAAATGCTTGCCCGACCAGGGTCAAACAATAAAATAATACAGACTGTTATGGTCACTTACACGTGAATACACAGACCGATTAGGTCACACAACCCAATCAACAAAACTGACTTAAACGACATTACCCACACAGGGGTCGAAATACAATACAGCGGAAGACTGAAATCAACTCTGACAACACAACAAAAATCAAACAACTCTCGACTCATGATTAGTATCGCAGCTCATCATCCTCTTATGCCAATCCTGTGACTGCTACCCTAAATATGCATGTACCTGGACGCAAAACAGACATCCACCCCCCGATTACTCAGGGGTTAGTAAAACTCCACTGTTTTACTAGTGCAAGTATCAAATCATACGAAATATAACAAGCAAGTAATAATCGCGAATCAAATATAACAATCAAATATCAAAATAACCCCAGGAGGTTTTTACAAGGGAAGATAAGCTATGAAGCATTCGAAAATAAGATTATCATCTCGGGAATTTTTAGAATCTCAAAACCTTTCGAAAATCTTAGGGTCTTAACCCAAATCTCAAATTCTATTTCAACAATTTACAGAACGAAAACATTTCCATAAATCTCGTGGGGCTCGGCCCAACATTCTTTTCTTAAAACTTTCTTACAAAAAGTTTGATTTACAAAACATGATTCGTGACACCGTGATCCCCTGTCACGTGTCTCCGTAGGTTCCACAAACCGCACGGACTTAACCAATCACAACAATCACAACAATCAATCATGCTCATGACTCCGTGATTGCTTGCCACGAGTCTCCGTAGGTTCAACAACCCACACGGATTGAGCCAACACAACAATCACAACAATCAGTCCCGACCCCGTGAACCTGTGTCACGTGTCACCGTAGGTTCCGTCGAACCCGCACGGTTGGACGTACTGTGTCCTGATCCCATGGACCTGTGCCATGAATCATCGTAGGCCTCGTCAGACCTGCACGATTGGACATCAGCACCACACACTAAGTTCTGATCCCATGGACCTGTGCCATGAATCCTCATAGGCCCAGTCGAACCCGCACGAGTGAACTTAGCGTTCCAGCACACCACATTCACATTCACATTACATACAACAATGAGCACAGTTAGTCAATCACGTTGATCACCACAAAATCGTACATCACACGCACATAACACAATCTCAATA
Organism: Orobanche coerulescens; assembly: GCA_033398695.1. Classification (NCBI taxonomy): domain Eukaryota; kingdom Viridiplantae; phylum Streptophyta; class Magnoliopsida; order Lamiales; family Orobanchaceae; genus Orobanche; species Orobanche coerulescens. The sequence continues at coordinate 98,349,769 of CM065813.1, read as the reverse complement.
CTCTCAACAAAACTATCATCAATCAACGACACACAACCAACATAACACACGTTCGGTACACAATACATTGCACAACCAAGTGTACAACCATCCATATGTACGTCGTAATACTGCACAAATGGAACAACACCTAACACGTATACCAATATGACACTATTATCACAAAGCCTTCAAATTGCGGAATACACAACCAATTCAAACGGAACATATTTACGAAGGCAAGCAAAATCATCATAAACATCATACGTGATTACTAGTCGCAAGATACAAGTCGTATAATAAGATACTTGCCTCGATATCGGCACGCAAGTATTCCAACAAACGCGGTTCAACCGGAAAGCTTCGAAACGCCCGATGCTATCGAAAAGAAAGACGACAATGAATGGAAGGGTTCAACTTGGTTTCTTCGCAAGAAACTCGACCCTAACAACATATAATCAATAAATCATCGATCATACGAGGAAGAATAATCGTAGAACGCCCGAAAAACCCTCTATGACATTTTACCGGACACTTTCAAGGCGTCGATCAAGAACTCGACCAAAACAACGAATCGATACGATCCAACCATGGAATAACAAGGAATTCGATATAATACAACTTAATAATCAATAATCCATCAATAATATACATAATTACTGATCAAACGGACGAAATCCAACAAAAATCATAATTTCCCCAAAACTAGATTATCATGAAATCTAACCTTGATTCGGTCGATCGGAGGATGATATGTGATGATTCATCGACATTTGGAACTCAAGAACTTCATGTATTGGATGTATGACAACATCCCTCCATGCTTCACAAGTCTCCAACCGCGGAAGAGGAGGAAGGAAGTGGGAAAAACGAGTAAAAAATGAAGTCTGGCCGAGCCCAGGCTATATATAGCCGACAGGGTTACGGCCGTAACCGGCAGTGCCTTACGGCCGTAACCGGCATTCGTCCAAACCCGCCCAGCGCCTGCCGATCACTTATGGCCGTAACCGACAGGGACTTACGGCCGTAACTCGGCACTTACGGCCGTACACGGCAGGTCCTTACGGCTATAACCGCATTCGCTGCCATGCTCGCCGAGCACGACGGCCAGAATCGCACCTTACGGCCAGAACTCGCCAAAGCAGTTCTCGCTCCGGCCGAGGCCACTCCGACGGCCCGACGACCCTGAAACCCGAACCTGAATATAAATCGAAGGTACGGTTACGACCTACTTGCAAAGACAAATCTGTGCTATAGGAGAACACATGATTCCGACCACCCGAAGGCTCGAAATTCGATAATGGAAAGTAATTACCCCAAACTTTGGGAAATTACGAAAACGGCCCAAAACGTCCGAAAATCACGATACGTGATCGAATAACCACACCGAAGTTCACAACACGTCTAACAAAATTAAACAGACTTACGGGAAACTCGAAATAGTAATTTCGGACGAGATTCACAAGAATCGAACTCGAGTGCGGAAAAGTCGTTAAGAAACATGGGACTCAACAAAACAATACCGAAACGAACTCGGATGACAAAAAGTGCAAAATTAATCATTCTCAGAATGATGAAACGGTCCCAAGCGAGTCGTCGAAACGAACCTCCGCCGAAAAAAGAAAATTACCAGAAATCCGAAATTGCGGATATTACAAATACTGTACATACACGTGAGTATCTTTTATTTTTGTCGTATGGTGAGATTTTGAATAAAAAAAGGGGTGATACGCAAATAAATGCATTCATTATTCTATTGAGTAGTTGAAGCGCAATCAACGCAATCACAAACTTGTTAAACAATTTTACCTCATTTTTCTTCTATAAATAAACATTGTGCTTGTTTCTTTTATTCATCCCTCAAACTTGTACTTTTCTTCTTTTTCTCTCAAATAAATTTCTTTTCAAAAATGGAAACATCATCTTCAACAAAAAATTTTAGCACAATCTGCATTTTTGGTGGAGCTAGTTATGGAAAAGAGGCATGCTTTACTGAAGCAGCCCACAACTTGGGTCGTACCTTAGGAGAAAAATGCATTCATGTAGTTTACAGAGGAGGAAGTCTAGGATTAATGGGATGAGCTGCTGCTTCTGCCTATATGGAAGGAGTAAGAGTGTTGGGAATAATTCCAAAACCTCTGGCTGAAAGTAAAATCACCGGGGCAACTATTGGAGATGAGTTTAGATCTGTAAATATGCAAGATCGCATAACTCACATGATAAATAATTTGGCGCCTTTATCACCCTTCCCGGTGGTTTTGGCACTCTTGAAGAACTTTTTCATGTGGTTACCAGAGCCCAGCTAAATGTTCATCAAAAACCAATAGGTCTGCTTAATGTCAATGGTTTCTTTGATGGTTTACTATCTTTCATCGACTACTCTGCTGAAAAGGGTTTTATTTCCGAGCGTGCTAAACGAATCATAGTCGTTGCAACAACACCAGAAGAACTAATCAAAAAACTCAATGAATTTGTTCCTCAACCAGATCCAGCTCTAGCTAAAATTGTCTGGGTAGAAGATTTTACCGTAAGAAAACGAAAAGTGGATTCATTCCTCTCCCTTTGATAACCCATGTCAGACCTCTTGTATTTTTACTTTCTGTCGTGTGTAATAATCGTGCTAAATGATGGCAGCTTAGGGAGTTTCTTTTTGATCTCTTGACGCGCATCTATGTAACACCCCCAATCCACTCAGGGATATTACACGTCGTAGACCCTCTCCTCGAGGATCTACCAGGCTGATAACTAAAATCAAACATCTAAACATCGCTTTTAAGGCTAAAATGACTCAGTAGACCGATTTGGTCTTTCAATAATAACATACAACTCAATTTCAAATGCATACCCACGCAGGGGTCAAAATACAATAAACTCCCGTACAACGGGGAACAGATACTGCAGCGGAAACGAAAATACAACTAGACGAATACGACATCAACGGATCCTCGTGTGATTAGTATCGTTCATCTTTCATCATCCTTCGTGCCGACCCTGTGCTATGCTCCAAAACCTGAATGCAAAAATAGACATCCACCCCCCGAATACTCGGGGGTTAGCAAAACTCCACTGTTTTGCTAGTGCAAGTACAAGTGCAAAAATACGAGCCATACAATTCAAGTTCCAAGAATAACAATAACCAGAAATCCTCAAAGATTAAAATACAATGAAACGAATACTTCCCGAGGCAAGAGTTTGAGTAAAACTTTCATAATCCGAAAGATCACAAATAACGAGAACGGTTTGCAAAATGGTTTAAAATACCCCCGGGAGTTTTCATAGAAAACAAATTAGGATTATCAAATCCTTATCCTACCAAAATCAACAGGGGTCACAGCCCAAAGTTTTGTTTTCGCAAATAGAAAACCGACAACAATTCAGGGCTAGAGCCCAACATCACGTGTCCTCGATGGACATAAAAATCAACAAAACATAATCGCGCATGCGTATCGCCTAGGACCGGGACGAAGCCACAAATCCCACTCGAGGCCTCGAAGGACCCTCCCGAGCTGTCTAGCGAAAGAAATCACACACATCTCACGGTTGGATCAATCGATTGTTGCATCCTGGCCACATGATCGCATGCCATGTGCCACCGTAGATTATCTCAGGCTCTCACGGTTGGATCAATCACTTGTTGCATCCTGACCACATGATCACGTGCCATTGTGTCACCATAGACCTTCAACCATATCCACACATTCACACAAATAATATATCACATCAATAATATCCAAGTAATTCACTCAATGGCAACAAACACAATACACGACGCAATGGTCAAATTACAACGCACCAATAAGAGATAATATATGCATATATATTATCAAAGCACAACAACAACACCAAGCATATTCATAAGATTCACATAGTCGTTTACGAAACACACCAATCACAAAATACACACGGTTTTGAAAGAGAGCCTTTAGCGAGGCTAAACCAAATTTTTGAAAGTTCAACTCAAACGATCAAACAAACACATTTAGACGATCACTAATTATCATATCCATAAAACAAGAATTGTATGGACAAGGTACTTGCCTCGAGTAATCACAAACGCGAAGAATCGACCGAAGTAGGTTGGCACGAACCGACCACGAACCCGCCGACTCCACTGAACGCTAACCCGCGACAATAAACTACGGACAACAATAACAACAATGAAAATGAACTCCAAAGTACGACCCAAAGTCGCTGAATTCAAAGAACAAACGACGAAAGTTCAAGGGTTTCCCCCAAACGGCCAAGAACGCAAATCGACCGACCAAAACATGAAAATGGAATTCCAAACCGAAATATGGATATACAATCTATAGGATATGTTTAACAACATCATTTGACAACAATTGGTTCGTCAAAAATGGATAGAAAACGAAATCAAGAACAAAACTCCCAAAAAGTCAACTCTAGGGATTCCAGAAGAATACTTTGATTCAGTGAAGAACAATGGATTAGATGATGTTATAATCACCTAGGATACTCCAAAACACCTTGGATGGAGTAGAAATCATCCAGGAGCCCAAGCCCTAGTCGCCCTCGTCTCAACCCGCGGAGGAAGAAGAATAAATTAAGAAAAATGAAGAGTAATGACTATTGTCCAGTTTATATACTGGACAGCTTAGCGTGCGCTAATACTACCTGATTAGCGTGCGCTATCGAAGCATCAGAACAAAACGTTCTGCCAAAATGTACAGTTAGAGCGCGCTAGCTACAAATGTCAGCGTGCGCTAACGAGACCCTGCACTACCCAAGAGCTCTGGATCGCCTGGCACCGGATAGCGCGCATTTCTGATCGGTTCCGGACAAAACTCATCTCTCATGAATCTCTGTAACTCTGCCCACGTGACAACGCGATCTCGAGGCTTAATTGCCTCCCACCAGCTAGCGGCATCTTTGTCGAGAAGATACTGAGCGACCGATACCTTACATTCTTCTGGACAATCAACTACCTCGAATATCTTTTCCAACTGGAAAAGCCAACCATCCCAGCCCAATGCATCTGCAGCACCAGCGAAACGAGGGGAATTCATACGAACCACTTCTCGAAGCCACTGATTTGCACCAGTGTGCTGGGTCACATCTGTAACACGCTGAACTGCCTGAGTCAACTGAGTCATCTGTGTGGCTACCTGCTATAAAATAGTAGCGACACCGATACCGATATCATCACCGGAAGCATGATCTCGACCACGCGTCCGATCGCCATGACCACGACCTCGGCCCCTCAGCATACTGAATAAGTAACCACTCAGCACAACAGAAAATCATAATACATAACACATACAACGATTACCATCGTAAGGCAACACACACATGAATATCACAACAACGACGACATCGTTCGGTGACATCAGCGACTCGAACGATGACCAGTGCACAATTACAAAACATCACGAAACAACCACGTATGTACACAATCATACAAACTCCAGTTCCAATAGCTCGCACAAGTGCGATAACACACAAATCATCACAAAGCGACAACATTCAATACCAACATCTCCCCTCTCACAGATGGCTAATCACAACAAATGCGTGGCAAACGACTCAACATTCACGCCACCAATTCCATCATACTCGGGAGCTAACATTCTAACGATAATGTGAATATCATACATACATTCCTGGACTGCAAATAGGAATGATAGGTTTTAAAAACGAAAACCACATTTGAAAAAAAAAAAGAAAGATTTTGGAAACACTAGTTGATCTTGAGTATCACCTTTCAAAAAGTAGTACAAACACCATTATCGAGACTTTGAAAATCATCTTGCGTTTTAACAAAAATGAGGACACTTTCCTTTTAGTGAAAAACTTTCAGAATATTTGACCCTCGGGTCTAAATAAAGGTGTTTCTAAAACATTGAAAATATCTCAAAACATTTTGGTCCTCGAGGTAGAAGAATTTTGAAACATATTGTGGCACCTTGGATGTACCACGAGAAAATAATTCATTTTAAACGTACGTATCGAAATTTATTTTCTAATATACTCAAGGTTTTCGAAAATAATTCAATTGGCTAGAATGCCCAAAAATTTTAGGTGATTACACGGAATATTATAGTGCCGTGGGTCCCGCGCCGGAACCCACCAGGCTAAAAACCATTTACAAAGACGCCAACAAGGCCGATGACGGTAATATTTCAAAAACTCACAAAAGCCATTTACAAAATATTAAATACCGTCATAAGAATTTCGCCAAAACGATCAAGACCATAATGCCAAAACTCGGTTAAGGGAATCGGTTTTCGAAATAAAACTCAGTCGGTAAAATAACGAAAGCTATTACAAAATAACTCACGCAGCGGATAAAAGAAATAAAGTCAAACATGCACAATCCTGCAACACTACTCCTCATATGAACGAAATATGAGGGTCAAATAACTACATATCAAGAAATAAAAATCCATAAGAGGATTCCGTCACTGAACAAATAATCATAAAATAGCTCGTGTCTCATGAGGCACAACACAAATAAGGGAGACTTACATCCACAGGTCGCACGAAGGTGATGATCACCCCACGATACTAATCACAACCAACAAACTCAGACGACGTGTCGCGACACGACTCAGTCAGACAAAATCCGACGAAACAAGACTCAAACAACACGACTTGACCCGACAGCCTAGGTTTCCAAAACCTAAGCTCCTATACCATTTATGTAACACCCCCAATCCACTCAGGGATATTACACGTCGTAGACCCTCTCCTCAAGGATCTACCAGGCTGATAACTAAAATCAAACATCTAAACATCGCCTTTAAGGCTAAAATGACTCAGTAGACCTATTTGGTCTTTCAATAATAACATACAACTCAATTCCAAACGCATACCCACGCAGGGGTCAAAATACAATAAACTCTCGTACAACGGGGAACAGATACTGCATCGGAAAAGAAAATACAACTAGACCAATACGATATCAACGGATCCTCGTGTGATTAGTATCGTTCATATTTCATCATCCTTCGTGCCGACCCTGTGCTATGCTCCAAAACCTGAATGCAAAAATAGACATCCACCCCCCGAATTCTCGGGGGTTAGCAAAACTCCACTGTTTTGGTAGTGCAAGTACAAGTGCAAAAATACGAGCCATACAATTCAAGTTCCAAGAATAACAATAACCAGAAATCCTCAAAGATTAAAATACAACGAAACGAATACTTCCCGAGGCAAGAGTTTGAGTAAAACTTTCCAAATCCGAAAGATCTCAAGTAACGAGAACGGTTTGCAAAATGGTTTAAAATACCACCGAGAGTTTTAATAGAAAACAAATTAGGATTATCAAATCCTTATCTTACCAAAATCAACAGGGGTCACAACCCAAAGTTTTGTTTTCGAAAATAGAAAACCGACAACAATTCACAGGGCCAGAGCGCAACATCACGTGTCCTTGACGGACATAAAAATCAACAAAACATAATCGCGCACGCGCATCGCGTAGGACCGGGACGAAGCCACAAATCCCACTCGAGGCCTCGAAGGACCCTCCCGAGCTGGCTAGTGAAACAAATCACACACATCTCACGGTTGGATCAATCGCTTGTTGCATCCTGGCCACATGATCGCATGCCATGTGCCACCGTAGATTATCTCAGGCTCTCATGGTTGGATCAATCACTTGTTGCATCCTGACCACATGATCATGTGCCATGTGTCACCGTAGACCTTCAACCATATCCACACATTCACACAAATAATATATCACATCAATAATGTCCAAGTAATTAACTCAATGGCAGCAAACACAATACACGACGCAATGGTCAAATTACAACGCACCAATAAGAGATAATATACGCATATATATTATCAAAGCACAACAACAACACCAAGCATATTCATAAGATTCACATAGTCATTTACGAAACACACCAATCACAAAATACACACAGTTTTGAAAGAGAGCCTTTTGCGAGGATAAACCAAATCTTTGAAAGTTCAACTCAAACGATCAAACAAACACATTTACACGATCACTAATTATCATATCCATAAAACAAGAATTATATGGACAAGGTACTTGCCTCGAGTAATCACAAACGCGAAGAATTGACCGAAGTAGGTTGGCACGAACCGACCACGAACCCGCCGACTCCACCGAATGCTAACCCGCGACAATAAACTACGGACAACAATAACAACAATGAAAATGAATTCCAAAGTACGACCCAAAGTCGCTGAATTCAAAGAACAAACGACGAAAGTTCAAGGGTTTCCCCCAAACGGCCAAGAACGCAAATCGACCGACCAAAACATGAAAATGGAATTCCAAACCGAAATATGGATATACAATACATAGGATATGTTTAACAACATCATTTGACAACAATTGGTTCGTCAAAAATGGATAGAAAATGAAATCAAGAACAAAACTCCCAAAAAGTCAGCTCTAGAGATTCAAGAAAAATACCTTGATTCGGTGAAGAACAATGGATTAGATGATGTTATAATCACCTAGGATACTCCAAAACACCTTGGATGGAGTAGAAATCGGCCAGGAGCCCAAGCCCTAGTCGCCCTCGTCTCAACCCGCGGAGGAAGAAGAATAAATGAAGAAAAATGAAGAGTAATGACTGTTGTCCAGTTTATATATCGACGGACTTAGCGTGCGCTAATACTACCTGATTAGCGTGCGCTATCGAAGCATCAGAACAAAACGTTCTGCCAAAATGTACAGTTAGCGCGCGCTAGCTACAAATGTTAGCGTGCGCTAACGAGACCCCCAGACCCAGTCCAGTAGCTCCTGGACTGCCCTGAAGTACCGGATAGCGCGCGCTATCCTCCCCCCAGCGTGCGCTACCAATGCACCCTAGCGCGCGCTATGTTACCAAATAGCGTGCGCTAACCAACGTTCTAACCCAGTCCAGTAGCCTCTGGACTGTTTCTGCACCACCCGTTAGCGCGCGCTAACGGCAACACTTAGCGTGCGTTAACTTCGGCAACCTAGCGCGCGCTAGCCACAAAGCGTAGCGTGCGCTAACAACTCAGATAGACAGCAACAGAACATCTCAGAAATGGGTATGATGACAAACCCACAACTTTGGGAAATTACAAAATAGCCCCAAATGTCCGAAAAATCACGATACGACAACGAATAACCAAACTGAAGCTCAAAACACGTATAGAACGTTAAATGAACTTACGAGAAACCTGAAACAACAGTTTCAAACGAGATTCGCAAGAATCGAACTCGAGCGCAGGAAAGTCGCTTAAGAACACGGAACTCAACAAAACGACACCGAAAAGAACTCGGATGACAAAAAGTGCAGAACTAAATACTCTCAGAATGACGAAACGGTCACGAGCGAGTCGTCAAAACGGACTCCGGCCGAAAAAAAGAAATTTACCAAAAATCGAAAATTGCGGATATTACAATCTATTCGCGATTTATGTATTGTTATTTTATTGCTGTAATTTTTATTGTTTGTTTTTTATAAAAGCATTGATGGCAGCATAAGGCGACTCTTCAGACTTTCTTGAAGCGCATCTTAAAAATTGTGTTATACTTCCGAGTATATTTTATTTTTTTTTGTTGTTTGCCTCGTATATTTATTCTCTTACATATTCTAAAAGGCGTTAGCTCAAGCATCAACTTTTATTTCAGGGAGTTTTTTGTTTTCTCATTTGTTTTTCATTTCTAAAAACTGAGGACAGTTTTATTTTCAAGTTTGGGGGTGGTATGTTTTAATTATTTTGGTGTGTAGGTATTTTGGTGTGTTTTGATTATTTTGGTTCACCTTAAATTTTTTTTAGTATATATTTATATATATATATATATATATATTATTTTGATTTGTGAGATTTCTAGATTTGGCCATAACACCAATAAGTTAGCTATATACAAGTTTCTAAAATCGTTTTAATCGGTTAAAAAAATTGTATATTCCAAAATTTTTTGAGCCTTAATCTCTCTTTCCAAGCCTTGTCATTATCATTTAAAATCGAGTCATTCGTTACCTTGAGAAAAGAAAAATAAGTCGGTTGATGAAAAATAGAACTGAAATTTACTTAATTTGTGGAGTTTTTGATTTTTCATGCTTAACTAATAAATGATTTTCTGCAAAAATTCTATTCCCTAAAAAAAGTCATTGGTGAAAGGAGTCTAGTTGAAAATAAGAGAGAGGTGTTGAGCAGCAACAGCTGCCTAATTTTGGGGGTCCTGAAATTTTGCGAAAAAATAAAGGACTAACCATTGTTGGTGCGTAGCTGCCGTCTCAGATGAGATGGAAATTGTGTTGGTGAAAAGAGCTACACGTTAGCAAATAACGATGTGAAAGCTATCACCTATATAAAAAAAATGGATATTGTGTTGGTGAAAAGAGCTACACGTTAGCAAATAACGGTGTGAAAGCTATCACCTAAAAAAAATAAGTAGACTATAGAAATTGTGTTGGTGAAAAGAGCTACACGTTAACAACTAATGGTGTGGAAGCTATCACTAAAAGGGATGTAGTTTATGTGCAGATTTGAATTAATTAGCGGCTGAATTTCAATACACTCAATTTCGTGAACAATCACAATATTTGATGATGCCAATGAAATTCTTCTTCATATTAAGTCGAAAAATAAATGAGTGATCGAGAGCAACCATTAAAGGGAGTCGTGTGCCATCACGAGTGGGAAAGAAATAATCATCCTTTTGGGGGGAAACCTTGCATTTTGGAATTACAAAATAAAACCGTGTTTTAACTTCAAAATCATTAGTAGATTTATTTTGAATCATGATTCATTTCTATCTACTCTATAAAGCTGGTTGTTGTGTATTAATGGCATTTTGATCTCCTTTTCTCTTTTTATTCATTTATGTGTGTATTATTATTTTTGTCTTATTTTTATTTTTATTTTTAGAGTGTGATTAATAAAGAGTCTTGCTCGGGACTAGCAAGAATTCAAGTTTGGGGGTGTGATAAGTGTCAGTTTTATACACTTACCCATAGTTTGTATCTATAAATTTCACCCATAATTGAGCTAGTCTACTCGTTTCTGTTTTTATTTAATTAGTTTTTAATAATTTTATTTTTTTATCGAATGAAGATGTAAATCTAGTCTTAAACGAATTGAATTACTGATTTACTCAAGAAATAACATGTTTATAAAATATTCTCTTTGTTGAATTTTTATGTATTCATGTTGTAGGGCTTTCCGAGATGAGTTCGGCAGTCTTTCCGGATTCAAAATCAGAGTTATATATCAAAAGTTATCATCCGAAGAAGACTTGGGGCAAAAACGCAAAGTCTAAGAAATTCTGGGCTGAAAATGAAGTCCGAAACTCCATACGGGCATGTACGGGCGTAACTCACAAAATACAAATTTACGAAGCCATGTTATGGCCGTAACTACTGAATGTTACGGCCGTAAGCCATCCTAGTTACGGCCGTAACTCCTAAATGTTACAGCCGTAACTCTTGACAAATTGTAATCACATTTGCCTAATTTTTTATACTTTTGGTGTATTATTGAGGGGATGGCTGACATTGATCCGATCTATTGTAATAATGCTGGAGTTTTGGAGCTATTAGATGACTTTAGGTGTATAAATAGACCCCTTAGATCCATCATCATTCATCATTCATCTTATATTTTTCCACTTTTTGTAATATTTTCTTTTTGCGTGAAGAACACACTTATGTTCTTGAGTGATTTGTGTAATAGTGGTATAGCATATGTTGTTAAGGGAGTTTATTGCTCCTTTCTCCTTTATATACTAAGGGATTTAGGATCAATTCTTTCTCTTTTTCAACTAATTATGACCACTCAAGCTTATATTATGTTTATTAAACCCTTCATGGGCTAAGTTACCTTAGTTGGGATTATAAACAAGGTTAGCCATGTTATTTAAGTTTGTATAAAGATCTATTATGAATTACTTATTATTGTGTGTGATTTTTATTGTTTTAACAATCTTTATTTATTTGGCTAATAAATGACGATATTTATGGTCTTCAAATGTTTCGAAAGAAAATATGTTTGATTAGATCAAATTATCTTCACTCTAAGTTGTTCTAGGGGATAGAAATATACCTCTAGACCTTAGATGGTTCTTTGAGTTATTTTCATAAAACCTAATGCTATGTATTGAAGCCAATCAACATAGAAATATAGTGGATTGATTCAATATATAAGGGGCGTTTTATAATTCGAAAGAGAAACCGTCTTTTTAAGGAAAATCGAATCTACACAACATAATAAGTAAATTTATCTTATGATCTCCTATATATCTTCTATAATTAATGATGAACTAAGTTTGTAATCCCAACTATTTTATTTTATCTTCTATTAAAATATTATTAGTGCAATCTTATATTTCCTTGAATTTTATTATTGCATTTTCATTGCAATTGTCAAACCAAACTCTAAAATTGTGTGTTTCAATCATATAAATCTATATAAAAAATAGTTAAATAGTGTATAATTCAATATATAACCTAACTTCCTCGTGGGATCGATAAACCGGACTCAAAAAGTCCACTTACTACTTGATACGATGTCATGCACTTGCGATAGTTACACTAAAGACGTGTCAGTTTACTGTGTCGTCGGTATTCTCGATTATTGATCCCTCATTGTTATTGTTGGAGTTTACTGTATCGTTGGCATTCTCGGTTATTGGTCCTTTATTTATCTTATTGGAGTTTACCGTGCCGTTGGTATTCTCGGTTGACGATCCTTTCTCGATCTTGTTGGAGTTTACCGTGTCGTTAGTATTCTCGGTTGTTGATCCTTTATTGATCTTGTTGGAGTTTACCGTATTGTTGGTATTCCCAGTTGTTGATCCTTCATTGATCTTGTTGGAGTTACCACAGCATGGTATTCTCGTTCGTGGTTGATCCCTTGTCGATCTTATGTGGAGTTATCATGTCATTGATATTCCCGTTTTGATGTATTGGTTGCTTATCATTATTGATTGTGTGTGTAACACCCCGATAAGGCGGCCATTATAGTGCCGTGGACCCCACGCTGGGATCCACCAGGCGATATCTAAAGTAAAGATTAAATACACAATACATGTGATACCGAACCACAAAACATAATACTTACTCCGATGTGGAGTTTACAGCAGTATGGCCTACGGCCTTATTACACACAGGATCCAGAACGTAAGTATAATCCATATGGAGATGAATTATACCTCAAATAACAATACATTTGTTTAAACTTAAAATGATGCGGAAAATAACATTACACGGTACAACCATGACCGGACACGAAAGACTTGGGGCCCCCGAACTAGTATCCTTCGAACCCTTCGTCATCACCTTGATCTTCCCGTGCCTTGCCTTTTCCACGACCTAAAATACAACACAAGTATTTCTCCCAACACAGGGTCAGATATACATGATAAATGATTCTCAAGATAGTATACAATTCACGCATAAGAGATTTCAAGAATAACGCCCCGACTAACGAACATACCCCTCGGGCGTATGAACGCTCAGTCGCAAAACGTCGAACACATCCACATATAAAAATGGACTGTGAGCGACTAAGATAGTACGGCTCAAGAGGGACATCACAGTACGCCCGATCCGAATATGTGTCAGTGCACATGTCCACCCCGTATACGGAATCCAGGATATACGTGGGACAATGTACCTAATTAGCCTCAACGAACTACGTCTCGTGTGCACAGCCTTTCACGGAAAATATTCACGCATGACTATATATGTGCCCGGCTAAAAATCCTACACAATATCCAATCGGAACGTAGATATGACTCCGGATATGTCACGATGCAACATGACAACGAATTCAAGAATTTCACAAAATCCGCATAAGAATCGAGGACTCACCGAGATGACAACAAGATCAACAATATCAAGGGTCCAAAAGTAACGAACTTGGGAATACAATCCCATGATGAAAAACGGGACATCATTAAGAGCAACATCAAATCACAAGACCAAGTTCATAAGTGTTTCATATACACGAAATGCATAATCATCATAAGAATTCACACATCATTATAACCAAGCAAGATAACATGCCTCAATACGGAGACGGGATTAGTCCTTTTCTTGTCGGAACGAACGAACGGTCCTCAACTAATATTGTGTACTCGAACAATCAACCTTGAATGAAGTATATTTTGCTCATTAATACGTTTATATGATCATCTACACCGAATTTTCACGAGATAACATCTTAATTTCCGATTGAGTAGTTTAACTTCTAAAGTGTTACTTCAAGAACTTTATCCATACCATTCAATTCTCACAATTGATTACAAGCTGATACCAAATGTTTGTTGGATCAAGAATCATTCCATAATGTTTTAAACAATAATCTCCTATCCTTTAATCTTATCAAGAACATCTTAAGTGATTAAAAGTAACATCTGCACTACTTACAATTACTTATGTTGAGTTAATTAGTTGTAAATCCATATCATGGTTATGAAGATTATCTCAAGTTTAGCACCACTCTTATACTCTACCAACTGACTGGGATTCAAACAACACACCTCGAATTCACTTAGCCTAGGTTCAAGAAGATTATTTCATTCTTCTAATGATCAACAAGGTTTCTTAAAACATTTATGGTAATTATTCCAATGAGTCATTTACATTACAATGGAACAAGGATTATTATTATACCAATGGTGTTATAAGTCTAGCAAGGAGAGTGTGGTTAAACTAAACATGATCATTACCATATTAAAACACCAAGAACACACCATTACAAACCCTCTAATCATCATGTTCATCATTAAGTTGTTGAAAGCTTAACTACAACATGTTTATTTTGATTAATTCATCACTAGGTGAAATATACTTAATCACTATCATATTAAATTCGAGATTATAGGGTTAAATCGCATAACATACATTAAGATATGGAGAACTTTACAACTAACCACAAGAACACAATATAAGCTTCAAGAATGTCTCCAAGTTCCAATCAACAAGCTCCAAAATCAAAATGTAAAGCTCCAACACAAGTAGGAAGAAGGTAAACTTGCTCTAGGGATGAAGGGGGATGATTATATGGGTGAAAATCGGAGGTTGGTCGTGCAAAATGAAAGACACAAGTTGTCTTTTTATAACAAAGATTCGTTACGTACGCTACACAACGGTGTTACGACGTAAGCTAAATCCATAGGTTCTTGGATGAAATACGAACTTCATTACGACGTTACCGCTAGAAGCATTACGCACGTAATGTGGGTCAACTAGGTTGGCTCCAAAATCAGATATTCGAATCCCACCCGCCCCACGCACCGAAAGTTGAGATCGGATCCGATTGCCGGTTACGCACGTAATGTGCACACCGCTACGCACGTAAAGGCCTCAAAATAGCGACGCTATGACTTACGATTAACGACGTTAGGCTCAGGTTTTTAATAGTTCAATATGCACTTATCTCTACAACACTGAAAATTCAAACATAATACGAGTGATCATTTTATTCAAGTCTATTATGTTATATTCCAACATCAATATTCATTTCACAAATGCAACAAGATTACAACAGTATTAAATTATCCGAATAGTACAACAGCAAGTAAGAATTCCGTCGGATATTACATACTCCCCCCCTTAAAAGGGGTTTCGTCCTCGAAACTAAGGGGTAAACAATTCAGGATACCTCTCCTGCATGCTTTTCTCCGTCTCCCACGTGGCTTCCTCGACCCCGTGTCGAGACCACTGAACCTTTAGTAGGGGAATCGTCTTATTACGCAGTTGTTTGATCCTCCTCTCAAGTATTCGTACGGGGCGCTCCTCATACGAATGATCCTCCGATAAATCAATCTCATCGAACTGAAGTACATGACTCGGGTCAGCAACGTATTTCCTTAACTGGGAGACATGGAACACGTTGTGGATCCGGCTCAGGGCTGGTGGTAAAGCCAAGCGATAAGCCAAATCGCCTATTCGTTCCAAAACCTCAAACGGCCCGATATACCTTGGACTCAGCTTGCCTTGTTTTCCAAAACGAAAGACTCCTCGGGTAGGTGACACCTTCATTAACACATGGTCACCAACCTCGAACTCAAGCGGTCGTCGACGGTGGTCAGCATAAGACTTCTGTCGACTCTGAGCCGTTAACAACCGGCTCCTAATCAAAGTGATCTTATCTCGAGCTGCTAATAACATGTCGGGTTCCGTACCTAGAGATTCTGATAGTTCGTCCCAACACAAAGGGGACGTACAGCGATGGCCATATAATGCCTCATACGGTGCCATCTGAATCGAAGCGTGCCAACTATTATTATAAGTGAATTCCACCAAAGGCAGCTGGGCTTCCCAATCGTCCTTCCAATCAAGAGCGCATGCTCTCAACATGTCCTCTAGAGTCTGGATGGTTCTCTCAGACTGACCATCGGTCTGTGGATGAAAAGCCGTACTGAAATTCAACTGCGTGCCCATCGCACGATGAACTGCCTTCCAGAAGTGTGACACGAATCGCCCGTCACGGTCTGATACAATACTCTTGGGGGTACCGTGTAATCTCACAATTTCCTTGATAAACAGCTGGGCCAATCTCTCGGGACCCCACGCGTCCTTAATCTCCAAGAAGTGGGCTGATTTGGTCAGACGGTCCACAATCACCCAAATCGTATTCATTCCTCGACGACTCGTCGGCAATCTAGTAATAAAATCCATTGATATGTCCTCCCATTTCCACTGGGAATCGGGAGCGGTTTAACATTCTGCGGTCATTGGTGCTCAATCTTAACTCGCCGGAGTTAAACATCTCGAAACAAACTCGGCAACCTCACGTTTCATATTTCCCCACCAATAATTCTGCTTCAAATCCTTATACATCTTGCTAGATCCCGGGTGAATAGAGTACGGGGTAGCATGGGCTTCTCTCATGATAGAGTTCCTTAACTCTTCGTCAGCGGGTATACAAACTCGATTTCTAAATCGTATCAATCCATCCTCGTGGATCACGAATCCAGGGGCTTTCCCTTGGGTTACCTCATCCCGGACTCGAGATAAGAATGGGTCCGTAACTTGCCTCGATCTGATCATATCATTAAGAGATGAAGAAATCTCAAGGGTGCAAAGTTGTCCCTGAATACGCTGTAACCAGACTTCAATTTCTGGCCTCATAAGGTCCAATTGCAACTCTCTCTGTGCTGTCAAACGGCTCACCATCTGCTCCTGCACTGTCTTACGGCTCAAAGCATCAGCAACTACATTTGCTTTGCCCGGATGATAAAGGATCTCGATATCGTAGTCTTTGATGAGTTCTAGCCACCTTCTTTGCCTCATGTTTAACTCCTTCTGAGTAAAAATGTATTTCAGGCTTTTGTGATCAGTGAAAATCTGACAGGTTACTCCATACAGATAATGACGCCAGATTTTTAAAGCAAACACCACTGCTGCGAGTTCTAAATCATGGGTGGGGTAGTTGACCTCGTAAGGTCGTAGCTGTATCGATGCATAGGAGATCACCTTCCCGTTTTGCATTAGTACACACCCAAGGCCCTGTTTAGATGCATCACTATACACTACAAACCCTTCCGTTCCTTTCGGTCGGACTAAAATAGGTGCCGAAATCAACCGACTCTTAAGTTCATCAAAGCTCACGACAAGCCTCGACCATAAATATTTCTTATCCTTCCTCAACAAATTAGTCATTGGTTGGGCAATTTTGGAAAAACCCTCCACGAACCGTCGGTAATAACTGCTAGTCCCAAGAAACTGCGTACTTCCTTAACGCTTTTTGGTGGTAACGATCTCGGATAGCTTCGTCTTCATGGGTCTACTCTCACTCCATCAACCGATATCACATGCCCGAGAAAGATAACTTCATTTATCCGAACTCACATTTAGAAAATTTTCCATAAAGCCGCTCTCGCCTTAACGCCTCGAGAACTAGATGGAGATGACGCCGTGCTCTTCATGGTCACGAGAATAGATCGAATGTCGTCAATAAAAACGACCGCAAAGCGATCCAGATAATTAATAAACACTCGATTCATCAGCTCCATAAATACCGCGGTGCATTCGTCACCCAAAAGGCATCACTACGAACTCATAATGCCCATAGCGAGTACGAAAAGCGGTCTTGAAATATCGACTCACGAATCCTCAACTGATGGTAACCAGACCTCAGGTCGATCTTAGAAAACACAGCAGCCCCTTGAAGCTGATCCAATAAATCATCAATACGCGGCAATGGGTATTTGTTCTTAATGGTTACCCTGTTCAACTCACGATAGTCAATACACAGACGTAGAGATCCGTCCTTCTTACGTACAAATAGTACTGGTGCTCCCCAAGGGGATGCACTAGGTCTAATGTAACCCATCTCGGTTAAATCCTCAAGTTGGCTCTTCAGCTCCTGCATCTCAGTCGGAGCCATGCGATAAGGTGCTTTTGAGAGCGGGGACGTACCAGGCTCTAGCTCAATATTGAACTCTACATCACGATGCGGAGGTAAGCCTGGCAATTCATCTGGAAATACGTCTGGGTAGTCTCGGACTACCGGAATATCGATCAATTCAACTGGTCGATTCATAGTCTTGGTCATGTAACACCAATAGCCAATACATCCTTGATTAAGCAGTTTCACCGTTTTCATAGCGCTGATGATTCTCCCGGAACGGCTGGGATTATCACCCTGGAAGGTACACTCAATACCATCGTCAGATGTGACGGTTACTGTTCGCTTGCGGACACTAATTATAGCATCATGACGGTCCATCCAATCGATACCCAAGATCACATCATCTTTAGGTAAATCGACCACAATTAAGTTTGACAACCACTCACGGTCGTTCATTCGAATCGAGCAGTCCTGAACTTCACGATTCCCAACAATTCTTCTACCATCGGGTAGACCAATTATATAGGGTTCACAATTGATAACATGCTCTAGTTGCAAACGACTCAAACAAGAAGTAGATAAAAAGGAGTGTGAAGCACCAGTATCAAAAAGAACACAGACAGGCTGAGATTGGATCTCGAGAGTACCTGCAATCATGCTGGCTTCGGGATCTTCAGCCCTCTTCATCTCGTAAACTCTAGGTTTTGCAGCCCCTGCACCAGATGTACCTGCTTGATTTCCACGTCCCATCCCTTTGTTTGCCCCGGTAGTCTGATAAGAAGCGGATGGATGTACACGGTCCTGAACCGAAGATTGTACTGGAGCATGAGGTGCTGCGGGAATACGTCCTAGTCCACTCCTACAATAGCAAGCACGATGTCCGTTCTTCCCACAAGTATGGCATGACATGGCTGGCCTAGGACATTTCGAATTGATGTGTCCCGGGTCTCCACAATTATAGCACACAACAGATAGGCTGACCGCTCGAGGTTGCGATCCGGTTGGCTTCGATGCCGTAGGTTGCCGTTCAGAAGGATTTGGCACTGGTTGGGGTCTCTTGAATGCTCCCCGATTGCTGTCTGACTGGTTCTGGTTCCTAAATTTCTTGTTGTTAGACTGCGGTTGCTTCTTGGAAATTTCCTTCACGGTCAATTCGTACTCCAGAGCCTTCTCGATGAACTCCGGTAGGGTCACACAACGATGGTTCAACAGCTGCATTCTCATTCGGGGTTTAAGCCTTTTGAGAAAGTATTTGATCTTATCAGCTTCTGTGTGGACAATCGTCGCGGAAAAAGGGAGAAGTGCCTGGAAATTCTCGGCGATAGATAGCACGTCATCATCTTCGGACGGTTCCGGATTCATCAATTCTGATAATTTGGCCTCGCGGAGAGGACCTGGATAGTAACGATCTAGCATGAGATTTTTAAATTCTTCCCAAGTACATACGCCATCAGCTGGCCTCACCGAAAGCCACCAAGTGTGGGCACCCTGGCCCAAGTAGTAAGCTGCTACGGAGACGCGATTCTCTACTGGATAGTCTACCATATCGAACAACTTCTCGAAGTGTTCGATCCAATGCACGATATCGGCCGGCTCAGAGGAACCTTCAAAAATCGGGGGTCGTTGGCGCGAGATGTTACTGATGATCCGATTCACCGGCCCGCCATGTATAGGAGGTGGCCCCTGATGCTGGTCGGTAGCAGCTCTCTGTATTGTTTCCATTAACTGACCCATTTGGGTCATCTGAGCCATCATGCCCTGCATTACAGTGTAAGGATCGACACGAGCATCCTCGCGTCCATTGTGGTGCGATTGGTCCCTAGAAGGCGAATCACTGCCTGCGGAACTATGCTCTGCGTTCGCACGTCTGTTGGCTCGCGGTATCGGGATTCGGCCCCTTCCGCGGCCTCGTCCCCCTCTGCCACGGCCTCTCAAATTTCTTTCCATACTGAAAGAATCAATTTGCAATGATAATCATAAGTATAGTTCATGATACCAATCAGAATTCATGCTAAGTTAATGGCAGTAAGAAATTACATATTCGAGAAAACAGTTCGTAATGAGTTATCATCACTACGAGGGTCACACAAAATATCATGTCGACGTTTGAGTCGAATGATTTCAATCATATAATCAATCCAGAATTTTATTTGAATCATCAATCAGATAATTCCTGCCACAAACCCTTAAAATGCCGAGATCAACAAGGAGATCTATTCAGAGATCAATATCATGTCAATAGTTTATTCATGGTCCATAAAATACGTACCGCATTTGGCTCGTAGGATCAGGCGCTCGCACGGGTCGCACGTGACACGAAGGTCTCTTGATACTAGTTCAATACACAAAGACTCAAAAAGAAAGAAAACGACCTCTCCGATACCATCTTCTGTAACACCCCGATAAGGCGGCCATTACAGTGCCGTGGACCCCACGCTGGGATCCACCAGGCGATATATAAAGTAAAGATTAAATACACAATACATGTGATACCGAACCACAAAACATAATACTTACTCCGATGTGGAGTTTACAGCAGTATGGCCTACGGCCTTATTACACACAGGATCCAGAACGTAAGTATAATCCATATGGAGATGAATTATACCTCAAATAACAATACATTTGTTTAAACTTAAAATGAAGCGGAAAATAACATTACACGGTAAAACCATGACCGGACACGAAAGACTTGGGGCCCCCGAACTAGTATCCTTCGAACCCTTCGTCATCACCTTGATCTTCCCGTGCCTTGCCTTTTCCACGACCTAAAATACAACACAAGTATTTCGCCCAACACAGGGTCAGATATACATGATAAATGATTCTCAAGATAGTATACAATTCACGCATAAGAGATTTCAAGAATAACGCCCCGACTAACGAACATACCCCTCGGGCGTATGAACGCTCAGTCGCAAAACGTCGAACACATCCACATATAAAAATGGACTGTGAGCGACTAAGATAGTACGGCTCAAGAGGGACATCACAGTACGCCCGATCCGAATATGTGTCAGTGCACATGTCCACCCCGTATACGGAATCCAGGATATACGTGGGACAATGTACCTAATTAGCCTCAACGAACTACGTCTCGTGTGCACAGCCTTTCACGGAAAATATTCACGCATGACTATATATGTGCCCGGCTAAAAATCCTACACAATATCCAATCGGAACGTAGATATGACTCCGGATATGTCACGATGCAACATGACAACGAATTCAAGAATTTCACAAAATCCGCATAAGAATCGAGGACTCACCGAGATGACAACAAGATCAACAATATCAAGGGTCCAAAAGTAACGAACTTGGGAATACAATCCCATGATGAAAAACGGGACATCATTAAGAGCAACATCAAATCACAAGACCAATTTCATAAGTGTTTCATATACACGAAATGCATAATCATCATAAGAATTCACACATCATTATAACCAAGCAAGATAACATGCCTCAATACGGAGACGGGAATAGTCCTTTTCTTGTCGGAACGAACGAACGGTCCTCAACTAATATTGTGTACTCGAACAATCAACCTTGAATGAAGTATATTTTGCTCATTAATACGTTTATATGATCATCTACACCGAATTTTCACGAGATAACATCTTAATTTCCGATTGAGTAGTTTAACTTCTAAAGTGTTACTTCAAGAACTTTATCCATACCATTCAATTCTCACAATTGATTACAAGCTGATACCAAATGTTTGTTGGATCAAGAATCATTCCATAATGTTTTAAACAATAATCTCCTATCCTTTAATCTTATCAAGAACATCTTAAGTGATTAAAAGTAACATCTGCACTACTTACAATTACTTATGTTGAGTTAATTAGTTGTAAATCCATATCATGGTTATGAAGATTATCTCAAGTTTAGCACCACTCTTATACTCTACCAACTGACCTGGGGATTCAAACAACACACCTCTGAATTCACTTAGCCTAGGTTCAAGAAGATTATTTCATTCTTCTAATGATCAACAAGGTTTCTTAAAACATTTATGGTAATTATTCCAATGAGTCATTTACATTACAATGGAACAAGGATTATTATTATACCAATGGTGTTATAAGTCTAGCAAGGAGAGTGTGGTTAAACTAAACATGATCATTACCATATTAAAACACCAAGAACACACCATTACAAACCCTCTAATCATCATGTTCATCATTAAGTTGTTGAAAGCTTAACTACAACATGTTTATTTTGATTAATTCATCACTAGGTGAAATATACTTAATCACTATCATATTAAATTCGAGATTATAGGGTTAAATCGCAGAACATACCTTCGAAATGGAGAACTATACACCAACCCACAAGAACACAATATAAGCTTCAAGAATGTCTCCAAGTTCCAATCAACAAGCTCCAAAATCAAAATGTAAAGCTCCAACACAAGTAGGAAGAAGGTAAACTTGCTCTAGGGATGAAGGGGATGATTATATGGGTGAAAATCGGAGGTTGGTCGCAAAATGAAAGACACAAGTTGTCTTTTTATAACAAAGATTGCTACGTACGCTACACAACAGGTGTTACGACGTAAGCTAAATCCATAGGTTCTTGGATGAAATACGAACTTCATTACGACGTTACCGCTAGAAGCATTACGTACGTAATGTGGGTCAACTAGGTTGGCTCCAAAATCGATATTCGAATCCCACCCGCCCCACGCGCCGAAAGTTGAGATCGGATCCGACAGATCGTTACGCACGTAACGTGCACACCGCTACGCACGTAAAGGCCTCAAAATAGCGTACGCTATGACTTACGATTAACGTACGTTAGGCTCAGGTTTTTAATAGTTCAATATGCACTTATCTCTACAACACTGAAAATTCAAACATAATACGAGTGATCATTTTATTCAAGTCTATTATGTTATATTCCAACATCAATATTCATTTCACAAATGCAACAAGATTACAACAGTATTAAATTATCCGAATAGTACAACAGCAAGTAAGAATTCCGTCGGATATTACAGTGTGAGCATTCATGCTTTGTATTGATATTCAGGACTTGCCATTGTCTCGGGACAGTTGATTTACAGACGTGTCGTGTGATATCGGTTTTATCAGAATTGGGATCCGATTGTGCGATCCAACGAACAAAATCGAACTTGGCCAGATTATTCCATATTGGAGATATGATTGTTTAGTATATTTTGAGTAATATTTTTATTAGTGTTTTATATATATAATTGTGTGTTGTATGATAATTTATTCGTTTTACCATATATTTATATTATTATATTTTGTTAGAATTTTCTATAATTTTGTGTCATTTTTTGGATAATTAATTGGAATAAAATTATATCTGCAGGTTAACCAACCGATACAAGACAGATCAATTGTAATACCCGTAATTTTGATCCCCGGAAATTTTCTATTTTTGGTGGAAGTCTATTTTGACGACTTGATTGGGACCGTTTCGTCATCCTGAGAATGATTAATTCTACACTTTTTGTCATCCGAGTTCATTTCGGTATCGTTCTGTTGAATTCCGTGTTCTTTAGCGACTTTTCCACGTATGAGTTCGACTTTGTTAGATCACCATTAATTTTTGGTAACTCCAAAAATTCTAAATCTTTGCAATATTATAGAGAATCCAGTTAGCTTTCCAATGGTTCAAACGGTGAGTCAATCGGAGTCCGGACGAGAGAGTTATGGTCGTTTTAGCTCACCCGCTCATTTTTCAGCTTTTGGCCGATCACCGCCGACCGGACTCGGTCGTGTCGTCCGACACGGCCCGTGCCGTACTCGTCCGGAAATGCCGAAGTTTCTGCCGACCGAACTCGGCGTGTCCGCCCGACACGGCCCGTGCCGCATTTCTTCGGATAAGCGAGAACCGATCGCTGACACGTCCGACCGTGTTCGGGACACGGTCGAGTCATGCCGAAGTCATTGTCGGACGGGTCACTATCGGAAGGCCCTCCGCGCCGCGACCGTGTCAAGCAGGACACGATCGAGTCCCTGTCGGCCACCATGCGACACGGCCGTGCCGATCGGCACGGGCCGTGTGTCGGCAGGCGATCAACCCCTATAAAAGGCCCTGCAGACGTTTTTATCGCCATTTTTCACCTTATTCTTCTCCTCTTCCTCAGATGGGCGAGTTCTAAGCATTAAGCCAAGTTTTTTCAAAACATAACCATTGAGTTCATTGGGTTATATCATCAATCGTTAAATCGATATCATCCCTTGATCCAAATGAATCAAGGTTAGATCTTTAGAACCCTACTTTTGGTAAAATTGGGGGTTTTCACGTTTTTGTCCGATTCGTTCTGTTTTGTTGATTAATTCATGATGAATATGATTAATCTTGTTGGTATTATTAGTTTCCCTACGGACTCATGGTATATTTCGTGATTTTTACGGAATCGAGAGGGTTTGGTTGTGGTCCGCCCTCGTTGTTGTTTATATACGAATATACATGAATCGTAGGCGAGTTTCGGGAGTCTCTTCGTGTAATTTGAGTATGGATAATTAATTGTCATATTCCTTGCGAATCGTTTAGGTGCCGGAAGCGCGTTCTCGGACCTACCGAACTCATACCTTTCCTCCGTTCGATTTCTCGATGTCTCAAAGGCCATTATACATTTATGATTGTACGTTCTCGACTTTGAAAGTATGAAATATTGATGGTATGATTATTTCTAGCCACTCCGGGACGGGCCTATGGTCATATGAGGGTTTCGTAGCCTCTGGTGCGATTCCATGGTTGATATGAACGAACCGTTTCTACGGCATTCATATGAAATAATGTTGGCATGTAATGAACGAACCGTTTTGACGGCATTCCTACATGTAACGGCGTATGATATGAACGAACCGTTTCTACGGCATTCACGTACGTCTTGAGATTTTAGTTATTCCAGAATACTAGTCTTGAATTGATGAATTGACGGATATTGATGAATTGACGGATTACATTTACTTTATTGTCGAGAAGTATTATGTTTCATATTGTTATACTTGCACTAGCTATTCGACGGCTAACCCCTTTATGGGGGAAATACGTTTCATGTATTTCAGTTCCGTAAGAGCGGATAAAGCGGGTACCGGGTCGGCATGAAGATGATGGGCAAGTGTGATACCGTGTCTTGTCTCCGGTTATCTCTTTTGGTTTCCTCCATTCGGTGTTGTTGTCTTGGAATGGATTTTTAAATACTCGAGTATTGTATTTGAGTTTCCTTGATGTTAGGCTGTGTTGCCGAGGTATTGATTTGTGCGGTGATGTATATGGTTTCATTGTTTATGGTTTGAATACCATTTGTATCGTCTTTCTTTCTATTGTATGTAGACCTTATCGGTCAAGTTTATAATTCCGCGTATGTTTAGCCTTGTGGGTCCCACGGCTCACTACCGTAATATACCCCGAATAACTTGGGGTGTTATCGAATATGGTATCAGAGCTTAGGTTTATGGATACCTAGGCTGTCGGTCTTTTGGGTCGATTGAGTCGGCATTTGCCCACAGTATCACTACTCTGCCATCATCACAGTGCGACCGGTACTTGTAAGTCCACTCACTCTTCTCGTATTTTCTTAATCGTTTCGTTTATAGCTTGGTATTCTTGGGAATTGGTCACTTCGAGAATGTGCGATTCGGATTATACTTACGCACGTGTGTGCCTTTCAGAATGTTGGCTGAAAGTAGGAAGAATCGTGACCGTGGTCACGGACGTGAACTCTTCCTTGAGATTTTGTTAAATTGCTAATTGCGATATTGGTGTGTATCGGTATTATGTTGAGACTTTGTTTAGGAGTCGCATGCTAGTATCACGGGAGATTTTCGACTTCACAGACTTGTAAGTATGTTGTTCGGATTATTCAATAATTCTTGGTGAATTTGAATTCCCGTTGAAATGTTGTTTGTGCGAGTGATTGCGAGTTTCGAGGACGAAACTTGTTTTTAAGGGGGGTAGAGTGTAATACCCCGATTTTTCGGATATATTTTTTTTCGTTTATATGTTGGATGTCGTTGATGGATAATTGTTCTTGAGGATGATGTGAACGTATGACAATGTTATTGAATGTGTTTATGTATTCATTGTGCCGTATGATCGTTTGGTATGTCGAGATGTTGGTCGAGAATAGCGAAAAATGGCTAAGTACAGCTACGTTAGCGCACGCTACAAGGTATGCCTAGCGCGCCCTAAGATATATACTTAGCGTACGCTACGGTGCATACTTAGTGCACGCTAAGAGGTTCGGTTACGTACGCTAAGGAGGACCCCTAACGTACGTAACGACTTGCTGGGTTAGTTCGGAAGGCGACCGACAGGTAGGCCTAGGTTGATTTTTATATTCAGTTAGCGCACGCTAACGCATGTTGGTTAGCGCACGCTAACACCAGATCGCTATTAATGGAACCTTAACTTTCGGCGGAGGATGTTGACAGGTGAGTCAACGTACGTGTTACGTACGTTATACAAGACGTGTTACGTACGTGACACAACCATTGTACTGTAGCAAGTTAACTGGTATATTACGTACGTTGTATGGTATGGGTATGGACTGCATGGAATGAGACAGTGAGTTGGTTACGTACGTTATGGATTTTGGATTACGTACGTTAAAGTTGTTACGTACGTTAAGAAAGGACACCTACGTACGTAATGAGAGTGCAATTTATATATTGAAGTGTTGCCTTTCATTTCTCTCACGATCCTTTGAGATATTTCTCTCCAAAACTCGTCCCTCTTCACTTTTAAGAGTGTTCTAAGCAATTTTAACATGATTGTGAGCTTGGAATCATGGAATTAGAGCTTGGTTATGGAACTATTGTTGATTCTTGAAGTGATTCCTTGTGTTATCCA
This sequence comes from Orobanche coerulescens, assembly GCA_033398695.1. Classification (NCBI taxonomy): domain Eukaryota; kingdom Viridiplantae; phylum Streptophyta; class Magnoliopsida; order Lamiales; family Orobanchaceae; genus Orobanche; species Orobanche coerulescens. Next base: position 98,322,670 of record CM065813.1, on the reverse strand, counting down.
TATTCTATGAGGTTTATGTTGAAGGAAGATAATGATATGCTTTGAATATGTTGATTATGATTATGGAATCATAGAGATCTTGATGTTCTTGAGGCCATATGATGACTATGATGATTTAATGATTCTTGGAATGGAGTTCAATTATTCTTTCTTCGTGGTTCGTCCATACAAGGTAATCCTCATATCCCTTTGATAGTGGCTCATTTTTTTTCTTTTTGGATTACTACTTGGGAGGGAGTATGTTGGGAATCGTGTATTTTGATGTTCGTCTTATTTCAATGAAAATGCATAAATTGGACTGTACTTTTATCCGCTGCGTGAGTATTTTTGAAATGGATTTTGGTATTTTGCCAACTGAAATTTTATTTTGTAAAACCGATTCCCTAAACTGAGTTTTTTTTGGCATTTTAACCTTGATCGTTTTGACGGTATTTGGAAAATGATTTTTTTTAGTATTTGAAAAATATTACCGTCATCAGTCTTTTTGACATTTTTGAAATAACGTGGAAAATTGTGCTTAGCACAGTAAATCCTTGTGAGAAGGGTTTACGACGTGTAATATTCCTGGAGGATGCGGGGTGTTACAATTAGGGTATCATGTGATAATGTTATACGAGATTTATTGGAATTGTAATAAGAGATTTCGGATGTTGATATGATCATTGAGATCTTCTTCATATGGTGATAAGGGTTTTGTTGCGATTCTTGAGATTGTATGAATGACATGATGAAGAAAATGGTAACATGGAGATATATACCTCGGATATGTTGTTCTGAACGTGATTTCGGATATTTCATGTTCTTGAAGAACTCTTGAATTATACGAGGTGATAAAAAAATTTTTTTAGAAGTGTTGATGTTTTGAAAATGAATATGGAATATTCATATCTAGAGCTAAACTATGTGTTGGAAATAATATTCGTATAGGAATACGAATGTGATTACGAGTTTGATGAGACTATTATTCATCTCTGAATTTGGAAGCCCATACGTATGGAGCAAATATTCAAATCGAATGATTGGATTGTTTGATAACCTTTTTAATATGAATATCTATTGTTTTGAACCAGTCGGATGATTCGAATTGATGACGGTCATAAGTAAATTTTAATGATGGATTTACGAGAAGGGAACCTTGTCAATTCGTATTTAAGAATTGAGTTTGGAACATTTAGACCCTTATTATTGGTCCGAATTGGTTGCTGATATGATCATCATATTTCGACTCGTATTGTGGACAGGATTTGTAAGTGTCTGAGTTGGATTGTTCGGTGTGATTAGTCGAGATATGGTAAAACGATTGAGTTCGTGGTTTGGTGGTATTGATATTGGTCGTCATCGAACCGGTTGATTATCAATCCTTCGTTTTACAATAAGGTATGATGTTTGATCGTGAATTATGACTGTTGTGTTGCGGTTAGGGTTGAAGGGTTCGTAGATTAATTTGGTCGAGACTGAGGGAATTCGTAAGACGAAATTAACTGAATTGGTAACAGTACGTTGTATTGATATCGAGGCAAGTTTTATACTTGTACTGGTCAATGAGATTAATGTTATCATGTATGTGTATGAATGTGTGTATCATTTCGAGACTTGGTCTCTTTGTGATTTTGTTGATATTAGGGGATTGTTTGATACGATACCCTTCGGCAAATTATGCCAAATATTATTGTTGTTCGTAAATGGCTGATTTAAGGCATTGCGATACTTGTTCGTAATATATTTGTCGATAGCCGGTTTGCGGTATCGACATATCGATTGTTATTGTTGATTGATGTTCCTTTGAGATATTGTTGTTGATAGCCGGTTCGCGGCATCGACGTATCGATTGTTGTTATTGATTGATGTTCCATCAAGATATTTTTTGTGAATCGTCGTTATTGATATCAGTGTTTTTCTATTGATGTCGTTTTGGCCGATTGAAGGCATTGACGTATTCGATTATCATCTTCGTTATCGGTTAACCGTTCTGAAGGTTATCGATATATTGAATTGGGATTATCAAAGATAATTCCCATCCGTTGTATAATTATTATCGATTGTCCGCTCTAACGGTAATCGATATATTGAATTGGGATTATCAAAGATAATTCCCATCCGTTGTCAAAAAGATAATTCCCATCCGTTGTATAATTGTTATCGATTGTCCATTATACGGTAATCGAAGTATTGAATTGGGATTATCAACGATAATTCCCATCCGTTGAATTATTATTGTCGTGTTGACCGATTCAAGGCAGCACACTATTATTCTTGTGAACTCGGTAATTTTGTGATCGTTGCTCGTGTTAATCGGTCCTTGGGGAAATTCTGATCCCAGGATGGTTGTTTTGAATATCGTTGGTCGTGTCGATCTTTCATTATTCGTGTGTCATCGTTCACTTGGTGAGTCGTATGATCCATATTAGATGTTTTATCCCTTGAGTTTCGTTGTCATGTTGTATCGTGGCATATCCGGAATCATGTCTGCATGCCGATTGGTTATGTGTAGGATTTTTAGCCAGGCACTCGATGGTCATGCGTGGATATTTCCGCATTGGACCGTGCACACGAGACGTAGTTCTTGAGGCTAATTAGGTACATTGTCACACGTATATTCTGGATTCCGTATACGGGGTGGACATGTGCACGGACACATTTCCGGATCGGGCGTACTGTGATGTCCCTCTTGAGCTTTATTGATTGATCGTTCGTAGTCCATGTTGTATTGGATATGTCCGACGATTTGCGACTGGTTGTTCATACGCCGAGGGGTATGTCCGACGGTCAGGTTTGCTCCTTTGAGATCTGTATTGTGATGATTCTGACTTTGGGCCATTCGGCTTTCAGGCCATTGTGATGTATCGGTATTTCCGTTGGAGTCTTCGGGCATTGTGAATCCGTATCTTTTTCGGCATTGGTTTGGTTTGCCTTCGGGTAATGTATTGTGGTGTTCTATATTGATGATTCTCCATTTGGGCGTAAGTTTCGGTTCTTGTGCATCTTGTTGAGTTTTTCCTGGCGAAATATTTCTTCTCCCTACCTGTTTTAAGTTTCGGGACGAAACTTCTTTTAAGGAGGGTAGAATGTAATACCCGTAATTTTGATCCCCGGAAATTTTCTATTTTTGGCGGAAGTCTATTTTGACGACTTGCTTGGGACCGTTTCGTCATCCTGAGAATGATTAATTCTACACTTTTTGTCATCCGAGTTCATTTCGGTATCGTTCTGTTGAATTCCGTGTTCTTTAGCGACTTTTCCACGTATGAGTTCGACTTTGTTAGATCACCATTAATTTTTGGTAACTCCAAAAATTCTAAATCTTTCCAATATTATAGAGCATCGCGTTAGCTTTCCAATGGTTCAAACGGTGAGTCAATCGGAGTCCGTACGATAGAGTTATGGTCGTTTTAGCTCACCCGCTCATTTTTCAGCTTTTGGCCGATCACCGCCGACCGGACTCGGTCATGTCGTCCGACACGGCCCGTGCCGTACTCGTCCGGAAATGCCGAAGTTTCTGCCGACCGAACTCGGCCGTGTCGTCCGACACGGCCCGTGCCGTACTCTTCCGGATAAGCCAGAACCGACTGCCGACACGCCCGACCGTGTTCCGGGACACGGTCGAGTCATGCCGAGTCGCTGTCGGACGGGTCACTATCGGAAGGCCCTCCGCGCCGCGACCGTGTCAAGCAGGACACGGTCGAGTCCTGTCGCCGGTATGCGACACGACCGCGCCGATCGGCACGGGCCGTGTCCGGCAGGCGCCAACCCTATAAAAGGCCCTGCAGACGTTTTTATCGCCATTTTTCACCTTCTTCTTCTCCTCTTCCGCAGCTGGGCGTGTTCTAAGCTTGAAGCCATGTTGTTTAACAACATATCCATGGAGTTCTTTGGGTTATATCATCAATCGTTCGTCCGATATCATCTCTTGATCCCGCGAATCAAGGTTAGATCTTTAGAACCCTACTTTTGGTAAAATTGGGGGTTTTCACGTTTTTGTCCGATTCGTTCTGTTTTGTCGATTAATTCATGATGAATATGATTAATCTTGTTGGTATTCTTAGTTTCCCTACGGACTCATGGTATATTTCGTGATTTTTACGGAATCGAGAAGGGTTTGGTTGTGGTCCGCCCTCGTTGTTGTTTATATACGAATATACATGAATCGTAGGCGAGTTTCGGGAGTCTCTTCGTGTAATTTGAGTATGGATAATTAATTGTCATATTCCTTGCGAAACGTTTAGGTGCCTAAGCGTTCTCGGACCTACCGAACTCATACCTTTCCTCCGTTCGATTTCTCGATGTCTCAAAGGCAAGTATACATTTATGATTGTACGTTCTCGACTTTGAAAGTATGAAATATTGATGGTTTGATTATTTCTAGCCACTCCGGACGGGCCTATGGTCCTCTCGAGGGTTTCGTAGCCTGCAGTGCGATTCCATGGTTGATATGAGCGAACCGTTTCTACGGCATTCATATGAAATAATGTTGGCATGTAATGAACGAACCGTTTGACGGCATTCCTACATGTAACGGCGTATGATATGAACGAACCGTTTCTACGGCATTCACGCACGTCTTGAGATTTTAGTTATTAGGAATACTAGTCTTGAATTGATGAATTGACGGATATTGATGAATTGACGGATTACATTTACTTTATTGTCGAGAAGTATTATGTTTCATATTGTTATACTTGCACTAGCTATTCGACGGCTAACCCTTTATGGGGAAATACGTTTCATGTATTTCGAGTTCCGGAGAGCGGACAAAGTGTACCGGGTCGGCATGAAGATGATGGGCAAGTGTGATCTGTGTCTTGTCTCGGTTATCTCTTTTGGTTTCCTCCATTCGGTGTTGTTGTCTGAATGGATTTTTAAATACTCGAGTATTGTATTTCGCTTTCTTGATGTTCCTACTGTGTTGCCGAGGTATTGATTTGTGCAGTGATGTATATGGTTTCATTGTTTATGGTTTCGAATACCATTTGTATCGTCTTTCTTTCTATTGTATGTAGACCTTATCGGTCAAGTTTATAATTCCGCGTATGTTTAGCCTTGTGGGTCCCACGGCGGGGCTCACGGCGCTGTAATATACCCTGAATAACTTGGGGGTGTTACATCAATTGATTCAAGGACGATATTTTTCGAAAATTCAAATATAGTCACGAATGGCCTCATTTTATTCATCTCATCGAGACGATCGTTTAAAAAAAAAATTCATCCGAATCCGAGTTCGTATGAAGAAGTTATGACCGTTCGAAGGACAATTAAATAGACGGACCATATTGTGCCACGTGTCAACACCCGATTGGACCGGAAATTCAACTCTCTGCTGATGTCATCCATGACATCAGCATTAATTGGCAGCCGTGTATTATTGGGGGAGGGATTTTAAAATAAAGGAGAAAAAATAGAGAGATATTATTGTAAGAGAGAGAAATAAAAATATTGTGTAATAAAATTATATTTGAGTAATAATATTATGGAATATTTATTTATTTGTGTTGTTATTATGAGAGAGTAATTTTCTTTTACTGGGGTTATGATGAAACCATGTCTATATTATTATTAATATTTATATAATAATTCCAAATAAATGTTTTTAACGATTATGATTTCGCTTCAATAGGGGAATATTATTTCATCAATTATATCACGTATTTTTTATAGTTATAAATTCCCCCTTGCTTTGTGATTATTGATATTAGTTAATTTATTTGATTATTTGTTTTCCATTAAATTGGATACATATAATGCTTAGAAATTATATTTTTCAAGCGAAGAAAAATCTATATTTGAATTATAAATTTGTACTTATTATCAAATCTATAGGGTAATAGTGAGATTGATTTCAGAATCTATTCCCTGAATTTCTTGGAATTAAAATATAAAATAAATAATAAATAGACATTGGTGGATTCTAAACCCTAGTAAATTATTTAAAATCAATTTATCTAAAATCTACTTAAAATTACATTATTTAATGCAATTATTATAACGACTAGGTTAGAATTTAATTTAATTTAGTTCAAAACGATAGGAATAATTTGACTTCACTATTATAGTTCTCCCTGTGGAATCGACCTTCCACCGCATATCTACATCGAACAAATCGTGTGCTTGCGAGTATTAGACTAAAGAATTAACAAACAACAAGTTTTTGGCGCTGTTGCCGGGGAAGCGCAAACGAAGTACAAGAAGATTGTCGTCATCAAGTTAGTTAAATTCTTCTACTAGTTTTTTATTTTACTGCTTTTCTTTATTATTATCTCTCTTTTTAATATCCATTTTAGATTGTGTTAGTATAAATAATAGTTAGTAGTAGAATTTATTTCTTTTTACGTTCATAAAAGAATTCTAAAAAATAATAAAAACTTACAATAATAATTATAAAAATATAAGTAATAATAATAAAAGCTACTGTTCATTTTCGTAAAAATAATAATAAAATAATCAAAAAATAAAAAAGTCCAAAAATATATAAAAATATAATAGAATCTGAAAAAGTTTAAAAAATCGAAAAACTTATTTAATTTTATTTTAAAAAAAGATCTGAAAAATTAAACAAAAAGTTTCAGACTTTAAGGTAATATTTTTGTAATTTTGGAATATTAATATTAAAAAATCAAACTTTTTAATTTAATTTCGAAAAAATAAAAAAATAATAAAATTAAATTAAAAAATAATCTGGAATATTTTTTTCTGTAATAAATAAAAATCTGAATTATTTATTTTATTTTTCAAAGTAAAACCTGCTAGTTTTCTTAAAAAAATTTAATTTTCATAAAAAATCTAAAAAAAAAATCAGATTAAGAATTAATAATTTAAATAATCAGGAATATATATAAATTCTGAACTTTGAATTTTTTTTAGAACAGAAACTTATTTTTTTAAAATAAAATTACAATACTTTAATAAAAAGGGAAAATGCTAAAAAAATTTAAAATCTGAAAATTTTAAAAAAAATAGAAATGAAAATTGGTAATAAAAAAACTATTTTTATTGTTTGCATAAATAAAGTAAAAGTTTGTAATTTTTATTTTTTTAAAAGAAAATCTGAAAAAAAATTCCTGTAAAATAAATAAATAATATATCTATATATATATATATATGTATATATATATTAGTTCAATATTATTAGTCTAAAAATATAATAAAATTATAATAAATAGAAAAATATAGAAACTTAAAAAAATATAAAATATAAAAAATGGAAAAAAAGAATCAGAATCTTTTTTTAATTTTTATATCTTGTCTTTAGTTTTAATAGAATCTTCTTGTGGTAAATTTAGATTGTGTTTTTAGTTGTTATTTTCTATTTACAGTATCTTAGACATTTAGTTTAGTTGCAATATTTCTCGTCCTACAATTTAGTTTATCAATAGATATTGCTTCCATAGATCAATTAGTAAATTTATTCCTTTGCAATCTATTACATCCTATAGTTTTAGTTATAATTATAATAATTATCATTATTATTAATAATAATAATATAAAAAGTCAAAAAAATAATAATTAAAACAATAAAATCCTTTAAAAGATTCAACAAGGGATTGATATTTTTCACTCACTACTTTGTTCGATTTTAATAAAGAAAAGCTAAATATCAATCTTATACAAACTGATTTTGAAAATCGATTGAATTTTGGCAAAAAGGCCTCTGTTGTACATGCCGGAGAAAGTTGGATTTTAAGTGCGACCATTGTGACGCCTCCAACGATCTGGAAGTTCGATCGACTATCATAATTTGGTTTGTATGCAAAGTTAAAAAAATTGAAATATCGGTGAATGCAAGTTTGGCAACGAAATAATAAAGGTCGATTAACGAGAAGAAGATTGTCCTTAACTAAAATTGAAGTTCAACAAACAAAACCGATACAAAAAATGGACGAAATCGAAAATCGAAATAATCAAGTCGCAAAAGAGAAAATTTTAATAGAATATTTTTCTCCGGTGAATGCTAATTCTCCTTCTTGCATAGTGTTGCCTACAACTAATGCAACTCATTTCGAACTTAAACCATCAATAATTCAACTTCTTCCATCTTTTCACGGTTTAGAAAGAGAAGATCCCTATATGCATGTCAAGGAATTTCTCGATATTTGTTCTACTTTTCGATTACAAAATTTCTCTGATGAATCTGTCAAACTTAGACTATTTCCATTTTCTCTCAAAGATAAAGTAAAATTCTGGCTAAATTCTCTTCAAGAAAGAATAATTACTAGTTGGGACCAACTAGTGAATAAATTTCTCGCAAAAATTTTTCCAATGTCCAAAACTGATAGTCTTAGAAGAGAAATATCAGAATTTTTTCAAAAAGAAAATGAAGAATTTTATGAGTGTTGGGAAAGATTTAATGATTTAATTCTTAAGTGTCCCCATCATGGTTTTGAAATATGGCGTTTGGTAAAATATTTTTATGACGGTTTAACTCCAAACAATCGCCAATTAATCCAATCAATGCATGGTGGAAAATTTCTTCACCTATTGGAGACGAAGCTTGGAATGCACTAGAAAATATGTCAATTAATTCACAACAATGGAATTCATTTGACTCTAGAGACAAATCGATGCATACGACCCCAAAAAAAGGTGGAATTTACGAGGTTAAACAAGATGTTGAAATAAAATCTACTATAGATGATTTAGTACGAAAAGTGGATGTGTTAGTCTTGAAGCAATCCATCCCCTCGTCAAACTCAAAAAATGAATTTTGCATTTCATGTTCGGAATCATTTCATTCATCTCAATCTTGTCCCTCTGGTCCACAAAATCAAGAAATTTTTAATGGAGAAGTCAATGCATTACACTCATATGGAAAATCTTCGGATAGTCCATTTGCTCCAACTTATAATCCAAATTGGAGGAATCATCCAAATTTTTCCTAGAAGCAAAACATGCCTCCAATGAATCAAGGAGGACATCAAATGAACATGTTAAATCAACAAAATGTCCGTCCTAATCAATATCCTCCAAATACTTATCAGTATCCTTCTACAGTGACAAAGAAACCATCTTTGGAAGATACGTTGCAACAATTCATGCAATTTACTCAACAAATGTTCCAATCAACTCACCAAGCTGTACAATCAAACTCACAGGCTATTTCTAAGCTTGAAACACAAATTGGTCAACTTGTAACAACTTTAGCTGAAAGAGAAAAGGGAAAATTTCCGAGTCAGTCCATCCATAATCCTAAAGGATAATATGAAGTAAACTCTTCTAACACAGAAGTTCAGTCCATAATTACCCTTAGAAGCGGAAAAGAAATACAAAAGCCTGACTTTGATCCGGAAGAAAAATAAAATGAACCACAAGTTTCAAAATCAAAAGATTCTAAAGAAAAAGAAAAGCCTTACGTTCCAAAAGCTCCATTTCCTGAAAGACTTATTCCAAAAGACAAAAGTGCGCAATACAAAGATATAATGGAAATATTTAAACAAGTTCGAATAAATATTCCATTCCTTGATGCTATTAAACAAGTGCCTGCTTATTCTAAGTTCTTGAAAGATCTTTGCACTGTAAAAAGAAGAACAAATGTTCCAAGAAAGGCATTTTTAGCTGAACATGTTAGCTCAATAATCCAAAGTAAAACTCCTATTAAGTATAAAGATCCTGGTAGTCCTACAATATCTTGTGTCATTGGAGATCACATCATTAAACGAGCCTTGCTTGATTTAGGAGGCAGTGTGAATTTATTACCATATTCTGTTTATACACAACTTGGATTAGGGGAGCTAAAATCAATATCTGTTATACTCCAACTAGCTCATAGATCTATAAAAATACCTCGAGGAATCGTAGAGGATGTTCTGATTCAAGTAGATAAATTCTACTTTCCTGTTGATTTTATAGTCATAGACACAGAACCTGTTGAGAATACCAAAGATCAAATCCCTGTCATTTTAGGAAGGCCATTTTTAGCTACTTCAAATGCATTAATTAACTGTAGAAATGGTATCATAAAATTTTCTTTTGGAAATATGACTGTTGAACTAAATATGTTTAACATTTCTCAACAACATGATGATCATGATGATGTCTGTGAGGTAAATATGATAGAGAGTATGGGTCCTTATTTCTTTCAAAAAATAGATGATGATGATCTTTTTGAAAGCTGTCTTGCTCATTTTGGCTCAGATTTTGACATCGACAGTTCAATTGATGAAATAAATTCTTTACTAGAGTCTACACCATTATTGGATAATGATAAATGGAAAGCTAAAACTGAACCACTTGAGAGTCAAATGAATAAAGAAATACATATTGAAGATTCAAAGATAGAGCTCAATCCATTACCTGAATCTCTAAAATATGCATTTTTAGGACCATCAGAAACCCTGCTTGTCATCATAGCATCTGATTTAGATGAAGAACAAGAAGATAAATTAATCAATGTCCTTAAAGAACATAAAGAAGCAATAGGCTGGACCATCTCCGATATTAAAGGTATTAGTCCTTCTATATGCATGCATCGAATTCAGCTTGAAGAAAATGCGAAAACTTCCCGAGAATTTCAAAGAAGACTAAATCCTAATTTGAAAGAAGTTGTAAGAGCTAAAATAATCAAACTCTTAGATGTAGGGATCATCTACCCTATTTCTGACAGCTCTTGGGTTAGTCCTGTTCATATAGTTCCAAACAAATCTGGCATAACTGTAATCACGAATGAAGAAAATGAACTTGTTCCAACCAGAATTCAAACTGGATGGAGAGTCTGTATTGATTACAGAAATTGAACTCTGTTACAAGAAAAGATCACTTTCCACTTCCTTTATTGATCAAATGCTAGAAAGGTTAGCCGGTCATGCTTATTATTGTTTTCTTGATGGATATTCCGGCTATAACCAAATTCCTATTGCTCCTGAAGATCAAGAAAAAACCACTTTTACTTGTCCTTTCGGCACTTTTGCTTACCGACGAATGCCATTTGGTCTGTATAATGCACCTGCTACTTTTCAGCGGTGTATGATGAGCATTTTCTCTGACATGGTTGAGCGGTTTTTGGAAATTTTTATAGATGATTTTTCTATATTCGGGTCTAGCTTTGATGAATGTTTACACCACTTAACCCAAGTGTTGGTTAGGTGTAAGGAGAAGAATCTTGTCCTAAACTTGGAAAAATGTCATTTTATGGTTAAAAAAGGAATTGTCTTAGGACATGTGATTTCTGAAAAAGGAATTGAGGTGGGTAAATCTAAAGCTGATTTAATATCCAGTCTTCTACCCCCACGAACGATTAAAGAAATTCAGTCATTCTTAGGCCATGCTGGTTTTTACCGTCGATTCATCGAAGATTTTAGCAAAATCTCAAGGCCATTATGTAACCAACTTTCAAAAGACACACCTTTCGTATTTGATGATCATTGTCTAAAAGCTTTTAAGACACTCAAATCTATGTTGATCTCTGCACATATCATTAAATCTCCAAACTAGAATCTTCCTTTTGAAATAATGTGTGATGCATCCAACTATGCCGTCCGTGTAGTATTGGGTCAAAGAGAAAATAAATTTCCAACTGTAATATATTATGCAAGTAGAACTCTAAATGATGCCCAATTAAATTATTCTACAACGGAAAAAGAATTGCTTGCAGTCGTTTTTTCCTTAGACAAATTTCAACCTTACTTGATTGGATCGAAAGTCATAATTTACTCCGATCATGCTGCATTAAAATATCTTCTTTCTAAGAAAGATGCTAAACCTCGCTTGATCCGTTGGATTCTATTGTTACAAGAGTTTGACTTAGAAATTCGAGATAAAAAAGGTGCTGAAAATGTTGTTGCTCATCATTTGTCTAGGCTAATCGTGAATTTTAGTGATAAAGAACCTCCCATTAATGAAACTTTGCCTGATGAACAACTCATGTCTATTTCGCAAATACCTTGGTATGCCGACATTGTCAATTACCTTGTTATTGGTAACATGCCATCTCATTGGAATAATCAAGATAAAACAAAATTTTTAAACGAAGTAAAAAAATTCTTTTGGGATGATCCATATTTGTTCAAATATTATCCTGATCAAATCATTAGGAGATGTGTACCAGAACATGAACAAAAAAATATCATTTCCTTTTATCATGATCATGCACGTGGAGGTCATTTTAGTTCAAAGAAAACAACTGCTTAAATTCTGCAATGTGTTTTTTATTGGCCAACACTTTTCAAAGATACACGTTCATATTGCAGCACATGTGATAGATGTCAAAGATTAGGTCGAATTTCTAAACGAAATATGATGCTTTTAAACCTAATTTTAATTATTGAAATATTTAATGTTTGGGGCATAGATTTTATGGGACCTTTTCCAATTTCTTTTGGCAATCTCTACATCCTTGTGGCCGTCGATTATGTTTCAAAATGGGTAGAAGCAATTGCTTGCAAAACAAATGACCACAAAGTCGTGGTAAAATTTTTGAAAGAAAATATTTTTTCCAGATTTGGAACACCACGAGCAATTATAAGCGATGGAGGAAAACATTTTTGTAACCAATTTTTGAATCATTTATTTAAAAAATATGGTGTTACACATAAAGTTGCTACTCCTTATCACCCTCAAACAAGTGGACAAGTTGAAATTCCAAATAGAGAAATCAAACATATTCTTGAAAAAACTGTTAATCCTACAAGGAAAGATTGGTCTTTGCGATTGAATGATGCATTGTGGGCTTACCGTACTGCTTTTAAAACTCCCATCGGAATGTCTCCATTTAGGCTTGTCTTTGGAAAACCATGTCATTTGCCTGTTGAATTGGAACATAGAGCATACTGGGCCATAAAACGAATAAATTTTTTATTAGACATGGCTGGAATTCATAGGAAATTTCAACTAAATGAATTGTGTAACACCCCCAGAGCCGACCGGGAATATTACAGCGCCGTGGGCCCCGAGATGGAACCCACAAGGCTAAAAGAAATTCTCGCAAACATTTACAAACACCCAAGAGGCTAACGACGATATTATCTTTAAAATATTCGAAAACTTTATAAAATCTATTTATCAAAACCGTCGTGAAATCTCGTTTTGAAAAGGACAGGGCCTGAAATGCCAGAACTCAACAGTTTAGAAAATGATTTCCAAAGTATCTCAAATTACCAGAAACGAAAGGTCATTTAAAAATACTCACGCAGCGGAAAAGACAAACAACTTAAAATACTCTAGCAGTGGAATACAGCGACTGATCAGAAACTCAATACACAAATACATGTCCTAGCCAGTATCCTCCGGGAAGTTCATCTCTCCACGACCGCTACAAGCTTGATAATCCCAGAACCTAAAAAGAAAGCCCACGACGGGGTCAGCCATAATATCCAATAATGATAACCGTCACATCACATTAATAATTACATACCAATGAAATTACTAAGTCAGAATACAACCAATGTAATCTTACCGTCATAACTTTACCAAAGTTCACATTTCGTACTGTATCTCACCAATACCCAAGGTTCTCAAAACATCATCATAACTCACTGTTACGAAATCTACTAACTCTGTCCAACCCAAATCCGTCAGATAACATCATCACATCTCAACACGATAATCGATTGTCCATCAAAAGACAATTACCAGAGGAAACACAGAACATATCTCGAGATACGAAATACCATTACCATCACGCCAGTCTAATCCGAGATCAGATCAACACAACATACGGACATGGTCCTAACACAAGACCTACAAATGCATACTCATATGACAACGTCAATATGATGACAACAATAACGACAATGTATACTTATGGCAAACCCATAATATACATATGCACAACATCAATACATATGGTAATCCAAAGATCCAGCGCACACAACTATAGATTCCCATGATGATCCCGTCGGACCAACGCATGGTGGCATTACCTGTCCAGCGATCCAGCGCACACAGCTATAGATTCCCATGATGATCCCGTCGGACCAACACATGGTGGACATATGACAACAATGCACAACTGCACAAAACAACCGTGCACAATACACGACAACAATAATGCACAAATGCATAACAACAACGATACACGAATGTATCACGACATGATCGACACAAATGACAGAAATGATTAAAATACTTGCTCCGAGTCCTTCGAGAGCAATCTCGATATCTAAACCATCACCAACCATTATTATGAATATTCACCGATCCAAAACATCACGGACGGTAGATAATTCACGTTTTCGTCAATACCATGATGTATCCTCGATAACAAGTATACCAACGACAATTGTAAATCATATACATTATGATTTAAATTCCCAAAACTCGAATACAACCTATAATCCCAAATCTCCTGTGATTACGATTTATAAACATTGCTATACGAATTATAAACGAATGAAACTGAAACCATTCATTAAATATTATAACTGAGCAAGTAATAACTTGCCTCAATACCGATACGATGATGATGAAGCCGCTACCAGTCGCAATGCCTTCGTCTACGAGCTCCTCGGCCCCGACCAACGCAATTCACGAACGTACTCGAACATGACCGCAACATATGGTTCTAATCACCGATCAATAATCTCAACCTATCGAAGTAATCAAATAACACATATCCGATAACAATTAACAACCGACATGACCAACCAAATCATCTCAACGATTCAACGATACCTCGATCATACACAAAACCGAACCATACAACTCAAACCAATCAAACACGAATTCAAAACAACAATACGATTCCACATTCAATCTTAAATACTTACAAGTTTCCTCCTTGTATATTCATAATAAAACCAATTATCGATTATCATCATCAATCCAGACAATCCAATTAATTATAGATAATCATATTCCAAGAGTTCCACAACTTATTCCGAAATCACATTCAAAGTCCCGGCCCAAACGGCATAATCCGATGTGTTCTAACATCTAAACAATCCTTATTCACAATTCAAGGTGTATGTAATCATGTTCTTCAACATATCTATTTCTCATAACGTCATGGATTGCAACAAACTATCAAGAACATCGAGAATACTACGATTCCATAATCATCATAACATAATCAAGACATTTGATCATCAATTCATTATCTTCCCTTAACAAAATTCCCATAATTACCAAGAATAATCATAACACAATCAATTCCATCACCATTCATACGAAAACATGTAGAATTTCCCAAGTTCTACTCATTGAGGCATTTCATCGAACACTATGAAGGCATAATCCAATTCAATCATTTTAACGAAGAAATACTCGAATTCGTTCCACAAAACTTCAAGGATAATGTATAATCTCAAGAATACAACAAGGTTCCATCAATAATCTGAGTTAAAACGAATCAATTCGGCCAAATCATCAAGAAACTCCAAAAATATCCAAAACCAAGTGTTTAGGTGTTCTTACCTTCGATCCGGATGGAAGATGATGTTAATCCCTGATTCCAACTTCCAAAATATGTTGCTACATGATGTTCTTACTCAAATCCATCAACTTTGCTGAAGAAATCGCGAAAGAAACGAAGAAAAATGAAAAATGACAAGGGTGACTCGGTCCAGGCCTTATATAGGCCGAGACCTACCGGTACCTTACGTACGTAACCGGCCACTGCCTTACGTACGTAACCGGCCATGGCCTGCTCACTGCCCAGTCTGTTCGGCACCCTTATGTACGTAACCGGCACCTGGAATACGTACGTAACTGGCCCTTACGGCCGTAACTGGCCACTGCCTTACGTACGTAATCGGCCAGTCATAGCCATCCCTGCGAGTAACTGCCGACCGTGATCGGCCATCCATGCGAGTCACTGCCGACCATGCTCGGCCACTACAGGTCCTCTCGGCCACGACTCGGCCAGTCGCCCCGTAACGTACGTAACACTTATTCCGTTGCGTACGTAATACGTACGTTGACTTGCTACAGTATTAAACTCGTATTACGTACGTAATACACCCTGTATAACGTACGTAACTCCATCCGTTGACTCACATGTCCACATCCACGCCGAAAGCTGCCGACACCGGGCCCAGCTGTCCGATTCCTCTTGTTACGTACGTAATGTCTCGGCCATAACGTACGTAACTCTTGTGATTTAGCGTACGTAAGTCTTCAACATTAGCGTACGCTAAGTATTCTATACTTAGACAATTTCAACTGTTACAGCCTGTCTCGACATACCGAAAACACATATACACTTACTGAATACATATACTGAATCCAATAACATCCTTATACGATATACTCTATATCGAAAGTACGATAACCTGATACACGATATCCTCAATGCACTGTCGACCAGATACGACAATTATACCAATACTGACATCTCAGTCCTTTATTTATTTTATCCATACTGTACAAATTCCACGCTGTACAATATGACTCGGATAAAATAATATCAAACAACAGTAGTAGAAATTTCGGATATTACAAATTGGAAGAAATCAAAAATGATGCTTATGATTGTGCAAGGAAATATAAGGATAAAATAAAAATTTTTCATGATAAACACATTTTGAGAAAACCTTTTTCTCCTGGTCAAAAAGTGTAATATCCGCATTTTTCTTTCCCTTGTATTTTCATTTCCGGCGTATTTTTTTGATTGTAGTGACCCTCGTGTATCTTTCAGTGTATCTTTCCTGTCATCTATTGATCAGATTCTTGTTATTGTTGTGCGGAACCACCATTTTGGGGTTTCCGTACTTCCATTTCGTGTTATTGGTTCCCAAATATCGATTCCTATTGCTTTTATTCTCTTCCCGGGTCATTTTTCTTCATCTTAGGACCCAAGGGGGGTGTGGGCCGCGGCACAAGGATTGTGCACCGCGGCACACACATTTTCCACTTTTTGGCCGAGCGGCCTATACTGTGTGCCGCGGCACACTGCCGAGTCAGTGCCGCGGCATACCCATCCGGGCCGCAGCACACTCGTGTTGCATTTTCGGCCAAACCCGTCTGTACCTTGTGCCGCGGCACATGCCGACGGGGCCGCGGCACACTGCCGACCACTGGGCGCAGTTTTGGCCCTGTGCCGCGGCACACTTCGGCTGGGCCGCGGCACACAGGGCAGTCAACCCTATAATTACGTTTTTTTTAGCGAGATCAGCACATTTTTTTCCATTTCTTCACCTTGGTCTGAGAGAGAGGGTTTGTGGGAGAGAATCTTCATTATCAATCACTTGAGTATTCATTTTTCATCATTTTCATTCGGTTGTGGAGCTCGGATTGTGGATCTAACGCGATTTCATCGGATTAAAGTACTTGGATCTTCAAAGGTAATATCTCATAGAACCCTACTTTTGGATAATTTGGGGGTTTTGGGATTTTGGTCTGATTCTTTCCGTTTTGTTGGTGGATTCATGATGAATATGATTAATATTGTTAGTATCATTAGCTTTCCTACGGATTCATGGTATATTTTGTGGTTTTTATGGAATCGAGAGGGTTTGGTTGTGGTCCGCCCTCGTTGTTATTTTTGTACGAATATACATGAATCGTAGGCGGGTTTTCGGGTATATTCCATTTCCGTATTCGTCTAGAGTTGGTTGTGATTATGTTCTTCAAATCGTTAGGTTCGGTTCCGTTGATTTCTAGCGTTCGTCGGTGATTATCCTTTCCGTTCATTGCGTCGTCGATTATTCAAGGCAAGTATTTTTGGAAACCTTTATGCTTAACGTGAAATGGTAATGTATCTTGTGTGTGATTTGCTCACCTCGGGATGGTCCGACGGGATCACGGAGGGAGTCCAAAGGCTTGAGTCCTGGATTCATGAGTTTGTTTAGCTAGCCAGCTCGGGAGGGTCCTTAGAGGCCTCGGGCGGGATCTATGGTATTACCCTGTTCCCAAGGCGATGCATGTGCGTGTTTTGTTTTGCGATATGGCCAGCTCGGGAGGGTCCTTAGAGGCCTCGGGCGGGATTTATTGTATTACCCTGTTCCCAAGGCAAATTGTTTGACTGTTTGTTTCCGGAAAAGACATGTCTGGTTTTGGCTTTTGAAATTGATATTGGTGCATATACTATGAAATATGTAAGCGATTGGTTTGCCTTGATTACTTGTACTAGCGTAATTGCTAACCACTTTGGGGACCCGTTTTGGGGAAATTCTTGTTATGGATTTCAGGTTATGATTATTCGGACGAGCGAGCACCGGGACAGTACGAGGATGTTGTCCAGGGTTGTTGACATATGCATTTGGGTCTTCTTATTTCTTTTGTCAATTTCGATATGGTTGTTCCCACAGTTATAAACTTATAGATTGTACTCGCGAGTACTTAGGCTTTTCATTTTAAACTCCGTATTGTATTACTTTAAATTGTTACATTGTCGGTTGATGCTTAATTCGCCGGTTGCTCCAGGCGTATCTTTATATGTCATATTATTTAAATAAGTATCCTCGCTAACCGAGATGGTTAGTCGAGTGGTGTTTTCTTGTTGTAGCCTGGTGGGTCCCATGTAGGGGTCCACGACACTGTAATATACTCCGAATATCTCGGGGTGTTACAGAAAATGGTATCGGAGCGCCCTAGGTTTATGGATACCTAGGCTTGTTGGTTATTGGGTCTAGTCGTGTTTTGTTATGCACATTGTCACACCGCTGCCAGCATCTCAGTACTTCCAGTGTTCGTAAGTTTCCTTACTCGATTCTTTACTTTCTCGTACCGTATTTCCGTTTCTTGAACTGTGGTTGTTCTCCCTCTTCTACTGATCATCGAGTTGCTTTTGCCACTTCTTATCACCAGCATGGATGCTGGAAGGGGCCATGGTCATGGTCGTGTCCGTGGACGCGGTCGAGGACGTGGGGCAGCCGGTGGGGCGGGCACATCGCATTCTTCGGGAGCCGGTAGTACCGGTGACCGTCACAGTCATGCTTCTTCTCAGGCGCGCGCCGATCTTGGTATTGCGGCCGTTATGCAGCAAATGGTTAATCAGATGGCGGCGATAGCTCAGGTGGTTCAGAACCCGGATCGGGCCCATGCTAATCGGGGCGGAGCGGATCGCTGGCTTCAGGATGTCATCAAGATGCATCCTCCTCAGTTTTCGGGAGCTTCGGACCCGATCGGCTGGGAGGGGTGGATCAAGGAGATATCTAAAGTCTTCATCGCCACCAACTGTCCCGAGGACCGTAAGGTCCCTATTGCCCAGTACTTTCTCACTAGGGATGCTACGGATTGGTGGGAGGCCGTTGGGCCCAAAGACCATGTTGCTTCATGGGCCGAATTTCAGGAATTGATGGAGACCGAATATTGCCCGTGGCCGGTCAGACAGGCTTGAGTGCATACTTTCTATGATGCTCAACCATGGGATATCCCCGTATCTCAAGCTATTGCCGATTTCAACAAAGAGTTGGGCTATCTAAAGACCCAAGTTGTCGAAGAGAGCGACAAAATTTTCCATTTTTCCAGGAGGATGAAACTGTCCATTCGGGACTATATGTCTGGACTCGTCTGCACTACTTTGAAGGATTATCAGAGTAGGGCCCTCGCTTATGATATGTCGGTGACGGCTAGTGACGTGGCTCGTGAGAGCAAAAGCAGAAGTCGGTCGGAAATTTTTCTAGTCCCAAGAGTGGAGGCCAGCAGAAATCTCAGGCTACAAATATTTCTACGGGCGGTTCAGCTCGTTTCTCTGGGAGCTTCCGGGGTGCCGCCGGAACCTCCGTTCGTGAATCCACATGCTTTAACTGTGGTGTGCAGGGCCATAGAAACCGGCAGTGTCCTCGTTCGAAGTTCACTTGTCATACTTGTGGTGAGTTGGGCCACAAGTCCCTCTTTTGTGATCAGATCTGTAATATCCGGGGATAATTTTTTTTTCGTGTTACTGTTGAGTTGTACATATTCATTTGGAATTGTACAAGTGTTGTTGTTTTGGACTGATACAATGTATATTGTATTGGAATATTTCGGGATCGAAATATTATACTTGTCGTCGGGTTGGTTCGTTTGAATGTTGGTTGGAGAGTTTGGATTTTTGGCTAAGTTCATAGCCTTAGCGTACGCTACGGATGTAGCATTACGTACGCTAGCGTGTTGCTATTACGTACGTTATGCCTGTAAGGTTACGTACGTAATGCTTGGTAGATGGCATGAACCTTCCTCGTAGTCACTTTCGGCCGGTGGGTCCCGAGCATCTTCCGATCGGATCTCACTATTGCAGTCAATGGGCCCTTATGTACGTTAAGAGGTGAGCTCTACGTACGTAATGCAGGTCTTGTTAACGTACGTAATAAGTTCTTGTTTACGTACATTAAGGCCCCATATTTTAGTCCAGTTAGTTCTGGATTTTTCATTACGTACGTTAATGTCATGGCATAGCATACGTAATGTCTCTTACGTACGTTAACCATAGTGTATAACGTACGTAATGAGTTTGTCAGTCTATTTATGTTAGCTTCGTATTTCATTTCCTCACGAACTAAAACACAATTTCTCTCCCTAGAATCATCCGTTTGGACTTGTTATTGATGTTTAGCACCTTCCAACTCGATCTTGATCATCCTAGCTTGGATTGAAGCTTGAAGTTGGAAGCTTGTTGGTGCTCCTTTGGTGTTTGGAGGCTTCTTCTTGTTCTTCTTCGGTAAGTTCCCTCAATCTCTTGTTCTTCAAGTGATTTTCAAGTTTTTGTTGTTGTTTTCTTCGGGTATTGTTTGATTAATGGAGTATTTCATGATTCTTCATGGTTTTGATAAACTTTTGATGAAGAACATGATAGTATCACTTGAGTTGGATTATGTTCTTGGTGTTTTATATTGTTGGAGGTTTTTAATCATGTCTAGGAAGGATTATGTTAAGATTGTTATATGATTGACATAGCCTTGAGATGATTTTTGTTGTTGGTGGTGTTCTTGAAAGATTTTAACCATTTTAGTAAGGATTTATGATATTTAAGGGGTGATTATCATAATTTGAAAATGGTTGAGTGAATCTTGTTGTTTTATCCGAATTCATGATGTATTGATGAAGGATTTTTGTTTCAGACATCATGATTTTTGAGTTGATGATGTTCTTGGGGTGATAATGATAATATTGATAATATTATCATTGTAGGAGGATCAATTTGATGATATTGGTGATATTATCATCTTGAGATGTTTGTTTTGATAATTGTTCTTAAGTGAATCTTGTTGAATGGATTTCACAAGTGTTAAGAACGTAATGATCATGTTAATTGATCATCGAGGTGTTGGAGGATGTTGGAATTCATAGTTGAGAACTATGATATTCGTTCGTGCGGTGTGATCGATTCGTGTTTGAATCGGGCTTTGTCCTTGTCGTTGTTTTCTATTGATTTTGTGTTTTTGAATGAATCGTTTTCATTCAAGGTTGTTCGAGTGTTGTGATCGTCGGGAGGCGCCGTTCGTCGTTTCGTGCCAGGACGTTGATCGTGGAAGGACTTTCTCACCTTCGGTTTGAGGCAAGTTTTATACTTGTACTGGTCAATGAGATTAATGTTATCATATATGTGTATGAATGTATTGTATCATTTCGAGACTTAGTCTCTTCGTGATTTGTTGATATTCGGGAATTGTTTGATGCAATACCCTTCGGTGATTATTCCAGATGTGATTGTTATTCGTTAACGGCCGGTTTAAGGCATTGAGATTCTTGTTGTCGATAGCCGGTTCGCGGCATCGATGTATCGATTATTATTGTTGACGTTAATGTCGTTCTGAGGCATCGTTGAATCGTTATTATCAAATTGGAACTGTTGCTATGATGTTGCATTGGCCGATTGAAGACGTTTGATATATTCGTTGATTATATCTATTTCGGTGGTCAGTTTAAGACGCCGGGACATCTACTCTACCGTATCATTGTGTATCGATTGACTGTTCGGAGGTAATCGATGTATTTAATTGGGATTATCGAAGATAATTCCCATCCGTTGTATCATTGTGCATCGATTGACCGTTCTAAGGTAATCGATGTATTTAATTGGGATTATCGAACATAATTCCCATCTGTTGTATCATTGTGTATCGATTGACCGTTCTAAGGTAATCGATGTATTTAATTGGGATTATCGAAGTTAATTCCCATCTGTTGTGTCATTGTTATCGATTAACCGTTCTAAGGTAATCGATGTATTGAATTGGGACTGTCAAGGATAGTTTCCATCCGTTAAGTTGTTGTGATCGATTGGCCATTCCAAGGCAGTCGAGGTATTTGAATTGGGACCGCCGTGGACGGTGCCCATCCATGAGTTGTTGTTGTCGTGTTGGCCGACTCAAGGCATCACGCTATTATTCTTGTGAATTTGGTAATCTTGGGATTGTTACTGTTGTGATTAATTATGTTTTGGAGGTTAGTCTCGACTAGTGCTCAATGGGTAAGCTTGGGGCTTGAACCTTCGCGGTTGGTTTCCCAACACCTATAGTTCAGTAGGTCACTGTCATGTTAATGATCTCATTATAGGTAAGCTTGGGGCTTGAACCTTCACGGTTGGTTTCCCAACACCTACAGTTCAGTAGGTCACGGTCATGTTAATGATCTCATTATGGGTAAACTTGGGCCTTGAACCTTCGCGGTTGGTTTCCCAACACCTACAGCTCAGTAGGTCACGGTCATGTTAATGATCTCATTATGGGTAAGCTTGGGGCTTGAACCTTCGCGGTTGGTTTCCCAACACCTACGATTCGATGAGTCACGGTCATGTTAATGATCTCATTATGGGTAAGCTTGGGGCTTGAACCTTCGCGGTTGGTTTCCCAACACCTACAGTTCAGTAGGTCACGGTCATGTTAATGATCTCATTATGGGTAAGCTTGGGGCTTGAACCTTCGCGGTTGGTTTCCCAACACCTACAGTTTAGTAGGTCACGGTCATGTTAATGATCTCATTATGGGTAAGATTGGGGCTTGAACCTTCGCGGTTGGTTTCCCGAACTGCGGTCAGTCACGGTCATTGGATGATCTCATTGTGATACGGCCGTGCGTGGCCCGGCCCTCATTGTGATACGGCTTCGTGCCGTGGATTCGCCCTCATTGATCTGACTTGGGCTGTTTTGGATTGGCTATTGTGGTGATTGTGATTTTGGTGAGTGACATTCAGGGTATTATGATGATAAACGGCTTGGTACATTGGTATTAGGCCATTGTGATGTTTCGGTATTCCTGTTGGAGCCTTCGGGCATTGTGATTCGTATCTATTTCAGTTTTTGGCTTGGGTTAACTTCGGGTGATGTATTGTTGTGTTCTGTATTGATGATTCGCCGTTGGGCACTTGTGTTCTAAACTGTTGAGCAGGTATTATCATATGCCGTGGGCATAGTATTCCACGAATGCTCGATTCTTACTTTGGTTTGTGAGCATCTCGTATTACCATTACTATACTATTAATTCTGCCCTTTGGATGCATATCATGTTGTACATATATTTGATAATCATTATCAGGATGACTGACCCCTTGGGGGTGGAAGATGTTTTCATGTTTTAGGTATTTGCAAGGAGAGAGTTGAGACACGGGGGCATGACGGTGGCGACGAGGCATTCGAGCGATACTAGTCCGAGATGTTTTGGTGTTCATGTCAGTCAGACAATTGGATTACTCCAGTTTTGTTCAATCGTTGTCATTTTGTATCATCCGAGATAGGCTCGTGGATGTCGCTGTATTTTATTTAGGCCATGTAGGCCCACTGTTGTCATTGAAATTCCATATCGGAATATTATGTTGGATGTCAGTGTAGGAATTGTGATTCCCCTTTTGGTCAGTTTGTTGTATTTTAGTCATGTTCGCCTGGTGGATCTCCTGGTGTGGGGTCCAGCAACCTTGTAATGACCCAATGGGATTTGGGGGTGTTACGAGAAGATGGTATCGAGCATTGGGTTGTGAGATACCCCGATATGTGAGTTATGTGGTTCTACCGACGCGTTAGTAGTGGACTGTCAGGTTATGACAATGCAGACAATCGGGCTTTGTGAGTCGTGGTAGTTGAACGACTGTATGAGTCATTCTTTCATCGAGTCGTCGTCAGTGAAGACTAGTATCGCAAGACCTCGAAGCTTCGTATGACCTGTGTAAGGACTCGATTCTCTTGTATGCTCATACATTCATTATGCCATTGATTATACATGTTTTGTTGAAACTTGTATGTAACATTGTGTTACGACCCATTCATGATTATTTGCTATGGGGCGTGTTGGCTCAGTATTGACTATAATTAGCATGTTTGAATTGATTGTTTATTTGTTGAGTATGTATACTCATGTTTGGCTATTGACTTAGCATTGTGGATTGGCCGTTGAGGCATAATTGAGCCTTGTTCATGATCGAGCGTTATTCTTTCATTATGGAAAGAGGAAACCGAGGACGTGGCAGAGGGGGTAAAGTCTACAGAGCAGGCCGAAACCCAGAACCTCATGTTTATACGCGTACGGATGCCGAGATGGATCGGGATTCGGCCGGAGATGTGACTTATCCGACCGATTTCCCTTCAGAACATCAGACTCGAGGAGTCGATCAGATTAAGAGTGGACCCGCCGACCCTTTCTTGCTTATAAGGGGCATGATGGCCCAGATGACTCAAATGACGCAGATGATGGAGGCCATGCAGACCTCAGTGGTTCGTGGTCCACCGCAGCAGGGATCCCAGGTGCCGTTTTATGGACAGTCCAGGAGTGTGAGTCAGATTATCGGCGACATCTCTCATCAGAGGCCTCCTATTTTTGAGGGTTCGTCAGAACCAGCTGATATTGTTCATTGGCTTGAACATTTTGATAAACTCTTCGACATGGTTCAGTGTCCCGAAGAGAGTAAGGTGGCAGTAGCGGCTTACTATTTGAGTAAAGGCGCTTATTCTTGGTGGCTTTTCGTGAAACCCACCGATCATGATTGTGCTTGGAGTGAGTTTAAGACTCTTATGTTAGAGAGGTATTATCTGGCTCCACTTCGTGAAGCCAAGCTGTCAGAGGTTTTGAACCCCGAATCCATCGAGGACGAGGGTGTTATTGTTATTGCGGAGAAGTTTCAGGGACTCCTTCAGTTTGCTTCATCTGTTATCCGTACTGAGGCGGATAAGATCAAATATTTTAGCAAGAGGCTGAACCCGCAATTGAGGATGCAGTTGTTCAACCATAATTGCAATTCACTTGGTGAATTCATCGAGAAGGCTCTTGGAGCAGAGCTTTTGATCAAGGAGCTTGCTCGGAAGAACCCTTCAGTTTCTTCCGGTGAGTGGACTAGGATGCCGGTTCGTTCAGATGGACATCAGGCTCCGACGTCCAAGAGGTCATCTTCTAGTCGTCTTCGTGCTGGGAAAGCATCTTCTTCTCAGGCGACGGGTTCGACCGTTGTTTGCTTTAACTGTGATACAATAGGACATCGCAGTACTCGGTGCTCGATGCGGTCTATTGCTTGTTTTCTATGTGGGAGGCAGGGACACCTTCAGAAATACTGCAGGAAGTACCAGTAGGTCTCGAGAGGGCTCACGGGCCTCGAGAGATTTTGTTACTCCAGTCCGTACTTCATCCAAGGGGTCCTAATGGTCTTCGGAAGCCAGAGGTATGGACACTCGAGGAGGAGCGGCGATCTCAGATTTGGATCTTTCTCGAGTTGATCAGATCGAGGAGTTCGATGACCTGGAGGATGTTGATTTTGGATACATTTGAGATGTAACCTTAATTTTTTTCTTTATTTTTCGGATTGATGTTTGACTCGGTCTGTACTTTAGTATTGTGGTTGCGAACCATTTATGGTTGATCTATCTTGTAATGATTGTATCTGAGAATCTTGAGATTTGAGGTCGTGTGATGTGTTTTTCCTTCCTTTTGGTGTTGTACCCGAGATTTTGTAATAATCTGGGTAATTGTTCATCTCAATTCGGGATGCCGAGTCGTGAGGACTTGGGCGTGCGGTTGATATGGTCCTGAGGACTATGTTTGTGTTGTCATTATTTTTGTGTGGCGTGAGTCAGTGTTTGCATGGACGATCGATGCTGATGAGAACGGGGAAGTGTACACCGATGGTCGTAGGCATGTACAATGAGCGGCTCCTCGGGATCTGTACGCCGGTGTTACGAGTCTTGCGGGTGGTGCGACTTCCTGGCTGGTCTCTGACGGAGGAGTCATGATTCGATTGATCTCGCACTTGGTTGAGTATTTTTATCACTTGTTTTTCGACGTGTTCAGGCAGAGGAGACGCGGGAACCCGTGGGGTTGGCCCGATTACTCAGACGGAGTTGCTCATATTGAGAGATATTCCTGGATATGTTGTTTTCAGATCTTGATGGATAGTTCGTACCCCGTGTTTTTGCACCCTGAGTTTCGGGGACGAAACTATTTTTAAGGGGGGGTATGTAATATCCGGGGATAATTTTTTTTTTTCGTATTACTGTTGAGTTGTACATATTCATTTGGAATTGTACAAGTGTTGTTGTTTTGGACTGATACAATGTATATTGTATTGGAATATTTCGGGATCGAAATATTATACTTGTCGTCGGGTTGATTTCGTCGTTTGAATGTTGGTTGGAGAGTTTGGATTTTTGGATAAGTTCATAGCCTTAGCGTACGCTACGGATGTAGCATTACGTGCGCTAGCGTGTTGCTATTACGTACGTTATGCCTGTAAGGTTACGTACGTAATGCTTGGTAGGTGGCAGGAACCTTCCTCGTAGTCACTTTCGGCCGGTGGGTCCCGAGCATCTTCCGATCGGATCTCACTATTGCAGTCAACGGGCCCTTACGTACGTTAAGAGGTGAGCTCTACGTACGTAATGAAGGTCATGTTAACGTACGTAATAAGTTCTTGTTTACGTACGTTAAGGCCTCCATATTTTAGTCCAGTTAGTTCTGGATTTTTCATTACGTACGTTAATGTCATGGCATAGCGTACGTAATGTCTCTTACGTACGTTAAACATAGTGTATAACGTACGTAATGAGTTTGTCAGTCTATTTATGTTAGCTTCGTATTTCATTTCCTCACGAACCAAAACACAATTGCTCTCCCTAGAATCGTCCGTTTAGACTTGTTATTGATGTTTAGCACCTTCCAACTCGATCTTGATCATCCTAGCTTGGATTGAAGCTTGAAGTTGGATGCTTGTTGGTGCTCATTTGGTGTTTGGAGGTTTCTTCTTGTTCTTCTTCGGTAAGTTCCCTCAATCTCTTGTTCTTCAAGTGATTTTCAAGTTTTTGTTGTTGTTTTCTTCGGGTATTGTTTGATTAATCGAGTATATCATGATTCTTCATGGTTTTGATAAACTTTTGATGAAGAACATGATAGTATCACTTGAGTTGGATTATGTTCTTTGTGTTTTAGATTGTTGGAGGTTTTTAATCATGTCTAGGAAGGATTATGTTAAGATTGTTATATGATTAACATAGCCTTGAGATGATTTTTGTTGTTGGTGGTGTTCTTGAAAGATTTTAACCATTTTAGTAAGGATTTATGATATTTAAGGGGTGATTATCATAATTTGAAAATGGTTGAGTGAATCTTGTTGTTTAATCCGAATTCATGATGTATTGATGAAGGATTTTTGTTTCAGACATCATGATTTTTGAGTTGATGATGTTCTTGGGGTGATAATGATAATATTGATAATATTATCATTGTAGGAGGATCAATTTGATGATATTGGTGATATTATCATTTTGAGATGTTTGTTTTGATAATTGTTCTTAAGTGAATCTTGTTGAATGGATTTCACAAGTGTTAAGAACGTAATGATCATGTTAATTGATCATCGAGGTGTTGGAGGATGTTGGAATTCATAATTGAGAACTATGATATTCGTTCGTGCGGTGTGATCGATTCGTGTTTGAATCGGGATTTGTCCTTGTCGTTGTTTTCTATTGATTTTGTGTTTTTGAATGAATCGTTTTCATTCAAGGTTGTTCGAGTGTTGTGATCGTCGGGCGCCGTTCGTCGTTTCGTGCCAGGACGTTGATCGTGGAAGGACTTTCTCGCCTTCGGTTTGAGGCAAGTTTTATACTTGTACTGGTCAATGAGATTAATGTTAACATATATGTGTATGAATGTATTGTATCATTTCGAGACTTAGTCTCTTCGTGATTTGTTGATATTCGGGAATTGTTTGATGCAATACCCTTCGGTGATTATGCCAGATGTGATTGTTATTCGTTAACGGCCGGTTTAAGGCATTGAGATTCTTGTTGTCGATAGCCGGTTCGCGGCATCTATGTATCGATTATTATTGATGACGTTAATGTCGTTCTGAGGCATCGTTGAATCGTTATTATCAAATTGGAACTGTTGATATGATGTTGCATTGGCCGATTGAAGACGTTTGATATATTCGTTGATTATATCTGTTTCGGTGGTCAGTTTAAGACGCCGGGACATCCACTCTACCGTATCATTGTGTATCGATTGACCGTTCGGTGGTAATCGATGTATTTAATTGGGATTATCGAAGATAATTCCCATCCGTTGTATCATTGTGCATCGATTGACCGTTCTAAGGTAATCGATGTATTTAATTGGGATTATCGAACATAATTCCCATCCGTTGTATCATTGTGCGATTGACCGTTCTAAGGTAATCGATGTATTTAATTGGGATTATCGAAGTTAATTCCCATCTGTTGTGTCATCGTTATCGATTAACCGTTCTAAGGTAATCGATGTATTGAATTGGGACTGTCAAGGATAGTTTCCATCCGTTAAGTTGTTGTGATCGATTGGCCATTCCAAGGCAGTTGAGGTATTTGCATTGGGACCGCCGTGGACGGTGCCCATCCATGAGTTGTTGTTGTCGTGTTGGCCGACTCAAGACAGCACGCTATTATTCTTGTGAATTTGGTAATCTTGAGATTGTTACTGTTGTGATTAATTATGTTTTGGAGGCTAGTCTCGACTAGTGCTCGATGGCTAAGCTTGGGGCTTGAACATTCGCAGTTGGTTTCCCAACACCTACAGTTCAGTAGGTCACGGTCATGTTAATGATCTCATTATGGGTAAGCTTGGGGCTTGAACCTTCGCGGTTGGTTTCCCAACACCTACAATTCAGTATGTCACGGTCATGTTAATGATCTCATTATGGGTAAGCTTGGGGCTTGAACCTTCGCGGCTAGTTTCCCAACACCTACAGTTCAGTAGGTCACGGTCATGTTAATGATCTCATTATGGGTAAGCTTGGGGCTTGAACCTTCGTGGTTGGTTTCCCAACACCTACAGTTCAGTAGGTCACGGTCATGTTAATGATCTCATTATGGGTAAGCTTGGGGCTTGAACCTTCGCGGTTGGTTTCCCAACACCTACAGTTCAGTAGGTCACGGTCATGTTAATGATCTCATTATGGGTAAGCTTGGGGTTGAACCTTCGCGGTTGGTTTCCCATCACCTACAGTTCAGTAGGTCACGGTCATGTTAATGATCTCATTATGGGTAAGCTTGGGGCTTGAACCTTCGCGGTTGGTTTCCCAGCACCTGCAATTCAGCATGTCACGGTCATGGGATGATCTCATTGTGATACGGCTTCATGCCGTGGCTTCGGCCCTCATTGTGATACGGCTTCGTGCCGTGGCTTCGGCCCTCATTGATACAACTTCGGGCTATTTTGGCTTCGGGCCATTGTGGTGATTGACAGTTTCGGCTGAGTGACATTCAGGGTTTTATGATGATAAACAGCTTCGGGCTGTTCGGCTGTTAGGCCATTGTGATGTATCGGTATTCCTGTTGGAGCCTTCGGGCATTGTGATTCATATCTATTTCAGTGTTTGGCTTGGGTTACCTTCGGGTGATGTATTTTTGTGTTCTGTATTGATGATTCGCCGTTGGGCACTTGTATTCTAACCTGTTGAGAAGGTATTGATCGTATGCCGTGGGCATAGTATTCCACAAATGCTCGATTCTTACTTTGGTTTGTGATCATCTCGTATTACCATTACTATACTATTCATTCTGCCCTTTGGATGCATATCATGTTGTACATGTATTTGATAATCATTATCTGGATGACTGACCCCGTGGGGGCGGAACATGTTTTCATGTTTTAGGTGTTTGCGAGGAGAGAGTTGAGACAGAAGGGCATGATGGTGGCGACGAGGCATTCGAGCGATACTAGTCCGAGATGTTTTGGTGTTCATGTCAGTCAGACAATTGTAGTACTCCAATTTTGTTCAGTCGTTGTCATTTTCTATCATCCGAGCTAGGCTCGTGGATGTCGCTGTATTTTATTTAGGCCATGTAGGCCCACTATTGTCATTGAAATTCCATATCAGAATATTATGTTAGATGTCAGTGTAGGAATTGTGATTCCCCTTTTGGTCAGTTTGTTGTATTTTAGTCATGTTCGCCTGGTGGATCTCCTGGTGTGGGGTCCATGGCACTGTAATGAACCAATGGGATTTGGGGGTGTTACAAGATCAGACAGCTTCGCGGCGCCCGTTTTTCTCACCCAGCACCTATGGAGCCGAGTGTGAACCAGGGCTCATTTGCTCCGCCGCCTCCACCGAGTGCCGGCCGAGGTAGGGGTCGGGGTCAGCCCGCTAGGGGAGGAGCTTCCAGTGTCGGCTTTGCCCAGCCGCGTATCTATGAGATGAGGGGGTCGATGACCCAGTGGCCACTGTGGCGACAGGTACCATTCATATCCTTTTCCATCCTGTCAGTGTGCTTTTTGATTCGGGTGCTACGCATTCATTCATTTCTCTAGAGTGTGTACGCCGTTTGAGTCTCGACCGCTTGTCACCTTGCGAGCCTTTCATCGTTAAACTTCCTAGCGGTGATAGAATTGTCGGTGATCGAGAGGTCCGAGACTGCTCTGTGTTTATTTGTGAGATAGCTTGGCTCTATAATCTTATTGTCGTTAATATTGAGGGTGAGGATTTGATTCTCGGGGATGATTGGCTCGAGCGGCATGGCGCAATCATGAAATACCACACGAGAATCATCACTATGTTAGCCGAGGACGGCACCGAGCACTCTTTCGCAGGGCGAAAGAGGGGAAACCAGAAGTTCGTTATTAATGCCTTGAAGGCGATGAGTCTCCTGCGAAAGGGGTGTACTGGTTATTGGTGCTATGCCTTGAAGGCGGAGGATGGTGGAGTCGAGCTTTCATCAATTCCAGTCGTTAGTGAGTTTCCTGATGTATTTCCTGACGAGTTACCGGGATTGCCACCGGACCGTGAGGTCGAGTTTGCTATAGAGTTAGAGCCGGGCGCGGCTCCGATTTCGAAGGCGCCGTATCGTATGGCACCTTCAGAGATGTCAGAGTTGAAGAAGCAGTTGAGTGAGCTTCTTGAGTCAGGGTATGTTCGGCCGAGCGCCTCGCCTTGGGGTGCGCTGGTCCTGTTTGTGTGAAAGAAGGTTGGTTCACTGCGTTTGTGTATCGACTATCGCGAACTAAACAAGGTGACCATAAAGAACAAGTATCCTTTGCCGAGAATTGATGACTTGTTCGATCAGTTGCAGGGAGCTACGGTATTCTCGAAGATTGATTTGAGATCGGGGTACTATCATCTCCGGGTGAGGGAGTCCGATGTGCCGAAAACAGCTTTTCGGACGAGATACGGACATTATGAGTTTGTAGTTATGCCTTTCGGGTTAACTAATGCGCCGACAGTGCTCATGCAATTGATGAACAAAGTCTTTATCGAGTATTTGGATAAGTGTGTCGTCATCTTCATTGACGATATTCTTATTTATTCGAGGAGTGAGGAAGAGCATGCCCATTATTTGCGAGTAGTGTTAGACATTTTGAGGACCGAGCAACTCTATGCGAAGTTCTCAAAATGTGAGTTCTGGCTGAAGGAAGAGATTTTTTTAGGTCTCATGATTTCAGCCAAGGGGGTTCGTGTGGATCCGCAGAAGATTGAGGCAGTGTTGGATTGGGCACCGCCCAAGAATGTGAAGGAGATCCGTATTTTCTTGGGTTTGGCTGGCTACTATCGTAGGTTCGTCGAGGGTTTCTCGAAACTAGCTCGACCACTTACACAGTTGCTCTAGAAATCCGAGAAGTTCGTCTGGAATGACGAGAGGCAGTCGAGTTTTGAGGAGCTGAAGAGGCGTTTGACTTCAGCCCCCATTTTAGCGTTGCCGTGTGGCAACGAAGGTTTTGCTGTTTATAGCGATGCTTCGGGACAGGGTCTTGGGTGCGTATTGATGCAGCACGGCAAGACCATTGCCTATGCGTCGAGACAGTTGAGGCCATATGAGCTTAACTACCCTACTCACGATTTGGAGTTAGCGGCAGTTGTCTT
Source organism: Orobanche coerulescens (assembly GCA_033398695.1). NCBI lineage: Eukaryota > Viridiplantae > Streptophyta > Magnoliopsida > Lamiales > Orobanchaceae > Orobanche > Orobanche coerulescens. The sequence goes on along the minus strand of CM065813.1, from coordinate 98,290,582 downwards.
TGCACTCAAGATTTGGCGTCACTATCTTTTCGGCTCTGCAAGTCATATTTTTACCGATCATAAAAGTCTGAAATACATATTTACTCAGCGGGAGTTGAATATGAGGCAGAGAAGGTGGTTAGAGCTGATTAAGAATTATGACCTCGAAATTCTTTATCATCCGGGCAAGGCGAACGTCGTGGCCGACGCCTTGAGTCGGAAACCAGTTGCGTTGCGAACACTTGAGATCCTTACGTCTTAGTCTGAACTTCGGCGGGCTTTGATTCAGTTAGATGTTGAGGTTTTGTTGCCTGGAGCTGTCGGGCAACTTTGCGCTTTATAGATTTCGTCGTCTTTGATCGATGAAATTAAGCTGAAACAGTTAGAGGATCCGATGATTACTCAAATCCGAGAGAACGTTCTTAAGGGAAAGTCTCCTGGGTTTGTGATTCATGAGGATGGTGTTTTGAGATTCCAGAGTCGGCTTTGTGTACCGAACAACTTAGAGTTGAGACAGAGTATTCTGCGCGAGACCCATGCTACACCTTACTCCGTTCATCCTGGTTCGAGTAAGATGTACAAGGACCTGAGGAGGAATTTCTGGTGGAATTATATGAAGGAAGAGGTCGCGCAGTTTGTAGCGAAGTGTTTGACTTGTCAGCAGGTCAAAATCGAGCATCAGCGACCGACTGGGTTATTACAGTCACTTCCCATTCCGGAATGGAAATGGGAAGACATATCGATGGATTTCATTACGAGTTTGCCGAGATCGAGATCGGGCATGAATATGGTATGGGTGATTGTTGATCGTCTGACCAAGTCGGCACATTTTCTGGGCATCAAGGACACTTGGGGCCCAGAGAAGTTGGCTCGTATATTTATCGCGCAGATTGTGAGGCTTCACGGTACTCCGAAGTCTATTGTTTCGGATCGTGATGGCCGATTTGTATCGCACTTTTGGCAGGCGGTGCATAAAGCGTTGGGTACTCGTTTGCGTTTGAGTACCTCTTTTCATCCTCAGTCAGATGGACAGTCGGAACGCACTATCCATATGTTCGAGGATATGTTGCGTGCGTGCGCTCTCGATTGGAGCAACGACTGGGAGGAGCATTTGCCATTGATCGAATTCACGTACAACAATAGTTGGCATGCGTCGATTCGGATGGCACCGTATGAGGCATTTTATGGGCGGCGATGCCGATCACCGATTTGTTGGAATGAGGCGTCCGATTTGGTCGGGACCGAGCCGGATGTCGTTTTAGAGACGAGGCGGAAGATACAATTAATTCGGGAACGGATGTTGACTGCCCAAAGTCGACAGAAGTCATATGCCGATATCCGTCGTCGAACTTTAGAATTCGAGGTGGGAGACCACGTTTTGCTGAAGGTGTCGCCGACGAGAGGAGTTTTCCATTTCGGGAATAAGGGGAAGTTGAGTCCGAGATTTATTGGACCCTTCGAGATTCTCGAGCGAGTCGGTGGGTTAGCATACCGTTTGGCGTTACCCCCGGCCCTGAGTCAAGCTCATAGCGTTTTTCATGTTTCCCAGCTGAGGAAATATGTCCCAGATCCTAGTCACGTCATCGACTATGGTGAGATTGACGTCGCCGAGGATATTACCGTTGAAGAACATCCCTTGAAGATTTTGGAGCGTCGTGAGAAGCGACTGAGGCATAAGACCATTCCTTTGGTCAAAGTGCAGTGGTCGAGACATGGTGTCGAGGAAGCAACTTGGGAAACCAAGGATAGCATGCGTGCTAGGTACCCCGATTAGTTTGTCTCTTAAGTTTCGGGACGAAACTTATTTTTAGTGGGGTAGAATGTAATATCCGCATTTTTCTTTCCCTTGTATTTTCATTCCGGCGTATTTTTTTGATTATAGTGACCCTCGTGTATCTTTCAGTGTATCTTTCCTGTCATCTATTGATCTGATTCTTGTTCTTGTTGTGCGGAACCACCGTTTTGGGGTTTCCGTACTTCCATTTCGTGTTATTGGTTCCAAAATATCGATTCCTATTGCTTTTATTCTCTTCCCGGGTCATTTTTCTTCATTTTAGGACCCAAGAGGGGTGTGGGCTGCGGCACAAGGATTGTGCGCCGCGGCACACACATTTTCCAGTGTTTGGCCTAGCGGCCTGTATTGTGTGCCGCGCCACATGCCGACGGGACCGTGGCACACTGCCGAGTCAGTGCCGCGGCACACCCGTCCGGGCCGCGGCACACTCGTGTTGCATTTTCGGCCAAACCCGTCTGTACCTTGTGCCGCGGCACATGCCGACGGGGCCGCGGCACCTTTGCCAGTCATGCCGCGACACACTCGTCGGGGCCGCAGACACCGCCGACCAGGCGCGATTTGGCCTGTGCCGCGGCACACTTCGGCTGGGCCACGGCACACAGGGTAGTCAACCCTATAATTACATTTTTTTTTAGCGAGATCAGCACATTTTTTTCCATTTCTTCACCTTGGTCCGAGAGAGAGGGTTTGTGGGAGAGAATCTTCATCATCAATCACTTGAGTATTCATTTTTCATCATTTTCATTCGGTTGTGGATCTCGGATTGTGGATCTAGCGCGATTTCATCGGATTAAAGTACTTGGATCTTCAAAGGTAATATCTCTTAGAACCCTACTTTTGGATAATTTGGGGGTTTTGGAATTTTGGTACGATTCTTTCCGTTTTGTTGGTGGATTCATGATGAATACGATTAATATTGTTAGTATCATTAGCTTTCCTACGGATTCATGGTATATTTTGTGGTTTTTACGGAATCGAGAGGGTTTGGTTGTGGTCCGCCCTCGTTGTTATTTTTGTACGAATATACATGAATCGTAGGCGGGTTTTCGGGTGTACTCCATTTCCATATTCGTCTAGAGTTGGTTGTGATTATGTTCTTCGAATCGTTAGGTTCGGTTCCGTTGATTCCTAGCGTTCGTCGGTGATTATCCTTTCCGTTCGTTGCGTCGTCGATTATTCAAGGCAAGTATTTTTGGAAACCTTTATGCTTAACGTGAAATGGTAATGTATCTTGTGTGTGATTTGCTCACCTCGGGATGGTCCGACGGGATCACGGAGGGAGTCCAAAGGGTTGAGTCCTGGATTCATGAGTTTGTTTAGCTAGCCAGCTCGGGAGGGTCCTTAGAGGCCTCGGGCGGGATCTATGGTATTACCCTGTTCCCAAGGCGATGCATGTGCGTGTTTTGTTTTACGATATGGCCAGCTCGGGAGGGTCCTTAGAGGCCTCGGGCGGGATCTATGGTATTACCTTGTTCCCAAGGCAAATTGTTTGACTGTTTGTTTCCGGAAAAGACATGTGTGGTTTTGGCTTTTGAAATTGATATTGGTGCATATACTATGAAATGTGTAACCGATTGGTTTGCCTTGATTACTTGTACTAGCGTAATTGTTAACCCCTTTGGGGACCCATTTTGGGGAAATTTTATGGATTTCAGGTTATGATTATCCAGACGAGCGAGCACCGGGACAGTACGAGGATGTTGGCCAGGGTCGTTGACATGTGCATTTGGGTCTTCTTATTTCTTTTGTCCATTTCGATATGGTTGTTCCCACAGTTATAAACTTATAGATTGTACTCGCGAGTACTTAGGCTTTTCATTTTAAACTCCGTATTGTATTACTTTAAATTGTTACATTGTCGGTTGATGCTTAATTCGCCGGTTGCTCTGGGCGTATCTTTATATGTCATATTATTTAAATAAGTATCCTCGCTAACCGAGATGGTTAGTCGAGTGGTGTTTTCTTGTTGTAGCCTGGTGGGTCCCATGTAGGGGTCCACGGCGCTGTAATATACTCCGAATATCTCGGGGTGTTACAAAAAGTCCTTCTTTTTAACTCTCGTTTATTATTATTTCCAGGCAAGTTGTGTTCATGATGGTCTGGTCCATTTATTATTCATACGGTCAACCCTCACGGAGCTGTAGAAATTGAAAATCCAAAAAATGGTAATATTTTTAAAGTAAATGGTCAACGGTTAAAACCATATTTGGAATTAAAATCTTTTGAGGTAGAAGAGGTTCTTCGTAAAGACCCCGATATTGTGAATTAATACTCCATTGTATTTGCCCGGCCAAGTGGCGGATAACGGTACTCCGTGGCTAGTAAAGTTGGATTTTTTAGTTTCCCACAACAACTGATTTGGTAGATATTTTTTTTATTTTTAATTATGGAACAAACTTTGAAAACAATTGAAAAACGATTTCCCTTTCTTAGTAAAAAAGTCATTTTAAAACTTTACCAAGCCAGACTTGAAAGGATGAGGTTGATTATGAATAACGGCATACCTTTTGATATTCGATTCATTATTGAAGCCAAAGTGAGAATAGCGGGTGAATTCACGTAAACACCAACTAGATTTTTACCAGGGCTTGGAAAAAGTTCATATGCCAAGAAACGACGAGCAAAGAAAATCGCCGTTTTCTACAAATGTTCTAGGTCGAACTGTGATTCAAGATGTCGATCTTTAGGAATTCCTTCCACAAACAGAGAAGATAAAATTCAGTTCATCAAGGATGGTCTGAATAAGGAGAATTTAGATGATATTGAAATTTCTCTTGACACGCATCCTAGTGGACTCGTACATTACGGGATTCGATGTTTGTGGAATAAATTCAAACCAGAATATGAACAACGTCTTGGGAATCTAACGTTAAAAGACCCTGTTTGCCAATTTGTAAGAAAATTGGATGGTAAGCTTCTCCCCGACTCATAGAAGGCATTTAAGCCGTTTCTGAACGTAAAATCAGAGGAAGATGTGAGCCACAATCACAACTACTGTAAATACATGTGAGTATCTTTACTTTTTGTTGTTTTTTTTAGATTTTCTGAATAAAAAATGTGATATACAATAAATGCATTCATTATTCTATTGAGTAGTTGAAGCGCAATTAGCGCGGTCACAGATTTGATAAATCTTTTTACTTTATTTTACATCTATAAATAAACATTGCAGTTGTTTCTTTTCTGCATCCCTTAAACTTGTATTCTTTTCATTTTCTCTCTAAGTAATTTTCTTTTCAAAAAATGGAATCATCATCTTCCACAAAAAGATTTAACTCCATCTACATTTTTGGTGGAGCTAGTCATGGGAAAGAGGCTTGCTTTACTGAAGCAGCCCACAACTTGGGTCGTACCTTAGGAGAAAAATGCATTCATGTAGTTTACGGAGGAGGAAGTCTATGATTAATGGGACGTGCTGCTGCTTCTGCCTATATGGAAGGAGTAAAAGTGTTGGGAATCATTCCAAAACCTCTGGCTGAAAGTAAAATCACCGGAGCAACCATTGGAGATGAGTTCAGAGCTGTAAATATGCAAGACCGCATAACTCACATGATAAATAATGCTGATGCCTTTATCACCCTTCCCGGTGGTTTTGGCACTCTTGAGGAACTTTTTCATGTGGTTACTAGATCCCAGCTAAATGTTCATACGAAACCAATAGGTCTGCTAAATGTCAATGGTTTCTTCGATGGTTTACTATCTTTCATCAACTACTCTTCTGAAAAAGGTTTTATTTCTGAGCGTGCTAAACGAATCATAGTTGTTGCAACAACACCAGAAGAGCTGATCAAAAAACTTATTGCATTTGTTCCTGAACCAGACCCCGCTCTAGCTAATATTGTTTGGATGGAAGATTTCACTGTGCGGAAATGCAAATTTGATATATTCCTTTCCCTCTGATATCCCATTTCATTCCTCTTGTTGTTTTTACTTTTTAGCGGGTGTAAAATTCGTGAAAATGATGGCAGCTTAAGGAGTTTCTTTTCTACCTCTTGACGCGCATCTATCCACGATTTATATATTGTTATTTCTATTACTGTACTTTTTTTTTCGTTTGTTTTTAATAAAAGCATTGATGGCAGTGTAAGGCGACTCTTCGGACTGTCTTGAAGCGCATCTAGGTTGTTTGTCTTATACTTCCGGGTATATATTTTCTTTTGTTGTTTTGCCACACTTATTTCTTGGAGGTCCAAAGAAAGGCTTGAGCGAAGCGTCGTCTTTCATAAACAGGGAAGCCTTATTTAAACCCTTACTCCATTGTTCTTTTTACACAATAAGGATATTGTTTATCATTAAGTGTGGGGGAAGGTGTGTGTATATATATATATATATATATATATATATATATATATATATATAAGAGGTTGAAAATCACGGCACCATTTTCTTGAGAAAACGTTAGTGAAAAAATCATTTTTGGGATGTTTCACTGGTTTTGATAATGGATTTGGATGAAGGTGTATGGGATTCAGTACACAACACCTTTTTTGTGAGTTTTGAGGCTTAGAGCAATCCTTATATATACGCTCTATATTTTTTGTTGTATCGTCAAACATATTGTGTTCATTCTAGAACTTGCTCATTTATACATTTCGAGACTACATTCATAAACTCTTGCATTAAGATGATAAAGGCAATTAGGATTAACCCCTTGTTAGCTTATATTTTCCCACCCATTACAATTTATCCTTAGAAGCCCTATTGAGCCTGAGCCTATTTCTTTGATCAAACACATTACTTTAGCCATTATCCATTCTTGTTGATGACTCATCCATTTGCACCCTCTAGTCAAAGATTTAATTGTGAACTAGATGTGTGACAAATAGGGGCCAATGTTCATAAGTGTATTGTGGAGATTAAGAGCTTTTGTTGAAAGTGAAAGGGTGTGAAGTACATTGGAGTATTGAACCGAAAAAAAAATATAAATAAAGGCAAAAAAACGGCCTGATAAAAAAAAAGCGGGAGGTCAAGTGCGAAAATCATCACTATATATACATAAAATAGCACTTGAACTATCCCTTGAGTGATACATAATTCCTTCCAGAAGATCCATTGCATACTTTTTCTTACACAAGAGTATGACCTTACCAGATGAATATTCAATTACCATGTACAGAATAACTTGGGGATGATGGTTTGAGAGTTTTCATTACAGAAGGGGGGTGTGGATTGTTATTTTTAGGATTTGTTATGCATCTAAATTCACAATTGATCTTGGCTAGCAAACCTCATAATTTTCCCTTTATCCTACCCATACCCAAAGCCACCTTACAACCAAAATAAAGACCTTTTGATTTATGCATGAGTTTATTTTTAAGTAGTGGAGATTTGATTTTTGACCAAGCATATGGTAATGACACATTATGCTTTGATATGAGTGAACTCTTATCGAATATCTCGTATATACACTTGAGTGAAGAGTGATATCCACCGTGAGGTTATTAAATCTTTTTGCATTCGATTCTCAATGAAGTTGTTAGAATTTGGTGCGGCATCCTATTTTTCTCTGATCTCACTTGGGTCATGATCACTTGTTCCCTCTTGATATTGGTTTTGTCTTGATTTTTTTTCAGCATATGAGTATTATAACTCGGGTATAAAATTTGCCAGAGGACGTGCAAAGATAAGTGTGGGGGAATTTGTTTAGTATATTTTGAGTAATATTTTTATTAGTATTATATATATATAATTGTGTGTTGTGTGATAATTTATTTGTTTTACCGTATATTTATATTATTTCATTTTGTTAGAATTTTCTATAATTTTGTGTCATTTTTTGGATAATTAATTGGAATTAAATTATATCTGCAGGTTAACCAACCGGTACAAGACAGATCAATTGGTTCAAGGACGATATTTTTCGAAAATTCAAATATAGTCATGAATGGTCTCATTTTATTCATCTCGTCGAGACGATCATTTAAAAAACAAAATTCATTCAAATCCGAGTTCGTATGAAGAAGTTATGACCGTTCGAAGGACAATTAAATAGACGGACCATATTGTGCCACGTGTCAACACCCGATTGGACCGGAAATTCAACTCTCTGCTGATGTCATCCATGACATCAGCATTAATTGGCAGCCGTGTATTATTGGGGGTGGGATTTTAAAATGTTAAAAATTATTATTTTATTAATTTTGTAGTAGTATAAATAGGGGAAGAGGAAAAAAAGGAGAAAAAATAAAGAGATATTATTGTAAGGGAGAGAAATAAAAATATTGTGGAATAAAATTATATTTGAGTAATAATATTATGGAATATTTATTTATTTGTGTTGTTATTATGAGTGAGTAATTTTCTTTTCTTGGGGTTATGATGAAACCATGTCTATATTATTATTAATATTTATATAATAATTCCAAATAAATGTTTTTAACGATTATGATTTTCGCTTCAATAGGGGAATATTATTTCATCAATTATATCACGTATTTTTTATAGTTATAAATTCTCCCTTGCTTTGTGATTATTGATATTAGTTAATTTCTTTTATTATTTGTTTTTCATTAAATTGGATACATATAATGCTTATAAATTACATTTTTCAAGCGAAGGGAAATCTATATTTGAATTATAATTTTGTACTTATTGTCAAATCTATAGGGTAATAGTGAGATTGATTTCAGAATCTATTCCCTGAATTTCTTGGAATTAAAATATAAAATAAATAATAAATAGACATTGGTGGATTCTAAACCCTAGTAAATTATTTAAAATCAATTTATCTAAAATCTACTTAAAAATTACTGTTATTTAATGCAATTATTATAACAAATCAAAAATCAAATTATTTGGGACTAGATTAGAATTTAATTTAATTTGGTTCAAAACGATAGGAATAATTTGACTTCACTATTATAGTCCTCCATGTGGAATCGACCTTGCACCGCATATCTACATCGAACAAATCGTGCGCTTGTGAGTATTAGATTAAAGAATCAACAAACAACAATGATTATGTTTAAGAATCTTGGTATCGTTTCGGATACAGTACAGATGGTTACTTTTGAATTCATTCGTCACTTAAGGACGCGAGATGTGGACTATGGTAAGAATTGATTTGATATGGATTATGATGGCTTGGTAAGGTTACTTCGGTAAGATTACGTGGGGAATGTTCTTCCTCTGTAAATTACATTGATATGTAATTGTTTATGTGATGTGATCGTTATTATTGTTGAGTATTATGGCTGACCCCGTTGTGGGCTTTATCTTTTAGGTACTCGGAGTTCGAGCTAGTAGCGGTCGTGAAGGGATGAGCTTTCCGGTGGTACTGGCTATGGCGTGGTTATTGGGATTCGAGTGTTCTTTCTGATTTTTATAATTCCGCTGTAAATGTATTTAATTGTGTCTCTATTCGCTGCGTGTGTAATTTTATAATGGCTTTCAGTATTTTTCCAACTCGTGTTTACTTTCTAAATGCCCTTTTGGCGTCTTTGCCTTGTGCTTTCAAATCGTATTTTCTGAAGGTAATTGGGAACAACGTTCTTAAAAATATTTGAGTATTTAAAACATTACCATTATCGGCCTTTTGGTATTTTTAAACATTTGCGAAAATGATTTTAGCCTTGTGGGTTCCAATGTGGGGCTCACGGCGCTGTAATATTCCCGGATGGTTTTGGGGGTGCTACAACCACACACACCTCCATTAATCGCCCGTAAAAATCTTGCTCATCACTATTATAAACCTCGCCGTTTATGCATGTAATGCCCGGATAAATGGTGTATTTACCTTGTACTGGACCTTGTATTATTTCGACTTCGTGATGTTATTAATCGTAGATTGGTTTCCCGTATTCGCACCCTTACGTTTTTATATCTTCAACATTGCATGCATGGTTCTCCACGTACTTACGTACGCTATGGACTTGCGCTTAACGTACGCTAAGTCTGCTGTGTAACGTACGTTATGTGTTGAGCTTAACGTACGTAAGCTCAGTCAAGATCCGACAAGGGTCGGCGTGTGGGGACCGGATGAAGATTCGTGGAGATTGCCAGCATGAACCTGGATGGTTTTCCAGCACATGCAAGTCAACGGCTTAGCGTACGCTAGGAGAGATTTTTAATGTACGCTAAGGTCCTATGTGTTACGTACGTAACACCTATAGCCTAACGTGCGTAAGCGTATGCCAGAAACAGTCCAGTGAGCTCTGGCCTAGCGTTAACGCATGCTAATGTTCGAGTATAGAGTACGCTAACCATGTTACGTACGTAATGGGCTTTGTTTAACGTACGTAATGGTTTAAAATCTATTTATAGGACCTGACCCTCACTTCATTTCCAACTCTTACCTTGGCCGATTTTTGTGTTCTTGAGACTATCCCTCACCTCATATCCCTCATATCATCATCTACATCCGATTTTGGGGAGCCTAGACCGTGTGAATTGGTGATCAAGCTTCCGGTGAAGAGTTTATTCAAGATTTTCTTTGTTCTTACATCTCTTAAGGTATGTTAACTCTACACCAAGATGAAGACTTTGTTCTTAGTTGTATTATGAGCTTTTTCCTGAGATTATTGAGCTTTTTTCGTCATAATGAATCTAATACCATGTTTGAAATGATTGTATTGGTTGAATTAAGGTTTCCATGGTTAGAGTTGAGCCATAATCTTCACCAACCTTAAGGATGAAATTTCTGAGATTGAACACACCTTGTTGATCCTTTCGTAACACTCTTTTTATGAACAAATGTAAGGATTACCCCTGTGTTTAATGAATTTGTGAAGTTGTACATTGAGTGTGTTCGATTATAATACTTGCCTTTGATGAACTTGTGTAAATCTTCTTAGAGGAGTAGAACGTTGAAAGGATTTTTGGAACAACCATTTGAATGAAGAATTTGTTAAGAAGAATCACCCGCGGAAGAACAAGAATCGTAGAGACGATTTAGCCTAGAACTAGAATGAACGTGATTATCTCATAGTATTTCGATATAGCCACCGAACCGAGCATCCGAGTTAAGAATCGGAATTTGAGTTTGGATCATGGAATATAAGGATATGATGAATGTTCTTGAAACTTTAGATACCAACCTTGTGTTCCAATACAATCTCTTGAATTCGCGAGTCTTTTTCCTAGCGTAGTACTCGTCGGAAAATAGGACCGAGAACCGATTGTCCGTTATCGATAATTCATTATTAACTTTAGACGTTCGGGACTCATGCGTAAGTTTCGGGAAGATTATTGAATTTCTTGTTATTCCCTTGTACAAGGTGATAAATCGAGGGGCGGCGACCTGCGGGCGAGTGATATTCATGGGAGTATTTAAATCCTTGCCATCTTGAGGCAAGTATCGTATTTTAAACTTGTTTATATTGGATTGTTGATCATGCGTATGCTTTATTCATGTTGTTGAACATGAGTGTAATTTCTTTGAGTTGTCATGGTATTTGTTATTGATTCCTTGAATGTTCACATTGATGAACATGTGGATTTGCATATGTGTATGCATAATTATACTGTTTATGTTGTAAATGATCCAAGGGGATCATAAGGATCTATGCTGAGGGCGCTGGATCGAACATCCACCATGCGTTGGTCCGACGAGATCATCATGGGGATCTATGCTGAGAGCGCTCGATCGTTGGACGGGTTTTCCACCATGCGTTGGTCCGACGGGATCATCATGGGGATCTATACTGAGGGCACTGGATCGTTGGATTACCCTGTATGTGTAACAGCCCAAAAACAGTGGCTATTACAGTGCAGTGGACCCCTACCGGGACCTACCAGGCGATATCCCAATATACATTTAAAGTCTGGCAACGTGGCACCGTACCACAACATTTATCAAAACCTCGGTGTGGAGTATAAGTTATTCATATCTTTAAATACGAGCAAACATACACAGGATCCAAATTCGGTACAGACCATATGACGATGGGCAGTACCTAATAAATTTTAGTACATTCATCCGACACAAAATAAAATGAATGTCGCAATAAAACATAACCGAACAACCAAAAGACTCGGGGCCCCCGAAATAGCACACTTCAGAGTCCTCCGTCGCCGTTGTGCTCCTCCTGTGCCTTGCCCTTTCCTCGCCCTGAAATACAAGTATTTCGCCCCAAACCACAGGGTCAACTATACATGATAATGATTCTCATGACATTATATCATTCATATATATACTGATCTCAAATAAAATCACCGACTACTGAATATACCCCGAAGATGTATAAACAATCAGTCCAAACTGTCGAACATAACCAAATATACGAACGACCATAAACTATGGCTCAAGACGGACGTCATAGTATGCCCGATCCCGAAATGTGTCCGTGCACATGTCCACCCCGTATACGGAATCCAGAATATACGTGGGACGATGTACCTAATTAGCCTCACGAACTACGTCTCGTGTGCACGATCTAAATGCGGAAAACCTCCACGCATGATCATCAAGTGCCCGGCTAAAAATCCTACACATAACCAATCGGCGCGCAGATATGACTCCAGAGATGTCACGATACAACATGACAACGAAACTCAACGAATTACACTTTTACCAAGGAATCGAACAACTCACCGAAGTGTCAACAAAGCTCAACAATATCGAGGGTCCAAAAGTAACGAACTTGGGAATACAATCCCATGATGAAAACGGGACATCATTAAGAACAACCTCAAGTCACAAGACGCAAGTTTATAAGTGTTTCATATACATGAAATGCATAATCATCATAAGAATCCACACATCATTATAACCAAGCAAGATAACTTGCCTCAATTCCGTAGATGAATAATCCTTCTTTGAATGGTCAAACAAACGGTATCCTCGTCTAACAATACTCACGTGAACAAGCAATCTTGAATGAAATATAATTCATCCAACAACACATTCGTACGATAATGGTATTATCGCATAAACAATAATCGTAAATTTACTTGAATAAATCAATTATCCTATTGATCATTTTAATGTTCTTCTTACAAATCATCGTATATTTATCATGTTCATTACATATTCTAACCTTAATGTCAAAAACTTGATGTCTAGTTCATTATCAATGCAATATCGTAAAAATATCTTTTCAAATCATCGACACTTCCAATTACGATATAAGTTGTGTTTAATTACGTTCTTCATTATTTTACCAACGATTTCATTCAAAACTTGATTACTATATGAAACATAAGTTTAAGTTTTTAGTGAACTAAGAACATCATCTTAATTTACGTCTCTTAACACGCACGGATTAATGAAATGGAATTCGGCTACTCATCTACCGCATTTGTATCATCATATTCAACACAATTCTCTTAAGAATATTATCAACCTATTAATGTAGTGATTAACACCCTTTAACGAAATCGATAAATTCGAACATATGAAGATTACAACTTCCTTCTATCAACATTCATTGTTTTACTTTGAATAATTTATTAAAAGCCTAGTTATGTTATTGGATACTTGAAATTTTTGAAGTCACTTCATCCCATCTAGCGAAAATCATCTTCAAAGGATTAATAAAATCTTTCCAACAATTTATTACAAAGGTTTTAGAGGCCAAAAATCATGGTTCCATACTACCTTCAAGAATCAATAGAATGTTCGAGACAATTTAACATTTCTCACTTTTAATCATTAAAGATATCATCCCTAACATGTTCCTAGTGTTGAGACTATAATTAACTTCCGATTATCATGTTATACATCAGGTTTTTATGTATATCATTACCAACACAATCACATTATGAAGTTATTTACATCAAGAAGTAACACTAATACCTTCAATGTTAATCTTCACTTAGTTTGAGCATGATTCCATTAACTTATCATGTTTACACTAGTTTAAACTAACATTATGTGAAGTATTTATCTACTAACATCATCATGAGCATGGAATTGACATGAGTTAAAGAAAGACCAACCTTAAAATGAAGAACAACACCAACACTTCAAGGGATACACTTCAATCTCTAACTCTCCAAGTCACCAATCAAGTGTTGAAGCTCCAACACAAGTTAGAAAGGCTTAGAAAAGAAGTTAGAAGGGAAAGGGATCGTTCCTCAGTTAGGAGGTTGGAAAGGGTCGAGTAGGAAGTGAATGGCAAGTCATACTTTTATAATCTGAACTCGGCATTACGTACGTTAACGAACGTGGTTAACGTACGTTATAGCCCTTACGTACGTAATCTTATGATCATTACGTACGTAACCAATTTCATCAAATCTTACTGCCTCAAAACACGCAATTCGTTACGTACGTAACCATGTAGCTATTACGTACGTAATAGCCATTGACTTGGCTATCGCGATCGACTCCCGACCACCTACCCCCGCTCGGCCCCACCCGCTGAAAGGCGGACTGCTGAAGGATCTTCCGCATTACGTACGTTAACGTATTGATGTTACGTACGTAAGGCGACATACATAGCGTACGTTATGAAGACAGGTTAACGTACGTTAAGTACTATAACAAGCATAAATGGAATTCTCCCAATATCACCCAACAACTAATATAGTATGAATGACCATGAATCCAACTTAACATAATTCGTCGATACTTTCTACAACATCACAGATATGGTGCGAAAATACTTAGCTTAAATCATGAAATACAATATTAAAGGCGAGGGTATTACAGTATGTATTGATGGAATCGTGAGGATTCGCATCGTTGGATTCCGGTGACGGAAGTCTGTTTTGTATGTTTTATGATGCATTGATGAAATTTGCATTATGATACTTGTACTAGCATCGTTTTGCTAACCCCTTCGGGGGTGGACATTTGTTTTGATGTTCAGGTAGCCGAGGAGCGGGGAAGCAGCCACAGTACCGACATGACGATGAAGTGGCTCAGTGATGTGGATGATGTTTATTGTTAGTGTGATTTGTCTTCTTGGTTCATTTTTCAGTACTCGAGTACGCATGTCTTATTAATATTTCGAGATGGTTGTAATAATGACTCATTTGATTTGTTTGAAACCGGTTTTGTATTTGGAACTTTCATGGTACTGTTGTGTTATATTTATATTTCTTCTAATTAGCCTTGTAAATCCTTACTTAAAGGGTTTACGGCTCTGTAATTATTCCGAATATCTTGGGGTGTTACAGAATATGGTATCGGAGCTAAGATTCATGGATATCTTGGCAGTCGGGTTAGTTGGGTCTGTTTACGTTATTTGATTTATGGGTCGTTTGTAACATCACTGCTGAGCCAGCATCGTTGTGTGGACCGTGGTTGTAAGTCTCCTAATCTCAAATACTACCGTTTTATTTAATTCCTGCTTTGTGATTATTGACGGACTTTCTTTTAGAAATTTTGCCCTGGATATTGAGTATTTGTGTTTACAGTATGTTGAGGGGAGGTCGTGGACGCGGACATGGTAATGCAAGACAGGAGGATTCGGCGTCTACCCCAGAATTATCCGCTAGTCGAACCGATTCCCATTCTGGGGGACAGCAGGGATCAGCAAATAATAATGCAGTTCCTAACGTGCCGGGAGTGCTTCAACAGGTGGTTGCTCAGATAAACCAGTTTGCTCAGGTTGTTGATCGCATGCAGACGGCGATGGGACAACAGCATAATGAGGATAATCGGGGAGACAAATGGCTTACTGAGGTGGTCAAATTGCACCCTCCAAGATTTGACGGTTCTGCTGAGACACTTTCTTGGGATCACTGGCTGAAGGAGTTAGAGAAGATATTTGAAGGGATTAACTGTCCCGACGACAGAAAGGTTCCGATCGCCCATTATCTTCTGACTGGGGAGGCTTTCGACTGGTGGGAGGCCATTCGACCTAAGAATCATAATACTGACTGGACGGAGTTCAAATTAATGATGGAAGCGCAATATTGTCCTCGCCGAGTTAGAGAGGCCCGAGTCCGGGAGTTTTTCTCACCACAAAATTTAGAGGCATCTGTGACAGACGTGATTAAGACTTTTAATCACTAGTTGACTTATGTGCCCCACTTGGTCAGGACCGAGGCGGAGAGGATTTTCCATTTTGACATGTGGATGAAGCCGGAGATTCAGCAATATATGTCTGGATTTGAATGTACCACCTTGCGACAGTATCACGACAAAGCACTCGCCTACGATATGAAAGAGGCGGCAGTAGAGAAATCAACGGAAGCAAAGAAGCAGAAAGTGTCTAGCAACTTTATGGAGAACAAAAGTGGTGGGCCCCGCAAGGGCCAGTCCTCATTTCATTCATCTAGAAGACCTCCGCATCCTTCTCGAGGTGGAAAGAAGTTCCGGGCAGCATCAACAGTTTCAGACGCAACAAAGAAATGTGATAACTGTGGCAAAACAGGGAATGTTCGACGTGATTGTTACTCACATGCTGTGACCTACTTCGAGTGTGGACTGGAAGGACATCGCGCAACGTTCTGTGGAAATGCTACTAGATCTTTTGGTACCCGCACCCCTGCACCGGTTCCGAAGGATACAAGTGTGAACCAGATGCAACAAAGTGGTTTCCAGCAGCAGAGTATTGGGAAAAGAGAGGCATCCGGCGCTGGGTCCGTTCCTACGCACATTTACGAGATGAGGAAGTCAGACGATCAGCACACTGCTGTCGCATCAGGTACAATTCAGATCCTTTTGCAACCTGTCAGTGTCTTATTTGATTCAGGGGCTATGCATTCTTTCATATCTTTGAACTGTGTTAATCGTTTGAAAATCTCGTGCTTATATGATTGTGAGCCTTATGTTGTGGGGTTACCGAGTGGAGAGAAAATTGTGGGAACCCTAGAAACTAGAGATTTTACAGTGTCTATAGGAGGAAGGGAGTGGCCATCAAATCTTATTGTAGTCGACATCCATGGTGATAATTTAATTCTCGGAGACGATTGGCTCAACCGTTATGGAGCTATTTTGAATTACCGAAAGGGAGTCATTTCTATCATTGCTGATGACGGATCTGAACATTTATTCAAAGATGGAGACCGAGAAGCTCAGAAAAATTGATCAAGGCCATGAAAGCAGTTAAATTGCTAAAGCAGGGTTTTTACGGGTTTTGGTGTTATGCCATGAAGAAAGAAGAAGGAATCGAGCTCGCATCTATTCCAGTGGTGAACAAATTCTCAGATGTATTCCCTGACGAACTACCTGGGTTACCTCCGCGGATAGAGGTAGAGTTCAATATCTAATTAGAGCCTGGAGCCGCTCCTATTTCCAGAGCACCATACCGTATGGCGCCAACCGAGATGTATGAATTAAAGAAGCAGCTGTAGGAATTATTGCAGAAGGGTTACATTCAACCTAGCGTTTCTCCTTGGGGAGCACCCGTTCTCTTTGTCCGGAAGAAAGACGGATCCCTCCGACTATGTATTGATTACCGAGAGCTAAACAAGGTGACGATCAAGAACAAGTATCTTATACCTCGAATTGACGACTTGTTTGATCAACTGCAAGGGGCAAGAGTATTCTCGAAGATTAACTTGCGATCAGGATACCATCAGTTGAGAATTAAGGAATCGAATATACCAAAATCTGCTTTCAGATCCCGGTACGGGCACTATGAATTCGTGGTTATGCCATTCAGACTCACTAATGCTCCTGCGGTATTTATGCAATTGATGAATCCGGTATTCTTAGAATACTTGGATAAATTTGTGGTAGTCTTCATCGATGATATCTTGATCTATTCGAAATACACAGAGGAACATGCGGAGCATTTGCGTATCATTTTGAGCACTTTGAGGAAGGAACAACTTTATGCGAAACTTTCTAAATGCGAGTTCTGGCTTAAGGAAGTAACCTTCCTTGGACATGTGATATCAGCTGATGGAGTTCAGGTAGACCCGAAGAAAGTCGAGGCAATCTTGGAGTGGGAATCTCCTGATAATGTGAAAGAAGTCCGGAGTTTCTTGGGACTTGTTGGATATTATCGCCGTTTTGTAGAAGGATTTTCCAAAATCGCTCGTCCACTTACTCAGCTGTTACAGAAAACCCAAAAATTCGTATGGAATGAGAAATGCCAGGCGATTTTTGATGAACTTAAGGGAAGACTGACGACAGCGCCTATACTAATGTTACCAGACGGAGCTGATGGATTCATGGTATACATCGATGCTTCAAATCAGGGTCTGGGATGTGTATTGATGCAAAAGGATAAGGTGATTGCCTATGCCTCTCGACAGTTGAAACCATACGAGGTTAATTACACGACTCATGATCTGGAGTTAGCCGCTGAAGTCTTTGCTCTAAAAATTTGGCGACATTACTTGTACGACACTCGTTGTCAGATCTTCACAGATCATAAGAGTCTCAAGTATATTTTCAGTCAGAAGGAATTAAATATGAAGCAGAGAAGGTGGCTGGAATTGATCAATGATTACGATTTGGAAATCCTTTATCATCCAGGCAAACCAAACGTGGTAGCTAATGGACGGAGCCGTAAACCTGTTTCTCTTCGAGTGTTAGAAGCGCTTGTGTACCAAACCAACATTCAACGAGAACTAATCCGTGAAGGAATTGAAGTGTGGTCGCAAGGAGTCCAAGGGAAATTGTGTGTGATGGAACTAACTTTGTCGTTGGTTGAAGAAGTCAAATCTAAGCAGTTGGATGATTCTCTGATTCTTCGATTATGTGACAAAGTGAACAAAGGGAAGGCCCCAGGATTCGTGATACAGGATGATGGAGTTCTGAGATTTCAGAGTCTACTTTGCGTTCCCAATGATGATGTTTTGAGACGGACAATTCTGAAGGAAGCTCACAGCGCACCCTACTCTATTCACCCGGGAAGCAGTAAGATGTATAAGGGTTTAAAACAAAACTTCTGCTGGGGAAATATGAAGAAGGACGTAGAAAAATACGTTTCCAAGTGTTTGACTTGTCAGCAGGTTAAGATTGAACATCTGAGACCTGCCAGAATGTTGAAGCCACTTCCGATCCCTGAGTGGAAGTGGGAGGATATATCGATGGACTTTCTCACGAGTATGCCAAGGACCAAGACGGGAATGAATATGATTTGGGTGATAGTTGATCGACTAACCATGTCTTCTCATTTCCTGGGTATTAAAGACACTTGGGGACCAGAGAAATTAGCACGAGTGTTTATTACAGAGATAGTCCGATTGCATGGAATGCCGAAGACCATTATTTCGGATCGAGATGGCCGCTTCGTGTCGCACTTTTGGAAGGCAGTTCATAGGGCTTTGGGGACCGAGCTGAACTTTAGCACGGCTTATCATCCTCAAACGGACAGTCAGTCCGAACGGACTATACAAACAGTAGAAGACATGCTTAGAGCTTATGCCTTGGATTGGTCAACTGATTGGGAAGTTCATTTGCCCTTGATTGAATTCACCTACAACAATAGTTGGCATGCTTCTATTAAGATGGCACCATTTGAAGCTTTGTACGGGAGAAGATGCTGATCACCCTTGTGCTGGGATGATTCTTCGGACTTGATCGGGATGGAACTGGAATTGATAGTCCAGACTCAAGAGAAGATAGCTTTGATTCAGGAAAGACTGTTGACTGCCCAGAGTCGACAGAAGTCTTATGCAGATGCACGTCGTCGCCCTCTAGAGTTCGACGTTGGGGACCACGTACTATTTGTAACACCCCTAATCTGCTCAGGGATATTACACGCCATAGAACCTTTCCTCAAGGTTCTACCAGGCTGGTAACAAAACCGAACAACTCAACAACGCCTTTAAGGCTAAAATGACTCAGTAGACCGATTTGGTTTTTCAATAAATACATACAACTCAATTATAATACATGCCCATGCAGGGGTTGAATACAACACACTCCCGTACAACGGGGAAAGAATACTGCAGCGGAAATAAAATACAACTAAACCAACATGACATCAAACAGGTCCTCGTGTGATTAGTATCATTCATCTTTCATCATCCTTCGTGCCGGCCCTGTGTTATGCTCCCAAACCTGAATGCAAAAACAGACATCCACCCCCCGAATACTCGGGGGTTAGCAAAACTCCACTGTTTTGCTAGTGCAAGAACAAAGTGCAAATACGAGCCATACAATTCACATTCCACGAATAACAATGACCAGGAATCCTCAAAGATCCAAACGTAACGAAAAGTACTTCCCGAGGCAAGAGTTTGGGTAAAACGTTCCAAAACCGAATGATCACAAATAAAGGGAAACAATTTGTAAAACAGTTTAAAATGCCATCAAGAGTTTTAATAGAAAACAATTTAGGATTATCGAATCCTTATCTTTCCAAAATCAACAGGGGTCACAGCCCAAAGGTTTTGTTTTCGCAAATAGAAAACCGACAACAATTCACAGGGCCAGAGCCCAACATCACGTGTTCTCGACGGGCATAAAAATCAACACAACTTAATCACGTACGCGCATCGCCTAGGACCGGGACGAATCCACAAATCCCACTCGAGGCCTTGAAGGACCCTCCCGAGCTGGCTAGCAAAACAAATCACACACACGCATCGCCTAGGACCGGGACGAAGCAACAAATCCCACTCGAGGCCTCGAAGGACCCTCCCGAGCTGGCTAGCGAAACAAATCACACACATCTCACGGTTAGATCAATCGCTTGTTGCATCCTGGCCACATGATCGCATGCCATGTGCCACCGTAGATTATCTTTGGCGCTCACGGTTGGATCAATCACTTGTTGCATCCTGGCCACATGATCGCATGCCATGTGCCACCGTAGTTTTTCTTAGGCTCTCACGGTTGGATGAATCGCTTGTTGCATCCTGGCCACATGATCACATGCCATGTGCCACCGTAGGCCCCGCCCACATTCACACAATCACACACATAGCACAATGCAACAAAGATATCCAAACAATTCACTCAGAGGCATAAAACACTTAGCAAAACACCACGTCAAACCACAACGCACCGAAATAAAATAATATACGTCCACACGCAATACCAAGTGCAACATCAACACCAAACATATCCATAGAAATCACATAGTCATTTACAAACTACACCATTCACAAAACACACGCATTTTGAAAGCAAGCCTTTAACAAGGCTAAACCGAATCTTTGAAAGTGAAATTCAAACGATCAAATAAACACAAGGAGACGATCACTAATTATCATATTCATAAAACAAGAATTGTATGGACAAGGTACTTGCCTCGAAATCGGCACGCAAGTATTCCGACGAACACGGCTCAACCGGAAAGCTTTGAAACGCCCGATGCTATCGAAAAGGAAGACGACAACGAACGGAAGGGTTCAACTCGGTTTCTTCGCAAGAAACCTGACCCTAATAACATAAAATAAATAAATCAACAATCATACGATGAAGAATAATTGTAGAACGCCCGAAAATCCCTCTATGACATTTTACCGGACACCTTCAAGGTGTCGGTCAAGAACTCGACCCAAACAACGAATCGATACGATACAACCATGAATAACAAGGGAAATGATATAATACATCTAAATAATCATCAATCCATCACAATCCTAAGTTAAATCGAATTAAACGGACGAAATCGAACAAAATACCGAAAATCCCCAAAATTAGATTTCAAGAAATCAAACCTTGATTCGGTAGATCGGAAAAGGTTATAGGATGGATGATTGATGATATGAACTCCAAGACTTCATGGATTGATTGTCCAACAACAACTCTCCATGATTCCCACACCACCAGCCGCGGAAGAGAAGGAAGAGGAAGAGAAAATGGGTGAAAAACCCGACCGCAGGGCCTTAAATAGGCTGCCGGCCGGCAGGGTTACTTACGTAACGGGCCAAGGCTTACGTACGTAACCGAGTCAGTGCCCCAAATCTGCCGGCCCGTTACGTACGTAATCGTCCAGGGCCTTATGTACGTAACCGGCCTTACGACGAATCGCCGAGCACTAACAGTAACTCGGCGATCCGGCCGGCCCAGATCGCCGGCCATGACTCTACTGGGCCAACTCCGACGACCCGAACGACCCTGAAACCCGAACCTGAATATGAATCGAAGATATGGTTACGAAGTACTCGCAAAGACGAACTCTTGCACTAAGAGAACACATGATTCCGATCACCCGAAGGCTCGAAATTCGGCAACGGAAAGTAATTACCCTAAACTTTAGGAAATTACGAAAATGGCCCAAAACGTCCGGAAATCACGATACGTGATCGAATGACCAAACCGAAGTTCAAAACATGTCTAACAAAGTTAAACGGACTTACGGGAAACTCGAAACAGCAGTTTTGAACGAGATTCGCAAGAATCGATCTCAAGTGCGGAAAAGTCGCCAAAAAAGCACGGAACTCAACAAAACGACACCGAAACGAACTCGGATGACAAAAAGTGCAGAATTAATCATTCTCAGAATGACGAAACGGTCATGAGCGAGTCGTCAAAATGGACTTATGCCGAAAAAAAAGAAATTACCGGAAATCGAAATTACGGGTATTACATTCTACCCTCCTTAAAAGAAGTTTCGTCCCGAAACTTAAAATAAGTAGGGAGAAGAAATGTCCCGCCAGGAAAAACTCAACGAGTTACACAAGAAGCGTGTAACTTATGCCCAACGGCGAAACGTTACAAGCAACGCAAAGGAATATACGGCGTGAAAATGCGCTCCACGACGACAAACACAACGCCACCGGTAGAAACATAATAAAACCAACAAGTGACAAGAGTCATCAAACAGATAGTACAATCAAGTCGATTGTCCGAATAGTCACAAAACACAACGAATGAAAATCAATCCGATTGATCACCCAACGGTTCATCAATCAAAACGCGAGCCAAACGCTGAACAAGTACGGGATTCCACCGCCTAAGGGTTGGAAGATCGAAAACGAGATTAATTTCCCGAACTTAAGGGAATTACGAAGGAGTCTGAACGCTCAACAATCACGAAACGGGATCAACAAAAACCGAACAATCAAAACGATCGAACCACAATGATCGAGACAACAAAAATCGAACAATCATGTTCGGATCAAGAAGAACAATAAGGTTCAATCGACAACTCCGAGGTTCACATCTCGACTCGAGACAAAACATGATCCGGTGAAAACAACAAGATGTGCACTCACATAAGATCCACACGAAAGGGAATAACAATTGAAAAGTCACAACGACAAACGAGTAATTCCGAAACAATACCACCCTCGTTCGATTAACAAAAGTAAGGGACAGGGCAAGCTCAGAAAATGTTAACGAACATAAACGAGTCGACAGAGTCGAAAATACAGAAGTTCAAAATCCGATCCACTTCGAATAAAAGAACTAGTTGAACCGAAAGATGTTACTTCCGGACAAGGTTCACAAGAATCGAGCCGAACTCGGAAGAGTCACAGCGATAACCATATCGACCCAAAACAAGATCACAGCTCGTTCGAACGATGAAACTGAAATACAGAACAAGCTCAGAAAGTATCAACGAACACGAGCGAGTCGATAGACCTGAGAAAGAGGAAATGCAGATGTCCAAAAACAATACGGGTATTACATTCGACCTCTTATAAAAGAAGGTCGTCCCCGCAACTCACAACAACGGAAACAAGGTAACCAGACAAAAAGCAACCGACAGAAAAATCTCCACTGGGCCTCTCAGAGCCGATCCTGATAACTGTGTTGAAGCGCAAACTCCGAAAGTCTAGGTAGCCCATTTGCAAAACTGGATTCGGTGTCCCTCGGGTCTGCACTTGAAATGCGTTACTGAATGCCCCCGGCACACCACGGTTGAAACACCTCGGCTCGGCATACCGAAAATACAAATACTAGATACAATGGAACATAACACCGCAAAACAACATAGCGGAGATGCCAACTCAGCACAACAAGGAATCATAACATATATCATATACAACGATTACCATCGTAAAGCAACACGCATACTAAAATCATAGCAACGGCGTTATCGTTCAGCGACCTCAACGGCCCGAATGATAACCAGCACATAATCACAAAACATCATGAAACAATCACACATGTACACAAACGTACAAGCCCAAGCTTCAACAGCTCACACTCGTGCGACAACACGCAAATTGCCACGAGGCGACAAATAGTAAATACCAGTTCACACCTCTAACAGAGGGCTAGTACTACAAATACGTGGCAACGCCTCAATGTTCATGCCACCAATTCGATCATATTCGGAAGTTAACATCATAACAACAAAGCAAACATCATACATACATTCCCAAACGCAAACGGGAATTGATAGGTTTAAAAAAAATGAAAACCCCCTTTTGAAAATAATTTTGGAAACACCGATTGATCTTGAGTATCACCCTTCAAAAAAAAAGTAAAAACGTGAAACATCATTATCGAGACTTTGGAGAACCATTTCGCATTCGATAAAAAAGAGGACACTTTCCTTTCGTGAAAAACTTTCGGAAATATTCGACACTTGGGTCTAAGCAACTGCATTATTAAAAATAATTGAAAATATCTCAAAATATTTTGGTCCTCAATTGGAATAATTTTGAAACATATTGCGGCACTAGAAGGCACCTTGAAAGTACCGCGAGAAAATAATTCATTTTAAAAGTACGTCTCGAAATTTATTTTCTAAGATACTCAAGGTTTTCAAAAATCTATTAGGCTAGAATGCCTAAAAACTCACATGATCATTTATCAAACCGTCATAAAATATTCAAGGCCAAAATGCCAAAACTCGACTAAGGGAGTCGGTTTTATGAAGTCAAAATCAGATTGCAAAATACTGAAAGTCATTTTGAAAGAACTCACGCAGCGGATAAAATACAGTGTGAAAATACATTAGCAGCGACACCGCTCCTCATATAGACGAAATATGAGAGTCACATAAACGCAATCATGAGATTAAAAATCTGCATAAAGATTCCGTCACTTAACACATAATCATACCAGTAATTCACATCAGACGAGGCACAAACACAAAGAAGGGAGACTTACATCCACAGGTCGCACGAAGATGATGATCGCCCCACGATACTAATCATGACAAACCAACTCAGACGACGCGTCGCGTCACGACTCAGTCAGACAAAATCTGACGAGACAAAAACTCAACAGGCACCACTAAACCCGACAGCCTAGGTTTCCACAACCTAATGCTCCGATACCATTTATGTAACACCCCTAATCCGCTCAGGGATATTACACACCGTAGAACCTTTCCCCAAGGTTCTACCAGGATGGTAACAAAACCGAACAACTCAACAACGCCTTTAAGGCTAAAATGACTCAGTAGACCGATTTGGTCTTTCAATAAATACATACAACTCAATTATAATACATGCCCACGCAGGGGTCGAATACAACACACTCCCGTACAACGGGGAAAGAATACTGCAGCGGAAATAAAATACAACTAAACCAACATGACATCAAACGGGTCCTCGTGTGATTAGTATCGTTCATCTTTCATCATCCTTCGTGCCGGCCCTGTGTTATGCTCCCAAACCTGAATGCAAAAATAGACATCCACCCCCCGAATACTCGGGGGTTAGCAAAACTCCACTGTTTTGCTAGTGCAAGAACAAAGTGCAAATACGAGCCATACAATTCACATTCCACGAATAACAATAACCAGGAATCCTCAAAGATCCAAACGCAACGAAAAGTATTTCCCGAGGCAAGAGTTTGGGTAAAACGTTCCAAAACCGAAAGATCACAAATAAAGGGAAACGATTTGTAAAACAGTTTAAAATGCCATCAAGAGTTTTAATAGAAAACAATTTAGGATTACCGAATCCTTATATTTTCAAAATCAACAGGGGTCACAGCCCAAAGGTTTTGTTTTCACAAATAGAAAACCGACAACAATTCACAGGGCCAGAGCCCAACATCATGTGTCCTCGACGGACATAAAAATCAACACAACGTAATCACGCACGCGCATCGCCTAGGACTGGGACGAAGCCACAAATCCCACTCGAGGCCTCGAAGGACCCTCCCGAGCTGGCTAGCGAAACAAATCACACACATGCATCGCCTAGGACCGGGACGAAGCCACAAATCTCACTCGAGGCCTCGAAGGACCCTCCCGAGCTGGCTAGTGAAACAAATCACACACATCTCACGGTTGGATCAATCGCTTGTTGCATCCTGGACACATGATCGCATGCCATGTGCCACCGTATATTATCATTGGCGCTCACGGTTAGATCAATCACTTGTTGCATCCTGGCCACATGATCGCATGCCATGCGCCACCGTAGTTTTTCTTAGGCTCTCACGGTTGGATCAATCGCTTGTTGCATCCTGGTCACATGATCACATGCCATGTGCCACCGTATGTAATACCCGAGATTTCTGATATGTAATTGAACCTTGTGATATTGTAATTGTTGCATTTTGATCTGAGTATTATTCTACGTATTTCATGATCCGGTGTTGTTGAGCGCATGATTTCATGAATGTGATCTAAATTGTGATTCTGCGCATGTAGCGCACGCTATCGAATATATGTAGCGTACGCTAATTTGGATCCGTAGCGCACGCTATGTATGAACCTTAGCGCGCGCTACACGTAGTCAGCATGATTGAGACAGGGCGGTAGGTGAGATCGGCTGCGGATCTCGGTCGGATTATGTCGGGATGAACCTGGACGGCTTTCGGGAAAAAGCGAGTCAACGCGGTAGCGCACGCCACGATATGAGGATAGCGCACGCTAAATGCCGAGTCTGATGTAGTCGATGGCCGTTAGCGCACGCTATGAATATGGACTAGCGCGCTAACAACCACTTTCTATAAATAGGACAACATTCTTTTTCGTATTTTCAGTCTTTTCACTTCCCACATCCGAATCCTTGGACTTATAGAATTACTCTCTTCATCCTAAACCCTTCATATTAGCATCCTAGCTCGAGTCGAAGATTGTAGATCATTGGAGATTGTTGTTCAAGCTCTCGGTGTTGGATTTCTTCTAGTTCCTTCATGTTCTTCACTACTTTGAGGTAGGTGATTCTTCACCAATATTAGTAATATTCTGAAGGACGTTTTGATCATGATTTTGGATTATCTAGTCAGTTAAATTCGTTAGTAGTCGAACATCATGTGTTAGAAGGATATTTTTTGACGTTTCGGCACTTATTCATCGTATAATCCATTGAACCTTTTTAGTATATGGACTCCTAAGCATATTCATGTATATTCAAAACCGATTATGACTAGTATATGGAGATTACCAAGTTCTTATGTCCTTACATAAAGGAATCATACGTTTTGGGACATGAAATGGATTGAACTTAGGATATTTTTCTTGAAGATCAAAGATGAATTATGGTGTTGTAATGATGATACGTATCCTTGTGTCTCATATTAATTTAATACGTAAAGATCTTTCAAAAACCGTATGAGCATGATATGCACGGAGATGGCATGTATTAACACTGAAGATTTCATGAGTTTCATCACCTTTAGCTCAAGTTTTCTGCCCAGTAGTAAACTGCCATGCACAGTTAGCGCACGCTAAGATAGGCATATTAACGTGCGCTATCAGGAATGAGTAACGTATGCTACATTTGGTACGTAACGTACGTTATGTCATTAGGTAGGACAGTCGGCTGATCAGAGAGGACTGTCAGTACACAGCTAGCGTACGCTAGACTTGGTCATTTGCGTATGTTAACAGGTAGGCTTAGCGCACGTTACGTAGAGTACGTAGCGCGCGCTAAGTAGTTCAGGCAGAATTCATTTTTTGAGCTTGCGGGTGTAAACCGGATTGTTAGACATTTGTACGACTTGAGGGGAATTCTTTATTATTTCTTAGGTCCGAGCCTTGCATAGGGGAGGGACGATCGAGGGGAGGTGGCATACGGACGCGTGTCATTTGTTGAAGTATTTCATTCTTGCCATTTTCGAGGGAAGTATCATATGTTGAGTTTGATTTATATTGGAACTTTGATCATGCATATGGTTTTGTTCATGTTGTCGAATATGAGATTTATTTCTTTAATTTCTTGTGGTATTCGTTGTTAATTGTTCGTATTGATGAACATATGGAAATGCATATATGTATGCATAATTGATTGGTTTATGGTATAAATGATCCGAGGGGGTCATGAGGATCTATGCTGAGGGTGCTGGATCGAATGTCCACCATGCGTTGGTCCGATGAGATCATCATGGGGATCTATCCGAGGCCCGGATCGCTGGACGGGTCTTCCACCATGCGTTGGTCCGACGGGATCATCATGGGGATCTATACCAAGGGCGCTGGATCACTGGATTACCCTGTATTGTGTTGATGGAATCATGAGGATTCACATCGTTGGATTCCGATGACGGAAGTCCGTTTTGCATGTTTTATGATGCACTGATGATTTATGTATTATGATACTTGTACTAACACTGTTTTGCTAACCCCTTCGGGGGTGGACATTGTTTTGATGTTCAGGTAGCCGAGGAGCAGGGAAGCAACCACAGTACCGACAGGACGATGAACTGGCTCAATGATGTGGTTGATGTCTATTGTTATTGTGATTTGTCTTCTTGGTTCACTTTAGTACTCGAGTACGTGTGTTTTAATAATGTCATTTTAGATATGGTTGTATAAGTTAACTCTTTGGATCAGTTGAACCAGTTCTGTATTTTGAACTTCAGTTGTAAGATTGAATTATATTTACATTTCTTTTATTTAGCCTTGTAAATCCTTACTTAAAGGGTTTACGGCGCTGTAATTATTCCGAATATCTCGGGGTGTTACAGAATATGGTATCGAAGCTAAGATTCATGGATATCTTGGTAGTCGGGTTAGGTGGGTCTGTTTACGTTATTTGATTATTGGTCGTTTGTAACATCACTGCTGAGCCAGCATCGTCGTGTGGACCGTGGTTGTAAGTTTCCTAATCTCAAATACTACCGTTTTATTTAATTCATGTTTTGTGAACATTGATGGACTTTCTTTTAGAAAGTTTGCCCTGGGTATTGAGTATTTGTGTTTACAGTATGTTGAGAGGAGGTCGTGGACGCGGACGTGGTCGTGGACGCGGATGTGGAAATATGAGACAGGAGGATTCGGCATCTACCCCGGAGATATCTGCTAGTCGAACCGATTCCCATTCTGGAGGACAGCAGGGATCAGCAAATAATAATGCAGATCCTAATGTGCCGGGAGTGCTTCAGCAGGTGGTTGCTCAGATAAACCAGTTTGCTCAAGTTGTTGATCGCATGCAGACGGCGATGGGACAGCAGCATAACGTGGATAATCGGGGAGACAAATGGCTTACTGAGGTGGTCAAATTGCACCCTCCGAAATTTGACGGTTCTGCTGAGACGCTTTCTTGGGATCACTGGCTGAAGGAGTTAGAGAAGATTTTTGCGGGGATTAACTGTCCCAACGACAGAAAGGTTCCGGTCGCCCAGTATCTTCTGACGGGGGAGGCTTTCGACTGGTGGGAGGCCATTCGACCTGAGGAGCATAATGTCCACTGGACGGAGTTCAAATTAATGATGGAAGCGCAATATTGCCCTCACCCAGTTAGAGGGGCCCGAGTCAGAAGCATCTGTGACAGACGTGATTAAGACTTTTAATCACCAGTTGACTTATGTGCGCCACTTGGTCAGGACCGAGGCAGAGAGGATTTTTCATTTTGACATGCGAATGAAGCCGGAAATTCAGCAGTATATGTCCGGATTTGAATGTACCACCTTGCGACAGTATCAGGACAAAGCACTGGCCTATGATATGAAAGACGCGGCAGTAGAAAAGTCAACGGAAGCGAAGAAACAGAAGGTGTCTGGCAACTTCACAGAGAATAAGAGTAGTGGGCCTCGCAGGGGCCAGTCCTCTTTTCATTCATCTAGGAGGCCTCCGCATCCTTCTCGAGGTGGAAAGAAGTTTCGGGCAACACCAACCGTTTCAGACGCAGGGAAGAAATATTATAACTGTGGCAAAACGGGGCATGTTCGACGTGACTGTTTCGCGCCTGCTGTGACCTGTTTCGAGTGTGGACAGGACGGGCATCGCGCAACATTTTTTGGAAATGCAACTCGATTTTTTGGTACTCGCACTCCTGTACCGATTCCGAAGGACACTAGTGTAAACCGGACGCAGCAAAGCGGTTTCCAGCAGCAGAATGCTGGGAAAAGAGAGGCATCCAGCGCTGGGTCCATTCCTCCGCGTATTTACGAGATGAAGAAGTCAGACGATCAGATCAGAGTTGTTGCATCAGGTACGATTCAAATCCTTTTGCAACCAGTTAGTGTCTTATTCTATTCAAGAGCTACGCATTCTTTTATATCTTTGAAATGTGTTAATCGTTTGAAAATCTCGTGCTTATATGATTGTGAACCTTATGTTGTTGGATTACCGAGCGGAGAGAAAATTGTGGGAACCCTAGAAGCTAGAGATTTTCCAGTGTCTATAGGAGGGAGAGATTGGCCATCAAATCTTATTGTAGTTGACATACATGGTGACGACTTAATTCTCGGAGACGATTGGCTCAACCGTTATGGAGCTATTCTGAATTACCGAAACAGAGTCATTTCTATCATTGCTGATGACGGATCTGAACACTTATTCCGAGGGTGGAGACCGGGAAGCTCGGGAAAATTGATCAAAGCAATGAAAGCCGTGAAATTACTGAAGCAGGGATGTCATGGACTTTGGTGCTATGCCATGAGGAAAGAGGAAGGAGTAGAGCTCTCATCTATTCCAGTGGTGAAGGAATTCTCAGATGTATTTCCTGACGAACTACCTGGGCTACCTCCGCAGAGATAAGTGGAGTTCACTCTCGAATTAGAGCCTGGAGCCGCTCCTATTTCCAGAGCACCATACCGTATGGCACCAATCGAGATGTATGAACTAAAGAAGCAACTGGAGGAATTATTACAGAAGGGTTATATTCAACCTAGCGTTTCTCCTTGGGGAGCGCCCGTTCTCTTTGTCTGGAAGAAAGACGGATCCCTCCGATTATGTATTGATTACAGGGAGCTCAACAAAGTGACAATCAAGAATAAGTATCCTATACCTCGGATCGACGACTTGTTTGATCAACTGCAAAGGGCAAGGGTATTCTCGAAGATTGACTTGCGATCACGATACCATCAGCTGAGAATTAAGGAATTGGATATACCAAAGTCTGCTTTCAGATCCCGGTACGGGCATTATGAATTTGTACTGATGCCATTTGGACTTACCAATGCTCCTGCAATATTCATGTAATTGATGAATTGGGTATTCTTAGAATACTTGGATAAATTTGTGGTCGTCTTCATCGATGACATCTTGATATATTCGAAAGACACAAAGGAGCACGCTGAGCATTTGCGTGTGGTTTTGAGCATCTTGAGGAAGGAACAGCTGTATGCAAAGCTTTCCAAATGCGAGTTCTGGCTTAGGGAAGTAACTTTCCTTGGGCATGTGATATCAGCTGACGGAGTTTAGGTGGACTCAAGAAAGTCGAAGCAATCTTGGACTGGGAAGCTCCTAATAACGTGAAAGAAGTCCGGAGTTTCTTGGGACTTGCTGGATATTATCGCCGTTTAGTAGAGGGATTTTCCAAAATTGCTCGTCCGCTCACTCAGCTATTACAGAAAACTCAAAAGTTCACGTGGGATGAGAAACGCCAGGCTGGTTTTGACGAACTTAAGAGGAGACTGACGACAGCACCTATATTAGCGTTACCAGATGGACCTGATGGATTCATGGTATACGGCGACGCTTCAAATCGAGTGCAGGATGTGTGTTGATGCAAAAGGATAAGGTGATTGCCTATGCTTCTCGGCAGTTGAAACCGTACGAGTTTAATTACCCGACTCATGATCTGGAGCTAGCAGCTGTGGTCTTTGCCTTGAAAATTTGGCGACATTATTTGTACGGCACTCATTGCCAGATCTTTACAGATCATAAGAGCCTCAAGTACATTTTTAGTCAGAAAGAATTAAATATGAGGCAGATAAGGTGGCTGGAATTGATCAAGGATTACGACTTGGAAATTATCTATCATCCGGGTAAAGCAACGTAGTAGCCGATGCATTGAGCCGTATACCTGTTTCTCTTCGAGTGCTGGAAGCACTTACATCCCAAACCAAAGATTCAACGGGAACTGATCCGCGAAGGGATTGAAGTATGGGCACCAGGAATCCAAGGGCAACTATATGTGATGGAACTGACTTCGTCACTAGTTGAGGAAATCAAATCTAAGCAGTTGAACGATTCTCTGATCCTTCGGTTATGTGACGAAGTAAAGAAAGGAAAGGCCCCAGGATTCTTGATACAAGATGATGGAGTTCTGAGATTTCAGAGTCGACTTTGCGTTCTCGATGCTGATGATTTGAGACGGACAATTCTGAAGGAAGCTCATAGCGCACCTTATTCTATTCACCCGAAGCGTGATAAGATGTATAAGGATCTAAAACAAAACTTGGTGGGGAATATGAAGAAGGACGTAGCGAATACGTTTCAATGTGTTTAACTTGTCACGAGTTAAGATTGAACATCGGCGACACTTAGGAATGTTAAAGCCGCTTCCGATCCCTGAGTGGAAGTGGGAGGATATCTCCATGGATTTCATCACCAGTATGCCAAGGACCAAGACGGGAATGAACATGATTTGGGTTGTAGTTGATCGACTAACAAAGTCGGATCATTTCCTAGGAATTAAAGATACTTGGGGACCCGAGAGATTGGCGCGAGTATTTATTGCAGAGATAGTCAAATTACATGGGACACCAAAGACCATTATTTCAGATCGAGATGGTCATTTCGTATCGCACTTCTGGAAGGCAGTTCACAGGGCTTTGGGGACCGAGCTAAACTTTAGCACGGCTTATCATCCTCAGACGGATGGTCAGTCCGAAAGGACTATAGAAACAGTAGAAGACATGCTTAGAGCTTGTGCTTTGGATTGGTCAACTGATTGGGAAGTTTATTTGCCGTTGATTGAATTCACCTACAATAATAGTTGGCATGCTTCTATTAAGATGGCACCATTTGAAGCTTTGTACGGGAGAAGATTCCGATCACCCCTGTGCTGGGATGATTCTTCGGATTTGATCGGGACGGAACCAGAATTGATAGTTCAGACTCAAGAGAAGATAGCTTTGATTCGAGAAAGACTGTTGACTGCCCAGAGTCGACAGAAGTCTTATGAAGACGTACATCGTCGCCCTCTAGAGTTCGACATTGGGGACCACGTACTATTGAAGGTGTCTCCTACACGAGGAATTTTCCGTTTTGGGAGGAAAGGCAAGCTAAGTCCGAGATATATCGGACCATTCGAGATCCTCGAGAGAGTTGGGGATTTAGCATACAGGTTGGCCTTACCGCCATCGCTGAGTCACGTTCACAATGTGTTTCACGTATCCCAACTGCGGAGGTATGTACCGGATCCCAGTCATAACATTGAGTTCGATGAGATCGAGATAGCGAATGACGGCACATTCGAAGAGAGGCCAATCAAGATACTTGAGAGTCGGATCCAACAATTGAGGAATAAAGCAACACACTTGGTTAAAGTACAATGGTCACGACACGGAGTTGAAGAGGCCACTTGGGAAACAGAGGACAGTATGAAGACTAGATATCCAGAGTTGTTTTCATCTTAAGTTTCGGGACGAAACTTCTTTTTAGGGAGGAAGGATGTAATACCCGAGATTTCTGATATGTCATTGCACCTTGTGATATTGTAATTGTTGCATTTTGATCTGAGTATTATTCTCCATATTTCATGATCTGGTGTTGTTGAGCGCATGATTTCATGAATGTGATCTAAATTGTGATTCTGCGCATTTAGCGCACGCTATCGACTATATGTAGCGTACGCTAATTTGGATCCATAGCGCACGCTATGTATGAACCTTAGCGCGCGCTACATGTAGTCAGCATGATTGAGACAGGGCGGTAGGTGAGATCGGCTGCGGATCTTGATCGGATTATGTCGGGATGAACCTGGACGGCTTTCAGGAAAAAGCCAAGTCAACGCGGTAGCGCACGCTACTGATATGAGGATAGCGCACACTAAATGCTGAGTACAGTGTAGTCAGTAAGCCATTAGCGCACGCTATGAATATGGACTAGCGCGCGCTAACAACCACTTTCTATAAATAGGACAGCATCCTTTTTCGTATTTTCAGTCTTTTCACTTCCCACATCCGAATCCTTGGACTTAGAGAATTACTCTCTTCATCCTAAACCCTTCATATCAGCATCCTAGCTCGAGTCGAAGATTGTAGATCATTGGAGATTGTTGTTCATGCTCTCGGTGTTGGATTTCTTCTAGTTCCTTCGTGTTCTTCACTACTTTGAGGTAGGTGATTCTTCACCAATATTAGTAATATTCTGAAGGACGTTTTGATCATGATTTTGGATTATCTAGTCAGTTAAATTCGTTAGTAGTCGAACATCATGTGTTAGAAGGATATTTTTGACGTTTCGGCACTTATTCATCGTATAATCCATTGAACCTTTTTAGTATATGGACTCCTAAGCATATTCATGTATCTTCAAAACCGATTATGACCAGTATATGGAGATTACCAAGTTCTTATGTCCTTACATAAAGGAATCATACGTTTTGGGACATGAAATGGATTGAACTTAGGATATTTTTCTTGAATATCAAAGATGAATTATGGTGTTGTAATGATGATACGTATCCTTGTGTCTCGTATTCATTTAATACGTAAAGATCTTTCACAAACCATATGAGCATGATATGCACGGAGATGGCATGTATTAACACTGAAGATTTCATGAGTTTCATCACCTTTAGCTCAAGTTTTACGCGGTGAAGTAAGCGCCATGCCGATTATCGCACGCTTAGATAGGCTTATTAAAGTGCGCAATCAGGAATGAGAAACGTACGCTAAGTTTCGTACTTAACTTACGTTATGACATCAGCAGACAGTCGGTGATCGAGAGGATCACAAGACATAGCTAGCGTACGGTAGACATGGTTATTTGCGTACGTTAACAGGTAGGCTTAGCGCACGTTACGTAGAGTACGTGGCGCGCGCTAAGTAGTTCAGGCAGAATTCATTTTTTTTGAGCTTGGACCGTGGTTGTAAGTTTCCTAATCTCAAATATTACCGTTTTATTTAATTCATGTTTTGTGAACATTGATGGACTTTCTTTTAGAAAGTTTGCCCTGGGTATTGAGTATTTGTGTTTACAGTATGTTGAGAGGAGGTCGTGGACGCGGACGTGGTCGTGGACGCGGATGTGGAAATATGAGATAGGAGGATTCGGCATCTACCCCGGAGATATCTGCTAGTCGAACCGATTCCCATTATGGAGGACAGCAGGGATCAGCAAATAATAATGCAGATCCTAATGTGCCGGGAGTGCTTCAGCAGGTGGTTGCTCAGATAAACCAGTTTGCTCAAGTTGTTGATCGCATGCAGACGGCGATGGGACAGCAGCATAACATGGATAATCGGGGAGACAAATGGCTTACTGAGGTGGTCAAATTGCACCCTCCGAAATTTGACGGTTCTGCTGAGACGCTTTCTTGGGATCACTGGCTGAAGGAGTTAGAGAAGATTTTTGCGGGGATTAACTGTCCCAACGACAGAAAGGTTCCGGTCGCCCAGTATCTTCTGACGGGGGAGGCTTTCGACTGGTGGGAGGCCATTCGACCTGAGGAGCATAATGTCGACTGGACGGAGTTCAAATTAATGATGGAAGCGCAATATTGCCCTCGCCCAGTTAGAGGGGCCCGAGTCCGGGAGTTTTTCTCACCACAAAATTCAGAAGCATCTGTGACAGACGTGATTAAGACTTTTAATCACCAGTTGACTTATGTGCGCCACTTGGTCAGGACCGAGGCAGAGAGGATTTTTCATTTTGACATGTGAATGAAGCCAGAAATTCAGCAGTATATGTCCGGATTTGAATGTACCACCTTGCGACAGTATCAGGACAAAGCACTGGCCTATGATATGAAAGAGGCGGCAGTAGAAAAGTCAACGGAAGCGAAGAAACAGAAGGTGTCTGGCAACTTCACAGAGAATAAGAGTAGTGGGCCTCGCAGGGGCCAGTCCTCTTTTCATTCATCCAGGAGGCCTCCGCATCCTTCTCGAGGTGGAAAGAAGTTTCGGGCAACACCAACCGTTTCAGACGCAGGGAAGAAATATTATAACTGTGGCAAAACGGGGCATGTTCGACGTGGATCGCTTTCTTGTGACCTGTTTCGAGTGTGGACAGGAAGGGCATCGCGCAACATTTTTTGGAAATGCAACTCGATTTTTTGGTACTCGCACTCCTATACCGATTCCGAAGGACACTAGTGTAAATCAGACGCAGCAAAGCGGTTTCCAGCAGCAGAATGCTGGGAAAAGAGAGGCATCCAGCGCTGGGTCCATTCCTCTGCGTATTTACGAGATGAAGAAGTCAGACGATCAGATCACAGTTGTTGCATCAGGTACGATTCAAATCCTTTTGCAACCAGTTAGTGTCTTATTCTATTCAAGATCTACGCATTCAAGATAGTACGGCTCAAGAGGGACATCACAGTACGCCCGATCCGAATATGTGTCAGTGCACATGTCCACCCCGTATACGGAATCCAGGATATACGTGGTACAATGTACCTAATTAGCCTCAACGAACTACGTCTCGTGTGCACAGCCTTTCACGGAAAATATTCACGCATGACTATATATGTGCCCGGCTAAAAATCCTACACAATATCCAATCGGAACGTAGATATGACTCCGGATATGTCACGATGCAACATGACAACGAATTCAAGAATTTCACAAAATCCGCATAAGAATCGAGGACTCACCGAGATGACAACAAGATCAACAATATCAAGGGTCCAAAAGTAACGAACTTGGGAATACAATCCCATGATGAAAAACGGGACATCATTAAGAGCAACATCAAATCACAAGACCAAGTTCATAAGTGTTTCATATACACGAAATGCATAATCATCATAAGAATTCACACATCATTATAACCAAGCAAGATAACTTGCCTCAATACGGAGACGGGAATAGTCCTTTTCTTGTCGGAACGAACGAACGGTCCTCAACTAATATTGTGTACTCGAACAATCAACCTTGAATGAAGTATATTTTGCTCATTAATACGTTTATATGATCATCTACACCGAATTTTCACGAGATAACATCTTAATTTCCGATTGAGTAGTTTAACTTCTAAAGTGTTACTTCAAGAACTTTATCCATACCATTCAATTCTCACAATTGATTACAAGCTGATACCAAATGTTTGTTGGATCAAGAATCATTCCATAATGTTTTAAACAATAATCTCCTATCCTTTAATCTTATCAAGAACATCTTAAGTGATTAAAAGTAACATCTGCACTACTTACAATTACTTATGTTGAGTTAATTAGTTGTAAATCCATATCATGGTTATGAAGATTATCTCAAGTTTAGCACCACTCTTATACTCTACCAACTGACACGGGATTCAAACAACACACCTCAATTCACTTAGCCTAGGTTCAAGAAGATTATTTCATTCTTCTAATGATCAACAAGGTTTCTTAAAACATTTATGGTAATTATTCCAATGAGTCATTTACATTACAATGGAACAAGGATTATTATTATACCAATGGTGTTATAAGTCTAGCAAGGAGAGTGTGGTTAAACTAAACATGATCATTACCATATTAAAACACCAAGAACACACCATTACAAACCCTCTAATCATCATGTTCATCATTAAGTTGTTGAAAGCTTAACTACAACATGTTTATTTTGATTAATTCATCACTAGGTGAAATATACTTAATCACTATCATATTAAATTCGAGATTATAGGGTTAAATCGCAGAACATACCTTCAGAAATGGATAACTATACACCAAATCACAAGAACACAATATAAGCTTCAAGAATGTCTCCAAGTTCCAATCAACAAGCTCCAAAATCAAAATGTAAAGCTCCAACACAAGTAGGAAGAAGGTAAACTTGCTCTAGGGATGAAGGGGGATGATTATATGGGTGAAAATCGGAGGTTGGTCGTGCAAAATGAAAGACACAAGTTGTCTTTTTATAATAAAGATTCGTTACGTACGCTACACAACAGTGTTACGACGTAAGCTAAATCCATAGGTTCTTGGACTGAAATACGAACTTCATTACGACGTTATCGCTAGAAGCATTACGCACGTAATGTGGGTCAACTAGGTTGGCTCCAAAAATCAGATATTCGAATCCCACCCGGCCCCACGCGCCGAAAGTTGAGATCGGATCCGATTGCACTGGTTACGTACGTAACAGGCACACCGTTACGTACGTAAAGGCCTCAAAATAGCGTACGCTATGACTTACGATTAACGTACGTTAGGCTCAGGTTTTTAATAGTTCAATATGCACTTATCTCTACAACACTGAAAATTCAAACATAATACGAGTGATCATTTTATTCAAGTCTATTATGTTATATTCCAACATCAATATTCATTTCACAAAAGCAACAAGATTACAACAGTATTAAATTATCCGAATAGTACAACAGCAAGTAAGAATTCCGTCGGATATTACAGTGTGAGCATTCATGCTTTGTATTGATATTCGGGACTTGCCATTGTCTCGGGACAGTTGATTTACAGACGTGTCGTGTGATATCGGTTTTATCAGAATTGGGATCCGATTGTGCGATCCAACGAACAAAATCGAACTTGGCCAGATTATTCCATATTGGAGATATGATTGTTTAGTATATTTTGAGTAATATTTTTATTAGTGTTTTATATATATAATTGTGTGTTGTATGATAATTTATTCGTTTTACCATAGATTTATATTATTTTATTTTGTTAGAATTTTCTATAATTTTGTGTCATTTTTTGGATAATTAATTGGAATTCAATTATATCTGCAGGTTAACCAACCGATACAAGACAGATCAATTGTAATACCCGTAATTTTGATCCCCGGAAATTTTCTATTTTTGGCGGAAGTCTATTTTGACGACTTGCTTGGGACCGTTTCGTCATCCTGAGAATGATTAATTCTACACTTTTTGTCATCCCAGTTCATTTCGGTATCGTTCTGTTGAATTCCGTGTTCTTTAGCGACTTTTCCACGTATGAGTTCGACTTTGTTAGATCACCATTAATTTTTGGTAACTCCAAAACTTCTAAATCTTTGCAATATTATAGAGCATCCAGTTAGCTTTCCAATGGTTCAAACGGTGAGTCAATCGGAGTCCGGACGAGAGAGTTATGGTCGTTTTAGCTCACCCGCTCATTTTTCAGCTTTTGGCCGATCACCGCCGACCGGACTCGGTCGTGTCGTCCGACACGGCCCGTGCCGTACTCGTCCGGAAATGCCGAAGTTTCTGCCGACCGAACTCGGCCGTGTCGTCCGACACGGCCCGTGCCGTACTCTTCCGGATAAGCCAGAACCGACTGCCGACACGCCCGACCGTGTTCCGGGACACGGTCGAGTCATGCCGAGTCGCTGTCGGACGGGTCACTATCGGAAGGCCCTCCGCGCCGCGACCGTGTCAAGCAGGACACGGTCGAGTCCCTGTCGGCCAGCTGTGCGACACGACCGTGCCGATCGGCACGGGCCGTGTCCGGCAGGGCAGTCAACCCCTATAAAAGGCTCTGCAGACGTTTTTATCGCCATTTTTCACCTTCTTCTTCTCCTCTTCCGCAGCTGGGCGTGTTCTAAGCTTGAATCCATGTTGTTTAACAACATATCCATGGAGTTCTTTGGGTTATATCATCAATCGTTCGTCCGATATCATCCCTTGATCCAGCGAATCAAGGTTAGATCTTTAGAACCCTACTTTTGGTAAAATTGGGGGTTTTCACGTTTTTGTCCGATTCGTTCTGTTTTGTCGATTAATTCATGATGAATATGATTAATATTGTTGGAATTCTTAGTTTCCCTACGGACTCATGGTATATTTCGTGATTTTTACGGAATCGAGAGGGTTTGGTTGTGGTCCGCCCTCGTTGTTGTTTATATACGAATATACATGAATCGTAGGCGAGTTTCGGGAGTCTCTTCGTGTAATTTGAGTATGGATAATTAATTGTCATATTCCTTGCGAATCGTTTAGGTGCCGGAAGCGCGTTCTCGGACCTACCGAACTCATACCTTTCCTCCGTTCGATTTCTCGATGTCTCAAAGGCAAGTATACATTTATGATTGTACGTTCTCGACTTTGAAAGTATGAAATATTGATGGTATGATTATTTCTAGCCACTCCGGGACGGGCCTATGGTCCTCTGAGGGTTTCGTAGCCTCTGGTGCGAGTCCATGGTTGATATGAACGAACCGTTTCTACGGCATTCATATGAAATAATGTTGGCATGTAATGAACGAACCGTTTTGACGGCATTCCTACATGTAACGGCGTATGATATGAACGAACCGTTTCTACGGCATTCACGTACGTCTTGAGATTTTAGTTATTCCGGAATACTAGTCTTGAATTGATGAATTGATGGATATTGATGAATTGACGGATTACATTTACTTTATTGTCGAGAAGTATTATGTTTCATATTGTTATACTTGCACTAGCTATTCGACGGCTAACCCCTTTATGGGGGAAATACGTTTCATGTATTTCAGGTTCCAGGAGAGCGGACAGGCGGGTACCGGGTCGGCATGAAGATGATGGGCAAGTGTGATACTGTGTCTTGTCTCCGGTTATCTCTTTTGGTTTCCTCCATTCAGTGTTGTTGTACTGGAATGGATTTTTAAATACTCGAGTATTGTATTTCAGTTTCCTTGATGTTCCGGCCTGTGTTGCCGAGGTATTGATTTGTGCAGTGATGTATATGGTTTCATTGTTTATGGTTTCGAATACCATTTGTATCGTCTTTCTTTCTATTGTATGTAGACCTTATCGGTCAAGTTTATAATTCCGCGTATGTTTAGCCTTGTGGGTCCCACGGCGGGGCTCACGGCGCTGTAATATACCCTGAATAACTTGGGGGTGTTACAGAATATGGTATCAGAGCTTAGGTTTATGGATACCTAGGCTGTCGGTCTTTTGGGTCGATTGAGTCGGCATTTGCCCACAGTATCACTACTCTGCCATCATCACAGTGCGACCGGTACTTGTAAGTCCTCTCACTCTTCTCGTATTTTTCTTAATCGTTTCGTTTATAGCTTGGTATTCTTGGGAATTGGTCACTTCGAGAATGTGCGATTCGGATTATACTTACGCACGTGTGTGCCTTTCAGAATGTTGGCTGAAAGTAGGAAGAATCGTGACCGTGGTCACGGACGTGAACTCTTCCTTGAGATTTTGTTAAATTGCTAATTGCGATATTGGTGTGTATCGGTATTATGTTGAGACTTTGTTTAGGAGTCGCATGCTAGTATCACGGGAGATTTTCGACTTCACAGACTTGTAAGTATGTTGTTCGGATTATTCGATAATTCTTGGTGAATTTGAATTCCCGTTGAAATGTTGTTTGTGCGAGTGATTGCGAGTTTCGAGGACGAAACTTGTTTTTAAGGGGGGTAGAGTGTAATACCCCTATTTTTCGGATATATTTTTTTTTGTTTATATGTTGGATGTCGTTGATGGATAATTGTTCTTGAGGATGATGTGAACGTATGACAATGTTATTGAATGTGTTTATGTATTCATTGTGCCGTATGATCGTTTGGTATGTCGAGATGTTGGTCGAGAATAGCGAAAAATGGCTAAGTACAGCTACGTTAGCGCACGCTACAAGGTATGCCTAGCGCGCGCTAAGATATATACTTAGCGTACGCTACGGTGCATACTTAGCGCACGCTAAGAGGTTCGGTTACGTACGCTAAGGAGGACCCCTAACGTACGTAACGACTTGCTGGGTTAGTTCGGAAGGCGACCGACAGGTAGGCCTAGGTTGATTTTTATATTCAGTTAGCGCACGCTAACGCATGTTGGTTAGCGCACGCTAACACCAGATCGCTATTAATGGAACCTTAACTTTCGGCGGAGGATGTTGACAGGTGAGTCAACGTACGTGTTACGTACGTTATACAAGACGTGTTACGTACGTGACACAACCATTGTACTGTAGCAAGTTAACTGGTATATTACGTACGTTGTATGGTATGGGTATGGACTGCATGGAATGAGACAGTGAGTTGGTTACGTACGTTATGGATTTTGGATTACGTACGTTAAAGTTGTTACGTACGTTAAGAAAGGACACCTACGTACGTAATGAGAGTGCAATTTATATATTGAAGTGTTGCCTTTCATTTCTCTCACGATCCTTTGAGATATTTCTCTCCAAAACTCGTCCCTCTTCACTTTTAAGAGTGTTCTAAGCACTTTTAACATGATTGTGAGCTTGGAGTCATGGAATTAGAGCTTGGTTATGGAACTATTGTTGATTCTTGAAGTGATTCCTTGTGTTATCCATATTCTATGAGGTTTATGTTGAAGGAAGATAATGATATGCTTTGAATATGTTGATTATGATTATGGAATCATAGAGATCTTGATGTTCTTGAGGCCATATGATGACTATGATGATTTAATGATTCTTGGAATGGAGTTCAATTATTCTTTCTTCGTGGTTCGTCCATACAAGGTAATCCTCATATCCCTTTGATAGTGGCTCATTTTTTTTTCTTTTTGGATTACTACTTGCACTACAAAAAAAACAGTTTTTACCGACGCCATTTACCGACGCCCGTACCGCCGTTGTTAAACTTATAATTTACCGACGCCATTTACCGACGCCCGTACCGCCGTTGTTAAACTTATAATTTACCGACGCCATTTACCGACGCCCGATTTACCGACGCCATTGCCGACGACCGGTTCGCAGACTTATTTTTTTTACAATTAACGACGCCGTTTACCGACGCCATTTTGGCGTTGGTAAATTTTTTTTTTTTTTTTAATTTACCGACGCCGTTTACGCCATTACCGACGCCATTTACCGACGCCATTACCGACGCCATTTTGGCGTTGGTAATTTTTTTTTTTTTAATTTACCGACGCCGTTTACGCCATTACCGACGCCATTTCGGCGTCGGTAATTTTTTAACACAATCCCACATCGAAAAAACATCAATGTTTTTGGTGGTTTATAAACCAAAATCCTTCTCAACCATTTGAAATTGAATGGAGCCCGAACCTGATCCGCCCGGACCCGACTCCTTGGACCCGACCCGGACTCCGACCGAACCCACACTTTGAGCCGGACCTAACCCACTTTGAGTCCTGACCTAACTTTTTTAATTTTTTTTTTAATTTAACGACGCCAAAAATGGTGTCGGTAAATGGCGTAAACGGCGTCGGTAAATAAAAAAAAAAAAATTACCAACGCCAAAATGGCGTCGGTAATGGCGTCGGTAAATGGCGTCGGTAATG
Source organism: Orobanche coerulescens (assembly GCA_033398695.1). NCBI lineage: Eukaryota > Viridiplantae > Streptophyta > Magnoliopsida > Lamiales > Orobanchaceae > Orobanche > Orobanche coerulescens. The sequence goes on along the minus strand of CM065813.1, from coordinate 98,247,670 downwards.
GCGTAAATGGCGTCGGTAAAAAATTACCGTCGAGCGTTTTTCCAACGGCGGGTTGCCGTCGGTAATGGCGTCGGTAATTTTTTTACCAACGCCATTTTCTGTTTTACCAACGCCATTTTGGCGTCGGTAAAAACTGTTTTTTTTGTAGTGTTGGGAGGGAGTATGTTGGGAATCGTGTATTTTGATGTTCGTCTTATTTCAATGAAAATGCATAAATTGGACTGTACTTTTATCCGCTGCGTGAGTATTTTTGAAATGGATTTTGGTATTTTGCCAACTGAAATTTTATTTTGTAAAACCGATTCCCTAAACTGAGTTTTTTTTTGGCATTTTAACCTTGATCATTTTAACGGTATTTGGAAAATGATTTTTTTTAGTATTTGAAAAATATTACCGTCATCAGTCTTTTTGACATTTTTGAAATAACGTGGAAAATTATGCTTAGCCTGGTAAATCCTTGTGAGAAGGGTTTACGACGTGTAATATTCCCAGGAGGATCTAGGGTGTTACAATTAGGGTATCATGTGATAATGTTATACGAGATTTATTGGAATTGTAATAAGAGATTTCGGATGTTGATATGATCATTGAGATCTTCTTCATATGGTGATAAGGGTTTTGTTGCGATTCTTGAGATTGTATGAATGACATGATGAAGAAAATGGTAACATGGAGATATATACCTCGGATATATTGTTCTGAACGTGATTTCGGATATTTCATGTTCTTGAAGAACTCTTGAATTATACGAGGTGATAAAAAAAATTTTTTTTAGAAGTGTTGATGTTTTGAAAATGAATATGGAATATTCATATCTAGAGCTAAACTATGTGTTGGAAATAATATTCGTATAGGAATACGAATGTGATTACGAGTTTGATGAGACTATTATTCATCTCTGAATTTGGAAGCCCATACGTATGGAGCAAATATTCAAATCGAATGATTGGATTGTTTGATAACCTTTTTAATATGATTATCTATTGTTTTGAACCAGTCGGATGATTCGAATTGATGACTGTCATAAGTAAATTTTAATGATGGATTTACGAGAAGGGAACCTTGTCAATTCGTATTTAAGAATTGAGTTTGGAACATTTAACCCTTATTATTGGTCCGAATTGGTTGCTGATATGATCATCATATTTCGACTCGTATTGTGGACAGGATTTGTAAGTGTCTGAGTTGGATTGTTCAGACTGTGATTAGTCGAGATATGGTAAAACGATTGAGTTCGTGGTTTGGTGGTATTGATATTGGTCGTCATCGAACCGGTTGATTATCAATCCTTCGTTTTACAATAAGGTATGATGTTTGATCGTGAATTATGACTGTTGTGTTGCGGTTAAGGTTGAAGGGTTCGTAGATTAATTTGGTCGAGACTGAGGGAATTCGTAAGACGAAATCAACTGAATTGGTAACAGTACGTTGTATTGATATCGAGGCAAGTTTTATACTTGTACTGGTCAATGAGATTAATTTTATCATGTATGTGTATGAATGTGTGTATCATTTCGAGACTTGGTCTCTTTGTGATTTTGTTGATATTAGGGGATTGTTTGATACGATACCCTTCGGCAAATTATGCCAAATATTATTGTTGTTCGTAAATGGCCGATTTAAGGCATTGCGATACTTGTTCGTAATATATTTGTAGATAGCCGGTTCGCGGTATCGACATATCGATTGTTATTGTTGATTGATGTTCCTTTGAGATATTGTTGTTGATAGCCGGTTCGCGGCATCGACGTATCGATTGTTGTTATTGATTGATGTTCCATCAAGATATTTTTTGTGAATCGTCGTTATTGATATCAGTGTTTTTCTATTGATGTCGTTTTGGCCGATTGAAGGCATTGACGTATTCGATTATCATCTTCGTTATCGGTTAACCGTTCTGAAGGTTATCAATATATTGAATTGGGATTATCAAAGATAATTCCCATCCGTTGTATAATTATTATCGATTGTCCGCTCTAACGGTAATCGATATATTGAATTGGGATTATCAAAGATAATTCCCATCCGTTGTCAAAAAGATAATTCCCATCCGTTGTATAATTGTTATCGATTGTCCATTCTACGGTAATCGAAGTATTGAATTGGGATTATCAACGATAATTCCCATCCGTTGAATTATTATTGTCGTGTTGACCGATTCAAGGCAGCACACTATTATTCTTGTGAACTCGGTAATTTTGTGATCGTTGCTCGTGTTAATCGGTCCTTGGGGAAATTCTGATCCCAGGATGGTTGTTTTGAATATCGTTGGTCGTGTCGATCTTTCATTATTCGTGTGTCATCGTTCACTTGGTGAGTCGTATGATCCATATTGGATGTTTTATCCCTTGAGTTTCGTTGTCATGTTGTATCGTGGCATATCCGGAATCATGTCTGCATGCCGATTGGTTATGTGTAGGATTTTTAGCCAGGCACTCGATGGTCATGCGTGGATATTTCCGCATTGGACCGTGCACACGAGACGTAGTTCTTGAGGCTAATTAGGTACATTGTCACACGTATATTCTGGATTCCGTATACGGGGTGGACATGTGCACGGACACATTTTCGGATCGGGCGTACTGTGATGTCCCTCTTGAGCTTTATTGATTGATCGTTCGTAGTCCATGTTGTATTGGATATGTCCGACGATTTGCGACTGGTTGTTCATACGCCGAGGGGTATGTCCGACGGTCAGGTTTGCTCCTTTGAGATCTGTATTGTGATGATTCTGACTTTGGGCTGTTCGGCTTTCAGGCCATTGTGATGTATCGGTATTTCCGTTGGAGTCTTCGGGCATTGTGAATCCGTATCTTTTTCGGCATTGGTTTGGCTTGCCTTCGGGTAATGTATTGTGGTGTTCTATATTGATGATTCGCCATTTGGGCGTAAGTTTCGGTTCTTGTGCATCTTGTTGAGTTTTTCCTGGCGAAATATTTCTTCTCCCTACATGTTTTAAGTTTCGGGACGAAACTTCTTTTAAGGAGGGTAGAATGTAATACCCGTAATTTTGATCCCCGGAAATTTTCTATTTTTGGCGGAAGTCTATTTTGACGACTTGCTTGGGACCGTTTCGTCATCCGAGTTCATTTCGGTATCGTTCTGTTGAATTCCGTGTTCTTTAGCGACTTTTCCACGTATGAGTTCGACTTTGTTAGATCACCATTAATTTTTGGTAACTCCAAAAATTCTAAATCTTTGTAATATTATAGAGCATCGAGTTAGCTTTCCAATGGTTCAAACGGTGAGTCAATCGGAGTCCGGACGAGAGAGTTATGGTCGTTTTAGCTCACCCGCTCATTTTTCAGCTTTTGGCCGATCACCGCCGACCGGACTCGGTCATGTCGTCCGAAACGGCCCGTGCCGTACTCGTCCGGAAATGCCGAAGTTTCTGCCGACCGAACTCGGCCGTGTCGTCCGACACGGCCCGTGCCGTCTCGCTCGGATAAGCGAGCCGATCGCTGCGCCCGACCGTGTTCGGGACACGGTCGAGTCATGCCGAAGTCGGCTTCGGACGGGTCACTATCGGAAGGCCCTCGCGCGCGGCCGTGTCAAGCGGGACACGGTCGAGTCCCTGTCGGCCAGCTGTGCGACACGACCGTGCCGATCGGCACGGGCCGTGTCCGGCAGGGCAGTCAACCCCTATAAAAGGCCCTGCAGACGTTTTTATCGCCATTTTTCACCTTCTTCTTCTCCTCTTCCGCAGCTGGGCGTGTTCTAAGCTTGAAGCCATGTTGTTTAACAACATATCCATGGAGTTCTTTGGGTTATATCATCAATCGTTCGTCCGATATCATCCCTTGATCCAGCGAATCAAGGTTAGATCTTTAGAACCCTACTTTTGGTAAAATTGGGGGTTTTCACGTTTTTGTCCGATTCGTTCTGTTTTGTCGATTAATTCATGATGAATATGATTAATCTTGTTGGTATTCTTAGTTTCCCTACGGACTCATGGTATATTTCGTGATTTTTACGGAATCGAGAGGGTTTGGTTGTGGTCCGCCCTCGTTGTTCTTTATATACGAATATACAGAATCGTAGGCGAGTTTCGGGAGTCTCTTCGTGTAATTTGAGTATGGATAATTAATTGTCATATTCCTTGCGAATCGTTTAGGTGCCGGAAGCGCGTTCTCGGACCTACCGAACTCATACCTTTCCTCCGTTCGATTTCTCGATGTCTCAAAGGCAAGTATACATTTATGATTGTACGTTCTCGACTTTGAAAGTATGAAATATTGATGGTATGATTATTTCTAGCCACTCCGGGACGGGCCTATGGTCCTCTGAGGGTTTCGTAGCCTGCAGTGCGATTCCATGGTTGATATGAACGAACCGTTTCTACGGCATTCATATGAAATAATGTTGGCATGTAATGAACGAACCGTTTTGACGGCATTCCTACATGTAACGGCGTATGATATGAACGAACCGTTTCTACGGCATTCACGTACGTCTTGAGATTTTAGTTATTCCGGAATACTAGTCTTGAATTGATGAATTGACGGATATTGAATTGACGGATTACATTTACTTTATTGTCGAGAAGTATTATGTTTCATATTGTTATACTTGCACTAGCTATTCGACGGCTAACCCCTTTATGGGGGAAATACGTTTCATGTATTTGAGTTCCGGGAGAGCGGACGGCGGAGTGCAAGGTCGGCATGAAGATGATGGGCAAGTGTGATCGTGTCTTGTCTCGGTTATCTCTTTTGGTTTCCTCCATTCGGTGTTGTTGTCTTGGAATGGATTTTTAAATACTCGAGTATTGTATTTGATTTCCTTGATGTTAGGCTGTGTTGCCGAGGTATTGATTTGTGCAGTGATGTATATGGTTTCATTGTTTATGGTTTCGAATACCATTTGTATCGTCTTTCTTTCTATTGTATGTAGACCTTATCGGTCAAGTTTATAATTCCGCGTATGTTTAGCCTTGTGGGTCCCACGGCGGGGCTCACGGCGCTGTAATATACCCTGAATAACTTGGGGGTGTTACATCAATTGATTCAAGGACGATATTTTTCGAAAATTCAAATATAGTCACGAATGGCCTCATTTTATTCATCTCATCGAGACGATCGTTTAAAAAAAAATCATCCGAATCCGAGTTCGTATGAAGAAGTTATGACCGTTCGAAGGACAATTAAATAGACGGACCATATTGTGCCACGTGTCAACACCCGATTGGACCGGAAATTCAACTCTCTGCTGATGTCATCCATGACATCAACATTAATTGGCAGCCGTGTATTATTGGGGGAGGGATTTTAAAATAAAGGAGAAAAAATAGAGAGATATTATTGTAAGGGAGAGAAATAAAAATATTGTGTAATAAAATTATATTTGAGTAATAATATTATGGAATATTTATTTATTTGTGTTGTTATTATGAGAGAGTAATTTTCTTTTACTGGGGTTATGATGAAACCATGTCTATATTATTATTAATATTTATATAATAATTCCAAATAAATGTTTTTAACGATTATGATTTCGCTTCAATAGGGGAATATTATTTCATCAATTATATCACGTATTTTTTATAGTTATAAATTCCCCCTTGCTTTGTGATTATTGATATTAGTTAATTTATTTGATTATTTGTTTTCCATTAAATTGGATACATATAATGCTTAGAAATTATATTTTTCAAGCGAAGAAAAATCTATATTTGAATTATAAATTTGTACTTATTATCAAATCTATAGGGTAATAGTGAGATTGATTTCAGAATCTATTCCCTGAATTTCTTGGAATTAAAATATAAAATAAATAATAAATAGACATTGGTGGATTCTAAACCCTAGTAAATTATTTAAAATCAATTTATCTAAAATCTACTTAAAAATTACTGTTATTTAATGCAATTATTATAACGACTAGGTTAGAATTTAATTTAATTTAGTTCAAAACGATAGGAATAATTTGACTTCACTATTATAGTTCTCCCTGTGGAATCGACCTTCCACCGCATATCTACATCGAACAAATCGTGTGCTTGCGAGTATTAGACTAAAGAATTAACAAACAACAAGTTTTTGGCGCTGTTGCCGGGGAAGCGCAAACGAAGTACAAGAAGACTGTCGTCATCAAGTTAGTTAAATTCTTCTACTAGTTATTTATTTTACTGCTTTTCTTTATTATTATCTCTCTTTTTAATATCCATTTTAGATTGTGTTAGTATAAATAATAGTTAGTAGTAGAATTTATTTCTTTTTACGTTCATAAAAGAATTCTAAAAAATAATAAAAACTTATAATAATAATTATAAAATATAAGTAATAATAATAAAAGCTACTGTTCATTTTCGTAAAAATAATAATAAAATAATCAAAAAATAAAAAAGTCCAAAAATATATAAAAATATAAAAGAATCTGAAAAAGTTTAAAAAAATCGAAAAACTTATTTATTTTTATTTTAAAAAAAGATCTGAAAAATTAAACAAAAAGTTTCAGACTTTAAGGTAATATTTTTGTAATTTTGGAATATTAATATTAAAAAATCAAACTTTTTAATTTAATTTCGAAAAAAATAAAAAAATAATAAAATTAAATTAAAAAATAATCTGGAATATTTTTTTCTGTAATAAATAAAAATCTGAATTATTTATTTTATTTTTCAAAGTAAAACCTGCTAGTTTTATTAAAAAAATTTAATTTTCATAAAAAATCTAAAAAAAAAAATCAGATTAAGAATTAATAATTTAAATAATCTGGAATATATATAAATTCTGAACTTTGAATTTTTTTTAGAACAGAAACTTATTTTTTTAAAATAAAATTACAATACTTTAATAAAAAGGGAAAATGCTAAAAAAATTTAAAATCTGAAAATTTAAAAAAAAAATAGAAATGAAAATTGGTAATAAAAAAACTATTTTTATTGTTTGCATAAATAAAGTAAAAGTTTGTAATTTTTATTTTTTTAAAAGAAAATCTGAAAAAAAATTCCTGTAAAATAAATAAATAATATATCTATATATATATATATATGTATATATATATTAGTTCAATATTATTAGTCTAAAAATATAATAAAATTATAATAAATAGAAAAATATAGAAACTTAAAAATATAAAATATAAAAATGGAAAAAAGAATCAGAATCTTTTTTAATTTTTATATCTTGTCTTTAGTTTTAATAGAATCTTCTTGTGGTAAATTTAGATTGTGTTTTTAGTTGTTATTTTCTATTTACTGTATCTTAGACATTTAGTTTAGTTGCAATATTTCTCGTCCTACAATTTAGTTTATCAATAGATATTGCTTCCGTAGATCAATTAGTAAATTTATTCCTTTGCAATCTATTACATCCTATAGTTTTAGTTATAATTATAATAATTATCATTATTATTAATAATAATAATATAAAAAGTCAAAAAAATAATAATTAAAACAATAAAATCCTTTAAAAGATTCAACAAGGGATTGATATTTTTCACTCACTACTTTGTTCGATTTTAATAAAGAAAAGCTAAATATCAATCTTATACAAACTGATTTTGAAAATCAATTGAATTTTGGCAAAAAGGCCTCTGTTGTACATGCCGAAGAAAGTTGGATTTTAAGTGCGACCATTGTGACGCCTCCAACGATCTGGAAGTTCGATCGACTATCATAATTTGGTTTGTATGCAAAGTTAAAAAAATTGAAATATCGGTGAATGCAAGTTTGGCAACGAAATAATAAAGGTCGATTAACGAGAAGAAGATTGTCCTTAACTAAAATTGAAGTTCAACAAACAAAACCGATACAAAAAATGGACGAAATCGAAAATCGAAATAATCAAGTCGCAAAAGAGAAAATTTTAATAGAATATTTTTCTCCGGTGAATGCTAATTCTCCTTCTTGCATAGTGTTGCCTACAACTAATGCAACTCATTTCGAACTTAAACCATCAATAATTCAACTTCTTCCATCTTTTCACGGTTTAGAAAGAGAAGATCCCTATATGCATGTCAAGGAATTTCTCGATATTTGTTCTACTTTTCGATTCCAAAATTTCTCTGATGAATCTGTCAAACTTAGACTATTTCCATTTTCTCTCAAAGATAAAGTAAAATTCTGGCTAAATTCTCTTCAAGAAAGAATAATTACTAGTTGGGACCAACTAGTGAATAAATTTCTCGCAAAAATTTTTCCAATGTCCAAAGCGATAGTCTTAGAAGAGAAATATCAATTTTTCAAAAGAAAATGAAGAATTTTATGAGTGTTGGGAAAGATTTAATGATTTAATTCTTAAGTGTCCCCATCATGGTTTTGAAATATGGCGTTTGGTAAAATATTTTTATGACGGTTTAACTCCAAACAATCGCCAATTAATCCAATCAATGCATGGTGGAAAATTTCTTCACCTATTGGAGACGAAGCTTGGAATGCACTAGAAAATATGTCAATTAATTCACAACAATGGAATTCATTTGACTCTAGAGACAAATCGATGCATACGACCCCAAAAAAAGGTGGAATTTACGAGGTTAAACAAGATGTTGAAATAAAATCTACTATAGATGATTTAGTACGAAAAGTGGATGTGTTAGTCTTGAAGCAATCCATCCCCTCGTCAAACTCAAAAAATGAATTTTGCATTTCATGTGCGGAATCATTTCATTCATCTCAATCTTGTCCCTCTGGTCCACAAAATCAAGAAATTTTTAATGGAGAAGTCAATGCATTACACTCATATGGAAAATCTTCGGATAGTCCATTTGCTCCAACTTATAATCCAAATTGGAGGAATCATCCAAATTTTTCCTAGAAGCAAAACATGCCTCCAATGAATCAAGGAGGACATCAACATGTTAAATCAACAAAATGTCCGTCCTAATCAATATCCTCCAAATACTTATCAGTATCCTTCTACAGTGACAAAGAAACCATCTTTGGAAGATACGTTGCAACAATTCATGCAATTTACTCAACAAATGTTCCAATCAACTCAGCAAGCTGTACAATCAAACTCACAGGCTATTTCTAAGCTTGAAACACAAATTGGTCAACTTGTAACAACTTTAGCTGAAAGAGAAAAGGGAAAATTTCCGAGTCAGTCCATCCATAATCCTAAAGGATAATATGAAGTAAACTCTTCTAACACAGAAGTTCAGTCCATAATTACCCTTAGAAGCGGAAAAGAAATACAAAAGCCTGACTTTGATCCGGAAGAAAAATCAAATGAACCACAAGTTTCAAAATCAAAAGATTCTAAAGAAAAAGAAAAGCCTTACGTTCCAAAAGCTCCATTTCCTGAAAGACTTATTCCAAAAGACAAAAGTGCGCAATACAAAGATATAATGGAAATATTTAAACAAGTTCGAATAAATATTCCATTCCTTGATGCTATTAAACAAGTGCCTGCTTATTCTAAGTTCTTGAAAGATCTTTGCCTTTGTAAAAGAAGAACAAATGTTCCAAGAAAGGCATTTTTAGCTGAACATGTTAGCTCAATAATCCAAAGTAAAACTCCTATTAAGTATAAAGATCCTGGTAGTCCTACAATATCTTGTGTCATTGGAGATCACATCATTAAACGAGCCTTGCTTGATTTAGGAGGCAGTGTGAATTTATTACCATATTCTGTTTATACACAACTTGGATTAGGGGAGCTAAAATCAATATCTGTTATACTCCAACTAGCTCATAGATCTATAAAAATACCTCGAGGAATCGTAGAGGATGTTCTGATTCAAGTAGATAAATTCTACTTTCCTGTTGATTTTATAGTCATAGACACAGAACCTGTTGAGAATACCAAAGATCAAATCCTGTCATTTTAGGAAGGCCATTTTTAGCTACTTCAAATGCATTAATTAAGCGTAGAAATGGTATCATAAAATTTTCTTTTGGAATTATGACTGTTGAACTAAATATGTTTAACATTTCTCAACAACATGATGATCATGATGATGTCTGTGAGGTAAATATGATAGAGAGTATGGGTCCTTATTTCTTTCAAAAAATAGATGATGATGATCTTTTTGAAAGCTGTCTTGCTCATTTTGGCTCAGATTTTGACATCGACAGTTCAATTGATGAAATAAATTCTTTACTAGAGTCTACACCATTATTGGATAATGATAAATGGAAAGCTAAAACTGAACCACTTGAGAGTCAAATGAATAAAGAAATACATATTGAAGATTCAAAGATAGAGCTCAATCCATTACCTGAATCTCTAAAATATGCATTTTTAGGACCATCAGAAACCCCACTGTCATCATAGCATCTGATTTAGATGAAGAACTAGAAGATAAATTAATCAATGTCCTTAAAGAACATAAAGAAGCAATAGGCTGGACCATCTCCGATATTAAAGGTATTAGTCCTTCTATATGCATGCATCGAATTCAGCTTGAAGAAAATGCGAAAACTTCCCGAGAATTTCAAAGAAGACTAAATCCTAATTTGAAAGAAGTTGTAAGAGCTAAAATAATCAAACTCTTAGATGTAGGGATCATCTACCCTATTTCTGACAGCTCTTGGGTTAGTCCTGTTCATATAGTTCCAAACAAATCGCATAAGCGTAATCACGAATGAAGAAAATGAACTTGTTCCAACCAGAATTCAAACTGGATGGAGAGTCTGTATTGATTACAGAAATTGAACTCTGTTACAAGAAAAGATCACTTTCCACTTCCTTTATTGATCAAATGCTAGAAAGGTTAGCCGGTCATGCTTATTATTGTTTTCTTGATGGATATTCCGGCTATAACCAAATTCCCATTGCTCCTGAAGATCAAGAAAAAACCACTTTTACCTGTCCTTTCGGCACTTTTGCTTACCGACGAATGCCATTTGGTCTGTATAGTGCACCTGCTACTTTTCAGCGGTGTATGATGAGCATTTTCTCTGACATGGTTGAGCGGTTTATGGAAATTTTTATAGATGATTTTTCTATATTCGGGTCTAGCTTTGATGAATGTTTACACCACTTAACCCAAGTGTTGGTTAGGTGTAAGGAGAAGAATCTTGTCCTAAACTTGGAAAAATGTCATTTTATGGTTAAAAAAGGAATTGTCTTAGGACATGTGATTTCTGAAAAAGGAATTGAGGTGGGTAAATCTAAAGCTGATTTCATATCCAGTCTTCCACCCCCACGAACGATTAAAGAAATTCGGTCATTCTTAGGCCATGCTGGTTTTTACCGTCGATTCATCGAAGATTTTAGCAAAATCTCAAGGCCATTATGTAACCAACTTTCAAAAGACACACCTTTCGTATTTGATGATCATTGTCTAAAAGCTTTTAAGACACTCAAATATATGTTGATCTCTGCACATATCATCAAATCTCCAAACTAGAATCTTCCTTTTGAAATAATGTGTGATGCATCCAACTATGCCGTCCGTGTAGTATTGGGTCAAAGAGAAAATAAATTTTCAACTGTAATATATTATGCAAGTAGAACTCTAAATGATGCCCAATTAAATTATTCTACAACGGAAAAAGAATTGCTTGCAGTCGTTTTTTCCTTAGACAAATTTCAACCTTACTTGATTGGATCGAAAGTCATAATTTACTACGATCATGCTGCATTAAAATATCTTCTTTCTAAGAAAGATGCTAAACCTTGCTTGATCCGTTGGATTCTATTGTTACAAGAGTTTGACTTAGAAATTCGAGATAAAAAAGGTGCTGAAAATGTTGTTGCTCATCATTTGTCTAGGCTAATCGTGAATTTTAGTGATAAAGAACCTCCCATTAATGAAACTTTGCCTGATGAACAACTCATGTCTATTTCTCAAATACCTTGGTATGCCGACATTGTCAATTACCTTGTTATTGGTAACATGCCATCTCATTGGAATAATCAAGATAAAACAAAATTTTTAAACGAAGTAAAAAAATTCTTTTGGGATGATCCATATTTGTTCAAATATTATCCTGATCAAATCATTAGGAGATGTGTATCAGAACATGAACAAAAAATATCATTTCCTTTTATCATGATCATGCACGTGGAGGTCATTTTAGTTCAAAGAAAACAACTGCTTAAATTCTGCAATGTGTTTTTTATTGGCCAACACTTTTCAAAGATACACGTTCATATTGCAGCACATGTGATAGATGTCAAAGATTAGGTCGAATTTCTAAACGAAATATGATGCATTTAAACCAAATTTTAATTATTGAAATATTTAATGTTTGGGGCATAGATTTTATGGGACCTTTTCCAATTTCTTTTGGCAATCTCTACATCCTTGTGGCCGTCGATTATGTTTCAAAATGGGTAGAAGCAATTGCTTGCAAAACAAATGACCACAAAGTCGTGGTAAAATTTTTGAAAGAAAATATTTTTTCCAGATTTGGAATACCACGAGCAATTATAAGCGATGGAGGAAAACATTTTTGTAACCAATTTTTGAATCATTTATTTAAAAAATATGGTGTTACACATAAAGTTGCTACTCCTTATCACCCTCAAACAAGTGGACAAGTTGAAATTCCAAATAGAGAAATCAAACATATTCTTGAAAAAACTGTTAATCCTACAAGGAAAGATTGGTCTTTGCGATTGAATGATGCATTGTGGGCTTACCGTACTGCTTTTAAAACTCCCATCGGAATGTCTCCATTTAGGCTTGTCTTTGGAAAACCATGTCATTTGCCTGTTGAATTGGAACATAGAGCATACTGGGCCATAAAACGAATAAATTTTTCATTAGACATGGCTGGAATTCATAGGAAATTTCAACTAAATGAATTGTGTAACACCCCCAGAGCCGACCGGGAATATTACAGCGCCGTGGGCCCCGAGATGGAACCCACAAGGCTAAAAGAAATTTTCGCAAACATTTACAAACACCCAAGAGGCTAACGACGATATTATCTTTAAAATATTCGAAAACTTTATAAAATCTATTTATCAAAACCGTCGTGAAATCTCGTTTTCAAAAGGACAGGGCCTGAAATGCCAGAACTCAACAGTTTAGAAAATGATTTCCAAAGTAACTCAAATTACCAGAAACGAAAGGTCATTTAAAAATACTCACGCAGCGGAAAAGACAAACAAATTAAAATACTCTAGCAGCGGAATACAGCGACTGATCAGAAACTCAATACACAAATACATGTCCTAGCCAGTATCCTCCGGGAAGTTCATCTCTCCACGACCGCTACAAGATTGATAATCCCAGAACCTAAAAAGAAAGCCCACGACGGGGTCAGCCATAATATCCAATAATGATAACTGTCACATCACATTAATAATTACATACCAATGAAATTACTAAGTCAGAATACAACCAATGTAATCTTACCGTCATAACTTTACCAAAGTTCACATTTCGTACTGTATCTCACCAATACCCAACGTTCTCAAAACATCATCATAACTCACTGTTACGAAATCTACTAACTCTGTCCAACCCAAATCCGTCAGATAACATCATCACATCTCAACACGATAATCGATTGTCCATCAAAAGACAATTACCAGAGGAAACATAGAACATATCTCGAGATACGAAATACCATTACCATCACGCCAGTCTAATCCGAGATCAGATCAACACAACATACGGACATGGTCCTAACACAAGACCTACAAATGCATACTCATATGACAACGTCAATATGATCACAACAATAACGACAATGTATACTTATGGCAAACCCATAATATACATATGCACAACATCAATACATATGGTAATCCAAAGATCCAGCGCACACAACTATAGATTCCCATGATGATCCCGTCGGACCAACGCATGGTGGCATTACCTGTCCAGCGATCCAGCGCACACAGCTATAGATTCCCATGATGATCCCGTCGGACCAACACATGGTGGACATATGACAACAATGCACAACTGCACAAAACAACCGTGCACAATACACGACAACAATAATGCACAAATGCATAACAACAACGATACACGAATGTATCACGACATGATCGACACAAATGACAGAAATGATTAAAATACTTGCTCCGAGTCCTTCGAGAGCAATCTCGATATCTAAACCATCACCAACCATTATTATGAATATTCACCGATCCAAAACATCACGGACGGTAGATAATTCACGTTTTCGTCAATACCATGATGTATCCTCGATAACAAGTATACCAACGACAATTGTAAATCATATACATTATGATTTAAATTCCCAAAACTCGAATACAACCTATAATCCCAAATCTCCTGTGATTACGATTTATAAACATTGCTATACGAATTATAAACGAATGAAACTGAAACCATTCATTAAATATTATAACTGAGCAAGTAATAACTTGCCTCAATACCGATACGATGATGATGAAGCCGCTACCAGTCGCAATGCCTTCGTCTACGAGCTCCTCGGCCCCGACCAACGCAATTCACGAACGTACTCGAACATGACCGCAACATATGGTTCTAATCACCGATCAATAATCTCAACCTATCGAAGTAATCAAATAACACATATCCGATAACAATTAACAACCGACATGACCAACCAAATCATCTCAACGATTCAACGATACCTCGATCATACACAAAACCGAACCATACAACTCAAACCAATCAAACACGAATTCAAAACAACAATACGATTCCACATTCAATCTTAAATACTTACAAGTTTCCTCCTTGTATATTCATAATAAAACCAATTATCGATTATCATCATCAATCCGGACAATCCAATTAATTATAGATAATCATATTCCAAGAGTTCCACAACTTATTCCGAAATCACATTCAAAGTCCCGGCCCAAACGGCATAATCCGATGTGTTCTAACATCTAAACAATCCTTATTCACAATTCAAGGTGTATGTAATCATGTTCTTCAACATATATATTTCTCATAACGTCATGGATTGCAACAAACTATCAAGAACATCGAGAATACTACGATTCCATAATCATCATAACATAATCAAGACATTTGATCATCAATTCATTATCTTCCCTTAACAAAATTCCCATAATTACCAAGAATAATCATAACACAATCAATTCCATCACCATTCATACGAAAACATGTAGAATTTCCCAAGTTCTACTCATTGAGGCATTTCATCGAACACTATGAAGGCATAATCCAATTCAATCATTTTAACGAAGAAATACTCGAATTCGTTCCACAAAACTTCAAGGATAATGTATAATCTCAAGAATACAACAAGGTTCCATCAATAATCTGAGTTAAAACGAATCAATTCGGCCAAATCATCAAGAAACTCCAAAAATATCCAAAACCAAGTGTTTAGGTGTTCTTACCTTCGATCCGGATGGAAGATGATGTTAATCCATGATTCCAACTTCCAAAACATGTTGCTACATGATGTTCTTACTCAAATCCATCAACTTTGCTGAAGAAATCGCGAAAGAAACGAAGAAAAATGAAAAATGACAAGGGTGACTCGGTCCAGGCCTTATATAGGCCGAGACCTGCCGGTACCTTACGTACGTAACCGGCCACTGCCTTACGTACGTAACCGGCCATAACGCTCTTGCCCGATCATTCGGCACCCTTATATGCATGCTTGGCACTGGAATACGTGCGTGGCGCCCTTACGGCCGTGGCGGCCCTTGCCTTACGTCGTAATCGGCGATCATAGCCATCCTGCGAGTAGCTGCCGACCGTGATCGGCCATCCATGCGAGTCACGCATCGACCATGCTCGGCCACTACAGTCCTCTCGGCCACGACTCGGCGGCCGCCCCGTAACGTCGTAACACTTATTCCGTTGCGTCGTAATACGTGCGTTGACTTGCTCTGATATTAAACTCGTATTACGTCGTAATACACCTGTATAACGTCGTAACTCCATCCGTTGACTCACATGTCCACATCCACGCGAAAGCCGCCGACAAGGCCCGGTGTCCGATTCCTCTTGTTACGTACGTAATGTCTCGGCCATAACGTACGTAACTCTTGTGATTTAGCGTCGTAAGTCTTCAACATTAGCGTACGCTAAGTATTCTATACTTAGCCAATTTCATTATTCACTGTCTCGACATACGAAAACACATATACACTTACCGAATACATATCTCGAATCCATAACATCCTTATACGATATACTCTATATCGAAATCGATAACACGATACACGATATCCTCAATGCCATCGACGGATACGACAATTATACCAATACTGACATCTCAGTCCTTTATTTATTTTATCCATACTGTACAGATTCCACGCTGTACAATATGACTCGGATAAAATAATATCAAACAACAGTAGTAGAAATTTCGGATATTACAAATTGGAAGAAATCAAAAATGATGCTTACGATTGTGCAAGGAAATATAAGGATAAAATAAAATTTTTTCATGATAAACACATTTTGAGAAAACCTTTTTCTCCTGGTCAAAAAGTGTAATATCCGCATTTTTCTTTCCCTTGTATTTTCATTTCCGGCGTATTTTTTTGATTGTAGTGACCCTCGTGTATCTTTCAGTGTATCTTTCCTGTCATCTATTGATCAGATTCTTGTTATTGTTGTGCGGAACCACCATTTTGGGGTTTCCGTACTTCCATTTCGTGTTATTGGTTCCCAAATATCGATTCCTATTGCTTTTATTCTCTTCCCGGGTCATTTTTCTTCATCTTAGGACCCAAGGGGGGTGTGGGCCGCGGCACAAGGATTGTGCACCGCGGCACACACATTTTCCAGTTTTTGGCCGAGCGGCCTATACTGTGTGCCGCGGCACACTGCCGAGTCAGTGCCGCGGCACACCCATCCGGGTCGCGGCACACTCGTGTTGCATTTTCGGCCAAACCCGTCTGTACCTTGTGCCGCGGCACATGCCGAGGCAGCGGCCTGCTTGCCCGACCACTGGCGCGATTTTGGCCTGTCTTGCCGCGGCACACTTCGGCTGGGCCGCGGCACACAGGGCAGTCAACCCTATAATTACGTTTTTTTTGAGCGAGATCAGCACATTTTTTTCCATTTCTTCACCTTGGTCTGAGAGAGAGGGTTTGTGGGAGAGAATCTTCATTATCAATCACTTGAGTATTCATTTTTCATCATTTTCATTCGGTTGTGGAGCTCGGATTGTGGATCTAACACGATTTCATCGGATTAAAGTACTTGGATCTTCAAAGGTAATATCTCATAGAACCCTACTTTTGGATAATTTGGGGGTTTTGGGATTTTGGTCCGATTCTTTCCGTTTTGTTGGTGGATTCATGATGAATATGATTAATATTGTTAGTATCATTAGCTTTCCTACGGATTCATGGTATATTTTGTGTTTTTTATGGAATCGAGAGGGTTTGGTTGTGGTCCGCCCTCGTTGTTATTTTTGTACGAATATACATGAATCGTAGGCGGGTTTTCGGGTATATTCCATTTCCGTATTCGTCTAGAGTTGGTTGTGATTATGTTCTTCGAATCGTTAGGTTCGGTTCCGTTGATTCCTAGCGTTCGTCGGTGATTATCCTTTCCGTTCGTTGCGTCATCGATTATTCAAGGCAAGTATTTTTGGAAACCTTTATGCTTAACGTGAAATGGTAATGTATCTTGTGTGTGATTTGCTCACCTCGGGATGGTCCGACGGGATCACGGAGGGAGTCCAAAGGGTTGAGTCCTGGATTCATGAGTTTGTTTAGCTAGCCAGCTCGGGAGGGTCCTTAGAGGCCTCGGGCGGGATCTATGGTATTACCCTGTTCCCAAGGCGATGCATGTGCGTGTTTTGTTTTGCGATATGGCCAGCTCGGGAGGGTCCTTAGAGGCCTCGGGCGGGATTTATGGTATTACCCTGTTCCCAAGGCAAATTGTTTGACTGTTTGTTTCCGGAAAAGACATGTCTGGTTTTGGCTTTTGAAATTGATATTGGTGCATATACTATGAAATATGTAAGCGATTGGTTTGCCTTGATTACTTGTACTAGCGTAATTGCTAACCCCTTTGGGGACCCGTTTTGGGGAAATTCTTGTTATGGATTTCAGGTTATGATTATTCGGACGAGCGAGCACCGGGACAGTACGAGGATGTTGTCCAGGGTTGTTGACATATGCATTTGGGTCTTCTTATTTCTTTTGTCAATTTCGATATGGTTGTTCCCACAGTTATAAACTTATAGATTGTACTCGCGAGTACTTAGGCTTTTCATTTTAAACTCCGTATTGTATTACTTTAAATTGTTACATTGTCGGTTGATGCTTAATTCGCCGGTTGCTCCGGGCGTATCTTTATATGTCATATTATTTAAATAAGTACCCTCGCTAACCGAGATGGTTAGTCGAGTGGTGTTTTCTTGTTGTAGCCTGGTGGGTCCCATGTAGGGGTCCACGACACTGTAATATACTCCGAATATCTCGGAGTGTTACAGAAAATGGTATCGGAGCGCCCTAGGTTTATGGATACCTAGGCTTGTTGGTTATTGGGTCTAGTCGTGTTTTGTTATGCACATTGTCACACCGCTGCCAGCATCTCAGTACTTCCAGTGTTCGTAAGTTTCCTTACTCGATTCTTTACTTTCTCGTACCGTATTTCCGTTTCTTGAACTGTGGTTGTTCTCCCTCTTCTACTGATCATCGAGTTGCTGTTGCCACTTCTTATCACCAGCATGGATGCTGGAAGGGGCCATGGTCGTGGTCGTGTCCGTGGACGCGGTCGAGGACGTGGGGCAGCCGGTGGGGCGGGCACATCGCATTCTTCGGGAGCCGGTAGTACCGGTGACCATCACAGTCATGCTTCTTCTCAGGCGCGCGCCGATCTTGGTATTGCGGCCGTTATGCAGCAAATGGTTAATCAGATGGCGGCGATAGCTCAGGTGGTTCAGAACCCGGATCGGGCCCATGCTAATCGGGGTGGAGCGGATCGCTGGCTTCAGGATGTCATCAAGATGCATCCTCCTCAGTTTTCGGGAGCTTCAGACCCGATCGGCTGGGAGGGGTGGATCAAAGAGATATCTAAAGTCTTCATTGCCACCAACTGTCCCGAGGACCATAAGGTCCCTATTGCCTAGTACTTTCTCACTAGGGATGCTACGGATTGGTGGGAGGCCGTTGGGCCCAAAGACCATGTTGCTTCATGGGCCGAATTTCAGGAATTGATGGAGACCGAATATTGCCCGTGGCCGGTCAGACAGGCTTGATTGCATACTTTCTATGATGCTCAACCATGGGATATCCCCATATCTCAAGCTATTGCCGATTTCAACAAAGAGTTGGGCTATGTAAAGACCCAAGTTGTCGAAGAGAGCGACAAAATTTTCCATTTTTCCAGGAGGATGAAACTGTCCATTCGAGACTATATGTCTGGACTCGTCTGCACTACTTTGAAGGATTATCAGAGTAGGGCCCTCGCTTATGATATGTCGGTGACGGCTAGTGATGTGGCTCGTGAGAGCAAGAAGCAGAAGTCGGTCGGAAATTTTTCTGGTCCCAAGAGTGGAGGCCAGCAGAAATCTCAGGCTACAAATATTTCTACGGGCGGTTCAGCTCGTTTCTCTGGGAGCTTCCGGGGTGCCGTCGGAACCTCCGTTCGTGAATCCACATGCTTTAACTGTGGTGTGCAGGGCCATAGGAACCGGCAGTGTCCTCGTTCGAAGTTCACTTGTCATACTTGTGGTGAGTTGGGCCACAAGTCCCTCTTTTGTGATCAGATCTGTAATATCCGGGGATAATTTTTTTTTCGTGTTACTGTTGAGTTGTACATATTCATTTGGAATTGTACAAGTGTTGTTGTTTTGGACTGATACAATGTATATTGTATTGGAATATTTCGGGATCGAAATATTATACTTGTCGTCGGGTTGGTTTCGTCGTTTGAATGTTGGTTGGAGAGTTTGGATTTTTGGCTAAGTTCATAGCCTTAGCGTACGCTACGGATGTAGCATTACGTACGCTAGCGTGTTGCTATTACGTACGTTATGCCTGTAAGGTTACGTACGTAATGCTTGGTAGATGGCATGAACCTTCCTCGTAGTCACTTTCGGCCGGTGGGTCCCGAGCATCTTCCGATCGGATCTCACTATTGCAGTCAATGGGCCCTTATGTACGTTAAGAGGTGAGCTCTACGTACGTAATGCAGGTCTTGTTAACGTACGTAATAAGTTCTTGTTTACGTACATTAAGGCCCCGTATTTTAGTCCAGTTAGTTCTGGATTTTTCATTACGTACGTTAATGTCATGGCATAACATACGTAATGTCTCTTACGTACGTTAACCATAGTGTATAACGTACGTAATGAGTTTGTCAGTCTATTTATGTTAGCTTCGTATTTCATTTCCTCACGAACTAAAACACAATTTCTCTCCCTAGAATCATCCGTTTGGACTTGTTATTGATGTTTAACACCTTCCAACTCGATCTTGATCATCCTAGCTTGGATTGAAGCTTGAAGTTGGAAGCTTGTTGGTGCTCCTTTGGTGTTTGGAGGCTTCTTCTTGTTCTTATTCGGTAAGTTCCCTCAATCTCTTGTTCTTCAAGTGATTTTCAAGTTTTTGTTGTTGTTTTCTTCGGGTATTGTTTGATTAATGGAGTATATCATGATTCTTCATGGTTTTGATAAACTTTTGATGAAGAACATGATAGTATCACTTGAGTTGGATTATGTTCTTGGTGTTTTATATTGTTGGAGGTTTTTAATCATGTCTAGGAAGGATTATGTTAAGATTGTTATAAGATTGACATAGCCTTGAGATGATTTTTGTTGTTGGTGGTGTTCTTGAAAGATTTTAACCATTTTAGTAAGGATTTATGATATTTAAGGGGTGATTATCATAATTTGAAAATGGTTGAGTGAATCTTGTTGTTTAATCCGAATTCATGATGTATTGATGAAGGATTTTTGTTTCAGACATCATGATTTTTGAGTTGATGATGTTCTTGGGGTGATAATGATAATATTGATAATATTATCATTGTAGGAGGATCAATTTGATGATATTGGTGATATTATCATTTTGAGATGTTTGTTTTGATAATTGTTCTTAAGTGAATCTTGTTGAATGGATTTCACAAGTGTTAAGAACGTAATGATCATGTTAATTGATCATCGAGGTGTTGGAGGATGTTGGAATTCATAGTTGAGAACTATGATATTCGTTCGTGCGGTGTGATCGATTCGTGTTTGAATCGGGCTTTGTCCTTGTCGTTGTTTTCTATTGATTTTGTGTTTTTGAATGAATCGTTTTCATTCAAGGTTGTTCGAGTGTTGTGATCGTCGGAAGGCGCCGTTCGTCGTTTCGTGCCAGGACGTTGATCGTGGAAGGACTTTCTCACCTTCGGTTTGAGGCAAGTTTTATACTTGTACTGGTCAATGAGATTAATGTTATCATATATGTGTATGAATGTATTATATCATTTCGAGACTTAGTCTCTTCGTGATTTGTTGATATTCGGGAATTGTTTGATGCAATACCCTTCGGTGATTATTCCAGAAGTGATTGTTATTCGTTAACGGCCGGTTTAAGGCATTGAGATTCTTGTTGTCGATAGCCGGTTCGCGGCATCGATGTATCGATTATTATTGTTGACGTTAATGTCGTTCTGAGGCATCGTTGAATCGTTATTATCAAATTGGAACTGTTGCTATGATGTTGCATTGGCCGATTGAAGACGTTTGATATATTCGTTGATTATATCTATTTCGGTGGTCAGTTTAAGACGCCGGGACATCCACTCTACCGTATCATTGTGTATCGATTGACCGTTCGGAGGTAATCGATGTATTTAATTGGGATTATCGAAGATAATTCCCATCCGTTGTATCATTGTGCATCGATTGACCGTTCTAAGGTAATCGATGTATTTAACTGGGATTATCGAACATAATTCCCATCTGATGTATCATTGTGTATCGATTGACCGTTCTAAGGTAATCGATGTATTTAATTGGGATTATCGAAGTTAATTCCCATCTGTTGTGTCATTGTTATCGATTAACCGTTCTAAGGTAATCGATGTATTGAATTGGGACTGTCAAGGATAGTTTCCATCCGTTAAGTTGTTGTGATCGATTGGCCATTCCAAGGCAGTCGAGGTATTTGAATTGGGACCGCCGTGGACGGTGCCCATCCATGAGTTGTTGTTGTCGTGTTGGCCGACTCAAGGCATCACGCTATTATTCTTGTGAATTTGGTAATCTTGGGATTGTTACTGTTGTGATTAATTATGTTTTGGAGGTTAGTCTCGACTAGTGCTCAATGGGTAAGCTTGGGGCTTGAACCTTCGCGGTTGGTTTCCCAACACCTATAGTTCAGTAGGTCACGGTCATGTTAATGATCTCATTATAGGTAAGCTTGGGGCTTGAACCTTCACGGTTGGTTTCCCAACACCTACAGTTCAGTAGGTCACGGTCATGTTAATGATCTCATTATGGGTAACCTTGGGGCTTGAACCTTCGCGGTTGGTTTCCCAACACCTACATTTCGATGAGTCACGGTCATGTTAATGATCTCATTATGGTTATGCTTGGGGCTTGAATCTTCGTGGTTGGTTTCCCAACACCTACGATTCGATGAGTCACGGTCATGTTAATGATCTCATTATGGGTAAGCTTGGGGCTTGAACCTTCGCGGTTGGTTTCCCAACACCTCTGATTGATGAGTCACGGTCATGTTAATGATCTCATTATGGGTAAGCTTGGGGCTTGAACCTTCGCGGTTGGTTTCCCAACACCTACAGTTCAGTAGGTCACGGTCATGTTAATGATCTCATTATGGGTAAGCTTGGGGCTTGAACCTTCGCGGTTGGTTTCCCAACACCTACAGTTCAGTAGGTCACGGTCATGTTAATGATCTCATTATGGGTAAGATAGGGGCTTGAACCTACGCGGTTGGTTTCACAACACCTACTGATTGATGGAGTCACGGTCATGTTAATGATCTCATTATGGGTAAGCTTGGGGCTTGAACCTTCGCGGTTGGTTTCCCAACACCTACTGATTGAAGAGTCACGGTCATGTTAATGATCTCATTATGGGTAAGCTTGGGGCTTGAACCTTCGCGGTTGGTTTCCCAACACCTACGATTGATGAGTCACGGTCATGTTAATGATCTCATTATGGGTAAGCTTGGGGCTTGAACCTTCGCGGTTGGTTTCCCAACACCTACAGTTTAGTAGGTCACGGTCATGTTAATGATCTCATTATGGGTAAGATTGGGGCTTGAACCTTCGCGGTTGGTTTCCCAGAACCTGCAATTCAGCAGGTCACAGTCATTGGATGATCTCATTGTGATACGGCTTCGTGCCGTGGCTTCGGCCCTCATTGTGATACGGCTTCGTGCCGTGGATTCGGCCCTCATTGATACAGCTTCGGGCTGTTTTGGATTCGGGCTATTGTGGTGATTGACAGTTTCAGCTGAGTGACATTCAGGGTATTATGATGATAAACAGCTTCGGGCTGTTCGGCTGTTAGGCCATTGTGATGTATCGGTATTCCTGTTGGAGCCTTCGGGCATTGTGATTCGTATCTATTTCAGTTTTTGGCTTGGGTTAACTTCGGGTGATGTATTGTTGTGTTCTGTATTGATGATTCGCCGTTGGGCACTTGTGTTCTAAACTGTTGAGCAGGTATTATCATATGCCGTGGGCATAGTATTCCACGAATGCTCGATTCTTACTTTGGTTTGTGAGCATCTCGTATTACCATTACTATACTATTCATTCTGCCCTTTGGATGCATATCATGTTGTACATGTATTTGATAATCATTATCAGGATGACTGACCCCTTAGGGGCGGAAGATGTTTTCATGTTTTAGGTGTTTGCGAGGAGAGAGTTGAGACACGGGGGCATGACGGTGGCGACGAGGCATTCGAGCGATACTAGTCCGAGATGTTTTGGTGTTCATGTCAGTCAGACAATTGGATTACTCCAGTTTTGTTCAATCGTTGTCATTTTGTATCATCCGAGATAGGCTCGTGGATGTCGCTGTATTTTATTTAGGCCATGTAGGCCCACTGTTGTCATTGAAATTCCATATCGGAATATTATGTTGGATGTCAGTGTAGGAATTGTGATTCCCCTTTTGGTCAGTTTGTTGTATTTTAGTCATGTTCGCCTCGTGGATCTCCTGGTGTGGGGTCCACGGCACTGTAATGACCCAATGGGATTTGGGGGTGTTACAGAAGATGGTATCAGAGCATTGGGTTGTGAGATACCCTGATATGTGAGTTATGTGGTTCTTCCGACACGTTAGTAGTGGACTGTCAGGTTATGACAATCTGGACAGTCGGGCTTTGTGAGTCGTGGTAGTTGAACGACTGTATGAGTCATTCTTTCATCGAGTCGTCGTCAGTGAAGACTAGTATCGCAAGACCTCGAAGCTTCGTATGACCTGTGTAAGGACTCGATTCTCTTGTATGCTCATACATTCATTATGCCATTGATTATACATGTTTTGTTGAAACCTGTATGTAACATTGTGTTACGACCCATTCATGATTATTTGCTATGGGGCGTGTTGGCTCAGTATTGACTATAATTAGCATGTTTGAATTGATTGTTTATTTGTTGAGTATGTATACTCATGTTTGGCTATTGACTTAGCATTGTGGATTGGCCGTTGAGGCATAATTGAGCCTTGTTCATGATCGAGCGTTATTCTTTCATTATGGAAAGAGGAAACCGAGGACGTGGCAGAGGGGGTAAAGTCTACAGAGCAGGCCGAAACCCAGAACCTCATGTTTATACGCGTACGGATGCCGAGATGGATCGGGATTCGGCCGGAGATGTGACTTATCCGACCGATTTCCCTTCAGAACATCAGACTCGAGGAGTCGATCAGATTAAGAGTGGACCCGCCGACCCTTTCTTGCTTATAAGGGGCATGATGGCCCAGATGACTCAAATGACGCAGATGATGGAGGCCATGCAGACCTCAGTGGTTCGTGGTCCACCGCAGCAGGGATCCCAGGTGCCGTTTTATGGACAGTCCAGGAGTGTGAGTCAGATTATCGGCGACATCTCTCATCAGAGGCCTCCTATTTTTGAGGGTTCGTCAGAACCAGCTGATATTGTTCATTGGATTGAACATTTTGATAAACTCTTCGACATGGTTCAGTGTCCGGAAGAGAGTAAGGTGGCAGTAGCGGCTTACTATTTGAGTAAAGGCGCTTATTCTTGGTGGCTTTCCGTGAAACCCACTGATCGTGATTGTGCTTGGAGTGAGTTTAAGACTCTCATGTTAGAGAGGTATTATCTGGCTCCACTTCGTGAAGCCAAGCTGTCAGAGGTTTTGAACCCCGAATCCATCGAGGACGAGGGTGTTATTGTTATTGCGGAGAAGTTTCAGGGACTCCTTGATTTGCTTCATCATTATCCGTCGAGGCGGATAAGATCAAGTATTTTAGCAAGAGGCTGAACCCGCAATTGAGGATGCAGTTGTTCAACCATAATTGCAATTCACTTGGTGAATTCATCGAGAAGGCTCTTGGAGCAGAGCTTTTGATCAAGGAGCTTGCTCGGAAGAACCCTTCAGTTTCTTCCGGTGAGTGGACTAGGATGCCGGTTCATTCAGATGGACATCGGGCTCCGATGTCCAAGAGGTCATCTTCTAGTCGTCTTCGTGCTGGGAAAGCATCTTCTTCTCAGGCGACGGGTTCGACCGTTGTTTGCTTTAACTGTGATACAATAGGACATCGCAGTACTCGGTGCTCGATGCGGTCTATTGCTTGTTTTCTATGTGGGAGGCAGGGACACCTTCAGAAATACTGCAAAAAGTACCAGTAGGTCTCGAGAGGGCTCACGGGCCTCGAGAGATTTTGTTACTCCAGTCCGTACTTCATCCAAGGGGTCCTAATGGTCTTCGGAAGCCAGAGGTATGGACACTCGAGGAGGAGCGGCGAGCTCAGATTTGGATCTTTTTCGAGTTGATCAGATCGAGGAGTTCGATGACCTGGAGGATGTTGATTTTGGATACATTTGAGATGTAACCTTAATTTTTTTCTTTATTTTTCGGATTGATGTTTGACTCGGTCTGTACTTTAGTATTGTGGTTGCGAACCATTTATGGTTGATCTATCTTGTAATGATTGTATCTGAGAATCTTGAGATTTTAGGTCGTGTGATGTGTTTTTCCTTCCTTTTGGTGTTGTACCCGAGATTTTGTAATAATCTGGGTAATTGTTCATCTCAATTCGGGATGCCGAGTCGTGAGGACTTGGGCGTGCGGTTGATATGGTCCTGAGGACTATGTTTGTGTTGTCATTATTTTTGTGTGGCGTGAGTCAATGTTTGCATGGACGTTCGATGCTGATGAGAACGGGGAAGTGTACACCGATGGTCGTAGGCATGTACAATGAGCGGCTCCTCGGGATCTGTACGCCGGTGTTACGAGTCTTGCGGGTGGTGCGACTTCCTGGCTGGTCTCTGACGGAGGAGTCATGATTCGATTGATCTCACACTTGGTTGAGTATTTTTATCACTTGTTTTTCGACGTGTTCAGGCAGAGGAGACGCGGGAACCCGTGGGGTTGGCCCGATTACTCAGACGGAGTTGCTCATATTGAGAGATATTCCTGGATATGTTGTTTTCAGATCTTGATGGATAGTTCGTACCCCGTGTTTTTGCACCCTGAGTTTCGGGGACGAAACTATTTTTAAGGGGGGGGTATGTAATATCCGGGGATAATTTTTTTTTTTTCGTGTTACTGTTGAGTTGTACATATTCATTTGGAATTGTACAAGTGTTGTTGTTTTGGACTGATACAATGTATATTGTATTGGAATATTTCGGGATCGAAATATTATACTTGTCGTCGGGTTGATTTCGTCGTTTGAATGTTGGTTGGAGAGTTTGGATATTTGGATAAGTTCATAGCCTTAGCGTACGCTACGGATGTAGCATTACATGCGCTAGCGTGTTGCTATTACGTACGTTATGCCTGTAAGGTTACGTACGTAATGCTTGGTAGGTGGCAGGAACCTTCCTCGTAGTCACTTTCGGCCGGTGGGTCCCGGGCATCTTCCGATCGGATCTCACTGTTGCAGTCAACGGGCCCTTACGTACGTTAAGAGGTGAGCTCTACGTACGTAATGAAGGTCTTGTTAACGTACGTAATAAGTTATTGTTTACGTACGTTAAGGCCTCCATATTTTAGTCCAGTTAGTTCTGGATTTTTCATTACGTACGTTAATGTCATGGCATAGCGTACGTAATGTCTCTTACGTACGTTAAACATAGTGTATAACGTACGTAATGAGTTTGTCAGTCTATTTATGTTAGCTTCGTATTTCATTTCCTCACGAACCAAAACACAATTTCTCTCCCTAGAATCGTCCGTTTGGACTTGTTATTGATGTTTAGCACATTCCAACTAGATCTTGATCATCCTAGCTTGGATTGAAGCTTGAAGTTGGATGCTTGTTGGTGCTCATTTGGTGTTTGGAGGCTTCTTCTTGTTCTTCTTCGGTAAGTTCCCTCAATCTCTTGTTCTTCAAGTGATTTTCAAGTTTTTGTTGTTGTTTTCTTCGGGTATTGTTTGATTAATCGAGTATATCATGATTCTTCATGGTTTTGATAAACTTTTGATGAAGAACATGATAGTATCACTTGAGTTGGATTATGTTCTTGGTGTTTTAGATTGTTGGAGGTTTTTAATCATGTCTAGGAAGGATTATGTTAAGATTGTTATATGATTAACATAGCCTTGAGATGATTTTTGTTGTTGGTGGTGTTCTTGAAAGATTTTAACCATTTTAGTAAGGATTTATGATATTTAAGGGGTGATTATCATAATTTGAAAATGGTTGAGTGAATCTTGTTGTTTAATCCGAATTCATGATGTATTGATGAAGGATTTTGTTTGAACATCATGATTTTTGAGTTGATGATGTTCTTGGGGTGATAATGATAATATTGATAATATTATCATTGTAGGAGGATCAATTTGATGATATTGGTGATATTATCATTTTGAGATGTTTGTTTTGATAATTGTTCTTAAGTGAATCTTGTTGAATGGATTTCACAAGTGTTAAGAACGTAATGATCATGTTAATTGATCATCGAGGTGTTGGAGGATGTTGGAATTCATAGTTGAGAACTATGATATTCGTTCGTGCGGTGTGATCGATTCGTGTTTGAATCGGGCTTTGTCCTTGTCGTTGTTTTCTATTGATTTTGTGTTTTTGAATTAATCGTTTTCATTCAAGGTTGTTCGAGTGTTGTGATCGTCGGGCGCCGTTCGTCGTTTCGTGCCAGGACGTTGATCGTGGAAGGACTTTCTCGCCTTCGGTTTGAGGCAAGTTTTATACTTGTACTGGTCAATGAGATTAATGTTATCATATATGTGTATGAATGTATTGTATCATTTCGAGACTTAGTCTCTTCGTGATTTGTTGATATTCGGGAATTGTTTGATGCAATACCCTTCGGTGATTATGCCAGATGTGATTGTTATTCATTAACGGCCGGTTTAAGGCATTGAGATTCTTGTTGTCGATATCCGGTTCGCGGCATCGATGTATCGATTATTATTGATGACGTTAATGTCGTTCTGAGGCATCGTTGAATCGTTATTATCAAATTGGGACTGTTGCTATGATGTTGCATTGGCCAATTGAAGACGTTTGATATATTCGTTGATTATATCTGTTTCGGTGGTCAGTTTAAGACGCCGGGACATCCACTCTACCGTATCATTGTGTATCGATTGACCGTTCGGTGGTAATCGATGTATTTAATTGGGATTATCGAACATAATTACCATCCGTTGTATCATTGTGCGATTGACCGTTCTAAGGTAATCGATGTATTTAATTGGGATTATCGAAGTTAATTCCCATCCGTTGTGTCATCGTTATCGATTAACCGTTCTAAGGTAATCGATGTATTGAATTGGGACTGTCAAGGATAGTTTCCATCCGTTAAGTTGTTGTGATCGATTGGCCATTCCAAGGCAGTTGAGGTATTTGCATTGGGACCGCCGTGGACGGTGCCCATCCATGAGTTGTTGTTGTCGTGTTGGCCGACTCAAGACAGCACGCTATTATTCTTGTGAATTTGGTAATCTTGACATTGTTACTGTTGTGATTAATTATGTTTTGGAGGCTAGTCTCGACTAGTGCTCGATGGCTAAGCTTGGGGCTTGAACATTCGCGGTTGGTTTCCCAACACCTACAGTTCAGTAGGTCACGGTCATGTTAATGATCTCATTATGGGTAAGCTTGGGGCTTGAACCTTCGCGGTTGGTTTCCCAACACCTACAATTCAGTATGTCACGGTCATGTTAATGATCTCATTATGGGTAAGCTTGGGGCTTGAACCTTCGCGGCTGGTTTCCCAACACCTACGATTCGATGGAGTCACGGTCATGTTAATGATCTCATTATGGGTAAGCTTGGGGCTTGAACCTTCGTGGTTGGTTTCCCAACACCTACAGTTCAGTAGGTCACGGTCATGTTAATGATCTCATTATGGGTAAGCTTGGGGCTTGAACCTTCGCGGTTGGTTTCCCAACACCTACAGATTCGATGAGTCACGGTCATGTTAATGATCTCATTATGGGTAAGCTTGGGGGTTGAACCTTCGCGGTTGGTTTCCCATCACCTACAGTTCAGTAGGTCACGGTCATGTTAATGATCTCATTATGGGTAAGCTTGGGGCTTGAACCTTCGCGGTTGGTTTCCCAGCACCTGCAATTCAGCAGGTCACGGTCATGGGATGATCTCATTGTGATACGGCTTCATGCCGTGGCTTCGGCCCTCATTGTGATACGGCTTCGTGCCGTGGCTTCGGCCCTCATTGATACAACTTCGGGCTATTTTGGCTTCGGGCCATTGTGGTGATTGACAGTTTCGGCTGAGTGACATTCAGGGTTTTATGATGATAAACAGCTTCGGGTTGTTCGGCTGTTAGGGCATTGTGATGTATCGGTATTCCTGTTGGAGCCTTCGGGCATTGTGATTCGTATCTATTTCAGTGTTTGGCTTGGGTTACCTTCGGGTGATGTATTTTTGTGTTCTGTATTGATGATTCGCCGTTGGGCACTTGTATTTTAACCTGTTGAGAAGGTATTGATCGTATGCCGTGGGCATAGTATTCCACAAATGCTCGATTCTTACTTTGGTTTGTGATCATCTCGTATTACCATTACTATACTATTCATTCTGCCCTTTGGATGCATATCATGTTGTACATGTATTTGATAATCATTATCTGGATGACTGACCCCGTGGGGGCGGAACATGTTTTCATGTTTTAGGTGTTTGCGAGGAGAGAGTTGAGAAAGAAGGGCATGATGGTGGCGACGAGGCATTCGAGCGATACTAGTCCGAGATGTTTTGGTGTTCATGTCAGTCAGACAATTGTAGTACTCCAATTTTGTTCAGTCGTTGTCATTTTGTATCATCCGAGCTAGGCTCGTGGATGTCGCTGTATTTTATTTAGGCCATGTAAGCCCACTATTGTCATTGAAATTCCATATCAGAATATTATGTTGGATGTCAGTGTAGGAATTGTGATTCCCCTTTTGGTCAGTATGTTGTATTTTAGTCATGTTCGCCTGGTGGATCTCCTGGTGTGGGGTCCATGGAACTGTAATGAACCAATGGGATTTGGGGGTGTTACAAGATCAGACAGCTTCGCGGCGCCCGTTTTTCTCACCCAGCACCTATGGAGCCGAGTGTGAACCAGGGCTCATTTGCTCCGCCGCCTCCACCGAGTGCCGGCCGAGGTAGGGGTCGGGGTCAGCCCGCTAGGGGAGGAGCTTCCAGTGTCGGCTCTGCCCAGCCGCGTATCTATGAGATGAGGGGGCCGATGACCCAGTGGCCACTGTGGCGACAGGTACCATTCATATCCTTTTCCATCCTGTCAGTGTGCTTTTTGATTCGGGTGCTACGCATTCATTCATTTCTCTAGAGTGTGTACGCCGTTTGAGTCTCGACCGCTTGTCACCTTGCGAGCCTTTCATCGTTAAACTTCCTAGCGGTGATAGAATTGTCGGTGATCGAGAGGTCCGAGACTGCTCTGTGTTTATTTGTGAGAGAGCTTGGCTCTATAATCTTATTGTCGTTAATATTGAGGGTGAGGATTTGATTCTCGGGGATGATTGGCTCGAGCGTCATGGCGCAATCATGAACTACCGCACGAGAATCATCACTATGTTAGCCGAGGACGGCACCGAGCACTCTTTCGCAGGGCGAAAGAGGGGAAACCAGAAGTTCGTTATTAATGCCTTGAAGGCGATGAGTCTCCTGCGAAAGGGGTGTACTGGTTATTGGTGCTATGCCTTGAAGGCGGAGGATGGTGGAGTCGAGCTTTCATCAATTCCAGTCGTTAGTGAGTTTCCTGATGTATTTCCTGACGAGTTACCGGGATTGCCACCGGACCGTGAGGTCGAGTTTGCTATAGAGTTAGAGCCGGGCGCGGCTCCGATTTCGAAGGCGCCGTATCGTATGGCACCTTCAGAGATGTCAGAGTTGAAGAAGCAGTTGAGTGAGCTTCTTGAGTCAGGGTATGTTCGGCCGAGCGCCTCGCCTTGGGGTGCGCCGGTCCTGTTTGTGTGAAAGAAGGTTGGTTCACTGCGTTTGTGTATCGACTATCGCGAACTAAACAAGGTGACCATAAAGAACAAGTATCCTTTGCCGAGAATTGATGACTTGTTCGATCAGTTGCAGGGAGCTGCGGTATTCTCGAAGATTGATTTGAGATCGGGGTACTATCATCTCCGGGTGAGGGAGTCCGATGTGCCGAAAACAGCTTTTCGGACGAGATACGGACATTATGAATTTGTAGTTATGCCTTTCGGGTTAACTAATGCGCCGACAGTGCTCATGCAATTGATGAACAAAGTCTTTATCGAGTATTCGGATAAGTGTGTCGTCATCTTCATTGACGATATTCTTATTTATTCGAGGAGCGAGGAAGAGCATGCCCATTATTTGCGAGTAGTGTTAGACATTTTGAGGACCGAGCAACTCTATGCGAAGTTCTCAAAATGTGAGTTCTGGCTGAAGGAAGAGATTTTTTTAGGTCTCATGATTTGACCCAAGGGTTCGTGTGGATCCGCAGAAGATTGAGGCAGTGTTGGATTGGGCACCGCCCAAGAATGTGAAGGAGATCCGTATTTTCTTGGGTTTGGCTGGCTACTATCGTAGGTTCGTCGAGGGTTTCGCGAAACTAGCTCGACCACTTACACAGTTGCTCTAGAAATCCGAGAAGTTCGTCTGGAATGACGAGAGGCAGTCGAGTTTTGAGGAGCTGAAGAGGCGTTTGACTTCAGCCCCCATTTTAGCGTTGCCGTGTGGCAACGAAGGTTTTGCTGTTTATAGCGATGCTTCGGGACAGGGTCTTGGGTGCGTATTGATGCAGCACGGCAAGACCATTGCCTATGCGTCGAGACAGTTGAGGCCATATGAGCTTAACTACCCTACTCACGATTTGGAGTTAGCGGCAGTTGTCTTTGCACTCAAGATTTGGCGTCACTATCTTTTCGGCTCTGCAAGCCATATTTTTACCGATCATAAAAGTCTGAAATACATATTTACTCAGCGGGAGTTGAATATGAGGCAGAGAAGGTGGTTAGAGCTGATTAAGAATTATGACCTCGAAATTCTTTATCATCCGGGCAAGGCGAACGTCGTGGCCGACGCCTTGAGTCGGAAACCGGTTGCGTTGCGAACACTTGAGATCCTTACGTCTCAGTCTGAACTTCGGCGGGCTTTGATTGAGTTAGATGTTGAGGTTTTGTTGCCTGGAGCTGTCGGGCAACTTTGCGCTTTATAGATTTCGTCGTCTTTGATCGATGAAATTAAGCTGAAACAGTTAGAGGATCCGATGATTACTCAAATCCGAGAGAACGTTCTTAAGGGAAAGTCTCCTGGGTTTGTGATTCATGAGGATGGTGTTTTGAGATTCCAGAGTCGGCTTTGTGTACCGAACAACTTAGAGTTGAGACAGAGTATTCTGCGCGAGACCCATGCTACACCTTACTCCGTTCATCCTGGTTCGAGTAAGATGTACAAGGACCTGAGGAGGAATTTCTGGTGGAATTATATGAAGGAAGAGGTCGCGCAGTTTGTAGCGAAGTGTTTGACTTGTCGTGAGTCAAAATCGAGCATCGGCGACCGGCCAAGGTTATTATGATCACTTCCCATTCCGGAATGGAAATGGGAAGACATATCGATGGATTTCATTACGAGTTTGCCGAGATCGAGATCGGGCATGAATATGGTATGGGTGATTGTTGATCGTCTGACCAAGTCGGCACATTTTCTGGGCATCAAGGACACTTGGGGCCCAGAGAAGTTGGCTCGTATATTTATCGCGCAGATTGTGAGGCTTCACGGTACTCCGAAGTCTATTGTTTCGGATCGTGATGGCCGATTTGTATCGCACTTTTGGCAGGCGGTGCATAAAGCATTGGGTACTCGTTTGCGTTTGAGTACCTCTTTTCATCCTCAGTCAGATGGACAGTCGGAACGCACTATCCATATGTTCGAGGATATGTTGCGTGCGTGCGCTCTCGATTGGAGCAACCACTGGGAGGAGCATTTGCCATTGATCGAATTCACGTACAACAATAGTTGGCATGCGTCGATTCGGATGGCACCGTATGAGGCACTTTATGGGCGGCGATGCCGATCACCGATTTGTTGGAATGAGGCGTCCGATTTGGTCGGGACCGAGCCGGATGTCGTTTTAGAGACGAGGCGGAAGATACAATTAATTCGGGAACGGATGTTGTGTAACACCCCCAAATCCGCTCAGGGATATTACACGCCGTAGACCCTCTCCTCGAGGATCTACCAGGCTGATAACTAAAATCAAACATCTAAACCTCGCCTTTAAGGCTAAAATGACCCAGTAGACCGATTTAGTCTTTCAACAATTACATACAACTCATGCCCACGCAGGGGTCAAAATACAACCACGCCCGTACAACGGGAAAATATACTGCAGCGGAAAAGAAAATACAACTAGTCCAATACGACGGTGGTCCTCGTGTGATTAGTATCGTTCATCTTTCATCATCCTTCGTGCCGACCTGTGCTATGCTCCAAAACCCGAATGCAAAATAGACATCCACCCCGAATACTCGGGGTTAGCAAACTCCTTTGTTTTGCTAGTGCAAGTACAAGTGCAAAAATACGAGCCATACAATACAAGTTCCAAGAACAATAATAATCGGGAATCCTCAAAGATCCAAACATAAAGAAAAGTACTTCCCGAGGCAAGAGTTTGGGTAAACATTTCCAAAACCGAAAGATCGCAAATAAGGGAAACAATTTACAAAGCAGTTTAAAATGCCATCGAGAGTTTTAATAGAAAACAATTTAGGATTATGAAATCCTTATCTTTCCAAAATCAATAGGGTCACACCCAAATGTTTTGTTTTCGCAAATAGAAACCACCAACAATTTACGGTGGTCAAAGCCCAACATCACGTGTCCTCAACGGACGTAAAATCAACGAAACATAATCACGCACGCGCATCGCCTAGACCGGACGCTACCACCGACATCCCACTCGAGGCCTCGAAGGACCCTCCCGAGGGCTAGCGAAACAAATCACACACATCTCACGGTTGGATCAATCGCTTGTTGCATCCTGGCCACATGATCACATGCCATGTGCCACCGTAGATTATCTCAGGCTCTCACGGTTGGATCAATCACTTGTTGCATCCTGGCCACATGATCACATGCCATGTGCCACCGTAGACCTTCAACCATATCCACACATTCACACAAATAACATATCACATCAAGGATATTCAAACAATTCGCCCAGAGGCATCAAACACTTAGCAAAACACCACGTCAATCCACAACGCACCGAAATGAAATAATATACGTCCACACACAATACCAAGTGCAACATGAACACCAAGCATATACATAGAATTCACATGGTTATTCACGAACCACACCAATCACAAAACACACACGGTTTTGAAAGAGGCCTTTAACGAGGCTAACCAAAACTTTTGAAAACTCATTTCAAACAAACAAACAATCCAAGACGATCACCAATCATCATATCCACGAAACAAGAAAAGTATGGACAAGGTACTTGCCTCGAATAAGAACCACGCGGAGAATCGGCCGAAGTAGGTTGGCACGAACCGACTACGAACTCGCCGACTCCACCGAACGACAATCCACAACAATGAACTACGACGAAAACAATAACAACGAAAATGAATTCCAAAGTACGACCCAAAGCCGCTGAATTCAAAGAACAAATGACGAAGGTTCAAGGATTTCCCAAGCGGTCAAGAACACGATTCGTCCCGTCAAAACCCGAAAACGGAATTCCAAGTTGAAATATGGATATACAATCCATAGAATATGTTTAACAACATCATTTAACCATAATCGATCCATCGAAAATGGATGAAAAACGAGATCGGGGACAAATCCCCCGAAAAGTCAACTCGAAGGAAATCAAGAGTTATACTTCGATTCGACGAAGAACAATGGATTAAATGATGTTAAACACAAGAATACTATCAAGATTAATCATACCCATCATGAATTAATCAACAACACGGAACGAATCGGACGAAAATGCAAAAATCCCCAAATTCACGAAATTAGGGTTCTAAAGAAGATTACCTTGATTCGCTGAATCAAAGGTTGATAACGGACGATCGATTGATGTTATGAACTCAAGGACTTCATGGATTTGTTGTTAAACAACATGGCTTCGTCGCCCATGAATCGCCACTCGCGGATGGAGAAGGAAGGAAATGAAAAACGAAGTGAAATGTGATTTCGACCATATTTATCTTGGGCGACCTAGCGTGCGCTAGCCTTCCCGGACTAGCGTGCGCTATCGGCTGATATCGGCCGAGCATCCTCGGCGAGCCCACACGACCCGGCATCACCGACCAACCTGCCCGACCAAACCCGCCGACCCGACTCCGCTGGCGTGCGCTACTGGTGGAAGCTGCGCCGCTAGCTATCGGTAGCCACCGGGTGACTGCCGGCAGTAACGTCGCTAGGCCGGCGGCGTGCGCTACGCTGCCGACTAGCGCGCTACGCTCGGCGTAGCGTGCGCTACTGCCGATCATGACCGAGTCGAGAACCTCGAAACCCCCACTGCCCGGGCCCGATGGCGTCGCTAGGCCACCGGCGGCGTCGCTACACTGCCGGTTAGCGCGCGACCTTCCGGCCGTGGCGTGCGCTCGCCGGTTCTACCGCACCGTCCGGCCGGTGCCCATGTCGTCCGGCGATCCATAACCGTCCGGCGATCCATAGCGCGAGCTCGGCGACCGATTTAAGCGTCACGGGCGAACACGGCGAAAAGTTCGCGGACAACATAAACGACTCGAAATGAAAGCGTAATACCATAATTAGTCATACGCGACCAAGAAACGGGTCGAGACAACAATTACAGATACGGATACCCGTAACTTTCAAGAAATTACAAAATGGCCCAAAACGCCCGGAAATCACGATACGTGATCGAATAACCAAACCGAAGTTCACAACACGTCTAACAAAGTTAAACGGACGTGCGGGAAACTCGAAACAACAGTTTCGGACGAGATTCGCAAGAATCGAACTCAAGTGCGGAAAAGTCGCTAAAAAGCACAGAACTCAACGAAACGACACCGAAACGAACTCGGATGTCAAAAAGTGTAGAATTAATCATTCTCATAATGACGAAACGGACATGAGCGAGTCGTCAAAACAGACTTCCGCCGAAAAAAAAAGAATTTACCGGAAATCGAAAATTGCGGATATTACATTCTACCCTCCTTAAAAGAAGTTTCGTCCCGAAACTTAAAACAAGTAGGGAGAAGAAATATTCCGCCAGGAAAAACTCAACGAGATACACAAGAATGCGTAACTAACGCCCAACGGCGAAATGTTACAAACAACGCAAAGGAGTATACGGCGTGAAAACACGCTCCACGGCGACCAACACAACGTCGCCGTTAGGGATATAATAAAAACCAACAAGTGACAAACGTCATCAAACGGATAATATAGCCAAGTCAATTATCCGACAATCACAAAACACAACGAACGAAAATCAATATGATTGACCAACCCAACGGTACATCAATCAAAGCGAGTCAATGGCCGAACAAACACGAAATCCCACCGCCTAAGGGCTGGAAGATCGAAGCGAAACTAATTTCCCGAAGAAGGAATTACGAAGGAGCACGAATGTTCGCCAATCACGGAGCGAGGTCAATATAAACCGAACAATCAAGCGATCAAACCACAACGATCGAGACAACAAAGATCGAAGAATCATGTTCGAATCACAAAGAACAATAAAGTTCAAACAACAACTCCCGAGGATGATCGGTGAGAACTACAAGACATGCATTGCCGAAGATCCACGGGAAAGGGAATAGCGATTGAAAAGTCACAACGACAACGAGTTATTCGAAATAACACCACACTCGTTCGATCAACAAAAGCAAGGAGCAGGACAAGCTCGAAATGTCAACGAACATAAGCGAGTCGACAAGTGTCGAAAATGTAAAAGTTCAAGATCCAGTCCACTTGAATAAAAGAACTAGTAGAACCAAAGATGTTACTTAGAACAAGGTTCACAAGAATCGAACCGAATTCGGAAAGTGACAGCGATAACAGTTGACCCCAAAACAAGATCACAGCTCGTTCGAATGATGAACCCGAAATACAAAACAAGTTCAGACAGTATCAACGAACACGAGCGAATCGATAGACTGGAGAAAGAGAAAATACAGAAGTCTAAAAACAACACGGGTACTACATTTGACCTCTTATAAAAGAAGGTCGCCCCCGCAACTCACAACAGCAAAATCAAGGTGACGACACAACAAGCAACCGACAGAAACATCATTCAAAGGCCTCTCAAAGCCGATTCTGATATCTGTGCTGAAGCGCGAACTCCGAAAGTCTCGGTAGCCAAATCACAAAACTGAATTCGGTGTCCCTCGAGTCCACACTTGAAATGTGTTATCGACGAGAAGGACAATTTACACGTGCATGCCCCGGCACATCACGATTGAAACGCCTCGGCTCGGCATACCGAAAATATAAATGCTCGATACAATGGATTAAAACACCGCAAAACAACATACCAGAGATGCCAACTCAGCATAACATATCAACGCATACAAAAATCACAACAACAACGGCATCATTCGAAGATTACAACATCGACGGCGGCCATCACACAATCACAAACATCATGAAACAATCACCCATGTGTATAACGCATAAAAATCCAGGCTTTAACAACCCACACTAGTGCGACAATACGCAAATCGCCACGAGGCGATAAACAGTAAACACCAGTTCACACCTCTCACAGAGGGCCAACAAAACATATGCGTGGCGAACGACTCGACGCTCACGCCACCAATTCAATCACAATTCGGGGTTGACACCGTAACGAATGTTCGAAAACCATACACGCATTTCCGGTCCGCAAACAGGAATGATAGGTTTTAAAAGCGAGAACCACCTTTTGAAAACAGTTTGGAAACAACAGTTGATCTTGAGTATCATTTTACAAAAAGTAGTACAAACACCACTATCGAGACTTTGAAAATCATCTTGCGTTTGAACAAAAATGAGGACGCCTTTCCTTTAGTGAAAAACTTTCAAAAATATTCGACCCTTGGGTCTAAGCAACTGCATTTGAAAATATCTCAAAAATATTTTTGGTCCTCAACCGGAAAATTTTTGAAATGTATTGCGGCATTGGAAAACACCTTGAAAACACCGCAAGAAAATAATTCGTTTTAAAAGTACGTCTCGAATTTTAATTTTCTAGGATACTCAAGGTTTTCAAAAATAATTCAATGGGTTAGAATGCCCCAAAATTTTCAGGTAATTACAAGGAACAATATAGCGCCGTGGGTCCCGCGCCGGAACCCACCAGGCTAAAAACCAATTACAAGAATGCCCAAAAAGGTCGATGACGGTAGTACTTATCAAAACTCACAAAATCATTTGAAAACACCCAACTACCGTCAAAACGGTCAAGGCCAACAACTCGGTTAAAGGAATCGATTTTCGAAATAAAATTAAGTCGGTAAGATACCGAAAGCTATTAAAAAGGAACACACGCCGAGGAAAAAAGAAATAGAGTCCAACATGCACAATCCGAACTACTCCTCACATGAAAGAAATATGAGAGTCAAATAGTCACGTATCAAGAAATCAAAATCCATAAGAGGATTCCGTCACTTAGCAAATAAATCATAAAAATAGCTCGTGTCACACGAGGCACAACACAAAGAAGGGAGACTTACAGCCACAGGTCGCACGAAGATGATGATCGCCCCACGATACTAATCACGACCAACAAACTCAGACGACGCGTCGCAACACGACTCAGTCAGATAAAATCCGACGAGACAAAAACTCGATAGACACGACTGACCCGACAGCCTAGGTTTCCACAACCTAAGCTCCGATACCATTTATGTAACACCCCCAAATCCGCTCAGGGATATTACACGCCGTAGACCCTCTCCTCGAGGATCTACCAGGCTGATAACTAAAATCAAACATCTAAACCTCGCCTTTAAGGCTAAAATGACCCAGTAGACCGATTTTGTCTTTCAACAATTACATACAACTCATGCCCACGCAGGGGTCAAAATACAACCACGCCCGTACAACGGGAAAATATACTGCAGCGGAAAAGAAAATACAACTAGTCCAATACGACAGCAGCGGGTCCTCGTGTGATTAGTATCGTTCATCTTTCATCATCCTTCGTGCCGACCACGTGCTATGCTCCAAAACACGAATGCAAAATAGACATCCACCCCGAATACTCGGGGTTAGCAAACTCCACTTTGTTTTGCTAGTGCAAGTACAAGTGCAAAAATACGAGCCATACAATACAAGTTCCAAGAACAATAATAATCAGGAATCCTCAAAGATCCAAACATAAAGAAAAGTACTTCCCGAGGCAAGAGTTTGGGTAAACATTTCCAAAACCGAAAGATCGCAAATAAGGGAAACAATTTACAAACAGTTTAAAATGCCATCGAGAGTTTTAATAGAAAACAATTTAGGATTATGAAATCCTTCTCTTTCCAAAAATCAATAGGGTCACAACCCAAATGTTTTGTTTTCGCAAATAGGAAACCACCAACAATTTACAGGGTCAAAGCCCAACATCACGTGTCCTCAACGGACGTAAAATCAACGAAACATAATCACGCACGCGCATCGCCTAGGACCGGGACGCTACCACCGACATCCCACTCGAGGCCTCGAAGGACCCTCCCGAGCTGGCTAGCGAAACAAATCACACACATCTCACGGTTGGATCAATCGCTTGTTGCATCCTGGCCACATGATCACATGCCATGTGCCACCGTAGATTATCTCAGGCTCTCACGGTTGGATCAATCACTT
This sequence comes from Orobanche coerulescens, assembly GCA_033398695.1. Classification (NCBI taxonomy): domain Eukaryota; kingdom Viridiplantae; phylum Streptophyta; class Magnoliopsida; order Lamiales; family Orobanchaceae; genus Orobanche; species Orobanche coerulescens. Next base: position 98,207,438 of record CM065813.1, on the reverse strand, counting down.
GTTGCATCGGCCACATGATCACATGCCATGTGCCACCGTAGACCTTCAACCATATCCACACATTCACACAAATAACATATCACATCAAGGATATTCAAACAATTCGCCCGAGAGGCATCAAACACTTAGCAAAACACCACGTCAATCCACAACGCACCGAAATGAAATAATATACGTCCACACAATACCAAGTGCAACATGAACACCAAGCATATACATAGAATTCACATGGTTATTCACGAACCACACCAATCACAAAACACACACGGTTTTGAAAGAGGCCTTTAACGAGGCTAACCAAAACTTTTGAAAACTCATTTCAAACAAACAAACAATCCAAGACGATCACCAATCATCATATCCACGAAACAAGAAAAGTATGGACAAGGTACTTGCCTCGAATAAGAACCACGCGGAGAATCGGCCGAAGTAGGTTGGCACGAACCGACTACGAACTCGCCGACTCCACCGAACGACAATCCACAACAATGAACTACGAACGAAAACAATAACAACGAAAATGAATTCCAAAGTACGACCCAAAGCCGCTGAATTCAAAGAACAAATGACGAAGGTTCAAGGATTTCCCAAGCGGTCAAGAACACGATTCGTCCGTCAAAACCAGAAACGGAATTCCAAGTTGAAATATGGATATACAATCCATAGAATATGTTTAACAACATCATTTAACCATAATCGGTCCATCGAAAATGGATGAAAAACGAGATCGGGGACAAATCCCCCGAAAAGTCAACTCGAAGGAAATCAAGAATTATACTTCGATTCGACGAAGAACAATGGATTAAATGATGTTAAACACAAGAATACTATCAAGATTAATCATACCCATCATGAATTAATCAACAACACGGAACGAATCGGACGAAAATGCAAAAATCCCCAAATTCACGAAATTAGGGTTCTAAAGAAGATTACCTTGATTCGCTGAATCAAAGGTTGATAACGGACGATCGATTGATGTTATGAACTCAAGGACTTCATGGATTTGTTGTTAAACAACATGGCTTCGTCGCCCATGAATCGCCACTCGCGGATGGAGAAGGAAGGAAATGAAAAACAAAGTGAAATGTGACTGCTCAGCCATATTTATACTGGGCCAGCCTAGCGTGCGCTAGCCTTCCCGGACTAGCGTGCGCTATCGGCCGGTATCGGCGAGCATCCTCGGCAGTGGCCCACACGACCGGCATCACCGACCAACCTGCCGACCAAACTGCCCGACCGACTCCCTTAGCGTGCGCTACGGCCGGAAGCTCGCGCACGCTAGCCGACTATCCGGTAGCCCTTTGGATACCCGCCTGCAGTAACGACGCTAGCCGGCCCGGCGGCGTGCGCTACGCTGCCGACTAGCGCGCTACGCTCAGCGTAGCGTGCGCTACACCCGATCATGACCGAGTCGAGAACCTCGAAACCCCCACTCCCGGGCCCGATGGCGTCGCTGAGCCACACGGCGGCGTGCGCTACACTGCCGGTTAGCGCGCGCGACCTTCCGGCCGTGGCGTGCGCTCGCCGGTTCTGCCCGCACCGTCGGCCGGTGCCCGCATCGTCCGGCGATCCATAACCGTCCGGCGATCCATAGCCGAGCTCGGCGACCGATTTCGAAAGCGTCACGGAGCGAACACGGCGAAAAGTTCGCGGACAACATAAGCGACTCGAAATGAAAGTGTAATACCATAATTAGTCATACGCGACCAAGAAACGGGTCGAGACAACAATTACGAATCTGGATACCCGTAACTTTCAAGAAATTACAAAATGGCCCAAAACGCCCGGAAATCACGATACGTGATCGAATAACCAAACCGAAGTTCACAACACGTCTAACAAAGTTAAACGGACTTGCGGGAAACTCGAAACAACAGTTTCGGACGAGATTCGCAAGAATCGAACTCAAGTGCGGAAAAGTCGCTAAAAAGCACAGAACTCAACGAAACGACACCGAAACGAACTCGGATGTCAAAAAGTGTAGAATTAATCATTCTCAGAATGACGAAACGGACATGAGCGAGTCGTCAAAACAGACTTCCGCCGAAAAAAAAAGAATTTACCGGAAATCGAAAATTGCGGATATTACATGTTGACTGCCCAAAGTCGACAGAAGTCATATGCCGATATCCGTCGTCGACCTTTATAATTCGAGGTGGGAGACCACGTTTTGCTGAAGGTGTCGCCGACGAGAGGAGTTTTCCGTTTCGGGAATAAGGGGAAGTTGAGTCCGAGATTTATTGGACCCTTCGAGATTCTCGAGCGAGTCGGTGGGTTAGCATACCGTTTGGCGTTACCCCCGGCCCTGAGTCATGCTCATAGCGTTTTTCATGTTTCCCAGCTGAGGAAATATGTCCCAGATCCTAGTCACGTCATCGATTATGGTGAGATTGACGTCGCCGAGGATATTACCTTTGAAGAACATCCCTTGAAGATTTTGGAGCGTCGTGAGAAGCGACTGAGGCATAAGACCATTCCTTTGGTCAAAGTGCAGTGGTCGAGACATGGTGTCTAGGAAGCAACTTGGAAAACCGAGGATAGCATGCGTGCTAGGTACCCCGATTTGTTTGTCTCTTAAGTTTCGGGACGAAACTTATTTTTAGAGGGGTAGAATGTAATATCCGCATTTTTCTTTCCCTTGTATTTTCATTCCGGCGTATTTTTTTGATTATAGTGACCCTCGTGTATCTTTCAGTGTATCTTTCCTGTCATCTATTGATCTGATTCTTGTTCTTGTTGTGCGGAACCACCGTTTTGGGGTTTCCGTACTTCCATTTCGTGTTATTGGTTCCAAAATATCGATTCCTATTGCTTTTATTCTCTTCCCGGGTCATTTTTCTTCATTTTAGGACCCAAGAGGGGTGTGGGCCGCGACACAAGGATTGTGCGCCGCGGCACACACATTTTCCAGTGTTTGGCCTAGCGGCCTGTATTGTGTGCCGCGGCACATGCCGACGGGATCGTGGCACACTGCCGAGTCAGTGCCGCGGCACACCCGTCCGGGCCGCGGCACACTCGTGTTGCATTTTCGGCCAAACCCGTCTGTACCTTGTGCCGCGGCACATGCCGACGGGGCCGCGGCACACTGCCGAGTCACTGCCGCAGCACACTCGTCAGGGCCGCGGCACACTGCCGACCACTGGGCGCAGTTTTGGCCCTGTGCCGCGGCACACTTCGGCTGGGCCACGGCACACAGGGCAGTCAACCCTATAATTACATTTTTTTGAGCGAGATCAGCACATTTTTTTCCATTTCTTCACCTTGGTCCGAGAGAGGGTTTGTGGGAGAGAATCTTCATCATCAATCACTTGAGTATTCATTTTTCATCATTTTCATTCGGTTGTGGAGCTCGGATTGTGGATCTAGCGCGATTTCATCGGATTAAAGTACTTGGATCTTCAAAGGTAATATCTCTTAGAACCCTACTTTTGGATAATTTGGGGTTTTTGGGATTTTGGTCCGATTCTTTCCGTTTTGTTGGTGGATTCATGATGAATACGATTAATATTGTTAGTATCATTAGCTTTCCTACGGATTCATGGTATATTTTGTGGTTTTTACGGAATCAAGAGGGTTTGGTTGTGGTCCGCCCTCGTTGTTATTTTTGTACGAATATACATGAATCGTAGGCGGGTTTTCGGGTGTACTCCATTTCCATATTCATCTAGAGTTGTTTGTGATTATGTTCTTCGAATCGTTAGGTTCGGTTCCGTTGATTCCTAGCGTTCGTCGGTGATTATCCTTTCCGTTCGTTGCGTCGTCGATTATTCAAGGCAAGTATTTTTGGAAACCTTTATGCTTAACGTGAAATGGTAATGTATCTTGTGTGTGATTTGCTCACCTCGGGATGGTCCGACGGGATCACGGAGGGAGTCCAAAGGGTTGAGTCCTGGATTCATGAGTTTGTTTAGCTAGCCAGCTCGGGAGGGTCCTTAGAGGCCTCGGGCGGGATCTATGGTATTACCCTGTTCCCAAGGCGATGCATGTGCGTGTTTTGTTTTACGATATGGCCAGCTCGGGAGGGTCCTTAGAGGCCTCGGGCGGGATCTATGGTATTACCTTGTTCCCAAGGCAAATTGTTTGACTGTTTTTTTCCGGAAAAGACATGTCTGCTTTTGGCTTTTGAAATTGATATTGGTGCATATACTATGAAATGTGTAACCGATTGGTTTGCCTTGATTACTTGTACTAGCGTAATTGTTAACCCCTTTGGGGACCCATTTTGGGGAAATTTTATGGATTTCAGGTTATGATTATCCAGACGAGCGAGCACCGGGACAGTACGAGGATGTTGGCCAGGGTCGTTGACATGTGCATTTGGGTCTTCTTATTTCTTTTGTCCATTTCGATATGGTTGTTCCCACAGTTATAAACTTATAGATTGTACTCGCGAGTACTTAGGCTTTTCATTTTAAACTCCGTATTGTATTACTTTAAATTGTTACATTGTCGGTTGATGCTTAATTCGCCGGTTGCTCTGGGCGTATCTTTATATGTCATATTATTTAAATAAGTATCCTCGCTAACCGAGATGGTTAGTCGAGTGGTGTTTTCTTGTTGTAGCCTGGTGGGTCCCATGTAGGGGTCCACGGCGCTGTAATATACTCCGAATATCTCGGGGTGTTACAAAAAGTCCTTCTTTTTAACTCTCGTTTATTATTATTTCCAGGCAAGTTGTGTTCATGATGGTCTGGTCCATTTATTATTCATACGGTCAACCCTCACGGAGCTGTAGAAATTGAAAATCCAAAAAATGGTAATATTTTTAAAGTGAATGGTCAACGGTTAAAACCATATTTGGAATTAAAATCTTTTGAGGTAGAAGAGGTTCTTCGTAAAGACCCCGATATTGTGAATTAATACTCCATTGTATTTGCCCGGCCAAGTGGCGGATAACGGTACTCCGTGGCTAGTAAAGTCGGATTTTTTAGTTTCCCACAACAACTGATTTGGTAGATATTTTTTTTATTTTTAATTATGGAACAAACTTTGAAAACAATTGAAAAACGATTTCCCTTTCTTAGTAAAAAAGTCATTTTATAACTTTACCAAGCCAGACTTGAAAGGATGAGGTTGATTATGAATAACGGCATACCTTTTGATATTCGATTCATTATTGAAGCCAAAGTGAGAATAGCAGGTGAATTCACGTAAACACCAACTAGATTTTTACCAGGGCTTGGAAAAAGTTCATATGCCAAGAAACGACGAGCAAAGAAAATCGCCGTTTGCTACAAATGTTCTAGGTCGAACTGTGCTTCAAGATGTCGATCTTTAGGAATTCCTTCTACAAACAGAGAAGATAAAATTCAGTTCATCAAGGATGGTCTGAATAAGGAGAATTTAGATGATATTGAAATTTCTCTTGACACACATCCTAGTGGACTCATACATTACGGGATTCGATGTTTGTGGAATAAATTCAAACCAGAATATGAACAACGTCTTGGGAATCTAACGTTAAAAGACCCTGTTTGCCAATTTGTAAGAAAATTGGATGGTAAGCTTCTCCCCGACTCATAGAAGGCATTTAAGCCGTTTCTGAACGTAAAATCAGAGGAAGATGTGAGCCACAATCACAACTACTGTAAATACATGTGAGTATCTTTACTTTTTGTTGTTTTTTTTAGATTTTCTGAATAAAAAATGTGATATACAATAAATGCATTCATTATTCTATTGAGTAGTTGAAGCGCAATTAACGCGGTCACAGATTTGATAAATCTTTTTACTTTATTTTACATCTATAAATAAACATTGCAGTTGTTTCTTTTCTGCATCCCTTAAACTTGTATTCTTTTCATTTTCTCTCTAAGTAATTTTCTTTTCAAAAAATGGAATCATCATCTTCCACAAAAAGATTTAACTCCATCTACATTTTTGGTGGAGCTAGTCATGGGAAAGAGGCTTGCTTTACTGAAGCAGCCCACAACATAGGTCGTACCTTAGGAGAAAAATGCATTCATGTAGTTTACGGAGGAGGAAGTCTATGATTAATGGGACGTGCTGCTGCTTCTGCCTATATGGAAGGAGTAAAAGTGTTGGGAATCATTCCAAAACCTCTGGCTGAAAGTAAAATCACCGGAGCAACCATTGGAGATGAGTTCAGAGCTGTAAATATGCAAGACCGCATAACTCACATGATAAATAATGCTGATGCCTTTATCACCCTTCCCGGTGGTTTTGGCACTCTTGAGGAACTTTTTCATGTGGTTACCAGATCCCAGCTAAATGTTCATACGAAACCAATAGGTCTGCTAAATGTCAATGGTTTCTTCGATGGTTTACTATCTTTCATCAACTACTCTTCTGAAAAAGGTTTTATTTCTGAGCGTGCTAAACGAATCATAGTTGTTGCAACAACACCAGAAGAGCTGATCAAAAAACTTATTGCATTTGTTCCTGAACCAGACCCAGCTCTAGCTAATATTGTTTGGATGGAAGATTTCACTGTGCGGAAATGCAAATTTGATATATTCCTTTCCCTCTGATATCCCATTTCATTCCTCTTGTTGTTTTTACTTTTTAGCGGGTGTAAAATTCGTGAAAATGATGGCAGCTAATTAAGGAGTTTCTTTTCTACCTCTTGACGCGCATCTATCCACGATTTATATATTGTTATTTCTATTACTGTACTTTTTTTTGTTTGTTTTTAATAAAAGCATTGATGGCAGTGTAAGGCGACTCTTCGGACTCTCTTGAAGCGCATCTAGGTTGTTTGTCTTATACTTCCGGGTATATATTTTCTTTTGTTGTTTTGCCACACTTATTTCTTGGAGGTCCAAAAAAAGGCTTGAGCGAAGCGTCGTCTTTCATAAACAGGGAAGCCTTATTTAAACCCTTACTCCATTGTTCTTTTTACACAATAAGGATATTGTTTATCATTAAGTGTGGGGGAAGGTGTGTGTGTATATATATATATATATATATATATAAGAGGTTGAAAATCACGGCACCATTTTCTTGAGAAAACGTTAGTGAAAAAATCATTTTTGGGATGTTTCACTGGTTTTGATAATGGATTTGGATGAAGGTGTATGGGATTCAGTACACAACACCTTTTTTGTGAGTTTTGAGGCTTAGAGCAATCCTTATATATACGCTCTATATTTTTTGTTGTATCGTCAAACATATTGTGTTCATTCTAGAACTTGCTCATTTAAACATTTCGAGACTACATTCATAAACTCTTGCATTAAGATGATAAAGGCAATTAGGATTAACCCCTTGTTAGCTTATATTTTCCCACCCATTACAATTTATCCTTAGAAGCCCTATTGAGCCTGAGCCTATTTCTTTGATCAAACACATTACTTTAGCCATTATCCATTTTTGTTGATGACTCATCCATTTGCACCCTCTAGTCAAAGATTTAATTGTGAACTAGATGTGTGACAAATAGGGGCCAATGTTCATAAGTGTATTGTGGAGATTAAGAGCTTTTGTTGAAAGTGAAAGGGTGTGAAGTACATTGGAGTATTGAACCGAAAAAAAAATATAAATAAAGGCAAAAAAAACGGCCTGATAAAAAAAAAGCGGGAGGTCAAGTGCGAAAATCATCATTATATATACATAAAATAGCACTTGAACTATCCCTTGAGTGATACATAATTCCTTCCAGAAGATCCATTGCATACTTTTTCTTACACAAGAGTATGACCTTACCAGATGAATATTCAATTACCATGTATAGAATAACTTGGGGATGATGGTTTGAGAGTTTTCATTACAGAAGGGGGGTGTGGATTGTTATTTGTAGGATTTGTTATGCATCTAAATTCACAATTGATCTTGGCTAGCAAACCTCATAATTTTCCCTTTATCCTACCCATACCCAAAGCCACCTTACAACCAAAATAAAGACCTTTTGATTTATGCATGAGTTTATTTTTAAGTAGTGGAGATTTGATTTTTGACCAAGCATATGGTAATGACACATTATGCTTTGATATGAGTGAACTCTTATCGAATATCTCGTATATACACTTGAGTGAAGAGTGATATCCACCGTGAGGTTATTAAATCTTTTTGCATTCGATTCTCAATGAAGTTGTTAGAATTTGGTGCGGCATCCTATTTTTCTCTGATCTCACTTGGGTCATGATCACTTGTTCCCTCTTGATATTGGTTTTGTCTTGATTTTTTTTCAGCATATGAGTATTATAACTCGGGTATAAAATTTGCCAGAGGACGTGCAAAGATAAGTGTGGGGGAATTTGTTTAGTATATTTTGAGTAATATTTTTATTAGTATTATATATATATAATTGTGTGTTGTGTGATAATTTATTTGTTTTACCATATATTTATATTATTTCATTTTGTTAGAATTTTCTATAATTTTGTGTCATTTTTTGGATAATTAATTGGAATTAAATTATATCTGCAGGTTAACCAACCGGTACAAGACAGATCAATTGGTTCAAGGACGATATTTTTCGAAAATTCAAATATAGTCATGAATGGTCTCATTTTATTCATCTCGTCGAGACGATCATTTAAAAAACAAAATTCATTCAAATCCGAGTTCGTATGAAGAAGTTATGACCGTTCGAAGGACAATTAAATAGACGGACCATATTGTGCCACGTGTCAACACCCGATTGGACCGGAAATTCAACTCTCTGCTGATGTCATCCATGACATCAGCATTAATTGGCAGCCGTGTATTATTGGGGGTGGGATTTTAAAATGTTAAAAATTATTATTTTATTAATTTTGTAGTAGTATAAATAGGGGAAGAGGAAAAAAAAAGGAGAAAAAATAAAGAGATATTATTGTAAGGGAGAGAAATAAAAATATTGTGGAATAAAATTATATTTGAGTAATAATATTATGGAATATTTATTTATTTGTGTTGTTATTATGAGTGAGTAATTTTCTTTTACTGGGGTTATGATGAAACCATGTCTATATTATTATTAATATTTATATAATAATTCCAAATAAATGTTTTTAACGATTATGATTTTCGCTTCAATAGGGGAATATTATTTCATCAATTATATCACGTATTTTTTATAGTTATAAATTCTCCCTTGCTTTGTGATTATTGATATTAGTTAATTTCTTTTATTATTTGTTTTTCATTAAATTGGATACATATAATGCTTATAAATTACATTTTTCAAGCGAAGGGAAATCTATATTTGAATTATAATTTTGTACTTATTGTCAAATCTATAGGGTAATAGTGAGATTGATTTCAGAATCTATTCCCTGAATTTCTTGGAATTAAAATATAAAATAAATAATAAATAGACATTGGTGGATTCTAAACCCTAGTAAATTATTTAAAATCAATTTATCTAAAATCTACTTAAAAATTACTGTTATTTAATGCAATTATCATAACAAATCAAAAATCAAATTATTTGGGACTAGATTAGAATTTAATTTAATTTGGTTCAAAACGATAGGAATAATTTGACTTCACTATTATAGTCCTCCATGTGGAATCGACCTTGCACCGCATATCTACATCGAACAAATCGTGCGCTTGTGAGTATTAGATTAAAGAATCAACAAACAACAATGATTATGTTTAAGAATCTTGGTATCGTTTCGGATCTGATACGAGATGGTTACTTTTGAATTCATTCGTCACTTAAGGACGCGAGATGTGGACTATGGTAAGAATTGATTTGATATGGATTATGATGGCTTGGTAAGGTTACTTCGGTAAGATTACGTGGGGAATGTTCTTACTCTGTAAATTACATTGATATGTAATTGTTTATGTGATGTGATCGTTATCATTGTTGAGTATTATGGCTGACCCCGTTGTGGGCTTTATCTTTTAGGTACTCGGAGTTCGAGCTAGTAGCGGTCGTGAAGGGATGAGCTTTCCGGTGGTACTGGCTATGGCGTGGTTATTGGGATTCGAGTGTTCTTTCTGATTTTTATAATTCCACTGTAAATGTATTTAATTGTGTCTCTATTCGCTGTGTGTGTAATTTTATAATGGCTTTCAGTATTTTTCCAACTCGTGTTTACTTTCTAAATGCCCTTTTGGCGTCTTTGCCTTGTGCTTTCAAATCGTATTTTCTGAAGGTAATTGGGAACAACGTTCTTAAAAATATTTGAGTATTTAAAACATTACCATTATTGGCCTTTTGGTATTTTTAAACATTTGCGAAAATGATTTTAGCCTGGTGGGTTCCAATGTGGGGCTCACGGCGCTGTAATATTCCCGGATGGTTTTGGGGGTGCTACAACCACACACACCTCCATTAATCGCCCGTAAAAATCTTGCTCATCACTATTATAAACCTCGCCGTTTATGCATGTAATGCCCGGATAAATGGTGTATTTACCTTATCTTGGACCTTGTATTATTTCGACTTCGTGATGTTATTAATCGTAGATTGGTTTCCCGTATTCGCACCCTTACGTTTTTATATCTTCAACATTGCATGCATGGTTCTCCACGTACTTACGTACGCTATGGACTTGCGCTTAACGTACGCTAAGTCTGCTGTGTAACGTACGTTATGTGTTGAGCTTAACGTACGTAAGCTCAGTCAAGATCCGACAAGGGTCGGCGTGTGGGGACCGGATGAAGATTCGTGGAGATTGCCAGCATGAACCTGGATGGTTTTCCAGCACATGCAAGTCAACGGCTTAGCGTACGCTAGGAGAGATTTTTAATGTACGCTAAGGTCCTATGTGTTACGTACGTAACACCTATAGCCTAACGTACGTAAGCGTATGCCAGAAACAGTCCAGTGAGCTCTGGCCTAGCGTTAACGCATGCTAATGTTCGAGTATAGAGTACGCTAACCATGTTACGTACGTAATGGTCTTTGTTTAACGTACGTAATGGTTTAAAATCTATTTATAGGACCTGACCCTCACTTCATTTCCAACTCTTACCTTGGCCGATTTTTGTGTTCTTGAGACTATCCCTCACCTCATATCCCTCATATCATCATCTACATCCGATTTTGGGGAGCCTAGACCGTGTGAATTGGTGATCAAGCTTCCGGTGAACAGTTTATTCAAGATTTTCTTTGTTCTTACATCTCTTAAGGTATGTTAACTCTACACCAAGATGAAGACTTTGTTCTTAGTTGTATTATGAGCTTTTTCCTGAGATTATTGAGCTTTTTTCGTCATAATGAATCCAATACCATGTTTGAAATGATTGTATTGGTTGAATTAAGGTTTCCATGGTTAGAGTTGAGCCATAATCTTCACCAACCTTAAGGATGAAATTTCTGAGATTGAACACACCTTGTTGATCCTTTCGTAACACTCTTTTTATGAACAAATGTAAGGATTACCCCTGTGTTTAATGAATTTGTGAAGTTGTACATTGAGTGTGTTCGTTTATAATACTTGCCTTTGATGAACTTGTGTAAATCTTCTTAGAGGAGTAGAACGTTGAAAGGATTTTTGGAACAACCATTTGAATGAAGAATTTGTTAAGAAGAATCACCCGCGGAAGAACAAGAATCGTAGAGACGATTTAGCCTAGAACTAGAATGAACGTGATTATCTCATAGTATTTCGATATAGCCACCGAACCGAGCATCCGAGTTAAGAATCGGAATTTGAGTTTGGATTATGGAATATAAGGATATGATGAATGTTCTTGAAACTTCAGATACCAACCTTGTGTTCCAATACAATCTCTTGAATTCGCGAGTCTTTTTCCTAGCGTAGTACTCGTCGGAAAATAGGACCGAGAACCGATTGTCCGTAATCGATAATTCATTATTAACTTTAGACGTTCGGGACTCATGCGTAAGTTTCGGGAAGATTATTGAATTTCTTGTTATTCCCTTGTACAAGGTGATAAATCGAGGGGCGGCGACCTGCGGGCGAGTGATATTCATGGGAGTATTTAAATCCTTGCCATCTTGAGGCAAGTATCGTATTTTAAACTTGTTTATATTGGATTGTTGATCATGCGTATGCTTTATTCATGTTATTGAACATGAGTGTAATTTATTTGAGTTGTCATGGTATTTGTTATTGATTCCTTGATTGTTCACATTGATGAACATGTGGATTTGCATATGTGTATGCATAATTATACTGTTTATGTTGTAAATGATCCAAGGGGATCATAAGGATCTATGCTGAGGGCGCTGGATCGAACGTCCACCATGCGTTGGTCCGACGAGATCATCATGGGGATCTATGTTGAGAGCGCTCGATCGTTGGACGGGTTTTCCACCATGCGTTGGTCCGACGGGATCATCATGGGGATCTATACTGAGGGCACTGGATCGTTGGATTACCCTGTATGTGTAACAGCCCAAAAACAGTGGCTATTACAGTGCCGTGGACCCCTACCGGGACCTACCAGGCGATATCCCAATATACATTTAAAGTCTGGCAACGTGGCACCGTACCACAACATTTATCAAAACCTCGGTGTGGAGTATAAGTTATTCATATCTTTAAATACGAGCAAACATACACAGGATCCAAATTCGGTACAGACCATATGACGATGGGCAGTACCTAATAAATTTTAGTACATTCATCCGACACAAAATAAAATAAATGTCGCAATAAAACATAACCGAACAACCAAAAGACTCGGGCCCCCCGAATTAGCACACTTCAGAGTCCTCCGTCGCCGTTGTGCTCCTCCTGTGCCTTGCCCTTTCCTCGCCCTGAAATACAAGTATTTCGCCCCAAACCACAGGGTCAACTATACATGATAATGATTCTCATGACATTATATCATTCATATATATACTGATCTCAAAGAAAATCACCGACTACTGAATATACCCCGAAGACGTATAAACAATCGGTCAGCGCCGAACATAACCAAATATACGAACGACCATAAACTATGGCTCAAGACGGACGTCACAGTACGCCCGATCCCGAAATGTGTCCGTGCACATGTCCACCCCGTATACGGAATCCAGAATATACGTGGGACGATGTACCTAATTAGCCTCACGAACTACGTCTCGTGTGCACGATCTAAATGCGGAAAACCTCCACGCATGATCATCAAATGCCCGGCTAAAAATCCTACACATAACCAATCGGCGCGCAGATATGACTCCAGAGATGTCACGATACAACATGACAACGAAACTCAACGAATTACACTTTTACCAAGGAATCGAACAACTCACCGAAGTGTCAACAAAGCTCAACAATATCGAGGGTCCAAAAGTAACGAACTTGGGAATACAATCCCATGATGAAAATGGGACATCATTAAGAACAACCTCAAGTCACAAGACACAAGTTTATAAGTGTTTCATATACACGAAATGCATAATCATCATAAGAATCCACACATCATTATAACCAAGCAAGATAACTTGCCTCAATTCCGTAGATGAATAATCCTTCTTTGAATGGTCAAACAAACGGTATCCTCGTCTAACAATACTCACGTGAACAAGCAATCTTGAATGAAATATAATTCATCCAACAACACATTCGTACGATAATGGTATTATCGCATAAACAATAATCGTAAATTTACTTGAATAAATCAATTATCCTATTGATCATTTTAATGTTCTTCTTACAAATCATCGTATGTTTATCATGTTCATTACATATTCTAACCTTAATGTCAAAAACTTGATGTCTAGTTCATTATCAATGCAATATCGTAAAAATATCTTTTCAAATCATCGACACTTCCAATTACGATATAAGTTGTGTTTAATTACGTTCTTCATTATTTTACCAACGATTTCATTCAAAACTTGATTACTATATGAAACATAAGTTTAAGTTTTTAGTGAACTAAGAACATCATCTTAATTTACGTCTCTTAACACGCACGGATTAATGAAATGGAATTCGGCTACTCATCTACCGCATTTGTATCATCATATTCAACACAATTCTCTTAAGAATATTATCAACCTATTAATGTAGTGATTAACACCCTTTAACGAAATCGATAAATTCGAACATATGAAGATTACAACTTCCTTCTATCAACATTCATTGTTTTACTTTGAATAATTTATTAAAAGCCTAGTTATGTTATTGGATACTTGAAATTTTTGAAGTCACTTCATCCCATCTAGCGAAAATCATCTTCAAAGGATTAATAAAATCTTTCCAACAATTTATTACAAAGGTTTTAGAGGCCAAAAATCATGGTTCCATACTACCTTCAAGAATCAATAGAATGTTCGAGACAATTTAACATTTCTCACTTTTAATCATTAAGGATATCATCCCTAACATGTTCCTAGTGTTGAGACTATAATTAGCTTCCGATTATCATGTTATACATCAGGTTTTTATGTATATCATTACCAACACAATCACATTATGAAGTTATTTACATCAAGAAGTAACACTAATACCTTCAATGTTAATCTTCACTTAGTTTGAGCATGATTCCATTAACTTATCATGTTTACACTAGTTTAAACTAACATTATGTGAAGTATTTATCTACTAACATCATCATGAGCATGGAATTGACATGAGTTAAAGAAAGACCAACCTTAAAATGAAGAACAACACCAACACTTCAAGGGATACACTTCAATCTCTAACTCTCCAAGTCACCAATCAAGTGTTGAAGCTCCAACACAAGTTAGAAAGGCTTAGAAAAGAAGTTAGAAGGGAAAGGGATCGTTCCTCAGTTAGGAGGTTGGAAAGGGTCGAGTAGGAAGTGAATGGCAAGTTATACTTTTATAATCTGAACTCGGCATTACGTACGTTAACAAACGTGGTTAACGTACGTTATAGCCCTTACGTACGTAATCTTATGATCATTACGTACGTAAAAAATTTCATCAAATCTTACTGCCTCAAAGCACGCAATTCGTTACGTACGTAACCATGTAGCTATTACGTACGTAATAGCCATTGACTTGGCTATCGCGATCGACTCCTGACCACCTACCCCCGCTCGGCCCCACCCGCTGAAAGGCGGACTGCTGGAGGATCTTCCGCATTACGTACGTTAACGTATTGATGTTATGTACGTAAGGCGACATACATAGCGTACGTTATGAAGACAGGTTAACGTACGTTAAGTACTATAACAAGCATAAATGGAATTCTCCCAATATCACCCAACAACTAATATAGTATGAATGACCATGAATCCAACTTAACATAATTCGTCGATACTTTCTACAACATCACAGATATGGTGCGAAAATACTTAGCTTAAATCATGAAATACAATATTAAAGGCGAGGGTATTACAGTATGTATTGATGGAATCGTGAGGATTCGCATCGTTGGATTCCGGTGACGGAAGTCTGTTTTGTATGTTTTATGATGCATTGATGAAATTTGCATTATGATACTTGTACTAGCATCGTTTTGCTAACCCCTTCGGGGGTGGACATTTGTTTTGATGTTCAGGTAGCCGAGGAGCGGGGAAGCAGCCACAGTACCGACATGACGATGAAGTGGCTCAGTGATGTGGATGATGTTTATTGTTAGTGTGATTTGTCTTCTTGGTTCATTTTTCAGTACTCGAGTATGCGTGTCTTATTAATATTTCGAGATGGTTGTAATAATGACTCATTTGATTTGTTTGAAACCGGTTTTGTATTTGGAACTTTCATGGTACTGTTGTGTTATATTTATATTTCTTCTAATTAGCCTTGTAAATCCTTACTTAAAGGGTTTACGGCTCTGTAATTATTCCGAATATCTTGGGGTGTTACAGAATATGGTATCGGAGCTAAGATTCATAGATATCTTGGCAGTCGGGTTAGTTGGGTCTGTTTACGTTATTTGATTTATGGGTCGTTTGTAACATCACTGCTGAGCCAGCATCGTTGTGTGGACCGTGGTTGTAAGTCTCCTAATCTCAAATACTACCGTTTTATTTAATTCCTGCTTTGTGATTATTGACGGATTTTCTTTTAGAAATTTTGCCCTGGATATTGAGTATTTGTGTTTACAGTATGTTGAGGGGAGGTCGTGGACGCGGACATGGTAATGCAAGACAGGAGGATTCGGCGTCTACCCCAGAATTATCCGCTAGTCGAACCGATTCCCATTCTGGGGGACAGCAGGGATCAGCAAATAATAATGCAGTTCCTAACGTGCCGGGAGTGCTTCAACAGGTGGTTGCTCAGATAAACCAGTTTGCTCAGGTTGTTGATCGCATGCAGACGGCGATGGGACAACAGCATAATGAGGATAATCGGGGAGACAAATGGCTTACTGAGGTGGTCAAATTGCACCCTCCAAGATTTGACGGTTCTGCTGAGACACTTTCTTGGGATCACTGGCTGAAGGAGTTAGAGAAGATCTTTGAAGGGATTAACTGTCCCGACGACAGAAAGGTTCCGATCGCCCATTATCTTCTGACTGGGGAGGCTTTCGACTGGTGGGAGGCCATTCGACCTAAGAATCATAATACTGACTGGACGGAGTTCAAATTAATGATGGAAGCGCAATATTGTCCTCGCCCAGTTAGAGAGGCCCGAGTCCGGGAGTTTTTCTCACCACAAAATTTAGAGGCATCTGTGACAGGCGTGATTAAGACTTTTAATCACTAGTTGACTTATGTGCCCCACTTGGTCAGGACCGAGGCGGAGAGGATTTTCCATTTTGACATGTGGATGAAGCCGGAGATTCAGCAATATATGTCTGGATTTGAATGTACCACCTTGCGACAGTATCAGGACAAAGCACTGGCCTACGATATGAAAGAGGCGGCAGTAGAGAAATCAACGGAAGCAAAGAAGCAGAAAGTGTCTAGCAACTTTACGGAGAACAAAAGTGGTGGGCCCCGCAAGGGCCAGTCCTCATTTCATTCATCTAGAAGACCTCCGCATCCTTCTCGAGGTGGAAAGAAGTTCCGGGCAGCATCAACAGTTTCAGACGCAACAAAGAAATGTGATAACTGTGGCAAAACAGGGAATGTTCGACGTGATTGTTACTCACATGCTGTGACCTACTTCGAGTGTGGACAGGAAGGACATCGCGCAACGTTCTGTGGAAATGCTACTAGATCTTTTGGTACCCGCACCCCTGCACCAGTTCCGAAGGATACAAGTGTGAACCAGATGCAACAAAGTGGTTTCCAGCAGCAGAGTATTGGGAAAAGAGAGGCATCCGGCGCTGGGTCCGTTCCTACGCACATTTACGAGATGAGGAAGTCAAACGATCAGCACACTACTGTCGCATCAGGTACAATTCAGATCCTTTTGCAACCTGTCAGTGTCTTATTTGATTCAGGGGCTATGCATTCTTTCATATCTTTGAACTGTGTTAATCGTTTGAAAATCTCGTGCTTATATGATTGTGAGACTTATGTTGTGGGGTTACCAAGTGGAGAGAAAATTGTGGGAACCCTAGAAACTAGAGATTTTACAGTGTCTATAGGAGGAAGGGAGTGGCCATCAAATCTTATTGTAGTCGACATCCATGGTGATAATTTAATTCTCGGAGACGATTGGCTCAACCGTTATGGAGCTATTTTGAATTACCGAAAGAGAGTCATTTCTATCATTGCTGATGACGGATCTGAACATTTATTCAAAGATGGAGACCGAGAAGCTCAGAAAAATTGATCAAGGCCATGAAAGCAGTTAAATTGCTAAAGCAGGGTTTTTACGGGTTTTGGTGTTATGCCATGAAGAAAGAAGAAGGAATCGAGCTCGCATCTATTCCAGTGGTGAACAAATTCTCAGATGTATTCCCTGACGAACTACCTGGGTTATCTCCGCGGATAGAGGTAGAGTTCAATATCTAATTAGAGCCTGGAGCCGCTCCTATTTACAGAGCACCATACCGTATGGCGCCAACCGAGATGTATGAATTAAAGAAGCAGCTGTAGGAATTATTGCAGAAGGGTTACATTCAACCTAGCGTTTCTCCTTGGGGAGCACCCGTTCTCTTTTTCCGGAAGAAAGATGGATCCCTCCCACTATGTATTGATTACCGAGAGCTAAACAAGGTGACGATCAAGAACAAGTATCCTATACCTCGAATTGACGACTTGTTTGATCAACTGCAAGGGGCAAGAGTATTCTCGAAGATTGACTTGCGATCAGGATACCATCAGTTGAGAATTAAGGAATCGAATATACCAAAATCTGCTTTCAAATCCCGGTACGGGCACTATGAATTCGTGGTTATGCCATTCAGACTCACTAATGCTCCTGCGGTATTTATGCAATTGATGAATCCGGTATTCTTAGAATACTTGGATAAATTTGTGGTAGTCTTCATCGATGATATCTTGATCTATTCGAAATACACAGAGGAACATGCGGAGCATTTGCGAATCATTTTGAGCACTTTGAGGAAGGAACAACTTTATGCGAAACTTTCTAAATGCGAGTTCTGGCTTAAGGAAGTAACCTTCCTTGGACATGTGATATCAGCTGATGGAGTTCAGGTAGACCCGAAGAAAGTCGAGGCAATCTTGGAGTGGGAATCTCCTGATAATGTGAAAGAAGTCCGGAGTTTCTTGGGACTTGTTGGATATTATCGCCGTTTTGTAGAAGGATTTTCCAAAATCGCTCGTCCACTTACTCAGCTGTTACAGAAAACCCAAAAATTCGTATGGAATGAGAAATGCCAGGCGATTTTTGATGAACTTAAGGGAAGACTGACGACAGCGCCTATACTAATGTTACAGACGGAGTGATGGATTCATGGTATACATCGATGCTTCAAATCGAGTGCAGGATGTGTATTGATGCAAAAGGATAAGGTGATTGCCTATGCCTCTCGACAGTTGAAACCATACGAGGTTAATTACACGACTCATGATCTGGAGTTAGCCGCTGAAGTCTTTGCTTTAAAAATTTGGCGACATTACTTGTACGACACTCGTTGTCAGATCTTCACAGATCATAAGAGTCTCAAGTATATTTTCAGTCAGAAGGAATTAAATATGAAGCAGAGAAGGTGGCTGGAATTGATCAATGATTACGATTTGGAAATCCTTTATCATCCAGGCAAACCAAACGTGGTAGCTAATGGACGGAGCCGTAAACCTGTTTCTCTTCGAGTGTTAGAAGCGCTTGCGTACCAAACCAACATTCAACGAGAACTAATCCGTGAAGGAATTGAAGTGTGGTCGCAAGGAGTCCAAGGGAAATTGTGTGTGATGGAACTAACTTCGTCGTTGGTTGAAGAAGTCAAATCTAAGCAGTTGGATGATTCTCTGATTCTTCGATTATGTGACAAAGTGAACAAAGGGAAGGCCCCAGGATTCGTGATACAGGATGATGGAGTTCTGAGATTTCAGAGTCTACTTTGCGTTCCCAATGATGATGTTTTGAGACGGACAATTCTGAAGGAAGCTCACAGCGCACCCTACTCTATTCACCCGGGAAGCAGTAAGATGTATAAGGGTTTAAAACAAAACTTCTGCTGGGGAAATATGAAGAAGGACGTAGCAAAATACGTTTCGAAGTGTTTGACTTGTCAGCAGGTTAAGATTGAACATCTGAGACCTGCCAGAATGTTGAAGCCACTTCCGATCCCTGAGTGGAAGTGGGAGGATATATCGATGGACTTTCTCACGAGTATGCCAAGGACCAAGACGGGAATGAATATGATTTGGGTGATAGTTGATCGACTAACCATGTCAGCTCATTTCCTGGGTATTAAAGACACTTGGGGACCAGAGAAATTAGCACGAGTCTTTATTACAGAGATAGTCCGATTGCATGGAATGCCGAAGACCATTATTTCGGATCGAGATGGCCGCTTCGTGTCGCGCTTTTGGAAGGCAGTTCATAGGGCTTTGGGGACCGAGCTGAACTTTAGCACGGCTTATCATCCTCAAACGGACAGTCAGTCCGAACGGACTATACAAACAGTAGAAGACATGCTTAGAGCTTATGCCTTGGATTGGTCAACTGATTGGGAAGTTCATTTGCCCTTGATTGAATTCACCTACAACAATAGTTGGCATGCTTCTATTAAGATGGAACCATTTGAAGCTTTGTACGGGAGAAGATGCCGATCACCCTTGTGCTGGGATGATTCTTCGGACTTGATCGGGATGGAACTGGAATTGATAGTCCAGACTCAAGAGAAGATAGCTTTGATTCAGGAAAGACTGTTGACTGCCCAGAGTCGACAGAAGTCTTATGCAGATGCACGTCGTCGCCCTCTAGAGTTCTACGTTGGGGACCACGTACTATTTGTAACACCCCTAATCTGCTCAGGGATATTACACGCCATAGAACCTTTCCTCAAGGTTCTACCAGGGTGGTAACAAAACCGAACAACTCAACAACGCCTTTAAGGCTAAAATGACTCAGTAGACCGATTTGGTTTTTCAATAAATACATACAACTCAATTATAATACATTCCCATGCAGGGGTTGAATACAACACACTCCCGTACAACGGGGAAAGAATACTGCAGCGGAAATAAAATACAACTAAACCAACATGAAATCAAACAGGTCCTCGTGTGATTAGTATCATTCATCTTTCATCATCCTTCGTGCCGGCCCTGTGTTATGCTCCCAAACCTGAATGCAAAAACAGACATCCACCCCCCGAATACTCGGGGGTTAGCAAAACTCCACTGTTTTGCTAGTGCAAGAACAAAGTGCAAATACGAGCCATACAATTCACATTCCACGAATAACAATGACCAGGAATCCTCAAAGATCCAAACGTAACGAAAAGTACTTCCCGAGGCAAGAGTTTGGGTAAAACGTTCCAAAACCGAATGATCACAAATAAAGGGAAACAATTTGTAAAACAGTTTAAAATGCCATCAAGAGTTTTAATAGAAAACAATTTAGGATTATCGAATCCTTATCTTTCCAAAATCAACAGGGGTCACAGCCCAAAGGTTTTGTTTTCGCAAATAGAAAACCGACAACAATTCACAGGGCCAGAGCCCAACATCACGTGTTCTCGACGGGCATAAAAATCAACACAACGTAATCACGTACGCGCATCGCCTAGGACCGGGACGAAGCCACAAATCCCACTCGAGGCCTTGAAGGACCCTCCCGAGCTGGCTAGCAAAACAAATCACACACACGCATCGCCTAGGACCGGGACGAAGCAACAAATCCCACTCGAGGCCTCGAAGGACCCTCCCGAGATGGCTAGCGAAACAAATCACACACATCTCACGGTTAGATCAATCGCTTGTTGCATCCTGGCCACATGATCGCATGCCATGTGCCACCGTAGATTATCTTTGGCGCTCACGGTTGGATCAATCACTTGTTGCATCCTGGCCACATGATCGCATGCCATGTGCCACCGTAGTTTTTCTTAGGCTCTCACGGTTGGATGAATCGCTTGTTGCATCCTGGCCACATGATCACATGCCATGTGCCACCGTAGGCCCCGCCCACATTCACACAATCACACACATAGCACAATGCAACAAAGATATCCAAGCAATTCACTCAGAGGCATAAAACACTTAGCAAAACACCACGTCAAACCACAACGCACCGAAATAAAATAATATACGTCCACACGCAATACCAAGTGCAACATCAACACCAAACATATCCATAGAAATCACATAGTCATTTACAAACTACACCATTCACAAAACACACGCATTTTGAAAGCAAGCCTTTAACAAGGCTAAACCGAATCTTTGAAAGTGAAATTCAAACGATCAAATAAACACAAGGAGACGATCACTAATTATCATATCCATAAAACAAGAATTGTATGGACAAGGTACTTGCCTCGAAATCGGCACGCAAGTATTCCGACGAACACGGCTCAACCGGAAAGCTTTGAAACGCCCGATGCTATCGAAAAGGAAGACGACAACGAACGGAAGGGTTCAACTCGGTTTCTTCGCAAGAAACCTGACCCTAATAACATAAAATAAATAAATCAACGATCATACGATGAAGAATAATTGTAGAACGCCCGAAAATCCCTCTATGACATTTTACCGGACACCTTCAAGGTGTCGGTCAAGAACTCGACCCAAACAACGAATCGATACGATACAACCATGAATAACAAGGAAAATGATATAATACATCTAAATAATCATC
The DNA here is from genome assembly GCA_033398695.1 of Orobanche coerulescens. Lineage (NCBI taxonomy): Eukaryota > Viridiplantae > Streptophyta > Magnoliopsida > Lamiales > Orobanchaceae > Orobanche > Orobanche coerulescens. Next base: position 98,185,495 of record CM065813.1, on the reverse strand, counting down.
AATCCATCACAATCCTAAGTTAAATCGAATTAAACGGACGAAATCGAACAAAATACCGAAAATACCCAAAATTAGATTTCAAGAAATCAAACCTTGATTCGGTAGATCGGAAAAGGTTATAGGATGGATGATTGATGATATGAACTCCAAGACTTCATGGATTGATTATCCAACAACAACTCTCCATGATTCCCACACCACCAGCCGCGGAAGAGAAGGAAGAGGAAGAGAAAATGGGTGAAAAACCCGACTGCAGGGCCTTAAATAGGCTGCCTGCCGGCAGGGTTACTTACGTAACGGGCCAAGGCTTACGTACGTAACCGAGTCACTGCCCCAAATCTGCCGGCCCGTTACGTACGTAATCGTCCAGGGCCTTATGTACGTAACCGGCCTTACGTACGTAACTGCCGAGCACTAACAGCCGTAACTCGGCCAGTGCCGGCCCGGGGCCCAGACTGCCCGGCCATGACTCGGCCGGGGCCAACTCCGACGGCCCGAACGACCCTGAAACCCGAACCTGAATATGAATCGAAGATATGGTTACGAAGTACTCGCAAAGACGAACTCGTGCACTAAGAGAACACATGATTCCGATCACCCGAAGGGTCGAAATTCGGCAACGGAAAGTAATTACCCTAAACTTTAGGAAATTACGAAAATGGCCCAAAACGTCCGGAAATCACGATACGTGATCGAATGACCAAACCGAAGTTCAAAACACGTCTAACAAAGTTAAACGGACTTACGGGAAACTCGAAACAGCAGTTTTGAACGAGATTCGCAAGAATCGATCTCAAGTGCAGAAAAGTCGCCAAAAAAGCACGGAACTCAACAAAACGACACCGAAACGAACTCGGATGACAAAAAGTGCAGAATTAATCATTCTCAGAATGACGAAACGGTCATGAGCGAGTCGTCAAAATGGACTTATGCCGAAAAAAGAAATTACCGGAAATCGAAATTACGGGTATTACATTCTACCCTCCTTAAAAGAAGTTTCGTCCCGAAACTTAAAATAAGTAGGGAGAAGAAATGTCCCGCCAGGAAAAACTCAACGAGTTACACAAGAAGCGTGTAACTTATGCCCAACGGCGAAACGTTACAAGCAACGCAAAGGAATATACGGCGTGAAAACGCGCTCCACGACGACCAACACAACGCCACCGGTAGAAACATAATAAAACCAACAAGTGACAAGAGTCATCAAACAGATAGTACAATCAAGCCGATTGTCCGAATAGTCACAAAACACAACGAATGAAAATCAATCCGATTGACCACCCAACGGTTCATCAATCAAAACGCGAGCCAAACGCTGAACAAGTACGGGATTCCACCGCCTAAGGGTTGGAAGATCGAAAACGAGATTAATTTCCCGAACTTAAGGGAATTACGAAGGAGTCTGAATGCTCAACAATCACGAAACGGGATCAACAAAAACCGAACAATCAAAACGATCGAACCACAATGATCGAGACAACAAAAATCGAACAATCATGTTCGGATCAAGAAGAACAATAAGGTTCAATCGACAACTCCGAGGTTCACATCTCGACTCGAGACAAAACATGATCCGGTGAAAACAACAAGATGTACACTCACATAAGATCCACACGAAAGGGAATAGCAATTGAAAAGTCACAACGACAAACGAGTAATTCCGAAACAATACCACCCTCATTCGATTAACAAAAGTAAGGGACAGGGCAAGCTCAGAAAATGTTAACGAACATAAACGAGTCGACAGAGTCGAAAATACAGAAGTTCAAAATCCGATCCACTTCGAATAAAAGAACTAGTTGAACCAAAAGATGTTACTTCCGGACAAGGTTCACAAGAATCGAGCCGAACTCGGAAGAGTCACAGCGATAACCATATCGACCCAAAACAAAATCACAGCTCGTTCGAACGATGAAACTGAAATACAGAACAAGCTCAGAAAGTATCAACGAACACGAGCGAGTCGATAGACCTGAGAAAGAGGAAATGCAGATGTCCAAAAACAATACGGGTATTACATTCGACCTCTTATAAAAGAAGGTCGTCCCCGCAACTCACAACAACGGAAACAAGGTAACCAGACAAAAAGCAACCGACAGAAAAATCTCCACTGGGCCTCTCAGAGCCGATCCTGATAACTGTGTTGAAGCGCAAACTCCGAAAGTCTAGGTAGCCCATTTGCAAAATTGGATTCGGTGTCCCTCGGGTCTGCACTTGAAATGCGTTACTGAATTCCCCCGGCACACCACGGTTGAAACACCTCGGCTCGGCATACCGAAAATACAAATGCTATATACAATGGAACATAACACCGCAAAACAACATAGCGGAGATGCCAACTCAGCACAACAAGGAATCATAACATATATCATATACAACGATTACCATCGTAAAGCAACACGCATACTAAAATCATAGCAACGGCGTTATCGTTCAGCGACCTCAACGGCCCGAATGATAACCAGCACATAATCACAAAACATCATGAAACAATCACACATGTACACAAACGTACAAGCCCAAGCTTCAACAGATCACACTCGTGCGACAACACGCAAATTTCCACGAGGCGACAAATAGTAAATACCAGTTCACACCTCTAACAGAGGGCTAGTACTACAAATACGTGGCAACGCCTCAATGTTCATGCCACCAATTCGATCATATTCGGAAGTTAACATCATAACAACAAAGCAAACATCATACATACATTCCCAAACGCAAACGGGAATTGATAGGTTTAAAAAAAAATGAAAACCCCCTTTTGAAAATAATTTTGGAAACACCGATTGATCTTGAGTATCACCCTTCAAAAAAAAAGTACTAACGTGAAACATCATTATCGAGACTTTGGAGAACCATTTCGCATTCGATAAAAATGAGGACACTTTCCTTTCGTGAAAAACTTTCGGAAATATTCGACACTTGGGTCTAAGCAACTGCATTTCTAAAAATAATTGAAAATATCTCAAAATATTTTGGTCCTCAATTGGAATAATTTTGAAACATATTGCGGCACTAGAAGGCACCTTGAAAGTACCGCGAGAAAATAATTCATTTTAAAAGTACGTCTCGAAATTTATTTTCTAAGATACTCAAGGTTTTCAAAAATCTATTAGGCTAGAATGCCTAAAAACTCACATGATCATTTATCAAACCGTCATAAAATATTCAAGGCCAAAATGCCAAAACTCGACTAAGGGAGTCGGTTTTATGAAGTAAAAATCAGATTGCAAAATACTGAAAGTCATTTTGAAAGAACTCACGCAGCGGATAAAATACAGTGTGAAAATACATTAGCAGCGACACCGCTCCTCATATAGACGAAATATGAGAGTCACATAAACGCAATCATGAGATTAAAAATCTGCATAAAGATTCCGTCACTTAACACATAATCATACCAGTAATTCACATCAGACGAGGCACAAACACAAAGAAGGGAGACTTACATCCACAGGTCGCACGAAGATGATGATCGCCCCACGATACTAATCATGACAAACCAACTCAGACGACGCGTCGCGTCACGACTCAGTCAGACAAAATCTGACGAGACAAAAACTCAACAGGCACCACTAAACCCGACATCCTAGGTTTCCACAACCTAATGCTCCGATACCATTTATGTAACACCCCTAATCCGCTCAGGGATATTACACACCGTAGAACCTTTCCCCAAGGTTCTACCAGGATGGTAACAAAACCGAACAACTCAACAACGCCTTTAAGGCTAAAATGACTCAGTAGACCGATTTGGTCTTTCAATAAATACATACAACTCAATTATAATACATGCCCACGCAGGGGTCGAATACAACACACTCCCGTACAACGGGGAAAGAATACTGCAGCGGAAATAAAATACAACTAAACCAACATGACATCAAACGGGTCCTCGTGTGATTAGTATCGTTCATCTTTCATCATCCTTCGTGCCGGCCCTGTGTTATGCTCCCAAACCTGAATGCAAAAATAGACATCCACCCCCCGAATACTCGGGGGTTAGCAAAACTCCACTGTTTTGCTAGTGCAAGAACAAAGTGCAAATACGAGCCATACAATTCACATTCCACGAATAACAATAACCAGGAATCCTCAAAGATCCAAACGCAACGAAAAGTATTTCCCGAGGCAAGAGTTTGGGTAAAACGTTCCAAAACCGAAAGATCACAAATAAAGGGAAACGATTTGTAAAACAGTTTAAAATGCCATCAAGAGTTTTAATAGAAAACAATTTAGGATTACCGAATCCTTATATTTTCAAAATCAACAGGGGTCATAGCCCAAAGGTTTTGTTTTCACAAATATAAAACCGACAACAATTCACAGGGCCAGAGCCCAACATCATGTGTCCTCGACGGACATAAAAATCAACACAACGTAATCACGCACGCGCATCGCCTAGGACTGGGACGAAGCCACAAATCCCACTCGAGGCCTCGAAGGACCCTCCCGAGCTGGCTAGCGAAACAAATCACACACATGCATCGCCTAGGACCGGGACGAAGCCACAAATCCCACTCGAGGCCTCGAAGGACCCTCCCGAGCTGGCTAGTGAAACAAATCACACACATCTCACGGTTGGATCGATCGCTTGTTGCATCGTGGACACATGATCGCATGCCATGTGCCACCGTAGATTATCATTGGCGCTCACGGTTGGATCAATCACTTGTTGCATCCTGGCCACATGATCGCATGCCATGTGCCACCGTAGTTTTTCTTAGGCTCTCACGGTTGGATCAATCGCTTGTTGCATCCTGGTCACATGATCACATGCCATGTGCCACCGTATGTAATACCCGAGATTTCTGATATGTAATTGAACCTTGTGATATTGTAATTGTTGCATTTTGATCTGAGTATTATTCTACGTATTTCATGATCCGGTGTTGTTGAGCGCATGATTTCATGAATGTGATCTAAATTGTGATTCTGCGCATGTAGCGCAGGCTATCGAATATATGTAGCGTATGCTAATTTGGATCCGTAGCGCACGCTATGTATGAACCTTAGTGCGCGCTACACGTAGTCAGCATGATTGAGACAGGGCGGTAGGTGAGATCGGCTGCGGATCTCGGTCGGATTATGTCGGGATGAACCTGGACGGCTTTCGGGAAAAAGCCAAGTCAACGCGGTAGCGCACGCTACGGATATGAGGATAGCGCACGCTAAATGCTGAGTACAGTGTAGTCAGTAAGCCGTTAGCGCACGCTATGAATATGGACTAGCGCGCGCTAACAACCACTTTCTATAAATAGGACAACATTCTTTTTCGTATTTTCAGTCTTTTCACTTCCCACATCCGAATCCTTGGACTTATAGAATTACTCTCTTCATCCTAAACCCTTCATATCAGCATCATAGCTCGAGTCGAAGATTGTAGATCATTGGAGATTGTTGTTCAAGCTCTCGGTGTTGGATTTCTTCTAGTTCCTTCATGTTCTTCACTACTTTGAGGTAGGTGATTCTTCACCAATATTAGTAATATTCTGAAGGACGTTTTGATCATGATTTTGGATTATCTAGTCAGTTAAATTCGTTAGTAGTCGAACATCATGTGTTAGAAGGATATTTTTTGACGTTTCGGCACTTATTCATCGTATAATCCATTGAACCTTTTTAGTATATGGACTCCTAAGCATATTCATGTATCTTCAAAACCGATTATGACTAGTATATGGAGATTACCAAGTTCTTATGTCCTTACATAAAGGAATCATACGTTTTGGGACATGAAATGGATTGAACTAAGGATATTTTTCTTGAAGATCAAAGATGAATTATGGTGTTGTAATGATGATACGTATCCTTGTGTCTCATATTAATTTAATACGTAAAGATCTTTCAAAAACCGTATGAGCATGATATGCACGGAGATGGCATGTATTAACACTGAAGATTTCATGAGTTTCATCACCTTTAGCTCAAGTTTTCTGCCCAGTAGTAAACTGCCATGCAAAGTTAGCGCACGCTAAGATAGGCATATTAACGTGCGCTATCAGGAATGAGTAACGTATGCTACATTTGGTACGTAACGTACGTTATGTCATTAGGTAGATACCGGCTGATCGAGAGGATCACAAGACGATTACTAGCGTACGCTAGACTTGGTCATTTGCGTACGTTAACAGGTAGGCTTAGCGCACGTTACGTAGAGTACGTAGCGCGCGCTAAGTAGTTCAGGCAGAATTCATTTTTTGAGCTTGCGGCTGTAAACCGGATTGTTAGACATTTGTACGACTTGAGGGGAATTCTTTATTATTTCTTAGGTCCGAGCCTTGCATAGGGGACGATCGAGGGGAGGTGGCATACGGACGCGTGTCATTTGTTGAAGTATTTCATTCTTGCCATTTTCGAGGGAAGTATCATATGTTGAGTTTGATTTATATTGGAACTTTGATCATGCATATGGTTTTGTTCATGTTGTCGAATATGAGATTTATTTCTTTAATTTCTTGTGGTATTCGTTGTTAATTGTTCGTATTGATGAACATATGGAAATGCATATATGTATGCATAATTGATTGGTTTATGGTATAAATGATCCGAGGGGGTCATGAGGATCTATGCTGAGGGTGCTGGATCGAATGTCCACCATGCGTTGGTCCGATGAGATCATCATGGGCATCTATGCTGAGGGCGCTGGATCGCTGGACGGGTCTTCCACCATGCGTTGGTCCGACGGGATCATCATGGGGATCTATACCAAGGGCGCTGTATCACTGGATTACCCTGTATTGTGTTGATGGAATCATGAGGATTCACATCGTTCGATTCCGATGACGGAAGTCCGTTTTGCATGTTTTATGATGCACTGATGATTTATGTATTATGATACTTGTACTAACACTGTTTTGCTAACCCCTTCGGGGGTGGACATTGTTTTGATGTTCAGTTAGCCGAGGAGCAGGGAAGCAACCACAGTACCGACAGGACGATGAACTGGCTCAATGATGTGGTTGATGTCTATTGTTATTGTGATTTGTCTTCTTGCTTCACTTTAGTACTCGAGTACGTGTGTTTTAATAATGTCATTTTAGATATGGTTGTATAAGTTAACTCTTTGGATCAGTTGAACCAGTTCTGTATTTTGAACTTCAGTTGTAAGATTGAATTATATTTACATTTCTTTTATTTAGCCTTGTAAAGCCTTACTTAAAGGGTTTACGGCGCTGTAATTATTCCGAATATCTCGGGGTGTTACAGAATATGGTATCGAAGCTAAGATTCATGGATATCTTGGTAGTCGGGTTAGGTGGGTCTGTTTACGTTATTTGATTATTGGTCGTTTGTAACATCACTGCTGAGCCAGCATCGTCGTGTGGACCGTGGTTGTAAGTTTCCTAATCTCAAATACTACCGTTTTATTTAATTCATGTTTTGTGAACATTGATGGACTTTCTTTTAGAAAGTTTGCCCTGGGTATTGAGTATTTATGTTTACAGTATGTTGAGAGGAGGTCGTGGACGCGGACGTGGTCATGGACGCGGATGTGGAAATATGAGATAGGAGGATTCGGCATCTACCCCGGAGATATCTGCTAGTCGAACCGATTCCCATTATGGAGGACAGCAGGGATCAGAAAATAATAATGCAGATCCTAATGTGCCGGGAGTGCTTCAGCAGGTGGTTGCTCAGATAAACCAGTTTGCTCAAGTTGTTGATCGCATGCAGACGGCGATGGGACAGCAGCATAACATGGATAATCGGGGAGACAAATGGCTTACTGAGGTGGTCAAATTGCACCCTCCGAAATTTGACGGTTCTGCTGAGACGCTTTCTTGGGATCACTGGCTGAAGGAGTTAGAGAAGATTTTTATGGGATTAATCGTCCCAACGATGTAAAGGTTCCTGGCCGCCAAAGATCTTCTGACGGGGGAGGCTTTCGACTGGTGGGAGGCCATTCGACCTGAGGAGCATAATGTCCACTGGACGGAGTTCAAATTAATGATGGAAGCGCAATATTGCCCTCGCCCAGTTAGAGGGGCCCGAGTCCGGGAGTTTTTCTCACCACAAAATTCAGAAGCATCTGTGACAGACGTGATTAAGACTTTTAATCACCAGTTGACTTATGTGCGCCACTTGGTCAGGACCGAGGCAGAGAGGATTTTTCATTTTGACATGCGAATGAAGCCGGAAATTCAGCAGTATATGTCCGGATTTGAATGTACCACCTTGCGACAGTATCAGGACAAAGCACTGGCCTATGATATGAAAGAGGCGGCAGTAGAAAAGTCAACGGAAGCGAAGAAACAGAAGGTGTCTGGCAACTTCACAGAGAATAAGAGTAGTGGGCCTCGCAGGGGCCAGTCCTCTTTTCATTCATCTAGAAGGCCTCCGCATCCTTCTCGAGGTGGAAAGAAGTTTCGGGCAACACCAACCGTTTCAGACGCACGGAAGAAATATTATAACTGTGGCAAAACGGGGCATGTTCGACGTGACTGTTTCGCGCCTGCTGTGACCTGTTTCGAGTGTGGACAGGAAGGGCATCGCGCAACATTTTTTGGAAATGCAACTCGATTTTTTGGTACTCGCACTCCTGTACCGATTCCGAAGGACACTAGTGTAAACCAGACGCAGCAAAGCGGTTTCCAGCAGCAGAATGCTGGGAAAAGAGAGGCATCCAGTGCTGGGTCCATTCCTCCGCGTATTTACGAGATGAAGAAGTCAGACGATCAGATCACAGTTGTTGCATCAGGTACGATTCAAATCCTTTTGCAACCAGTTAGTGTCTTATTCTATTCAAGAGCTACGCATTCTTTTATATCTTTGAAATGTGTTAATCGTTTGAAAATCTCGTGCTTGTATGATTGTGAACCTTATGTTGTTGGATTACCGAGCGTAGAGAAAATTGTGGGAACCCTAGAAGCTAGAGATTTTCCAGTGTCTATAGGAGGGAGAGATTGGCCATCAAATCTTATTGTAGTTGACATACATGGTGACGACTTAATTCTCGGAGACGATTGGCTCAACCATTATGGAGCTATTCTGAATTACCGAAAGAGAGTCATTTCTATCATTGCTGATGACGGATCTGAACACTTATTCCGAGGGTGGAGACCGGGAAGCTCGGGAAAATTGATCAAAGCAATGAAAGCCGTGAAATTACTGAAGCAGGGATGTCATGGACTTTGGTGCTATGCCATGAGGAAAGAGGAAGGAGTAGAGCTCTCATCTATTCCAGTGGTGAAGGAATTCTCAGATGTATTTCCTGACGAACTACCTGGGCTACCTCCGCAGAGATAAGTGGAGTTCACTCTCGAATTAGAGCCTGGAGCCGCTCCTATTTCCAGAGCACCATACCGTGTGGCACCAACCGAGATGTATGAACTAAAGAAGCAACTGGAGGAATTATTACAGAAGGGTTATATTCAACCTAGCGTTTCTCCTTGGGGAGCGCCCTTTCTCTTTGTCTGGAAGAAAGACGGATCCCTCCGATTATGTATTGATTACAGGGAGCTCAACAAAGTGACAATCAAGAATAAGTATCCTATACCTCGGATCGACGACTTGTTTGATCAACTGCAAAGGGCAAGGGTATTCTCGAAGATTGACTTGCGATCAGGATACCATCAGCTGAGAATTAAGGAATCGGATATAGCAAAGTCTGCTTTCAGATCCCGGTACGGGCATTATGAATTTGTACTGATGCCATTTGGACTTACCAATGCTCCTGCAATATTCATGTAATTGATGAATCGGGTATTCTTAGAATACTTGGATAAATTTGTGGTCGTCTTCATCGATGACATCTTGATATATTCGAAAGACACAAAGGAGCACGCTGAGCATTTGCGTGTGGTTTTGAGCATCTTGAGGAAGGAACAGCTGTATGCAAAGCTTTCCAAATGCGAGTTCTGGCTTAGGGAAGTAACTTTCCTTGGGCATGTGATATCAGCTGACGGAGTTTAGGTGGACCCGAAGAAAGTCGAAGCAATCTTGGAATGGGAAGCTCCTAATAACGTGAAAGAAGTCCGGAGTTTCTTGGGACTTGCTGGATATTATCGCCGTTTAGTAGAGGGATTTTCCAAAATTGCTCGTCCGCTCACTCAGCTATTACAGAAAACTCAAAAGTTCACGTGGGATGAGAAACGCCAGGCTGGTTTTGACGAACTTAAGAGGAGACTGACGACAGCACCTATATTAGCGTTACCAGATGGAACTGATGGATTCATGGTATACAGCGACGCTTCAAATCAGGGTCTGGGATGTGTGTTGATGCAAAAGGATAAGGTGATTGCCTATGCTTCTCGGCAGTTGAAACCGTACGAGTTTAATTACCCGACTCATGATCTGGAGCTAGCAGCTGTGGTCTTTGCCTTGAAAATTTGGCGACATTATTTGTACGGCACTCATTGCCAGATCTTTACAGATCATAAGAGCCTCAAGTACATTTTTAGTCAGAAAGAATTAAATATGAGGCAGATAAGGTGGCTGGAATTGATCAAGGATTACGACTTGGAAATTATCTATCATCCGGGTAAAGCAACGTAGTAGCCGATGCATTGAGCCGTATACCTGTTTCTCTTCGAGTGCTGGAGGCACTTACATCCCAAACCAGCATTCAACGGGAACTGATCCGCGAAGGGATTGAAGTATGGGCACCAGGAATCCAAGGGCAACTATATGTGATGGAACTGACTTCGTCACTAGTTGAGGAAATCAAATCTAAGCAGTTGAACGATTATCTGATCCTTCGGTTATGTGACGAAGTAAAGAAAGGAAAGGCCCCAGGATTCTTGATACAAGATGATGGAGTTCTGAGATTTCAGAGTCGACTTTGCGTTCTCGATGCTGATGATTTGAGACGGACAATTCTGAAGGAAGCTCATAGCGCACCTTATTCTATTCACCCGAGCAGCAGTAAGATGTATAAGGATCTAAAACAAAACTTCTCGTGGGGGAATATGAAGAAGGACGTAGCAGAATACGTTTCAATGTGTTTAACTTGTCAGCAGGTTAAGATTGAACATCAGCGACCTGCCGGAATGTTAAAGCCGCTTCCGATCCCTGAGTGGAAGTGGGAGGATATCTCGATGGATTTCATCACCAGTATGCCAAGGACCAAGACGGGAATGAACATGATTTGGGTTGTAGTTGATCGACTAACCAAGTCGGATCATTTCCTAGGAATTAAAGATACTTGGGGACCCGAGAGATTGGCGCGAGTATTTATTGCAGAGATAGTCAAATTACATGGGACACCAAAGACCATTATTTCAGATCGAGATGGTCATTTCGTATCGCACTTCTGGAAGGCAGTTCACAGGGCTTTGGGGACCGAGCTAAACTTTAGCACGGCTTATCATCCTCAGACGGATGGTCAGTCCGAAAGGACTATAGAAACAGTAGAAGACATGCTTAGAGCTTGTGCTTTGGATTGGTCAACTGATTGGGAAGTTTATTTGCCGTTGATTGAATTCACCTACAATAATAGTTGGCATGCTTCTATTAAGATGGCACCATTTAAAGCTTTGTACGGGAGAAGATTCCGATCACCCCTGTGCTGGGATGATTCTTCGGATTTGATCGGGACGGAACCAGAATTGATAGTTCAGACTCAAGAGAAGATAGCTTTGATTCGAGAAAGACTGTTGACTGCCCAGAGTCGACAGAAGTCTTATGAAGACGTACATCGTCGCCCTCTAGAGTTCGACATTGGGGACCACGTACTATTGAAGGTGTCTCCTACACGAGGAATTTTCCGTTTTGGGAGGAAAGGCAAGCTAAGTCCGAGATATATCGGACCATTCGAGATCCTCGAGAGAGTTGGGGATTTAGCATACAGGTTGGCCTTACCGCCATCGCTGAGTCACGTTCACAATGTGTTTCACGTATCCCAACTGCGGAGGTATGTACCGGATCCCAGTCATAACATTGAGTTCGATGAGATCGAGATAGCGAATGACGGCACATTCGAAGAGAGGCCAATAAAGATACTTGAGAGTCGGATCCAACAATTAAGGAATAAAGCAACACACTTGGTTAAAGTACAATGGTCACGACACGGAGTTGAAGAGGCCACTTGGGAAACAGAGGACAGTATGAAGACTAGATATCCAGAGTTGTTTTCATCTTAAGTTTCGGGACGAAACTTCTTTTTAGGGAGGCAGGATGTAATACCCGAGATTTCTGATATGTCATTGAACCTTGTGATATTGTAATTGTTGCATTTTGATCTGAGTATTATTCTCCGTATTTCATGATCTGGTGTTGTTGAGCGCATGATTTCATGAATGTGATCTAAATTGTGATTCTGCGCATGTAGCGCACGCTATCGACTATATGTAGCATACGCTAATTTGGATCCATAGCGCACGCTATGTATGAACCTTAGCGCGCGCTACATGTAGTCAGCATGATTGAGACAGGGCGGTAGGTGAGATCGGCTGCGGATCTTGATCGGATTATGTCGGGATGAACCTGGACGGCTTTCAGGAAAAAGCCAAGTCAACGCGGTAGCGCACGCTACTGATATGAGGATAGCGCACACTAAATGCTTAGTACAGTGTAGTCAGTAAGCCATTAGCGCACGCTATGAATATGGACTAGCGCGCGCTAACAACCACTTTCTATAAATAGGACAGCATCCTTTTTCGTAATTTCAGTCTTTTCACTTCCCACATCCGAATCCTTGGACTTAGAGAATTACTCTCTTCATCCTAAACCCTTCATATCAGCATCCTAGCTCGAGTCGAAGATTGTAGATCATTGGAGATTGTTGTTCATGCTCTCGGTGTTGGATTTCTTCTAGTTCCTTCGTGTTCTTCACTACTTTGAGGTAGGTGATTCTTCACCAATATTAGTAATATTCTGAAGGACGTTTTGATCATGATTTTGGATTATCTAGTCAGTTAAATTCGTTAGTAGTCGAACATCATGTGTTAGAAGGATATTTTTTGACGTTTCGGCACTTATTCATCGTATAATCCATTGAACCTTTTTAGTATATGGACTCCTAAGCATATTCATGTATCTTCAAAACCGATTATGACCAGTATATGGAGATTACCAAGTTCTTATGTCCTTACATAAAGGAATCATACGTTTTGGGACATGAAATGGATTGAACTTAGGATATTTTTCTTGAATATCAAAGATGAATTATGGTGTTGTAATGATGATACGTATCCTTGTGCCTCGTATTCATTTAATACGTAAAGATCTTTCACAAACCATATGAGCATGATATGCACGGAGATGGCATGTATTAACACTGAAGATTTCATGAGTTTCATCACCTTTAGCTCAAGTTTTCTGCCCAGTAGTAAACTGCCATGCACAGTTAGCGCACGCTAAGATAGGCATATTAACGTGCGCTATCAGGAATGAGTAACGTACGCTACGTTTGGTACGTAACGTACGTTATGTCATCAGGCAGGACAGTCGGCTGATCAGAGAGGACTGTCAGTACATAGCTAGCGTACGGTAGACTTGGTTATTTGCGTATGTTAACAGGCAGGCTTAGCGCACGTTACGTAGAGTACGTGGCGCGCGCTAAGTAGTTCAGGCAGAATTCATTTTTTTTGAGCTTGCGGCCGTAAACCGGATTGTTAGACATTCGTACGACTTGAGGGGAATTCTTTATTATTTCTTAGGTCCGAGCCTTTCATAGGGGACGATCGAGGGGCGGTGGCATACGGACGCGTGTCATTTGTTGGAGTATTTCATTCTTGCCATTTTCGAGGCAAGTATCATATATTGAGTTTGATTTATATTGGAACTTTGATCATGCATATGGTTTTGTTCATGTTGTCGAATATGAGATTTATTTCTTTAATTTCTCGTGGTATTCTTTGTTAATTGTTCGTATTGATGAACATATGGAAATGCATATATGTATGCATAATTGATTGGTTTATGGTATAAATGATTCGAGGGGGTCATGAGGATCTATGCTGAGGGCGCTGGATCGAATGTCCACCATGCGTTGGTCCGACGGGATCATCATGGGGATCTATGCTGAGGGCGCTGGATCGCTGGACGGGTCTTCCACCATGCGTTGGTCCGACGGGATCATCATGGGGATCTATACCAAGGGCGCTGGATCGCTGAATTACCCTGTATTGTGTTGATGGAATCGTGAGGATTCACATCGTTGGATTCTGATGACGGAAGTCCGTTTTGCATGTTTTATGATGCACTGATGATTTATGTATTATGAAACTTGTACGAGCACTATTTTGCTAACCCCTTCGGGGGTGGACATTGTTTTGATGTTCACGTAGCCGAGGAGCGGGGAAGCAACCACATTACCGATAGGACGATGAATTGGCTCAGTGATGTGGTTGATGTCTATTGTTATTGTGATTTGTCTTCTTTGTTCACTTTAGTACTCGAGTACGTGTGTTTTAATAATGTCATTTTCGATATTGTTGTATAAGTTAACTCTTTGGATCAGTTGAACCAGTTCTGTATTTTGAACTTCAATTGTAAGGTTGAATTATATTTACATTTCTTTTATTTAGCCTTGTAAATCCTTACTTAAAGGGTTTACAGCGCTGTAATTATTTCGAATATCTCGGGGTGTTACACCGTAGGCCATGCCCATATTCACACAATCACACACATAGCACAATGCAACAAAGATATCCAAACAATTCACTCAGAGGCATCAAACACTTAGCAAAACACCACGTCAAACCACAACGCACCGAAATGAAATAATATACGTCCACACGCAATACCAAGTGCAACATCAACATCAAACATATCCATAGAAATCACATAGTCATTTACAAACTACACCATTCACAAAACACACGCGTTTTGAAAGCAAGCCTTTAACAAGGCTAAACCGAATCTTTGAAAGTGAAATTCAAAAGATCAAATAAACACAAGGAGACGATCACTAATTATCATATCCATAAAACAAGAATTGTATGGACAAGGTACTTGCCTCGAAATCGGCACGCAAGTATTCCGACGAACACGGCTCAACCGGAAAGCTTCGAAACGCCCGATGCTATCGAAAAGGAAGACGACAACGAACGGAAGGGTTCAACTCGGTTTATTCGCAAGAAACTCGACCCTAATAACATAAAATAAATAAATCAACGATCATACGATGAATAATAATCGTAGAACGCCCGAAAATCCCTCTATGACATTTTACCGGACACTTTCAAGGCGTCGGTCAAGAACTGGACCCAAACAACGAATCGATACGATACAACCATGGAATAACAAGGGAAATGATATAATACATCTAAGTAATCATCAATCCATCACAATCCTAAGTTAAATCGGATTAAACGGACGAAATCGAACAAAATACCCAAAATCCCCAAAATTAGATTTCAAGAAATCTAACCTTGATTCGGTAGATCGGAAAAGGTTATAGGATGGATGATTGATGATATGAAATCCAAGACTTCATGGATTGATTGTCCAACAACATCTCTCCATGATTCCCACACCACCAGCCGCGGAAGAGAAGGAAGAGGAAGAGAAAATGGGTGAAAAACCCGACTGCAGGGCCTTAAATAGGCTGCCTGCCGACAGGGTTACGTACGTAACCGGCCAAGGCTTACGTACGTAACCGAGTCATTGCCCCAAATCTGCCGGCCCGTTACGTACGTAACCGGCCAGGGCCTTACGTACGTAACCGTCCTTACGTACGTAACTGCCGAGCACTAACGGCCGTAACTCGGCCAGTGCCGGCCCGGGGCCTAGACTGCCCGACCATGACTCGGCCGGGGCCAACTACGACGGCCCGAACGACCCCGAAACCCAAACCTGAATACAAATCGAAGATACAGTTACGTAGTACTCGCAAAGACGAACTCGAGAACTAAGAGAACACACGATTCCGATCACCCGAAGGCTCGAAATTCGGCAACGGAAAGTAATTACCCTAAACTTTAGGAAATTACGAAAATGGCCCAAAACGTCCGAAAATCACGATACGTGATCGAATGACCAAACCGAAGTTCACCACATGTCTAAAAAAGTTAAATGGACTTACGGGAAACTCGAAACAGCAGTTTCGAATGAGATTCGCAAGAATCGAACTCAAGTGCGGAAAAGTCACCAAAAAAGCACGGAACTCAACAAAACGACACCGAAATGAACTCGGATGACAAAAAGTGCAGAATTAATCATTCTCAGAATGATGAAATGGTCATGAGCGAGTCGTCAAAATGGACTTCCGCCGAAAAAAAGAAATTACCGGAAATTGAAATTACGGGTATTACATTCTACCCTCCTTAAAAGAAGTTTCGTCCCGAAACTTAAAACAAGTAGGGAGAAGAAATGTCCCGCCAGGAAAAACTCAACGAGATACACAAGAAGCGTGTAACTTATGCCCAACGGCGAAATGTTATAAGCAACGCAAAGGAATATACGGCGTGAAAATGCGCTCCACGACGACCAACACAATGCCACCGGTAGAAACATAATAAAACCAACAAGTGACAAGCGTCATCAAACATATAGTACAATCAAGTCGATTATCCGAACAGTCACAAAACACAACGAACGAAAATCAATCCGATTGACCACCCAACGGTTCATCAATCAAAACGCGAGTCAAACGCTGAACAAGTACGGGATTCCACCGCCTAAGGGTTGGAAGATCGAAAACGAGATTAATTTCCCGAACTTAAGGGAATTACGAAGGAGTCTGAACGCTCAACAATCACGAAACGGGATCAACAAAAACCGAACAATCAAATGATCGAACCACAACGATCGAGACAACAAAAATCGAACAATCATGTTCGGATCACGAAGAACAATAAAGACTCGAGACAAAACATGATCCGGTGAAAACAACAAGATGTGCATTCACATAAGATCCATACGAAAGCGAATATCAATTGAAAAGTCACAACGACAAGCGAGTAATTCCGAAACAATACCACCCTCGTTCGATTAACAAAAGTAAGGGACAGGGCAAGCTCAGAAAATGTTAACGAACATAAACGAGTCGACAGAGTCGAAAATACAGAAGTTTAAAATCCGATCCACTTCGAATAAAAGAACTAGTTGAACCAAAAGATGTTAGTTCCGGACAAGGTTCACAAGAATCGAGCCGAACTCGGAAGAGTCACAGCGATAACTAGATCGACCCAAAACAAGATCACAACTCGTTCGAACGATGAAACTGAAATACAGAACAAGCTCAAAAAGTATCAACGAACACGAGCGAGTCGATAGACCTGAGAAAGAGGAAATGTAGAAGTCCAAAAACAATACGGGTATTACATTCGACCTCTTATAAAAGAAGGTCGTCCCCGCAACTCACAACAACGAAAACAAGGTAACCACACAAAAAGCAACCGATAGAAAAATCTCCACTGGGCCTCTCAGAGCCGATCCTGAGAACTGTGCTGAAGCGCGAACTCCGAAAGTCTCGGTAGCCCATTTGCAAAACTGGATTCGGTGTCCCTCGGGTCCGCACTTGAAATGCGTTACTGAATGCCCCCGGCACACCACGATTGAAACACCTCGGATCGGCATACCGAAAATACAAATGCTAGATACAATGGAACATAACACCGCAAAACAACAGAGCGGAGATGCCAACTCAGCACAACAAGGAATCATAACACATATCATATACAACGATTACTATCGTAAAGCAACACGCATACTAAAATCATAGCAACGGCGTTATCGTTCAGCAACCTCAACGGCCCGAATGATAACCAGCACATAATCACAAAACATCATGACACAATCACACATGTACACAAACGTGCAAGCCCAAGCTTCAACAGCTCACACTCGTGCGACAACACGCAAATTGCCACGAGGCGACAAATAGTAAATACCAGTTCACACCTCTAACAGAGGGATAGTACTACAAATACGTGGCAACGCCTCAACGTTCATGCCACCAATTCGATCATATTCAGAAGTTAACATCATAACAACAAAGCAAACATCATACATACATTCCCAAACGCAAACGGGAATTGATAGGTTTAAAAAAAAATGAAAACCCCCTTTTGAAAATAATTTTGGAAACACCGATTGATCTTGAGTATCACCCTTCAAAAAAAAAGTACAAACGTGAAACATCATTATCGAGACTTTGGAGAACCATTTCACATTCGATAAAAATGAGGACACTTTCCTTTCGTGAAAAACTTTCGGAAATATTCGACATTTGGGTCTAAGCAACTGCATTTCTAAAAATAATTGAAAATATCTCAAAATATTTTGGTCCTCAATTGGAATAATTTTGAAACATATTACGGCACTAGAAGGCACCTTGAAATTACCGCGAGAAATAATTCATTTTAAAAGTACGTCTCGAAATTTATTTTCTAAGATACTCAAGGTTTTCAAAAATCTATTAGGCTAGAATGCCTAAAAACTCACATGATCATTTATCAAACCGTCATAAAATATTCAAGGCCAAAATGCCAAAACTCGACTAAGGGAGTCGGTTTTATGAAGTAAAAATCAGTTTGAAAAATACTCAAAGTCATTTTGAAATAACTCACGCAGCGGATAAAATACAGTGTGAAAATACATTAGCAGCGACACCGCTCCTTATATAGACGAAATATGAGAGTCACATAAACGCAATCATGAGATTAAAAATCTGCATAAAGATTCCGCACTTAACACATAATCATACCAGTAATTCACATCAGACGAGGCACAAACACAAAGAAGGGAGACTTACATCCACAGGTCGCACGAAGATGATGATCGCCCCACGATACTAATCATGACAAACGAACTCAGATGACGCGTCGCGTCACGACTCAGTCAGACAAAATCTGACGAGACAAAAACTCAACAGGCACCACTAAACCCGACACCCTAGGTTTCCACAACCTAATGCTCCGATACCATTTATGTAACACCCCTAATCCGCTCAGGGATATTACACGCCGTAGAACCTTTCCTCAAGGTTCTACTAGGCTGGTAACAAAACCGAACAACTCAACAACGCCTTTAAGGCTAAAATGACTCAGTAGACCGATTTGGTCTTTCAATAAATACATACAACTCAATTACAATACATGCCCACGCAGGGGTCGAATAAAACACACTCCCGTACAATGGGGAAAGAATACTGCAGCGGAAATAAAATACAAATAAACCAACATGACATCAAACGGGTCCTCGTGTGATTAGTATCGTTCATCTTTCATCATCCTTCGTGTCGGCCCTATGTTATGATCCCAAACCTGAATGCAAAAACAGACATCCACCCCCCGAATACTCGGGGGTCAGCAAAACTCCACTATTTTGCTAGTGCAAGAACAAAGTGAATACGAGCCATACAATTCACATTCCACGAATAACAATAACCAGGAATCCTCAAAGATCCAAACGCAACGAAAAGTACTTCCCGAGGCAAGAGTTTGGGTAAAATGTTCCAAAACCGAAAGATCACAAATAAAGGGAAACAATTTGTAAAACAGTTTAAAATGCCATCAAGAGTTTTAATAGAAAACAATTTAGGATTACGGAATCCTTATCTTTCCAAAATCAACAGGGGTCACAGCCCAAAGGTTTTGTTTTTGCAAATAGAAAACCGACAACAATTCACAGGGCCAGAGCCCAACATCACGTGTCCTCGACGGACATAAAAATCAACACAACATAATCACGCACGCGCTTCGCCTAGGACCGGGACGAAGCCACAAATCCCACTCGAGGCCTCGCAGGACCCTCCCGAGCTGCCTAGCGAAACAAATCACACACACGCATCACCTAGGACCGGGACGAAGCCACAAATCCCACTCGAGGCCTCGAAGGACCCTCCCGAGCTGGCTAGCGAAACAAATCACACACATCTCACGGTTGGATCAATCGCTTGTTGCATCCTGGCCACATGATCGCATGCCATGTGCCATCGTAGATTATCTTTGGCACTCACGGTTGAATCAATCACTTGTTGCATCCTGGCCACATGATCACATGCCATGTGCCACCGTAGTTTTTCTTAGGCTCTCACGGTTGGATCAATCGCTTGTTGCATACTGGCCACATGATCACATGCCATGTGCCACCGTAGGCCCTGCCCACATTCACACAATCACACACATAGCACAATGCAACAAAGATATCTAAACAATTCACTCAGAGGCATCAAACACTTAGCAAAACACCACGTCAAACCACAACGCACCGAAATGAAATAATATACGTCCACACGCAATACCAAGTGCAAGATCAACACCAAACATATCCATAAAAATCACATAGTCATTTACAAACTACACTATTCACAAAACACGCGTTTTGAAAGCAAGCCTTTAACAAGGCTAAACCGAATCTTTGAAAGTGAAATTCAAACGATCAAATAAACACAAGGAGACGATCACTAATTATCATATCCATAAAACAAGAATTGTATGGACAAGGTACTTACCTCGAAATCGGCACGCAAGTATTCCGACGAACACGGCTCAACCGGAAAGCTTCGAAACGCCCGATGCTATCGAAAAGGAAGACGACAACGAACGGAAGGGTTCAACTCGGTTTCTTCGTAAGAAACTCAACCCTAATAACATAAAATAAATAAATCAACAATCTGTAACACCCCCAATCCGTTCAGGGATATTACACGCCGTAGAACCTTTCCTCAAGGATCTACGAGGCTGGTAACAACATATAACAACTCAACCATGCCTTTAAGGCTAAAATGACTCAGTAGACCGATTTGGTCTTTCAATAAATACATACAACTCAAATACAACTCATGCCCACGCAGGGGTCAAAATACAACCACACCCGTACAACGGGAAAAATATAGCAGCGGAAAATAAGGTACAACTGAACCAATAAACAATGTACGGTTCCTCATGTGATTAGTATCGATCATCTTTCATCATCCTTCGTGCCGACCCTGTGTTATGCTCCAAAACCTGAATGCAAAAACAGACATCCACCCCCCGAATACTCGGGGGTTAGCAAAACTCCACTGTTTTGCTAGTGCAAGAACAAAGTGCAAAATACGAGTCATACAATTCACATTCCACGAACGATAATAATCCGGAATCCTCATAGATTCAAATACAACAGGATGAACACTTCCCGAGGCAAGAGTTTGAGTAAAGACTTCCCAAAATTTCAAGATCAAAATATCAAGGTAGACAATTTATAAAATGATTTGAAATACCATCGGGAGTTTTAATAGAAAACAATTTAGGATTATCAAATCCTACTTTTGAAAATCCAAAAGACAAAAGGGGTCACCGCCCCAAAGGTTTACTTTCCGTAAAATGACATTTACCAAACCGTTGGGATTTTAGCCCCAAATCCGAAAAATGACTTTTACAAAACCATTGGGATTTTAACCCCAAATCTCATCAACTCACAGTACACAAGAACGACCACAAGGTTCGTCTCCCAACATCAAAATCCGCAAATAAAGGATTTAACACAAACAACAAAATACTCTAGTGCCATCCTAGCCAAGTAAGCCAAACGAACAACTTACCTCTTACACACTTAGTCGATGCATGCAATCATGAAAACCATTCGAAAGCACTCATTTCCGGAAATGCCAATATCAAATCACATTTGCAAAAATGCACCACAATTAACCGCGGACCCACAGCTTCATGGATCCCTACCGAGACCCCGTCGGATCTAACCCGTAGTGGTTAAAAGTAAGCTCGCGGTCCCACAGCTTCGTGGAGCCCTACCGAGACCCCGTCGGATCTAACCCGTAGTGAGCATACACACACACACATTACTCATGCAATACTAATATGCTCAGAATGTAAGTTCATCAAGAATACTTACTAGAGATGGCCACTTATCCGACAACATTATCAAACTCTTCAAAACACAATAACAAGATTAAACACGGAATACACGATTCCATAACTTTTAAACAACAGGGATATCATCAAAGCCTTCAACGTTCAAAATAATCAAATCATAATCAATTCCCAAAACACAATGTTCACAAAACACACACGCATTTTGAAAGAGAGCCTTTAACGAGGCCAAACCGAAATCTTTTGAAACTTCATTTCAAACAACCAAACAAACACACCTAGACGATCACCGATCATCATATCCACAAAATAAGAAATGTATGAGCAAGGTACTTGCCTCGAATAAGAACAATACGGAGAATCGACCGAAGTAGGTTGACACGAACCGACTACGAACCCGCCGACTCCACCGATTGCCAACTCGCAATAATAAACTACGAAGGACAAATACAACAACGAAAATGAATTCCATAACACGACTCAAAGCCGTTGAATTCAAAGAACGAATGACGAAAGTTCAAGTGTTTTCCCCAAAACGGCCAAGAACACGATTCGTCCCGACAAAACACGAAAACGGAATTCCAAGTCGAAATATGGATATACAATCCATAGAATATGTTTAACAACATCATTTAACCACAATTTATCCAACAAAAACGGATGGAAAACGAGATCGAGAACAAATCCCCCAAAAAGTCGATTCGAAGGAAATCAAGAAATATACTTCGATTCGACGAAGAACAATGGATTAAATGATGTTAAAGACAAGAATACTACCAAGATTAATCATACCCATCATGAATTAATCAACAACACGGAACGAATCGGACAAAGATGCAAAAACCCCCAAATTCACGAAATTAGGGTTCTAAGGAAGATTACCTTGATTCGCTGGATCAAAGGATGATATAGGATGATTGATTGATGTTATGAACTCAAGAACTTCGTGGATTTGTTGTTAAACAACATGGCTTCGCCACCCTCGAATCGCCAGCCGCGGACCGAAAAGGAAGGAAGTGAAAAATGAATGAAAATGCGACTGCTCTGTCACATTTATACTGGGTCGGAACTAGCGTGCGCTAGCCTTCCCGGACTAGCGTGCGCTATCAGCCAGGATCGGCCGAGTACCTTCGGCCAGGGCCCAAACGACCCGGCACCATCGACCAATCCTGCCGACCGTGACCGTCTGCCCGACCCCCGCTAGCGTGCGCTACGGCCGGAAGCCTGCGCGCGCTAGCCGACCCGTCCACTAACCTCTGGACTAAACAGCTCGCCCAGGTAACGTACGCTAGTCGGTCGACCGCGTGCGCTACCCCTGCCGGTTAGCGTGCACCACGACCGATAGTAGCATGCGCTACTTGCCGATCCTACCTGAGTCCAGAACCTCAGAACCCCTCTGCCCAGACCCGATAGCGTACGCTGGGCTGCTCAATAGCGTGCGCTACACCTGCCGAGCTAGCGCGCGCAGCCTCCCGGCCGTAGCGTGCGCTACGCCGGTTCCTACCGTGCCTGTTCGGCCAGTGCCCGCCATCGTCCGGCCAAAACCCGCAACCGTCCGGCCAGTCCCGCAACCGTCCGGCCAGTGCCCGACCACCAGGGCTCGACGACTCGATTTCCGAAAACGTACGGAACGAACACGACAAAAAGTTCACGGACAACATCAACGACCCGAAATGAAAACATATGCATTAATTAATCATACGCGACCAAGAAACGGGTCGAGACAACAATTACAGATACGGATACCCGTAACTTTTAAGAAATTACAAAATGGCCCAAAACGCCCGGAAATCACGATACGTGATCGAATAACCAAACCGAACTTCATAACACGTCTAACAAAGTTAAACGGACTTACGGGAAACTCGAAACAACAGTTTCGAACGAGATTCGCAAGAATCGAACTCAAGTGCGTAATAGTCGATAAAAAGCATGGAACTCAATAAAACGACACCGAAACGAACTCGGATGTCAAAAAGTGTAGAATTAATCATTCTTAGAATGACGAAACGGTCATGAGCGAGTCGTCAAAACGGACTCCGGCCGAAAAAAAAAATTTACCGAAAATCGAAAATTGCAGATATTACACGATCATACGATGAAGAATAATTGTAGAACACCCGAAAATCCCTCTATGACATTTTACCGGACACCTTCAAGGCGTCGGTCAAGAACTCGACCCAAAAAACGAATCGATACGATACAACCATGGAATAACAAGGGAAATGATATAATACATATAAATAATCATCAATCCATCACAATCCTAAGTTAAATCGGATTAAACAGACCAAATCGAACAAAATACCAAAAATCCCCAAAATTTGATTTCAAGAAATCTAACCTTGATTCGGTAGATCGGAAAAGGTTATAGGATGGATGATTGATGATATGAACTCCAAGACTTCATGGATTGATTGTCCAACAACATCTCTCCATGATTCCCACACCACCAGCCGCGGAAGAGAAGGAAGAGGAAGAGAAAATGGGTGAAAACCCCGACTGCAGGGCCTTAAATAGGCTGCCTGCCGGCAGGGTTACGTACGTAATCGGCCAAGGCTTACGTACGTAACCGAGTCACTGCCCCAAATCTGCCGGCCCGTTACGTACGTAACCGGCCAGGGCCTTACGTACGTAACCAGCCTTACGTATGTAACTGCCGAGCACTAACGGCCGTAACTCGGCCAGTGCCGGCCCGGGGCCCAGACTGCCCGGCCATGACTCGGCCGGGGCCAACCCCGACGGCCCGAACGACCCCGAAACCCGAACCTGAATACGAATCGAAGATACGGTTACGAAGTACTCGCAAAGACCAACTCGAGCACTAAGAGAACACACAATTCCGATCACCCGAAGGCTCGAAATTCGGCAATGGAAAGTAATTACCCTAAACTTTAGGAAATTACGAAAATGGCCCAAAACGTCCGAAAATCACGATACGTGATCGAATGACCAAACCGAAGTTCACAACACGTCTAACAAAGTTAAACGGACTTACGAGAAACTCGAAATAGCAGTTTCGAACGAGATTCTCAAGAATCGAACTCAAGTGCGGAAAAGTCGCCAAAAAAGCACAAAACTCAACAAAACGACCCCGAAACAAACTCGGATGACACAAAGTTCAGAATTAATCATTCTCATAATGATGAAACGGTCATGAGCGAGTCGACAAAATGGACTTCCTCCGAAAAAAAGAAATTACTGGAAATCAAAATTACGGGTATTACACTATTGAAGGAGTCTCCTACACGAGGAATTTTCTGTTTTGGGAGAATAGGTAAGCTAAGTCCGAGATATATCGGACCATTTGAGATCCTCGAGAGAGTTGGGGATTTAGCATACAGGGTGGCCTTACCACCATCGCTGAGTCATGTTCACAACATGTTTCACGTATCCCAATTGCGGAAGTATGTACCAGATCCCAGTCATATTATTGATTTCGACGAGATCGAGATAGCTAATGACGGCACCTTCGAAGAGAGACCAATCAAGATACTCGAGAGTCGAGTCAAACAGTTGAGGAATAAACCGATCTCCTTGGTAAAAGTTCAGTGGTCTCGACATGGAGTCGAAGAAGCAACTTGGGAGACGAAGGAGAGTATGAAGTCGAGATACCCGGAATTGTTTTCGTTTTAAATTTCTGGCCGAAACTTCATTTTAGAGGGGTAGTATGTAATGCCCGGATAAATGGTGTATTTACCTTGTACTCAACCTTGTATTATTTCGACTTTGTGATGTTATTAATCGTAGATTGGTTTCCCGTATTCCTACCCTTACGTTTTGATATATTCAACATTGCATGCATGGTTCTGCACGTACTTACGTACGCTACGGACTTGCGCTTAACGTATGCTAAGTCTGCTGTGTAACGTACGTTATGTGTTGAGCTTAACGTACGTAAGCTCAGTCAAGATCCGACAAGGGTCGGCGTGTGGGGACCGGATGAAGATTCGTGGAGATTGCTAGCATGAACCTGGACGGTTTTCCAGCACATGCAAGTCAACGGCTTAGCATACACTAGGAGAGATTTTTAACGTACGCTAAGGTCCTATGTGTTACGTACGTAACACCTATAGCCTAACGTACGTAAGTGTATTCCAGAAACAGTCCACTGAGCTCTGGCCGAGCGTTAACGCATACTAATGTTCGAGTATAGCGTACGCTAACCATGTTACGTACGTAATGGGCTTTGTTTAACGTACGTAATGGTTTAAAATCTATTTATAGGACCCGACCCTCACTTCATTTCCAACTCTTACCTTGGCCAATTTTTGTGTTTTGAGACTATCACTCACCTCATATCCCTCATATCATCATCTACATCCGATTTTGGGGAGCCTAAACCGTGTGAATTGGTGATCAAGCTTCCGGTGAAGAGTTTATTCAAGATTTTCTTTGTTCTTACATCTCTTAAGGTATGTTAACTCTACACCAAGATGAAGAATTTGTTCTTAGTTGTATTATGAGCTTTTTCCTGAGATTATTGAGCTTGTTTCGTCATAATGAATCCAATACCATGTTTGAAAGGATTGTATTGGTTGAATTAAGGTTTCCATGGTTAGAGTTGAGCCATAATCTTCACCAACCGTAAGGATGAAATTTCTAAGATTGAACACACCTTGTTAAACCTTTCATAACACTCTTTTTATGAAAAAATGTAAGGATTACCCCTGTGTTTAATGAATTTGTGAAGTTGAACATAGAGTGTGTTCGATTATAATACTTGCCTTTGATGAACTTGTGTAAATCTTCTTAGAGGAGTAGAACGTTGAAAGGATTTTTGGAACAACCATTTGAATGAAGAATTTGTTAAGAAGAATCACCCGCGGAAGAACAAGAATCATAGAGACGAATTAGCCTAGAACTAGAATGAACGTGATTATCTCATAATATTTCGATATTGCCACCGAACCGAGCATCCGAGATAAGAATCAAAATTTGAGTTTGGATCATGGAATATAAGGATATGATGAATGTTCTTGAAACTTTAGATACCAACCTTGTGTTCCACTACAATCTCTTGAATTCGCGAGCCTTTTTCCTAGCGTAGTACTCGTCGGAAAATAGGACCGAGAACCGATTGTTCGTTATCGATAATTCGTTTATAACTTTAGCGTTCGGTACTCATGCGTAAGTTTTGGGAAGATTATTGAATTTCTTGTTATTCCCTTGTACAAGGTGATAAATCGAGGGGCGGCGACCTGCGGGCGAGTGATATTCGTGGGAGTATTTAAATCCTTGCCATCTTGAGGCAAGTATCGTATTTTAAACTTTTTTATATTGGATTCGTGATCATGTGTATGCTTTATTCATGTTGTTGAACATGAGAGTAATTTCTTTGAGTTGTCATGGTATTTGTTATTGATTCCTTGAATGTTCACAGTGATGAACATGTGGATTTGCATATGTGTATGCATAATTATACTGTTTATGTTGTAAATGATCCGAGGGGATCATGAGGATCTATGCTGAGGGCGCTGGATCGAATGTCCACCATGCGTTGGTACGACGGGATCATCATGGGGATCTATGCTGAGGGCGCTGGATCGTTGGATGGGTTTTCCACCATGCGTTGGTCCGACGGGATCATCATGGGGATCTATACTGAGGGTGCTGGATCGTTGGATTACCCTGTATGTATTGATGGAATCGTGAGGATTCGCATCGTTGGATTCCGGTGACGGAAGTCCGTTTTGTATGTTTTATGATGCATTGATGAAATTTGCATTGTGATACTTGTACTAGCATCGTTTTGCTAACCCCTTCGGGGGTGGACATTTGTTTTGATGTTCAAGTAGCCGAGGAGCGGGGAAGCAGCCACAGTACCGACATGACGATGAAGTGGCTCAGTGATGTGGATGATGTTTATTGTTAGTGTGATTTGTCTTCTTGGTTCATTTTTCAGTACTCGAGTATGCGTGTCTTATTAATATTTCGAGATGGCTGTAATAATGACTCATTTGATTTGTTTGAAACCAGTTTTGTATTTGGAACTTTCATGGTACTGTTGTGTTATATTTATATTTCTTCTAATTAGCCTTGTAAATCCTTACTTAAAGGGTTTACGGTGCTGTAATTATTCCGAATATCTCGGGGTGTTACAATGTAGACACCACTATTCATAGTACTTTTATCTGACCCATGGTCAACCGTGTGGAACCTGTATCCATTAACTAAACACCCAAAATAAATTTGAATCCCGTACAATGGCCCTTCTGCAAGGTCCTTAATGCATTGGCTTGCATTACTTGAAGTATCATTAACCTATGATAATTATTAAGTATGTTAGTTATGTAACTTTATACATATGAAATTAGTCTATAAATAATTTGATATGAGACCCCACACTTATATATGTTTTGAACCAACTTGCAAACTCCTTTTCAACTCTTGTTTGTAAGTCACTTTCCGTTATCTTCGGATTAGTTGCTCGAATTTTATCTTCAAACAATCTTCAAAAAAAACACGAGTTATTATATTTAATGAATGAATATATTCTTCATTAAATAAAATATCACGAGGGTACTCACATCAAGTATGTCTCTGAAACCTCGGCACAATTAGATAAAATATATATATATATATATATATATATATATATATATATATATATATATATATATATATATGTGCTGCATTATACTCTTTGGCATCAAAATATCGTGAAGGCATTTTGCCAAAAGGACGGCCATCCAATTTGAAAATTGAGAGCATATTCGGATCATCATTTTCATTAGCTCCCCCCTCATCATTTCGAGGCACACTTCTAATCTTCGTAGTCACCCAATCTTCAAAGTAGTATGAGCTAAATGTTGATGCCTCTTTCATTAAGTAGGCATTGGTGATGGATCCTTCAACTTTGGCTTTCTTCTTTACAAAATCTTTCAATGTCTTCATATACCTCTCAAATGGATACATTCATCGATATTGTACTGGACCAGCAATGCGGGCTTCGTCATCCAGATGGATAACAAGATGCTCCATTGAATCAAAGAAGATAGGTGGAAAGATATGCTCAAGTTTGAACAAAGTAACCGAAATTGTTTCATGAAGTCTTCACATGTCCTCTATTTTTATTGTCCGAGATGTCAAGTCTTTAAAGAAGTTACACAACTCTGTAATTTCCTTCCAAACAGCTTGAGGAAGAAGTTCACGAAACGCAATAGGTAACAAGCGTTGCATGAACACATGACAGTCATGACTTTTCATCCCTCTCATCTTTAGTTCTTTCTTATCCACGCATCTGCTAATATTAGACATGTAGCCATCAGGAAATTTAAGACAATATATCCATTCACAAAGTACTCTCTTTTCATCTCTGTCAAGTGAGTAACAAGATTTCGGATACTTTCCTGTCGTCTCATTTTTCTTCAATTCAGGTCTGATGCAGAGCAATTGCAACTCGTCCCTGGACTTGGTGGTATCCTTGGTATTTCCCGGCACATTAAGCACAGTGTTGAACACATTGTCAAACACATTTTTTTCAATGTGCATGACATCCAAATTATGACGAATAAGAAGTTCTTTCCAATATGTGAGATCCCAAAATATGCTTCTTTTCTTCCACCTGCTCTTAGAATTCTTGGATATCTCTTTGTTTGTGTCATTGTAGTCCTCTGTCACTTTCACAAGACCCAGTGCCTCTACTTGATTCAATATCTCAGCACCTGACCTTTTCTCAGGTGTAGATACTTCACATGTCATATTCTTTCTAAATGCTCGTCGGTTCCTCCTAAACATGTGATCCGGCTCCAAGAATTTCCGACTACAATCAAACCATATTTGTTTACCACTATTAGGAAGAGTAAACACTTCAGTCTCATCCATGCAATGAGGGCATGCCAATCTTCCAGCAGTACTCCATACAAACAACATTGAATACGCTGGAAAATCACTAATAGTCCACAAAACACTTCTCGCATTTGAAAATTTTGCTTCAATGAGATGTCAAATGTTAGAACACCCTCTTCCCACAAGTTCACCATCTCCTTTATGAGCGGCTGAAGAAACACATCCAATTGCATCTTAGGATTGCGTGGCACTGGTACTAAGATTGTTAGGAACATGAATTGTTCCTTCATACAGAGCCAAGGTGGTAAGTTATAGGGTGTGACTATAACTGGCCACGATGAATATTGTCGCCCTGATTGTGCAAAAGGTGCAAAACCATCAGTCGAAAGACCTAATCTCACATTTCTAGCCTCTGCAGCAAAATCTGGATAAATAGTGTCAATGTGCTTCCATGCTGGAGACTCTACAGGATGACGCATAATTCCATCATTTTAACCAGAACATGAAGCATGGCACCTCATATCTGCCGCGGTAGCATTTGACATGTATAGCCTTTGCAATCGAAGAATAAGAGGAAAGTAGTACATCTTGATGGCTGCCACTTTTTTCCTCCTACGGCTTTCTGAGGCATGACACATATCTTTCTAGCGTGATGTACCACAGAATATACAACTCTCACTATCTTTGTAATGGTCCCAATAAAGCATGCAGCTGTTTGGACAATAATCAATCTTCTCTACAGGTAATCCCAACCCACGCAATAATTTCTTTGTACTATAGAAGTTATCGGGACATAGATTCCCTTTTGGATGACTGTCTTTCATTAACTCTAAAAACTGATTAAAACACTTTTCTTATAAGTGGTTCTCTGCTTTCAAACTCATGAAACGAGTAATATAAGACAATTGGGTGTAATTAGCACAACCAGGCCACAACTCTTTGTCTCCAGCATTCAACATGTCATATATTCGTTTTGCTTCAGGATTTGGTGGTTCTTCCACATTCTCAACATTAAATTGTGGCCCCACATGCTACATGACCATCATACGGTACGAATTGGATCCCGACTCATTAGTATCCATATTCACATCTTCATCCATATCTTCACATCCCTCATCCATTTCAATTTCGCCGTGAAAAATCCAAGTTTTATATTCCCTAATGAACCCAAATTTCCCAATGTGATACTTAACTTTTTCTGTATCATGAAACTGTATATTATCCCATTTTCTACATGGACATCTTATTTGGTCACCCGACATGCAGTGCGGCTGACTACTTGCATACTCAATAAAGTTGTTAAGTCCAGAGAGAAATGCAGGATTCCAAGAACCATCAATTTTCCGGCGATACATCCAGTCACGGTTGTCACCCATTCTAAAAATTGTAACAGAATAATCAAAAAAAAGGTAACATATGAGTATAGCTATACATGTACATACACATATACATAATATATGAGTAAATCTCTGAGTGAAATAGTGATATTTTGCTTATGATAGGGACAGAAGAAACTATGGTCTTGTTCTACTATTGTTACTTATGATTATGATATTTTATAAAGTAAAGAAATCAACCGAGTGAAATAATATTTTCGTCTTTTTTAGTACAGTCAAAAATGATCATAGAGCTTATGGGCTTGCTAAGCTTCTATCTCTAGAGAAATCTATTCAAGCTGCTATTTAAACAAAACAAAAGTAATTTTTTTTTAAATTTGGGGTATTCACTCGTGAAAATTATAATTTTATATGTTATATGTTCTAAAACTAAAAAAAATAATTTTCAATGGTTAAATTTAAAAATTTGCCCCTCACGGGGCCTGTTCTAAGAAAAAAATAAAATTTTTAATGGTTAAATTTAAAAATTATAACCATTAAATTTAGAAATTGTAAATATTTTTAATTAATATAACAAGGCTATATTGGTCTCCCTTTAAGTGAAAAACTGATAATTACACATATAATTATGATATTATTGTAATGGGATATATTTAAAAATTGACCCATTAATTTGTGATATATTATACAAATTCTCTTTTTATATAGTTTTTTATTTTTTTTTCTGAAATATATTAAAAACAAAATTTCCCATGAAAGTATTATTTTCCCCTTAAAGTTTATTTTTTTAGCGGAAAATTGAAAGAATTGACGGAATGGTAACGGAATGACTATAATGATAAATATGTGTAAAGTTAGTGCCTACAATAAATAAACTTTTAGTTGAGTGGTAGGTTTCTAAAAGAGCTAATAGTTGAGTGACAAGAAAATTCAATTTCCCTAATAAAAATTAAAAAGATATGTTTATACAGTACAGTTTATAAGCAGATCAGTTTTATGAATTTGTTGCATAATTTTATTAATATGTGTGCTTTAAATTGTTTAATGACAAATTTTTTAGAGAGAAAGACGATAAAAATAGCACGAACAATCCCCATTCCTTATTTTTTTCCCTTCAAAAACGATGAAAAAAGGCACCCCAAGAAAATTAGACTATAAAAACGAACAGAATAATTATGACAGAATTGCAGGAAAACAAGAACGAAATGAAAAATCTGCCAGCTGAGATGTGAAAACAAGTGAAGCGAATTCCTAAAAGAGATGAGGAGAACAAAAGTGGATGAACATGATTTTATTTCTTTTACTTATTTCTTTATTATTCCAGCATTTACTCGTAAATGATTACTAAAATCTCGATGAGAGAGAATGTTCTTGAACAAGCAAATGTGAAAGGGTAGAGAGAGAGAGAGAGAGATTAGCTCTTTTTGCTAAGAATTGACGTGTGAAAAGAACTCTGGCACTACAGGACACTTGCTGGCCAAAACAATAAACACAAAGCACTTCTTACGAAAGAACCAAGCATGGTAGACAGTGATACCATAACAAAATAGAACAAGAGCAACATTTGGGGGCGTCAGATGAAAAGGAACAACAACACGTTAGAAGGATCACTTATATAAATGAAAACCGGATAAATGATGAAGCGGACGTGGCGGCAAAAGCAAAAATAAACGAAACATACACCCCAAAAAATATAGAACCTAGCAGATGTAAATAACCGCACAGAGATGATAAAATTGAGAAAAGAGAAAACAATTGCACCTGGGGCGTAGCAGCTCGATGTGATGGAAATTGGGGGCGTCGGCCAAAATCTTTCAGTGGAGTCACAAATCTAAAAAGAGAACGTCACAACTCACCAACAAGATTACATAAAACCATATTCTTCTGGGTGAAATTAGAGAGAGAGAGAAAGAGAGAGACTCACCCATATGGATGCTGAGTAGAATCTTGCTCCGATCGACGGACGTGGCGGCAAAAGCAAAAATAAACGAAACATACACCCCAAAAAATATAGAACCTAGCAGATGTAAATAACTGCACAGAGATTAAAAAATTGAGAAAGGAGAAAGCAATTGCACCTGGGGCGTAGCAGCTCGATGTGATGGAAATTGGGGGCGTCGGCCGAAAACTTTCAGTGAAGTCACAAATCTAAAAAGAGAAAGTCACAAATCACCAACAAAATTACATAAAACCATTTTCTTCTGAGTGGTAGCATGAAATTAGAGAGAGAGAGAGAGAGACTCACTCATATGGATGCCGAGTAGAATCTTGCTCCGATCGACGACAACAGATAGATTTGGGGGGATTTTAGGTCGCCGGAGAGAGAGAGAGGCATTTTTCAGGAGTAAATCAGAACACGCATCATAATGGGTTTCTGATGCAGAGTATGTATTAAAATTTACCGACGCCAATGGGCCGTCGGTAATGGCCTTGTTAATTTTGATAGATAGCTTGGCGTCTGTAAAGGCGTTGTTAAAATTTCCAAATACCGACGGCGAGAATGACGTCGTTAATTCATGTGAGTCACATAATTGTATAAGATAATCATGACATTTAACGACGGCCGAGGCGCCGTCGGCGAATTTCCGACGGCGAAAGTCGTCGGTAATGGTGTCGGCAAATTTCGCAGGAATACACCCGCGATATGGCATCGTTAAAACTGTCGAGTTTCGTCCAAATCCACGGGGGTCGGTAACAGCGTCGTTAAATGTTAAAAATACCAACGACGTTTACTGACATCTGTAAACGGCGTCGATATTGCTGTATTTTTTGTAGTGCTATTTACTGAACATCGAGCTGCTACGCCCCAGGTGCAATTGTTTTCTCCTTTATCAATTTTATCATCTCTGTGCGGTTATTTACATCTGCTAGGTTCTATATTTTTTGGGGTGTATGTTTCGTTTATTTTTGCTTTTGCCGCCACGTCCGCTTCATCATTTATCTGGTTTTCATTTATATAAGTGATCCTTCTAACGTGTTGTTGTTCCTTTTCATCTGACGCCCCTAAATGTTGCTCTTGTTCTATTTTGTTATGGTATCACTGTCTACCATGCTTGGTTCTTTCGTAAGAAGTGCTTTGTGTTTATTGTTTTGGCCAGGAAGTGTCCTGTAGTGCCAGAGTTCTTTTCACACGTCAATTCTTAGCAAAAAGAGCTAATCTCTCTCTCTCTCTCTCTACCCTTTCACATTTGCTTGTTCAAGAACATTCTCTCTCATCGAGATTTTAGTAATCATTTACGAGTAAATGCTGGAATAATAAAGAAATAAGTGAAGGAAATAAAATCATGTTCATCCACTTTTGTTCTCCTCATCTCTTTTAGGAATTCGCTTCACTTGTTTTCACATCTCAACTGGCGGATTTTTCATTTCGTTCTTATTTTCCTGCAATTCTGTCATAATTATTCTGTTCGTTTTTATAGTCTAATTTTCTTGGGGTGCCTTTTTTCATCGTTTTTGAAGGGAAAAAATAAGGAATGGGGATTGTTCGTGCTATTTTTATCGTCTTTCTCTCTAAAAAATTTGTCATTAAACAATTTAAAGCACACATATTAATAAAATTATGCAACAAATTCATAAAACTGATCTGCTTATAAATTGTACTGTATATACATATCTTTTTAATTGTTATTAGGGAAATTGAATTTTCTTGTCACTCAACTATTAGCTCTTTTAGAAACCTACCACTCAACTAAAAGTTTATTTATTGTAGGCACTAACTTTACACATGTTTATCGTTATAGTCATTCCGTTACCATTCCGTCAATTCTTTCAATTTTCCGCTAAAAAAATAAACTTTAAGGGGAAAATAATACTTTCATGGGAAATTTTGTTTTTAATATATTTCAGAAAAAAAACAAAAAACTATATAAAAAGAGAATTTGTATAATATATCACAAATTAATGGGTCAATTTTTAAATATATCCCATTACAATCATATCATAATTATATGTGTAATTATCAGTTTTCACTTAAAGGGAGACCAATATAGCCTTGTTATATTAATTAAAAATATTTACAATTTCTAAATTTAATGGTTATAATTTTTAAATTTAACCATTAAAAATTTTATTTTTTTTCTTAGAACAGGCCCCGTGAGGGGCAAATTTTTAAATTTAACCATTGAAAATTATTTTTTTAGTTTTAGAACATAAAACATATAAAATTATAATTTTCACGAGTGAATACCCCACATTTAAAATAAATTACTTTTGTTTTTAAAAAATTGTAATAAAGCGGAAAGATAAAATTACACGGTTTTGAACATAACCGGACAACAGAAAGACTTGGGGCCCCCGAACTAGTATCCTTCGAACCCTTCGCCGTCACCATGATCTTCCCGTGCCTTGCCTTTTCTTCGACCTAAAATACAACACAATTACTTTGCCCAACACAGGGTCAGATATACATGATAAATGATTTCTCAAGACATTATACAATTCACATATGTATTAGATCTTCAAGGAAAACATCCCGACTAACGAACATACCCCTCGGGCATATGAACGGTTAGTCACAAAATGTCGAAAAAATCCAAATATACATGGACTATGAACGACCAAAATAGTACGGCTCAAGATGGACATCACAGTACGCCCGATCTGGAAATGTGTCAGTGCACATGTCCACCCCGTATACGGAATCCAGGATATACGTGGGACAATGTACCTAATTAGCCTCACGAACTACGTCTCGTGTGCATTGTACAATACGGAAACATCCACGCATGACTATATATGTGCTTGGATAAAAATCATAAACAATAACCAATCGAAACGCAGATATGATTCCGGATATGTCACGATACAACATGACTACGAATTCAATAAATCACATATCCAATTAAGGATCAAGAAACTCACCGAAATGACAATAAGGATCAGTGATATCAATGGTTCAAAGTGACGAACTTGGGAATGCAATCCCACAATGAAAAACGGAACATCATCAAGAATAATACCAAATCACGGATCACAAATTCATAAGTGTTTCATATACACGAAACGCATAACCATCACAAGAATCCAAACATCATTATATCCAAGCAAGATAACTTGCCTCAATACGGAGACGAGAATAATCCTTTCTTGTCGGATGAACGAACGGTCCTCGACTAATATCGGTTACTCAAACAATCAACCTTGAACAAAATATACTTCACTCAATAACACATTCATATAATCATCGATATCAAATTTAGTGAGACGACATCCTAATTTCCATTTGAATAGTTCAACTTTCTCAAGACATCGAAGTTCTATTTCAAGAACTCTATTTACTTCATTCCACTCTTACAATTGATTTACAAGACATTACCGAATATTTGCAAGAATAGGAATTGATCAATAATATGTTAAACAATCATCTAGTATCATTTAAGCCTATCAAGAACATCACAATTGATCAAAGTGAAAATCTGCATAACCTTGTTCAATCACTATGTTAAGTTTATTTAGTTATAAATCCATATTATGATCATGAAGATTAACTCATATTAACACCATCCTTATAATCTTCTTACCAACCTGGAGAATCAAATATCACACCTATGAATTCACCTAGCTTAGGTTCAAGAACATCATTCTAATCTTCCAATATTCATCAAGGTGTTCTTAAAACATTTTATGACAACAATTCCAACAATCAACCTTAACTACAAGGAAACAAGGATTATTACTATCCTAATGATGTTATTAGTCCAGCAAGAAGAGTGTGATTCTACTAAACATGCTTACCACCATTTAAAACATCAAAAATACATCATTCCAAACCCTTAATTATCATATTCATCACTAAGTTGTTAAAAGCTTAACTACAAACATGTTTTACTTGATTAATTCAACATTAGGTGTAGTATACTCTATCACTAACATTATAACTACTAAATTATAGAGTGAAGTCGTACAACATACCTTCAGAAATAAAGAACAAAACACCAAAACCACAAGAACACACTCCAATCTTCAATAATGACTCTAAACTTCCAATCAACAAGCTCCAAATCAAGATGCAAAGCTCAAACACAAGTTGGGAGTAGGTAGAATTGGTCTAGGGAGGCAGGGGGATGATTATAGGGGAGACAAATCGGAGTTTGGACGTGCAAAATGAAGACACAAATTATCTTTTTATAACTGCACAGTTCGTTACGTACGTTATCCACATGTGTATAACGTACGTTAGCCACTTTACGTATGCTACACCAAAAGTGTTACGTACATAATCTAGTACCAGAGGCTACTGACTCAAAACACGAACATCATTACGTACGTTATGGCTTGAAGCATTACGTACGTAATGTAGGTCAACTAGGCTGCCTCGAAATGATCAGAAATTCGAATCACGCGCGGCCCCACACGCCGAAAGTTGAGATCGGATAAGACTACAAGCATTACATACGTAAACAGCACTACCTTATGTACGTAAAGCCGACAAGATAGCGTATGTTAGGCTAAAATCTTTGTTGCTTGATTCGGTGAACGCAAGTGCACGTTATCGTAGACAAGTAATAAAGAGGTGAGTAATATATCTTTCCCACGAGGACTGACTTACTAACTACCGATTTATGAGTATTATAATTTTATCTGAAATATCGAACTTTTGATACAAATAATAATTAAAGAATATTAATAAAGAATAAATAATAAAAACGATTGTTTTAAGAAATAAAATCAAATAAGGAATAAATCTAGGATTGTGAATCCACCTCGGATTATCCGAATTACTCTCGATTATATGAATTTAATGATTTCTCAATTTATTGAAGGCGAAGGTTGCTAAAATACTCTACCGCCTCTCCCGAGGTCAATAGATTTTTCTCAGGCGAATAACACACTCTATTCCTAGGTGAATTAATTCGACAATAGGCAAAAAACACGAAATCTTCAGAAAGGCCACGTAGTTCCTATGAGTATATTCCTATCTCATAAGATAAAACGGTTCTCACCAATTTTCCCTACCAACTCTCCTCTCCCGATTCGAGTTGCGTAATTAAAACAATTCAATTATAGGCCACACAATTGAAAGCATTAAGAACAATTGGGGAAAACTCAATAGAAAAGGGAATTATATTAATGCAAGATCGAAAGTTTATTCATCAAAACCTCGGTTTCATCAAAATCCTAGAATAGGGTTCTAACCTGACATACTAGAAAATAAAAATACAAAAATAATTAAAGAAAGCATAAAGATCAAACGCAGTCGAAGAGCTCGGATTCCTCCGTTCTCTAGCTTCTGCTCTCTGCTCCTTGGTGTTTTCTGCTTCTTCTCCTTTCCTCGATGATCGATCTCCTCCAATCCCCCTAGATTCAGACCTTAAACCCCCTATTTATAGCTATCATTAGCCTCCAAAACGCGTCCGGGGATTGGGTCGAAAATAGGCTTCAGAAACGGCAATGAAACGCAGCAAAATTAACAAAACCGCCCCGTGGGCCGCGGCTCACTTAAGCTGTGCCGCGGCCCCTAATGCTCAGCTCCGGATGCCTGGGCGCATGTTTTCTTCCTGGGCTACGGCTCAGCATCCTTGTGTCGCGGCCCCCGGTACAGTTCGCTCGGCGCCTGCTAGACTCCTTCGTGTGCTGCGGCTCACTTGGTTCATGCCGCGGCCCCAGGCCAAAAATAGTCGTTTCAGCCCGTTTTTCGCCGTTCGAGCTTCCGGACTCCGATTTCCTACAAAACATATAAGAATAGTGCATTAAGAGCTCATTTAAGTAGATTTAGACTTCAAGTGGATAAAAAATAATGATAAATAAGCGTATAAAAATATGCCTAACAAATACCCCCAAACTTGAGCCTTTGCTTGTCCTCAAGCAAAAAAGAATCGATTTCAAATAAGAAAAATATCGTGAATGATCGTGCAAATCCATAGTGCTCAACTTAATTAATACTACCCAAAAAATCTCAAAGAATAATACGAGTATTGTAATAGTGAGTCACATCAAGGACACTGATTCGACAAAGTAACCATTTTCAGTGCTAATCAATCGTTCATGACGAAAATCAAGCTCAAAGATTAACAAGCATGAATTTAAACGACCGTCAATATGAAGGGTTAAAATAAACAGTCAACTCGCCCAGTCCCACAGTCTAGTGGCAAAAATTTTAAGAGTTTCATCATCAAAAATAACCCTCGGACAGCATTCCCTTATATATGATCAATAAAATGATTCGAGTTAACCACTAGGTTCCAGCTCTCGGGATGTTTCATCGGGATAACCCTAGGGTGGATTTCCATTCTCATGTATTGGGGAACCGTTTGACGTAAAAGACACTTATGGGGCACATGGATGCTTCTAGTTACTAAGTTCCCCTCCACAGCGGAGAAAAAACTCGAATAGTTATTCCCGCATGTCCGATTCAAGGTCGTTGTTTTACGCGAGAGTAAACAACGGGTCACGCGAATACCCCCAGTTACTTGGCTCCCCATCATCGGCACAATGCGATATCTCTAAACCATTAGTCTATTCAGGGTTGTCGTTTTACGCGAGAGTAAACAACGGGTCACGCGAATACCCCCGGTTACTAGACTTCCCATCATAGAACAAATAATGTCTCGACTCTTTGGGAAAAACTGTCCGACTCTAAACTCAATTTAAGTGCCAACAGGACTCATGTTACTGGATGACTAGCTACGCGAAAGTGTAACCAAACATATAGACAGCGATTTGAAAACACGTATGTCTCCTTTCTTATCCGCTAAGATTTATACAATCACGAAAATTATCAGACCTAAATGCATACTCAACGGAAATAGATATCGCTGACTGCAACTCGACTAAAACTCAACCGTTTCTTCCAAGAGAAATCAGTATCGTAACATCAGTTTTACACAAAGAAGCACAACAATTCACGAATGCAAATAATATCACGACAAGCAAGGCTAGCATCAAAAAAATAACGAAAAATAACGAAAAATGCAAACGAATAAGTAAAAAGCAACCGAAAGTAACCCCCCCCCAAACTTAGGACGTACATTAACCTCAATGGACAAAAATGGTAATATGTAATAAGAGACAAGGTCAAGTACTCCCCTAATGTCCGCTCATGAACTGGTGCCGGCCTCGCCCGGTGAGGAAGATGGTGTGGCTGGCCGAACTGGTGGAATGAATGGCCCGTCCGGGTGCATAATGTGGGTCGTCCATGCAGCAAGGTAATCCTGGTGGTAAGCATCCCTCGCTGCCAAGCGCCTCGTCTCACGTCGGTTGGCCCGGATAGCCTGCTCTCTCATCTCCTCACGGACGGCTGCGAGGATGCTGTCTCTCTCCGCCCGCATCTCCTCTCTCAGGGCAGCTAGGTGGCTCTCTCTCTCTCTCTCTCCTCATCTCCTCTCTCAGGACGTCGAACATCGCCTGCAAGTGCTCTCTCTCGGGCGGCGGGCTGGACTCTGCCTGCCCATGTGTCAGAAGAAGAGGCTCGGGGGACTACTCATGTGCCTCATCAAGAAGAAATCCTCGTCCCTGAGCGTGTGCCGGCGCTCCACCCCACTGGTCGAAGTGAGAAATGATGCGATGATCAATCAGACCCTGGGGGGCTAGCATCGGCTCATCATCCAACCAAATCATGCCCGACTGGAGGCATAGAGCGCAGATGAGAGAGGGGTGCTTCAGCCCCGTCTTGGCCCCTTCTTGAATGCACAGAAGAATAGATCGGACCAGAAGAGGGACCACATCGAATCTGAGCCCGGAAGTGATAACATATAACGTACGGGCACGAGAGAGTAAAACAGAGCGGATCTGCGAGGTAGGATCGACCCGTGCACAGAGGAAGTACAACCAGGCTCGCCCAAGCCGACTGAGGCGCGAGCTCTTAAAGTAGAAGGCCGACAAACCCGGGGTGCGAGTCTCCCAGACGGAGCCGGGCTGTGCGAGTGCCTCGAGCAGGGCCTCCCTCATGAGGCCACTCATAGCTCGCGTATACGCAGTATCGTCCACCACAGGCAGCTCGAATAATCTCCGAATGGCGCCCACTGAAAAATCCACAGTAATGCCTCGGACGACGACCTGAGTCCGAGTATCCGACTGCGGTATCATCTGCCCTACCCGAATATGCCTCAACAGAGCGCTAGCATAAAACTCCTGTACGATGGAGATCACAGCCGGCTCGGGAGGCGCAGCGAAATGGGCCCAACCCATCTCGTCAATCATCGTCAGAAGCTCACTGTCCTGGGGGGCGGGAGTGAATCCCCGCTCTAGAATCAAAGGTCGAGGACGGATCTTATCATTGAATATTTTTTGAATTTCCGGGTCGGAGAATTGATGCGACTCCAACTCGGATCGGCTTTGTGAAGTTTTCCCTCTTGTGGGGGACGATTGTGTCCTAGCCCTTGTGCTAACCTTCCTCTTTCTAGCCATGGCGAGTTCCTGAAAAGATAAACACCGGAAATTAATTAAGCTATAAGGAAAACAACACCACTTGACTAAAGATATGCAAAACGTGAATATGGAGTTGAACGAGCTTGCACCGTCATGAGAGACAATTAAAATTGAGCTTTCACGTTTAAACTTGATGTAAGGGTTGGGTACGATCTAAATCCATAAACAAATTAGTTGCACATAGTTTCAAAACGTTGGCTTAAAAAGAAAAATTTTCATTTATGCATTTCATCAAACACCTTAACTGCATGAGTTCAAAAGAAGAACAAGAAGTATAATGGTGTAATCTCATTCCCCAACAATAGCAACATTAATCAACAGTCATGATAAAGCGACAATTAACATCAAAATTTCATACATGATCAACACATACCATCATTAATTCAATCAAAAATTTCATATCCCAACTCAAATTTTGATAGAACTTTGAAAAACTAACAACATATTCAAGATTGGGTGAAGAACACCACCTCACTTCAGACCATGTAGCAATAAGGATTGAGAATTACCTTGATTGGATTGAAGTATTGAAGGAGAAGAGTTGGGAAGAGGTTCGACCGAGTTCTTGCGCGAAGGAAGGTAAGAACACTTACAATTTTCGGCCGATCTAGTTATAAAAGGGTTGTTGGGCTGTTCAAATTCGCAACAGGGGCCGCGGCACAACTTAAGTGAGTCGTGGCCCAGAGTATAGCCTGCCCGGGCTTGTTTCTTCTTTCGCCTTGTGCCGCGGCTCAGCGTACGGGTGCCGCGGCTCAGCATGTTAGTGTGCTGCGGCTCAGTTGGTCCGTGCCGCGGCACAGCGTACAGCTTCCTGGGTGTATTTTTGGCATTTGGCATGCCTCGACTCAGCAGCAACGTGCCGCGGCTCAGTAAGGTTGTGCCGCGGCACAGAGTACAAGAAGTTTAGCCTTTTTATGTCGATTTGTGTGTGTCGCGGCTAACAATCCTTGTGCCGCGGCCCATTGCTGAATTCTTCCCCTGGGGTGATTTCTGCACAGAATTTTCAAAAGAAAACACCAAGAACGTGAGGGATAAACGTATCAACGCAAAAATGACGAAAAATAAAGATAAAAAATGTAAGAAAATACTGAAAAACAAAAATCTACAACTAATACTCGGGTTGCCTCCCGAGAAGTGCTAAGTTTATAGTCTTCAGCCGGACTTTTTGAAAATTAGTTTGCATTTCGCAAGAACCATTTGGATTCCGCACAGTCCATCAAACCGTTATTATGTGATTTAAATTGTTGACCGTTAAATTTCAACCGTTCGACTTTTGGTTTGGAAATCCAATGTTCTTTGCGAAACGGCTTTAATAAAAGTAGCTGCCCAAAACACCCATTTTGCAGTTGGCTTGGTACTCGTTTAACATCCGGCTTAATTTTTAACTCCACGGGCGAACTTATGACAGCATGCGATTTTATCGATGGTGGATGAATGGATGTTGAAGATGACATATTTAACTGCTTAAGATACATGATTCGCTCTTCATTTTTATTAGACGTCGGGGCAGCTGAAACGGATTCTGAACACTTCGACCAACAACTCTCCCGGTGTGCGTCTTTCACAAAGATATCTACACTTTCAATTTGCGAACTCTTCTCGACACTACTTGGACACGGAAAGGGTTGAAACACTTGGAAAGTGACTTGCTCATCTTGAACCCGCAGAGTGAGTTTCCCTTTTTCCACATCAATGAGAGTTCGGCCGGTAGGTAAGAATGGTCTTCCCAAAATAATTGGGATGTCTTGGTCCTCCTCCATATCGAGCACAATAAAATCATCCAGAAAGATGAATTTATCTACCTTGACTAAAACATCTTCTATTACCCCCCTCGGGTACTTGATAGATCGGTCAGCTAATTGCAG
Source organism: Orobanche coerulescens (assembly GCA_033398695.1). Taxonomy (NCBI): domain Eukaryota; kingdom Viridiplantae; phylum Streptophyta; class Magnoliopsida; order Lamiales; family Orobanchaceae; genus Orobanche; species Orobanche coerulescens. The sequence continues at coordinate 98,142,433 of CM065813.1, read as the reverse complement.
CGAGATTGTAGTCGGCTTGGCTTCCCCAATGCCTAGCTTCTTAAATATGGAAAGGGTTATAAGATTAATGTTGGCCCCGAGATCACACAACACTCTATCAAAAGACAGATTTCCTATAGTGCACGGTATATTAAAACTTCCTGGATCCTTCAATTTTGGCGGGAGCTTTTTCTGCAAGATGGCGCTGCACTCTTCCGTCAATGCCACTGTCTCATATTCCTCGAGCTTCCTTTTGTTAGATAAGATATCTTTCATGAACTTCACATAGCTCGGCATTTGTTCCAAGGCATCAGCAAATGGAATATTTATATGTAGTTTCTTGAAGACGTCAAGAAACTTGGAGAATTGTTTGTCCAATTTAAGCTTTTGCAAACGCTGTGGAAACGGGACGGGTGGCACATATGCCTTCGGATTGTCAGGAAACAGTTTCGAGGGTCTAGAATTTTGTGATTCCTCAGTCGCCAAAGTTTTCTTCTCTTCATCATCACCTCTCTTTTTGTCTGCACAAGTGCTGCACAATTCCTTCCTTCCCGCTTCTCAAACTAATGGCATTAATACTCTCTCTCGGGTTTGTCTCAGTTGTACTTGGTAAGGTACCCTCAGGGCGAGCTGTTAACACATTAGCAATTTGGCCCAATTGGACTTCCAAGTTGCGAATAGAAGTGGAATGGTTTTGCAAGGTTGCTTCCGTATGGGTCATGAACTGACTCGTATTTGCTGCCAATTTCGCAATTGCTTCCTCTAGAGAAATTTTTGGAGCGGGAGGAGGTTGTTGTTGTTGTTGAGCAAACTGAGGTTGGTTTAAGTTTTGTCCGTTCTTCCATGAAAAATTTGGGTGATTTCGCCACCCCGGATTATATGTGTTGGAATACGGATTATTTTGCTGATTCTCGTTCCCCACGAACTGAGCTTGTTCCATCGGATGTTGCTCGAAAGGATTTCCAACTTGGCATTCCGTGCTAGGATGAGATCCGTTGCACCAATTACATGATTCAGTGGTAACGGGGGAAGGAGCATGTGAAAAGGCCTGAAGTTGCTGAGTCAAGGCAGCAACTTGAGCCGATAGTGTAGATATAGGATCATTATCGGAGATTTCCATCACTCGTTTCAGGTTCACTCATTCGGAAGGCCACTGATAAGCATTTGCAGCCATCGCTTCCAATAGAGAGTGGGCTTCGGCCATCGTTTTTCCCAATAACGCTCCTCCAGCGGCTGCATCAACAAGAGTGCGTGTAGAAGCACTCAATCCATTTTAAAATATTTGAATTTGTAGCCAGTCCGGTAGGCCATGATGTGGGCATCTCCTTAGCAAATCATTGTATCGCTCCCAAGCTTCATGAAGCGACTTCATATCAAATTGCCCGAAAGTAGTAATCTCGTTCCTAAGCCTCGCCGTCTTTGATGGTGGGAAGAACTTAGACAGAAAGGCTTGTGCTAATTCTGCCCAAGTCGTGATAGAGCCCGACGGTAATGAATTCAACCAAAATTTGGCTTTGTCCCTCAAAGAGAAAGGGAAAAGCCGCAGACGAATGGCATCATCGGTAACACCGTTATTCTTGAAGGTGTCACATATCTCGAGAAGTGAAGCGATATGCGCGTTGGGGTCATCTTTTGCCAGTCCACAAAACTGGCTTGCTTGCACCATATGAATAATAGCCGGCTTGATTTCGAAGTTGTTGGCTTGGATGGTTGGACGCCGGATCCCCGAAAAGTTCGCATTGATTTGTGGCATAGCATAATCACGGAGTGCTAATGCCGGTTGACCTTGCTGAATGGGGTTGTCTACTTCGTGATTTCCCGTGTTATCGGCCATGGTTCCTGTTGTCGGTAGCTCACATTTCTCCTTCTTGCTTCTCTGAAGAGTGCGCTCGAGTTCGGTATCCAAAGGTAGTAGGCCTTCGTTACCGAATTTTCTCATGCACTAATCAGAAACTCCTGAAAGGAAAAACAAATAAATTAGAAATAATAAAAAAAATGTTCAAACTAAAACTAGAAATACTGAAATCGATATTAGTAAAATAATCAGTCCCCGGCAACGGTGCCAAAAACTTGTTGCTTGATTCGGTGAACGCAAGTGCACATTATCGTAGACAAGTAATAAAGAGATGAGTAAGATATCGTTCCCATGAGGACTGACTTACTAACTACCCATTTATGAGTATTCTAATTTTATCTGAAATATCGAACTTTTGATACAAGTAATAATTAAAGAATATTAATAAAGAATAAATAATAAAAACGATGGTTTTAAGAAAGAAAATCAAATAAGGAATAAATCTAGGATTGTGAATCCACCTCGGTTTATCCGAATTACTCTCGATTATATGAATTTAATGATTTCCCAATTTATTGAAGGCGAAGGTTGCTAAAATACTCTACCGCCTCTCCCGAGGTCAATAGATTTTTCTAAGGCGAATAACACACTATATTCCTAGGTGAATTAATTCGACAATAGGCAAAAAGCACGAAATCTTCAGAAAGGCCGCGTAGTTCCTATGAGTATATTCCTATCTCATAAGATAAAACGGTTCTCACCAATTTTCCCTACCAACTCTCCTCTCCCGATTCGAGTTGCATAATTAAAACAATTCAATTATAGGCCACACAATTGAAAGCATTAAGAACAATTGGGGAAAACTCAAAAGAAAAGGGAATTATATTAATGCAAGATCGAAAGTTTATTCATCAAAACCTCGGTTTCATCAAAATCCTAGAATAGGGTTCTAGCCTGACATTATAGAAAATAAAAATACAAAAATAATTAAAGAAATCATAAAGATCAAACGCAGTCGAAGAGCTCGGATTCCTCTGTTCTTTAGTTTCCGCTCTCTGCTCCTTGGTGTTTTCTGCTTCTTCTCCTTTCCTCGATGATCAATCTCCTCCAATCCCCCTAGATTCAGACCTTACACCCCTATTTATAGCTATCATTAGCCTCCAAAATGCGTACGGGGATTGGGTCGAAAACAGGCTTCAGAAACGGCAACGAAATGCAGCAAAATTAACAAAACCGCCCCGTTGCCCGCGGCTCACTTAAGCTGTGCCGCGGCCTCTAATGCTCAGCTCCAGATGCCTAGGCGTATGTTTTCTTCCTGGGCCGCGGCTCAACATCCTTGTGTCGTGGCCCCCGGTACAGTTCGCTCGGCGCCTGCTAGACTCCTTCGTGTGCCGCGACTCACTTGGTTCGTGCCGCGGCCCCAGGCCAAAAATAGTCGTTTCAGCCCATTTTTCGCCGTTCGAGCTTCCGGACTCCGATTTTCTAGAAAACATATAAGAATAGTGCATTAAAAGCTCATTTAAGCAGATTTAGACTTCAAATGGATAAAAAATAATGATAAATAAGCGTATAAAAATACGCCTAACAATCTTAGCGTACGTTAAACACGGAATTACTAATCCAAAAATGTACCTATCTACACAACGTCAAGAAATCAATCACAGTGCGAATGATAGTTATATTCAAGTCTATTATGATATATTCCACCATCAATAAATATTAAACAAATGCAACAAGACTACAATAGTATTTGAATTATCCGAATAATACAACTGTAGGTAAGAATTTCCGTCGGATATTACATACTCCCCCCTTAAAAGGAGTTTCGTCCCCGAAACTAAGGGGTAAACAATTCAGGATACCTCTCTTGCATGCTGCTTTCCATCTCCAACGTGGCCTCCTCGACTCCGTGTCGTGACCACTGAACCTTCAGTAGGGGAATCGTCTTGTTCCGCAACTGTTTGGCCCTCCTCTCAAGTATCCGTACGGGACGCTCTTCATACGAATGATCCTCCGATATCTCGATCTCATCGAACTGAAGTATATGACTCGGGTCAGCAACATATTTCCTCAACTGGGAGACATGGAACACATTATGAATCCGACTCAAAGCTGGTGGTAACGCCAGGCGATAGGCTAGATCGCCTACTCGTTCCAAAACCTCAAATGGCCCAATATATCTCAGACTCAGCTTGCCCCTCTTCCCAAAACGAAAAACACATCGAGTAGGAGATACCTTCAATAACACATGGTCGCCAACCTCGAACTCAAGTGGTCGTCGATGGTTGTCCGCGTAAAACTTCTGTCGGCTTTGAGCCGTTAACAAACGACTTCTAATCATAGCGATCTTCTCACGGGCTGCTAACAACATATCGAGTTCTGTACCCAAGGATTCAGATAGATCGTCCCAACACAAAGGAGATCTATAATGGCGGCCATACAATGCTTCATAAGGTTCCATCTGAATCAAAGCATGCCAGCTATTATTATAAGTGAACTCCACCAAAGGTAGTTGGGCTTCCCAACCGTCCTTCCAATCAAGAACACACGCCCTCAACATATCCTATAGAGTCTGGATAGTCCTCTCAGTCCGACCATAAGTCTGCGGATGAAATGCTGTGCTGAAGTTCAAATGCATACCCATCACACGATGAACTACTTTCCAAAAATATGACACGAATCTCCCGCCACGATCTGATACAATACTCTTGGGGGTACCATGTAACCTTACAATCTATTTGATAAACATCTGAGCTAATCTCTCGGGTGCCCATGAGTCTTTAATCTCCAAGAAGTGTGCTGATTTGGTCAGACGATCCATAATCACCCAAATCGTATTCATCCCTCGGCGACTTGTCGGCAAGCTAGTAATAAAATCCATTGAAATGTGTTCCCATTTCAACTCAGGAATCGGATGCGGTTTCGGCATTCTTGCGGGTCGCTGATGCTCAATCTTAACCTGCTGAGGTTAAACACCTCGAAACGAACTCTGCAACTTCACGTTTCATATCCCCCCACCAATAATATTGCTTCAAATCCTTATACATTTTGCTAGACCCCGGGTGAATGGAGTACGGGGTAGCATGAGCTTCTTTCAGGATAGAGTTCCTCAACTCTTAGTCTGCGGGTACACAAGATTGATTCCTGAAGCGTATCAATCCATCCTCATGGATCACAAATTTGGGGGCTTTCCCGCGAGTTACTTCATCCCGAACTCGAGTTAAGAATGGGTCTGTAGCCTGCTTCGATCTAATTATATCGCCAAGGGACGATGAAATCTCAAGGGTACAAAGCTGTCCCTGGATAAGCTGTAACCAAACTTCAATTTCCGGCCTCACAAATTCTAACTGCAATTCCCTATGAACTGTCAAGCAGGCCAGCATTTGGTCCTGAACTGTCTTACGACTCAAGGCATCGGCAACTACATTTGCTTTGACGGGATGATAAAGGATCTCGATATCATAATCTTTGATTAGTTCTAGACACCTTCTCTGCCTCATATTTAATTCCTTCTGAGTAAAAATGTACTTTAGGCTCTTGTAGTACGTAAAAATCTGACAAGTAACTCCAGACAGATAGTGATGCCAGATTTTTAAAGCAAACACCACGGCTGCAAACTCCAAATCATGGGTGGGGTAGTTAACCTCGTAAGGTCGTAGCTGTCTTGATGCATAGGAGATCACCTTCCCATTCTGCATTAGCACACATCCAAGGCCCTGTTTTGACACGTCACTATACACCATGAATCCTTCTGTTCCTTTTGGTAGAACCAAAATAGGTGCTGAAATCAATCGACTCTTGAGTTCATCGAAACTCCACTGACATGCCTCTGACCACAAATACTTTTTATCCTTTCTCAAAAGATTAGTCATCGGTTGGGCAATCTTGGAAAAACCTTCCACGAACCGTCGGTAATAACCGGCTAGTCCCAAGAAACTGCGTACTTCCTTCACGTTCTTTGGTGGTATGCAGTCTCGGATAGCTTCTGTCAACTGTGGGTCTACTCTCACCCCATCAGCTGATATCACTTTGGGGAAATTTCCCATAAAGCTGTTCCCGCCTCAACGCATCGAGAACCTGATGGAGATGACACTCATGCTCTTCATGATCGCGAGAGTAAATCAAAATGTCATCAATAAAAATGACTACGGAGTGATCCAAATAATTAATAAAGACCCGATTCATCAACTCCATGAATAATGCTGGTGTATTAGTCAGTCCAAAAGGCATCACTACGAACTCATAATGCCCATAGCGAGTACGAAAAGCGGTCTTTGAAATGTCAGACTCACGAATACTTAGCTGATGATAACCGGACCTCAAGTCGATCTTGGAAAACACAGCAGCTCCCTGGAGTTGATCTAATAAATCATCAATACGAGGCAATGGATATTTGTTCTTAATGGTCACCCTGTTCAGCTCACGATAATCAATACACAAATGCAGAGATCCATCTTTCTTTCGTACAAATAGCACTGGTGCTCCCCAAGGGGACACACTAGGTCAAATATAGCCCTTCTCTGTCAAGTCCTCAAGCTGGTTCTTCAATTCCTTCATCTCCATCGGAGCCATACGATACGGTGCTTTCGAAAGCGGGGACGTACCTGGCTCTAATTCAATATTAAACTCTACCCCACGATGCGGAGGTAAACCTGGCAACTCATCTGGAAATACATCGGGGTAGTCTCGGACTACCGGAATGTTGGCCAGTTCAACTCGTCGACCTGCTATTTTGGTCATGTTACACCAATAACCAATACACCCTATATTGAGTAGTTTCACTGCTTTCATAGCGCTGATGACTCTCCCGGAACGGCTGGGATGATCACCCTGAAAAATGCACTCAACACCATTGTCAGCTCTGACGGTCACTATCCGTTTGCAGACACTAAGTATGGCATCATGACGATCCATCCAGTCAATACCCAAGATCACATCATCTTTAGGTAAATCAACCACAATCAGATTTGACAACCATTCACGGTCGTTCATACGAATCGGGCAGTTCTGCACTTCCCGATTCCCAATAATTCTTCTACCACCGGGTAGACCAATTACACAAGGTTCACAATTGATAACATGATCTAATTGCAAATGACTCAAACAAGAAACAGATAAAAAAGGAGTGTGAAGCACCAGTATAAAAAAGAACAGAGACGGGCTGAGATCGGATCTCGAGAGTACCTGCAATCATGCTGGCTTCGGGATCGTCGGACTTCTTCATGTCATAGACTTTGGGTTTTGCAGCCCCGGTACCAGATGTACCAGCTTGGTTTCCACGGCCCATCCCTCTGTTTGCCCCGGTAGTCTGATAAGAAGCGGACGGAGGTACAGTCTCGGGATGTAAGACCGAATCGAGCAGGAGATGCCGCTGGAGTACGTCCTGGTCCATTCTTACAATAACGAGCACGATGTCCATTCTTAAGTATGGCATGCGACGGCCGGCCTCGGGCATTTGGAATTGATGTGCCCCTGGCCTCCACAGTTATAGCACACAACAGATAGGCTGACCGCTCGAGGTTGTGATCCGGCTGGCTTCGACACCATGGGTGGCCTTTCAGAAGGATTTGGCACTGGTTGGGGCCTCTGAAACATTCCCCGGTTGCTGTTAGTCTGGTTCTGGTTCCTGAGTTTCTTGTTGTTGGACTGCGGTTGCTTCTTGGAAATCTCATTGGCAGTAAGTTTGTATTCCAAAGCTCTCTCGATGAACTCTGGCAGGGTCGTACAGTGATGATTCAACAACTGCATTCTCATTCGGGGTTTAAGCCTCTTAAGGAAATAATTGATCTTATCGGCCTCCGTTCGGACAATCGTCGAGGCAAAAGGAAGAAGTGCCTGGAATTTCTCGGCAACAGATAGTACATCATCATTTTCAAACGGGTCTAGATTCAGCAATTCTGACAGTTTGGCCTCGCGGAGAGGACCTGGATAGTAACAGTCTAACATGAGGTTCTTGAATTCCTCCCAAGTGCACAAGCCATCCGCTGGCCTCACCGAAAGCCACCAGGTGTGGGCGCCCTTGCTAAGATAGTAAGCTGCTACAGATACGCGATTCTCCACTGGGAAGTCCACCATCTCGAATAGTTTCTCAAAGTGTTTAATCCAATGCATGATATCAGTAGGCTCATAGGAGCCTTCAAAAGTTGGGGGTCGCTGGCGGGAGATGTCGCTAATGATCCGACTCACGGGTCCGCCATGTACGTGAAGTTATGGATGCATCCCCTGCTGCTGGGCAGTAGTAGCTCTCTGCATTGTTTCCATCAACTGGCCCATCTGGGTCATCTGGGCCATCATGCCCTGCATAACAACGTAAGGATCGACACGCACATCCTCCCTAGAAGGCGAATCACTACCTGTGGAACTCTGCTCCAAATTCGCATGCATGTTGGATCGAGGTCTCGGGATTCGGCCCTTTCTGCGGCCTCGTCCTCCTATGCCACGGCCTCTCAGATTTCTATTCATACTGAAAGATCCAACAATAATAATATTCATAAGTATAGTTCAAGTTCGTCGTGATGACCAAATCAAAATCCATGCTAAATTAAGAGTAACAAGGAACTACATTTTCAAGAAAACAGTTCACAATGATTTATCGACACTACGGATGCCACACAAAATATCATATCGACGTTGGGTCGAACAGTTTCAATCATATAATCAATCCAGAATTTATATCGAAATATCACTTAAATGAATCTTACCACAGATTCTCGAAATATCAAGATCAATAAAGAGATCTATTCGGATATCACTATCACATCAGTAATTAAAGCATGGCTCATAAAGTACATACCGAATTGGTTCGTCGGGTCAGGCGCTTGCACAGGTCATACGTGACACAAGGTCTCTTGATACTAGTTCATTCACAACGACTCTTAAAAGAAAACGACGCTCTGGTACCATCTTCTGTAACACCCCCAAAAGGCGGCCATTACAGTGCCGTGGACCCCACACTGGGACCCACCAGGCAATACCAAAAACAGATTAAAAATGCAATACTTGTGATACCGAACCACAATAAATAGTCTTTACTCCGATTAGGAGTTTACAATAACATGGCCAATGGCCTTATTATACACAGGATCCAGAAACGCAAGTATAAACCATATGGAGATGGAATATACCTCAAATAATAATACATTCGGTAAACAATTTAAATAAAGCGGAAAGATAAAATTACATGGTTTTGAACATAACCGGACAACAGAAAGACTTGGCCCCCCCGAACTAGTATCCTTCGAACCCTTCGCTGTCACCATGATCTTCCCATGCCTTCCCTTTTCCTCGACCTAAAATACAACACAAGTATTTCGCCCAACACAGGGTCAGATATACATGATAAATGATTTCTCAAGACATTATACAATTCACATATATATTAGATCTTCAAGGAAAACATCCCGACTAACGAACATACCCCTCGGGCGTATGAACGGTTAGTCACAAAACGTCGAACACATCTAAATATACATGGACTATGAACGACCAAAATAGTACGGCTCAAGATAGACATCACAGTACGCCCGATCCGGAAATGTGTCAGTGCACATGTCCACCCCGTATACGAAATCCAGGATATACGTGGGACAATGTACCTAATTAGCCTCACGAACTACGTCTCGTGTGCATAGTCCAATACGGAAATATCCACGCATGACTATATATGTGCCTGGCCAAAAATCCTACACAATAACCAATAGGAACGCATATGTGATTCTGGATATGTCATGATACAACATGACAACGAATTCAATAAATCACATATCCGATTAAGGATCAAGAAACTCACCGAAATGACAATAAGGATCAGTGATATCAACGGTTCAAAGTGACGAACATGGAAATGCAATCCCATGATGAAAAATGGAACATCATCAAGAATAATATCAAATCACGGATCACAAATTCATAAGTGTTTCATATACACGAAACGCATAACCATCAAAAGAATCCAAACATCATTATATCCAAGCAAGATAACTTGCCTCAATACGGAGATGAGAATAATCCTTCCTTGTCGGACGAACGAACGGTCCTCGACTAATATATGTTACTTGAACAATCAACCTTGAACGAAATATACTTCACTCAATAACTCATTTATATAATCATCGATATCGAATTTAGTGAGACGACATCCTAATTTCCATTTGAATAGTTCAACTTTCTCAAGACATCGAAGTTCTATTACAAGAACTCTATTTACTTCATTCCACTCTTACAATTGGTTTACAAGACATTACCGAATATTTGCAAGAATAGGAATTGATCAATAATATGTTAAACAATCATCTAGTATCATTTAAGCATATCAAGAACATCACAATTGATCAAAGCGAAAATCTGCATAACCTTGTTCAATCACTATGTTAAGTTTATTTAGTTATAAATCTATATTATGATCATGAAGATTAACTCATATTAAAACCATCCTTATAATCTTATTGCCAACCTGGAGAATCAAATATCACACCTATGAATTCACCTAGCTTAGGTTCAAGAACATCATTCTAATCTTCCAATATTCATCAAGGTGTTCTTAAAACATTTTATGACAACAGTTCCAACAATCAACCTTAACTACAAGGAAACAAGGATTATTACTATCCTAATGATGTTATTAGTCCAGCAAGAGGAGTGTGATTCTAGTAAATATGCTTACCACCATTCAAAACATCAAGAATACATCATTCCAAACCCTTAATTATCATATTCATCACTAAGTTGTTAAAAGCTTAACTACAAACATGTTTTAGTTGATTAATTCAACATTAGGTGTAGTATACTCTATCACTAACATTATAACTATGAAATTATAGAGTGAAGTCGTACAACATACCTTCAGAAATGAAGAACAAAACACCAAAACACAAGAACACACTCCAAGCTTCAAGAATGACTCTAAACTTCCAATCAACAAGCTCCAAATCAAGATGCAGAGCTCAAACACCAGCTGGGAGTAGGTAGAATTGGTCTAGCGAGGCAGGGGGATGATTATAGGGCAGACAAACTAGAGTTTGGATGTGCAAAATAAAAGACATAAGTTGTCTTTTTATAACTGCACAGTTCGTTACGTACGTTATCCACATGTGTATAACGTACGTTAGCCACTTTACGTACGCTACACCAAAGTGTTATGTACGTAATCTAGTACCAGAGGCTACTGACTCAAAACACGAACATCATTACGTACGTTATTGCTTGAAGCATTACGTGCGTAATGTAGGTCAACTAGGCTGCCTCAAAAAGGTCAGATATTCGAATCACGCCCGGCCCCACAGGCCAAAAGTTGAGATCGGATAAGACTACAGGCATTATGTACGTAAACAGCACTACCTTACGTACGTAAAGCCGACAAGATAGCGTACATTAGGCTAAAGTCTTAGCGTACGTTAAACATAGAATTACTAACCCAAAAATGTACCTATTTTTACAACGTCAAGAAATAATCACAGTGCAAATGATAGTTATATTCAAGTCTATTATGATATATTCCAACATCAATAAACATTAAACAAATGCAACAAGACTACAACACTATTTGAATTATCCGAATAATACAACAGTAGGTAAGAATTTCTGTCGGATATTACAAGTACCAAGTCTACGATCATTATGGCAACACCATTCGATACGGATTATCAATCTCAGAACACTACTCTTATTGTTTGCCGTAACAAGACTCCAACTATAATGTTCTCAACAATGATAACTTAAGCATAATCATCCCAACCTCTAAACATGATGTTTGGTTGAATAACTCATCTATGGAACCTAATATTCTCGGTAGCATGATCATAACATCCTTAAGATGAAGAAAACACGAATCCAAGGTTAGAGATAGCATAACATACCTTAAGATGAAGAAAACACCGAGACAATAGGTAGAGTCCAACTCCGGTTGCTTGTGTGCCAATCCAAGATGTTTCTCCACTTCAATGATCAAGCATAAGTGATATCCAATCTTCAATGATCAAGTATAGGTCGTCTAAGGGTGTTTATGTAGAAGGGGGAGGCTTTCTGGACTTCAAAGAAGTGGAGGACAAGTGAATAAAACGTAAATAAATGAAATGGGGTGCTGTCCCATTTATAATGTTTCTGACTTTACGTATGTTAGCCTTCATGCATAACGTACGTAATCCACTTAGCGCACACTATCTGTTATCCTTAGCGTACGTTAACGTTCAATAATAGCTTACTCTCTCGATATGTGCTCGCTTACGTACGCTACACCATCAGGTTACGTACGTAAGCAACACCCAATAGCGTACACTAGTTACATACCTTAGCGTACGTTAACACCCGTTGACTTAAAAACTGTCCAGGTTCATCCACGGGAATCTTATCCAGACCCATCGACCAGCTGGCGCATGTGCTAGCCGCCTTGCTCCATTATTGGCTGCCTTCGTACGCTACGCTTCATTCGTAGCGTACGCTAACCTTGGCATATAACATACGTTAAGCTTTCTTCTTAGCGTACGTTATCACGTAATTGCATGTGAAAATTTACATGTTGATATTATCATGCACATGGATACGAATACGAGAAAGGTCATACTTCGATTATTGATATCGTAAATTCGAATAATACAGGGTTCAATACAGATGAAATAATCAACAATTAGTCTGGATATTACATACACACACACGCACACACACACACACACACACACATATATATATATATATATATATACCTATAGGTGTTAAGGTAAGTAGGTACAATACCTTGTTACTTCTAACTTTCTTCTTCTTCTTCTTCTTCCTTTTTTTATCTTCTCTTCTCTTGCTCTTCACTCTTGGCCTCTCTATCTCTTCCTTATTGAATGCATTTTTTTTTGTGTGTAAAGGGGGGCAAAAGGGTGTAGGAAGGTATTTATAGGGGGTGAGGCTTGGTGTATGAGGAAATATAGACAAGTGTGTGCGGTATGTAACAAGTGGGAGGGTCAAAGGGACACATCATTCCCTTACTCATCATGGCTGATTTTTATTTATTTATAATTATTAATTTTTTTATTATTATTTTGTTTAAATGGTGTAGGTTGGGTCAAGTGGGTGTTGGGCTAGTTAAGTTTGATTTAGACCAACCTTTGGTCTTGGGCCCTTATTGAATTTTAATTTAATTACTAGGATCCATTAGTGAGTCAGCTTATAATTAAGTGTTGGTACATAGCCCAATAGGTAAATAAACACTTCACTTTGACAATAATTAATTGATTATTTAATTTATAAAATATTTTCAAAATTCATTGAATAATAAGTGAATAATAGATTAAATTGAGCTACGAGGTAAATATTATTTTATTGAAATTCGTTATGATATAGTAAGTCGTACAATTATGCTACCGGAATTATGGGGTTTTACATCTTCCCCTCCTTAAAAGAATTTGGTCCCCAAATTCCATCTAGAATAGCTCTGGGTAGGTTTTCCACATCTTGTCTTCTGCTTCCCACGTAGCATCCTCTTCTCGGGTGTGGTTTGACCAAACGACCTTGCCTCAAGGAATCCGTTACTTTCACAATTCTCGCACTTTTCGATCAAGGATTTTGATTGGTCTTTCTTCATACGTTAGGTTTTCCTTGATAGGCGGAATGTCCTCTGTAAGTGTAACACCCCCAAACCACTCGGGAATATTACAGCGCCGCAGAACCTCTCCGTGAGGATCTATCAGGCTAAATACAGAAAACACAACATATCATTACACGCCAACATGGCTAATAACGAGCCACTAGACCGATTTGGTCTTTTACCACAACATACACATCAAACATACATAACTCTTTTTCACAGCTCATACCCACGCAGGGGTTGGAATACATCAACATTCCCATTAAACGGGAGAATAACACAATGGGGAGAGAAACAACAAGACTCTACCAAATTACTCAACGACTGGTCTTCATGTGATTAGTATCGTCGTCTTCCATCATCCTTCGTACCGATCCTGTGATTCGCTCCCCAACAACCTGCAAGTACCTGGACACAATACAAACGTCCACCCTCTGAATACTCGGGGGTTAGCAAAACTCCACTGTTTTGCTAGTGCAATTATAAAATACAAATACAAGCCATACACAACATACTCCAAGCATATAATAATCGTGAACATGCTTCCCGAGATAAGTCGCTTGATCAAAACATTTCAAATCATGAAAGGTGGGGATGCAACCCGTATACATCTTACAAAAACATTTATGATCTCGGGATTTTTGAAAACATTTGGGGTTTAAGAATTCTCAAGCCTTTCAAACTACTTAGGGACATAACCCAAAAGTCATTTACCCAAATACAATTATGATGACAACACATGGGGTCCGCAACCCAGTCATACCATCCAGTCACAAAGCATGGGGTCCACGACCCAATCATACATATTAACATATTCACAAGGGTTATTCACATCCCACGCTAACAAGCCACGAACCTGAGATGCTCCCGCAGAACATACCCGAGTGAATAACCCAATGGGAAACCATACCAATTCACATGTCACCGCGACGACAGTCACGTGACCATGATCATACATACGTTCATAGTTATCCTGGCATCGCAATAGCAAGCTATGATCCTCAGAGCCTCCACGAGACATACCCGACTGGACAACCCATGACACGTACATCACACAACCAAACCACAACCATAAGTTACCCCGGCATTGCACTAACAAGCTACGAACCTCAGAGTCCCCGCAAGACATACCCGAATTGGATAACCCACAAGTTATCCCGGCATCGGAATAGCAAGCCCCAAACCTCGGAGTCCCCGCAAGACATACCCAATTGGATAACCCTACGGTCACGCCCGACCAGTACTAGTAAGGACGGATACTGGAGATTCAACAAATCTTACCCGATGGCACATCACTTACAACAATCATACAACAACAAGCCAATACTGAGGCCAAACAACACTAAGCATCACGGCCTCCTTATAAAGGAGTAATAACTCATATCACACAACATCACATATTCACCGAACAAGTACACATATCAATACACAATCCTCAAAAAGTGATTATGGTCTATTATATTCACGAAATATAATTATAACATCTTTCAACATACGATGCATACACGCGTATTACGAAAACACATCTATTCACGAACTATACACGCTATCTTTGGAGAAAACCCTTTTATCGAGAATATACCGATCCATTTTAAAGTTCATTAAAACATTTGAATCGTACACATGCAATTAATTATCAACCGTTACATATACGAAACATGAATTATATGGGCAAGATACTTACCTCGAAACCACGAGCAACCAAACAACGAACGGATGAGGTCGAGCAGCACTCGAACTTCGGAAAACGACCAAGAATCTCGACAGCCCCACAAATACTACAAGAACAATACCATCACGAATTAACAACACTAATCGGGATTCGAAACGATACTAAGAACAACAAGGATCTAAGAGTTTCTCCAAGAAATCAAGGGCCAAGTTTCGAGTGGTATAAAATCATGAACAAGTTACCAATTTAAAGGTCGAACCCAGGGTAATAAGGTTACACAACCGATCGGATGAGATCCGGGAAGAATCACCAAAACCAAGGAAAACCCCCAGATTCAAGAAGCTAGGGTTCTAAGAAGAAAATACCTTGATTTGAGAAAAGAAGATGATTAGATGTTTTTGAACACATACAAATCCACCCCAAGATGAAGCTTGATGATGAAGATCGCCGAAAATCACTCCAAGAACTCACTCCCGACGGAGAGAGATGAGAAAGGTGAGAAGTGGCGAAATAAAGGCTGCTGTCCAGTATTTATACTGGACAGTTATTAGCGTGCGCTAAACACACTGCATTAGCGCGCGTTAATGGGGTCAACGCTCCAGAATATTCTGCCCGTAACACTGTTAGCGTGTGCTATCCAATATGCATAGCGTGCGCTAACGAGTCAAGAATCCATTCCAGTGGCTTCTGGACAGATCTGCACCTACCAGGTAACGTGCGCTACAAAAGACAATTAGCGTGTGCTAAGCAGATGATAGCGTGCGCTGAATAACAATCATAGCGTGCGCTGACGAGACTCCAGTCCCAGTCCAGTAGCTCCTGGACTACTTTTGGACTGCCAGTTAGCTTGCGCTACACACGCGATAGTGTGCACTAACAATGACAGAGTAGCGCACGCTACACCATAAGCGATAGCGTGCGCTACACCACAATGAGTTAAAAACTCATGAAATGATCTGAAACGAGATCAAACACGTGTCCACTCATGACACACCCAAACATGACACAACATTCCAAAGACATGGACAACGCCAACCCGATAACCCGCAGAAAGACTCAATGAAACTGGAATGAAGATCTCGGGTATTACATTCTACCCCTCTTAAAAGAAGTTTCGTCCCCAAAACATAAAACATAAAACGATCAACGCAAAACAATCCCAGATAACACATGTTATCCGTTGCTGACGACCTGCAAGGAATCACATGCAGCACATGGCTGCTACTATACATATCGCTAAACCAGAATGATAACAAAACATACCTACAAAAATCAATGCAGTTGACCAACCCGAACAGTACATCAGTCAAAATGCAAGTTAATCGCAGAACAACACGTAATTCCATAACCCATGGATGGGAAGATCGAAAACGAAGTTAATTTCCCAAACTTAAGGAAATTACGATGTGACCCGAATGCTCAAAAATCACGATACGAGATCAACAAAAACCGGACAATGAACGATCGAACTACAACGATCGAGACAACTAAACATAATATCAGGCCTAGAAACAGTTAAATAAAGAAAAGACCCAATCATACCTCGATACTGTTTCTGGTCAACAGACTTAGCTTTCTCGTCTTTGTCGAGTTTAAAAGTGGAGGACATAGGAGTAGAAATTTCTTTGCACCCTTCCATCTTAAATTTCTTTAAGAGCTCATTGACGTACTTTGATTGGTGAATGAACATTTCGTCACTGAGTTGCTTAATTTGGAGTTCGATAAAGTATTTCAACTCTCCCATCATACTCATTTCGAATTCTCCCTTCATAAAATTTGAAAATTATAGGGACAGAGATTCGTTAGTTGCACCAAAAACAATATCATCGACGTAAATTTGACAAATAAGAATATTGTTACCAAGTTCTTGATAAATAGGGTATTATCAATGTTACCTCTTTTATACCCATTAGAAATAAGAAAAGTGCTTAGACGTTCATACCATGCTCTCGGAGCTTGTTTTAATCCATAGAGAGCTTTATGGATCTTGTATACATGATCTGGATGATCATAGTCTTCAAATCCGGACGGTTGCTTGACATACACTTCCTCCTGGATGACACCGTTTAAAAATCGCGCTTTTTACATCCATTCGATGGAGTTTGATTTTCTCATAGGCGGCAAAAGCACACAGAAGGCAGATAGATTCAATACGGGTAACAGGAGTGAAGGTTTCTTCATAATCCAACCCTTCCTCTTGATTATATCCTTGAGCAACCAATCTTGATTTATTTTTCACTGGGAGACCATGATCGTCGGTTTTTACTTTATGTACCCATTTTGTACCAATGATTGTTTTGTCTTCCGATGCCAGAGTCGAACAATCTTATTCGAATCACGACGGATGACAAAAATCAAATAACAACTCCGAAGTCCACACCTCGACTCGAGCCAATAGGTGGTCTGGTAAAGACGACAAGATATGCATTTACATAAGATTCACATGAATGGAGCCGAATTCGGAAAAAGTCACAACGACAAACGAATTTCTCCAAAACAATACCACAACTCGTCCAACAATGAAAAGTGAAGAATAGAACGAGTTCAGAAAATATCAACGAGTACAAACGAGTCGACATGACTGGAAATACAGAAGTTCAACAATCCGATCCCTTCTAATGAAAGAAGTTTTTCCCCGCAATTCGAAACAACAAATCAAGGAAATAACATGACATACAATTGGTAGACCACACTTATAAGGGACTTCTAAGAGTCAATCCTAATATCAGTGCTCAAGTCCGTGCCTCGGAAGACTCGGCGACTAGATCGCAAAACTGAACCCGGTGTCCCACGAGTCCGCACTTTTATCATGTTACTGGCGAAGAACGATAATGTGCATGAACATGCCCCAACAGATTGCAGTTGAAACACCTCCTGGATTTACCAAGAGTCAAAGCTAACGATTTGGAACCCTCAGTCCCATGATTTTGACTCGTTAGATGTTTTTGAACACATACAAATCCACCCCAAGATGAAGCTTGATGATGAAGATCGCCCAAAACCACTCAAAGAACTCACTCCCGATGGAAAGAGACGAGAAGGGTGAGAAATGCCGAAATAAAGGCTGCTGTCTAGTATTTATACTGGACAGTTATTAGAGTGCGCTAAACACATTGCATTAGCGCGTGCTAACGGGGCCAACGCTCCAAAATATTCCGCCCGTAACACTGTTAGCGTGCGCTAGCCAATATATATAGCGTGCACTCACGAGTCACAAATCCACTCCAGTGGCTTCTAGGCAGATCTGCACCTACCAGGTAGCGTGTGCTAGAAAATACAATTAGCGTGCGCTAAGCAGACGATAGCGTGAACTAACTACCAACCATAGCGTGCTCTGACGAGACTCCAGTCCCAGTCCAATACCTCCTGGACTGCTTCTGGACTGCTAGTTAGCATGCGCTACACACTCGGTAGCGTGCGCTAACAATGACAGAGTATCACGCACTACACCATAAGTGATAGCGTGCGCTATACCACAATGGTCAAAAACTCATCCAACGATCTGAAACGGGATCAAACACATGTTCACTCATGACACACCCAAACATGACACAACATTCCAAAGACATGGACAACGACAACCTGATAACCCGCAGAAAGTCTCAACAAAACTGGAATGAAGATCTCTAGTATTATAGTAAGAATGTGAGTTTGGACTGGATGGTATTTCTTCAACCTCGAGATGTGAAGAACATCGTGCATTCCAGAAAAAATAGTCGGAAGTTCAAGGCAGTATGCTAGCCGTCCAATTCGTTAAATGATCTTGAATGGTCCGACGTATCTAGGACTAAGTTTTCCTCCTTTCCTCGATGCAATACGTCCCTTTTGTGGATATAATCTTAGAAATACTTGATCTCCTTCATCAAACTCTAAATCCTTCCTCCGTTGATCGGTGTAGCTCTTTTGTCTACTTTATGCTGTGCGGATCCTATCTTTAATCAATTGCACTTTATCCATGGATTCTTTCAGCAAATCTATGTTTGTCAGTGAGGCTTCTGTTCGGTGAGTCTATGGTATCCACTGGACATCAATTTCCCAATGGAGTGGGGATCGGCACTTCCTCCCGCACAGAGCTTCATAGGGCGCCATTCCAATTGTTGCTTATTGTTATATGCGAATTCGGCCAATGGTAGGTGACGATCTCTTTCTTGAAAGTCTAGTACACAAGCTCGTAATATGTCTTCAAGAGTTTGTATGGTTCGTTCAGATTTCCCGGCTGTCTGGGGGTGAGCGCTTGTGCTAAAACTTAAGGAAGTTCGCAATTTTTTGTAGAAGACTTTCCAGAATCGAGATACAAATCTTGGATATCTATCAGATACTATATCTGTTGGCACTCCGTGGAGTCGAACAATCTCTCGGATATAAGTTCTAGCCAGATTTTACAGGCTATCGTCCCTTTTAACCAGGACAAAATGCGATGATTTCGTCAATCTGTCGACGATCACCTAAATTTTGTTATAGCCTTCTCTTGTCGTTGGCAGATCAGTAATGAAGTCTATGGTTACCATTTCCCATTTCCATTCTAGGACTTCTAGTGGTTTCAGTAGTCCGGAGGATCGCTGATGTTCAGCCTTGACTCTCTGACATGTGGGTCATCGCGCCACGAATTCATCTACTTGATTTTTCATGTTTACCCACGAAATTTTTTTCTTTAGGTCTCAGTACATCTTGTTACATCCCAGGTGTACCGTATACCTTGAACAATGGGCTTCGTCGAGAATTTTTCTCCCGAGTATCTCATCATGAGGTATGCATATTCGTTCTTTAAAGCGTACTATTCCGTTCTCAGAAATTATAAACTCGGGTCTCTCACCCCTATCTTTTCTTTCAATTCTTGAAGTTTCTAATTTTTCTCTTGAGCTATGTCGTCTATTAATTTTGGTTTAACTGTATGGTTCCCGCAGACCAAGCGAGTACCTTCGTGAATGGGTGTTTTAGGCAGTTAGTTCCTCAAGAGCTTGCCATTCTCGGGCCATTAGTCGGGCCACCCTAGCCTTCCTACTTAAGGCATCAGCCACGACGTTTGCCTTTCCTGGATGATGTTGAACCTCACAATGATAATCTTCTAAAAGTTCTACCCATCTTCTCTGTCGGAGGTTAAGTTCCTTCTGAGAAAATAGGTACTTGAGACTTTTATGGTCCATAAACACTGTGAATTCAGCACCATACAAATGGTGTCGCCATTTCTTTAAGACAAATCATGAGTTTTGAGCTTCCTGGAAGCATACGCAATTACTTTTCCATTTTGCATTAGTACTGCACCAAGGCCTTCCTTTGAGGCATCACTATAGATGACGAATCCATCGGTTCCTTCTGGAAGCGTCGGTATTGGTGTGGTAGTAAGCCTCTTTTTGAGTTCTTGAAAACTCGCTTCGCACTTATCCGTCCATTCAAATTTAACTTGTTTTTGGGTTAGTCGAGTGAGAGGTAACGCTATCTTCGATAATTCCTTGATGAATTTATGATAGTAACCCGTAAGTCCAAGAAAGCTTCTGATCTCGTTGACATTTTCTGGTCTCTTCTAATCCAGGATAGCTTCAATATTGGATGGATCCACTGCAATTCCTTCTCCAGAGATAATGTGACCCAACAACGCCACTTCCCTCAACCAGAATTCGCACTTGCTGTACTTGGCGTACAACTTGTGACGTCTTAGTGTTTCTAGAACTAGTCTCAGGTGTTCCTCATGATCTTTCTCCGATTTGGAGTACACGAGTATGTCATCAATAAAGATCACTATGAACCGGTCGAGATATGGTTGATATACTATGTGCATTAAATCCATAAATGCTGCAGGAGCATTCATAAGTCCATAAGGCATCACTATAAACTCACAGTGGCCGTATCTAGTTTGGAATGCGGTTTTAGGAATATCTTCATTTTTTATCTTCAATTGGTAGTATCCTTGTTGAAGATTAAATTTGAAGTATATCGTGGCTCCTTGAAGTTGATCAAATAGTTCATCTATCCTTGGAAGAGGATACTTATTCTTAACGGTGATGTTGTTGAGTTTGCGGTAGTCTATGCAAAGTCTCAATGTCCCATACTTCTTCTTAAAGAACAGTACTGGAGCTCCCCATGGTGATACATGATAAGTGGTAATTTTACCACATTTTTCTAGGATTTTTTACTAGGTTTTTATCTCGTTTCGTAATTAATGTGCTCGTATTTGGCTTATTTATGATTAGTCGAGCCGTATTACGCGTTTGGGTTGGTTTTAGTGTGTTTGCAGGTTTTTAGAGCCAAAAGGACCCAAAACGAGACAAAGGACCGAGAGTCGAGTCAAACGGACGGAAGAAACGGATTTTTTGCAAAAGTCAGACCACCTATCGGGCCAGCCTATCGGCCGATAGGTGCGTCCGACAGGTGTTTCGAGCCCTATCGAGTGAAGTCGACCGACGAACCAACTATCGGGCCAGCCTATCGGCCGATAGGTGCGTCCGATAGGCTGCTCCGCGGGTTCTCGAATTTTGACGTATTGTGACTCTTTTGGATAGATTTTGTTTCCTAGATTAGTTCCAATCGGGAATTTAATTCCCATAGGATATATAGACCTCCTCCTAGACCTAATTGAGGACCTTCTATCATCTTTCATAACCTTTTACAACCTTTTATCATCTTTTTTATCTTTAGCACACTTTTACAATTTTTTGGCAAGATTAATTCCTTGGAGACTAGAACTTTTTGGAAGGAGAATTATTATTGTTTTTCTACTTTTTCGGAGATTGAAGACTCAGAGTTCATCCGGAAGGGTTGTAATCTCTCTTTTCATAATAATAATATGCTTTCTCCATCTATTTCTTGTTTGATTTCAATTATGTCTGGCTAAATCCATTGATTGATTCTAGGGTTAGTAATTTTAATTGATGTTCACATGATGTTCCTTTGATTACCTTTTTACCTTTCATCCTAGGCTTGTGATCGATATGTGTTAAATCTCATGCTAGATTAAAGGGCCCTTAATCGATGCATGTTAGCTAATTAATTTTGCCCGGAAGGAATAATTAATTAGTGGAAATACTTGATGCACAATATGATTTAATCTTAAGACCTAGGTGGAGTAAGATAAATCATAGATAAATAAGTTGACGCTTTTTAAGTGATTTAAATTCTTTGAGCCCTGGCGGGAAAAAGGGTTTAAATTAACTATCTTTCTAGGTTGCCTTGATCGGAATTCTAGATCGGCTGAGTGATTATTTCTAGGATTGAATTAAAATTTGGGGAAAAGGAATCAAGTGAATGGATTGTGTGAACTCAATTAGATGATACTACCCTAGGATCAATTAGCTTTCAACTTGTGATTTTATCTTGCTAATTTGCTTTATTTGCTTGATTTAGATAATTCATCTTTTATTTAATTTTTATTTTTCGATTTTTAAAGTTAGATAATTAGAAACAAACCAAATTTTCGGATTCCTAAATAGCAGTCAAATTTTGAGTAGATTTACTTCCTTTATTTTAGACATATCAATTCCCTTGGGTTCGACACCTTGGAAATACTTCGAGGTTTTACAAATTTTAAAATTGATCGGATTTGAAAACCATACTACGCGAATTTAGCGATCAATTTTTGGCGCCGTTGCCGGGGAATTGATAGAAAACTTAAAGGGATAATTCGAAAAAGAAGAGATTGTTACTTTAGGTTGTATACTATTATTATTAATATTCGATCTCGTTTCCTCACATCTTGTTTTCTCTTGCTTGTAGGCGGTGCATGATCACAAGATCCCAAGGAAAGGACTTATTTTCTTTGGATCCGGAAATCGAGAAGTCTTTGAGGAGGAAGAAGCAAGCGAGAACCGAGACTATTTCTATACCTATCGTTGATACCATGGCCGGCATTGTTGACCCACCACGAGAACTCGCTCGTCCCGAGAAGATCCCTTTGAATGCCCGCCGACCGGCCGGACGATTATCAAGAAGGAGGTTGGGGAAGATTGATGCCAACAACTTCGAGCTTAAGCCGTCCCTCATCGCTACGGTGAAGTCTCAAACATACGGAGGAGGAGTTAATGAAGATCCAAACGCTCATCTTGAGTCGTTTTGGACATATGTGCCACCATCAAGCAAAACGGAGTGCCTCGGATGTCATTAAGCTCCGCCTATTCGGTTCTCCTTAGAAGACGATGCGCTAGATTGGTACAAGAGCCTAGATCGGAAGGAAATTGGTACTTGGAGAGAGATGACTCGGTTGTTCTTAGCACAGTTCTATCCTCCCTCGAAGGTGCAAAAACAAATCAACGATATCTTGCAATTCGAGCAATATGAGGATGAATACTTATACGAGGCATGGATCCGATTTAAGAAGCTACTTCGCAAATGCCCACAGCATGGAATTGACAAGGAGGAAATCTACATTCGGTTTTATCGGGGTTTGACGAGGAAGGCTAGAAGAGAGTTGGACTATTCCTCGAAAGGGGGATTTCTTGCTAACGATTATGAAGAGGCCAAGAATCTCATCGAGCTAGCGGTCAACAATGATTACGAGGAGGTGACCGATAGGAAGATGACGAGAAGAAAGGTCCCATCCGGTGACGAGGACTCCTACGGTGATTTGAAGGTGAAATTTGAAAGACAGCAAAAAGAGCTTGAGATGCTAAGAAAGAAGACTTTGGGAGTCAATGCAGTTTTTGAAGAGCTAAACGAGCCTATTGCAATTGAGGAGGATGTAAATTACATGCAAGGAGGAAACTTCCGGCAAGGGGGAAATTGGGGGAACTATTATCCGAACAATCGAAACCACCCTAATTTCTCCTATGCCAACCCGAACAATGCTCTTCAGCCACCACCGGGATTTAACGTGAAAAACGGGGTTATTCAAGAGCCGATTGCTAAGACATCGATGGAAGAGATGTTGGAACGGTTGGAGGCGAGTCAAAAAGATTTTATTTATATAGCAGACAAGAGGTTCGGGGTTCTCGAGCATAGTGTGACATCTATTGGAAACTCAGTGATAGCCTTGACAAAGCAGATGTCGATGGTGGAGACCCAAATGGGTCAAATGGCGAACGCCCAAGCCGGAATTCATAAGCCGGGCCATTTTCCGAGCAGTACCGAGACCAACCCGAAGACGCAACAATGCAACGCAATTGAGCTTCGGAGTGGGACAAGGTACAGTAATCATGGGGCTGAAGTTAAGGAATCTGGAAACGAGGATGTACTAAAAACGGGAGCCGAGAACGAGAAGGAAGATGAAACGCAGCAGGCCCATCGGCCAAGACTATCGGCCGATATGCCCACCCGATACCCAGACAGAAGTCCAGAAATTGAGCCTATCGACCCCCCTATCGGTCGAAAGGCTCCTTTAGGTTCGAATGTGAAGGATTTTGAGGTAAAAGCTCCATTTCCACAGCGATTGGCCAAGTCGAGATATGATGAAAAGCTTCAACGGTTTATCGACATGTTTCAAAAGGTGAATATCAACATTCCACTTCTAGACGCTTTGAGAGACATGCCGGGGTACGTTAAATTCTTGAAAGACGTTGTGGCAAGCAAGAGGAAGTTGGCGAAGTTTGAAACAATAAATTTGACAGAGGAGTGTAGCGCTATCATTCAAAACAAGCTCCCGCTCAAGCAGAAGGATCCGGGACGTTTTACTTTGACATGCATGATTGGCGACCAAACGTTCAGTAATGTGTTGTGTTGTCTCGGGGCAAGCATCAATCTTATGCCTCTATCCATCTTTAAGAGGTTGAAGATTGGGGAGATGAAGCCGACTACCATTTCTCTACTCATGGCGGACCGGTCGATCTCTTATCCGAGGGGAGTTGTGGAGGATGTGTTCGTTAGAGTCCAACACTTAGTCTTCCCGGCCGATTTCGTAGTTCTTGATATGCCCGAGGACGATAATCAACCATTGATCTTTGGGAGACCATTTCTAGCGATGGGGAGAGCACTTATCGACGTCCAAGAGGGTGATCTTACCTTCCGGGTTAATGATCAAAATCTGAAAATTTCCATCTATGACGCGATGAAGAAGCCCGAGGATGCGCCCGAGGAATGTTATGAAATTGAGTCTATTATGCCGCCCCCGACCGACTTGTTGGAGCATTGCATTTCACAATCCATTTACTCACATTCCGATGTTGAAGAAATTTACGAGGATTTGCCAAAGTATGTTAGAATGTTGGAGGCGAACGAGTTTCGATCTAATGAGAGGGACGTATGCTATCTTGATATCAACAAACCCGTTCAAGGGGGAGTTGTCGCTGAAGACCCGGAATGAATGAGGTATCGTCTAGCTAAAGACGTTAAACGTAGCACTTGTTGGGAGGTAACCCAACGTGTGTATATTAGTTCTATTTATTCGTTTGTTTTCGATTGTTCGTTTGCGTGATTTTTGTAGTTTCTAGTTTCGTAGTAGCTTTGTTAGTTTTGTTTAGTTCTAATCCATGCACGCCGAGTTTTGGATACTTGCAGGTCTTTAATCACCATATCCAAGCGAAAACGGGACCAAGTATGCGAAATAGAAAAAGTTGAAAAAAATTTTTGAGACAGACGAACCTATCGGGCGAGCCTATCGGCCGGGCCTATCGGCCCAGCCTATCTGAGGAAAATTAAAAAAATTAATTGTTACAAGCAGTGGTCGATAGGCAGACCCTATCAACCGATAGGTCCAGCCAGATAGTCAGGTACGTAACTTTCTGTCTGTCCTATCGGCCCAGCCTATCGGCCGATAGGCCGGCCCGATAGGACATACCCGGTCCAGTATCCGCTTTGACCCGGTTGTTATTTAACCCCTTTTATACACTTCTCCCACCCGTTTTTCTCACACACACACACACATATCGGCCGATAAGAAACAAGGGGCGATTTTCTCTATTGTTCTTCCTTACAAATTCGATCAAGGTACTTAATTTCGACACTTAATCCTCTTGTTTTTCAATGCTATACATGTTTTGAAGCACTTTGACGGATTCTTTTTGGAATTTTGTTGAATTTCGAATTGGGGATCCTCTTTTTGGGGGCTTTTGTTAGACTTTGATGTTCTTTGAATTTTATACCCGATTGTTGATAGAATCTTGATGGAAACATGTTATCTATGCTTGATTGTTCATGGGTACTTCAAATAGGGGGATTAATTGATGAAATTGAACGAATTTTGAAAAAAAACCCCAAATTGGAAGAACCCTAATTTCGAATTTGTTGAAATTGGGTAAATTTATTGAATTGAATTGTTAATTGGGATTGATATGAGCTGAATTTTTTATGATGATTCGAATTTTGAATGAATTAGATTGGATTGGAGAGAATCTGTCCTAATATGATTGTAGTGTGTAGTTTTGTTATTGTGGGTTGTGATTTTGATCCTTTGAGTATGAAATGGGGGAGTCGAAGTTTGGGGGAGGTTGTGTGATTTGTTGATCGTAGTATATGGCTGTCGGGTCTATGATTTTGATGTGTATTGGACATTATAGGGCTCTTAGTTGATATTGTGGGATTATTGGATTATGTCGTCACTCGTTGAATGTTTGCATTATGAGTTGCTAATTGGATATTGATTGGATGGTTGTTTTGTAGGAACTTTGAAATGGCTGGAAATCAAAGCAAGAAGTCGAAGCCGTGTAAGGCCGGAAAGTCTAAGGCAACCGCAGTGATCAGGTACTCCGTTAACAAAGCCACTCCTTTCTCTTTTCAAACTTATTCCTCCTTTGGGATGCGAAATAAGTTTGGGGGGGGAGAAGTGCGGCTTTGTTAATTTCGGCACGTGTGAGTACCTTGTATGCCTTGTATCACTATTTGCTTGTGTTGGTGCCCGTTGTTTTTATTTGTGCTTCTCATATTGGTGTTGCATGGATTTGGCTAATGTTGCTTAGTTTTTAGATTTTTATGTTCATTTTCGTTTGGTGTGTTTGCTCGTTTCTATTTTTTTAGGTCGTAGTAGTTTTTTTTGCTTTCGTGTTTGCTTTTATTTGCTTTTCGTTGTTTGCTTTGATGCCTTGCTTGTCTTAGTTTTTCTTTATTCATGAATTTTTCGTGCTTCTATTTGTTTGATACCGATGTTACGACCTCGCTTTTCTCCAAGAAACGGTCGAGTTTTAGTCGAGTTGTAGTCGATTATTTCGTTTTGCATAGTATTCATTTAGGTCCAAAATTTTCGTGATTGTAGAGGTCTTGGCGTATAAGAGACGATACATACTTGTTTTAAAATCACCGTCAATACGTTTGGTTACATCTTCCTGATAGTGAGTCGTCTTGTTTCTTTAGTCGTGTTGGCACTTAGATTGAGTTTAGAGTCGGCCGCTTTTCCCAAAAGTCGAGATAATGTTGTTCTATGAAGGGAAGTCTAGTAACCGGGGGCATTCGCGTGACCCGTTGTTTACCCTCGCGTAAAACGACGACCCTGATTAGACTAGTGATTTAGATATTTCACATGTGCCAATGATAGGGAACCTAGTAACCGGGGGTATTCGCGTGACCCGCTGTTTACTCTCGCGTAAAACGGCAACCTTGATTCGGACATGCGGAAATTATATATTCGAGTTGTTTCTCCGCTGTAGACGGGAACTTAGTAACTAGAAGCATCCATGTGCCCTATGAGTGTCTTTTACGTCAAACGGTTTCCTAATACATGAGAATGGAAGTTCCACCCTAGGATTACCCCGATGAAATATCCCGAGATCCTAACCTAGTGGTCAACTCGAATCAAATTCTTGAACATATATATAAGGGAATACTGTCCGAGGTTTATTTGTTATGAAACTCGTGAAAATTGTGCCATTAGACTGTGTAACGGGACGAACTAGCTTGTTTATTTTAGCCTTTCATATTGACGGTCGATTTGACTCACGTTTTGTTAATCTTTGAGCTGGATTTTCTTCATGAACGAATGATTAAGACTGAACTTGACTACTTTGCGGAATCATTATTCTGAGTGCAGCTCGCTTTTACGACACTCGGATTATTTAGAGAGAATTACATTATAGTATTGATTAGGTTGAACACTATGAGTTGCATGATGATTCACGACATTCTTTTTCTTTTCTTTTTGTTGTTCGGGACGAACAATGCTCAAGTTTGGGGGGGTTTGATAAGTGGTAATTTTACCACATTTTTCTAGGATTTTTTACTAGGTTTTTATCTCGTTTCGTGATTAATGTGCTCGTATTTGGCTTATTTATGATTAGTCGAGCCGTATTACGCGTTTGGGTTGGTTTTAGTGTGTTTGCAGGTTTTTAGAGCCAAAAGGACCCAAAACGAGACAAAGGACCGAGAGTCGAGTCAAACGGACGGAAGAAACGGATTTTTTGCAAAAGTCAGACCACCTATCGATCCAGCCTATCGGCCGATAGGTGCGTCCGACAGGTGTTCCGAGCCCTATCGAGTGAAGTCGACCGACGATCCAACTATCGGGCCAGCCTATCGGCCGATAGGTGCGTCCGATAGGCTGCTCCGCGGGTTCTCGAATTTTGACGGATTGTGACTCTTTTGGATAGATTTTGTTTCCTAGATTAGTTCCAATCGGGAATTTAATTCCCATAGGATACATAGACCTCCTCCTAGACCTAATTGAGGACCTTCTATCATCTTTCATAACCTTTTACAACCTTTTATCATCTTTTTTATCTTTAGCACACTTTTACAATTTTTTGGCAAGATTAATTCCTTGGAGACTAGAACTTTTTGGAAGGAGAATTATTATTGTTTTTCTACTTTTTCGGAGATTGAAGACTCAGAGTTCATCCGGAAGGGTTGTAATCTCTCTTTTCATAATAATAATATGCATTCTCCATCTATTTCTTGTTTGATTTCAATTATGTCTGGCTAAATCCATTGATTGATTCTAGGGTTAGTAATTTTAATTGATGTTCACATGATGTTACTTTGATTACCTTTTTACCTTTCATCCTAGGCTTGTGATCGAGATGTGTTAAATCTCATGCTAGATTAAAGGGCCCTTAATCGATGCATGTTAGCTAATTAATTTTGCCCGGAAGGAATAATTAATTAGTGGAAATACTTGATGCACAATATGATTTAATCTTAAGACCTAGGTGGAGTAAGATAAATCATAGATAAATAAGTTGACGCTTTTTAAGTGATTTATATTCTTTGAGTTCAAGGAAAAAGGGTTTAAATTAACTATCTTTCTAGGTTGCCTTGATCGGAATTCTAGATCGGCTGAGTGATTATTTCTAGGATTGAATTAAAATTTGGGGAAAAGGAATCAAGTGAATGGATTGTGTGAACTCAATTAGATGATACTACCCTAGGATCAATTAGCTTTCAACTTGTGATTTTATCTTGCTAATTTGCTTTATTTGCTTGATTTAGATAATTCATCTTTTATTTAATTTTTATTTTTCGATTTTAAAGTTAGATAATTAGAAACAAACCAAATACTCGGATTCCTAAATAGCAGTCAAATTTTGAGTAGAGTTACTTCCTTTATTTTCGACATATCAATTCCCTTGGGTTCGACACCTTGGAAATACTTCGAGGTTTTACAAATTTTAAAATTGATCGGATTTGAAAACCATACTACGCGAATTTAGCGATCAATACACTGTAACACCCCCAAGTTATTCAGGGAATATTACAGCGCTGTGAACCCCACCGTGGGACCCACAAGGCTAAACATACGCGGAACTATGAATTTTTGACCGAGAAGGTCTACATACAATGCGATGAAGAACAATACAAAGGGTATTCAAAACATATCCAATGTATCCCAAAGACATCACAACACAAATCAATACCTCGGCAAACACAGGCCGGAACATCAAGTAAAATGGAAAGCAATACTCGAGTATTCAACAACCATTCCAGTACAACAACACTCAATGGGGAAGCACAAAACATAACTAGAGGAAAGACACAGTATCACACTTGCCCATCATCTTCATGCCGACCCGATACCTGCCTGTACTCTCTCCTAGAACCTGAAATACATAAAAAGTATTTCCCCCCATAAGGGGTTAGCCGTCGAATAGCTAGTGCAAGTATATCAAGTATGAAACACAATACTCCTCAACAATAAAGTAAAGGTAACCGTCAATTCATCAATTCAAGACTAATATTCCGGAATAACTAAATCTCATAGCATCACATCAATACATATATGAATACTGTGGAACCGCGCCAGAGGCTACGGAACCCTCAAAGAACTCGTCGGTCCATCCCAGAGTGGTTCGTTCATATCACCCGTGGAATCGCACCAAGAGGCTACGAAACCCTCAGGGGACCCGTCGGCCCGCCCCAGAGTGGATATAAATAATCATGCCATTAATACACCTTACTTTCAAAGTCGAGAACGTACAATCATAATTATATACTTGCCTTTGAGACATCATGAAATTGGACGGAAAAGAGTATGGGTTCGGTAGGTCCAAGAACGCACTTCCGGCACCTAAACTATTCGTAAGGGATATAATAATCAATAATCTATACTCATAATTCACGAAGAAACTCCCGAAACCCGACTACGATTCACGAAAATACACGGATAAACAACTAGAGGTTGGAAAATCGCCCAAACTCTCACAAGTCCAAAAACGGCACAATCCAATCCATAAAATCATAGGAAAAGCATATATATGGAATAGATACATCATAATCTCAAGGTTCTCAAGCTTCAAAATGGATAAATCGGACGAATCTAGGAAAAACCCCAAAATTCCCCCAAATAGGGTTTTAAGGATTTTTACCTTGATTGGACGTTAGGACGGATTAGATGTTGTGGAATCCTTGTTCACCAACCAAATATGTTGTTGTTGGACGAAGAATCGCTTCCAATCACCCAAAATCATCTCTCCCGAGCTGCTCCCGTCGGAAATGAGTGAAGAGGATGAAAAATGACGAAATGGAAGTCAACTGTCCAATATATATCCGCCCAGTCTAGCGCACGCTACGCTTCCTTCATTAGCGTGCGCTAGCGAGGTTACCGGGTAGTCCAGTTGCTTCTGTCGGCCCCATTAGCATGCGCTAATCGCCTTTCTCTAGTGTGCGCTAGCCAAAAAGTGGTGTCGAGTACCTACTGTCCTCTGCCCTGCTCAAGCCTTAGCGTGTGCTACCGCTATGGCTTAGCGTGCGTTATGCAACAGATTTAGCGTGCGCTAGCCGAAACCTAGCGTACGTTACCTGATAGTCCAGAAAACCTGACAACCTCACTGCCTCTGCCGACCATCCCGTTAACGTGCACTACGGACGGATGTTAGCGTACGCTACTAACCACGAATAGCGTGTGCTAGCGAACTCCTAGCGCGCGTTAACCACCAGTCCAGAGAGCAGTATGAGTTACTGGTTCTGACCTGACTGGTCCCTTAGCGCGCGCTACGGATCAAGGCTAGCGTGCGCTACTCAAGCAGAATTAGCGTGCGTTAGTCTAGGCTTAGCGTGCGCTATTTCTCTGACTCAGGATAATTCCGCAAGGTCTAAACAACACTATTGTGATCCAAATAAGATATGAAGCTCTAAAACAATATCGACAACATCACCAAGAGTTTACAGAGCGACGAAATAAGAAAAACGGCAAGGCCAAACAGTCAATGAAAGTACGAGTATTTCATTTTCCCCCTCTAAAAAGAAGTTTCGTCCCAAAACTTAAGAAATAAAGAGTTCGGGGTACTACGACCGTATCTTCTCTTTCGTTTCCCAAGTCGCCTCTTCGACTCCATGTCTCGACCATTGCACTTTAACCAGTGGAATGGTCTTATGCCGAAGTTGTTTCTCGCGATGCTCAAGGATCTTCACGGGTCTCTCTGGAAAGGTAATATCCTCGGCTACGTCAATCTCACTGTAGTCGATAACATGGCTTGGATCCGGCACGTACTTTCTCAACTGAGACACATGAAAAACACTATGGACATGACTCAAAGCCGGAGGCAACGCCAAGCGATAAGCTAAATCTCCAACTCTGTCCAAAATCTCGAAAGGTTCAATATACCTCGGACTAAGTTTCCCCTTTTTCCCGAAGCGGAAAACTCCTCTGGTCGGCGACACCTTGAGTAAGACATGATCCCTCACTTCAAACTCTAGGGGTCGACGACGAGTATCAGCATAAGATTTCTGACGACTCTGGGCAGTCAGCAATCGGTCCCGGATAATAGAAATCTTTTCCTTAGTTTCCATCAACATATCCGGTTCTGTCCCAATTAGTTCTGAAGCCTCGTCCCAACATAATGGCGACCTACATCCCCTACCATAAAGTGCCTCGAAGGGTGCCATTTTGATCGACGCATGCCAACTATTATTATAGGCAAACTCGATCAACGGTAAGTGAAGTTCCCAATCATTACTCCAATCTAAGGCACAAGCTCGCAACATATCTTCCAATGTCTTAATCGTCCTCTCTGTCTGACCGTCCGACTGAGGATGAAAGGAAGTGCTCAACCTCAACTCAGTACCCAAAGCCTGATGAATGGCCTGCTAAAAATGCGATACGAAACGACTGTCTCGGTCAGAAACAATGGTCTTAGGGGCACCATGCAATCTTACGATCTCAGCTATAAAAGTTCGAGCCAATCTATCCGGTCCCCAGGTATCCTTAATACCCAAGAAGTGTGCAGACTTGGTCAACCAATCGATAATTACCCAAATCATATTCATTCCGGCCCGAGTTCTCGGCATGCCAGTGATGAAATCCATAGAGATATCTTCCCACTTCCACTCGGGAATGGGAAGTGGTTTCAACAGCCCTGCTGGTCGTTGATGTTCGATCTTGACTTGTTGACACGTCAGGCACCACAGTACAAATTCTGTGACATCCTTCTTCATGTTGTTCCACCAAAAATTTCATTTCAAGTCCTTATACATCTTACTCTTCCCGGGGTGGATTGAGTAAGGCGTAGCATGGGCTTCTCAGAGAATTCTCTGCCTCAATTGTAGATCATTCGGAACACAAAGCCTGCCCTAAAATCTCAGAATACTATCCTCGTGAACCATAAAGCCAGGAGCTTTTCCTTTAATTACATCTTCCTTCAGTTGCGAAATCATCGGGTCACTTCACTGCTTCCATTTGATGTCGTCAACCAAGGACGAAGTAATTTCAAGAGTACACAAATGTCCCTGTACTCGTTGAAGCCAAACTTCTATCCCTTGCTCAATTAAATCCTGACGAATTTCGTTTTGAGATGTAAGAACCTCGAGCATTTGAAGATATGCTGATTTGCGGCTCAAAGCATCCGCGACGACATTGGCTTTTCCGGGGTGGTAAAGAATTTCCAAATCATAATCCTTTATCAACTCTAAACAACGTCTCTGTCTCATCTTCAGCTCCTTCTGACTGAAAATATACTTCAGGCTCTTTTGATCGGTATAAATCCGACACGGAGAACCATACAAATAATGCCGCCAAATCTTGAGTGCGAAGACAATTGCGGCCAACTCCAAATTGTGAGTAGGATAATTCATCTCATAAGGCCTTAATTGTCGTGACACGAAAGCTATCGTCTTATCATGCTGCATAAGTACACAGCCCAGACCTTGACCCGAAGCGTCACTATAAACTGCAAAGCCCTCACTACCATGTGGTAAAGTTAAGATCGGCGTTGAAGTCAAACGTCTCTTCAGCTCATCGAAGCTCTGTTGTCTCTCATCTGACCAAACAAACTTTTCGGTCTTCTGGAGTAATTTCATAAGCGCCCGAGCGAGTTTCGAGAACCCATCGACAAACCGACGATAATACCCAGCAAGGCCCAAAAAGCTACGAACTTCCTTAACATTTTTAGGCGGTGCCCAATCTAGCACTGCCTCAATCTTCTGCGGGTCTACACGAACCCCTTCGGCTGAAATCACATGGCCGAGAAACATAACTTCTTACAAACAGAACTCACATTTTGAGAATTTTGCATAGAGGTGCTCGGTTCTTCTTTATCTCGAGAATAGATCAAAATGTCTTCAATAAATACAACTACACACTTGTCGAGATACTCGATGAAAATCTTATTCATTAACTGCATGAATACTAACGGTGCATTAGTCAACCCAAAAGTCATAACTACAAATTCATAATGCCCATATCTCGTCCGAAATGCCGTCTTCGGAACATCGGACTCTCTCACCCTGAGTTGATAATACCCTGATCTTAAATCAATTTTTGAGAAAATTGCAGCCCCATGCAACTGATCAAATAAATCATCTATACGAGGCAAAAGGTACTTGTTCTTGATGGTCACTTTGTTCAGATCACAGTAGTCAATGCACAAACGTAGTGAACCATCCTTCTTTCTCACAAAAAGAACAGGCGCGCCCCAAGGCGAATGCTCGGTCTGATGTACCCTCTTTCCAGAAGTTCTCCCAACTGATTCTTTAATTCTTGCCTCTCGGAAGGTGCCCTTCGATAAGGTGCCTTAGAAATCGGAGCCGCATCTGGCTCTAAGTCCACAGAAAATTCTATCTCACGATCTGGCGGTAATCCGGGGAGATCGTCTAGAAAAACAACGGGATACTCATTAACAAACGGAATTGAAGAGAAATCGACTTCGTTCCATTCCATTTTCAAGGCATAACACCAATAGCCCGTACAACCTTTATTCAAAAAATTTTCGGCCCTCATGGCGTTGATGAGTAACTTGGATTGGCCCGACTTACGTTCCAAAAATGAGTACTCGGATCCGTCTTTAGTCATCATGGTGATAACCTTAGTACGGTAATTCATAATCGCTTGGTGACTATCAAGCCAATCCTCGCCAAGGATCAACTAAAATCAGATTCGATAACCATTCCATACCGGATATAATCACCGAAAAATCTTTAATCTCCCGGTTTCCCACAATTCTATCCCTGCTAGGTAGTTTCACAATGAAGGGATCACAAGCAGTCATACAAGTTATATTCAAACGGCGTACACACTCCAAGGAAATAAAAGAATGTGTAGCACCCGTATCAAAAAGCACATGGACTGGATGAGATAAAATATTAATGGTACCTGAAGCCACCGCTGCATCGGGTTCGTCTGATCGACGCATCTCATAGACCCGTGGTTGTACCGAACCGACGCTAGAGTTTCCCCCTCCAGCGTTCTGACCCCTTCCCTGGCCCCTGCCGAAATTCTGCTGAGATTGACCAAAAGATTGGTGCTGATTAACGCCTTGGTCAAGTGGTGCTCAGGCAGAAGCCCGAGTGTCCAAGGTCTGATTTGGTTCGGAACAATAAGCCACTTTATGTCCCATCTGTCCGCAAGTGTGACACTTCAATGGCGGAAAATTGCATTCCAAATTAACGTGGCCTGGACGACCTTAATTATAGCAAGTTACCTTGCGCTTTGTGGTGTCCGGTAGAACGGTGTGTCGTCTGTGACCTTTAGAAATTGCCACTCTTAGAGCCAGAAAAATTCCCCACAACCTTCTGCTTCTTCAATTCTTCAACGGTATCGTTGTCGGGGCTTAACATATCATGGGCTAAAGTTCTGTCCTGATATTCCTTCAGTGTGGTGCAAGAAAATCCGGCCATGTACCGCCGTAAGTCCATATTCATCCGCATATCAAAATAACGGATCTTATCACGCTCGTTTGGATCAATTGTTGGTTGTACTCTACA
Organism: Orobanche coerulescens; assembly: GCA_033398695.1. Classification (NCBI taxonomy): domain Eukaryota; kingdom Viridiplantae; phylum Streptophyta; class Magnoliopsida; order Lamiales; family Orobanchaceae; genus Orobanche; species Orobanche coerulescens. The sequence continues at coordinate 98,106,940 of CM065813.1, read as the reverse complement.
ATTGCTTGCGAGACAAGAATATTATGCTGTTTAGCCTCGAAAAAGGCTCGGATTCGGCCCTCTCGCTCCGGCTAAGGACAAAACTCGGCCTATAAAAGCTCCTTAAATTCATCCCACGTGGCAACATGATCCTGCGGCTTGATGACTTTCCACCATGTAGCGGCCTCCTTAGTGAGGAAATACTGGGCAATCGGTACTTTCCTCACTTCGGGGCAATCTGCCGCTTCAAAAAATTTCTCCAATTCCGCTAGCCAATCTTCCCAACCTAAAGGGTCTGTGGCACCGCCAAATTGTAGAGGGTGCATACGGATTACATTCTGAAGCAAGGCATCCGCGTTCGGATTCCGATTATTCAGCTGAACGGTTTGGGCTAAAATGGTCATCTGGTTAGCCAATTGTTGCAGTACATTCGCAACTCCAATGTTCGCGTTGTTCCCATGGCCAGTCGACTGGTCGTGCTGACTTTCGGTGTCAGGATGCACTGAGTTCGACAAACTGGGGTTGGTCGACCCCGCAACAGAACTGATGGAAACGGCCGCGCCACGACCTCTCCCACGCCCACGGCCATGACCACGGCCACTACCAGCTGACATACTCAAGAACACAGAAGGCACGTAAGTACAATTCAATCGCACGTCATCGAAATGACCGATTCTCAAGAATAACAAAATAGAAACAAAACAAATAAGGAAACGCCAGAAGAGTAAGAGGTCTTACAAGTACCGGTCGCATTGTGATGATGGCATAGTAGTGATATTGTGGACAAATGACGACTCAATTGACACAAAAGACTGACAGCCTAGGTATCCATAGACCTAAACTCTGATACCATATTCTGTAACACCCCCAAGTTATTCAGGGAATATCACAACGCCGTGAACCCCACTGTGGGACCCACAAGGCTAAACATACGCGGAACTATGAATTTTTGACCGAGAAGGTCTACATACAATGGGATGAAGAACAATACAAAGGGTATTCAAAACATATCCAATGTATCCAAAATATATCACAACACAAATCAATACCTCGGCAAACACAGTCCAGAACATCAAGTAAAATGGAAAACAATACTCGAGTATTCAATAACCATTCCAGTACAACAACACTGTATGGGGAAACACAAAACATAACCAGAGGAAAGACACAGTATCACACTTGCCCATCATCTTCATGCCGACCCGATACCTGCCTTTCCGATCTCCTAGAACCTGAAATACATAAAAGTATTTCCACCATAAGGGGTTATCCGTCGAATAGCTAGTGCAAGTATATCAAGTATGAAACACAATACTCCTCAACAATAAAGTAAAGGTAACCGTCAATTCATCAATTCAAGACTAGTATTCCAGAATAACTAAATCTTATAGCATCACATCAATATATATATATATGAATACCTTGGAACCGCGCCAGAGGCTACGGAACCCTTAGAGGACTCGTCGGTCCATCCCAGAGTGGTTCGTTCATATCATCCCTGGAATCGCACCAAGAGGCTACGAAACCCTTAGGGGACCCGTCGGCATGCCCCAGAGTGTATATAAATAATCATGCCATTAATACATCTTACTTTCAAAGTCGAGAACGTACAATCATAATTATATACTTGCCTTTGAGACATCGTGAAATTGGACGGAAAAGAGTATGGGTTCGGTCGGTCCAAGAACATGCTTCTGGCACCTAAACGATTCGTAAGGGATATGATAATCAATAATCTATACTCATAATTCACAAAGAAACTCCCGAAACCTGACTACGATTCACGAAAATACACGGATAAACAACTAGAGGTTGGCAAATCGCCCAAACTCTCACATCTCCGAAAATGGCACAATCCAATCCGTAAAATCATAGGACAAGCATGTATGTGGAATAGATACATCATAATCTCAAGGTTCTCAAGCTTCAAAACGGATAAATCGGACGAATCTAGGAAAACCCCCAAAATTCCCAAAAATAGGGTTCTAAGGATTTTTACCTTCATTTGGACGTTAGGACGGATTAGATGTTGTGGAATCCTTGTTCTCCAACCAAATATGTTGTTGTTTGACGAACAATCGCTTCCAATCGCCCAAAATCGTTTCTCCCGAGCTTCTCCCGTCGGAAATGAGTGAAGCGGATGAAAAATGACGAAATGGAAGTCAACAGTCCAATATATATCTGCCCAGTCTAGCGCACGCTACGCTTCCTTCATTAGCGTGCGCTAGCGAGGTCACCGGGTAGTCCAGTGGCTTCTGCCGGCCCCATTAGCGTGCGCTAATCGCCTTTCTCTAGCGTGCGCTAGCCAAAAACTGGCATTCAGTACTGGAGTCCAGAACCTACTGTCCTCTGCCCTGCTCAAGCGTTAGCGTGCGCTACCGCTATGGCTTAGTGTGCGTTATGCAACAGATTTAGCGTGCGCTAGCCGAAGCCTAGCGTACGTGACTTGGTAGTCCAGAAAACCTGACAACCTCACTACCTCTGCCGACTAGCCCGTTAGCGTGCGCTATGGAAGGATGTTAGCGTACGCTACTAACCACGAATAGCGTGCGCTAGCGAACTCCTAGCGCGCGTTAACCGCCAGTCCAGAGAGCAGTATGAGTTACTGGTTCTGACCTGACTGGTCCCTTAGCGCGCGCTACGGCTCAAGGTTAGCATGCACTACTCAAGCATAATTAGTGTGCGTTAGTCTAGGCCTAACGTGCGCTATTTCTCTAACCCAGGACAATTCTGCAAGGTCTAAACAACACGATTGTGATCCAAACAAGATATGAAGCTCTAAAACAATATCGACAACATCACCAAGAGTTTAGAGAGCGACGAAATAAGAAAAACGGCAAGGCCAAATAGTCAATAAAAGTACGGGTATTACATACACTGGTTGAATAAATCCCACATCGAGTAATTTTTGCAGTTGTATCTTCAACTCTTGTAGCTCCAATGGTACCAGTCGATATGGTGCTTTTGCTATGGGTGCCTTCCCGGGCATGATCTCGATATTGAACTCAACCTCTCTATCTGGTGGCAAGGAGGTTAGTTCTTCCAAAAATACGTCAGGGTATTTGGATACCACTCGGATGGTTTCTATACCCGTCTTACTCTTGGGTTGTTGATAATGAAAGGTAGAAACCCGGTTGCCCCTTTGGTAACAGCCTTTCTAGATTTGACTGCTGATATAATAGGTGCTAGGTTGATTTTAGCATTCCCAACCAGTTCCACTACGGGTTTGCTAGGTTCGCAAAATCTATCTATCTTTGAGTGACAATCTAATTGTGCGAAATGTTTTGACAGCCAATCCATTCCTAGAATGACATCATATTCTAGTATAGGGAGTACTACTAAATCCGCGGGAAAGCAGTTACCACCGATCACTATATCACATGCATTGTTCACCCTATCAGTTAATGGACTAGTACCCATTAGGGTGGACACTTCAAGGCATATAGGCAGAGAGTCTAATTGCACGTTTAGTTTTTCAAAAAATTGTGGTACAATGAATGAATGTGATGACCCTAGATCAATGAGTGTATGTGATAAGTGGATTGATATGAGAAGTGTACCTTCCACCACATCATTGTTTCCAGGAGACTGTTGTCCGGCTAGGGCAAACACATGAGCCGGAGCCTTTCCCTTATTATTCCCAGGCTTTGACATAGTAGCCGGTTTATTTGTTCGGTTTTCCACTTTCGGGCAGTCCTTGATTTGGTGTTGTGTGCTGCCACATGTCAGGCACTTCCCCAACATTTTTTAGCATTCACTAGCTTTGTGCCCTTTCTTTTCACAATGTGGGCAGGGAGGTGCTGCGTTGTTGGGGACCTGTGTTTTCGTTCCGCTCGGGTTTACCTTCACTCCTGTCTTGCAGAATTTCTATGGAGATTTCATTGTTGATACATTCGCAGGTCTCTTGGTATTTCTAGAAAGTCGGTTTTGCTGTTGTGCTAGTCTTGTTGTTCCATTCTCAATTCGAGTTGCTGCTTCAACTGCTCCGGCAAATGTAGTCAGGCGAACAGTCAAGAGACTGATGAAGTGTGAATCTTATCCCTCATGTAAACTTATAAAGCTTATCTTCCTCACTTGACACTAATCCAGGCACATGTTTGGATAACCTATTGAATTGAGCTTCGTATTGCGCGACAATCGAAGACCCTTGCTTCAGATAGTAAAACTCATCTCGCCGAGCCTCTCTAGCTGCTGCTGAAACGTACTGGGTTTGGAAATCTGTTAGGAAGTTGGCCCATGTTCTGACACAATCCTCTCTTATCCAGCGTGCACTAACGACCTTCCACCAATCATGCGCGACAGCCTCAAGTCTGAATGTGGCCAATGATATGCGTTGTTCATCAGTATACTATGATACATTAAATATGTTCTCCATTTTCTCCACCCATGATACCGCCTTAATGTCATCAGGTTCTCCGTTAAATGCTGGTGGACTGAAGCATAGGACCCTTTCAAGCAGGCGATCTTGCGCCCCACCAGCAGTTTGGTTATTGGCTACTTGTTGTTGTAGAAATTTTGTTAGTTGAGTTAAGGATTGCAATTGTTAGCTTGTTGATTTGGATGTTCATCGCGGTTAACTCGTGAACGTCCTCTACGTCTATCATCCATCTAAATAACAAAATAACTAAGTCAGTACCAGTCACGGTCTATTCTAGCTAAATATAAAGACAACCAAGCACGAATAATCATCAAGATTGTGAACTTAATTGTAACACCCCGAGATATTCGGAGTATATTACAACGCCGTGGACCCCTACCTGGGACCCACCAGGCTACAAGCAAGGAAACTCCACTCGACTAACCACCTCGGTTAGCGTGGACACACATTTAAATGATATGACATAAAAAGATACACCCGGAGCAACCGGCGAATAAGTATCAACCGACAGTGTAACAATATTAAAGTAATACAATACGGAGTTTGAAATGAAAAGCCTAAGTACTCGCGAGTACCATTTATAAGTTTCAAAAGTGGACAACAACCATATCGAAATAGACAAGAGACATAAGAAAACCCAAATGCACATGTCAACGACCCTGGCCAACATCCTCGTACTGTCCCGGTGCTCGCTCGTCCGGATAATCATAACCTGAAATCCATAACAAGAATTTCCCCAAAACGGGTCCCCACATGGGTTAGCAATTACGCTAGTACAAGTATTCAAGGCAAACCAATCGCTTACACGTTTCATAGTACATGCACCAATATCATTTCAAAAATCAAAACCAGACATGTCTTTTCAGGAAACAAACAGTTACAATTAATTTGCCTAGGACCGGGACGAAGCCACGAATCCCACTCGAGGCCTCTAAGGACCCTCCCGAGCTGGCCACATTCATAAAACAAACCAAGCACCACACGTCACCTAGGACCGGGACGAAGCCACGAATCCCACTCGAGGCCTCTAAGGACCCTCCCGAGCTGGCTAGCGAATCAAACTCATGAATCCAGGACGAAGCCATAGATTCCCTCGAGGCCCCGTCGGACCCTCCGAGGTGAGTAAAGCACACACAATATACATTACCATTTCACGTTAAGCATAAGGGTTTCCAAAAATACTTGCCTTGAATAATAAGCGACGCAACGAACGGAAGGAAAAACACCGGTGACCGATAGGAGCCGATAATCACGAACCTAGCGATACGAAGAACACAATCACAATCAATCCTAAATGAATACGGAATTGGAATACACCCGAAAACCCGCATACGATTCATGTATACTCGTATAGGAACAACGACGAGGGCGGACCACAACCAAACCCTCTCGATTACAAACTTACTACGAAATATACCATGAATCCGTAGGGAAACCAACAAAACCGACGAGATTAATCATGTACATCATGAGTTAATCTAACATACGGAACGAATCGGACAAAACATGAAAACCCCTTCAATTTACCCAAAACAAGGTTTTTAGGAGTTTACCTTGAATGATGATGAAGAACACGATTAGAGATTGATAATTTACTCCAAAAACTCGAAGAAGATGATGAATCGGAGTTACAAAGCTTCAAATCGCCAGAAATGCCAAGAAGATCGCCTAGGAGCCGGATGGGGAGGAGAAGGAGTGGAAATGGCCGAAATCGGTCAACCCCTGGGTTTATAAACCCAGGCCTCGTTACGTACGTTAGCCACCACATGCTAACGTACGTAAGTCGTATTACGTACGTAAGCCATAAGGGTCTTACGTACGTAACCAAAAAGCGAGAATCGCTGGCGATATCCACTAGGGCGTTACGTGCGTAGCAGAAGGGTGTTACGACGTAACCAAAAAGGCAGTGCAATCGAATTACACTAGGACGTTACGTACGTAACCAAAGGGTGTTACGACGTAAATCCTTCTGTGGAGTCTGAGGCCGGAATGAAAGAGGGAGGTACCGAAAAAGAATCGAAATACAACGGTGAACAATTCACGAAGGTACGGACGTTAGGGACCTGGAACGACGAACTTAAATGCCGAAGGAAAAAATATATTCCCGACTACTCAAAGGTTCGGAAAAACAATCAACAAACGAAATTTTCCCAAAAGTTTGGGAAAATTTACAAAACGGCCCAAACATCCGGAATGTACGACACATGGTCGAAACACCAAACAAAAGCTCACAACGCCTATAATAACACGAGATGGATCTTTGGCAACCCCTAAACGGCGGTTCCAAATGACGATTACGATAACATCTGAAATAACAACATGGAACATCAAATCGAGTAAAACGAGTCCGAATCAAGCTCGAACGACAAAAAGTTCAATATTAAATATCCTCAAAATGTCGATACGGTTACAAGCGAGTCGTCAAAAACGAAGATGTACTAAAATGAGAATAATAAGAGAAGGGAAAAATGCGGATATTACATTAATGACTGAATGAATATGCGCATGACATATAAGTGACAACGGCACTAATACTTCATGTAAAGAAATAAGGGATTTTCTTGGAATAGGTAGACATTGTACTACCTGTAAGCAGGTAAGTATTAGGATTGTAGTGAATAAGTATATAAAATATAAATTTAAAATTGTTTAAGTACAAAAATAACCTTAAGTTGAGAAAAGAAATAAATAAATAGAAAACTTCTCTTCTTTTATTTTTACAATGTAAATTACACTCAAAAAAATCATCCGAATTATAAAATAATTTTCAAAAATTATAATAAAATTTATATGAATTCTAAAATTCACAAATAAATATAAGAAACTACAAAATAAATCCATTCAAGTATAATAATATTTGAGAAAATACAAAATAATTCTAAAAAATACAAATAAATGTTTAAAGTATAAAAAATAAATTCTAAAATAATAATTAGTTAAAATTAAAAAAAAAACATAAAAATAGAACCATATTAATAATATAAATTAAATAAATCTGTAAAATAAAAATATTGTACAAATAAATCCATAAAATACAAATAAATAAGAATATACTGACTTTATAAATAGTTTTATCGAATTAAATAAGATGCAAATGTTTATTATCGATTTTAATAAATTTGTAATAATATGAATAAATCCTATAAACAAATAATATAAATAAATATAGAAAAAGTACAAATAAATGCCAAAAAATATGTAAGAATTCTAAAAAAATAACAATTAATTCTACATTTTACAAGTAAATCCTAAAAATTAGAAGTAAATGATAATATTAATACAAATTCTCAAAAAAATTAATATTAATTCTTTAAAATATATTTATTTTAATAGATCTAGAATACAAATAAAGTGAAGAATAAAATTATAAAACTACAATAAATTATAAAAAATATAATTAAAAAATATTGAAAAATATAATTGTACCATTCAAAATAAAATGTTTTATCAGTAAATCCGAAAAATACAGTGTGGATCGTGCATCCTATATTATTTGACCATCATTGGTAAAATTAAGTTAAATGAAGGTAAACTTTGAATACAAAAATGGATAAGAACAATTATTCCAAACATTAAGTACATACTCAAATTTGAAATGTATATTATATTTAAAAGCAATACACACCTTGATTACAAGTAAATTCTAAAATTATAAATAATCAAAAAAAAATCACCAATAATTTTGAAAAATTAAAAATATGCTAAAAATCAAATTTCAATCTAAAAACAAAAATTACCTTTAAAAATTATAAACAAATATTAAGATTTTATTAATTTTAAAATTGCTAATATTTCAGCTTTTTTTTCATATTCTAGTTTATATAAATATTTTTTTAATTTTTATTTTATTCTTAATATTTATCTTTAATATTTTAGAATCTATTATATTTTTTTGGAATTTAAATATATTTTATATATGTTTTTGTGATTTATATTTTTAATCTATTTTAGGATTAATTTTTAAAATTTAAAATTAATTTGTATTTTTACAGTTATTTTTTTTAGCATTTTTAGTTTTTCAGAATTCATTTATATACAACTTTTCTAATTATGAATTAATGTTTTTTGAATTCTAAAATAATTTTAATTTATCTGATAATTTAGTTAATCTATTTTGGAGTTGAATTTTTATGTATAAAATTAATAATTATCTAATAATATGATTATGTCATAAAAACTAACTTTAGAGAGTTAGACAAATTAATAATAGATTTGTGACTTTTTAAGGGTATTACGAGAATTTCATATTTAGTTGTTTCTTTTTTCAAAATTATAAACAAACAATAAAAACTACAACATAATTTTGATAACACTACAACATATAGATTGTAGTATTAATGATCAATGATCATGATTAATTTTGATTTGATCTGATGGATATAAGAAGACTACATGTATACATATACTACAACTCCTACCTATTCCAAGAAAGACACAAGAAAGAATGAAGTTTAGTGGAGTTTAAAGGAATTACTCAATTTCGTCTATTCCAAGTGAATAGTGACGTGATTTGAACAACGAAATGGAACGATTCCCATTCATTATGACGAATGTCGAACAATTGATATGATTGGAGAATACCATAGCCACTTAAGTAACTGGCGAAAAATTTGAGATCTGAACGAATTTGTTTTCCAAGTAAATAGCGAAGAGTTCGAAAAGAATTACATAGGCCTCTAAGTCTCGATTCTATATATTCACTTCCTCCTAAGTGGAAACCCCATCTAAGTCCGAAGAATCTTATCCTGGTTAGCCCCCCGTAAGTGTCCTTATTACAAACCGGGCTCTGATACCACTTCTGTCATGCCCACAGACATCGGGAAGGACGAGGGAATAGTGTCAGAGTTTACTCCTCCAGCTACTCCATAATTAAATGGTGTGTCAAAAGAAAGAACCGAACCTTGTTGGACATGTTCGCTCCATACTTAATTATACTGATCTACTGATTTACCTGTGGGGTTATGCGCCCCTTACTGCTGCATATATCTTAAACAAATGTCCTTATAAATCCATTCCTAAGACTCCACATGAGATATAGAAAGGTAAGAAACTAAGTCTTAATCTTATTAGAATATGGGGATGTCATGCTTATCTCATTTCAATAGATATCCAGGGGATTCCATGAGATATTTATTCTACATGCCTGAAGATCGTGGGATCATTGTTGCTTTACAACCACACTTGCTTGAATATGAGTTCATTCTGGGAGGAGACACAGGTAGAATATTTCATTAGCAGAAATAAAAGGAACACCCAATGAGACACCTGTACAAGATATTGGAACAAAACCTTCTAACATACAAATACAACCTCACGGGTCTAGTAGAGCTTCTCATTTACCTGAGAGGTATGGCTATCTGCATCAAGAGGAACTTAGTCATCATGAGTTGATGGGAAGTATCCAAGAGAATGATCCTTGTACTTATGACCAGGCAATGGTAGATGTGGACTCCGCGAAGTGGCAAGAGGTTATGGAAGCTGAGATAAACTCTATGCATGATAATGAGGTCTGGACTCTAGTAGATCGTCCTAAGGGCATAGTTCCTATTGGGAATAAATGGATATATAAGAGAAAAGCTGATGGAGATGGAAACGTTGATACCTATAGGGCCAGACTTGTGGCAAAGGGTTATTCCCAAATAGAGAGAATCGATTACATCGAGACCTTTTCACCTGTAGCCATGATAAAGTATATTCACATGATGCTTGTCATAGCACCCCATTTGATTATGAATATGGAAAATGGATGTTAAAACAACGTTCCTAAATGGATATCTCGAGGAGGAGATCTATATGGAGCAGCCTAAGGGATTCATATCTGAAGCCAGTATCCATAAAATAAGCAAGCTTCAGCATGCTATCAATGTGGACTGAAGCAGGCTTCACGAAGTTGGAATCTTCATTTTGGTTAGACAGTTAAAGAGTTTGATTTTTTTAAAAAATGAAGAGGAGCCATGTACTTACAAAAAGGTTAGTGGGAACAAAATTGCATTTTAGTACTATATGTGGATCACATTGTATGTATAGGAAACTACATAGGAATGCTCAGTCCTGTGAAAGCTTGTCTTTCTAATAAGTTCTCAATGAAGGACTTGGGAGAAGCCACCTATATTCTAGGTATACATCTCTACCAGGATAGAGCGAAGAGAATGATAGGTCTTGCTGAAGCCCTCTATATAGAAGAGATCCTAAAGTGATTTAGGATAGAAAATTCTAAAAGTGGGTTCCTACCTATGCGACATGGTGTAAAACTTTTCTCAGAGATGTGTCCTCAAAGTTGGGAAGACAGAAAGGAAATGAGCAAGGTATCCTATGCTTCGCAGTGGGTAGCCTCATGTTCGCAATGATTTGCACTAGACCGGACATTGAATATGTAATACCCCGTAGTAACTAAATGTAGACCTTTCTAGAAGGCGCTGGGCGTCAGGACCGACTTTGATCAATCACCGTAAATCTCGGAAGAAAATTCAAAGATCCTAAAATTACAGAACATCGTAGATTATTCAGTTTGCTTCCCAATGGAACAAATGGAGAGCCATTCTGATCCCGAATGAACAAGTTATAGCCAAAGCAAGACAGGGGTGTCAGCCAGCGACACTCGGCGCAGCACCCGGCACTGTGAGCACCGTGTTGCGCGGCGCGCTGCGCCGTGTGTGTCGGCTGCCTTTTGGAACACGGCCCAGGCACTGAAAGGTATAGCGCCATGTTGCCCAGATTGCCCGGACAGTTTCCAGCGCCTTCCAGGAGCTCTCGGCCATCTTATGAAAACGGCGCAAGACACGGCGCGGGCACCACCGGGTCCAGCACCGTGTTGATCGAGCAGCCCTATAAATAGGGCAGTTCCCAGCATTTTGCAGTGGTTTTTACCCAACCCTTCGTCCCACCTTATAGAACATGTGTTCATGAGTTATTTTTGAGTTGTTAAACATTCCATAATCTTCGGAGGGATCAGATAACGAGTGTATAACGAGCAAGACAGGCCAACTTCGCCAGATTGGAGGTAATTCAACCATGAACCCTAAAACTTGTTTTTCGAGATTTCGGATTTATACTTGTTTAGAACTTGAAAATAGTTATATATCGAATATCCTTGGACTGTTCTTATCGATTCTAGCGGAACGGAAATCAAAACCTTCGTTTAAACCCTTGTGACCAGATACCGTCCGCAAAGTGTCCGATAAAAGTTCCCTAAGGGATTCAATTAAGGTATTCGAAGTAATTTCGTTTAGAATGGACAATCCTAATGCTGGTTAACACAAATTCCCCATTGTAGGCTGAAGATTTCAGAGTTTTCAATCCTATTTACAAACTACTTGAAAAGTTTTTATCCCTAAAGTCACCAGGTAAGTACTTTGATTGTGTTTGATGTACTTCGTGTGAATATGTGAAAAATGTGATTTTTTGAAAAGTGGTAATTTCAGAAAATGTGGTTTGTGACATGTGGTTGAGTGTGTATGAACCAAGTTAAAACCAGTGTGGGTCCCCTGGGATCTGTTAGACTGCGAGCTCTGCGGATCACTCGGTGGGGTTGTACAACCAGGGAGGGCCTGATGAGGACTTTCTGGGGTGTGTATATCGCGTGAGGTATAGGGCCAGTACAGCTCGGGTGATTATTTTGAGATGATGATTATGGTATTTCGGAATACATGATGGCACAGTGATCTGGTTATTTATTCATTTGTTGTACATATTCATAAATTGTTGTACTTGCACCAGCTGTTTGCTGACCCCTTCTGGGGTGGATATACTTGTGTGTTTAGGTACAGATCTTAGTGGCAAGTTGGCACAAGAAAGGCACGAGGATGACGAGCAACAGTGATATCATGTGTTATTGTGAAATGGCAGTCATTTTGGGTATGGTCAAAGTCGTGTGTTGGTTTTGTACTCGCGTGTGTACTGTCATATGTGCTTTTGTGGTAGTGTCCGAAGTCGATGAGGGCAGGAGTGTTGCCGGGCCGTGTTATGCTGCAATGTGTGGCTTCTGTCGGGAAGTGCACGTCCGGTGCCGCCATTCAGGTGCGGGTGCGCAGTGGGCATGTTCAAGGGACGGCTTCCGGCAGGGAGTGAACGCCGGTTGCACGGTGACCAAGAGAGCTGCTTCGGTTAGCTTCTCGACTGAGGATACTTGTGGTTTAATGTGTTGATGTTGGTTATTGTTGATGTATTGGATCAGTTATGAGTTGTTGTTTTTGTTGTGATCTAACAGGATCTTACGTTGGTACGTTATGGTGATGTATGTCGTCTTGAAAGTCGACATTGGTTCTAAGCGTGTGAATGTCTCATTTCTATTAATGGCCATTGTCTTTTATGTTGGTCCAGCCTGGTAGGTTCTCCAAAAAGAATCTACGGTGCTGTGATATCCCTGTAAATCATGGGGGTGTTACAGAATTTGGTATCGAAGCTTCGGTTTATGGATACCTAGGCTGTTGGTATTTTGGGTCTGTCAAAGTTGAGTTGGTCGTATGTTTGTGATATCACTGGGTTGCTGTCATCTCGTGCGACCTGCGTTGTAAGTTTCTCTAAACTCTAATTCTTTCTGCTCAGATTGTTTTGGTCTCTTTTTGATCATGCTTGGATTTTGAGTTCCTCATGTGAATTGTGTTCCATTGGAGTTGTGTCTATTGTTTTCCTTTCCTTATACATCTAAGGAACCGGTGCATGTAAGGAGAGGGTAAGTCTTTCGATTGTAAGCTCCCTCCTATCTGTGTGATGGTTGTGTTGTGTGAACTTGATTAGACCTAGGTTGAGGGGCTGGAATTTGTTGATGTTATTAGGATTGTTGGGATGTGCATGAGTATACTATAGGGTTCGGGTGAAAATAGTTGCATAAGGTATATTGGAAAACCGGGAATGTTATTGATTCCTGCATTTTATGAGATTTTTAAGTATCAATTTTAATCACTGAGGGAGTATTTTTAAAGTGGTATTGAAAACTCCTTAATGGTGACAATCTACGATTTAATATCACCGTGTCGGTGAGTATGAATTCGGCGGAAAATCTTTCTTTTCGATCAAACAATTAGTAGAAGGGGAAGAATCTTCATTTTATCCAAATCCGAGGTAAATTTTTAAAACATTTCGGATTATAGACGTTTCTGAAAATTTTAAAAATATAAATTGTTTTGTGCATTATTTAAAAATGATTTCAAAATCGATATGTAGAATAAAACTTCCTCTTCTAAAGTATCCAAGAACTTTGGATGAAACGTGAATCACCCCTTATTTGAAAAAGATTATGTTTCGGACATGGTATTATTATTCCTGTCAGGAGACCAAAAGTTGATTTTAAGCAGAATACGCATGTATATATATATATATATATATATTCTCACCCTTGTATATAGTATACGTGCCTCCCAAAATCCGATGTTCTAGTGTTGCCTACTCTGAGTACTCGGAGATGTTGATTGTGTTCGGTGGCGTTACTGTACGAAAGAGTATTACAAGTATGGGTATATCGAATCTTGATGGAAGTGGATATGTTGGCGATTGTGGGAGCAATGATGTGATCCAAACGATAACGATTCATGCTGCGGTGGAGGAGTACTAAGGTCGGACGATGCCCTACGAAGCCTCCTCAGCAATTGAGTCAACAAGCGGGGCAAGCACACAGAAGACATCTGGAATATTTTGGGCAATAGTGCTCAGAATTTTGTTTGAGGTGATAGTGTGAACGAACGTGTTAATGGACTTTCGATGATTCCTTGCATGACGTTGTATACTTACTAACCGATGGTGTTCGGATTTATACGCTGCCGCTTATTGGTAACCTTCGGTTCTGGTGCTGTTTGAGAGAAGTTCATGACCGTATTACTGAATCGGAGCAGTTAGCGGATGCTACCTTTTGGATAGCGCATTCTAACACGAGATGTAAGAAACTACCGCATTCAACCAACAATTCAGCAGTGCACGCTATTCAATTATGTAGCACATGTTAAAGTGCAGCAGTTAGCGCACGCTATGGAGGGGGTAACGCGCGCTAACCGGTAGCTCAGGGGACAGTCCAGAGGCTACTGGACTGAGGGTGGAGGTCTCGTTAGTGCACGCTAATGCTTGTGGTTAACGCACGCTAATCTGTCCGACATATAAACTGGGCAGCAATCGTGATTCCTCATTTCCGCTCTTTCCTTTTTCTCCGTGGGTGACACCAAGATGTGAACCGAAGGTGACTATGGTTCTTGATCTTGACCGATTTTTTTTGTTTAGTTCTATGGTGTTTTGGGGTATAACATTTTTAAACCTAGTGTTCTTTGTCGGATTGAGGCGATTCCTTGATTTTCCCTTGAGTTGACATTTTGTGAATTTTGTTCTTGATCTCATTTCCAACCCGATTCTGATGAATCAATGGATGTTAAACATTATTGTTGGTCATGCGTTATGAATTGCATATCCATAATTCCATCCCTTTTAATTCGATTGACAATTCTAAAGATTAGAAGCGTGAACAATTAAAATTGATCAAATGTCCATAAATGCAGGTGAGCAAAACAAGTGATCAAGCGACATTTAAATCTGACAGATGATGGCAAGTGATGCTTTCTTAATACGTCCAAATCGTGGATGCTCCCAACAATTGTGGTTTCCGTCATGCGCTGGTTCTAAGATTTTGCAATATAACCTCATTGTTGTTGAATATTATGCCATATTTCCTTTGGTAACTCATAATTCTAGCCGAGCAAACCGTATCTATTATGTTGTGCTTTATTTTGATTTCAACTGATGCCATTAACTGGATCGCGTCATTACCAAGAAATCCTCGTAATGTTGGTAATCATTCCGCATTCATCAGAATGCTTAGAGATTTGGTCATCTGATCTTATGAAGTTGCTTGTCACGTTATTACCTTGTTTTCGTTGTTCTAAATTTCGGGGACAAACTTCTTTTATTTAAAGTGGATCGTGACACCCGAGTTTTGACTTCTTTTTCCACCCTAACTCGCTTATGTTCGATGGTACCTTCTGAATTTGTTTTGTTCTTCGGTTTTTGTTGTTTGAACGAGTTGTGACATTGTTTCAAATGAATCTGTCCACAATTGTGACTTTTCCCACGTTCGGTTCAATTCTTGTGAGTCCTATGCGAAATGAACATCTTGTAATCCTTACAAGTTCATTTGATGTCTCGGATTGGGATTTGAACTTTAGAGTTGTTGATCGATTATTATCGTCCAGTTGTTGTTGTTCAATCAGTATTGTCTGATCGTTGTGATTCAATTATTGTTGCTCGATCTTGCATCGTGATTATCGAGCATCTCATTTCTTTAAGGTTGTATCTATTCCAATATGTGATTTCTCAAACCTTTGAAGTTGTCGGAATTATATATATTTATTCAGCCTTAAACCCACATTTTGATTGTTGTACTATTCGGATTATCAACCATAGTGGTTCATGATCATTGCACTTCGTAGACATTCTTGCGTATTGAATTGGACCTCAGTAAGACATGGAGTTTTGTGCCCGTTGTTGGCAGCAGATAACGTGTGTCACCTAATGTTTGCATTTTGTTGGCACCAATGTTTTGGTCGTATTCGTGTCATTGATAAACTTGATCCTTATCAAGAATCTTCGTGAGTCTATCACCAAAATTTTCATCCCTATCCTTGTTATTAATGTGGTGGCGGGAGATAATTAATATGGATGACGGCGCCGCCATAATAGCGGCTACTATAAACAACTGTGGCACCGCTAGGGCCGCTGACTTAAAATCGGTCTGGTGTGTATATAAGGCCTTGAGAGGTATTTCCATAGTAGACTCACGACATTGATCGAAGGGAAACAGTTAAGTAACCATGTGAGTATGGATCCTACTAAGCATACTCATTGCTTAGAACATATCAATTATCTAGAGGTCGTAGCACAATTTCATCGAGACGCAAGTTAGGCAGCGCACGAAGCAGCTACCCAAGAACGCGAGCATGCTGTGTAGCTAGAAGCTCAGTTAGCTGCAGCACAATGTACTCTTCGAGATAAGGAGGCCCAACACACTCAGGCAAGAAACGCCCTCCAGGATCAGGTGCAGCAAGAGAGAGCAATGATACGGGCCAACGCTGAGGAGATCCTTGCTATACTCCTAGTGGCCCCAATTCCAGCAGTGGGACAAGAAGTCGCAGAAGACGAAGATGATCCCGAGGAAGATCCCGAAGAGGACCCTGAAGAGGAGGTCGAAGATAACTCTATTGTCGTTAACCCATGAGTTGTGCTCAATGGGGGCATGCTGTGTATCGATGTTTTTATAGTTGTGTATTGGTATAATGTTTAAGGTTTGAGAATAAATTGTGTATGAATACAATTGATTACTCAGACATATATTTCGACGACCCCCTTTTTTGTTTCAAGTTTCAAGGACAAAACTTCTTTTTTGGGGGATATGATGTAATACGTCGTAGTAACTAAACATAGACCTTTCTAGAAGGCGCTGGGCGTCAGGACCGACTTTGATCAATCACCGTAAATCTCGGAAGAAAATTTAAAGATCCTAAAATTACAGAATATCATAGAATATTGAGTCAGCTTCCCAATGGAACAAACGGAGAGTCATTATGATCGCGAACGAACAAATTAGTGCCAAATCAAGACAGGGGTGTCAGCCAGCGGCACCTGGCGCAGCACCCGGCACTGTGAACGCCGTGTTGCGCGGCACGCTGCGCCGTGTGTGTTGGCCACCTTTAGGAACACGGCGCATAACATGGCGCATGCACTGACGGGTATAGCGCCGTGTTGCCCAGACTACTCGGACAGTTTCCAGCGCCTTCCAGGAGCTCTCGGCCGCCTTATGAAAACGGCGCAAGACACGGCACGAGCACCGCCGGGTCCAGCGCCGTGTTGATCGAGCAGCCCTATAAATAGGGAAGTTCCCAGCGTTTTGCAGCGGTTTTTCCCCAACCATTCATCCCTCCTTATAGAACAGGTGTTCTTGAGTGATTTTTGAGTTATTAAACATTCCATAATCTTCGGAGGGATCAGATAACGAGTGTATAACGAGCAAGTCAGGCCAACTTCGCCAGATTGGAGGTAATTCAACCATGAACCCTAAAACTTGTTTTTCGAGATTTCGGATTTATACTTGTTTAGAACTTGAAAATGGTTATATATCGAATATCCTGGGACTGTTCTTATCGATTCTAGCAGAACGGAAATCAAAACCTTCGTTTAAACCCTCGTGACCAGATACCATCCGCGAAGTGTCGGATAAAAGTTCCCAAAGGGTTTCAATTAAGGTCTTCGATGTTATTTCGATTAGAATGGACAATCCTAATGATGGTTAACACGAATTCCCCATTGTAGGCCGGAGATTTCAGAGTCTTCAATCCTATTTACAAGCTGCTCAAGACGTTTTTATCCCTAAAGTCACCAGGCAAGTACTTTGATTGTGTTTGATGTACTTCGTGTGAATATGTGAAAAATGTGATTTTGTGAAAAGTAGTAATTTTAGAAAATGTGGTTTGTGCCATGTGGTTGAGGGTGTGTGAACCGAGTTAAAACCAGTGTGGGTCCCCTGGGACCCGTTAGACTGCGAGCTCTGCGGATCACTCGGTGGGGTTGTACAACCAGGGAGGGCCTGACGAGGACTTTCTGGGTTGTGTATCTCGCGTGAGGTACAGGTCCAGTACAGCTCGGGAGATTGTTTTGAGATGATTATTATGGTATTCCGGAATACATGATGGCACAGTGATCTGGTTATTTATTCATTTGTTGTACATATTCATAAATCGTTGTACTTGCACCAGCTATTCGCTGACCCCTTCTGGGGTGCATATACTTGTTGTGTATTCAGGTACAGATCTTAGTGGCAAGCTGGTGTAGGAAGGGCACGAGGATGACAAGCAACACTGATATCACGTGTTATTGTGAGATGGTGGTCATTTTGGGTATGGTAAGAGTCGTGTGTCAGTTTTGTACTCGCGCGGGTACGGTCATATGTGCTTTTGTGGTAGTGTCCGAAGTTGATGAGGGCAGGAGTGTTGCCGGGCCGTATTACGCTGCAATGTGCGGCTTCTATCGGGAAGTGCACGTCCGGTGCCGCCATTCAGGCGCGGGTGCGCGGTGGGCATGTTCAAGGGACGGCTTCCGATAGGGAGTGAACGCCGGATGCACGGTGACCAAGAGAGCTGCTTTGGTTAGCTTCTCGACTGAGGATACTTGTGGTTTAATGTGTTGATGTTGGTTATAGTTGATGCATTGGATTAGTTATGAGCTGTTGTTTTTGTTGTGATCCAACAGGATCTTGCGTTGGTACGTTTTGGTGATGTATGTCGTCTTGAAAGTCGATGTTGGTTTTAACTGTGTTAATGTCTCATTTCTATTAATGGTCATTGTCTTTTATGTTGGTCTAGCCTGGTAGGTTCTCCAAAAAGAATCTACGGTGCTGTGATATACCTGTAAATCACGGGGGTGTTACAGCATATGCTGTAAATGCAGCTAGTTAGTTTCAGTCATATCCAGGAAAATAACATTAGACTGCTGTAAAGAACATTCTTAAGTACCTAAAGAGTATTAAAGACTTGGGTTTTTCATACGGCAGTCGAGAACTTAAAGTGATGGGTTATACAGACTCTGATTTTTCGGGAGACGTGGATGCGCAGATATCCACATCAGGGTATATCCCTACGCTAAATGATGGAGCAGTATCTTGGAGAAGTGCAAAGCAAAGTGCGACTGCAATTTTCACATGTCAAGCCGAATATCAGGTAGCCACGGAGGATGCTAAAGAGGCATTTTGGATCAAGAAGTTCACTGAGTAACTTCAAGTGGTTCCCGACTCGGATCGGCCCGTGGCACAAGTTTTTTACAACGACGGAGATGTTGCGCGGGCTAGCGAGCCTAGGGCTCACCACAACACCGATCACATTGAGAGAAAGTATCATTTTGCTACAGAAATGGTTCAGAAAGGGAACATTACACTACAATGAATAGACACAGCAAATAACGTTGCTGATCCGCTTACCAAGCCACTATTTCATAAGGTCTTAGAGAGACATCTGGAGAGTATGGGTATTAGATACCATAGTTTGGGGCATTAAATGCAAGTGGGTAATTGGTAGGAATATACTCTCGAATGCCACTCAAGGAATGAGAGAGTGAGAGCATTGTATTGTAATTACGAATATTAAATTAAATAAGGCATTTATTATTTTATATTATTATATATCACTGGCATTGTGATTTGGTATATAGAATAATAGTCCTTCCATTTGAGAGCAAATATTCTACTCCTTATGGAGATAAGGAGATAGGCACTGGAAGTATTTAGGGCTCGACTGCTTAACTGGTTTGCAAGTCTATAAAACTTAACTATGCAGTAAGTTTAGACAAGACTTGTATAACGTGTACTTTAACATGTAGAGTTCCTATCTTCACTAAGGGTTAGTGGGAGCACATGTTATAGGTATGCTAATGGGATTAATATACTCAAACTCGAATCACCTTGATTCAGTCGCATGGATTTCACTTTGGGATTGTCAATGACTGAATCGAAAGGTTGTGATAGGTATACATGAATATTTGACTTGAGGTTTCAGTAGGAGATGTACTTGTGACATTAAGTTAGTCATTAGAGTAGTTGGAGCCAATCACCGGTTGGTGGGATCATCCTCAAAGTGCAACTTAGTGCGCAAGTGGCAGTCTCTACCGAATACCAAGATAGGATTCTTTCTCCTATATGTGAGCATATAAATATCCTCTGAGATTAATAGCAAATGAGATCATAAGTCTTTGCCCAAAGCATTTAGAGCTAGTTGTATATAATACACGAAATCTCGATGATCTCGACTTGCATTAACAAATGCATAGAGTCAAGTTGCAATAGGGTTTGACATTACCGTGACCCTAATACTTGATCAGGACATGTGATTGAAGGGTTTATATGTATACGGTATTCACGACATAATGGGTTTAGAATGATTTTATCGTTCGTTCTCAGTTGGGTTGTAGTGCGGGCCACTAGACTGGCTAAGTATTACTCGCACTCCTTGGTTCCTCTTATTGCCGACTGATACGGACCTATGATGTCGCGCACAAGGATATTTGACGGGAAAATGTGTATTTATTATCTCTTCATTTACATTGGATATTAGATATCTAATTTGATTTATTTGATAAATCAATGCGGTCTTATGAATTGAAATTAATTAATAGATAATTAATTTAATTCATAAGTAATTATTTCCTGGAGAATGATAATTATAATATTATATTTCATATAATTAATTAGATTAATTGATTAAGTATAAATACATTTGAGATAGAACAAAGTGTACTTTACGGACTATACTCACGAACGTCCAGGTACCTAACGAAAGTGGCTCGGCATGCTTTATCACCAACCATCAAGTGGTGTAATATACTGAATTTCTACTATGGTTGTTTAATGTTATTTTATCCGAGTTATATTGTACAGTGTGGATCTGTACGGTAGGGATAAAATAATTAAAGGACTGGGACATCTGTATTGGTATAATTGTCGTACTTGGTCGACAATTGCATCTGAAGATATTGTGTCAGGTATGTTGTACGAGAATATTATTGGAATGAGTATATGTATTCAGTATGTCATGTATACGTATTCTGTGTGTCGAGATGATGGACAAGAACAGTTGGAATTGGCTGAGTAAAGCCTGATTAACGTACGCTAAAGTAAGGACTTAGCGTACGCTAATGAACAAGACTTACGTACGTTAAGAAGGATACTTAACATACGTAAGGTTCACACCTCTTACGTATGTTAAGATGATTAGTTAACGTATGTAAAGTTCATATCAGGCAGGATCCGAGCTATGATCGACGAGTGGGGCCGGTGTCAGCAACTTTCGGCGCAGATGTGGACAGGCGAGTCAATGTCGAGTATTACGTATGTTATACACTATACATTACGTACGTTAAGTTGATATAGTACTATAGCAAGTCAACTCAGAGTTACGTACGCTATGGCATTGGCCTTATCTACGTAATCCATCGAACGAATTGAGACAGGAGGTCCTAGACTATCGTTACATACGCTATCGAGGACGGATAATGTACGTAATGATTGTTACGTATGATAATGTTCATATAGCGTACGTAAGGTATGTGTTTATATATATATATATATATATGAGACCCGTCATTTCGTCATTTTGGAGAAGTTTCACCTTGTTTCTTCATCCTTCAACCCTCCGAGACCGATTTTTAGATCTTCTATCTTGGTTATGAGCTTGGGAGAATGGATTGGAGTTGTTCTTAGAGTTGATAATGATTATTGGGAGGAGTTCGATTGTTCTTCATCATAATTCTTTAATATCAGGTAACATTCGTATTTCTCTAATTGTAGCCCGAGTTTGGAATGATGTTTACATGTTAGGAAGCATGTTGATCTACCTTATTGCTATTATGATGTTATACATGAATAAATGGAATTGTGACAAGAGATTGATGATATTAGTTAAGGTTATTCGTGTTGTAAGAATTGCAATTCCTTAAAACGTGCTTGTAAGGTGTATTTCCGAATCATGCTGATGTTGTTATTGATATATGAGTATTGACATGATTGTAGTGATTTTGGATTATGTTGGAGAGGTATGTTGATGTAATTCCTTTCTTCATTTTGGATTCTTAATGTTATTGTCGTTGGTTACTTTATATGATGACGATTATGGTAGTATTGTTGTGATTCTTGGTGTTATGAATAATGCATGTCGAAGAAGAAGATGATATGTGTGTATTGATCGGGTTCTGAGTGAAATGTAATTAGGTTAGAGGTTAGATAACATATTGGATTATGTTGTCTTGGTGATTATGAACAAGAGGACGTTAATTGGATGTGCTTACAGATTAATTCACATTCTTGAGGAACTCTTGAATTGTATATGAGATTGATTTCGAAATTGAGTATGTTATAATCTGGTTATCGGATTGAAATGATTGTTGATATGATTATCGGACTATGGAATCGTATTGTGGTTGTGGATTCGTGATTTATTGAATTGGGTTGTTTGTATATATATTTAATCGAGATATTGTGTAACTGTTGGATTTGTCGAGTGGTTATATCGATTATTGATTGTTATCGAACTTGTTGTTTATCGATTATTACAATAGGTTGTGAAGATTGATCATCGATTAGAATATTATGTTGCGGTCGAGTTCGAGGATGTTCGTGAATTGCTTTGGTTAGGGCCGAGGAACTTGTAGACGACAACAAGGACTTGGTAACGGCTTCATTATCGTCGTATCGGTATTGAGGCAAGTTATTACTTGCTCAGTTTATATATTTAATGAATGGTTTTAGTTTCATTTTGTTTATAATGCATATAACAATTATTATTATTGTGGACTCTGGAGATTGGGGTTGTACGTTGTTTTCTGATTTTGGGAATTAAATCATAATGTATATGATTTACCTTTGTTACTGGTATACTTGGGTATCGAGGGTACGTTATGATAAAGATGAGGATATGAGTTATATATGATCATGGTATTATGGATCGTCGAACATTGAGGATAATCGTCGGTGATGATTTGACATCGAGATTACTCCCGAAGGACTCGGGGCAAGTACCTTAATTTGATTATGGTTTAATGTTGATGATTTTGATCATGCATATTGTCATTCATGTTGTTGAACATAAGGTCGTCCAAGTTGATTTGTCATAATGTCGTTCATGTTATTGATTCATATGTTGTTCATGTTGATGAACATATTGATTTGCATACGTGTATGTATAGTCGTATTGTGTATGTTGTATTGATCCGATGGGATCGTGTGATCTATGCTGAGGGATCTGTATCATTTGTCCACCTTATGTTGGTCCGACGGGATCATATTGGGATCTGTGCTGAGGGCGCTGGATCATTGGATGGGTTTTCCACCTCGTGTTGGTCCGACGGAATCATCTTGGGATCTATGATGAGGGCACTGGATCATTGGATTACCGTGTGTTGTGTTGATGGAATCATGTGGATTCGCATCGTTGGATTTACCATGTGTTGTTGTGCATATGTATATTGTTGGTTATACACCTTGTGTTGATTTAGTAGGATCATCTTGGGATCTATGCTGTGTGCGCTGGATCATCGGATTTCTATTGAGTATACATTGTTGTTATTGTTGTGAGCATATTGACGTTGTCATATGAGTATGCATTTGTAGGTCTTGTGTTAGGACCATGTCCGTATGTTGTATTTGAAATGACCTCGGATTAGACTGACGTGATTTGTCGTGACATTGCATATCTTGAGGTATGTTCTGTATCTCCTTCTTAGTTCTTGTCTTTGGATGGGAAATCGATTATCGTGTTGATATTGTTTATGTTATCAGATGTATCGAATTGGCTAGAGTTAGTACATTTCCGTAGTGGTGAGTTATGATGATGTTTTGCGAACTTGAGTATTGCTTGAAGTACAGTATAGATGTTGTGTATTAATTCATTGTTTAATGGAGACTATGAGATGTGGAATATGGTAAAGATTATTTTGATGAGGATTATCATCGAGTTGGTAAAGTTATGACGATAAGATTTCATTGGTCGTATTCTTATTTTGTGATTTCATTGATATGTAATTATTGATGTGATGTGACCATTATCATTGTTGAGTATTATGGCTGACCCCGTCGTGGGCTTTCTTTTTAGGTTCTTGGGAGATCGAGCTTGTGGCGGTCCTGAAGCGATGAGTTTCCCGGAGGATACTGGATTTGGCACGTATTTATGAATTGAGTCCTTTGTCTAGTTGTCATTTCCCACTGCAAAGTATTTTTAGTTAATTGTCTTATCCGCTGCGAGTGTGTTTTAAAATGGATAACTAGTATTTTGCGAACTTGGGTTTATTTTTGGAAAATCGTTTTCTATACTGGCACATGTTGATACGTGTAAGCTGTGTCTTAACGTGTACTTTTGAAACTGAGATTTGGCGGTTTGGCCTTGTACTTTCAAATGAGAGTTTTTCGACGGTATTGTTAAACGGATTTTAGAAAGTCTTTGAATATTTAAAGGATATTACCGTCATCGGCGCTTAGACGTATTAAAAATGTTTGTAAATCTTTCTTTCAGCCTTGTGGGTTCTATTTCGGTCCCACGGTGCTGTAATATTCCCGATTGGCTCTAGGGGTGTTACAGAACATGGTATCGGAGCTTAGGTTGAGAAAACCTAGGCAGTCGGGTCGAGTCGAGTCGTGTTTTTGTCACGTCATTCGAGTTATCGATTGACGAATATTAGAGCCCTGGGTTTTCGTTGTTCACTCGAGCTTGTGTGTTATGCGATTTACCAGTGGGGTACCGTGGTTTTTGTAAACTTTTCCAAATGGTATTAACGTGTTTCTTCGGATTCAGATGTGTCGTATTTTGAGGTGAACTGATTTTGCAAAATGCATGTTTTGAAATATCTGTATCGAGTATTTTCTAGAGCTGAGACATGTGCCAGTATCACGGGGAATCGTCAGCTTCACGATCTGTAAGCATTTGGATTTTTGATTTGCATTGAGATTTATTTTCGTTCTAAGTTGATATGCATTGTGATTCAGAAGAATAATAAATGTTACTGTATGAGGTGGCAGAATATAACAGTTGGGACAAAATCGATGATCTTGAGAAGCTATGATTATGAAAAATCAATATGTCGGTTAAATATGGGAATTGTGTATTTGGGAGAATTATGTGAATTGTTAAGGGGAACATGTAGTCATGCTATTTTATTTTGAGATATGTGAAATTATTTTTGAACATCTGGAAGTGATGCTTTTCAAAATGATATAGTTTGAATAAACTATTTTGCTCGCTGTCATGAAAATGTATTTTCGTAAAATAATTTTGAGAGACAATATTGTTGTCTTTAAAAACATATTTCATCATGGCATAGTTGCAGTATTGCATAATGGAATAATGGTTGATGTTGCGAGTCATATGTGGAAAAGAGATTTTATCGAAGTCTATCCAACAAGATTTTGGATTCTATCGTGTGATTTTCCGACCGAATGTCAATGGAATTAATGACTAGCCGAATTGGTATACAGGAGTATAGATGTGGTCAATCATTTGCATAGTTTTCATTTTAAAACTTCGAAATCGTGGGTATTCAAAGAAAATTGCTATCGAGAACTTGACATGAGCGAGCCGGTTTAACTTTTTGAAAATTGATTTTGTGGTCTTACAAAAATATGTGTTTTGATTTTTGAAATTCTGGAAAGAATTTTCGAAAATGGATTTTTATTGACAATATTGTATGATTTCAAAGTTGTTTTGAAATTGTGATTAGTATACGTACAAACGTAGTGCATAATGCATATCATGGTGAAGTTCTGAGTGAGACTCACAAACTGGATAACACATCAATGGTACGATGAAAAGAGGTTCGAACTTCAGTATGGTAGCTTGGTTATCCACGGATGACCGGTTGGTTGATCAGATAAGAGGAATGTGTCACGTGTCGTAGATTCAGTACAGAATATGATTTTGGAACTTTGGGTTTTGTGAAACTGGAGCATATGTGCTATGTGGCTCTATTGATGTGGTGGTAGAGTGATTTTACCATGGTGAATTTCGATTTTTGAGCCATATTGATTGGTCGTTCCCACTCCATGTATGGTTAGGTATGTTCATCGGTTTGTGATTGGTTGATCTTACGCCGAGAGGTTTGTTCAATAGTTGGGCGTGTTTCTTTGAGATCCATTGCATGTGATTTGTGTAATGTTTTGAGAATGTTATTATCTCGTATATATATCCCTATGGTTCTGTGTTGATCGTGTTGGAGCTTACCGTGTGAGGGTGTTCTCGATTATTATTGATCCTTCATTGGTAATATTGGAGTTTATCATGTTGATGATATTCTCGGTTGTATTTTGACCTTTGGTTGATCGTATTGGAGGTTATGATGTCGATGATATTCTCAGTTAATTTATAGGTTGATCATTGTTATTGATCGTATGAGTGTTCGGACTTGTGTCGATGTTTCGGGATTTGTTGCCATTGTTTTGGGCAGTTGTTTCACAGATGTATCGTGTATTATTCGTTTTATCAGGATTGGGACTTGATTGTGCGACCAGGCAGTCAGGCTTTGACACGGATGGATTATTCCATAATTTGGTAATAACGATGTATTTTGTTGAAATTTGTGAAACTGTGATTATAAGCGTACTGAGGCTTTGAAGTGGGGTCATTCGCTAATATCACGTGAGATAATCAACTTCATTGACTTATAAGTATACTATTTTCGTTATTCATTATTGAGGATGATTGATAAGTTTCGTGATGATTCTGGATATTATGGTTGAACTTTTGATTGTGATCGGATTGCAAGTTTCGCGAACGAAACTTATTTTAAGTGGTGTAGTATGTAATATCCCGAATTTCTACTATGGTTTTTTAATGTTATTTTATCCGAGTCATATTGTACAGTGTGGAATCTGTACAGTAGGGATAAAATAATTGAAGGACTGTGACATCTGTATTGGTATAATTGTCGTACTTGGTCGACAATTGCATCTGAAGATATTGTGTCAGGTATGTTGTATGAGAATATTATTGGAATGAGTATATGTATTCAGTATGTCGTGTATACGTATTCCGTTTGTCGAGATGATGGACAAGAACGGTTGGCATGGACTGAGTAATGGCCTGATTAACGTACGTTAAAGTAAGGACTTAGCATACGCTAATGCACAAGACTTACGTACGTTAAGAAGGATAGTTAACGCACGTAATGTGCACACCTCTTACGTACATTAAGTTGATTAGTTAACGTACGTAAAGTTCATATCAGGCAGGATCCGAGCTATGATCAACGAGTGGGCCCGATGTCGGCAACTTTCCGCGCAGATGTGGACAGGCGAGTCAATGGCGAGTATTACGTACGTTATGGACTATACATTACGTACGTTAAATTGATATAGTACTTTAGCAAGTCAACTCAGAGTTACATACGCTATGGCATTGGCCTTACGTACGTAATCCATCGAACGAATTGAGACAGGAGGTTCTGGACTGTCGTTACGTATGCTATCGAGGACGGATAACATACGTAATGATTGTCTCTAGGTGGTTCATATAGCATACGTAAGGTATGTGTTTATTTATATATATATATATATATATATATATATATATATGAGACATGTCATTTCGTCATTTTGGAAAAGTTTCACCTTGTTTCTTCATCCTTCAACCCTCTGAGACCGATTTTTGGATCTTCTAACTTGGTTATGAGCTTGGGAGCATAGATTGGAGTTGTTCTTGGAGTTGATAATGATTATTAGGAGGAGTTCGATTGTTCTTCATCGTAATTCTTCAATATCAGGTAACATTCGTATTCCTCTGATTGTAGCTCGAGTTTGGAATGATGTTTACATGTTAGGAAGCATGTTTATCTACCTTATTGCTATTATGATGTTATACATGAATAAATGGAATTATGACAAGAGATTGGAGATATTAGTTAAGGTTATTCGTGTTGTAAGAGTTGCAATTTGTTCAAACGTGCTTGTAAGATGGATTTCCGAATCATTTTGATGTTGTTATTGATATATGAGTATTGAAATGATTGTAGTGGTTTTGGATTGTGTTGAAGGGGTATGTTGATGTAATTCCTTTCTTCATTTCGGATTCTTGATGTTATTGTCATTGGTTACTTCGTTTGATGACGATTCTGGTAGTATTGTTGTGATTCTTGGTGTTATGAATAATGCATGTCGAAGAAGATGATGATATGTGTGTATTGATCGGGTTATGAGTGGCATGTAATTAGGTTAGAGGTTAGATGACATATTGGATTATGTTGTCTTGGTGGTTATGAACAAGATGATGTTAATTAGATGTGCTTTTGGATTAATTCACGTTCTTGAGGAGCTCTTGAATTGTATATGAGATTGATTTCAAAATTTAGTATGTTATAATCTGGTTATCGGGTTGAATTGATTGTTGGTATGATTATTGGACTATGGAATCGTATTGTGGGTGTGGATTCGTGATTGATTGATTTGGGTTGTTTGGATTTATATTTAATCGAGATATTGTGGAACCGTTGGGTTTGTCGATTGGTTATATCGATTATTGATTGTTATCGAACTTGTTGTTTATCGATTATTATAATAGGTTGTGAAGATTGATCATCGATTAGAATAATATGTTGTGGTCGAGTTCGAGGATGTTCGTGAATTGCTTTGGTCAGGGCCGAGGAACTTGTAGACGACCGCAAGGACTTGATAACGGCTTCATTATCGTTGTATCGGTATCAAGGCAAGTTATTACTTGCTCAGTTTATATATTTAATGAATGGTTTCAGTTTCATTTTGTTTATAATGCATATAGCAATGATTATTATTGTGGACTCTGAAGATTGGGGTTGTACGTTGTTTTCTGATTTTGGGAATTAAATCATAATGTATATGATTTACCTTTATTATTGGTATACTTGGTTATCGAGGGTACGTTATGATAAAGATGAGGATATGATTTATATATGGCCTTGGTATCGTGGATCGTCGAACATTGAGGATAATCGTCGGTGATGATTTGACATCGAGATTGCTCCCGAAGGACTCGGGGCAAGTATCTTAATTTGATTTTGGTTTAATGTTGATTATTTTGATCATGCATATTGTCATTCATGTTGTTGAACATAAGGTCGTCCAAGTTGATTTGTGATAATGTCGTTCATGTTATTGATTCTTATGTTGTTCATGTTGATGAACATATTGATTTGCATACGAGTATGCATAGTTATATTGTCTATGTTGTATTGATCTGATGCGATCGTGTGATCTAGGATGAGGGCGCTGGATCAGTTGTCCATCTCATGTTGGTCCGAAGGGATCATCTTGGGATCTATGCTGAGGGCGCTGGATCATTGGACGGGTTTTCCACCTCGTGTTGGTCCGACGGGATCATCTTGGGATCTATGCTGAGGGCGCTGGATTATTGGATTACCCTGTGTTGTGTTGATGGAATCATGTGGATTCGCATCGTTGGATTTAACATGCGTTGTTGTTTTCCATATATATATTGTTGTTTATCCACGTCGTGTTGATCTAGTAGGATCATCTTGGGATCTATGATGTGTGCGCTGGATCATCAGATTTCCATTGAGTATACATTGTTGTTATTGTTGTGAGCATATTGACGTTGTCATATGAGTATGCATTTGTAGGTCTTGTGTTAGGACCATGTCTGTATGTTGTATTTGAACTGATCTCGGATTATACTGACGTGATTCGTCATGGCATTACATATCTTTAGGTATTTTCTGTATCTCCTTCTTGGTTCTTGTCCTTGGATGGGCAATCGATGATCATGTTGATATTGTTGATGTTATCCGATGGATTGAATTGTCCAGAGTTGGTACATTTCCGTAGTGGTGAGTCACGATGATGTTTCGAGAACTTGAGTATTGCTTGAAGTACATTACGGATGTTGTGTATGAATTCATTGTTTAATGGAGACTACGAGAAGTGGAATATGGTAAGGATTATTTTGATGAGGACTATCATCGAGTTGGTAAAGTTATGACGATAAGATTTCATTGGTCGTATTCCTATTTTGTGATTTGACCGTTATCATTGTTGAGTATTATAACTGACCCCGTCGTGGGCTCTCTTTTTAGATTCTTGGGAGATCGAGCTTGTGGAGGTCGTGAAGAGATGAGTTTCCTGGAGGATACTTGCTTTGGCACGTATTTATGAACTGAATCCTTTGTCTAGTTGTCATTTCCCACTGCAAAGTATTTTTAGTTAATTGTCTTATCCGCTGCGAGTGTGTTTTAAAATGGATAACTAGTATTTTGCGAACTTGGGTTTATTTTTGGAAAATCATTTTCTATACTTGAACATGTCGAAACGTGTAAGCGGTGGCTTAACGTGTACTTTTGAAACTGAGTTTTAGCGATATGGCCTTACACTTTCAAATGAGAGTTTTTCGACGGTATTGTTAAATGGGTTTTATAAAGTCTTCGAATATTTAAAGGATATTACCGTCATCGTCGCTTAGGCGTATTTAAAATATTTGTATATCTTTCTTTCAGCCTTGTGGGTTCCATTTCGGGCCCACGACGCTGTAATATTCCCGATTGGCTTTGGGGTGTTATAGAACATGGTATCGGAGCTTAGGTTGAGAAAACCTAGGCAATCAGGTCGAGTCGAGTTGTGTTTTTGTCACGTCATTCGAGTTGTCGATTAAAGAATATTAGAGCCTTGGGTTTTTGTTGTTCACTCGGACTTGTGTGTTATGCGATTTACCAGTGGGGTGCTGCGGTTGTTGTAAACTTTTCCAAATGGTATTAACATGTTTCTTCAGATTCAGATGTATCGTATTTTGAGTTGAACTGATTTTGCAAAATGCATGTTTTGAAATATCTATATCGAGTATTTTCTAGAGCTGAGACATGTGCCAGTATCATGGGGAATCATCGGCTTCACGATCTGTAAGTATTAGGATTTTTGAATTGCATTGAGATTTATTGCCGTTCTAAGTTGATATGCTTTGAGATTCAGAAGAATACTATGTGTTACTGTATGAGGTAGCAGAATATAACAGTTGGGACAAAATCGATGATCTTGAGAAGCTATGATTATGGAAAATCGATATGTCGGTTAAACTTGGGAAACAGAGTTGTGTATTTGGGAGAACTATGTGAATCGTTGAGGGGAACATGTAGTCATGCTATTTTATTTTGAGATATGTGAAATTGTTTTTGAACATGTGGAAGTGATGCTTTTCAAAATGATATATTTTGAATAAATTGTTTTGCTCGCTGTCATGAAAATGTATTTTCGTAAAATAATTTTGAGAGACAGTATTGTTGTCTTTAAAAACATGTTTCATCATGGCATAGTTGCAGTATTGCATAATGGAATAATGGTTGATGTTGCGAGTCATATGTGGAAAAGAGATTTTATCAAAGTCTATCCAACAAGATTTTGGATTCTATCGTGTGATTTTCCAACCGAATGTCAGTAGAATTAGTGACGAGCCGAATTGGTATACAGAAGTATGGATGTGGTCAATCATTTGCATAGTTTTCATTTGAAAACATCGAAATGGTGGGTATTCGAAGAAAATTGATATCGAGAACTTGACATGAGCGAGCCGGTTTAACTTTCCGAAATTTGATTTTATGGTCTTACAAAAATATGTGTTTTGAGTTTTGAAATTCTGGAAAGAATTTTCGAAAATGGATTTTTATTGACAATATTGTATGATTTCCAAGTTGTTTTGGAAATGTGATTAGTATACGTACAAACGTAGTTCATAATGCATATCATGGTGAAGTTCTGAGTGAGACTCACAAACTGGATAACACATCAATGGTACGATGAAAATGTTGGGATTCAGTGATAAAATCGAATTACGCAGCGGAAAATAAATCGGTCCAACCGGAAAAAACCAAACCCCAAAAACGGACCGATCAAGCATCATATAAACGAATATAAATAACGAGGATGATATACAAAGAATACTTACCCTTGTAGTCCTTTGATAATATAATCTTCGAAGGAAAAACCCGAGCAATCCTTTTCCCGATTACCGACACGAACACAAATCCAATTCGTTGTAGCTTGTTTGAATGATCCAACACTGAAAATGCCGAATGTCTCTACGTTATCACGCGTCGGATATTGATCGGAAAAATAAAATATCAATTCGTTCTCAAAGAACACGGCTAGGAATTGATACGGTATTTTTCTTCTCTTCTCTTCTCCCTTTTCTTTCTCTCAAAGATGAACAAGAAAAATAAATTTTTCCTCCTCCTTTTTCTCCTCCTCATGGCTGGTCTCTTTTTTATGTATGTGTGTTTTCCCTTAAATCCTTTTAAAAGAAAGACTACACCATTTTATATAGTAAAAGAGATCAAAATGATGAGATACGGAATCTCATCCATTTTGTCCTCATCTTTATATAAAACTAAACACACCACACATGGAAAAAGAAGCAACATGGATGGTGAGGAGCAATCATGGGGCGGCCCACTTGAATTTGGTGAGAAAACAAGCCGAGCCACTCGGTTCGTGTATCGGACGTTCGCGTGTCTAGTCCGTTAAATACACTTCGTTTTATCCCAAATGTATTTATACTTAATTAATTAATCTAATTAATTAATTTTATAAAATACAAAATTATAATAATATATTTCCAAGAAATAATTATTTATGAATTAAATTAATTACCCGGTAATTAATTTCAATTCACTAGACCGCATGATTTATCAAATAAATCAAATTAGATTTATAATATCCAATATTAATGAAGAGATAATAAATACATATTTATCCATACAATATCCTTGTGCGCGACTCCGTAGGTCCGTCTTAGTCGGCAATGTGAGGAACCAAGGAGTACGGGTAACACTTAGCCAGTCTAGTGCTTCGTACCGTAACCCAACTAAGAATGAATGATCGGATCATTCCAAAACCATTATGTCGTGAATACCGTATACGTATAAACCCTTCAATCATATGTACCAGTCAAGTATTAGGGTCACGGTAAAGTCAAACCCTACTGTAACTTGACTTTATGCTTTCTGTTAATGCAAACCGAGATCGTCGAACACTCGTGTATCAAATACAACTAGCTCTAAATGCTTTGGCCAAAGACTTATAATCTCACTTGCCATTAACCGCATAGGACATTTACCTGCTCACTTACACGAGAAAGAATTCTATCTTGGTATTCAGTAGAGACTGCTACTTGCCCACTAAGTTGCATTTCGAGGTTGACCCCACCCACCGGCAATTGGATTGAACTACTCTAATGACTAACTTAATGTCACAAGCACATCTCCTACTAAAACCTCAAGTCAAAGGTCCACGTATACCTATCACAACCTTCCGATACAGTCATTGACAATCCCTGAGTGATATCCATGTGACCGAATCGAGGTGAGTCATGTTCGAGTATACTAATCTCACTAGCATACCTATAACGTGTGCTACCACTAACCCTTAGTGAATACCGGCACTCTACATGTCAAAGTACACGTTATACAAGTCTTGTCTAAACTTATTTCCCAGTTAAGTTTTATCGACTTGCGAATGAGTTAAGCATTCGAGCTCTAAACACTTCCAGTGCCTATCTCCTTATCTCCATAAGAAGTAGAATGTTTGCTCTCAAATGCAAGGACATATCCCTAACAATATCCCACTTGCACTCAATGCCACAAACTATAGTATCTAATACTCATACTCTCCAGATGTCTCTCTAAGACCTTCTGAGATAGTGGCTTGGTAAGCGGATCAGCAACGTTATTTGCTGTGTCTACTCTCTGTAGTATAACATTTCCTTCCTGAACCATTTCTCTCACAAAATGATATTTTCTCGCAATATGTTTGGTATTGTGGTGAGCCCTAGGCTCCTTAGCTTGTGCAACAGCTCCGTCGTTGTCACAAAACAGCGTCACGGGCTTTTCCGCATTAGGAACCACTTGAAGTTCCTCAGTGAACTTCTTAATCCAAAAAGCTTCTTTAGGAGCTTCCGTGGCTGCCTGATATTCGGCTTGACATATAGAGATAGCAGTCGAACTTTTCTTGGCACTTCTCCAAGAAACTTCACCACCATTCAGAGTGAAGATATACCCTGATGTGGACATCTGAGCATCCATGTCCCGCGAAAAATCTGAGTCTGTATAGCCCATCACTCTAATTTCTCCACCGCAGTATGTAAGAACCAAGTCTTTAGTCCTCCTTAGGTACTTAAGAATATTTTTTACAGTAGTCCAATGTTCCTGCCCTGGATTTGACTGAAATCGACTTACTACGCTCATAGAATAGGCAATGTCCGGTCTAATGCAAATCATAGCATAAACGAGGCTATCTACTGCCGAAGCATAGGGCACCTTACTCATTTCCTTTCTGTCTTCCTAACTTTGAGGACACATCTCTAAGGAAAGTTTTGCACCATGTTGCATAGGAAGGAACCCTCTTTTAGAATCTTCCATCCTAAATCGCTTCAGGATCTTTTCTATATAGAGGGCTTGGGAAAGACCTAACATTCTTTTCGCTCTATCCCGGTAGAGACGAATACCCAAAATATAGGTAGCTTCTCCCAAGTCTTTCATTGAGAACTCTTTAGAAAGCCAAGCTTTCACAGAACTGAGCATTCCTACGTCATTTCCTATAAGTAGAATGTCATCTACATATAGTATTAAGAACGCAATTCTACTCCCACTAACCTTTTTGTAAATACAGGGCTCCTCTTCGTTTTGGACAAAATCAAACTCTTTGACTGTCTCGTTAAAACAAAGATTCCAACTCCGTGAAGCTTGCTTCAGTCCATAAATGGCACGCTGAAGTTTGCATACTTTATGAATATTGGTTTGAGATATGAATCCCTTAGGCTGTTCCATGTAAATCTCCTCCTCGAGGAATCCATTTAGGAATGCCGTTTTCACATCCATTTGCCATATTTCATAATCTAAATGGGCTGCTATGGCAAGCATCATGCGAATAGACTTAATCATAGCTACAGGCGAGAAGGTCTCGAAGTAATCGATTCCTTCTCTTTGGGAATAACCCTTTGCCACAAGCCTGGCTTTATAGGTACCAACCTTGCCATCTCCATCAGTCTTTCTTTTATAGATCCATTTGTTTCCAATAGGCACTATGCCTTTAGGACGATCTACTAAAGTCCAGACCTGATTAGCATTTATTGAGTCTATCTCAGTTTCCATAGCTTCTTGCCACTTGGTGGAGTCAACATCTACCATCGCTTGGTCGTATGTAGAAGGATCATTCTCTTGACTACTTTCTATCATCTCATGGACACCCAGTTCCTGTTGATGTAGATAGCCATACCTCTCAGGTAATTGAGAAATTCTACTATACTTGCGAGGTTATGTTTGTATTTCAGAAGGTTGGGTTCTAATATATTGCATAGGTGTCTCATTTGGTCTTTCTTTTATTTCTTCTAAAAAAATATTTCTACCTGCCCCTCCTTCCTGAATAAACTGATCTTCCAGGAAGTGTTCTTGTATAGCAACGATGATCCTATGATCTTCGTGCATGTAGAATAGATATCCCATGGAATCCCCTGGATATCCTATGAAACGACCTTTCACGGACCCAGTTTCCAATTTCTCTACTTTAGTCTTCTTGACATAAGCAGGGCATCCCCAAATCCTAGTGTGATTAAGACTTGGTTTCCTACCTCTCCACATCTCATGTGGAGTCTTAGGAACGGATTTGGAAGGACATCTATTCAAGATATGCGCAGCAGTAAGGAGTGCATAACCCCACAGATAAATCGGTAGATTAGTATAGTTAGGCATGGAGCGAACCATGTCCAACAATGTTCGGTTCCTTATTTCTGATATACCATTTAATTGTGGAGTAGCTGGAGGAGTGAATTGTGACACTATTCCTAGTTCTTTTAAGAACTCATCAAATTCGGCACTCATGTATTCACCACCCCGGTCTGACCGAAGAGACTTAACACGGTTACCTATTTGATTTTCAACTAGGGCTTTAAATTCCTTAAATTTATCAAAAGCTTCAGACTTATGTTTCATTAAGTACACGAATCCATACCTGGTATGGTCATCAGTGATTGTAATGAAATACTGAAAGCCGTCTCTTTCTACTTCAAAAGGGCCACAGACGTCGGTATGGATCAATCCAAGTTTTTCAGCAGCTCTTTCAAAAGTCCATGCGAAGGGTAACTTAGTCATTTTGCCTTGAAGGCAAGATTCACAAGTTGGATAGGGATCTGATCCCAATGGACCCGTAAGGCCATCTTTCTCCATCTTATGAACCTTGGTCTGACCAATATGACCAAGTCGAAGATGCCACTTAAATGCCAGGTTTGTTTCATCCCTACCACGCTTCCTAGTTATAGTGTTCACAGTTGTTTTATTCTTTAGATTCAAATGGTATAAACCATTTAATAATGTAGCAGTACCAACCAATTTATTTCTGAAATAAATACGACAGGATCCATCTCCTATAAAGAAGTGAAATCCCTTTCGGTCCATGACCGGAATTGATACAATATTCTTGTGCCCCTTGGGCAAAACAAGTACATAATCTAAAGTAAGAATAAAACCAGATTCTAAATCCAACATAAGGGATCCGATATCAGAAGCCTCGACACTATGTCCACATCCGACGGTGACCATCACCTACCATGAATCCAGCTTCCTACTTCGTTCCAGATCCTGATTCATTGTACAAATGTGAGAACTCACACCAGAATCAAGTATCCAAGAAGTAGAATATACAGTTACAGAACAATTCGTTTCTAAAACCAGTAGTTCCCTACCTGAAGGTGCATTACGGTCAAGCTTTGGACAGTACCTCTTCCAGTGGCCTAGCTCACCGCAGTTGAGGCATACATCCATTTTCTTGGCTCCCTTGCTCTTTTGAACCATTGGGGCCTTGCCCTTTCCCTTGTCGATCTTGGCTATTGGACCTAACTGCTTCTTGTTCTTTTTCTTCTTATTTTTGGACTTCCAAGTCCAGAAGAAATCACAAGTGAAGCTTCCTTTCCCTTTGTCTTCATCTGAGACTGGGCAGTCGTCAGTTTGTTTATTAGCTCAGCTAAGTTACATGCAATCTCATTGTTGTTGAAGTTCATGACAAATTGTGAAAAGGAGTCAGGAAGTGACTGCAGGATAAGGTCAGTTTGGAGAGATGCATGCATCTGAAAATCAAGAGCTTCTAATCTCTTAATCATCGAGATCATCTTGAGGACATGGTCCCCAACCCTCTCTCCTTCCTTCATCCTGGCGCCGAATAAGTGCTTTGATATCTCATATCTAGTAGTTCGGCTATGCTCTCCATAGAGCTCAGCCAGGTGCGCTAAGATGGCTCTTGAAGACATCATCTTTTCATGGGCACGTTGAAGCTCATTGGTCATTGAGCCTAACATGTACCCTCGCACTCTTATGTCGTCTTTTACCCATTTCTCATGGGCATCGACATCTTCCTGATTGGCTCGGGTTCTTGCAGGAGCCGCTGGGATGTCCGCCTCCAAGACGTATCCCAGCATTTCCATAGTTAGGACAATCCTCAAGTTCCGAAGCTAGTCCACATAGTTCGGACCAGTCAGGACGTTCTTTTCAAGTAGTATAGCAAGAGGGTTCACTGTCATATTGAGAGTTTTGTTAACTGCAGAGAATAATTTAAGAATCATTAGTGATTGTTTAATTATGATCCAATGAAAGAATTTAAGGATTTTCTGTTGGCCACTAAGTATACTGGATACAGTTTGGAAAATAGTTTAAACAACAAACTGTACGGATTCTAAATCTGAGTGCGTAGCGGAAGTCTTGGATACAGTAGGTTGATGTGGATACAGCAACTAAGTGTATAGTGTATACTTAATATATCACAGTAATTTAAAACAGTAAAAGCTAAAGGTAAATAACACAGTAATTAAAGTGGTTCGAGGTAAACCCCTCTACGTCCACTGGTCCTCCACACAGGAGTAAAAAGTTTATTATAATTACTGCATACACAACTACGTAATTATAATCAAATCTATCCTTGTATCGTTCACACATATTGATACAAAGAATGTCGCTTTCAACCGTTCACACAGATTGGTAAAAGCTTCCTTCTTGACTAGCTTCTTCACACACAGTTCCAAAGCTTCGTCCTTATTCGCCCCACACAGGTCAGAATAACTTGTTGAGTTCACACAGAGCTCAGTTTTTACACAGAGGTAAAAGGTAGGTAACCAGGTAAGAACAGCAGCTTTGAATATGAATTTCTTGAGCTGATGATGGCTGTTCTTGATGTTGAGCACTGTATATCTCTTTCGTTTTTAATTGCAGTATGCTTTGGAGATATGTTTGCTCTGATGATAACTTTTGATAGCTTTAGTGTTAGGTTACTTCGGTAACTGATCTTCAATGTCTTCATAGGATATATATAGTCTCTGAAGAAAGTATCCGTTGAGATGTATCCGTTTGAATAAGATTTCGTTCCAACGGGATTTAAGACATGATACGGATTTCGCAGGATTCTGAAGATCTGAAGACTGGCAGTATTTAAGTACTTTATCCTTGAGTATTTAAATACTTCTTTATTCAACGGGACTTGACTTCTGTTCTTTCTTGTCCTGTTGTGAGCTGTATGGAAGATAACTGTATTTCGAGTATCGAGACAGTTTCCATACTTGGTCTTTTTACAAGTCTTCTTGCTGTACTGAGGAGCTTCACTTATATGCTGATTCGAGGCAGGTCTTCGATACAGGATAAAGCCTCAAAGCTTCGATACAGTTTCCTTTACTGTATTCGGATTGGCATATATGTCAAAACCTCTTTATCAAATATCTTTCGATACAGGGATCGGGTATCCCGGCTGTTTCGATACAGGGTATTTGTTTTCCCAACAATTTCCCCCTTTTTGACAATTTTCCAAGACTAACTTTCTTAACTCTTCAAGTCTTCTTGATGATGCCAAAACCTTCTTCATGACGCGATCTTCTTTGATGGATTCTGGCAGATTTCTTGGTCTTTCGTCAAAAGGTCTGACTTAGTGATTTAGTCTATAATAATGAACTGCTCGCAGGCAAGTTCGATACAGTTTACAACTTAAGCTTATGATTGGCGCGCAGGCACAATTTTACAATGTATTCTAAGCTTACAACTGAAATTATGAACTGTTCGTAGACTTGTTCGTACAACTTATTTTTCAATCAAGTTTATCTAACTTGAGATTCCTATCAAACAATTTAAGTAATCATACATTAACACAGTAGATTACGAGTTGTAATCTTTCAAGACAAACAAACGTTTTTATTGATATTCAAAATGATTGAGTACAGAGTTTGCTGTTTCGAATAGAAATTACAAAATAAAAATATACAGAGATTTCATCTCCTTATCTATAATCCGCATGCCTCCATGGTCTTTTTCCTTGTTCATTCTCGGTGCCACGCCACCAGTTTTGAAGAGAATCATTGCCTCGATCCTGGTATATTGCTCTTCCTTCATATGATCGATCAAAGGCAAGTATCCAATCTTCTGGATGGGTGACCCGATCTCCTCTTCTATGTTTGGATTTCATTTCGATTTGGAGAGGGAGTTTACATTCTTCTAGCATCTTCGTAAATTTATCTGCGGCCTCCGCTAACGTCTTATAATTCTTGAAGATGGCGGATTCCCTGATTAGTCTGACAAAGTATCTCATCAGTTCGTTCTTCCTCCAGTGCTTCACTTCGTCGGCAGTTGGGTTGCGGTTGGTCGGCAGACGAATTTCCGAAGGTCTCTGAATAAGAGTTTGCCAAGGGACATTGGGATCATGAAATTCCGGTCTGGAGCCTGAAATTTTAAAACTTTGGGATGGAGGTGCTAGCTTGTTCAATTCGGCAGTGATACTGTTCTGAGCAACCTCAAATTCCCTTTCTTGTTGCAGCCTTATTCTCCTAGCAGCTTCTCGTGCCTCTTCCCCCTTTTTGGCTTCATCAAGACTTTGCAGGATTTCTAGAGCAGCGTCCTGTTTAGTCTCGATGCTGGTCATTCTCTCAACAAGGGAGGAAAGAGTCTGCGACATTTCTTGAATGCATTTGTCGTGAGCACGCAGTTGAGAGCTGTTCTCAATCATTGCACAAGCGGTCTTGGCTTCAGCTATCCTCGTCTTTGAAGCTTCCTCCTTCAGCAGTTGCTCCTGCTTATCTTCCATGATCTTCAAGGCTTGCTTGAAAACTTATGGCAAAAGAATGAATGCGTCGACAACTCGAGATACTTCGTGTTGAAGAATGGTCATTTCTTCGAAGGCAGAGGTGTGCATCCAATTCAGTGCTTTTTCAACGGAAGATAGAGCATTTACTGTATCCTGGATGAATACAGTCTGAAGGCCAAGAGCACGCAGGCGCTCTTTTCGTTCGGCAGAGATCGGAGAGTCTGGTTGGGCAAGGTCTGCAGTGCTGTTCAACCTTCTTACATTCACGGATGGGCGTGAAGTAAGTTGGACATCCTCAGGTTCGGTACCGTCCTCGGATTCCACGGTTGAAGGGGCGGGAGCAGCTTCCTGTGGTCCAGCGATAGTGGGTTGAGAAGCATCCTGTTGCGAAGATTCTTCAGCAATCATGGATGCAGGAGGGACTGAATCCTCCTGTTGGCTTTCAGGAATGGCTTCTTCTTCGGTCGCTGCAGGCGCAGGTGCCTGTTCCAAAATTTCTTGAACTTCCTCAACTGGAGGGACTGATTCCTCTTGGTCGAGAATGTTCTCAGGCTGTGGCGAAGGGGGATTGGCCTGGGTAGAAGGCCCTTCGTCATTTCTGGGTGTAGAGGCGTCTCGAGCTTCAGCCTCTTCACGACTCATTCTCAGACCTGCTTGTAAAGCGTCGTCGTCGTCGTCTGAGTCATGATCTTCGTCATCTTTTGGATTGGTGGGAGAATCCTCTGACTTATTCTTTCCTTTCCTCCGGGCGTCAGACTTGTGCAGAAGATGGCTTTCAATTAGATCCTTGCAAGAGGCGTTGTCCCATCGAAGCAGGGCCTCAATTTCAGTTGAGTCTGTCACTTCGGAGACGAATTTCTCTTCATGGCTCCAATCGCTCCAGTTGTACAGTGTATCGTACGGAGCTATCCTGTAGCCTTTCCATTGCAGAAATCTTTCGTAGGCATGTTCAATTTGAACCGAAAGAAGGGTCTGGTTAATGATCGAGTCAGGGGAGGGACTTCGAATAACGTCTAGAGACGCTGTTTCGAGGGATTCCTGTACAGGTATGGGATCCTGTACGGAAGAGGGACTCCTTACAGGGGATGGTGCCCTGAAGGAAGATGGATCCTGTACGGGTGTGGGATCCCGCAGAGGAGAAGTAGCTTTTGGCTCCGAATGGGCAGCCAACTCGCTAAAGTCTTGAACGTTGGCAGATGTCTCTATATCCGTCGTAGCCGCCAAAGGCTCGGGATCTACTGTCGATACAGTAGGAGACACCTCTTCCACAGGGGTTGGGCCCTGGGGTTCTTCATCAGTGGGTTGCGCCACGAGGGAGACGTCCTTGGAGTGCTTGGCAGATTTGATTTTTGAAAGCCTCCTGAGTCTCTTCTTGGTCTTCTCACCAGCAGAGTGTTTCTTGCTGTGAGATCGCTTTCGCTTCTTTGAAGATTCTATTTCTGGGACCTTCAGGGATTCATCTCTTGGGTTGTCAGAAATTGGCATGTGCCTGGTTCTCGGGTGGTTGCAATGCATGGTGCTCTGGTTATAGGCAGTGGGCTTGACACCTCCTAAGTATATCCTCGAGCTATTTTTCTTCGCGTCGGCGGATTGCGTCAGTCCGCACTTCGTCAGGATGTAGTTCAGCATCAAACCAAAGGATTTCTTTTGGGTGGCAGGTTTGCACACCTCCTCTTGTAGGCGTTTCAGAATTATTTGGCACCAATTGACCTTTTCACAGGTCAAAATAGCTACCATCATTCTGAACCTTAAGTTTGTGCACATTTCGAACGCACCGGTTCGGTATTCAATAATCCTGGAGCAAAAGTCATGAAGATACACAAAATGAAGAAGAAAATTTTTCTTGTGACAAGTAGTTGTCACCATATCAACCACTTTCGACCCTGTAAATAGTCCATAAAACTTAGTAATGAGCTCTTGAGACCCGAACGTCTCAAGTTGGTCCATGGTCAGGCCATCGGCGGGCAGCCTGTAGATTCTCTGGAGCAGATCGCGATTGATCTGAATCTCCACTCCTTGGGATTGCGGTGATGTCGGCAACATGACCTCCTGGCCGGTGAGAAACGGACGGCGGCGTTGAGGTAGAATTCCTCAACCAGATGGGCGTCGTATTTGTCGGCGGTCTTGCTCCCAAGGCGATAGAGGCCTTGTTGTTGAAGACGAGTAATGATATATTCCATAGGTTCTGAGTCGTTGGTTTCTGAGAGAATACGCTCCATGATGACAGGTTTGGAGAAGATCCGGCCATCAATGATGTTGGCGGATTTCTTCAAAATAGGGGAAGAAGATTGACCAGCCATTGGTGTTTTCTTAAGAAATAGGGTGCAAGAAAACAATCGAATTACGCAGTGAATATGCAGAGAAATATGTAGGCTGTATTTGCTTGAGAACTCTTGTAATTGCAGAAAGCGTAAAGAGTCTCTAATGGCAGATTCAGTCCTTTTATAGTTGGGCGGCGAAATAGGGTTTTGCAGAGTACGAATGGTCAGATTTTAAGGGATGGGAACCGGTTTTGAAATCAACGGTTAAGATGGATTGAGTGTAACTGGTACGCTAATCCATTAAAAGGTTTAAAAATAGAGCGGGTCCCACTTCTGACATAGGTTGATACCCTAAATGCCTAAAACGGCGGTTTAAAAATAATAAACAATTTAGAAACATCGCGGCTTTTGAGATTCAGTTGTCCAGATGTCGTGTAAGGCATTTAATGAACATGACGTTTGACGTAAAAACATGGCACGTGGACAAAAATTATTTTTGAAAGGAAATAATATTATATTATATACTGAATCGAAATCCTATATCATGTGCTGTTTTCCGCGTCGATACAGCGTTCCCCCTTAAAAAGGTACTTATAGGTTTTGAATTCCATACAGCAATATTTGGATTAATGCTGTATTCATGGGTCCTACAGTATTCCCCCTTAATTATTGCACACACCAATTGTAGGATTCATATGCGTTCGCTCGCTACAGTACTGTATTGATGATTCTGAGTGTACAGATAATTAATGTTGGGTACTGTATTCACGGGTCTTACAGCATTCCCCCTCAATTGTTGAGTAAAAATAGTAAATTACTTACAGGGAGTCTGGCTGTAGCATTCCCAATTCTTGTCTGAGCATGTTGAATCTTGTCGTGTCGAGAGGCTTGGTGAAAATGTCGGCCAGCTGAACGTCTGTATGAACCTTTTCCAGGCGAACATCCTTGTTCTCGACGTGATTCCTGATAAAATGATGCTTCATGTTGATATGTTTAGTGCGCGAGTGCGGAACAGGATTGTGCGTGATTGCAATTGCACTCGTGCTATCACACATGATTGGAGTCTCTCTAGCCTCGATTCCATAGTCTGACAGTTGTTGCTGCATCCAAAGGATCTGCATACAGCAGCTTCCAGCAGCATAGTACTCTGATTCAGCCGTGGAAAGAGAGTTAGCCAATTGCTTCTTACTGAACCAAGAAACGAGTCTAGGTCCGAGAAAGTGACAAGTTCCACTTGTACTCTTCCTATCTAGCTTGCAGCCTCCTAGATCCGAGTCGCTGTATCCAACTAAATCGAATCCGCCTTCCTTAGGATACCACAGTCCTGCATCGATTGTTCCTTTAATATATTTCAGGATTCGTTTAGCTGTATTGAAGTGTGATTCCTTAGGTGAAACTTGGTATCTCGCACACACTCCAACAGCAAACTGGATATCGGGCCTGCTAGCCGCTAGGTACAGGAGCGAACCAATGAGCTTCCTGTAAAGTGATTGGTCGAACGGCTTTACGGATTCATCAGCACTAATTTGCACGGAAGTGCTCATAGGGGTTGGCGAGGATTTGGAATTGTTCATTCCAAATTTGTTGAGAAGCTCCTTGCTGTATTTCTCCTGGTTGATGAATATACCTGTAGGCAACTGTTTTACCTGCAAACCTAAGAAATAACTAAGTTCCCCCATCATACTCATTTCAAATTTACTTTGCATGAGATGAGAGAACCTTTGACATAGAGCAAGGTTAGTTGAACCAAAAATAATATCATCGACATAGATTTGTACCATTAGAAGGTCATCACCTTCCTGTATCTTGAACAAGGTTTTGTCCACAGCACCTTTCTCAAATCCGTTGTTGGTTAGATACTGGGACAGGGTTTCGTACCAGGCTCTAGGGGCTTGTTTAAGTCCGTACAGCGCTTTCCTTAGCCTGTAAACTAGATCGATACCGTCTGTGTTGGCAAACCCTGGTGGTTGTTCAACATAAACTTCTTCTGCAAGATCTCCATTCAGGAAAGTACTCTTGACGTCCATTTGGTATACGATAAAACTCTTATGGGCGGCAAAGGCTAAAAATATCCTAATGGCTTCTAGTCTTGCTACAGGGGCGAAGGTTTCATCATAGTAGATTCCTTCTTCCTGACAATAGCCTTGTGCTACTAGTCTGGATTTGTTCCTTATGATAAGTCCATTTCGATCCTTTTTGTTTCGAAATACCCATTTGGTTACTATAACCGATTGGTGTGTCGGTCTGGGTACAAGATACCATACATTGTTTCTTTCGAAACCGTTAAGCTCTTCTTCCATAGATGTTATCCAA
Organism: Orobanche coerulescens; assembly: GCA_033398695.1. Lineage (NCBI taxonomy): Eukaryota > Viridiplantae > Streptophyta > Magnoliopsida > Lamiales > Orobanchaceae > Orobanche > Orobanche coerulescens. Next base: position 98,062,440 of record CM065813.1, on the reverse strand, counting down.
TGAGAATTGTTAAGAGCGTATATGGTCGAAATAGGTTCTGACTGGACTAAGAATACAACGATAGTGCACATATTGAGTCTCCTAAGTTCGGATTGAGATTTCCATTCAGGAAACTGTGAAACTTGTGCACAAAGTACATTTCCTTGTGTACTCTGTATTCTCCTACGAGTAGAAACACCGGCATTAATGTTTCCAATGATCAGCTCTTGCGGGTGATCTTTCAACCATCTTCGGTCGGGTTCTAGTTCAGGATCCCGTACTGTATCGAAAGTTTCTGTGGATACAGCTTCAGCTTGTACAGCGTCAGCTTCATCCACATCGATTTTTACAGCTGCGGGGTTGATTTGTAGATCAACGACAGGTTCTATGGGTGTAGGTGGATCCAAGATAGATAGATGGTGAATGTCCTGAGTGATATCATCTATGCCTGTAGGGTCATGGTGTGGTTCGTCGAACACTACATGAACTGATTCCTCGATCGTCAGCTTCTTTTTATTAAAGATTCTGAAAGCTTTGCTGACGGAGGAGTATCCTACGAATATTCCTTCATCTGATTTTTCATCAAAGGTTCTAAGTTGGTCCTTCCCATTGTTCAATACATAACACCTGCATCCAAAAATGTGAAAATACGAAACTAATGGAGTTTTGTTATTCCATACCTCATCTGCTGTTTTGTTGTGATGCTTGTTGACGATACAAATGTTTTGAGTGTAGCACGTTGTATTGGTTGCTTCACCCCGAAACGCTTGTGGCAATTTGCTTGCGGCAATCATTGTCCTTGTTGCTTCTTTCAACGTCCTATTCTTTCGCTCGACAACACCATTTTGTTGAGGTGTACGGCAAATGAGTATTCGTCTTTGTATTCCATTCTCCGAACAGTATTGCTCTATAAAGCGGTTAGTAAATTCGGTACCTCTGCGGAACGAATGCACACGATACTCGACGCTTTTTCATTTTGCAACTTTCTCAGAGCTCGGGCACTTTGATGTTGTTTCCTTCTTCTTGCTAAGAAAGATCGTCCAAGCATACGGAATAATCATCAACAACAACCATGCAATATTTCTTACCTCCCAAACTTATCGGGTCTCTGACCGTAGAGATCCATGTGTAGCATTTCCAACACTCTTTGGGTTGAAAGGTAGGATTTGCTTTTCGGTTGACTTGATTTGCTTGCCTTTTCGGCATGGTCCGCAGACGCTGTCTTTCTTGAATGACACATCCGGCAAACCTCTAACCATACCTGTCTTGAAAGCTTGTTGATCGTCTTGAAGTTGACGTGAGACATCCTCTTGTGCCATAACCACTAATATCTGCAGTGCCTTTGGCAACAAAACATGGAATTGTGGAGCTCATAGGCTTCCAACAAGAATGTACATATTACGATCGATTCTGTAAGCACAACTTCCTTGGATTGGGTGTTCTTGACTCTACAAATGATCTATATAGAACTTCACCGAGAACTGTTTATCACGAGGCGGCTAATACTAAGTAGATTATCTGTAAGCCTTCAACATATGCAACAACGCTCACCTTGAATTTCCCGACAAGTAGGTTTCCTTTCCTCTTGTTCTTCCTTTAGACTTATCACGAAGCAAACTTTTGGACCGCGACCTTCTACAAAATCGATAGCTTGCTCCTATCTCCGGTTATGTGACGAGCATCCACTATCAAAGTACCGTATCCTCCTCTAGAATGTCTGTAACAAAGAAATTAGGTAGTTTTAGGTAGCCTTTGATTTTTGGGTGCTTATATGTTAGTTCCTTTAGGTACCTGACTTTCCTGACAAAGAATTGGTTTCTTGTAGGATGTACTCTGCAGTGTTGCGATATCTACGGGGCATATCCGTAGTTGTTATAATCATGATAATTACTATGCATGTAAAATTCGTGGTTATTATTATTATTCCATCTGAGTCTTTGTCTAGGAGGTGGAGCCAATTTCTTAGGCCTAACAGCCTTGTCTTACGGGTCTCCGGTTGGATTCCCAATGCCGTTGTTGATACCGAATCGGCATCCTTGTCTTGAGGGATAACGGGGCTCCTGTATCCAATACCTAGGCGCGCTGTACTGAGGGTACTGCCGTGCTGGCCTTTGGTGGTTGGATACTGCCTTCTTTCTGAATGACTGCCGGCGTTGATGATATGCTTGTGGAGCATGCTGTTGAGTACGCCTTCTGAGTGGCTTTTGGTTCCACTGTCTCGAATAGTAGAGTTGCGGGGGCGGAATTGCAGCCTTCGGTTTTCTCGGTACAGCAGGTTCCTTTATGGGACTAGGAGTATCTTCCAATTCTGGAATGTGTTCCACACTCTTGACGAACACTGTACTAGTTTTCCCTTTATTCGAACATGAGCTGTATCTTAAGCCACTTTTATCATGAGCATGTTGCCCAGTGCTCAGAATTTCTTCCATTCTTTTGGACGATTTTTCAAAAGACTTCAGAATAGTCTCAAGTTCAGTTTCTCGCTTTTCGAGAGTTGTGATTTTGGTTTGTAGTAGAGCCAAATCATTTGTCTTGCTCTCATTGTGGGTTTTAACCTCATTTAGTTCATGAGCAAGTTGATGATTGCTCTCCATGAGTTTTTCAAAATCGACCTTGCTGGTTTCACAATCAAGAGACATATTTTCATAATTTATTTTCAGCAAGTCATTTTCATCTTTCAGGTCTAAATTTATTAATTGAAGCTGTATATTCTCAGTTTTTAGAGTCTCATGGGCCTTTTGAATGTTTTTAAACTCATTCATCATATTTTCAAAAGTATGAGATGCATTTGACGGAATAGCAGAGGTTGAACTTACCTCATCGTCGCTGTCTTCACCTTCTGGAACATCTTTGGCCATAAAGCACATGTATGCTTTATCATCGAACTCATCGTCAGATGAATCACTTTCAGTGACCAACTGAAGACATTCTGCTGATTTAGATGGTGTGGGGGAGGCTTCTGATTCTCTAATCAGGGCCTTGAGCTTGTCTTTCCAAGCACGTCTTCTTTCATCTCTCTCTTGTTGCTCGGCCTCAGGCAATCTTTGGACTTAGGGAAGAGGACATATCTTTGCATAATGGCACGGTTTCCTGTGATTATAGCACAGGTTAGCATCACCGGATGATGTTTGGTACTTACCTTGTTGACAGGTTTGGGCTGTAGGAGTCTTTCAGTGTTTGATGAAGTTTTTGCATTGATGCATTAGAAGCGCCATTACTTCTTGGGATAGGATGTCGTCGTCTCTATCAGCATTCTTATGACCGGGCATCGACGAGATAGGCATCCGTGTCGATTTGCTCGATACGAATGAGAGCTGTGACCTTTGAAGGAGATTCTTGACTTTCTCTCTTCACAATGTCATACTCAAAAGCTTTGAGGTCGGAGAAGAGATCAAAAGTGGATATTTCATTAAGATTACAGGATACACGCATAGCTGTGGTCTTAATGTCCCATCGGGCTGGGAGAGATCTGAAAATTTTTAAGTTCTTCTCCTTTTGGGTGTAAATCTTGCCCAACGCTTCAAGTTCACCAACAATACCAGTAAATCTGAGGTCAAGTTCCTCAAGTGTTTCCGTTGGTTTCATTTCAAACGATTCAAATTGCTGAGTAAGTTTTGAAATCTTGTTTTCTTTTGAGAGCTCAGTTCCCTCACAAATTAACTTGAGTTTATCCTGATTTCTTTGGGTCGCTTTTTGACTCTTTACCTTTGAGAATGTGCCTTTGTCAAGAGTGACAAATAACGCGTTCTTAGCCACGTTGTCGAGATTGGCTCGCTTCCTTTCATCTGTTGTCCATTGCTCGCGTTCTTGCTCGAGCATTTCAGCATGGGCTTGGCCCTCAATACTTGCGGCCGGATTGACCTTCATGATCTTGATAGGACCATCCTGTATAACAAAAATCATCTCTTCGTGCATTGCTGCAAGATGAGCTTCCATTCTAATTCTCCAGTCGTCAAATTCGTTAATAGAGAACATGGGGACTTTGTTAATCATAGAAGTATCCATACTGATAATATAGGAATGAAAGAGACTGTTTTGAAAATAAGTGATTTGAATCTGATTCGGTTAAAAATAAATACGACTGATTCTTTTTAGAATCAACCGCTCCGATACCACTTGTTGACCACTAAGTATACTGGATACAGTTTGGAAAATAGTTTAAACAACAAACTGTACGGATTCTAAATCTGAGTGCGTAGCGGAAGTCTTGGATACAGTAGGTTCTTGTGGATACGAACTAAGTGTATAGTGTATACTTAATATATCACAGTAATTTAAAACAGTAAAAGCTGAAGGTAAATAACACAGTAATTAAAGTGGTTCGAGGTAAACCCCTCTACGTCCACTGGTCCTCCACACAGGAGTAAAAAGTTTATTATAATTACTGCGTACACAACTATGTAATTATAATCAAAAATTTCCTTGTATCGTTCACACAGATTGATACAAAGAATGTCGCTTTCAACCGTTCACACAGATTGGTAAAAGCTTCCTTCTTGACAAGCTTCTTCACACACAGTTCCAAAGCTTCGTCCTTATTCATCCCACACAGGTCAGAATAACTTGTTGAGTTCACACAGAGCTCAGTTTTTACACAGAGGTAAAAGGTAGGTAACCAGGTAAGAACGGCAGCTTTGAATATGAAGTTCTTGAGCTGATGATGGCTGTTCTTGATGTTGAGCACTGTATATCTCTTTCGTTTTTAATTGCAGTATGATTTGGAGATATGTTTGCTCTGATGATAACTTTTTATAGCTTGAGTATTAGGTTACTTCGGTAACTGATCTTCAATGTCTTCATAGGATATATATAGTCTCTGAAGAAAGTATCCGTTGAGATGTATCCGTTTGAATAAGATTTCGTTCCAACGGGATTTAAGACATGATCCGGATTTCGCGGGATTCTGAAGATCTGAAGACTGGCAGTATTTAAATACTTTATCCTTGAGTATTTAAATACTTCTTTACTCAACGGGACTTGACTTCTGTTCTTTCTTGTCCTGTTGTGAGCTGTATGGAAGATAACTGTATTTCGAGTATCGAGACAGTTTCCATACTTGGTCTTTTTACAAGTCTTCTTGCTATACTGAGGAGCTTCACTTATATGCTGATTCGAGGCAGGTCTTCGATACAGGATACAGCCTCAAAGCTTCGATACAGTTTCCTTTACTGTATTCGGATTGGCATATATGTCAAAACCTCTTTATCAAATATCTTTCGATACAGGGATCGGGTATCCCGGCTGTTTCGATACAGGGTATTTGTTTTCCCAACATTTTCTTTATTCATAACTCGGCTCCCACTATTTTATCGACATTTACACACTCCCATGTTAAATCCGGAAGTCTTGGGTGACTTCATAGTGGTGATCGATTTCTTTACAAAGTTTAATAGAGGGCAACCCATACGGTTTCTATTCTATTATTCTTTATAAAGTGGTGTCTAACACCAACCCATCTAATGGATGATTCGATTTTCTTTTACCCCTAGTTCACTTGCCCTCAACTCATTCGGTTTCTATGGCTCGCTGAACTATCTAAGTTTAAACCGTCAACTCCTATTAGTCTGACAATTGAATCTTACCCGGCAACTCATACGGTTTATAGGGGTTTGATTTGTCACAACCGAAGGCATCTAATGCACTCTAGGAATTTATCAACTTTCCCCAAAAAACATTACCCCGACATACTCGGAAGAATAATATTCCGGTTTAGATTTCAATTTTCCATGAGTTTGACGGAGGGTAGGAAACCTCGTAACCTTTATAACTTAGTGTTTGTAAGTGGGAGTATTAACGCGATTATATGTTACACTTGTTGGGATTCGGTGCCTAAAACGAAGGCCCAGCGGAAGCGGTAAAACGAAAATTAATTCGATCCGAATCCCTACGAGGATCGATCGAGCTACGTATATACGAATATATAAACGAAAAGCAAGAGTCGTAAGAAACTAACCCTCGAAGTCCGTTGATTAAATGGAAACCTTCTCTTGAGCTATTCCCCAAGCTTTAGTTTGATCTCTACGAGTTCAATCCGCTCCAAGCCCTTGAACGATCCAACGCCGAAAACACCGCGTCTCTACTTGCCACGCACCGGAAAAACGACCGGAACAACAACACTCGATTAACCTCTAAGGTTACGGCTAGAATTAAGTGGTGAAGCTTTTATTATTATTACACTCTAAGTGTATAATATGTCTCTCTCAATGTATCTTGAATTTTCTCCAAGAAAACTCAAGAACAAAAGTGAAGAAGAAGATGAAGATGAAGACCAAGAAAAATAATTTTCTCTCTCACTTCTTCAAAGCTCACGGCTGTAATTGTGTAGTAGCAAGTGAGAGTTTGTCTCCACTTATATTCTTATTCAACTCCCCAAGATATCCTACTTTAGACAATATCACCAAGGTGTGATATTTGTCCCCTTGATTGAACATAAGTCTTCCACCAAAATGTGGAGACTATGACCAAGGAAAAGGGAAGGAAAGAGGGGTGGCCATCTAGAAGGAGCCGGGCGAGTCCGGTCCGTTTCGGACTCCCGTGAGTCCAAACAGATAAACTCCGATTCCGTTCCGATGTATTTATATTGATTAATTAATCCAATTAATTAATCATATCAAATACATAATAACATAATTAATTTCTCTATGAAATAATTATATTCATGAATTAAATTAATCACCGAGTAATATATTTAATTCATTTGGCCGTAAATTAATTTATCCAATAAATCAATTTAGACATCCAATGTCCCAAAATTAGATATCCAATATCTAATTTTATAATGAGAGATTAAGCTCGATTCATTCCGTCGTCAATCCTAATGCGCGACTCGGTAGGTCCGTCTCAGTCAGCAATGGGAGGAACCAAAGAGTAGTAGCACCACCTAGCCAGCCTGGCGGCCTACACTGTACCCCAACTGAGAACGAATGATTGGGATCATTCAAGAACCATTCTGTCGTGAATACCAGTAAACGTATAAACCCTTCTTTCAAATGTCCCGATCAAGTTATAGGGTCACGGTCAGTCAAACCCTATCTGTGCTTGACGCTATGCATGCGTTAATGCAAATCGAGATCATCGAGCTGTCATGTATCTAATACAACTGGCTCCAATGCTTTGGCCAAAGACTTATGATCTAATCTGCCAATAACCGCATAGGACATATAACCCGCTCACTAACGGGAGAAAGAATTCTATCTTGGTATTCAGTAGGACCTGCTACTTGCCTGTCAAGATGCACGTCGAGGTTGACCCCCGCCTTCCGGTTTACAGGGTCGAACTACTCTAATGAAAATCTTGACGTCACAAGCACATCCCTACTAAATCCTCAAGTCGAAGGTTCACGAATACCTATCACAACCTTTCGATTCCGTCATTGACTGTCCCGGAGTGAAATCCATGTGAAGAATCGAGGGTGAGTCGGTTCGAGTATACTAATCCAATTAGCATACCTATAACGTGTGCTCCCACTAACCATTAGTGTTCGACAGGCACTCTCCTTGTCAAAGAACACGTCATACAAGTCTTCACATAAACTTAACGCCCAGTCAAGTTTCATCGACTTGTGAACGATTAAGTATTTGAGCTATAAACCTTTCAAAGGTGCGACCCCCTTATCCAATAAGGAGTGGAACGTTTTGCTCTCAAATACACGGACTAGTTTCTACATGTATATTTACGAGTTAGGAATGCCAGTAACTACCAGTAAATAAAGAAACATCCATTGCCTTATATTGATGATTTACATAATAACAAGTACAATGCCCTCACTCAACATCCTCTGAGTGGCATTCGAGGGCATACTCCTAACAATCTCCCACATGCACTCAATGCCACACACTATGGTATCTAATACCCATATTCTCCAGATGACGCTCCAAGCTAGTCTGAGAAAGTGGCTTGGTCAGTAGATCGGCGACGTTGTCGGCCGAGTCTACTCTGTGCGGACATGATGTATCCCTTGCGTTCAAATTATCTTACGTGATTATTCTTCCTCTCAATATGTTTGGTCTTTGTTGTGAAACCTCGGCTCCTTGGCACACTTTCTGACTCCGTCGTTGTCATGATGCAGTAGACAGGCAGCTCATCACATGGTATCACTTGAAGTTCTCCCAGAAACTTCTTAATCCAGAACCCTTCCTTGGAAGCCTCCGAGGCTGCTTGATACTCAGCCTGACAGGTGGAATCAGCAGTCGCACTTTGCTTGGCACTACGCCAAGATACTGCTCCTCCATTAAGAGTAAATATGTAGCCAGAAGTGGACATCGAGTCATCCTTCAGTCCTTGGAAGTCCAAATCAGTGAATCCCACAACATCCAATTCTCTACCGCCATACATAAGAACCATATCTCTAGTCCTTCTTAAGTACTTGAGAACGTTCTTTCTGACGATCAATGTTCCCTACAGGGTTTGCACGAAACCTACTCACCACGCTTACAGCATGCGCGATGTCAGGTCTTGTACACAACATAGCATACATAAGGCTACCCACGGCTGAAGCATATGGTATATTACTCATTTCCTTTCGTTGTTCCTCACTTTGAGGACACATCTTCAAGGTGAGTTTTATTCCATGTCGCATCGGTAGGAACCCTCTTTTAGAATCATCCATCTTAAATCGCTTTAAGATTTTGTCTATATAGAGGGCTTGGGAAAGACCTATTGTTCTCTTCGCTCTATCCCGGTAGAGTCGAATACCAAGAATATAGGTAGCCTCTCCCAAGTCTTTCATGGAGAAATTACTCGAAAGCCAAGCTTTCACAGAACTGAGCATTCCCACATCATTTCCTATTAGTAGAATGTCATCTACATATAGTACTAAGAATGCGATCTTGCTCCCACTAACCCTCTTGTATACACAAGGTTCCTCTTCATTTTGCACGAAGTCAAACTCTTTGTGCCTCGTCAAAACGAAGATTCCAACTCTGCGACGCTTGCTTGATCCATAAATGGAATGAAGCTTGCACACTTTCGAATATCGACTTCGGACACAAAGCCTTTAGGCTGCTCCATATAGATTTCCTCCTCGAGGAATCCATTAAGGAAAGCCGTCTTTACGTCCATTTGCCATATCTCATAATCGTGGTAGGCAGCTATAGCAAGCATCATGCGAATAGACTTGATCATGGCTACGGGCGAGAAGGTATCGTGGTAATCGATCCCTTCCTTCTGGGTATAACCCTTTGCCACTAGCCTGGCCTTATAGGCGTCAACCTTGCCATCACCATCAGTCTTTCTCTTGTAGATCCACTTGCTCCCAATAGGCACTATGCCCTTGGGGCGGTCTACTAGAGTCCAGACCTGATTGACATGCATCGAGTTTATCTCAGCTTCCATATCTTCACGCCATTTCCTGGAGTCTACATCCACCATCGCTTGGTCATAGGTCGTCGGGTCGGTCTCTTGGCTATCACTTGGAACCTCATGGAGACCCAGCTCCTCCAAGTGCACAAGCCCATACCTCTCAGGTAAATGAGACACCCTACTAGACCTACGAGGTGGTTGTACTTGTGTTTCAGAAGGTTCGGTTCCAGTTTCTTGCACATGTGTCTCTTGAGGAGTTTCATTATATTCTTCTAAAGAAATACTTCTACCTGCTCCGCCTTCCTGAATGAACTCATCTTCCAGGAAGTGTGCTTGTAAAGCAACAATGATCCTTCGATCTTCAGGCATGTAGAATATATATCCCATCGTCCCAGACAGGAATCCAATGAAACGTCCCTTCGCAGACCTAGCTTCCAACTTTTCCACCTTAGTCTTCTTGACATAGGCGGGACATCCCCAAATCCTAATGTGATTAAGACTTGGTTTCCTTCCTTCCCACATCTCATGTGGAGTTTTAGGAACGGATTTAGGACATCTGTTCAAGATATACGCGGCAGTCAGGAGTGCATACCCCCACAGGTAAATCGGCAAGTCAGTATAGCCCAGCATGGAACGGACCATGTTCAACAGGGTCCGGTTCCTTCTTTCTAACACACCATTTAACTGAGGAGTACCTGGAGGTGTTAGTTGTGAAACTATTCCATGTTCCTTAAGGAACTCGTCAAACTCCGTACTCATATACTCGCCACCTCGGTCCGACTGAAGTGCTTTGATATGATTACCGGTTTGTTTCTCGACTAGGGCCTTGAATTCCTGGAATTTCTCAAAGGCCTCGGATTTATGTTTTATTAAGTATACATAACCATACCTAGTATGATCATCTGTAAACGTAATGAAATATTGATATCCGTCACGTGCTGCTTCTAAAGCACCACATACGTCGGTATGTATTAATCCCAGTTTATCAGCGGCTCTTTCAAAAGTCCTGTGAAGGGGGACTTAGTCATTTTGCCTTTAAGGCAAGATTCACAAGTAGGAAAGGGATCCGATCCCAATGGACCCATAAGTCCATCTTTTCCATCTTGTAAACCTTGGTCGACCAACATGACCAAGTCTAAGATGCCATTTCAAAATTGATTGGTTTCATCCCTACCACGTTTTCTAGTCATAGTATTCACAACTACTTTGTTCTTTGAGATTTAGATGATACAATCCATTCAACAATGTAGCGGTACCCACTAGTTTATTTCTAAAATAAATTTTGGGAACCATCACCAATGAAAATGAAAAGCCTTTTCGGTCCATGAGGAATGGATACAATGTTTTGTGCCCCTTGGGCAAAACAAGTACATCTTCTAAAGTCAAAACAAAGCCGGATTCTAAACCCAAAAGAAGTGATCCTATGTTGGTCGCCTCGACACTATGCCCGCTTCCGATTGTGATCATAACTTCTCCGGCTCCAAGTTTCCTACTTTGTTCCAGATCCCGATTCACGGTACAAATATGAGAACTAGCACGAGAATCCGGTATCCAGAAGTAGAAAATACGGTAGCGAGAACAATTTGTTTCCAAAACTAAAAGTTACATGCACGAAGTGCCATGAAGAATCGGACAGTCTCTAGCCCGGTGGCCCGGCTCACCGCACTTGAGACAAGTATCCTTTTTCTTCTTGTTCTTGGAACCATCGGGGCCTTGCCCTTTCCCTTAAGGTCCTTAACTTGTAGTCCGGTTTGCTTCTTGGTCTTTTTCTTCTTGTTCTTAGACCTCCGAGGTCCGAGAAGAAATCACAAGAGCAGACTCCTTCATCCGCGAGTCTTCATCGAGATTGAGCGGTCACAAGTTTGTTCATTAGCCCAACTAAATTACATGCAATCTCATTGCGGTTGAAGTTCATAACAAGCGTGAGAAGGAATCGGGGAGAGGCTGTAGGATAAGGTCGGTTTGGAGAGAAGTATCCATTTTAAAATCAAGAGCCTCCAATCTCTCGATCATGGATATCATTTTGAGGACGTGTTCCCCAACCTTCTCACCTTCCTTCATCCTTGCACCGAGCAGTTGCTTGGATATCTCATATCTAGCAGATTACGCTATGCTCACCATAAAGCTCGGTTAAGTGAGATAGAATGCACGCCAGCGAAGTCATTTTCTCATGAGCTCTGAAGCTCATTAGACATGGAAGCCATCATATAAGCACGGACTTTCACGTCATCCTTAACCCACTTTTCGTGGTTTTCAATCTCTTCCCGATTGGCTCGGGTCCGCACAGAGGCGCCGGAATGTCCGTCTCCAAGACGTATCCCGGTGCCTCTATCGAGGACAATCATCGGATTGGAGCCAATCCACAAAGTTAGGTCCCATTAAGGTGTTCTTTTCGAGTAGAATTGCGAGTGGATTCATTGTCATATTGAGATTTATGCATTAAGTATAACAGATTAATTAGTGACTCATTCAATTATGTTACGAGTATAGAATTTAAGGTCTTTTCTATTCTTGTTACCCAGCTCCCACTATTTTTATCGGAATAACACACTCCCATGTGATATCCGGAAGTATCGTCGCTCTACTTCATAGTGGTGATCGAGTTCTTTATAAATCTTAATAGAGGGCAACCGACAGGTTTCTAGTCTATTAATTTTCATAAAGTGGTGTCCAACACCAACCCATCTAATGAATGATTCGATCTTCTTTTTCCCCTTGTTCACTCCCCTCAACCTATATGGTTTCTATGGTTCGTGAACAAGTTAAGTTTATACCATCGACGCAAATCGGTTTCACAATTGAATCTTATCCGCAACCTATCGGGTTTCTAGGGAAAAATTTGCTCCAACCGAAGGCATCCAATGCGCTCCGTAATTTATCCGTCCTCCCGAACGACTACCCCGATAACTCGGAAGCATAGCACATCCGGTTTGGATTTCAATTTCGAAAACTTCGATGGAGGAAGGAAAACCTTGAAACCTTATAAACTTACTAATTTATCGTGGGAGAATTTTCGCGATTAATGTTACACTTTGCACATTAATCATATTAGCGCGTTTTTGGCATTCATACAATATGAAACAACCATTCACAACCTAGTTGCTACCAACATGTGGTTCATGGACCGTTCCTAGAAAACAAAAACTCCGTAATCTAATTACAAGTCTTCGTCTTGAATCTTCGTCTTCTCGAAATGGATCTTCCTCCGGTCTTCGTCATTACATATAAATTTTACATCGAAAATTGCATCCTAGGTACAAACATTTCTAGTAAAATAAATAGGCTCAAAATGGCCTTTACAACCCAATCGAATAAAACGAACTATTCAAATCTAAGTCCACGAACCACATCCCCATTCGAAAAGCATTCCTCCAATAAATACTATATAAATGGAAAGCGTATAGATACATTGATCCAATCAACAATACGAACCGATCCAATCGATTCACACAATCGGTAATTTGATAACGTTCAAAATAATTCGGTCGACCATAAATATTCCAATTAATCAAATTTCCCTTATAAAATGATATACTATAAATCATTTTAATCATATTAAATCCAATTTAACATGCGGGAGATTAATTTATAAGAATACACGAAAAAATCGAGCCGGGTGAAAAATGGCACACTGGCGAGTCATCGCTGGCGACTGCCGGCAGACACGGCCGTGTCGCGGACACGGTCGGGTCATGCCGCGATGTCCTGCACATTTACGCGGACACGGCCGTGTCGCGACACGGCCGAGTCACTTCTGAAGCCTTCGTCGGACACGCCCGTGTCGCCCGACACGGCCGGGTCTCGAGCGATGGCTCAGCCACATGCCGGACATGACCGTGTTACCCAGGACACGGTCGAGTCACTCTCGGCCAAATTACCCTTCTGTCCAAAAAGTCGTCCGACGACGATTCGGGCTAGATTTTCGACCGGATATCCATATCAATATTTTCCGACTTTCATATCTTCAATATAAATCATATTTCCCGAAATTTAAGATTTATATTTAGACATAAACTTACGAAAAATACAATTATTACGAGCGAAAAACATATACCACGATTATGACTAAAATGATTCCAAATCATTCACCATCTAATCGAGCATTCCAAATGCCAATATCGTATATACGATCGCAAGACCTACTCTCCGATACCCTTTGTTGGGATTCGGTGCCTAAAACGAAGGCCCGGAAGCGGTAAAACGAAAATTAATTCGATCCGAATCCCTACGAGGATCCATCGAGCTACGTATATACGAATATATAAACGAAAAGCAAGAGTCGTAAGAAACTAACCCTCGAAGTCCGTTGATTAAATGGAAACCTTCTCTTGAGCTATTCCCCAAGCTTTAGTTTGATCTCTACGAGTTCAATCCGCTCCAAGCCCTTGAACGATCCAACGCCGAAAACACCGCGTCTCTACTTGCCACGCGCCGGAAAAACGACCGGAACAACAACACTTGATTAACCTCTAAGGTTACGGCTAGAATCAAGTGGTGAAGCTTTTATTATTATTACACTCTAAGTGTATAATATGTCTCTCTCAATGTATCTTGAATTTTCTCCAAGAAAACTCAAGAACAAAAGTGAAGAAGAAGATGAAGATCAAGACTAAGAAAAATAATTTTCTCTCTCACTTCTTCAAAGCTCACGGCTGGAATTGTGTAGTAGCAAGTGAGAGTTTGTCTCCACTTATATTCTTATTCAACTCCCCAAGATATCCTACTTTAGACAATATCACCAAGGTGTGATATTTGTCCCCTTGATTGAACATAAGTCTTCCACCAACATGTGGAGACTATGACCAAGGAAAAGGGAAGGAAAGAGGGGTGGCCATCTACAAGGAGCCGGGCGAGTCCGGTCCGTTTCGGACTCCCGTGAGTCCAAACAGATAAACTCCGATTCCGTTCCGATGTATTTATATTGATTAATTAATCCAATTAATTAATCATATCAAATACATAATAACATAATTAATTTCTCCAAGAAATAATTATATTCATGAATTAAATTAATCACCGAGTAATATATTTAATTCATTTGGCCGTAAATTAATTTATCCAATAAATCAATTTAGACATCCAATGTCCCAAAATTAGATATCCAATATCTAATTTTATAATGAGAGATTAAGCTCGATTCATTCCGTCGTCAATCCTAATGCGCGACTCGGTAGGTCCGTCTCAGTCAGCAATGGGAGGAACCAAAGAGTAGTAGCACCACCTAGCCAGCCTGGCGGCCTACACTGTACCCCAACTGAGAACGAATGATTGGGATCATTCAAGAACCATTCTGTCGTGAATACCAGTAAACATATAAACCCTTCTTTCAAATGTCCCGATCAAGTTATAGGGTCACGGTCAGTCAAACCCTATCTGTACTTGACGCTATGCATGCGTTAATGCAAACCGAGATCATCGAGCTGTCGTGTATCTAATACAACTGGCTCCAATGCTTTGGCCAAAGACTTATGATCTGATCTGCTAATAACCGCATAGGACATATAACCCGCTCACTAACGGGAGAAAGAATTCTATCTTGGTATTCAGTAGGACCTGCTACTTGCCCGTCAAGATGCACGTCGAGGTTGACCCCCGCCTTCCGGTTTACAGGGTCGAACTACTCTAATGAAAATCTTGACGTCACAAGCACATCCCTACTAAATCCTCAAGTCGAAGGTTCACGAATACCTATCACAACCTTTCGATTCCGTCATTGACTGTCCCGGAGTGAAATCCATGTGACGAATCGAGGGTGAGTCGGTTCGAGTATACTAATCCAATTAGCATACCTATAACGTGTGCTCCCACTAACCATTAGTGTTCGACAGGCACTCTCCTTGTCAAAGAACACGTCATAGAAGTCTTCACATAAACTTAACGCCCAGTCAAGTTTCATCGACTTGCAAACGATTAAGTATTTGAGCTATAAACCTTTCTAGTGCCGACCCCCTTATCCAATAAGGAGTGGAACGTTTTGCTCTCAAATACACGGACTAGTTTCTACATGTATATTTACGAGTTAGGAATGCCAGTAACTACCAGTAAATAAAGAAACATCCATTGCCTTATATTGATGATTTACATAATAACAGGTACAATGCCCTCACTCAACATCCTCTGAGTGGCATTCGAGGGCATACTCCTAACAACACTTTGCACATTAATCCGTTTATAAGCGCGGTTTGTCAGTTTGTTTGTTTGTCATACAATATGAAAACATACACAACCTAAAACTAACAACACGCAGTTCATGGACCGTTCCTAGAACAAAAACATCGTAATCTAATTACATGTCTTCGGTCTTGAATCTTCGTCTTCTCGAGCGGCTCTTCCTCCGGTCTTCGTCATTACATATAAATTTTACATTTGAAAAATTGCATCCTATATAAATTTTCTAGTAAAATAAATAGGCTCAAAATGGCCTTTACAACCCAATCGAACAAAACAAACGATTCAAAACTAGGTCCATGAACTACATCCCCATTCAAAATTAATGCAACAATTACATTAAAATAAATGGCAATAATGATTAATCTAAAATTGATCTAATCAACAAAAATTAATCCAACAATTAAAATTAGTCCAATTAATTCACTTAACCATTAATTTTCATTTGCTCCGGACAAAATAAATATTTCATCAAATTAATTCCCTTAAAATAAAATTACCATAATTATATTTTAATCAAATTAAATCCAATTTAATTTGCGGGAAATTAATTTACCGAACGAAATATAAAAATGGAGTCGGAAAACACAAGGCCCGGGCCAAGCCCGCGGACCGACAGGGGACGCCCAGCCCAGCCCAGCCCAGCAGCCCCGGCAGTCACGAGCTGTCGGGTCCGTCCAATTTTCCGGCTCATTTTTTTCGTCCCGAATCCAAAAATAATATTTTTCTAATTATTATATTACACAATTAAATCAGTTTTGGAAAAGAAAAATAGATTTATATTGTAACATAAAATCATGAAAAATAATTTTTAGATGAACAATTAAACATCAACAATTAAAACAATTATGATACTAAACTATAAAAAATAATCAAGCATTCCAAATGCAAATATCGAATATACGATCGCATAGACCTCGCTTCGATACCATTGTTGGGATTCGGTGATAAAATCGAATTACGCAGCGGAAAATAAACCGGTCCAACCGGAAAAAACCAAACCCCAAAAACGGACCGATCAAGCATCATATAAACGAATATAAATAACGAGGATGATAAACAAAGAATACTTACCCTCGTAGTCCTTTGATAATATAATCTTCGAAGGAAAAACCCGAGCAAGCCTTTTCCCGACACGATACGAACACGAATCCAATTCGTTGTAGCTTGTTTGAATGATCCTACACCGAAAATGCCGAATGTCTCTACGTTATCATGCGTCGGATATTGATCGAAAAAATAAAATATCAATTCGTTCTCAAAGAATACGGCTAGGAATTGATACGGTATTTTTCTTCACCTCTCTTCTTCCTTTTCTTTCTATCAAAGATGAACAAGAAAAATAAATTTTCCTCCTCCTTTTTCTCCTCCTCACGGCTGGTCTCTTTTTTATGTATGTGTGTGTTTTCCCTTAAGTCTTTTTAAAAGAAAGACTACACCATTTTATATAGTAAAAGAGATCAAAATGATGAGATATGGAATCTCATCCATTTTGTCCTCATCTTTATATAAAACTAAACACACCACACATGGAAAAAGAAGCAACATGGAAGGTGAGGAGCAATCATGGGGCGGCCCACTTGAATTTGGTGAGAAAACAAGCCGAGCCACTCGGTTCGTGTACCGGACGTTCGGGTGTCTAGTCCGTTAAATACACTTCGTTTTATCCCAAATGTATTTATACTTAATTAATTAATCTAATTAATTAATTTTATCAAATACAAAATTATAATAATATATTTCTAAGAAATAATTATTTATGAATTAAATTAATTACCCGGTAATTAATTTCAATCCACTAGACCGCATGATTTATCAAATAAATCAAATTAGATATCTAATATCCAATATTAATGAAGAGATAATAAATAGATATTTATCCATCCAATATCCTTGTGCGAGACTCCGTAGGTCCGTCTTAGTCGGCAATGGGAGGAACCAAGGAGTACGGGTAACACTTAGCCAGTCCAGTGCTTCGGACCGTAACCCAACTAAGAATGAATGATCGGATCATTCCAAAACCATTATGTCGTGAATACCGTATACGTATAAACCCTTCAATCATATGTCCCGGTCAAGTATTAGGGTCACGGTAAAGTCAAACCCTACTGTAACTTGACTCTATGCTTTCTGTTAATGCAAACTGAGATCATCGAGCTCTCGTGTATCAAATACAACTAGCTCTAAATGCTTTGGCCATAGACTTATAATCTCATTTGCCATTAACCGCATAGGACATTTACCTGCTCACTTACAGGAGAAAGAATTCTATCTTGGTATTCAGTAGAGACTGCTACTTGCCCACTAAGTTGCATTTCGAGGTTGACCCCACCCACCGGCGATTGGATCGAACTACTCTAATGACTAACTTAATGTCACAAGCACATCTCCTACTAAAACCTCAATTCAAAGGTCCACTTATACCTATCACAACCTTTCGATCCAGTCATTGACAATCCCTGAGTGATATCCATGTCACCGAATCGAGCTGAGTCATGTTCGAGTATACTAATCTCACTAGCATACCTATAACTTGTAACACCCCCAATATATTCGGGAATATTACAGCGCCGTAAATCCTTTACATAAGGATTTACAGGGCTGAAGAATTGAACAAGCATAAAAAGGTACTAACGAATGGAAATAACGGAATTACAGTACATCAGTTCTGACCAAATACAGAAATAGTACAATTGTTCAACAGAACTCAATAATACATCACCAAATTCAAACCCATCACAAATGACTTCGTACTCGAGTACTTATTGAAATAACGAATAAACAACAGATAAATAAACCCGGTCGGGACATCACTCTGCACCCTCGTCGTCATACAGTTCCAGTGGTTGTTTCCCCGCTCTCACGGATCACGAACACAAACAAAATGTTCACCCCCGAAGGGGTTAGCACAACGATGCTAGTACAAGTACCACAACATATTATTCATATCTCACGAAGAATAATAATAATGTAAACGACAAAATACCAACGAGTCTTCTCCTACGAGAAACTCAAACATAACATACACAACTGATAATCACAACATGATATCAATACATACACATGGTAATTCCATCGATCCAGCGTTCACTGCCTAGAGCCCACGATGATCCCATTAGACCAACCCGTGGTGGAAAAACCCGTCCGATGATCCAGCGCACGCTAGCATAGATCCCCCGATGATCCCGTCAGACCAACACGAGGTGGACATACAATAACGACATACATGCACGACAATATGTATAACAACAATACATAAAACAATTAAGGTACTTGCCTCGATTTGAAGACAATAACAACACTTCCACGAAAATGAACACTCGAAGATCGTCCTCCTCAATAAATCACGTAACGAGACCAAACCTTAACAAAAGAAATGATATAGGATTTATCTCACGTCGTACAAATGGTTAACAATTCGATTCACGGCCAAAAGTTCATAATATGCAATCTGCCCGAACTGCTTAAAGCACGCTAAGTACTCTGTGTAGCATGCGTTAAGTCTGCCCGATAGCGCACGCAAACAACAAAGACTAGCGTACGCTAACTATGCATGGTCAGTACTTCACTGACCAGCCAACTGACTCGTCTGATGGTCTAGCGTACGTTACGTACCAAACGTAGCGCACGCTAACTCGTGCTCGATAGCGCACGTTAAACTCCATAGCATAGCGTGCGCTATCTATGCATGGCAGTTTACTGCTGAGCAGTAAACTGTTCTTGCCATGATTGAAACAATGAAATCTTGCGTGATAATTCATGTTACTTCCATGAATACCATGTTCATACCCTTATGAATGATTTTACGGATAAAGACAACTTCGGATTCAAGGATATGCATACCAATATAAAACCATATTCCATTCCGACTTCAAATCTTCATACGACAATTCGAAAAGCTTAACGGTTGATATCAACACCTCTATATCAATCCATATTATCATACTGAAGTTGATAAACGTCCTATATATACTAGATAAATCCTTCCATGATCAAACCTTTAGATTTATCTAACAATAAGGATGTTAACGTCTAGTCCAAGATTACTTATGAAATCATCTATTAGATTCGGTTTACCAATGATAGAAGCTTCTCTTCACATATTCAGTGCAATAAGATTCGAATCATGATGATTATAATCAAGGTATTTAAGGCTTATTCATCTCACTATTCCAAACATGATATACTTGGATAATTCATCCATGAAAATCCATATCTTGTTAACATGATCATCCAAATCGTTAGAATCCAACTCTAAGTCTCGAGATAGATTGAACATACCTTAAAATGATGAAAATCACTGAACCGTAAGGTAGAATCCAACTCCGGTTGGTTGTATGCCACTCCAAGGTGCTATTCCTCTTCAATGATTTCTCCCAAGTGATACCCAATGTATAAACACCATCAATATGTGTTCTAAGTGTAAAGGAGTATTGTTACAGCTCTCTGAACTCTCAAGGATGAAGAATGGGCGAAAGAAATGAAATCCAAAACGGTTGTTGTCCCATTTATAATATTCTGCATTATTGACAAGTTAGCGCACGCTACTAAGCATTCCTTAGCGTGCGCTAATAATGGTTGACTTCAGAATTGTTCGGGTGCATCCGCGGGAATCTTATCCGGACCCATGTCCCGGCTGGCGCATGTGCTAGCTGTCCCGCTCAATAATTGAGTCCTTAGCGCACGTTACTCCTACCTGCATAGCGTGCGCTAATAATGGCCCGATAGCGCGCGTTAAGATACATTCTTAGCATGCGCTATCACGAGGTTACTTGAGAAATTTTGCAAGTTTCTATACTTATGTATAATGATATCAATGCACGAAATATCATACTCCAATAATCAAAATCACCAATCCGAATAATACATGGTTTGAATACAGATGAAATACACTGTAATAAATCTGGATATTACATACTCTCCTACTAAAAAGGAGTTTCGTCCCGAAACTCAAGAGGAAAATAACTCAGGATATGTAGACTTCATATCAGCTTCCGTTTCCCAGGTGGC
This sequence comes from Orobanche coerulescens, assembly GCA_033398695.1. NCBI lineage: Eukaryota > Viridiplantae > Streptophyta > Magnoliopsida > Lamiales > Orobanchaceae > Orobanche > Orobanche coerulescens. Next base: position 98,041,983 of record CM065813.1, on the reverse strand, counting down.
TTCTTCCATCCCGTGACGTGACCACTGAACTTTGACCAAAACGATTGGTTTGTTCCTCAGTTGCTTAACTCAACTCTCGAGTATCTTGACCGGTCTTTCTTCAAACGTCCCATCCTGCGCGACTTCGATCTCACCGAAATCAATGATATGACTGGGATCTGGTATATACCTCCATAACTGGGATACGTGGAACACGTTATGAACATGGCTCAATGACAGCGGCAATGCCAATCTGTATGCCAACTCCCCAACTCTCTCGAGGATCTCAAATGGTCCGATATATCTCGGACTCAGCTTTCCTTTCCTTCCGAAACGAAAGATTCCCCGAGTAGGAGAAACCTTCAAAAGTACATGGTCTCCAGTATTGAACTCCAATGGGCGGCGACGTACGTCCGCATAGGATTTCTGGCGACTCTGGGCGGTCAACAGCCTTTCACGAATCAAGGCTATCTTCTCTCGAGTCTGCACGATCAACTCTGGTTCTGTCCCGATCAAGTCTGACGAATCGTCCCAGCATAGGGGCGACCTGAACCTCCTCCCGTATAATGCCTCAAACGGTGCCATCTTAATGGAAGTATTGTAACACCCCCAATCCACTCAGGGATATTACACGCCGTAGACCCCTTTCCACAAGGAGCTACCAGGCGGGAGACTACAAATCAAAACCCACATGCGGTCAACTTGACCAAAACATAATACCGTAGACCGATTAGGTCTCTCAAAGCATAGCATAACCGTACATCTGATGAAACTAAATTACAACTCGATCACATAGTACATAAAATGTCCATCCCCTCAAGGATGACAAGAACTCAAACTGACATATCACTGACAGACGACAGACTACAACTGTGACTAGTATCGCTGCATTGCATCATCCTCCGAGCCAATCCTGTGGTTGCTCACTCTCGATCGTAACACCGGAATAAATAACAAAATCCCCAACGAGGGGTTAGCGATGGAATCGCTAGCAAGTAACCAAGCTATACAATTATACATCAAGAATACAACCGTTATGAAAATAACATTTCGACAAGGTAGTAACACGATCCCAGAGTCTAAAGTCTTTTGAAAATTTATTCCTTTAAAACAAACCATGGGGATTACTCCGTAAATCATTGTAAGAGATTATTTAGAGACTTCGGGGTCTCGGTGTAAAATCTGAAATATGAATGTTTATCCTTTTCAAAAGGTTTTCTTTCAAAATCATACAAATGATTTTATTCTCAACTCAAACCTCAAGATCAAAACCATATTCACCAATATAATCGGGATTCAAGATTCAAAACATAAACAATTCAGAGATATCAAATCAACAGTCAAAACGTCTCCGTGGCCCCGAAGGGTCCCACCCGGATTAGTCATCAAGAATAAACTCGAACACACCCATAAGTTATCTTGACATCGCACTCGCAAGTGACGATTCTCGGAGCCCTCTCCAGACCTACCCGATTAGATAACCTTATGGTCAAATCGTAACATCTGGCCGTACTCGCAAGCACGCGCCTCCGGAGGCCTCGACGGTACCTTCCCGGATTACTTCATTCTAATACACCCATAAGTTATCATGACATCGCACTCGCAAGTGTCGATTCTCGGAGCCCTCCCCAGACCTACCCGAATTGATAACCTTATGGTCACAACGTACGTCTGGCCGTACTCGCAAGCACGCGCCTCCGTAGGCCTCGACGGACCCTACCGGACAACATCTCAATTCGCTAAGATACACAACAACAACAAGGCACAATATTCACTACAACCGAAACACGTAACATATAGGTTAATGTAACATAACTTCCACAAAGGCACAACATCCACAAGAAACCATCATTCAGAAAAAGGCCAACGAGCAAATAATACAAGTATTACGCGATTCCACAATTCTTGATTAACTACTCATTTCTAGTATTTATTTTAATCACAAAATAACATGATGAGGTAGTTATCATTATTCTTGAAACTAAAGTTTACGTTGGTAATTACCTTCATAAAATCACATCTTCATTTAAAGTAAGTTACGGTTAAATATACCGTCACTAACGAGTCCACGTTAAATTCACGACACATCACATTCTCAAAGTATAAAGAATATAGACGAGATACTCGCCTCAAGTCCAACGCACGCGGAGCAACGGAAAGCTCGACTTAATGACCGCTAGGACACTCAAGAACACGATTCAACCGGAAGCTCGGACCCAAGAAGACAACGAACGGGAGGGTTCCGACTCGAGTCCTTCACAAGAATTCGACCCTAACAATATATAATCAATAAATCATCGATCATACGAGGAAGAATAATCGAAGAACGCCCGAAAACCCTCTATGACATTTTAGGACACCTTCAAGGCGTCGGTCAAGAACTCGACCCAAATAACGAATCGATACGATCCAACCATGGAATAACAAGGAAATGATATAATACATCTAAATAATCATCAATCCATCCTAATCCTAAGATAAATCGGATTAATCGGATGAAAACAACCAAAATACCCAAATTCCCCAAAACTAGATTATCAAGAAATCTAACCTTGATTCGGTAGATCGGAGGAGGTTATGAGGTGATGGATTGATGTTAGAAACTCAAGAACTTCGTGGATTGATATATAAACAATATCTAATCACGTACTCCAAGCCCCAGCCACGGAAGGAAATGAGAGGGATGAGAAAAATAGGTGTAAACCCGACTGCTCGAACATATATATACTCCCAAAGATCCTCGACCACTTACGGCCAGAATCGGCCGACCTTACGGCCGTAACGGCATTCGTCAAAATCCGCCCAGCGCATGCCGATTGCTTACGGCCAGAATCGACAGACCTTACGGCCGTAACTCGGGTCTTACGGCCAGACACGGCAGTCCTTACGGCCGTAACGCATTCGTCCGGAAGTTGCACAGCACGGCCGTAACTCCGACCCTTACGGCCGTAACCGCATTCGCCGTGCCAGCTGCCGAACACTTACGGCCGTAACCGGCACCTTACGGCCGTAACTCGGCCAGACGATCCCTGCTGCGGCCGTCTCGGTCGTGGCCACTCCGACGATCCGAACGACCCCAAACCCGAACACGAATACGAATCGAACATACGGTTACGAAGTACTCGCAAATACGAATCCGAGCACTAAGAGAACACACGATTCGACCACCCGAAGGCTCGAAATTCGACAATGGAAAGTAATTACCCCAAACTTTGGGAAATTACGAAACGGCCCAAAACGCCGGAAATCACGATACGTGATCGAATAACCAAACCGAAGTTCACAACACGTCTAACAAAGTTAAACGGACTTAGGGAAACTCAAAGCTAGCTTGACGAGATTCGCAAGAATCGAACTCAAGTGCGGAAAACCGCTAAAAGCACGGAACTCAACAAAACGACACCGAAACGAGCTCGGATGACAAAAAGTGCAGAATTAATCAATCTCGAAATGACGAAACGGTCATGATCGAGTCGTCAAAACGGACTTTCGCGAAAAAAGAAATTACCGGAAATCGAAATTACGGTATTACATTCTACCCCTCTAAAAAAGTTTCGTCCCGAAACTTAAACTAAAAAAAAGTGAAGTCACAAACAACAAAGCACGGCCGACAAAATCTCAACGGTCCCGACAAACCGATCCCGATACCGATGCCGAAACACGATTCGGGAAACCTCATGGAATAATTCACGATCTTGAACTCGTGGCCCTCGAGTCCACAATTATAACAAGTAATCCGTTGCGAAGGACAATTAGCTTGCACATGACCGACAACATTGCAGTTAAAGCACCTCCCAGTCTGACTAGGAGTCAAAGAAGACAACTTGGAACTCTTGGTTCCACCGAACGAAGAAATTGAAGGTTTCGCCGTACGACTACGCGAAACTCGATGAGAAGAATTTCCATCTCTTGCACCGTCCGAAAAATCTCCAGACGTCCTCTGTCTCTTCGACTCATGCGAAGGCCCAGTAGATAACGATGCCATCTCGTACGCCATGGCTCGATTCTGATACTCTCTCAAAGTAGCACAAGTGAAACCCGACATGTACTATCGAATCTCTGGTCTCATCCGCATATCAAAATGACGGATCTTGTCCTCCTCGGTCCTCACCTGATTCTTCACAAAGGCGGCGAGTCGACTATAATCGACAATAGCCTGCGACACGGGTACATCCTGTGGCTCGGCTAGGTAAAAATCTCGGATCCTCTACTCTCGAATCGGCCTCGGGCAAAATTCCGCTTCCATCAACTTCTTGAACTCTTCCCAAGTAACAGCATGATCTTGAGGCTCAACGGCCTCCCACCAGTTAGCGGCGTCATCAACGAGAAGGAACTGGGCGATAGGAATCCTCCGCTCCTCGGGACAACCAATCGCCTTGAAAATCTTCTCCAATTGGATAAGCCAACCGTCCCGGCCAAAGTATCACCCGCTCCCGCAGCGAGGGGGACGATACGAACCACTTCTCTAAGCCACCGAGTCGATCCAACATCCTCATTCGCAGATGGTTACGCCGAACCACCCGAGCTAAATGTGTCATCCGGTCTCACACTGTTGGAGCACGGTGGCAACACCGACTAATTCCATTACCGGTAGTACGATCCTGGTCGCGCGGAGGGTTACCACGACCTCGACCTCTCGGCATACTGAATGGGCAACCGATCAGAACAACAAAACAACCACCACATAATCAATATAGAGCAACCAACAATAACACAATAAAATACTCATTCCGAGTTGTAACACTAATACATGAACTATCACTGCAACGACAGGAATTCAAATTCATAAATCATTCACTTAGCCATGTTAACATAACGTACGACCTTTACCAAGTTTATCACGGTCAAAATTACAAACATATCATCAGGGTCGAATATGGGTAATATTTTAAAAACAAATTTTTTTTTTTTTTTCAAGGTGCTCGTCCAAATGATAGTATTTTAAAATTCCTGAATTTGGAAAATTTGCTGAAGCGAATTTTAGAAAAGAAAAGTTTGATCAAAACTACGAATCTATTATCATCTCTGTCTCGTTTTGAAAACAATGTACAAGACATTCTAAATTACCACATCCGGATAACGTCAAAGAAACACACAATTATACCGAACTATGAAATCATCGTATCTGGGCGTACACCCATAACTTGCTAACAAGAATTGTGACAATATATAATACGTCAATAATATCCACACAGGTGAAGCAACTAAGTGCGATACTGATATCGCAGTTAGGGTTCACGATCGTCACAGACGGACCATATGATTAGGTCGATAGAGGTTGAGCAAATGTAAAAATGATCACCTATAGAATTGTAACAAAGAAAGGTACTGTAAAAATTTTCCGACGGCAAAACAACATAACAAACATATAACATAAATTTTTCAAAATTCTTTTGGTCTCAACCGAAGGTGACGGTAATATTTTGCGGTGCCCAAAATACATTAATATACATTTTTCCTCATACCGCTTTGATGGTGTCATTTGAAAATACAGATTAACTATGTCAAAACTCGACGGATTTCAAAATTCATACGGCCGCCGGTTTAATCGAACCATAAAAATATTTTCAAAATCAACTTTCACAAAAATGTTCCGACCCTTATGGCCCCTCAAAATATATTCTCAAATCTACCCAATGGAATAATTACGATAGTCCAAACAAACCGATCGAACTAAAAACCACCGCTCAAACGACAAACAAAATCACAAATTCAACCAAACACATTTCGGCGCATCAAGTTAAAACATATATCCAGACTATCATTTGAGCTTTTCACCGAATTAACTGTCGGCACACTTTCGAAACCCATCAAAGTTCACAAATTTCACAACATACCACCCCACATGGCGGTTCAAAGTCAAAACATCAATACGTCCGGTCATATTCGTATATCGTGCGTCACGAGCATCGAATACAACTCCTTACACAACACCGTGTAAATAAGGACACACATCACATTTAATTCGCACACGTAAAAACATGAAATACAGTACCTCACATAAAGGAGGAGACTTACGTCCACAGCCGCACGGAGATAATGGCCGCAACACGATACTAATCACAACGAACCACAATTGATCACAACGGATCGCAATGATCTCGCTTGTTCACAATCGCTCACCGGGTGACACGACAAGACACGACTCCGACAAGACACGACTCGACAAGACCCAACTAGACCCAACCGCCTAGGTTTTCGCAAACCTAAGCTCGATACCATTTATGTAACACCCCAATCCACTCGGATATTACACGCCGTAGACCCCTTTCCACAAGGAGCTACCAAAGTGAGACTACAAATCAAAACCCACATGCGGTCAACTTGACCAAAACATAATACCGTAGACCGATTAGGTCTCTCAAAGCATAGCATAACCGTACATCCGATGAAACTAAATTACAACTCGATCACATAGTACATAAAATGTCCATCCCTCAAGGATGACAAGAACTCAAACTGACATATCACCGATGCATGACGACTACAAGCGTGACTAGTATCGCCGCATTGCATCATCCTCCGAGCCAATCTGTGGTTGCTCACTCTCCAAATGTAACACACGGAATAAATAACAAAATCCCCAACAAGGGGTTAGCGATGGAATCGCTAGCAAGTAACCAAGCTATATAATTATACATCAAGAATACAACCGTTATGAAAATAACATTTCGACAAGGTAGTAACACGATCCCCGAGTCTAAAGTCTTTTGAAAATTTATTCCTTTAAAACAAACCATGGGGATTACTCCAGAAATCATTGTAAGAGATTATTTAGAGACTTGGGGTCTCGGTGTAAAATCTGAAATATGAATGTTTATCCTTTTCAAAAGGTTTTCTTTCAAAATCATACAAATGATTTTATTCTCAACTCAAACCTCAAGATCAAAACCATATTCACCAATATAATCGGGATTCAAGATTCAAAACATAAACAATTCGAGATATCAAATCAACAAATAAACGTCTCCGTGGCCCCGAAGGGTCCCATTCGGATTAGTCATCAAGAATAAACTCGAACACACCCATAAGTTATCTTGACATCGCACTCGCAAGTGACGATTCTCGGAGCCCTCTCCAGACCTACCCGATTAGATAACCTTATGGTCAAATCGTAACATCTGGCCGTACTCGCAAGCACGCGCCTCCGGAGGCCTCGACGGACCCTACCCGGATAACATCATTCAAATACACCCATAAGTTATCATGACATCGCACTCGCAAGTGTCGATTCTCGGAGCCCTCCCCAGACCTACCCGAATTGATAACCTTATGGTCACAACGTACGTCTGGCCGTACTCGCAAGCACGCGCCTCCGGAGGCCTCGACGGGACCCTACCCGGACAACATCTCAATTCGCTAAGATACACAACAACAACAAGGCACAATATTCACTACAACCGGAAACACGTAACATATAGGTTAATGTAACATAACTTCCACAAAGGCACAACATCCACAGCAAACCATCATTCAGGAAAAAGGCCAACGAGCAAATAATACAAGTATTACGCGATTCCACAATTCTTCAGTTAACTACTCATTTCTAGTATTTATTTTAATCACAAAATAACATGATGAGGTAGTTATCATTATTCTTGAAACTAAAGTTTACGTTGGTAATTACCTTCATAAAATCACATCTTCATTTAAAGTAAGTTACGGTTAAATATACCGTCACTAACGAGTCCACGTTAAATTCACGACACATCACATTCTCAAAGTATAAAGAATATAGACGAGATACTCGCCTCAAGTCCAACGCACGCGGAGCAACGGGAAAGCTCGACTTAATGACCGCTACGGACACTCCGAAGAACACGATTCAACCGGGAAGCTCGGACCGAAGAAGACAACGAGCGGGAGGGTTCCGACTCGAGTCCTTCACAAGAATTCGACCCTAACAATATATAATCAATAAATCATCGATCATACGAGGAAGAATAATCGAAGAACGCCCGAAAACCCTCTATGACATTTCTAGGACACCTTCAAGGCGTCGGTCAAGAACTCGACCCAAATAACGAATCGATACGATCCAACCATGGAATAACAAGGGAAATGATATAATACATCTAAATAATCATCAATCCATCCTAATCCTAAGATAAATCGGATTAATCGGACGAAAACAACCAAAATACCCAAATTCCCCAAAACTAGATTATCAAGAAATCTAACCTTGATTCGGTAGATCGGAGGAGGTTATGAGGTGATGGATTGATGTTAGAAACTCAAGAACTTCGTGGATTGATATATAAACAATATCTAATCACGTACTCCAAGCCCCAGCCACGGAAGGAAATGAGAGGGATGAGAAAAATAGGTGTAAACCCGACTGCTCGAACATATATATACTCCCCAGCATCCTGCCGACCACTTACGGCCAGAATCGCCGACCTTACGGCCAGAATCGCATTCGTCAAAATCCGCCGGCGCATGCCGATCGCTACGGCCAGAATCGACAGACCTTACGGCCGTAACTCGGGTCTTACGGCCGTACACGGCAGTCCTTACGGCCAGAATCGCATTCGTCCGAAGTTGCACGCACCGTGACGGCCGTAACTCGACCCTTACGGCCAGACCGCATTCGTCGCCAGCTCGCCGAACACTTACGGCCAGAATCGCACCTTACGGCCGTAACTCGCCGCACTCAAGACTGCCGCGGCCGTCTCGGTCGTGGCCACTCCGACGATCCGAACGACTCCGAAACCCGAACACGAATACGAATCGAACATACGGTTACGAAGTACTCGCAAATACGAATCCGAGCACTAAGAGAACACACGATTCACCACCCGAAGGCTCGAAATTCGACAATGGAAAGTAATTACCCCAAACTTTGGGAAATTACGAAAACGGCCCAAAACGCCCGGAAATCACGATACGTGATCGAATAACCAAACCGAAGTTCACAACACGTCTAACAAAGTTAAACGGACTTGCGGGAAACTTCAAATGTTAGCTGACGAGATTCGCAAGAATCGAACTCAAGTGCGGAAAAACCGCTAAAAAGCACGGAACTCAACAAAACGACACCGAAACGAGCTCGGATGACAAAAAGTGCAGAATTAATCAATCTCGAAATGACGAAACGGTCATGATCGAGTCGTCAAAACGGACTTTCGCCGAAAAAAAAGAAATTACCGGAAATCGAAATTACGGGTATTACAAGTATGCCAACTATTGTTGTAGGTAAATTCAATCAACGGTAGGTGAACTTCCCAATCATTTGACCAATCTAAGGCACAGGCCCTTAGCATGTCTTCCACCGTTTGTATAGTTCTCTCAGATTGTCCGTCACCACGGTGATAAGTCGATCAAGTTCAATTCGGTCCCCAAGGCCTTATGAACTGCTTTCCAAAAGTGAGACACAAAACGACCGTCTCGATCAGAAACAATGGTCTTCGGCGTACCATGCAATCGAACTATCTCCGAAATAAATACTCGTGCCAACCTCTCTGGTCCCCACGTATCCTTAATACCTAGAAAATGAGCTGATTTGGTTAAACAATCAACTACCACCCAAATCATGTTCATTCCTGTCCTGGTTTTTGGCATATTAGTGATAAAGTCCATCGATATGTCCTCCCACTTCCATTCAGGAATCGGGAGCGGCTTCAACATTCCAGCAGGCCGTTGATGCTCGATCTTAACCTTCTGACAAGTCAAGCATTTCGAAACATAGTCCGCTACGTCTTTCTTCATGTTGCCCCACCAGAAATTCTGCTTCAAGTCCTTATACATTTTACTGGTGCCCGGGTGGATAGAATAGGGCGAACTATGAGCTTCCTTCATAATTGTCAGTTTCAGGACATCATCATCGGGAACGCAGAGTCGGTTTTGAAATCTCAAAACTCCATCGTCATGAATTATGAATCCGGGGGCCTTTCCTTTGATCACTTCATCACGTAACCGAATCATTAGAGGATCATCTGCCTGTTTAGATTTGATTCCTTCGGTTAATGATGAAGTTATCCCCATGACGCACAGTTGTCCTTGGACTCTTTGTAACCACACCTCAATTCCTTCACGAATCATCTCTCGCTGGAGGCTAAGTTGGGAGGTCAGTGTCTCCAGCATCTGAATAGAGACGGGCTTGCGGCTAAGTGCATCGGCCACTACATTTGCTTTGCCTGGATGATATAAAATCTCCAAGTGATAGTCCTTAATCAGTTCCAACCATCTTCTTTGCCGCATATTCAACTCTTTCTGACTAAATATGTACTTGAGACTCTTATGATCCATAAAGATCTGACAGTGAGTCCTGTACAGATAATGCCTCCAGATCTTCAAGGCAAAAACTACTACTGCTAGCTCCAAATCATGTGTCGGGTAATTCACTTCATAAGGTTTCAGTTGTCGCGATGCATAAGCGATCACCTTATCATTCTGCATCAACACGCACCCAAGTCCTTGGTTCGAAGCATCACTGTAAACTATGAATCCTTCAGTTCCCTGCGGAAGTGATAGAATCGGTGCCGTCGTCAATCTTTTCTTCAGTTCATCAAAACTAATCTGACACAATTCATTCCACTCAAACTTTTGAGTTTTCTGCAGGAGTCGAGTAAGTGGGCGGGAGATTTTAGAAAACCCTTCCACGAATCGACGATAGTATCCAGCAAGTCCCAAGAAGCTTCGGACCTCTTTCACGTTCGTTGGAGGCTCCCAATTCATAATTGCTTCGATCTTCTGAGGATCTACTCGGACTCCTTCAGCTGACACCACATGGCCGAGGAACATTACTTCCTTTAGCCAGAATTCACACTTAGAAAGATTGGCGTACAATTGTTCGTTTCTCAAAAGTTCCAATACAATCCGCAAATGCTGCGCATGTTCTTCCGGACTCTTAGAATACACCAGGATGTCATCAATAAATACGACCACAAATTTATCCAAAAATCCAATGAACACACGGTTCATCAATTGCATAAATACAAGAAAAAGTAGTGAGACCAAACGGCATCACTACAAACTCATAATGCCCGTAGCGAGTTACGAACGCTGATTTCGAACGCCGATTCCTTAATCCTCAGCTGATGATATCCTGATCTCAGATCGATTTTAGAAAATACTGTCGCCCCTTGCAGCTGGTCAAACAGATCATCAATCCGTGGTAACGGATATTTGTTCTTAATCGTCATCTTGTTCAGCTCTCGATAGTCAATACACAGTCGGAGCGATCCATCCTTCTTTCGGACAAAAAGAGATCGGCGCTCCCTGTGGTGAAACGCTGTCGAATATAGCCCTTGTCCAGTAACTCCTCCAACTGCTTCTTCAGTTCATACATCTCAGTAGGTGCCATACGATACGGCGCCTTAGAAATTGGTGTCGCTCCAGGTTCCACCTCAATAGTAAATTCTACATCCCTTCGTGGAGGTAGCCCAGGTAACTCGTCAGGAAATACATCTGGAAATTCGTCCACAACAGGAATGGATGAAAGTTCCACAATTTCGTCTTCTTTCTTCATTGCGTAACACCAGTACCCGGTACAGCCCTGTTTCAACAATTTGACAGCTTTCATTGCCTTGATCAATTTTCCTGAGCTTCCCGGTTTCCATCCCTCAAACAGAATCTCGGAACCATCGTCAGCGATCAGCGAGATATTCCTCCTTCGGTAGTTCACAATTGCTCCATATCGATTAAGCCAATCGTCTCCGAGTATCAGGTCGTCTCCTTGCATTTCTATCACGATCAGATTTGAGAGCCACTCTCTGCCCCCAAATGATACAGGGAAATTTCTAGTTTCTAAATTTCCGACAATCCTCTCTCCACTCGGTAAACCAACAACATAAGGTTCACACGCATGAAAACCGGAAATATTCAAACGATTTACACAAGACAAAGATATGAAAGAATGTGTAGCTCCTGTATCGAATAAAACGCTAACTGGCTGGGAAAGGATCTGGACAGTACCTGATGCGACAACAGTATCTTGATCGTCTGTCCTCCTCATCTCGTACAGACGTGGGGGAGCAGATCCGGCACTCGATGTCCCCATTCGATCCCATTGTCCTCTGCCTCGCCCGCGGCCAAAATGCTGAGGCATCTGAACACTTTGTTGCGTCTGTGGAATACTGGCCTCCTTCTGGACTGGTTGTGGTGTACGGGCTCTAAAAGACTTTGCAGCCTCTTCACAAAACACCGCCCGATGTCCCTCTCGTCCACAATCAAAACAAGTCATGGCAGGAAGGGGGCAATTCCGTCGATAGTGCCCCGTGTGGGCGCAGTTAAAGCATTTCCTGGTAATATCAGTAATAGCTGATGTCGCTCCAAAGTTCTTTCCGCTCCTAGCTAGGTGCGGAGGTTTCTTGAAAGAGTGAAAAGATGACTGGGCCTTACGGGGCCCACTGTTTTTGTGCTCTGTAAAAGTACCAGAGACTTTCTGCTTCTTGGATTCTGAAAATTTCTCCATAGCTGCTTCCTTGATCTCATACGCCAACGCCTTATCCTGGTATTCGCGGAGTGTGGTACATTCGAATCCAGACATGTACCTCTGAACTTCTGGTTTCATTCTCATATCGAAATGGATCATCATTTCTGCATCTGTTCTGACCAGATGTCGAACAAATGCCAGCTGTTGGTTAAACGTCTTGATCGCCTGGGATACTGGCACATCAGAAGGCTGAGCGGAGAAAAACTCCCGAACTTTGGCTTCCCTCACAGGACGAGGGCAATACTGAGCTTCCATCATCAATCTAAACTCTGTCCAATCGGCATCATGGTCTACAGGCCGGATGGCTTCCCACTATTCGGACGCTTCCCCTATCAGAAAATATTGAGCGATAGAGGCTCTCCGGTCGTATGGGCAGTTGATTCCGGCAAAGATTTTCTCCAGTTCTTTCAACCAATGATCCCAGGTGGGAGTCTCAGAAATACCTTCGAATTTGTGTGGTTGCATCTTCGCCACCTCTTGCAGCCACCGGTCACCTCGATTTCCCATGTCTGGGATTCCTTGCTGTCTCTCTCCCTGCTGTAGTCCCACCGCCACTTGCATTCGGTCCACGACCTGGGCGAACTGAGTCATCTGGTTCACCACTTGACGAAGGATCTCTGGTGCAGCAGGATCTGGTTCATTATTAACAGATTGTTGCGGCTCGCCTGAGCTATGACTGGCCTGGTTAGAAGGCGACGCTTCCCTTTCGGCATTTCTCCGTCCGCGTCCACGACCGCGACCACGTCCACGTCCGCCTCTCAACATACTGTAAGCATAAATACTCAATATACAGGAAACCACATCGTTCTAATATTCGAGTATAAAGAGACACAACATGTAAAGAACAAGATAGAGTTTAGGAACTTACAACCACTGTTCGCATGAAGACGTAGGCAGTGCAGTGATGTCATTCACGGCCGGTTACCTCAAAAGACATAAATGACCCCTATTTTAACCCAACGGCCAAGATATCCATAATCTTAGCTCCGATACCATATTCTGTAACACCCCCAATATATTTGGGAATATTAGAGCGCCGTAAATCCTTTACATAAGGATTTACAAGGCTGAAGAATTGAACAAGCATAAAAAGGTACTAACGAATGGAAATAACGGAATTACAGTACATCGCCTTCGACCAAATACGTAAATAGTACAATTGTTCAAAATAACTCAAAAATACATAACCAAATTCAAACACATCACAAATGAATTCGTACTAGAGTACTTATTTAAATAACTAATAAACAACATATAAATAAACCCGGTCGGGACATCACTCTGCACCATAGTCTTCATACAGTTACATTGGTTGTTTCCCCTCTCTCCGGATCCTGAACACAAACAAAATGTTCACCCCCGAAGGGGTTAGCACAACGATGCTAGTACAAGTACCACAACATATTATTCATATCTCACGAAGAATAATAATAACGTAAACGACAAAATACCAACGAGTCTTCTCCTACGAGAAACTCAAACATAACATACACAACTGATAATCACAACATGATATCAATACATACACATGGTAATTCCATCGATCCAGCGTTCACTGCCTAGAGCCCACGATGATCCCGTCAGACCAACCCGTGGTGGAAAAACCCGTCCGATGATCCAGCGCACGCTAGCATAGATCCCCCGATGATCCCGTCGGACCAACACGAGGTGGACATACAATAACGACATACATGCACGACAATATGTATAACAACAATACATAAAACAATTAAGGTACTTGCCTCGATTTGAAGACAATAACAACACTTCCACGAAAATGAACACTCGAAGATCATCCTCATCAATCAATCACGTAACGAGACCAAACCTTAACAAAAGAAATGATATAGGATTTATCTCACGTCGTACAAATGTTTAACAATTCGATTCACGGCCAAAAGTTCATAATATGCAATCTGCCCGAACTGCTTAAAGCACGCTAAGTACTCTGTGTAGCGTGCGTTAAGTCTGCCCGATAGCGCACGCAAACAACAAAGACTAGCGTACGCTAACTATGCATGGTCAGTACTTCACTGACCAGCCAACTGACTCATCTGATGGTCTAGCGTACGTTACGTACTAATCGTAGCGCATGCTAACTCGTGCTCGATAGCGCACGTTAAACTCCATAGCATAGCGTGCACTATCTATGCATGGCAGTTTACTGCTGAGCAGTAAACTGTTCTTGCCATGATTGAAACAATGAAATCTTGCGTGAAAATTCATGTTACTTCCATGAATACCATGTTCATACCCTTATGAATGATTTTACGGATAAAGACAACTTCGGATTCAAGGATATGCATACCAATATAAAACCATATTCCATTCCGACTTCAAATCTTCATACGACAATTCGAAAAGCTTAATGGTTGATATCAACACCTCTATATCAATCCATATTATCATACTGAAGTTGATAAACGTCCTATATATACTAGATAAATCCTTCCATGATCAAACCTTTATATTTATCTAACAATAAGGATGTTAACGTCTAGTCCAAGATTACTTATGAAATCATCTATTAGATTCGGTTTACCAATGATAGAAGCTTCTCTTCACATATTCAGTGTAATAAGATTCGAATCATGATGAGTATAATCAAGGTATTTATGGCTTATTCATCTCACTATTCCAAACATGATATACTTGGATAATTCATCCATGAAAATCCATATCTTGTTAACATGATCATCCAAATCGTTAGAATCCAACTCTAAGTCTGGAGATAGATTAAACATACCTTAAAATGATGAAAATCACTGAACCGTAAGGTAGAATCCAACTCCGGTTGGTTGTATGCCACTCCAAGGTGCTATTCCTCTTCAATGATTTCTCCCAAGTGACACCCAATGTATAAACACCATCAATATGTGTTCTAAGTGTAAAGGAGTATTGTTACAGCTCTCTGAACTCTCAAGGATGAAGAATGGGCGAAAGAAATGAAAGCCAAAACGGTTGTTGTCCCATTTATAATATTCTGCATTATTGACAAGTTAGCGCACGCTACTAAGCATTCCTTAGCGTGCGCTAGTAATGGTTGACTTCAGAATTGTCTGGGTGCATCCGCGGGAATCTTATCCGGACCCATGTCCCGGCTGGCGCATGTGCTAGCTGTACCGCTCAATAATTGAGTCCTTAGCGCACGTTACTCCTACCTGCATAGCGTGCGCTAATAATGGCCCGATAGCGCGCGTTAAGATACATTCTTAGCGTGCGCTATCACGAGGTTACTTGAGCAATTTTGCATGTTTCTATACTTATGTATAATGATATCAATGCACGAAATATCATACTCCAATAATCAAAATCACCAATCCGAATAATACATGGTTTGAATACAGATGAAATACACTGTAATAAATCCGGATATTACATAACGTGTGCTCCCACTAACCCTTAGTGAATACCGGCACTCTACATGTCAAAGCACACGTTATACAAGTCTTGTCTAAACTTATTGCCCAGTTAAGTTTTATCGACTTGCGAACGATTTAAGCATTCGAGCTCTAAACACTTCCAGTGCCTATCTCCTTATCTCCATAAGGAGTAGAATGTTTGCTCTCAAATGCAAGGACTATTATTCTATATACCAAATCACAATGCCAGTGATATACAATAATATAGAAATAATTATTGCCTTGTTAAATATTCATAATTACAATACATATGCTCTCACTCTCTCATCCTCTGAGTGGCATTCGAGGGCATATCCCTAACAGAAAAGAGGTTCGAACTTCAGTATGGTAGCTTGGTTATCCAGGGATGACCGGTTGGTTGATCAGATAAGAGGAATATGTCACGTGTTGTAGATTCAGAATAGAATATGATTTTGGAACTTTGGGTTTTGTGAAACTGGAGCATATGTGCTATGTGGCTCTATTGATGTGGTGGTAGCGTGATTTTACCATTGTGAATTTCGAATTTTCAGTCGTTTCCACTCCATGTATGGTTAGGTATGTTCGTCGGTTTGTGATTGGTTGATTATACGCCGAGAGGTATGTTCAATAGTTGGGCGTGTTTCTTTGAGATCCACTACATGTGATTTGTGTAATGTTTTGAGAATGTTATTCTCTTGTATATCTATCCCTATGGTTCTGTGTTGATGGTGTTGGAGCTTACCGTGTGAGGGTGTTCTCGGTTATTGTTGACCCTTCGTTGGTAATATTGGAGTTTATCATGTTGATGATATTTTCAGTTGTGTTTTGACCTTTGGTTGATAGTGTTGGAGGTTATCATGTCAATGATATTCTCAGTTAATTTATCGGTTGATCATTGTTATTGATCGTATGAGCGTTCGGACTTGTGTCGATATTTCGGGATTTGTTGCCGTTGTTTTGGGCATTTGTTTCACAGATGTATCGTGTATTATTCGTTTTATCAGGATTGGGACTTGATTGTGTGACCAGGCAGTCAGGCTTTGACACGGATGGATTATTCCATAATTTGGTAATAACGATGTATTTTGTTGAAATTTGTGAAACTGTGACTATAAGCGTATTGAGGCTTTGAAGCGGGGTCATTCGCTAGTATCACGTGAGATAATCAACTTCAATGACTTATAAGTATACTGTTTTCGTTATTCGTTATTGAGGATGATTGATAAGTTTCGTGATGATTCTGGATATTGTGGTTGAACTTTTGATTGTGATCGGATTGCAAGTTTCGCGAACGAAACTTATTTTAAGTGGTGTAGTATGTAATATCCCGAATTTCTACTATGGTTTTTTAATGTTATTTTATCCGAGTTATATTGTACAGTGTGGAATCTGTACGGTAGGGATAAAATAATTGAAGGACTGGGACATCTGTATTGGTATAATTGTCGTACTTAGTCGACAATTGCATCTGAAGATATTGTGTTAGGTATGTTGTATGATAATATTATTGGAATTAGTATATGTATTTAGTATGTCGTGTATACATATTCCGCAAGGTCTAAACAACACGATTGTGATCCAAACAAGATATGAAGCTCTAAAACAATATCGACAACATCACCAAGAGTTTACAGAGCGACAAAATAAAAAAAAGGCAAGGCCAAATAGTCAATAAAAGTACGGGTATTACATACACTGGGTTGAATAAATCCCACATCGAGTAATTTTTGCAGTTGTATCTTCAACTCTTGTAGCTCCAATGGTGCCAGTCGATATGGTGCTTTTGCTATGGGTGCCTTCCCGGGCATGATCTCGATATTGAACTCAACCTCTCTATCTGGTGGCAAGGAGGTTAGTTCTTCCAAAAATATGCCAGGGTATTTGGATACCATTCGGATGGTTTCTATACCCGTCTTATTCTTGGGTTTGTTGATAATGAAAGGTATAAACTCGGTTGCCCCTTTGGTAACAGCCTTTCTAGATTGGACTGCTGATATAATAGGTGCTAGGTTGATTTTAGCATTCCCAACCAGTTCCACTACGGGTTTGTTAGGTTCGCAAAATCTATCTATCTTAGAGTGACAATCTAATTGTGCGAAATGTTTTGACAGCCAATCCATTCCTAGAATGACATCATATTCTAGTATAGGGAGTACTACTAAATCCGCGGGAAAGCAGTTACCACCGATCACTATATCACATGCATTGTTCACCCTATCAGTTAATCGACTAGTACCCATTGGGGTGGAAACTTCAAGTCATATAGGCAGATAGTCTAATTGCACGTTTAGTTTTTCAGAAAATTGTGGTACAATGAATGAATGTGATGACCCTAGATCAATGAGTGTATGTGATAAGTGGTTTGATATGAGAAGTGTACCTTCCACCACATCATTGTTTCCAGGAGACTGTTGTCCGACTAGGGCAAACACATGAGCCAGAGCCTTTCCCTTATTATTCCCAGTCTTTGACATAGTAGCCGGTTTATTCGTTCAGTTTTCCACTTTTGGGCAGTCCTTGATTTGGTGTTGTGTGCTGCCACATGTCAGGCACTTCCCCAACATTTTTCAGCATTCACTAGCTTTGTGCCCTTTCTTTTCATAATGTGGGCAGGGAGGTGCTGCGTTGTTAGGGACCTGTGTTTTTGTTCCGCTCGGGTTTACCTTCACTCCTGTCTTGCAGAATTTCTGTGGAGATTTCATTGTTAATACATTCGCAGGTCTCTTGGTATTTCTAGAAAGTCAGTTTTGCCGTTGTGCTAGTCTTGCTGTTCCATTCTCAATTCGAGTTGCTGCTTCAACTACCTCGGCAAATGTAGTCAGGCGAACAGTCAAGAGACTGATGAAGTGTGAATCTCAGCCCTCATGTAAACTTATAAAGCTTATCTTCCTCAGTTGACACTAATCCAGGCACATATTTGGATAACCTATTGAATTGAGCTTCGTATTGCGCGACAATCGAAGACCCTTGCTTCAGATAGTAAAACTCATCTCGCCGAGCCTCTCTAGCTGCTGCTGAAACGTACTGGGTTTGGAAATATGTTAGGAAGTTGGCCCATGTTCTGACACAATCCTCTCTTATCCAGCGTGCACTAACGACCTTCCACCAATCATGCGCGACAGCCTCAAGTCTGAATGTGGCCAATGATATGCGCTGTTCATCAGTATACTATGATGCATTAAATATGTTCTCCATTTTCTCCACCCATGATACCGCCTTAATGTCATCAGGTTCTCCGTTAAATGTTGGTGGACTGAAGCATAGGAACCTTTCAAGCATGCGATCTTGCGCCCACCAAAGCTTTTGGTTATTGGCTACTTGTTGTTGTAGAAATTTTGTTAGTTGAATTAAGGCTTGTGCAATAGCATCATTCACAGCCCCACCTCGCGACGGCGATGGATTGCAATTGTTAGCTTGTTGATTTGGATGTTCATCGCGGTTAACTCGTGGACGTCCTCCACGTCTATCAGCCATCTAAATAACAAAATAACTAAGTCACATCACCATGGTCTATTCTAGCCAAATATAAAGACAACCAAGCACGAATAATCATCAAGATTGTGAACTTAATGACTGAATGAATATGCTCATGACATATAAGTGACAACGGCACTAATACTTCATGTAAAGAAATAAGGGATTTTCTTGGAATAGGTAGACATTGTACTACCTGTAAGCAGGTAAGTATTAGGATTGTAGTGAATAAGTATATAAAATATAAATTTAAAATTGTTTTAGTACAAAAATATCCTTAAGTTGAGAAAAGAAATAAATAAATAGAAAATTTCTCTTCTTTTATTTTTACAATGTAAATTACACTCAAAAAAATCATCCGAATTATAAAATAATTTTCAAAAATTATAATAAAATTTATATGAATTCTAAAATTCACAAATAAATATAAGAAACTACAAAATAAATCCAATCAAGTATAATAATATTTGAGAAAATAAAAAAAAATTCTAAAAAATACAAATAAATGTTTAAAATATAAAAAATAAATTATAAATTAATAATTAGTTAAAATTACAAAAAAAACATAAAAATAAAACCATATTAATAATATAAATTAAATAAATCTTTAAAATAAAAATATTGTACAAATAAATCCATTAAATACAAATAAATAAGAATATACTGACTTTATAAATAGGTTTATCGAATTAAATAAGATGCAAATGTTTATTATCGATTTTAATAAATTTGTAATAATATAAATAAATCCTATAAACAAATAATATAAATAAATATAGAAAAAGTACAAATAAATGCCAAAAAATATGTAAGAATTCTAAAAAAATAACAATTAATTCTACATTTCACAAGTAAATCCTAAAAATTAGAAGTAAATGATAATATTAATACAAATTCTCAAAAAAATTAATATTAATTATTTAAAATATATTTATTTTAATAGATCTAGAATACAAATAAAGTGAAGAATAAAATTAGAAAACTACAATAAATTATAAAAAATATAATTAAAAAATATTGAAAAATATAATTGTACCATTCAAAATAAAATATTTTATCAGTAAATCCAAAAAATACAGTGTGGATTGTGCATCCTATATTATTTGACCATCATAGGTAAGATTAAGTTAAATGAAGGTAAACTTTGAATACAAAAATGGATAAGAACAACTATTCCAAACATTAAGTACATACTCAAATTTGAAATGTATATTATATTTAAAAGCAATACCCACCTTGATTACAAGTAAATTCTAAAATTATAAATAATCAAAAAAAAATTCACCAATAATTTTGAAAAATTAAAAATATGCTAAAAATCAAATTTCAATCTAAAAATAAAAATTACCTTTAAAAACTATAAACAAATATTAAGATTTTATTAATTTTAAAATTACTAATATTTCAGCTTTTTTTTCATATTCTAGTCTATATAAATATTTTTTAATTTTTATTTTATTCTTAATATTTATCTTTAATATTTTAGAATCTATTATATGTTTTTGGAATTTAAATATATTTTATATATGTTTTTCTCACCCTTGTATATAGTATACGTGCCTCCCAAAATCCGATGTTCTAGTGTTGCCTACTCTGAGTACTCGGAGATGTTGATTGTGTTCAGTGGCGTTACTGTACGAAAGAGTATTACAAGTCTGGGTATATCGAATCTTGATGGAAGTGGTTATGTTGGCGATTGTGGGAGCAATGATGTGATCCAAACGATAACGATTCATGCTGCGGTGGAGGAGTACTAAGGTCGGACGATGCCCTACGTGTAATATCCGACGGAAATTCTTACTTACTGTTGTACCGTTCGGATAATTCCAATACTGTTGTACTCTTGTTGCATTTGTGTATTGTTATTGATATTGGAATATATCATAAATAAACATAATAATAACGATCACTCGCACTATAATTGGATTCTCAACGTCGCATAGATTAATACATTTTTTTTAGCTACTAACCTGGGTATAACGTACGCTAATCCTTAAACATAACGTACGTTATGCTTAGTTCTTTAAGTACGTAAAGGTGTGCTTGTTACGTACGTAACCAGTGTAATCGTATCCGATCTCAACTTTCGGCGTGTAGGGCCGGATGAGATTCGAATATCTGATCTTTTGGAGGCAATCTAGTTGACCTACATTACGTACGTAACGCGTTGATAGGTAACATACGTAATGATGTTCGTGTTTCAGTCCAGTAACATCTGGACAGAGCTTACGTACGTAATACTGTCCGGGTAGAGTACGTAACGAACTGTGCTGTTATAAAAAGACAGCTTGTGCCTTTCATTTTGCACGACCAAACTCTGAGTTTTCACCTAGATAATCATCCTCCTGCACCCCTAGATCAAAATTACCTTCTTCCAACTTGTGTTTGAGCTTTACATTTGGATTTTGGAGCTTGTTGATTGGGAGTTGGAGTCATTCTTGAAGCTTAGATTGTGTTCTTGTGGTCTTGGTGTATTGTTCTTCAATTCTGAAGGTATGTCATACGTTTTAACCCTATAATCTCATAGTTATAATGATAGTGATTAAGTATACTACAACTAGTGATGATTTAATCTATCTAAACATGTTCATAGTTAATCTTCCATAAAACTTAATTATGAATATGATAGTTAAGGGTTTTGTAAGGTTGTGTTCTTAGTATCTTAAATGATGATGATCATGTTTAGTTAAACCAAACTCTTATTCCTGGACTAATAACACCAATAGACTACTAATAATCTTTATTTCATTATGATGTAAATAACTTCTTGGAATAATTACCATAAAATGTTTTGAGAAACCCTTGTTGATCATTAGAAGTATGGAATCACCTTCTTGAACCTAAGCTAAAGTGAATCCAGAGGAGTAATGTTTAAACTTCCAAGTTAACTAAAAGACCATAAGGAAGGTGTTGAACTTGAAGTAGTCTTCTTGATCATAATATGGAATTGTAACTACTTAACTCAACATAAGTAATTGATGGAAGTGCAGATTTTCCTTTTGATGTCCTTGATAAGTTTAAAGAGTAGGAGATTAATGTTAACACATCTTAATCCAGCAAACATTTGGTAAATATTTTGTAATCAATTGTAAGAATAGAATGGTATTGAATGAGGTCCTTGAAGTAATGCTCAACATCTTAAAGTTGAACTACTCAAATGAGAATTAGGATGTTGTCTCGTTAAAGTTGGTATAGATGATCATATGAACGTATTATTGAGTGAAATATACTTCATTCAAGGTGGATTGTCCGGGTAACCAATTTTGAATCGAGGGCCGGCTGTTCGTTCGACAAAGAAGGACTTTACACGCCTCCGTATTGAGGCAAGTTATCTTGCTTGGTTATAATGATGTGTGGATTCTTATGATGATTATGCATTTCGTGTGTGTGAAACACTTATAAACTTGTGTCTTGTGATTTGAGGTTGTTCTTAATGATGTCCCGTTTTCATCATGGGATTGTATTCCCAAGTTCGTCACTTTTGGACCCTTGATATTGTTGATCTTGTTGTCATCTCGGTGAGTCCTCGATCCTTAATCGGATTTTGTGAATTATTGAATTCGTTGTCATGTTGCATCGTGACATATCCGGAGTCATATCTACGTTCCGATTGGATATTGTGTAAGATTTTTAGCCGGGCACATATATAGTCATGCGTGAATAGTTTTCCGTGAAAGGCTGTGCACACGAGACGTAGTTCGTTGAGGCTAATTAGGTACATTGTCCCACGTATATCCTGGATTCCGTATACGGGGTGGAGATGTGCACTGAAACATTGGAGATGTGCACTGAAACATATTCGGATCGGGCGTACTGTGATGTCCCTCTTGAGCCGTACTATCTTAGTCGCTCACAGTCCATTTTTATACTTGGATGTGTTCGACGTTTTGTGACTGAGCGTTCATACGCCCGAGGGGTATGTGTAACACCCCGAGATATTCGGAATAATTACAGCGCCGTAAACCCTTTAGATAAGGGTTTACAAGGCTAATTTTAAAAGAAGTGTAAAAATAAGAACAACTGAAGTTCAGATACAGATTTGATTCAACCGATCAAATGAGTTAACTTATACAACCATATCGAAATGACCTTATTAAAACAGACGTACTCGAGTACTAAAGGAACCAAGAAGACAAATCACAATAACAATACCATCAACCATATCACTGAGCCATTTCATCGTCCTGTCGGTACTGTGGTTGCCTCCCCGCTCCTCGGCTACCTGCACATCAAAACAATGTCCACCCCCGAAGGGGTTAGCAAAACAATGCTAGTACAAGTATCATCATACAATAAATCCTCAATGCATCATAAAACATGCAAAACGGACTTCCCCCACCGGAATCCAACGATGCGAATCCTCACGATTCCATCAACACAATACAGGGTAATCCAGCGATCCAGCGCCCTTGGTATAGATCCCCAAGATGATCCCGTCGGACCAACGCATGGTGGAAAACCCGTCCAACGATCCAAAGGTTCTCAAAGATAGATCCCCATGATGATCCCGTCGGACCAACGCATGGTGGACATTCGATCCAGCGCCCTCAGCATAGATCCTCATGATCCCCTCGGATCATTTATACCATAAATCAATCAACTATGCATACACATATGCATTACAATATGTTCATCAATACGAACAAATAACAACGAATATCGCGAGAATTTTCAGAAATACATCTCATATTCAACAATATGAACAAACCACAAGCATGATCATAGTTTCAATATAAATCGAACTCGACATATGATACTTGCCTCGAAAATGGCAAGAACGAAACACTTCGATGATCCCAACACACTCGAAGGCCGCCTCCTTCGATCAACGTAACAATCTCAAACATTAACAAAAGGAATGATATACAAATCATCTCAAGTCGAACGATAGCCTAACAATTCGTTCTACGGCCCAAAAGTTCAAAATAAACAATCTGCCTGGACTGCTTAGCGTGCGCTACGTACTCTATGTAACATGCGCTAAGCCTGTCTATTAGCGTACGCTATCGTATAAGCCTAGCGTACACTATCCACGGACTGACAGATGACTCGGCTGACATCGTACGTTACGTACGTATCGTGCGTTAACTTAACCCCGATAGCGCACGCTAATTTACAAGTGTTAGCGTGCGCTAACCTTGCATGGCGTAATCACGCAATGTAAAACCGATTGAAAGGTGATGAACTCATGAATTCTATGGTGATACAACAAGTCATCCTCAAGCATGTCATGCTAATAAGGTTTGTGGAAGTTCCATGAACAAGAGGTACAAATATACGGATAATCATCTCAACATCATAATTCATTTTCGATCTTCAAGAAAATATTCCAAGTTCCGATTATTCCAAGTCCCAAAACATATGATTCCTTATGTAAAACATACGAACTAGGTAATCTTCATATACTGGTCGATTGGTTTTGAAGATACATAACATGCTTAGTAATCCACATACTAAAAGGTTCAAAGGATCAAACGATGAATAAGTGTCGAAACGTCGAAAATATCCTTCTAACACATGATGTACGACTAATAACGAATCTAACTGACTAGAGGAACATGATCAACATCCTTTAGAACACTACTAGTATTGGTGAAGAATCACCTACCTCAAGGTAGTGAAGAACACGGAGGAAATCGAAGCAATCCAACACCGAAGGCTTGAACACCAATCTCCAACGATGTACGATCTTCAATCACGAGCTAGGATGTTGATATGGAGTGTTTAGGATGAAGGAAGTTATGTTCTAAGTGTAAGAATTCGGGTACTGGGAGAAGAAAGAACTGAAATCACGAATAGGATGCTGTCCTATTCATAAGAAATGGCGATTAGCGCGCGCTAGACCCTGCTCGTAGCGTGCGCTAACGGCTCACTGACTTAACTGTATTCAGCACTTAGCGTGCGCTACGCATATACCTGTAGCGTGCGCTAAGGCGTTGACTTGGATTTTCCCGAAAGCCGTCCAGGTTCATCCCGACACGATCCGACAGGGGTCCCCCGGCCAGATCTCACCTACCGCACGTCTCAATCAAATTGACCACACATAGCGTGCGCTAATAATCCTTTGTAGCATGCGCTATTGAGTCTATGTTAGCGTACGCTACACATAGCCGATAGCGTGCGCTACATGTGCAGAATTACAATTTGTAAATCACATACATGAAATCATACGCTCGACAACATCGGATTATGAAATACGGAGAATAATACTCAGATCAAGTACAACGATTACAATATCACAAGTCAGAAATCTCGGGTATTACATCCTTCCTCCCTAAAAAGAAGTTTCGTCCCGAAACTTAAGATGAAAACAACTCTGGATATCTAGCCTTCATACTGTCCTCCGTTTCCCAAGTGGCCTCTTTGACTCCGTGTCGTGACCATTGTACCTTAACCAAGTGTATTGGTTTATTCCTCAATTTTTTGATCCGGCTCTCAAGTATCTTGATTGGTCTCTATTCTAAGGTGCCATCATTAGCTATCTCGATCTCGTCGAAATCAATGACGTGATTGGGGTCCGGTACATACTTCCGCAATTGGGATACGTGAAACACATTGTGAACGTGACTCAGCGATGGCGGTAAAGCCAACCTGTATGCTAAATCTCCAACTCTCTCGAGGATCTCAAATGGTCTGATATATCTCGGACTAAGCTTGCATCTCCTCCCAAAACGGAAAATCCCTTGCGTAGGAGACACCTTCAATAGTACATGGTCCCCAGCGTCGAACTCTAGAGGGCGACGACGTATATCTGCATAAGATTTCTGTCGACTCTGGGCAGTCAACAATCTTTCTCGAATCAAAGCTACCTTCTCTTGAGTCTGAATAATCAATTCCGGTTCCGTCCCGATCAAATCCGAAGAATCATCCCAACACAGGGGTGATCGGCATCTTCTCCCGTACAAAGCTTCAAATGGTGCCATCTTAATAGAAGCATGCCAACTGTTATTATAGGTGAACTCGATCAAGGGCAAGTGAACTTCCCAATCAGTTGACCAATCTAATGCACAAGCTCTAAGCATGTCCTCTACTGTCTGTATAGTTCTTTCAGACTGACCGTCCGTTTGGGGATGATAAGCTGTGCTAAAGTTGAGCTCAGTCCCCAAAGCCCTGTGAACTGCTTTCCAGAAGTGTGACACGAAACGGCCATCTCGATCCGAAATAATGGTCTTTGGCATCCCATGCAATCTGACTATCTCCGCAATAAATACTCGCGCCAATCTCTCGGGTCCCCATGTATCTTTAATCCCTAGGAAATGAGCCGACTTGGTTAGTCGATCAACTACAACCCAAATCATGTTCATTCCCGTTCTAGTCCTTGGCATACTGGTGATGAAATCCATCGAGATGTCCTCCCACTTCCATTCAGGGATCGGAAGTGGCTTTAACATTTTGGCAGGTCGCTGATGTTCAATCTTAACCTGCTGACAAGTCAAACACTTCGAAACGTACTCCGCTACGTCCTTCTTCATATTCCCCCACCAGAAGTTTTGTTTTAAATCCTTATACATCTTACTGCTGCCTGGGTGAATAGAATAGGGCACGCTATGAGCTTCCTTCAAAATTGTTCGTCTCAAATCATCATTCTCGGGAACGCAAAGTCGACTCTGAAATCTCAGAACTCCATCGTCTTGTATCACGAATCCTGGGGCTTTTACCTTCTTTACTTCATCACATAATCGAAGGGTCAGAGAATCGTTCAACTGCTTAGATTTGATCTCCTCGACTAGTGATAAAGTCAGTTCCATCACATACAGTTGCCCTTGGATTCCTGGTGCCCATACTTCAATCCCTTCGCGGATCAGTTCTCGTTGAATGCTGGTTTGGGACGTAAGAGCTTCCAACACTCTGAGAGAAACAGGTTTACAGCTCAAAGCATTGGCTACTACGTTTGCTTTCCCCGGATGATAGAGAATCTCCAAGTCGTAATCCTTGATCAATTCCAGCCACCTTCTCTGCCTCATGTTTAACTCTTTCTGACTGAAAATGTACTTTAGGCTCTTATGGTCTGTAAAGATCTGACAATGAGTGACGTACAAATAATGTCGCCAAATTTTCAAGGCAAAGACCACAGCTGCTAGCTCCAGATCATGAGTCGGGTAATTAACCTCATACGGTTTCAATTGCCGAGAAGCATAGGCAATCACCTTATCCTTTTGCATCAACACACATCCTGCACTCGATTTGAAGCGCCGCTATAAACCATGAATCCATCGGTTCCATCCGTAACGCTAATATAGGTGTCCGCCGCCTCCTCTTAAGCTCATCAAAACCAGCCTGGCATTTCTCATCCCACTTAAACTTTTGAGTTTTCTGTAACAGCTGAGTGAGCGGACGAGAGATCTTGGAAAATCCTTCTACAAAGCGGCGATAATATCCCGCAAGTCCTAAGAAACTCCGGACTTCTTTCACGTTATTAGGGGCTTCCCATTCCAAGATTGCTTCGACTTTCTTCGGGTCCACCTGAACTCCGTCAGCTGATATCACATGCCCAAGGAAAGTTACTTCCTTAAGCCAGAATTCGCATTTTGAAAACTTTGCATACAGCTGTTCCTTCCTCAAAGTGCTCAAAACCACATGCAAATGTTCAGCATGTTCCTCTGCGTCCCTCGAATATATCAGGATGTCGTCAATGAAGACGACCACAAATTTATCCAAGTATTCCAAGAATACCCGATTCATCAATTGCATGAATACCGCAGGAGCATTGGTAAGTCCAAATGGCATTACTACATATTCATAATGCCCGTACCGGGATCTGAAAGCAGATTTCGGTATATCCGATTCCTTGATTCTCAACTGGTGGTATCCTGATCGCAAGTCAATCTTCGAGAATACCCTTGCCCCTTGCAGTTGATCAAACAAGTCATCGATCCGAGGTATAAGATACTTATTCTTGATTGTCATCTTATTGAGCTCCCTGTAATTAATACACAGTCGGAGGGATCCGTCTTTCTTCCGGACAAAGAGAACGGGCGCTCCCCAAGGAGAAACGCTCGGTTGAATATAACCCTTCTGTAATAATTCCTCCAGTTGTTTCTTGAGTTCATACATCTCGGTTGGCGCCATGCGGTATGGTGCTCTGGAAATAGGAGCTGCTCCAGGCTCTAATTCGATAGTGAATTCCACTTCTCTCTGCGGAGGTAACCCAGGTAGTTCGTTAGGAAATACATCTGAGAACTCATTCACAACTGAAATAGACGAGAGCTCTACTCCTTCCTCTTTCCTCATGGCCTAACACCAAAGGCCGTGACATCCCTGCTTCAATAATTTCACGGCTTTCATTGCTTTGATCAATTTTCCCGAGCTTCCTGGTCTCCATCCTCGGAATAGGTGTTCAGATCCGTCATCAGCAATGATAGAAATGACTCTCTCTCGGTAATTCAGAATAGCTCCATAACGGTTGAGCCAATCATCTCCGAGAATTAAATCGTCACCGCAGATGTCAACTACAATAAGATTCGATGGCCAATATCTTCCTTCTATAGATACTGGAAAATCCCTAGCTTCTAGGGTTCCCATAATTTTCTCTCCGCTCGGTAAACCCACAACATAAGGTTCACAATTATACAAGCACGAGATTTTCAAACGATTAACACAGTTCAAAGATACAAAAGAATGTGTAGCTCCGGAATCGAATAAAACACTAACTGGTTGCAAAAGGATCTGAATTGCACGATGCAACAAAGGCAGTTGTTCGATCATCGATTTCCTCACTTCGCAAAGCGCGGAGGAACGGACCCAAAGACTGATGTCTCTCTCTTCCCAACGCTCTGCTGAAATCCACTCGCCGCGTCTGGTTCACACTCGTCTCCTTCGAATCGGAGCTGGAGTGCGAGTACCAAAAGATCGGGTCGCATTCCCACAAAATGTTGCGCGATGTCCTTCCTGTCCACACTCGAAACAGGTCACAGCAGGCGCGAAACAATCACGTCGAACATGTCCCGCTTTGCCACAGTTATAACACTTTTTCCCTGCGTCTGAAACAGTTGGTGCTGCCCGGAACTTCTTTCCACCTCGATAAGGATGCAGAGGTCTCCTGGATGAATGAAAAGAGGACTGACCCCTGCGAGGCCCGCTAATCTTATCCTCCATGAAGTTGCCAGACACCTTTTGTTTCTTTGCTTCCGTCGATTTCTCTACTGCTGCCTCCTTCATATCATAGGCCAACGCCTTGTCCTGATACTGTCGCAAGGTGGTACATTCAAATCCGGACATATACTGCTGAATTTCCGGCTTCATTCTCATGTCAAAATGGAAAATCTTCTCCGCCTCGGTCCTGACCAAGTGGCGCACATAAGTCAGCTGGTGATTAAAAGTCTTAATCACGTCCGTCACAGATGCTTCTGAGTTCTGTGGTGAGAAAAACTCTCGAACTCGGGCCTCTCTAACTGGGCGAGGACAATACTGCGCTTCCATCATAAATTTGAATTCCGTCCAGTCAACATTGTGCTCCTCCAGTCGAATGGCCTCTCACCAGTCGAAAGCCTCCCCTGTCAGAAGATACTGGGCGACCGGAACCTTCCTATCGTTGGGACAGTTAATCCCCGCAAAAATCTTCTCTAATTCCTTCAACCAGTGATCCCAAGAAAGCGTCTCAGTCGAACCATCAAATTTCGGAGGATGCAATTTGACCACCTCGGTAAGCCATTTATCTCCCCGATTATCCGCGTTATGCTGTTGTCCCATTGCCGTCTGCATGCGATCCACAACTTGAGCAAATTGGTTTATCTGAGCAACCACCTGCTGAAGCACTCCTGGCACGTTAGGATCTGCATCATTATTTGCCGATCCCTGCTGTCCCCCGGAATGGGAATCCGTTCGACTAGCGGTTATCTATGGGGTAGATACCGACTCTGCTTGCCTCACATTTCCACGTCCGCGTCCACGACCGCGTCCGCGTCCACGACCTCCTCTCAACATACTGTAAACATAAATACTCAATATCCAGGGCAAACTTTCTAAAAGTACATCCATCAATGTTCACAAAACAGGAATAAAATAAAACGGTAGTATTTGAGATTTAGGAACTTACAACCACGGTCCACACGACGATGCTGGCTCAGCAGTGATGTTACGAACGACCAATAATCAAATAACGTAAACTGACCCAACTAACCCGACTGCCAAGATATCCATGAATCTTAGCTCCGATACCATAATCTGTAACACCCCGAGATATTCGGAATAATTACAGCGCCGTAAACCCTTTAGATAAGGGTTTACAAGGCTAATTTTAAAAGAAGTGTAAAAATAATCCAGTCGAACAACTAAAGTTCAGATACAGATTTGATTCAACCGATCAAATGAGTTAACTTATACAACCATATCGAAATGACCTTATTAAAACAGACATACTCGAGTACTAAACGAACCAAAAAGACAAATCACAATAACAATACCATCAACCATATCACTGAGCCATTTCATCGTCCTGTCGGTACTGTGGTTGCCTCCCCGCTCCTCGGCTACCTGAACATCAAAACAATTTCCACCCCCGAAGGGGTTAGCAAAACAATGCTAGTACAAGTATCATCATACAATAAATCCTCAATGCATCATAAAACATGCAAAACGGACTTCCGCCACCGGAATCCAATGATGCGAATCCTCACGATTCCATCAACACAATACAGGGTAATCCAGCGATCCAGCGCCCTTGGTATAGATCCCCATGATGATCCCGTCGGACCAACGCATGGTGGAAAACCCGTCCAACGATCCAGCGCCCTCAACATAGATCCCCATGATGATCCCGTCGCACCAACGCATGGTGGACATTCGATCCAGCGCCCTCAGCATAGATCCTCATGATCCCCTCGGATCATTTATACCATAAATCAATCAACTATGCATACACATATGCATTTCAATATGTTCATCAATACGAACAAATAACAACGAACATCGCGAGAATTTTCAGAAATACATCTCATATTCAACAATATGAACAAACCACAAGCATGATCATAGTTTCAATATAAATCGAACTCGACATATGATACTTACCTCGAAAATGGCAAGAACGAAACACTTCGATGATCCCAACACACTCGAAGGCCACCTCCTTCGATCAACGTAACAAGCTCGAACCTTAACAAAATGAATGATATACAAATCATCTCAAGTCGAACGATAGCCTAACAATTCGTTCTACGGCCCAAAAGTTCAAAATAAACAATCTGCCTGGACTGCTTAGCGTGCGCTACGTACTCTATGTAACGTGCGCTAAGCCTGTCTGTTAGCGTACGCTATCGTATAAGCCTAGCGTACGCTAGCCACGGACTGACAGATGACTCGGCTGACATCGTACATTACGTACGTATCGTGCGTTAACTTAACCTCCATAGCGCACGCTAATTTACAAGTGTTAGCGTGCGCTAACCTTGCATGGCAGAATACTGCTAACAGAAAACTGGATTGAAAGGTGATGAACTCATGAATTCTATGGTGATACAACAAGTCATCCTCAAGCATGTCATGCTAATAAGGTTTGTGGAAGTTCCATGAACAAGAGGTACAAATATACGTATAATCATCTCAACATCATAATTCATTTTCGATCTTCAAGAAAATATTCCAAGTTCCGATTATTCCAAGTCCCGAAACATATGATTCCTTACGTAAAAAATACGAACTAGGTAATCTTCATATACTGGTCGATTGGTTTTGAAGATACATAACATGCTTAGGAATCCACATACTAAAAGGTTCAAAGGATCAAACTATGAATAAGTGTCGAAACGTCGAAAATATCCTTCTAACACATGATGTACGACTAATAACGAATCTAACTGGCTAGATGAACATGATCAACATCCTTTAGAACACTACTAGTATTGGTGAAGAATCACCTACCTCAAGGTAGTGAAGAACACGGAGGAAATCGAAGCAATCCAACACCGAAGGCTTGAACACCAATCTCCAACGATGTACGATCTTCAATCACGAGCTAGGATGTTGATATGGACTGTTTAGGATGAAGGAAGTTATGTTCTAAGTGTAAGAATTCGGGTACTGGGAGAAGAAAGAACTGAAATCATGAATAGGATGCTGTCCTATTTATAAGAAATGGCTATTAGCGCGCGCTAGACCCTGCTCGTAGCGTGCGCTAACGGCTCACTGACTTAACTGTATTCAGCACTTAGCGTGCGCTACGCATATACCTATAGCGTGCGCTAAGGTGTTGACTTGGCTTTTCCCGAAAGCCGTCCAGGTTCATCCCGACACGATCCGACAGGGGTCCCCCGGCCAGATCTCACCTACCGCACGTCTCAATCAAATTGACCACACATAGCGTGCGCTAATAATCCTTTGTAGCGTGCGCTATTGAGTCTATGTTAGCGTACGCTACACATAGCCGATAGCGTGCGCTACATGCGCAGAATTACAATTTGTAAATCACATACATGAAATCATACGCTCGACAACATCGGATTATGAAATACGGAGAATAATACTCAGATCAAGTACAACGATTACAATATCACAAGTCAGAAATCTCGGGTATTACAGTATGTTCGTTAGTCGGGGTGTTATTCTTGAAATCTTATATACGTGAATTGTATACTATCTTGAGAATCATTTATCATGTATATCTGACCCTGTGTTGGGCGAAATACTTGTGTTGTATTTTAGGTCGAGGAAAAGGCAAGGCACGGGAAGATCAAGGTGATGACGAAGGGTTCGAAGGATACTAGTTTGGGGGCCCCAAGTCTTTCGTGTCCGGTCATGTTCGTACCGTGTAATGTTATCTTTCTGCTTTATTTTTAAGTTTGAACAAATGTATTGTTATTTAAGGTATTCATCTCCATATGGATTATACTTAGGTTTTGGATCCTGTGTGTAATAAGGCCGTAGGCCATACTGCTGTAAACTCCACATCGGAGTAAGTACTATATTTTGTGGTTCGGTGTCACATGTATTGTGTATTTAATCTGTACTTTGGATATCGCCTGGTGGATCCCAGTGTGGGGTCCACGACACTGTAATGGCCGCCTTATCGGGGTGTTACACTACGAAGCCTCCTCAGCAATTGAGTCGACAAGCGGGGCAAGCAGACAGAAGACATCTGGAATATTTTGGGCAATAGTGCTCAGAATTTTGTTTGAGGTGATAGTGTGAACGAACGTGTTAATGGACTTTCGATGATTCCTTGCATGACGTTGTATACTTACAAACCGATGGTGTCCGGATTTATACGCTGCCGCTTATTGGTAACCTTCGGTTCTGGTGCTGTTTGAGAGAAGTTCATGACCGTATTACTGAATCGGATCAGTTAGCAGATGCTACCTTTTGGATAGCGTATTCTAACACGAGATGTAAGAAACTACCGCATTCAGCCAACAATTCAGCAGTGCACGCTATTCAATTATGTAGCACATGTTAAAGTGCAGCAGTTAGCGCACGCTATGGATGGGGTAACGCGCGTTAACCGGTAGCTCAGGGGACAGTCCAGAGGCTACTGGACTGAGGGTGGAGGTCTCGTTAGTGCACGCTAATGCTTGTGGTTAACGCACGCTAATCTGTCCGACATATAAACTGGGCAGCAATCGTGATTCCTCATTTCCGCTCTTTCCTTTTTCTCCGTGGGTGAAACCAAGATTTGAACCGAAGGTGACTATGGTTCTTGATCTTGACCGATTTTTTTTGTTTAGTTCTATGGTGTTTTGGGGTATAACATTTTTTAACCTAGTGTTCTTTGTCGGATTGAGGCGATTCCTTGATTTTCCCTTGAGTTGACATTTTGTGAATTTTGTTCTTGATCTCATTTCCAACCCGATTCTGATGAATCAATGGATGTTAAATATTATTGTTGGTCAATTGCATATCCATAATTCCATCCCTTTTAATTCGATTGACAATTCTAAAGATTCTGAGAAACTGTGAACAATTAAAATTGATCAAATGTCCATAAATTCTGGGTGAGCAAAACAAGTGATCAAGTGACATTTCGTACGACAGATGATGGCAAGTGATGCTTTCTTAATACGTCCAAATCGTGGATGCTCCCAACAATTGTGGTTTCCGTCATGCGCTGGTTCTAAGATTTTGTAATATAGCCTCATTGTTGTTGAATATTATGCCATATTTCCGTTGGTAACTCATAATTCTAGCCGAGCAAACCGTATCTATTATGTTGTGCTTTATTTTGATTTCAACTGATGCCATTAACTGGATCGCGTCATTACCGAGAAATCCTCGTAATGTTGGTAATCATTCCGCATTCATCAGAATGCTTAGAGATTTGGTCATCTGATCTTATGAAGTTGCTTGTCACGTTATTACCTTTTTTTCGTTGTTCTAAATTTCGGGGACAAACTTTTTTTATTTGAAGTGGATCGTGACACCCGAGTTTTGACTTCTTTTTCCACCCTAACTCGCTTATGTTCGATGGTACCTTCTGAATTTATTTTGTTCTTCGGTTTTTGTTGTTTGAATGAGTTGTGACATTGTTTCAAATGAATCTGTCCACAATTGTGACTTTTCCCACGTTCGGTTCAATTCTTGTGAGTCCTATACGAAATGAACATCTTGTATTCCTTACAAGTTCATTTGATGTCTCGGATTGGGATGTGAACTTTAGAGTTGTTGATCGATTATTATCGTCCAGTTGTTGTTGTTCAATCAATATTGTCTGATCGTTGTGATTCAATTATTGTTGCTCGATCTTGCATCGTGATTATCGAGCATCTCATTTCTTTAAGGTTGTATCTATTCCAATATGTGATTTCTCAAACCTTTGAAGTTGTCGGAATTATATATATTTATTCAGCCTTAAACCCACATTTTGATTGTTGTACTATTCGGATTATCAACCATAGTGGTTCATGATCATTGCACTTCGTAGACATTCTTGCGTATTGAATTGGACCGCAGTAAGACATGGAGTTTTGTGCCCGTTGTTGGCAGCAGATAACGTGTGTCACCTAATGTTTGCATTTTGTTGGCACCAATGTTTTGGTCGTATTCGTGTCATTGATAAACTTGATCCTTATCAAGAATCTTCGTGAGTCTATCACCAAAATTTTCATCCCTATCCTTGTTATTATTGTGGTGGCGGGAGATAATTAATATGGATGATGGCGCCGCCATAATAGCGGCTACTAGAAACAACTGTGGCACCGCTAGGGCCGCTGACTTAAAATCGGTCTGGTGTGTATATAAGGCCCTGAGAGGTATTTCCATAGTAGACTCACGACGTTGATAGAAGGGAAACAGTTAAGTAACCATGTGAGTATGGATCCTACTAAGCATACTCATTGCTTAGAACATATCAATTATCTAGAGGCCGTAGCACAATTTCATCGAGACGCAAGTTAGGCAGCGCAGGAAGCAGCTACCCAAGAACACGAGCATGCTGTGTAGGTAGAAGCTCAGTTAGCTGCAGCACAACGTACTCTTCGAGATAGGGAGGCCCAACACACTCAGGCAAGAAATGCCCTCCAGGATCAGGTGCAGCAAGAGAGAGCAATGATACGGGCCAACGCTGAGGAGATCCTTGCTATACTCCTAGTGGCCCCAATTCCAGCAGTGGGACAAGAAGTCGCAGAAGACGAAGATGATCCCGAGGAAGATCCCGAAGAGGACCCTGAAGAGGAGGTCGAAGATAACTTTATTGTCATTAACCCATGAGTTGTGCTCAATGGGGGCATGCTGTGTATCGATGTTTTTATAGTTGTGTATTGGTATAATGTTTAAGGTTTTATAATAAATTGTGTATGAATACAATTGATGACTCAGACATATATTTCGACGACCCCCTTTTTTGTTTCAAGTTTCAAGGACAAAACTTCTTTTTTGGGAGATATGATGTAATACGTCGTAGTAACTAAACGTAGACCTTTCTAGAAGGCGCTGGGCGTCAGGACCGACTTTGATCAATCACCGTAAATCTCGGAAGAAAATTTAAAGATCCTAAAATTATAAAATATCATAGAATATTGAGTCAGCTTCCCAATGGAACAAACGGAGAGTCATTCTGATCCCGAACGAACAAATTAGTGCCAAATCAAGACAGGGGTGTCAGCCAGCGGCACCTGGCGCAGCACCCGGCACTGTGAACGCCGTGTTGTGCGGCACGCTGCGCCGTGTGTGTCGGCCACCTTTAGGAACACGGCGCATAACATGGCGCAGGCACTGACGGGTATAGCGCCGTGTTGCCCAGACTACTCGGACAGTTTCCAGCGCCTTTCAGGAGCTCTCGGCCGCCTTATGAAAACGGCGCAAGACACGGCACGAGCACCGCCGGGTCCAGCGCCATGTTGATCGAGCAGCCCTATAAATAGGGAAGTTCCCAGCGTTTTGCAGCGGTTTTTCCCCAACCATTCGTCCCTCCTTATAGAACAGGTGTTCTTGAGCGATTTTTGAGTTGTTAAACATTCCATAATCTTCGGAGGGATCAGATAACGAGTGCATAATGAGCAAGTCAGGCCAACTTCGCCAGAGTGGAGGTAATTCAACCATGAACCCTAAAACTTGTTTTTCGAGATTTCGGATTTATACTTGTTTAGAACTTGAAAATGGTTATATATCGAATATCCTGGGACTGTTCTTATCGATTCTAGCAGAACGGAAATCGAAACCTTCGTTTAAACCCTCGTGACCAGATACCGTCCGCGAAGTGTCCGATAAAAGTTCCCTAAGAGATTCAAGTAAGGTTTTCGATGTTATTTTGATTAGAATGGACAATCCTAATGCTGGTTAACACGAATTCCCCATTGTAGGCCGGAGATTTCAGAGTCTTCAATCCTATTTACAAGCTGCTCAAGACGTTTTTATCCCTAAAGTCACCAGGCAAGTACTTTGATTGTGTTTGATGTACTTCGTGTGAATATGTGAAAAATGTGATTTTGTGAAAAGTAATAATTTTAGAAAATGTGGTTTGTGCCATGTGGTTTAGGGTGTGTGAACCGAGTTAAAACCAGTGTGGGTCCCCTGGGACCCATTAGACTGCGAGCTCTGCGGATCACTCGGTGGGGTTGTACAACCAGGGAGGGCCTGACGAGGACTTTCTGGGGTGTGTATCTCGCGTGAGGTACAGGTCCAGTATAGCTCGGGAGATTGTTTTGAGATGATTATTATGGTATTCCGGAATACATGATGGCACAGTGATCTGGTTATTTATTCATTTCTTGTACATATTCATAAATCGTTGTACTTGCACCAGCTGTTCGCTGACCCCTTCTGGGGTGCATATATTTGTTGTGTATTCAGGTACAGATCTTAGTGGCAAGCTGGTGCAAGAAGGGCACGAGGATGACAGGCAACACTGATATCACGTGTTATTGTGAGATGGTGCTCATTTTGGGTATGGTAAGAGTCGTGTGTCAGTTTTGTACTCGCGCGGGTACGGTCATATGTGCTTTTGTGGTAGTGTCCGAAGTTGATGAGGGCAGGAGTGTTGCCGGGCCGTATTACGCTGCAATGTGCGGATTCTATCGGGAAGTGCACGTCCGGTGCCGCCATTCAGGCGTGGGTGCGCGATGGGCATGTTCAAGGGACGGCTTCCGACAGGGAGTGAACGCCGGATGCACGGTGACCAAGAGAGCTGCTTTGGTTAGCTTCTCGATTGAGGATACTTGTGGTTTAATGTGTTGATGTTGGTTATGGTTGATGCATTGGATCAGTTATGAGCTGTTGTTTTTGTTTTGATCCAACAGGATCTTGCGTTGGTACATTTTGGTGATGTATGTCGTCTTGAAAGTCGATGTTGGTTTTAAGTGTGTGAATGTCTCATTTCTATTAATGGTCATTGTCTTTTATGTTGGTCTAGCCTGGTAGGTTCTCCAAAAAGAATCTACGGTGCTGTGATATCCCTGTAAATCACGGGGGTGTTATAGCATATGCTGTAAATGCAGCTAGTTAGTTTCAGTCAAATCCAGGAAAATAACATTAGACTGCTGTAAAGAACATTCTTAAGTATCTAAAGAGTATTAAAGACTTGGTTTTTTCCTACGGCGGTGGAGAACTTAAAGTGATGGGTTATACAGACTCTGATTTTTCGGGAGACGTGGATGCGCATATATCCACATCAGGGTATATCCCTACTCTAAATGATGGAGCAGTATCTTGGAGAAGTGCAAAGCAAAGTGCGACTGCAATTTCCACATGTCAAGCCGAATATTAGGCAGCCACGGAGGCTGCTAAAGAGGCATTTTGGATCAAGAAGTTCACTGAGGAACTTCAAGTGGTTCCCGACTCGGATCGGCCCGTGGCACAAGTTTTTTACAACGACGGAGATGTTGCGCGGGCTAGCGAGCCTAGGGCTCACCACAACACCGATCACATTGAGAGAAAGTATCATTTTGCTACAGAAATGGTTCAGAAAGGGAACATTACACTACAGAGAATAGACACAGCAAATAACGTTGCTGATCCGCTTACCAAGCCACTATTTCATAAGGTCTTAGAGAGACATCTGGAGAGTAAGGGTATTAGATACCATAGTTTGGGGCATTAAATGCAAGTGGGTAATTGGTAGGAATATACTCTCGAATGCCACTCAAGGAATGAGAGAGTGAGAGCATTGTATTGTAATTAGGAATATTAAATTAAATAAGGCATTTATTATTTTATATTATTATATATCACTGGCATTGTGATTTGGTATATAGAATAATAGTCCTTCCATTTGAGAGCAAATATTCTACTCCTTATGGAGATAAGGAGATAGGCACTGGAAGTATTTAGGGCTCGACTGCTTAACTGGTTTGCAAGTCTATAAAACTTAACTATGCAGTAAGTTTAGACAAGACTTGTATAACGTGTACTTTAACATGTAGAGTTCCTATCTTCACTAAGGGTTAGTGGGAGCACATGTTATAGGTATGCTAATGGGATTAATATACTCAAACTCGACTCACCTTGATTCAGTCGCATGGATTTCACTTTGGGATTGTCAATGACTGAATCGAAAGGTTGTGATAGGTATACATGAAGATTTGACTTGAGGTTTCAGTAGGAGATGTACTTGTGACATTAAGTTAGTCATTAGAGTAGTTGGAGCCAATCACCGGTTGGTGGGATCATCCTCAAAGTGCAACTTAGTGCGCAAGTGGCAGTCTCTACCGAATACCAAGATAGGATTCTTTCTCCTATAAGTGAGCATGTAAATATCCTCTGAGATTAATAGCAAATGAGATCATAAGTCTTTGCCCAAAGCATTTAGAGCTAGTTGTATTTAATACACGAAATCTCGATGATCTCGGCTTGCATTAACAAATGCATAGAGTCAAGTTGCAATAGGGTTTGACATTACCGTGACCCTAATACCTGATCAGGACATGTGATTGAAGGGTTTATATGTATACGGTATTCACGACATAATGGGTTTAGAATGATTTTATCGTTCGTTCTCAGTTGGGTTGTAGTGCGGGCCACTAGACTGGCTAAGTATTACTCGCACTCCTTGGTTCCTCTTATTGCCGACTGATACGGACCTATGATGTCGCGCACAAGGATATTTGACGGGAAAATGTGTATTTATTATCTCTTCATTTACATTGGATATTAGATATCTAATTTGATTTATTTGATAAATCAATGCGGTCTTATGAATTGAAATTAATTAATAGATAATTAATTTAATTCATAAGTAATTATTTCTTGGAGAATGATAATTATAATATTATATTTCATATAAATAATTAGATTAATTGATTAAGTATAAATACATTTGAGATAGAACAAAGTGTACTTTACGGACTATACTCACGAACGTCCGGTACACGAACCGAGTGGCTCGGCATGCTTTATCACCAACCATCAAGTGGTGTAATATACTGAATTTCTACTATGGTTGTTTAATGTTATTTTATCCGAGTTATATTGTACAGTGTGGATCTGTACGGTAGGGATAAAATAATTAAAGGACTGGGACATCTGTATTGGTATAATTGTCGTACTTGGTCGACAATTGCATCTGAAGATATTGTGTCAGGTATGTTGTACGAGAATATTATTGGAATGAGTATATGTATTCAGTATGTCATGTATACGTATTCTGTGTGTCGAGATGATGGACAAGAACAGTTGGAATTGGCTGAGTAAAGCCTGATTAACGTACGCTAAAGTAAGGACTTAGCGTACGCTAATGCACAAGCCTTACGTACGTTAAGAAGGATACTTAACATACGTAAGGTTCACACCTCTTACGTATGTTAAGATGATTAGTTAACGTATGTAAAGTTCATATCAGGCAGGATCCGAGCTATGATCGACGAGTGGGCCCGGTATCAGCAACTTTCGGCGCAGATGTGGACAGGCGAGTCA
The DNA here is from genome assembly GCA_033398695.1 of Orobanche coerulescens. NCBI lineage: Eukaryota > Viridiplantae > Streptophyta > Magnoliopsida > Lamiales > Orobanchaceae > Orobanche > Orobanche coerulescens. Next base: position 98,001,438 of record CM065813.1, on the reverse strand, counting down.
ATGTCGAGTATTACGTATGTTATAGACTATACATTACGTACGTTAAGTTGATATAGTACTATAGCAAGTCAACTCAGAGTTACGTACGCTATGGCATTGGCCTTATGTACGTAATCCATCGAACGAATTGAGACAGGAGGTCCTAGGCTATCGTTACATACGCTATCGAGGACGGATAATGTACGTAATGATTGTTACGTATGATAATGTTCATATAGCGTACGTAAGGTATGTGTTTATATATATATATATATATGAGACCGTCATTTCGTCATTTTGGAGAATTTTCACCTTGTTTCTTCATCCTTCAACCCTCCGAGACCGATTTTTGGATCTTCTAGCTTGGTTATGAGCTTGGGAGCATGGATTGGAGTTGTTCTTAGAGTTGATAATGATTATTGGGAGGAGTTCGATTGTTCTTCATCATAATTCTTTAATATCATGTAACATTCGTATTTCTCTAATTGTAGCCCGAGTTTGGAATGATGTTTACATGTTAGGAAGCATGTTGATCTACCTTATTGCTATTATGATGTTATACATGAATAAATGGAATTGTGACAAGAGATTGATGATATTAGTTAAGGTTATTCGTGTTGTAAGAATTGCAATTCCTTCAAACGTGCTTGTAAGGTGTATTTCCGAATCATGCTGATGCTGTTATTGATATATGAGTATTGACATGATTGTAGTGATTTTGGATTATGTTGGAGAGGTATGTTGATGTAATTCCTTTCTTCATTTTGGATTCTTAATGTTATTGTCGTTGGTTACTTCATATGATGACGATTATGGTAGTATTGTTGTGATTCTTGGTGTTATGAATAATGCATGTCGAAGAAGAAGATGATATGTGTGTATTGATCAGGTTCTGAGTGAAATGTAATTAGGTTAGAGGTTAGATAACATATTGGATTATGTTGTCTTGGTGATTATGAACAAGAGGACGTTAATTGGATGTGCTTACAGATTAATTCACATTCTTGAGGAACTCTTGAATTGTATATGAGATTGATTTCGAAATTGAGTATGTTATAATCTGGTTATCGGGTTGAAATGATTGTTGCTATGATTATCGGACTATGGAATCGTATTGTGGTTGTGGATTCGTGATTTATTGAATTGGGTTGTTTGTATATATATTTAATCGAGATATTGTGTAACTGTTGGATTTGTCGAGTGGTTATATCGATTATTGATTGTTATCGAACTTGTTGTTTATCGATTATTACAATAGGTTGTGAAGATTGATCATCGATTAGAATAATATGTTGCGGTCGAGTTCGAGGATGTTCGTGAATTGCTTTGGTTAGGGCCGAGGAACTTGTAGACGACAGCAAGGACTTGGTAACGGCTTCATTATCGTCGTATCGGTATCGAGGCAAGTTATTACTTGCTCAGTTTATATATTTAATGAATGGTTTTAGTTTCACTTTGTTTATAATGCATATAACAATTATTATTATTGTGGACTCTGGAGATTGGGGTTGTACGTTGTTTTCTGATTTTGGGAATTAAATCATAATGTATATGATTTACCTTTGTTACTGGTATACTTGGGTATCGAGGGTACGTTATGATAAAGATGAGGATATGAGTTATATATGATCATGGTATTATGGATCGTCGAACATTGAGGATAATCGTCGGTGATGATTTGACATCGAGATTACTCCCGAAGGACTCGGGGCAAGTACCTTAATTTGATTTTGTTTTAATGTTGATGATTTTGATCATGCATATTGTCATTCATGTTGTTGAACATAAGGTCGTCCAAGTTGATTTGTCATAATGTCGTTCATGTTATTGATTCATATGTTGTTTATGTTGATGAACATATTGATTTGCATACGTGTATGTATAGTTGTTTTGTGTATGTTGTATTGATCCGATGGGATCGTGTGATCTATGTTCAGGGATCTGTATCATTTGTCCACCTTATGTTGGTCCGATGGGATCATATTGGGATCTATGCTGAGGGCGCTGAATCATTGGATGGGTTTTCCACCTCGTGTTGGTCCGACGGGATCATCTTGGGATCTATGATAAGGGCACTGGATCATTGGATTACCATGTGTTGTGTTGATGGAATCATGTGGATTCACATCGTTGGATTTACCATGTGTTGTTGTGCATATGTATATTGTTGGTTATCCACCTTGTGTTGATTTAGTAGGATCATCTTGGGATCTATGCTGTGTGCGCTGGATCATCGGATTTCCATTGAGTATACATTGTTGTTATTGTTGTGAGCATATTGACGTTGTCATATGAGTATGCATTTGTAGGTCTTGTGTTAGGACCATGTCCGTATGTTGTATTTGAAATGATCTCGGATTAGACTGACGTGATTTTTCGTGACATTGCATATCTTGAGGTATGTTCTGTATCTCCTTCTTAGTTCTTGTCTTTGGATGGGAAATCGATTATCGTGTTGATATTGTTTATGTTATCAGATGTATCGAATTAGCTAGAGTTGGTACATTTCCGTAGTGGTGAGTTATGATGATGTTTCACGAACTTGAGTATTGCTTGAAGTACGGTATAGATGTTGTGTATTAATTCATTGTTTAATGGAGACTATGAGATGTGGAATATGGTAAAGATTATTTTGATGAGGATTATCATCGAGTTGGTAAAGTTACGAAGATAAGATTTCATTGGTCGTATTCTTATTTTGTGATTTCATTGATTTGTAATTATTGATGTGATGTGACCATTATCATTGTTGAGTATTATGGCTGACCCCGTCGTGGGCTTTCTTTTTAGGTTCTTGGGAGATCGAGCTTGTGGCGGTCCTGAAGAGATGAGTTTCCCGGAGGATACTGGCTTTGGCACGTATTTATGAATTGAGTCCTTTGTCTAGTTGTCATTTCCCACTACAAAGTATTTTTAGTTAATTGTCTTATCCGCTGCGAGTGTGTTTTAAAATGGATAACTAGTATTTTGCGAACTTGGGTTTATTTTTGGAAAATCGTTTTCTATACTGGCACATGTTGATACGTGTAAGCTGTGTCTTAACGTGTAATTTTGAAACTGAGATTTTGCGGTTTGGCCTTGTACTTTCAAATGAGAGTTTTTCGACGGTATTGTTAAACGGATTTTAGAAAGTCTTCGAATATTTAAAGGATATTACCGTCATCGGCGCTTAGACGTATTAAAAATGTTTGTAAATCTTTCTTTCAGCCTTGTGGGTTCCATTTCGGTCCCACGGTGCTGTAATATTCCCGATTGGCTCTAGGGGTGTTACAGAACATGGTATCGGAGCTTAGGTTGAGAAAACCTAGGCAGTCGGGTCGAGTCGAGTCGTGTTTTTGTCACGTCATTCGAGTTGTCGATTGACGAATATTAGAGCCCTGGGTTTTCGTTGTTCACTCGGGCTTGTGTGTTATGCGATTTACCAGTGGGGTACCGTGGTTGTTGTAAACTTTTCCAAATGGTATTAACGTGTTTCTTCGGATTCAGATGTGTCGTATTTTGAGTTGAACTGATTTTGCAAAATGCATGTTTTGAAATATCTGTATCGAGTATTTTCTAGAGCTGAGACATGTGCCAGTATCACGGGGAATCGTCAGCTTCACGATCTGTAAGCATTTGGATTTTTGATTTGCATTGAGATTTATTTCCGTTCTAAGTTGATATGCTTTGTGATTCAGAAGAATACTATGTGTTACTGTATGAGGTGGCAGAATATAACAGTTGGGACAAAATCGATGATCTTGAGAAGCTATGATTATGAAAAATCGATATGTCGGTTAAATATGGGAATTGTGTATTTGGGAGAATTATGTGAATTGTTAAGTGGAACATGTAGTCATGCTATTTTATTTTGAGATATGTGAAATTATTTTTGAACATCTGGAAGTGATGCTTTTCAAAATGATATAGTTTGAATAAAATATTTTGCTCGCTGTCATGAAAATGTATTTTCGTAAAATAATTTTGAGAGACAATATTATTGTCTTTAAAAACATATTTCATCATGGCATAGTTGCAGTATTGCATAATGGAATAATGGTTGATATTGCGAGTCATATGTGGAAAAGAGATTTTATCGAAGTCTATCCAACAAGATTTTGGATTCTATCGTGTGATTTTCCGACCGAATGTCAGTGGAATTAGTGACTAGCCAAATTGGTATACAGGAGTATAGATGTGGTCAATCATTTTCATAGTTTTCATTTTAAAACTTCGAAATCGTGGGTATTCAAAGAAAATTGCTATCGAGAACTTGACATGAGCGAGTCGGTTTAACTTTCTGAAAATTGATTTTGTGGTCTTACAAAAATATGTGTTTTGAGTTTTGAAATTCTGGAAAGAATTTTCGAAAATGGATTTTTATTGACAATATTGTATGATTTCAAAGTTGTTTTGAAATTGTGATTAGTATACGTACAAACGTAGTGCATAATGCATATCATGGTGAAGTTCTGAGTGAGACTCACAAACTGGATAACACATCAATGGTACGATGAAAAGAGGTTCGAACTTCAGTATGGTAGCTTGGTTATCCACGGATGACCGGTTGGTTGATCAGATAAGAGGAATATGTCACGTGTCGTAGATTCAGTACAGAATATGATTTTGGAACTTTGGGTTTTGTGAAACTGGAGCATATGTGCTATGTGGCTCTATTGATGTGGTGGTAGCGTGATTTTACCATTGTGAATTTCGAATTTTGAGCCATATTGATTGGTCGTTCCCACTCCATGTATGGTTAGGTATGTTCATCGGTTTTTGATTGGTTGATCATACGCCGAGAGGTATGTTCAATAGTTGGGCGTGTTTCTTTGAGATCCACTGCATGTGATTTGTGTAATGTTTTGAGAATGTTATTATCTCGTATATCTATCCCTATGGTTCTGTATTGATCGTGTTGGAGCTTACCGTGTGAGGGTGTTCTCGATTATTATTGATCCTTCGTTGGTAATATTGGAGTTTATCATGTTGATGATATTCTCGGTTGTATTTTGACCTTTGGTTGATCGTATTGGAGGTTATGATGTCGATGATATTCTCAGTTAATTTATAGGTTGATCATTGTTATTGATCGTATGAGTGTTCGGACTTGTGTCGATGTTTCGGGATTTGTTGCCATTGTTTTGGGCAGTTGTTTCACAGATGTATCGTGTATTATTCGTTTTATCAGGATTGGGACTTGATTGTGCGACCAGGCAGTCAGGCTTTGACATGGATGGATTATTCCATAATTTGGTAATAACGATGTATTTTGTTGAAATTTGTGAAACTGTGATTATAAGCGTACTGAGGCTTTGAAGTGGGGTCATTCGCTAATATCATGTGAGATAATCAACTTCATTGACTTATAAGTATACTGTTTTCGTTATTCATTATTGAGGATGATTGATAAGTTTCGTGATGATTCTGGATATTGTGGTTGAACTTTTGATTGTGATCGGATTGCAAGTTTCGCGAACGAAACTTATTTTAAGTGGTGTAGTATGTAATATCCCGAATTTCTACTATGGTTTTTAATGTTATTTTATCCGAGTTATATTGTACAGTGTGGAATATGTACCGTATGGATAAAATAATTTAAGGACTGGGACATCTGTATTGGTATAATTGTCGTACTTGGTCGACAATTGCATCTGAAGATATTGTGTCAGGTATGTTGTATGAGAATATTATCGGAATGAGTATATGTATTCAGTATGTCGTGTATATGTATTCCGTTTGTCGAGATGATGGACAAGAACGGTTGGAATGGACTGAGTAATGGCCTGATTAACGTACGCTAAAGTAAGGACTTAGCATACGCTAATGCACAAGACTTACGTACGTTAAGAAGGATAGTTAACGTACGTAAGGTGCACACCTCTTACGTACATTAAGTTGATTAGTTAACGTACGTAAAGTTCATATCAGGCAGGATCCGAGCTATGATCAACGAGTGGGCCCGATGTCGGCAACTTTCGGCGCAAATGTGGACAGGCGAGTCAATGGCGAGTATTACGTACGTTATGGACTATACATTACGTACGTTAAATTGATATAGTACTTTAGCAAGTCAACTCTGAGTTACATACGCTATGGCATTGGCCTTACGTACGTAATCCATCGAACGAATTGAGACATGAGGTTCTGGACTGTCATTACGTATGCTATCGAGGACGGATAACATACGTAATGATTGTCTCTAGGTAGTTCATATAGCATACGTAAGGTATGTGTTTATTTATATATATATATATATGAGACACGTCATTTCGTCATTTTGGAAAAGTTTCACCTTGTTTCTTCATCCTTCAACCCTCTGAGACCGATTTTTGGATCTTCTAACTTGGTTATGAGCTTGGGAGCATAGATTGGAGTTGTTCTTGGAGTTGATAATGATTATTAGGAGGAGTTCGATTGTTCTTCATCGTAATTCTTTAATATCAGGTAACATTCGTATTCCTCTGATTGTAGCTCGAGTTTGGAATGATGTTTACATGTTAGGAAGCATGTTTATCTACCTTATTGCTATTATGATGTTATACATGAATAAATGGAATTATGACAAGAGATTGGAGATATTAGTTAAGGTTATTCGTGTTGTAAGAGTTGCAATTTGTTCAAACGTGCTTGTAAGATGGATTTCCGAATCATTTTGATGTTGTTATTGATATATGAGTATTGATATGATTGTAGTGGTTTTGGATTGTGTTGAAGGGGGTATGTTGATGTAATTCCTTTCTTCATTTCGGATTCTTGATGCTATTGTCATTGGTTACTTCGTTTGATGACGATTCTGGTAGTATTGTTGTGATTCTTGGTGTTATGAATAATGCATGTCGAAGAAGATAATGATATGTGTGTATTGATCGGGTTATGAGTGGAATGTAATTAGGTTAGAGGTTAGATGACATATTGGATTATGTTGTCTTGGTGGTTATGAACAAGATGATGTTAATTAGATGTGCTTCTGGATTAATTCACGTTCTTGAGGAACTCTTGAATTGTATATGAAATTGATTTCAAAATTTAGTATGTTATAATCTGGTTATCGGGTTGAATTGATTGTTGGTATGATTATCGGACTATGGAATCGTATTGTGGTTGTGGATTCGTGATTGATTGATTTGGGTTGTTTCGATTTATATTTAATCGAGATATTGTGGAACCGTTGGGTTTGTCGATTGGTTATATCGATTATTGATTGTTATCGAACTTGTTGTTTATCGATTATTATAATAGGTTGTGAAGATTGATCATCGATTAGAATAATATGTTGTGGTCGAGTTCGAGGATGTTCGTGAATTGCTTTGGTCAGGGCCAAGGAACTTGTAGACGACAGCAAGGACTTGATAACGGCTTCATTATCGTTGTATCGGTATCAAGGCAAGTTATTACTTGGTCAGTTTATATATTTAATGAATGGTTTCAGTTTCATTTTGTTTATAATGCATATAGCAATGATTATTATTGTGGACTCTGAAGATTGGGGTTGTACGTTGTTTTCTGATTTTGGGAATTAAATCATAATGTATATGATTTACCTTTATTATTGGTATACTTGGCTATCGAGGGTACGTTATGATAAAGATGAGGATATGATTTATATATGGCCTTGGTATCGTGGATCGTCGAACATTGAGGATAATCGTCGGTGATGATTTGACATCGAGATTGCTCCCGAAGGACTCGGGGCAAGTATCTTAATTTGATTTTGGTTTAATGTTGATTTTGATCATGCATATTGTCATTCATGTTGTTGAACATAAGGTCGTCCAAGTTGATTTGTCATAATGTCGTTCATGTTATTGATTCTTATGTTGTTCATATTGATGAACATATTGATTTGCATACGAGTATGCATAGTTATATTGTCTATGTTGTATTGATCTGATGCGATTGTGTGATCTAGGATGAGGGCGCTGGATCAGTTGTCCATCTCATGTTGGTCCGAAGGGATCATCTTGGGATCTATGCTGAGGGCGCTGGATCATTGGACGGGTTTTCCACCTCGTGTTGGTCCGACGGGATCATCTTGGGATCTATGCTGAGGGCGCTGGATTATTGGATTACCCTGTGTTGTGTTGATGGAATCATGTGGATTCGCATCGTTGGATTTACCATGTGTTGTTGTTTTCCATATATATATATTGTTGTTTATCCACGTCGTGTTGATCTAGTAGGATCATCTTGGGATCTATGCTGTGTGCGCTGGATCATCAGATTTCCATTGAGTATACATTGTTGTTATTGTTGTGAGCATATTGACGTTGTCATATGAGTATGTATTTGTAGGTCTTGTGTTAGGACCATGTCTGTATGTTGTAATTGAACTGATCTCGGATTAGACTGACGTGATTCGTCATGGCATTACATATCTTTAGGTATGTTCTGTATCTCCTTCTTGGTTCTGTCCTTGGATGGGCAATCGATGATCATGTTGATATTGTTGATGTTATCCGATGGATTGAATTGTCCAGAGTTGGTACATTTCCATAGTGGTGAGTCACGATGATGTTTCGAGAACTTGAGTATTGCTTGAAGTACATTATGGATGTTGTGTATGAATTCATTGTTTAATGGAGACTACGAGATGTGGAATATGGTAAGGATTATTTTGATGAGGACTATCATCGAGTTGGTAAAGTTATGACGATAAGATTTCATTGGTCGTATTCCTATTTTGTGATTTCATTGATATGTAATTATTGATGTGATGTGACCGTTATCATTGTTGAGTATTATAACTAACCCCGTCGTGGGCTCTCTTTTTAGATTCTTGGGAGATCGAGCTTGTGGAGGTTGTGAAGAGATGAGTTTCCTGGAGGATACTGGCTTTGGCACGTATTTATGAATTGAATCCTTTGTCTAGTTGTCATTTCCCACTGCAAAGTATTTTTAGTTAATTGTCTTATCCGCTGCGAGTGTGTTTTAAAATGGATAAATAGTATTTTGCGAACTTGGGTTTATTTTTGGAAAATCATTTTCTATACTTGAACATGTCGATACGTGTAAGCGGTGGCTTAACGTGTACTTTTGAAACTGAGTTTTAGCGGTTTGGCCTTACACTTTCAAATGAAAGTTTTTCGACGGTATTGTTAAATGGGTTTTATAAAGTCTTCGAATATTTAAAGGATATTACCGTCATCGTCGCTTAGGCGTATTTAAAATGTTTGTAAATCTTTATTTCAGCCTTGTGGGTTCCATTTAAGTTGATATGCTTTGAGATTCAGAAGAATACTATGTGTTACTGTATGAGGTAGCAGAATATAACAGTTGGGACAAAATCGATGATCTTGAGAAGCTATGATTATGGAAAATCGATATGTCGGTTAAACTTGGGAAACGGAGTTGTGTATTTGGGAGAACTATGTGAATCGTTGAGGGGAACATGTTGTCATGCTATTTTATTTTGAGATATGTGAAATTGTTTTTGAACATGTGGAAGTGATGCTTTTCAAAATGATATATTTTGAATAAATTGTTTTGCTCGCTGTCATGAAAATGTATTTTCGTAAAATAATTTTGAGAGACAGTATTGTTGTCTTTAAAAACATGTTTCATCATGGCATAGTTGCAGTATTGCATAATGGAATAATGGTTGATGTTGCAAGTCATATGTGGAAAAGAGATTTTATCAAAGTCTATCCAACAAGATTTTGGATTCTATCGTGTGATTTTCCGACCGAATGTCAGTAGAATTAGTGACGAGCCGAATTGGTATACAGAAGTATGGATGTGGTCAATCATTTGCATAGTTTTCATTTGAAAACATCGAAATGGTGGGTATTCGAAGAAAATTGATATCGAGAACTTGACATGAGCGAGCCGGTTTAACTTTCCGAAAATTGATTTTATGGTCTTACAAAAATATGTGTTTTGAATTTTGAAATTCTGGAAAGAATTTTCGAAAATGGATTTTTATTGACAATATTGTATGATTTCAAAGTTGTTTTGGAAATGTGATTAGTATACGTACAAACGTAGTGCATAATGCATATCATGGTGAAGTTCTGAGTGAGACTCACAAACTGGATAACACATCAATGGTACGATGAAAATGTTGGGATTCGGTGATAAAATCGAATTACGCAGCGGAAAATAAACCGGTCCAACCGGAAAAAACCAAACCCAAAAAACGGACCGATCAAGCATCATATAAACGAATATAAATAACGAGGATGATAAACAAAGAATACTTACCCTCGTAGTCCTTTGATAATATAATCTTCGAAGGAAAAACCCGAGCAAGCCTTTTCTCGATTACCGACACGAACACAAATCCAATTCGTTTTAGCTTGTTTGAATGATCCAACACCGAAAATGCCGAATGTCTCCACGTTATCACGCGTCGGATATTGATCGGAAAAATAAAATATCAATTCGTTCTCAAAGAACACGGCTAGGAATTGATACGGTATTTTTCTTCTCTTCTCTTCTTCCTTTTCTTTCTCTCAAAGATGAACACGAAAAATAATTTTTTCCTCCTCCTTTTTCTCCTCCTCACGGCTGGTCTCTTTTTTATGTATGTGTGTTTTCCCTTAAGTCTTTTTAAAAGAAAGACTACACCATTTTATATAGTAAAAGAGATCAAAATGATGAGATACGGAATCTCATCCATTTTGTCCTCATCTTTATATAAAACTAAACACACCACACATGGAGAAAGAAGCAACATGGAAGGTGAGGAGCAATCATGGGGCGGCCCACTTGAATTTGGTGAGAAAACAAGCCGAGCCACTCGGTTCGTGTATCGGACGTTCGCGTGTCTAGTTCGTTAAATACACTTCGTTTTATCCCAAATGTATTTATACTTAATTAATTAATCTAATTAATTAATTTTATCAAATACAAAATTATAATAATATATTTCCAAGAAATAATTATTTATAAATTAAATTAATTACCCGGTAATTAATTTCAATTCACTAGACCGCATGATTTATCAAATAAATCAAATTAGATTTATAATATCCAATATTAATGAAGAGATAATAAATACATATTTATCTATCCAATATCCTTGTGCGCGACTCCGTAGGTCCGTCTTAGTCGGCAATGGGAGGAACCAAGGAGTACGGGTAACACTTAGCCAGTCTAGTGCTTCGTACCGTAACCCAACTAAGAATGAATGATTGGATCATTCCAAAACCATTATGTCGTGAATACCGTATACATATAAACCCTTCAATCATATGTACCAGTCAAGTATTAGGGTCACGCTAAAGTCAAACCCTACTGTAACTTGACTCTATGCTTTCTGTTAATGCAAACCGAGATCGTCGAACACTCGTGTATCAAATACAACTAGCTCTAAATGCTTTGGCCAAAGACTTATAATCTCACTTGCCATTAACCGCATAGGACATTTACCTGCTCACTTACACGAGAAAGAATTCTATCTTGGTATTCAGTAGAGACTGCTACTTGCCCACTAAGTTGCATTTCGAGGTTGACCCCACCCACCGGCAATTGGATCGAACTACTCTAATGATTAACTTAATGTCACAAGCACATCTCCTACTAAAACCTCAAGTCAAAGGTCCACGTATACCTATCACAACCTTTCGATACAGTCATTGACAATCCCTGAGTGATATCCATGTGACCGAATCGAGGTGAGTTATGTTCGAGTATACTAATCTCACTAGCATACCTATAACGTGTGCTCCCACTAACCCTTAGTGAATACCGGCACTCTACATGTCAAAGTACACGTTATACAAGTCTTGTCTAAACTTATTTCCCAGTTAAGTTTTATCGACTTGCGAATGAGTTAAGCATTCGAGCTCTAAACACTTCCAGTGCCTATCTCCTTATCTCTATAAGAAGTCGAATGTTTGCTCTCAAATGCAAGGACATATCCCTAACAATCTCCCACTTGCACTCAATGCCACAAACTATAGTATCTAATACCCATACTCTCCAGATGTCTCTCTAAGACCTTCTGAGATAGTGGCTTGGTAAGCGGATCAGCAACGTTATTTGCTGTGTCTACTCTCTGCAGTATAACATTTTCTTCCTGAACCATTTCTCTCACAAAATGATATTTTCTCGCAATATGTTTGGTATTGTGGTGAGCCCTAGGCTCCTTAGCTTGTGCAACAGCTCCGTCGTTGTCACAAAACAGCGTCACGGGCTTTTCCGCATTAGGAACCACTTGAAGTTCCTCAGTGAACTTCTTAATCCAAAAAGCTTCTTTAGCAGCTTCCGTGGCTGCCTGATATTCGGCTTGACATATAGAGATAGCAGTCGAAGTTTTCTTGGCACTTCTCCAAGAAACTTCACCACCATTCAGAGTGAAGATATACCCTGATGTGGACATCTGAGCATCTATGTCCCGCGAAAAATCTGAGTCTGTATAGCCCATCACTCTAATTTCTCCACCGCCGTATGTAAGAACCAAGTCTTTAGTCATCCTTAGGTACTTAAGAATATTTTTTACAGCAGTCCAATGGTCCTGCCCTGGATTTGACTGAAATCGACTTACTACGCTCATAGCATAGGCAATGTCCGGTCTAATGCAAATCATAGCATAAACGAGGCTATCTACTGCCGAAGCATAGGGCACCTTACTCATTTCCTTTCTGTCTTCCTCACTTTGAGGACACATCTCTAAGGAAAGTTTTGCACCATGTTGCATAGGAAGGAACCCTCTTTTAGAATCTTCCATCCTAAATCGCTTCAGGATCTTTTCTATATAGAGGGCTTGGGAAAGACCTAACATTCTTTTCGCTCTATCCCGGTAGAGACGAATACCCAGAATATAGGTAGCTTCTCCCAAGTCTTTCATTGAGAACTCTTTAGAAAGCCAAGCTTTCACAGAACTGAGCATTCCTACGTCATTTCCTATAAGTAGAATGTCATCTACATATAGTATTAAGAACGCAATTCTGCTCCCACTAACCTTCTTGTAAATACAGGGCTCCTCTTCGTTTTGGACAAAATCAAACTCTTTGACTGTCTCGTTAAAATGAAGATTCCAACTCCGTGAAGCTTGCTTCAATCCATAAATGGCACGCTGAAGTTTGCATACTTTATGAATATTGGTTTGAGATATGAATCCCTTAGGCTGTTCCATGTAAATCTCCTCCTCGAGGAATCCATTTAGGAATGCCGTTTTCACATCCATTTGCCATATTTCATAATCTAAATGGGATGCTATGGCAAGCATCATGCGAATAGACTTGAAGTAATCGAAGTAATCGATTCCTTCTCTTTGGAAATAACCCTTTGCCACAAGCCTGGCTTTATAGGTATCAACCTTGCCATCTCCATCAGTCTTTCTTTTATAGATCCATTTGTTTCCAATAGGCACTATGCCTTTAGGACGATCTACTAAAGTCCAGACCTGATTAGCATGCATTGAGTCTATCTCAGTTTCCATAGCTTATTGCCACTTGGTGGAGTCAACATCTACCATCGCTTGGTCGTATGTAGAAGGATCATTCTCTTGACTACTTTCTATCATCTCATGGACACCCAGTTCCTGTTGATGCAGATAGCCATACCTCTCAGGTAATTGAGAAATTCTACTAGACTTGTGAGGTTGTGTTTGTATTTCAGAAGGATGGGTTCTAATATCCTGCATAGGTGTCTCATTTGGTGTTTCTTTTATTTCTTCTAAAAAAATATTTCTACCTGCCCCTCATTCCTGAATAAACTGATCTTCCAGGAAGTGTGCTTGTATAGAAACGATGATCCTATGATCTTCGTGCATGTAGAATAGATATCCCATGGAATGCCCTGGATATCCTATGAAACAACCTTTCACGGACCCAGTTTCCAATTTCTCTACTTTAGTCTTCTTGACATAAGCAGGGCATCCCCAAATCCTAGTGTGATTAAGACTTGGTTTCCTACCTCTCCACATCTCATGTGGAGTCTTAGGAACGGATTTTGAAGGACATCTATTCAAGATATGCGCAGCAGTAAGGAGTGCATAACCCCACAGATAAATCGGTAGATCAGTATAGTTAGGCATGGAGCGAACCATGTCCAACAATGTTCGGTTCCTTATTTCTGATATACCATTTAATTGTGGAGTAGCTGGAGGAGTGAATTGTGACACTATTCCTAGTTCTTTTAAGAACTCATCAAATTCGGTACTCATGTATTCACCACCCCGGTCTGACCGAAGAGACTTAACACGGTTACCTGTTTGATTTTCAACTAGGGCTTTAAATTCCTTAAATTTATCAAAATCTTCAGACTTATGTTTCATTAAGTACACGAATCCATACCTGGTATGGTCATCAGTAAATGTAATGAAATACTGAAAGCCGTCTCGTTCCACTTCAAAAGGGCCACAGATGTCGGTATGGATCAATCCAAGTTTTTCAGCAGCTCTTTCAAAAGTCCCTGCGAAGGGTAACTTAGTCATTTTGCCTTGAAGGCAAGATTCACAAGTTGGATAGGGATCTAATCCCAATGGACCCGTAAGGCCATCTTTCTCCATCTTATGAACCTTGGTCTGACCAATATGACCAAGTCGAAGATGCCACTTAAATGATTGGTTTGTTTCATCCCTACCACGCTTCCTAGTTATAGTGTTCACAGTTGTTTTATTCTTTAGATTCAAATGGTATAAACCATTTAATAATGTAGCAGTACCAACCAATTTATTTCTGAAATAAATACGACAGGATCATCTCCTATAAAGAAGTGAAATCCCTTTCGGTCCATGACCGGAATTGATACAATATTCTTGTACCCCTTGGGCAAAACAAGTACATAATCTAAAGTAAGAATAAAACCAGATTCTAAATCCAACATAAGGGATCCGATATCAGAAGCCTCGACACTATGTCCACATCCGACGGTGACCATCACCTCCCATGAATCCAGCTTCCTACTTCGTTCCAGATCCTGATTCATTGTACAAATGTGAGAACTCACACCAGAATCAAGTATCCAAGAAGTAGAATATACAGTTACAGAACAATTCGTTTCTAAAACCAGTAGTTCCCTACCTGAAGGCGCATTACGGTCAAGCTTTGGACAGTACCTCTTCCAGTGGCCTATCTCACCGCAGTTGAGGCATACATCCGTTTTCTTGGCTCCCTTGCTCTTTTGAACCATTGGGGCCTTGCCCTTTCCCTTGTCAATCTTGGCTATTGGACCTAACTGCTTCTTGTTCTTTTTCTTCTTATTTTTGGACTTCCAAGTCCAGAAGAAATCACAAGTGCAGCTTCCTTTCCCTTTGTCTTCATCTGAGACTGGGCAGTCGTCAGTTTGTTTATTAGCTCAGCTAAGTTACATGCAATCTCATTGCAGTTGAAGTTCATGACAAATTGTGAAAAGGAGTCAGGAAGTGACTGCAGGATAAGGTTAGTTTGGAGAGATGCATGCATCTGAAAATCAAGAGCTTCTAATCTCTCAATCATCGAGATCATCTTGAGGACATGGTCCCCAACCCTCTCTCCTTCCTTCATCCTGGCGCCGAATAAGTGCTTTGATATCTCATATCTAGTAGTTCGGCTATGCTCTCCATAGAGCTCAGCCAGGTGCGCTAAGATGGCTCTTGAAGACATCATCTTTTCATGGGCACGTTGAAGCTCATTGGTCATTGAGCCTAACATGTACCCTCGCACTCTTATGTCTTCTTTTACCCATTTCTCATGGGCATCGACATCTTCCTGATTGGCTCGGGTTCTTGCAGGAGCCGCTGGGATGTCCGCCTCCAAGACATATCCCAGCATTTCCATAGTTAGGACAATCCTCAAGTTCCGAAGCCAGTCCACATAGTTCGGACCAGTCAGGACGTTCTTTCCAAGTAGTATAGCAAGAGGGTTCACTGTCATATTGAGAGTTTTGTTAACTGCAGAGAATAATTTAAGAATCGTTAGTGATTGTTTAATTATGATCCGATTAAAGAATTTAAGGATTTTCTTTATTCATAACTCGGCTCCCACTATTTTATCGACATTTACACACTCCCATGTTAAATCCGGAAGTCTTGGGTGACTTCATAGTGGTGATCGATTTCTTTACAAAGTTTAATAGAGGGCAACCCATACGGTTTCTATTCTATTATTCTTTATAAAGTGGTGTCTAACACCAACCCATCTAATGGATGATTCGGTTTTCTTTTACCCCTAGTTCACTTGCCCTCAACCCATTCGGTTTCTATGGCTCGCTGCACTATCTAAGTTTAAACCATCAACTCCTATTAGTCTGACAATTGAATCTTACCCGGCAACTCATACGGTTTATAGGGGTTTGATTTGTCACAACCAAAGGCATCTAATGCACTCTAGGAATTTATCAACTTTCCCCAAAAAATATTACCCCGACATACTCGGAAGAATAATATTCCGGTTTAGATTTCAATTTTCCATGAGTTTGACGGAGGGTAGGAAACCTCGTAACCTTTATAACTTAGTGTTTGTAAGTGGGAGTATTAATTAACGCGATTATATGTTACACTTTGTACATTAATCCGTTTATAAGCGCGGTTTGTCGGTTTGTTTGTTTGTCATACAATATGAAAACATACACAACCTAAAACTAACAACATGCAGTTCATGGACCGTTCCTAGAACAAAAACATCGTAATCTAATTACATGTCTTCGGTCTTGAATCTTCGTCTTCTCGAGCGGCTCTTCCTCCGGTCTTCGTCATTACATATAAATTTTACATTTGAAAAATTGCATCCTATATAATTTTTCTAGTAAAATAAATAGGCTCAAAACGGCCTTTACAACCCAATCGAACAAAACAAACGATTCAAAACTAGGTCCATGAACTACATCCCCATTCAAAATTAATGCAACAATTACATTAAAATAAATGGCAATAATGATTAATCTAAAATTGATCTAATCAACAAAAATTAATCCAACAATTAAAATTAGTCCAATTAATTCACTTAACCGTTAATTTTCATTTGCTCCGGACAAAATAAATATTTCATCAAATTAATTCCCTTAAAATAAAATTACCATAATTATATTTTAATCAAATTAAATCCAATTTAATTTATGGAAATTAATTTACCGAACGAAATATAAAAATGGAGTCGGAAAACACAAGGCCCGGCCAAGCTCATGGACCGACAGGACGCCATTGACCCGGCCAGCTTAAAGAAATTTCACGAGCCGCTGGTCCGTCGATTTTCCGGCTCATTTTTTCCGTCCCGAATCCAAAAATAATATTTTTCTAATTATTATATTACACAATTAAATCAGTTTTGGAAAAGAAAAATGGATTTATATTGTAACATAAAATCATGAAAAATAATTTTTAGATGAACAATTAAACATCAACAATTAAAACAATTATGATACTAAACTATAAAAAATAATCAACCATTCCAAATGCAAATATCGAATATACGATCGCATAGACCTCGCTTCGATACCATTGTTGGGATTCGGTGATAAAATCGAATTACGCAGCGGAAAATAAACCGGTCCAACCGGAAAAAACAAAACCCCAAAAACGGACCGATCAAGCATCATATAAACGAATATAAATAACGAGGATGATAAACAAAGAATACTTACCCTCGTAGTCCTTTGATAATATAATCTTCGAAGGAAAAACCCGAGCAAGCCTTTTCCCGATTACCGATACGAACACGAATCCAATTCGTTGTAGCTTGTTTGAATGATCCTACACCGAAAATGCCGAATGTCTCTACGTTATCATGCGTCGGATATTAATCGAAAAAATAAAATATCAATTCGTTCTCAAAGAATATGGCTAGGAATTGATACGGTATTTTTCTTCTCCTCTCTTCTTCCTTTTCTTTCTCTGAAAGATGAACAAGAAAAATAAATTTTCCTCCTCCTTTTTCTCCTCCCCACGGCTGGTCTCTGTTTTATGTATGTGTGTGTTTTCCCTTAAGTCTTTTTAAAAGAAAGACTACACTATTTTATATAGTAAAAGAGATCAAAATGATGAGATATGGAATCTCATCCATTTTGTCCTCATCTTTATATAAAACTAAACACACCACACATGGAAAAAGAAGCAACATGGAAGGTGAGGAGCAATCATGGGGCGGCCCACTTGAATTTGGTGAGAAAACAAGCCGAGCCACTCGGTTCGTGTACCGGACGTTCGCATGTCTAGTCCGTTAAATACACTTCGTTTTATCCCAAATGTATTTATACTTAATTAATTAATCTAATTAATTAATTTTATCAAATACAAAATTATAATAATATATTTCTAAGAAATAATTATTTATGAATTAAATTAATTACCCGGTAATTAATTTCAATTCACTAGACCGCATGATTTATCAAATAAATCAAATTAGATATCTAATATCCAATATTAATGAAGAGATAATAAATAGATATTTATCCATCCAATATCCTTTTGCGAGACTCCGTAGGTCCGTCTTAGTCGGCAATGGGAGGAACCAAGGAGTACGGGTAACACTTATCCAGTCTAGTGCTTCGGACCGTAACCCAACTAAGAACGAATGATCGGATCATTCCAAAACCATTATGTCGTGAATACCGTATACGTATAAACCCTTCAATCATATGTCCCGGTCAAGTATTAGGGTCACAGTAAAGTCAAACCCTACTGTAACTTGACTCTATGCTTTCTGTTAATACAAACTGAGATCATCGAGCTCTCGTGTATCAAATACAACTATCTCTAAATGCTTTGGCCAAAGACTTATAATCTCATTTGCAATTAACCGCATAGGACATTTACCTGCTCACTTACAGGAGAAAGAATTTTATCTTGGTATTCAGTAGAGACTGCTACTTGCCCACTAAGTTGCATTTCGAGGTTGACCCCACCCACCGGCGATTGGATCGAACTACTCTAATGACTAACTTAATATCACAAGCACATCTCCTACTAAAACCTCAAGTCAAAGGTCTACTTATACGTATCACAACCTTTCGATCCAGTCATTGACAATCCCTGAGTGATATCCATGTTACCGAATCGAGCTGAGTCATGTTCGAGTATACTAATCTCACTAGCATACCTATAATGTGTGCTCCCACTAACCCTTAGTGAATACCGACACTCTACATGTCAAAGTACACGTTATACAAGTCTTGTCTAAACTTATTGCCCAGTTAAGTTTTATCGACTTGCGAACGAGTTAAGCATTCGAGCTCTAAACACTTCCAGTGCCTATCTCCTTATCTCCATAAGGAGTAGAATGTTTGCTCTCAAATGCAAGGACTATTATTCTATATACCAAATCACAATGCCAGTGATATACAATAATATAGAAATAATTATTGCCTTGTTAAATATTCATAATTACAATACATATGCTCTCACTCTCTCATCCTCTGAGTGGCATTCGAGGGCATATCCCTAACAGAAAAGAGGTTCGAACTTCAGTATGGTAGCTTGGTTATCCAGGGATGACCGGTTGGTTGATCAGATAAGAGGAATATGTCACGTGTTGTAGATTCAGAATAGAATATGATTTTGGAACTTTGGGTTTTGTGAAACTGGAGCATATGTGCTATGTGGCTCTATTGATTTGGTGGTAGCGTGATTTTACCATTGTGAATTTCGAATTTTCAGCCATATTGATTGGTCGTTTCCACTCCATGTATGGTTAGGTATGTTCGTCGGTTTGTGATTGGTTGATTATACGCCGAGAGGTATGTTCAATAGTTGGGCACGTTTCTTTGATATCCACTGCATGTGATTTGTGTAATGTTTTGAGAATGTTATTCTCTTGTATATCTATCCCTATGGTTCTGTGTTGATCGTGTTGGAGCTTACCATGTGAGGGTGTTCTCGGTTATTGTTGATCCTTCGTTGGTAATATTAGAGTTTATCATGTTGATGATATTTTCAGTTGTGTTTTGACCTTTGGTTGATAGTATTGGAGGTTATCATGTCGATGATATTCTCAGTTAATTTATCGGTTGATCATTGTTATTGATCGTATGAGCGTTCGGACTTGTGTCGATGTTTCGGGATTTGTTGCCGTTGTTTTGGGCATTTGTTTCACAGATGTATTGTGTATTATTCATTTTATCAGGATTGGGACTTGATTGTGCTACCAGGCAGTCAGGCTTTGACACGGATGGATTATTCCATAATTTGGTAATAACGATGTATTTTGTTGCAATTTGTGAAACTGTGATTATAAGCGTATTGAGGCTTTGAAGCGGGGTCATTCGCTAGTATCATGTGAGATAATCAACTTCGATGACTTTTAAGTATACTGTTTTCGTTATTCGTTGTTGAGGATGATTGATAAGTTTCGTGATGATTCTGGATATTGTGGTTGAACTTTTGATTGTGATCGGACTGCAAGTTTCGCGAATGAAACTTATTTTAAGTGGTGTAGTATGTAATATCCCGAATTTCTACTATGGTTTTTTAATGTTATTTTATCCGAGTTATATTGTACAGTGTGGAATCCGTACGGTAGGGATAAAATAATTGAAGGACTGGGACATCTGTGTTGGTATAATTGTCGTACTTAGTCGATAATTGCATCTGAAGATATTGTGTTAGGTATGTTGTATGATAATATTATTGGAATTAGTATATGTATTTAGTATGTCGTGTATACATATTCCGCAAGGTCTAAACAACACGATTGTGATCCAAACAAGATATGAAGCTCTAAAACAAAATCGACAACATCCCCAAGAGTTTACAGAGCGACGAAATAAAAAAAAGGCAAGGCCAAATAGTCAATAAAAGTACGGGTATTACATACACTGGGTTGAATAAATCCCACATCGAGTAATTTTTGCAGTTGTATCTTCAACTCTTGTAGCTCCAATGGTGCCAGTCGATATGGTGCTTTTGCTATGGGTGCCTTCCCGGGCATGATCTCGATATTGAACTCAACCTCTCTATCTGGTGGCAAGGAGGTTAGTTCTTCCAAAAATACGTCAGGGTATTTGGATACCACTCGGATGGTTTCTATACCCATCTTATTCTTGGGTTTGTTGATAATGAATGGTAGAAACCCGGTTGCCCCTTTGGTAACAGCCTTTCTAGATTTGACTGCTGATATAATAGGTGCTAGGTTGATTTTAGCATTCCCAACCAGTTCCACTACGGGTTTGTTAGGTTCGCAAAATCTATCTATCTTAGAGTGACAATCTAATTGTGCGAAATGTTTTGACAGCCAATCCATTCCTAGAATGACATCATATTCTAGTATAGGGAGTACTACTAAATCCGCGGGAAAGCACTTACCACCGATCACTATATCACATGCATTGTTCACCCTATCAGTTAAACGACTAGTACCCATTGGGGTGGACACTTCAAGGCATATAGGCAGATAGTCTAATTGCACATTTAGTTTTTCAGAAAATTGTGGTACAATGAATGAATGTGATGACCCTAGATCAATGAGTGTATGTGATAAGTGGTTTGATATGAGAAGTGTACCTTCCACCACATCATTGTCTCCAGGAGACTGTTGTCCGACTAGGGCAAACACCTGAGCCGGAGCCTTTCCCTTATTATTCCCAGTCTTTGACATAGTAGCCGGTTTATTCGTTCGGTTTTCCACTTTCGGGCAGTCCTTGATTTGGTGTTGTGTGCTGCCACATGTCAGGCACTTCCCCAACATTTTTCAGCATTCACTAGCTTTGTGCCCTTTCTTTTCACAATGTGGGCAGGGAGGTGCTGCGTTGTTAGGGACCTGTGTTTTTGTTCCGCTCGGGTTTACCTTCACTCCTGTCTTGCAGAATTTCTGTGGAGATTTCATTGTTGATACATTCGCAGGTCTCTTGGTATTTCTAGAAAGTCGGTTTTGCCGTTGTGCTAGTCTTTCTATTCCATTCTCAATTCGAGTTGCTGCTTCAACTGCCTCGGCAAATGTAGTCAGGCGAACAGTCAAGAGACTGATGAAGTGTGAATCTCAGCCCTCATGTAAACTTATAAAGCTTATCTTCCTCAGTTGACACTAATCCAGGCACATATTTGGATAACCTATTGAATTGAGCTTCGTATTGCGCGACAATCGAAGACCCTTGCTTCAGATAGTAAAACTCATCTCGCCGAGCCTCTCTAGCTGCTGCTGAAACGTACTGGGTTTGGAAATATGTTAGGAAGTTGGCCCATGTTCTGACACAATCCTCTCTTATCCAGCGTGCACTAACGACCTTCCACCAATCATGCGCGACAGCCTCAAGTCTGAATGTGGCCAATGATATGCGTTGTTCATCAGTATACTGTGATGCATTAAATATGTTCTCCATTTTCTCCACCCATGATACCGCCTTAATGTCATCAGGTTCTCCGTTAAATGTTGGTGGACTGAAGCATAGGAACCTTTCAAGCATGCGATCTTGCGCCCCACCAGCAGTTTGGTTATTGGCTACTTGTTGTTGTAGAAATTTTGTTAGTTGAGTTAAGGCTTGTGCAATAGCATCATTCACAGCCCCACCTCGCGACGGCGATGTATTGCAATTGTTAGCTTGTTGATTTGGATGTTCATCGCGGTTAACTCGTGGACGTCCTCCACGTCTATCAGCCATCTAAATAACAAAATAACTAAGTCAGTACCAGTCATGGTCTATTCTAGCCAAATATAAAGACAACCAAGCACGAATAATCATCAAGATTGTGAACTTAATGACTGAATGAATATGCTCATGACATATAAGTGACAACGGCACTAATACTTCATGTAACGAAATAAGGGATTTTCTTGGAATAGGTAGACATTGTACTACCTGTAAGCAGGTAAGTATTAGGATTGTAGTGAATAAGTATATAAAATATAAATTTAAAATTGTTTAAGTACAAAAATAACCTTAAGTTGAGAAAAGAAATAAATAAATAGAAAATTTTCTTTTATTTTTACAATGTAAATTACACTCAAAAAAATCATCCGAATTATAAAATAATTTTCAAAAATTATAATAAAATTTATATACATTCTAAAATTCACAAATAAATATAAGAAACTACAAAATAAATCCAATCAAGTATAATAATATTTGAGAAAATACAAAAAAATTCTAAAAAATACAAATAAATGTTTAAAATGTAAAAAATAAATTATAAAATAATAATTAATTAAAATTACAAAAAAAAACATAAAAATAGAACCATATTAATAATATAAATTAAATAAATCTGTAAAATAAAAATATTGTACAAATAAATCCATTAAATACAAATAAATAAGAATATACTGACTTTATAAATAGGTTTATCGAATTAAATAAGATGCAAATGTTTATTATCGATTTTAATAAATTTGTAATAATATAAATAAATCATATAAACAAATAATATAAATAAATATAGAAAAAGTACAAATAAATGCCAAAAAATATGTAAGAATTCTAAAAAAATAACAATTAATTCTACATTTCACAAGTAAATCCTAAAAATTAGAAGTAAATGATAATATTAATACAAATTCTCAAAAAAATTAATATTAATTCTTTAAAATATATTTATTTTAATAGATCTAGAATACAAATAAAGTGAAGAATAAAATTAGAAAACTACAATAAATTATAAAGAATATAATTAAAAAATATTGAAAAATATAATTGTACCATTCAAAATAAAATATTTTATCAGTAAATCCGAAAAATACAGTGTGGATTGTGCATCCTATATTATTTGACCATCATAGGTAAAATTAAGTTAAATGAAGGTAAACTTTGAATACAAAAATGGATAAGAACAACTATTCCAAACATTAAGTACATACTCAAATTTGAAATGTATATTATATTTAAAAGCAATACACACCTTGATTACAAGTAAATTCTAAAATTATAAATAATCAAAAAAAAAATTCACCAATAATTTTGAAAAATTAAAAATATGCTAAAAATCAAATTTCAATCTAAAAATAAAAATTACCTTTAAAAATTATAAACAAATATTAAGATTTTATTAATTTTAAAATTGCTAATATTTCAGCTTTTTTTTTCATATTCTAGTCTATATAAATATTTTTTAATTTTTATTTATTCTTAATATTTATCTTTAATATTTTAGAATCTATTATATTTTTTTGGAATTTAAATATATTTTATATATGTTTTTCTCACCCTTGTATATAGTATACGTGCCTCCCAAAATCCGATGTTCTAGTGTTGCCTACTCTGAGTACTCGGAGATGTTGATTGTGTTCGGTGGCGTTACTGTACGAAAGAGTATTACAAGTCTGGGTATATCTAATCTTGATGGAAGTGGATATGTTGGCGATTGTGGGAGCAATGATGTGATCCAAACAATAACGATTCATGCTGCGGTGGAGGAGTACTAAGGTCGGACGATGCCCTACGAAGCCTCCTCAGCAATTGAGTCGACAAGCGAGGCAAGCAGACAGAAGACATCTGGAATATTTTGGGCAATAGTGCTCAGAATTTTGTTTGAGGTGATAGTGTGAACGAACGTGTTAATGGACTTTCGATGATCCCTTGCATGACGTTGTATACTTACAAACCGATGGTGTTCGGATTTATACGCTGCCGCTTATTGGTAACCTTCGGTTCTGGTGCTGTTTGAGAGAAGTTCATGACCGTATTACTGAATCGGAGCAGTTAGCGGATGCTACCTTTTGGATAAACGCATTCTAACATGAGATGTAAGAAACTACCGCATTCAGCCAACAATTCAGCAGTGCACGCTATTCAATTATGTAGCACATGTTAAAGTGCAGCAGTTAGCGCACGCTATGGAGGGGGTAACTCGCGCTAACCGGTAGCTCAGGGGACAGTCCAGAGGCTACTGGACTGAGGGTGGAGGTCTCGTTAGTGCACGCTAATGCTTGTGGTTAACGCACGCTAATCTGTCCGACATATAAACTGGGCAGCAATCGTGATTCCTCATTTCCGCTCTTTCCTTTTTCTCCGTGGGTGACACCAAGATGTGAACCGAAGGTGACTATGGTTCTTGATCTTGACCTATTTTTTTTTTGTTTAGTTCTATGGTGTTTTGGGGTATAACATTTTTTAACCTAGTGTTCTTGGTCGGATTGAGGCGATTCCTTGATTTTCCCTTGAGTTGACATTTTGTGAATTTTGTTCTTGATCTCATTTCCAACCCGATTCTGATGAATCAATGGATGTTAAACATTATTGTTGGTCATGCGTTATGAATTGCATATCCATAATTCCATCCCTTTTAATTCGATTGACAATTCTAAAGATTCTGAGAAACTGTGAACAATTAAAATTGATCAAATGTCCATAAATTCTGGGTGAGCAAAACAAGTGATCAAGCGACATTTCGTACGACAGATGATGGCAAGTGATGCTTTCTTAATACGTCCAAATCGTGGATGCTCCCAACAATTGTGGTTTCCGTCATGCGCTGGTTCTAAGATTTTGTAATATAGCCTCATTGTTGTTGAATATTATGCCATATTTCCTTTGGTAACTCATAATTCTAGCCGAGCAAACCGTATCTATTATGTTGTGCTTTATTTTGATTTCAACTGATGCCATTAACTGGATCGCGTCATTACCGAGAAATCCTCGTAATGTTGGTAATCATTCCGCATTCATCAGAATGCTTAGAGATTTGGTCATCTGATCTTATGAAGTTGCTTGTCACGTTATTACCTTGTTTTCGTTGTTCTAAATTTCGGGGACAAACTTCTTTTATTTAAGGTGGATCGTGACACCCGAGTTTTGACTTCTTTTTCCACCCTAACTCGCTTATGTTCGATGGTACCTTCTGAATTTGTTTTGTTCTTCGGTTTTTGTTGTTTGAACGAGTTGTGACATTGTTTCAAATGAATCTGTCCACAATTGTGACTTTTCCCACGTTCGGTTGAATTCTTGTGAGTCCTATGCGAAATGAACATCTTGTAATCCTTACAAGTTCATTTGATGTCTCGGATTGGGATGTGAACTTTAGAGTTGTTGATCGATTATTATCTTCCAGTTGTTGTTGTTCAATCAATATTGTCTGATCGTTGTGATTCAATTATTGTTGCTCGATCTTGCATCGTGATTATCGAGCATCTCATTTCTTTAAGGTTGTATCTATTCCAATATGTGATTTATCAAACCTTTGAAGTTGTCGGAATTATATATATTTATTCAGCCTTAAACCCACATTTTGATTGTTGTACTATTCGGATTATCAACCATAGTGGTTCATGATGTAATACCCGATATTTCTGATATGTATTTGGAACTTGTAACCTTGTAATTGTTGCACTTTGATCTGAGTATTATTCTCCGTATTTCATAATCCGATGTTGTTGAGCGTATGATTTCATGTATGTGATTTAAAAAATTGTAATTCTGCGCATGTAGCGCACGCTATCGGCTATGTCTAGCGTACACTAACATGGATCCTTAGCGCACGCTACAAAGGAGCATTAGCGCACGCTATGCGTGGTCAATATGATTGAGACGTGTGGTAGGTGAGATCAGGCCGGAGATCTTGGTCGGATTGTGTCGGGATGAACCTGGACGGCTTTCGGGAAAAGCCAAGTCAACGCCGTAGCGCACGCTACTGACATGAGAATAGCGCACGCTAAGTGCCGAGTACAGTGAAGTCAGTAAGCCATTAGGGCACGCTACGAGCATGGACTAGCGCGCGCTAATAACCATTTCCTATAAATAGGAGAGCATCATTTTCGTGTTTTCAGTCCTTTCTTTTCCCACATCCGAATTCTTATACTTAGAGTATTACTCTCAACATCCTAAACACTTCATATCAACATCCTAGCTCGTGTTGAAGATTGTTGATCATTGGGGATTGGTGTTCAAGCCTTCGACGTCGGATTTCTTCGATTTCCTCCTTGTTCTTCACTACTTTGAGGTAGGTGATTCTTCACCAATATTAGTAGTGTTCTAAAGAACGTTTGATCATGTTTATCTAGTCAGTTAGATTCGTTAATAGTCGAACATCATGTGTTAGAAGGATATTTTCGACATTTCGGCACTTATTCATCGTATGAACCTTTGAACCGTTTTAGTATATGGACTCCTTAGCATTTTCAAACCGATTTGTGATCAGTATATGGAGATTTTCAAGTTCTTATGCGTTTTTATTAAGGAATCATACGTTTTGGGTCATATAACGGATTGAACTCAGGATATCCCTTGAATATCTAAGATGAATTATGGTGTTGAGATGATTATACGTATCTTTGTATCTCATAGTCATTTAGTACGTATAGAACTTTCACAAACCTTATTAGCATGATATGCTCGGGGATGACTTGTATTATCACCATAGAATTCATGAGTTCATCACCATTAGATCCAGGTTTCGTCCCGGTGTAATCTGCCATGCACGGTTAGCGCACGCTAACATACGTAAGTTAACGTGCGCTATCGGGGATAAGTTAACGCACGCTACGTTTGGTACGTAACGTACGTTATGATATCAGCCGAGTCAGTCGGCTGAGCAGAGAGAACTGTCAGTCCGTGGCTAGCGTACGCTAGGCTTAGACGATAGCGTAAGCTAACAGGCAGGCTTAGCGCATGCTACATAGAGTACGTAGCGTATGCTAAGTGGTTCAGGCAGATTGCATAATTTGAGCTTTTGGGCCGTAGATCGAATTGTTAGGCAATCGTTCGACTTGAGATGATTTGTATATCATTTCTTTTGTTAAGGTTCGAGCTTGCTACGTTGATCGAAGGAGGCGGCCTTCGAGTGTGTTGAGATCATTGAAGTGTTTCGTTCTTGCCATCTTCGAGGCAAGTATCGTAATGTGTTAAAATTGGTATTTTGAGCATGTTTGTGGTTTATTCATGTTGTTGAACATGGAAATTATTGTTGTTAAATTATCATGATATTCGTTATCTAGTGTTTGTATGTTCATGTTGATGAACATAATGATTTGGCATATGTGTATGCATGAGTTGTGCTTGTGTACGTTGTACGATCTATGCTGAGGGCGCTGGATCGGATGTCCACCTCTTGTTGGTCCGACGGGATCATATTGGGATCTAGGCTGAGGGCGCTGGATCATTGGACGGGTTATTTCCACCTCGTGTTGGTCCGACGGGATCATCTTGGGATCTATGCTGAGGGCGCTGGATCATTAGAATACCCATGCTGTGTTAATGGAATCTTGTGGATTCGCATTATCGGATTCCGGTAGCGGAAGTCCGTGTGGTGTATCTTGTTATGTATGATTGATGCATATTTGATTTGTTTAAATGATACTTGTACTAGCATCATTTTGCTAACCCCTTCGGGGGTGGACATTTTTTTTGATGTTCAGGTAGCCGAGGAGCAGAGAAAGCGACCACGATCTGACGTGATGACGAAGGGGTTCAGTGATGTTTGTTGTTGTTGGTGATTTGTTTTCTTGTTTTGATTTCAGTACTCGAGTACGCGTGTCTTATTAATA
Source organism: Orobanche coerulescens (assembly GCA_033398695.1). Taxonomy (NCBI): domain Eukaryota; kingdom Viridiplantae; phylum Streptophyta; class Magnoliopsida; order Lamiales; family Orobanchaceae; genus Orobanche; species Orobanche coerulescens. The sequence goes on along the minus strand of CM065813.1, from coordinate 97,973,212 downwards.
TCATTTCGATATGGTTGTATTAATTACTCGTTGAACCAATTGAATGGTTTTGTAAACTTGAATTTCCGCAGTTTTGATGTCTTATATTTACATTTCTTTTAAATCATCCTTGTAAATCCTTACTTAAAGGGTTTACGGCGGTGTAATTATTCTGAATATCTCGGGGTGTTACAGAATATGGTATCGGAGCTAAGATTTATGGATATCTTGGCAGTCGGGTTTTAAGTTGGGTCTGTTTACGTTATTGATTTACGAGTTGTTCGTAACATCACTGTTCAGCCAAAAGTCGTCATGTGGACCGTGGTTGTAAGTCTCCTAATATCTTATACTACCGTTTTACTTAATTACTGTTTTGTGAGTATTGACGGGCTTTATTTCGTAAACTTTGTCCTGGATATTGAGGAATTGTGTTTACAGTATGTTGAGAGGAGGACGTGGACGCGGACGCGGTCGTGGACGCGGACGCGGTCGTGGACGCGGACGGGGTAACATGAGACAGGAGGATTCCGCAACTACCCCGAAATTATCAGCTAGTCGAACCGATTCCCATTCTGGAGGGCAGCAAGGATCAGCGAATGACGACGCAAATCCTAACATGCCGGGAGTGCTTCAACAGGTGGTGGCGCAGATAAACCAGTTCGCCCATGTAGTCGAGCGCATGCAGACGGCGATGGGACAGTAGCACCACGAGGATAACCGGGGAGACAGATGGATTGCTGAGGTGGTCAAATTGCACCCGCCAAAATTTGACGGATCTGCTGAGGCAATTACTTGGGATCACTGGCTCAAGGAGTTAGAGAAGATATTCGCGGGTCTTAACTGTCCCGAGGACCGGAAGGTTCCCATTGCCCAGTATTTTCTGACTGGGGAGGCCTTTGATTGGTGGGAAGCTATTCGACCCGAGAATCATAATGCGGATTGGACGGAATTCAAATTAATGATGGAAGCACAGTATTTTCCTCGTCCAGTTAGAGAGGCAAAGATCCGAGAGTTTTCTCACCACGAGTTGAAGCATCGTGATGGATGTAATCAAAACTTTTAATCATCGGTGACTTGTGTGCGACACTTGGTCGAACGGAGCGAAAAGATTTTCATTTCGATATGCGGATGAAGCGGAGATTCAAAGATACATGTCGGATTAGTGTACTACGTTGCGACAGTATCAAGACAAAGCGCTGGCCTACGACATGAAAGAGGCGGCGGTGGAGAAATCAGTGGAGGCGAAGAAGCAGAAGATGACCGGCAGCTTCTCAGAAAACAAGAGTGGTGGGCCCCGCAAGGGCCAGTCTTCCTTTTATTCGGCTAGGAAACCTCCACATCCTTCCAGAGGTGGAAAGAAGTTCCGGACTACATCAGCAGTTCCGGACGCATCAAAGAAATGCTACAATTGTGGTCGAGCAGGGCATATTCGACGTGACTGCCCCGCATCTTCTGTGACTTGCTACGATTGTGGACAAGAAGGACACCATGCGGCTTTCTGTGGAGTTGCTACTAGGTCTTTTGGTACTCGCACTCCAGCGCCAGTTCCGAAGGAGATAAGTGTGAACCAGACACAACAGAGTGGATTTCAGCAGCAGAACGTTGGGAAGAGAGAGACATCCAGTGCTGGGTCCGTTCCTCCGCGCCTGTACGAGATGAGGAAATCTGACGATCAGAACACTGCTGTTGCATCAGGTACGATTCAGATCCTTTTGCAACCAGTTAGTGTTTTATTCGATTCCGGAGCTACACATTCTTTTGTATCATTGTACTGTGTAAATTGTTTAAAAATCTCGTGCTTATTTGATTGTGAACCATATGTTGTGGGTTTGCCGAGTGGAGAGAAGATTGTGGGAACCCTAGAGGCTAAAGATTTTCCGGTGTCTATAGGAAGGAGAGATTGGCCATCGAATCTTATTGTAGTTGACATCTACCATGACGATTTAATTCTCGGGGACGATAGGCTCAACCTTTATGGAGCTATTCTGAATTACCGAGAGAGTCATTTCGATCATTACTGATGACGGATCTGAACACTTATTTCTAGGGTGGAGACCGGGAAGCTCGGGAAAATTGATCAAAGCAATGAAAGCCGTGAAATTACTGAAGCAAGGATGTCATGGACTTTGGTGTTATGCCATGAGGAAAAAGGAAGGAGTAGAGCTCTCGTCTATTTCAGTTGTGAATGAGTTCTCAGATGTATTTCCTGACGAACTACCTGGGTTACCTCCGTAGAGAGAAGTGGAATGCAATATCGAATTAGAGCCTGGAGCAGCTCCTATTTCCAGGGCACCATACCGCATGGCGCCAACCGAAATGTATGAACTCAAGAAGCAATTGGAGGAATTGTTACAGAAGGGATATATTCAACCTAGCGTTTCTCCTTGGGGAGCGCCCGTTCTCTTTGTCCGGAAGAAAGACGGATCCCTCCGACTGTGTATTGATTACAGGGAGCTCAATAAGATGACGATCAAGAATAAGTATCCTATACCTCGGATCGACGACTTGTTTGATCAACTGCAAGGGGCAAGGGTATTCTTGAAGATTGACTTGCGATCAGGATACCATCAGTTGAGGATTAAGGAATCAGATATACCAAAGTCTGCTTTCAGGTCCCGGTACGGGCATTATGAATTTGTAGTGATGCCGTTTGGACTTACCAATGCTCCTGCGGTGTTCATGCAATTGATGAATCGGGTATTCTTGGAATACTTGGATAAATTTGTGGTCGTCTTCATTGATGACATCTTGATATATTCGAGGGACGCAGAGGAGCATGCCGAACATTTACGGGTGGTTTTGAGCACCTTGAGGGAGGAACAGCTGTATGCAAAGCTTTCAAAATGCGAGTTCTGGCTCAGGGAGGTAACTTTCCTGGGGCATGTGATATCAGCTGACGGAGTTCAGGTGGACCCGAAGAAAGTCGAAGCAATCTTGGAATGGGAAGCTCCTAATAATGTGAAAGAATTTAGGAGTTTCCTAGGACTTGCTGGATATTATCGCCGCTTTGTAGAGGGATTTTCCAAGATTTCTCGTCCGCTCACTCAGCTGTTACAGAAAACTCAAAAGTTTAAGTGGGATGAGAAATGCCAGGCTGGTTTTGATGAACTTAAGAAGAGACTGACGACGCACCTATTTTAGCATTGCGGATGGAACTGATGGATTCATGGTTTACTGACGCTTCAAATCGAGTGCAGGATGTGTGTTGATGCAAAAGGATAATGTAATTGCCTATGCTTCTCGGCAGTTGAAACCGTACGAAGTAAATTACCCGACTCATGATCTGGAGTTAGCAGTTGTAGTCTTTGCCTTGAAAGTATACTATTTTCGTTATTCATTATTGAGGATGATTGATAAGTTTCGTGATGATTCTGGATATTGTGGTTGAACTTTTGATTGTGATCGGATTGCAAGTTTCGCGAACGAAACTTATTTTAAGTCGTGTAGTATGTAATATCCCGAATTTCTACTATGGTTTTTTAATGTTATTTTATCCGAGTTATATTGTACTGTGTGGAATCTGTACGGTAGGGATAAAATAATTGAAGGACTGGGACATCTGTATTGGTATAATTGTCGTACTTGGTTGACAATTGCATCTGAAGATATTGTGTCAGGTATGTTGTATGAGAATATTATTGGAATGAGTATATGTATTCAGTATGTCGTGTATACGTATTCCGTTTGTCTAGATGATGGACAAGAATGGTTGGAATGTACTGAGTAATGGCCTGATTAACGTACGCTAAAGTAAGGACTTAGCATACGCTAATGCACAAGACTTACGTACGTTAAGAAGGATAGTTAACGTACGTAAGGTGCACACCTCTTATGTACATTAAGTTGATTAGTTAACGTACGTAAAGTTCATATCAGGCGGGATCCGAGCTATGATCAACGAGTGGGCCCAATGTCGGCAACTTTCGGCGCAGATGTGGACAGGAGAGTCAATGGCGAGTATTACGTACGTTATGGACTATACATTACGTATGTTAAATTGATATAGTACTTTAGCAAGTCAACTCAGAGTTACATACGCTATGGCATTGGCCTTACGTACGTAATCCATCAAACGAATTGAGATAGGAGGTTCTGGACTGTCGTTACATATGCTATCGAGGACGGATAACATACGCAATGATTGTCTCTAGGTAGTTCATATAGCATACGTAAGGTATGTGTTTATTTATATATATATATATATATATATGAGACACGTCATTTCGTCATTTTGGAAAAGTTTCACCTTGTTTCTTCATCCTTCAACCCTCTGAGATCGATTTTTGGATCTTCTAACTTGGTTATGAGCTTGGGAGCATAGATTGGAGTTGTTCTTGGAGTTGATAATGATTATTAGGAGGAGTTCGATTGTTCTTCATCGTAATTCTTTAATACCAGGTAAAATTCGTATTCCTCTGATTGTAGCTCGAGTTTGGAATGATGTTTACATGTTAGGAAGCATGTTTATCTACCTTATTGCTATTATGATGTTATACATGAATAAATGGAATTATGACAAGAGATTGGAGATAGTAGTTAAGGTTATTCGTGTTGTAAGAGTTGCAATTTGTTCAAACGTGCTTGTAAGATGGATTTCCGAATCATTTTGATGTTGTTATTGATATATGAGTATTGATATGATTGTAGTGGTTTTGGATTGTGTTGAAGGGGTATGTTGATGTAATTCCTTTCTTCATTTCGGATTCTTGATGTTATTGTCATTGGTTACTTCGTTTGATGACGATTCTGGTAGTATTGTTGTGATTCTTGGCGTTATGAATAATGCATGTCGAAGAAGATGATGATGTGTGTGTATTGATCGGGTTATGAGTGGAATGTAATTAGGTTAGAGGTTAGATGACATATTGGATTATGTTGTCTTGGTGGTTATGAACAAGATGATGTTAATCAGATGTGCTTCTGGATTAATTCACGTTCTTGAGGAACTCTTGAATTGTATATGAGATTGATTTCAAAATTTAGTATCTTATAATCTGGTTATCGGGTTGAATTGATTGTTGGTATGATTATCGGACTATGGAATCGTATTGTGGTTGTGGATTCGTGATTGATTGATTTGGGTTGTTTGGATTTATATTTAATCGAGATATTGTGGAACCGTTGGGTTTGTCGATTGGTTATATCGATTATTGATTGTTATCGAACTTGTTGTTTATCGATTATTATAATAGGTTGTGAATATTGATCATCGATTAGAATAATATGTTGTGGTCGAGTTCGAGGATGTTCGTGAATTGCTTTGGTCAGGGCCGAGGAACTTGTAGACGACAGCAAGGACTTGATAACGGCTTCATTATCGTTGTATCGGTATCAAGGCAAGTTATTACTTGCTCAGTTTATATATTTAATGAATGGTTTTAGTTTCATTTTGTTTATAATGCATATAACAATGATTATTATTGTGGACTCTGATGATTGGGGTTGTACGTTGTTTTCTGATTTTGGGAATTAAATCATAATGTATATGATTTACCTTTATTATTGGTATACTTGGCTATCGAGGGTACGTTATGATAAAGATGAGGATATGATTTATATATGGCCTTGGTATCGTGGATCGTCGAACATTGAGGATAATCGTCGGTGATGATTTGACATCGAGATTGCTCCCGAAGGACTCGGGGCAAGTATCTTAATTTGATTTTGGTTTAATGTTGATTATTTTGATCATGCATATTGTCATTCATGTTGTTGAACATAAGGTCGTCCAAGTTGATTTGTCATAATGTCGTTCATGTTATTGATTCTTATGTTGTTCATGTTGATGAACATATTGATTTGCATACGAGTATGCATAGTTATATTGTGTATGTTGTATTGATCTGATGCGATTGTTGTAATATCCGGAATTTCTACTACTGTTGTTTGATATTATTTTATCCGAGTTATATTGTACAACATGGAATCTGTACAGTAGGGATAAAATAAATGAAGGACTGAGATGTCAGTATTGGTATAATTGTAGTATTTGGTCGACAATTGTATTTGAGGATATAATGTGTTGAGTAATGTATATTTGATATGTCGTATGTTCGTATTTGATATGTCGAGATGTTGGACAAGGATAGCTGAAAATGGCTAAGTATAGCGTTATTAGCGCACGCTGATATTCATGCATAGCGCACGCTATCGTGCAGGATTAGCGCACGCTACGTTCATAGGTTAGCGTACACTAGTGCAGATCAGCTCAGAAGGAATCTACGCGTGGACCAGGCCACTTTCGGCGCACGTTCTGATAAGTCAACGGATGTTGTAATGTAGTGTTAGCGCACGCTAACTATATATCGGTCAACAGGGAATCTTGGCTTTATTGGTTGATTTGGGCTTGTGGGGTCATGAGCATCTTCGTGGTAGGTGTAGACTGTAGCAAGTCAACTGGTATTAGCGCACGCTAAGGTAAATGACTTGCGTACGCTAAGCAGGATGATTTACGTACGTTAATGCATGGGCATTACGTACGTAAGTTAGTTTACGAAGGAAGACAGTAGCCTCTGGGCTTCGATAGCGCACGCTAACAAAGTCAGTTAGCGCACGCTAAGGCGGTAGCGCACGCTAAACATGGGATGTTAGCGCACGCTAATAATGAATATTATAAAAAGGGGCAGAAGGGTGTTATTAAGCATTTCATCATTCTTTCTTCTTTCAGCCGAGAGAGAGAGAGAGAGAGAGAGAGTTGGGATATATTTGAGGTTCCAAACACTGGATTAAGATGGAGTTAATCATCCATAACAACATTTGAAGCTTGAAATCATTGGTGATTCTTGTAAATGGATTCAACCTTGGAAATCAATCCATTCCTTCAAAAAGGTAATTACTCTTCACTTTGAGATTTCGTTTTGGATTGTATATGATGTTCTTGAGCTGATGATTGTCATATAAACAAGTTCATAAGTATGATTATGAGTTGGATTACCGGATTATGATAATGTTATTGTTGATATGAAGATATTGATATGAAGTAGATGGTTTCAAATGAGTTGTTATCTTCAAAGAGATATGTTGGATAATGTCTTCCTTCAATTCGGATCTGTGATGTCGTTGTTGTTGGTTCCTTCATATGATGATGAACATGGCATGATTATGAGTTCTTGGTGTTTAGGTTGTTGATGTTAAGAAAGATGAAATATGAATATATGACTTGAATTAAAAGTCGGATGATTACCTATATGTTAAAGGATATTGGATTTCGTTGTTTGATAGCTATGAACATGATTCAGAATCACTTAGAGTCTTTGATAATCGCGGATGTTGATCGGTATCCGAAATGCATGTAACTGCACGTTATTAGCGCACGCTAAGCCTACTGGCTAGCGCACGCTATCGGGAACAACTTAGCGCACGCTACAGTAAAAGATTAACGTGCGCTAAGTCAACAGGCAGGGTAATATATTCTGTTTCGGTTATGAATTCGTGATCGTTTTAGTTGGTTTGATCAGACTTGTGGTTAACTAAGATATTGTTGAGCCGTTGGGTTTGTGAAGTGGTTTTAGCGGTTGTTGATTATTATCGGATTGTTGTTTAATCGATTATTGTACTAGGTCAAGTTTATTGATCGGTGTCTATAACCGTATGCTGCGGTCGTGTTCGAGGATGTTCGTGAATTGCTTTGGTCGGGACCGAGGAACTTGTAGATGATGATAATGGAATTGGTAACGACCTCATCATCGTCGTATCGGTATCGAGGCAAGTTATTACTTGCTGAGTTATAATGTTTAATGAATGGTTTCAGTTTCATTTCGTTTATAATGCATATAGAGATGATTATTATTGTGAACTCTGGGTATTCGGATCGCATATCGTTCTTTCGATTCTGGGGGGGTAAATCATAATGTATATGATTTATCTCAGTTATTGGTATGTTCGAGTATCGAGGTTACATTGTGATAAAGACGAGGATTCGAATATTTATGGTTCATGATACGTTTGGATCGTCGAGCGTTGCGGATAAATCGTCGGTGATGATTGGACATCGAGGTTGCTCCCGAAGGACTCGGGGCAGGTATTCCATATTGATTATGGTTTAGCGTTATTTATTTTGGTCTCGTACATTTTCTTTCATGTTGTTGAACATGGAGTCGTCCTAGTAAATTGTCATGTTGTCGTGCATGTTATGTTGTTCATGTTGATGAACGTGTTGAATTGCATATGTGTATGCGTATTGTGTTGTTCATGTTGTGTAATTAATCCGATGGGATTATGAGGATCTATGCTGAGGGCGCTGGATCGGATGTCCACCATGCGTTGGTTCGACGGGATCATCATGGGGATCTATCTCGAGGCGCTGGATCGTTGGATGTGTTTTCCACCATGCGTTCGTACGACGGGATCATCATGGGGATCTATCCGAGGGCGCTGGATCGTTGGATTACCAGTATTGTGTTGATGGAATCTTGTGAATTCTCATCATTGATTTTATCATGTGTTGTTGTTCACATGTGTATTGTTAGTTATCCACCTTATGTTGATCTGATAGGATCAACAAAGGGATCTATGCTGAGGGCGCTGGATCGTCGGATTTCCATTGAGTATACATGATTGTTATTGTTGTGATCATATTGACGAGGTCATATGAGTATGCATTTGTAGGTCTTGTGTTAGGACCATGTCCGTATGTTGTGTGGATCTGATCTCGGATTAGACTGACGTGATGGTAATGGTATTTCGTATCTTGAGGTATGTTCCGTATTTTCCTTGATACTTGTCTTTGATGGACAATCGATTATCGTATTGGAATTGTCGACGTTATCCGATGGATTGAATTGGCCAGAGTTGGTATAATTTCCGTATCGCGAGTTATGATAATGTTTTGAGAACCTTGAGTATTGTTGACATACCGTACAGATATTTCGGTATTATCTTAATGTGTTGTTAAGGATACGAATCGTGGATTCTCGTAAAGTTACAACGGTAAGATTACATTGGTCGTATTCTTACTTAGTATTTCCATTGATATGTAATTATTAATGTGATGTGACGGTTATCATTGTTGGATATTATGGCTGACCCCGTCGTGGGATTTCTTTTTAGGTTCTCGGGGTATCGAGCTTGTAGCGGTCGTGAAGAGATGAGCTTCGGAGGATACCGGCTAGGACATGTTGTGTGCATTGAGTTTCTTGATTGGTTCTTGTATTCCATTGCTAGAGTATCTTTATGGTTGGTCTTTTCCATTTGTGAGTATTTGAAATGCTCTTTTGGTATCTAGTAACCGAGGTTACTTTGGAAATCGTTTTCTAAACTTTTGAGTGTCAATTTGTTTGGCCTTGCGTTTTCAAATGAGTTTTCACGACGGTTTTTGATAAATGGATTTTATAAATCTTTGATTATTTTCAATAGATAATACTGTCGTTAGCCTCTTGGGCATTTGTAAATGTTTGCGAAAATTTCTTTTAGCCTTGTGGGTTCCATCTCGGGGCCCAGTGGCTGTAATATTCCGGTTAAATGCAGGGTGTTACAGAATATGGTATCAGAGCTTAGGTTGAGAAAACTTAGGCATTTGGGTCGAGTTGGGTCGTGTTTTTGTTGCGTCATTCGAGTTGTCGATTGACAAATATTAGAGCCGTGAGCCTTTGCTGTTCACTCAGGCTTGTGCGTTATCGGATTTGCCAAGATCGCATCGGGCTTGTTATAACTTTCCAAATGGTGTTAATGAGATTCTCTGGAATGAGATGTATTGTGTTCTTGAGTCGAACCGATTTGGCAAACGTGTGTTTTGAAAATATCTGTGTCGAGTATTTTCTTGAGTCGAGACATGTGCCAGTATCACGGGGAATCGTCGGCTTCACGATCTGTAAGTATTTGGATTTTTGAATTGCATTGAGATTTATTGCCGTTCTGTAGTTGATATGCTTTGAGATTCAGCATAATATTATATGTTATAGTATAAGGTGACAGAGTTGGGACAGGATTGATGACCTTGAGGAGTTATAATTTTGAGAATCAGTATGTTGGTTAGATTTTGGAGCAATTGTGCATTTGGGAGAAATATTGTGCATGGTTGAGAAGAACATATAACATGTTAATTCATTTTGAGATATATGAATTGCTTTTGATCATTTGAAAATGATACTTTTCAAAATGAATGTCTTACGGATCTTTTACGGAAAATGATTTTTTGGTCGAGACCCAATTGATTTTGAAATGGTTTTATAACTCAGGACTTGGGTTCGAAAAAGGGTTTTCTACTTTTTAAACTTCTTGTAATGCGGAACGAGTTACGGGCTGAGACCCTAATGTTTCAAACGGCTTTTCTGTTTTCTTAAAACTCCCGAGACTTGTAAAACACTTTACCAATCGTTTACCTATGTTATTTCCGCCTTTCTAGGCTTTAGTTTACTTGTTCAAATGGAATTTCTCGGGAAGTCTTTCGCCGTGTTTGATTTGTTGATTTGTTTCAACGTTTTGTCATATCATGTTTGAGGTGATCCAGGAAGGGTAAATGGTTGACGATACGAGTCATGTGTGGAAAAGGAGTTTAGTCGGAATTTATATATTGAGATTTTGGAACTCGATCGTGTGGTTTTCCGATGGAATATCAGTGGATATTGGTGACGAACCGAATTGGTATACAGGAGTATGGATATAGTCGAGCATTTGCATACTTTTCATTTTTAAAACTTCGAAATCGTGTGGATTCGAAGGAAACTGTTATCGAATACTTGGCACCATCGAGCCAAGTTAATTTTTTCGAAAATTGATTTTGTGGTCTTACCAAAATTTATGTTTTTAGTTTTGAAATTTTTGAAAGAACTTTCGAAAATTTGTATTCTTGACGAGACTTTGTGATTTCAAACTGGTTTTGAAAATGTGATTGATATACATACGCATTTAGTGCATAGTGCATATCATATTGATGGCACGATGGAAAAAGGAATTCGAACTTCGGTATGTTAGTTTGATTATCCGGCGATGATCGGTTGAGTTATCGGATAAGAGAAATATGTTGCGTGTTGTAGATTCATGCACATAATATTATTTCAGAAACTTGGGATTTTGTGAAACCGGAACATATGTGCTATGTGATTCCATTGGTATGGTAGTAGCGCGATTTTACCTTAGTGATTCTGGAATGATTTCCTTGTAAACGTAGATTTGGGGATGGTGACCCCATACTGGTTGTTTTGGATATTGAGTGGTCGTTTCCACTCCGTGTATGATTTGGTATGTTCATCAGTTTGTGATTGGTTGTTCATATGCCGAGGGGTATGTTCGCCAGTCGGATATGTTTATTGAGATCCACTATATGTGATCGGTGTGTCGTTTTGAGAATTTTGCTTTTTCGTATATCTGTTTCTGTGGTTCTGTGTTGATCGTGTTGGAGCTTACCGTTTGAAGGTATTCTCGATTATCGTTGACCGTTCGTTGGTCATATTGGAGTTTATCATGTTGATGATATTCTCGATTGTGTTTTGACCTCTGGTTGGTCAGATTGGAATTTATCATGTCGATGATAAATTCGGTTGATTGTTGATCATTGTTGGTGATCATCTGAGCGTTCGGATTTTGTGTCGATGTTTCGGAATTCGTGTCATTGTTTTGGGCAGTTGTTTTGCAGATGTATTGTGTATTATTAGTCTTATCAGAATTGGGACTTGATTATGTAATCAGGCAGACGGGATTTGATTCGGGCAGATTGTTTCATCCGAAGATGATATATTTTGTTGAGAATCAGGGAATTGTGATCGTAAGCGTATTGAGACTGTACAGTGAGATCGCTGGCTAGTATCTCCGGAGATCGTCGACCTGCGTATTTGTAAGTATGCGGTTTTGGCTAATCAGAATAATGATGACTGATCAGTGCCGTGATGGTTTTGGGATATTTTTGGGTTGAACAGTATGTTTGTTTGTTTTCTATGACGGATTGCAAGTTTCGAGGACGAAACTTATTTTAAGGGGTGTAGAATGTAATATCCGGAATTTCTACTCCTCTTGTTTGATATTATTTTATCCGAGTTATATTGTACAGCATGGAATCTGTACAGTAGGGATAAAATAAATGAAGGACTGAGATGTCAGTATTGGTATAATTGTCGTATTTGGTCGACAATTGTATTTGAGGATATAATGTGTTGAGTAATGTATATTTGATATGTCGTATGTTCGTATTTGATATGTCGAGATGTTGGACAAGGATAGCTGAAAATGGCTAAGTATAGCGTTATTAGCGCACGCTGATATTCATGCATAGCGCACGCTATCGTGCAGGATTAGCGCACGCTACGTTCATAGGTTAGCGTACGCTAGTGCAGATCAGCTCAGAAGGAATCTACGCGTGGACCAGGCCACTTTCGGCGCACATTCTGATAAGTCAACGGATGTTGTAATGTAGTGTTAGCGCACGCTAATGCATGTTTATTAGCGCACGCTAACTATATATCGGTCAACAGGGAATCTTAGCTTTATTGGTTGATTTCGGCTTGTGGGGTCATGAGCATCTTCGTGGTAGGTGTAGACTGTAGCAAGTCAACTGGTATTAGCGCACGCTAAGGTAAATGACTTGCGTACGCTAAGCCGGATGATTTACGTACGTTAATGCATGGGCATTACGTACGTAAGTTAGTTCTGAAGCAAGACGGTAGCCTCGAGCTGATAGCGCGCACGCTAACAAAGTCAGTTAGCGCACGCTAAGGCGGTAGCGCACGCTAAACATGAGATGTTAGCGCACGCTAATAATGAATATTATAAAAAGGGGCAGAAGGGTGTTATTAAGCATTTCATCATTCTTTCTTCTTTCAGCCGAGAGAGAGAGAGAGAGAGAGAGAGAGAGAGAGAGAGAGTTGGGATATATTTGAGGTTTCAAACACTGGATTAAGATGGAGTTAATCATCCATAACAACATTTAAAGCTTGAAATCATTGGTGATTCTTGTAAATGGATTCAACCTTGGAAATCAATCCATTCCTTCAAAAAGGTAATTACTCTTCACTTTGAGATTTCGTTTTGGATTGTATATGATGTTCTTGAGCTGATGATTATCATATAAACAAGTTCATAAGTATGATTATGAGTTGGATTACCGGATTATAATAATGTTATTGTTGATATGAAGATATTGATATGAAGTAGATGGTTTCGAATGAGTTGTTATCTTCAAAGAGATATGTTGGATAATGTCTTCCTTCAATTCGGATCTGTGGTGTCGTTGTTGTTGGTTCCTTCATATGATGATGAACATGGCATGATTATGAGTTCTTGGTGTTTAGGTTGTTGATGTTAAGAAAGATGAAATATGAATATATGACTTGAATTAAAAGTCGGATGATTACCTATATGTTAAAGGATATTGGATTTCATTGTTTGATAGCTATGAACATGATTCAGAATCACTTAGAGTCTTTGATAATCGCCAGATGTTGATCGGTATCCGAAATGCATGTAACTGCACGTTATTAGCGCACGCTAAGCCTACTGGCTAGCGCACGCTATCGGGAACAACTTAGCGACGCTACTGTAAAAGATTAACGTGCGCTAATTCAACAGGCAGTGTAATATATTACATTTCGGTTATGAATTCGTGATCGTTTTAGTTGGTTTGATCAGACTTGTGGTTAACTAAGATATTGTTGAGCCGTTGGGTTTGTGAAGTGGTTTTAGCGGTTGTTGATTATTATCGGATTGTTGTTTAATCGATTATTGTACTAGGTCAAGTTTATTGATCGGTGTCTATAACCGTATGCTGCGGTCGTGTTCGAGGACGTTCGTGAATTGCTTTGGTCGGGACCGAGGAACTTGTAGATGATGACAATGGAATTGGTAACGACCTTATCATCGTCGTATCGGTATCGAGGCAAGTTATTACTTGCTCAGTTATAATGTTTAATGAATGGTTTCAGTTTCATTTCGTTTATAATGCATATAGAGATGATTATTATTGTGAACTCTGGGTATTCGGATCGCATATCGTTCTTTCGATTCTGGGGGGGTAAATCATAATGTATATGATTTATCTCAATTATTGGTATGTTCGAGTATCGAGGTTGCATTGTGATAAAGACGAGGATTCGAATATTTATGGTTCATGATACGTTTGGATCGTCGAGCATTGCGGATAAATCGTCGGTGATGATTGGACATCGAGGTTGCTCCCGAAGGACTCGGGGCAGGTATTCCATATTGATTATGGTTTAGCGTTAATTATTTTGGTCTCGTACATTTTATTTCATGTTGTTGAACATGGAGTCGTCCTAGTAAATTGTCATGTTGTCGTGCATGTTATGTTGTTCATGTTGATGAACGTGTTGAATTGCATATGTGTATGCGTATTGTGTTGTTCATGTTGTGTAATTAATCCGATGGGATTATGAGGATCTATGCTGAGGGCGCTGGATCGGATGTCCACCATGCGTTGGTTCGACGGGATCATCATGGGGATCTATGCTGAGGGCGCTGGATCGTTGGACAGGTTTTCCACCATGCGTTGGTTCGACGGGATCATCATGGGGATCTATCTTGAGGCTGGATCGTTGGATTACTATTGTGTTGATGGAATCTTGTGAATTCTCATCATTGATTTTATCATGTGTTGTTGTTCACATGTGTATTGTTAGTTATCCACCTTATGTTGATCGATAGGATCAACAAAGGGATCTATCTTGAGAAGCTGGATCGTCGGATTTCCATTGAGTATACATGATTGTTATTGTTGTGATCATATTGACGAGGTCATATGAGTATGCATTTGTAGGTCTTGTGTTAGGACCATGTCCGTATGTTGTGTGGATCTGATCTCGGATTAGACTGACGTGATGGTAATGGTATTTCGTATCTTGAGGTATGTTCCGTATTTTCCTTGATACTTGTCTTTGATGGACAATCGATTATCGTATTGGAATTGTCGACGTTATCCGATGGATTGAATTGGACAGAGTTGGTATAATTTCCGTATCGCGAGTTATGATAATGTTTTGAGAACCTTGAGTATTGTTGACATACCGTACAGATATTTCGGTATTAACTTAATGTGTTGTTAAGGATACGAATCGTGGATTCTCGTAAAGTTACAACAGTAAGATTACATTGGTCGTATTCTTACTTAGTATTTCCATTGATATGTAATTATTAATGTGATGTGACGGTTATCATTGTTGGATATTATGGCTGACCCCATCGTGGGATTTCTTTGTAGGTTCTCGGGGTATCGAGCTTGTAGCGGTCGTGAAGAGATGAGCTTCCCGGAGGATACTGGCTAGGACATGTTGTGTGCATTGAGTTTCTTGATTGGTTCTTGTATTCCGCTGCTAGAGTATCTTTATGGTTGGTCTTTTCCATTTGCGTGAGTATTTTGAAATGCTCTTTTGGTATCTAGTAACTGAGGTTACTTTGGAAATCGTTTTCTAAACTTTTGAGTGTCGGCTGTTTGGCCTTGCGTTTTCAAATGAGTTTTCACGACGGTTTTTGATAAATGGATTTTATAAATCTTTGATTATTTTCAATAGATAATACTGTCGTTAGCCTCTTGGGCATTTGTAAATGTTTGCGAAAATTTCTTTTAGCCTTGTGGGTTCCATCTCGGGGCCCACGGCGCTGTAATATTTCCGGCTAAATATGGGGTTGTTACAATTGTGTGATCTAGGATGAGGGCGCTGGATCAGTTGTCCATCTCATGTTGGTCTGAAGGGATCTTCTTGGGATCTATGCTGAGGGCACTGGATCATTGGACGGGTTTTCCACCTCGTGTTGGTCCGACGGGATCATTTTGGGATCTATGCTGAGGGTGCTGGATTATTGGATTACCCTGTGTTGTGTTGATGGAATCATGTGGATTCGCATCGTTGGATTTACCATGTGTTGTTGTTTTCCATATATATATTGTTGTTTATCCACGTCGTGTTGATCTAGTAGGATCAGCTTGGGATCTATGATGTGTGCGCTGGATCATCAGATTTCCATTGAGTATACATTGTTGTTATTGTTGTGATCATATTGACGTTGTCATATGAGTATGCATTTGTAGGTCTTGTGTTAGGACCATGTCTGTATGTTGTATTTGAACTGACCTCGGATTAGACTGACGTGATTCGTCATGGCATTACATATCTTTAGGTATGTTCTGTATCTCCTTCTTGGTTCTTGTCCTTGGATGGGCAATCGATGATCATGTTGATATTGTTGATGTTATCCGATGGATTGAATTGTCCAGAGTTGGTACATTTCCGTAGTGGTGAGTCACGATGATGTTTCGAGTACTTGAGTATTGCTTGAAGTACATTATGGATGTTGTGTATGAATTCATTGTTTAATGGAGACTACGAGATGTGGAATATGGTAAGGATTATTTTGATGAGGACTATCATCGAGTTGGTAAAGGTATGACGATAAGATTTCATTGGTCGTATTTCCTATTTTGTGATTTCATTGATATGTAATTATTGATGTGATGTGACCGTTATCATTCTTGAGTATTATAACTGACCCCGTCGTGGGCTCTCTTTTTAGATTCTTGGGAGATCGAGCTTGTGGAGGTCGTGAAGAGATGAGTTTCCTGGAGGATACTGTATTTGGCACGTATTTATGAATTGAATCCTTTGTCTAGTTGTTATTTCCCACTGCAAAGTATTTTTAGTTAATTGTCTTATCCGCTGCGAGTGTGTTTTAAAATGGATAACTAGTATTTTGCGAACTTGGGTTTATTTTTGGAAAATCATTTTCTATACTTGAACATGTCGATACGTGTAAGCGGTGGCTTAACGTGTACTTTTGAAACTGAGTTTTAGCGGTTTGGCCTTACACTTTCAAATGAGAGTTTTTCGACGGTATTGTTAAATGGGTTTTATAAAGTCTTCGAATATTTAAAGGATATTACCGTCATCGTCGCTTAGGCGTATTTAAAATATTTGTATATCTTTCTTTCAGCCTTGTGGGTTCCATTTCGGGCCCACGGTGCTGTAATATTCCCGATTGGCTTTGGGGTGTTATAGAACATGGTATCGGAGCTTAGGTTGAGAAAACCTAGGCAATCAGGTCGAGTCGAGTCGTGTTTTTTTCACGTCATTCGAGTTGTCGATTAAAGAATATTAGAGCCTTGGGTTTTTGTTGTTCACTCGGACTTGTGTGTTATGCGATTTACCAGTGGGGTGCCGCGGTTGTTGTAAACTTTTCCAAATGGTATTAACATGTTTCTTCAGATTCAGATGTATCGTATTTTGAGTTGAACTGATTTTGCAAAATGCATGTTTTGAAATATCTATATCGAGTATTTTCTAGAGCTGAGACATGTGCCAGTATCATGGGGAATCATCGGCTTCACGATCTGTAAGTATTAGGATTTTTGAATTGCATTGAGATTTATTGCCGTTCTAAGTTGATATGCTTTGAGATTCAGAAGAATACTATGTGTTACTGTATGAGGTAGCAGAATATAACAGTTGGGACAAAATCGATGATCTTGAGAAGCTATGATTATGGAAAATCGATATGTCGGTTAAACTTGGGAAACGAAGTTGTGTATTTGGGAGAACTATGTGAATCGTTGAGGGGAACATGTAGTCATGCTATTTTATTTTGAGATATGTGAAATTGTTTTTGAACATGTGGAAGTGATGCTTTTCAAAATGATATATTTTGAATAAATTGTTTTGCTCGCTGTCATGAAAATGTATTTTCGTAACATAATTTTGAGAGACAGTATTGTTGTCTTTAAAAACATGTTTCATCATGGCATAGTTGCAGTATTGCATAATGGAATAATGGTTGATGTTGCGAGTCATATGTGGAAAAGAGATTTTATCAAAGTCTATCCAACAAGATTTTGGATTCTATCGTGTGATTTTCCGACCGAATGTCAGTAGAATTAGTGACGAGCCGAATTGGTATACAGAAGTATGGATGTGGTCAATCATTTGCATAGTTTTCATTTGAAAACATCGAAATGGTGGGTATTCGAAGAAAATTGATATCGAGCACTTGACATGAGCGAGCCGGTTTAACTTTCCAAAAATTGATTTTATGGTCTTACAAAAATATGTGTTTTGAGTTTTGAAATTCTGGAAAGAATTTTCGATAATGGATTTTTATTGACAATATTGTATGATTTCAAAGTTGTTTTGGAAATGTGATTAGTATACGTACAAACGTAGTGCATAATGCATATCATGGTGAAGTTCTGAGTGAGACTCACAAACTGGATAACACATCAATGGTACGATGAAAATGTTGGGATTCGGTGATAAAATCGAATTACGCAGCGGAAAATAAACCGGTCCAACCGGAAAAAACCAAACCCCAAAAACGGACCGATCAAGCATTATATAAACGAATATAAATAACGAGGATGATAAACAAAGAATACTTACCCTTGTAGTCCTTTGATAATATAATCTTCGAAGGAAAAACCCGAGCAAGCCTTTTCCCGATTACTGACACGAACACAAATCCAATTCGTTGTAGCTTGTTTGAATGATCCAACACTGAAAATGCCGAATGTCTCTACGTTATCACGCGTCGGATATTGATCGGAAAAATAAAATATCAATTCGTTCTCAAAGAACACGGCTAGGAATTGATACGGTATTTTTCTTCTCTTCTCTTCTTCCTTTTCTTTCTCTCAAAGATGAACAAGAAAAATAAATTTTTCCTCCTCCTTTTTCTCCTCCTCACGGCTGGTCTCTTTTTTATGTATGTGTGTTTTCCCTCAAGTCTTTTTAAAAGAAAGACTACACCATTTTATATAGTAAAAGAGATCAAAATGATGAGATACGGAATCTCATCCATTTTGTCCTCATCTTTATATAAAACTAAACACACCAAACATGTAAAAAGAAGCAACATGGAAGGTGAGGATCAATCATGGGGCGGCCCACTTGAATTTGGTGAGAAAACAAGCCGAGCCACTCGGTTCGTGTATCGGACGTTCGCGTGTCTAGTCCGTTAAATACACTTCGTTTTATCCCAAATGTATTTATACTTAATTAATTAATCTAATTAATTAATTTTATCAAATACAAAATTATAATAATATATTTCCAAGAAATAATTATTTATGAATTAAATTAATTACCTGGTAATTAATTTCAATTCACTAGACCGCATGATTTATCAAATAAATCAAATTAGATTTATAATATCCAATATTAATGAAGAGATAATAAATACATATTTATCCATCCAATATCCTTGTGCGCGACTCCGTAGGTCCGTCTTAGTCGGCAATGGGAGGAACCAAGGAGTACGGGTAACACTTAGCCAGTCTAGTGCTTCGTACCTGTAATATCCGCATTTTTCTTCCCCTTGTATTTTTATTTTCGGTGTATTTCTCGATTGTAGCGACCCTCGTGTATCTTTCAGTGTAACTTTTCCGTCATCTATTGATCTGATTCTCGTAATTGTTGTGCGGAACCGCCGTTTCGGGGTTGCCGTGGATCCATTCTATGCTATGATGCGTTGTGAGGTGTTCCGTTTGATGTTTCGTTCGTATTCCGGTGTTGTAGACCGTTTATATTCCGTACCTAGCGCACGCTAATTTTTCTGCATAGCGCACGCTAGAAGTCCCTTTGTAGCGCACGCTACGTTTACTTCGTAGCGCGCGCTAGCGAGTTAGCCCTGGGAGTGGCAGTTCAGCTCCCAGCCCTCTGGACTATCGGATTAGCGCACGCTAATGTCGGGAGACTAGCGCACGTTAAGTTGTTCAGTAGCGCGCGCTAGCGTGACTGTCCAGTACTGGACAGTTTACTACTGAACCCGGTCAGGTGCCAGTTAGCGCACGCTACGCTCGTATGGTAGCGCACGCTAACGGGTCAGGTGAGTTTTGGGAAGTTGGCTACTGGACTCGGCTGATGTCCTGGTAGCGCATGCTATTGGTCGATAGCGCGCGCTACCGAGAGGTTATTAGCGCACGCTACGTTTCGAGTAGCGTACGCTAACGGCCAGAAATCTGGCTACTGGACTGGGACGCCGATTGTTTGGTCTGTATTTTCATCCCGTTAGCGCACGCTAACCTTGAGGATTAGCGCGCGCTAACACTCCCTGGCTATATAAACCAGGGAGTTGACCGAGATAAACATAAATCCTCATTTCTTCCTCTCTCCGCGGCGAAGGCGATTCCGGGGCGATCTTCTTGGCGATTTCTTCTTCCAATCATCTCATCCAACATCTTTCTTGAGTTCTTGGAGTATTATAACAACATCAACACGAATCTTTCATCCTAATCCACGGTAAATCTCTTAGAACCCTACTTTTGGATAATTTGGGGGTTTTGGGATTTTCTTCCGATTCGTTCCGTTTTGTTGGTGGATTCATGATGAATATGATTAATCTTGTTGATATCATTAGTTTTCCTACGGATTCATGGTATATTTTCATAGCTTTGCGAAATCGAGAGGGTTTGGTTGTGGTCCGCCCTCGTTGTTATTTTTATTCGATTATACATGAATCGTAGGCGGGTTTCCAGGTGTATTCCATTTCCATAATTGTTTAGAAGTGGTTGTGATTGTGCTATTCGAATCGTTAGGTTCATTTTTGTCGGTTCCTCGCGGTCGTGCTTGATTCTTCCGTTCCGTTCGTGTCACCGTCTATTTAATCGAGGCAAGTATCCTTATGAACTTACAATCTTGACATAGTAGTATTGTATGAGAAATGGTGTGTGTGTGTATGCTCACTACGGGTTAGATCCGACGGGGTCTCGGTAGGGGTCCACAGAGACGTGGATCGACGAGCTTGCTTTTAACCACTACGGGTTAGATCCGACGGGGTCTCGGTAGGGGTCCACAGAGACGTGGATCGACGGTTAATTGTGGTGCATTTTACAAATGTGATTTGATATTGGCATTTCCGGAAATGAGTGCTTTGGAACTATGCTTTTATTTATTGCATGCATTTACTATATGTGTAAGATGTAAGTTGTTCATCTGGTTACTTGTACTGGCATAATTGCTAACCCCTCTGGGGACCCATTTTGGGGAAATTCGTTTTATGAATTTCAGGTCAGGTTCATCGAGACGAATGGCTACTGGACCAGTATGCGGATGATGGCCGAGCGTGATGATTGTGCACGAGTGATGTCTTAGTGTCTTCTACCTTTTCATATTTTGTGGTTTTGTTTGAACTAATAGAAGTACTCGAGTACTTAAGAATTTTTACTCGTCTGGATTGTATTGTTGTTTATCGTGTTTGTGTCGAATTATGATGTTATGTTGATCGGTTGAACCGGGTAGATTATTTTGTTGGGCGTCTTTATGACGAGGAGTTATTCTGTTGTTCTGTGAGTCGATGAGTATGATGTTTGGACAGCCTGGTGGGTCCCATGTAGGGATTCACGGCGTTGTAATATACCTCGAATATCTTGGGGGTGTTACAGAAAATGGTATCAGAGCAACTAGGTTATGGATACCTAGGCTTGTCGGTTTATTGGGTCTTGTTGTGTTTTGTTTTGCACATCATCGTCACGCTGCCATGATTCCAGTACTACCAGTGTCTGTAAGTTTTTCCTTCCTATGTTCCTTATTCCCTTGTATCGCACCCTTGATTCTCGATTGGTGATTGTTCTTTTCTTGTACTTACCATCGTATGGCTTTTGCTACTTATTTAACGCCAGTATGGATGCTGGAAGAGGCCGTGGTCGTGGACGTGGTCGTGGACGCGGCCGAGGACGTGGGGCAGCCGGTGGGGCGGCCACGTCGCAGTCTTCGGGAGCCGGCGCATCGGCGACCGTCATAGCCATGCTTCTTCTCAGGAGCGTGCCGACCTTGGTATTGCGGCCGTTATGCAGCAAATGGTGAACCAAATGGCGGCGATAGCTCAAGCGGTTCAGAATCCGGATCAGGCCCATGCTAATCGGGGCGGAGCGGACCGTTGGCTCCAAGATGTCATCAAGATGCATCCTCCTCAGTTTTCGGGAGCTTCAGACCCGATTGGCTGGGAAGGGTGGATCAAAGAGATATCTAAAGTCTTCACTGCTACCAACTGTCCCGAGGACCGTAAGGTCCCTATTGCCCAGTACTTTCTCACTGGGGACGCTACGGACTGGTGGGAGGCCGTTGGGACCAAAGATCATGCTGCTTCGTGGGCTGAGTTTCAAGAATTGATGGAGACTGAATATTGCCTGTGGCCAGTCAGACAGGCTCGGGTACATGCTTTTTATGATGCTAAACCGCAGGATATCCCCGTATCTCAAGCTATTGCTGATTTCAACAAGGAGTTGGGTTATGTGAAGACCCAAGTTGTCGAGGAGAGCGACAAAATTTTCCATTTTTCCAGACAGATGAAGTTGTCGATTCGGGACTATATGTCGGGGCTCGTATGCACTACCTTGAAAGATTACCAGAGCAGGGCCCTTGCTTACGATATGTCTGTGACGGCGAGTTAGGCGGCCCGCGAGAGTAAGAAACATAAGTCCGCTGGGAACTTTTCGGGCCACAAGGGTGGGGGTCAGCAGAGATCCCAATCTGCTAACTTCCCCGCCGGCGGTGGTCCAGCTCGTTCCGCTGGGGGTCCTCGTGGAACTACCAGTGCTCCTTTCCGTGATGTGAAGTGTTTCAATTGTGGTCGTACAGGCCACGTCAGTCGTACTTGTTTTAGCCCTTCACTGACGTGTAATCAGTGTGGCCAGCCGGGCCACAAGGCTGCTTTCTATGCTGAGAGGGAGAGAATTCTTGGTGCCCGGGCTTCCATTCCAACGCCTAGGGAACCAAGTGTGAATCAGGGATCGTTTGCTCCTCAATCTACGCCGAGTGCTAGTCGGGGGAGAGGTCGGGGTCAGCCCTCTAAGGGGGGAGCTTCCAGTGTCGGCTCAGCCCACCCGCGTGTCTATGAGATGCGGAGAGCCGATGACCCAGCGGCTACCGTGGCGACAGGTACTGTTTATATTCTTTCTCATCCTGTTAGTGTGCTTTTCGATTCTGGTGCTACGCATTCGTTCATATATTTGGATTGTGTGCGCCGTTTGAGTCTCGACTGTTTGATACCTTATGAACCCTTCATCGTTAAGCTTCCTAGCGGTGATAGGATCATTGGTGATCAGGAGGTTCGAGACTGTTCTGTACTTATTTGTGAGAGGACTTGGCCCTCTAATCTTATTGTTGTGAGTATCGAGGGTGAGGATTTGATTCTTGGGGATGATTGGCTCGAGCGGCATGGTGCGATCATGAACTACCACACGAGAATCATCACTATGTTAGCCGAGGACGGCACCGAGCACTCTTTCGTGGGGCGAAAGAGGGGAAACCAGAAATTCCTTATTAACGCCTTGAAGGTGATGAGACTCCTGCGAAAGGGGTGTACTGGCTATTGGAGCTACGCCTTGCAGGCATAGAGTGGTGGAGTCGAGCTTTCGTCGATTCCAATCGTTAGCGAGTTTCCTGATGTATTTCCTGACGAGTTACTGGGATTGCCACCGGATCGTGAGGTCGAGTTTGCTATAGAGTTAGAGCCGGGCGCGGCTCCTATTTCGAAGGCGCCCTATCGCATGGCACCATCAGAGATGTCCGAATTGAAGAAGCAGTTGAATGAGCTTCTTGAGTCGGGGTATGTTCGACCGAGCGCCTCGCCATGGGGCGCACCGGTCCTGTTTGTGCGGAAGAAGGATGGTTCACTACGTTTGTGTATCGACTATCGCGAACTAAACAAGGTGACCATCAAGAACAAGTATCCTTTGCCGAGAATTGATGACTTGTTCGATCAGTTGCAGGGAGCTGCGGTGTTCTCGAAAATTGATTTGAAATCGGGGTACTATCAGCTCCGGGTGAGAGAATCCGATGTGCCGAAAACAGCTTTTCGAACGAGATACGGGCATTATGAGTTCGTAGTTATGCCTTTCGGGTTAACTAATGCGCCGGCGGTGTTCTTGCAGTTGATGAACAAAGTCTTTATCAAGTATTTGGATAAGTGTGTCGTCGTCTTTATTGACGATATTCTTATTTCTTCGAGGAGTGAGGAAGAGCATGCCCACCATTTGCTGGTAGTATTAGACATTTTGAGAACCGAGCAACTCTATGCAAAGTTCTCGAAATGTGAGTTCTGGCTGAAGGAAGTGATGTTTTTAGGTCACGTGATTTCAGCCGAGGGGGTTCGTGTGGATCCGCAGAAGATTGAGGCAGTGTTGGATTGGGCACCGCCCAAGAATGTGAAGGAGCTCCGTAGTTTCTTGGGTTTGGCTGGCTACTATCGTAGGTTCGTCGAGGGTTTCTCAAAACTAGCTCGGCCACTTACGCAGCTGCTCCGTAATCAGAAGTTAAATGCGGAATGACGAGAGGCAGTCGAGTTTTGAGGGACTGAAGAAGCGTTTGACTTCAGCCCCGGTTTTGGCGTTGCCATGTGGCAACGAGTGTTTGGCCATTTATAGCGATGCTTCGGGTCAGGGTCTTGGGTGCGTATTGATGCAGCACGGCAAGACCATTGCCTATGCGTCGAGACAGTTGAGGCCGTATGAGCTGAACTACCCTACTCATGATTTGGAGTTAGCGGCAGTCGTTTTTGCGCTCAAGATTTGGCGTCACTATCTTTTCGGCTCTGCATGTCAGATTTTTACCGATCATAAAAGTCTGAAATACATATTTACTCAGCGGGAGTTGAATATGAGGCAGAGGAGGTGGTTAGAGTTGATTAAGGATTATGACCTCAAAATCCTTTATCATCCGGGCAAGGCGAACGTCGTGGCCGACGCCTTGAGTTGGAAACCGGTTGCGTTGCGAACGCTTGAGATCCTTACGTCTCAGTCTGAGCTTCGGCGGGCTTTGATCGAGTTAGATGTTGAAGTTTTGTTGCCTGGAGCCGTCGGGCAACTTCGTGCTTTAGAGATTTCGTCGTCTTTGATCGATGAAACTAAGCTGAAGCAGTTAGAGGATCCGATGATTACTCAAATCCGAGAGAACGTTCTTAGGGGAAAGTCTCCTGGGTTTGTGATTCACGAGGATGGTGTTTTGAGGTTCCAGAGTCGGCTTTGTGTGCCGAACGACCCAGAGTTGCGACAGAGTATTTTTCGTGAGGCCCATACTACACCTTATTCTGTTCATCCTGGTTCGAGTAAGATGTACAAGGACCTGAGGAGGAATTTCTGGTGGAACGATATGAAGGAAGAGGTCGCACAATTTGTAGTGAGATGTTTGACTTGTCAACAGGTCAAAATCGAGCATCAGCGACCGGCTGGGTTATTGCAGTCACTTCCCGTTCCGGAATGAAAGTGGGAAGACATATCGATGGATTTCATTACGAGTTTTCCGAGATCGAGGTCGGGCATGAATATGGTATGGGTGATTGTTGATCGCCTGACCAAGTCGGAACATTTCCTGGGCATCAAGGACACTTGGGGCCCGGAGAAGTTAGCTCGTGTGTTTATCGCGCAAATTGTGAGGCTTCACGGTACTCCGAAGTCTATCGTGTCGGATCGCGATGGCTATTTTGTATCGCACTTTTGGCAGGCGGTGCATAAGGCGTTGGGTACCCGTTTGCATTTGAGTACCTCTTTTCATCCCCAGTAAGATGGACAGTCGGAACGCACTATCTAGACATTCGAAGATATATTGCGTGCTTGTGCCCTCGATTGGAGTAGCGATTGGGAGGAACATTTGCCATTGATCGAATTCACGTACAACATTAGTTGGCACGCGTCGATTCGGATGGCACCGTATGAGGCACTTTATGGGCGGCGATTTCGATCACCAATTTGTTGGAATGAAACGTCCGACTTAGTCGGGACCGAGCCGGACGTCGTTTTAGAGACGAGGCGGAAGATATAAGTAATTCGATAACGGATGTTGACTGCCCAGAGTCGACAGAAGTCGTATGCCGACGCCCGTCGCCGACCTTTGGAATTCGAGGTGGGAGACCACGTTTTGCTAAAGGTGTCGCCGACGAAGGGAGTTTTTCGTTTCGGGAAGAAGGGGAAGTTGAGTCCGAGATTTATTGGACCCTTTGAGATTCTCGAGCGAGTCGGTGAGTTGGCATACCGTTTAGCGTTACCTCCAGCCTTGAGTCATGTTCATAGCGTTTTTCATGTTTCCCAGTTGAGGAAATATGTCCCGGATCCTAGTCACGTCATCGATTATGGTGAGATTGATGTCGCCGAGGATATTACTTTTGAAGAGCGTCCTTTGAAGATCTTGGAGCATCGTGAGAAACGACTGAGGCATAAGACCATACCTTTGGTCAAGGTGCAGTGGTCGAGACACGGTTTCGAGGAGGCAACTTGGGAAACCGAGGATAGCATGCGCGCTAGGTACCCCGAGTTATTTGTTTCTTAAGTTTCGGGACGAAACTTATTTTTAGAGGGGTAGAATGTAATATCCGCATTTTTCTTCCCCTTGTATTTTTATTTTCGGTGTATTTCTCGATTGTAACGACCCTCGTGTATCTTTCAGTGTAACTTTTCCGTCATCTATTGATCTGATTCTCGTAATTGTTGTGCGGAACCGCCGTTTCGGGGTTGCCGTGGATCCATTCTATGCTATGATGCGTTGTGAGGTGTTCCGTTTGATGTTTCGTTCGTATTCCGGTGTTGTAGACCGTTTATATTCCGTACCTAGCGCACGCTAATTTTTCTGCATAGCGCACGCTAGAAGTCCCTTTGTAGTGCACGCTACGTTTACTTCGTAGCGCGCGCTAGCGAGTTAGCCCTGGGAGTGGCAGTTCAGCTCCCAGCCCTCTGGACTATCGGATTAGCGCACGCTACCTTGTCTAGCGCACGCTAATGTTGGGAGACTAGCGCACGTTAAGTTGTTCAGTAGCGCGCTAAGCATCGATCTTGGGCAGATTTACTACTGAACCCGGTCAGGTGCCAGTTAGCGCACGCTACGCTCGTATGGTAGCGCACGCTAACGGGTCAGGTGAGTTTTGGGCAGTTGGCTACTGGAGTCGGCTGATATCCAGGTAGCGCACGCTATTGGTCGATAGCGCGCGCTACCGAGAGGTTATTAGCGCACGCTACGTTTCGAGTAGCGTACGCTAACGGCCAGAAATCTGGCTACTGGACTGGGACGCCGATTGTTTGGTCTGTATTTTCATCCCGTTAGCGCACGCTAACCTTGAGGATTAGCGCGCGCTAACACTCCCTGGCTATATAAACCAGGGAGTTGACCGAGATAAACATAAATCCTCATTTCTTCCTCTCTCCGCGGCGAAGGCGATTCCGGGGCGATCTTCTTGGCGATTTCTTCTTCCAATCATCTCATCCAACATCTTTCATGAGTTCTTGGAGTATTATAACAACATCAACACGAATCTTTCATCCTAATCCACGGTAAATCTCTTAGAACCCTACTTTTGGATAATTTGGGGGTTTTGGGATTTTCTTCCGATTCGTTCCGTTTTGTTGGTGGATTCATGATGAATATGATTAATCTTGTTGATATCATTAGTTTTCCTACGGATTCATGGTATATTTTCATAGCTTTGCGAAATCGAGAGGGTTTGGTTGTGGTCCGCCCTCGTTGTTATTTTTATTCGATTATACATGAATCGTAGGCGGGTTTTCGGGTGTATTCCATTTCCACAATCGTTTAGAAGTGGTTGTGATTGTGCTATTCGAATCGTTATGTTCATTTTCGTCGGTTCCTCGCGGTCGTGCTTGATTCTTCCGTTCCGTTCGTGTCACCGTTTATTTAATCGAGGCAAGTATCCTTATGAACTTACAATCTTGACATAGTAGTATTGTATGAGAAATGGTGTGTGTGTGTGTATGCTCACTACGGGTTAGATCCGACGGGGTCTCGGTAGGGGTCCACAGAGACGTGGATCGACGAGCTTGCTTTTAACCACTACGGGTTAGATCCGACGGGGTCTCGGTAGGGGTCCACAGAGACGTGGATCGACGGTTAATTGTGGTGCATTTTACAAATGTGATTTGATATTGGCATTTCCGGAAATGAGTGCTTTGGAACTATGCTTTTCTTTATTGCATGCATTTACTATATGTGTAAGATGTAAGTTGTTCATCTGGTTACTTGTACTGGCGTAATTGCTAACCCCTCTGGGGACCCATTTTGGGGAAATTCGTTTTATGAATTTCAGGTCAGGTTCATCGAGACGAACGGGCGCTGGACCAGTATGCGGATGATGGCCGAGCGTGATGATTGTGCACGAGTGATGTCTTAGTGTCTTCTACCTTTTCATATTTTGTGGTTTTGTTTGAACTAATAGAAGTACTCGAGTACTTAAGAATTTTTACTCGTCTGGATTGTATTGTTGTTTATCGTGTTTGTGTCGAATTATGATGTTATGTTGACCGGTTGAACCGGGTGGATTATTTTGTTGGGCGTCTTTATGACGAGGAGTTATTCTATTGTTCTGTGAGTCGATGAGTATGATGTTTGGCCAGCCTGGTGGGTCCCATGTAGGGATTCACGGCGCTGTAATATACCTCGAATATCTTGGGGGTGTTACAGTACCGTAACCCAACTAAGAATGAATGATCGGATCATTCCAAAACCATTATGTCGTGAATACCGTATACATATAAACCCTTCAATAATATGTACCAGTCAAGTATTAGGGTCACGGTAAAGTCAAACCCTACTGTAACTTGAATCTATGCTTTCTGTTAATGCAAACCGAGTGTAACACCCCCAATCCGCTCAGGGATATTACACGCTATAACAATTCAACCATGCCTTTAAGGCTAAAATGACTCAGTAGACCGATTTGGTCTTTCAACAAATACATACAACTCAAATACAACTCATGCCCACGCAGGGGTCAAAATACAACCACACCCGTACAACGGGAAAATATAGCAGCGGAAAAATAGAGTACAACTGAACCAATAAACAAAGTACGGTTCCTCATGTGATTAGTATAGTTCATCTTTCATCATCCTTCGTTCCGACCCTGTGTTATGCTCCAAAACCTGAATGCAAAAACAGACATCCACCCCCCGAATACTCGGGGGTTAGCAAAACTCCACTGTTTTGCTAGTGCAAGAACAAAGTGCAAATACGAGCCATACCATTCACATTCAACGAATAACAATAACCAAGGATCCTCAAAGATCCAAATGAAACGAAAATTACTTCCCGAGGCAAGATTTTGAGAAAACATTTCAAAATCGAAATATCATAAATCAATGGAAGTAATTTATAAAATGGTTTAGAATGCCATCGAGAGTTTTAATAGAAAATAATTTAGGATTATCAAATCCTACTTTTCAAAATCCACAAGACAAAAGGCGTCACCGCCCCAAATCTTTACTTTCCGAAAAATGACATTTACCAAACCGTTGGGATTTTAGCCCCAAATCCGTAAAATGACTTTTACAAAACCATTGGGATTTTAGCCCCAAATCTCATCAACTCACAGTACACAAGAACGACCACAAGGTTTGTCTCCCAACATCAAAATCCACAAATAAAGGATTTAAAACAAGCAACAAAATACTCTAGTGCCATCCTAGCTAAGTAGGCCAAACGAACAACTTACCTCTTACACACTTAGTCAATGCATGCAATCATGAAAACCGTTCGAAAGCACTCATTTCCGGAAATGCCATAGTCAAATCACTTTTGTAAAAATACACCACAATTAACCGTGGATCCACCCCTCCGTGGACCCCTACCGAGACCCCGTCGGATCTAACCCATAGTGGTTAAAAGCAAGCTCGCAGATCCACCCCTCCGTGGACCCCTACCGAGACCCCATCGGATCTAACCCATAGTGAGCATACACACACACACGTTACTCATGCAATACTAATATGCTAAGAATGTAAGTTCATCAAGAATACTTACTAGAGATGACCACTAATCCGACACCATTATCAAACTCTTCAAAACACAATAACAAGATTAAACACGGAATACACGATTCCATAACTTTTAAACAACAAGGATATCATCAAAGCCTCCAACGTTCAAAAAAATCAAATCATAATCAATTCCCAAAACACAATGTTCACAAAACACACACGCGTTTTGAAAGAGAGCCTTTAACGAGGCCAAACCGAAATCTTTTGAAAATTCATTTCAAATAACCAAACGAACACATCAAGACGAACACCGATCATCATATCCATAAAACGAGAAAAGTATGGGCAAGGTACTTGCCTCGAATAAGAACAACGCGAAGAATCGACCGAAGTAGGTTGACACGAACCGACTACGAACCCGTCGACTCCACCGATCGCCAACTCGCGTTCATAAACTACGAAGGGTAAATATAACAACGAAAATGAATTCCAAAGTACTACCCAAAGCCGCTGAATTCAAGGAACGAATGACGAAAATTCAAGGATTTTCCCCAAAACGGCCAAGAACACGATTCGTCCCGTCAAAACCCGAAAACGGAATTCCAAGATGATATATAGATATACAATCCATAGAATATGTTTAACAACATCATTTAACCATAATCGATCAATCGAAAATGGATGAAAAACGAGATTGAGGACAAATCCCCCAAAAAGTCGACTCGAAGGAAATCAAGAAATATACTTCGATTCGACGAAGAACAATGGATTAAATGATGTTAAACACAAGAATACTACCAAGATTAATCATACCCATCATGAATTAATCAACAACACGGAACGAATCGGACACAAATGCAAAAACCCCCAAATTCACGAAATTAGGGTTCTAAGAAAGGTTACCTTGATTCGCTGGATCAAAGGATGATAACGGATGATCAATTGATGTTATGAACTCAAGAACTTCGTGGATTTATTGTTCAACAACATGGCATCGTCACCCATGAATCGCCAGCCGCGGAAGGAGAAGGAAGGAAATGAAAAACGAGATGAAATGTGACTGCTCTGTCACATTTATACTGGGCCGGACTAGCGCGCGCTAGTCTGCCGAGCTAGCGTGCCTATCGGCCCAGGCCGCAATCCAGTGACCTACTGGACTAGACTGCTCGGCAAGGTAGCGTGCGCAGCCTTCCGGCCGTAGCGCGTGCTACCTGCCGGTCGTAGCGTGCGCAATGCCGGCGATGGCGTGCGCTACTGCCGAGCTTTGGCCCGATTCGAACGTGGACTCCACTGTCCAGACCCGATAGCGTGCGTTAGGCCAGCCGGTAGCGTGCGCTTCACCTCCCGGTTAGCGCGCGCAGCCTTCCCGCCGTAGCGTGCGCTACGCCGGTTCTTGTCGCACCTGTCCGGCCGGTGCCCGCAATCGTCGAGACGATCCTGCCGTCCGGCGATGCGACCACGAGGGCTCGGCGACCCGATTTCGAAAGCGTCACGGAGCGAACACGGCGAAAAGTTCGCGGACAACATCAACGACCGGAATGAAAACATAATACCATAATTAGTCATACGCGACCAAGAAAGCGGTCGAAACAACAATTACGAATACGGATACCCGTAACTTTCAAGAAATTACAAAATGGCCCAAAATGCGGAAATCACGATACGTGATCGAATAACCAAACGAAGTTCACATCACGTCTAACAAAGTTAAACGGACTTACTAGAGACTCAAGCAATGATTTCGAACAAGATTCGCAAGAACCGGACTCAAGTGCGGAAAAGTCGTTAAAAAGCACGGGACTCAACAAAACGACACCGAAACGAACTCGGATGTCAAAAAGTGTAGAATTAATCATTCTCAGAATGACGAAACGGTCATGAGCGAGTCGTCAAAACGGACCTCGGCCGAAAAAAGAAATTTACCGAAAATCGAAAATTGCGGATATTACATTCTACCCTCCTTAAAAGAAGTTTCGTCCGAAACTTAAAACAAGTAGGGAAGAAATATTCCGCGAGGAAAAACTCTACGAGATACAGAAGAATGCGTAACTAACGCCCAACGGCGAAATGTTACAAACAACGCAAAGGAATATACGGCGTGAAAACACGCTCCACGGCGACCAACACAACGTCGCCGTTAGGGATATAATAAAACCAACAAATGACAAGCGTCATCAAACGGATAATATAGCCAAGTCAATTATCCGACAATCACAAAACACAACGAACGAAAATTAATATGATTGACCAACCCAACGGTACATCAATCAAAACGCGAGCCAACCGCTGAACAAATACGGAATCCCACCGCCCAAGGGTTGGAAGATCGAAAACGAGACTAATTTCCCGAACTTAAGGGAATTAGGAAGGAGCCTGAATGCTCAACAATCACGAAACGAGAACAAAAACCAAACAAGCAAATGATCGAGACAACAAAGATCGAACAATCATGTTCGAAACACGAAGGATAATAAAATTCAAACAACAACTCCCAGGATGATCTGGCGAGAACTACAAGACATGCATTCCCATAAGATCCACAGGAAAGGGAATAGCGATTGAAAGGTCAC
Organism: Orobanche coerulescens; assembly: GCA_033398695.1. Classification (NCBI taxonomy): domain Eukaryota; kingdom Viridiplantae; phylum Streptophyta; class Magnoliopsida; order Lamiales; family Orobanchaceae; genus Orobanche; species Orobanche coerulescens. The sequence continues at coordinate 97,941,043 of CM065813.1, read as the reverse complement.
AACGACAAACGAGTTATTCCGAAACAACACCACACTCGTTCGATCAACAAAAGCAAGGGGCAAGACAAGCTCAGAAATGTCAACGAACATAATGAGTCGACAGAGTCGAAAACACAAGAGTTCCAAATCTGATCCACTTCGAATAAAAGAACTAGTAGAACCAAATGATGTTACTCCCGAACAAGGTTCACAAGAATCGAACCGAACTCGAAAAAGTCACAGCGATAACCAGATCGACTCAAAACAAGATCATAGCTCGTTCGGACGATGAAACTGAAATACCGAACAAGTTCATAAAGTATCAACAAACATGAGCGAATCGATAGACTGGAGAAAGAGAAAATACCGTTGTCAAAATAGTACGGGTATTACCTCCGACCTTGTCCACGAAATTCACAAAAACGGGAGCAAGGTAACAAGACATTAAACAACCGACACATCACGGAACCATCACTGATGCACACGGTCATACCAAACCAAGCTCTAACAGCTCGCACATGCGCGAAAACGCAGAACTCACTACGAGGCGACAATATTCAACACCAACACCCCGCCTCTCACAGGGGGCTAACACAACAAATGTGTGGAAAGCGACTCAACGCTCACACCGCCAATTCGATCATACTCGGGAGTAAACATCAAAATGACAACCCGAACATCATACATACATACCCAGCCCTCAAACGGGAATAGATAGGTTTTAAAAACGAAAACCTCATTTTGAAAATAATTTGAAGAATACCGGTTGATCTTGAGTATCACCTTTCAAAAAAATACAAACATGAAACATCGTTATCGAGACTTTGGAGAACCATTTCGCATTTGATAAAAATGAGAACACTTTCTATTAGTGAAAACTTTCAAAATATTCGACCCTCGGGTCTAAATAAAAGTGTTTCTAAAACATTGAAAATATCTCAAAGCATTTTGGTCCTCGAGGTAGAGAATTTTTGAAGTATATTGTGGCACCTTGGATGTACCACAAAAAAAATAACTCATTTGAAAAGTATGTCTCGAAATTTATTTTTTTCTAAGATACTCAAGGTTTTCAAAAATCCAATAGGCCAGAATGCCCAAAACTCACACATATCGACGTTCACTAAAACAACTCCTAGTACACGCATCAAAATGTTTAAAATCAAGACAATACATGTCTTTAAACGGAAATAAACGATAAAATACCAGAGTTGAAGACCGCCTAGGATTCAGAACAAAACCACTGACCCCATTCGAAGTCTCCAAGGACCCTCCCGCACCGACTAGTGAACAAGTCGTACGTGTATAAGCACTAAGCTTCCACAAGAGAACTTGTAAAACGTGCAAATCGATTCGAAAATCATCAACAACGGGCAAAAACAACAATAAAAGGACATCACATGCGATGACACTCCTCGTATAAATCAAATACGAGAGTCGACTAAATACATATTGTGAAATCAAAATCCACATAATGATTCCACCACTTAACAAATAATCATAAAAATAGCTCGTGTCACACGAGGCACAACACAAAGAAGGGAGACTTACTTCCACAGGTCGCACGAAGATGATGATCGCCCCACGATACTAATCACGACCAACAAACTCAAACGACACGTCGCGACACGACTCAGTCAGATAAAATCCGACGAAACAAGACTCAAACAACACGACTTGACCCGACAGCCTAGGTTTCCTCAACCTAAGCTCCGATACCATTTATGTAACACCCCCCAATCCGCTCAGGGATATTACACGCCGTAGAACCTTTCCTCAAGGATCTACCAGGCTGGTAACGACATATAACAATTCAACCATGCCTTTAAGGCTAAAATGACTCAGTAGACCGATTTGGTCTTTCAACAAATACATACAACTCAAATACAACTCATGCCCACGTAGGGGTCAAAATACAACCACACCCGTACAACGGGAAAATATAGCAGCGGAAAAATAGAGTACAACTGAACTAATAAACAAAGTACGGTTCCTCATGTGATTAGTATCGATCATCTTTCATCATCCTTCATGCCAACCCTGTGTTATGCTCCAAAACCTGAATGCAAAAACAGACATCCACCCCCCGAATACTCGGGGGTTAGCAAAACTCCACTGTTTTGCTAGTGCAAGAACAAAGTGCAAATACGAGCCATACCATTCACATTCCACGAATAACAATAACCAAGGATCCTCAAAGATCCAAACGAAACGAAAAGTACTTCCCGAGGCAAGATTTTGAGAAAACATTTCAAAATCGAAATATCATAAATCAATGGAAGTAATTTATAAAATGGTTTAGAATGCCATCGAGAGTTTTAATAGAAAACAATTTAGGATTATCAAATCATACTTTTCAAAATACACAAGACAAAAGGCGTCACCGCCCCAAATCTTTACTTTCCGAAAAATGACATTTACCAAACCGTTGGGATTTTAGCCCCAAATCCGTAAAATGACTTTTACAAAACCATTGGGATTTTAGCCCCAAATCTCATCAACTCACAGTACACAAGAACGACCACAAGGTTTGTCTCCCAACATCAAAATCCACAAATAAAGGATTTAAAACAAACAACAAAATACTCTAGTGTCATCCTAGCTAAGTAGGCCAAACGAACAACTTACCTCTTACACACTTAGTCAATGCATGCAATCGTGAAAACCGTTCGAAAGCACTCATTTCCGGAAATGCCATAGTCAAATCACATTTGTAAAAATGCACCACAATTAACCGTGGATCCACCCCTCCGTGGACCCCTACCGAGACCCCGTCGGATCTAACCCATAGTGGTTAAAAGCAAGCTCGCGGATCCACCCCTTCGTGGACCCCTACCGAGACCCCGTCGGATCTAACCCATAGTGAGCATACACACACACACGTTACTCATGCAATACTAATATGCTAAGAATGTAAGTTCATCAAGAATACTTACTAGAGATGGCCACTAATCCGACACCATTATCAAACTCTTCAAAACACAATAACAAGATTAAACACGGAATACACGATTCCATAACTTTTAAACAACAAGGATATCATCAAAGCCTCCAACGTTCAAAATAATCAAATCATAATCAATTCCCAAAACACAACGTTCACAAAACACACACGCGTTTTGAAAGAGAGCCTTTAACGAGGCCAAACCGAAATCTTTTGAAAATTCATTTCAAATAACCAAACGAACACATCAAGACGACCACCAATCATCATATCCATAAAACGAGAAAACTATGAGCAAGGTACTTACCTCGAATAAGAACAACGTGAAGAATCGACCGAAGTAGGTTGACACGAACCGACTACGAACCCGCCGACTCCACCGATCGCCAACTCGCGTTCATAAACTACGAAGGGCAAATATAACAATGAAAATGAATTCCAAAGTACGACCCAAAGCCACTGAATTCAAGGAACGAATGACGAAAATTCAAGGATTTTCCCCAAAACGGCCAAGAACACGATTCGTCCAGTCAAAACCCGAAAACGGAATTCCAAGATGATATATGGATATACAATCCATAGAATATGTTTAACAACATCATTTAACCATAATCGATCCATCGAAAACGGATGAAAAACGAGATCGAGGACAAATCCCCCGAAAAGTCGACTCGAAGGAAATCAAGAAATATACTTCGATTCGACGAAGAACAATGGATTAAATGATGTTAAACACAAGAATACTACCAAGATTAATCATACCCATCATGAATTAATCAACAACACGGAACGAATCGGACAAAAATGCAAAAACCCCCAAATTCACGAAATTAGGGTTCTAAGAAAGGTTACCTTGATTCGCTGGATCAAAGGATGATAACGGATGATTGATTGATGTTATGAACTCAAGAACTTCGTGGATTTGTTGTTCAACAACATGGTTTCGTCACCCATGAATCGTCAGCCACGGAAGGAGAAGGAAGGAAATGAAAAACGAGATGAAATGTGACTGCTCTGTCACATTTATAGTGGGCCCGACTAGCGCGCGCTAGTCTGCCGAGCTAGCGTGCGCTATCGGCCCAGGCCGCAATCCAGTGACCTACTGGACTAGACTGCTCGGCCAGGTAGCGTGCGCAGCCTTCTGGCCGTAGCGCGTGCTACCTGCCGGTCGTAGCGTGCGCAATGCCCGACAGTAGCGTGCGCTACCTGCCGAGCCTGACTGATTCCAGAACCCCTGGACTCCACTGTCTAGACCCGATAGCGTGCGTTAGGCCAGCCGGTAGCGTGCGCTTCACCTGCCGGTTAGCGTGCGCAGCCTTCCGTCCGTAGCGTGCGCTACGCCGGTTCTTGCCGCACCTGTCCGGCCGGTGCCTGCAATCGTCCGGCGATCCGCCAAGCCGTCCGGCGATGCGACCACGGGGCTCGACGACCCGATTTCCGAAAACGTACGGAACGAACACGACGAAAAGTTCGCGGACAACATCAACGACCCGGAATGAAAACATAATACCATAATTAGTCATACGCGACCAAGAAACGGGTCGAAACAACAATTACAGATACGGATACCCGTAACTTTCAAGAAATTACAAAATGGCCCAAAATGCCCGGAAATCACGATACGTGATCGAATAACCAAACCGAAGTTCACATCACGTCTAACAAAGTTAAACGGACTTACTAGAGACTCGAAACAGCAGTTTCGAACAAGATTCGCAAGAACCGGACTCAAGTGCGGAAAAGTCGTTAAAAAGCACGGGACTCAACAAAACGACACCGAAACGAACTCGGATGTCAAAAAGTGTAGAATTAATCATTCTCAGAATGACGAAACGGTCATGAGCGAGTCGTCAAAACGGACCTCGGCCGAAAAAAGAAATTTACCGAAAATCGAAAATTGCGGATATTACATTCTACCCTCCTTAAAAGAAGTTTCGTCCCGAAACTTAAAACAAGTAGGGGGAAGAAATATTCCGCGAGGAAAAACTCTACGAGATACAGAAGAATGCGTAACTAACGCCCAACGGCGAAATGTTACAAACAACGCAAAGGAATATACGGCGTGAAAACACGCTCCACGGCGACCAACACAACGTCGCCGTTAGGGATATAATAAAACCAACAAATGACAAGCGTCATCAAACGGATAATATAGCCAAGTCAATTATCCGACAATCACAAAACACAACGAACGAAAATTAATATGATTGACCAACCCAACGGTACATCAATCAAAACGCGAGCCAACCGCTGAACAAATACGGAATCCCACCGCCTAAGGGTTGGAAGATCGAAAACGAGACTAATTTCCCGAACTTAAGGGAATTAGGAAGGATCCTGAATGCTCAACAATCACGAAACAAGAACAAAAACCGAACAAGCAAACGATCGAGACAACAAAGATCGAACAATCATGTCCGAAACACGAAGGATAATAAAATTCAAACAACAACTCCCAGGATGATCTGGCGAGAACTACAAGACATGCATTCCCATAAGATCCACAGGAAAGGGAATAGCGATTGAAAGGTCACAACGACAAACGAGTTATTCCGAAACAACACCACACTCGTTCGATCAACAAAAGTAAGGGGCAAGACAAGCTCAGAAATGTCAACGAACATAATGAGTCGACAGAGTCGAAAACACAAGAGTTCCAAATCTGATCCACTACGAATAAAAGAACTAGTAGAACCAAATGATGTTACTCCCGAACAAGGTTCACAAGAATCGAACCGAACTCGAAAAAGTCACAGCGATAACCAGATCGACTCAAAACAAGATCACAGCTCGTTCGGACGATGAAACTGAAATACCGAACAAGTTCATAAAGTATCAACAAACATGAGCGAATCGATAGACTGGAGAAAGAGAAAATACCGTAGTCAAAATAGTACGGGTATTACCTCCGACCTCGTCCACGAAATTCACAAAAACGGGAGCAAGGTAACAAGACATTAAACAACCGACACATCACGGAACCATCACCGATGCACACGGTCATACCAAACCAAGCTCTAACAGCTCGCACATGCGCGACAACGCAGAACTCACTACGAGGCGACAATATTCAACACCAACACCCCGCCTCTCACTGGGGGCTAACACAACAAATGTGTGGAAAGCGACTCAACGCTCACACCGCCAATTCGATCATACTCGGGAGTAAACATCAAAATGACAACGCGAACATCATACATACATACCCAGCCCTCAAACGGGAATAGATAGGTTTTAAAAATGAAAACCTCATTTTGAAAATAATTTGAAGAATACCGGTTGATCTTGAGTATCACATTTCAAAAAAATACAAACATGAAACATCGTTATCGAGACTTTGGAGAACCATTTCGTATTTGATAAAAATGAGGACACTTTCTATTAGTGAAAACTTTCAAAATATTCGACCCTCGGGCCTAAATAAAAGTGTTTCTAAAACATTGAAAATATCTCAAAGCATTTTGGTCCTCGAGGTAGAGAATTTTTGAAGTATATTGTGGCACCTTGGATGTACCACAAGAAAAATAACTCATTTGAAAAGTATGTCTCGAAATTTATTTTTTTCTATGATACTCAAGGTTTTCAAAAATCCAATAGGCCAGAATGCCCAAAACTCACACATATCGACGTTCACTAAAACAACTCCTAGTACACGCATCAAAATGTTTAAAATCAAGACAATACATGTCTTTAAACGGAAATAAACGATAAAATACCAGAGTTGAAGACCGCCTAGGATTCAGAACAAAACCACTGACCCCATTCGAAGTCTCCAAAGACCCTCCCGCACCGACTAGTGAACAAGTCGTACGTGTATAAGCACTAAGCTTCCTCAAGAGAACTTGTAAAACGTGCAAATCGATTCGAAAATCATCAACAACGGGCAAAAACAACAATAAAAGGACATCACATGCGACGACACTCCTTGTATATGTAACACCCCAAGATATTCGGAGTATATATTACAGCGCTGTGGACTCCTACATGGGACCCACCAGGCTACAACAAGCGGGTACCCCTCGACTAACCATCTCGGTTAGCGAGGATACACAATCAAATAATACATCATATGAAAATACACCCGAAGCAACTGACGAAATGAGCAACAATCGACAATGTAGCAATTTAAAATAATACAACATGGGGTTTGAATTGAAAAGCCTAAGTACTCGCGAGTACAGTCTATCAGTTTAGAAATATAGAAAACAACCATATCGAAGTCGACAAAAGAAATAAGTAAACCCAAGTGCACATGTCAGCGACCCTGGCCAGCATCCTCGTACTATCCCAGCGCTCGCTCGTCCGGATGATCATAACCTGAAATCCATAAGAAGAATTTCCCCAAAACGGGTCCCCCAAAGGGGTTAGCAATTACGCTAGTACAAGTAATCAAGGCAAACCAATCGCTTACACATTTCATAGTACATGCACCAATATCATTTCGAAACCAAAACCAGACATGTCTTTTCCGGAAATAAACAGTCAAACAATTTGCCGTGGGAACAGGGCTATACCATTGATCCCGCTCCGTGATCCCTAAGGACCCTCCCGAGCTGACCATATTATAAAACAAATTACTCACACGCATCGCCTTGGGAACAGGGCTATACCATTGATCCCGCTCCGTGATCCCTAAGGACCCTCCCGAGCTGGCTAGCGAAACAAACTCGTGAATCCAGGGCTATACCATTGGATTCCCTCCGTGATCCCGTCGGACCCTCCCGAGGTGAGCAATCACACACAATATACATTACCATTTCACGTTAAGCATAAAGGTTTCCAAAAAATACTTGCCTTGAATAATAAGCGACGGAACGAACGGAAGGAAAAACACCGGTGACCGATAGGAGCCGATAATCACGAACCTAACGATACGAAGAACACAATCACAACCAATCCTAAATGAATAAGGAATTGGAATACACCCGAAAACCCGCCTACGATTCATGTATATTCGTATAGGAACAACGACGAGGGCGGACCACAACCAAACCCTCTCGATTACAAAATTACTACGAAATATACCATGAATCCGTAGGGAAACCAACAAGATCAACAAGATTAATCATGTACAGCATGAATTAATCTAACATACGGAACGAATCGGACGAAACATGAAAACCCCCTTCAATTTACCCAAAACAAGGTTTTAGGAGTTTACCTTGAATAGTGACGAAGAACACGATTAGAGGTTGATAATATGCTCCAAAAACTCGAAGAAGATGATGGCTCGGAGTTACCAAGCTTCAAATCGCCGGAAATACCAAGAAAATCGCCTAGGAGTCGGATGGGGAGGAGAAGGAGTGAAAATGGCCGAAATCGGTCCTCGTTACGTACGTTAGCCACCACATGCTAACGTACGTAAGCCGTATTACGTACGTAATCCATAAGGGCCTTACGTACGTAACCAAAAAGGCAGAATCGCCTGAACTGAAATACACTAGGGCGTTACGTACGTAACCAAAAAGGGTGTTACGTACGTAACCAAAAAGGCAGAATCGTCTGGACCGAAATACACTAGAACGTTACGTACGTAACCAAAAGGGTGTTACGTACGTAACATTCCTTTCTGTGGAGTACAGGCCAGAAGAAATGAGGGAGGTACCGGAAAAGAATCGAAATACAACGGTGAACAATTCACGATGGTACGGACGTTAGGGACACGAAGCAGCGAACTTAAATGCGAAAGAAAACATATTCCCGACTACTCAAAGGTTCGGAAAAAAACAATCAACAAGCGAAATTTTCCCAAAAGTTTGGGAAAATTTACAAAAGCAACAACGTCAGAAAAGTCGACACATGGTGAAACACCAAACAAAAGCTCACAACGCCCAAAATAACACGAGATGGATCTTTGGCAACCCGGCGGCGGTTCCAAGCAGCGATTACGATAATATCCGAAATAACAACATGAAACATCAAATCGAGTAAAACGAGTCCGAATCAAGCTCGAACGACAAAAAGTTCAATATTAAATATCCTCAAAATGTCAATACGGTTACAAGCGAGTTGTTAAAAACGAAAACGCACTAAAATGAGAATAATAAGAGAAGGGAAAAGTGCGGATATTACATTCTACCCCTCTAAAAACAAGTTTCGTCCCGAAACTTAAGAAACAAACAACTCGGGATACTTAGCACGCATGCTATCCTCGGTTTCCTAAGTGGCCTCCTCGACACCATGTCTCGACCACTGCACTTTGACCAAAGGAATGGTCTTATGCCTCAGTCGCTTCTCGCGGTGCTCCAAAATCTTTAAGGTACGCTCCTCAACGGTAAAATCTTCGGCAATATCAATCTCACCATAATCGATGATGTGCCTAGGATCCGGGACATATTTCTTCAGCTCGGAAACATGAAAAACGCTATGAACATGACTCAAGGCCGGAGGTAACGCCAAACGGTATGCTAACCCACCGACTCGCACGAGAATCTCGAAGGGTCCAATAAATCTAGGACTCAACTTTCCCTTCTTCCCGAAACGGAAAACTCCTCTCGTCGGCGACACCTTCAGCAAAACGTGGTTCCCCACCTCGAATTCTAAAGGTCGACGACGGACATCGGCATATGACTTCTGTCGACTCTGGGCAGTCAACATCCGTTCCCGGATTAATTCTATATTCCGCTTCGTCTCTAACACGATATCCGGTTCGGTCCCGACCAAATCGGACGCCTCATTCCAACAAATCGGCGATCGACAACACCGCCCGTAAAGCGCCTCATACGGTGCCATCCGAATCGACGCGTGCCAACTATTGTTGTACGTGAATTCGATTAGTGGCAAATGCTCCTCCCAGTCACTACTCCAATCGAGAGCATAAGCACGCAACATATCCTCAAATGTCTGGATAGTGCGTTTCGACTGTCCATCTGACTGGGGATGAAAAGAGGTACTCAAATGCAAACAGGTACCCAACGCCTTATGCACCGCCTGCCAAAAGTGCGATACAAAACGTCCATCACGATCCGAAACAATAGACTTCGGAGTACCGTGAAGTCTCACAATCTGCGCGATAAACACACGAGTCAACTTCTCCGGGCCCCAAGTGTCCTTGATGCCCAGAAAATGTGCCGACTTGGTCAGACGATCAACAACCACCCATACCATATTCATGCCCGCCCTCGATCTCGGCAAACTCGTAACGAAATCCATCGATATATCTTCCCATTTCCATTCCGGAACGGGAAGTAACTGTAATAATCCGGCCGGTCGCTGATGCTCGATCTTGACCTGCTGACAAGTCAAACATCTCGCTACAAACTGTGCGACCTCCTCCTTCATATTATTCCACCAGAAATTCCTCCTCAGGTCTTTGTACATCTTACTCGAACCAGGATGAACGGAGTAAGGCGTAGCATGGGCCCCGCGCAAAATACTCTGCCTCAACTCTGAGTCGTTCGGCACACAAAGCCGACTCTGGAATCTCAAAATGCCATCCTCATGAATTAAAAACCCAGGAGACTTCCCCTTAAGAACGTTCTCTCGGATTTGAGTAATCATCGGATCCTCTAACTGCTTCAGCTTAATTTCATCGATCAAAGACGACGAAACCTCCAAAGCACAAAGTTGCCCGACAGCCCCCGGCAACAAAACCTCGACATTGAACTCACTCAAAGCCCGCCGAAGCTCAGGCTGAGACGTAAGGACTTCAAGCGTTCGCAACGCAATCGGTTTCCGACTCAAGGCATCGGCCACGACGTTCGGCTTGCCCGGATGATAAAGGATTTCGAGGTCATAATCCTTAATCAGCTCTAACCATCTCCTCTGCCTCATATTCAACTCCCGCTGAGTAAATATGTATTTCAGACTTTTATGATCGGTAAAAATCTGACATGTAGAGCCGAAAAGATAGTGACGCCAAATCTTGAGTGCAAAAACAACTGCCGCTAACTCCAAATCATGAGTATGGTAGTTCAGCTCATACGGCCTCAACTGTCTCGATGCATAAGCAATGGTCTTGCCGTGATGCATCAATACGCACCCAAGACCCTGACCCCAAGCATCGTTATAAATAGCAAAACCTTCGTTGCCACATGGTAACGCTAAAATCGGGGCCGAAGTCAAACACCTCTTCAGCTCCTCAAAACTGGACTGCCTCTCGTCATTCCAGACGAACTTCTCGGATTTCTGGAGCAACTGTGTAAGTGGCCGAGATAGTTTCGAGAAACCCTCGACGAACCTACGATAGTAGCCAGCCAAACCCAAGAAACTACGGATCTCTTTCACATTCGTGGGCGGTGCCCAATCCAACACTGCCTCAATTTTCTGCGGATCCACTCGAACCCCCTCGGCTGAAACCACGTGACCCAAAAACATCACTTCCTTCCGCCAGAACTCACATTTCGAGAACTTTGCATAGAGTTGCTCGGTCCTCAAAATGTCTAACACTATCTGCAAATGATGGGCATGCTCTTCCTCATTCCTCGAATAGATAAGAATATCGTCAATGAAGACGACGACACACTTATCCAAATACTCGATAAAGACATTGTTCATCAATTGCATGAACACCGCCGGTGCATTAGTTAACCCGAAGGGCATAACTACAAACTCATAATGTCCGTATCTCGTCCGAAAAGCTGTTTTCGGCACATCGGACTCCCTCACCCGGAGCTGATAGTACCCCGATCTCAAATCAATCTTCGAGAATACCGCAGCTCCCTGCAACTAATCGAACAAGTCATCAATTCTCGGCAAAGGATATTTGTTCTTGATGGTCACCTTCTTTAGTTCGCGATAGTCGATACACAAACGTAGTGAACCATCCTTCTTCCGCACAAACAGGACCGGTGCGCCCCAAGGCGAGGCACTCGGTCGAACATACCCCGACTCAAGAAGCTTACTAAACTGCTTCTTCAACTCTGACATCTCTGAAGGTGCCATGCGGTACGGCGCCTTCGAAATCGGAGCCGCACCCGGCTCTAACTCTATAGCAAACTCAACCTCACGATCCGGTGGCAATCCCGGTAACTCGTCAGGAAATACATCAGGAAACTCACTAACGACTGGAATCGACGAAAGCTCGACTCCACCATTCTCCGCCTTCAAGGCGTAGCACCAATAACCAGTACACCCCTTTCGCAGGAGTTTCATCGCCTTCAGGGCGTTAATAACAAACTTCTGGTTTCTCTTTCGCCCATGAAGGAGTGCTCGATCCGTCCTCGGCTAACATGGTGATGATCCTCGTGCAGTAGTTCACGATTGCGCCATGCCGCTCGAGCCAATCATCCCCGAGAATCAAATCCTCACCCTCAATATTAACGACAATAAGATTAGAGAGCCAAGCTCTCTCACAAATAAACACGAAGCGGTCTCGGACCTCTCATCGACAATTCTATCACCGCTAGGAAGTTTAACGATGAAAGGCTCGCAAGGTGACAAGCAGTCGAGACTCAAGCAGCGTACACACTCTAGAGAAATGAATGAATGCGTAGCACCCGAATCGAAAAGCACACCGACGGGATGGAAATGAATATGAACGGTACTGCCGCCACGAGATCCGCTTTGGATCATCGGCCCTCCTTATCTCATAGATACGCGGGTGGCGAGCCGACATCTGGAAGCTCCACCCCTAGCGGGCTGACCCGACCCCTACCTCGGCCGGCACTTGGTGGAGGCGGCGGAGCAAATGAGCCACTGGTTCACACTCGGCTCCATAGGTCTGGGTGAGAAGAACGGCACCGCGAAGCTTATCGGTGATCACAAAAAGAAGCCTTGTGGCCCGACTGACCACAAGTATGACAAATTAAAGGCGGACGAGGACAGTCCCGGTTCTTATGGCCCGAAAAACCGCAGTTAAAGCATGTGGGCTCACGAGCGGGGGTTCCGGCGGCACCCCGAAAGCTCCCAGAGAAACGAGCCGAACCGCCCGTAGAAATATTCGCAGCTCGAGATTTCTGCTGGCCTCCACTCTTGGGACTAGAAAAGTTTCCTACCGACTTCTGCTTCTTGCTCTCACGAGCCAAATCACTAGCCGTCACTGACATATCATAAGCGAGGGCCCTACTCTGATAATCCTTCAAGGTAGTGCAGACGAGTCCAGACATGTAGTCCCGAATGGACAGTTTCATCCTCTTGGAAAAATGGAAAATTTTGTCGCTCTCAGCGACAACTTGGGTCTTCACATAACCCAACTCCTTGTTAAATTCGGCAATAGCTTGGGATACGGGAATATCCCGTGGTTGAGCATCATAGAAAGCGTGCATTCGAGCCTGTCTGACCGGCCACGGGCAATATTCGGTCTCCATCAATTCTTGAAATTCGGCCCACGAAGCAACATGATCTTTGGGACCAACGGCCTCCCACCAATATGTAGCATCTCCCGTGAGAAAGTATTGAGCAATAGGGACCTTACGGTCCTCGGGGCAGTTGGTAGCAGTAAAGACTTTAGATATCTCCTTGATCCACCCTTCCCAGCCAATCGGGTCCGAAGCTCCCGAAAACTGAGGAGGATGCATCTTGATGACATCCTGAAGCCAGCGATCTGCTCCGCCCCGATTAGCATGGGCCTGATCGGGGTTCTGGACCACCTGAGCTATAGCCGCCATTTGGTTAACCATTTGCTGCATAACAACCGCAATTCCAAGATCGGCGCGCTCCTGAGAAGAAGCGTGACTGTGACGGTCGCCGATACTGACGGCTCCTGAAGAATGCGACGTGGCTGCCCCACCGGATGCCCCACGTCCGCGGCCGCGCCCACGACCACGACCACGGTTTCCTCCAGCATCCATACTGGTGTTAAAAGATAACAGGAGCATATCGAGGATGAGTAAGGAAGGAAAAAGCAACTACGATGATAAGCAAAAGAGGGAGAATAACCACAGTTCAAGAAACGGAATACAGTATTAGAAAGTAAACAATCGGGTAAGGAAACTTACGAACACTGGAAGTACTGAGATGCCGGCAGCGGTGTGACAATGTGCAAAACAAAACACGACTAGACCGAAATAACCGACAAGCCTAGGTATCCATAAACCTAGTGCTCTGATACCATTTTCTGTAACACCCCAAGATATCCGGAGTATGTTACAGCGCCGTGGACCCCTACATGGGACCCACCAGGCTACAACAAGCGGGTACCCCTTGACTAACCATCTCTGTTAGCGAGGATACACAATCAAATAATACATCATGTGAAAATACACCCGAAGCAACTGACGAAATGAGCAACAATCGACAATGTAGCAATTTAAAATAATACAACACGGGGTTTGAATTGAAAAGCCTAAGTACTCGTGAGTACAGTCTATCAGTTTATAAATATAGAAAACAACCATATCGAAGTGGACAAAAGAAATAAGTAAACCCAAGTGCACATGTCAACGACCCTGGCCAGCATCCTCGTACTATCCCAGCGCTCGCTCGTCCGGATGATCATAACCTGAAATCCATAACAAGAATTTCCCCAAAACGGGTCCCCCAAAGGGGTTAGCAATTACGCTAGTACAAGTAATCAAGGCAAACCAATCGCTTACACATTTCATAGTACATGCACCAATATCATTTCGAAACCAAAACCAGACATGTCTTTTCCGGAAATAAACAGTCAAACAATTTGCCGTGGGAACAGGGCTATACCATTGATCCCGCTCCGTGATCCCTAAGGACCCTCCCGAGCTGGCCATATTATAAAACAAATCACGCGCACGCATCGCCTTGGGAATCCAGGGCTATACACACACACACGTTACTCATGCAATACTAATATGCTAAGAATGTAAGTTCATCAAGAATACTTACTAGAGATGGCCACTAATCCGACACCATTATCAAACTCTTCAAAACACAATAACAAGATTAAACACGGAATACACGATTCCATAACTTTTAAACAACAAGGATATCATCAAAGCCTCCAACGTTCAAAATAATCAAATCATAATCAATTCCCAAAACACAACGTTCACAAAACACACACGCGTTTTGAAAGAGAGCCTTTAACGAGGCCAAACCGAAATCTTTTGAAAATTCATTTCAAATAACCAAACGAACACATCAAGACGACCACCGATCATCATATCCATAAAACGAGAAAAGTATGGGCAAGATACTTGCCTCGAATAAGAACAACGCGAAGAATCGATCGAAGTAGGTTGACACGAACCGACTACGAACCCGCCGACTCCACCGATCGCCAACTCGCATTCATAAACTACGAAGGACAAATATAACAACGAAAATGAATTCCAAAGTACGACCCAAAGCCGCTGAATTCAAGGAACGAATGATGAAAATTCAAGGATTTTCCCCAAAACGGCCAAGAACACGATTGGTCCCGTCAAAACCCGAAAACGGAATTCCAAGATGATATATGGATATACAATCCATAGAATATGTTTAACAACATCACTTAACCATAATCGATCCATCGAAAATGGATGAAAAACGAGATCGAAGACAAATCCCCCGAAAAGTCGACTCGAAGGAAATCAAGAAATATACTTCGATTCGACGAAGAACAATGGATAAAATGATGTTAAACACAAGAATACTACCAAGATTAATCATACCCCTAATGAATTAATCAACAACAAGGAACGAATCGGACAAAAATGCAAAAAACCCCAAATTCACGAAATTAGGGTTCTAAGAAAGGTTACCTTGATTCGCTGGATCAAAGGATGATAACGGGTGATTGATTGATGTTATGAACTCAAGAACTTCGTGGATTTGTTGTTCAACAACATGGCTTCGTCACCCATGAATCGCCAGCCGCGGAAGGAGAAAGAAGGAAATGAAAAACGAGATGAAATGTGACTGCTCTGTCACATTTATACTGGGCCGGACTAGCGCGCGCTAGTCTGCCGAGCTAGCGTCTTATCGGCCCGATCCGCAATCCGATGACCTCTTTGGACTAGGCGCTCGGCGGGTAGCTGCGACCTTGGCCGTAGCGCGTGCTACTGCGGTCGTGGCGTGTGCAATGCCCGGCGATGGCGTCGCTACTGCCGAGCAGGCCGATTCGAGAACCCCTGGACTCCACTGTCCGGACGATAAGCGTGCGTTAGGCCATCCGGTAGCGTCGCTTCACTGCCGGTTAGCGCGCAGCCTTCCGGCCGTGGCGTGCGCTTCGCCGGTTCTTACGCACTGTCCGGCCGGTGACGCAATCGTCCGGCTTGATCCATAGCCGTCGGCGATGCGACCACGAGGGCTCGGCGACCGATTTCCGAAAACGTACGGAACGAACACGACGAAAAGTTCGCGGACAACATCAACGACCCGGAATGAAAACATAATACCATAATTAGTCATACGCGACCAAGAAACGGGTCGAGAAAACAATTACAGATACGGATACCCGTAACTTTCAAGAAATTACAAAATGGCCCAAAACGCCCGGAAATCACGATACGTGATCGAATAACCAAACTGAAGTTCACATCACGTCTAACAAAGTTAAACGGACTTACGGGAAACTCGAAACAGCAGTTTCGAACAAGATTCGCAAGAACCGAACTCAAGTGCGGAAAAGTCGTTAAAAAGCACGGAACTCAACAAAACGACACCGAAACGAACTCGGATGTCAAAAAGTGTAGAATTAATCATTCTCAGAATGACGAAACGGTCATGAGTGAGTCGTCAAAATGGACCTCGGCCGAAAAAAGAAATTTACCGAAAATCGGAAATTGCGGATATTACACCGAGATCGTCGAACACTCGTGTATCAAATACAACTAGCTCTAAATGCTTTGGCCAAAGACTTATAATCTCACTTTCCATTAACCGCATAGGACATTTACCTGCTCACTTACACGAGAAAGATACTTGCCCACTAAGTTGCATTTCGAGGTTGACCCCACCCACCGGCAATTGGATCGAACTTCTCTAATGACTAACTTAATGTCACAAGCACATATCCTACTAAAACCTCAAGTCAAAGGTCCACGTATACCGATCACAACCTTTCGATACAGTCATTGACAATCCCTGAGTGATATCCATGTGACCGAATCGAGGTGAGTCATGTTCAAGTATACTAATCTCACTAGCATACCTATAACGTGTGCTCTCACTAACCCTTAGTGAATACCGGAACTCTACATGTCAAAGTACACGTTATACAAGTCTTGTCTAAACTTATTGCCCAGTTAAGTTTTATCGACTTGCGAACGAGTTAAGCATTCGAGCTCTAAACACTTCCAGTGCCTATCTCCTTATCTCCATAAGAAGTAGAATGTTTGCTCTCAAATGCAAGGACATATCCCTAACAATCTCCCACTTGCACTCAATGCCACAAACTATAGTATCTAATACCCATACTCTCCAGATGTCTCTCTAAGACCTTCTGAGATAGTGGCTTGGTAAGCGGATCAGCAACGTTATTTGCTGTGTCTACTCTCTGCAGTATAAAATTTCCTTCCTGAACCATTTCTCTCACAAAATGATATTTTCTCGCAATATGTTTGGTATTGTGGTGAGCCCTAGGCTCCTTAGCTTGTGCAACAGCTCCGTTGTTGTCAGAAAACAGCGTCACGGGCTTTTCCGCATTAGGAACCACTTGAAGTTCCTCAGTGAACTTCTTAATCCAAAAAGCTTCTTTAGCAGCTTCCGTGGCTGCCTGATATTCGGCTTGACATATAGAGATAGCAGTCGAACTTTTCTTGGCACTTCTCCAAGAAACATCACCACCATTCAGAGTGAAGATATACCCTAATGTGGACATCTGAGCATCCATGTCCCGCGAAAAATCTGAGTCTGTATAGCCCATCACTCTAATTTCTCCACCGCCGTATGTAAGAACCAAGTCTTTAGTCCTCCTTAGGTACTTAAGAATATTTTTTACAGCAGTCCAATGTTCCTGCCCTGGATTTGACTGAAATCGACTTACTATGCTCATAGCATAGGCAATGTCCGGTCTAATGCAAATCATAGCATAAACGAGGCTATCTACTGCCGAAGCATAGGGCACCTTACTCATTTCCTTTCTGTCTTCCTCACTTTGCGGACACATCTCTAAGGAAAGTTTTGCACCATGTTGCATAGGAAGGAACCCTCTTTTAGAATCTTCCATCCTAAATCGCTTCAGGATCTTTTCTATATAGAGGGCTTGGGAAAGACCTAACATTCTTTTCGCTCTATCCCGGTAGAGACGAATACCCAGAATATAGGTAGCTTCTCCCAAGTCTTTCATTGAGAACTCTTTAGAAAGCCAATCTTTCATAGAACTGAGCATTCCTACGTCATTTCCTATAAGTAGAATGCCATCTACATATAGTATTAAGAATGCAATTCTGCTCCCACTAACCTTCTTGTAACTACAGGGCTCCTCTTCGTTTTGGACAAAATCAAACTCTTTGACTGTCTCGTTAAAACGAAGATTCCAACTCCGTAAAGCTTGCTTCAGTCCATAAGTGGCACGCTGAAGTTTGCATACTTTATGAATATTGGTTTGAGATATGAATCCCTTAGGCTGTTCCATGTAAATCTCCTCCTCGAGGAATCCATTTAGGAATGCCGTTTCCACATCCATTTGCCAAATTTCATAATCTAAATGGGCTGCTATGGCAAGCATCATGCGAATAGACTTAATCATAGCTACAAGCGAGAAGGTCTCGAAGTAATCGATTCCTTCTCTTTGGGAATAACCATTTGCCACAAGCCTGGCTTTATAGGTATCAACCTTGCCATCTCCATCAGTCTTTCTTTTATAGGTCCATTTGTTTCCAATAGGCACTATGCCTTTAGGACGACCTACTAAAGTCCAGACCTGATTAGCATGCATTGAGTCTATCTCAGTTTCCATAGCTTCTTGCCACTTGGTGGAGTCAACATCTACCATCGCTTGGTCGTATGTAGAAGGATCATTATCTTGACTACTTTCTATCATCTCATGGACACCCAGTTCCTGTTGATGCAGATAGCCATACCTCTCAGGTAATTGAGAAATTCTACTAGACTTGCGAGGTTGTGTTTGTATTTCAGAAGGTTGGGTTCTAATATCTTGCATAGGTGTCTCATTTGGTGTTTCTTTTATTTCTTCTAAAAAACTATTTCTACCTGCCCCTCCTTCCTGAATAAACTGATCTTCCAGGAAGTGTGCTTGTATAGCAACGATGATCCTATGATCTTCGTTTATGTAGAATAGATATCCCATGGAATCCCCTGGATATCCTATGAAACGACCTTTCACGGACCCAGTTTCCAATTTCTCTACTTTAGTCTTCTTGACATAAGCAGGGCATCCCCAAATCCTAGTGTGATTAAGACTTGGTTTCCTACCTCTCCACATCTCATGTGGAGTCTTAGGAATGGATTTGGAAGGACATCTATTCAAGATATGCGCAGCAGTAAGGAGTGCATAACCCCACAGATAAATCGGTAGATCAGTATAGTTAGGCATGGAGCGAACCATGTCCAACAATGTTCGGTTCCTTATTTCTGATATACCATTTAATTGTGGAGTAGCTGGAGGAGTGAATTGTGACACTATTCCTAGTTCTTTTAAGAACTCATCAAATTCGGTACTCATGTATTCACCACCCCGGTCTGACCGAAGAGACTTAACATGGTTACCTGTTTGATTTTCAACTAGGGCTTTAAATTCCTTAAATTTATCAAAAGCTTCAGACTTATGTTTCATTAAGTACACGAATTCATACCTGGTATGGTCATCAGTGAATGTAATGAAATACTGAAAGCCGTCTCGTTCCACTTCAAAAGGTCCACAGACGTCGGTATGGATCAATCCAAGTTTTTCAGCAGCTCTTTCAAAAGTCCCTGCGAATGATAACTTAGTCATTTTGCCTTGAAGGCAAGATTCACAAGTTGGATAGGGATCTGATCCCAATGGACCCGTAAGGCCATCTTTCTCCATCTTATGAACCTTGGTCTGACCAATATGACCAAGTCGAAGATGCCACTTAAATGCTTGGTTTGTTTCATCCCTACCACGCTTCCTAGTTATAGTGTTCACAGTTGTTTTATTCTTTAGATTCAAATGGTATAAACCATTTAATAATGTAGCAGTACCAACCAATTTATTTCTGAAATAAATACGACAGGATCCATCTCCTATAAAGAAGTGAAATCCCTTTCGGTCCATGACCAGAATTGATACAATATTCTTGTGCCCCTTGGGCAAAACAAGTACATAATCTAAAGTAAGAATAAAACCAGATTCTAAATCCAACATAAGGGATCCGATATCAGAAGCCTCGACACTACGTCCACATCCGACGGTGACCATAACCTCCCATGAATCCAGCTTCCTACTTCGTTCCAGATCCTGATTCATTGTACAAATGTGAGAACTCACACCAGAATCAAGTATCCAAGAAGTAGAATATACAGTTACAGAACAATTCGTTTCTAAAACCAGTAGTTCCCTACCTGAAGGCGCATTACGGTCAAGCTTTGGACAGTACCTCTTCCAGTGGCCTAGCTCACCACAGTTGAGGCATACATCCGTTTTCTTGGCTCCCTTGCTCTTTTGAACCATTGGGGCCTTGCCCTTTCCCTTGTCGATCTTGGCTATTGGACCTAACTGCTTCTTGTTCTTTTTCTTCTTATTTTTGGACTTCCAAGTCCAGAAGAAATCACAAGTGCAGCTTCCTTTCCCTTTGTCTTCATCTGAGACTGGATAGTTATCAGTTTGTTTATTAGCTCAGCTAAGTTACATGCAATCTCATTGCAGTTGAAGTTCATGACAAATTTTGAAAAGGAGTCAGGAAGTGACTGCAGGATAAGGTTAGTTTGGAGAGATGCATGCATCTGAAAATCAAGAGCTTCTAATCTCTCAATCATCGAGATCATCTTGAGGACATGGTCCCCAACCCTCTCTCCTTCCTTCATCCTGGCACCCAATAAGTGCTTTGATATCTCATATCTAGTAGTTCGGCTATGCTCTCCATAGAGCTCAGCCAGGTGCGCTAAGATGGCTCTTGAAGACATCATCTTTTCATGGGCACGTTGAAGCTCATTGGTCATTGAGCCTAACATGTACCCTCGCACTCTTATGTCGTCTTTTACCCATTTCTCATGGGCATCGACATCTTCCTGATTGGCTCGGGTTCTTGCAGGAGCCGCTGGGATGTTCGCCTCCAAGACGTATCCCAGCATTTCCATAGTTAGGACAATCCTCAAGTTCCGAAGCCAGTCCACATAGTTCGCACCAGTCAGGACGTTCTTTTCAAGTAGTATAGCAAGTGGGTTCACTGTCATATTGAGAGTTTTGTTAACTGCAGAGAATAATTTAAGAATCGTTAGTGATTGTTTAATTATGATCCGATGAAAGAATTTAAGGATTTTCTTTATTCATAACTAGGCTCCCACTATTTTATCGACATTTACACACTCCCATGTTAAATCCGGAAGTCTTGGGTGACTTCATAGTGGTGATCGATTTCTTTACAAAGTTTAATAGAGGCCAACCCATACGGTTTCTATTCTATTATTCTTTATAAAGTGGTGTCTAACACCAACCCATCTAATGGATGATTCGATTTTATTTTACCCCTAGTTCACTTGCCCTCAACCCATTCGGTTTCTATGGCTCGCTGAACTATCTAAGTTTAAACCGTCAACTCCTATTAGTCTGACAATTGAATCTTACCCGGCAACTCATACGGTTTATAGGGGTTTGATTTGTCACAACCAAAGGCATCTAATGCACTCTAGGAATTTATCAACTTTCCCCAAAAAATATTACCCCGACATACTCGGAAGAATAATATTCCGGTTTAGATTTCAATTTTCTATGAGTTTGACGGAGGGTAGGAAACCTCGTAACCTTTATAACTTAGTGTTTGTAAGTGGGAGTATTAACGCGATTATATGTTACACTTTGCACATTAATCCGTTTATAAGCGCGGTTTGTCGGTTTGTTTGTTTGTCATACAATATGAAAACATACACAACCTAAAACTAACAACATGCAGTTCATGGACCGTTCCTAGAACAAAAACATCGTAATCTAATTACATGTCTTCGGTCTTGAATCTTCGTCTTCTCGAGCGGCTCTTCCTCCGGTCTTCGTCATTACATATAAATTTTACATTTGAAAAATTGCATCCTATATAAATTTTCTAGTAAAATAAATAGGCTCAAAACGGCCTTTACAACCCAATCGAACAAAACAAACGATTCAAAACTAGGTCCATGAACTACATCCCCATTCAAAATTAATGCAACAATTACATTAAAATAAATGGCAATAATGATTAATCTAAAATTGATCTAATCAACAAAAATTAATCCAACAATTAAAATTAGTCCAATTAATTCACTTAACCGTTAATTTTCATTTGCTCCGGACAAAATAAATATTTCATCAAATTAATTCCCTTAAAATAAAATTACCATAATTATATTTTAATCAAATTAAATCCAATTTAATTTGCGGGAAATTAATTTACCGAACGAAATATAAAAATGGAGTCGGAAAACACAAGGCCCGGGCCAAGCCTGCGGACCGAGAGGACGCCTTGACCAGTGACCCGTGATCCACGAGCTGTCGGGTCCGTCCAATTTTCCGGCTCATTTTTTTCGTCCCGAATCCAAAAATAATATTTTTCTAATTATTATATTACACAATTAAATCAGTTTTGGAAAAGAAAAATAGATTTATATTGTAACATAAAATCATGAAAAATAATGTTTAGATGAACAATTAAACATCAACAATTAAAACAATTATGATACTAAACTATAAAAAATAATCAAGCATTCCAAATGCAAATATCGAATATACGATCGCATAGACCTCGCTTCGATACCATTGTTGGGATTCGGTGATAAAATCGAATTACGCAGCGGAAAATAAACCGGTCCAACCGGAAAAAACCAAACCCCAAAAACGGACCGATCAAGCATCATATAAACGAATATAAATAACGAGGATGATAAACAAAGAATACTTACCCTCGTAGTCCTTTGATAATATAATCTTCGAAGGAAAAACCCGAGCAAGCCTTTTCCCGATTACCGATACGAACACGAATCCAATTCGTTGTAGCTTGTTTGAATGATCCTACACCGAAAATGCCGAATGTCTCTACGTTATCATGCGTCGGATATTGATCGAAAAAATAAAATATCAATTCGTTCTCAAAGAATACGGCTAGGAATTGATACGGTATTTTTCTTCTCCTCTCGTCTTCCTTTTTTTTCTCCCAAAGATGAACAAGAAAAAAAAATTTTCCTCCTCCTTTTTCTCCTCATCACGGCTGGTCTCTTTTTTATGTATGTGTGCGTTTTCCCTTAAGTCTTTTTAAAAGAAAGACTACACCATTTTATATAGTAAAAGAGATCAAAATGATGAGATATGGAATCTCATCCATTTTGTCCTCATCTTTATATAAAACTAAACACACCACACATGGAAAAAGAAGCAACATGGAAGGTAAGGAGCAATCATGGGGCGGCCCACTTGAATTTGGTGAGAAAACAAGCCGAGCCACTCGGTTCGTGTACCGGACGTTCGCGTGTCTAGTCCGTTAAATACACTTCGTTTTATCCCAAATGTATTTATACTTAATTAATTAATCTAATTAATTAATTTTATCAAATACAAAATTATAATAATATATTTCTAAGAAATAATTATTTATGAATTAAATTAATTACCCGGTAATTAATTTCAATTCACTAGACCGCATGATTTATCAAATAAATCAAATTAGATATCTAATATCCAATATTAATGAAGAGATAATAAATAGATATTTATCCATCCAATATCCTTGTGCGAGACTCCGTAGGTCCGTCTTAGTCGGCAATGGGAGGAACCAAGGAGTACGGGTAACACTTAGCCAGTCTAGTGCTTCGGACCGTAACCCAACTAAGAACGAATGATCGGATCATTCCAAAACCATTATGTCGTGAATACCGTATACGTTTAAACCCTTCAATCATATGTCCCAGTCAAGTATTAGGGTCACGGTAAAGTCAAACCCTACTGTAACTTGACTCTATGCTTTCTGTTAATACAAACTGAGATCATCGAACTCTCGTGTATCAAATACAACTAGCTCTAAATGCTTTGGCCAAAGACTTATAATTGTTGAGATTCGGTGCCTAAAACGAAGGCCCAGCGGAAGCGGTAAAACGAAAATTAATTCGATCCGAATCCCTACGAGGATCGATCGAGCTACGCATATACGAATATAAAATAAGCAAAGGAAGATTCGAAATCATACCCTTGTCGTCCGTTGATTATATGGATTTCCTTCTCTTGAGCTATTCCCCAAACGATCCAAAATGCTCCAAGCCCTTGGATGATCCAACGCCGAAAAAACTGCGTCTCTACTTGTCACGCGTCGGAGAAACGAACGGAATGACAACACTCGATTAACCTCTAAGGTTACGGCTAGAATCAAGTGATGAAGGTTTGATTATAACACTCTAAGTGTTTTAATTTATATCTCTCAATATATCTTGAATTTTCTCCAAGAGAACTCAAGAATAAAAATGAATAAGATGATGAAGACTTGAGAAGAATAATATTATCTCTCTCTTTTCTTTCCTCACTGCTGTGTTCACGTATGGAATTAATTCTCTGTTGAAAAGAGAAGTCTTCCTCTTTTATTCTATTCCTTTTTCACATGATACAACTCATCATATAAGTGATCAACCCCACCATCAAAAGATACCATGACCCCATTGTCTTTATCACTCAATAAAGAATGAAATAAAGACAAAATGAAGTGGGTGGAAAAAGAGGGGGCAGCCATGTGGATGAATCGGACGAGTTCGGTCGGTTTCGGACTCCCGTGAGTCCAAACAGATAAAATCCGATTTCGTTCCGATGTATTTATATCGATTAATTAATCCAATTAATTAATCATATCAAATACATAATGACATAATTAATTTCTCTAAGAAATAATTATATTCATGAATTAAATTAATCACCCGGTAATTTATTTAATTCATTAGGCCGTAAATTAATTTATCCAATAAATTAATTTAGACATCCAATGTCCCAAATTAGATATCCAATATCCTAATATTCATTATGAGAGAATTAGCTTGATTCATTCCGTCGTCAATCCTATTGCGCGACTCGGTAGGTTCGTCTCAGTCAGCAATGGGAGGAACCAAAGAGTAGTAGCACCACCTAGCCAGCCTGGCGGCCTACACTGTACCCCAACTGAGAACGAATGATTGGGATAATTCAAGAACCATTCTGTCGTGAATACCAGTATACGTATAAACCCTTCTTTCAAATGTCCCAATCAAGTTATAGGGTCACGGTCAGTCAAACCCTATCTGTTACTTGACGCTATGCATGTGTTAATGCAAATCGAGATCATCGAGCTCTCGTGTATCAAATACAACTAGCTCCAATGCTTTGGCCAAAGACTTATTATCTCATTTGTCAATAACCGCATAGGACATTTAACCCGCTCACTAACGAGAGAAAGAATTCTATCTTGGTATTCAGTAGGACCTGCTACTTGCCCTTCAAGATGCACGTCGAGGTTGACCCCCGCCTCCCGGTTTATAGGGTCGAACTACTCTAATAAAAATCTTGACATCACAAGCACATCCCTACTAAATCCTCAAGTCGAAGGTTCACAAATACCTATCACAACCTTTCGATTCCGTCATTGACTGTCCCGGAGTGAAATCCGTGTGACGAATCGAGGGTGAGTCGGTTCGAGTATACTAATCCAATTAGCATACCTATAACGTGTGCTCCCACTAACCATTAGTGTTCGACAGGCACTCTCCATGTCAAAGAACACGTCATACAAGTCTTCACATAAACTTAACGCACAGTCAAGTTTCATCGACTTGCGAACGATTAAGTATTTGAGCTATAAACATTTCCAGTGCCGACCCCCTTATCCAATAAGGAGTGGAATGCTTTTGCTCTCAAATACATGGACTAGTTTCTATACGTATATTTACGAGTTAGGAATGCCAGTAACTACCACTAAATAAAGAAACATCTATTGCCTTATATTAATTATTTACATAATTACAAGTACAATGCCCTCACCCAACATCCTCTGAGTGGCATTCGAGGGCATACTCCTAACAATCTCCCACTTGCACTCAATGCCACACACTATGGTATCTAATACCCATGTTCTCCAGATGACGCTCTAAGCTAATCTGAGAAAGTGGCTTGGTCAGTGGATCAGCAACGTAGTCGGCTGACTCTACTCTATGCAGCACAATATATCTCTTTGCGAACAAATTCTCTCACGAGATGATACTCTCTCTCAATATGTTTGGTACTGTTATGAAACCTCGGCTCCTAGGCCTGTACTACCACTCTGGCAGCGCAGCACAAGGTGTCATGTGAAGTTTACCCAGTAACTTCTAAGTCCAGCCTTTGGAGGCCCCCGAGGCCACTTTATACTCAGCCTAACAAGTGGAATAAGCAGTCGCGCTATACTTGGCACTATGCCAAGATAGTGCTCCTCCATTAAGAGTAAATGTAGCCATAAGTAGACATAGAATCGTCTTTCTATCCTTGGAAGTTCAATACAGTGAATCCCATCACATTCAGTTCTCCACCGCCATATATGAGAACCAGATATCTAGTCCTTCTAAAGTACTTGAGAACGTTCTTTACGGTAATCCAATGTTCCCTACCTGGGTTTGCCTGAAACCTACTCACCACGCTTACAGCATGTGCAATGTCAGGTCTCGTACACAATATAGCATACATAAGGCTACCCACGGCCGAAGCATATGGTATATTACTCATTTCCTTCCGTTGTTCCTCACTTTGAGGACACATCTTCAAGGAGAGTTTTATTCCATGTCGCATCGGTAGGAACCCTCTTTTAGAATCATCCATCTTAAATCGCTTTAAGATTTATCTATATAGAGGGCTTGGGAAAGACCTATTTTTCTCTTCGCTCTATCCCGGTAGAGTCGAATACCAAGAATATAGGTAGCTCCTTCCAAGTCTTTTATGGAGAAATTACTCGAAAGCCAAGCTTTCACAGAACTAAGCATTCCCACATCATTTCCTATTAGTAGAATGTCATCTACACATAGTACTAAGAATGCGATCTAGCTCCTACTAACCATCTTGTATACACAAGGTTCCTCTTTGTTTTGCATGAAGTCAAACTTTTTGACTGCCTCGTCAAAACGAAGGTCCCAACTACATCAAGACTGCTACAGTCTATTTCATGGAGTCTACATCCACCATTGCTAGGTCATTTGGTCGCGGGTCGGTCTCTTGTTTATCACCTGGAACCTCGTAGAAACCCAGTCCCTCCAAGTGCATAAAACTATACCTCTCAGGTAATTGAGATACCCTACTAGATCTACAAGGTGGTTGTATTTGTGTTTACAGAAGGTTCGGTTCCAAATTCTTGCACAGTTGTCTCATGAGGAGTTTCATTGTATTCTTCCAAAGAAATATTTCTACGTGCTCTGCCTTCCTGAATGAACTCATCTTCCAGGAAGTGTGCTTGTAAAGCAACAACGATCTTTCGATCTTTGGGCATGTAGAATAGATATCCCATCATCCCAGACGGGAATCCAATGAAACATCCCTTCACGAACCTAGCTTCCAACTTCTCCACCTTAGTCTTCTTAACATAGGCGGGAGATCCCCAAATCCTAATATGATTAAGACTTGGTTTCCTGCCCTCCCACATCTCATGTGGAGTTTTAGGAACGGATTTGGAAGGACATCTATTCAAGATGTAGGCGAAAGTCAGGAGTGCATACCCCCATAGGTAAATCGGTAAGTCAGTATAGCCCAGCATGGAATGGACCATGTTTCAACAAAGTCCGGTTGCTTCTTTCTGACACACCATTTAACTGAGGAGTACCTGGAGGTATTAGTTGTGAAACTATTCCATGTTCCTTAAGGAACTCGTCAAACTCCGTACTCATATACTCGCCACCTCGGTCCGACTGAAGTGCTTTGATATGATTACCAGTTTGTTTCTCGACTAGGGCCTTGAATTCTTGGAATTTCTCAAAAGCCTCGGATTTATGTTTCATTTAGTATACATAACCATACCTAGTATGGTCATCTGTAAACGTAATGAAATATTGATATCCGTCACGTGCTGCTTCCAAAGCACCACAAAACGTCAGTATGGATTAATCCCAGTTTATCAGCGGCTCTTTCAAAAGTCCCTGTGAAGGGGGACTTAGTCATTTTACCTTTAAGGCAAGATTCACAAGTAGGAAAGGGATCCGATCCCAATGGACCCATAAGTCCATCCTTTTCCATCTTGTAAACCTTGGTCTGACCAACATGACCAAGTCTAAGATGCCATTTCAAAACTTGATTGGTTTCATCCCTACCACGTTTTCTAGTCATAGTATTCACAACTACTTTGTTGCTGAGATTTAGATGATACAATCCATTTAACAATGTAGCAGTACCCACTAGTTTATTTCTGAAATAAATTTTGCAGGAACCATCACCAATGAAAAATGAAAAACCTTTTCGGTCCATGATCGGAATGGATACAATGTTTTTGTGCCCCTTGGGGAAAACAAGTACATCTTCTAAAGTCAAAACAAAGCCGGATTCTAAACCCAAAAGAAGTGATCCTATGTTGGTCGCCTCGACACTATGCCCGCTTCCGACTGTGATCATAACTTCTCCAGCTCCAAGCTTCCTATTTTGTTCCAGATCCTGATTCACGGTACAAATATGAGAACTAGCACGAATCCGGTATCAGGAAGTAGAAAATACGATGCAGAATAATTTGTTTCCAAAACTAAAAGTTACATGCACGAAGTGCCATGAAGAATTGGACAGTCTCTAGCCCAGTGGCCCAGCTCACCGCACTTGAGACAAGCATCCTTCTTCTTCTTGTTCTTCGGAACCATCGGGGCCTTGCCCTTACCTTTAAGGTCCTTTGCTTGTGGTCCAGTCCGCTTCTTGGTCTTTTTCTTCTTATTCTTAGACTTCCGAAGTCCAGAAGAAATAACAAGGGCCGACTCCTTCATCCGCGGAGTCTTCATCTGAGACTGAGCGGTCACAAGTTTGTTCATTAGCCCAGCTAAATTACTTGCAATCTCATTGCAGTTGAAGTTCATAACAAACTGTGAGAAGGAATCAGGGAGAGACTGTAAGATAAGGTCGGTTTGGAGAGAAGTATCCATTTTAAAATCAAGAGCCTCCAATCTCTCGATGATGGATATCATTTTTAGGACGTGTTCCCCAACCTTCTCACCTTCCTTCATCCTTGCACCGAACAGTTGCTTGGATATCTCATATCTAGCAGTTCTGCTGTGCTCACCATAAAGTTCGGTTAAGTGAGATAGAATCTGCCTAGCAGAAGTCATTTTCTCATGAGCTCTATGAAGCTCATTAGACATGGAAGCCATCATATAAGAATGGACTTTCACGTCATCCTTAACCCACTTTTCGTGGTTTTCAATCTCTTCCTGATCGGCTCGGGTCCGCACAGGAGGCGCGGGAATGTTCTCCAAGACGTATCCCAGTGCCTCTATACTGAGGACAATCATCAGATTGCGGAGCCAATCCACAAAGTTAGGTCCCATTAAGGTATTCTTTTCGAGTAGAATTGCGAGCGGATTCATTGTCATATTGAGAGTTATGTCTGCATTAAGTATAACAGATTAATTAGTGACTTGTTATATTATGATCTGAGTATAGAATTAAGGTCTTTTCTATTCTTGTTACCCTGCTCCCACTATTTTATCGGAACAACACACTCCCATGTGAAATCCGGAAGTATCGTCGCTCTACTTCATAGTGGTGATCGAGTTCTTTATAAATCTTAATAGAGGGCAACCGAACAGGTTTCTAGTCTATTAATTTTCATAAAGTGGTCTCCAACACCAACCCATCTAATGAATGATTCGATCTTCTTTTTCCCCTTGTTCACTCCCCTCAACCTATACGGTTTCTATGGTTCGTGAACAAGTTAAGTTTATACCATCGACGCAAATCAGTTTCACAATTGAATCTTATCCGGCAACCTATCAGGTTTCTAGGGATAAAATTTGCTCCAACCGAAGGCATCCAATGCGCTCCCAGTAATTTATTCGTCCTCCCCGAACAACTACCCCGATAACTCGGAAGCATAGCACATCCGGTTTGGATTTCAATTTCCCGAAAGCTCGATGGAGGGAAGGAAAACCTTGAAACCTTATAAACTTAATAATTTGTTGTGGGAGAATTTTCGCGATTAATGTTACACTCACATTAATCATTTTAGCGCGTTTGTTGCATTCATACAATATGTAACAACCATTCACAACCTAGTTGCTACCAACATGTGGTTCATGGACCGTTTCTAGAAAACAAAAACTCCGTAATCTAATTACAAGTCTTCGTCTTGAATCTTCGTCTTCTCGAAACGGATCTTCCTCCGGTCTTCGTCATTACATATAAATTTTACATTGAAAAATTGCATCCTAGATAAAAATATTTCTAGTAAAATAAATAGGCTCAAAACGGCCTTTACAACCCAATCGAATAAAACGAACGATTCAAACTAAGTCCATGAACCACATCCCCATTCAAAAGCATTCATCCAATAAATACTCAATAAATGGATAGCGAGAAGATTACATATGATCCAATCAATAATCAACAATAAATAGAAATGATCCAATCAATTCAACAATAATCGACAATTTAATTTTCGTCCGTAGTGTACCCTTAAAATATTTTCTTTGAATTTTACTTCATCAAAAATTCTAAATTAATGATTTTAAAACAAGAAAATTCAATAATCGAAAATATACTGAAAAACGAGACCCAGTGCCCGACAGCCTGAAGCGCGGCTGACACCAGGCACCACGGCCGGCGGCTACAGGCCACGCCCGGCTCCAGACAGGAAAGGGGACCCCGGCCACGCCCGGACACGACCGGCAGGATATAGCACTACCCGATCGGATACAGCAACACGCACGGCAGGACTCGGCTCGATACAGCAAGTGTACGGCCGGATCCAGCGAGCACTCGGCTCGATACAGCAAATCCGCCCGACAGGACTCGGCTCGATACAGCAAGCTTCCGGCCGGATCCAGCGAGCGCTCGGCTCGATACAGCAAGGCGCTCGGCCAGACTCGGCAGAATACAGCAAGCGTCCGGCCACGGGCCGAACGTGCTCGGCCATACTCGGCAGCTGTATGGAAAATCGTCCAACGATTCGATACAGCTCGTTTTCAGGCAGATTTCTAAAATCCTGTTATTCCTGATTTGAATATTATTAATATAAATCATAATTCCAAGAAAAACATGATTTATACCATAACATAAAATCACGGAAAAAACAACACTACGACGAACAATAAAATATCTACGATTATCAAAGTGATTCTAAATCACAAAATAAGCATTCCAAATGCTAAATATCGTATATACGATCGCAACACCTCGCTCCGATACCACTGTTGAGATTCGGTGCCTAAAACGAAGGCCCAACGGAAGCGGTAAAATAAAAATTAATTCGATCCGAATCCCTACGAGGATCGATCGAGCTACGCATATACGAATATAAAATAAGCAAAGGAAGATTCGAAATCATACCCTTCTCGTCCGTTGATTATATGGATTTCCTTCTCTTGAGCTATTCCCCAAACGATCCAAAATGCTCCAAGCCCTTGGATGATCCAACGCCGAAAAAACCGCGTCTCTACTTGTCACGCGTCGGAGATGTAATATCCGCATTTTTCTTTCCCTTGTATTTTTCTTTTCGGCGTATTTCTCGGTCGTAGTGACCCTCGTGTACCTTACAGTGTATATTTCCCGTCATCTATTGATCTGATTCTCGTTATTGTTGTTCGGAACTGCTGTTTCGGGGTTGTCGTGGATTCATTCTATGTTTTGATGCGTATTGAGATGTTCCGTTTGATGTTTCGTCCATATTCTGGTGTTTTGGGACCGTTTATATTCTGTACCTAGCGCACGCTAATTTTTCTGCATAGCGCACGCTAGAAGTCCCTTTGTAGCGCACGCTACGTTTACTTCGTAGTGCACCCTAGCGAGTTAGCCCTGGGAGTGGCAGTTCTGTTCCCAGCCCTCTGGACTATCGGATTAGTGCACGCTACCTTGTCTAGCGCACGCTAATGTCTGGAGACTAGCGCACGTTAAGTTGTTCGCTAGCGCGCGCTAGCGTGACTGTCCAGTACTGGACAGTTTACTACTGAACTCGGTCAGGCGCCAGGTAGCGCACGCTACGTTTGTATACTAGCACGCTAACGGGTCAGGTGAGTTTTGGGCAGTTAGCTTATGGACTCAGCTGATGTCCAGGTAGCGCACGCTATTGGTCGATAGCGCGCGCTACCGAGAGGTTATTAGCGCACGCTACGTTTCGAGTAGCGCACGCTAACGGCCAAAATCGCTACTTTGGATCGACGCTAATCGTAGGGATTGGAATTTTATCCGTTAGCGCACGCTAACCTTGAGGTTTTAGCGTGCGCTAACACTCCTGGCTATATAAACCAGGAGTTGACCGAGATAAACATAATTTCTCATTTCTTCCTCTCTCATGGCGAAGCGATTCCGAGTGATTTTCTTGGCGATTTCTTCCTCCAATCATCTCATCCAACATCTTTCTTGAGTTCTTGGAGTATTATAACAACATCAACACGAATCTTTCATCCTAATCCAAGGTAAACCTCTTAGAACCCTACTTTTGGGCGATTTGGGGTTTTTGGGATTTTCCTCCGATCCATTCCGTTTTGTTGGTGGATTCATGATGAATATGATTAATCTTGTTGGTATAATAAGTTTCCCTACGGATTCGTGGTATATTTTCATGGTTTTGCGAAAACGAGAGGGTTTGGTTGTGGTCCGCCCTCGTTGTTATTTTTGTACGAATATACATGAATCGTAGGCGGATTTTCGGGTGTATTCCATTTCCGTAATCGTTTAGGAGTGGTTGTGATTGTGTTATTCGAATCGTTAGGTGCATTCGTCAGTTCCTCGCGGTCGTGCTTGATTCTTCCATTCCGTTCTTGTCACCGTCTATCAATCGAGGCAAGTATCCTTATGAACTTACAATCTTGACATAGTAGTTTTGTGTGAGAATTGTGTGTGTGTGTATACTCACTACGGGTTAGATCCGACGAGGTCTCGGTACGGCTCCACGAAGCTGTGGAACCGCGAGTTGCTTTTTACCACTACGGGTTAGATCCGACGGGGTCTCGGTAGGGATCCACGAAGCTGTGGGTCCGCGGTTAATTGTGGTGCATTTTACAAATGTGGTTTGATTATTGGCATTTCCGGAAATGAGTGTTTTGGAACTATGATTTCTTGATTGCATGCATTACTATGTGTGTAAGATGTAAATGGTTCATTTGGTTACTTGTACTAGCGTAATTGCTAACCCCTCTGGGGACCCTTTTGGGGAAATTCGTTTTATTAATTTCAGGTCAGGTTCATCGAGATGAGCGGGCGCTGGACCAGTACGCGGACGATGGCCATGCGTGATGATTGTGCACGAATAGTGTCTTATTGCCTTTTATCTTTTTACTTTTTGTGGTCTTTAAACTAATAGAGGTACTCGAGTACTTAAGAATTTTTATTCGTCTGGATTGTATTGTTGTTTATTATGTTCGTGTCGGATTATGGGGTTATGTTTGACCGGTTGAACCGGGTGGATTATTTTGTTTGACGGCTTTATGACGAGGCGTTATTCTGTTATTCCTGGAAGTCAATGAGTATGATGTTTGTTAAGCCTGGTGGGTCCCATATAGGGATTCACGGCGCTGTAATATACCTCGAATATCTTGGGGGTGTTACAGAAAATGGTATCAAAGCTGCTCTAGGTTTATGGATACCTAGGCTTGTCGGTTTATTGGGTCTTGTGGTGTTTCGTTTTGCACATCATCGTCACGCTGGCATGATTCCGGTACTACCAGTGTCCGTAAGTTTTCCTTCCTCTGTTCATTATTTCCGTGTATCGTACCTTTGATTCTCGACTTGTGATTGTTCTTTTCTTGTACTTACCCTCGTATGGCTTTTGCTACTTATTTAACTCCAGTATGGATGCTGGAAGAGGTCGTGGTCGCGGTCGTGGTCGTGGACGCGGCCGGGGACGTGGGGCAGCTGGTGGGGCGGCCACGTCGCAGTCTTCGGGAGCCGGCAGTACCGGCGACCGCCACAGTCATGCTTCTTCTCAGGAGCGCGCTGACCTTGGTATTGCGGCTGTTATGCAGCAAATGGTGAACCAAATGGCGGCAATAGCTCAGGCGGTTCAGAACCCGGAACAGGCCCATGTTAATCGGGGCGGAGCGGACCGTTGGCTCCAAGATGTCATCAAGATGCATCCTCCTCAGTTTTCGGGAGCTTCAGACCCGATTGGCTGGGAAGGGTGGATCAAGGAGATATCTAAAGTCTTCACTGCTACCAACTGTCCCGAGGACCGTAAGGTCCCTATTGCCCAGTACTTTCTCACTGGGGACGCTACAGATTGGTGGGAGGCCGTTGGGCCCAAGGACCATGTTGCTTCGTGGACCGAATTCCAAGAATTGATGGAGACCGAATACTGCCCATGGCCGGTCAGACAGGCTCGAGTGCATGCCTTCTATGATGCTCAACCACAGGATATCCCCGTATCTCAAGCTATTGCCGATTTTAACAAGGAGTTGGGCTATGTGAAGACCCAAGTTGTCGAGGAGAGCGACAAAATTTTCCATTTTTCCAGGCGGATGAAATTGTCGATTCGGGACTATATGTCGGGGCTCGTCTGTACTACCTTGAAGGATTACCAGAGTAGGGACCTTGCTTACGATATGTCAGTGACAGCTAGCGAGGCGGCCCGCGAGAGTAAGAAGCAGAAGTCCGCCGGGAATTTTTCGGGCCACAAAGGTGGGGTCGTGAGAATTTGATCTGCTAACTTTTCATTGGTGGTGGCCCACTCGATCTTTGGGTTTCCCGTAGAGGCTGCGGTGCCCCTTCTCGAGAGGTGAAGTGCTTTAGCGTGGCGGCAGGGCCACATCAGTCGTATTTGTCCGAACCCTTTGCTGACGTGTAATCAGTGTGGCCAGCCGGGTCACAAGGCGGCTTTCTGTGCTGAGAGGGAGAAAATCCTTGGTGCCCGGGCTTCCATTCCAGCGCCTAGGGAACCAAGTGTGAATCAAGGATCGTTTGCTCCTCAATCTCCGCCGAGTGCTAGTCGGGGAAGAGGTCGGGGTCATCCCTCTAAGGGGGTAGCTTCCAGTGTCGGCTCAGCCCACCCGCGTGTCTATGAGATGCGGAGAGCCGATGACCCAGCGGCTACCGTGGCGACAGGTACCGTTTATATTCTTTCTCATCCTGTCAATGTGCTTTTCGATTCTGGTGCTACGCATTCGTTCATATCTTTGGATTGTATGCGCCGTTTGAGTCTCGACTATTTGATGCCTTGTGAATCCTTCATCGTTAAGCTTCCTAGCGGTGATAGGATCATTGGTGATCAGGAGGTTCGAGACTGTTCTGTGCTTATTGGTGAGAGGACTTGGCCCTCTAATCTTATTGTTGTGGGTATCGAGGGTGAAGATTTGATTCTCGGGGATGATTGGCTCGAGCGGCATGGTGCAATCATGAACTACCGCACGAGGATCATCACTATGTTAGCCGAGGACGGCGCCGAGCACTCTTTCGCGGGGCGAAAGAGGGGAAACCAGAAGTTAGTTATTAACGCCTTGAAGGCGATGAGACTCCTGCGAAAGGGGTGTACTGGCTATTGGTGCTACGCCTTGAAGGCGGAGAGTGGTGGAAGCCGAGCTTTCGTCGATCCCAATCGTCTGTGAGTTTCCTGATGTATTTCCTGACGAGTTACCGGGATTGCCACCGGATCGTGAGGTCGAATTTGCTATAGAGTTAGAGTCGGGCGCGGCTCATATTTCGAAGGCGCCGTATCGCATGGCACCTTCAGAGATGTCCGAGTTGAAGAAGCAGTTGAGCGAGCTTCTTGAGTCGAGGTATGTTCGACCGAGCGCCTCACCTTGGGGCGCATCGGTCCTGTTTGTGAGGAAGAAGAATGGTTCACTACGTTTGTGTATCGACTATCGCGAACTAAACAAGGTGACCATCAAGAACAAGTATCCTTTGCCGAGAATTGATGACTTGTTCGACCAGTCGCAGGGAGCTACGGTATTCTCGAAGATTGATTTGAAATCGGGGTACTATCAGCTCCGGGTGAGAGAATCCGATGTGCCGAAAACAGCCTTTCGGATGAGATACGGACATTATGAGTTCGTAGTTATGCCTTTCGGGTTAACTAATGCGCCGGCGGTGTTCATGCAGTTGATGAACAAAGTCTTTATCGAGTATTTGGATAAGTGTGTCGTTGTCTTTATTGACGATATTCTTATTTATTCGAGGAATGAGGAAGAGCATGCCCATGATTTGCGGATAGTATTAGACATTTTGAGGACCGAGCAACTCTATGCAAAGTTCTCGAAATGTGAGTTCTGGCTGAAGGAAGTGATGTTTTTAGGTCACGTGATTTCAGCCGAGGGGGTTCGTGTGGATCCGTAGAAGATTGAGGCAGTGTTGGATTGGGCACCGCCCAAGAATGTGAAGGAGCTCCGTAGTTTCTTGGGTTTGGCTGGCTACTACCGTAGGTACGTTGAGGGTTTCTCGAAACTAGCTCGGCCACTTACGCAGTTGCTCCAGAAATCCAAGAAGTTCGTCTGGAATGACGAGAGGCAGTTGAGTTTTGAGGAACTGAAGAAGCGTTTGACTTCAGCCCCGGTTTTGGCATTGCCATGTGGCAACGAGGGTTTTGCCGTTTATAGCGATGCTTCAGGTCAGGGTCTTGGGTGCGTATTGATGCAGCACGGCAAGACCATTGCCTATGCGTCGTGACAGTTGAGGCCGTATGAGCTGAACTACCCTACTCATGATTTGGAGTTAGCGGCAGTCGTTTTCGCGCTCAAGATTTGGCGTCACTATCTTTTCAGCTCTGCATGTCAGATTTTTACCGATCATAAAATTCTGAAATACATATTTACTCAGCGGGAGTTGAATATGAGGCAGAGGAGGTGGCTAGAGCTGATTAAGGATTATGACCTCGAAATCCTTTATCATCCTGGCAAGGCGAACGTCGTGGCCGACGCCTTAAGTCGGAAACCGGTTGCGTTGCGAACACTTGAGATTCTTACGTCTCAGTCTGAGCTTCGGCGGGCTTTGATCGAGTTAGATGTTGAGGTTTTG
Organism: Orobanche coerulescens; assembly: GCA_033398695.1. Lineage (NCBI taxonomy): Eukaryota > Viridiplantae > Streptophyta > Magnoliopsida > Lamiales > Orobanchaceae > Orobanche > Orobanche coerulescens. Next base: position 97,904,072 of record CM065813.1, on the reverse strand, counting down.
TTGCCGGGAACTGTCGGGCAACTTTGTGATTTGGAGATTTCGTCATCTTTGATCGATGAAATTAAGCTGAAGCAGTTAGAGGATCCGATGATTACTCAAATCTGAGAGAACGTTCTTAGAGGAAAGTCTCCTGGGTTTGTGATTCACGAGGATGGTGCTTTGAGATTCCAGAGTCGGCTTTGTGTGCCGAACGACTCAGAGTTGCGACAGAGTATTTTGCATGAGGCCCATGCTACACCTTATTCCGTTCATCCTGGTTCGAGTAAGATGTACAAGGACCTGAGAAGGAATTTCTGGTGGAATGATATGAAGGAGGAGGTCGCGCAGTTTGTAGCGAGGTGTTTGACTTGCCAGCAAGTCAAAATCGAGCATCAGCGACCGGCTAGGCTTTTGCAGTCACTTCCTGTTCCGGAATGGAAATGGGAAGATATATCGATGGATTTCATTACGAGTTTGCCGAGATCGAGGTCGGGCATGAATTTGGTATGGGTGATTGTTGATCGTCTGACCAAGTCGGCACATTTTCTGGGCATCAAGGACACTTGGGGCCTGGAGAAGTTAGCTCGTGTGTTTATCGCGCAGATTGTGAGGCTTCACGGTACTCCGAAGTCTATTGTTTCGGATCGTGATGGCCGTTTTGTATCGCACTTCTGGCAGGCGGTGCATAAGGCGTTGGGTACCCGTTTGCGTATGAGTACCTATTTTCATCCCCAGTCAGATGGACAGTCGGAACGCACTATCCAGACGTTCGAGGATTTGTTGCGTGCTTGTGCTCTCGATTGGAATAGTGACTGGGAGGAGCATTTGCCATTGATCGAATTCACGTACAACAATAGTTGGCACGCGTCGATTCGGATGGCACCGTATGAGGCACTTTATGGGCGGCGATGTCGATCACCGATTTGTTGGAATGAGGCGTCCGATTTGGTCGGGACCGAGCCGGATGTCGTTTTAGAGACGAGGCGGAAGATAGAATTAATTCGGGAACGGATGTTGACTGCCCAGAGTCGACAGAAGTCGTATGCCGACGTCCATCGTCGACCTTTGGAATTCGAGGTGGGAGACCACGTCTTTCTAAAGGTGTCGCCGACGAAGGGAGTTTTTCGTTTCGGGAAAAAGGGGAAGTTGAGTCCGAGATTTATTGGACCCTTCGAGATTCTCGAACGAGTCGGTGGGTTGGCATACCGTCTGGCGTTACCTCCGGCCTTGAGTCATGTTCATAGCGTTTTTCATGTTTCCCAGCTGAGGAAATATGTCCCGGATCCTAGTCACGTCATCGATTATGGTGAGATTGATGTCGCCGAGGATATTGCTTTTGAGGAGCGTCCTTTGAAGATTTTGGAGCATCATGAGAAACGACTGAGGCATAAGACCATCCCTTTGGTCAAAGTGCAGTGGTCGAGACACGGTGTCGAGGAGGCAACTTGGGAAACCGAGGATAGCATGCGTGCTAGGTACCCTGAGTTGTTTGTTTCTTAAGTTTCGGGACGAAACTTATTTTTAGAGGGGTAGAATGTAATATCCGCATTTTTATTTCCCTTGTATTTTTCTTTTCGGTGTATTTCTCGGTCGTAGTGACCCTCGTGTACCTTACAGTGTATCTTTCCCGTCATCTATTGATCTGATTCTCGTTATTGTTGTTCGGAACTGCTGTTTCGGGGTTGCCGTGGATCCATTCTATGTTTTGATGCGTATTGAGATGTTCCGTTTGATGTTTCGTCCATATTCTGGTGTTTTGTGACCGTTTATATTCTGTACCTAGCGCACGCTAATTTTTCTGCATAGCGCACGCTAGAAGTCCCTTTGTAGCGCACGCTACGTTTACTTCGTAGCGCGCGCTAGCGAGTTAGCCCTGGGAGTGTCAGTTCTGTTCCCAGCCCTCTGGACTATCGGATTAGCGCACGCTACCTTGTCTAGCGCATGCTAATGTCAGGAGACTAGCGCACGTTAAGTTGTTCGGTAGCGCGCGCTAGCGTGACTGTCCAGTACTGGACAGTTTACTACTGAACTCGATCAGGCGCCAGGTAGCGCATGCTAAGTTTGTATGCTAGCGCACGCTAACGGGTCAGGTGAGTTTTGGGCAGTTAGCTTCTGGACTCGGCTGATGTCCAGGTAGCGCACGCTATTGGTCGATAGCGCGCGCTACCGAGAGGTTATTAGCGCACGCTACGTTTCGAGTAGCGCACGCTAACGGCCAAAAATCTGGCTACTAGACTCGGACGCTAACTGTAGGGATTGGAATTTTATCCCTTTAGTGCACGCTAACCTTGAGGTTTTAGCGTGTGCTAACACTCCCTGGCTATATAAACCAGGGAGTTGACCGAGATAAACATAATTTCTCATTTCTTCCTCTCTCCGCGGCGAAGGCGATTCCGGGGCGATTTTCTTGGCGATTTCTTCCTCCAATCATCTCATCCAACATCTTTCTTGAGTTCTTGGAGTATTATAACAACATCAACACGAATTTTTCATCCTAATCCAAGGTAAACCTCTTAGAACCCTACTTTTGGGCGATTTGGGGGTTTTGGGATTTTCCTCCGATCCATTCCGTTTTGTTGGTGGATTCATGATGAATATGATTAATCTTGTTGGTATAATTAGTTTCCCTACGGATTCATGGTATATTTTCATGGTTTTGCGAAATCGAGAGGGTTTGGTTGTGGTCCGCCCTCGTTGTTATTTTTGTACGAATATACATGAATCGTAGGTGGATTTTCGGGTGTATTCCATTTCCGTAATCGTTTCGGAGTGGTTGTGATTGTGTTATTCGAATCGTTAGGTTCATTCGTCGGTTCCTCGCGGTCGTGCTTGATTCCTCCGTTCCGTTCTTGTCACCGTCTATCAATCGAGGCAAGTATCCTTATGAACTTACAATCTTGACATAGTTGTTTTGTGTGAGAATTGTGTGTGTGTGTATACTCACTACGGGTTAGATCCGACGGGGTCTCGGTAGGGCTCCACGAAGCTGTGGAACCGCGAGTTGCTTTTAACCACTACGGGTTAGATCCGACGGGGTCTCGGTAGGGATCCACGAAGCTGTGGGTCCGCGGTTAATTGTGGTGCATTTTACAAATGTGGTTTGATTATTGGCATTTCCGGAAATGAGTGTTTTGGAACTATGATTTCTTGATTACATGCATTACTATGTGTGTAAGATGTAAATTGTTCATTTGGTTACTTGTACTAGCGTAATTGCTAACCCCTCTAGGGACCCATTTTGGGAAAATTCGTTTTATGAATTTCAGGTCAGGTTCATCGAGATGAGCGGGCGCTGGACCAGTACGCGGACGATGGCCATGCGTGATGATTGTGCACGAATAGTGTCTTATTGCCTTTTATCTTTTTACTTTTTGTGGTCTTTAAACTAATAGAGGTACTCGAGTACTTAAGAATTTTTATTCGTCTGGATTGTATTGTTGTTTATTATGTTCGTGTCGGATTATGGGGTTATGTTTGACCGGTTGAACCGGGTGGATTATTTTGTTTGACGGCTTTATGACGAGGCGTTATTCTGTTATTCCTGGAAGTCAATGAGTATGCTGTTTGTTAAGCCTGGTGGGTCCCATATAGGGATTCACGGCGCTGTAATATACCTCGAATATCTTGGGGGTGTTACAGGAGAAACGAACGGAATGACAACACTCGATTAACCTCTAAGGTTACGGCTAGAATCAAGTGATGAAGCTTTGATTATAACACTTTAAGTGTTTTAATTTATATCTCTCAATATATCTTGAATTTTCTCCAAGAGAACTCAAGAATAAAAATGAATAAGATGATGAAGACTTGAGAAGAATAATATTCTCTCTCTCTTTTCTTTCCTCACTGCTGTGTTCACGTATGGAATTAATTCTCTGTTGAAAAGAGAAGTCTTCCTCTTTTATTCTATTCCTTTTTCACATGATACAACTCATCATATAAGTGATCAACCCCACCATCAAAAGGGGAAAAATGCACCGATGTACCCTGTGTTCTCATAAATCTACACGGATGTACCCTATGTTTTGTAAATTGCACAGGTGTACCTCGTGTTCTTTATAACCATGCACGGAAGTGTCAAACCGTCCAACATAATGGAGAGTGTTCTTCACTCGCCTGGTTTGCGACTGTGGGAGTAAATTTAGGTATTTTTATGACTAAATTGACCAAAATACCCTTTAAGTAGTAAAATATATAACCTCTTTTAATCTCCTAAGTATCTCTTCAGGTTGTGCATATACATATATTCTTTTTAAATATTCAAAAACATGATAATTTTTTATCATTGTAATTTAATATTTCAACGAGCACAAACTGAAAACAATATCATTTATCAATACCTTTCTTTACCATTTCGAGAAGTTTAAATTTTCACCATAATACATATAATAAATAGGAAAATTCATAAGAAGATAAAGTTTATATAAAATAAAATATTAAATTAGTGTATGGTGAAAATAAAAAAAAATTGTATTAAACTCAAAAAATAATTTAAGACAGAGGAACTTGCAAAGACAAAGTTTAAAAATCAAAAGATACTATTTTATAATTACAAATTTTATTTTATATAATTTTATATTAAAATATAATAAGAAACTTTGTCTTCTTATGAATAGGAACACTATTTTATAATTTGTTTAATATAAGAAAAATTATGGTGAAAATCAGCTCAAAAGTTTATAAGAAATCGGCTCAAAAGTTTAAATTACACCGAAAATAAACAAATTTTATTTTATATTAAACTTTGTCTTCTTATGAATTTTCCTATTTATTATATGTATTATGGTGAAAATTTAAACTTTTCGAAATGGTAAAGAAAGGTATTGATATTGTTTTCAGTTTGTGCTCGTTGAAATATTAAATTACAATGATAAAAAATTATCATGTTTTTGAACATTTAAAAATAATATATTTATATGCACAACCTGAAGAGATACTTAGGAGATTAAAAGAGGTTATATATTTCACTACTTATAGGGTATTTTGGTCAATTCAGTCATAAATATACCTAAATTTACTCCCATAGTCGCACACCAGGCGAGTGAATAACACTCTCCGTTATGTTGGACGATTTGGCACTTCCGTGCATGATTATAAAGAACACGAGGTACATCTGTGCAATTTATAAAACACGGGGTACATCCGTATAGATTTATGAGAACACGGGGTACATCTGTGCATTTTTCCCCCATCAAAAGATACCATGACCTCATTGTCTTTATCACTCAATAAAGAATGAAATAAAGACAAAATGAAGTGGGTGGAAAAAGAGGGGGCGGCCATGTGGATGAATCGGACGAGTTCGGTCCGTTTCGGACTCCCGTGAGTGCAAACAGATAAAATCCGATTCCGTTCCGATGTATTTATATCGATTAATTAATCCAATTAATTAATCATATCAAATACATAACGACATAATTAATTTCTCTAAGAAATAATTATATTCATGAATTAAATTAATCACCCCGTAATTTATTTAATTCATTAGGCCGTAAATTAATTTATCCAATAAATTAATTTAGACATCCAATGTCCCAAATTAGATATCCAATATCCTAATATTCATTATGAGAGAATTAGCTTGATTCATTCCGTCGTCAATCCTATTGCGCGACTCGGTAGGTTCGTCTCAGTCAGCAATAGGAGGAACCAAAGAGTAGTAGCACCACCTAGCCAGCCTGGCGGCCTACACTGTACCCCAACTGAGAACGAATGATTGGGATAATTCAAGAACCATTCTGTTGTGAATACCAGTATACGTATAAACCCTTCTTTCAAATGTCCCAATCAAGTTATAGGGTCACGGTCAGTCAAACCCTATCTGTTACTTGACGCTATGCATGTGTTAATGAAAATCGAGATCATCGAGCTCTCGTATATCAAATACAACTAGCTCCAATGCTTTGGCCAAAGACTTATGATCTCATTTGTCAATAACCGCATAGGACATTTAACCCGCTCACTAACGGGAGAAAGAATTCTATCTTGGTATTCAGTAGGACCTGCTACTTGCCCGTCAAGATGCACGTCGAGATTGACCCCCGCCTCCCGGTTTATAGGGTCGAACTACTCTAATGAAAATCTTGACATCACAAGCACATCCCTACTAAATCCTCAAGTCGAAGGTTCACGAATACCTATCACAACCTTTCGATTCCGTCATTGACTGTCCCAGAGTGAAATCCGTGTGACGAATCGAGGGTGAGTCGGTTCGAGTATACTAATCCAATTAGTATACCTATAACGTGTGCTCCCACTAACCATTAGTGTTCGACAGGCACTCTCCATGTCAAAGAACACATCATACAAGTCTTCACATAAGCTTAACGCCCAGTCAAGTTTCATCGACTTGCGAACGATTAAGTATTTGAGCTATAAACCTTTCCAGTGCCGACCCCCTTATCCAATAAGGAGTGGAATGCTTTTGTTCTCAAATACATGGACTAGTTTCTGTACGTATATTTACGAGTTAGGAATGCCAGTAACTACCAGTAAATAAAGAAACATCCATTGCCTTATATTAATGATTTACATAATTAAAAGTACAATGCCCTCACTCAACATCCTCTGAGTGGCATTCGAGGGCATACTCCTAACAATAATTTCATTTGCCATTAACTGCATAGGACATTTACCTGCTCACTTACAGGAGAAAGAATTCTATCTTGGTATTCAGTAGAGACTGCTACTTGCCCACTAAGTTGCATTTCGAGGTTGACCCCACCCACCGGCGATTGGATCGAACTACTCTAATGACTAACTTAATATCACAAGCACATCTCCTACTAAAACCTCAAGTCAAAGGTCCGCTTATACCTATCACAACCTTTTGATCCAGTCATTGACAATCCCTGAGTGATATCCATGTGACCGAATCGAGCTGAGTCATGTTCGAGTATACTAATCTCACTAGCATACCTATAACGTGTGCTCCCACTAACCCTTAGTGAATACCGGCACTCTACATGTCAAAGTACACGTTATACAAGTCTTGTCTAAACTTATTGCCCAGTTAAGTTTTATCGACTTGCGAACGAGTTAAGCATTCGAGCTCTAAACACTTCCAGTGCCTATCTCCTTATCTCCATAAGGAGTAGAATGTTTGCTCTCAAATGCAAGGACTATTGTTCTATATACCAAATCACAATGCCAGTGATATACAATAATATAGAAATAATTATTGCCTTGTTAAATATTCATAATTACAATACATATGCTCTCACTCTCTCATCCTCTGAGTGGCATTCGAGGGCATATCCCTAACAGAAAAGAGGTTCGAACTTCAGTATGGTAGCTTGGTTATCCAGGGATGACCGGTTGGTTGATTAGATAAGAGGAATATGTCACGTGTTGTAGATTCAGAATAGAATATGATTTTGGAACTTTGGGTTTTGTGAAACTGGAGCATATGTGCTATGTGGCTCTATTGATGTGGTGGTAGCATGATTTTACCATTGTGAATTTCGAATTTTCAGCCATACTGATTGGTCGTTTCCACTCCATGTATGGTTAGGTATGTTCGTCGGTTTGTAATTGGTTGATTATACGCCGAGAGGTATGTTCAATAGTTGGGCGTGTTTCTTTGAGATCCACTGCATGTAATTTGTGTAATGTTTTGAGAATGTTATTCTCTTGTATATCTATCCCTATGGTTCTGTGTTGATCGTGTTGGAGCTTACCGTGTGAGGGTGTTCTCGGTTATTGTTGATCCTTTTTTGGTAATATTGGAGTTTATCATGTTGATGATATTTTCAGTTGTGTTTTGACCTTTGGTTGATAGTATTGGAGGTTATCATGTCGATGATATTCTCAGTTAATTTATCGGTTGATCATTGTTATTGATCGTATGAGCATTCGGACTTGTGTCGATATTTCGGGATTTGTTGCCATTGTTTTGGGCATTTGTTTCACAGATGTATTGTGTATTATTCATTTTATCAGGATTGGGACTTGATTGTGCGACCAGGCAGTCAGGCTTTGACACGGATGGATTATTCCATAATTTGGTAATAACGATGTATTTTGTTGAAATTTGTGAAACTGTGATTATAAGCGTATTGAGGCTTTGAAGCGGGGTCATTCGCTAGTATCACGTGAGATAATCAACTTCAATGACTTATAAGTATACTGTTTTCGTTATTCGTTATTGAGGATGATTGATAAGTTTCGTGATGATTCTGGATATTGTGGTTGAACTTTTGATTGTGACCGGATTGCAAGTTTCGCGAACGAAACTTATTTTAAGTGGTGTAGTATGTAATATCCCGAATTTCTACTATGGTTTTTTGATGTTATTTTATCCGAGTTATATTGTACAGTGTGGAATCTGTACGGTAGGGATAAAATAATTGAAGGACTGGGACATCTGTATTGGTATAATTGTCGTACTTAGTCGACAATTGCATCTGAAGATATTGTGTTAGGTATGTTGTATGATAATATTATTGGAATTAGTATATGTATTTAGTATGTCGTGTATACATATTCCGCAAGGTCTAAACAACACGATTGTGATCCAAACAAGATATAAAGCTCTAAAACAATATCGAAAACATCACCAAGAGTTTACAGAGCGACGAAATAAAAAAAAAGGCAAGGCCAAATAGTCAATAAAAGTACGGGTATTATATACACTGGGTTGAATAAATCCCACATCGAGTAATTTTTGCAGTTGTATCTTCAACTCTTGTAGCTCCAATGGTGCCAGTCGATATGGTGCTTTTGCTATGGGTGCCTTCCCGGACATGATCTCGATATTGAACTCAACCTCTCTATCTGGTGGCAAGGAGGTTAGTTCTTCCAAAAATACGTCAGGGTATTTGGATACCACTCGGATGGTTTCTATACCCGTCTTATTCTTGGGTTTGTTGATAATGAAAGGTAGAAACCCGGTTGCCCCTTTGGTAATAGCCTTTCTAGATTTGACTGCTGATATAATAGGTGCTAGGTTGATTTTAGCATTCCCAACCAGTTCCACTACGGGTTTGTTAGGTTCGCAAAATCTATCTATCTTAGAGTGACAATCTAATTGTGCGAAATGTTTTGACAGCCAATCCATTCCTAGAATGACATCATATTCTAGTATAGGGAGTACTACTAAATCCGCGGGAAAACAGTTACCACCGATCACTATATCACATGCATTGTTCACCCTATCAGTTAATCGACTAGTACCCATTGGGGTGGACACTTCAAGGCATATAGGCAGATAGTCTAATTGCACGTTTAGTTGTTCAGAAAATTGTGGTACAATGAATGAATGTGATGACCCTAGATCAATGAGTGTATGTGATAAGTGGTTTGATATGAGAATTGTACCTTCCACCACATCATTGTTTCCAGGAGACTGTTGTCCGACTAGGGCAAACACATGAGCCGAAGCCTTTCCCTTATTATTCCCAGTCTTTGACATAGTAGCCGGTTTATTCGTTCGGTTTTCCACTTTCGGGCAGTCCTTGATTTGGTGTTGTGTGCTGCCACATGTCAGGCACTTCCCCAACATTTTTTAGCATTCACTAGCTTTGTGCCCTTTCTTTTCACAATGTGGGCAGGAAGGTGCTGCGTTGTTAGGGACCTGTGTTTTTGTTCCGCTCGGGTTTACCTTCACTCATGTCTTGCAGAATTTCTGTGGAGATTTCATTGTTGATACATTCGCAGGTCTCTTGGTATTTCTAGAAAGTCGGTTTTGCTGTTGTGCTAGTCTTGCTGTTCCATTCTCAATTCGAGTTGCTGCTTCAACTGCCTCGGCAAATGTAGTCAGGCGAACAGTCAAGAGACTGATGAAGTGTGAATCTCAGCCCTCATGTAAACTTATAAAGCTTATCTTCCTCAGTTGACACTAATCCAGGCACATATTTGGATAACCTATTGAATTGAGCTTCGTATTGCGCGACAATCGAAGACCCTTGCTTCAGATAGTAAAACTCATCTCGCCGAGCCTCTCTAGCTGCTGCTGAAACGTACTGGGTTTGGAAATATGTTAGGAAGTTGGCCCATGTTCTGACACAATCCTCTCTTATCCAGCGTGCACTAACGACCTTCCACCAATCATGCGCGACAGCCTCAAGTCTGAATGTGGCCAATGATATGCGTTGTTCATCAGTATAGTGTGATGCATTAAATATGTTCTCCATTTTCTCCACCCATGATACCGCCTTAATGTCATCAGGTTCTCCGTTAAATGTTGGTGGACTGAAGCATAGGAACCTTTCAAGCATGCGATCTTGCGCCCCACCAGCAGTTTGGTTATTGGCTACTTGTTGTTGTAGAAATTTTGTTAGTTGAGTTAAGGCTTGTGCAATAGCATCATTCACAGCCCCACCTCGCGACGGCGATGGATTGCAATTGTTAGCTTGTTGATTTGGATGTTCATCGCGGTTAACTCGTGGACGTTCTCCACGTCTATCAGCCATCTAAATAACAAAATAACTAAGTCAGTACCAGTCATGGTCTATTCTAGCCAAATATAAAGACAACCAAGCATGAATAATCATCAAGATTGTGAACTTAATGACTGAATGAATATGCTCATGACATATAAGTGACAACGGCACTAATACTTCATGTAAAGAAATAAGGGATTTTCTTGGAATAGGTAGACATTGTACTACCTGTAAGCAGGTAAGTATTAAAAATCTTTGCGACATTCGTTACTTAGCTGATAAATGGAATTTTTTGGTACATTGGTGATGGCGATATCTCGTTTTGGCACGACAATTGGTGTGCCTTTAGCCCGCTGTCCCAATGGGCCTCTAACCCTCGGCTAAACACCACCATTAACCATTTCTGGACTTCACACGGATGGGATCGATCAAAACTTCTCTCCGTCATTCCCTCGGATCTTGGGGATTATGTTATGACCTTTCCCACTCATGTTGAGTCGGGCCTTACCGCTAATAAGGCCGTTTGGAAACTTACCTCCCACGGCGGTTTTTCCTTTAAAAGTGCGTGGGAGGCTATCCGCCAACGTCATGATACTCATCTTATTTTAAAATATTGCTGGAATCAAATTATTACTCCTACTATGTCTTTTTTCATGGTTAGGCTTTTGAAAAAATGGATTACCACTCCGGACGGCCTTAGATCGAGGGGCATAATTGCTGATGATTCTTGTTTTTGTTGTAATAGCACCGAGGACCTACCCCATCTTTTTCTTAATGGACCGATTGCTTCTTCGGTTTGGGCCAACTTTTGTACCTTATTGGGCATTCCTCTTTTACAAACCCGCTCTATTACTTTAGTTATGTCCCATTGGTTTAACAAAGCCTCGGGTGCTATCCACATTTTACGCATCATTCCTATACTCATTCTGTGATTTATTTGGTGCTCTAGGAACGACATGCGGGTTAAGAAGATTCCGTTCACGGCTCAACGGGTGAGCGATCGAATTTGGGACTTCCTGTTCATGATTAAAGGCCATAGATGCATTCCGCGGCCTGGCTAGGCTCCCGGCTCTTCAGATATTTTGGGGCTTCATTTAGCCTTTGCAATTTTATTAATAATTTTACATGTAATTGTAAAAACAAAAAGAAAAAAAAATCTACATTGTGAGATGGGTCGACCGACTCACAGGACCACCAAAATCAACACGGACGGGGCCTCAAAAGGCAACCCAGGGGATTCAAATGTGGGGGATCGCGAGGAATTTTTGTGCGAACCTATCTTTGCTTTTCACGAATTTATCGGCAATCATTCTAATAATTTTGCCGAACTTTTGCTATTTGAGAGCGCTGGATCTTTGCCACGAGAGAAACATTCACAAGGTTTGGGTTGAGATGGACTCGGCCATTGCCCTTTCTCTTGTCAACTCGCCTAACAAGGGGAATTGGCAAGTGCTAAACATTTGCCACAAAATTGCATCACTCAGGCGTGTCATGGATATCACATTTTCCCACATCTTTCGGGAAGGGAACACCATTGCGGACTATCTGGCTAATGAAGGTTATAAGTTCAGAAATTTTCGTCTGTATAGCCCGCCTGATCTGCCCGGGAAGATTAATGGCTTGGTTAGACTTGATAAAAATAATTTTCCATATGTTAGATTTAAATAATCTCCTTGGCTGTTATTTTTCGTTAATTGGGGCGTGTAGAGGGGCTCGTCCTCCCTCATTCGTTTTGGGCGTGTAGTGGGCCTCGTCCCCCCACATTTCTGCTTCATATAATAATTTTCGGTTTGTTTTTAAAAAAAAAAAAGTATTAGGATTGTAGTGAATAAGTATATAAAATATAAATTTAAAATTGTTTAAGTACAAAAATAACCTTAAGTTGAGAAAAGAAATAAATAAATAGAAAATTTCTCTTCTTTTATTTTTACAATGTAAATTACACTCAAAAAAATCATCCGAATTATAAAATAATTTTCAAAAATTATAATAAAATTTATATGTTTTTCTCACCCTTGTATATAGTATACGTGCCTTCCAAAATCCGATGTTCTAGTGTTGCCTACTCTGAGTACTCGGAGATGTTGATTGTGTTCGGTGGCGTTACTGTACGAAAGAGTATTACAAGTCTGGGTATATCGAATCTTGATGGAAGTGGATATGTTGGCGATTGTGGGAGCAATGATGTGATCGAAACGATAATGATTCATGCTGCGGTGGAGGAGTACTAAGGTCGGACGATGCCCTACGAAGCCTCCTCAGCAATTGAGTCGACAAGCGGGGCAAGCAGACAGAAGACATCTGGAATATTGTGGGCAATAGTGCTCAGAATTTTGTTTGAGGTGATAGTGTGAACGAACGTGTTAATGGACTTTCGATGATTCCTTGCATGACGTTGTATACTTACAAACCGATGGTGTTCGGATTTATACGCTGCCGCTTATTGGTAACCTTCGGTTCTGGTGCTATTTGAGAGAAGTTCATGACCGTATTACTGAATCGGAGCAGTTAGCGGATGCTACCTTTTGGATAGCGCATTCTAACACGAGATGTAAGAAACTACCGCATTCAGCCAACAATTCAGCAGTGCACGCTATTCAATTATGTAGCACATGTTAAAGTGCAGCAGTTAGCGCACGCTATGGAGGGGGTAACGCGCGCTAACCGGTAGCTCAGGGGACAGTCCAGAGGCTACTGGACTGAGGGTGGAGGTCTCGTTAGTGCACGCTAATGCTTGTGGTTAACGCACGCTAATCTGTCCGACATATAAACTTGGCAGCAATCGTGATTCCTCATTTCCGCTCTTTCCTTTTTCTCCGTGGGTGACACCAAGATGTGAACCGAAGGTGACTATGGTTCTTGATCTTGACCGATTTTTTTTGTTTAGTTCTATGGTGTTTTGGGGTATAACATTTTTTAACCTAGTGTTCTTTTTCGGATTGAGGCGATTCCTTGATTTTCCCTTGAGTTGACATTTTGTGAATTTTGTTCTTGATCTCATTTCCAACCCGATTCTGATGAATCAATGGATGTTAAACATTATTGTTGGTCATGCGTTATGAATTGCATATCCATAATTCCATCCCTTTTAATTCGATTGAGAATTCTAAATATTCTGAGAAACTGTGAACAATTAAAATTGATCAAATGTCCATAAATTCTGGGTGAGCAAAATGTAACACCCCCAAGTTATTCAGGGTATATTACAGCGCCGTGAGCCCCGTCGTGGGACACACAAGGCTAAACATACGCGGAACTATAAAACTTGACCGAGAAGGTCTACATACAATGGAAAGAAAGACGATACAAATGGTATTCAAAACCATAACCAATGAAACCATATACATCACTGCACAAATCAATACCTCGGCAACACAGGCCGGAACATCAAGGAAACTGAAATACAATACTCGAGTATTTAAAATCCATTCCAGTACAACAACACTGAATGGAGGAATCCAAAAAGATAACCGGAGACAAGACACAGTATCACACTTGCCCATCATCTTCATGCCGACCCGATACCCGCCTGTCCTCTCTCCTGGAACCTGAAATACATAAAATGTATTTCCCCCATAAAGGGGTTAGCCGTCGAATAGCTAGTGCAAGTATAACAGTATGAAACACAATACTCCTCGACAATAAAGTAAATGTAATCCGTCAATTCATCAATTTAAGACTAGTATTCCGGAATAACTAAATCTCATAGCATCACAACAAGACGTATATGAATACCGTGGAACCGCACCAGAGGCTACGGAACCCTTAGGGGACCTGTCGGCCCGCCCCAAAGTGGTTCGTTCATACCATCCGTCATCAATACACATATGATCAACCGTGGAACCGCACCAGAGGCTACGGAACCCTCAGAGGACCCGTCAGCCCGTCCCGGAGTGGTTAATTCATATTATCCATGGAATCGCACCAGAGGCTACGAAACCCTCAGAGGACCCGTCGGCCCGTCCCGGAGTGGATATAAATAATTATGCCAAACATATATCTTACTTTCAAAGTCGAGAACGTACAATCATAAATATATACTTGCCTTGAATAATCGACGACGCAACGAACGGAATGGAAAGTCACCGACGAATGCTAGGAACCATCGAAAACGAACCTAACGATTCGAAGAATACAATCACAACAGATTCTAAACGAATACGGAATTGGAATACGCCCGGAAACCCACCTACGATTCATGTATATGCGTATAAAAACAACAACGAGGGCGGACCACAACCAAACCCTCTCGATTTCGTAAAAATCACGAAATATACCATGAATCCGTAGGGAAACTAAGAGTACCAACAAGAATAATCATATTCATCATGAATTACTCATCAAAACCGAATGAATCTGACAAAACCACGAAAATCCCCAAATCTCCCCAAGAGTAGGGTTCTAAAGATCTAACCTTGATTTGCTGGATCGAAGGATGTTATAGGACGATTGATCGGTGATACAAACTCAGAAACTTCGTGGATTTGTTGTTCAACAACATGGTTTCGTCTCCTCCGAAACCCCAGCCACGGAACGAAGAGAAATGAAATGAAAAATGACAGAGAAAGTCGCTGGTCTGTCATTTTTATACTGGGCCGGAACTAGCGTGCGCTAGCCTTCCGACCTAGCGTGCGCTATCGCCAAGACGGCCGAGCACTCTCGCCATGGCCCGCATGACCCGGCACCACCGACCACCCCGCCGACCATGACTCGACCGCCGACTCCCGCTAGCGTGCGCTACGGCCGAAGCCTCGCGCGCTAGCCACCACCCAAAGAGCCACCGGACTAACAAACTCACCTGTAGTGTACGCTAGTTGGCCGGGCGGCGCTACCCTGCCGGTTAGCGTGCGCTACGACCGACAAGAGCGTGCGCTACTCGCCGATCTCGACCGAGTCCGTAACCTCGTAATCCTCTCGCCTGTGCCCGAGAAGCGTCATTGGCCGACTCGACAACAGGCGCTACATCGCCGAAGAAGCTACAGAAGGCCCCGGCCAGAGCGTGCGCTACGCGGTTCTGCCGTGCTCGCTCGGTCAAGGCGCCATCGTCCGGCCGTAACTGCGACCGTCCGGCGGTGCCCGACCACCGTGGCTCGGCGACTCGATTTCAAAACGCACGGAACGAACACGATTTAAAAGTTCGCGGACAACGTAAACGACCCGAAATGAAAGCGTAAGGTAATAATTTAATCATACGCGACCGAGAAAAGAGTCGAGACAACGAATACAGATAGAATACCCATAACTTTGGGTAAATTACAAAACGGCCCAAAACGCCCGAAATTCACGATACGCGATCGAATAACCAAACCGAAGTTCACAAAACTTCTAACAAAGTTAAACGGACTTACGGAAACTCAAGCGTTAGCTTAGAACGAGATTCGCAAGAATCGAACTCAAGTGCGGAAAGTCGCTGAAAAGCACGGAACTCAACAAAACGATACCGAAACGAACTCGGATGTCAAAAAGTGTAAAATTAATCATTCTCAGGGTGACGAAACGGTCCCAAACGAGTTGTCAAAACGGACTTCCGCCAAAAATAGAAAATTACCAGGAATCAAAATTACGGGTATTACATTCTACCCTCCTTAAAAGAAGTTTCGTCCCGAAACTTAAAACAGGTAGGGAGAAGAAATATTCCGCCAGGAAAAACTCAACGAGATACACAAGAACCGAAAACTTACGCCCAAACGGCGAGTCATCAATATAGAACACAACAATACATTACCCGAAGGTAAACCGAACCAATGCCGAAAAAGATACGAATTCACAATGCCCGAAGGCTCCAACGGAAAATACCGATACATCATAATGGCCTGAAAGCCAATGTACCCCAAAGTCAGAATCATCACAAAATAGATCTCAAAGAAATCAACCTGACTGTCGGACATACCCCTCGGCGTATGAACAACCAGTCGCAAATCGTCGGACATATCCAATACAACATGGACTACGAACGATCAACCAATAAAGCTCAAGAGGGACATCACAGTACGCCCGATCCGGAAATGTGTCCGTGCACATGTCCACCCCGTATACAGAATCTAGAATATACGTGTGACAATGTACCTAATTAGCCTCAAGAACTACGTCTCGTGTGCACGGTCCAATGCGGAAACATCCACGCATGACCATCGAGTGCCTGGCTAAAAATCCTACACATAACCAATCGGCACGCAGACATGATTCCAGATATGCCACGATACAACATGACAACGAAACTCAAGGGATAAAACATCCAATACGGATCATACGACTCACCAAGTGAACGATGACACACGAATAATGAAAGATCGACACGACCAACGATATTCAAAACAACCATCCTGGGATCAGAATTCCCTAAGGACCGATTAACACGGCAATAACCACAACACCACAATTCGGGAAATCCTCCACCCTCAACGATCACAAAATTATCGAGTTCACCAGAATAATAGTGTGCTGCCCTGAGTTGGCCAACACGACAATAATAACTCACAGATGGGCACTATCCTCGGCGATCCCCATTCAATATCTCGATTGTCTTCGAACGACCAATCGATAACGACTCAACGGATGGGAACTATCTTCGACAGTCCCAATTCAATACTTCGGTTACTTTAGAACGGTAACTCGATAACAACGGTACAACAGATGTCTCGGCACACTTAAATCAGTTACCGATAATGAAGATGAAATTCGAATACATCAATGCCTTCAATCGGCCGTTTACGAACAACAATAGCATTTGGCATGATTTGTCGACGGGTGTTGTATCAAACGATCCCCTGATATCAAAACAATCATAAGGAGACCAAGTCTTGAAATGATTCACACATTCGTACACCTACACGATAACATTAGTCTCATTGATTAGTACGAGTATAAAGCTTGCCTCGATATCAATACAACGAACTGTTACCAATTCAGTTGATTCGTCTTACGAATTCCTCAGTCTCGACCAAGTTAATCTACGAACCCTTCAACCTTAACCGCAACACAACAGTCATAATTCACGATCAAACATCATATCTTATTGTAAAACGAAGGATTAATAATCAACAAGTTCGATGACGACCAATATCAATACCACCAAACCACAAACTCAATCGTTTCACTATATCTTGACTAATCACAGTCTGAACAATCCAACTCAGACACTTACACATCCTGTCCACAATACGAGTCGAAATATGATGATCATATCGGAACAAATGAGGACCAATAATAAGGGTCTAAATGTTCCAAACTAAATTCTTAAATTCGAATTGATAAGGTTCCCTTCTCGTAAATCCATCGTTAAAATTTACTTATGACCGTCATCATTTCGAATCATCCGACTGGTTCAAAACAATAGATAATCCTACTAAAAAGGTTATCAAATAGTCCAATCATTCGACTTAAACATTTGCTCCAATACGTATGGACTTCCAAATTCGGAGATGAATAATAGTCTCATCAAACTCATAATCACATTCGTATTCTTATACGAATATTATATCAGACACATAGTTTAGCTCTAGATATGAATATTCCATATTCATTTTCAAAACATCAACACTTCTAAAAAAAAATTCATCACCTCGCATAATTCAAGAGTTCTTCAAGAACACGAAATATCCGAAATCCCATTCAGAACAACATATCCGAGGTGTATATCTCCATGTTACCATTTTCTTCGTCATGCCAGTCATACAACCTTAAGAGCCGCACAATCTGTCATTACCATATGAAGAAGGTCTCAATAATCATATCAACATCCGAAATCTCTTTTTACAATTCCAATAAATCTCGTATAACATTATCACATGATACCACAATTGTAACACCCTGCATCCTCTTGGGAATATTACACGCCGTAAACCCTTCTCACAAGGATTTACCGGGCTAAGCACAATTTTCCACGTCATTTCAAAAATGTTAAAAAGATCGATGACGGTAATATATATATATATATATTTTTTTTTAAATTAAGAAAAATCATTTTCCAAATACCGTCAAAATAATCAAGGCCAAAATGCCAAAGACTCGGTTTAGGGAATCGGTTTTACAAAATAAAAATTCATTGACAAAATACCAAAAGCCATTTCAAAATACTCACGCAATGGATAAAAGTACAAGTCAATTTATGCATTTTCATTGAAATAAGACGAACATCAAAATACACGATTCCCAACATACTCCCTCCCAAGTAGTAATCCTTAAAGAAATGAACCACTATCAAAGGGATACGAGGACTACCATGTATGGACGAACCACGAAGAAGAATAATTTGAACTCCATTCCAAGAATCATCAAAAACTTCAAGAACAATACTTAAATCCGAGCTCTCCATCTTAATCTTGTTTGAGAGAATCATCTCTCAATGTTTAGGAACTTCAAGTACTTCCCAAGGTTCTCTCTATTGACTGAAGGAAGGAGAATGGACAAAATGCCTCACAGCACTCGTCTATCCTCTCTATAAAACACATCACTAGCGCGCGCTAGACCTTATATTTAGCGTGCGCTACATGACTAGCGTGCGCTATCCTTCCTTGATAGCGTGCGTTAACGGGCAGTCCAGAAGCTACTACATTGCTTCAAAATTCATTTAACGTACGTAATGCCCATGCATTAGCGTACGCTAACAGGCGTTGACTTGATACAGTGAAATGCTCAGTAGCGTGCGCTATTCTTCGACCTTAACGCGCGCTAATCGTCGTTGACTTGCTACAGTATCGTGCCCCCACATGCCGAAAGCATCCGCGATTATCGGGATTCCTTTGACCGATATGGAATTAGCGTGCGCTAATCATACGGTTTTAACGTGCGCTAACTCTACACGACAAGCACTCGTTGACCTTATCTGGACACGCATCGAACATGGCCGGGTCCACCCGCCGAAAGCTAAGATTCCATTATTGGCGATCTGGTGTTAGCGTGCGCTAACCAACATGCGTTAGCGTGCGCTAACTAAATATAAAAATCAACCTGGGCCTACCTGTCGGCCACCTTCCGAAACTAACCCAGCAAGTCGTTACGTACGTTAGGGGTCCTCCTTAGCGTACGTAACCGAATCTCTTAGCGTGCGCTAAGTATACACCGTAGCGTACGCTAAGTATATATCTTAGCGCGCGATAGGCATACCTTGTAGCGTGCGCTAACGTAGCTGTACTTAGCCATTTTCCGCTATTCTCTACCAACATCTCGACATACCAAATGATCATACGGCACAATGAATACATATACGCATTCAGCAACATTGTCATACGTTCACATCATCCTCAAGCATAATTATCCAACATATAAATCCAAAATCACCAAGATAACCAAGAATTATCGAATAATCCAAATCGCACCTTCTCGAAGTGACCAATTCCAAAGAATACCAAGCTAAAAACGAAACGGTCAAGATAATACAAGAAGAGTGAGAGGACTTACAAGTACCGGTCGCACTGTGATGATGGCAGAGTAGTGATACTGTGGGCAAATGACGACTCAATCGACCCAAAAGACCGACAGCCTAGGTATCCATAAACCTAAGCTCCGATACCATATTCTGTAACACCCCCAAGTTATTCAGGGTATATTACAGCGCCGTGAGCCCCGCCGTTGGACACACAAGGCTAAACATACGCGGAACTATAAAACTTGACCGAGAAGGTCTACATACAATGGAAAGAAAGACGATACAAATGGTATTCAAAACCATAACCAATGAAACCATATACATCACTGCACAAATCAATACCTCGGCAACACAAGCCGGAACATCAAGGAAACTGAAATACAATACTCGAGTATTTAAAATCCATTCCAGTACAACAACACTGAATGGAGGAATCCAAAAAGATAACCGGAGACAAGACACAGTATCACACTTGCCCATCATCTTCATGCCGACCCGATACCCGCCTGTCCTCTCTCCTGGAACCTGAAATACATAAAAGGTATTTCCCCCATAAAGGGGTTAGCCGTCGAATAGCTAGTGCAAGTATAACAGTATGAAACACAATACTCCTCGACAATAAAGTAAATGTAATCCGTCAATTCATCAATTTAAGACTAGTATTCCGGAATAATTAAATCTCATAGCATCACAACAAGACGTATATGAATACCGTGGAACCGCACCAGAGGCTACGGAACCCTTAGGGGACCTGTCGGCCCGCCCCAAAGTGGTTCGTTCATACCATCCGTCATCAATACACATATGATCAACCGTGGAACCGCACCAGAGGCTACGGAACCCTCAGAGGACCCGTCGGCCCGTCCCGGAGTGGTTAATTCAAATTATCCATGGAATCGCACCAGAGGCTACGAAACCCTCAGAGGACCCTTCGGCCCGTCCCGGAGTGGATATAAATAATTATGCCAGACATATATCTTACTTTCAAAGTCGAGAACGTACAATCATAAATATATACTTGCCTTGAATAATCGACGACGCAACGAACGGAATGGAAAGTCACCGACGAATGCTAGGAACCATCGAAAACGAACCTAACGATTCGAAGAATACAATCACAACAGATTCTAAACGAATACGGAATTGGAATAGGCCCGGAAACCCACCTACGATTCATGTATATTCGTATAAAAACGACAACGAGGGCGGACCACAACCAAACCCTCTCGATTTCGTAAAAATCACGAAATATACCATGAATCCGTAGGGAAACTAAGAGTACCAACAAGAATAATCATATTCATCATGAATTACTCATCAAAACCGAATGAATCTGACAAAACCACGAAAATCCCCAAATCTCCCCAAGAGTAGGGTTCTAAAGATCTAACCTTGATTTGCTGGATCGAAGGATGTTATAGGACGATTGATCGGTGATACAAACTCAGAAACTTCGTGGATTTGTTGTTCAACAACATGGTTTCGTCTCCTCCGAAACCCCAACCACCGAACGAAGAGAAATGAAATGAAAAATGACGGAGAAAGTCGCTGGTCTGTCATTTTTATACTGGGCCGGAACTAGCGTGCGCTAGCCTTCCTACTTAGCGTGCGCTTATCGGCCAAGATCGGCCGAGCACTCTCGCCATGGCCCGCATGACCCGGCACCACCGACCACCCCGCCGACCATGACTCGACCGCCCGACTCCCGCTAGCATGCGCTACGGCCGGAAGCTCGCGCGCTAGCCACCACCCAAAGAGCCACCGGACTAACAAACTCACCTGTAGCGTACACTAGTTGGCCGCGGCGTGCGCTACCCTCACGGTTAGCGTGCGCTACGACCGACAAGAGCGTGCGCTACTCGCCGATCCCGACCGAGTCTAGAACCTCGTAATCCCTCCGCTTAGGCCCGATAGCGTCTGCCGGCCGACTCGACAGCGTGCGCTACATCGCTGAAGCTAAGGCGCAGAAGGCCCCGGCCAGAAGCGTGCGCTACGCGGTTCTCGCCGGCTCGCTCGGCCAAGGCGACCATCGTCCGGCGTAACTCGCGGCCGTCGGCCGGTGCGACCACCAGTGGCTCGACGACTCGATTTCAAAACGCATTTTAACGAACACGGCGAAAAGTTCGCGACAACATCAACGACCCGAAATGAAAGCGTAAGGTAATAATTTAATCATACGCGACCGAGAAAAGAGTCGAGACAACGAATACAGATAGAATACCCATAACTTTGGGTAAATTACAAAACGGCCCAAAACGCCCGAAATTCACGATACGCGATCGAATAACCAAACCGAAGTTCACAAAACTTCTAACAAAGTTAAACGGACTTACGGGAAACTCGAAACAGCAGTTTAGAACGAGATTCGCAAGAATCAAACTCAAGTGCGGAAAGTCGCTGAAAAGCACGGAACTCAACAAAACGATACCGAAACGAACTCGGATGTCAAAAAGTGTAAAATTAATCATTCTCAGGGTGACGAAACGGTCCCAAGCGAGTTGTCAAAACGGACTTCCGCCAAAAATAGAAAATTACCAGGAATCAAAATTACGGGTATTACACAAAACAAGTGATCAAGCGACATTTCGTACGACAGATGATGGAAAGTGATGCTTTCTTAATACGTCCAAATCGTGGATGCTCCCAACAATTGTGGTTTCCGTCATGCGCTGGTTCTAAGATTTTGTAATATAGCCTCATTGTTGTTGAATATTATGCCATATTTCCTTTGGTAACTCATAATTCTAGCCGAGCAAACTGTATCTATTATGTTGTGCTTTATTTTGATTTCAACTGATGCCATTAACTGGATCGCGTCATTACCGAGAAATCTTCGTAATGTTGGTAATCATTCCGCATTCATCAAAATGCTTAGAGATTTGGTCATCTGATCTTATGAAGCTGCTTGTCACGTTATTACCTTGTTTTCGTTGTTCTAAATTTCGGGGACAAACTTCTTTTATTTAAAGTGGATCGTGACACCCTAGTTTTGACTTCTTTTTCCACCCTAACTCACTTATGTTCGATGGTACCTTCTGAATTTGTTTTGTTCTTCGGTTTTTGTTGTTTGAACGAGTTGTGACATTGTTTCAAATGAATCTGTCCACAATTGTGACTTTTCCCACGTTCGGTTCAATTCTTGTGAGTCCTATGCGAAATGAACATCTTGTAATCCTTACAAGTTCATTTGATGTCTCGGATTGGGATGGAACTTTAGAGTTGTTGATCGATTATTATCGTCCAGTTGTTGTTCAATCAATATTGTCTGATCGTTGTGATTCAATTATTGTTGCTCGATCTTGCATCGTGATTATCGAGCATCTCATTTCTTTAAGGTTGTATCTATTCCAATATGTGATTTGTCAAACCTTTGAAGTTGTCGGAATTATATATATTTATTCAGCCTTAAACCCACATTTTGATTGTGGTACTATTCGGATTATCAACCATAGTGGTTCATGATGTAATACCCGAGATTTCTGATATGTATTTCGAACTTGTAACATTGTAATTGTTGCACTTTGATATGAGTATTATTCTCCGTATTTCATAATCCGATGTTGTTGAGCGTATGATTTCATGTATGTGATTTAAAAAATTGTAATTCTGCGCATGTAGCGCACGCTATCGTCTATGTGTAGCGTATGCTAACATGGATCCTTAGCGCACGCTACAAAGGAGTATTAGCGCACGCTATGCGTGGTCAATATGATTGAGACGTGTGGTAGGTGAGATCAGGCCGGGGATCTTGGTCGGATTGTGTCGGGATGAACCTGGACGGCTTTCGGGAAAAGCCAAGTCAACGCCGTAGCGCACGCTACTGACATGAGAATAGCGCACACTAAGTGCCGAGTACAGTGAAGTCAGTAAGCCGTTAGCGCACGCTACGAGCATGGACTAGCGCGCGCTAATAACCATTTCCTATAAATAGGACAACATCCTTTTCGTGTTTTCAGTCCTTTCTTTTCCCACATCCGAATTCTTATACTTAGAGTATTACTCTCAACATCCTAAACACTTCATATCAACATCCTAGCTCGTGTTGAAGATTGTTGATCATTGGGGATTGGTGTTCAAGCCTTCGACGTCGGATTTCTTCGATTTCCTCCTTGTTCTTCACTACTTTGAGGTAGGTGATTCTTCACCAATATTAGTAGTGTTCTAAAGGACGTTTGATCATGTTTATCTAGTCAGTTAGATTCGTTAATAGTCGAACATCATGTGTTAGAAGGATATTTTCGACATTTCGGCACTTATTCATCGTATGAACCTTTGAACCGTTTTAGTATATGGACTCCTTAGCATTTTCAAACCGATTTGTGATCAGTATATGGAGATTTTCAAGTTCTTATGCGTTTTTATTAAGGAATCATACGTTTTGGGTCATATAACGGATTAAACTTAGTATATCCCTTGAAGATCTAAGATGAATTATGGTGTTGAGATGATTATACGTATCTTTGTATCTCATAGTCATTTAGTACGTATAGAACTTTCACAAACCTTATTAGCATGATATGCTCGGGGATGACTTGTATTATCACCATAGAATTCATGAGTTCATCACCATTAGATCCAGTTTTCTACCAGTAGCAATCTGCCATGCACGGTTAGTGCACGCTAACATACGTAAGTTAAATGTGTGCTATCGGGGATAAGTTAACGCACGCTACATTTGGTACGTAACGTACGTTATGATATCAGCCGAGTCAGTCGGCTGATCAGAGAGAACTGTCAGTCCGTGGCTAGCGTACGCTAGGCTTAGACGATAGCGTACGATAACAGGCAGGCTTAGCGCACGCTACATAGAGTACGCTAAGTGGTTCAGGCAGATTGCATATTTTGAGCTTTTGGGCCGTAGATTGAATTGTTAGGCAATCGTTCGACTTGAGATGATTTGTATATCATTTCTTTTGTTAAGGTTCGAGCTTGCTACATTGATCGAAGGAGGCGGCCTTCGAGTGTGTTGAGATCATTGAAATGTTTCGTTCTTGCCATCTTCGAGGCAAGTATCGTAATGTGTTAAAATTGGTATTTTGAGCATGTTTGTGGTTTATTCATGTTGTTGAACATGGAAATTATTGTTGTTAAATTGTCATGATATTCGTTATCTAGTGTTTGTATGTTCATGTTGATGAACATAATGATTTGGCATATGTGTATGCATGAGTTGTGTTTGTGTACGTTGTACGATCTATGCTGAGGGCGCTGGATCGGATGTCCACCTCGTGTTGGTCCGACGTGATCATCTTGGGATCTAGGCTGAGGGCGCTGGATCATTGGAATACCCATGCTGTGTTAATGGAATCTTGTGGATTCGCATTATCGGATTCCGGTAGCGGAAGTCCGTGTGGTGTATCTTGTTATGTATGATTGATGCATATTTGATTTGTTTAAATG
Organism: Orobanche coerulescens; assembly: GCA_033398695.1. Lineage (NCBI taxonomy): Eukaryota > Viridiplantae > Streptophyta > Magnoliopsida > Lamiales > Orobanchaceae > Orobanche > Orobanche coerulescens. The sequence goes on along the minus strand of CM065813.1, from coordinate 97,878,944 downwards.
ATACTTGTACTAGCATCGTTTTGCTAACCCCTTCGGGGGTGGACATTTGTTTTGATGTTCAGGTAGCCGAGGAGCGAAGCGACAACACGATCGACGTGACGACGAAGGGGTTCAGTGATGTTTGTTGTTGTTGGTGATTTGTTTTCTTGTTTTGATTTTAGTACTCGAGTACGCGTGTCTTATTAATATCATTTCGATATGGTTGTATTAATTACTCGTTGAACCAGATGAATGGTTTTGTAAACTTGAATTTCCGCAGTATTGATGTCTTATATTTACATTTCTTTTAAATCATCCTTGTAAATCCTTACTTAAAGGGTTTACGGCGCTGTAATTATTCCGAATATCTCGGGGTGTTACAGAATATGGTATCGGAGCTAAGATTTATGGATATCTTGGCAGTCGGGTTTTAAGTTGGAGTGCATTTACGTTATTGATTTACGAGTTGTTCGTAACATCACTGTTCAGCCAAAAGTCGTCATGTGGACCGTGGTTGTAAGTCTCCTAATCTCTTATACTACCGTTTTACTTAATTACTGTTTTGTGAGTATTGACGGGCTTTATTTCGTAAAATTTGTCCTGGATATTGAGGAATTGTGTTTACAGTATGTTGAGAGGAGGACGTGGACGCGGACGCGGTCGTGGACGCGGACGGGGTAACATGAGACAGGAGGATTCCGCAACTACCCCGGAATTATCAGCTAGTCGAACCGATTCCCATTCTGGAGGGCAGCAAGGATCAGTGAATGACGACGCAGATCCTAACATGCCGGGAGTGATTCAACAGGTGGTGGCACAGATAAACCAGTTCGCCCAGGTAGTCGACCGCATGCAGACGGCGATGGGACAACAGCACCACGAGGATAACCGGGGAGACAGATGGCTTGCTGAGGTGGTCAAATTACACCCGCCAAAATTTGACGGATCTGCTGAGGCAATTACTTGGGATCACTGGCTCAAGGAGTAAGAGAAGATATTCGCGGTTCTTAACTGTCCCGAGGACCGGAAGGTTCCCATTGCCCAGTATTTTCTGACTGGGGAGGCCTTTGATTGGTGGGAAGCTATTCGACCCGAGAATCATAATGCGGATTGGACGGAATTCAAATTAATGATGGAAGCACAGTATTGTCCTCATCTAGTTAGAGAGGCAAAGATCCGAGAGTTTTTCTCACCACAGAGTTCGGAAGCATCTGTGACAGATGTAATCAAAACTTTTAATCATCAGCTGACTTGTGTGCGACACTTGGTCAGAACGGAGGCAAAAAAGATTTTTCATTTCGATATGCGTATGAAGCCGGAGATTCAGCAGTACATGTCCGGATTCGAGTGTACTACGTTACGACAGTATCAAGACAAAGCGCTGGCCTACGACATGAAAGAGGCGGCGGTGGAGAAATCAGTGGAGGCGAAGAAGCAGAAGATGACCGGCAGCTTCTCAGAAAACAAGAGTGGTGGGCCCTACAAGGGCCAGTCTTCCTTTTATTCGGCTAGAAAACCTCCACATCCTTCTAGAGGTGGAAAGAAGTTCCGGACTACATCAGCAGTTCCAGACGCATCAAAGAAGTGCTACAATTGTGGTCGAGCAGGGCATATTCGACATGACTTCCCCGCATCTTCTATGACTTGCTACGATTGTGGACAAGAAGGACACCGTGCGGCTTTCTGTGGAGTTGCTACTAGGTCTTTTGGTACTCGCACTCCAGCGCTAGTTCCGAAGGAGATAAGTGTGAACCAGACACAACAGAGTGGATTTCAGCAGCAGAACGTTGGGAAGAGAGCGACATCCAGTGCTGGGTCCGTTCCTCCGCGCCTGTACGAGATGAGGAAATCTGACGATCAGAACACTGCTGTTGCATCAGGTACGATTCAGATCCTTTTGCAACCAGTTAGTGTTTTATTCGATTCCGGAGCTACACATTCTTTTGTATCATTGAACTGTGTAAATCGTTTAAAAATCTCGTGCTTATTTGATTGTGAACCATATGTTGTGGGTTTGCCGAGTGGAGAGAAGATTGTGGGAACCCTAGAGGCTAGAGATTTTCCGGTGTCTGTAGGAGGGAGAGATTGGCCATCGAATCTTATTGTAGTTGACATCTACGGTGACGATTTAATTCTCGGGGATGATTGGCTCAACCGTTATGGAGCTATTCTGAATTACCGAGAGAGAGTCATTTCTATCATTGCTGATGACGGATCTGAACACTTATTTCGAGGGTGGAGACAGGGAAGCTCGGGAAAATTGATCAAAGCAATGAAAGCCGTGAAATTACTGAAGCAAGGATGTCATGGACTTTGGTGTTATGCCATGAGGAAAGAGGAAGCAGTAGAGCTCTCGTCTATTTCAGTTGTGAATGAGTTCTCAGATGTATTTCCTGACGAACTACCTGGGTTACCTCCGCAGAGAGAAGTGGAATTCACTATCAAATTAGAGCCTGGAGCAGCTCCTATTTCCAGGGCACCATACCGCATGGCGCCAACCGATATGTATGAACTCAAGAAGCAACTGGAGGAATTGTTACAGAAGGGCTATATTCAACCTAGCGTTTCTCCTTGGGGAGCGCCCGTTCTCTTTGTCCGGAAGAAAGACGGATCCCTCCGACTGTGTATTGATTACAGGGAGCTCAATAAGATGACGATCAAGAATAAGTATCCTATACCTCGGATCGACGACTTGTTTGATCAACTGCAAGGGGCAAGGGTATTCTCGAAGATTGACTTGCGATCAGGATACCATCAGTTGAGGATTAAGGAATCGGATATACCAAAGTCTGCTTTCAGGTCCCGGTACGGGCATTATGAATTCGTAGTGATGCCGTTTGGACTTACCAATGCTCCTGCGGTGTTCATGCAATTGATGAATCGGGTATTCTTGGAATACTTGGATAAATTTGTGGTCGTCTTCATTGATGACATCTTGATATATTCGAGGGACGCAGAGGAGCATGCCGAACATTTACGGGTGGTTTTGAGCACCTTGAGGGAGGAACAGATGTATGCAGAGCTTTCAAAATGCAAGTTCTGGCTCAGGGAGGTAACTTTCCTGGGGCATGTGATATCTGCTGACGGAGTTCAGGTGGACCCGAAGAAAGTCGAAGCAATCTTGGAATGGGAAGCTCGTAATAATGTGAAAGAAGTCCGGAGTTTCCTAGGACTTGCTGGATATTATCGCCGCTTTGTAGAGGGATTTTCCAAGATTTCTCGTCCGCTCACTCAGCTGTTACAGAAAACTCAAAAGTTTAAGTGGGATGAGAAATGCCAGGCTGGTTTTGATGAACTTAAGAAGAGACTGACGACAGCACCTATTTTAGCATTGCCAGATGGAACTGATGGATTCATGGTTTACAGCGACGCTTCAAATCAGGGTCTGGGATGTGTGTTGATGCAAAAGGATAAGGTAATTGCCTATGCTTCTCGGCAGTTGAAACCGTACGAAGTAAATTACCCGACTCATGATCTGGAGTTAGCAGCTGTAGTCTTTGCCTTGAAAATTTGGAGACACTATTTGTACGGCACTCACTGTCAGATCTTTACAGATCATAAGAGCCTCAAGTACATTTTCAGTCAGAAAGAATTAAACATGAGGCAGAGAAGGTGGCTGGAATTGATCAAGGATTACGACTTAGAGATTCTCTATCATCCGGGGAAAGCAAACGTTGTAGCTGATGCATTGAGCCGTAAACCTGTTTCTCTTCGAGTGTTGGAAGCACTTACGTCCCAAACCAGCATTCAACGAGAACTGATCCGCGAAGGGATTGAAGTATGGGCACCAGGAATTCAAGGGCAACTATATGTGATGGAACTGACTTCATCACTAGTCGAGGAAATCAAATCTAAGGAGTTGAACGATTCTCTGATCCTTCGGTTATGTGACGAAGTAAAGAAAGGAAAAGCCCCAGGATTCATGATACAAGACGATGGAGTTATGAGATTTCAGAGTCGACTTTGCATTCCCTATGATGATGACTTGAGACGGACTATTCTGAAGGAAGCTCATAGCGCGCCCTATTCCATTCACCCGGGCAGCAGTAAGATGTATAAGGATTTAAAACAAAACTTCTGGTGGGGGAATATGAAGAAGGACGTAGCAGAGTACGTTTCGAGGTGCTTGACTTGTCAGCAAGTTAAGATTGAACATCAGCGACCCGCCGGAATGTTAAAGCCGCTTCCGATCCCTGAATGGAAGTGGGAGAACATATCGATGGATTTCATCACCAGTATGCCAAGAACTAGAACGGGAATGAACATGATTTGGGTTGTAGTTGATCGACTAACCAAGTTGTCTCATTTCCTAGGGATTAAAGATACATTGGGACCCGAGAGATTGGCGCGAGTATTTATTGCGGAGATAGTCAGATTGCATGGGACGCCGAAGACCATTATTTCGGATCGAGATGGTCGTTTCGTGTCGCACTTCAGAAAGCGATTCAGGCCTGGGACCGAGCTCAACTTTAGCACACTTATCATCCCCAAACGGACGGTCGGTCAAAGGACTATACAAACATTAGAGGACATGCTTAGAGCCTGTGCTTTTGATTGGTCAACTGATTGGGAAGTTCATTTGCCATTGATTGAATTCACTTACAATAATAGTTGGCATGCTTCTATTAAGATGGCACCATTTGAATCTTTGTACGGGAGAAGATGCCGATCACCCCTGTGTTGGGATGATTCTTCGGATTTGATCGGGACGGAACCGGAATTGATAATTCAGACTCAAGAGAAGATAACTTTGATTCGAGAAAGACTGTTGACTGCCCAGAGTCGACAGAAGTCTTATGCAGACGCACGTCGTCGACCTCTAGAGTTCGACGCTGGGGACCATGTACCATTGAAGGTGTCTCCTACACGAGGGATTTTCCGTTTTGGGAGGAGAGGCAAGCTTAGTCCTAGATATATCGGACCATTCGAGATCCTCGAGAGGGTTGGAGATTTAGCATACAGGCGCCTTACCGCCATCGCTGAGTCACGTTCACAATGTGTTTCACGTATCCCAATTGCGGAAGTATGTACCGGACCCCAGTCACGTCATTGATTTCGACGAGATCGAGATAGCTAATGATGGCACCGTCGAAGAGAGATCAATCAAGATACTTGAGAGTCGGATCAAACAATTGAGGAATAAACCACTACACTTGGTTAAAGTACAATGGTCACGACACGGAGTCGAAGAGGCCACTTGGGAAACGGAGGACAGTATGAAGGCTAGATATCCAGAGTTGTTTTCATCTTAAGTTTCGGGACGAAACTTCTTTTAGGGAGGAAGGATGTAATACCCGAGATTTCTGATATGTATTTGGAATTTGTAACCTTGTAATTGTTGCACTTTGATCTGAGTATTATTCTCCGTATTTCATAATCCGATGTTGTTGAGCGTTTGATTTCATGTATGTGATTTAAAAAATTGTAATTCTGCGCATGTAGCGCACGCTATCGGCTATGTGTAGTGTACGCTAACATGGATCCTTAGCGCACGCTACAAAGGAGCATTAGCGCACGCTATGCGTGGTCAATATGATTGAGACGTGTGGTAGGTGAGATCAGGCCGAGGATCTTGGTCGGATTGTGTCGGGATGAACCTGGACGGCTTTCGGGAAAAGCCAAGTCAATGCCGTAGCGCACGCTACTGACATGAGAATAGCGCATGCTGAGTGCCGAGTACAGTGAAGTCAGTAAGCCGTTAGCGCACGCTACGAGCATGGACTAGCGCGCGCTAATAACCATTTCCTATAAATAGGACAGCATCCTTTTCCTGTCTTCAGTCCTTTCTTTTCCCACATCCGAATTCTTATACTTAGAGTATTACTCTCAACATCCTAAACACTTCATATCAACAACCTAGCTCGTGTTGAAGATTGTTGACCATTGGGGATTGGTGTTCAAGCCTTCGACGTTGGATTTCTTCGATTTCCTCCTTGTTCTTCACTACTTTGAGGTAGGTGATTCTTCACCAATATTAGTATTGTTCTAAAGGACGTTTGAACATGTTTATCTAGTCAGTTAGATTCGTTAATAGTCGAACATCATGTGTTAGAAGGATATTTTCGACATTTCGGCACTTATTCATCGTATGAACCTTTGAACCGTTTTAGTATATGGACTCCTTAGCATTTTCAAACCGATTTGTGATCAGTATATGGAGATTTTCAAGTTCTTATGCGTTTTTATTAAGGAATCATACGTTTTGGGTCATATAACGTATTGAACTCAGGATATCCCTTGAAGATCTAAGATGAATTATGGTGTTGAGATGATTATACGTATCTTTGTTTCTCATAGTCATTTAGTACGTATAGAACTTTCACAAACCTTATTAGCATGATATGCTCGGGGATGACTTGTATTATCACCATAGAATTCATGAGTTCATCACCATTAGATCCAGTTTTCTACCAGTAGTAATCTGCCATGCACGGTTAGCGCACGCTAACATACGTAAGTTAACGTGCGCTATCGGGGATAAGTTAACGCACGCTACGTTTGGTACGTAACGTACGTTATGATATCAGCCGAGTCATTCGGCTGATCAGAAAGAACTGTCAGTCCGTGGCTAGCGTACGCTAGGCTTAGACGATAGCGTACGCTAACAGGCAGGCTTAGCGCACGCTACATAGAGTACGTAGCGTACGCTAAGTGGTTCTGGCAGATTGCATATTTTGAGCTTTTGGTCCGTAGATCGAATTGTTAGGCAATCGTTCGACTTGAGATGATTTGTATATCATTTATTTTGTTAAGGTTCGAGCTTGCTACGTTGATCGAAGGAGGCGGCCTTCGAGTGTGTTGAGATCATTGAAGTGTTTCGTTCTTGCCATCTTCGAGGCAAGTATCGTAATGTGTTAAAATTGGTATTTTGAGCATGTTTGTGGTTTATTCATGTTGTTGAACATGGAAATTATTGATGTTAAATTGTCATGATATTCGTTATCTAATGTTTGTATGTTCATGTTGATGAACATAATGATTTGGCATATGTGTATGCATGAGTTGTGTTTGTGTATGTTGTACGATCTATGCTGAGGGCGCTGGATCGGATGTCCACCTCGTGTTGGTCCGACGAGATCATCTTGGGATCTAGGCTGAGGGCGCTGGAACATTGGATGGGTTATTTCCACCTCATGTTGGTCCGACGGGATCATCTTGGGATCTATGCTGAGGGCGCTAGATCATTGGAATACCCATGCTGTGTTAATGGAATCTTGTGGATTCGCATTATCGGATTCCGGTAGCGGAAGTCCGTGTGGTGTATCTTGTTATGTATGATTGATGCATATTTGATTTGTTTAAATGATACTTGTACTAGCATCGTTTTGCTAACCCCTTTGGGGGTGGACATTTGTTTTGATGTTCAGGTAGCCGAGGAGAGCGAGAAATGACCACGATCGGCGTGACGACGAAGGGGTTCAGTGATGTTTGTTGTTGTTGGTGATTTGTTTTCTTGTTTTGATTTCAGTACTCGAGTATGTGTGTCTTATTAATATCATTTCGATATGGTTGTATTAATTACTCGTTGAACCAGTTGAATTGTTTTGTAAACTTGAATTTCCGCAGTATTGATGTCTTATATTTACATTTCTTTTAAATCAGCCTTGTAAATCCTTACTTAAAGGGTTTACGGCGCTGTAATTATTCCGAATATCTCGGGGTGTTACACATGATCATTGCACTTCGTAGACATTCTTGCGTATTGAATTGGACCGCAGTAAGACATGGAGTTTTGTGCCCGTTGTTGGCAACAGATAACCTATGTCACCTAATTTTTGCATTTTGTTGGCACCAATGTTTTGGTCGTATTCGTGTCATTGATACACTTGATCCTTATCAAGAATCTTCGTGAGTCTATCACCAAAATTTTCATCCCTATCCTTGTTATTATTGTGGTGGCGGGAGATAATTAATATGGATGACGGCGCCGCCATAATAGCGGCTACTAGAAAGAACTGTGGCACCGCTAGGGCCGCTGACTTAAAATCGGTCAGGTGTGTATATAAGGCCCTGAGAGGTATTTCCATAGTAGACTCACGACGTTGATCGAAGGGAAACAGTTAAGTAACCATGTGAGTATGGATCCTACTAAGCATACTCATTGTTTAGAACATATCAATTATCTAGAGGCCGTAGCACAATTTCATCAAGACGCAAGTTAGGCAGCGCAGGAAGCAGCTACCCAAGAATGCGAGCATTCTGTATAGCTAGAAGCTCAGTTAGCTGCAGCACAATGTACTCTTCGAGATAGGGAGGCCCAACACACTCAGGCAAGAAACGCCCTCCAGGATCAGGTGCAGCAAGAGAGAGCAATGATACGGGCCAACGCTGAGGAGATCCTTGCTATACTCCTAGTGGCCCCAATTCCGGCAGTGGGATAAGAAGTCGCAGAAGACGAATATGATCCCGAGGAAGATCCCGAAGAGGACCCTGAAGAGGAGGTCGAAGATAACTCTATTGTCGTTAACCCATGAGTTGTGCTCAATGGGGGCATGCTGTGTATCGATGTTTTTATAGTTGTGTATTGGTATAATGTTTAAGGTTTGAGAATAAATTATGTATGAATACAATTGATGACTCAGACATATATTTCGACGACCCCCTTTTTTGTTTCAAGTTTCAAGGACAAAATTTCTTTTTTGGGGGATATGATGTAATACGTCGTAGTAACTAAACGTAGACCTTTCTAGAAGGCGCTGGGCGTCAGGACCGACTTTGATCAATCACCGTAAATCTCAGAAGAAAATTTAAAGATCCTAAAATTATAGAATATCATAGAATATTGAGTCAGCTTCCCAATGGAACAAACGGAGAGTCAGTCTGATCCCGAACGAACAAATTAGTGCCAAATCAAGACAGGGGTGTCAGCCAGCGGCACCTGGCGCAGCACCCGGCACTGTGAACGCCGTGTTGCGCGGCACGCTGCGCCGTGTGTGTCGGCCACCTTTAGGAACACGGCGCATAACATGGCGCAGGCACTGACGGGTATAGCGCCGTGTTGCCCAGACTACTCGGACAGTTTCCAGCGCCTTCCAGGAGCTCTCGGCCGCCTTATGAAAACGGCGCAAGACACGGCACGAGCACCGCTGGGTCCAGCGCCGTGTTGATCGAGCAGCCCTATAAATAGGGAAGTTCCCAGCGTTTTGCAGCGGTTTTTCCCCAACCATTCATCCCTCGTTATAAAACAGGTGTTCTTGAGTGATTTTTGAGTTGTTAAACATTCCATAATCTTCGGAGGGATCAGATAACGAGTGTATAACGAGCAAGTCAGGCCAACTTCGCCAGATTGGAGGTAATTCAACCATGAACCCTAAAACTTGTTTTTCGAGAATTCGGATTTATACTTGTTTAGAACTTGAAAATGGTTATATATCGAATATCCTGGGACTGTTCTTATCGATTCTAGCAGAACGGAAATCAAAACCTTCGTTTAAACCCTCGTGACCAGATACCGTCCGCGAAGTGTCCGATAAAAGTTCCCTAAGGGATTCAATTAAGGTTTTCGATGTTATTTCGATTAGAATGGACAATCCTAATGCTGGTTAACACGAATTCCCCATTGTAGGCCGGAGATTTCAGAGTCTTCAATCCTATTTACAAGCTGCTCAAGACGTTTTTATCCCTAAAGTCACCAGGCAAGTACTTTGATTGTGTTTGATGTACTTCGTGTGAATATGTGAAAAATATGATTTTGTGAAAAGTAGTAATTTTAGAAAATGTGGTTTGTGCCATGTGGTTGAGGGTGTGTGAACCGAGTTAAAAACCAGTGTGGGTCCCCTGGGACCCGTTAGACTGCGAGCTCTGCGGATCACTCGGTGGGGTTGTACAACCAGGGAGGGTCTGACGAGGACTTTCTGGGGTGTGTATCTCGCATGAGGTACAGGTCCAGTACAGCTCGGGAGATTGTTTTGAGATGATTATTATGGTATTCCGGAATACATGATGGCACAGTGATCTGGTTATTTATTCATTTGTTGTACATATTCATAAATCGTTGTACTTGTACCAGCTGTTCGCTGACCCCTTCTGGGTGCATATACTTGTTGTGTATTCAGGTACAGATCTTAGTGGCAAGCTGGTGCAGGAAGGGCACGAGGATTACAAGCAACACTGATATCACGTGTTATTGTGAGATGGTGGTCATTTTGGGTATGGTAAGAGTCGTGTGTCAGTTTTGTACTCGCGCGGGTACGGTCATATGTGCTTTTGTGGTAGTGTCCGAAGTTGATGAGGGCAGGAGTGTTGCCGGGCCGTATTACGCTGCAATGTGCGGCTTCTATCGGGAAGTGCACGTCCGGTGCCGCCATTCAGGCGTGGGTGCACGGTGGGCATGTTCAAGGGATGGCTTCCAACAGGGAGTGAACACTGGATGCACGGTGACCAAGAGAGCTGCTTTGGTTAGCTTCTCGACTGAGGATACTTGTGGTTGTAACACCCCCAGGATATCCGAGGTATATTACAGCGCCGTGAATCCCTATATGGGACCCACCAGGCTGAACAGCATTATACACAACGACTCACAGAAACGATAAAATAACACCACGTCATAAAGACGCAAAACAGAACAATCCACCCGGTTCAACCGGTCAATAGAACATCATCATCCAACATAACATAAACACAACAACACAATCTGGACGAACAAGAACTCTTAAGTACTCGAGTACAGCTATTAGTTCAAAAGCCATAAAAGATGAAAAGACAAAAAGACATCTCTTATGCACAATCATCACGCATGGCCATCATCCGTGTACTGGTCCAGCGCCCGCTCGTCCCGATGAACCTGACCTGAAATTCATAAAACGAATTTCCCCAAAACGGGTCCCCAGAGGGGTTAGCAATTACGCTAGTACAAGTAACCAAATGAACATTTTACATCTTACACATATAGTAATGCATGCCATCAAGAAAATCATAATTTCCAAAACGCTCATTTCCGGAAATGCCAATATCAAACCACATTTGTAAAAAATGCACCACAATTAACCGCGGACCCACAGCTTCGTGGATCCCTGCCGAGACCCCGTCGGATCTAACCCACAGTGGTTAAAAGCAAGCTCGCGGTCCACAGCTTCGTGGAACCCTACCGAGACCCCGTCGAGTCTAACCCGTAGTGAGCATACACACACACACAATTTCTCATACAAAACTACTACGTCAAGATTGTAAGTTCATAAGGATACTTGCCTCGATCAATTAGACGATGACACGAACGGAACGGAAGAGTTGAACACGACCGCAAGGAACCGGCGGAAATGAACCTAACGATTCGAACAACACCATCACAACCAACTCTAGACGATTACGGAAATGGAATACACCCGGAAACCCGCCTACGATTCATGTATATTCATACCAAAAATAACAACGAGGGCGGACCACAACCAAACCCTCTCGATTCCGTAAAAATCCACAAAATATCCATGAATCCGTAGGAAACTAAAGATACTAACAAGAATAATCATATTCATCATGAATCCATCAACGAAACGGAAAGAATCGGACAAAACCCCAAAATCCCCAATTATCCAAAAAGGTAGGGTTTCAAGAGATATTACCTTGAGTGATTCAAGTGTTAAGATCCGTAGAACACGCGTTAGATTGATTATCCGAGCATCACAACCGAAAAGAAATGATGAAAATCGACCCCCGGATGAAGAACTCTCTCCCTCTCTATTTCTCTCTCTCTCGCGACTCGGTGGAAAAAATGGGAAAGAATGAGCTGTTCACGCTCAAAACCACATTTATAGTGCAACACAGCAGAACCTATCGGCCGGCCTATCGGCCGATAGGCCCAACCGATAGTCATATGGAATGCCGACAGTAGGGTCTATCGACCCCCCTTATCGGCTGAAAGGCTCCTGGAAGTTCGAAGGTGAAGAAATTTACATATCGGCCGGCCTATCGGCCGATAGGCCCAACCGATACCCATACGGGATGCCGGCAGTAGAGTCTATCGGCACCACCAATCGGCCGAAACTCTCCAGGGAGTGCTCGGCCAAAAACTGAAACGACCATAACTCTCTCGTCCGGACTCCGATTGACTCACCGTTTGAACCATTGGAAAGCTAATTCAATGTTCTATAATATTGCAAAGATTTATAATTTTTGGAGTCACCAAAAATTAATGACGATCTAACAAAGTCGAACTCATGCGAGGAAAGTTGAAACAACGAACAATAACGAGAGTACAATTCAACAATTGACAGGAAGGACATACTGAAAGATACAGGTGGGTCACTATGACCGAGATATATACCCAAAAATGAAAATACAAGGGAAAGAAAATACTGGATATTACATTCTACCCCTCTAAAAATAAGTTTCGTCCCGAAACTTAAGAAACAAACAACTCGGGGTACCTAGCACGCATGCTATCCTCGGTTTCCCAAGTTGCCTCCTCGACACCGTGTCTCGACCATTGCACCTTGACCAAAGGTATGGTCTTATGCCTCAATTGTTTCTCACGATGTTCCAAAATCTTCAAAGGGCGCTCTTCAAAAGTAACATCTTCAGCAATATCAATGTCGCCATAATCGATGACGTGACTAGGATCCGGAACATATTTCCTCAACTGGGAAACATGAAAAATGCTATGAACATGACTCAAGGCTGGAGGTAACGCCAAACGGTACGCTAATTCACCGACTCGCTCGAGAATCTCAAAGGGTCCAATAAATCTCGGGCTCAGCTTTCCTTTCTTCCCAAAACGAAAAACTCCCTTCGTCGGCGACACCTTTAGCAAAACGTGGTCTCCCACCTCGAATTCCAAAGGTCGACGACGGACGTCGGCATATGATTTCGCCGACTGGGCGATCAACATCCGTTCTCGAATTAACTCTATCTTCCGCCTCGTCTCTAAAACGACATCCGGCTCGGTCCCGACTAAGTCGGACGCCTCATTCCAACAAATCGGTGATCGACATCGCCGCCCATAAAGTGCCTTGTACGGTGCCATCCGAATCGACGCGTGCCAACTATTGTTGTGCGTGAATTCGATCAATGGCAAATGCTCCTCCCAGTCACTACTCCAATCGAGGCACAAGCACGCAACATGTCCTCGAATGTCCGGATAGTGCGTTCAGTCCATCCATCGGGATGAAAAGAGGTACTCAAACGCAACCGGTACCTAACGCCTTATGCACCTTTGCGGAAGTGCGATACAAAACGGCCGTCACGATCCGAAACAATAGACTTCGGAGTACCGTGAAGTCTCACGATCTGCGCAATAAACACACGAGCTAACTTCTCCGGGCCCCAAGTGTCCTTGATGCCCAGAAAATGTGCCGACTTGGTCAGGCGATCAACAATCACCCATACCATATTCATGCCCGACCTCGATCTCGGCAACCTCGTAACGAAATCCATCGATAAATCTTCCCATTTCCATTCCGGAACGGGAAGTGATCGCAATAACTTGACCGGCCGATGCTCGATTTTGACACGTTGGCAAGTCAAACATCTCGCCACAACCGTGCGACTTCCTCCTTCATATCATTCCACCAAGTTCCTCCTCGTGTCCTTGTACATCTTACTCGTACGGGATGAACGGAATAAGGTGTAGCATGGGCCTCCGTAAAATACTCGCCTCAACTCGAGTCGTTCGGCACACAAAGCCGACTGGAATCTCAAAACGCCATCCTCGTGAATCACAAACCCAGGAGACTTTCCTTTAAGAACGTTCTCTCGGATTTGAGTAATCATCGGGTCCTCTAATTGCTTCAGCTTAATTTCGTCGATCAAGGATGACGAAATCTCTAAAGCACAAAGTTGCCCGACAGCTCCCGGCAACGAGACTTCAACATCTAACTCGATCAAGGCCCTCCGAAGCTCAGACTGAGATGTAAGGATCTCAAGCGTTCGCAACGCAACTGGTTTCCGACTCAAGGCGTCGGCCACGACGTTCGCCTTGCCCGGATGATAAAGGATTTCGAGGTCATAATCCTTAATCAACTCTAACCACCTCCTCTGTCTCATATTCAACTCCCGCTGAGTAAATATGTATTTCAGACTTTTATGGTCGGTAAAAATCTGACATGTGGAGCCGAAAAGATAGTGGCGCCAAATCTTGAGCGCAAAAACGACTGCCGCTAACTCCAAATCATGAGTAGGGTAGTTCTGCTCATACGGCCTCAACTGTCTCGACGCATAGGCAATGGTCTTGCCGTGCTGCATCAATACGCACCCAAGGCCCTGACCCGAAGCATCGCTATAAACGGCAAAACCCTCGTTGCCACATGGCAATGCCAAAACCGGGGCTGAAGTCAAACGCCTCTTCAGCTCCTCAAAACTCGACTGCCTCTCATCGGTCCAGTCGAACTTCTCGGATTTCTGGAGCAACTGTGTAAGTGGTCGAGCTAGTTTTGAGAAACCCTCGACGAACCTACGGTAGTAGCCAGCCAAACCCAAGAAACTACGGACCTCATTCACATTTGTGGGAGATTCCCAATACAAAACTGCCTCAATTTTATGCGGATCTACTCGATCTCCCTCTACTGAAATCACGTGGCCCAAAAACATCACTTCTTTCACCAGAATTCACATTTCGAGAACTTCGCATAGAGTTGCTCGGCCCTCAAAATGTCTAACACTCTCCGCAAATGATGGGCATGCTCTTCCTCGTTCCTCGAATAAATAAGAATATCGTCAATGAAGACGACGACACACCTATCCAAATCCTCGATGAAGACTTTGTTCATCAACTGCATGAACACCGCCGGCGCGTTAGTTAACCCGAAAGGCAAAACTACAAACTCATAAAGTCCGTAACTCGTCCGAAAACCTGTTTTGACGTCGGACTCCCTCACCCGGAGCCGATAGTACCCGATCTCAAATCAATCTTCGATAATACCGAAGCTCCTCGCATCGGGTCGAACAAGTCGTCAATCCTCGGCAAAGGATACTTGTTCTTGATGGTCACCTTGTTTAGTTCGCGATAGTCGATACACAAACGTAGCGAACCATCCTTCTTCCGCACAAACAGGACCGGTGCGCCCCAAGGCGAGGCGCTCGGTCGAACATACCCCGACTCAAGAAGCTCACCCAACTGCTTCTTCAACTCGGACATCTCTGAAGGTGCCATGCGATAGGGCGCCTTTGAGATAGGGGCCGCACCCGGCTCTAACTCTATAGTGAACTCGACCTCTCGGTCGGTGGTAATCCCGTAACTCGTCAGAAAAACATCAGAAATTCATTAACGATTGGAATCGGAAAGCTCGACTCCACCACTCTCCGCCTTCAAGGCATAGCACCAATAACCGGTACACCCCTTTCGCAGGAGACTCATCGCCTTCAAGGCATTAATAACAATTTGGTTTCCTCTTTCGCCCGCGAAAGAGTGCTCGATGCCGTCCTCGACAAACATAGTGATGATCCTCGTGCGGTAGTTCATGATCGCACCATGCCGCTCGAGCCAATCATCACAAAGAAACAAATCCTCACCCTCGATACTCACAACAATAAGATTAGAGGTCCAAGTCCTCTCACAAATAAGTACAGAGCGGTCTCGAACCTCCCGATCACCAACGATCCTATCGCCGCTAGGAAGCTTAACGATGAAGGGTTCACAAGGCGTCAAGCGGTCGAGACTCAAACGACGCACACAATCCAGAGATATGAACGAATGCGTAGCACCTAATCGAAAGCACACCGACAGGATGAGAAAGAATATAAACGGTACTGCCGCCACGGTAGCCGCTGGATCATCGGCTCTCCGCATCTCATAGACACGCGGATGGGCGGAGCCGACACCGGAAGCTCCCCCTTAGAGGGCTGACCCGACCTCTCCCCCGACTAGTACTCGGCGGAGACCGAGGAGCAAACGATCCCGATTCACACTTGGTTCCCTAGGCGCTGGAATGGAAGCCCGGGCACCAAGAATTTTCTCTCTCTCGGCACAGAAGCGGCCTTGTGGCCGGTGGCCACACCGATTACACGTCGGCAAAGGGTTCGGACAAACACGACCGATGTGGCCCGTACGACCACAATTGAAACACTTCGCATCACGAAAAGGAGCACCGGTAGTTCCACGAGGACCCCAGTAGGCAGGCTGGACCACCGCCGTCGGGGAAGTTAGCAGATTGGGATCTCTGCTGACCCCCACTCTTGTGGCCCGAAAAGTTCCCAACGGACTTCTGCTTCTTACTCTCGCGGGCCGCCTCACTCGCCGTCACCGACATATCATACGCAAGGGCCCTACTCTGATAATCCTTCAATGTAGTGCATACGAGCCCCGACATGTAGTCCCGAATCGGCAACTTCATCCGTCTGGAGAAATGGAAAATCTTGTCACTCTCCTCGACAACTTGGGTCTTCACATAACCCAACTCTTTGTTAAAATCAGCAATGGCTTGAGCTACGGGGATATCCCGTGGTTGAGCATCATAAAAAGCATGTACCCGAGCCTGTCTGACTGGCCACGGGCAATATTCAGTCTCCATCAACTCTTGAAACTCAGCCCACGAAGCAGCATGGTCTTTGGGCCCAACGGCCTCCCACCAGTCCGTAGCGTCCCCAGTGAGAAAATATTGAGCAATAGGGACTCTACGGTCCTCGGGACAGTTAGTGGCAACGAAGACCTTAGACATCTCCTTGATCCACCCTTCCCAGCCAATCGGGTCTGAAGCTCCCGTAATCTGAGGAGGATGGTTCTTGATGACATCTTGGAGCCAACGGTCCGCTCCGCCCGATTAGCATGGGCTTGATCTGAGTTACGAACACTTTGAGCTATCGCGCCATTTGGTTCACCATCATTTGCATAACGGCCGCGATACCAAGATCGGCACGCTCCCGAGAAGAAGCATGGCTATGACGGTCGCCCGATGCTGCCGGCTCCGAAGATGTGGCGTGGCCGCCCCGCCCCACGTCCCGACGCGTCCACGACCACGACCGCGACCACGACCTCTTCCGGCATCCATACCGGAGTTAAATAAGTAGCAAAAGCCATACGAGGATCGGCACAAGAAAAGAACAATCACAAGTCGAGAATCAAGGGTACGATATAAGGAATTAATGAACAGAGGAAAGAAAACTTACGGACACTGGTAGTACCGGAATCATGGCAGCGTGACGATGATGTGCAAAACCAAACACCACAAGACCCAATAAACCAACAAGCCTAGGTATCCATAAACCTAGTTCTCTGATACCATTTTCTGTAACACCCCCAGGATATCCGAGGTATATTACAGCGCCGTGAATCCCTATATGGGACCCACCAGCCGAACGAGATCATACACAACGACTCACGAAACGATAAAATAACACCACGTCATAAAGACGCAAAACAGAACAATCCACCGGTTGGCCGTCAATAGAACATCATCATCCAACATAACATAAACACAACAACACAACTGACGAACAAGAACTCTTAAGTACTCGAGTACAAATTTATTAGTTCAAAAGCCATAAAAGATGAAAAGACAAAAAGACATCTCTTATGCACAATCATCACGCATGGCCATCATCCGTATCTTGGTCCAGCCCGCTCGTCCCGATGAACGACACGAAATTCATAAAACGAATTTCCCCAAAACGGGTCCCCAGAGGGGTTAGCAATTACGCTAGTACAAGTAACCAAATGAACATTTTACATCTTACACATATAGTAATGCATGCCATCAAGAAAATCATAATTTCCAAAACGCTCATTTCCGGAAATGCCAATATCAAACCACATTTGTAAAAATGCACCACAATTAACCGCGGACCCACAGCTTCGTGGATCCTCGCCGAGACCCGTCGGATCTAACCCACAGTGGTTAAAAGCAAGCTCGCGGTCCACGGCTTCGTGGAACCCTACCGAGACCCGTCGAGTCTAACCGTAGTGAGCATACACACACACAATTTCTCATACAAAACTACTACGTCAAGATTGTAAGTTCATAAGGATACTTGCCTCGATCAATTAGACGATGACACGAACGGAACGGAAGAGTTGAACACGACCGCAAGGAACCGGCGGAAATGAACCTAACGATTCGAATAACACCATCACAACCAACTCTAGACGATTACGGAAATGGAATACACCCGGAAACCCGCCTACGATTCATGTATATTCATACCAAAAATAACAACGAGGGCGGACCACAACCAAACCCTCTCGATTCCGTAAAAATCCACAAAATATCCATGAATCCGTAGGAAACTAAAGATACTAACAAGAATAATCATATTCATCATGAATCCATCAACGAAACGGAAAGAATCGGACAAAACCCCAAAATCCCCAATTATCCAAAAAGGTAGGGTTTCAAGAGATATTACCTTGAGTGATTCAAGTGTTAAGATCCGTAGAACACGCGTTAGATTGATTATCCGAGCCTCACAACCGAAAAGAAATGATGAAAATCGACCCCCGGATGAAGAACTCTCTCCCTCTCTATCTCTCTCTCTCGCGACTCGGTGGAAAAAATGGGAAAGAATGAGCCGTTCACGCTCAAAACCACATTTATAGTGCAACACTGCATATCCTTTCGGCCGGCCTATAGGCCGATAGTCATATGGAATGCCGACAGTAGGGTCTATCGACCCCCCTTATCGGCCGAAAGGCTCCTGGAAGTTCGAAGGTGAAGAAATTTACATATCGGCCGGCCTATCGGCCGATAGGCCCAACCGATACCCATACGGGATGCCGGCAGTAGAGTCTATCGGCCCCCCTATCGGCCGAAAGGCTCCTGGGAGTGCTCGGCCAAAAACTGAAACGACCATAACTCTCTCGTCCGGACTCCGATTGACTCACCGTTTGAACCATTGGAAAGCTAATTCAATGTTCTATAATATTGCAAAGATTTATAATTTTTGGAGTCACCAAAAATTAATGACGATCTAACAAAGTCGAACTCATGCGAGGAAAGTTGAAACAACGAACAATAACGAGAGTACAATTCAACAATTGACAGGAAGGACATACTGAAAGATACATGTGGGTCACTATGACCGAGATATATACCCAAAAATGAAAATACAAGGGAAAGAAAATACCGGATATTACAGTGGTTTAATGTGTTGATGTTGGTTATGATTGATGCATTGGATCAGTTATGAGCTGTTGTTTTTGTTGTGATCCAACAGGATCTTGCGTTGGTACGTTTTGGTGATGTATGTCGTCTTGAAAGTCGATGTTGGTTTTAAGTGTGTGAATGTCTCATTTCTATTAATGGTCATTGTCTTTTATGTTGGTCTAGCCTGGTAGGTTCTCCAAAAAGAATCTACGGTGCTGTGATATCCCTGTAAATCACGGGGGTGTTACAGCATATGCTGTAAATGCAGCTAGTTAGTTTCAGTCAAATCCAGGAAAATAACATTAGACTGCTGTAAAGAACATTCTTAAGTACCTAAAGAGTATTAAAGACTTGGTTTTTTCATACGGCGGTGGAGAACTTAAAGTGATGGGTTATACAGACTCTGAATTTTCGGGAGACGTGGATGCGCAAATATCCACATCAGGGTATATCCCTACTGTAAATGATGGAGCAGTATCTTGGAGAAGTGCAAAGCAAAGTGCGACTACAATTTCCACATGTCAAGCCGAATATCAGGCAGCCACGGAGGCTGCTAAAGAGGCATTTTGGATTAAGAAGTTCACTGAGGAACTTCAAGTGGTTCCCGACTCGGATCGGCCCGTGGCACAAGTTTTTTACAACGACGGAGATGTTGTGCGGGCTAGCGAGCCTAGGGCTCACCACAACACCGATCACATTGAGAGAAAGTATCATTTTGCTACAGAAATGGTTCAGAAATGGAACATTACACTACAGAGAATAGACACAGCAAATAACGTTGCTGATCCGCTTACCAAGCCACTATTTCATAAGGTCTTAGAGAGACATCTGGAGAGTATGGGTATTAGATACCATAGTTTGGGGCATTAAATGCAAGTGGGTAATTGGTAGGAATATACTCTCGAATGCCACTCAAGGAATGAGAGAGTGAGAGCATTGTATTGTAATTACGAATATTAAATTAAATAAGGCATTTATTATTTTATATTATTATATATCACTGGCATTGTGATTTGGTATATAGAATAATAGTCCTTCCATTTGAGAGCAAATATTCTACTCCTTATGGAGATAAGGAGATAGGCACTGGAAGAATTTAGGGCTCGACTGCTTAACTGGTTTGCAAGTCTATAAAACTTAACTATGCAGTAAGTTTAGACAAGACTTGTATAACGTGTACTTTAACATGTAGAGTTCCTATCTTCACTAAGGGTTAGTGGGAGCACATGTTATAGGTATGCTGATGGGATTAATATACTCAAACTCGACTCACCTTGATTCAGTCGCATGGATTTCACTTTGGGATTGTCAATGACTGAATCGAAAGGTTGTGATAGGTATACATGAAGATTTGACTTGAGGTTTCAGTAGGAGATGTACTTGTGACATTAAGTTAGTCATTATAGTAGTTGGAGCCAATCACCGGTCGGTGGGATCATCCTCAAAGTGCAACTTAGTGCGCAAGTGGCAGTCTCTACCGAATACCAAGATAGGATTCTTTCTCCTATAAGTGAGCATGTAAATATCCTCTGAGATTAATAGCAAATGAGATCATAAGTCTTTGCCCAAAGCATTTAGAGCTAGTTGTATTTAATACACGAAATCTCGATGATCTCGGCTTGCATTAACAAATGCATAGAGTCAAGTTGCAATAGGGTTTGACATTACCGTGACCCTAATACTTGATCAGGACATGTGATTGAAGGGTTTATATGTATACGGTATTCACGACATAATGGGTTTAGAATGATTTTATCGTTCGTTCTCAGTTGGGTTGTAGTGCGGGCCACTAGACTGGCTAAGTATTACTCGCACTCCTTGGTTCCTCTTATTGCCGACTGAGACGGACCTATGATGTCGCACAGAAGGATATTGGACGGGAAAATGTGTATTTATTATCTCTTCATTTACATTGGATATTAGATATCTAATTTGATTTATTTGATAAATCAATGCGGTCTTATGAATTGAAATTAATTAATAGATAATTAATTTAATTCATAAGTAATTATTTCCTGGAGAATGATAATTATAATATTATATTTCATATAATTAATTAGATTAATTGATTAAGTATAAATACATTTGAGATAGAACAAAGTGTACTTTACGGACTATACTCACGAACGTCCGATACACGAACCGAGTGGCTCGGCACGCTTTATCACCAACCATCAAGTGGTGTAATATACTGAATTTCTACTATGGTTGTTTAATGTTATTTTATCAGAGTTATATTGTACAGTGTGGATCTGTACGGTAGGGATAAAATAATTAAAGGACTGGGACATCTGTATTGGTATAATTGTCGTACTTGGTCGACAATTGCATCTGAAGATATTGTGTCAGGTATGTTGTACGAGAATATTATTGGAATGAGTATATGTATTCAGTATGTCATGTATACGTATTCCGTGTGTCGAGATGATGGACAAGAACAGTTGGAATTGGCTGAGTAAAGCCTGATTAACGTACGCTAAAGTAAGGACTTAGCGTACGCTAATGCACAAGACTTACGTACGTTAAGAAGGATACTTAACATACGTAAGGTTCACACCTCTTACGTATGTTAAGATGATTAGTTAACGTATGTAAAGTTCATATCAGACAGGATCCGACCTATGATCGACGAGTGGGCCCGGTGTCAGCAACTTTCGGCGCAGATGTGGACAGGCAAGTCAATGTCGAGTATTACGTATGTTAAGACTATACATTACGTACGTTAAGTTGATATAGTACTATAGCAAGTCAACTCAGAGTTACGTACGCTATGGCATTGGCCTTATGTACGTAATCCATCGAACGAATTGAGACAGGAGGTCCTAGACTATCGTTACATACGCTATCGAGGACGGATAATGTACGTAATGATTGTTACGTATGATAATGTTCATATAGCGTACGTAAGGTATGTGTTTATATATATATATATATATGAGACCCGTCATTTCGTCATTTTGGAGAAGTTTCACCTTGTTTCTTCATCCTTCAACCCTCCGAGACCGATTTTTGGATCTTCTAGCTTGGTTATGAGCTTGGGAGCATGGATTGGAGTTGTTCTTAGAGTTGATAATGATTATTGGGAGGAGTTCGATTGTTCTTCATCATAATTCTTTAATATCAGGTAACATTCGTATTTCTCTAATTGTAGCCCGAGTTTGGAATGATGTTTACATGTTAGGAAGCATGTTGATCTACCTTATTGCTATTATGATGTTATACATGAATAAATGGAATTGTGACAAGAGATTGATGATATTAGTTAAGGTTATTCGTGTTGTAAGAATTGCAATTCCTTCAAACGTGCTTGTAAGATGTATTTCCGAATCATGCTGATGTTGTTATTGATATATGAGTATTGACATGATTGTAGTGGTTTTGGATTATGTTGGAGGGGTATGTTGATGTAATTCCTTTCTTCATTTCGGATTCTTAATGTTATTGTCGTTGGTTACTTCATATGATGACGATTATGGTAGTATTGTTGTGATTCTTGGTGTTATGAATAATGCATGTCGAAGAAGAAGATGATATGTGTGTATTGATCGGGTTCTGAGTGAAATGTAATTAGGTTAGAGGTTAGATAACATATTGGATTATGTTGTCTTGGTGATTATGAACAAGAGGACGTTAATTGGATGTGCTTACAGATTAATTCACATTCTTGAGGAACTCTTGAATTGTATATGAGATTGATTTCGAAATTGAGTATGTTATAATCTGGTTATCGGCTTGAAATGATTGTTGGTATGATTATCGGACTATGGAATCGTATTGTGGTTGTGGATTCGTGATTTATTGAATTGTGTTGTTTGTATATATATTTAATCGAGATATTATGTAACTGTTGGATTTGTCGAGTGGTTATATCGATTATTGATTGTTATCGAACTTGTTGTTTATCGATTATTACAATAGGTTGCGAAGATTGATCATCGATTAGAATAATATGTTGCGGTCGAGTTCGAGGATGTTCGTGAATTGCTTTGGTTAGGGCCGAGGAACTTGTAGACGACAGCAAGGACTTGGTAACGGCTTCATTATCGTCGTATCGGTATCGAGGCAAGTTATTACTTGCTCAGTTTATATATTTAATGAATGGTTTTAGTTTCATTTTGTTTATAATGCATATAACAATTATTATTATTGTGGACTCTGGAGATTGGGGTTGTACGTTGTTTTCTGATTTTGGGAATTAAATCATAATGTATATGATTACCTTTGTTACTGGTATACTTGTGTATCGAGGGTACGTTATGATAAAGATGAGGATATGAGTTATATATGATCATGGTATTATGGATCGTCGAACATTGAGGATAATCGTCGGTGATGATTTGACATCGAGATTACTCCCGAAGGACTCAGGGCAAGTACCTTAATTTTAATTTGGTTTAATGTTGATGATTTTGATCATGCATATTGTCATTCATGTTGTTGAACATAAGATCGTCCAAGTTGATTTGTCATAATGTCGTTCATGTTATTGATTCATATGTTGTTCATGTTGATGAACATATTGATTTGCATACGTGTATGTATAGTTGTATTGTGTATGTTGTATTGATCCGATGGGATCGTGTGATCTATGCTGAGGGATCTGTATCATTTGTCCACCTTATGTAGGTCCGACGGGATCATATTGGGATCTATGCTGAGGGCGCTGGATCATTGGATGGGTTTTCCACCTCGTGTTGGTCCGAAGGGATCATCTTGGGATCAATGATGAGGGCACTGGATCATTGGATTACCGTGTGTTGTGTTGATGGAATCATGTGGATTCGCATTGTTGGATTTACCATGTGTTGTTGTGCATATGTATATTGTTGGTTATCCACCTTGTGTTGATTTAGTAGGATCATCTTGGGATCTATGCTGTGTGCGCTGGATCATCGGATTTCCATTGAGTATACATTGTTGTTATTGTTGTGAGCATATTGACGTTGTCATATGAGTATGCATTTGTAGGTCTTGTGTGAGGACCATGTCCGTATGTTGTATTTGAAATGATCTCGGATTAGACTGACGTGATTTGTCGTGACATTGCATATCTTGAGGTATGTTCTGTATCTCCTTCTTAGTTCTTGTCTTTGGATGGGAAATCGATTATCGTGTTGATATTGTTTATGTTATCAGATGTATCGAATTGGCTAGAGTTGGTACATTTCCGTAGTGGTGAGTTATGATGATGTTTCGCGAACTTGAGTATTGCTTGAAGTACAGTATAGATGTTGTGTATTAATTCATTGTTTAATGGAGACTATGAGATGTGGAATATGGTAAAGATTATTTTGATGAGGATTATCATCGAGTTGGTAAAGTTATGACGATAAGATTTCATTGGTCGTATTCTTATTTTGTGATTTCATTGATATGTAATTATTGATGTGATGTGACCATTATCATTGTTGAGTATTATGGCTGACCCCGTCGTGGGCTTTCTTTTTAGGTTCTTGGGAGATCGAGCTTGTGGCGGTCCTGAAGAGATGAGTTTCCCGGAGGATACTGGCTTTGGCACGTATTTATGAATTGAGTCCTTTGTCTAGTTGTCATTTCCCACTGCAAAGTATTTTTAGTTAATTGTCTTATCCGCTGCGAGTGTGTTTTAAAATGGATAACTAGTATTTTGCGAACTTGGGTTTATTTTTGGAAAATCGTTTTCTATACTGGCACATGTTGATACGTGTAAGCTGTGTCTTAACGTGTACTTTTGAAACTGAGATTTGGCGGTTTGGCCTTGTATTTTCAAATGAGAGTTTTTCGACGGTATTGTTAAACGGATTTTAGAAAGTCTTCGAATATTTAAAGGATATTACCGTCATCGGCGCTTAGACGTATTAAAAATGTTTGTAAATCTTTCTTTCAGCCTTGTGGGTTCCATTTCGGTCCCACGGTGCTGTAATATTCCCGATTGGCTCTAGGGGTGTTACAGAACATGGTATCGGAGCTTAGGTTGAGAAAACCTAGGCATTCGGGTCGAGTCGAGTCGTGTTTTTGTCACGTCATTCGAGTTTTCGATTGACGAATATTAGAGCCCTGGGTTTTCGTTGTTCACTCGGGCTTGTGTGTTATGCGATTTACCAGTGGGGTACCGTGGTTGTTGTAAACTTTTCCAAATGGTATTAACGTGTTTCTTCGGATTCAGATGTGTCGTATTTTGAGTTGAACTGATTTTGCAAAATGCATGTTTTGAAATATCTGTATCGAGTATTTTCTAGAGCTGAGACATGTGCCAGTATCACGGGGAATCGTCAGCTTCACGATCTGTAAGCATTTGGATTTTTGATTTGCATTGAGATTTATTTCCGTTCTAAGTTGATATGCTTTGTGATTCAGAAGAATACTATGTGTTACTGTATGAGGTGGCAGAATATAACAGTTGGGACAAAATCGATGATCTTGAGAAGCTATGATTATGAAAAATCGATATGTCGGTTAAATATGGGAATTGTGTATTTGGGAGAATTATGTGAATTGTTAAGGGGAACATGTAGTCATGCTATTTTATTTTGAGATATGTGAAGTTATTTTTGAACATCTGGAAGTGATGCTTTTCAAAATGATATAGTTTGAATAAACTATTTTGCTCGCTGTCATGAAAATGTATTTTCGTAAAATAATTTTGAGAGACAATATTGTTGTCTTTAAAAACATATTTCATCATGGCATAGTTGCAGTATTGCATAATGGAATAATGGTTGATGTTGCGAGTCATATGTGGAAAAGAGATTTTATCGAAGTCTATCCAACAAGATTTTGGATTCTATCGTGTGATTTTCCGACCGAATGTCAGTGGAATTAGTGACTAGCCGAATTGGTATACAGGAGTATAGATGTGGTCAATCATTTGCATAGTTTTCATTTTAAAACTTCGAAATCGTGGGTATTCAAAGAAAAATGCTATCGAGAACTTGACATGAGCGAGCCGGTTCAACTTTCCGAAAATTGATTTTGTGGTCTTACAAAAATATGTGTTTTGAGTTTTGAAATTCTGGAAAGAATTTTCGAAAATGGATTTTTATTGACAATATTGTATGATTTCAAAGTTGTTTTGAAATTGTGATTAGTATACGTACAAACGTAGTGCATAATGCATATCATGGTGAAGTTCTGAGTGAGACTCACAAACTGGATAACACATCAATGGTACGATGAAAAGAGGTTCGAACTTCAGTATGGTAGCTTGGTTATCCACGGATGACCGGTTGGTTGATCAGATAAGAGAAATATATCACGTGTCGTAGATTCAGTACAGAATATGATTTTGGAACTTTGGGTTTTGTGAAACTGGAGCATATGTGCTATGTGGCTCTATTGATGTGGTGGTAGCGTGATTTTACCATTGTGAATTTCGAATTTTGAGCCATATTGATTGGTCGTTCCCACTCCATGTATGGTTAGGTATGTTCATCGGTTTGTGATTGGTTGATCATACGCCGAGAGGTATGTTCAATAGTTGGGCGTGTTTCTTTGAGATCCACTGCATGTGATTTGTGTAATGTTTTGAGAATGTTATTATCTCGTATATCTATCCCTATGGTTCTGTGTTGATCGTGTTGGAGCTTACCGTGTGAGGGTGTTCTCGATTATTATTGATCCTTCGTTGGTAATATTGGAGTTTATCATGTTGATGATATTCTCGGTTGTATTTTGACCTTTGGTTGATCGTATTGGAGGTTATGATGTCGATGATATTCTCAGTTAATTTATAGGTTGATCATTGTTATTGATCGTATGAGTGTTCGGACTTGTGTCGATGTTTCGGGATTTGTTGCCATTGTTTTGGGCAGTTGTTTCACAGATGTATCGTGTATTATTCGTTTTATCAGGATTGGGACTTGATTGTGCGACCAGGCAGTCAGGCT
The DNA here is from genome assembly GCA_033398695.1 of Orobanche coerulescens. Lineage (NCBI taxonomy): Eukaryota > Viridiplantae > Streptophyta > Magnoliopsida > Lamiales > Orobanchaceae > Orobanche > Orobanche coerulescens. The sequence continues at coordinate 97,852,093 of CM065813.1, read as the reverse complement.
TTGACACGGATGGATTATTCCATAATTTGGTAATAATGATGTATTTTGTTGAAATTTGTGAAACTGTGATTATAAGCGTACCGAGGCTTTGAAGTGGGGTCATTCGCTAATATCACGTGAGATAATCAACTTCATTGACTTATAAGTATACTGTTTTCGTTATTCATTATTGAGGATGATTGATAAGTTTCGTGATGATTCTGGATATTGTGGTTGAACTTTTGATTGTGATCGGATTGCAAGTTTCGCGAACGAAACTTATTTTAAGTGGTGTAGTACGTAATATCCCGAATTTCTACTATGGTTTTTTAATGTTATTTTATCCGAGTTATATTGTACAGTGTGGAATCTGTACGGTAGGGATAAAATAATTGAAGGATTGGGACATCTGTATTGGTATAATTGTCGTACTTGGTCAACAATTGCATCTGAAGATATTGTGTCAGGTATGTTGTATGAGAATATTATTGGAATGAGTATATGTATTCAGTATGTCGTGTAAACGTATTCCGTTTGTCGAGATGATGGACAAGAACGGTTGGAATGGACTGAGTAATGGCCTGATTAACGTACGCTAAAGTAAGGACTTAGCATACGCTAATGCACAAGACTTACGTACGTTAAGAAGGATAGTTAACGTACGTAAGGTGCACACCTCTTACGTACATTAAGTTGATTAGTTAACGTACGTAAAGTTCATATCAGGCAGGATCCGAGCTATGATCAACGAGTGGGCCCGATGTCGGCAACTTTCGGCGCAGATGTGGACATGCGAGTCAATGGCGAGTATTACGTACGTTATGGACTATACATTACGTACGTTAAATTGATATAGTACTTTAGCAAGTCAACTCAGAGTTACATACGCTATGGCATTGGCCTTACGTACGTAATCCATCGAACGAATTGAGACAGGAGGTTGTGGACTGTCGTTACGTATGCTATCGAGGACGAATAACATACGTAATGATTGTCTCTAGGTAGTTCATATAGCATACGTAAGGTATGTGTTTGTTTATATATATATATGAGACACGTCATTTCGTCATTTTGGAAAAGTTTCACCTTGTTTCTTCATCCTTCAACCCTCTGAGACCGATTTTTGGATCTTCTAACTTGGTTATGAGCTTGGGAGCATAGATTGGAGTTGTTCTTGGAGTTGATAATGATTATTAGGAGGAGTTCGATTGTTCTTCATCGTAATTCTTTAATATCAGGTAACATTCATATTCCTCTGATTGTAGCTCGAGTTTGGAATGATGTTTACATGTTAGGAAGCATGTTTATCTACCTTATTGCTATTATGATGTTATACATGAATAAATGGAATTATGACAAGAGATTGGAGATATTAGTTAAGGTTATTCGTGTTGTAAGAGTTGCAATTTGTTCAAACGTGCTTGTAAGATGGATTTCCGAATCATTTTGATGTTGTTATTGATATATGAGTATTGATATGATTGTAGTGGTTTTGGATTGTGTTGAAGGGGTATGCTTCATTTCGGATTCTTGATGTTATTGTCATTGGTTACTTCGTTTGATGACGATTCTGGTAGTATTGTTGTGATTCTTGGTGTTATGAATAATGCATGTCGAAGAAGATGATGATATGTGTGCATTGATCGGGTTATGAGTGGAATGTAATTAGGTTAGAGGTTAGATGACATATTGGATTATGTTGTCTTGGTGGTTATGAAAAAGATGATGTTAATTAGATGTGCATCTGGATTAATTCACGTTCTTGAGGAATTCTTGAATTGTATATGAGATTGATTTCAAAATTTAGTATGTTATAATCTGGTTATCGGGTTGAATTGATTGTTGGTATGATTATCGGACTATGGAATCGTATTGTGGTTGTGGATTCGTGATTGATTTGGGTTGTTTGGATTTATATTTAATCAAGATATTGTGGAACCGTTGGGTTTGTCGATTGGTTATATCGATTATTGATTGTTATCGAACTTGTTGTTTATCGATTATTATAATAGGTTGTGAAGATTGATCATCGATTAGAATAATATGTTGTGGTCGAGTTCGAGGATGTTCGTGAATTGCTTTGGTCAGGGCCGAGGAACTTGTAGACGACAGCAAGGACTTGATAACGGCTTCATTATCGTTGTATCGGTATCAAGCCAAGTTATTACTTGCTCAGTTTATATATTTAATGAATGGTTTCAGTTTCATTTTGTTTATAATGCATATAGCAATGATTATTATTGTGGACTCTGAAGATTGGGGTTGTACGTTGTTTTCTGATTTTGGGAATTAAATCATAATGTATATGATTTACCTTTATTATTGGTATACTTGGCTATCGAGGGTACGTTATGATAAAGATGAGGATATGATTTATATATGGCCTTGGTATCGTGGATCGTCGAACATTGAGGATAATCGTCGGTGATGATTTGACATCGAGATTGCTCCCGAAGGACTCGGGGCAAGTATCTTAATTTGATTTTGGTTTAATGTTGATTATTTTGATCATGCATATTGTCATTCATGTTGTTGAACATAAGGTCGTCCAAGTTGATTTGTCATAATGTCGTTCATGTTATTGATTCTTATGTTGTTCATGTTGATGAACATATTGATTTGCATACGAGTATGCATAGTTATATTGTGTATGTTGTATTGATATGATGCGATTGTGTGATCTAGGATGAGGGCGCTGGATCAGTTGTCCATCTCATGTTGGTCCGAAGGGATCATCTTGGGATCTATGCTGAGGGCGCTGGATCATTGGACGGGTTTTCCACCTCGTGTTGGTCCGACGGGATCATCTTGGGATCTATGTTGAGGGCGCTGGATTATTGGATTACCCTGTGTTGTGTTGATGGAATCATGTGGATTCGCATCGTTGGATTTACCATGTGTCGTTGTTTTCCATATAGACATTGTTGTTTATCCACATCGTGTTGATCTAGTAGGATCATCTTGGGATCTATGCTGTGTGCGCTGGATCATCAGATTTCCATTGAGTATACATTGTTGTTATTGTTGTGAGCATATTGACGTTGTCATATGAGTATGTATTTGTAGATCTTGTGTTAGGACCATGTCTGTATGTTGTAATTGAACTGATCTCGGATTAGACTGACGTGATTCGTCATGGCATTACATATCTTTAGGTATGTTCTGTATCTCCTTCTTGGTTCTTGTCCTTGGATGGGCAATCGATGATCATGTTGATATTGTTGATGTTATCCGATGGATTGAATTGTCCAGAGTTGGTACATTTCCATAGTGGTGAGTCACGATGATGTTTCGAGAACTTGAGTATTGCTTGAAGTACATTATGGATGTTGTGTATGAATTCATTGTTTAATGGAGACTACAAGATGTGGAATATGGTAAGGATTATTTTGATGAGGACTATCATCGAGTTGGTAAAGTTATGACGATAAGATTTCATTGGTCGTATTCCTATTTTGTGATTTCATTGATATGTAATTATTGATGTGATGTGACCGTTATCATTGTTGAGTATTATAACTGACCCCGTCGTGGGCTCTCTTTTTAGATTCTTGGGAGATCGAGCTTGTGGAGGTCGTGAAGAGATGAGTTTCCTGGAGGATACTGGCTTTGGCACGTATTTATGAATTGAATCCTTTGTCTAGTTGTCATTTCCCACTGCAAAGTATTTTTAGTTAATTGTCTTATCCGCTGCGAGTGTGTTTTAAAATGGATAACTAGTATTTTGCGAACTTGGGTTTATTTTTGGAAAATCATTTTATATACTTGAACATGTCGATACGTGTAAGCGGTGGCTTAACGTGTACTTTTGAAACTGAGTTTTAGCGGTTTGGCCTTACACTTTCAAATGAGAGTTTTTCGACGGTATTGTTAAATGGGTTTTATAAAGTCTTCGAATATTTAAAGGATATTACCGTCATCATCGCTTAGGCGTATTTAAAATGTTTGTATATCTTTCTTTCAGCCTTGTGGGTTCCATTTCGGGCCCACGGCGCTGTAATATTCCCGATTGGCTTTGGGGTGTTATAGAACATGGTATCGGAGCTTAGGTTGAGAAAACCTAGGCAATCAGGTCGAGTCGAGTCGTGTTTTTGTCACGTCATTCGAGTTGTCGATTAAAGAATATTAGAGCCTTGGGTTTTTGTTGTTCACTCGGACTTGTGTGTTATGCGATTTACCAGTGGGGTGCCGCGGTTGTTGTAAACTTTTCCAAATGGTATTAACATGTTTCTTCAGATTCAGATGTATCGTATTTTGAGTTGAACTGATTTTGCAAAATGCATGTTTTGAAATATCTATATCGAGTATTTTCTAGAGCTGAGACATGTTCCAGTATCATGGGGAATCATCGGCTTCACGATCTGTAAGTATTAGGATTTTTGAATTGCATTGAGATTTATTGCCGTTCTAAGTTGATATGCTTTGAGATTCAGAAGAATACTGTGTTACTGTATGAGGTAGAAGAATATAATAGTTGGGACAAAATCGATGATCTTGAGAAGCTATGATTATGGAAAATCGATATGTCGGTTAAACTTGGGAAACGGAGTTGTGTATTTGGGAGAACTATGTGAATCATTGAGGGGAACATGTAGTCATGCTATTTTATTTTGAGATATGTGAAATTGTTTTTGAACATGTGGAAGTGATGCTTTTCAAAATGATATATTTTGAATAAATTGTTTTGCTCGCTGTCATGAAAATGTATTTTCGTAAAATAATTTTGAGAGACAGTATTGTTGTCTTTAAAAACATGTTTCATCATGGCATAGTTGCAGTATTGCATAATGGAATAATGGTTGATGTTGCGAGTCATATGTGGAAAAGAGATTTTATCAAAGTCTATCCAACAAGATTTTGGATTCTATCGTGTGATTTTCTGACCGAATGTCAGTAGAATTAGTGACGAGCCGAATTGGTATACAGAAGTATGGATATGGTCAATCATTTGCATAGTTTTCATTTGAAAACATCGAAATGGTGGGTATTCGAAGAAAATTGATATCGAGAACTTGACATGAGCTAGCCGGTTTAACTTTCCGAAAATTGATTTTATGGTCTTACAAAAATATGTGTTTTGAGTTTTGAAATTCTCGAAAGAATTTTCGAAAATGGATTTTTATTGACAATATTGTATGATTTCAAAGTTGTTTTGGAAATGTGATTAGTATACGTACAAACGTAGTGCATAATGCATATCATGGTGAAGTTCTGAGTGAGACTCACAAACTGGATAACACATCAATGGTACGATGAAAATGTTGGGATTCGGTGATAAAATCGAATTACGCAGCGGAAAATAAACCGGTCCAACCGGAAAAAACCAGACCCCAAAAACGGACCGATCAAGCATCATATAAACGAATATAAATAACGAGGATGATAAACAAAGAATACTTACCCTCGTAGTCCTTTGATAATATAATCTTCAAAGGAAAAACCCGAGCAAGCCTTTTCCCGATTACCGACACGAACACAAATCCAATTCGTTGTAGCTTGTTTGAATGATCCAACACCGAAAATGCCGAATGTCTCTACGTTATCACGCGTCGGATATTGATCGGAAAAATAAAATATCAATTCGTTCTCAAAGAACACGGCTAGGAATTGATACGGTATTTTTTATTCTCTTCTCTTCTTCCTTTTCTTTCTCTCAAAGATGAACAAGAAAAATAAATTTTTCCTCCTCCTTTTTCTGCTCCTCACGGCTGGTCTCTTTTTTATGTATGTGTGTTTTCCCTTAAGTCTTTTTAAAAGAAAGACTACACCATTTTATATAGTAAAAGAGATCAAAATGATGAGATACGGAATCTCATCCATTTTGTCCTCATCTTTATATAAAACTAAACACACCACAAATGGAAAAAGAAGCAACATGGAAGGTGAGGAGCAATCATGGGGCGGCCCACTTGAATTTGGTGAGAAAACAAGCGAGCCACTCGGTTCGTGTATCGGACGTTCGCGTGTCTAGTCCGTTAAATACACTTCGTTTTATCCCAAATGTATTTATACTTAATTAATTAATCTAATTAATTAATTTTATCAAATACAAAATTATAATAATATATTTCCAAGAAATAATTATTTATGAATTAAATTAATTACCCGGTAATTAATTTCAATTCACTAGACCGCATGATTTATCAAATAAATCAAATTAGATTTATAATATCCAATATTAATGAAGAGATAATAAATACATATTTATCCATCCAATATCCTTGTGCGCGACTCCGTAGGTCCGTCTTAGTCGGCAATGGGAGGAACCAAGGAGTACGGGTAACACTTAGCCAGTCTAGTGCTTCTTACCGTAACCCAACTAAGAATGAATGATCGGATCATTCCAAAACCATTATGTCGTGAATACCGTATACGTATAAACCCTTCAATCATATGTACCAGTCAAGTATTAGGGTCACAGTAAAGTCAAACCCTACTGTAACTTGACTCTATGCTTTCTGTTAATGCAAACCGAGTGTAACACCCCCAATCCGCTTAGGGATATTACACGCCGTAGAACCTTTCCTCAAGGATCTACCAGGCTGGTAACGACATATAACAATTCAACCATGCCTTTAAGGCTAAAATGACTCAGTAGACCGATTTGGTCTTTCAACAAATACATACAACTCAAATACAACTCATGCCCACGCACGGGTCAAAATACAACCACGCCCGTACAACGGAAAAATATAGCAGCGGAAAAATAGAGTACAACTGAACCAATAAACAAAGTACGGTTCCTCATGTGATTAGTATCGATCATCTTTCATCATCCTTCATGCCGACCCTGTGTTATGCTCCAAAACCTGAATGCAAAAACAGACATCCACCCCCCGAATACTCGGGGGTTAGCAAAACTCCACTGTTTTGCTAGTGCAAGAACAAAGTGCAAATACGAGCCATACCATTCACATTCCATGAATAACAATAACCAAGGATCCTTAAAGATCCAAACGAAACGAAAAGTACTTCCCGAGGCAAGATTTTGAGAAAACATTTCAAAATCGAAATATCATAAATCAATGGAAGTAATTTATAAAATGGTTTAGAATGCCATCGAGAGTTTTAATAGAAAACAATTAAGGATTATCAAATCCTACTTTTGAAAATCCACAAGACAAAAGGCGTCACCGCCCCAAATCTTTACTTTCCGAAAAATGACATTTACCAAACTGTTGGGATTTTAGCCCCAAATCCGTAAAATGACTTTTACAAAACCATTGGGATTTTAGCCCCAAATCTCATCAACTCACAGTACACAAGAACGACCACAAGGTTTGTCTCCCAACATCAAAATCCACAAATAAAGGATTTAAAACAAACAACAAAATACTCTAGTGCCATCCTAGCTAAGTAGGCCAAACGAACAACTTACCTCTTACACAATTAGTCAATGCATGCAGTCATGAAAACCGTTCGAAAGCACTCATTTCCGGAAATGCCATAGTCAAATCACATTTGTAAAAATGCACCACAATTAACCGTGGATCCACCCCTCCGTGGACCCCTACCGAGACCCCGTCGGATCTAACCCATAGTGGTTAAAAGCAAGCTCGCGGATCCACCCCTCCGTGGACCCCTACCGAGACCCCGTCGGATCTAACCCATAGTGAGCATACACACACACACACGTTACTCATGCAATACTAATATGCTAAGAATGTAAGTTCATCAAGAATACTTACTAGAGATGGCCACTAATCCGACACCATTATCAAACTCTTCAAAACACAATAACAAGATTAAACACGGAATACACGATTCCATAACTTTTAAACAACAAGGATATCATCAAAGCCTCCAACGTTCAAAATAATCAAATCATATTCAATTCCCAAAACACAACGTTCACAAAACACACACGCGTTTTGAAAGAGAGCCTTTAACGAGGCCAAACCGAAATCTTTTGAAAATTCATTTCAAATAACCAAACGAACACATCAAGACGACCACCGATCATCATATCCATAAAACGAGAAAAGTATGGGCAAGTTACTTGCCTCGAATAAGAACAACGCGAAGAATCGACCGAAGTAGGTTGACACGAACCGACTACGAACCCGCCGACTCCACCGATCGCCAACTCGCATTCATAAACTACGAAGGGCAAATATAACAACGAAAATGAATTCCAAAGTACGACCCAAAGCCGCTGAATTCAAGGAACGAATGACGAAAATTCCAGGATTTTCCCCAAAACGGCCAAGAACACGATTCGTCCCGTCAAAACCCGAAAACGGAATTCCAAGATGATATATGGATATACAATCCATAGAATATGTTTAAAAACATCATTTAACTATAATCGATCCATCGAAAACGGATGAAAAACGAGATCGAGGACAAATCCCCCGAAAAGTCGATTTGAAGGAAATCAAGAAATATACTTCGATTCGACAAAGAACAATGGATTAAATGATGTTAAACACAAGAATACTACCAAGATTAATCATATCCATCATGAATTAATCAACAACACGGAACGAATCGGACAAAAATGCAAAAACCCCCAAATTCACGAAATTAGGGTTCTAAGAATGGTTACCTTGATTCGCTGGATCAAAGGATGATAACGGATGATTGATTGATGTTATGAACTCAAGAATTTCGTGGATTTGTTGTTCAACAACATGGCTTCGTTACCCATGAATCGCTAGCCACGGAAGGAGAAGGAAGGAAATGAAAAACGAGATGAAATGTGACTGCTCTGTCACATTTATGCTCGGCCGGACTAGCGCGCGCTAGTCTGCCGAGCTAGCGTCTTATCGGCCCGAGCCGCAATCCGATGACCTCTTTGGACTAGATCGTCGGCAGGTAGCGTGCGCAGCCTTTGCCGAAGGCGTGCGCAATGCCGGCGATGGCGTGCGCTACTGCCGAGCTGGCGATTCCAGAACCCCTGGACTCCATTGTCCAGACCCGATAGCGTGCGTTAGGCCAGCCGGTAGCTTGCGCTTCACCTGTCGGTTAGCGCGCGCAACCTTCCGGCCGTAGCGTGCGCTACACCGGTTCTTGCCGCACCTGTCCGGCCGGTGCCACCTGTCGTCCGGCGATCCATAACCGTCCGGCGATGCGACCACCAGGGCTCGACGACCCGATTTCCGAAAACGTACGGAACGAACACGACGAAAAGTTCGCGGACAACATCAACGACCCGGAATGAAAAAATAATACCATAATTAGTCATACGCGACCAAGAAACGGGTCGAGACAACAATTACAGATACGGATACCCGTAACTTTCAAGAAATTACAAAATGGCCCAAAATGCCTGGAAATCACGATACGTGATCGAATAACCAAACCGAAGTTCACATCACGTCTAACAAAGTTAAACAGACTTACGGGAAACTCGAAACAGCAGTTTCGAACAAGATTCGCAAGAACCGAACTCGAGTGCGGAAAAGTCGTTAAAAAGCACGGAACTCAACAAAACGACACCGAAACGAACTCGGATGTCAAAACGTGTAGAATTAATCATTCTCATAATGACGAAACGGTCATGAGCGAGTCATCAAATGGACCTCGGCCGAAAAAAGAAATTTACCGAAAATCGAAAATTGCGGATATTACATTCTACCCTCCTTAAAAGAAGTTTCGTCCCGAAACATAAAACAAGTAGGGGGAAGAAATATTCCGCGAGGAAAAACTCAACGAGATACAGAAGAATGCGTAACTAACGCCCAACGGCGAAATGTTACAAACAACGCAAAGGAATATACGGCGTGAAAACACGCTCCACGGCGACCAACACAACGTCGCCGTTAGGGATATAATAAAACCAACAAATGACAAGCGTCATCAAACGGATAATATAGCCAAGTCAATTATCCGACAATCACAAAACACAACGAACGAAAATCAATATGATTGACCAACCCAACGGTACATCAATCAAAACGCGAGCCAACCGCTGAACAAATACGGAATCCCACCGCCCAAGGGTTGGAAGATCGAAAACGAGACTAATTTCCCGAACTTAAGGGAATTAGGAAGGAGCCTGAATGCTCAACAATCACGAAATGAGAACAAAAATCGAACAAGCAAACGATCGAGACAACAAAGATCGAACAATCATGTCCGAAATACGAAGGATAATAAAATTCAAACAACAACTCCCAGGATGATCTGGCGAGAACTACAAGACATGCATTCCCATAAGATCCACAGGAAAGGGAATAGCGATTGAAAGGTCACAACGACAAACGAGTTATTCCGAAACAACACCACACTCGTTCGATCAACAAAAGCAAGGGGCAAGACAAGCTCAGAAATGTCAACGAACATAATGAGTCGATAGAGTCGAAAACACAAGAGTTCCAAATCTGATCCACTTCGAATAAAAGAACTAGTAGAACCAAATGATGTTACTCCCGAACAAGGTTCACAAGAATCGAACCGAACTCGAAAAAGTCACAGCGATAACCAGATCGACTCAAAACAAGATCACAGCTCGTTCGGACGATGAAACTGAAATACCGAACAAGTTCATAAAGTATCAACAAACATGAGCGAATCGATAGACTGGAGAAAGAGAAAATACCGTAGTCAAAATAGTACGGGTATTACCTCCGACCTCGTCCATGAAATTCACAAAAACGGGAGCAAGGTAATAAGACATTAAACAACCGACACATCACGGAACCATCACCGATGCACACGGTCATACCAAACCAAGCTCAAACAGCTCGCACATGCGCGACAACGCAGAACTCACTACGAGGCGACAATATTCAACACCAACACCCCGCCTCTCACAGGGGGCTAACACAACAAATGTGTGGAAAGCGACTCAACGCTCACACCGCCAATTCGATCATACTCGAGAGTAAACATCAAAATGACAACGCGAACATCATACATACATACCCATCATACAAAATATTCGACCCTTGGGTCTAAATAAAAGTGTTTCTAAAACATTGAAAATATCTCAAAGCATTTTGGTCCTCGAGGTAGAGAATTTTTGAAGTATATTGTGGCACCTTGGATGTACCACAAAAAAAATAACTCATTTGAAAAGTATGTCTCGAAATTTATTTTTTTCTAAAATACTCAAGGTTTTCAAAAATCCAATAGGCCAGAATGCCCAAAACTCACACATATCGACGCTCACTAAAACAACTCCTAGTACACGCATCAAAATGTTTAAAATCAAGACAATACATGTCTTTAAACGGAAATAAACGATAAAATACCAGAGTTGAAGACCGCCTAGGATTCAGAACAAAACCACTGACCCCATTCGAAGTCTCCAAGGACCCTCCCACACTGACTAGTGAACAATTCGTACGTGTATAAGCACTAAGCTTCCACAAGAGAACTTGTAAAACGTGCAAATCGATTCGAAAATCATCAACAATGGGAAAAACAACAATAAAAGGACATCACATGCGACGACACTCCTCATATAAATCAAATACGAGAGTCGACTAAATACATATTGTGAAATCAAAATCCACATAAGGATTCCACCACTTAACAAATAATCATAAAAATAGCTCGTGTCACACGAGGCACAACACAAAGAAGGGAGACTTACTTCCACAGGTCGCACGAAGATGATGATCGCCCCACGATACTAATCACGACCAACAAACTCAAGCGACGCATCGCGACACGACTCAGTCAGATAAAATCCGACGAAACAAGACTCAAACAGCACGACTTGACCCGACAGCCTAGGTTTCCTCAACCTAAGCTCCGATACCATTTATGTAACACCCCCAATCCGCTCAGGGATATTACACGCCGTAGAACCTTTCCTCAAGGATCTACCAGGCTGGTAACGACATATAACAATTCAACCATGCCTTTAAGGCTAAAATGACTCAGTAGACCGATTTGGTCTTTCAACAAATACATACAACTCAAATACAACTCATGCCCACGCAGGGGTCAAAATACAACCACACCCGTACAACGGGAAAATATAGCAGCGGAAAAATAGAGTACAACTGAACCAATAAACAAAGTACGGTTCCTCATGTGATTAGTATCGAGCATCTTTCATCATCCTTCATGCCGACCCTGTGTTATGCTCCAAAACCTGAATGCAAAAACAGACATCCACCCCCCGAATACTCGGGGGTTAGCAAAACTCCACTGTTTTGCTAGTGCATGAACAAAGTGCAAATACGAGCCATACCATTCACATTCCACGAATAACAATAACCAAGGATCCTCAAAGATCCAAACGAAACGAAAAGTACTTCCCGAGGAAAGATTTTGAGAAAACATTTCAAAATCGAAATATCATAAATCAATGGAAGTAATTTATAAAACGGTTTAGAATGCCATCGAGAGTTTTAATAGAAAACAATTTAGGATTATCAAATCCTACTTTTCAAAATCCACAAGACAAAAGGCGTCACCGCCCCAAATCTTTACTTTCCGAAAAATGACATTTACCAAACCGTTGGGATTTTAGCCCCAAATCCGTAAAATGACTTTTACAAAACCATTGGGATTTTAGCCCCAAATCTCATCAACTCACAGTACACAAGAACGACCACAAGGTTTGTCTCCCAACATCAAAATCCACAAATAAAGGATTTAAAACAAACAACAAAATACTCTAGTGCCATCCTAGTTAAGTAGGCCAAACGAACAACTTACCTCTTACACACTTAGTCAATGCATGCAATCATGAAAACCGTTCGAAAGCACTCATTTCCGGAAATGCCCTAGTCAAATCACATTTGTAAAAATGCACCACAATTAACCGTGGATCCACCCCTCCGTGGACCCCTACCGAGACCCCGTCGGATCTAACCCATAGTGGTTAAAAGCAAGCTCGCGGATCCACCCCTCCGTGGACCCCTACCGAGACCCCGTTGGATCTAACCCATAGTGAGCATACACACGCACACACGTTACTCATGCAATACTAATATGTTAAGAATGTAAGTTCATCAAGAATACTTACTAGAGATGGCCACTAATCCGACACCATTATCAAACTCTTCAAAACACAATAACAAGATTAAACACGGAATACAAGATTCCATAACTTTTAAACAACAAGGATATCATCAAAGCCTCCAATGTTCAAAATAATCAAATCATAATCAATTCCCAAAACACAACGTTCACAAAACACACACGCGTTTTGAAAGAGAGCCTTTAACGAGGCCAAACCGAAATCTTTTGAAAATTCATTTCAAATAACCAAACGAACACATCAAGACGACCACCGATCATCATATCCATAAAACGAGAAAAGTATGGGCAAGGTACTTGCCTCGAATAAGAACAACGCGAAGAATCGACCGAAGTAGGTTGACACGAACCGACTACGAACCCGCCGACTCCACCGATCGCCAACTCGCGTTCATAAACTACAAAGGGCAAATATAACAATGAAAATGAATTCCAATGTACGACCCAAAGCCGCTGAATTCAAGGAACGAATGACGAAAATTCAAGGATTTTCCCCAAAACGGCCAAGAACACGATTCGTCCCGTCAAAACCCGAAAACGGAATTCCAAGATGATATATGGATATACAATCCATAGAATATGTTTAACAACATCATTTAACCATAATCGATCCATCGAAAACGGATGAAAAACGAGTTCGAGGACAAATCCCCTGAAAAGTCGACTCGAAGGAAATCAAGAAATATACTTCGATTCGACGAAGAACAATGGATTAAATGATGTTAAACACAAGAATACTACCAAGATTAATCATACCCATCATGAATTAATCAACAACACGGAACGAATCGGACAAAAATGCAAAAAACCCCAAATTCACGAAATTAGGGTTCTAAGAAAGGTTACCTTGATTCGCTGGATCAAAGGATGATAACGGATGATTGATTGATGTTATGAACTCAAGAAATTCGTGGATTTGTTGTTCAACAACATGGCTTCGTCACCCATGAATCGCCAGTCGCGGAAGGAGAAGGAAGGAAATGAAAAACGAGATGAAATGTGACTGCTCTGTCACATTTATACTGGGCCGGACTAGCGCGCGCTAGTCTGCCGAGCTAGCGTGCGCTATCGGCCAAGGCCGCAATCCAGTGACCTACTGGACTAGACTGCTCGGCCAGGTAGCGTGCGCAGCCTTCCGGCCGTAGCGCACGCTACTGCACGGCCGTGGCGGCGCAATGCCCGGCGATGGCGTGCGCTACTCGCCGAGCTGGCCGATTCGAGAACCCTGGACTCCACTGTCTGCACCGATAAGCGTGCGTTAGGCGGCCCGAAGCGTGCGCTTCACTGCCGGTTAGCGTCGCAGCCTTCCGTCCGTGGCGTCGCTCGCCGGTTCTTGCCGCACTGTCCGGCGGTGCACCTGTCGTCCGGCGATCCGCAACCGTCCGGCAATACTCGACCACTGTGGCTCGACGACCCGATTTCCGAAAACGTACGGAACGAACACGACGAAAAGTTCGCGGACAACATCTATGACCCGGAATGAAAACATAATACCATAACTAGGCATACGCGACCAAGAAACGGGTCGAGACAACAATTACAGATACGGATACCCGTAACTTTCAAGAAATTACAAAATGGCCCAAAACGCCCGGAAATCACGATACGTGATCGAATAACCAAACCGAAGTTCACATCATGTCTAACAAAGTTAAACGGACTTACGGGAAACTCGAAACAGCAGTTTCGAACAAGATTCGCAAGAACCGAACTCAAGTGCGGAAAAGTCGTTAAAAAGCACGGAACTCAACAAAACGACACCGAAACGAACTCGGATGTCAAAAAGTGTAGAATTAATCATTCTCAGAATGACGAAACGGTCATGAGCGAGTCGTCAAAACGGACCTCGGCCGAAAAAGGAAATTTACCGAAAATCAAAAATTGCGGATATTACATTCTACCCTCCTTAAAAGAAGTTTCGTCCTGAAACCTAAAACAAGTAGGGGGAAGAAATATTCCGCGAGGAAAAACTCAACGAGATACAGAAGAATGCGTAACTAACGCCCAACGGCGAAATGTTACAAACAACGCAAAAGGAATATACGGCGTGAAAACACGCTCCACGGCGTCCAACACAACGTCGCCGTTAGGGATATAATAAAACCAACAAATGACAAGCGTCATCAAACGAATAATATAGCCAAGTCAATTATCCGACAATCACAAAACACAACGAACGAAAATCAATATGATTGACCAACCCAACGGTACATCAATCAAAACGCGAGCCAACCGCTGAACAAATACGGAATCCCACCGCCCAAGGGTTGGAAGATCGAAAACGAGACTAATTTCCCGAACTTAAGGGAATTAGGAAGGAGCCTGAATGCTCAACAATCACGAAACGAGAACAAAAACCGAACAAGCAAACGATCGAGACAACAAAGATCGAACAATCATGTCCGAAACACGAAGGATAGTAAAATTCAAACAACAACTCCCAGGATGATCTGGCGAGAACTACAAGACATGCATTCCCATAAGATCCACAGGAAAGGGAATAGCGATTGAAAGGTCACAACGACAAATGAGTTATTTCGAAACAACACCACACTCGTTCGATCAACAAAAGCAAGGGGCAAGACAAGCTCAGAAATGTCAACGAACATAATGAGTCGACAGAGTCGAAAACACAAGAGTTCCAAATCTGATCCACTTCGAATAAAAGAACTAGTAGAACCAAATGATGTTACTCCCGAACAAGGTTCACAAGAATCGAACCAAACTTGAAAAAGTCACAGCGATAACCAGATCGACTCAAAACAAGATCACAGCTCGTTCGGACGATGAAACTGAAATACCAAACAAGTTCATAAAGTATCAACAAACATGAGCGAATCGATAGACTGGAGAAAGAGAAAATACCGTAGTCAAAATAGTACGGGCATTACCTCCGACCTCGTCCACGAAATTCACAAAAACGGGAGCAAGGTAACAAGACATTAAACAACCGACACATCACGGAACCATCACTGATGCACACGGTCATACCAAACCAAGCTCTAACAGCTCGCACATGCGCGACAACGCAGAACTCACTACGAGGCGACAATATTCAACACCAACACCCCGCCTCTCACAGGGGGCTAACACAACAAATGTGTGGAAAGCGACTCAACGCTCACACCGCCAATTCGATCATACTCGGGAGTAAACATCAAAATGACAACGCGAACATCATACATACATACCCAGCCCTCAAACGGGAGTAGATAGGTTTTAAAAATGAAAACCTCATTTTGAAAATAATTTGAAGAATACCGGTTGATCTTGAGTATCACCTTTCAAAAAAATACAAACATGAAACATCGTTATCGAGACTTTGGAGAACCATTTCGCATTTGATAAAAATGAGGACACTTTCTATTAGTGAAAACTTTCAAAATATTCGACCCTTGGGTCTAAATAAAAGTGTTTCTAAAACATTGAAAATATCTCAAAGTATTTTGGTCCTCGAGGTAGAGAATTTTTGAAGTATATTGTGGCACCTTGGATGTACCACAAAAAAAATAACTCATTTGAAAAGTATGTCTTGAAATTTATTTTTTTCTAAGATACTCAAGGTTTTCAAAAATCCAATAGGCCAGAATGCCCAAAACTCACACATATCGACGTTCACTAAAACAACTCCTAGTACACGCATCAAAATGTTTAAAATCAAGACAATACATGTCTTTAAACGGAAATAAACGATAAAATACCAGAGTTTAAGACCGCCTAGGATTCAGAACAAAACCACTGACCCCATTCGAAGTCTCCAAGGACCCTCCCGCACCGACTAGTGAACAAGTCGTACGTGTATAAGCACTAAGCTTCCACAAGAGAACTTGTAAAACGTGCAAATCGATTCGAAAATCATCAACAATGGGAAAAAACAACAATAAAAGGACATCGCATGCGACGACACTCCTCGTATAAATCAAATACGAGAGTCGACTAAATACATATTGTGAAATCAAAATCCACATAAGGATTCCACCACTTAACAAATAATCATAAAAATAGCTCGTGTCACACGAGGCACAACACAAAGAAGGGAGACTTACTTCCACAGGTCGCACGAAGATGATGATCGCCCCACGATACTAATCACGACCAACAAACTCAAACGACGCGTCGCGACACGACTCAGTCAGATAAAATCCGACGAAACAAGACTCAAACAACCCGACTTGACCCGACAGCCTAGGTTTCCTCAACCTAAGCTCCGATACCATTTATGTAACACCCCCAATCCGCTCAGGGATATTACACGCCGTAGAACCTTTCCTCAAGGATCTACCAGGCTGGTAACGACATATAACAATTCAACCATGCCTTTAAGGCTAAAATGACTTAGTAGACCGATTTGGTCTTTCAACAAATACATACAACTCAAATACAACTCATGCCCATGCAGGGGTCAAAATATTTACCACACCTGCATAACGGAAAATATAGCAGCGGAAAAATAGAGTACAACTGAACCAATAAACAAAGTACGGTTCCTCATGTGATTAGTATCGATCATCTTTCATCATCCTTCATGCTGACCCTGTGTTATGCTCCAAAACCTGAATGCAAAAACAGACATCCACCCCCCGAATACTCGGGGGTTAGCAAAACTCCACTGTTTTGCTAGTGCAAGAACAAAGTGCAAATACGAGCCATACCATTCACATTCCACGAATAACAATAACCAAGGATCCTCAAAGATCCAAACGAAACGAAAAGTACTTCCCGAGGCAAGATTTTGAGAAAGCATTTCAAAATCGAAATATCATAAATCAATGGAAGTAATTTATAAAACGGTTTAGAATGCCATCGAGAGTTTTAATAGAAAACAATTTAGGATTATGAAATCCTACTTTTCAAAATCCACAAGACAAAAGGCGTCACCGCCCCAAATCTTTACTTTCCGAAAAATGACATTTACCAAACCGTTGGGATTTTAGCCCCAAATCCGTAAAATGACTTTTACAAAACCATTGGGATTTTAGCCCCAAATCTCATCAACTCACAGTACACAAGAACGACCACAAGGTTAGTCTCCCAACATCAAAATCCACAAATAAAGGATTTAAAACAAACAACAAAATACTCTAGTGCCATCCTAGCTAAGTAGGCCAAACGAACAACTTACCTCTTACACACTTAGTCAATGCATGCAATCATGAAAACCGTTCGAAAGCACTCATTTCCGAAAATGCCATAGTCAAATCACATTTGTAACAATGCACCACAATTAACCGTGGATCCACCCCTCCGTGGACCCCTACCGAGACCCCGTCGGATCTAACCCATAGTGGTTAAAAGCAAGCTCGTGGATCTACCCCTCCGTGGACCCCTACCAAGACCCCGTCGGATCTAACCCATAGTGATCATACACACACACACACGTTACTCATGCAATACTAATATGTTAAGAATGTAAGTTCATCAAGAATACTTACTAGAGATGGCCACTAATCCGACACCATTATCAAACTCTTCAAAACACAATAACAAGATTAAACACGGAATACACGATTCCATAACTTTTAAACAACAAGGATATCATCAAAGCCTCCAACGTTCAAAATAATCAAATCATAATCAATTCCCAAAACACGACGTTCACAAAACACACACGCGTTTTGAAAGAGAGCCTTTAACGAGGCCAAACCGAAATCTTTTGAAAATTCATTTCAAATAACCAAACGAACACATCAAGACGACCACCGATCATCATATCCATAAAACGAGAAAAGTATGGGCAAGGTACTTGCCTCGAATAAGAACAACGCGAAGAATCGACCGAAGTAGGTTGACACAAACCGACTACGAACCCGCCGACTCCACCGATCGCCAACTCGCATTCATAAACTACGAAGGACAAATATAACAACGAAAATGAATTCCAAAGTACGACCCAAAGCCGCTGAATTCAAGGAACGAATGACGAAAATTCAAGGATTTTCCCCAAAACGGCCAAGAACACGATTCGTCCCGTCAAAACCCGAAAATGGAATTCCAGGATGATATATGGATATACAATCCATAGAATATGTTTAACAACATCATTTAACCATAATCGATCCATCGAAAATGGATGAAAAACGAGATCGAGGACAAATCCCCCGAAAAGTCGACTCGAAGGAAATCAAGAAATATACTTCGATTCGACAAAGAACAATGGATTAAATGATGTTAAACACAAGAATACTACCAAGATTAATCATACCCATCATGAATTAATCAACAACACGGAATGAATCGGACAAAAATGCAAAAACCCCCAAATTCACGAAATTAGGGTTCTAAGAAAGGTTACCTTGATTCGCTGGATCAAAGGATGATAACGGATGATTGATTGATGTTATGAACTCAAGAACTTCGTGGATTTGTTGTTCAACAACATGGCTTCATCACCCATGAATCGCCAGCCGCGGAAGGAGAAGGAAGGAAATGAAAAACGAGATGAAATGTGACTGCTCTGTCACATTTATACTGGGCCGGACTAGCGCGCGCTAGTCTGCCGAGCTAGCGTGCGCTATCGGCCAAGGCCGCAATCCAGTGACCTACTGGACTAGATCGCCGGCCAGTAGCGGCGCAGACCTTCCCGGCCAGAAGCGCGCTACTGCCGGTCGAAGCGTGCGCAATGCCCGGCGATAGCGTGCGCTACCTGCCGAGCCCGATTCCGTAACCCTGGACTCCACCGTGCACTGGATAAGCGTCGTTAGGCGGCCCGGTGGCGCTTCACCTGCCGGTTAGCGTGCGCAGCCTTCCGTCCGTAGCGTGCGCTACGCCGGTTCTTGCCGCACCTGTCCGGCCGGTGCCTGCAATCGTCCGTCCAGTCCCGCAACCGTCCGGCCAGTACCTGACCACCAGGGCTCGACGACCCGATTTCCGAAAACGTACGGAACGAACACGACAAAAAGTTCGCGGACAACATCAACGACCCGGAATGAAATCATAATACCATAATTAGTCATACGCGACCAAGAAACGGGTCGAGACAACAATTACAGATACGGATACCCGTAACTTTCAAGAAATTACAAAATGGCCCAAAACGCCCGGAAATCATGATACGTGATCGAATAACCAAACCAAAGTTCACATCACGTCTAACAAAGTTAACCGGACTTACGGGAAACTCGAAACAGCAGTTTCGAACAAGATTCGCAAGAACCGAACTCAAGTGCGGAAAAGTCGTTAAAAAGCACGGAACTCAACAAAACGACACCGAAACGAACTCGGATGTCAAAAAGTGTAGAATTAATCATTCTCAGAATGACGAAACGGTCATGAGAGAGTCGTCAAAACAGACCTCGGCCGAAAAAATTTTTTTTACCGAAAATCGAAAATTGCGGATATTACATTATACCCTCCTTAAAAGAAGTTTCGTCCCGAAACTTAAAACAAGTAGGGGGAAGAAATATTCCGCGAGGAAAAACTCAACGAGATACAGAAGAATGCGTAACTAACGCCCAACGGCGAAATGTTACAAACAACGCAAAGGAATATACGGCGTGAAAACACGCTCCACGGCGACCAACACAACGTCGCCGTTAGGGATATAATAAAACCAACAAATGACAAGCGTCATCAAACGGATAATATAGCCAAGTCAATTATCCGACAATCACAAAACACAACGAACGAAAAACAATATGATTGACCAACCCAACGGTACATCAATCAAAACGCGAGCCGACCGCTGAACAAATACGGAATCCCACCGCCCAAGGGTTGGAAGATCGAAAACAAGACTAATTTCCCGAACTTAAGGGAATTAGGAAGGAGCCTGAATGCTCAAAAATCACGAAACGAGAACAAAAACCGAACAAGCAAACGATCGAGACAACAAAGATCGAACGATCATGTCCGAAACACGAAGGATAATAAAATTCAGACAACAACTCCCAGGATGATCTGGCGAGAACTACATGACATGCATTCCCATAAGATCCACAGGAAAGGGAATAGCGATTGAAAGGTCACAACGACAAACGAGTTATTCCGAAACAACACCACACTCGTTCGATCAACAAAAGAAAGGGGCAAGACAAGCTCAGAAATGTCAACGAACATAATGAGTCGACAGAGTCGAAAACACAAGAGTTCCAAATCTGATCCACTTCGAATAAAAGAACTAGTAGAACCAAATGATGTTACTCCCGAACAAGGTTCACAAGAATCGAACCGAACTCGAAAAAGTCACAGCGATAACCAGATCGACTCAAAACAGGATCACAGCTCGTTCGGATGATGAAACTGAAATACCGAACAAGTTCATAATGTATCAACAAACATGAGCGAATCGATAGAGTGGAGAAAGAGAAAATACCGTAGTCAAAATAGTACGGGTATTACCTCCGACCTCGTCCACGAAATTCACAAAAACGGGAGCAAGGTAACAAGACATTAAACAACCGACACATCACGGAACCATCACCGATGCACACGGTCATACCAAACCAAGCTCTAACAGCTCGCACATGCGCGACAACGCAGAACTCACTACAAGGCGACAATATTCAACACCAACACCCCGCCTCTCACACGGGGCTAACACAACAAATGTGTGGAAAGCGACTCAACGCTCACACCGCCAATTCGATCATACTCGGGAGTAAACATCAAAATGACAATGCGAACATCATACATACATACCCAGCTCTCAAACGGGAATAGATAGGTTTTAAAAACGAAAACCTGATTTTGAAAATACTTTGAAGAATACCGGTTGATCTTGAGTATCACCTTTCAAAAAAATACAAACATGAAACATCGTTATCGAGACTTTGGAGAACCATTTCGCATTTGATAAAAATGAGGACACTTTCTATTAGTGAAAACTTTCAAAATATTCGACCATCGGGTCTAAATAAAAGTGTTTCTAAAACATTGAAAATATCTCAAAGCATTTTGGTCCTCGAGGTAGAGAATTTTTGAAGTATATTGTGGCACCTTGGATGTACCACAAAAAAAATAACTCATTTGAAAAGTATGTCTCGAAATTTATTTTTTTCTAAGATACTCAAGGTTTTCAAAAATTCAATAGGCCAGAATGCCCAAAACTCACACATATCGACGTTCACTAAAACCACTCCTAGTACACTCATCAAAATGTTTAAAATCAAGACAATACATGTCTTTAAACGGAAATAAACGATAAAATACCAGAGTTGAAGACCGCCTAGGATTCAGAACAAAACCACTGACCCCATTCGAAGTCTCCAAGGACCCTCCCGCACCGACTAGTGAACAAGTCGTACGTGTATAAGCACTAAGCTTCCACAAGAGAACTTGTAAAACGTGCAAATCGATTCGAAAATCATCAACAACGGGCAAAAACAACAATAAAAGGACATCACATGCGACGACACTCCTCGTATAAATCAAATACGAGAGTCGACTAAATACATATTGTGAAATCAAAATCCACATAAGGATTCCACCACTTAACAAATAATCATAAAAATAGCTCGTGTCACACGAGGCACAACACAAAGAAGGGAGACTTACTTCCACAGGTCGCACGAAGATGATGATCGCCCCACGATACTAATCACGACCAACAAACTCAAACGACGCGTCGCGACACGACTCAGTCAGATAAAATCCGACGAAACAAGACTCAAACAACACGACTTGACCCGACATCCTAGGTTTCCTCAACCTAAGCTCGGATACCATTTATGTAACACCCCCAATCCGCTCAGGGATATTACACGCCGTAGAACCTTTCCTCAAGGATCTACCAGGCTGGTAACGACATATAACAATTCAACCATGCCTTTAAGGCTAAAATGACTCAGTAGACCGATTTGGTCTTTCAACAAATACATACAACTCAAATACAACTCATGCCCACGCAGGGGTCAAAATACAACCACACCCGTACAATGGGAAAATATAGCAGCGGAAAAATAGAGTACAATTGAACCAATAAACAAAGTACGGTTCCTCATGTGATTAGTATCGATCATCTTTCATCATCCTTCGTGCCGACCCTGTGTTATGCTCCAAAACCTGAATGCAAAAACAGACATCCACCCCCCGAATACTCGGGGGTTAGCAAAACTCCACTGTTTTGCTAGTGCAAGAACAAAGTGCAAATACGAGTCATACCATTCACATTCCACGAATAACAATAACCAAGGATCCTCAAAGATCCAAACGAAACGAAAAGTACTTCCCGAGGCAAGATTTTGAGAAAACATTTCAAAATCGAAATATCATAAATCAATGGAAGTAATTTATAAAACGGTTTAGAATGCCATCGAGAGTTTTAATAGAAAACAATTTAGGATTATAAAATCCTACTTTTCAAAATCCACAAGACAAAAGGCGTCACCGCCCCAAATCTTTACTTTCCGAAAAATGACATTTACCAAACCGTTGGGATTTTAGCCCCAAATCCGTAAAATGACTTTTACAAAACCATTGGGATTTTATCCCCAAATCTCATCAACTCACAGTACACAAGAACGACCACAAGGTTTGTCTCCCAACATCAAAATCCACAAATAAAGGATTTAAAACAAACAAGAAAATACTCTAGTGCCATCCTAGCTAAGTAGGCCAAACGAACAACTTACCTCTTACACACTTAGTCAATGCATGCAATCATGAAAACCGTTCGAAAGCACTCATTTCCGGAAATGCCATAGTCAAATCACATTTGTAAAAATGCACCACAATTAACCGTGGATCCACCCCTCCGTGGACCCCTACCGAGACCCCGTCGGATCTAACCCATAGTGGTTAAAAGCAAGCTCGCGGATCCACCCTTCCGTGGACCCCTACCGAGACCCCGTCGGATCTAACCCATAGTGAGCATTCACATACACACGTTACTCATGCAATACTAATATGCTAAGAATGTAAGTTCATCAAGAATACTTACTAGAGATGGCCACTAATCCGACACCACTATCAAACTCTTCAAAACACAATAACAAGATTAAACACGGAATACACGATTCCATAACTTTTAAACAACAAGGATATCATCAAAGCCTCCAACGTTCAAAATAAACAAATCATAATCAATTCCCAAAACACAACGTTCACAAAACACACACGCGTTTTGAAAGAGAGCCTTTAACGAGGCCAAACCGAAATCTTTTGAAAATTCATTTCAAATAACCAAACGAACACATCAAGACGACCACCGATCATCATATCCATAAAACGAGAAAAGTATGGGCAAGGTACTTGCCTCGAATAAGAACAACGCGAAGAATCGACCGAAGTAGGTTGACACGAACCGACTACGAACCCGCCGACTCCACCGATCGCCAACTCGCATTCATAAACTACGAAGGACAAATATAACAACGAAAATGAATTCCAAAGTACGACCCAAAGCCGCTGAATTCAAGGAAGGAATGACGAAAATTCAAGGATTTTCCCCAAAACGGCCAAGAACACGATTCGTCCCGTCAAAACCCGAAAATGGAATTCCAGGATGATATATGGATATACAATCCATAGAATATGTTTAACAACATCATTTAACCATAATCGATCCATCGAAAATGGATGAAAAACGAGATCGAGGACAAATCCCCCGAAAAGTCGACTCGAAGGAAATCAAGAAATATACTTCGATTCGACAAAGAACAATGGATTAAATGATGTTAAACACAAGAATACTACCAAGATTAATCATACCCATCATGAATTAATCAACAACACGGAATGAATCGGGCAAAAATGCAAAAACCCCCAAATTCACGAAATTAGGGTTCTAAGAAAGGTTACCTTGATTCGCTGGATCAAAGGATGATAACGGATGATTGATTGATGTTATGAACTCAAGAACTTCGTGGATTTGTTGTTCAACAACATGGCTTCATCACCCATGAATCGCCAGCCGCGGAAGGAGAAGGAAGGAAATGAAAAACGAGATGAAATGTGACTGCTCTGTCACATTTATATCGGGCCGGACTAGCGCGCGCTAGTCCGCCGAGCTAGCGTGCGCTATCGGCCAAGGCCGCAATCCAGTGACCTCTTTGGACTAGATCGCCGGCCAGTAGCGTGCGACCTTTTCCGGCCAGAAGCGAGCTACTGCCGGTCAGAAGCGGCGCAATGCCCGACAAGATGGCGTGCGCTACTCGCCGAGCCCGACGATTCGAACCCCCGACTCCACCGTCTGTGACCCGATAAGGCGTTAGGCCGGCCCAGAAGCGTGCGCTTCACCTGCCGGTTAGCGTGCGCAGCCTTCCGTCCGTAGCGTGCGCTACGCCGGTTCTTGCCGCACCTGTCCGGCCGGTGCCTGCAATCGTCCGTCCAGTCCCGCAACCGTCCGGCCATGCGACCACTGTGGCTCGACGACCCGATTTCCGAAAACGTACGGAACGAACACGACAAAAAGTTCGCGGACAACATCAACGACCCGGAATGAAATCATAATACCATAATTAGTCATACGCGACCAAGAAACGGGTCGAGACAACAATTACAGATACGGATACCCGTAACTTTCAAGAAATTACAAAATGGCCCAAAACGCCCGGAAATCATGATACGTGATCGAATAACCAAACCAAAGTTCACATCACGTCTAACAAAGTTAACCGGACTTACGGGAAACTCGAAACAGCAGTTTCGAACAAGATTCGCAAAAATTGCATTTCGAGGTTGACCCCACCCACGGGCAATTGGATCGAACTACTCTAATGACTAACTTAATGTCACAAGCACATCTCCTACTAAAACCTCAAGTCAAAGGTCCACGTATACCTATCACAACCTTTCGATACAGTCATTGACAATCCTTGAGTGATATCCATGTGACCGAATCGAGGTGAGTCATGTTCGAGTATACTAATCTCACTAGCATACCTATAACATGTGCTCCCACTAACCCTTAGTGAATACCGACACTCTACATGTCAAAGTACATGTTATACAAGTCTTGTCTAAACTTATTGCCCAGTTAAGTTTTATCGACTTGCGAACGAGTTAAGCATTCGAGCTCTAAACACTTCCAGTGCCTATCTCCTTATCTCCATAAGAAGTAGAATGTTTGCTCTCAAATGCAAGAACATATCCCTAACAATCTCCCACTTGTACTCAATGCCACAAACTATAGTATCTAATACCCATACTCTCCAGATGTCTCTCTAAGACCTTCTGAGATAGTGGCTTGGTAAGCGGATCAGCAACGTTATTTGCTGTGTCTACTCTCTGCAGTATAACATTTCCTTCCTGAACCATTTCTCTCACAAAATGATATTTTCTCGCAATATGTTTAGTATTGTGGTGAGCCCTAGGCTCCTTAGCTTGTGCAACAGCTCCGTCGTTGTCACAAAACAGCGTCACGGGCTTTTCCGCATTAGGAACCACTTGATGTTCCTCAGTGAACTTCTTAATCCAAAAAGCTTCTTTAGCAGCTTCTATGGCTGCCTGATATTCGGCTTGACATATAGAGATAGCATTCGAACTTTTCTCGGCACTTCTCCAAGAAACTTCACCACCATTCAGAGTGAAGATATACCCTGATGTGGACATCTGAGCATCCATGTCCCGTGAAAAATCTGAGTCTGTATAGCCCATCACTCTAATTTCTCCACCGCCGTATGTAAGAACCAAGTCTTTAGTCCTCCGTAGGTACTTAAGAATATTTTTTACAGCAGTCCAATGTTCCTGCTCTGGATTTGACTGAAATCGACTTACTACGCTCATAGCATAGGCAATGTCCGGTCTAATGCAAATCATAGCATAAACGAGGCTATCTACTGCCGAAGCATAGGGCACCTTACTCATTTCCTTTCTGTCTTCATCACTTTGAGGACACATCTCTAAGGAAAGTTTTGCACAAAGACCTAACATTCTTTTCGATCTATCCTGGTAGAGACGAATACCCAGAATATAGGTAGCTTCTCCCAAGTCTTTCATTGAGAATTCTTTAGAAAGCCAAGCTTTCATAGAACTGAGCATTCCTACGTCATTTCTTATAAGTAGAATGTCATCTACATATAGTATTAAGAACGCAATTCTGCTCCCACTAACCTTCTTGTAAATACAGGGCTCCTCTTCGTTTTGGACAAAATCAAACTCTTTGACTGTCTCGTTAAAATGAAGATTCCAACTCCGTGAAGCTTGCTTCAGTCCATAAATGGCATGCTGAAGTTTGCATACTTTATGAATATTGGTTTGAGATATGAATCCCTTAGGCTTTTCCATGTAAATCTCCTCCTCGAGGAATCCATTTAGGAATGCCGTTTCACATCCATTTTCCATATTTCATAATCTAAATGGGCTGTTATGGCAAGCATCATGCGAATAGACTTAATCATAGCTACAGGCGAGAAGGTCTCGAAGTAATCGATTCCTTCTCTTTGGGAATAACCCTTTGCCACAAGCCTGGCTTTATAGGTATCAACCTTGCCATCTCCATCAGTCTTTCTTTTATAGATCCATTTGTTTCCAATAGGCACTATGCCTTTAGGACGATTTACTAAAGTCCAGACCTGATTAGCATGCATTGAGTCTATCTCAGTTTCCATAGCTTCTTGCCACTTGGTGGAGTCAACATCTACCATCGCTTGGTCGTATGTAGAAGGATCATTCTTTTGACTACTTTCTATCATCTCATGGACACCCAGTTCCTGTTGATGCAGATAGCCATACCTCTCAGGTAATTGAGAAATTCTACTAGACTTGCGAGGTTGTGTTTGTATTTCAGAAGGTTGGGTTCTAATATCTTGCATAGGTGTCTCATTTGGTGTTTCTTTTATTTCTTCTAAAAAAATATTTCTACCTGCCCCTCCTTCCTGAATAAACTGATCTTCCAGGAAGTGTGCTTGTATAGCAACGATGATCCTATGATCTTCGTGCATGTAGAATAGATATCCCATGGAATCCCCTGGATATCCTATGAAACGACCTTTCACGGGCCCAGTTTCCAATTTCTCTACTTTAGTCTTCTTGACATAAGCAGGGCATCCCCAAATCCTAGTGTGATTAAGACTTGGTTTCCTACCTCTCCACATCTCATGTGGAGTCTTAGGAACGGATTTTGAAGGACATCTATTCAAGATATGCGCAGCAGTAAGGAGTGCATAACCCCACAGATAAATCGGTAGATCAGTATAGTTAGGCATGGAGCGAACCATGTCCAACAATGTTCGGTTCCTTATTTCTGATATACCATTTAATTGTGGAGTAGCTGGAGGAGTGAATTGTGACACTATTCCTAGTTCTTTTAAGAACTCATCAAATTCGGTACTCATGTATTCACCACCCTGTCGACCGAAGAGACTTAACACGGTTACTGCTTGATTTTCAACTAGGGCTTTAAATTCCTTAAATTTATCAAAATCTTCAGACTTATGTTTCATTAAGTACGAATCCATACCTGGTATGGTCATCAGTGAATGTAATGAAATACTGAAAGCCGTCTCGTTCCACTTCAAAAGGGCCACAGACGTCGGTATGGATCAATCCAAGTTTTTCAGCAGCTCTTTCAAAAGTCCCTGCGAAGGGTAACTTAGTCATTTTGCCTTGAAGGCAAGATTCACAAGTTGGATAGGGATCTGATCCCAATGGACCCGTAAGGCCATCTTTCTCCATCTTATGAACCTTGGTCTGACCAATATGACCAAGTCGAAGATGCCACTTAAATGCTTGGTTTGTTTCATCCCTACCACGCTTCCTAGTTATAGTGTTCACAGTTGTTTTATTCTTTAGATTCAAATGGTATAAACCATTTAATAATGTAGCAGTACCAACCAATTTATTTCTGAAATAAATACGACAGGATCCAACTCCTATAAAGAAGTGAAATCCCTTTTGGTCCATGACCGGAATTGATACAATACTCTTGTGCCCCTTGGGCAAAACAAGTACATAATCTAAAGTAAGAATAAAACCAGATTCTAAATCCAACATAAGGGATCCGATATCAGAAGCCTCGACACTATGTCCACATCCGACGGTGACCATCACCTCCCATGAATCCAGCTTCCTACTTCGTTCTAGATCCTGATTCATTGTACAAATGTGAGAACTCACACCAGAATCAAGTATCCAAGAAGTAGAATATACAGTTACAGAACAATTCGTTTCTAAAACTAGTAGTTCCCTACCTGAAGACGCATTACGGTCAAGCTTTGGACAGTACCTCTTCCAGTGGCCTAGCTCACCGCAGTTGAGGCATACATCTTTTTTCTTGGATCCCTTTCTCTTTTGAACCATTGGGGCCTTGCACTTTCCCTTGTCGATCTTGGCTATTGGACCTAACTGCTTCTTGTTCTTTTTCTTCTTATTTTTGGACTTCCAAGTCCAGAAGAAATCACAAGTGCAACTTCCTTTCCCTTTGTCTTCATCTGAGACTGGGCAGTCGTCAGTTTGTTTATTAGCTCAGCTAAGTTACATGCAATCTCATTGCAGTTGAAGTTCATGACAAATTGTGAAAAGGAGTCAGGAAGTGACTGCAGGATAAGGTCAGTTTGGAGAGATGCATGCATCTGAAAATCAAGAGCTTCTAATCTCTCAATCATCGAGATCATCTTGAGGACATGGTCCCCAACCCTCTCTCCTTCCTTCATCCTGGCGCCGAATAAGTGCTTTGATATCTCATATCTAGTAGTTCGGCTATGCTCTCCATAGAGCTCAGCTAGGTGCGCTAAGATGGCTCTTGAAGACATCATCTTTTCATGGGCACGTTGAAGCTCATTGGTCATTGAGCCTAACATGTACCCTCGCACTCTTATGTCGTCTTTTACCCATTTCTCATGGGCATCGATATCTTCCTGATTGGCTCGGGTTCTTGTAGAGGAGCCGGGATGTCCGCCCAAGACGTATCCCAAAGATTTCCATAGTTAGGACAATCCTCAAGTTCCGGCCACCCACATAGTTCGGACCACCAGACGTTCTTTTCAAGTAGTATAGCAAGAGGGTTCACTGTCATATTGAGAGTTTTGTTAACTGCAGAGAATAATTTAAGAATCGTTAGTGATTGTTTAATTATGATCCGATGAAAGAATTTAAGGATTTTCTTTATTCATAACTCGGCTCCCACTATTTTATCGACATTTACACACTCCCATGTTAAATCCGGAAGTCTTGGGTGACTTCATAGTGGTGATCGATTTCTTTACAAAGTTTAATAGAGGGCAACCCATACGGTTTCTATTCTATTATTCTTTATAAAGTGGTGTCTAACACCAACCCATCTAATGGATGATTCGATTTTCTTTTACCCCTATTTCACTTGCCCTCAACCCATTCGGTTTCTATGGCTCGCTGAACTATCTAAGTTTAAATCGTCAACTCCTATTAGTCTGACAATTGAATCTTACCCGGCAACTCATACGGTTTATAGGGGTTTGATTTGTCACAACCAAAGGCATCTAATGCACTCTAGGAATTTATCAACTTTCCCCAAAAAATATTACCCCGACATACTCGGAAGAATAATATTCCGGTTTAGATTTCAATTTTCCATGAGTTTGACGGAGGGTAGGAAACCTCGTAACCTTTATAACTTAGTGTTTGTAAGTGGGAGTATTAACGCGATTATATGTTACACTTTGCACATTAATCCGTTTATAAGTGCGGTTTGTCGGTTTGTTTGTTTGTCATACAATATGAAAACATACACAACCTAAAACTAACAACATGCAGTTCATGGACCGTTCCTAGAACAAAAACATCGTAATCTAATTACATGTCTTCGGTCTTGAATCTTCGTCTTCTCGAGTGGCTCTTCTTCCGGTCTTCGTCATTACATATAAATTTTACATTTGAAAAATTGCATCCTATATAAATTTTCTAGTAAAATAAATAGGCTCAAAACGGCCTTTACAACCCAATCGAACAAAACAAACGATTCAAAACTAGGTCCATGAATTACATCCCCATTCAAAATTAATGCAATAATTACATTAAAATAAATGGCAATAATGATTAATCTAAAATTGATCTAATCAACAAAAATTAATCCAACAATTAAAATTAGTCCAATTAATTCACTTAACCGTTAATTTTCATTTGCTCCGGACAAAATAAATATTTCATCAAATTAATTCCCTTAAAATAAAATTACCATAATTATATTTTAATCAAATTAAATCCAATTTAATTTGCGGGAAATTAATTTACCGAACGAAATATAAAAATAGAGTCGGAAAACACAAGGCCCGGGCCAAGACCGCGGACCGACAGGGGACGCCAGCCTCAGCCAGCACAGCTCGTGATCACGAGTCAGTCCGTCCAATTTTCCGGCTCATTTTTTTCGTCCCGAATCCAAAAATAATATTTTTCTAATTATTATATTACACAATTAAATCAGTTTTGGAAAAGAAAATTAGATTTATATTGTAACATAAAATCATGAAAAATAATTTTTAGATGAACAATTAAACATCAACAATTAAAACAATTATGATACTAAACTATAAAAAATAATCAAGCATTCCAAATGCAAATATCGAATATACGATCGCATAGACCTCGCTTCGATACCATTGTTGGGATTCGGTGATAAAATCGAATTACGCAGCGGAAAATAAACCGGTCCAACCGGAAAAAACCAAACCCCAAAAACGGACCGATCAAGCATCATATAAACGAATATAAATAACGAGGATGATAAACAAAGAATACTTACCCTCGTAGTCCTTTGATAATATAATCTTCGAAGGAAAAACCCGAGCAAGCCTTTTCCCGATTACCGATACGAACACGAATCCAATTCGTTGTAGCTTGTTAGAATGATCCTACACCGAAAATGCCGAATATCTCTATGTTATCATGCGTCGGATATTGATCGAAAAAATAAAATATCAATTCGTTCTCAAAGAATACGGCTAGGAATTGATACGGTATTTTTCTTCTCCTCTCTTCTTCCTTTTCTTTCTCTCAAAGATGAACAAGAAAAATAAATTTTCCTCCTCCTTTTTCTCCTCCTCACGGCTGGTCTCTTTTTTATGTATGTGTGTGTTTTCCCTTAAGTCTTTTTAAAAGAAAGACTACACCATTTTATATAGTAAAAGAGATCAAAAAGATATGGAATCTCATCCATTTTGTCCTCATCTTTATATAAAACCAAACACACCACACATGGACAAAGAAGCAACATGGAAGGTGAGGAGCAATCATGGGGCGGCCCACTTGAATTGGGTGAGAAAACGATCTGAGCCACTCAGTTCGTGTACAGGACGTTCGCGTGTCTAGTCCGTTAAATACACTTCGTTTTATCCCAAATGTATTTATACTTAATTAATTAATCCAATTAATTAATTTTATCAAATACAAAATTATAATAATATATTTCTAAGAAATAATTATTTATGAATTAAATTAATTACCCGGTAATTAATTTCAATTCACTAGACCGCATGATTTATCAAATAAATCAAATTAGATATCTAATATCCAATATTAATGAAGAGATAATAAATAGATATTTATCCATCCAATATCCTTGTGCGAGACTCCGTAGGTCCGTCTTAGTCGGCAATGGGAGGAACCAAGGAGTACGGGTAACACTTAGCCAGTCTAGTGCTTCGGACCGTAACCCAACTAAGAACGAATGATCGTATCATTCCAAAACCATTATGTCGTGAATACCGTATACGTATAAACCCTTCAATCATATGTCCCGATCAAGTATTAGGGTCACGGTAAAGTCAAACCCTACTGTAACTTGACTCTATGCTTTCTGTTAATGCAAACTGAGATCATCGAGCTCTCGTGTATCAAATACAACTAGCTCTAAATGCTTTGGCCAAAGACTTATAATCTCATTTGCCATTAACCGCATAGGACATCTACCTGCTCACTTACAGGAGAAAGAATTCTATCTTGGTATTCAGTAGAGACTGCTACTTGCCCACTAAGTTGCATTTCGAGGTTGTCCCTACCCACCGGCGATTGGATCGAACTACTCTAATGACTAACTTAATGTCACAAGCACATCTCCTACTAAAACCTGAAGTCAAAGGTCCACTTATACCTATCACAACATTTCGATCCAGTCATTGACAATCCCTGAGTGATATCCATGTGACCGAATCGAGCTGAGTCATGTTCGAGTATACTAATCTCACTAGCATACCTATAACGTGTGCTCCCACTAACCCTTAGTGAATACCGGCACTCTACATGTCAAAGTACACGTTATACAAGTCTTGTCTAAACTTATTGCCCAGTTAAGTTTTATCGACTTGCGAACGAGTTAAGCATTCGAGCTCTAAACACTTCCAGTGCCTATCTCCTTATCTCCATAAGGAGTAGAATGTTTGCTCTCAAATGCAAGGACTATTGTTCTATATACCAAATCACAATGCCAGTGATATACAATAATATAGAAATAATTATTGCCTTGTTAAATATTCATAATTACAATACATATGCTCTCACTCTCTCATCCTCTGAGTGGCATTCGAGGGCATATCCCTAACAGAAAAGAGGTTCGAACTTCAGTATGGTAGCTTGGTTATCCAGGGATGACCGGTTGGTTGATTAGATAAGAGGAATATGTCACGTGTTGTAGATTCAGAATAGAATATGATTTTGGAACTTTGGGTTTTGTGAAACTGGAGCATATGTGCTATGTGGCTCTATTGATGTGGTGGTAGCATGATTTTACCATTGTGAATTTCGAATTTTCAGCCATACTGATTGGTCGTTTCCACTCCATGTATGGTTAGGTATGTTCGTCGGTTTGTAATTGGTTGATTATACGCCGAGAGGTATGTTCAATAGTTGGGCGTGTTTCTTTGAGATCCACTGCATGTAATTTGTGTAATGTTTTGAGAATGTTATTCTCTTGTATATCTATCTGTAACACCCCGAGATATTCGGAATAATTACAGCGCCGTAAACCCTTTAAGTAAGGATTTACAAGGCTAATTTAAAAGGAAGGTAAATATAAGACATCATCATCATTGGAAATTCAAGTTTGCAAAACCGAACAACTGGTTCAACGAGTAATTAATACAACCGTATCGAAATAATTTTAATACGACACGCATACTCGAGTACTGAACTCAAAACAAGAAAACAAATCACCAATAACAACAAACATCACTGAAACCCTTTGTCGTCACGTCGGTACTGTGGCTGTTTCCCTGCTCCTAGGCTACCTGAACATCAAAACAAATGTCCACCCCCGAAGTGGTTAGCAACACGATGCTAGTACAAGTATCATATTAAACAATTCTAATATGCATCAACAATACATAACAAGATACACCACATGGACTTCCGCTACCGGAATCCGACAATGCGAATCCACAAGATTCCATTAACACAGCAAGGGTATTCCAATGATCCAGCGCCCTCAGCATAGATCCCAAGATGATCCCGTCGGACCAACATGAGGTGGAAATAACCCGTCCAATGATCCAGCGCCCTCAGCCTAGATCCCAAGATGATCCCGTCGGACCAACACGAGGTGGACATCCGATCCAGCGCCCTCAGCATAGATCGTACAACGTGCACAAACACAACTCATGCATACACATATGCCAAATCATTATGTTCATCAACATGAACATACAAACACTAGATAACGAATATCATGACAATTCAACGAAATAAATCTCATGTTCAACAACATGAATAATCACACGCATGCTCAAAATACCAATATTAACATATTACGATACTTGTCTCGAAGATGGCAAGAACGAAACACTTTAATGATCTCAACACACTCGAAGGCCGCCTCCTTCAATCAACGTAACAAGCTCGAACCTTACCAAAAGGAATGATATACAATTCATCTCAAGTCGAACGATTGCCTAACAATTCGGTCTACGGCCAAAAAGCTCAAAATAACAATCTGCCTGGACTGCTTAGCGTGCGCTACGTACTCTACGTAACGTGCGCTAAGCCTGCCTGTTAGCGTACGCTATCGTATAAGCCTAGCGTACGCTAGCCACGGACTGACAGTTTGGCTCGGCTGATATCATAACGTACGTTACGTACGTATCGTGCGTTAACTTAACCCCGATAGCGCACGTTAACTAACGTATGTTAGCGTGCGCTAATCATGCATGGCAGATTACTATTGACAGAAAACTGGGTTGAATGGTGATGAACTCATGAATTCTCTGGTGATAAAACAAGTCATCCTCAAGCATATCATGCTAATAAGGTTTGTGGAAGTTCTATGATTATGAGATACAAATATACGGA
Source organism: Orobanche coerulescens (assembly GCA_033398695.1). Classification (NCBI taxonomy): domain Eukaryota; kingdom Viridiplantae; phylum Streptophyta; class Magnoliopsida; order Lamiales; family Orobanchaceae; genus Orobanche; species Orobanche coerulescens. The sequence goes on along the minus strand of CM065813.1, from coordinate 97,817,044 downwards.
TAATCATCTCAACATCATAATTCATCTTCGATCTTCAAGAAAATATTCTAAGTTCCGTTCGTCCTACGTTCCAAAACGCATGATTCCAATGTAAAAAAACGTAACAACTGGGTAGAATCCGTCTAGTGATCACAAATCGGTTTGAAAATGCTTAGGAGTCCATATACTAAAAACGGTTCAAAGGTTCCTACGATATATAGTGCTGATACGTCAAAAGTATCCTTCTAACATGTGATGACCGATTATAAACGAAATAACTGGTTATCAAAACATGATCAACGTTCTTAAGAACATTACTAATATCGGTGAAGAATCACCTACCTCAAAGTAGTGAAGAACACGGAAGAAATCGAAGCGATCCAACACCGAAGGCTTGAACACCAAATCTCCAATGATATACGATCCTCAATCACGAGCTAGGATGTTGATATGAAGTGTTTAGGATGAAGGAAGTTATGTTCTAAGTGTAAGAATTCGGATATGGGAGAAGAAAGAACTGAAATCACGAATAAGATGTTGTCCTATTTATAAGAAATGGCTATTAGCGTGCGCTAGTCCCTGCTCGTAGCGTGCGCTAACGGCTCACTGACTTAACTGTACTCAACGCTTAGCGCGCGCTATGCACATGCCTGTAGCGTGCGCTAAGGCGTTGACTTGGCTTTTCCCGAAAGCCGTCCAGGTTCATCCCGACACAATCCGACAGGGGTCCCCGTCCAGATCTCACCTACCGCACGTCTCAATCAAATTGAACACGCATAGCGTGCGCTAATGTTCCTTTGTAGCGTGCGCTATTGAGTCCATGTTAGCGTACGCTACACATAGCCGATAGCATGCGCTACATGCACAGAATTACAATTTCTAAATCACATACATGAAATCATACGCTCGACAACATCGGATTATGAAATACGGAGAATAATACTCAGATCAAGTACAACAATTACAACATCACAAGTTCCAAATACATATCAGAAATCTCGGGTATTACATCCTTCCTCCCTAAAAAGAAGTTTCGTCCCGAAACTTAAGATGAAAACAACTCTGGATATCTAGCCTTCATACTGTCCTCCGTTTCCCAAGTGGCTTCTTCGACTCCGTGCCGTGACCATTGTACTTTAACCAAGTGTATTGGATTATTCCTCAATTGTTTGATCCGACTTTCAAGTATCCTGATTGGTCTCTCTTCGAAGGTGCCATCATTAGCTATCTCGATCTCGTCGAAATCAATGACGTGACTGGGGTCCGGTACATACTTCCGCAGTTGGGATACGTGAAACGCATTGTGAACGTGACTCAGCGATGGCGGTAAGGCCAACCTGTATGCTAAATCTCCAACCCTCCCGAGGATCTCGAATGGTCCGATATATCTTGGACTAAGCTTGCCTCTCCTCCCAAAACGAAAAATCCCTCGTGTAGGAGACACCTTCAATAGTACATGGTCCCCAGCGTCGAACTCTAGAGGGCGACGACGTACGTCTGCGTCAGACTTTTGTCGACTCTGGGCAGTCAATAGACTTTCTCGAATCAAAGCTATCTTCTCTTGAGTCTGAAATATCAATTCCGGTTCCGTCCCGATCAAATCCGAAGAATCATCCCAACACAGGGGTGATCGGCATCTTCTCCCGTACAAAGCTTCAAATGGTGCCATCTTAATAGAAGCATGCCAACTATTATTATAGGTGAACTCGATCAAGGGCAAGTGAACTTCCCAATCAGTTGACCAATCTAATGCACAAGCTCTAAGCATGTCCTCTACTGTCTGTATAGTCCTTTCGGACTGACCGTCCGTTTGGGGATGATAAGCCGTGCTAAAGTTGAGCCTGGCCTTCCCAAAGCCCCGTGAATCGCTTTCTTAAGTGCGACACGAAATGACCATCTCGATCCGAAATAATGGTCTTCGGCGTCCCATGCAATCTGACTATCTCCGCAATAAATACTCGTGCCAATCTCTCGGGTCCCCATGTATCTTTAATTCCTAGGAAATGAGCCGACTTGGTTAGTCGATCAACTACAACCCAAATCATGTTCATTCCCGTTCTAGTCTTTGGCATACTGGTGATGAAATCCATCGAGATGTCCTCCCACTTCCATTCGTATCGAAGCGGCTTTAACATTCCGTGTCGTGATGTTCAATCTTAACTTGCCGGCAAGTCAAGCACCTCGAAACATACTGCTACGCCCTTCTTCATATTCCCCACCGGAAGTTTTGTTTTAAATCCTTATACATCTTATCACGCCGGTGAATAGAATAGGGCGCGCTGTGAGCTTCCTTCAGAATAGTCCATCTCAGATTATCATCATCGGGAACGCAGAGTCGACTCTGAAATCTCAGAACTCCATCGTCTTGTAACACGAATCCTGGGGCTTTTCCTTTCTTTACTTCGTCACATAATCGAAGGATCAGAGAATCGTTCAACTGCTTAGACTTGATCTCCTCGACTAGTGATGAAGCCAGTTCCATCACATAAAGTTTCCCTTGGATTCCTGGTGCCCACACTTCAATCCCCTCGTGGATCAGTTCCCGTTGAATGCTGGTTTGGAATGTAAGAGCTTCCAACACTCGAAGAGAAACAGGTTTACGGCTCAATGCATCAGCTACAACGTTTGCTTTCCCCGGATGATAGAGAATCTCTAAGTCGTAATCCTTGATCAATTCCAGCCACCTTCTCTGCCTCATGTTTAATTCTTTCTGACTGAAAATGTACTTGAGGCTCTTATGATCGGTAATGATCTGACAATGAGTGCCGTACAAATAATGTCTCCAAATTTTCAAAGCAAAGACTACAGCTGCTAGCTCCAGATCATGAGTCGGGTTATTAACCTCGTATGGTTTCAACTGCCGAGAAGCATAGGCAATTACCTTCTCCTTTTGCATCAACACACATCCCAGACCCTGATTTGAAGCGTCGCTGTAAACCATGAATCCATCAGTTCCATCTGGCAATGCTAAGATAGGTGCTGTCGTTAGTCTCTTCTTAAGCTCATCAAAACCAGCCTGGCATTTCTCGTCCCACTTAAACTTTTGAGTTTTCTGTAACAGCTGAGTGAGCGGACGAGAAATCTTGGAAAATCCTTCTACAAAGCGGCGATAATATCCAGCAAGTCCTAAGAAACTCCGGACTTCTTTCACGTTAATAGGAGCCTCCCATTCCAAGATTGCTTCGACTTTCTTCGGGTCCACCTGAACTCCGTCAGCTGATATCACATGCCCGAGGAAAGTTACCTCCCTGAGCCATAACTCGCATTTAGAAAGCTTTGCATACAGCTGTTCCTTCCTCAAAGTGCTCAAAACCACACGCAAATGTTCGGCATGATCCTCTGCGTCCCTCGAATACATCAAGATGTCATCAATGAAGACGACCACAAATTTATCCAAGTATTCCAAGAATACCCGATTCATCAATTGCATGAATACCGCAGGAGCATTGGTAAGTCCAAACGGCATCACTACGAATTCATAATGCCCGTACCGGGACCTGAAAGCAGACTTTGGTATATCTGATTCCTTAATTCTCAACTGGTGGTATCCTGATCGCAAGTCAGTCTTCGAGAATACCCTTGCCCCTTGCAGTTGATCAAACAAGTCGTCGATCCGAGGTAGAGGATACTTATTCTTGATCGTCATCTTGTTGAGCTCCCTGTAATCAATACACAGTCGGAGGGATCCGTCTTTCTTCCGGACAAAGAGAACGGGCGCTCCCCAAGGAGAAACGCTAGGTTGGATATAGCCCTTCTGTAACAATTCCTCCAGTTGCTTCTTGAGTTCATACATCTCGGTTGGCGCCATGCGGTATGGTGCTCTGGAAATAGGAGCTGCTCCAGGCTCTAATTCAATAGTGAATTCCACTTCTCTCTGCGGAGGTAACCCAGGTAGTTCGTCAGAAAACACATCTGAGAACTCATTCACAACTGAAATAGACGAGTGCTCTACTCCTTCCTCTTTCCTCATGGCATAGCACCAAAGTCCGTGACATCCCTGCTTCAGTAATTTCACGGCTTTCATTGCTTTGATCAATTTCCCCGAGCTTCCTGGTCTCCATCCTCGGAATAAGTGTTCAGATCCGTCATCAGCAATGATAGAAATGACTCTGTCTCGGTAATTCAGAATAGCTCCATAACGGTTGAGCCAATCGTCTCCGAGAATTAAATCATCACCGTAGATGTCAATTACAATAAGATTCGATGGCCAATCTCTCCCTCCTATAGATACTGGAAAATCTCTAACCTCTAGAGTTCCCACAATTCTCTCTCCACTCGGCAAACCCACAACATATGGTTCACAATCAGATAAACACGAGATTTTTAAACGATTTACACAGTTCAATGATACAAAAGAATGTGTAGCTCCAGAATCGAATAAAACACTAACTGGTTGCAAAAGGATCTGAATCGTACCTGATGCAACAGTAGTGTTCTGATCGTCAGATGTCCTCATCTCGTACAGGCGCGGAGGGACGGACCCAGCACTGGATGTCTCTCTCTTCCCGACGTTCTGCTGCTGAAATCCACTCTGCTGCGTCTGGTTCACACTTGTCTCCTTCGGAACTGGCGCTGGAGTGCGAGTACCAAAAGATCTACTAGCAACTCCACAGAAGGCCGCACGGTGCCCTTCTTGTCCACAATCGTAACAAGTCACAGAAGACGCGGGGCAATCACGTCGAATATGCCCTGCCCGACCACAGTTGTAGCATTTCTTTGTTGCGTCCGGAACTGCTGATGAAGTCCGGAACTTCTTTCCTCCTCTGGAAGGATGTGGAGGTTTCCTAGCCGAATAAAAGGAAGACTGGCCCTTGCGGGGCCCACCACTCTTGTTTTCTGAAAAGTTGCCGGTCACCTTCTGCTTCTTTGCCTCCACTGATTTCTCCACCGCCGCCTCTTTCATGTCGTAGGCCAGTGCTTTGTCTTGATACTGCCGCAACGTAGTACACTCGAATCCAGACATGTACTGCTGAATCTCCGGCTTCATCCGCATATCGAAATGAAAAATCTTTTCCGCCTACGTTCTGACCAAGTGTCGCACACAAGTCAGCTGATGATTAAAAGTTTTGATTACATCTGTCACAGATGCTTCCAAACTCTGTGGTGAGAAAAACTCTCGGATCCTTGCCTCTTTAACTGGACGAGGACAATACTGTGCTTCCATCATTAATTTGAATTCCGTCCAGTCCGCATTATGATTCTCGGGTCGGATAGCTTCCCACCAATCAAAGGCCTCCCCAGTCAGAAAATACTGGGCAATGGGGACCTTCCGGTCCTCGGGACAGTTAAGACCCGTGAAAATCTTCTCTAACTCCTTGAGCCAGTGATCCCAAGTAATTTCCTCCGCAGCTCCGTCAAATTTTGGAGGGTGCAATTTGACCACCTCAGCAAGCCATCTGTCTCCCTGGTTATCCTCGTGGTGCTGCTGTCCCATTGCCGTATGCATGCGGTCGACTACCTGGGCGAACTGGTTTATCTGCACCACCACCTGTTGAAGCACTCCCGGCATGTTAGGATTTGCGTCGTCATTCGCTGATCCTTGCTGCCCTCCAGAATGGGAATCGGGTCAGCTAGCTGATAATTCCGGGGTAGTTGCGGAATCCTCCTGTCTCATGTTACCCCGACCGCGTCCGCGTCCACGTCCTCCTCTCAACATACTGTAAACACAATTCCTCAATATCCAGGACAAAGTTTTCGAAATAAAGTCCATCAATACTCACAAAACAGTAATTAAGTAAAACGGTAGTATAAGAGATTAGGAGACTTACAACCACGGTCCACATGACGACTTTTGGCTGAACAGTGATGTTACGAACGACTCGTAAATCAATAACGTAAACAGACCCAACTTAAAACCCGACTGCCAAGATATCCATAAATCTTAGCTCTGATACCATAATCTGTAACACCCCAAGATATTCGGAATAATTACAGCGCCGTAAACCCTTTAAGTAAGGATTTACAAGGCTAATTTAAAAGGAAGGTAAATATAAGACATCATCATCATCGGAAATTCAAGTTTGCAAAACCGAACAACTGGTTCAACGAGTAATTAATACAACCATATCGAAATAATTTTAATACGACACGCATACTCGAGTACTGAACTCAAAACAAGAAAACAAATCACCAATAACAACAAACATCACTGAACCCCTTTGTCGTCACGTCGGTACTGTGGCTGTTTCCCTGCTCCTCGGCTACCTGAACATCAAAACAAATGTCCACCCCCGAAGGGGTTAGCAACACGATGCTAGTACAAGTATCATATTAAACAATTCGAATATGCATCAACAATACATAACAAGATACACCACACGGACTTCTGCTACCGGAATCCGACAATGCAAATCCACAAGATTCCATTAACATAGCAAGGGTATTCCAATGATCCAGCGCCCTCAGCATAGATCCCAAGATGATCCCGTCGGACCAACACGAGGTGGAAATAACCCGTCCAATGATTCAGCGCCCTCAGCCTAGATCCCAAGATGATCCCGTCGGACCAACATGAGGTGGACATCCGATCCAGCGCCCTCAGCATAGATCGTACAACGTGCACAAACACAACTCATGCATACACATATGCCAAATCATTATGTTGATCAACATGAACATACAAACACTAGATAACGAATATCATGACAATTCAACGAAATAAATCCCATGTTCAACAACATGAATAATCACACGCATGCTCAAAATACCAATATTAACATATTACGATACTTGCCTCGAAGATGGCAAGAACGAAACACTTCAATGATCTCAACACACTCGAAGGCCGCCTCCTTCGATCAACGTAACAAGCTCGAACATTAACAAAAGGAATGATATACAATTCATCTCAAGTCGAACGATTGCCTAACAATTCGGTCTACGGCCAAAAAGCTCAAAATAACAATCTGCCTGGACTGCTTAGCGTGCGCTACGTACTCTACGTAACATGCGCTAAGCTTGCCTGTTAGCGTACGCTATCGTATAAGCCTAGCGTACGCTGGCCACGGACTGACAGTTTGGCTCGGCTATTATCATAACGTATGTTACGTATGTATCGTGCATTAACTTAACCCTGATAGCGCACGTTAACTAACGTATGTTAGCGTGCGCTAATCGTGCATGGCAGATTACTATTGACAGAAAACTGGGTTGAATGGTGATGAACTCATGAATTCTCTGGTGATAAAAGAAGTCATCCTCAAGCATATCATGCTAATAAGGTTTGTGGAAGTTCTATGATTATGAGATACAAATATACGGATAATCATCTCAACATCATAATTCATCTTCGATCTTCAAGAAAATATTCTAAGTTCCGTTCGTCCTACGTTCCAAAACGCATGATTCCAATGTAAAAAAACATAACAACTGGGTAGAATCCGTCTACTGATCACAAATCGGTTTGAAAATGCTTAGGAGTCCATATACTAAAAACGATTCAAAGGTTCCTACGATATATAGTGCCGATACGTCAAAAGTATCCTTCTAACATGTGATGACCGATTATAAACGAAATAACTGGTTATCAAAACATGATCAACGTCCTTAAGAACATTACTAATATCGGTGAAGAATCACCTACCTCAAAGTAGTGAAGAACACGGAAGAAATCGAAGCGATCCAACACCGAAGGCTTGAACACCAAATCTCCAATGATATACGATCCTCAATCACGAGCTAGGATGTTGATATGAAGTGTTTAGGATGAAGGAAGTTATGTTCTAAGTGTAAGAATTCGGATATGGGAGAAGAAAGAACTGAAATCACGAATAGGATGCTGTCCTATTTATAAGAAATGGCTATTAGCGTGCGCTATTCCCTGCTCGTAGCGTGCGCTAACGGCTCACTGACTTAACTGTACTCAACGCTTAGCGCGCGCTATGCACATGCCTGTAGCGTGCGCTAAGGCGTTGACTTGGCTTTTCCCGAAAGCCGTCCAGGTTCATCCCGACACAATCCGACAGGGGTCCCCGGCCAGATCTCACCTACCGCACGTCTCAATCAAATTGACCACGCATAGCGTGCGCTAATGTTCCTTTGTAGCGTGCGCTATTGAGTCCATGTTAGCGTACGCTACATATAGCCGATAGCGTGCGCTACATGCACAGAATTACAATTTCTAAATCACATACATGAAATCATACGCTCGACAACATCGGATTATGAAATACGGAGAATAATACTTAGATCAAGTACAACAATTACAACATCACAAGTTCCAAATACATATCAGAAATCTCGGGTATTACATCTGTATGGTTCTGTGTTGATCGTGTTGGAGCTTACCGTGTGAGGGTGTTCTAGGTTATTGTTGATCCTTCGTTGGTAATATTGGAGTTTATCATGTTGATGATATTTTCAGTTGTGTTTTGACCTTTGGTTGATAGTATTGGAGGTTATCATGTCGATGATATTCTCAGTTAATTTATCGGTTGATCGTTGTTATTGATCGTATGAGCGTTCGGACTTGTGTCGATGTTTCGGGATTTATTGCCGTTGTTTTGGGCATTTCTTTCACAGATGTATTGTGTATTATTCATTTCATCAGGATTGGGACTTGATTGTGCGACCAGGCAGTCAGGCTTTGACACGGATGGATTATTCCATAATTTGGTAATAACGATGTATTTTGTTGAAATTTGTGAAACTGTGATTATAAGCGTATTGAGGCTTTGAAGCGGGGTCATTCGCTAGTATCACGTGAGATAATCAACTTCAATGACTTATAAGTATACTGTTTTCGTTATTCGTTATTGAGGATGATTGATAAGTTTCGTGATGATTCTGGATATTGTGGTTGAACTTTTGATTGTGATCGGATTGCAAGTTTCGCGAACGAAACTTATTTTAAGTGGTGTAGTATGTAATATCCCGAATTTATACTATGGTTTTTTAATGTTATTTTATCCGAGTTATATTTTACAGTGTGGAATCTGTACGGTAGGGATAAAATAATTGAAGGACTGGGACATCTGTATTGGTATAATTGTCGTACTTAGTCGACAATTGCATCTGAAGATATTGTGTTAAGTATGTTGTATGATAATATTATTGGAATTAGTATATGTATTTAGTATGTCGTGTATACATATTCCGCAAGGTCTAAACAACACGATTGTGATCCAAACAAGATATGAAGCTCTAAAACAATATCGACAACATCACCAAGAGTTTACAGAGCGACGAAATAAAAAAAAGGCAAGGACAAATAGTCAATAAAAGTACGGGTATTACATACAATGGGTTGAATAAATCCCACATCGAGTAATTTTTGCAGTTGTATCTTCAACTCTTGTAGCTCCAATGGTGCCAGTCGATATGGTGCTTTTGCTATGGGTGCCTTCCCGGGCATGATCTCGATATTGAACTCAACCTCTCTATCTGGTGGCAAGGAGGTTAGTTCTTCCAAAAATACGTCAGGGTATTTGGATACCACTCGGATGGTTTCTATACCCGTCTTATTCTTGGGTTTGTTGATAATGAAAGGTAGAAACCCGGTTGCCCCTTTGGTAATAGCCTTTCTAGATTTGACTGCTGATATAATAGGTGCTAGGTTGATTTTAGCATTCCCAACCAGTTCCACTACGGGTTTGTTAGGTTCGCAAAATCTATCTATCTTAGAGTGACAATCTAATTGTGCGAAATGTTTTGACAGCCAATCCATTCCTAGAATGACATCATATTCTAGTATAGGGAGGACTACTAAATCCGCGGGAAAGCACTTACCACCGATCACTATATCACATGCATTGTTCACCCTATCAGTTAATCGACTAGTACCCATTGGGGTGGACACTTCAAGGCATATAGGCAGATAGTCTAATTGCACGTTTAGTTTTTCAGAAAATTGTGGTACAATGAATGAATGTGATGACCCTAGATCAACGAGTGTATGTGATAAGTGGTTTGATATGAGAAGTGTACCTTCCACCACATCATTGTTTCCAGGAGACTGTTGTCCGACTAGGGCAAACACATGAGCCGGAGCCTTTCCCTTATTATTCCCAGTCTTTGACATAGTAGCCGGTTTATTCGTTCGGTTTTCCACTTTCGGGCAGTCCTTGATTTGGTGTTGTGTGCTGCCACATGTCAGGCACTTCCCCAACATTTTTCAGCATTCACTAGCTTTGTGCCCTTTCTTTTCACAATGTGGGCAGGGAGATGCTGCGTTGTTAGGGACCTGTGTTTTTGTTCCGCTCGGGTTTATCTTCACTCCTGTCTTGCAGAATTTCTGTGGAGATTTCATTGTTGATACATTCGCAGGTCTCTTGGTATTTCTAGTTTGCCGTTGTGCTAGTCTTGCTGTTCCATTCTCAATTCGAGTTGCTGCTTCAACTGCCTCAGCAAATGTAGTCAGGCGAACAGTCAAGAGACTGATGAAGTGTGAATCTCAGCCCTCATGTAAACTTATAAAGCTTATCTTCCTCAGTTGACACTAATCCAGGCACATATTTGGATAACCTATTGAATTGAGCTTCGTATTGCGCGACAATCGAAGACCCTTGCTTTAGATAGTAAAACTCATCTCGCCGATCCTCTCTAGCTGCTGCTGAAACGTACTGGGTTTGGAAATATGTTAGGAAGTTGGCCCATGTTCTGACATAATCCTCTCTTATCCAGCGTGCACTAACGACCTTCCACCAATCATGCGCGACAGCCTCAAGTCTGAATGTGGCCAATGATATGCGTTGTTCATCAGTATACTGTTATGCATTAAATATGTTCTCCATTTTCTCCACCCATGATACCGCCTTAATGTCATCAGGTTCTCCGTTAAATGTTGGTGGACTGAAGCATAGGTGTAATATCCGCAATTTCGGATTTCCGGTAATTTTATTTTTTCGGCGGAAGTCCGTTTCGACGACTCACTTGGGACCGTCTCATCATTCTGAGAATGATTAATTCTGCATTTTTGTCATCCGAGTTCGTTTCGGTATTGTTTTGTTGAGTACCGTGTTTCTTAACGACTTTTCCGCACTCGAGTTCGATTCTTGTGAATCTCGTTCGAAATTACTGTTTCGAGTTTCCCGTAAGTCCGTTTAACTTTGTTAGACGTGTTGTGAACTTCGGTTTGGTAATTCGATCACGTATCGTGATTTTCGGACGTTTTGGGCCATTTTCGTAATTTCCCAAAGTTTGGGGTAATTACTTTCCGTTGTCGAATTTCGAGCCTTCGGGTGGTCGGAATCATGTGTTCTCTCAGTGTTCGGATTCGTCTTTACGAGTACTTCTTAACCATGCTTTCGGTTTACGTTCAGTCCGAGTTTGGGATTTTCGGACGTTCTGGTGGCCGGACACATGCGAACGGCCACGAAACGGCGGCCTTGTGTCGTGTCTTGCGCCGGTCAGCCAGGACCAGCCCTGCCGAGACACGGCCGAGACACCGGCGCTGATCTGGGCGTTTCTTTGCGCCGTGTCGGCAGGCTATAAATATGGCGAAGCGATCGGGTTTTCTTCATTTTTCCCACTCGTTTCTTCCTCTTCCGCGGCTGGAGCTTTGATGATCATGGAGGGATGTTGTTAGGGGTTAAATCCATGAAGTTTTGAAGTTCATAACTGTAATATCCGCATTTTTCTTTCCTTTGTATTTTTATTTTTGGTGTATTTCTCGATCGTAGTGACCCTCGTGTATCTTTCAGTGTATCCTCCCTGTCATCTGTTCAACTGTATTCTCGTTATTGTTATGCGGAACCGCCATTTCGGGGTTGCCATGGATCCATTTCGTGTTATTGGTTCCCAAATATTGATTCCTATTGTTTTTATTCTCTTTCCGGATCATTTTTATCATTTTGGGACCCAAAGGGGGTGTGGGCCGCGGCACAAGGTGTGTGCGCCGCGGCACACAAATTTCTTCAGTTGTTGGTCGAGCGAAGCATCTTGTGTGCGCGGCACACCCGTCCCGTGCCGCACGGTCTGCGAAGTCGATGCCGCGGCACATCCGTCGCCGCCGCGGCACGCTCGTGTGGCATCTGCGACCAAAACCCGGTATGCAGGTGCCGCGGCTGCGCGAGGCCGTCTGCGGCTGCCGAACCACGGGAGTAAATTTTTGCTTTGCGCGGCACACCTCAGCTGTGCCGCGGCACACAATGTAACACCCCCAAGTTATTCAGGGTATATTACAGCGCCGTGAGCCCCGCCGTGGGACACTCAAGGCTAAACATACGCGGAACTATACACTTGACCGATAAGGTCTACATACAATAGAAAGAAAGACGATACAAATGGTATTCAAAAACCATAACCAATGAAACCATATACATCACTGCACAAATCAATACCTCGGCAACACAGGCCGGAACATCAAGGAAACTGAAATACAATACTCGAGTATTAAAAATCCATTCCAGTACAACAACACTGAATGGAGGAATCCAAGAATATAACCGGAGACAAGACACAGTATCACACTTGCCCATCATCTTCATGCCGACCCGGTACCCGTCTGTCCGCTCTCCTGGAACCTGAAATACATGAAACGTATTTCCCCCATAAAGGGGTTAGCCGTCGAATAGCTAGTGCAAGTATAACAATATGAAACATAATACTTCTCGACAATAAAGTAAATGTAATCCGTCAATTCATCAATATCCGTCAATTCATCAATTTAAGACTAGTATTCCGGAATGACTAAAATCTCAAAACGTAGGTGAATGCCGTAAAAACGGTTCGTTCATATCATACGCCGTTACATGTAGGAATGCCGTCAAAACGGTTCGTTCATTACATGCCAATATTATTTCATATGAATGCCGTAGAAACGGTTCGTTCATATCAACCATGGAATCGCACCAGAGGCTACGAAACCCTCAGAGGACCATAGGCCCGTCCCGGAGTGGCTAGAAATAATCATATCATCAATATTTCATACTTTCAAAGTCGAGAACGTACAATCATAAATGTATACTTGCCTTAATAAACGTTACCGAAGATCCCGAAGGACACGGTTCGACCGGGAAGCTTGAACCACGAAGAAGACAACGAACGGAAGGGTTCCGACTTGAGTTCTTCACAAGGATTCCGTCCCTAAGTCATATCAATGATAAATCAACAATCGTACGATGAATAATAATCGTACAACGCACAAACCCCCCCTCCTAGACCTTTTGTCGGACACCTTGAAGGCGTCGACTAATAACTCAACCAAAACGACGAATCAATACACTCCAACCAAGGAATAACGATGGGAATGATAGAATACACCTAAATCATCATCAATCCATCACTAATCTAAATTACTACGGATTAAAAGGATGAAGTCAAACAAAATCCCCAATTTCCAACACAAAATTCAAAGTGTTCTTGAATAATCTTTCAAAAATCCGATGAATACCCAATCATGTCCATCATCACGCATATATCACCTCATACACCATGATTTTATCATCCAAAACGTCAATACCCACACAAAAACGAGAAGTCAAGATGTCGAAGAAATTACCTCTTGAATATCCAAGCTCTATGATCCAAGGAATACGCGATAGATCGACTATCCGGCTTCCCAACCGATTGAAAGTGGTAAATCTTCAACACACAAGTGATAGCTATGAAAAGAGCTCCTCCTCAACTCTCTCTCTCGCCAATGAAGGAAGAAATGAAGGAAAAGGCTGAAATCTCGCTTAAAAAGCCGAATTATGCGATTGACCGCATTGTGTGCCGCGGCTCGGCATAGGTGTGCCGCGGCACGAGCCTAAAATTGTTCCTGTGTTTCGGCGGTGTGCGGCTCAGCTCAGGTGTGCCGCGGCACCGGGTACAGGCGGGTTTTGGCTGAGAATGCCACACCAGTGTGCCGCGGCTCAGCCCAGGTGTGCCGCGGCACCGGGTACAGGTGGTTTTGGCCAATTCTGGAAAATGAGAGTGACTTAGCTATTTCGACCATAACTCCCTCGTCCGGACTCCGATCGACTCACCGCTTGAACCATTGGAAAGCTAACTCGATGTTTTATAATATTGCCAAGATTCAGAATTTTTGGAGTTTCCAAGAATTTATGGTGATTTAACAAAGTCGAACTCATACGTGGAAAAGTCGCTAAAGAACACGGAATTCAACAGAACGATACCGAAACGAACTCGGATGACAAAAAGTGTAGAATTAATCATTCTCAGGATGACGAAACGGTCCCAAGAAAGTCGCCAAAATAGACTCCCGCCAAAAAATAGAAAATTTCCGGGGAACAAAATTACGGGTATTACATTCTACCCTCCTTAAAAGAAGTTTCGTCCCGAAACTTAAAACAGGTAGGGAGAAGAAATATTTCGCCAGGAAAAGCTCAACGAGATGCACAAGAACCGAAACTTACGCCCAAACGGCGAATCATCAATATAGAACACAACAATACATTACCCGAAGGTAAACCAAACCAATGCCGAAAAAGATACGAATTCACAATGCCCGAAGGCTCCAACGGAAATACCGATACATCACAATGGCCTAAAAGCCGAACAGCCCAAAGCTGTAACTCATCACAATACAGATCTCAAAGAAGCAAACCTGACTGTCGGACATACCCCTCGGCGTATGAACAACCAGTCGCAAATCGTCGGACATATCCAATACAACATGGACTACGAACGATCAATCAATACAGCTCAAGAGGGACATCACAGTACGCCCGATCCGGAAATGTGTCCGTGCACATGTCCACCCCGTATACGGAATCCAGAATATACGTGTGACAATGTGCCTAATTAGCCTCAAGAACTACGTCTCGTGTGCACGGTCCAATGCGGAAATATCCACGCATGACCATCGAGTTCCTGGCTAAAAATTCTGCACATAACCAATCGGCACGCAGACATGATTCCAGATATGCCACGATACGACATGACAACGAAACTCAAGGAATAAAACATCCAATATGGATCATACGACTCACCAAGTGAACGATGACACACGAATAATGAAAGATCGACACGACCAACGATATTCAAAACAACCATCCTGGGATCAGAATTCCCTAAGGACCGATTAACACGGCAATAATCACAACACCACAATTCGGGAAATCCTCAGCTCTCAACGATCACAAAATTACCGAGTTCACAAGAATAATAGTGTGCTGCCTTGAGTCGGCCAACACGACAATAATAATTCAACGGATGGGAACTATCCTCGACAGTCCCAATTCAATACTTCGATTACCTTAGAACGGTCAATCGATAAACAATGAAATGATAGAATAGATGTCCCGGTGTCTCAAACCGACCACCGAAACGGAGATGATAAAAGGATATATCAAACGTCTCTCATCGATTAATATAATATCATAGCAACGGTTCCAATTCGACAACAAAGATTCGACGATGCCTCAGAACGACATTATTCGCGAACAATAATAATCGATACATCGATACCGCGAACCGGCTATCGACAGCAACTTTACCAACAAGTATCGTAATGCCTTGAACCGGCCATTTACAACCAACAGTAACATTTGGCATAATTTTCCGGCGGGCGTCGTATCAATGATCCCCTGATATCAATACAATCATAAAGAGGCGAAGTCCCGAAATGATACACACATTCGTACGCCTACACAATAACATTAGTCTCATTGATTAGTACGAGTATAAAACTTGCCTCGATATCAATACAACGAACTATTACCAATTCAGTCGATTTCGTCTTACGAGTCTCGACCAAGTTAATCTACGAACCCTTCAACCTTAACCGCAACACAAAAGTCATAATCTATGATCAAACATCATATCTTCTTTGTAAACGAAGGATCGATAATCAACCGGTTCGATGACGACCAATATCAATACCACCAAACCACGAACTCAATCGTTTCACCATATCTCGACCAATCATAGTCTGAACTGTCCAACTCAGACCCTCACGAATCCATGTCCACAATACGAGCCGAAATCCGATGATCATATCAGCAATCAATTCGGACCAATAATAAAGGTCTAAATATTATCGGTTCCAAACTCAATTCTTAAACACGAATTGACAAGGTTCCATTCTCGTAAATCCGTAGTTAAAATTTTCCGATGATCATCGTTAATTCTAACCATCCAAATAGTTCAGCATTATAGATAATCATATTTTAAGGTTATCAAACACTCCAATCATTCGATTTGAATATTTGCTCCGTACGTATGGGCTTCCAAATTCAGAGATGAATAATAGTCTCATCAAGCTCATAATCACATTCGTATTTTCTATACGAATATTATTTCCAACACATAGTTTAGCTCTAGATATGAATATTCCATATTCATATTCAAAACATCAACACTTCTTAAAAATTTTCATCACCTCGTATAATTCAAGAGTTCTTCAAGAACATGAAATATCCGAAATCACGTTCAGAACAACATATCCGAGGTATATATCTCCATGTTACCATTTCCTTTATCATGTCATTCATACAACCTCAAGAATCACAACAGAACCCTTATCGTCATATGAAGAAGATCTCAATAATCATATCAACATCCGAAATCTCTTATTACGGTTCCAATAAATCTCGTATAGCATTATCACATGATATCATATAATACCTCAACACCGAATACCTTTCCGTACACAATCTTCTATGTACGATTACCACAAAACATACCTCTATCCGGACTTCCTTCCGAAATGTATACCATAGACCAAGAATATCCAAAATGACATCAACAATATCCGAATACTACAATCTTCACCCCAAAACCTTACGGGAGTATTACACGCCGTAAACCCTTCTCACAAGGATTTACCAGGCTAAGCACAAATTTCCACGTCATTTCAAAAATGTCAAAAAGACTGATGATGGTAATATTTTTCAAATACTAAAAAAAATCATTTTCCAAATACCGTCAAAACGATCAAGGCTAAAATGCCAAAAACTCAGTTTAGGGAATCAGTTTTACAAAATAAAATTTCAGTTGGCAAAATACCAAAATCCATTTCAAAAATACTCACACAGCGGATAAAAGTACAGTCCAATTTATGCATTTTCATTGAAATAAGACGAACATCAAAATACACGATTCCCAACATACTCCCTCCCAAGTAGTAATCCAAAAAGGAAAAAAATGAGCCACTATCAAAGGGATACGAGGATTACCTCGTATGGACGAACCACGAAGAAAGAATAATTGAACTCCATTCCAAGAATCATTAAATCATCATAGTCATCATATGGCCTCAAGAACATCAAGATCTCTATGATTCCTTAATCATAATCAACATATTCAAAGCATATCATTATCTTCCTTCAACATAAACCTCATAGAATATGGATAACACAAGAAATCACTTCAAGAATCAACAATAGTTCCATAACCAAGCTCTAATTCCATGATTCCAAGCTCACAATCATGTTAAAAGCGTTTAGAACACTCTTAAAAGTAAAGAGGGACGAGTTTTGGAGAGAAATATCTCAAAGGATCGTGAGAGAAATGAAAGGCAACACTTCAATATATAAATTGCACTCTCATTAAATCGTAAGTGTCCTTTCTTAACGTCGTAACAACTTTAACGTCGTAATCCATATCCATGACGACGTAACCAACTCCTTTGTCTCATTCCGTGCGATCCATTACGACGTAACCCATACCATAAAACGTATGTAATATACGATTGACTTGCTACGGTACAATGGTTGTGTTACGTCGTAACACGTCCTGTATAACGTACGTAACACGTCCTGTATAACGTACGTAACACGTACGTTGACTCGCCTGTCAACATCCTCCGCCGAAAGTTGCCGAAACAGGGTCCCACCTGCCGACCAGGACTCGGTTCTGTCCGATGCCTTCGTTACGTACGTAATATCTTAGCCTTCACGTACGTAACCATGCCAATCTTACGTACGTAATCTCACCTTATTAACGTACGTAATAATTCCATTCTTAGCCAATTTCAACAATTCCTGTCCAAAGTCATGACATACCAAATACGAGCATACGGCAAAATCAATACATATACTCAATTCAATAACATTATCAAACGTTCCCAACGTCCTCGAGCATAATTAACCATCCACGATATCCAATATATAAACGAAAATATATCCGAAAAATCGGGGTATTACACTCTACCCCCTTTAAAAATAAGTAGCGTCCTCGAAACTTGCAATCACTCGCACAAACAACATTTCAACGGAAAATCCAAAATCACCAAGATAACCAAGAATTATCGAATAATCCAAACAACATACTTACAGGTCAGTGGAGTCGAAGATCTCCCGTGATACTAGCATGCGACTCCTAAACCAAGTCTCAACATAATACCGTTACACACCAATATCGTAATTAGCAATTTAACAAAATCTCAAGGAAGGGTTCACGTCCGTGACCACGGCCACGATTCTTCCTACTTTCAGCCAACATTCTGAAGGGCACATACATGCGTAAATATAATCCGAATCGCACATTCTCGAAGTGACCAATTTCCAAGAGTACCAAGCTATAAACGAAACGGTCAAGAAAATACAAGAAGAGTGAGAGGACTTACAAGTACCGGTCGCACTGTGATGATGGCAGAGTAGTGATACTGTGGGCAAATGACGACTCAATCGACCCAAAAGACCGACAGCCTAGGTATCCATAAACCTAAGCTCTGATACCATATTCTGTAACACCCCCAAGTTATTCAGGGTATATTACAGCGTCGTGAGCCCCGCCGTGGGACACACAAGGCTAAACATACGCGGAACTATACACTTGACCGATAAGGTCTACATACAATAGAAAGAAAGACGATACAAATGGTATTCAAAAACCATAACCAATGAAACCATATACATCACTGCACAAATCAATACCTCGGCAACACAGGCCGGAACATCAAGGAAACTGAAATACAATACTCGAGTATTAAAAATCCATTCCAGTACAACAACACTGAATGGAGGAATCCAAGAATATAACCGGAGACAAGACACAGTATCACACTTGCCCATCATCTTCATGCCGACCCGGTACCCGTCATCCGCTCTCCTGGAACTCAAATACATGAAACGTATTTCCCCATAAAGGGGTTAGCCGTCGAATATCTAGTGCAATTATAACAATATGAATCATAATAATTCTCTAGAATAAAGTATATGTAATCAATTCATCAATATCCGTCAATTCATCAATTTAAGACTAGTATTAGGAATGACTAAAATCTCAAGACGTAGGTGAATGCCGTAAAAACGGTTCGTTCATATCATACGCCGTTACATGTAGGAATGCCGTCAAACGGTTCGTTCATTACATGCCAATATTATTTCATATGAATGCCGTAGAAACGGTTCGTTCATATCAACCATGGAATCGCACTGAGGCTACGAAACCCTCAGAGGACCATAGGCCCGTCCCGGAGTGGCTAGAAATAATCGGATCATCAATATTTCATACTTTCAAAGTCGAGAACGTACAATCATAAATGTATACTTGCCTTAATAAACGTTATCAAGATCCCGAAGGACACGGTTCGACCGGGAAGCTTGAACCACGAAGAAGACAACGAGCGGAAGGGTTCCGACTTGAGTTCTTCACAAGGATTCCGTCCTAAGTCATATCAATGATAAATCAACAATCGTACGATGAATAATAATCGTACAACGCACAAACCCCCCCTCCTAGACCTTTTGTCGGACACCTTGAAGGCGTCGACTAATAACTCAACCAAAACGACGAATCAATACACTCCAACCAAGGAATAACGATGGGAATGATAGAATACACCTAAATCATCATCAATCCATCACTAATCTAAATTACTACGGATTAAAAGGATGAAGTCAAACAAAATCCCCAATTTCCAACACAAAATTCAAAGTGTTCTTGAATAATCTTTCAAAAATCCGATGAATACCCAATCATGTCCATCATCACGCATATATCACCTCATACACCATGATTTTATCATCCAAAACGTCAATACCCACACAAAAACGAGAAGTCAAGATGTCGAAGAAATTACCTCTTGAATATCCAAGCTCTATGATCCAAGGAATACGCGATAGATTGACTATCCGGGCTTCCCAACCGATTGAAAGTGGTAAATCTTCAACACACAAGTGATAGCTATGAAAAGCTCCTCCTCAACTCTCTCTCTCGCCGTGGAAGGAAGAAATGAAGGAAAAGGCTGAAATCTCGCTTAAAAAGCCGAATTATGCGATTGACCGCATTGTGTGCCGCGGCTCGGCATAGGTGTGCCGCGGCACAGGCCTAAAAATTGTTCCTGTGTTTCGGCGGTGTGCGCGGCTCATTCAGTGTGCCGCGGCACGGGTCTGCGGAGTTTGGCTGAGAATGCCACACCAGTGTGCCGCGGCTCAGCCCAGGTGTGCCGCGGCACCGGGTACAGGTGGTTTTGGCCAATTCTGGAAAATGAGAGTGACTTAGCTATTTCGACCATAACTCCCTCGTCCGGACTCCGATCGACTCACCGCTTGAACCATTGGAAAGCTAACTCGATGTTTTATAATATTGCCAAGATTCAGAATTTTTAGAGTTTCCAAGAATTTATGGTGATTTAACAAAGTCGAACTCATACGTGGAAAAGTCGCTAAAGAACACGGAATTCAACAGAACGATACCGAAACGAACTCGGATGACAAAAAGTGTAGAATTAATCATTCTCAGGATGACGAAACGGTCCCAAGCAAGTCGCCAAAATAGACTTCCGCCAAAAAATAGAAAATTTCCGGGGAACAAAATTACGGGTATTACACACAATGCGATCAACCCTCTATAATTGTGTTGTTTTGAGCGTGAACAGCTCATTTCCTTCTTCTTCTTCCTTAGACGCGAGAGAGAGTGAGAGAGGAGGAGAGCTTCTCATCATTATCATTTGGGGGGTTGATTTTCATCATTCTTCTTCGGTTGTGAAGCCCGGACAATCAATCCAACGCGTGTTCTACGAATCTAAATACTTGAATCCTCAAGGTAATATCTCTTGAAACCCTGCCTTTTTGGATAATTGGGGATTTCGGGGTTTTGTCCGATTCTTTCCGTTTTGTTGATGGATTCTTGATGAATACGATTAATATTGTTAGTATCTTTAGCTTTCCAATGGATTCATGGATATTTTGTGGATTTTTACGGAATCGATAGGGTTTGGTTGTGGTCCGCCCTCGTTGTTATTTTTGTGCGAATACACATGAATCGTAGGCGGGTTTTCGGGTGTATTCCATTTCCGTATTCGGCTAGAGTTGGTTGTAATTATGTTCTTCGAATCGTTAGGTTCGGTTCCGTTGATTCCTAGTGTTCGTCGGTGATTATCCTTTCCATTCGTTGCGTCATCAAAATATTCAAGGCAAGTAATTCTTGGAAACCTTCATGCTGAACGTGAAATGGTAATGTATATTGTGTGTGCTTTACTCACCTCGGGAGGGTCCGACGGGGCCTCGAGGGAATCTATGGCTTCGTCCTGGATTCATCAGTTTGATTCGCTAGCCAGCTCGGGAGGGTCCTTAGAGGCCTCGAGTGGGATTCGTGGCTTCGTCCCGGTCCTAGGTGACGTGTGGTGCTTGATTTGTTTTATGAATTTGGCCAGCTCGGGAGGGTCCTTAGAGGCCTCGAGTGGGATTCATGGCTTCGTCCCGGTCCTAGGCAAATTAATTGTGACTGTTTGTTTCCGGAAAAGACATGTCTGGTTTTGACTTTTGAAAGGATATTGGTGCATGTACTATGAAATGTGTAAGCGATTGGTTTGCCTTGAGTACTTGTACTAGCGTAATTGCTAACCCCTCTGGGGACCCGTTTTGGGGAAATTC
The DNA here is from genome assembly GCA_033398695.1 of Orobanche coerulescens. Classification (NCBI taxonomy): domain Eukaryota; kingdom Viridiplantae; phylum Streptophyta; class Magnoliopsida; order Lamiales; family Orobanchaceae; genus Orobanche; species Orobanche coerulescens. The sequence continues at coordinate 97,795,361 of CM065813.1, read as the reverse complement.
TTGTTATGGATTTCAGGTTATGATTATCCGGACGAGCGGGCACCTGGACAGTACGAGGACGTTGGCCAGGGTCGTTGACATGTGCATTTGGATCTTTCTATTTCTTTCGTCCATTTTGAATTGGTTGTTCTAATAATTATAAACTTATAGAGTGTACTCGCGAGTACTTAGGCTTTTCATTTCAAACTCCGTATTGTACTACTTTTAAATTGTTACATTGTTGGTTGATGATCATTTCGCCGGTTGCTCCGGGCGTAACTTTTATGTCATATAATTAAATGTGTGTCCTCGCTAACCGGGATGGTTAGTCGAGTGGAGTTTTCTTGTTTGTAGCCTGGTGGGTCCCATGTGGGGGTCCACGACGCTGTAATATACTTTGAATATCTCGGGGTGTTACAGAAAATGGTATCAGAGCTCTAGGTTTATGGATACCTAGGCTTGTTGGTTATTTGGGTCTAGTCGTGTTTTGTTTTGCACATTGTCACACCGCTGCCAGCATCCCAGTACTTCCAGTGCTCGTAAGTTTTCTTATTCGGCTCTTCTGTTTCTTGCATCGTATTTCCACTTTTGAATCGTAGTTGCTTTTCCTCCCTTACCCATCATCGATATACTTCTGTTATCTCTCAACATCAGTATGGATGCCGGAGGAAACCGTGGTCGTGGTCGTGGTCGTGGTCGTGGACGCGGCCGAGGACGTGGGGCAGCCGGTGGGGCGGCCACGTCGCATTCTTCGGGAGCCGGCAGTACCGGTGACCGTCACAGTCATGATTCTTCTCAAGAGCGCGCCAATCTTGGTATTGCGGCTGTTATGCAGCAAATGGTTAACCAGATGGCGGCTATAGCTCAGGTGGTCCAGAACCCCGATCAGGCCCATGCTAATCGGGGCGGAGCGGATCGCTGGCTTCAGGATGTCATCAAGATGCATCCTCCTCAGTTTTCGGGAGCTTCGGACCCGATCGGCTGGGAAGGGTGGATCAAGGAGATATCCAAAGTCTTCACTGCTACCAACTGCCCCGAGGACCGTAAGGTCCCTATTGCTCAATATTTTCTCACGGGAGATGCTACGGATTGGTGGGAGGCCGTTGGTCCCAAAGATCATGTTGCTTCATGGGCTGAATTTCAAGAATTGATGGAGACCGAATATTGTCCATGGCCGGTCAGACAGGCTCGAGTGCATGCTTTCTATGATGCTCAACCCCGGGATATCCCCGTATCTCAGGCCATTGCCGATTTTAACAAGGAGTTGGGTTATGTGAAGACCCAAGTTGTCGAAGAGAGCGACAAGATTTTCCATTTTTCCAGGAGGATGAAACTGTCCATTCGGGACTATATGTCTGGGCTCGTCTATACTACCTTGAAGGATTATCAGAGTCGAGCTCTTGCTTATGATATGTCGGTGACGGCTAGCGATTTGGCTCGTGAGAGCAAGAAGCAGAAGTCGGTCGGAAATTTTTCTGGTCCCAAGAGTGGAGGCCAGCAGAAATCTCAAGCTGCAAATATTTCTACGGGCGGTTCGGCTCGTTTCTCTGGGAGCTTTCGGAGTGCTGCCGGAACCATCGTCCGGGACCCCAGATGCTTTAACTGTGGCAAGCCAGGCCACGTGAACCGGGATTGTCATCGTCCACCTTTGTCTTGTCATACTTGTGGTCAGTCGGGCCACAAGGCTTCTTTGCGAAACTCGAGACGGTTTGCGGCGCCCGTTCTTCTCACCCAGCACCTATGGAGCCGAGTGTGAACCAGGGCTCATTTGCTCCGCCGCCTCCACCGAGTGCCGGCCGAGGTAGGGGTCGGGGTCAGCCCGCTAGAGGAGGAGCTTCCAGCGTCGGCTCAGCCCACCCGCGTGTCTATGAGATGCGGAGAGCCGATGATCCAGCAGCTACTGTGGCGACAGGTACCGTTCATATCCATTCCCATCCTGTCAGTGTGCTTTTTGATTCGGGTGCTACGCATTCATTCATTTCTCTAGAGTGTGTACGCCGTTTGAGTCTCGACTGCTTGTCACCTTGCGAGCCTTTCATCGTTAAACTTCCTAGCGGTGATAGAATTGTCGGTGATCGAGAAGTCCGGGACTGTTCTGTGATTATTTGTGAGAGGGCTTGGCTCTCTAATCTTATTGTCGTGGGTATCGAGGGTGAGGATTTGATTCTCGGGAATGATTGGCTCGAGCGGCATGGTGCAATCATAAACTACCGCACGAGGATCATTACCATGTTAGCCGAGGACGGCACTGAACACTCTTTCGCGGGGCGAAAGAGAAACCAGAAGTTTGTTATTAACGCCACAAGGCGATGAAACTCCAATGAAAGGGTGTCTTGGTTATTGGTGCTACGCCTTGAAGGTGGAGAATGGTGGAGTCGAGTTTTGTCGATTCCGATCGTTAGTGAGTTTCTGATGTTTTCCGACGAGTTCTGGGATTGCCACCGGATCGTGAGGTCGAGTTTGCTATAGAGTTAGAGCCGGGCGCGGCTCCAATTTCAAGGCGCCGTATCGCATGGCACCTTCGAGAGATGGCGAGTTGAAGAAAGCTTGATTGAGTGAACTTCTTGAGTCGGGGTATGTTCGACCAGCGCCTCGCCTTGGCGCACCGGTCTTGTTTGTGCGAAAGAAGGATGGTTCACTACGTTTGTGTATCGACTATCGCGAACTAAACAAAGTGACCATCAAGAACAAGTATCCTTTGCGAGTATTGATGACTTGTTCGATCGATTGCAGGAGTCTGCGGTGTTCTCGAAGATTGATTTAAAATCGGGGTACTATCGGCTCGGGTGAGGGAGTCCGCGTGCAGCGACTTTTGGACGAGATACGGACATTACGATTTTTAGTTATGCCTTTCGGGTTAACTAATGCGCGGCGGTGTTCATGAAATTGATAAACGAGTCTTTATCGAGTATCCGGATAAGTGTGTTCGTCTTCATTGACGATATTGATCTATTCGAGGAATGAGGTAGAGCATGCCCATCATTTGCGGATAGTGTTAGACATTTTGAGGGCCGAGCAACTCTATGCGAAGTTCTCGAAATGTGAGTTCGTGAAGGAAGTGATGTTTTTGGGTCACGTGATTTCGGTAGAGGGAGTTCGAGTGGATCCGCAGAATATTGAGGCGGTGTTGGGTGGGCACCGCCCACAAGTGTGAAGGAGGTCCGTAGTTTCTTGGGTTTGGTGGCTACTACCGTAGGTTCGTGAGGGTTTCTCGGCGGCTCGACCACTTACGCAGCTTGCTCGAGAAATCTGAGAAGTTAAATGCGGAATGACGAGAGGCGATCGATTTGAGGAGCCAAGAAGCGTTTGACTTCAGCCCGGTTTTGGCGTTGCCATGTAGCAACGAGGATTCGCCGTTTATAGCGATGCTTGGGCGGGTCTTGGGTGCGTATTGATGCAGCACGGCAAGACCATTGCCTTTGCGTCGAGACAGTTGAGGCCGTATGAGCTTAACTACCCTACTCATGATTTGGAGTTAGCGGCAGTCGTTTTTGCGCTCAAGATTTGGCGTCACTATCTTTTCGGCTCTGCATGTCAGATTTTTACCGATCATAAGAGCCTGAAATACATATTTACTCAGCGGGAGTTGAATATGAGGCAGAGGAGGTGGTTAGAGCTGATTAAGGATTATGATCTTGAAATCCTTTATCATCCGGGCAAGGCGAACGTCGTGGCCGATGCCTTGAGCCGGAAACCGATTGCGTTGCGAACGCTTGAGGTCCTTACATCTCAGTCTGAGCTTCGGCGGACTTTGATCGAGTTAGATATTGAGGTTTTGTTGCCTGGGACTGTCGGGCAACTTTGTGCTTTAGAGATTTTGTCGTCTTTGATCGATGAAATTAAGCTGAAGCAGTTGGAGGATCCGATGATTACTCAAATCCGAGAGAACATTCTTAAGGGAAAGTCTCCCAGATTTGTGATCCATGAGGATGGTGTTTTGAGATTCCAGAGTCGGCTTTGTGTGCCGAATGACTTAGAATTGAGGCAGAGTATTCTGCGCGAGGCCCATGCTACACCTTACTCCGTTCATCCTGGTTCGAGTAAGATGTACAAGGACCTAAGGAGGAATTTCTGGTGGAATGATATGAAGGAGGAGGTCGCGCAGTTTGTAGCAAGATGTTTGACTTGTCAGCAGGTCAAAATCGAGCATCAGCGACATTGAGTTATTGCGATCACTTCGCTCCGGAATGGAAATGGGAAGATATATCGATGGACTTCATTACGAGTTTGCCGAGATCGAGATCGGGCATGAATATGGTTTGGGTGATTGTTGATCGTCTGACCAAGTCGGCACACTTTCTGGGCATCAAGGACACTTGGGGCCCGGAGAAGTTGGCCCGTATATTTATCGCACAGATTGTGAGGCTTCACGGTACTCCGAAGTCTATTGTTTCGGATCGTGATGGCCATTTTGTATCACACTTTTGGCAGGCGGTGCATAAGGCGTTGGGTACTCGTTTGCGTTTGAGTACCTCTTTTCACCCCCAGTCAGATGGGCAGTCGGAACGCACTATCCAGACATTTGAGGATATGTTGCGTGCTTGTGCTCTCGATTGGAGCAATGACTGGGAGGAGCATCTGCCATTGATCGAAGTCACGTACAACAATAGTTGGCATGCGTCGATTCGGATGGCACCGTATGAGGCACTCTATGGGCGGCGATGTCGATCACAGATTTGTTGGAATGAGGCATCCGATTTAGTCGGGACCGAACCGGATGTCGTTTTAGAGACGAGGCGGAAGATAGAATTAATTCGAGAACGGATGTTGACTGCCCAGAGTCGACAGAAGTCATATGCCGATGTCCGTCGTCGACCTTTAGAATACGAGGTGGGAGACCACGTTTTGCTAAAGGTGTCACCGACGAGAGGAGTTTTTCGCTTCGGGAAGAAAGGGAAGTTGAGTCCGAGATTTATTGGGCCCTTCGAGATTCTTGAGCGAGTCGGTGATTTGGCATATCGTTTGGCGATACCTCCGGCCTTGAGTCATGTTCATAGCATTTTTCATGTTTCCCAGCTGAGGAAATATGTCCCGGATCCTAGTCACGTCATCGATTATGGCGAGATTGATATTGCTGAAGATATTACTTTTGAGGAGCGTCCTTTGAAGATTTTGGAGCATCGTGAGAAACGACTGAGGCATAAGACCATCCCTTTGGTCAAAGTGCAGTGGTCGAGACACGGTGTCGAGGAGGCAACTTGGGAAACCGAGGATAGCATGCGTGCTAGGTACCCTGAGTTGTTCGTTTCTTAAGTTTCGGGACGAAACTTATTTTTAGAGGGGTAGAATGTAATATCCGCATTTTTCTTTCCTTTGTATTTTTATTTTTGGTGTATTTCTCGATTGTAGTGACCCTCGTGTATCTTTCAGTGTATCCTCCCTGTCATCTGTTGAACTGTATTCTCGTTATTATTATGCGGAACCACCATTTCGGGGTTGTCGTGGATCCATTTCGTGTTATTGGTTCCCAAATATTGATTCCTATCGTTTTTATTCTCTTTCCGGATCATTTTTTCATTTTGGGACCCAAAGGGGGTGTGGGCCGCGGCACAAGGTGTGTGCGCCGCGGCACAAGGTGTGTGCGCCGCGGCACACAAATTTCTTCAGTTGTTGGTCGAGCGAACTTTACTGTGTGCCGCGGCACACCCATCCGGTGCCGCGGCACATCCGTCCGGTGCCGCGGCACACTCGTGTGGCATCTGCGACCAAAACCCGACTGTACCGGGTGCCGCGGCACACGCAGGCCGTGCCGCGGCACACTGCCGAACCCTGGGAGTAAATTTTTGTCCTGTGCCGCGGCACACAATGCGGTCAACCCTCTATAATTGTGTTGTTTTGAGCGTGAACAGCTCATTTCCTTCTTCTTCTTCCTTAGACGCGAGAGAGAGTGAGAGAGGAGGAGAGCTTCTCATCATTATCATTTGGGGGGTTGATTTTCATCATTCTTCTTCGGTTGTGAAGCCCGGACAAACAATCCAACGCGTGTTCTACGAATCTAAATACTTGAATCCTCAAGGTAATATCTCTTGAAACCCTACCTTTTTGGATAATTGGGGATTTTGGGGTTTTGTCCGATTCTTTCCGTTTTGTTGATGGATTCCTGATGAATACGATTAATATTGTTAGTATCTTTAGCTTTCCTACGGATTCATGGATATTTTGTGGATTTTTACGGAATCGAGAGGGTTTGGTTGTGGTCCGCCCTCGTTGTTATTTTTGTGCGAATATACATGAATCGTAGGCGGGTTTTCGGGTGTATTCCATTTCCGTATTCGGCTAGAGTTGGTTTTAATTATGTTCTTCGAATCGTTAGGTTCGGTTCCGTTGATTCCTAGTGTTCGTCGGTGATTATCCTTTCCGTTCGTTGCGTCATCAAAATATTCAAGGCAAGTAATTCTTGGAAACCTTTATGCTTAACGTGAAATGGAAATGTATATTGTGTGTGCTTTACTCACCTCGGGAGGGTCCGACGGGGCCTCGAGGGAATCTATGGCTTCGTCCTGGATTCATGAGTTTGATTCGCTAGCCAGCTCGGGAGGGTCCTTAGAGGCCTCGAGTGGGATTCGTGGCTTCGTCCCGGTCCTAGGTGACGTGTGGTACTTGATTTGTTTTATGAATGTGGCCAGCTCGGGAGGGTCCTTAGAGGCCTCGAGTGGGATTCGTGGCTTCGTCCCGGTCCTAGGCAAATTAATTGTGACTGTTTGTTTCCGGAAAAGACATGTCTGGTTTTGACTTTTGAAATGATATTGGTGCATGTAGCACCATCTCAAATGAAGACTAGGCCGAAGGAAACTGTATTTATATTTTCTTCTGGGCCTCATAGGTCCAAGAACAAGAAGAAGAAGAAGAAGAAGAAGAAGAAGAAGAAGAAGAAGGGCAAGAAGCAGTTCAAGCCCAAAGGGGGATACAGAAAGATAAGAGCAATGACCCAAATGTTTCCAAAGAGTAAGGTGGCCAAGAAGACAAATGCTTAATTCAACTGCGGTGAGCTAGGCTACTGGAGGAGGCACTGTCCATAACTTGACCGCAATGCACCTTCAGGTACGGAACTACTAGTTTTGGAAAAGAATTTTCCTGTAACAGTTTATTATACTTCTTGGATACTTGATTCTGGTGCAAGTTCTCATATATGTACAATGAATCAGGATCTGGAATGAAGTAGGAAGCTTGGAGCTAGAGAAGTGATGGTGACAGTCGGCAACGGGCATAGTGTCGAGGCTACTGACATCGGATCACTTATGTTGGATTTAAAACTGGTTTGATTATTACTTTGGATTATGTACTTGTTTTGCCCTAGGGGAACAAAAATATTGTATCAATTCTGGTCATGGACCGTAAAGGATATCATTTCTTTATTAGATATGGATCCGATCGTATTTATTTTAGAAATCAATTGGTTGGTACAACTATATTACTAAATGGTTTATACCATTTGAATCTAAAATAAAACACCGTGAAAACTATAACTAGGAAGCGTGGTAGGGATGAAACAAACCATGTACTTAAGTGGCATCTTAGACTTGGTCATGTTGGTCAGACAAGATTCATAAAATAGAGAAAAATGGACTTTTGGGTATATTGGGATCGGATCCGTATCCAACTTGTAAATCTTGCCTTCAAGGCAAAATGACTAAGTCACCCTTCACAGGGACTTTTGAAAGAGCTGCTGAAAAACTTGGATTAATCCATACCGACGTGTGTGGCCTTTTTGAAGTGGCACTAGATGGATTTAAGTATTTCATTACATTCACTGATGACCATACTAGGTATGGATTTGTGTACTTAATGAAACATAAATCCGAAGCCTTAGAAAAATTCAAGTAATTCAAGGCCCTCTTTGAAAATCAAATGGGTCATCATATCAAAGCACTTAGGTCAGATCGATGTGGCGAATATATAAGTACTGAGTTTGATGAGTTCTTAGAAGAACTGGGAATAGTGTCAGAGTTTACTCCTCTATCTACTCCATAATTAAATGGTGTGTCAAAAGAAAGAATCGAACCTTGTTGGACATGTTCGCTCCATACTTAATTATACTGATCTACTGATTTACCTGTGGGGTTATGCGCCCCTTACTGCTACACATATCTTAAACAAATGTCCTTATAAATCCATTCCTAAGACTCCACATGAGATATAGAAAGGTATGAAACTAAGTCTTAATATTATTAGAATATGGGGATATCATACTTATGTCAAGAAGACTAAAGTAGAGAAATTGGAAGCTAGGTCTGTGAAGGGTCGTTTCATAGGATATCCAGGGGATTCCTGTAATACCCATACTTTCTATTTCTATATTTTTCGATTCTAGTGACTTGCTTGTGTTCATTGACACATTTCAGACATGGTTTGTTCAGCACATTTCGTCATTCGAGCAAGTTTTGATATTGTTTCGGATTAATCGACGTATTAGTTCGACTTTGTAAAATCACCATCGATTGTTGGAAAGTCCAAAAGTTCTGAATATTTCCAGTATGATACAGCATCAAGTTAGCTTTCTAATGGTTCAAATGGTGAGTCAATCGGAGTCCGGACGAAGGAGTTGTGGTCGAAATACCAAAAAATGCACAGTGTATAATTAGCGCACGCTAAACGCATGTATTAGCGCGCGCTAACGATGTCTGGCAGAGTATTCTGGTGAATTTTTGAGGCCGATAGCGCACGCTACACATACCTTAGCGTGAGCTAACTATTAACAGTATATATGAAACTGCAGAGGTCAACTTTCGACATTTCTTCCTCCCCTTTCTTCCTTCCGACGATCTAGACGATCTTGAGGGCGTATAAGCATGGATTTTGGCCAGATATCATCACCCATCAACATCTTTGAGTTTCTAGTATGGATTTAACAACATCCCAACATCTTTCCCCATTTTAATCAAGGTAAAATTCTTAGAACCCTAATTTCGGGTATTTTGGGGGTTTTCTTCATGATTCGTTGATTTTGTCCGAGATTGATGAATTGTTCTTGGTATTCTTGTTGTATTGATCATGGTCTTCGGATTTTGTGACTCATTTATCAATTTTATCACCCGGAACTTGATTCTCGATTTGTCTTGAAGAAACCCTCGGATCCATGTTGTTTTTCGAGTTGATTCGAATTCCGTTTAGCTTTATTGATTCGTGGTGATGTTATTTTCGTAGTTTTCTGGAGTTGTCGAGTTCTTGTTCGTTCTTGGAGGTTTGAGGGATACCCGACCGTTTCCGTTCGTCGTTTCATTGCTTGTGGTATCAAGGCAAGTATCTTGCCCATACTTTTCATGTTTCGTAGACGGAATCATTGATAAATGATTTTATGAGCAATGTTTAAATGAACTTTAAAAAGAATCGATATGTTCTCGATAAATGTTGTCTTTCAAAAGATAACTCATATACTTCGTAAACAAATGTCTTTTCGGTATATGTGTGTTGGTTGCATATGTTTGGTGATGTTACAATAATATTTAGTGATGTTAGTAGACCGAAATTATTTGCCGAGGATTGTGTATTGATGTGTGTAAATGTTCGGTAAATATGTGATGTTGTGTGATATTAGTTGTTATTCCTTCGTAAGGAGGTTGTGGCGCTTGGTGTTGTTTGGTACTGGTAATTGCTTGTGGTTGTGTGACATTAGTCGTGAGTATACGTCGACTAAAGTGGCCATTCTAGCGAAGTACCTAGCATTTGTATGCATATTCTAGTATTCGAATTATGGCTTTCCGTGGCGTTGTGAATGATATGTGTATGTTCACCTAGGGACGGTCTGACGGGGCCTCTAGATATATGTATTGCCGTGTGTGTGCGTATCGCGAACTAGGGTTAACCACCCAGGGATGTCCGACGGGGCTCTGCGGGGTACGGCGGCCGTGAGTCTCGTACCAACGGTTAACTTTGAAATGTTTTGTTGGAGAACTTTGATTTTTGGCGCATATTTCGTCTGATTAGAATGGCGGTACAAATGTTATCGTACTTGGCTGGAATGGCACCAGTAAATGTGTTGTGTGTGATTTGTCCCTTGACTGTGATAATTTGGTAAGGGTACGTGAGTCCTGTGGTTGCTCTGTGTATTGTAGCTCTGTGTTGTGTTGAGTTTGGCCGTATGGTCAAGTTGCAAAGTTGTGCTCTCTGTTGTCGTTCTGTGAGACTTGTCATGGTAATGTTTGACATGGTGTAGTTTATGTCGGGTTATTCTTGTGAGTATGTGATGTGAATAAGTTGATTCACGGACCCCCGTGCTTGTGGTTAGAATGTTATGATTGGGTTGTAGACCCCGTATTTTGTTATCGGAATCGTATTTTGAAATAATTGATTTTTGGGCTGTGTCCCTAAGTGTTTCGAAAGGCTTGAAAATTCTTAAACCCCAAATGCTTTCAAAACTCCCGAGATCGTAAAATGTTTTGTAAGATATAAAATGGTTTTATTCCTATCTTTCATAATTCAAACTGTTTTGATCAAGCGAATTATCTTGGAAAGTATATTCACGATTTCTATGTTCTTGGAGTATGATATGTATGGCTCGTCTTTGTATTTATACTTGCACTAGCAAAACAGTGGAGTTTTGCTAACGCCCGAGTATTCGGGGGGTGGATGTCTGTTTTGCACCCAGGTACTTGCAGGTTGCTGGGGAGCAATTCACAGGATCGTTACGAATAATGATGGAAGACGGCGATACTAATCACATGAAGACCGGTGTTGGGTATTTGGTGATGTCTGGTTTTGTCCTTCCGTTGTGTTTATTTTCCCCTATGTGGGAACGTTGATTTATGTTAACCCCCACGTGGGTATGAGCTACGAGAAAGAGTAATGTATGCTTGATGTGTAGGTTGTGGTAAAAGAGCAAATCGGTCTAATGGTCTGTTAATTACCCATGTCGATATGTATTGTGTTGTTGTGTTTTCTGTATTTAGCCTGGTAGATCCTCACGGAGAGGGTCTGCGGCGCTGTAATATTCCCGAACGGTTTGGGGGTGTTACAGAATATGGTATCGGAGCTTAGGTTGCGGAAACCTAGGCTGTCGGGTTGAGTTGTGTGTTGTCGGGCCTTGTCTTGTCTTGTCTTGTCAGATTTTGTCTGACTGAGTCGTGTCGCGACGCATCGTCTGAGGTGTCGGTCGTGATTAGTATCGAGGTGCAGCCATCATCTTCGTGCGATCTGTGGATGTAAGTCTCCCTACTTTGTTGCTCTCTTGTTATACGAGCTTGTGTGATTATGTGTTATTATGTGGAGTTTAAATGTGAATTGTGAATATGCAATCCATGTTTGTTGATTCTTGTGTTGTACGGGAATAAAAAGTGATATCGATGTATAAATGTGTATATATATTGTGTGAATCGTTTTACTGGAGTAACGGCTTGGTGAGATCCCGCAAGAAAAGTTTGTCAATGTCATATTTCAAAGTTTAGTTATTTTTGAAGAGTCACGTAAATTTTGTTTTAAAACATCCTTCAAGAAAGGAAAATTTTTGATTTCGTATGATGACCTCGAGACCGGACTTTTTTTTAGAACTTAACTACTTATATTTTATTTTCATCTTGCATTGCAAGTTTTCAAAATTTGATTTTAAAGACTCAAATGAGGCCTACCAAAAATTTACTCGAAACGTGGCTCTTGCTTTCGACTTTTTGATTTCATGATCATCGGTTCGGGGGTATGTAGTGATGTTGGCATTATTATTTGGTCAATAATGCTCAAAATTGTGATTAAGTTAGTGGTGTGAACATTAAGTTGTCCTAAATGCACTTGTTGTGAGAGTCCTCATTACTGAGAGGTAGGATTTCAGTTTTAGATGTTAATTATCTTTTGACGGTTGCTTGTGCGCTACTGTAATTATGTGGACATATGATGTTGACGTGTGATTGGATTTGATGGTAATGGATCGTATTTTGATAAAATGGTAAATTATATCTGTTGTGTGTGTATTCGAAAACGCTTTTCTGAAAATTTTATAAACTTGAGCAAGTTGTGGAAAATTAAATTTCATAAAGTTTTGACGGTTCGCTTAATCAGCGGCTTCGTGTGGACTTTGAAAATCATTTAAAATTGGCGAGCCGGCCTTGAATTTCCTAAAGGAACCCCGACGGTATTGAAAGAGTCGTTTTAAAGTATCTTTGAACATTTTATAAAATGTTACCGTCGTTGATTATTGTGTAGTGTTGAGAAGATTTTCAAAAATGATTTTTGACGTACTGTTGTATTTTCAAATGATTCGAGTACATGATTTTCAGAAATCTTTCACATTATTAAAATTTTTTATTTTTAAGAACCAATACAATTTTTATTTTCAAAAATATATTGTGAAAGATGAAGGATCTTACTCGATTTAAACTTCAAACTCGGATTTGAAAAAGTTTTCTATACTGAGTCAGTTATCGTGCATGATCTTGAATCACCCCAAAATGATTGATGATTGGTGGGAATATTTAGTGCTTGTACGAATGGTTTGAGGATCTTGCGTGGTTACCTTGTTTGTTATTAACGGTGATGATGATGTGTAGTGGCATGGTTATTTTAATAGTGGCAGTTGCAAGGATATATTGTTTTGCAAATAATTCTAAAAGGAGACGGTTAAAGTCTTTTGTTTACAAGTTTTGACAAAAAGCCCGAGGTACCAAAAATACTTTCAAAGTTTTATTTTGAATAAACATGCAAATACAAGTATTTTCAAAGGATATCATGTAAAAGGATACCTCATGGATCTTCTTATCGAGTTGCTATTAGTTGTCTTATGTGATATGTCAAGCCGAGTTGGCAATTTGGTATATTATTTTGCGATGTTGTACCATTGTATTGAGTGAGTATCCGCTTAATATGCCGAGGGGCAAAGGGCGCGGTCATGACCGCGGTACAGACAGTCATGGAGATCAGATGCGGGACCAAGAGAAGGTTTCCGGGAAGGTTGCTATTCTAGCACTTCATTCTTGTTGTTTATGTTTCGGGGACAAAACCTCTTTTATAGGTTATATGGTGTAATACCCATATTTTTTTCGCTTTCGTTTTGTTCGACTCTATCGACTCGTTTGTGTTCGTCGATATTTTATGGACTTGTTCTACTCTTCACTTTTTGTTGTTCGAATGAGTTGCAGTATTATTTCGGGTTAATCCGTTTGTCGTTGTGACTTTTCTAAATTTGGCTCCGCTCCTGTGAATCTTATGAAAATGTATATCATGTCGTTTTTATCGGATCATATATTGTCTTGATTCGTGATGTGGACTTCGGGGATGCTATTTGATTTCTGTTATTCGTTATGATTCGGATATGATTATTCGACTGTTGATGTCTCGATCGTTGTTGTTCGATCGTTTGTTGTCTGGTATTTGTTGATCTCGTATCATGATTTTTGAGCGTTCAGACCACTTCGTAATTTCCTTAAGTTCGGGAAATTAACTTCGTTTTCGATCTTCCAATCCTCGTGTTGTGGAATTTCGTATTTGTTCAGCGATTAACTCGCATTTTGATTGATGTACTGTTTGGGTTGTTCAACCATACTGATTTTTGTTCGTGCGTTTTGTTATCATTCTGAAATGGCGATGTGGATGTTAGCAGCCATGTGCTGCATGTGATTCGTTGCAAGCCATTGGCAACAGACAGAGTGTGTTATCTGAGATTGTTTTACATTGATCGTTTTATGTTTTAAGTTTCGGGACGAAACTTCTTTTTAGTGGGGTAGAATGTAATACCCATACTTTCTATTTCTATATTTTTCGATTCTAGTGACTTGCTTGTGTTCATTGACACATTTCAGATATGGTTTGTTCAGCACATTTCGTCATTCGAGCAAGTTTTGATATTGTTTCGGATTAATCGACGTATTAGTTCGACTTTGTAAAATCACCATCGATTCTTGGAAAGTCCAAAAGTTCTGAATATTTCCAGTATGATACAGCATCAAGTTAGCTTTCTAATGGTTCAAACGGTGAGTCAATCGGAGTCCGGACGAAAGAGTTGTGGTCGAAATACCAAAGACTGCACAGTGTATAATTAGCGCACGCTAAACGCATGTATTAGCGCGCGCTAACGATGTCTGGCAGAGTATTCTGGTGCATTTTTTAGGCCGATAGCGCACGCTACACATACCTTAGCGTGCGCTAACTATTAACAGTATATATAGGACTGTAGAGGTCAACTTTCGTCATTTCTTCCTCCCCTTTCTTCCTTACGACGATCTAGACGATCTTGAGGGCGTATAAGCATGGATTTTGGCCAGATATCATCACCCATCAACATCTTTGAGTTTCTAGTATGGATTTAACAACATCCCAACATCTTTCCCCATTTTAATCAAGGTAAAATTCTTAGAACCCTAATTTCGGGTATTTTGGGGGTTTTCTTTATGATTCGTTGATTTTGTCCGAGATTGATGAATTGTTCTTGGTATTCTTGTTGTATTGATCATGGTCTTCGGATTTTGTGACTCATTTATCAATTTTATCACCCGGAACTTGATTCTCGATTTGTCTTGAAGAAACCCTCGGATCCATGTTGTTTTTCGAGTTGATTCGAATTCCGTTTAGCTTTATTGATTCGTGGTGATGTTATTTTCGTAGTTTTCTGGAGTTGTCGAGTTCTTGTTCGTTCTTGGAGGTTTGAGGGATACCCGACCGTTTCCGTTTGTCGTTTCATTGCTTGTGGTATCGAGGCAAGTATCTTGCCCATACTTTTCATGTTTCGTAGACGGAATCATTGATAAATGATTTTATGAGCAATGTTTAAATGAACTTTAAAAAGAATCGGTATGTTCTCGATAAATGTTGTCTTTCAAAAGATAACTCATATACTTCGTAAACAAATGTGTTTTCGGTATATGTGTGTTGGTTGCATATGTTTGGTGATGTTACAATAATATTTAGTGATGTTAGTAGACCGAAATTATTTGCCGAGGATTGTGTATTGATGTGTGTAAATGTTCGGTAAATATGTGACATTGTGTGATATTAGTTGTTATTCCTTCGTAAGGAGGTTGTGGCGCTTGGTGTTGTTTGGTACTGGTAATTGCTTGTGGTTGTGTGACATTAGTCGTGAGTACACGTCGACTAAAGTGGCCATTCTAGCGAAGTACCTAGCATTTGTATGCATATTCTAGTATTCGAATTATGGCTTTCCGTGGCGTTGTGAATGATATGTGTATGTTCACCTAGGGACGGTCTGACGGGGCCTCTAGGGATACGTATTGCCGTGTGTGTGCGTATCGCGAACTAGGGTTAACCACCCAGGGATGTCCGACGGGGCTCTGCGGGGTACGGCGGCCGTGAGTCTCGTACCAACGGTTAACTTTGAAATGTTTTGTTGGAGAACTGTGATTTTTGGCGCATATTTCGTCTGATTAGAATGGCGGTACAAATGTTATCGTACTTATTTGGAATGGCACCGATAAATGTGTTGTGTGTGATTTGTCCTCGATCGTGATAATTTGGTAAGGGTACGTGAGTCCTGTGGTTGCTCTGTGTATTGTAGCTCTGTGGTGTGTTGAGTTTGGCCGTATGGTCAAGTTTCAAAGTTGTGCTCTCTGTTGTCGTTCTGTGAGACTTGTCATGGTAATGTTTGACATGGTGTAGTTTATGTCGGGTTATTCTTGTGAGTATGTGATGTGAATAAGTTGATTCACAGACCCCCGTGCTTGTGGTTAGAATGTTATGATTGGGTTGTAGGCCCCGTATTTTGTTATCGGAATCGTATTTTGAAATAAATGATTTTTGGGCTGTGTCCCTAAGTGTTTCGAAAGGCTTGAAAATTCTTAAACCCCAAATGCTTTCAAAACTCCCGAGATCGTAAAATGTTTTGTAAGATATAAAATGGTTTTATTCCTATCTTTCATAATTCAAACTGTTTTGATCAAGCGAATTATTTTGGGAAGTATATTCACGATTTCTATGTTCTTGGAGTATGATATGTATGGCTCGTCTTTGTATTTATACTTGCACTAGCAAAACAGTGGAGTTTTGCTAACCCCCGAGTATTCGGGGGGTGGATGTCTGTTTTGCATCCAGGTACTTGCAGGTTGCTGGGGAGCAATTCACAGGATCGTTACGAATAATGATGGAAGACGGCGATACTAATCACATGAAGACCGGTGTTGGGTATTTGGTGATGTCTGGTTTTGTCCTTCCGTTGTGTTTATTTTCCCCTATGTGGGAACGTTGATTTATGTTAACCCCCACGTGGGTATGAGCTACGAGAAAGAGTAATGTATGGTTGATGTGTAGGTTGTGGTAAAAGAGCAAATCGGTCTAATGGTCTGTTAATTACCCATGTCGATATGTATTGTGTTGTTGTGTTTTCTGTATTTAGCCTGGTAGATCCTCACGGAGAGGGTCTGCGGCGCTGTAATATTCTCGAACGGTTTGGGGGTGTTACAATTCCATGAGATATTTATTCTACATGCCTGAAGATTGTGGGATCATTGTTGCTTTACAACCACACTTGCTTGAAGATGAGTTCATTCTGGGAGGAGACACAGGTAGAAATATTTCATTAGCAGAAATAAAAGGAACACCCAATGAGACACCTGTACAAGATATTGGAACAAAACCTTCTAGCATACAACCTCACAGGTCTAGTAGAGCTTCTCATTTACCTGAGAGGTATGGCTATCTGCATCAAGAGGAATTGAGTCATCATGAGTTGATGGAAAGTATCCAAGAGAATGATCCTTGTACTTATGACCAGGCAATGGTAGATGTGGACTCCGCGAAGTGGCAAGAGGTTATGGAAGCTGAGATATACTCTATGCATGATAATGAGGTCTGGACTCTAGTAGATCGTCCTAAGGGCATAGTTCCTATTGGGAATAAATGGATATATAATAGAAAAGCTGATGGAGATGGAAACGTTGATACCTATAGGGCCAGACTTGTGGCAAAGGGTTATTCCCAAATAGAGAGAATCGATTACATCGAGACCTTTTCACCTGTAGCCATGATAAAATATATTCACATGATGCTTGTCATAGCACCCCATTTGATTATGAAATATGGAAAATGGATGTTAAAACAACGTTCCTAAATGGATATCTCGAGGAGGAGATCTATATGGAGCAGCCTAAGGGATTCATATCTGAAGCCAGTATCCATAAAATAAGCAAGCTTCAGCATGCTATCAATGTGGACTGAAGCAGGCTTCACGAAGTTGGAATCTTCATTTTGGTGAGACAGTTAAAGAGTTTGATTTTTTCAAAAAATGAAGAGGAGCCATGTACTTACAAAAAGGTTAGTGGGAACAAAATTGCATTTTAGTACTATATGTGGATCACATTGTACGTATAGGAAACTACATAGGAATGCTCAGTCCTGTGAAAGCTTGTCTTTCTAATAAGTTCTCAATGAAGGACTTGGGAGAAGCCACCTATATTCTAGGTGTGCATCTCTACCAGGATAGAGCGAAGAGAATGATAGGTCTTTCTGAAGCCCTCTATATAGAAGAGATCCTAAAGTGATTTATGATAGAAAATTCTAAAAGAGGGTTCCTACCTATGCGACATGGTGTAAAACTTTTCTTAGAGATGTGTCCTCAAAGTTGGGAAGACAGAAAGGAAATGAGCAAGGTATCCTATGCTTCGCAGTGGGTAGCCTCATGTTCGCAATGATTTGCACTAGACCGGACATTGCATATGTAATACCCCGAAGTAACTAAATGTAGACCTTTCTAGAAGGCGCTGGGCGTCAGGACCGACTTTGATCAATCACCGTAAATCTCGGAAGAAAATTCAAAGATCCTAAAATTACAGAACATCGTATATTATTCAGTTAGCTTCCCAATGGAACAAATGGAGAGTCATTCTGATCCCGAATGAACAAGTTATAGCCAAATCAAGACAGGGGTGTCAGCCAGCGGCACTCGGCGCAGCACCCGGCACTGTGAGCGCCGTTCCCAGCATTTTGCAGTGGTTTATCCCCAACCCTTCGTCCCACCTTATAGAACATGTGTTCTTGAGTTATTTTTGAGTTGTTAAACATTCCATAATCTTCGGAGGGATCAGATAATGAGTGTATAACGAGCAAGACAGGCCAACTTCGCCAGATTGGAGGTAATTCAACCATGAACCCTAAAACTTGTTTTTCGAGATTTCGGATTTATACTTGTTTAGAACTTGAAAATGGTTATATATCGAATATCCTTGGACTGTTCTTATCGATTCTAGCAGAACAGAAATCAAAACCTTCGTTTAAACCCTTGTGACCAGATACCGTCCACGAAGTGTCCGATAAAAGTCCCCTAAGGGATTCAATTAAGGTTTTCGAAGTAATTTCGATTAGAATGGACAATCCTAATGCCGGTTAACACAAATTCCCCATTGTAGGCCGAAGATTTCAGAGTTTTCAATCCTATTTACAAACTACTTGAAACCTTTTTATCCCTAAAGTCACCAGGTAAGTACTTTGATTGTGTTTGATGTACTTCGTGTGAATATGTGAAAAATGTGATTTTTTGAAAAGTGGTAATTTCAGAAAATGTGGTTTGTGCCATGTGGTTGAGTGTGTGTGAACCAAGTTAAAACCAGTGTGGGTCCCCTGGGATCTGTTAGACTGCGAGCTCTGCGGATCACTCGGTGGGGTTGTACAACCAGGGAGGGCCTGACGAGGACTTTATGGGGTGTTTATCTCGCGTGAGGTACAGGGCCAGTACATCTCGGGCGATTGTTTTGAGATGATGATTATGGTATTCCGGAATACATGATGGCACAGTGATCTGGTTATTTATTCATTTGTTGTACATATTCATAAATCGTTGTACTTGCACCAGCTGTTTGCTGACCCCTTCTGGGGTGGATATACTTGTGTGTTCAGGTACATATCTTAGTGGCAAGCTGGCACAAGAAAGGCACGAGGATGACGATCAACAGTGATATCACGTGTTATTGTGAGATGGCAGTCATTTTGGGCATGGTCAAAGTCGTGTGTTGGTTTTGTACTCACGTGTGTACTGTCATATGTGCTTTTGTGGTAGTGTCCGAAGTCGATGAGGGCAGGAGTGTTGCCGGGCCGTGTTACGCTGCAATGTGTGGCTTCTGTCAGGAAGTGCACGTCTGGTGCCGCCATTCAGGTGCGGGTGCGTGGTGGGCATGTTCAAGGGACGGCTTCCGGCAGGGAGTGAACGCCGGTTGCACGGTGACCAAGAGAGCTGCTTCGGTTAGCTTCTCGACTGAGGATACTTGTGGTTTAATGTGTTGATGTTGGTTATGGTTGATGTATTGGATCAGTTATGAGTTTTTGTTTTTGTTGTGATCTAACAGGATCTTACGTTGGTACATTATGGTGATGTATGTCGTCTTGAAAGTCGACGTTGGTTCTAAGTGTGTGAATGCATCATTTCTATTAATGGTCATTGTCTTTTATGTTGGTCTAGCCTGGTAGGTTCTCCAAAAAGAATCTACGGCGCTGTGATATCCCTGTAAATCATGGGGGTGTTACAGAATTTGGTATTGAAGCTTCGGTTTATAGATACCTAGGCTGTTGGAATTTTGGGTCTGTCAAAGTTGAGTTGGTCGTCTGTTTGTGATATCACTGGGTTGCTGTCATCTCGTGCGACCTGCGCTGTAAGTTTATCTAAACTCTAATTCTTTCTGCTCAGATTGTTTTGGTCTCTTTTTGATCATGCTTGGATTTTGAGTTCCTCATGTGAATTGTGTTCCACTGGAGTTGTGTCTATTGTTTTCCTTTCCTTATACATCTAAGGAACTGGTGCATGTAGGGAGAGGGTAAGTCTTTCGATTGTAAGCTCCCTCCTATCTGTGTGATGGTTGTGTTGTGTGAACTTGATTAGTCCTAGGTTGAGGGGCTGGAATTTGTTGATGTTATTAGGATTGTTGGGATGTGCATGAGTATACTATACGGTTCGGGTGAAAATAGTTGCATAAGGTATATTGGAAAACCGGGAATGTTATTGATTCCTGCATTTTATGAGATTTTTAAGTATCAATTTTAATCGTTGCGGGAGTATTTTTAAAGTGGTTTTGAAAACTCCTTAATGGTGACAATCTACGATTTAATATCACCGTGTCGGTGAGTATGAATTCGGCGGAAAATCTTTCTTTTCGATCAAATAATTAGTAGAAGGGGAAGAATCTTCATTTTATCCAAATCCGAGGTAAATTTTTAAAACATTTCGGATTATAGACGTTTCTGAAAATTCAAAAATATAAATTTTTTTGTGTATTATTTAAAAATGATTTCAAAATCGATATGTAAAATCACTAGTAGAATAAACATCAAAGACTTCGGTACATCTCACTTCGGTAATGTATATTAGCAAAGTAAAAACAAACAACAACTTCGCTTTTCAATTCTTCAAGTAAAAGCCACATAGACTTGATAAATGGTACCAAACAGAAAAATAGAAGCTAGTTAGAAATTTTAAGTTACAAAGACTTCGCTAATTTGATAATTACTGAAGTAAAAAGTGTGAAATTTTATTTTTTACCAAAAAAATTTTACAATAGCGAAGTGTATGTCTTGAGACCGGGAATTAATATTTTGAGGTTCAATTTTTTTCATTTGAGCTCAAAAAACACTAAGCTTAGTTTTTTTTTGGAAACCAAAACGTTACTTTAATAAATGGTATTTCAAAATTTGAAATATTTTGCTTCATCTTGCTTTAATTTGATTTTAGGGATTTAAATTTTGCTATTCTAGTCAATTAATCTGATACAACATTGGAAAAAATGATACTATTAATTGAGTAGAACTTTTAACATGGAAAATTTATATTGTTAATTGAGCGAGAACTTTTAACATGGGGTAGAGAAGTCTGCAAAACTTCCCTTCACACAACACACCACGACAACCCCTCACTTCTCTCCTTTCTCCCGTGAACTCTCTCTCCTCCGAAGTTTTCTCTATAAAAGTTCAATTGCAAAAACCGATTAATCTCTCCCCAAAATCGATCTCTCTCCCTCTACATACACCAAAGCACGCATACACTCAAGATTACACGCATGGATTAAAGAAGGATGATTAAATAGCATCCGGTGAGCGGCGAGGACTTGCGACGGTCGGCCGTTGGTGAGCTCGGGTTACGAGCTTCGGTCGAGAGATGTGGTTCCTAATTTCGGGCCGAGTTGGGTTGTTGGATCTTTGGTTTACGGTGGCCTCGATTGACTATAGAGGGGAATTAAAGTCGGCGAAAGTCAGCAGAATTAGGGTTCCTCCATAACGGATGAAAAATTTCATCTTGGTAAGGATTTGAAGAACTTTTTTATTGTTTAGTTTGAGTGCTTCGGGGCTCGAGAATCGGGCTGATGAGTTCGTGTTAGTGAGTCTTCGTTAGGGTAAAATTTGGGTTTTGGTTGATTTGAATGGTTTTGAATTGGTGATTAGGGATTGACAAAATAAGTATACGGGAAGATACGGTGTGGAGAACTTTATGTGTAAGTGGAATGGAGAAAAGACAACCAAGTTGAAGGTTAATTACAATTAAGAGAATATACGAGAATTTATTTAAAATTGGATAATATTTTGTTATAAGTGTAATGAAGAAATGTGATGATAAGGTGCAACTTTTTGATTTTGGATGAATTTTTGGTTTGTCTTTTGGCTTGCAGTTGGTATGCGAGATTTTACAAGTTTCCAATCGGCGGACTAAAAGCAAGGAGAGGCAAATTGTGTTACCTTGTCGGGAAAAGTCGAGAATGCGGAGGGGTTGAGCGGTTGAGGTGAGGCGTCCATTTGAACTTTAATTTGGAGTCATTTGGGATCATGATTGGGTGACGAACGTCGAGACCGGACTTCCTTGCTTTCTCGTCATGCTCATTCTTTCTTTGTTGTGCGGAGGAATCCATTGCAAACTTATTGTGAAGAACTCAAGTTTTATCTCTTTTATTTAGTATCAAGTTTCTTGTCGATGTATGTAATTTGATTGAATTAGTACATTAAAAGTTTCTGTAGGGAGATTCTTACAGTTGTTGAAATTTAATTATTGAAATTCATGGGGATCTTTGGATCTTTGGAGGAGTGTTTGGATCGGTTCACCGCCAAAGAATGGCTTCATGGGGATAATTTGTATAAATGTGATGGGTAATTGTTTGTTTTGTAGCATGAAGGCTACATATATTTCACCGCTTTTCGGCTAGCTCAATTTTTTTAAGTACTATGCTTTTGAGCATCCCGAATATGAACACATTAGTCGGAAATTATTGTTTTTACCGTCTCTTGGATGGTTCTTTGAGTGTGTGAATTAGTTGTCTTTTGTTGCTGCATTATTATAATTCCTGCATCTATTGTGTTGGGTGGCTCACTTACTCAACTTGATTCCTTGACTAGCAATATTATTTGATGCTTGTGTTATTCTTTTGTTTCATAATGAGTGCTCTTAGATTATAATCTACTTATAGTGTAGAAACTCTTATATTTAATGTTAATTGTGTTGCTTTAACAACTCTGATTGTGTTGTCCTTGCAGTTGCAATGCTTATGTCATGGCATGGAAGCGCCTAACCATCCAGCTGGTTCCATACATTCTTATAATTGCCCTAAAAAGATTTCAGGTATGCTCTTTCAGTTACTGAGCACAAGGTTTTCCGAGCAATGTTTATGTGTTATTCTTGTAATCGTTTGCTATCAAATTTGAATGTTATATTATTTTGTGGATGGAGTTTGCTGAATTGTTGGTTGGGTAATTTGGAATATGTGATGTGTTGGCTGGAATCATGTTCAGGTTGGGTACTTTATTTCGGTTATCATATCCGATGCGTTTGTTTTTTTAATTGTTGATGTGTTACGATTTTTTTAAGTTGATATAATGGATTAATCAACCTATAATCAATATTTTACCTCGAAATTTGTTGTTCTTGTTCATGTATTCTATAGTAGAATCGAAATGGCGTAGGGTTAGGGTTTCATTTTGTGGTGCGGCTTTGCTTGTAAAGGTGATGGATGCGATTCTGTTCTTGCATGCGCATATGTATCGGGAATCGGGATATCGACTTACGAATTGTGCTATTCTTTTTAAGTGTTCTGGTGAAGCTAATTATCTTTATGTTTTAAGAGTATGGTGGGTTAGGGCGGATAAGGTTGAAGGCTCTCGGTGATCTTCTTGTCTTGTTGCATTATGGTGTATCTGGAGTGCCTATAGAGATTTGTATTTCTTTATTTTTGTTGAAATCTACATCATGCCAACTATTGATGGGTCGTCAAATTATACGTCAAGGGCATGTATTTATGTGTGTAAGAGGTATTGTTATATTCAATGTATTCGAAGTTTTATGAGTCGAAATTGATTGAGCTCAAGATGTTACATTCAATATGTCTACATAGATGTCTAGATTGTCACTTTCTTGGTTTTAATGAACCATGTCGGTGCATATATGCTTAAGTTATGAAGAATTATCACATATTGTCGCTATATGAGATAGTGCAACTAACTACTGCATTATATTCGGGAATTTTCGTGAAGACTCGGGAACTCTATGCGGTTGTCTTCTTGGCTTGGTACCTCGATTTGTTTCTGACTTCATTTCGATGTATGACACTATAATGGCGGTGTTCATTGGAAGCTCTCGCAATTGTGTGGTGCATGAGGTTTCATCGAATTGTGAGGCGATCTTATGATCGTGAGTTTGGACACCTTTAGGCATTACTTTCTTATGGGAAATAGTTTTCTTTTGGCACTTATTATATCTTATCATGATTCGAATAGGAGTATAGGTAACTTTTGATTTCGCGGGAAGCATAAGAGGGTAATGCTTGTTTCTTCGCTTCGATCCGATCCGGAGTTCTTAGAAAATTTCCTTTTTGTGTCGATTATTCTAAATTTTTTTTGGTTATTGTTTCGCGGATCATTGCGGATGGGTGAAGTAGTATCAACTATTCCGAGTAAGTGTGTCCTTTTGCATACTCAATTATTTCTGATATAACGAATCTAGAATGATGGGAACCTTTGCATTGTTTCTAACATTTGGTCTGTTTCGTATGAAAGAGATTTTTTAGACTACGACTTCGGATCGTTATTGTTCTTCTTGAATTCGATCTCATACTCGACTTTAAATTTTTGGTGTGTCTATTTGAAGTAGAATGAATTAATGTGGATATATTCGAGAAAGAGATGCTTATGGTTGATTTTATGTATATATATTTTCTTTTAATTACGGCAATTGGATTGATGTGGAAACTCTGCGGTATAACAACATAAAGTTTCAAGTATGGGATCTAGGTAGATTTATCTGCGCTTATTTTTTTGTTTTTGCACGAGAAATATGTGTTATTCATGAGCGATGACACTGTGGCAAAAGAACAAAATAAGCTTTCATTCTTGCATATAGGTGGAATGTGTAGTCAGGTGCATTATTCATATCAATGCTCCTTTGAATGATCCTAAGGAAGATCATGCAGATCGTTGCCTCCGTGTTCACTTTTACCATTTTACTATTGTTGAAAATCATGCTAGCTTACTTGCTATCCTTGTTCATATGGAACTTGTTGATCACTTTATGGAATGGCAATGGAGAATAATGTGATAGTGTTTGGTTTCATAGGCTTTGAGTAAGGTTTATAGGCATTTATTTTTCTTTTAACCTAAACTTTCGGCTTGGGTATTGGATATGTGGAAACCACGGAGGAAGGTTTTAGCGATCTTCTTTGGAAACGGTCTAAAAAGCGGTGGTTTTGGGGTAATTTTGAAAGACGGTTGGATTTGTTTGTAATTAGACTAAACCTCAAGGATATATTTCGTAACCTTGTGTCTATATGCTTGGTGTTTGTGCCCCACATTTGATGGTTTTGTCTTCTTGACTTATCCCCAAGATTCTATAAATTCGGTTTGTTATTTTTTTTTTTTTGTAGTTTATCAAGCTTAAACTCCATGCGCGATGTTCTTGATCTCTTGGTGATATGTTGCAAGTGTTGATCGATAGACCGCTCGGTATTTAAAATTTCGGGAGCTACCTACTTATCCATGACAAGAATAGTGGTAAATGTTGATTAATATTTTTCCGATTACCTTTGTAAGTGTAAAAGATGAAGTGATAATCGACCTTGTTGAACAATGTCGTGCAATCAAAGGAAGTTGATGCGGTTGTTGGGGACCCTTTGGGTTAGCCTTTCTCGTTTCATTCCTTTCATTCATGTTGCCGGTGTACTATTTCAAAATTGTGCATTCCGTTTCCCCTAGGGTTAATTACAAAAATTACCACTGGATACTGCTCAATTTTAAATAGAAAGGAAAAAAATATCTTCAGAATTTACAAATATTCCTATGACATTTGTTACTCCTTTAACAAATTACGAAAATCGGGTATTTATAAAGTAAATACAGACATGTTTGCGACACTTTTAAGGGGTATTTCTAATTTCCAAACATAATGGGAGTTTTACGTGATTAGGCTAAACTTTAGGGGTAATTTTAATTTTAATTTTGACAGGATGAAGAACTTCGTGTCGGGGTCTTGAACTAAATGACGGCTGCGAGTGCGCTCGCAAAACACGACTCGGTAACCAAGTGCTGAAAATTTGTGATGTTGATGCATCTTTTATGAACGTACTTAATCTATTTTTTGTTTCAATGTGATTTGCTCGGTATCCTGGTTGATCAAAGACCAATCACTTTCGGGAGCGGTATGATGAAGTCGAACGAGTGGAGCAAGTTCGTCTACACGTTTGTCGATGGTGCTTAGGTGGCTTCATTGTCGGGAAGTTCTTTGTCTAGTTTCAAATCAGTACTATATGTGTATGGTCTTGGTTGCAACACTACCGGGTACTCTGGTGCATATCTGTTGGTATAGTTAGATCGAACATGTCGTTTGATCGGGTAAATATGGTGAATGTTTTGTTAATGTGCAGTCCATTAGCTAGACCTATGCATGTGTCTCGTAGACATTGTGGAAGTTTATTTGATGTTGGCATATTATAGTTATGCCCAATGCAAACTTGTGAATCACGCGAATCGAATATTTGGCATTTTTGTACGACAGTCCGCCATTTATATATGAAATTGTGGTTTATTACTATTATCAATGCTTATGATCTTGTGTTATTGAATTGGGATCTTGTGATTTGAGTTTGTTGGATTTTTAATGAGGTTGATTGATGTATTTGAGGTTGTGTTGTTGAGATCTTGTGAATTGAGGTTTTTATTGGATGGATCATGTTTTTGTACAACAGGGATTCTATATTTACAAATTGAAAAGAAATATGCAATGTGGTTATTTACTTCGGATAAAAACGAAGTCGAGATATATAATTAGCGACATAAAATAGAATAAGCGAAGTAAAAAGGAGTGTAATGCTTCGGCTAAACAAATAAAAGTGAAGTAAATGTGGTATCTTTAACCCGTTACCTATTAATAAGCGAAGTCGATAACATTATTTCACTTCATCTGTATATATTTTACTGAAGCGAATAGGAAATATACACTTCAGCGATTATAAAATAAGTGAAGTGGAAGGACCTTTTTTACTTCGCAAACCCCCATATTCGGGTTCTAAAAACCGAGATAGACTTCGGTTATTACGATATTAAACTTCGTCTAATAAGCGAAGTCTAAAGTATACCTTTAACTACACGAACATAGACTTCGGTAATTATAACATTTTTACTTCGGATATTATCCGAAGTCTTTGACGTTTATTCTTATAGTGAATAAAACTTCCTCTTCTAAAGTATCCACGAATTTTGGGTGAAACGTGAATCACCCCTTATTTGCAACAGATTATGTTTTGGACATGGTATTATTATTCCTGTCAGGAGACCAAAAGTTGATTTTAAGCAGAATACGCATGTATATATATATATACATATACATATATATATATATATATTCTCACCCTTGTATATAGTATACGTGCCTCCCAAAATCCGATGTTCTAGTGTTGCCTACTCTGAGTACTCGGAGATGTTGATTGTGTTCGGTGGCATTACTGTACGAAAGAGTATTACAAGTCTGGGTACATCGAATCTTGATGGAAGTGGATATGTTGGCGATTGTGGGAACAATGATGTGATCCAAACGATAATGATTCATGCTGCGGTGGAGGAGTACTAAGGTCGGACGATGCCTTACGAAGCCTCCTCAGCAATTGAGTCGAAAAGCGGGGCAAGTAGACAGAAGACATCTGGAATATTCTGGGCAAGAGTGCTCATAATTGTGTTTGAGGTGATAGTGTGAACGAACGTGTTAATGGACTTTCGATGATTCCTTGCATGACGTTGTATACTTACAAACCGATGGTGTTCGGATTTATACGCTGCCGCTTATTGGTAACCTTCGGTTCTGGTGCTGTTTGAGAGCAGTTCATGACCGTATTACTGAATCGGAGCAGTTAGCGGACGCTACCTTTTGGATAGCGCATTCTAACACGCGATGTAAGAAACTACCGCATTCAGCCAACAATTCAGCAGTGCACGCTATTCAATTATGTAGCACATGTTAAAGTGCAGCAGTTAGCGCACGCTATGGAGGGGGTAACGCGCGCTAACCGGTAGCTCAGGGGACAGTCCGAGAGGCTCTTGGGTGAGGTGGAGGTCTCGTTAGTGCACGCTAATGCTTGTGGTTAACGCACGCTAATCTGTCCGACATATAAACTGGGCAGAAATCGTGATTCCTCATTTCCGCTCTTTCCTTTTTCTCCGTGGGTGACACCAAGATGTGAACCGAAGGTGACTATGGTTCTTGATCTTGACCGATTTTTTTTGTTTAGTTCTATGGTGTTTTGGGGTATAACATTTTTTAACCTAGTGTTCTTTGTCGGATTGAGGCGATTCCTTGATTTTCCCTTGAGTTGACATTTTGTGAATTTTGTTCTTGATCTCATTTCCAACCCGATTCTGATGAATCAATGGATGTTAAACATTATTGTTGGTCATGCGTTATGAATTGCATATCCATAATTCCATCCCTTTTAATTCGATTGACAATTCTAAAGATTCAGAGAAATTGTGAACAATTAAAATTGATCAAATGTCCATAAATTCTGGGTGAGCAAAACAAGTTATCAAGGGACATTTCGTACGACAGATGATGGCAAGTGATGCTTTCTTAATACGTCCAAATTGTGGATGCTCCCAACAATTGTGGTTTCCGCCATGCGCTGGTTCTAAGATTTTGTAATATAGCCTCATTGTTGTTGAATATTGGGCCATATTTCCTTTGGTAACTCATAATTCTAGCCGAGCAAACCGTATATATTATGTTGTGCTTTATTTTGATTTCAACTGATGCCATTAACTGGATCGCATCATTACCGAGAAATCCTCGTAATGTTGGTAATCATTCCGCATTCATCAGAATG
This sequence comes from Orobanche coerulescens, assembly GCA_033398695.1. Taxonomy (NCBI): domain Eukaryota; kingdom Viridiplantae; phylum Streptophyta; class Magnoliopsida; order Lamiales; family Orobanchaceae; genus Orobanche; species Orobanche coerulescens. The sequence continues at coordinate 97,767,192 of CM065813.1, read as the reverse complement.
CTTAGAGATTTGGTCATCTGATCTTATGAAGTTGCTTGTCACGTTATTGCCTTGTTTTCGTTGTTCTAAATTTCGGGGACAAACTTCTTTTATTTAAAGTGGATCGTGACACCCGAGTTTTGACTTCTTTTTCAACCCTAACTCGCTTATGTTCGATGGTACCTTTTGAATTTGTTTTGTTCTTCAGTTTTTGTCGTTTGAACGAGTTGTGACATTGTTTCAAATGAATCCGTCCACAATTGTGAGTTTTCCCACGTTCGGTTCAATTCTTGTGAGTCCTATGCGAAATGAACATCTTGTAATCCTTACAAGTTCATTTGATGTCTCGGATTGGGATGTGAACTTTAGAGTTGTTGATCAATTATTATCGTCCAGTTGTTGTTGTTCAATCAATATTGTCTGATCGTTGTGATTCAATTATTGTTGCTCGATCTTGCATCGTGATTATCGAGCATCTCATTTCTTTAAGGTTGTATCTATTCCAATATGTGATTTCTCAAACCTTTGAAGTTGTCGGAATTATATATATTTATTCAGCCTTAAACCCAAATTTTGATTGTTGTACTATTCGGATTATCAACCATAGTGGTTCATGATCATTGCACTTCGTAGACATTCTTGCGTATTGAATTGGACCGCAGTAAGACATGGAGTTTTGTGCCCGTTGTTGGCAGCAGATAACGTGTGTCACCTAATGTTTGCATTTTGTTGGCACCAATGTTTTGGTCGTATTCGTGTCATTGATAAACCTGATCCTTATCAAGAATCTTCGTGAGTCTATCATCAAAATTTTCATCCCTATCCTTGTTATTATTGTGGTGGCGGGAGATAATTAATATGGATGACGGTGCCGCCATAATAGCGGCTACTAGAAACAACTGTGGCACCGCCAGGGCCGCTGACTTAAAATCGGTCTGGTGTGTATATAAGGCCCTGAGAGGTATTTCCATAGTAGAATCACGACGTTGATCAAAGGGAAACAGTTAAGTAACCATGTGAAGATGGTTCCTACTAAGCATACGCGTTGCTTAGAACATATCAATTATCTAGAGGCCGTAGCACAATTTCATCGAGACGCAAGTCAGGCAGTGCATGAAGCAGCTACCCAAGAACGCGAGCATGCTGTGTAGCTAGAAGCTCAGTTAGCTGCAGCACAACGTACTCTTCGAGATAGGGAGGCTCAACACACTCAGGCAAGAAACGCCCTACAGGATCAGGTGCAGCAAGAGAGAGCAATGATACGGGCCAACGCTGAGGAAATCCTTGCTATACTCCTAGTGGCCCAAATTCCGGCAATGGGACAAGAAGTCGCAGAAGACGAAGATGATCCCGAGGAAGATCCCGAAGAGGACCCTGAAGAGGAGGTCGAAGATAACTCTATTGTCGTTAACCCATGAGTTGTGCTCAATGGGGGCATGCTGTGTATCGATGTTTTTATAGTTGTGTATTGGTATAATGTTTAAGGTTTGAGAATAAATTGTGTATGAATACAATTGATGACTCAGACATATATTTCGACGACCCCCTTTTTTGTTTCAAGATTCAAGGACAAAACTTCTTTTTTGGGGGATATGATGTAATACCCCGTAGTAACTAAACGTAGACCTTTCTAGAAGGCGCTGGGCGTCAGGACCGACTTTGATCAATCACCGTAAATCTCGGAAGAAAATTCAAAGATCCTAAAATTACAGAATATCATAGAATATTGAGTCAGCTTCCCAATGGAATAAACGGAGAGTCATTCTGATCCCGAACGAACAAATTAGTGCCAAATCAAGACAGGGGTGTCAGCCAGCGGTACCCGGCGCAGCACCCGGCACTGTGAGCGCCGTGTTGCGCGGCACGCTGCGCCGTGTCTGTCGGCCACCTTTAGGAACACGGCGCATAACATGGCGCAGGCACTGACGGGTATAGCGCCATGATTTCCAGACTGCTCGGACAGTTTCCAACGCCTTCCAGGAGCTCTCGGCCGCCTTATGAAAACGGCGCAAGACACGGCACGAGCACCGTCGGGTCCAGCGCCGTGTTGATCGAGCAGCCCTATAAATAGGGAAGTTCCCAGCGTTTTGCAGCGGTTTTTCCCCAACCATTCATCCCTCCTTATAGAACAGGTGTTCTTGAGTGATTTTTGAGTTGTTAAACATTCCATAATCTTCGGAGGGATCAGATAACGAGTGTATAACGAGCAAGTCAGGCCAACTTCGCCAGATTGGAGGTAATTCAACCATGAACCCTAAAACTTGTGTTTCGAGATTTCGGATTTATACTTGTTTAGAACTTGAAAATGGTTATATATCGAATATCCTGGGACTGTTCTTATCGATTCTAGCAGAACGGAAATCAAAACCTTCGTTTAAACCCTCGTGACCAGATACCGTCCGTGAAGTGTCCGATAAAAGTTCCCTAAGGGATTCAATTAAGGTTTTCGATGTTATTTCGATTAGAATGGACAATCCTAATGCTGGTTAAGACGAATTCCCCATTGTAGGCCGGAGATTTCAGAGTTTTCAATCCTATTTACAAGCTGCTCAAGACGTTTTTATCCCTAAAGTCACCAGGCAAGTACTTTGATTGTGTTTGATGTACTTCGTGTGAATATGTGAAAAATGTGATTTTGTGAAAAGTAGTAATTTTAGAAAATGTGATTTGTGCCATGTGGTTGAGGGTGTGTGAACCGAGTTAAAACCAGTGTGGGTCCCCTGGGACCCGTTAGACTGCGAGCTCTGCGGATCACTCAGTGGGGTTGTACAACCAGGGAGGGCTTGACGAGGACTTTCTGGGGTGTGTATCTCGCGTGAGGTACAGGTCCAGTACAGCTCGGGAGATTGTTTTGAGATGATTATTATGGTATTCCGGAATACATGATGGCACAGTGATCTGGTTATTTATTCATTTGTTGTACATATTCATAAATCGTTGTACTTGCACCAGCTGTTCGCTGACCCCTTCTGGGGTGCATATACTTGTTGTGTATTCAGGTACAGAACTTAGTGGCAAGCTGGTGCAGGAAGGGCACGAGGATGACAAACAACACTGATATCACGTGTTATTGTGAGATGGTGGTTGTTTTGGGTATGGTAAGAGTCGTGTGTCAGTTTTGTACTCGCGCGGGTACGGTCATATGTGCTTTTGTGGTAGTGTCCGAAGTTGATTAGGGCAGGAGTGCTGCCGGGCCATGTTACGCTGCAATGTGCGGCTTCTATCGGGAAGTGCACGTCCGGTGCCACCATTCAGGCGCGGGTGCGCAGTGGGCATGTTCAAGGGACGGCTTCCGACAGAGAGTGAACGCCGGATGCACGGTGACCAAGAGAGCTGCTTTGGTTAGATTCTCGACTGAGGATACTTGTGGTTTAATGTGTTGATGTTGGTTATGGTTGATGCATTGGATCAGTTATGAGCTGTTGTTTTTGTTGTGATCCAACAGGATCTTGCGTTGGTACGTTTTGGTGATGTATGTCGTCTTGAAAGTCGATGTTGGTTTTAAGTGTGTGAATGTCTCATTTCTATTAATGGTCATTGTCTTTTATGTTGGTCCAGCCTGGTAGGTTCTCCAAAAAGAATCTACGGCGCTGTGATATCCCTGTAAATCACGGGGGTGTTACAGCATATGCTGTAAATGCAGCTAGTTAGTTTCAGTCAAATCCAGGAAAATAACATTAGACTGCTGTAAAGAAAATTCTTAAGTACCTAAAGAGTATTAAAGACTTGGTTTTTTCATACGGCGGTGGAGAACTTAAAGTCATGGGTTATACAGACTCTGATTTTTCGGGAGACGTGGATGCGCAGATATCCACATCAGGGTATATCCCTACTCTAAATGATGGAGCAGTATCTTGGAGAAGTGCAAAGCAAAGTGCGACTGCAATTTCCACATGTCAAGCCGAATATTAGGCAGCCACGGAGGCTGCTAAAGAGGCATTTTGGATCAAGAAGTTCACTGAGGAACTTCAAGTGGTTCCCGACTCGGATCGGCCCATGGCACAAGTTTTTTACAACGACGGAGATGTTGCGCGGGCTAGCGAGCCTAGGGCTCACCACAACACCGATCACATTGAGAGAAAGTATCATTTTGCTACAGAAATGGTTCAGAAAGGGAACATTACACTACAGAGAATAGACACAGCAAATAACGTTGCTGATCCCCTTACCAAGCCACTATTTCATAAGGTCTTAGAGAGACATCTGGAGAGTATGGGTATTAGATACCATAGTTTGGGGCATTAAATGCAAGTGGGTAATTGGTAGGAATATGCTCTCGAATGCCACTCAAGGAATGAGAGAGTGAGAGCATTGTATTGTAATTACGAATATTAAATTAAATAAGGCATTTATTATTTTATATTATTATATATCACTGGCATTGTGATTTGGTATATAGAATAATAGTCCTTCCATTTGAGAGCAAATATTCTACTCCGTATGGAGATAAGGAGATAGGCACTGGAAGTATTTAGGGCTCGACTGCTTAACTGGTTTGCAAGTCTATAAAACTTAACTACGCAGTAAGTTTAGACAAGACTTGTATAACGTGTACTTTAACATGTAGAGTTCCTATCTTCACTAAGGGTTAGTGGGAGCATATGTTATAGGTATGCTAATGGGATTAATATACTCAAACTCGACTCACCTTGATTCAGTCGCATAGATTTCACTTTGGGATTATCAATGACTGAATCGAAAGGTTGTGATAGGTATACATGAAGATTTGACTTCAGGTTTCAGTAGGAGATGTACTTGTGATATTAAGTTAGTCATTAGAGTAGTTGGAGCCAATCACCGGTTGGTGGGATCATCCTCAAAGTGCAACTTAGTGCGCAAGTGGCAGTCTCTACCGAATACCAAGATAGGATTCTTTCTCCTATAAGTCAGCATGTAAATATCCTCTGAGATTAATAGCAAATGAGATCATAAGTCTTTGCCCAAAGCATTTAGAGCTAGTTGTATTTAATACACGAAATCTCGATGATCTCGGCTTGCATTAACAAATACATAGAGTCAAGTTACAATAGGGTTTGACATTACTGTGACCCTAATACTTGATCAGGACATGTGATTGAAGGGTTTATATGTATACGGTATTCACGACATAATGGGTTTAGAATGATTTTATCGTTCGTTCTCAGTTGGGTTGTAGTGCGGGCCACTAGACTGGCTAAGTAATACTCGCACTCCTTGGTTCCTCTTATTGCCGACTGAGACGGACCTATGATGTCGCGCACAAGGATATTTGATGGGAAAATGTGTATTTATTATCTCTTCATTTACATTGGATATTAGATATCTAATTTGATTTATTTGATAAATCAATGCGGTCTTATGAATTGAAATTAATTAATAGATAATTAATTTAATTCATAAGTAATTATTTCTTGGAGAATTATAATTATAATATTATATTTCATATAATTAATTAGATTAATTGATTAAGTATAAATACATTTGAGATAGAACAAAGTGTACTTTACGGACTATACTCACGAACGTCCGGTACACGAACCGAGTGGCTCGGCGCGCTTTATCACCAACCATCAAGTGGTGTAATATACTGAATTTCTACTATGGTTGTTTAATGTTATTTTATCCGAGTTATATTGTACAGTGTGGAATCTGTACGGTAGGGATAAAATAATTAAAGGACTGGGACATCTGTATTGGTATAATTGTCGTACTTGGTCGACAATTGCATCTGAAGATATTGTGTCAGGTATGTTGTACGAGAATATTATTGGAATGAGTATATGTATTCAGTATGTCATGTATACGTATTCCGTGTGTCGAGATGATGGACAAGAACAGTTGGAATTGGCTGAGTAAAGCCTGATTAACGTACGCTAAAGTAAGGACTTAGCGTACGCTAATGCACAAGACTTACGTACGTTAAGAAGGATACTTAACATACGTAAGGTTCACACCTCTTACGTATGTTAAGATGATTAGTTAACATATGTAAAGTTCATATCAGGCAGGATCCGAGCTATGATCGACGAGTGGGCCCGGTGTCAGCAACTTTCGGCGCAGATGTGGACAGGCGAGTCAATGTCGAGTATTACGTATGTTATGGACTATACATTACGTACGTTAAGTTGATATAGTACTATAACAAGTCAACTCAGAGTTACGTACGCTATGGCATTGGCTTTATGTACGTAATCCATCGAACGAATTGAGACAGGAGGTCCTGGACTATCGTTACATACGCTATCGAGGACGGATAATGTACGTAATGATTGTTACGTATGATAATGTTCATATAGCGTACGTAAGGTATGTGTTTATATATATATATATATATATATATATATATATATATATATATATATGAGACCCGTCATTTTGGAGAAGTTTCACCTTGTTTCTTCATCCTTCAACCCTCCGAGACCGATTTTTGGATCTTCTAGCTTGGTTATGAGCTTGGGAGCATGGATTGGAGTTGTTCTTAGAGTTGATAATGATTATTGGGAGGAGCTCGATTGTTCTTCATCATAATTCTTTAATATCAGGTAACATTCATATTTCTCTAATTGTAGCCCGAGTTTGGAATGATGTTTACATGTTAGGAAGCATGTTGATCTACCTTATTGCTATTATGATGTTATACATGAATAAATGGAATTGTGACAAGAGATTGATGATATTAGTTAAGGTTATTCGTGTTGTAAGAATTTCAATTCCTTCAAACGTGCTTGTAAGATGTATTTCCGAATCATGCTGATGTTGTTATTAATATATGAGTATTGACATGATTGTAGTGGTTTTGGATTATGTTGGAGGGGTATGTTGATGTAATTCCTTTCTTCATTTCGGATTCTTAATGTTATTGTCGTTGGTTACTTCGTATGATGACGGTTATGGTAGTATTGTTGTGATTCTTGGTGTTATGAATAATGCATGTCGAAGAAGAAGATGATATGTGTGTATTGATCGGGTTCTGAGTGAAATGTAATTAGGTTAGAGGTTAGATAACATATTGGATTATGTTGTCTTGGTGATTATGAACAAGAGGACGTTAATTGGATGTGCTTACAGATTAATTCACATTCTTGAGGAACTCTTGAATTGTATATGAGATTGATTTCGAAATTGAGTATGTTATAATCTGGTTATCGGCTTGAAATGATTGTTGGTATGATTATCGGACTATGGAATCGTATTGTGGTTGTGGATTCGTGATTGATTGAATTGGGTTGTTTGGATTTATATTTAATCGAGATATTGTGTAACTGTTGGATTTGTTGAGTGGTTATATCGATTATTGATTGTTATCGAACTTGTTGTTTATCGTTTATTATAATAGGTTGTGAAGATTGATCATCGATTAGAATAATATGTTGCGGTCGAGTTCGAGGATGTTCGTGAATTGCTTTGGTTAGGGCCGAGGAACTTGTAGACGACAGCAAGGACTTGGTAACGGATTCATTATCGTCGTATCGGTATCGAGGCAAGTTATTACTTGCTTAGTTTATATATTTAATGAACGGTTTTAGTTTCATTTTTTTTATAATGCATATAACAATTATTATTATTGTGGACTCTGGAGATTGGGGTTGTACGTTGTTTTCTGATTTTGGAAATTAAATCATAATGTATATGATTTACCTTTGTTACCGGTATACTTGGGTATCGAGGGTACGTTATGATAAAAACGAGGATATGAGTTATATATGATCGTGGTATTGTGGATCGTCGAACATTGAGGATAATCGTCGGTGATGATTTGACATAGAGATTACTCCCGAAGGACTCGGGGCAAGTACCTTAATTTGATTTTGGTTTAATGTTGATGATTTTGATCATGCATATTGTCATTCATGTTGTTGAACATAAGGTCGTCCAAGTTGATTTGTCATAATGTCGTTCATGTTATTGATTCATATGTTCATGTTGATGAACATATTGATTTGCATACGTGTATATATAGTTGTATTGTGTATGTTGTATTGATCCGATGGGATCGTGTGTTCTATGTTGAGGGATCTGTATCATTTGTCCACCTTATGTTGGTCCGATGGGATCATATTTGGATCTATGCTGAGGGCGCTGGATCATTGGATGGGTTTTCCACCTCGTGTTGGTCCGACGGGATCATCTTGGGATCTATGATGAGGGCACTGGATCATTGGATTACCATGTGTTGTGTTGATGGAATCATGTGGATTCGCATCGTTGGATTTACCATGTGTTGTTGTGCATATGTATATTGTTGGTTATCCACCTCGTGTTGATTTAGTAGGATCATCTTGGGATCTATGCTGTGTGCGCTGGATCATCGGATTTCCATTGACTATACATTGTTGTTATTGTTGTGAGCATATTGACGTTGTCATATGAGTATGCATTTGTAGGTCTTGTGTTAGGACCATGTCTGTATGTTGTATTTGAAATGATCTCGGATTAGACTGACGTGATTTGTCGTGACATTGCATATCTTGAGGTATGTTCTGTATCTCCTTCTTAGTTCTTGTCTTTGGATGGGAAATCGATTATCGTGTTGATATTGTTTATGATATCAGATGGATCGAATTGGATAGAGTTGGTACATTTCCGTAGTGGTGAGTTATGATGATGTTTCGCGAACTTGAGTATTGCTTGAAGTACAGTATAGATGTTGTGTATTAATTCATTGTTTAATGGAGACTATGAGATGTGGAATATGGTAAAGATTATTTTGATGAGGATTATCATCGAGTTGGTAAAGTTATGATGATAAGATTTCATTGGTCGTATTCTTATTTTGTGATTTCATTGATATGTAATTATTGATGTGATGTGACCATTATCATTGTTGAGTATTATGGCTGACCCCGTCGTGGGCTTTCTTTTTAGGTTCTTGGGAGATCGAGCTTGTGGCGGTCCTGAAGAGATGAGTTTCCCAGAGGATACTGGCTTTGGCACGTATTTATGAATTGAGTCCTTTGTCTAGTTGTCATTTCCCACTGCAAAGTATTTTTAGTTAATTGTCTTATCCGCTGCGAGTGTGTTTTAAAATGCATAACTAGTATTTTGTGAACTTGGGTTTATTTTTCGAAAATCGTTTTCTATACTGGCACATGTTGATACGTGTAAGCTGTGTCTTAACGTATACTTTTGAAACTGAGATTTGGCGGTTTGGCCTTGTACATTCAAATGAGAGTTTTTCGACGGTATTGTTAAACGGATTTTAGAAAGTCTTCGAATATTTAAAGGATATTACCGTCATCGTCGCTTAGACGTATTAAAAATGTTTGTAAATCTTTCTTTCAGCCTTGTGGGTTCCGTTTCGGTCCCACGGTGCTGTAATATTCCCGATTGGCTCTAGGGGTGTTACAGAACATGGTATCGGAGCTTAGGTTGAGAAAACCTAGGCAGTCGGGTCGAGTCGTGTCGTGTTTTTGTCACATCATTCGAGTTGTCGATTGACGAATATTAGAGCCCTGGGTTTTCGTTGTTCACTCGGGCTTGTGTGTTATGCGATTTACCAGTGGGGTACCATGGTTGTTGTAAACTTTTCCAAATGGTATTAACGTGTTTCTTCGGATTCAGATGTGTCGTATTTTGAGTTGAACTGATTTTGAAAAATGCATGTTTTGAAATATCTGTATCGAGTATTTTCTAGAGCTGAGACATGTACCAGTATCACGGGGAATCGTCATCTTCACGATCTGTAAGCATTTGGATTTTTGATTTGCATTGAGATTTATTTCCGTTGTAAGTTGATATGCTTTGTGATTCAGAAGAATACTATGTGTTACTGTATGAGGTGGCAGAATATAAGAGTTGGGACAAAATCGATGATCTTGAGAAGCTATGATTATGAAAAATCGATATGTCGGTTAAATATGGGAATTGTGTATTTGGGAGAATTATGTGAATTGTTAAGGGGAACATGTAGTCATGCTATTTTATTTTGAGATATGTGAAATTATTTTTGACCATCTGGAAGTGATGCTTTTCAAAATGATATAGTTTGAATAAACTATTTTGCTCGCTGTCATGAAAATGTATTTTTGTAAAATAATTTTGAGAGATAATATTGTTGTCTTTAAAAACATATTTCATCATGGCATAGTTGCAGTATTGCATAATGGAATAATGGTTGATGTTGCGAGTCATATGTGGAAAAGAGATTTTATCGAAGTCTATCCAACAAGATTTTGGATTCTATCGTGTGATTTTCCGACCAAATGTCAGTGGAATTAGTGACGAGCCGAATTGGTATACAGGAGTATAGATGTGGTCAATCATTTGCATAGTTTTCATTTTAAAACTTCGAAATCATGGGTATTCAAAGAAAATTGCTATCGAGAACTTGACATGAGCGAGCCGGTTTAACTTTCCGAAAATTGATTTTGTGGTCTTACAAAAATATGTGTTTTGAGTTTTGAAATTCCCGGAAAGAATTTTCGAAAATGGATTTTTATTGACAATATTGTATGATTTCAAAGTTGTTTTGAAAATATGATTAGTATACGTACAAACGTAGTGCATAATGCATATCATGGTGAAGTTCTGAGTGAGACTCACAAACTGGATAACACATCAATGGTACGATGAAAAGAGGTTCGAACTTCAGTATGGTAGCTTGGTTATCCAGGGATGACCGGTTGGTTGATCAGATAAGAGGAATATGTCACGTGTCGTAGATTCGGTACAGAATATGATTTTGGAACTTTGGGTTTTGTGAAACTGGAGCATATGTGCTATGTGGATCTATTGATGTGGTGGTAGCGTGATTTTACCATTGTGAATTTCGAATTTTTGAGCCATATTGATTGGTCGTTCCCACTCCATGTATGGTTAGGTATGTTCGTCGGTTTGTGATTGGTTGATCATACACCGAGAGGTATGTTCAATAGTTGGGCGTGTTTCTTTGAGATCCACTGCATGTGATTTGTGTAATTTTTTGAGAATGTTATTATCTTGTATATCTATCCCTATGGTTCTGTGTTGATCGTGTTGGAGCTTACCGTGTGAGGGTGTTCTCGATTATTATTGATCCTTCGTTGGTAATATTGGAGTTTATCATGTTGATGATATTCTCGGTTGTATTTGGACCTTTGGTTGATCGTATTGGAGGTTATGATGTCGATGATATTCTCAGTTAATTTATAGGTTGATCATTGTTATTGATCGTATGAGTGTTCGGACTTGTGTCGATGTTTTGGGATTTGTTGTCGTTGTTTTGGGCAGTTGTTTCACAGATGTATTGTGTATTATTCGTTTTATCAGGATTGGGACTTGATTGTGCGACCAGGCAGTCAGGCTTTGACATGGATGGATTATTCCATAATTTGGTAATAACGATGTATTTTGTTGAAATTTGTGAAACTGTGATTATAAGCGTACTGAGGCATTTAAGTGGGGTCATTCGCTAATATCAGGTGAGATAATCAACTTCATTGACTTATAAGTATACTGTTTTCGTTATTCATTATTGAGGATAATTGATAAGTTTCGTGATGATTCTGGATATTGTGGTTGAACTTTTGATTGTGATCGGATTGCAAGTTTCGCGAACGAAACTTATTTTAAGTGGTGTAGTATGTAATATCCCGAATTTCTACTATGGTTTTTTAATGTTATTTTATCCGAGTTATATTGTACAGTGTGGAATCTGTATGGTAGGGATAAAATAATTAAAGGAGTGGGACATCTGTATTGGTATAATTGTCGTACTTGGTCGACAATTGCATCTGAAGATATTGTGTCAGGTATGTTGTATGAGAATATTATTGGAATGAGTATATGTATTCAGTATGTCGTGTATACGTATTCCGTTTGTCGAGATGATGGACAAGAACGGTTGGAATGTCCTGATTAACGTATGCTAAAGTAAGGACTTAGCATACGCTAATGCACAAGACTTACGTAAGTTAAGAAGGATAGTTAACGTACGTAAGGTGCACACCTCTTACGTACGTTAAGTTGATTAGTTAACGTACGTAAAGTTCATATCAGGCAGGATTCGAGCTATGATCAACGAGTGGGCCCGATGTCGGCAACTTTCGGCGCAGATGTAGACAGGCGAGTCAATGTCGAGTATTACGTACGTTATGGACTATACATTATGTACGTTAAATTGATATAGTACTTTAGCAAGTCAACTCAGAGTTACATACGCTATGGCATTGGCCTTACGTACGTAATCCATCGAACGAATTGAGACAGGAGGTTCTGGACTGTCGTTACGTATGCTATCGAGGACGGATAACGTACGTAATGATTGTCGCTAGGTAGTTCATATAGCATACCTAAGGTATGTGTTTATATATATATATATATATATATATATATATATATAAGACACGTGATTTCGTCATTTTGGAAAAGTTTCACCTTGTTTCTTCATCCTTCAACCCTCTGAGCCCGATTTTTGGATCTTCTAACTTGGTTATGAGCTTGGGAGCATAGATTGGAGTTGTTCTTGGAGTTGATAATGATTATTGGGAGGAGTTCGATTGTTCTTCATCGTAATTCTTTAATATCAGGTAACATTCATATTCCTCTGATTGTAGCTCGAGTTTGGAATGATGTTTACATGTTAGGAAGCATGTTTATCTACCTTATTGCTATTATGATGTTATACATGAATAAATGGAATTATGACAAGAGATTGGAGATATTAGTTAAGGTTATTCGTGTTGTAATAGTTGCAATTTGTTCAAACGTGCTTGTAAGATGGATTTCCGAATCATGTTGATGTTGTTATTGATATATGAGTATTGATATGATTGTAGTGGTTTTGGATTGTGTTGAAGGGGTATGTTGATGTAATTCCTTTCTTCATTTCAGATTCTTGATGTTATTGTCATTGGTACTTCGTTTGATGACGATTATGGTATTGTTGTGATTCTTGGTGTTATGAATAATGCATGTCGAAGAAGATGATGATATGTGTGTATTGATCGGGTTATGAGTGGAATGTAATTAGGTTAGAGGTTAGATGACATATTGGATTATGTTGTCTTGGTGGTTATGAACAAGATGATGTTAATTAGATGTGCTTCTGGATTAATTCACGTTCTTGAGGAACTCTTGAATTGTATATGAGATTGATTTCAAAATTTAGTATGTTATAATCTGGTTATCGGGTTGAATTGATTGTTGGTATGATTATCGGACTATGGAATCGTATTGCGGTTATGGATTCGTGATTGATTGATTTGGGTTGTTTGGATTTATATTTAATCGAGATATTGTGGAACCGTTGGGTTTGTCGATTGGTTATATCGATTATTGATTGTTATCGAACTTGTTGTTTGTCGATTATTATAATAGGTTGTGAAGATTGATCATCGATTAGAATAATATGTTGTGGTCGAGTTCGAGGATGTTCGTGAATTGCTTTGGTCAGGGCCTAGGAACTTGTAGACGACAGCAAGGACTTGATAACGGCTTCATTATCGTTGTATCGATATCAAGGCAAGTTATTACTTGCTCAGTATATATATTTAATGAATGGTTTCAGTTTCATTTTGTTTATAATGCATATAGCAATGATTATTATTGTAGACTCTAGAGATTGGGGTTGTACGTTGTTTTCTGATTTTGGGAATTAAATCATAATGTATATGATTTACCTTTGTTATTGGTATACTTGGCTATCGAGGGTAAGTTATGATAAAGATGAGGATATGATTTATATATGGCCTTGGTATCGTGGATCGTCGAACATTGAGGATAATCGTCGGTGATGATTTGACATCGAGATTGCTCCCGAAGGACTCGGGGCAAGTATCTTAATTTGATTTTGGTTTAATGTTGATTATTTTGATCATGCATATTGTCATTCATGTTGTTGAACATAAGGTCCTCCAAGTTGATTTGTCATAATGTCGTTCATGTTATTGATTCATATGTTGTTCATGTTGATGAGCATATTGATTTGCATACGTGTATGCATAGTTATATTGTGTATGTTGTATTGATCTGATGCGATCGTGTGATCTATGATGAGGGCGCTGGATCAGTTGTCCATCTCATGTTGGTCCGACGGGATCATCTTAGGATCTATGCTGAGGGCGCTGGATCATTGGACGGGTTTTCCACATCGTGTTGGTCCGACGGGATCATCTTGGGATCTATGCTGAGGGCGCTGGATTATTAGATTACCCTGTGTTGTGTTGATGGAATCATGTGGATTCGCATCGTTGGATTTACCATGTGTTGTTGTTTTCCATATGTATATTGTTGTTTATCCACGCCGTGTTGATCTAGTAGGATCATCTTGGGATCTATGCTGTGTGCCCTGGATCATCAGATTTCCATTGAGTATACATTTTTGTTATTGTTGTGAGCATATTGACGTTGTCATATGAGTATGCATTTGTAGGTCTTGTGTTAGGACCATGTCTGTATGTTGTATTCGAACTGATCTCGGATTAGACTGACGTGATTCGTCATGGCATTACATATCTTTAGGTATGTTCTGTATCTCCTTCTTGGTTCTTGTCCTTGGATGGGCAATCGATGATCATGTTGATATTGTTGATGTTATCCGATGGATTGAATTGTCCAGAGTTGGTACATTTCCATAGTGGTGAGTCACGATGATGTTTCGAGAACTTGAGTATTGCTTGAAGTACATTATGGATGTTGTGTATGAATTCATTGTTTAATGGAGACTACGAGATGTGGAATATGGTAAGGATTATTTTGATGAGGACTATCATCGAGTTGGTAAAGTTATGACGATAAGATTTCATTGGTCGTATTCCTATTTTGTGATTTCATTGATATGTAATTATTGATGTGATGTGACCGTTATCATTGTTGAGTATTATAACTGACCCCGTCGTGGGCTCTCTTTTTAGATTCTTGGGAGATCGAGCTTGTGGAGGTCGTGAAGAGATGAGTTTCCTGGAGGATACTGGCTTTGGCACGTATTTATGAATTGAGTCGTTTGTCTAGTAGTCATTTCCCACTGCAAAGTATTTTTAGTTAATTATCTTATCCGCTGCGAGTGTATTTTAAAATGGATAACTAGTATTTTGCGAACTTGGGTTTATTTTTGGAAAATCATTTTCTATACTTGAACATGTCGATACGTGTAAGCGGTGGCTTAACGTGTACTTTTGAAACTGAGTTTTAGCGGTTTGGCCTTGCACTTTCAAATGAGAGTTTTTCGACGGTATTGTTAAATGGGTTTTATAAAGTCTTCGAATATTTAAAGGATATTACCGTCATCGTCGCTTAGGCGTATTTAAAATGTTTGTAAATCTTTATTTCAGCCTTGTGGGTTCCATTTTGGGCCCACGGCGCAGTAATATTCCCGATTGGCTTTGGGGTGTTATAGAACATGGTATCGGAGCTTAGTTTGAGAAAACCTAGGCAATCAGGTCAAGTCGAGTCGTGTTTTTGTCACGTCATTCGAGTAGTCGATTGAAGAATATTAGAGCCTTGGGTTTTTGTTGTTCACTCGGACTTGTGTGTTATGCGATTTACCAGTGGGGTGCCGCGGTTGTTGTAAACTTTTCCAAATGGTATTAATGTGTTTCTTCGGATTCAGATGTATCGTATTTTGAGTTGAACTGATTTTGCAAAATGCATGTTTTGAAATATCTATATCGAGTATTTTCTAGAGCTGAGACATGTGCCAGTATCATGGGGAATCATCGGCTTCACGATCTGTAAGTATTAGGATTTTTGAATTGCATTGAGATTTATTGTCGTTCTAAGTTGATATGCTTTGAGATTCAGAAGAATACTATGTGTTATTGTATGAGGTAGCAGAATATAACAGTTAGGACAAAATCGATGATCTTGAGAAGCTGTGATTATGGAAAATCGATATGTCGGTTAAACTTGGGAAACGGAGTTGTGTATTTGGGAGAACTATGTGAATCGTTGAGGGGAACATGTAGTCATTCTATTTTATTTTGAGATATGTGAAATTGTTTTTGAACATGTGGAAGTGATGCTTTTCAAAATGATATATTTTGAATAAATTGTTTTGCTCGCTGTCATGAAAATGTATTTTCGTAAAATAATTTTGAGAGACAGTATTGTTGTCTTTAAAAACATGTTTCATCATGGCATAGTTGCAGTATTGCATAATGGAATAATGGTTGATGTTGCGAGTCATATATGGAAAAGAGATTTTATCAAAGTCTATCCAACAAGATTTTGGATTATATCGTGTGATTTTCCGACCGAATGTCAGTAGAATTAGTGACGAGCCGAATTGGTATACAGAAGTATGGATGTGGTCAATCATTTGCATAGTTTTCATTTTAAAACATCGAAATGGTGGGTATTCGAAGAAAATTGATATCGAGAACTTGACATGAGCGAGCCGGTTTAACTTTCCGAAAATTGATTTTATGGTCTTAAAAAAATATGTGTTTTGAGTTTTGAAATTCTGGAAAGAATTTTCGAAAATGGATTTTTATTGACAATATTGTATGATTTCAAAGTTGTTTTGGAAATGTGATTAGTATACATACAAACGTAGTGCATAATGCATATCAGGGTGAAGTTCTGAGTGAGACTCACAAACTGGATAACACATCAATGGTACGATGAAAATGTTGGGATTCGGTGATAAAATCGAATTACGCAGCGGAAAATAAACCGGTCCAACCAGAAAAAACCAAACCCCAAAAACGGACCGATCAAGCATCATATAAACGAATATAAATAACGAGGATGATAAACAAAGAATACTTACCCTCGTAGTCCTTTGATAATATAATCTTCGAAGGAAAAACCCGAGCAAGCCTTTTCCCGATTACCAACACGAACACAAATCCAATTCGTTGTAGCTTGTTTGAATGATCCAACACTGAAAATGCCGAATGTCTCTACGTTATCACGCGTCGAATATTTATCGGAAAAATAAAATATCAATTCGTTCTCAAAGAACACGGCTAGGAATTGATACGATATTTTTCTTCTCTTCTCTTCTTCCTTTTCTTTCTCTCAAAGATGAACAAGAAAATAAATTTTTCCTCCTCCTTTTTCTCCTCCTCACGGCTGGTCTCTTTTTTATGTATGTGTGTTTTCCCTTAAGTCTTTTTAAAAGAAAGACTACACCATTTTATATAGTAAAAGAGATCAAAATGATGAGATATGGAATCTCATCCATTTTTTCCTCATCTTTATATAAAACTAAACACACCACACATGGAAAAAGAAGCAACATGGAAGGTGAGGAGCAATCATGGGGCGGCCCACTTGAATTTGGTGAGAAAACAAGCCGAGCCACTCGGTTCGTGTATCGGACGTTCGCGTGTCTAGTTTGTTAAATACACTTTGTTTTATCCCAAATGTATTTATACTTAATTAATTAATCTAATTAATTAATTTTATCAAATACAAAATTATAATAATATATTTCCAAGAAATAATTATTTATGAATTAAATTAATTACCCGGTAATTAATTTCAATTCACTAGACCGCATGATTTATCAAATAAATCAAATTATATATCTAATATCCAATATTAATGAAGAGATAATAAATACATATTTATCCATCCAATATCCTTGTGCGCGACTCCGTAGGTCCGTCTTAGTCGGCAATGGGAGGAACCAAGGAGTACGGGTAACACTTAGCCAGTTTAGTGCTTCGTACCGTAACCCAACTAAGAACGAATGATCGGATCATTCCAAAACCATTATGTCGTGAATACCGTATACGTATAAACCCTTCAATCATATGTCCCAGTCAAGTATTAGGGTCACGGTAAAGTCAAACCCTACTATAACTTGACTCTATGCTTTCTGTTAATGCAAACCGAGATCGTCGAACACTCGTGTATCAAATACAACTAGCTCTAAATGCTTTGGCCAAAGACTTATAATCTCACTTGCCATTAACCGCATAGGACATTTACCTGCTCACTTACAGGAGAAAGAATTCTATCTTGGTATTCATTAGAGACTGCTACTTGCCCACTAAGTTGCATTTCGAGGTTGACCCCACCCACCGGCAATTGGATCGAACTACTCTAATGACTAACTTAATGTCACAAGCACATCTCCTACTAAAACCTCAAGTTAAAGGTCCACGTATACCTATCACAACCTTTCGATCCAGTCATTGACAATCCCTGAGTGATATCCGTGTGACCGAATCGAGGTGAGTCATGTTCGAGTATACTAATCTCACTAGCATACCTATAACGTGTGCTCCCACTAACCCTTAGTGAATACCGGCACTCTACATGTCAAAGTACACGTTATACAAGTCTTGTCTAAACTTATTGCCCAGTTAAGTTTTATCGACTTGCGAACGAGTTAAGCATTCGAGCTCTAAACACTTCCAGTGCCTATCTCCTTATCTCCATAAGAAGTAGAATGTTTGCTCTCAAATGCAAGGACATATCCCTAACAATCTCCCACTTGCACTCAATGCCACAAACTATGGTATCTAATACCCATACTCTCCAGATGTCTCTCTAAGACCTTCTGAGATAGTGGCTTGGTAAGCGGATCAGCAACGTTATTTGCTGTGTCTACTCTCTGCAGTATAACATTTCCTTCCTGAACCATTTCTCTCACAAAATGATATTTTCTCGCAATATGTTTGGTATTGTGGTGAGCCCTAGGCTCCGTAGCTTGTGCAACAGCTCCGTCGTTGTCACAAAACAGCGTCACGGGCTTTTTCGCATTAGGAACCACTTGAAGTTCCTCAGTGAACTTCTTAATCCAAAAAGCTTCTTTAGCAGCTTCCGTGGCTGCCTGATATTCGGCTTGACATATAGAGATAGCATTCGAACGTTTCTTGGCACTTCTCCAAGAAACTTCACCACCATTCAGAGTGAAGATATACCCTGATGTGGACATCTGAGCATCCATGTCCCGCGAAAAATCTGAGTCTGTATAGCCCATCACTCTAATTTCTCCACCGCCGTATGTAAGAACCAAGTATTTAGTCCTCCTTAGGTACTTAAGAATGTTTTTTACAGCAGTCCAATGTTCCTACCCTGGATTTGACTGAAACCGACTTACTACGCTCATAGCATAGGCAATGTCCGGTCTAATGAAAATCATAGCATAAACGAGGCTATCTACTGCCGAAGCATAGGGCACCTTACTCATTTCCTTTCTGTCTTCCTCACTTTGAGGACACATCTCTAAGGAAAGTTTTGCACCATGTTGCATAGGAAGGAACCCTCTTTTAGAATCTTCCATCCTAAATCACTTCAGGATCTTTTCTATATAGAGGGCTTGGGAAAGACCTAACATTCTTTTCGCTCTATCCCGGTAGAGACGAATACCCAGAATATAGGTAGCTTCTCCCAAGTCTTTCATTGAGAACTCTTTAGAAAGCCAAGCTTTCACAGAACTGAGCATTCCTACGTCATTTCCTATAAGTAGAATGTCATCTACATATAGTATTAAGAACGCAATTCTGCTCCCACTAACCTTCTTGTAAATATAGGGCTCCTCTTCGTTTTGGACAAAATCAAACTCTTTGACTGTCTCGTTAAAACGAAGATTCCAACTCCGTGAAGCTTGCTTCAGTCCATAAATGGCACGCTAAAGTTTGCATACTTTATCAATATTGGTTTGAGATATGAATCCCTTAGGCTGTTCCATGTAAATCTCCTCCTCGAGGAATCCATTTAGGAATGCCGTTTTCACATCCATTTGCCATATTTCATAATCTAAGTGGGATGCTATGGCAAGCATCATGCGAATAGACTTAATCATAGCTACAGGTGAGAAGGTCTCGAAGTAATCGATTCCTTCTCTTTGGGAATAACCCTTTGCCACAAGCCTGGCCTTATAGGTATCAACCTTGCCATCTCCATCAGTCTTTCTTTTATAGATCCATTTGTTTCCAATAGGCACTATGCCTTTAGGACGATCTACTAAAGTCCAGAGTCTATCTCAGTTTCCGTAGCTTCTTGCCACTTGGTGGAGTCAACATCTACCATCGCTTGGTCGTATGTAGAAGGATCATTCTCTTGAATACTTTCTATCATCTCATGGACACGCAGTTCCTCTTGATGCAGATAGCCATACCTCTCAGGTAATTGAGAAATTCTACTAGACTTGCGAGGTTGTGTTTGTATTTCAGAAGGTTGGGTTCTAATATCTTGCATAGGTGTCTCATTTGGTGTTTCTTTTATTTCTTCTAAAAAATATTTCTACCTGCCCCTCTTTCCTGAATAAACCGATCTTCCAGGAAGTGTGCTTGTATAGCAACGATGATCCTATGATCTTCGTGCATGTAAAATAGATATCCCATGGAATCCCCTGGATATCCTATGAAACAACCTTTCACGGACCCAGTTTCCAATTTCTCTACTTTAGTCTTCTTGACATAAGTAGGGCATCCCCAAATCCTAATGTGATTAAGACTTGGTTTCCTACCTCTCCACATCTCATGTGGAGTCTTAGGAACGGATTTGGAAGGACATCTGTTCAAGATATGTGCAGCAGTAAGGAGTGCATAACCCCACAGATAAATCGGTAGATCAGTATAGTTAGGCATGGAGCGAACCATGTCCAACAATGTTCGGTTCCTTATTTCTGATATACCATTTAATTGTGGAGTAGCTGGAGGAGTGAATTGTGACACTATTCCTAGTTCTTTTAAGAACTCATCAAATTCGATACTCATATATTCACCACCCCAGTCTGACCGAAGAGTCTTAACACGGTTACCTGTTTGATTTTCAACTAGGGCTTTAAATTCCTTGAATTTATCAAAAGCTTCATACTTATGTTTCATTAAGTACATGAATCCATACCTGGTATGGTCATCAGTGAATGTAATGAAATATTGAAATCCGTCTCGTTCCACTTCAAAAGGGCCACAGACGTCAGTGTGGATCAATCCAAGTTTTTCAGCAGCTTTTTCAAAAGTCCCTGCGAAGGGTAACTTAGTCATTTTGCCTTGAAGGCAAGATTCACAAGTTGGATAGGGATCTGATCCCAATGGACCCATAAGGCCATCTTTCTCCATCTTATGAACCTTGGTCTGACCAATATGACCAAGTCGAAGATGCCACTTAAATGCTTGGTTTGTTTCATCCCTACAACGCTTCCTAGTTATAGTGTTCACAGTTGTTTTATTCTTTAGATTCAAATGGTATAAACCATTTAATAATGTAGCAGTACCAACCAATTTATTTCTGAAATAAATACGACAGGATCCATCTCCTATAAAGAAGTGAAATCCCTTTCGGTCCATGACCGGAATTGATACAATATTCTTGTGCCCCTTGGGCAAACATGTACATCATCTAAAGTAAGAATAAAACCAGATTCTAAATCCAACATAAGGGATCCGATATCAGAAGACTCAACACTATGTCCACATCCGACGGTGACCATCACCTCCCATGAATCCAGCTTCCTACTTCGTTCCAGATCCTGATTCATTGTACAAATGTGAGAACTCACACCGGAATCAAGTATCCAAGAAGTAGAATATACAGTTACAGAACAATTCGTTTCTAAAATCAGTAGTTCCATAACTGAAGGCGCATTACGGTCAAGCTTTGGACAGTACCTCTTCCAGTGGCCTAGCTCACCGCAGTTGAGGCATACATCCGTTTTCTTGGCTCCCTTGATCTTTTGAACCATTGGGGCCTTGCCCTTTCCCTTGTCGATCTTGGATATTGGACCTAACTGCTTCTTGTTCTTTTTCTTCTTATTCTTGGACTTCCAACTCCAGAAGAAATCACAAGTGCAGCTTCCTTTCCCTTTGTCTTCATCTGAGACTAGGCAGTCGTCAGTTTGTTCATTAGCCCAGCTAAGTTACATGCAATCTCATTGCAGTTGAAGTTCATGACAAATTTTGAAAAGGAGTCAGGAAGTGACTCCAGGATAAGGTCAGTTTGGAGAGATGCGTGCATCTGAAAATCAAGAGCTTCCAATCTCTCAATCATCGAGATCATCTTGAGGACATGGTCCCCAACCCTCTCTCCTTCCTTCATCCTGGCGCCGAATAATTTCTTTGATATCTCATATCTAGTAGTTCGGCTATGCTCTCCATAGAGCTCAGCCAGGTGCGCTAAGATGGCTCTTGAAGACGTCATCTTTTCATGGGCACATTGAAGCTCATTGGTCATTGAGCCTAAAATGTACCCTCGCACTCTTATGTCGTCTTTTACCCATTTCTCATGGGCATCGACATCTTCCTGATTGGCTCGGGTTCTTGCAGGAGCCGCTGGGATGTCCGCCTCCAAGACGTATCCCAGCATTTCCATAGTTAGGACAATCCTCAAGTTCCGAAGCCAGTCCACATAGTTCGGACCAGTCAGGACGTTCTTTTCAAGTAGTATAGCAAGAGGGTTCATTGTCATATTGAGAGTTTTGTTAACTGCAGAGAATAATTTAAGAATCGTTAGTCATTGTTTAATTATGATCCGAGTAAAGAATTTAAGGATTTTCTTTATTCATAACTCGGCTCCCACTATTTTATCGACATTTACACACTCCCATGTTAAATCCGGAAGTCTTGGGTGACTTCATAGTGGTGATCGATTTCTTTACAAAGTTTAATAGAGGGCAACCCATACGGTTTCTATTCTATTATTCTTTATAAAGTGGTGTCTAACACCAACCCATCTAATGGATGATTCGATTTTCTTTTACCCCTAGTTCACTTGCCCTCAACCCATTCGGTTTCTATGGCTCGCTGAACTATCTAAGTTTAAACCGTCAACTCCTATTAGTCTGACAATTGAATCTTACCCGGCAACCCATACGGTTTATAGGGGTTTGATTTGTCACAACCAAAGGCATCTAATGCACTCTAGGAATTTATCAACTTTCCCCAAAAAATATTACCCCGACATACTCAGAAGAATAATATTCCGGTTTAGATTTCAATTTTCCATGAGTTTGACGGAGGGTAGGAAACCACGTAACCTTTATAACTTAGTGTTTGTAAGTGGGAGTATTAACGCGATTATATGTTACACTTTGCACATTAATCCGTTTATAAGCGCGGTTTGTCGGTTTGTTTGTTTGTCATACAATATGAAAACATACACAACCTAAAACTAACAACATGCAGTTCATGGACCGTTCCTAGAACAAAAACATCGTAATCTAATTATATGTCTTCGGTCTTGAATCTTCGTCTTCTCGAGCGGCTCTTCCTCCGGTCTTCGTCATTACATATAAATTTTACATTTGAAAAATTGCATCCTATATAAATTTTCTAGTAAAATAAATAGGCTCAAAACGGCCTTTACAACCCAATCGAACAAAACAAACGATTCAAAACTAGGTCCATGATCTACATCTCCATTCAAAATTAATGCAACAATTACATTAAAATAAATGGCAATAATGATTAATCTAAAATTGATCTAATCAACAAAAATTAATCCAACAATTAAAATTAGGCCAATTAATTCACTTAACCGTTAATTTTCATTTGCTCCGGACAAAATAAATATTTCATCAAATTAATTCCCTTAAAATAAAATTACCATAATTATATTTTAATCAAATTAAATCCAATTTAATTTGCGGGAAATTAATTTATCGAACGAAATATAAAAACGAAGTCGGAAAACACAATGCCCGGGCCAAGCCCGCGGACGACGAGGATGCCCGGCCCATTGACCCAGCGGCCCGATCCATTTATCGGGCCGTCAATTTTCGGGCTCATTTTTTCGTCCCGAATCCAAAAATAAAATTTTTATAATTATTATAATACACAATTAAATCAGTTTTGGAAAAGAAAAATAGATTTATATTGTAACATAAAATCATGAAAAATAATTTTTAGATGAACAATTAAACATCAACAATTAAAACAATTATGATACTAAACTATAAAAAATAATCAAGCATTCCAAATGCAAATATCGAATATACGATCGCATAGACCTCGCTCCGATACCATTGCTGGGATTCGGTGATAAAATCGAATTACGCAGCGGAAAATAAACCGGTCCAACCGGAAAAAACCAAACCCCAAAAACGGACCGATCAAGCATCATATAAACGAATATAAATAACGAGGATGATAAACAAAGAATACTTACCCTCGTAGTCCTTTGATAATATAATCTTCGAAGGAAAAACCCGAGCAAGCCTTTTCCCGATTACCGACACGAACACGAATCCAATTCGTTGTAGCTTGTTTGAATGATCCTACACCGAAAATGCCGAATGTCTCTACGTTATCATGCGTCGGATATTGATTGAAAAAATAAAATATCAATTCGTTCTCAAAGAACACGGCTAGGAATTGATACGGTATTTTTTCTTCTCTTCTCTTCTTCCTTTTCTTTCTCTCAAAGATGAACAGGAAAAATAAATTTTCCTCCTCCTTTTTCTCCTCCTCACGGCTGGTCTCTTTTTTATGTATGTGTGTGTTTTCCCTTAAATCTTTTTAAAAGAAAGACCACCATTTTATATAGTAAAAGAGATCAAAATGATGAGATATGGAATCTCATCCATTTTGTCCTCATCTTTATATAAAACTAAACACACCACACATGGAAACAGAAGCAACATGGAAGGTGAGGAGCAATCATGGGGCGGCCCACTTGAATTTGGTGAGAAAACAAGCCGAGCCACTCGGTTCGTGTACCGGACGTTCGCGTGTCTAGTCCGTTAAATACACTTCGTTTTATCCCAAATGTATTTATACTTAATTAATTAATCTAATTAATTAATTTTATCAAATACAAAATTATAATAATATATTTCTAAGAAATAATTATTTATGAATTAAATTAATTACCTGGTAATTAATTTCAATTCTCTAGACCGCATGATTTATCAAATAAATCAAATTAGATATCTAATGTCCAATATTAATGAAGAGATAATAAATACATATTTATCCATCCAATATCCTTGTGCGAGACTCCGTAGGTCCGTATTAGTCGGCAATGGGAGGAACCAAGGAGTACGGGTAACACTTAGCCAGTCTAGTGCTTCGTACCGTAACCCAACTAAGAACGAATGATCGGATCAGTCCAAAACCATTATGTCGTGAATACCGTATACGTATAAACCCTTAAATCATATGTCCCGATCAAGTATTAGGGTCACGGTAAAGTCAAACCCTACTGTAACTTGACTCTATGCTTTCTGTTAATGCAAACTGAGATCATCGAGCTCTCGTGTATCAAATACAACTAGCTCTAAATGCTTTAGCCAAAGACCTATAATCTTATTTGCCATTAACCGCATAGGACATTTACCTGCTCACTTACAAGAGAAAGAATTCTATCTTGGTATTCAGTAGAGACTGCTACTTGCCCACTAAGTTGCATTTCGAGGTTGACCCCACCCACCAGCAATTGGATCGAACTACTCTAATGACTAACTTAATGTCACAAGCACATCTCCTACTAAAACCTCAAGTCAAAGGTCCATGTATACCTATCACAACCTTTCGATCCAGTCATTGACAATCCCTGAGTGATATCCATGTGACCGAATCGAGGTGAGTCATGTTCGAGTATACTAATCTCACTAGCATACCTATAACGTGTGCTCCCACTAACCCTTAGTGAATACCAGCACTCTACATGTCAAAGTACACGTTATACAAGTCTTGTCTAAACTTATTGCCCAGTTAAGTTTTATCGACTTGCGAACGAGTTAAGCATTCGATCTCTAAACACTTCCAGTGCATATCTCCTTATCTCCATAAGGAGTAGAATGTTTGCTCTCAAATGAAAGGACTATTATTCTATATACCAAATCACAATACCAGTGATATACAATAATATAGAAATAATTATTGCCTTGTTAAATATTCATAATTACAATACATATGCTCTCACTCTCTCATCCTCTGAGTGGCATTCGAGGGCATATCCCTAACAGAAAAGAGGTTCGAACTTCTGTATGGTAGCTTGGTTATCTATGGATGACCGGTTGGTTGATCAGATAAGAGGAATATGTCATGTGTTGTAGATTCAGAATAGAATATGATTTTGGAACTTTGGGTTTTGTGAAACTGGAGCATATGTGCTATGTGGCTCTATTGATGTGGTGGTAGCGTGATTTTACCATTGTGAATTTTGAATTTTCAGCCATACTGATTGGTCGTTCCCACTCCATGTATGGTTAGGTATGTTCGTCGGTTTGTGATTGGTTGATTATACGCCGAGAGGTATGTTCAATAGTTGGGCGTGTTTCTTTGAGATCCACTGCATGTGATTTGTGTAATTTTTTGAGAATGTTATTCTCTTGTATATCTATCCCTATGGTTCTGTGTTGATCGTGTTGGAGCTTACCGTGTGAGGGTGTTCTCGGTTATTGTTGATCCTTCGTTGGTAATATTGGAGTTTATCATGTTGATGATATTCTCAGTTGTGTTTTGACCTTTGGTTGATAGTATTGGAGGTTATCATGTCGATGATATTCTCAGTTAATTTATTGGTTGATCATTGTTATTGATCGTATGAGCGTTCGGACTTGTGTCGATGTTTCGGGATTTGTTGCCGTTGTTTTGGGCAGTTGTTTCACAGATGTATTGTGTATTATTCATTTGCTCAGGATTTGGACTTGATTGTGCGACCAGGCAGTCAGGCTTTGACACGGATGGATTATTCCATAATTTGGTAATAACGATGTATTTTGTTGAAATTTGTGAAACTGTGATTATAAGCGTATTGAGGCTTTGAAGCGGGGTCATTCGCTAGTATCACATGAGATAATCAACTTCATTGACTTATAAGTATACTGTTTTCATTATTCGTTATTGAGAATGATTGATAAGTTTCGTGATGATTCTGGATATTGTGGTTGAACTTTTGATTGTGATCGGATTGCAAGTTTCGCGAACGAAACTTATTTTAAGTGGTGTAGTATGTAATATCTCGAATTTCTACTATGGTTTTTTAATGTTATTTTATCCGAGTTATATTGTACAGTGTGGAATCTGTACGGTAGGGATAAAATAATTGAAGGACTGGGACATCTGTATTGGTATAATTGTCGTACTTAGTCGACAATTGCATCTGAAGATATTGTGTTAGGTATGTTGTATGATAATATTATTGGAATTAGTATATGTATTTAGTATGTCGTGTATGCATATTCCATTTGTCGAGATGATGAACAAGAACGGTTGGAATGGGCTGAGTAATAGCCTGATTAACGTACGCTAAAGTAAGGACTTAGCATACGCTAATGCACAAGACTTATGTACATTAAGAAGGATAGTTAACATACGTAAGGTACAACCTCTTACGTACGTTAAGTTGATTGGTTAACATACGTAGAGTTCATAGCAGGCAGGATCCGAGCTATGATCAACGAGTGGGCCCGATGTCGGCAACTTTCGGCACAGATGTGGACAGGCGAGTCAATGTCGAGTATTACGTACGTTATGGACTATATATTACGTACGTTAAATTGATATAGTACTATAGCGAGTCAACTCAGATTTATGTACGGTATGGCATTGGCCTTACGTACGTAATCCATCGAACGAATTGAGACGGGAGGTTCTGGACTGTCGTTACGTACGCTATCAAGGACGGATAACGTATATAATGATTGTTACGTACGCTAGGTAGTTCATATAGTGTACGTAAGGTATGTGTTTATATATATATATATATATATATATACGTCATTTCGTCATTTTGGAGAAGTTTCACCTTGTTTCTTCATCCTTCAACCCTCCGAGACCGATTTTTGGATCTTTTAGCTTGGTTATGAGCTTGGGAGCATGGATTGGAGTTGTTCTTAGAGTTGATAATGATTATTGGGAGGAGTTCGATTGTTCTTCATCATAATTCTTTAATATCAGGTAACATTCGTATTCCTCTTATTATAGCTCGAGTTTGGAATGATGTTTACATGTTAGGATGCATGTTGATCTACCTTATTGCTATTATGATGTTATACATGAATAAATGGAATTATGACAAGAGATTGGAGACATTAGTTAAGGTTATTCATGTTGTATGTAATATCCGGAATTTCTATTACTATTGTTTAATGTTATCCGAGTTATGTTGTACAGCGTGGAATCTGTACAGTATGGGTAAAATAATTGAAGGACCGAGACATCTGTATTTGTATAATTGTCGTACTTGGTCGACAATTGGATGTAAGAAGTATATGTATTCAGTATGTCGTATGTTCGTATTCTGTATGTTGAGACGTTGGACAAGAATAGTTGAAAATGGCTAAGTGTAGCATTATTAGCGCACGCTAATAATCATGAGTAGCGCACGCTATCGTGCAAGTTTAGCGCATGCTACGGATATAAGATAACGCACGCTAATGCAGTCAGATCGGAAGGAATCTGCGTGTGGACCAGGCCACTTTCGACGCACGTTCTGATAAGTCAACAGATGTTGTAATGTAGTGATAGTGCACGCTAATGCATGTTGATTAGCGCACGCTAACTGTATATCGGACAAAAAGGAATCTTATCCTCGTCAGCACTTTCGGCGTGTGGACCTGTCTTCGGAAGCATACAGACAAACGAGTCAACTATGAGTAGCGCACGCTAAGGTAGGACACTTGCGTACGCTAAATAGAGGCATTTACGTACGCTATTGCATGGGCATTGCGTACGTAAATCATTTCATGCAGTAATACAGTTGCCTCTGGACTTCGATAGCGCACGCTAACAAAGATAGTTAGCGCACGCTAAGTGTGTAACGTACGTTAACTGAAGATGTTAGCGTACGTTAGTAATGTACAGTATATATATATATGTGCAGTTGGCCATTATTCGTCATTTCCGTCCATTTCTTCATGTGAACCGATAGAGAGAGGTCTTAGAGAGAAGTTGAGGTTCCAAACACTTGAGTTGATCATTCCTAACAACATTTGAAGCTTGGAAGTGATTGAAAACGGATTCAACCTTGGGATTCAATCCATTCCTTCAAAGAGGTAATTACTCTCCACTTTGGGATTTCATTTTGGATTGTATATGATGTTATTGAGTTGATGATCGTCATGTTTATGATTTGATGAGTATGGTTATGAGATGGATTACTGAGTTATGTTGATAATATGGTTGATATGCGGATATTGATATGATTCGTGTGGTTTTGAACGGTGTTGTTTTTCTTCAACAGATATGTTGGTTAATATCTCCCTTCATTTCAGGTTTTTAATGTTGTTGTTATTGTTTACTTCGTATGATGATGAACATGCAAGTGATTATGATTCTTGGTGTATATGATATGATTAAGAATACTATATGTTGAAATGTTAGTGGAAATAAGATTTGGACACTTGTTTGGAAAGTAATGTGTATAAGGTTCGACTTTGGAAAATCACCACCGATTCTTGAAAACTCCAAAAATTCTGAAACATAACAGTATAATAGAGCATCAAGTTAGCTTATTAATGGTTCAAACGGTGAGTTAATCGGGGTCCGGATGAGTTAGTTATGCTCAAAATGGCAAAAACTATACTGTCTGTATTCTGGAAACAGGTAGCGCACGCTATTGATGAAGTTAGCGTACGCTAACATGCCTGGGCGTATAAAAATGTAAAGCAGTCGGGAATTTCATTTCCCAACCCATCCTACACGATCCCCTTTCGTCCCAAATCAACCAAACTCGGTTTTTAACCCCTAAACCTCAGCTTTTGAGTTGGTTTATCAAGTAATAACATCTAGGAAAGCTTGGAACAAGGATTATAACATCATTATTGATTCTTTCGCCGGATTGAAGGTAATTGGATTGAACTCTAATATTTTGGGATGTTTGAGATTTTTGATATATTTTGGTGGTTTAGTTCGTATCGTTGGCTAGAATCATGTAATGTTGAAGGATATATATGTTTGTGATTATGTTCTTCGTGTTCTTGATGTGGTTGGTGTTTGTTGATTGATGATTCGAATATACTTTTGAATTCCGCCTTCAAGGTGTTTGATTGAAGTCTTGAAAGAGAAATTGATTGGAATATTTTGGTTAAGTTTGTATACTCGCCTTATCGAATCGATATATGGGCTTTGTGGAATCATGGGAATGAATTCGTAATTGTTTGAGTTAGATTGTTCGGACTTGTGTTTAATCGAGATATTTTGGAATCGTTGGGTTTGTGGATTAGTTATATTGATTGTTGATTGTTATCGAATGTATGTTAAATAGATTATTGTAATAGGTTGAGATTATTGATCGATGGTTAGAACCATGATTTGCGGTCGTATTCAATAATGTTCGTAGATTGCTTTGATCAGGGCCGAGGGACTTGTAGACAACGGCAAGGAATTGGTAACGGCTTCATTGGTATCGAGGCAAGTTATTACTTGCTCAGTTTATAATATTTAATGAATGGTTTCAGTTTCATTCGTTTATAATTCGTATAGCAATGTATAATCGTAATCACAGGAGATTTGGAATTATAGGTTGTATTCGAGTTTTTGGGAATTTAAATCATAATGTATATGATTTACATTTGTCGTTGGTATACTTGTTATCGAGGATACATCATGGTATTGACGAAAACGTGAATTATCTACCATCCGTGATGTTTTGGATCGGTGAATATTCAGAATAATGGTTGGTGATGGTTTAGATATCGAGATTGCTCTCGAAGGACTCGGAGCAAGTATTTTAATCATTTCTGTCATTTGTGTCGATCATGTCGTGATACATTCGTGTATCGTTGTTTTCATGCATTTGTGCATTATTGTTTTCGTGTATTGTGCACTGTTGTTTTGTGCAGTTGTGCATTGTTGTCATATGTCCACCATGCGTTGGTCCGACGGGATCATCATGGGAATCTATAGCTATGTGCACTGGATCGCTGGACAGGTAATGCCACTATGCGTTGGTCCGATGGGATCATCATGGGAATCTATAGCTGTGTGCGCTGGATCGTTGGATTACCATATGTTGTTGTTATTGTGCATATGTACATTATGGGTTGCCATAAGTATACATTGTCGCTATTGTTGTGATCATATTGACGTTGTCATATGAGTATGCATTTGTAGGTCTTGTGTTAGGACCATGTCCGTATGTTGTGTTGATCTGATCTCGGATTAGACTGACGTGATGGTAATGGTATTTCGTATCTTGAGGTATGTTTCGTATTTCCTTGATACTCGTCTTTGATGGACAATCGATTATCGTATTGGAATTGTCGATGTTATCCGTTGGATTGAATTGGCCAGAGTTGGTAAAATTTCCGTATCGCGAGATATGATAATGTTTTGAGAACCTTGAGTATTGTTGAGATACTGTACAGATATTTCGGTATTATTTTAATGTGTTGTTAAGTATACGAATCGTGGATTCTCGTAAAGTTACGATGGTAAGATTACATTGGTCGTATTATTACTTAGTATTTCCATTGATATGTAATTATTGACGAGATGTGATGGTTATCATTGTTGGATATTATGGCTGACCCCGTCGTGGGCTTTCTTTTTAGGTTCTTGGATTATCAAGCTTTTAGCGGTCGTGGAGAGATAAACTTCCCGGAGGATACTGGCAAGGGCATGTATTTGTGTTTTGAGTTTCTGATCAGTTGTTTTATTCCGCTGCTAGAGTATTTTAATTGTTTGTCTTTATCCGCTGCGTGAGTATTTTTAAATGGCCTTTTTGGTATCTGGTAACTTAGGTTACTTTGGCAATCATTTTCTAAATATATTTTGTCGGTACGTGTAAGCGATAACTTAACGTATGTTTTTTTTTTAAACTGTTGAGTTTTGGCATTTTGGGCCTTGTGGTTTCAAATGAGTTTTCACAACGGTTTGATAAACAAGTTTTATAAATCTTCGAATGTTTTTAATAGATAATACCGTCGTTAGCCTCTTGGGCATTTGTAAATGTTTGTGAAAATTTCCTTCAACCTTGTGGGTTCCATCTCGGGGCCCACGGCGCTGTAATATTCCCGGTCGGATCTGGGGGTGTTACATTATAAGAGTTGCAATTCATCCAAACATGCTTGTAAGATGGATTTACGAATCATGTTGATGTTGTTATTGATATATGAGTATTGATATGATTGTAGTGGTTTTGGATTGTGTTGAAGGGGTATGTTGTTGTAATTCCTTTCTTCATTTCGGATTCTTGATGTTATTGTCGTTGGTTACTTCGTATGATGACGATTATGGTAGTATTGTTGTGATTCTTGGTGTTATGAATAATGCATGTCGAAGAACATGATGATATGTGTGTATTGATCGGGTTATGAGTGGAATGTTATTAGGTTAGAGGTTAGATAACAAATTGGATTATGTTGTCTTGGTGATTATGAACAAGATGATGTTAATTGGATGTGCTTACGGATTAATTCACGTTCTTGAGGAACTCTTGAATTGTATATGAGATTGATTTCAGAATTGAGTATGTTATAATATGGTTATCGGGTTGAATTGATTGTTGGTATGATTATCATACTAGGGAATCGTATTGTAGTTGTGGATTCGTGATTGATTTGGGTAGTTTGGATTTCTATTTAATCGAGATATTGTGGAACCGTTGGGTTTGTCGATTGGTTATATCGATTATTGATTATTATCGAACTTGTTGTTTATCGATTATTACAATAGGTTGTGAAGATTGATCATCGATTAGAATAATATGTTGCGGTCGAGTTCGAGGATGTTCGTGAATTGCTTTGGTTAGGGCCGAGGAACTTGGAGACGACAGCAAGCACTTGGTAACGACTTCATTATCATCGTATCGGTATCAAGGCAAGTTATTACTTGCTCACTTTATATATTCCATGAATGGCTTCAGTTTCATTTTGTTTATAATGCATATAGAAATGATTATTATTGTGGACTCTAGAGATTGGGGTTGTACATTGTTTTCTGATTTTGGGAATTAAATCATAATGTATATGATTTACCTTTGTTATTGGTATACTTGGGTATCGAGGGTACATTATGATAAAGATGAGTATATGAGTTATATATAGCCGTGGTATCGTGGATCGTTGAACATTGAGGATAATCGTCGGTGATTATTTGACATCGAGATTGCTTTCGAAGGACTCGGGGCAAGTATCTTAATTTTATTTTGGTTTAATGTTGATGATTTTGATCATGCATATTGTTATTCATGTTGTTGAATATAAAATCATCCAAGTTGATTTGTTATAATGTCGTTCATGTTATTGATTCATATGTTGTTCATGTTGATGAAAATATTGATTTGCATACGTGTATGCATAGTTGTATTGTGTATGTTGTATTGATCTGATGGGATCCTGTCATCTATGTTGAGGGCGCTGGATCAGTTGTCCACCTCGTGTTGGTCAAACGGGATCATCTTGGGATCTATGCTGAGGGCGCTGGATCATTGGACGGGTTATCCACGTCGTGTTGGTCCGACGGGATCATATTGGGATCTATGTTGTGTGCGCTGGGGATTTCCATTGAGTATACATTGTTGTTATTGTTGTGAGCATATTGACGTTGTCATATGAGTATGCATTTGTAGGTCTTGTGTTAGCACCATGTCCGTATGTTGTATTTGAAATGATCTCAGATTAGACTGACGTGATTTGTCGTGGCATTACATATCTTGAGGTATGTTCTGTATCTCCTTCTTGGTTCTTGTCCTTGGACGGGCAATCGATTACCGTGTTGATATTTTTGATGTTATCCGATGGATTGAATTGGCTAGAGTTGGTACATTTCCGTAGTGGTGAGTCATGACGATGTTTCGAGAACTTGAGTATTGCTTGAAGTACAGTATAGATGTTGTTTATGAATTCATTGTTTAATGGAGACTACGAGATATGGAATATGGTAAGAATTATTTTGATGAGGATTATCATCGAAAGTTATGACGATAAAATTTCATTGGTCGTATTCTTAATTTGTGATTTTATTGATATGTAATTATTGATGTGATGTGACCATTATCATTGTTGAGTATTATGGCTAACCCTGTCGTGGGCTTTCATTTTAGGTTCTTGGGAGATCGAGCTTGTGGCAGTCGTGAAGAGATGAGTTTCCCGGAGGATACTGTCTTTGGCACTTATTTATGAATTGAGTCCTTTGTCTAGTTGTCATTTCCCACTGCAAAGTATTTTTAGTTAATTGTCTTATCTGCCGCGAGTGTGTTTTCAAATGGATAACTAGTATTTTGCGAACTTGGGTTTATTTTTGGAAAATCGTTTTCTATACTGGCACATGTCAATACGAGTAAGCGGTGGCTTAACGTGTACTTTTGAAACTGAGTTTTGGCGGTTTGGCCTTGTACTTTCAAATGAGAGTTTTTCGACGGTATTGTTAAACGGATTTTATAAAGTCTTCGAATATTTAAAGTATATTACCGTCATCGTCGCTTATGCGTATTTAAAATGTTTGTAAATCTTTCTTTCAGCCTTGTGGGTTCCGTTTCGGGCCCACAACGCTGTAATATTACCGATTGGCTTTGGGGGTGTTACAAGTGGGCCGCCCCCTCTCATGCTCCCTCCTTTCTATCCTTGTATTTGTGTGGTGTGGTGAGTGGTGGCTTCCTTTATACATGTGGATAAATGGATAAGATATTATCTTATCAAAGGAGGAGATAAAATCTTTTCAACTTCTTGTTCATCTTAGAGAGAAGAAGAAAGTAGAAAAGCAGAGAAGAAAAATATTATATCAATTCCTAGTCGTGTTCTTAGAGAACGAATTGATATAGAATTTTTTCAATCAATATCCATTGTATAGTAACGTAGAGACACCCAGAATATTTGGTGTTGAATCATTCATCAAGACTAACGAATATAATTCATATTAGTGTTCGTGATACGAATAGGTACGACGGTTTTTGGTGCTCAGAACTTTACAAAGCTTAGATCGGTTTTTCCTACAAGATAAAATTATCAAAGGACTAATGACTTCTTTAATTTTATATTTATCTATTTATATTATATATACGATGCTTGATCGATCCTCTTAAGGGTTCGGATTTTATCCGATTAGATCAGTTTTATTTTCCACTGCGTAAAATTACCAAATCACAACACTTGTACCCAGTATTTAGGAGCATTGTATTGTCAGTAGTACTGAGGTGCATGCTATTGGTGGTACTTGGGTGCAACCTTCCTTCTTTTCTCCTGATAATGTTGTTGGTATGCTTGAGGGGTATATTTTTGGTATTGAGCATTGCATCTTACAGGCTTTTGGGGCTGTGTTTTTTGCTGCTTATGATAAGAGCTAGGTGGCGGAGTGACAACCTTTGGTTTATGAGAAGGGACAGCTGTAGCCTTTTCTTTGTCTATAGGTGCATCCTTTGGAGCTTCCTTGGTTTGAAGAATGGGTTCCATTCCTTTAATAAACACCATACTAGTTTTGCCTTTGTTGGAACACGAGTTGTATCCCAAGCCACGATTGTCGTGGACATGTTGTCCAGTGTTTAGGATGTCTTCCATCCTCCTAGATGATTTCTTAAATGATTTGAGGATGGCATCGAGTTTGCCTTTTCTTTTCTCAAGAAGTTGTATTTTGGCTTCTAGTAGAGCATAATCATTTGTCTTGCATTCATTATGAGATTTTACCTCATTTAGCTCAGTTGCAAGTTGATGATTGCTTTCCATGAGTTTTTCATGAGTGTGCAATCTAAAGATATATTTTCATAATTTTTTTCATCAGTTCATTTTCATCCTTCAGCTCTATATTGGGAAAAGAGCTATAAGTTCTTTTATTTAAGCATCTCATAGGCTTTTTGAATGGTCTGAAACTCATCCATCACATTTTCAAAAGTATTTGATGCATTTATAGGGTTAACTGAGGTTCAGTTTACCTCATCATCCTCTTCCTTTGCCATAAAACACATATAGGCTTTATCTTCGATTTCATCATCAGAGAAGTCACAGTTGATGACGGCCTGTAGGCATTTCTCTGTTTTGATGGGTGTGGCCGTCGATTCTGATTCTCCGATCAGTGCCTTAAGCTTATATCCACAAACATGTCTTTTCTCATCTTTCTCCTATTGCTCAGCCTTTGGCAACTTCTGTACTTTAGGAAGAGGACATCTATTTACATAGTGTCCTCGTTTCCTGCAGTTATAACATAAATTTGAATCTCCAGAAGATGGTGACTCAGAGCTACATTGTTGAATGGTTTAGGCTTGTAGGGAGACTTTCCAGATTTCTTAATGAATTTCCAGAATTTGTGCATGAGTAGAGCCATTTCATCTTGTGATAGGATGTCATCATTGCTGTCAGCGGCTTTGGATGTACTGGGGGTAGAGCTGTGTATCCTATCGGATACAACAGTCAGTATTGTAGTCTTTACAAGTGACTCTTCAGCCTTTTCTCTCCCATCAATGTCATACTCAAAAGCTTTGAGGCCAGAGAAGAGGTCAAAAGTATATATGTTATTAAGATTGCAAGATATACGCATAGTCGTGGTCTTAATGTCCCATCAGGCAGGGAGTGATCAAAAAGTTTTTAGATTCTTCTCCTTTTGGGTGTACACTTTGCCCAAAGCTTCAAATTCACTAACAATACTGATAAATCTGAGATCAAGCTCCGCAAGTGTTTCAGTTGTTTTCATTTCAAAGATTCAAACTACTGAGTGAGTTTGGAAATTTTATTTTGTTTTGAGAGCTCAGTTCCTCACAAATTAACTTTAGTTTTTCCTAGATTTCCTTGGTTGTCTTGCAGCTCTTTACCTTTGAGAATGTACTTTTGTCGAGAGTGGCAAATACCGCATTCTTGGCGATGTTGTCCAGATTCGCACGCTTTCGATCATCAGTCGTCCATTGTTCCTTTTATTTTTCAAGCATTTCTACATGACGTTGGCCTTCTATCCTGTCCACTGGGTTGGCCTTCATAATTTTGAAAGGTCATTATATCACGAAAATTATTTTTTCATGCATGGCAGCAAGATGGGTATCCATCCTGATTCTCCAGTCATAGAACTCATTAATAGAAAATATGGGAACTTTATTGATCATTGATATACCCATGACAGAGGTAGGATGAATGATAGAAGTACAAAAATGGAGTTTTCAAAAGCTATTGATTTGGATCTGATTCAGGTTAAATATCGAATGATTCTTTGTAGAATCAACCTCTCTTATACCACTTGTTGGTCACAATATACTATCTTACCACTTATAAAGGGGGTTGAATAAGTTGTATTCTTTTTCAAAGTTTGATTAGCGTAGCAGAAGTCTTGGGCTAAGTTGTTGTAAGTAAAGCAACTAGACAATCTCCTGTAGCTTGGTGCTTACATGATTTTCAATGTAAGTATACTATGATCACAAACAGTCCTCAACAATGTAAGAGAAATTGCAAGGTTTACATGAAAGAGCTAAAGCGTACCAAGGATAGTGAGACTAGCACATGTATATTTATTATAGAAGTTACCTTATCTACTTCTAACTCCTGGGTATTGGACACTAGATGTGGATCTCACATTTGTACAAATGTGCAGGAGTTGAGAAGTAGTAGAGAGCTGAAGAAAAGAGAAGTGGATCTAAGAGTCAGCAATGGAGCAAGAGTTGATGCACTAGCCGTTGGAACTTATGATCTAGTTTTACCTAATGGGATTTTGTTAGTTTTGAACAATTGGTATTATGTTCCTTCTATGAATAGGAATATTATTTCACTTTCAACATTAGATTGTGAAAGTTAAAGTTTTCTTATTAATAATAAGATTATTAGTATTTTTTTTGATAAATTGATTTATGGTGCTGCAATGTTATATACTGGTCTTTACAGTATTGATCTAGATGAGTCTAATACGTTGGAAGTCTATAACATCATGACCAAGAAACCTAAGCTCAATAATTCTAATCCGACTTACTTATGGCATGGTCGACTTGGCCACATAAATTAGAAACACACTTCTAAACTCCATCACAATGGACTTTTAGACTCCTTTGACTGAGTCATATGGGACATGCGAACCTTGTTTATTGGGCAAGATGATGAAGAATCCTTTGTCTGGTCATGGAGAAAGGGCTAATGATCTCTTAGGTCTAGTACATACTGATGTATGCGGACCTGTTAGCACTCATGCCAGAGGTGGATACCAATAGTTCATCATTTTTACTGATGATTTTAGTCGGTATGGATACGTTTATCTTATGAAGCATAAACATGAATCTTTTAAAATGTTTGAAATATTCCAGAGTGAAGTACAGAATTAACTTGGCAAGATAATTAAAGCCCTTCGATCGGATCGAGGTGGCGAATACTTGACCCAAAAATTTGATGATCGTCGTAGGAGTTGTGGAATTATTTAACATCTTACTCCAAATCGTCAAATGAGTTGTGGAATTGTTTCACAACTTGCTCCTCCTATAACACCTCAATATAACGGCGGGTTTAATGTAATATCCGAGATTTTTATTCTGATTAATTCGAATTTTTCTTTTTTTTTAGACCGGAAATTTCTCGATTTCCGAGCGTTGGTATTATTTTTCTCGACAATCGATTTTGTGTTTATGGCCATATGTGGTGATTTGTTGTATATTAATTTTATTTCGGATCGATGTTGTTGTCCGCGAGCGTTTCATCGTGTTCGTTCTGTGCGTTTTTAGGAATCGAGTCGTCAGGCCACGACAACCAGGCGCTGATATTCTTTTTGGATGAACCCTTGTAATCATTACTTGGAACCACCGTTTTGGGGTTTCCGTACTTCCATTTCATGTTATTGGTTCCCAAATATCTATTCATATTGCTTTTGTTCCCTTACCGGGTCTTTTTTCATCATTTTAGGACCCAAGGGGGTGTGGGCCGCGGCACACACATTTTCCAGTTTTTTGCCGAGCACTCTGTACCTTGTGCCGCGGCACACCCGTTCGGGCCGCGGCACACTCGTATTGCATTTTCGGCCAAACCCGTCTGTACCTTGTGCCGCGGCACATGCCGATGGGGCCGCGGCACACTGCCGACCACTGGGGGGCATTTTCGGCCCTGTGCCGCAGCACACTTCGGCCGGGCCACGACACACAGGGCAGTCAACTCTATAATTGCATTTTTTTGAGCGTGTTCAGCTCATTTCTTCCTTTTTTCTTCAACCTGCGAGAGAGAGAGCTTGAGGGGAGGAACTTTTCATCATCCATCACTTGAAGGTTTGATTTTCTTCATTTCCTTTCGATCGTGAATCCCGGATAGTCGATCTAACGCGTGTTCTTCGGATCAAAAGTGCTTGGATCTTCAAAGGTAATATTCATCAAACCTCTTGGATTTTCGATTTGTGTTGAAATATGATGTTTTGGATGTTAAGATCATGTTGTATGAAGTGATATACGCATGATTATGGATATGTTCGATTATTAATTGGATTATTGAAGGATTATTCAAGAACACTTTGAATATTGAGTTGGATTTGGGGGGTTTTCGATTAATCGTTGTTGTAATCACGAAATTGTAGATTAAGTTGTATTCTATCATTTTCATCATCTTTCCACGGTTTTACCATTTCCGATTCGTCGATTATATGAACTTCCGTTTGACGCCTTCAAGGTGTCCGGGGAAATGCCGCAGAGAGGAATTTGGTCGTTTTGTGATGTTTTTCCTCGTGTGATTGATTGTTTATTCGATGATAGGATATTAGGGACGATTTCCCTACAAAAATCTGGTGTGGATCCCTTTCGATCGTTGTTTTCGTTGGAGTTCCAGATTTTGCCAACCGACCGTACTTTCGGAGTATCCGCGAGAGATTACCAAGGCAAGTACCTCGATATACGAATTGTAACTGCGTGAAATCATTGTTGTCGAAGTGTATGAGTTTATACGGATGTATATATGTGTATATATATATATATGTATGTATGTGTGTATATATATATATATATATATATTTATATATATATTTATATGTTAAATATATGTATGTATATACGTATATTGATATATATGCTTATGTCGGTGATCGACGAGTGATGAATGCTAACACTAGTTGACGTACTCAACTTGGATTGATGAATGAACTATAGGTATTCATATAATATAGTAAGGTTATATATATCTATATATCTATATATATAAATATATATATATATTCGGTTGAGCCGCAATATAGAGATATATGCTTGAAGGCTTATTGTGATTGAGTTTGATTGATAACGTGCGTGTTATTGTTTATTTGTGTGGTTTTGGACTGGCGGAGAAATTGTGTGACTTGATGTACCGAGTTGAAAATTGTTGTGACGTTTGTCCGTGTGCTTGATGTTTGAAATAATGTGGATACTTGTTGTGAGAAACGTCGTATCCGTGAACCTCTGAGGGCGGGGCGTGCACTCCGGCCTGGTGTATGCTGCAATGTGCGGCTCCATATGGGTGGTGAACGCCGATGTTACCTAATGCGCGCGCAAGGGGCGGCTCTTGCGGGAGTGATCGTCGGCGCGGTTACATGTTCAATGAGCGGCAAACATGATGGAGTGAACGCCGGTACACAGGTGCGCAAGGGAGGCGCCTGGCAGGCTTATTGGTTACGGGTATTTGAGTGATAGCTAAGACCCCGTTATCGAACGATGTTCGTATCGCAAATTCTTTCAACTCACTTTTAAATGTTTGTCTTGATATAGACCGCGATTCGTACTTTTGAAAGCTTGTTTCAACTTGTTTTTAAAGCGTTGGTATCAGGGTTAATTAACCAAGGAGTTTTGATGAAATCTCCGAGGGTTAATTAATCGGGGGTCTAGAGCAGGATATGTCGAATGAGAGATTGTGCCTATGATTGTATTGTTGTGATATTCTGTGTATTGGGTCGAGGACTATGTGGAGTGTTGAGATGTTTGATTTCGTGATGATGTTAGTTGGATTGGGTTGAGAACCCTGTGAGATGTTGTAATGATTTCGTTTGTGACAGTGTTATATAAATTGGGTCGAGGACCCCGAATAAATTGACTTGGTTTTCATGTAATTGTTTTCCATATGTTGGGTCAAGGACCCGAGAGCTTTTGAAATTATTTCCAAAAGTATTCCCATTCGATTTTCAAGACCCCAAGACGGCCCGAGTCAATAATAATGTTTTTAAACTATCTTATCAAATTGGTTTTCCTTTTATAAAAGGGGTTTTTCAAGCTAGATCTTTTGACTCATTGGGCTTGCTTTAGAGTTTCATTGATGTTATGATCCGTAAAGGGAATATGGCGATATGGTTACCTTTCACCTTGTGTAAACGAATGCTTTGATGTGCTGTTTGTGGAATTGTGTGGATTATGTTAAGGCTTCGCGGTGGTTGAATTTTGTGTTGTTATTGTTCGTATATCTTGTATATTATGTACTTGCACTAGCAAAATTCGAGTTTGCTAACCCCCGAGTTTTCGGGGGGTGGGTGTCTGTTATGCGCTCAGGTTTTGGCAGCTCGGGAGTAGTCACGGGATTGGCTTGGAAGAATATGGAAGACGACGATGCTAATCACACAAGATTCAGAGTCTTTCCTTTTGTTTTCACTTTGGTCGGTATTCCCATTTTGGTCGAGTATTCACCTTGCATGGGTGTAGTTTTCATTTATTAAATTGAGTTGTCATTTCTTTCTGTATTAAAGTTTATTCTTGTCATTGAGATAGTTCTGAATTGTTTAATGACCTTTTCGGTCTGCTTTGTAATTAGATTGACCCCGGTCGGTCAATCATTTGAGTAGTCTATTGGAGTGTAGCCTGGTAGATCCTTGTGAGAAGGGCCTACGGCGTGTGACATTCCCGGACGTATTCTGGGGGTGTTACATTTAAGAGGAGGAATCGAACTTTATTAGATATGGTTAGATCGATAATGAGTTGAACGGACCTTTCATTATCATCTTGGGGCCATGCCTTAGAAACAGCAGCATTCACCCTTAACCGTTTTTCATTTAAAGTAGTTGAAAAGACACCATTTGAGAAATGGACTGGTAAGAGACCAAACTTGTCTTTTCTAAAGATCTGGGGTTCCGAAAGCGTTCGTAAGTCACCAAGTGTTTGAAAAATTAATGGCCAGATCTGAAAGATGTTTGTTTATGGGATATCCTAAGGAACCTAAAGGATACTATTATTATAAACCCACAGAGAACAAAGTGTTTGTTGCTCGAAATGTTTTCTTAAAAAGGAATTTATTTACAAAATAGACAGTGGGAGAAAAGTAATACTCGAGGAAACTCGAGAACCACAAGAAGACATTGCTTCGCTGATGGAAACAGAATAGGCTCAACAATTAGTTGAGGAGCCAGTTCAATGTACACAAGTTCCTCACAGATCTGATAGGGTGCGACATGAACCTGAGAGATATGGGTATCTCGTGACAAAGTAGGATGATGCATCACTCATAGATAATGAGCCTAGTACCTATACAGAAGCTGGTTTTGGACCAGAGTCCGAGGAATGTCTAGAGGCCATGAAGTCAGAGATGCAATCCATGTACGACAATCAAGTTTGGAACTTTATTGATCCACCTGAGGGTGTAAAAACTATCAGGTGTAAATGGGTCTTCAAAAGAATAAAGGCATGGACGACAATTTGCAAGCCTATAAAGCTAGACTAGTTGCAAAAGGTTATAGATAGACTTATGGTGTGGACTATGATGATACCTTTTCACTGTAGGTCACAAGGCGTCGGGTATAAGTCTAGAGGGGGAGTGAATAGACTTGTAAAATATTTTCCAAATAACTGTTAGATAAACACAGTTGTAGTAAACGCGGCTAAGGTTACTTGGCTGATATGAATGCAGTTAACCTCTATCAGCTATAAAATGGTTTTGTGGAATGACAGCTAACTTTGAATATAATAGTTAATATGAATGCAACAATTAAATATGATGTTAAATGCAGTAAATCACACAGAACATTAAAATGGTTTCAGAGGTGGGGTAATCCTCTAATCCACTTCTACCCAAGCCAGTTGGAGATAAATTCACTATAACTTTGAACCAGTGAAATTAATGTTTACAATGAATTCAGTTAAAACAGATTCTGACCAGTGGAAACTCGTGGCTGTTGCAACTCCTTCCCTTCGTTACCTAACACCTCTTGATCGAAAATCCGTGGATGATTCAACAACTCGAAAGCTGCCTATCACCTTCCAACAAGAACCTGTGGATGTCTTACAACCTCTTTACTCTCAAGAATGTTGTTCAAGAAAGTAACACCGTACTCAAACTTAAAGACAAGAGTGTTGTCTTCTCCAACTTTAAGAGATTCTCAGTATTTGCTTTAAGATCTTGCTCCTCATGATGCTATAGATTTGCTTTGTGTTTTCTTTGATTGATTTGAATGCTTTGTAAGTATTGCTCGCATCGTACTTTTGTTCAAGCTTTCTTCAGATATTTATAGTACGATCTTTGAGTTCTTCATAGCCGTTGCATCGGGAACAAATCCATCCGTTGGAGAGTGGACTTCATTGTTTAGCTTTTCATCTCTTTGTACGGCTTTGTCACTTTATTCAAATTTGACCATTTGAAGATGTATGCTGCCGTTCCGCTGCTTTTCTTTGTTCTTTATGCATAGATTCTTTATTTCCCTCTAAAGTGGTTCATCATCCAACTTTCTATTTATGTAAATTGGAGGTTCCTGTGGTCTGAACTCAAAGATTCTTGGATAAGCATTGAAATCCTCTTCAGCTACCTTTTTCAGAATCTCCCACAAGTTTGTCCAATTCATTTCCATATAGTCAATAAAGATTTGCTGAGGAGTGCAGTTAGGGTTTTGGAGGATTTCTTATAAATAATATTTTTCAATGAAATCTTACCTGGCAGTCCCCCATTTATTTCCAGCTTCTTGTGGAAGAAGCTCCTCAACATAGTATAGTTCTTTGCCTTCCCAGCTCATGGGCACAACTAGTTCTTGCCTAGCTTTCTTATTCTTAGTTGCAGGGGCCTCTGAAGGTGCATCTATACTTTTTCTTTTTAGGGAACTTGAAGTTCCAACTTCAGGATAATGGATTATTTGAGGTGTAGGTGAGCTTCTGGGGACTATGGATAATGCCTCCTGCTTCCATTTGGATCTAATTTCTTCCCCTTTTTGCCAGTATCAATAATTTGTGCCATCTGCTCCTCCACCTTGTGCATGAAATCTTGCATGCCAAGTGGCATCCTTTAATATGCTGTGGTGGAGAGGATTCTTTTCTGTTCAGCAGGGAGTCCATTTTGCTTTTAAGGGACTGTATGTGAGTTTCCACTTTTATTGCCAGAAGCTTTGCAAAGTGTCTTCTACCATGGTGCGGATAGCTCAGATATGTTTGAGGGAAGCTGAAATTCAGGCGCCTCTGCCTAAGGAATGTTTTCAACTGTGTTTTCTTGTGCAGCTGACTTATGAGCAGTGGATATCCTTCTGTCAGCTGACTTTTGAGCTGATGATGATTCTGCATATTGTTCCCCCTACTTTCCTGATTTCTCAGCTTGTGAGGGTTGAGCTGAGCTGGAACCTAGATCAGGTGCATCCTGATCATGATTCTCATCATACTTCTTCTCATA
Source organism: Orobanche coerulescens (assembly GCA_033398695.1). NCBI lineage: Eukaryota > Viridiplantae > Streptophyta > Magnoliopsida > Lamiales > Orobanchaceae > Orobanche > Orobanche coerulescens. The sequence continues at coordinate 97,723,004 of CM065813.1, read as the reverse complement.
TTTTCCTTTTTCTTCTCCTTCTTCTTCATTCTCCTTATATTTTTCTTTTTCTTCTACATCTTCATTTCTTCATCCTTTTCTTTTTCTTCTACTTCTTCATTTTCTTTTTCTTCTCCTCCTTCTCTGACTTCATCCTTCTCTTCTTTTGCCTCAACAATCTTTCATCATCAAATGATTTATCATGTACGACCCCTTCCATGATATTAAATATGTACTGATCCATATTCTTTTTAAAATTGGATATGAACCAGTTATCATCAAGAAGTAGGTTCATATCGTCCTCATGACAACACTTTGATCAGCTGTTCTGTATCCATGGGGTAGTCCCATGAAATTCTCTCTACGAACTCCTTTAGCTCAGAAAAGCTAAGATTTTTTAAACCCTTCCATTCTTTGTAGATATTTACAAAGGAAAATTTAAGTGCTTGTTTTCTTACCATTTGTAATTGCACCTTGGTAAGATTTAGTGGATTGTTCTCCCTGAGGTTGAAAGAGTAATGAACATGGTGCTCCTCAATGAGTTCTTCACCTTCTTCTTATTCTGGGACACTTGGGAGTGTCAGGAGTGAAACTTCAGGAAGAAGATTTTCAGCATGATCTTCGTCTGGTATCCGCTTGGTAGATTGAGCTGGTTGAGCTGCGGTTGTGATAAGTAGAGGTGCAGCTAGGGTGGTGGTGACTTAAGGTATCTGATTTTTCTTCTGAGGACTCAGATGAGTAGTCCACCAGTCCCTTCTGTCTCTTGGGAGATGATTCTGGAGATGATGTGATTTGAACGATTTTTTCTTTCTCAGGTGACTTCCTTCTTTTTAAAAGTTTGGAGAAGGGGAGGTTGTCAATGGCTGCACTATATTCAGGTGCAGGTGCAGGTACAGGTGCAGGTGCAATTTCAGGTGCAGGTGAGGTGACTTCATCTGCAACTAACTTTTCTGACAGAATGTTAGCAGTTTCTCTAGCTACGGTCGGAGCAGGCGGAATCTCAGCTGTAGTTTTCTTAGCTGCAACTGATTCAACTTCTTCTTTTTACGAGTCTATGGCTGCATTATATTAGGATGTTCCAGACTTCATCCTATGAAGTCATTCCAAATATCTGGGTTGATTGTTTGCAGACATTCCCGGGGCAACTTGGTCCAAGTGACCGAGTCTCTTGTGGCTGTGAAAGTTCCCTGCCTTTTCTCTGTCTTTGAACAGAAACTCCATAATCCAACTTATTTGAGTTCCAAAGGCTAGTTTCTGTACAAACTTCTTATTTGCAGTATCCCAGCTGACTTTGTTTACCTATATGACTAATCGCCTGTCGATGTAATCAGGCCAATTAATCTTTTGATATTGAATCATGGTGCACATGACGATGTATTTTGAAGTAGACAACTGGTCATAGCTTCCAGACATCCCCATCATGATTTTGCTGGTAATGTCCATCATGTGTCTGTATTCCTTCTGGAGATCCGATTTCCTGGCTGTAAATTTAATCTTCATCGACTGATCAGGTAGCTTAGTCCAGTGTTATAAGTCCACAGGGTTTTGCTTAAGAGCCTCAACTGCAATACCAAAGAAGTAGACAAATGAATTGGACAAACTCGTTAGCGGATCAGAATCACAACTAGGATTATACCAACGAAGCAAGAAACTGAAATTGCAGCTGATCAGAAGTCAAATAGTCAACCAGCTAAGTTTCCAATTTCCTTTCAAGTTTATATTATTACACGTGGTTAAAATACACGATCACAGTAATTCCACGTCTACATCACGTCGTCCAATCATGACACACGAACCGCCACTTCTTTATTCAATTATTTTTTTTAAAACCGACTCTCAGAATAACTATTTAAAAAGACTAAAATTCATCAAAAATCCTATCGTCCTCAAAACTCTCAAGCAAGAACCCTAGTTTTTCCAGAAAAGCAGAATCTAGAATACCACTTCACTAGAAACTCAAAAAATTTGCAAATATGGATACCACTACCTACTTCAAGAACATAAATCTGAGGATGGTGAAAGAACAAATAATATTCAGCATCGTCGTGGATTTTATCAGACTATTGGAATCAAATAACTCCTTGTTAATGGCAGGCCTGATCCTAAGGATGAAGAAGAACGGTATCTATCACTTTTTGGACATTAATCCTTCACAAATGTTCAAAGAGGCTGTCATCTGTTTCTACAAGGAAGCTCAAGTTACCGAGAGGGAAATAGAAAGCCTGATCATTGGAAAACCAATCATCATAACCAAACAGACTGTTGCTTATGAGAAGAAGTATGATGAGAATCATGATCAGGATGCACCTAATCTAGGTTCCAGCTCAGCTCAACCCTCACAAGCTGAGAAATCAGGAAAGTAGGGGGAACAATATGTAGAATCACCATCAGCTCAAAAGTCAGCTGACAGAAGGATATCCACTAAAAATACACTGCTCATAAGTCAGCTGCACAAGAAAACACAGCTGAAAACATTCCTTAGGCAGAGGCGCCTGAATTTCAGCTTCCCTCAAACATATCTGAGCTATCCGTACCATGGTAGAAGACACTGTTCCAAAGCTTCTGGCAATAGAAATGGAAACTCACATACAGTCCCTTAAAAGCAAAATGTACTCCCTGCTGAACAGAAAAGAACCCTCTCCACCACAGCATATTAAAGGATGCCACTTGGCATGCAAGATTTCATGCACAAGGTAGAGGTTATGACGATTGGTTCTCCAGTTTGAATGCATCAGCAACAGTCTGTTTGCTTATGATGATTGGTTCTCCAAAGATCGAGCTTTCTATTCCCCTCTCGGTAATTTGAGCTTCCTTGTAGAAACAGATGACAGCCTCTTTGAACAGTTGTGAAGGATTAATGTCCAAAAAGTGATAGATACCGTTCTTCTTCATCCTTAGGATCAGGCCTTCCATTAACAAGGAGTTATTTGATTCCAATAGTCAGATAAAATCCACGACGATGCTGAATATTGTTTGTTCTTTCACCATCCTTAGATTCATGTTCTTGAAGTAGGTAGTGGTATCCATATCTGCAAATTTTTTGAGTTTCTAGTGAAGTGGTATTCTAGGTTCTGCTTTTCTGGAAAAACTAGGGTTCTTGCTTGAGAGTTTTGACGACGATAGGATTTTTGATGAATTTTAGTCTTCTTAAATAGTTATTCTGAGAGTCAGTTTTAAAAAAATTGAATAAAGAAGTGGCGGTTCGTGTGTCATGATTGGACGATGTGATGTAGACGTGGAGTTACTCTGATCGTGTATTTTAACCACATGTAATAATATAAACTTGAAAAGAAATTGGAAACTTAGCTGGTTGACTGTTTGACTTCTGATCAAATGTAATTACAGTTTCTTGCTTCTTTGGTATAATCCTAGCTGTGATTCTAATCAGATAGGAAAGCCATTCTATTGTGGATATTGAGTTGGACACCTGCTTCATACTGAACCAAGATATTAGTCTGGTTCCAAGGAATTGACATGTTTCAGTAGTGTTTTTCCTGTTGATTTTGCATCCTGCAAAGTCTGCATCAGATATCCTGATTGTTCAAAGTTGTCATCTTTTGGATACCATAATCCAACATTGATTGTAGATTTTAGGTATCTGATTATCCTTTTTGTTGCTTCCTGATGAGACTGCTTTCGCTTGGACTCAAATCTTGCACACACTCCTACTGCATATGAAATGTCATGTCTGCTTGAATTAAGATATAGTAGTGATCCAATTAGTCCTCTGTAGTGTGTTGGATCCACTGGAATGCCTCCATCATCTGCATCAATGTGTAGATATGTGCTCATTGGTACTCTCAGGGTTTGGCTGACTCCATGCCAAATCTTCTGATCATCTCCCTTGTGTATTTTGCTTGGTTGATCAATATTCTAGTGTCAACTTGTTTGACTTGCAAACCTATAACGAAGTTCAGTTTTCCCATCATGCTCATTTCAAATTCTCCATGCATGAGGTTTTAGAATTTTTCACATAGCTCAGGATTTGTTGAGCTAAATATAATATCATCCACATATACTTGAACTAGTAGTATGTGGTCTTCGTGTATAATCTGGAATAGAGTTTTGTCCACCTTTCCCTTGCAGAATCCATTCTTCTCAATAAATATGGACATAGTCTCATACCAGGCTCTTGGTGCCTATTTGAGTCCATAAAGAGCTTTCAGAAGCTTGTATACCTTGTCTCATTTGACAAATCCAGGGTTTTGCTCAACATAGAGTTCTTCTTCTAGTACTCCATTGAGAAATACACTTTTCACGTCCATTTGGTAAACTTCAAAATCTTTGAAGGCTGCATATGCAAGGAATAGCCTGATTGCTTCTAGTCTTGCTAATGATGCATATGTTTCATCAAAATCTATTCCTTCACATTGAGCATATCCTTTTGCAGCCAACCTGGCCTTATTCCTAACAATAGCTCCATCTTTATCACACTTGTTTTGTAAACCCATTTGGTGCCGATGACCTTCTTGTGATTTGGTCTATCTATTAGATCCCATACATTATTTCTCTACATTTCGTTTAATTCTTCTTGCATTGTAATCACCCATGTGTAGTCATCCAGGGCTTGTTCTGTTGTTTTGGGCTCCATTTGGGACATGAAGCAAGAGAGCATTGCCATTCCTGTTGTTCTCCTGATTTCCTGGTTTTGAATCCATCAGTTAGGTTCCCAATGATTTGTTAAATGGGGTGATCTTTTAGCCATTTGGGAGTTTCATATTCATCTTCTGCTTTTGGTTGTGGATCTTCAAGGCTTGTTCCTTCAGGAGTGGGCTGAGGAGTTGTTAAGTCTGTCTATCCTTCAGCTTCAGCTGTGATTGGTTCAGCTGTGATTGGATCAACTTCAGCTGTAGTTGGATCAGCTATGGTGGGTGATCCTGGCTGATCTACAGTTGGGTCTTCATCAGCTTGATCCATCAACCTTGTGTCATTGATGATGACTTCTTCTAGAGAGGTGGCTTTGAGCTTTTTCTCAATTTGGTCCACCTGTTTTCTGTACTCAACATTAGATTCATCAAAGACAACGTGAGGTGTTTCTTCCACAACTAATATTTTATTAAATACTCTATATGTCTTGCTTATTTGTGAGTTTCCCATAAAGAGACCACCATCAGTTTTACATCAAAGGCATTTAGTTGGGTTTTGCCATTATTATGGATGAAATACTTACAACCAAAGATATGAAAATATGAACAGTTGGTATTATGCCATTCCAAACCTCATAGGGAGTTTTACTGTGTCTCCCTACTATCATACTTTTGTTCTGAGTATGACATGCTGTGTTGACAGCTTCAGCCCAGAACCTTTTTGGAAGATCAGTCTCAGCAATAATTGTCCTGGCTGCTTCCTTGAGGATTCTGTTCCTTCTTTCAGCTACACCATTTTGTTGAGGTGTTCTTGCAGATGATACTTCATGCTGAATCCCATTTTGATCATAATACTCAGTTATGGCTTTGTTGAGAAATTCTCCTCATTTGTCTGATATAATCTTTATGATTGATAATGATTTCGTATTTTGAATTTTTCTTAGTAGCTCAGGTAGCTTGGTTAGAGTTTCACTCTTCTTGTAGAGAAACACTATCCATGTGTATCTTCAGTAGTCATCCACAACTACTAAGGCATACTTCCTTCCAGTCAGATTTCTTGGCGTGATGGGACCAAATAAATCCATGTGAAGTAGGTCCAAAATTCTGTTGGTAAGAGTGGTAGGTTGAACTGACTTGAAAGACGATTTATTTTTCTTTCCCTTCTGGCATGCATCATAGAGAGTCTCCTTCTCGAATACTTCTTCTGGAAGACCTCTGACCAACTTCTGTGACCTTATCTTGTTGAGAGCTTTGAAGTTCAGATGACACAATCTCTTATGCCAGAGCCATCCATTTTCAGCTATTGTTCTGGATATGAAATAGGTATTGGGAGTTCCTATATTCCAATCTATCATGTAGACATCCCTTCTTCTATAGCCTTGTAGTTTTACTTCTCTAGATAAGAGATCAATTACCATACATTTCTAAATAGTAAAAACTACTAGATTCTTTTCATCACAGAACTGGCTTATGCTCAGCAGGCTGTATTTGAGTCCTTTGACATACTGCACTTTTGAGATGATAATGTTCCCTCTGTGCATCTCCCCATAAAATTTTGTTTGTCCACAAGAGATATCCCAAAAGGTTACATCTGGACCTCTTTCTTTGATGTAGTTTGTCAGAACTTTCTTGTTTCCTGTCATGTGTCTTGAGCATCCTAAGTCCATAAACCATTCTTCACCTCCTGCTGTTGAATTTGAGGTGACTTCATGGTAGTCCTTCCACCTTTTATCCAATCAGACAAGCAAATATTTAGGTACCCAAATTTGAATGGGTCCTTTCGAGTTAGTGGATTTCCTGGAGAATTGATTTCTCCTGGTGTTTTGAAAATGGTGTTGTTTATTTCTATAAGGTACATAATGTTTTGGTCTATATCCTTGATTTGGATTGTACATAGGATATTACTGATAATGATTTTAGTGTGGGCCATTCCTAAATCTTGGCTGAGACCAGTTATTAATGTTTTGGGGTCTCCACACCTAGTAATTTTGAAAATTTGGATTACCTTGAGGTTTCCATTTACCTCTCCCATTGTGAAATCTATTTTGTGGGAGTCTTTGGTAATAAGCAGAATAATATTTTGATTGATGATGCTGTTTTGGCCATTACCTAGTCTTTTGTCTAGGTGGCTGCCTTGAGAACCTTGGCTGCTGCCTATACTGCTGACTGGGCTGCTGCCTATTTTTAAATACCGATTGATTGGCTCAGCAATACGGACAAGTGTTTCTCCCTTAATGAAGGTGGTTTTTGAACTTGAGGGAGTATTTGGGTCATATCCAAGGCCTGATTTTAAACAAAGTGGCCTCAGGTTTATACACAACCCATCTAGGGTTATAGATGCATTTAAAGATGTTATTTCCTTAGCCTATGTATTACTCAGTTGTGTCAGTTTAGAAAACTCAGTTTTGATATGAGCAAGTGCAGCTGATTTTTCATTGTTTAAAGTAGTCAGCCTCTTAATCTTCGCGTTGGTAATTTTAGTTGAGTTTTTTCAAATAATTATCAGTTTGTTTTTCAAACTCAGGTTTGATGTTTGCTGACTCTAGGTTGAGTTTGTCCAAATTATTTTTCAGCTGCCTATTCTCATTCTTCAGCTGTGTATTCTCAACTGTCACAGTCAGTGTGCAGTTTTTAGTGTTTCAAAATCTTTTAAAAGATGATTTACATATTTATGAAGATCAATCTCTTCAGACAAGTCTAAGCTGACATATCCTGAATCTTGTGGTTTAGATGTTACCTCTTCATCAGCTAGGTTGGCCATCAAGCAGTTGTAGTTGTCATTATCATCTGAAAAGAATCTATTGATTGATTCTACTCTCTCTTGGATTTGATCTTCACCAATGAGAGCTTTTCGTTTGTCTTTCTTTCTGCCCATGTCTTTGTTATTTTCATCTTTCTTGAGATAAGAGCAATCAAACTGTATATGTCCTGTCTGATGACAGTTGTAGCATTCTACTTTTAAGTTTCCATCTTTTTGGTTCTTCCTTGGGTTCTCCTTGTAGGTCTTTTTATATTTTGAGTAATTATTCCTGAAGTTGCTGAACCTTTGCATGATGAGTGCCGTTTCTTCCTCAAAGTTTAAAGGACTGGGAGGATTAACTTCAGCTTGGCTTTTTGCATGTGATTCTGCTGCAAAAGCTATTCTTTTTCAGCTGGCTCACTAGAGGATGAGCAGGGCAGCTCGAACTCAAATTCTTGAGAATATTTCTTGGATCTTTATCTTTTTACGATCCTTGGATTCCCTCATGGCGACGGCCTTCATGCTCCATTATAGGGTAGGAGACCTTAGTACTTTTAGAGCCATCTGGCGGCTGCCATAGGTTTTACCTAGAAAATTTATTTCATTGATGATCTAGTGAATCTGGTATCCACTCTATCAATTGTTTCTCCATTCTTTATTTTGAAGTTAAACTTTTGGGTAGCAATTGACAACTTGCTTCCTTTGATCAGCTCGGTTTCCTCACACATTACAGCTAATGTATCCCATATTTCCTTGGCATTCTTGCAATTCTTGATTTTTACCATAGTGGCTTTATCAAGAGTTTGATACAATATGTCTCTGGCCCGGTTGTCAAGGTCTGCAAGCTTTCTTTCTTCTGTGGTCATCTCTGTTCTTCTTTTGGGAATCTTCTTTGGTTTCCTGGCTGCAATTTACTCATCTGTATTGTCCTTCAGGCAACAAAGGGTCCATCCTCGATTATACACCACATATCATCATGAATGTATGATAGATGTGCCTGCATTTTATTTTCCACAAGTCATATTCATCAATAAATAAAACAGGTAATCTAGAGTGCATGCGTTGCATGTGTTCCATTTTAATGAGAGATTTAAATATATACTCAAGTATATGGATCTGGTTCGGTAAAATTAAACCAACCTCTCCGATACCACTTGTAGGTCACAAGGCGTCAGGTATATGTCTAGAGGTAGGGTGAATAGACTTATAAAATCTTTTCCAAATAACTGTTAGATAAATAAAGTTGTAGTAAATGCAGTTAAGGTTACTTGGCTGATATGAATGCAAGTAACCTTTGTCATCTGTAAAATGGTTTTATGGAATGACGGCTGACTTTGAATGCAACAATTAATATAAATGAAACAATTAAGTATGATGTTAAAGGCAGTAAATCACACAACACTTTATAGTGAATTTAGAGGTGGGGTAATCCTCTACTAATCCACTTGTCTCCAAACCAGTTGGAGATAAATTCACTATAACTTTCAACCAGTGAAATTAATGTTACAATGAATTCAGTTACAACAACTTCCAACCAGTGGAAACCCGTGGCTGTTTCAACTCCTTCCCTTGGTTGCCTAACACCTCTTGATCGAAAACCCGTGGATGCCTCAACAACTTGCAAGCTGCCTATCACCTTCCAATCAAGAACCCGTGGATGTCTTACAACTCCTTTACTCTCAAGAACCTCATTCAAGAATGTAACCCCATACTCAAACTTAAAGACAAGAGTGTTGTCTTCTCCAACTTTAATAGCTTCTAACTATTTGCTTTAAGATCTTGCTCTTCACGATGCTATAGATTTGCTTTGTGTTTCCTTTGATTGCTTTGTAAGCATTGTTCGATCGTGCTTTTGCTCAAGCTTTCTTCAGATATTTATAATACGATCTTTGAGCTCTTGATAGCCGTTGCATTTGGAACAAATCTGTCCATTAGAGAGTGGACTTCATTGTTTAGCTTTTCATCTCTTTGCACAGCTTTGTCTCTTTCTTCGAATCTGACCGTTTGAAGATCTGTGTTGCTGTTGTGCTGCTTTTCTTTGTTTAGTATAATTAGAAAGTCTTCAGGACGCGAATCTCGATGAATATTCTATTTTTTGAATTCTAGGAATCAATCACTTTGTCTTCTTAGCTTTTACCTCTGCATGTGTCTTGCCGTCATGGTTGACTTTTCAACATTTGTTGATATGGACCGTTGATGTCAAAACTTGGCTGATATTCTATCTTTGATAAAGCTCAGCTGATATTTCTCTTTGGTCAAGCCTTCTGATATGTTGGTCAAACCTGGCTGATGTTATGCCTAGACCAAAGTTAGTTGATATCTAGTCTTAAAAGTTGGTTGATATTTCCCTTGGTCAACCTCAAATTATATTATGTTTTGACCAAACACGGCTGATGTCTATCTGGTCAACCTTAACTGATATTTTGCTTTGACCAAACCCGGTTGATATTTTAGCTATTTTGAACTTAGCCAAAATGATCTTTAGAGATATTCAGCTGTACTTCTGACTTGGACAAACACGACTGATGTTTTCCTTTGACTGAATCCCTACTGATGTTTTATCGGACAAACCTGGCTGATATCTTGTGTTGACCAAAACCCGGCTGATTATATGCCTATTTTATACTACCAAATTTCTACCTGATCAACATGATCAATACATAACCTAATATTTTAAAGGCCTATAGAAGATACTCATTTGGTTCTTTTTTACAATTCCAAGTACATACATTTGAAGTAATCTTTGAGTACAGGAATGACATCATAAAAATCTTTAAAATTATATTCCTAACGTTCACCCGTAGTGATGCTTAAATCAATTGGAATTTATTTGCTATTGCTGCATACTATGATTATGAGATATGGCAAATGAATGTCAAAACAGCATTTCTTAATGGAAACTTAATCGAGGATGTGTACATGACACAACCTGGGCGTTTTGTTCATCCAGAGAATTCTAAAAAGGTTTGCAAGCTTCAAAGATCAATTCATGGGTTGAAGCAGGCTTCTCGGAGCTGGAATCTTCGTTTTGATGAAACTGTCAAAGAGTTAAGTTTATTAAAAATAAAGATGAACCATGTGTGTACAATAAGGTAAGTGGGAGCATAGTTGTCTTCCTAGTCTTATGGAAATTACATACCCACCTTGCAGATAGTCAGGACTTGGTTAGGAAATTGTTTTCCTTGAAAGACTTGGGAGAAGCTACTTACATTCTTGGGATAAAAATATATAGAAATAGATCAAAAAGAATGACTGGTCTGAGTCAGAGTACCTACATTAACAAAATATTGAAGAGTTTTTATATGCATGACTTCAAGAGAGGACTCCTGACAATGTCACATGGAATTCATCTGAGTATGACTCAGAGTCCTTTGACTCCTGATGAGCGAACCCGCATGAGCAAGATTCCATATGCTTCGGCTATAAGACCAATCATGTATGCCATGATTTCTACTCGGCCAGATGCATCGTTTGCCCTTAGCATGCCAAGTCGATACCAATCAAATCTAGGTGAAAGTCATTGGACAACGTGAAAACCATCCTAAAGTGCTTAAGAAGAACTAAGGATACTTTCCTAATTTATGGAGGGGTGGGAACCGAGATGGATATAAATAGTTATGCCGATGCAAGTTTCGAAACCGACATAGACGATTTTAAATCGCAAAGTGGTTATGTGTTGGTATTGAATGGAGGTGTTGTGAGTTGTAAGAGTTCCAAGCACGATTGTTGATTCTGTAACAAAAACTAATTACCTGGCAGCAATAGATGCAGCTAAGGAAGATGTATGGATCAAGAAGTTCTTCATTGAACTAGGAGTGGTGCCGACCATCCAGGGACCCATAAGCCTTTATTGTGACAATAATGGTGCTATTGTTTAAGCTAAAAGGCCTAGGTCCCATCATAATTCCAAACATATACTCAGGAAATATCACTTAGTCAGAGAGATCGTCGGACGAGGAGATATCACAATATGCAAAGTACCAACGGAAGAGGATGTTACTGCTCCGCTTACTAGGCCTCTCTCACAAGGAAAGCATGAAGAGCCTGCTAGATCGATAGGACTAAAAGTCGTGAATGAATGGTTCTAGTGCAAGTGGGAGATTGTTGGGATTAGTGCCGTAGGACATTCGATGTGCTTAGATTTGTAATTATCACACTTAAATAAAGTTATTTGATATCATCTATTTCTCATTGATAATTTTAATGTGTGCATATTTTAATATTATAATAATTGAATAATAGTTATTCACGAATAGTAAGAGTATTCATATGTCCCTACTCCAATCATGTAGAGTGAAGATTCAAGTGATTAATATGCTAGTGAAAGTTTGATTGATAATCATTGGATGATTATGTGTACGGTATGGATCAAACTTATGAGTATTGGTTGGAGAACGAAATACCGGATAGACCCGCATTGAGATCATTGCATGAAAATGTCATAAGTGAATCTCAGTATTATAGTATGTCAGTAAATCCTTGAACCTTATATTATCATAGAGCCCAACATGATAACTGTTGTGCCTTGACATAATCCAACGTCATCTGAAATATGGTGATCATAAAGGTTAGCGATTGGGATCAATGGGAGTCATTACAGGACAATGAATATTCAAGATGTGGACTTGTTCCTCTCTTAAGGGAGAGAGATATTTGGTGCGCCCCTGGATAAGTAGGACTGAAGGAAATGCATGGCCATACTCGAATGAAGAATCATTTGATTCAATCAGTCTACTTAAGATCGAGAAAGTATTTGAACATAATAAATATGATAGCTTCCATGACTTAGTGCAAATATGATATCACGCGGCAAAGTGATTTGACACGTTAAATGGTTTAATGGACTATAAACTTATATTATTTAGGAAGTCATAATATCTTGCTAGAGACCGCTTATGATTTATCATTTAATAAGGTATTAAATGATTGCCAACATAAGATAAGTCTTTTGGATCACACATACGACAATTAAAGACGAGCAAGAATAATTAATAAAAATAATATTGGATATTATGTTTATTAAAGAAATTAAATAATGAGTAATGTATAATATATGATATTATTTAATTATATCAACTGGAAAAGGTAAATATAATAGCCGATATTATATTTATTAGAGGATTGTATAATAGGTAATATATAATATAAGATATTATATATATTGTATTATTTAATAAGTTGAGAGGTAATTAAGCAAATACTAGAGTTTTAACTCTAGGGTTATAAATAAAGGGTCTTGGACAAGGAGTTGTTACAAGAGAAACAAGAAAAATCAACCCCTCCCCCTTGCACGAAATTGGCCAAAACTTTTGTCTCAGAAGTCTCGGTTTGGCCATCCCATCTTCTTCCCTTAGTTGATATTAACCAATAGTACAATCCTTCTATTAAGGGATCATCTATTGTACTGTTTATAAACATTATTCGTAAGAATATAGCAGTCCGGCTTGTGCAAATTATTCGTGTGTGGATCACCGAAAGAGGAAGGTGATTTTCATCAGCTTCTATTCCGGATTTAGATCTGTTCTTCGGATTAATGTAATTCGACGAACTCTTTATAAATAAATTAAATTACTGTATGAAGATCCTCATCTTGGGTTTTTCGATTATTATTCCAATCCGGATTTGCTCAAACTCAATGTATTAGATACATGTAAAACCCAAGACTAACATCCCAAATATGATGGGATATTACAGCACCGCAACTAAGAGTAAATTTCGATACTAACAACACCCAAAGTTGCGGAATTAAAATTCTTTGGTCAATTCGGAATCACTAGTAATATGAAATTCAAATCATCATTTGATTAATTTGATTATCCACCAAACTTAGTACCGAACGTGTCTTCGAATCAACAATTTGATCGGTTCTATCAAGATTAATTTTGGTGATTACAAATAACTAATTACAATATCTGAATATTCGTTATGATATATTCAACTAATCTAATCATCAGTTCATGATCAAACAAGTTATGTGCAGATTCTTATATCAAAAATTGAAACAACTTCAATTTTCAAGTTCAAGGTTTAAACAAGACAGTGAGTTCGATTATGGCAATAGTTCGTCCGAAACAACTAAATGGTTCTAATAATCTTAAGAATGAATAATCCAAAGATACCCCAACTCCAAGAATTCTTAATAAACATCATATCATCGCAAACTGAAAGAGAATTGAAGGATAACCAATTTACCTTAAATGATGAAGAACAATGAAGAACGATGACGAACATACATGAAACTTAAAAAATCCCTCAACAAGCTTGAGTAATCCAATAATAACCCACACATACAAGCTATGAGAGGCTTAGGAACATATATAACGGATCAAGATGAGTTTTGGATGAATGATGAGTTTTGTACAGATGAATGAAGTGAAGGTCGGACATAAACGAAAGAGGGTCTATTATAGTAACACCCCTTATATGATTAGGGTTTTACACCTTCGCAAATCCTTAATATGTGATTTACTAGGCCAGTAAGAAAATCAAAACACACCATTTAAATACCAAAAGGAGAATAATTATTACACGCCCAACACATGTCCACCCTAGAAGGGGTTAGCAATGTAACACACCCAATCCACTCGGGAATATTATAGCGCCGCAGACCCTCTGAGTGAGAATCTATGTAACGCCCCCAAAATTTGTCGGGACACTACAGTGCCGTGAATCTCGTATGGGACCCACAAGGCAAGTATTTAAAGAGTTTAAAAATTATTCATGAAATAATTTGCGGAAAGTAGCCCCATGATAGCGGAAGTACGAAACGAAATACTTTAAAGAAAAACAAGTCCGCGTACGCGGTTATTACATAACGTGGAATGTTTTCGGAATTCAATTTAAGAAACAGAATAACAAGGCTTCTCCCCAACACTGCTCAAGCCTGACCAGAACCTTCGGGAACGTCCTGCAGATATTCAACAAATTTTCCTGACACGACAAATCATGCCAGCCAACCTAGGTCAGACAATACGAACAAAATTTATTGATAGAATCAGATAAATCCGCAATACAATGTTATTACTTGGTAAGGTAATATATTACATAATACTCAACATTATCTCATCTATCAGCACGTAAACTCCCTAGGTCGTAACCAAGGGTCACGGAAGCATCTACACAGGAATACTCCGGACATGGGTACCATTCAGGTTTTATCCCGCAACACAGTTCCGTACGGTATATCAACATATAAACTCCCAAGGTCGCAACCAATGGTCACGAAAGTATCTACTCAGGAATACTACGGACAAGATAAGCAAAACGAGCACAATTCTACAGGTAGTGACACACATTAAATTTTGGAATTTAATATAACATAGTCCGAGCAAGGGTTCACTTACCTCAAGTCCGACGAGAGTTACTCCGTTGATAACACAACGGCTTGAACGACACACCCGAGAGCTCAACCTATTGCATATTCGTCGATTAATACCTTATGGTGATAATGACGATTAGCGACAATTCTCCCGTCCCATTAGGATTCTAAACCTAGTTTGTTCATGACGTCGAAACCAAAATTTCATGTTTTAACCACAATGCGAATTACTAAATTGCTCGGTCCGCCAATTTACAATTTATCATCTCGTTAAACAATAATGTTCTAGTACAACATTTCTACGTTACGACTACGACTTATAGCCACCATAATTTCATTACTTACTCAAATTCGAAATTCTAGAATAGAACGACTAAGCACAAATCTGCCGAAATCCTAACATATTCGATAACATATTCGATTCGGTAATCGTTAACTAATTTATTAAGGAATTACCAATGGGTTTACAATACGATAATCGGATTATAATCGCAATCCATAATAAGACAATTCTATGGTGTTGGTGATTTACAAGTTCGATTATGAGTTTTACAATCCAACTACGAGTACTACTTCAATTCATTCAAAACACTAGCTTGATAGGTTTCGATTAACAGTTGTGATTAGTTTTTACCGGTCCGATCATTATCGAAAGTTCTAAAATACCCAAGGCATCTGAAATCTAGTACGACTCATCTAACAACACTGAGATGAATTCAAGATTCGATAAACTTACCTTACTTGACAAGAAACGAAGAAGAATGACGAAGGACGATGAAGGATGGAAGGACAACACCTTCAAAACCTTCTCCGGAGCTTGTTCAATCCACTCTACTACGATAATACACGGCTAGAAAGGCGCAGAATTCGGTTTGGGGGATTGAAGGATGATTTTTGGATGAGAATAAGTGTTCAATGGTCGAAGGAAATGAAAGGGGAAATGTCATTATATAACATCAAGCCAGCATTATGTACGTAATGCCTAAACTTTTACGTATGTAACCATCATTACGTACGTTACTGCCTATGGGCTAACGTACAGTGTTTATCAGAAGCTACTGCCCAAAATGTCATGGTCCATTACGTACGTAATGTATGGCTGAATTACGTACGTAATGATTAGTTGACTATTAGTAGTTGTCGCGCCGAAAGTTGCCCTGACCACGCGGGATCAAGAATCTGATCCGAAAACTGCATTACGTACGTAAAGTCTAAGCTTTAGCATACGTAATGCTATAAAAATAGCGTACGTAGTGCTGCTCGAGTAACGTACGTAATATTCATTCAATACACTAAGTTATAATATTACGTTTACTCCTTTTTTTTGGGAAAGGTCAATTGCATTAATATAAAAAGAATGGCCAAAAAGGTTGGCCAGACCCGGCAACCATAAACAATGGTGCACCAAATAACATTACAAATGGCAAGATGTAGCAATACATAGCCTACATAACAATAAAAGGCTACATAAGCTACAAATCTACAAAAGCGACAATGGCTACAAGGAAGAATAACTACCAAGCTATCCTCCAAATATGTCTACCAGCCACAGTAGATAGAGAGCGAGCGGGCCATCTCTGACAGATAATGTCGCGGACGAGACCAATCCCCTGAAAAGTAACCGTATGAGGATCTCAACGCCTCTGACCAAATCTCCTCTCATTCCTCTCCTGCAAAATCAAATAGACCAGAGCAGCAAGGAAAATACGGTAAGCCACGTTGACCACGTGCTTACCTCTCCACCTCCTAGCAGCCCACAACAATCCCAAACTCCAAACAGAGTGAGGCCAGCTAAAGCGGACTACCCTCCTAGCAATAGAAATACACCGACTAGAATAAGGGCACTGAAAGAAAAGGTGAGAATGGATCTCTAGCACCATCCCACATAAGACACAAATCCCATCAACCTGCTGAAGCCAAGGCTTATCCATAGTCCATAAATGCTCTTGAATAGCCAACCAGAGGATGAAAGAGTGCCTAGTAACCTTCCGCGGTCCGTGCAAGAGACGTGCCCATGGAACATGGGTTGAATAACCTATGAGGAACTGAAGGGCAGAAGAGGATGAATATAAACCCGAACTAAGTGGTCTCCAAGATATGAGATCCTGACCCCCAACAATAGGCGACAGAGCAGAAGTAATCAGCAGAATATCCAGTCTATCGACCACCGGCCACTCCCAGTAACCCTCAACAATAACCGAATCAAGCCTAGCTCGCACATCAATGCCGGTCCACAGAGGGACTCTAGGGGCAAAATGCCTAATCACACCCATAGAATGCTAGGGGTCCGACCACAAGAAGAAAGACGAGGCCTCGCCAATAGAATACTAAAAAGCTACCATAACTAGGGGACACAGTTTCAGAAGCTGCTTCCAATACCAAGCTGAAGCAGAAGACACATGAAGATCCCAGAAAGAACACTGCTGCAACCTAAAGGTCTGAACCCAACTAACCCAAACCGAGCGATTAGAGCCCGTGAGAAGAGCCCAAATATGACGGGTCATCAGAGCCTGATTCTGGAGCCTCAGCGGGATAATGCCAAGGCCCCCGCAATCCACATCCAAGTAAACCTTAGCCCAAGCCACATTGGCAAGGCCCGAATCATGAGAACCACTCCAAAGGAAATGCGTGATACGCTTCTCTAGCAAATAGAGTACGCCCTTAGGCACAATAAAAATACCAGCCTAATAAATATGTAAAAAAGATAAGACAGAGCGAATAAGCTGGCACCGACCTTCCATGGAAAGATAAATACTAGCCCACGAACTCAGGCGACCCTAAACCGAATCAATCAAAGGGGAACACATCAATCGTTAGCTTCGAATAAATCAGGGGGACACCCAAATACCTCACAGGAAGCTGACCCAGCTGAAACCCTAACAACTGCTGAAGCTGAACACCCCGCCCCTGAGCGCTTGCTGAAAGAAAGATATTACTCTTACTCGGGTTGGCTCGTAAGCCATAAAGGGAGGCAAAGATCACAATACTCTTCTTAAGGACACGAACAGAGACCTCATCGGGATTACAGAAAAGGAGAAGGTCATTGGCAAAAGCAAGCATGAAAGTGCGAGTAGCCTCACACTTCCAGTCGAATCTGAACTCCGGAGTCTGAGCAATCTCATGAGCGATAATACCATGGAGGATCTCCATAACTATAACAAATAGGTACGGTGAAATAGGGTCACCTTGCCTCATCCCCCTACGGCCTCTGAAGATACCTTCAGCATCCCCATTGCGGGAGATCGAATAGGCTGGAGTGGTGATACACTCTCTAACCCATGCAATAAACGTCTGATGGAAGCCCATACATTGCAAAGTAGTCAAAAAAAAATCCCACTCAACAGTGTCGTAAGCTTTCATAAGGTCAACCTTAAAGACACATCGACTAGGCATCCCCCTCTGCCCATAACCATGAAGAATATCCTGGGCGAAAAGGATATTACCACTAATCCTTCTCCCTGGAATGAAAGTTGTTTGATCCGGATCAATCAAAGAATCCAAGCTATCTCACATACGATGGACAATAATCTTAGAGATAGCCTTATATAAAAGGTTACAACAAGAAATCGGGTGAAAGTCTGACATGCTCCTCGGCAACGCAACTTTAGGAACAAGAGATATGAGAGTAATTGATCTGCCTAACGAACTGACCCGTAAAGAAAAAATGTTTAACAGCATAAGTAATCTCGCTCCCAACAATCGGCCAGGCCCGACGATAAAAAGCAACATTAAAATCATCAGGGCTTGGGGCCGAATTCATATCGAACCCAGCGAAAATAGCTCGAACCTCCTCATCAGTAACCATTCTGACCATGTGTAAAGCGGCCTCAGGAGGAAGAGAATAAGAGACAAAGGGCCTAACCAGACTGAACAAAACAGGCTAAACCCGACCCGAAGAACCCAGCAGCCTCTCATAGAACCCTACAACCTCATCCCTAATGGCCCCAGAATCAGTCAGCTCAGAGCCATCCTCAGAAAGCAGCATAAAAATACGCGAGCGAGACCTCCTAGAGGCGACCCTCCGAAAGAAGAAAGCAGACCACTGGTCCCCATCCTTGAGCCAAGCTAGCTTGCCCCGTTGCCTGAGCGACGACTGCTCCTGGGAAACAGCGGAGGAGAAAACCCATCTGCAACACCCTTCTAACTGTAAATCCGAGTCTGACAAAGGGGACTCTCTAAGGATAGACTGGGCGGCAGATAAGAAAGTTAACGCCGAAGCCACATTCAGAGCCAAGTCCCCTTTCCTCTTCCTCATAGCACGAAAAATAGGCTTAAGGGCATCTAACTTCCGGCAGATCGCACAAAAGGGGCTCCCATAATAATATGGCGCCAAAAAGCTAAGACAGTAGGAAGAAAGTCCTCAAAATCTGCCAGAAAGTTATCAAACCTGTTCATCTTACCCCTACGACGAGGCAATCTACCAATACCAAAGATCAGCGGACTGTGATCAGAAGTCTGAGGCAAGTCACAAGTATAAGAACAGCCTGAATGAGTAATAAACCACTGCGGATTACCCATAACACGATCTAGATGTTTCCAAAAGGATCTCGGAGAAGGGCTTTTATTATGCCAGGAAAACAGAGAGCCCAACATTGGAAGCATCTCGAGATCTGCACGCTGACAGAACTCCCTAAAGTCCATCAATGGAGGCTCATCATCATGATGAATAATCTCCCCTCCTAAAATCTTGCTACAATCCAAAACCACATTAAAATCACCCATAATCACCCAAGGCTCGCTAGCATGGAGTACCGAGAAATCAGACAAGTATTGCCAAAGTAATCTTCTCTGAATATCATCATTCGAACCATAGGCAAAAGTAACTAGAATACTGGAGGAGTCAATAAGCGAACTGATCTGGCACTGAATAAACTGAGGATCAATAGGAATAATATCAACAGAGACCACATCCTTATCCCAGCCTAGCCAAATCCTCGTTCCTGGCCCGTTCCCATAATAAAAAACCACTCCCAAGAAGCATTAACTAGTGAAGCTATATGCCTAGAATTACCAGCCGAGGCTTTCGTCTCCAGCAACGCTACACAACAAAGACTAAATGAAGTAATAACCTCTCGAACGGAGCTCTGGTGATCCGCTTGGTTTAGGCCACGAACATTCCACACTGCCAATGGAATCATCTAATACCCTCTATAAGGGCCACGATAGGAATAGGGGCCATAGAAGAAGAAGCATCAATAACATCCACATTCTCAACATCATCCCCCGAGTCGCCGACTAAGACAAAAAGAACCTCGAACCTATTAGGTGAGGTAACCAGAGCACCCGAACCAGAACGCCCTGGAGACAAGACAGGCGAATCAGTAGTAATCGTAGATTAGGTAGGTATACTACCAAGCCGCAGTATATCCGGACCCCAACCACGACCAACAAACCCGGCATCTAACTAAGTAGAAACTAACCCCTGTGGCAAACTCAAACTAGTAGAAGGGGTGACCACAGCCCATGGGACACGCCCGGGACTAACTAATCGAGAAGAAGAAGATCCCTGAGGCTTAGAGGTCTTCACAATGTAAACACCCACCTGCTTCCTCGGAACCTGCACTAAAAGTTGCTGCTTGTGCGGACACACCTGATCACGGTGCCCGAAGACCCTACAGTCCCCACAACGGTGGGGCAGCCACTCGTACTCGACATCAATCCTATGCAACCCAGGACATTCTCCACCATAAGAAGGGAGAACCATGAGAAAGGAGCGTACCGGGCTAGAGTTTGCATCTAACATGACACAAACTCTAGCATAGTCCACTTTCAAGCAATTTCTAGTAAAAATATCGGCAAATAGAGGATCCCCAATAGCACTGGTAGTAATTCTAAGACCCTCATCAGTTCAGTACTCCAAGGGGACGTTACGAAGCTTCGCCCAAACTGGAACACGCTTAGGTTGCACCTTCTGCAGAGACATTCCATGCTTCTAGCGAGAAATAAAAATAGGCTGTCCTTGGAGCAACTAAGGAACACCTTCTAAAGCCTCACCCAAATGCTTATCACTATCGAATTTGAAGAAATAAAAACCCCCAGCTGAAGAAAGCACTTCCTGGAGGCCCTTCCACACCGACAAGAAGTAATTCTTAATCTGAGTGAAAAAAGGAGCCTTCCCCAAAAAATACCCAACTAAGGTACATTGCCACCTCTTAGCAGCTTCAAGCCCAATACTAACAGACGGTTTCACAATCACCTCTCCATTTTGAGTTTCTGGTTTAACAAACTTAAGTCCCATTTTCTTACCAAAAATATTGCAATTAGTTCCATTAGGGACCGCCTGGCCCAAAGATACTGGAGTAGAAATTGTACCAAAATTCATAGTAACCGTATCTTTTCCTTTATCAACAGGATTAGCATCAATTTTACAAGGCAAATTCATAATTTCCCCAATACAACAAGAATCACCAAAAGCAGAAACAAAAATCTCAGAATTTTCCAAAGCATTAACTGAAGAGCAGGGGAACAGCTCATGAGAAAAACTAATATCCTTAGCTGAAGTGGGATTAGAATTCTACACAAGGGCAGCAAGTACAGAAGCATCCTCTGAAGAATTACCACAATTGGCTACAGGTCCCGGAGCAGCAGGAGGTAAACCCGTGACAATAACTGGACCAGCCGAGCATAACATATCACCCAGGTTGAGAAACAGGTCTACGACCCGGTCTAATCTAGGATCCCGCCTGGCCTTCAAGGGAGCTCCGATTTGCAGCAGCCGAGGAACACCACCACCAGGATCCAAATCTGCTGCCATCGGAAGAAGGACCGGGGGAGATTCAGCACAAGGACGACCAAAAATTTCGTCAATTTTCACCTTCAGGAGCTCCAAATCAGAATTACCAAGAACTTTCACTCCTAAATCACACAGGCCTTAGACATCAAAGCCCTGAGAAAGAAAGCCTCCCGTCCCAGACACAGACAAACTTTCAAACGGCAAGTAAGAAGAATAGAACAGCCCACACGCCGTAGAAGAGGACATAATTGAACCAAGCGAACACCGACTCGTGAGAAACTCGCTCGACCCGATCGACTAGAGCGGCGCCTCCCTAATTCAATCGCCTTGGATATAGAACCAAACCTCCAAAAACGAAATCGCTGATAGGAGATACACGAATCGCACAACAATCCGCCCAGCAAGGATAATCACAAAAACCCAAAAATCGAATCACGAAGGATGAAGAACAGTCGTCAAACTCGACTCGCACAACAAATCTTACTCATGAATTCGACTAAAAATATGGATAGGAAGGTAATGAAAATACGAACAACAAATGTGAAGACAAAATCTGTGGAAAAATCACAAGGTTAAGAGAAGGAGATGGAAATCGGTCGAGGAATAGGGGAAAATAAATTGCCCTTAATTCGCCTCATTATCGCCCGCTCCTTACGTTTACTGCTTATAACACGACTTCCCTTTAGACTCATCCAGCAATTTCTCGAGGAACAAGACGTTGTCCACCATCATATTCGCACCGATAATTTCTCAACGACATCAAGGTAAGTCATCGACATATCATCAACAACAAGAAATCACATCACAACAGAATTAAGTACTTTCAAGAATTTACATGACACAACACGGTCAAAACATAATACATATAAAAGTAAAAGCATCATGATGGGGCACATTATCTAATTATTAAAATGAGGTACAAGGTTTTAAACAGCATGGAATACTTGTGGTATTACATACCATCCCCCCTTAAAATAGTTTCGTCACAAAACTAAGAAAATAACTCGGGGTGACTCTCTCTCATGCTAGACTCACTCTCCGAAGTTGTCTCTTCAATGCCGTGATGTGACCAACGAACCTTCACAAGGGGTATAGCTTTATTCCTCAAGGTCTTTAAGCGCCGAGCTAGAATCGCGATCGGCACTTCTCTGAAGGTAGCATCATTAAAAATCTCTAGCTCTTCAAAATTGAGTTTGTGACTCGGATCGTAAACGTACTTTCTCAGCTCGGAGACGTGTAAGACATCGTGCGCTCTGTCTAATGATGGTGGCAGTGCGAATCGATAAGCGAGCCTACCTACTCGGTCTAAAATCTCAAACGGGCCGATAAACCTCGGACTCGATTTGCCCTTCTGGCCAAAATGTTGAATGCCCCGCATCGGTGTCACTTTGACCAAAACGTTGTCTCCATCTCGAAATTCCAATGGTCGATGGCGGTACGCAGCATATGACTTCTGGCGGCTCTGCGCCGCAAATATGTGCTTTCGAACAATGGAAATTTTCTTAATAGATTCCTGGATCAGATCTAACTCGGTGGTGACGACATCGGAAGCATCATCCCAACATAAGGGAGACTTGCATCTCCTACCGTACAAGGCTTCGAAGGGCGCCATGCCTATGCTCGTATGTCAACTGTTGTTGTATGAAAATTCCACCAAGCAGAGGTGTTTAGTCCAATCCTTACCCCAATCACATACACATGCTCTTAACATATCCTCCAGGGTCTGTATCGTATGTTTTGTCTGTCCATCTGTTTGAGGGTGATAGCCTGTGCTGAAATGTAGCTGAGTACCCATAGCCTTGTAGACGGCCTTCCAAAAGCGGGACACGTACCTAATGTCCCTTTCTGATATGATTGCCGAGGGAACGCCATGTAGTCTTACGATTTCCCGGATAAAGATGGTGGCCAGTTGCTCTGTTCCGGTAGTCTCCTGAATTGGAATGAAATGTGCCGACTTCATCAGTCGGTCTACAATGACCCATATCGTGTCTTTTCATTTCGTCATCACTGTAACTTGGTGACACAATCCATTGATATGCTCTCCTATTTCCATTCCGGAATGGGTAAGGGTTGCATGATCCCGGCCGATCTGCGGTGTTCAATCTTCACTTCTTGACATGTCATACATCGAGCAATGAATCTAGCTACTTCATGCTTCATGTTCTTCCACCAAAAGCTCTTTCATAGATCTTTATACATTTTACTCACCCTGGGATGAACCGAATAGGGAGTACAATGAGCTTCCTTTAGTATAGTTTGCTTAAGCTCGTCATTTGGTGGAATACAAATCTTGTTCTTAAATCTCACCAAGTCCCCTTGGATAGCGCCAACTCCTGCGCAGTCTTTCGACTAAGTGCATATGCTACGACGTTGTCCTTCCCAGGGTGATACAAAATCTCCACGTCGTAATCCTTGATTAGCTCCAGCCAACGCCTCTGCCTCATGTTTAACTCTCTTTTGGTGAAAATATATTTTAAACTCTTGTGGTCTGTAAAAATCTTACAGGTAACCCCGTAAAGGTAGTGTCTCCAAATATTAAGGGCGTAGACCACTACAGCTAGTTCCAAGTCGTGCGTTGGATAGTTCACCTCGTATGGTTTAAGTTGTCGAGAGACGTATGCAATAACTCTGCCATTTTGCATGAATACACATCCTAGTCTGTGCTTAAATGCATCGGTGTATATTATTAATCCTTCCGTACCCTGCGGTAGTACCAACACTGGAGCGGTAGTCAGTTTCCTCTTTAGCTCGTCGAAGCTCTCCTGACAATCTGTTGTCCAGACAAACTTGGTACTTTTTCTTAGTAGATTCGTCAACGGTCGAGCGATACAAGAAAAAGCGTCGACGAACCGTCGATAATATCCTGCCAATCCCAGAAAACTTCTCACTTCCTTGATGTTTCTTAGTTGTTCCCAACTCATCACTGTCTCGATCTTATGGGGGTCTACCTTGACGCCTTCTGCTAAAATTACATGTCTCAGGAAGATCACCTCCGGCATCCAGAAC
Source organism: Orobanche coerulescens (assembly GCA_033398695.1). Classification (NCBI taxonomy): domain Eukaryota; kingdom Viridiplantae; phylum Streptophyta; class Magnoliopsida; order Lamiales; family Orobanchaceae; genus Orobanche; species Orobanche coerulescens. Next base: position 97,698,642 of record CM065813.1, on the reverse strand, counting down.
TCACATTTAGAAAGTTTAGCATAAAGTTGGTGTTGCCTCAAAACACTTAACACTTGTCTCAAGTGTTCCTCATGCTCTTGTCGGTTCCGGGAATAGATTAAAATGTCGTCAATAAAAACCACCACACACTTATCGAGAAATTCTGTCAGAACCTTGTTCATTAACTCCATAAAAATGGCTGGGGCATTAGTTAGGACGAACGACACCACCATGTACTCATAGTGTCCATATCTTGATCGAAATGCGGTCTTGGGAATATCCTCCTCTCGAATCCTCAATTGGTGATATCCGGACCGTAAATTGATTTTTGAAAACACAGTCGCCCCTGTAGTTGATACAATAAACCATCAATCCTCGAAAGTGGGTAGCGGTTCTTGATAGTGACCTTGTTTAGCTCTCTGTAATCGATACACAGGCAGAGGGAGTTGTCATTTTTCTTCACAAAAAGGACTGGCGCACCCCATAGTGAAGTACTCGGACGGATCAGTCCCTTCCTTAGAAATTATTTGAGTTGTAACTTTAATTCCTTCATTTCAGCTGGTGCCATCCTGTATGGTGCCTTGGAGATAGGCGTCGTTCCGGGCTCAAGTTCGATCGAGAGATCGACCTCCCGTCGTGACGACAACCCTGGTAATTCATCGGGGAAAACTTCAAGAAATTCGCTCACCCCGGGAATGTTATCGACCGAGAGCTGCGATGTGTCCTCATGAAGAACATAACACCAATAATACGTTTCTCGAGCATCACAAGATATTTCCGCTTTAAGGAGGCTGAGGGACCCTTTAGTACTGAAGTGTTCTCGACCCCTGATCATGTGAGTGGCACCATCATGATTCATAATGGAAACGGTCAGGTGATAGGTATCTAATATAGTCATGTGCATCATCATCCAGTCCATACCGAGAATAACATCTTCGTTCTGAAGTGGAAAAAACATGAGATTCGTTGTCCAACCCTGATCATCGATGCGGATCGGACAATTTCGAGCTTCTAAATTACCCCACCCCTGCTACCCTCGGGTAGCTTAACAGTAAAAGATTCACAAGGTATACAGGGAAGGTTCAAACGATTAACACATTCCATAGATATAAACGAGTGCGTCGCTCCAGTATCAAACAGTACATGAACAGGCTGAGAATTAATAAGAAGTGTACCTGAGACAGCAGGTGCAGTCTGGTCATCAGTAGCCCTCAATTCGAACACGTGGGATGGCAGTGTCCCCGAGGTGGGTGCAGTGCCTCCCCCACGCCCGCGTCCTCTTCCGGCACCGTATGGAGGGGTTTGGTAAGGTAGAGACCGGTAATCGGACACGGCGGGTGCCCTGGATGTCTGTACCAAACATTGCTGACTCTGAGGAGCTGTATTTGGTGAGGAATTAGCCCACGAACAGTATCAAGACATGTGTCCACTTCTTCCGCATGAAAAACACTTTGTAGCCACCTTACGACACTGACTCATGGTATGTCCATCTATGCCACAGTTGAAACAGCTCCGGTGGAGGGACCGGTCAGATGTGCCCTTCTATTGGTGCGAAATTGCTGATTTAAAGGAGAACCCAGTCCCCGAGTTCATTCTACTGGTGCCCCTAGACTGATTAGATGTATTCTTCTTCTTTTGGTTATGCCCGGTATCAGAACTAACAACAGTACCGGTGTATGCCGTGACTACGTCCTCATATGCCCTCAGAGTGGTGCAGTGAAATCCAGGTGCGTAATGTTGAACATCTTCCGGCAACCATCTGTGAGACATAGCCTAATTCGGTCCTATAGGCCCGAATGATTTCTGGTACCGACAAGTTCTGTGGTCCTGCACTGAAGAAACTCCATGCGCGAGCAGTTTGAGCTGACCTGGGGCAGTACTCGTCTCTCAACAGTTTGGAAAACTCGGTCCACCCAACTGCTCTATATTCCGGCTTGTAGGTCCTCCACCATTGGGCCGCAGTATCGCGGAGCTGGTTGATTCCAAGCGGCACCTTTCGGTTCCCTGGGCAACTGATTACCTCGAAAGCAGTGTCCATTTCGGAAATCCAGTTGTCCACATGTTTATCTCTAGAACCGTCAAATAATGGTGGTCTAGCCTTCAGCATCTCTCCCAGCCATTGGTCCTTTCTGGCATTCTCCTCCACGTTAATGACTGGTACCCGCTCCGCTCGGTTGGCCCGAGCGATTCCTACTGCAATGGCCTGGGCGAGAGTCTGAATGAAAGATGGATAAATTCCTCCGTTGTTCTGGTTCTCCGCCTCCTGTTCGTTTTGATTATTGGATGGCGGCTGGTTTCCGTATGGAACGGTTTCAGCAGTGTTCCTGCCTTCCTACTGGTTCACAGCAGAGCCCTGAGCATCGTTCACGATTCTTCTATCTCCACGACGTGCCATTGTGACAATTGTTCGATCTAGAGGGTCGGTTCAGTACAATTATTCTTCGAGTTCTACTGAATGCAAATATCATACCTGATTTACAAGAAACATACGTGCTTTTCACCTTGACATTCCTCGAGGAGTTACGGTCGCTTGGAGTGTTGGACTTTTGAAGGTTTTTAAACATTTTCAAAAAATATTGATAAAACTTTCCACGTGAGTGTTCGTCTCTGATACCATTTTCTGTAACGCCCCCAAAATTTGCCGGGACACTATAGTGTCGTGAATCCCATGTGGGACCCACAAGGCAAGTTTTTAAAGAGTTTAAAAATTATTCGTGAAATAATTTGCGGAAAGTAGCCCCATGATAGCGGAAGTACGAAACGAAATACTTTAAAGAAAAATAAGTCTGTGTACACGGTTATTACATAACATGGAATGTTTTCGGAATTCAATTTAAGAAACAGAATAACAAGGCTTCTCCCCAACAATGCTCAAGCCTGACCGGAACCTTCGGGAACGTCCTGCACATATTCCACAAATTTTCCTGACACGCGAATCGTGCCAGCCAACCTAGGTCAGACAATACGAACAAAATTCAATGATAGAATCAGATAAATCCGCAATACAATGTTATTAGTTGGTAAGGTAATATATTACAGAATACTCAACATTATCTCATCTACCAGCATATAAACTCCCAAGGTTGCAACCAAGGGTCACAGAAGCATCTACACGGGAATACTCCGAACATGGGTACCATTCAAGTTTTATCCCGCAACACAGTTCCGTACGGTGTATCAACATATAAACTCCCAAGGTCGCAACTAAGGGTCACGGAAGTATCTACTCAGGAATACTCCAGACAAGATAAGCGAAACGAGCACAATTCCACAGGTAGTGACGCACATTAAATTTTGGAATTTAATATAACATAATCCCAGCAAGGGTTCACTTGTCTCAAGTCCGACGAGAGTTACTCCCTTGATAACACAACGGCTCGAATGACCACACCCGAGAGCTCAACCTATTACATATTCGTCGATTAATACCTTATGGTGATAATGACGATTAGCGACAATTCCCCCATCCTGTTAGGATTCTAAACCTAGTTTGTTCATGACGTCGAAACCAAAATTTCATATTTTAACCACAACGCGAATTAGATTCCTCGGTCCGCCAATTTACAATTTATCATCTTGTTAAACAATAATGTTCTAGTACAACATTTCTACATTACGACTACGACTTATAGCCACTGTAATTTCATTACTTACTCAAATTCGAAATTCTAGAATAGAACGACTAAGCACAAATCTCCCGAAATCCTAACTTATTCGATAACCTATCCGATTCGATAATCGTTAATTAATTCATTAAGGAATTACTAACGGATTTACAATACGATAATCGGATTATAATCGCAATCCACAACAAGATGATTCTATGGTGTTGGTGATTTACAAGTTCGATTATGAGTTTTACAATCCAACTATGAGTACTACTTCAATTCATTCAAAATACTAGCTTGATAGGTTTCGATTAACAATTGTGATTAGTCTTTACCGGTCCAATCATTATCGAAAGTTCTAAACTACCCAAGGCATCCAAAATCTAGTACGACTCATCTAACAACACCGATATAAATTCAAGATTCGATAAACTTACCTTACTTGACAAGAAACAAAGAAGAACGACAAAGGACGATGAAGAACGGAAGGACAACACCTTCAAAACCTTCTCCGAAGCTTGATCAATCCACTCTACTACGATAATACACGGCTAGGAAGGCTCACAATTCGGTTTGGGGGGTTGGAGAATGATTCTTGGATGAGAAGAAGTGTTCAATGGTCGGAGGAAATGAAAGAGAAAATGTCATTATATAACATCAGGCCAGCATTACGTACGTAATGCCTAAACTTTTACGTACGTAACCATCGTTACGTACATTACCGCCTATGGGCTAACGTACGTAAGTGTTTCTCAGAAGCTACTGCCCGAAATGTTATGGTCCATTACGTACGTAATGTATGGCTGAATTACGTATGTAATGATCAGTTGACTATTAGTCGTTGTCGCGCCGAAAGTTGCCCTGATCACGCGAGATCGAGAATCTCATCCGAAGACTGCATTACGTATGTAAAGTCTAAGCTTTAGCATACGTAATGCTATAAAAATAGCATACGTAGCTGCTCGAGTAACGCACGTAATATTCGTTCAATACAGTAAGTTATAATATTACGTTTAATCCTTATAACACGACTTCCCTTTAGACTCATCCAGCGATTTCTCGGGGAACAAGATGTTGGCCACCGTCATATTCGCACCGATAATTGCTCAACGACATCAAGGTAAGTCATCGACATATCATCAACATCAGAAAATCACATCACAACACAATTAAGTACTTTCAAGAATTTACATGCCACAACACGGTCTAAACATAATACGTATAAAAGTAAAAGAATCACGATGGGGAACATTATTTAATTATTAAAACGATGTACAAGGTTTTAAACAGCATGGAATACTCGTGGTATTTGCAATCTACCAGGCTAGATACCAAAACAAGACATCAAAACAAATGCCAACATGACTAAGTACGAATCAATAGACCGATTTAGCCTTTCATCAATAACATACAACTTAAACTTCATATACATCTCTATCCCGACTCGTACCCATGCAAGAGTCAAAATACAAAGACACTCCCATACGACAGGAAAACACTACAGCGGAAAAGAATAATACAATTCGACCAATAAATCCCAATACTAGCCATCATGTGATTAATATCATTTGCCTTCCATCATAGTTCGTACCGATCACATGTCATGCTCCTCAGGAACCTGCACGTACCTAAATGCAATACAGACATCCACCCCCGATGACTCGGGGGTTAGCAAAATTCCACTATTTTGCTAGTGCAAGTACAAAGTGCAAATACGATCCATAAACAACATATTCCAAGAGTATAATAATCTGGACTAAACAATGGTAAATAACTGAGGGTCACATGTAATCGATAATGAATAAATGTAATCGTACAATTCAAGATCAGTATTCCGGAAATAACTAAATCTCATAGCTCTACATTCAATACATACATGATTAACCGTGGAACCGCACCAAAGGCAACAGAACCCTCAGAGGCCTCGTAGGACCCTCCCAGAGTGGTTCACCCAAAATATTCGCGGAACCGCACCAAAGGCTACGGAACCCTCAGAGGACCTGTCGGCCCATACCAGAGTGAATATATACAAACATATAAAACTCAAGACTAGTATTTTCGGAGTAATAAGTCTCGTTATGCGTCACATTTCATTTATATACGTGATTAACCATGGAACCGCACCAAAGGAAACGGAACCCTCAGAGGCCCCGTCGGACCTTCCCAGAGTGGTTAACCCAAAATATTTGCGGAACCGCACCAAAGGCAACGGAACCCTCAGATGACTCGTCGGTCCGTCCCAGAGTGAATATATGGATATGATCACAGCCACGATGAGATATAATTCCCAAACAACACAAAATAGTACCATCTCCTCACAAGGGAGTCAACAAGTAATACAACACAACATTACACACCAATAAATAAATACACATTCCAACATACTACCCTTAACAAGGACAGAGAGCTTTACTAGTCGCATAGCAGAAGAAAATATACTTCGATTCACAACCACAACGCAACGTATTCATAAGGTTTATCTATTCGTAAAGTACCCAAGTATTTGGAAAGAGAGCCATTAACGAGATTATACCAATCCTTTGAAAGTTCATTATGAGTACTTAAATAGCACACATAGTCGATTATCAATTATTGTATTTATGAAACACGAAATGTATGGACAAGATACTTGCCTCGAAATTGGCACGCAAATACTCCGACGAACACGGCTCGGTCAAAGTGCCTCGAAACCTACAACTTCCATAAGAAATAATGAAAATACGATCACAACGAGGATCAAGACCAAAACAATGGAAACCGCCTCAAATCAACGAAGGAAAACTCATATGAACATTTAATCGAACAATAAATGTTCATGGTTCCTCAAGAACACTCGAATCATCAATCGGGTTGAAAGAATCAAGGAAATGGATATACAATCCATAGAATATGTTTACCAACATCATTTAACAATACTCGATTTATCAAAAATGGATTGAAATCAAAGTCAAGAACAAAACCCCCAAAATACCCGAAATTAGGGTTTTAAGAATTTTATCTTGATTAAAATGGTGAAAGATGTTGGGATCTTGTTAAATCCGTACTAGAAACTCAAAGATGTTTATGGGTGATGATATCAGGCCAAAATCCATGCTTAAACACACTCAAGATCGTCCAGATCGCCAGAAGGAAGAAAGGGGAGGAAGAAATGACGAAAGTTGACCTTTGTAGTCCTATATATACTGTCAACAGTTAGCGCGCACTACAGAATGTGTAGCGTGCACTATCGGCTACAAAATGCAGTCCAGAAACTTTTGCTAGACTCCGTTAGCGTGCGCTAATAGATGTATTTAGCATGCGGTAATTATACACTGTGTAGTCTTTGCTATTTCGACCATAACTCCTTCGTCCGGACTCTGATTGACTCACCATTTGAATCATTGGAAAGCTAACTTGATGCTCTATCATACTGCAAAGATTCAGAACTTTTGGAGTTTCCAAGAATTGGTGGTGATTTTACAAAGTTGAACTTATACGTGAAAAAGTCGAAATAATACGTCGATTAATCCGAAATAATATAAAAACTTGCTCGAATGACAAAATGTGCTGAACAAAACATGTCCAAAATGTGTCAATGAACACAAGAAAGTCACTAGAATCGAAAAAATATAGAAATGGAAAGTACGGGTATTACATTCTACCCCATTAAAAAGAAGTTTCTTCCCGAAACTTAAAATGAGGGGTGGCAGCCAAACAAAATGAAACAAATACTCTGCTCAGCTCCGAAAAGTCAGGAAAAATCTGTGAACACAAAATTCCTCGAAATACAATGAACTAACTAGATAAGCACTTGATACATGAGTCGAGGCGATAAACATACATGCAAACACAACAAGTCAAATAGGAAGCATATGAGTCCGAAAGTAAATGCCCCAAAGTTTAGGAAAATTGCAAAATAGCCCGAACGTCTGAAGAAAAGTGTTTTGCGCCCAAACTTAACGTGCAAGTCCATAACACAATTGAACACGTTAAAATGAACTTGTGGAAACAACCATTACGGACCAGATCAACAGAGTTCGATATTCACGCGACAACATTGTAGCATCTCCGGATTACTCTAACGACTATCACATTTACCCCAAAATGGGAGGGTAGAAAGAAATATAGCTTCTGCTACGTAACTCCGATGAACATTCATTCGTGATACAAGGAAATATATCAACTGAGCATAACATTGATTATTGAATATGTACAACGAGCTCGATCCCGACCAACGACTCTCAGAATCCCCATTTACTACTATTTGGCTCTCCTGGTAGTGGAAACAAGAATTCGCTCTCCAAACACCTTAGCAGCGACTTCGCGATATATTAATACCCCACGTATCCGCACAAGGCACAATATAAAACTCTGGAGTGGTACTCCCAACTTCAGAAAGATTACGGTCGGAAGTTGTCATAGGATGTTGCTTAATTACAAAAAGCAGCCATCGATTCTGAATGATCCAAAATAGTGTTGGTAACCGTGATATAAAAATCCGTAGAGCATGCATACCATACACGATTCTGAGCGGTCCAGCTTCACACGAAAAAACACTATATGGGTCATGAAGCCGTTAAAACTCGAAGAGCATTAACTTCAATAACCACATTCTCATCTCCGAACAAGGATGGGAATATTATGCACATAAACAATATGACTAGGCATTCATACCATCACATGAATTAAGAAATCGGCATTATCGCCATAAGTAATAATATTAACACTACGTACACTCCATGTAAACAAAAGTTTTGAAAAAAAGAAGGCGCATCATATTTCTCCTAAAACTCATCAACACTATCCCTTTCTAGAAGAGAAAATTTTGCACACAGCTTTGAAAGTTAAACTTGAAAAAAAAAATTAAAATTTTCGAAGACGTCATATACAATTGGAAATGTTACTTGGAATCCAAGTATAATAACTAGAGTCTTTCCTCTTCTACCAAAATATTTGATTGGAAGTTTATTTTTCATTGAAGTACGTGGCTATTTGTCCACATGATGTCAAATCATAGGTTTTCAAAATATTTAAAAAAAACTCCAACATCAAAAAGAAAACAAAATCTCACGGTCATATCCTTACCCACTCGTGGTCATTCACCTCGATCTTTATCGTATTTCATATCTCATATTCTCCAATGACCGAATGATACCGAACACCGTAGATAACTTGTATCCTTGTCCTAGTATGCTCGGTTCCCGGTTATACCAATAACGAATGTAAATCATATACATTATGATTTAACTCCGAGGCCGGAAAACATCATACAAACCATAAGGCACAACGGAACAAGGCATTGCAAAACAATATACTAAAATGCCAAACCAGCACAACGCATCCACATAAGGCGATAATGGTAACACGATACAAATATTTGCTCTTGGTAATTACATGAATATAAAAATTACAAATGTAACAATTGAAACTTACGGTCATAACTCATGGATCACATGACCACATCAACAAAGAATTAATGACCATTATTGTTACAATCACGACCATAATATACCACACATGGTAGCCACTCATTGTTAACACTCCTTTTCAAAAAAACTCCAAGAGGTATCCATTTAAATAATATCATTTGAAAATTTTTGAATCTGTATGTCTGTTCGAAATAAAATTTTGAAAGTACTCTTGGTACTTCGGGCTGTTTTAACAAAACTATAAACAAAAGATCTTAACCATCTCATTTTGAAATCATTTGCAAAACAATATCCCGTAATATCAAATTCCTCGGAAACAACATCTTTACCGTTAATCAACACATAAGGTAATCACTTGTTACCACGTAGCACCGCCACAAATAACAATATACAAGGTACCTCGCGGCCATGCCCTCGGCATCGAACCCCAGAGTTCTGCGGAATCGTTCCCGGGTGGACAAACCATTTATACGTGCACTAAACATTTCCACCGATCAACAGTCATATCAGGACAGCATCATACAACTACGAGGCATATTCAACCAATGCAACACGATACCTGGGTACATACCCAAAATTCTTCAACAAAAATAGTAATATGACAAATATATCACAATGGCTTGGCATCACTGTTAGGCGTATTTTTATACGCTTATTTATCATTATTTTGTATTATTTTGGAGAGTGAAATTGTTTAAATGAGCCTTTAACGCCTTAATTTTGTATGTTTGTCAGGAAATTGAAGTTCGGAAGCTAAAACGAGGCGAAACGGGCGAAAACGGCATATTTTGGCTATGAGCCGCGACACAAGGAAGCAGGGCCGCGGCACAGGAAGACACCCAGCCGGGCACAAAGTGAATCAGACTCAGGCCGCGGCACACCTGTGAGTCAGGGCACGTAAGAATTAAATGACGCCTGAGCATCCGATTGAAGGCTCTGTGCCGCGGCACAGATTTAGTGTGCCGCGGCACACTAGGCGGTTTTTGTATGTCCGCGCGGATTTGGGCCGTTTCGAAGCGAGCTTTCGACCTACTCATACGGACGCGATTTGGAGAATGTGCTGAGCTATAAATAAGGTTTTAAGACCCTAATTAATTATATTTGGATTTTTTATCTTTTGGATCTTAAGCTTGGAGACGGCAGAAGAGGAGGGAAGCAGAAGACTTCAAGAGCAGAGGGCGGAAGCCGAAGAACGGAGGAATCCGAGCTTCATCTGCGTTTGATTTTAATGCTTTCATTCATTTATTCTGTATTTTCAATTATTAGTATGTCAGGCTAAAACCCTAATCTAGGATTTTGATGAAACTTACGTTTTGACGAATTGCTTGAGATTATCAAATTAATTACCTTTTTGTTGAGTTTTTCCAATTGTGTTTAATGCTTTCAATTATCTGGCCAATAGTTGTATTGATTTAATCATTCAATTCGAATCGGGAGAGGAGAATTGGTGAGGAACTATTGGTGAGGACCGTTTTATTCTGTGAGATAGGAATATACTCATAGGAACTACGTGGCCTTTTGGAGATTTTATGCTTTTCGCCTATTGACGAATTAATTCACCTAGGGATAGAGTGCGTTATTCGCCTTTAGACAAATCTATTGACCTCGGGAGAGGCGGTAGAATATATTAGCAATCTCCGCCTTCAATAAATTGGGAAAATTATTTATTACGGATAATCGAGAGTAAATTCGGATAAATCGAGGTGGATTCAGAATGCTAGACTTATTCATCATTTGATTTCCCTTTATTCAAGCTATCGTTTTCTACTGTTTAGTCTTTTAGTAATTTTTTTAGTTATTAATTGCAAAACCCAAATTCGATTGTTCAAATAAAACTGGAATACATAAAAATCGATAGTTAGAGATTCAGTCCTCGTGGGAACGATACTCTACTTATCACTTTATTACTTGTAAACGATAACGTGCACTTGCGTGTAAGAAATATCGCAACAATCACCCGCCTCGATTCTAGCCTGTCACCTTAAACAAAAATCCTCCTCCCTCACATACTGCACTTAACGTGCGCTAGGCACAAAATTAATGTGCGTTAATGAGTTGAAATAATCGAATGTGCTATCGAGGTCCGTTAGCGTGTGCTAATGATTAAATTAGCGTGCGCTAACTAACTCATCTTACAAAACATTTCAGGTTTTAATTTACAGTTAAAATCGAGTAAGATTTTTCATCTTTCAGTATTTATTTTTGAAAGTAAAAATCACATTTTATTTTGAATATAGAAATTTTATGATGCGAAAGATTTTTAAAATTGTGTACTCGAATTTTTTTAAAATAAAACCAATATGTTTAAATCATTTCTGGAAAATCCTCTTAAACACGACAAAAGATCAACGATGGTAACCTTTTACAAAATGTCCAAAAATACTTCAGCACACATATTTTTCAAATACCGTCATAGGGTTTTATTAGAGGATTCAAAGCCAGCTCACAAACTTCAAACAATTTTCAAAATCCACACGAAACCACCGCTTAACCCCACCGTCGAAACATTTTCGAAAATTGGTTTTCCACAAACGTTCTCAAGTCTATAAATTTTCCAACACACACACAGCAGACACAATTACCAATGTAAACATATTTGTAGCATATACCAACAATTAGGCAAATAGTCAATTCTCAAACACATGCCTATATGGCATTCAAGATCACCAATTCATCATACGCAACTCATTTTACTACCAAATTCCAACACGCGTCAACATCATCTATATAGGTTTTTCAAAAAACTCTACCATTGATACATATCCTAAAACACATCAATGTTCAAGGTTTCATATCACTCTACACCCCTTGGTGTCCAATTCATCAATATCCAGTTCATTACACTCGTAATATGCCACAAGTATCAAATACGAATTCCATCTCCATGAAACGCATGTAAACAGTCATGAAACAAAGATAATACACGGAAAAGAGGAGAAAGGTCGCACGAAGGTGATGGCTGCACCACGAAACTAATCACAGCCGACAAAGTAGACGACGCATCGCGACACGATTCAGTCAGAACAATTCCGACAAGACAAGACTCAACAATACTTGACTTGACCCTACAACCTAGGTTTCCACAACCTAAGCTCTAATACCATATTTTGTAACACCACCAATACACTCGGGAATATTACAGCGCCGTAGACCCTCTGAGTGAGAATCTACCAGGCTAGATACTAAAACAAGATATCAAAACAAATGCCAACATGGCTGAATATGAATCAGTAGACCGCTTTGGCCTTTCATCAATAACATACAACTTAAACTTCATATACATATCTATCCCGATTCGTACCCATGCAAGGGTCAAAATACGACACTCCCATACGACGGAAAAACACTACAGCGGAGAAGAATAATACAATTCGACCAACAAATCCCAATACTGGCCCTCATGTGCAGTATGATTTGCCTTCCATCATCCTTTGTACCGATCCCGTGTCATGCTCCTCAGGAACATGCACGTACCTGAATGAAATACAGACATCCACCCCCCGATGACTCAGGGGTTAGCAAAATTCCACTATTTTGCTAGTGCAAGTACAAAGTGCAAATACGATCCATAAACAACATATTCCAAGAGTATAATAATCTGGACTAAACACTGGTAAATAACTGAGGGTCACATGTAATCGATAATGAATAAATGTAATCATACAATTCAAGATCAGTATTCCGGAAATAACTAAATCTCATAGCGCTACATTCAATACATACGTGATTAACCGCGGAACCGCACCAATGGCAATGGAACCCTCAGAGGCCCTGTCGGACCCTCCCAGAGTGGTTAACCCAAAATATCTGCGGAACCGCACCAATGGCTACAGAACCCTCAGAGGACCCGTTGGCCTGTCCCAGAGTGAATATATACAATCATATAAAACTCAAGACTAGTATTTCCGGAGTACTAAATCTCATTGTGCGTCACATTTCATTTATATACGTGATTAACCATGGAACCGCACCAAAGGCAACGGATCCCTCAGAGGCCCCATCGGACCCTCCCAGAGGGGTTAACCCAAAATATTTGCGGAACCGCACCAAAGGCAATGGAACCCTCAGAGGACCCGTCAGTCCGTCCCAGAGTGAATATATGGATATGATCACAGCCACGATGAGATATAATTCCCAAACAACACCGAATAGTACCATCTCCTCACAAGGGAGTCAACAAGCAATACAACATAACATTACACACCAATAAATAAATACGCATTCAAACATACCACCCTTAACAAGGACAGAGAGATTTACTAGTCACATAACAGAACAAAATATACTTCGATTCACAACCACAACACAACGTATTCGTAAGGTTTATCTATTCGCAAATTACCCAAGTATTTGGAAAGAGAGCCGTTAACGAGATTATACCAATCCTTTGAAAGTTCATTATGAGTACTTAAATAGCACACATAGTCGAATATCAATTATTGTATCTACGAAACCCGAAGTGTATGGACAAGATACTTGCCTCGAAATTGGCACACAAATACTCCGACGAACACGGCTCAGTTGAAGTGCCTCGAAACTTACAACTTAGGTAAGAAATAATGAAAATACGATCACAATGAGGAGCAAGACCAAAACCAATGGAAAACGCCTCAAATCAACGAAGGAAAACTCATATGAACATTTAATCGAACAATAAATGTTCACAGTTCCTTAAGAACACTCGAATCATCAATCGGGTTGAAAGAATCAAGGAAATGGATATACAATCCATAGAACATGTTTACCAACATCATTTAACACTACTCGATTTATCAAAAATGGATTGAAATCAAAGTGAAGAACAAAACCACCAAAATACCTGAAATTAGAGTTCTAAGAATTTTACCTTGATTAAAACGGTGAAAGATGTTGGGATGTTGTTAAGTCCATACTAGGAAATCAAAGATGTTTATGGGTGATGATATCAGGCCAAAATCCATGCTTAAACACCCTCAAGATCATCCAGATCGCCGGAAGGAATAAAGGGGAGGAAGAAATGACGAAAGTTGACCTATGCAGCCCTATATATACTGTCAACAGTTAGCGCATGCTATGTCATGTATAGCGTGCACTATCGGCTGCAAAATGCAGTCCAGAAACTTCTGCCAGACTTCATTAGCGTGCGCTAATAGATGCGTTTAGCGTGCGCTAATTTTACACTGTGTAGTCTTTGCTATTTCGACCATAACTCCTTCGTTTGGACTCCGATTGACTCCCCGTTTGAACCATTGGAAAGCTAACTTGATTCTCTATCGTACTGCAGGGATTCAGAACTTTTGGAGTTTCCAAGAATTGATCATCTTACGAAGAGCAGTATATTTCCTTCAGCGTACAACTTTATCAAGAGAAAACATATACAGAGTCCTCAAAGTAAACAACACAGCTTACAGCAAACGCTCATCAAGCATACAGTTTCTGTTTGATCTTGTTCTAGAAAACCTTTCGTTGAGATCAACTTACCCTTGTGTAGACTAAGCCTTGCTAGTTCTGACCTGTGTGGGATAAATAGCATTGAAGACGAAGCTTTGATTTGTGTGAAAAGAAGCAAGTCAAAGAAGCCAAGCCAATCTGTGTGAAGGGCACAAGCTACTGTCGGCTGTATCAATCTGCGTGAACGATACAGCGATGTGTTTAGTTAAAGTCAAAAGTTTTGTACGTCATGATTTAATTGAACATCTTACTCCTATGTGGAGGAACAGTGGACGTTGAGGGATTTATCTCGAACCACTTAAATCTCTGTATCTACATTATGTCATTTACTATTTTCATATCTGTCGGTGTGATTTAAGTATACATATTGTAAAAACCCTATACGCACCAAGCAAACAGGAGATTACTTAGTTGCTGTATTTATAGCAACTTAATATCAGACTTCCACTATGCAGATAACTTCGAAAAAGATATAGCTTATTCAACTCCCCATTCTAAGCTGTTTACTGTATACTGTGTGGCCAACAACTATTATACACGTAACTTCTCCATAATTATGTACGTACTGCGCAAAAAATTACGTATGTAATATGCGTTGACTTGCTAGTCCGCATCACGCTAAAAGTATATGGACCCATCCATGTTGGATGAATCCTTGCCTTGTCCGATACGAACACAGGTTGCATATGCTATCATCAAAATATTGCGTACATTATTTACCCAGATTCACGGTACTTAGGAAAAAATTCAAGACAGTCGTGCTACATCTTATGCATACAAACACAATTCGAATGAATTCTCTAACCTTCACCGAATAATTTATCGGGGAACACGTTGTTGGCCCCAATCGCACTGACAATTATTCCACATTATCAACGAATATCATTCGACTTCTTAATCTCACTTACTCAATATCATAATCATTCACACGGCGTAATAACATAATGGAATTGGTAATATCATTAATAACTATGGTACGTATAGTAATACGACATAATGAGTATAAATACATCTTAATCAAGTCTCAAGATACAAATGGAAAATATACAGTAAGTACATCAAAATTCACTATAATAACGAGTGATATTACATGATATATAGCTTCCTTGATGTTATTTGGATGTTTAACACATCAAACTAAGATCAAACTCAATTTTTGAGAAGGGGTGAGGGTTCTAAGTTGAATTGGATGAAAATGCTGGAAAAACCAAGTGTTGTATTGTTTAGGATTGCATAAACCAAAGTAGAGATGGGTATATGCTGCACAAAATTAATGCCCATGCAACCATTTAGATTTATTTGATAGTTGTCTTTACGAGACCATATTATTTTTGCACATTGGGTATGTGATGCTCTACATTGATCCTGATTGACATGCATATATCATCAAATATTTTAGATGCAAATTCTAAAGTATTATCGAGTCAAATGGACTTGATTGGCTGATCAGGATGGTGAGCCCTGAGAAGTATGATTTCAGCTAGGAATTTCGCAAATGCAGCATTTTAAGTGGATAAAAGTGTGACATGTTGCAACGTGTCGAAGTATCCACCAATATAATAAAATATGAAATCTTCCGCATTCTGAATAGATGGATCCAAAAATATCTCCTTGTATTTCATATAAGAATGGGATGTTTGATTTTGTGTCTTTAACGTATGAAGACATCTCTCACAGTTTGGTTAAAGAGCAGGCTTTGCAAAACGAGTGATGCAAATATTTAACATAGTCAATTGCGTAAAAAGGGCATATGTATTCAGTTCTTTATATGACATAGCTTTATGAACAACAATGGTTCTCTTTATGCTGAGTTGTTTCCACCTTTTCACTCGAAATAAGGGATGTCTGTGCTAATTCTTTAGTATATGGATCAATATTATATCTCGACCAGGATGAGTTAGTCTATGTGCCAAAACCTAGATGAGTCGGTGTCCCAAAGTTCATTGTTGGTGACAATAGAAGATTCAAAACCATAATGGCAGTGAGGTGCAGTCCACTAGGTTGACTCATGAATTTTTCTAAGATTCGTTATCATCCATATCTATTAGAAGTAATAAAAATACTCCATTCTCACAATGGGTTTCAACATGGAAATCGTTGCCACATATATCTTTGAAGCTGGGTAACGTTTGAGGGGCCCTATGTGCATATAGAGCATCGATAACTTGGAAGAGAGTGTCATTAGGCATCAATAATTTGGCATTACCTTGTCCTTGTATGAGTTGGGAGGACCCAGCCATTGTAGTTATTGAGGCGTGTTTCGATAAATAGAAGCGTGTTTCTACGAATGGTATGGCATTTATGGCACGATACGACGGTCGGTTACTGTGAAATTAACATCAGAGGGACGCCCAAATCGTCTTCCTCTATATAGTAAGATTCATTTTCTTTGGAGTCTCTATACTTGTAGTTGTCTGTGACTTGTTTATTGCACGATAATATTTATAGCAATGTCTAGCATCTCCACAATGATATCACGGTTCTTCTCCAATTTGAGCTTTAGGGAATGTAGGATGGATAGGTGATTTGAGGTTTCCTTGGCTGCCAGAGCCTGAAGCACCAAATCTTCGCATTACAATGGAAGAACCTCCACGTCCGCAACCACAATTTTGACCCACACTCCCCTTACCACGATGAGTGTTTGTTCCATGTGGTTTTGAATTTCCACGTCCATTCCCCTCTTCTATTCGGGTTCTTTCCATTCTTTACTTTGATATAATTAGCCTCGAGAACTTTATTTTTCTCAACCGACCTCATGTTATTGCTGATTAACATTTAATTATGCCTTTCATCTACTTGGAGTAGGTTGATTAGCATACCAAAAGTGGTGCTGCATTTATTGTCATACTCTAGCCTATCCTGGTTCTCTGGTATAAGGGCAGAAGTAGGGATGATGAAAAGAGTTTTTTAGATTATATCGTCTTCTATTATGTCCTTTCCATAAAAATTCAGGAATGTCTTGAGATTGAAATTGCTTATCCATTTATAATCAAGCAAGCGAATTGCATTCCACTGCCCATTCAACTCTGGGAGCAGTATGTTATAAACGTTCCAAAAATGACCTTTAAGGGCATCCTACAGTTCTTTGGGGGATTTCAACTAGAGATATTACATCTCAGACTGGGGACGATATGTCGTCTTAGGAACATTAGTGCACTCACTTTAATTTAATCAGACGGTGCTTGGCCTGTAATATCAACGAGCGTAGCACTATAGTCCTTAGCAATGAAGGTGGTCTCGGCATCAGAGACCCATCTGTGGTACTCAAGCCCTTATAAGTCCAAGATATCAAATTTGGAACGGGTTGTATTAGCCATCTTTATACAAGAAACAGGAAAGCATAAGTTTCACATAATTAGTACATCCAGGACAAAATCAATAATGGGAGGGTATGTTTTTCTTATCCAAGATATGGTCATTACTTCGATGCTTTTTAGAAAGATTCTAATACCCATCAAATTGCATTATCATGGTTTCGATTTTTGAAAGCAGAAGAATGTATTTGCTAAAGTCTACTAATCATGAAGCTTAGTTGCATGTAATATCTATATATGCATGCAGAATGTATATATAGATATATAATTTCTAGAATATATCTGTACACACATAATGCAGTCAAATAAGACGTAAACATGGTTTCCGAGTCTTATGGCGCAATGACTATTTAATTCAAGTAAATTATGAATTAAACTTAGTTGATTCAAGCATAATATAATCGATTCTAAATCAAGTAAATCAAATAAACATACTCCTCCGTCCCAGAAGATTAGGCACTCTCTTTAGGGACACGAGTTTTAATCACATATTTCAAAAATGCTCCTTTTCCAAATAACGAATGGCAATCTCATCCACTACACCATTTTCCCTGGGTGAGACAGAATTCGCCCTCGAATTTTCCTAGTCTGATGAATCACTAGAATAAGGAATCAGGTGTTTCACATTAAACACATCTGCAGTACAGATATGACTGGGCAGCTTCAAATGGTAGGCATTCGAATTGATTTTCGCAATAATCTCAATAGCTCCAATCTCTTTGCCGATAGATTTTTGTACTCGCCTACAGAAAATATGTCCTTGGTAAGAACAGTCCATACATAATCTTCCACATCAAACTCCACATGTCTATGCTTCTTGTCTGTATCTGCCTTGTATTTATCATTCGGTCGCCTAAGATTTTCCCGAAAAGCTTCATGTACTTCCTTAAGACTGTCTACAAATGCTTATGCCTTTCCCTGCACTCTGGACTTATCTGGTAACGGCATTAAGTTTAAAGGACCCCGAGGAACAACAATATAAACTACTTGGAAAGGGCTGAATCTCGTGCTCCGATTGACAGCATGATTGTGTGCAAATTCAGCTTGGCTTAGCTTCAAATCCCAACTCTTCACATGCTCTCCCACCAAACTCCGTAACATATTGCCTAAAGATCGATTCACCACTTCCGTTTGTCCATCGGTTTTAGGATGATAGGCACTACTGAAGCTCAAATGCGTGTTCACCATCTTCCACAAGCTTCGCCAGAAGTGGCTAAGGAACCTGGTATCCCGATCTGAAACTATTGATTTAGGCAGGCCATTCAGCTTATACACCTCTCCTCCATCTTTCAAATAGGCCAGTCTATACGGACTGGGGTGTTTCTCCATAGCCAACCCTAATTTACGAACAGCCTCTAAAGAAATAATATTTTCACAACTCCCAGCATCAATCATGAATCTGCATACCTTCCAATTGATTGTACAAGTATATTGGAATATATTATTCTGTAACCAGGACTCTTCCGCGACCCCTGGAGTTAAACAAGAGCGCCTCACAACTAAGGCAATACCCACATGTCCTTCCACCAATACCTCCTCATTCGCCTCCTCATCAGAATCTTCATCGCCCTCGTCTACCGCCCCTCTTCAGGTTCATCTACCATTTCACTTCACTTCGTGATTGACTCGCACCCCAAGCAACAGTCCCACTAGGCGCCCCCATAGGAGCCACCGATTTGCTGGCGGCAAGTTCTCCACCTTTATTACCTTCACTGCTTAGAGTTTTAGCGAGTGGCAAAAATGGTGCTCGAGTCTTCTTTAACCGCAATGCCCTTTGATGTGCCTCCGACACTGTGAGGGGATCCAAGTCATTGATCGCTTCACAAATCTGCTCCCACAACCCTCCAATATATCATCCTACCAACTGGTCTTCGGTATCAAACACATCATTCCTATATACCAACTGATAGAATTCAGTTGTATATTCTTCTACGGATCTCCCTCCTTGATTCAGTTTTTGCAACCTCTGTATAACAATTGCTGGTAATTATAGGGCAGAAAATTCGCCCTAAGTTGCTTCTTCATCTTCTCCCACAATAAAACTTTAGGCTTCCCCATACGTATCCTACTATTTTTTAACTGCTGCCAGCAAGCCATCGCCCTATCCCGCAACCTGATCGTCACTAATTGTACCCTCTTATTTTCTGGAACCCTTTTGAACTCCAGCACCTCCTCAACTGCGGCCAACCAATCAAGGAACTCTTCAGGTTGAAGGGTGCCCCGAAATTCAGGAATCTCAGTTTTCATCTCAGACTCCCACCACCTATCCTCCGTAACCCTAACATGACGACGACGACCTTCACCCTCAAATCACCCTGATCGTCCGAATCGACATCATCCCCTTCTAGGGCAACACGCTGACTATTAGGACGCCTCTTGTAGTATTATCTTGTTCTCGAGCAGCAAACATATCCTCCATGCGGGCAGTAAGCCGATCGAGAACATCCTCCAATTTCTGATTGATTGCTTCCGCAATACTTTTGTTCATCCCCTCTTCATCAGCAATTTGGGCAATAGTACGCTCTCTCCGTGGCGCCATGTCGAATGTTGAACTTGTCTCCAATGCCAACTGGTGCAGTCGAAATTACAAGAAAACAACTGTATTCCAACGGATCAGCTGTCCTTGGAATACAACCTTCTAAAAACCCTAGATTCAGCCGATCTAAGAATTTCAAGAAAACATAGAGAAAAATTCAATTCATTCATTGTTCGAAATAAAGGCCTTACACGCATATATATATATATATATATATATATATATATATATATATATATATATATATATATATATATATATATCATAGAGAAGCTAGGGTTAAACTTATGAAATTTAATATCAAATACAAAACTCTTAGAAAATTGCAATTAAGTCCCTAAAAACAGAAAAATGCAAAATTGAAGGCCTAGACGACATTTTTTGGTCAAAGGACGACGGACCTCACCGCATAGCGGTGACTCTTGTTCAGTGCGTCCCGATAAGAAAAGGCTGAGCTCATCCCAAAATTCACCAACAAATATTTTCCACATATTTCAAAAACGCCCCTTTTCCAAATAACGAATGGCAATCTCATCCACTACATCATTATCTCCGGGTGAGACAGAATTCACCTTCGAATTTTCCTCGTCTGATTAATCACTAGAATAAGGAATCAGGTGCTTCACGTTGAACACATCTGCAGTCCGGATATGACTGGGAAGCTTCGAACGGTAGGCATTCAGATTGATTTTCAGAATATTCTCAACATCTCCAATCTTCTTTGCCGATAGCTTGCTGTACTCGCATACAGAAAATCTGCCCTTGGTAAGAACAGCCCATACATAATCTCCCACATCAAACTCCACATGTCTACGGTTCTTTTATGCATCTGCCTGGTATTTATCATTCGATCGCCTAAGATTTTACCGAACAACTTCATGTACTTACTTAAGGCTGTCTACAAATGCTTCTGCCTTCCCTGCACTCTGGACTTATCTGGTAACGGCATTAAGTTTAAAGGACCCTTAGGAACAACAGTATAAACTACTTGGAAAGGGCTGAATCCCGTGCTCTGATTCATAGCATGATTGTTCTGCAAATTCAGCTTGGCTTAGCTTCAAATCCCAACTCTTCACATGCTCTCCCACCAAACTCCGTAACATTTTGCCTAAATATCGATTCACCACTTACATTCGTCCATCGGTTTGAGGATGATAGGCACTACTGAAGTTCAACTGCGTGTTCACCATCTTCCACAAGCTTCGCCAAAAGTGGCTAAGGAACCTGGTATCCCGATCTGAAACTATTGATTTAAGCAGGCCATGGAGATTATACACCTCTCCTAAGGGTCATACGAACTACGTTTGAATTTTAAAGAAAGCATATAAGAATCAAATTTCTTGTTCCATTGCCTAGGAGACTGTTTCAAACCATAAAGGGCCTTTTTAAGAAGGCAAACATGTTCAGGTCTATTAGAGTCAACAAGACCTTCCGGCTGCTTCATATAAATATTCTCATTCAATTCACCATGCAGAAAAACAGTTTTAACATCCATTTGTTTTAATTCCCAATCAAAGTGAGCAACTAAAGCAAGCATGACACGCACAGTGGTGAATTTCACAACAGAAGCAAATATTTCTGTGTAATCAATTCCCTCCTTTTTGAGAAAAGCCTTTAGCAACTAACCTAGCTTTAAATCTGATATTTTCTACTTCATTCTTGACCTTGAATAACCACTTAGAGTCCACAAGAGAACAATGATCAGGTTTAGGGACAGGAGTCCAATTTTGGTTAACATGCAAAGTGTTCATTTCATCATTCATAGTATTTAACCACTCAGTAGCATTTTCAGATTTTAAAGCTTCTTTGTAGCTTTTAGGTTCGTTATTATCCAATGATTCGAATACATTGCATGCATGAGACATCATATGAAAATCATCAAAGTGCTGAGGCCTCCTAACATTGTCTCTCCTAAGCCTATCTCTAGTTAATTAGTAATTAGACAGATCATCACTTTCATCTATATTCTCAATAATTTCATCACTTGAATTTTCATATGGTACTTCAGCGGGATTTTCATTTTCAGCATGCAAAATTTCATCATTTTCAGGCTCCACCTCGCTCAAAGTAGGGTAGTTAGAAACAAATTCTGGATTAGGTATGTGCGCGGGTGCGCGTGCAGGATGTTCAAGACATGGAAATTCATTTTTATTAAATATAACATCCCTACTAATTACCACTTTAAACCCGGTTCGCCCTTAAGCCATCACCTAAATCTTTTAACTCCCTCCGGATAACCTAAGAACGCACATCTAATCGATATAGGTTCTAGTTTATCTTTTTTATGATGAACATATGCAGCACACCCAAATATACGAAGATTTGAGAAATCAATATTCTTACCAGTCCACACAGATTCTGGATAGTTTCCATTCAAAGGAACAGATGGAGATCTGTTTATTATATAGGCAACAGTAGATAAAACCTCACCCCAAAAATTTTTTGTCAATCCGGAACTGGCCAGCATAGACCTTACCATTTCAAGGAGGGCTCGGTTCATGCACTCAGCGATTCCATTTTGTTGGGGAGGTGTAGGGGTCTGTCCTATGCCTTTGAATACCACTTTCCGCACACAAAGATTCAAACAAATTGTTGCAGAATTCCAAACCGTTATCAGTTCTTAAAATTTTAATTTTCTTACCGGTTTGATTTTCAATTAAAATTTTCCACGTTTTGAAGGTGTCAAAAACATCAGATTTATTCTTAAGAAGAAACAAAAAGACTTTCCTAGAATAATCATCAATCACAGATAGAAAATATCGGTTCCCACCATGTGTCGGAACACTGGCAGGCCCCCACACATCAGCATGTAAGTATTCAAACACATTAGCACTTCTCGGGGGGTTTGGGGAAGGTGTATGAAGAAAATTCACACGATGTTGTTTACCATACACAGTTATCACAGAATGGCATGTCAGATATTTTATCATTCCCAAAACAACCATTTTGATGTAGTAGTTCAAGACCTTTACCAATGATATGACCTAACCGTTTATGCCAGATTTTAGTTTTGTCCTCTCGGACTGCATTTACGGAAATGTTACTAACAGTAGTGCAAATATATAAGTTCTGATTACGACTAGTACTAAAAATTGTTATGGGACCTCTCATAATTTTCATTACACCCTTACCAAAGTTACCTACAAATCCATCATTTTCAAGACAAGCACAAGATATTAAATTATGAGATAAATGAGGAACGTGACGAACTGCATTTAAGGTTATCGAATTCCCCGATTTAAATTTAAGGCCCACAGTTCCTATTCCAGCAACATCTCGTTTTACTTTATCAGCCATAGAAACGTATCGGTTTTTGAAATCGCAATAACTAGAAAAATGGTGTTTATATGGTGTCATGTGAAACGTGCACGCAAAATCAACCATCCAATCATTTTCACCTAGGTTAGCTAACACAGAGTTCGCTGAAGCATGCATTTCATAAACACATCCCCTAGGTTTTTACTGACAACTAAATTTGCCTGTTCAGATGGCTGGTTCTTTTTAGGTTTACTGCAGTCTTGAATGTAGTGACCATATTCACCGCAATTGTAACATTTACGGTTAGCCGGCCTAGGTTTAAACCGATTTTTCCTTTGCCTTTTTTCTTGGTGGCTTGGTTATTTTGGTTATTGGAAGACTTATTGTTTGAAAACGGTTTTGGGGTCTTCCTTTGACAAAATTAACTTCGCCAAGATTTTTAAGACCGGCACTCTTATTGTTTTTCAAATCTAATTCTTTGTTTTTCAAACCGTTAATAACAATATCTAAAGTCACTTAATCTCTACCATATTTAATGGCAGATTTCACATCATTGTAAGAATCAGGAATAGCATTTAGAAGCACAATAGAAGTGTAATCATTTATGTTTTTGTCCCCCGTTAACTTTATATCTTGAACCAATTTTGTAAACACGTCTAAATTAGCATCGATGTCTTTGTTCAACGAGTTTGTAGCGGAAAAAGTTTTCAAGAAGAAATAGTTTGCTGGGCAGGGAAGTTTCTGTATACATCTCTTCTAATTTTTCCCATAATCTTTAGCCGAATCGTGTTTACCTATTTTCCTAATCACATAGTCAGATAGGTTCAAGATAATTGCAGAGTAAGCAAACTCATCAAATTCAGATTTTTTATCCACAGTTACATTAGAAGAGTTATCGATAGCTTTGAAGCATTTTTGTTGAACGAGGATGCTTTTCATTTTTTGTTGCCAAATGGCAAAATCACCTTTTCCATCAAACGGGGCCACAGAGAAGGCAGCGATAGTTCCCATTTTAATTTTCAAAATAAACAAAGTTTTTTAATTATGAAAAAGGCAGATTAAAAGGAGACCTCTGGTTTTACCAAATCGCAGAAACACAAACTAACGAGAACTAATAAAATCACACAGATAAATAAAATTGAAGGAATTCGAAAAATTCAACCCCAGGCCCCTATAAGATCCGAGCACGCTAAAGTGGTCCAGGCAGGAGGGTTTCAATGTCGGTTTATGAAAATTTTCAAATTCAAAATAAACACGAAGTAATATAGTAGTAATAAACACAGAATATTACCAACAATGCGTCAAGCAACATACGCACCAGAAGCAATAACACCAAGATGAATTTCAACAGTATCACGAAGAACAGCAAACGAGCCAGCAAACAGAAAACAGTAAATAGAGAGGGTAAAGCCATTATACCTGAGCAAAACCCTAGTAGGGTTTCAGAACTCCCGGGTTGACCCGATTCAGACAGACCCGATTCATACGGATCCGAACTAGGCTCCGATACCAATGTAGAGTAACCGTCCGAATCGGATATAATATTACAATAATTATAATGAATATAACTTTTACACAAACACGTACGGGGTAGGGATTAGGGTTTACACAAATTCTAATAAATGAATTAAAATGACTGAACAATAGAAGGGAGCAGAAATCGCAAACCAACGAATTAACAAGATTCGAAAGTGGAGTCACTAGTTGTAGCACAACCCGGCTCAGCCCTCTGTCTCAAGAAAGCCCTCCTCCAGGACCCAAGTGACTGCGGCCAGCACCAAAAGTGAAAAACCAAACCGGACCGGAAGCTGCTCCACGGGAAAGAATCGAAGCACACAGCTCAGATTCAACCCACCGAAACCACCCAGAAATCAGCCTCAGATCAAAGCCTCAAATTCCATCACAATAGATCTCGATTCAGATCACACATAAAAGAGAATTGATGAATGAAAATAATCAGATTACTTTTGCTCGTTTCGTTTTTGTGTGTTTTTCTCAACTCTCCCAAAAAGGGTATTTATAGATATATCGGAGTAGGGTTCGCAGAGAGAAAACCGGAACTCCAACCAGGGTTTCCATGGCGGAAGACCAAGGAAGGTTGCAACAGACGGGGGAGAAATACGGGAGAAAGAAACGGGCAGAGAGGGAGAAGAAGGAGGCATTCAAAGAAATGAGGTAGGGTTTCGTGGGTTATATAAGGGGTAGGTATAAAACCAAGGGGCAGGATTAAAGGAGCCAAATAAAGGGCTTAAATTAATCCTAGTAAAAAAGGGCTGCTTCCAAGGTCTGGGCTGGGTCAACTCTTTAAGGTGGGCTGCAGGAGAATAATTTTGGGCATTCACAATTTTATTCATTTGGCCCAAATAAACCCAACACCCTACAAAAGGGACGGCCGAGATTAACCCTAGGAGTATTCTGGAATCCAGGCCTGGGTCAGGTGTATTAAAAATCTGGGCTGCTGAAAAAATGTATTATTATTGGGCCCAGTCATAAAACAACATTTCATTTGGGCCTGAAATTAAACAACATTTCTCTACCCGTACCAAATGAGCCATTGGGGTACACAATTTGAGACGGAGGTCATCATCACCGTATATCACACCACCCGCACATCACACAAAGTTAGTACAAATATAAAGACGAAAATCAATCACTAAGAAAGAAGATAAAGTTCTCAAAGTGTGAGTTTTGGTTGCGGGAGGTTATGTTTCTCGGTCACATGATCTCAGCCGAGGGTGTTCGTGTAGACCCACAAAAGATAGAGGCAGTATTAGATTGGGCACCGCCCAAGAACGTGAAGGACGTCTGTAGTTTTTTGGGTTTGGTGGGGTATTATCGAATCTTTGTCGAGGGTTCTCTAAGCTCGCTCGACCACTTACTCAGTTGTTGCAGAAGTTAGAGAAGTTTGTGTGGTCAGACGAGAGGCAGAAAAGTTTCGAGGAGTTGAAGAAGCGGTTGACTACTGCTCCCGTCTTAACCTTACCGTGCGGTAGAGGGCTTTTCATTTTATAGCAATACCTCAGGCCAAGGACTTGGATGTGTACTCATGCATCACGGAAAGACGATTGCCTATGCTTCATGTCAGTTGAAACCGTATGAATTGAATTACCCTACACATGATCTTGAGTTGGCTGCAGTTGTGTTTGCATTGAAGATTTGGCGTCATTACTTGTATGGCTCATCGTGTCAGATTTACACCGATCACAAGAGCCTGAAATATATGTTCACACAGAAAGACTGAATATGAGACAGAGAAGATGGCTGGAACTAATCAAGGATTACAATCTCGAAATCCTTTATCATCTAGGTAAGGCAAATGTGGTGGCAGATGCCTTTAGTCGAAAATCGGTATCGCTTCAGACACTTGAGTTACTCACAGCTCAACTAGGGCTCCAGCGAGAGTTGATGTGGTTGAGTATTGAGGTTATGTTATCAGGGAATGCTGGGCGGTTGTGCGCCCTTGAGATTTCTTCATCGCTGGTCGACGACATTAAATCGAGACAGTTAGAAGATCCGATGTTTATTCAACTCCGTGAGAATGTGGTTAAAGGGAAAGCCTCGAGAATTGTGATTATGAATATGGTGTGTTGAGATTCCAAGGTCGGATGTGTGTTCCGAATGACTTGGAATTGAGGTAGGGCATTATGCGGGAGGCTCATGCGTCACCTTACTCAGTCCATCCGGGCTCGAGTAAAATGTATAAAGATTTGAGGAAGAATTTTTGGTGGAATGACATGAAGAATGAGGTGGTGCAGTTTGTGGCTAAGTGTTTGACTTGTCAGCAAGTCAAAATCGAACAGCAGCGACCAGTCGGGTTGTTGAAACCACTTCCCGTTTCGGAATGGAAGTGGGAGGACGTCTCTATGGATTTAATCACGAATTTGCCAAGAACGAAGACGGGTATGAACATGGTATGGGTGGTCGTGGATCGACTAACTAAGTCGACACATTTTCTGGGCATCAAGGACACTTGTAGACTAGAAAAATTGGCTCGTGTATATATTGCGCAGATCGGGAGTCTTCATGGCATGCCGAAATCTATTATTTCGGACAGGGATGGTTGGTTATCGCATTTATAGCACGCGATACATAAGGCTTTGGGGACACATTTGCATTTGAGCACATCTTTCTGTTAGGATTGTTGGGATTCCGAAAATAAAACGAAATACGCAGCGGAAATAAATACGAATCCCAAACAGGATCGATCAAGTAACGTATATACGAAAAAAATAAATACAAAGATAAAGATTCATACCCTTGAAGCCTTTGAAATAAATCTTCATAAAATGTAGACGATGATCACGATCCCGTCCCGAACACGAAATTCCTTCGTTCCAAGCACCGAAAATTCGAAGCCTCTACTTCACACACGTCGGAAGTTGCCCGGAAAATTCGACGTAACTTCGTTCTCCAAGAACACGGCTAGGAAGTTAGCGTAGGAATTTTCTCTCTATTTTTTCTTGAATTTCTTTCACCTCTAAGATGAAAATTGAAAAAAAAAAAAATTTCAACTCCGAAAAAGCCTATATTTCGGAAATTACTCCTACAAATCTCCCCCTTTCCGGAATGTAGGAAGAGTTCGCCATCCCGGCGATCGAGCAACACACTTTCACCTTATCTCTACTTAACGCTTTCGTTAACATATCGGAACCATTATCATCGGTATGAACTTTATCAAGTTCAAACAAACCATCCTCCAAAGCATCTCGGATCCAATGATACCTCACATCGATATGCTTCGTTCTCTTGTGAAAAGTCGCATTCTTAGCCAAATGAATCGCACTTTGACTATCACAAAGAACTACGTAACGTCGTTGTCGGAAGCCTAGCTCTCGTAAAAACATTTTCAACCATAAGAGCTCTTTGCTCGCTTCCACTGCCGCAATATACTCGGCCTCCATTGTAGACAAGGCAACGCACTTTTGCAATCTTGATTGCCATGACACGGCTCCCCCTGCGAACGTCATCAAATAACCGGAAGTGGATTTTCGGTTATCTTCATTACCGGCCATATCCGAATCGGAATATCCAACAAGCATTGCTTTCCCGTTTCCAAACGTAATACCTAATTTGGAAGTACCCCGTAAATATCTAAATATCCATTTTACGGCTTCCTAATGCTTTTTACCCAGATTCGATAGAAACCGGCTCACCACTCCCACGGCATGAGCAATGTCGGGCCTAGTACATACCATAGCGTACATCAAACTCCCGACCGCCGAGGCATATGGAATTTTATCCATATCCTCAATCTCCTCCTTCGTCTTAGGGCAATCTTGACTCGTCAATTTAAAATTGTTAGTAAGAGGCGAACTAACAACTTTAGCTTTGTCCATGTTGAAACGTTTAAGCACCTTCTCGATGTATTGCTCTTGCGACATGTGCAATTTCCGAGCTGCTCTATCCCGAGTTATTCTTATCCCAAGAATTTGTTTAGCCGCCCCCAAGTCCTTCATGGCAAAGGACTTAATCAATTCTTTCTTCAAGTCGGAAATCCTCTTGGCATTTTTGCCAATGATCAACATGTCGTCCACATAGAGCAATAAGATGATAAAGTCATTATCTCCGAATTTCTTAAAAAATACGCAATGGTAGAGAGTCGTCTTCCGGTAGCCTTGCTCCCCCATAACCGACTCAAACTTCTTGTACCATTGCCTTGGTGCTTGTTTCAACCCGTATAAACTCTTTCGAAGTTTACACACATAATCCTCTTTTCCTTCGACCTCAAATCCTTCCGGTTGCTTCATATAAATTTCTTTGTCAAGGTCTCCGTGAAGA
The DNA here is from genome assembly GCA_033398695.1 of Orobanche coerulescens. Lineage (NCBI taxonomy): Eukaryota > Viridiplantae > Streptophyta > Magnoliopsida > Lamiales > Orobanchaceae > Orobanche > Orobanche coerulescens. The sequence goes on along the minus strand of CM065813.1, from coordinate 97,669,331 downwards.
AAAGCCGTCTTGACATCCATTTGCTCAACCTCAAGATCGAGGCTAGCCGCAATACCAAGGACCAATCGAATCGATCCTATCTTCACAACCGGAGAAAAAATCTCGTCAAAATCAATGCCCTTCTTTTGACTAAATCCTTTCACCACGAGTCTAGCTTTGTATCGGGGCAACGAGGTATGCTCCTCCGACTTCACCCGATACACCCATTTGTTTCTCAAAGCCCTCTTGCCTTTCGGCAACTTCACCAACTCGTAAGTGTTATTCTCATGCAAGGAACTCATCTCGTCTTGCATGGAATCCATCCATTATTTCTTGTTTTCATCCTCCATGGCCTCCGCAAAATATTCGGGTTCTCCCTCATCTGTGAGTAAAACGTACTCATCGGCCGAATAACGGGTGGAGGGATGACGGTCCCTCGTCGACCGCCTATGTGGAACAAAAGATGGCATGTTCATCACGGGTAGCTCGGGATGAGCTCCATCGGTGTCATCTTGCCTCAATTCATCGTTCTCACCGTCATCATGTTGTTCATTATTTTGGACGTCATCTCTAACGGGTGTCTCAACATTTTTTGGAGGAACGAGGTCCAAATCAATAAGATCATAGTCGTGTTGCGGAGCCGACTCTCCATTCTCAACATCTTTCATTGTTTGATCTTCTACGAAAACAACATCTCTCGACCGAACAAGCCTCTTTGTCACCGGGTCATATAATCTATACCCGAACTCATCAAGCACGTAGCCAATAAAAATACACGGCTTCATCTTGGAATCAAGCTTTGATCTCTCATCATTCGGAATGTGAACAAAGTCTTTACATCCGAAGACCTTTAAGTGGCGGTACGAGATCTCTTTACCGCTCCACACCTTATCCGGCACATCAAACTCCAAATGGACACACGGCGTCAAATTAATAACATGAACCGCCGTGTTCAAAGATTCTCCCCAAAATGACTTTGGCAATCCGGCATGTGAGAGCAAACAACGAGCTCTCTCGACCAAAGTCCGGTTCATTCTCTCCGCCAAACCATTGAGTTACGGAGTCTTCGGGGGCGTCTTTTGATGTCGGATCCCTTGCTCTCGGCAATATTCATCAAAGGTCCGGTATACTCTCCACCATTGTCCGTCCGGATACACTTTAGCTTCTTCCCGGTCTCTCTTTCCACCGAGGCATGAAATTGCTTGAAAGTGTCTAACACTTGATCTTTGGTTTTCAAGGTGTATGCCCACACCTTCCTAGAGTGATCGTCGATGAATGTGACAAAATATCGGCAACCACCGAGTGTCCTCGTTTTCATAGGACCACAAACATCGGAATGAATAAGATCAAGAACATTTTCCTTCCGTGAAGGAGTATGACTCTTAAAAGTAACTCTCCTTTGCTTCCCGGCTAGACAATGAGAGCATCTTTTAAGGTGTACCTTGTGAACCCCGAACAACACCTCTTTCTTCGACAATAGCGCCATTCCTTTTTCACTCATATGACCGAGCCTCTTATGCCATAGCTCGGCCATGTCATTATTGTCGATTGTGTTCACAAAATTAGTCGTGACCTTCGGAAGTGTCACATACAATTTTCCTTCCTTTTGTCCTCTCCCGACAATCAAGGAACCTCTCGTGAGTTTCCACAACCCCTTGCCAAAACCGCTATGGTAACCGTCATCATCGAGTAAACCAACGGACATAACATTAAGCCTCATGTCCATAACATATTTTACATTCCGTAAAACAAGTTCCATTCCGGTGTCGAATCTCAAATGCACATCTCCCACTCCAACAATCTTGGATAACCCGTCGTTACCCATCTTGACTATACCAAAGTCGCCCGGAGTATAGAAAGAGTAAAAATCTCTATGTGATGTAACATGACACGTAGCTCCACTATCGACCACCCAACTCGAATCATCTCTCGCAAGGTTGACCATATCATAATCACAACAAACAAAGAATTCTTCGGTAGTAGTATTAACTTCGGCTTTATCATTACTACCACTTTCCTTCTTTTGTAAATTTTCTCGGCCTTGGCGATTCTCCTTCTTCAACTTTCGGAAAAAATTCTTAGTATGCCCTTTCTTACCACAATGGTAACATTCGATGTTGGCATACTTCCCCCGAGAACTACTCCTTTGTGGCCCTCTATTACTCGGACCTCTACTTTGACCTCTCCCTCGTCTTTCGGTAACTAAAACATCCGACTGTGACGAAGATCCTTGTGCTTTTCTTCGGACCTCCTCATTCAACATGTTCCCTTTTGCTAATTCCATCGAAATGACTCCATCGGGGGCGGAGTTAGACAACGACGTTCGAAACGTCTCCCAAGAATCCGGCAATGTGCCTAACAACCACAAAGCTTGCACCTCCTCTTCGAATTTAATTCCCATTCCGGCAAGTTGATTAATTATGCCTTGGAATGTATTTAAATGATCCGATAGAGGAGTCCCATCTCGAAACTTCAAATACATCATTTGTTTAATGAGGAATAACTTATTATTCCCCGTCTTCCGAGCATACAATTGCTCGAGCTTGTGCCATAACTCTCGAGCATCATTCTCTCCACTAATATGGTTCAAAACGTTGTCATCCACCCATTGTCGAATATATCCGCAAACTTGGCGATGCAAAATAGTCCACTCCGCGTCGGACTTCCCTTCCGGTTTATCTTTGCTAAAAACCGGCATATAATAATCCTTCACGTATAGAAGGTCTTCCATTTTCCCCTTCCATGCATGGTAGTTTGAACCGTTCAAGTTAACCATTCTACTCGTGTTGGCTTCCATCTTACGATTGAGATACTAAACAACCACGAAACAACAAATCCCGTGGCTCCGATACCACTTTGTTGGGAAAAATAACGACTAACTTCACGTCACAACGAATAAAGCGGAACCTCGTTTGACAAATTCCCACTCTTTAATCGTAACTTCGTGGTTACCGACGAGTAGAGCACCAATTACATCTCGATAAAATAATACAAATGATATTCGAAAGCAATAAAAAACGAGACACAATTTTAGCGTGGAAAACCCCTCAAGACGAGAGTAAAAACCACGGGACCGAAGCCGCTTAAAATCCACTATCACCAATACACACAAATACACAATCGTCCCTAATACAAACTAGGGGTATACACCAATCGTCAAATACTTGGTAATAAATGTTCTTCAAGTATTTGGAAACAACAAGATCGATAAAGAAAACAACCGTAAATGACACAAAGAGCTAACGAAATACCCGTACTTCCGGACTCAAAAACTCGATCTACAACGGTGAAAAGATTTGCCCAATAGCTACCAAGCTCTTGTCAAAAGATCACGACGATCCGATCGATAAATCTCCAGGAAAATGAAAAATTGTATTTCTCTCTCTATATCTCTCTCTTTCTTGTTCTTGTGTGTAGAAGCTGAATTAATGAAAGTCCCGATCCAAAACAGCATAAAAAGGTGCCAATTTGCAGGTTTTGACCCGTGTGCCACGGCCCGGGCCAAGTGTGCCGCGGCACACTGCGCAAAAATGCGCCCAGGGCTCGGCAGGGGGCCGCGGCCCGGCCGGTAGGGGCCGCGGCCCAGAGTACAGTTGGCCAGGCGAAAATGGCTGGGCCGCGGCTCGGCAGGAATGAGCCGCGGCCCATGGTGATCGGCATGTCTCGGCGGGTCTCGGCAGGATGGTGCTCGGCAGGGGCCGGCAGGGCATGCTCGGCAGGGGCCGCGGCCCAGAGTACAGGAGGGTCGGCCACTGAAGAAAATTCCGGGGGCCGCGGCCCGGCTGCTGTGTGCCGCGGCCCGGCTGTGCAAAGTGAGAAAAAACATCTTTTCGAGCGAAGTGCCACGGACCGGAGGGTTTGTACCGTGGCCCGGAGTCCGGTCGACTCCGAAAAAGCCTATATTTCGGAAATTACTCCTACAGTTAGATCGGTTTCAACAAGAACCGATGTAAGCTTTACTAAGTTACATCGGTTGCTATATAACCAATGTGAATATTCCCTCACATTGGTTTTTATCGTAACCGATGTGAATTTGATTTTCGTTTTTACCCGCATACGGGCTTAGGCCTTGTTCTTTTGGACTTATTTTTGATTTTGATTCGATTGATTCAGATCCATTCATTCGATTCGATTCAGTCCATTCATTTCATTTGATTCGATTCGATTCGGCTCGCTTCTTCTTCTTCTTATTATTATTAATCTTAATTATTATTATTGTTATTATTACTAATAATATTACTATTATCATTGTTGTTGTTGTTAATTACTATTATTATTATTTACTATTATTATTATTATTATTATTATTTACCCTTAATATATATTTGATTCGATTCGATTCGATTCGAATCCATTCGATTCGATTCGATTCGATTCGATTGATTCATTCGGTCCAAAAGAACGTACCCTCTATCGATTTCATTTTTTGGTCGTATATTCAACATAGAGCGTGTTTCACACTTCCAAGCTCGATCTCTCTGTTTAGGCTTTCCGGCCAGTGGCGGTGCTAACAGGCGTTCTGGCCTTTGAGATTTCCTGCCGAGACTTCGGTGGCACGAGATTTCAGACCAAGTTTTCAGGTAAAAATTTATCTCGTCTTACTGCATACGAAAGTTTGTATCTTGAACAAAAACATGCCCATGTTGCATTGGACAAATCGCCTTATTACTAAATTATTGATTTCACCTTAATAGAACAGAATAGTTCTTGTTGTTGCTTCATTGTATTAGAAATTAGGTATAAGGAAATTGAGAGGACTAGAAAGATTTTTGAGAAGTTTGTGGGGGTGTCATCCCAAGGCTTGTGCGTGGATTGGGTTTGTGAAGTTTGAGGTGAAAAATGATGGATTAGGTTTGTCAAATTTGAGGTGAAAAATGGTTAAATTGGGCGTGCTAGGAATTATTATGAGAGGGTTGTGAATAAGTTGGATTTTGATTATGAGAAGAGGTGCTGTTTGTGGGTTTTGCTGAATTTTGAAGAGAGATCGATGTAAGGAGATTGAAAGATCTCGATGCATATATAACTAAGTTTGCACTCATCATATAATATGTAAAACATAACACATGAAAGGGATAAACTAAAACAGTACCATCCAGCACAGCTTTTTGAATGAATGCCAATGAATGCCCTTTACTGCGATTCACCAAAAAATTGTGTACCTAAAATTCAAACCTAAAATGCTTATTCAAGAAAGAAGGGGAAAAAAGTGGAACAAGTATTACCAACTCTGCAAACTAATGAAGAATCAAAAAGAAAAAATGTGACACTCTATGCACATAAGAGGTAGCTGGATGATTGTCTTATGTGGAAGAAGAACGTAGATAATCCATTCAGGTATTGAGTATTTACCTTGTTGTCCCTCATTTCTTCAATGGGAAGTCCGAGTCAATTATGTGTTTTCTAAAGTCTCGGCTGTTAAATTGAGAGGCAACTAACTTATTCTTGGATGGTAGAGAACTAGTGTTTCTGAAGTTGAGCTAGAGTAGCAGAATTCCGTGTTAACAGTTTAATTGACATTTGTTTTAATTATATACATGCTGTTAATCAGAGTCTGAACGAGTGAAGTGTTTCCCTGGTAACATGAATTATTTACTTGGGAGGGGCCAGAATATTCCAGCCTGAAATGTTGGAATCTAAGTTCTCGTTATTCAGAAAATCTGCTATCAAATGTAGAACCGATAATTATAGGGATGTGCTTTTTTCCAGTCTAGTTATAACCTAAGTCTTAACTTGCGTCTTAAGTATCTTCTCCCTCTGGGATAGATGTTAACTTTCGTGTTGAATATCTTCTCGTCAGTTGGTTTTGAAACTAGTTTTTTGTCCAGATTGATCATACAGTCTTAAAATGAATCGTATATGGATGAACGCTAGTCGAATAATTGATGAATATGAGAATGGAGTTGAGCAATTTCTAGAATTTGCACAACAAAATTGATCAGAACCCGATAAAAAGTTTTATTGCCCTTGTATCAATTGTGTGAATGGAAGAAGGCATGAAGTTGGCAAGATTCGAGAACATCTTCTTTTTGATGGAATTAACAAGAATTACAAAATATGGACATGGCATGGTGAATTGGTGATCTTTTCAAGTGAGCACACGTAAGACACTCATGACATTGATGTAGATACAGACGATCAAGTTGAAGACATGATTCATGATGTTGGATAAGAATCTTTTCAACGAGCACATGTGTATGGTACGTTGAAAAGTGATTCAGAGACACCTTTGTGGCCAGGGGTTAAACTCTTTACACGATTGTCAGCAGTGTTAAAACTGGTTAATCTGAAAGCAAGAAATGGATGGAGTGATAAAAGCTTTACTGAATGCTTGAACTCTTGAAGGAGATGCTTCTAGAAGATAACACATTACCGAATCGTAATTATGAGACAAAACATATATTGTGTCCGATGAGAATGGAGTACAAGAAAATACACGCATGCCAATGATTGCATATTATACAAGAAAGAGTTTGAAACATTGCATAAATGTCCCACATGCGGGGTATTGAGGTACAAATCCAAGTTCGATGATTGTAGTGATGATAGCACAAAACGAGGTTCCCCTGCAAAGTTGTTATGGTATCTTCCAATAATTCTAAGGTTTAAACGATTGTTTGCTAATGCAGATGATGCGAAGAACCTCATATGGCATGCAGATGGGAGAAAATGCGATGGACAGCTTCACCATCCGGATGATTCTTTACAGTGGAAGAAAATTGATAACTTGTTTCCAGATTTTGGGAATGAGGCAAGAAATCATAGACTTGGACTTGCTACAGATGGGATGAACCCATTTGGTAACATGAGCTGTAAGTAGGGCTGGCAATTTCCGACACGACACGATAACCCGACACGAACAGACACGAAATTAAGGTTAGTGTTTGGTCTTATCGTGTTCGTGTCCTTATCGTGTCGACACGATAAGGACACGCTAATTTCGTGTCGTGTTCGTGTCGGATCGTGTTCGTGTAACACGATAACTTTCGTGTTCGTGTCGTGTCGTGTCGTGTTCGTGTAACCCGATAATATTTATATATTTTTAGCATTAATTTTATTATCATTTTAAATATTTTAAGTTTATTTTCTAATTTTTTTATTTGAATTTATCGATTCGTGTTGTATCGTGTCATTATCGTGTCGTGTCAACACGAAAAATATCGTGTCATATCGTGTTCGTGTCGTGTTCATGTCGTGTCCGTGTTTCAACCTTTCGTGTCGTGTTCGTGTTCGTGTCGAGCATATACTTAACGGGTCGTGTTCGTGTTTGGCCTTATCGTGTCGTGTCGTTATCGTGTCGACCCGATAACAACCCGATAACATCCCGGTCATAACATCACTCCGCACCCTCATCATCATGCCGCTCAAGTGGTTGCTTCCCTGTCCTCCTATATCCTGAATATAAAACAAATGTTCACCCTCGAAGGGGTTAGCACAACGATGCTAGTACAAGTAGGATAATTATACAACAACAGATTATTCAATATCTCACGAAGAATAATAACAATATCCTCAATGACAACAATACCAATGAGTCTCTACCACGAGAAGACTCATAATACCATACGCAACATGATAAACATAACATGATACAACATACACATGGTAATTCCGATGATCCAGCGTTCACTGCATAGATCCCAAGATGATCCCGTCGGACCAAAACGAGGTGGAAAAACCTGCCCAATGATCCAGCGCACTCTAGTATAGATCCCAAGATGATCCCGTTGGACCAACACGAGGTGGACATATAACAACGACACATTTGCACGACAAAATGTATAACATCAATACAAAAAACGTAATTAAAGTACTTGCCTTATAATGACGACAAGGTTTAAATACTTCGAGAATCACCAAAACACTCGAAGGTTGTCCCTTCGTCTAACCACTTGCAAGCATCGAACCTTTACACAATAATGAAATACGAAGAGTTCAACATGCGTATACGTAACTAGCACACGATCATCTAACATTTCTAAGCTATGACCGAGTTAAACATCTTACGTACGGCCGGTTCACGGTTCAACTACCCAACAAACATAAGTTGGCTAAAATTGTACTTCATGAAATTTAGATGATCACAATAGGGGTACCATACCGACATCTATGATTTCAAGGATTCCGAGTCATCCTAATTCCATACTCCAATCTTTGATCATTAACTCTAAAACGTGGTTCGACCGATTCATAGCAAGGCAAACACATTCAACCCGGTTCTAAGTTTATCATTGTTGTTATCCCAACCATTAAAATGAAGATTTACTAATCACGAATTACTCCTTACAAGATATACCTTATTCTTGATGAACATCCTCATTGTTTTTCAACTTGAATTCATGTCAATAGGTGATATCATAACAAGTCATTTGATATAAGATCATTTCAAAATCATCATCAAATGTATGATACAATCTCAGAAAACTACATCCTAAGGTTCAACGTAAGTAAGGCTCAATTCATACATGTATAAATCAAGGTATACTTTGGGTTTAATCATCTCGACCTTTCTAAAATCATGATGTTCAATAATTATGTCTTCAAAAAGGTCTAATATCTCTGAAATACGTTGTCATCCTAGAAATATGAACTCAGAGCTGAAGCAACATTAACATACCTTAATATGGAGGAAACAACGAAACACTTGGTGAAAACCCAACACCGGAAGCTTGAGTACCAATCCAAGATGCTTCCCAACTTCGATGACTAAGCAGAAAGGCTAAACAAGGATTATAATATGTGGGAAGGCTCTCTGGACTTGCAGGAATCGACCAAGGGATGAAGGAGAACAATTGTGAAATGAAAAGGGGTGAGGTATTATTTATAAAACCCTGGTCTTTACGTACGTTAGCCACAAGGTCTTACGTACGCTATAGCCTTAACGTACGCTATGCGCTACGCCTTACGTACGTTAACATTCGCCAGTAGCTAGTGCCTCATTTTATGACCTCCTTAACGTACGTTAACCATCACCATTTACGTACGTAATACGCTCTGTGTAGCGTACGCTATCTTAATCCTTTAGCATACGTTATGCCACATTGACTCGCTTTATCAAAAAGCTGTCCGGATCACGCGGGAATCTTATCTTATCCGGACCCCATCCCTAGCTGGTCCATACGCCGACCAACCTGATCTGCTTAACTGCCTGTTACGTAAGCTATGCTTCGTCCATAGCGTACGCTATCTTTAGCTCATAACGTACGATAAGCTTACCTGCTGGCGTACGTTATGACGTAGCTGCATGCATGAATTTGAAAACTCTTCCTAATATGACTCGGACTGTTGGAATATGAATATGGGAAAGATCACACTTCAATTATTGATACCACAAAGTCGAATATTACAAAGTTCAAATACAGATGAAAATACTCAACAATTATCCAGATATTACATACTCTCCCTAAAAAAAGAAGTTTCGTCCCGAAACTTAAGACGAAAATAATTCTGGGTATCTTGACTTCATACTATCCTCCATTTCCCAAGTGGCTTCTTCGACTCCGTGTCGTGACCATTGAACTTTAACCAAGGTGATTGGTTTATTTCTCAATTGTTTGACTCGACTCTCGAGTATCTTGATTGGTTACTCTTCGAACGTGCCATCCTTAGCGACTTCGATCTCGCTGAAATCAATTACATGACTGGGATTTGTTATGTACTCCCGTAACTGAGACACGTGAAACATATTATGAACATGACTTAGCGACGGCGGCAAGGCCAACCTGTACGCCAACTCCCCAACTCTTTCAAGAATCTCAAATGGTCCGATATATCTCGGACTCAGCTTTCCTTTCCTCCCAAAACAAAAAAATTGCCCGAGTAGGAGAAACCTTTAAAAGCATGTGGTCTCCAATTCCAAATTCTAACGGGCGACGACGCACGTCTGCATAAGATTTCTGCCGAATCTGGGCAGTCAACAGCCTTTCACGAATCAAAGCTACCTTCTCTTGAGTCTGTACAATCAACTCTGGTTCCATCCCGATCAAGTCTGACGAAAATCATCCCAACACAGGGGTGATCTGCATCTTCTCCCGTATAATGCTTCGAAAGGTGCCATCTTAATAGAAGCATGTCAACTATTATTGTAAGTGAATTCAATCAATGGTAGATGAACTTCCCACTCAGTCGACCAATCTAGGGCACAAGCTCTCAGCATGTCTTCTACTGTTTGAATAGTCTTCTCGGACTGTCCATCAGTCTGAGGATGATAAGCTGTGCTAAAATTCAGCTCGATTCCCAAGGCTCTATGAACCGCTTTCCAAACACGAAGTGACCATCTCGATCAGAAATAATGGTCTTCGGTGTACCATGCAATCGGGCTATCTTTGCAATAAACACTCGTGCCAACCTTTCTGGTCCCCAAGTATCCTTAATGCCCAGAAAATGGGCCGACTTGGTTAGGCGATCAACTATCACCCAAATCATGTTCATCTCTGTTTTGGTCTTCGGCATACTGGTGATAAAGTCTATTGATATATCTTCCCACTTCCATTCAGGAATCGGAAGTGGCTTCAACATTCCGGCGGGTCGCTGATGTTCGATCTTAACCTGTTGACAAGTTAAACACTTCGAGACATATTCCGCCACATCTTTCTTCATGTTGCCCCACCAAAAATTCTGCTTCAAATCCATAACTTCTTACTAGTACCTGGGTGAATAGAATAAGGCGTACTGTGAGCTTCCTTCATGATTGTCTGTTTCAACACATCAATATCAGGGACACAAAGTCGGTTTTGAAATCTCAAAACTCCGTCTTCATGAATTACAAATCCTGGGGCCTTTCCCTTGCTCACTTCATCACGTATCCGAATCATCAGAGGATCATCCAATTGCTTAGATTTGATTTCTTCGATTAACGACGAAGTTAATTCTATCACACATAGTTGCCCTTGGACTCCTTGCAACCATACTTCAATTCCTTCACGAATCAACTCTCGTTGAATGCTGGACTGGTACGTGAGCGTTTTCAGCATCCTAATAGAAATGGGTTTGCGACTCAGTGCATCGGCCACTACATTCGCTTTGCCTAGATGATAAAGAATTTCCAAATCATAGTCATTAATCAATTCTAGCCATATCCTCTGCCGCATGTTTAACTCTTTCTGATTGAAGATGTATTTGAGACTCTTATGATCTGTGAAGATCTGACAGTGAGTCCCGTACAAATAATGTGTCCATATCTTCAAGGCGAAAACCACAACTGCCAGTTCCAAATCGTGCGTTGGATAATTTACTTCATATGGCTTCAATTGCCGTGAAGCATAGGCGATCACCTTCTCATTCTGCATCAGTACACAATCGAGGCCTTGGTTTGAATCGTCACTGTAAACTATGAATCCTTCAGTTCCTTGTGGTAGTGTTAAAATTAGTGCCGTCATCAATCTCTTCTTCAATTCATCAAAACTGGCCTGGCACATATCGTTCCATTCAAACTTTTGGGTTTTCTGCAGCAATCGAGTAAGTGGACGGGTAATTTTGGAAAACCCTTCCACGAACCGACGATAATACCAAGCAAGTCCTAAGAAACTTCTGACTTCCTTCACGTTCTTAGGAGACTTCCTATCCAAAATTGCCTCGACTTTCTGGGGATCTACTCGGACTCCTTCCACTGATACCACGTGACCGAGGAACATCACTTCCTTTAGCTAGAATTCACACTTATAAAGTTAAGCATATAATTGCTCGCTTCTCAAGAGGTCCAAAATGACCCGTAAGTGCTGCGCATGCTCTTCCGGGCTCTTGGAATAAACCAGAATATCATCAATAAACACAACTATGAATTTGTCCAAATACTCTATAAACACTCGATTCGTTAATTACATAAACACAACAGGCGCTTTAGTGAGACCAAACGGCATCACCACAAATTCATAATGTCCGTCTGAATGCTGACTTCGGAACATCGGATTCCTTAATTCTCAACTGATGATATCCCGATCTCGAATCGATCTTGGAAAATATTGTCGCTCCTTGCAACTGGCCAAACAAATCATCAATTCGTGGCAACGGGTACTTGTTCTTGATCGTTATCTTGTTCAGCTCCCGGTAGTCGATACACAATCGAAGCGATCCATCTTTCTTTCGAACAAAAAGAATTGGTGCACCCCGGGGCGAAACACTTGGCTGAATATAACCTTTGTCCAGTAACTCTTCCAGTTGTTTCTTCAATTCATACATCTCAGTAGGTGCCATACGATACGGCGCCTTAGAAATCGGTGTAGCTCCTTGTTCTAGCTCGATGGTAAACTCTACATCTCTTCGTGGAGGTAGTCCAGGTAATTCATCGGGAAACACGTCCGAAAATCCATTCACAACAGAATGGATGAAAGCTCTACTTTTCCTTCTTCTTTCTTCATCGCGTAACACCAGTATCCAGTACAGCCCTGCTTTAGCAGTTTGACAGCTTTCATAGCTCTAATCATTTTTCCTGAGCTTCGTGGTCTCCATCCCTCGAATAATAATTCGGAACTATCTTCGGCTATCATCGAGATATTCCTCTTTCGGTAGTTCACAATAGCTCCATATCGATTAAGTCAATCCTCTCCGAGAATCAGATCGTCTCCCTGTATCTCTATCACAATCAGATTTGAGGGCCACTCATACAGGAAAATCTCTAGTTTCTAAGTTCCTCACAATTCTTTCCCCACTCGGTAAACCCACAACATAAGGCTCACATTCATGAAAACAAGAAATGTTCAAGCGATTAACACAAGACAAAGATATAAACGAATGTGTAGCTCCTGTATCGAACAAAACACTAACTGGTTGAGAAAGGATCTGAACGGTACCTGATGCGACATCCGCATTCTGATAGTCTCCCCTTCTCATCTCATAAAGGCGTGGAGGAGCGGACCCTGCACTCGATGCTTCTTTTCAGTCATACTGTCCTTTGCCTCTACCTCGGCTGGAATTTTGGGGCTGCTGAACACTCTATTGCGTCGGAGGGATGCTCGCCTCTTTCTGGACTGACTGCGAATTACTAGCTCCAAAAGATTTTGCAGCCTCTTCACAGAATACCGCACGATGTCCTTCTCGTCCACAATCATAGAACGTCACGGCGGGGAGTGAGCAATCACGTCGATAGTGTCCTGTCCGACCACAGTTAAAACACTTCCTGACTGCATCTGTCATGGCTGATACTGCCCTGGAGTACTTCCCACCCTTGGATGGATGCAGAGGCCTCTTGAATGAATAAAAGGATGACTGGGCTTTGCGGGGCCCACTACTCTTGTGCTTTGTGAAACTACCAGACTTTCTGCTTCTTGGGCACCGAGAACTTTTCCATAGCTGCTTCTTTTATTTCATACGCCAGAGCTCTGTCTTGATTCCGGCGGAGAGTGGTGCATTCGAAACCTGACATGTACCTCCAGCTTCATTCTCATATCAAAGTGAATCATCATTTCTGCATCGGTTCTAACCAGGTGTCAAACAAACGCAGTTGTTGATTAAATGTCTTAATCGCCTGAACCACCGGCACATCCGAAGGCTGTGCGGAGAAAAATTCTCGAACCTTAGCTTCTGTCACCGGACGAGGGAAGTACTGAGCTTCCATCATAAGTTTGAATTCTCCCCAATCGGCATCATGATCAACAGGTCGAATGGCTTCCCACCACTCGGACGCTTCTCCTGTTAGAAAATACTGAGCAATGGGGGCTCTCGGGTCATTTGGGCAGTTAATCCCAGCAAATACTTTCTCCAATTCTCTCAACCAGTGATCCCATGTCGGTGTCTTAGAAAAACCATCGACTTTCAGTGGGTGCATCTTCGCCACCTCCTGAAGCCATATGTCTTCTCGATTTCTCAAGTCTGGGATGCCTTGCTGTCTTTCCCCCAGCTGCAATCCTACCGCCACTTGCATTCTGTCCACTACTTGAGCAAATTGAGTCATCTTGTTGATTACTTGGCGTAGTATGTTGGGAACGACAGGATTGGCATTTGTCTCCACCGTTTGTTCTCGTTCATTATTAAATGACTCTTGCTGTTCGCCACAGTTGGAGTTAGCTTGATTTGACAGCGAATCAGGAACAGAGGGTGAAGCTTCCCTCTCTGCGTTTCTACGTCCGCGTCCACGACCGCGACCACGTCCACGTCCTCCTCTCATCATACTGTAAGCATAAATACTCAATATACAGGGAACAACATCGTACTAACATTCAAAAAGTATAATATGTAAAGGACAAGTTAGAGTTTAGGAAACTTACAACCACCACTCACATGAAGACGTAGGCAGTACAGTGATGTTATTCGCGGCCGGTTAACTCAAAATGACACATCTGAACCCTAATTTAACCCAACGACCAAGATATCCATAATGTTAGCTCCGATACCATATTCTGTAACACCCCGAGATATTCAGGATTATTACAGTGCCGTAAACCCTTGAAGTCAGGATTTACTAGGCTAAAAATTTAAAAACAACATTATTAAATACCAACTGAAGAGTTTATTATTACATCACGAGTATGAAAAGTATAATTCGACCAACATCTGAATATAAATTTCAAAGGAAGAACAAAACGGCAGCGTACTCGAGTACTTTATTAAAAACAAAATGCAACTGACAAACCATCCCGGCCATAACATCACTCCGCACCCTCGTCGTCATGCAGCTTAAGTGGTTGCTTCCCTGCCCTCTTGTATCCTGAACATAAAACAAATATTCACCCTCGAAGGGGTTAGCACAACGATGCTAGTACAAGTACGATAAATATACAACAACAGATTATTCAATATCTCGCGAAGAATAATAACAATATCCTCAATGACAACAATAACAACGAGTCTCTACCACGAGAAGTCTCACAATACCATACGCAACATGATAAACATAACATGATACAACATACACATGGTAATTCCGATGATCCAGCGTTCACTGCATAGATCCCAAGATGATCCTGTCGGACCAACACGAGGTGGAAAAACCTGTCCAATGATCCAGCGCACTCTAGCATAGATCCCAAGATGATCCCGTCGGACCAACACGAGGTGGACATATAACGACACGTATAGACGATAACATGTATAACATCAATACATAAAACGTAATTAAAGTACTTGCCTTATAATGACGACAAGGTTTAAATACTTCGACAATCACCAAAACACTCGAAGGTCGTCCCTTCGTCTAACCACTTGCAAGCTTCGAACCTTTACACAATAATGAAATACGAAGAGTTCAACATGCGTATACGTAACTAGCATGCGATCATCTAACGTTTTTAAGCTATGACTGAGTTAAACATCTTACGTTATGTACGGCCGGTTCACGGTTCAACTACCCAACGAACATAAGTTGGCTAAAATCGTGCTTCATGAAATTCAAATGATCACAATAGGGGTACCATACCGGCATCTATGATTTCAGGGATTCCAAGTCATCCTAATTCCATACTCCAATATTTGATCATTAACTCTAAAATGTGGTTCGGCCGATTCATAGCAAGGCAAACACATTCAACCGGGTTCTAAGTTTATCATTGTTGTTATCGACATAATCATTTTATCCCAACATTAAAATGAAGATTTTACTAATCACGAATTACTCCTTACAAGATATACCTTATTCTTGATGAACATCCTCATTGTTTTTCAACTTGAACTCATATGTCAGTAGGTGATATCATAACAAGTCATTTGATATAAGATCCTTTCGAAATCATCATCAAATGTATGATACAATCTCAGAAAACTACATCCTAAGGTTCAACTAAGCTCAATTCATACATGTCTAAATCAAGGTATACTTTGGTTTTAATCATCTCGACCTTTCTAAAATCATGATGTTCAATAATTATGTCTTCAGAGAGGTCTAATATCTCTAAAATATGTTGTAATCATCCTAGAAATATGAACTCAGAGCTGGAGCAACATTAACATACCTTAATATGGAGGAAACAACGAAACACTTGGTGAAAACCCAACACCGGAAGCTTGAGTACCAATCCAAGATGCTTCCCAACTTCAATGACTAAGTAGAAAGGCTAAACAAGGATTATAATGTGGGGGAAGGCTCTCTGGACTTGCACGAATCGGAGGGATGAAGGAGAACAATTGTAAAATGAAAATGGGTGAGGTATTATTTATAAAACCCTAATCTTTACGTACTTTAGCCGCAAGGTCTTACGTACGCTATAGCCTTAACGTACGCTATGCGCTACGCCTTACGTACGTTAACGTTCGCCAGTAGCTATTGCCTCATTTTCTGACCTCCTTAACGTACGTTAACCATCACCATTTACGTACGTAATACGCTCTGTGTAGCGTACGCTATCTTAATCCTTTAGCGTATGTTATGCCTCGTTGACTTGCTTTATCAAAAAGTTGTCCGGATTACGCAGGAATCTTATCTTATCTGGACCCCATCCCTAGCTGGCCCATACGCCGACCAACCTGATCTGCTTGACTGCCTGTTACGTACGCTATGCTTCGTCCATAGCGTATGCTATCTTCAGCTCATAACGTACGTTAAGCTTACCTGCTAGCGTACGTTATGACGTTGCTGCATGCATGAATTTGCAAACTCTTCCTAATATGAGTCATGACCATGACTGTTGGAATACGAATACAGGAAAGATCACACTTCAATTATTGATACCATAAAGTCGAATATTACAAGGTTCAAATACTGATGAAAACACTCAACGATTATCTGGATATTACACTAGTATCCTTCAAACCTTTCGCCGTCACCGTGCTCTTCCCGTGCCTTGCCTTTGCCTCGACCTAAAATAAAACTCAAGTATTTCGCCCAAACCATAGAGTCAGATATACATGATAATAATTCTCAAGACATTATACCATTCATATATATAGGATCTCAAGGAAACAACCCGACTATTGAACATACCCCTCGGGCGTATGGACAACTAGTCATAAACCGTCGGACATACCCAATCATACATGGAATATGAATGACCAATCAACATGGCTCAAGAGGAACATCACAGTATGCCCGATCCGAAAATGTATCTGTGCACATGTCCACCCCGTATACGGAATCCAGAATATACGTGAGATAATGTACCTAATTAGCCTCACGAACTACGTCTCGTGTGCACAGTCCAATACAGAAACATCAACGTATGACCATATGTGCCTGGCTAAAAATCCTACACAACCAATCGGCACGCAGATATGATTCTAGATATGTCACAATACAACATGACAACAAAACTCAATAAATTACACATTCAATCAAGAATCGAGAAACTCACCGAAGTGACAAAATGATCAACGAGACCAACGATACAAAGGTGATCAACTTGGGAATACGATCCCACAACGAAACGGTACTATGATCAAGAACAATGCCACATTACGAATCATAGATTCATAAAGCATTTCATATACACGAAATGTATAACGTTCACAAGAATTCAATCATCATTATAACAAAGCAAGATAACTTGCCTCAATTCCGTAGACGAATAGTCCTTCAAACGAACGAACGGACAGTATCCTCGACTAGTAATACTCACTCGAACAAGCAACCTTGAATGAAACGTAACTCATTCAACAACACATTCATACAATAATGAAATCAATTCGTAGGAAACAATACCCGTAATCCTCCCCAAATAGTTTATCCTATCCAAACGAACATTCTATCATTTCATTAACGAATTTCAATACATCAAATTCATCTTTATGAATAGGATTTACCAAGTTCTTAACGTTCTTCAATGTTTACATCATCTATTACACAAGGATTATCGTAATTGAATTCGACCACTCATTCTATTATGACATTGTCATAAATAATCATCATAATCTTCCCAATAATACTATCAACATATGAATACGATGATTAAGACATTCTTAAGTCATCAAAACATCCGATTAACTTGAATATATATAAAGGTTATATTTGTGTTCTTCATAATCCATTATTATCTCCTAAAGAATTTGCTAAGCCATCTCAAAACATAGTTATATCATTTAGGATTTCTGAAACTTTAAGAACATCATCCTATTCTTCAATACTCATCAAGTTCTTCCCAAGGTATTGGTTAATACCTAACATGATGTTTTAACACAACCTATGTCTTCAATCCACCGAATTTAACTTAATTATATCGAAACCTGTGATCATCATCCTCCCAATAATGTTAATCAGTCTAGAAAATTGAGTATGATTCTTATAACATGATTATTATCATCTAACCATCAAGAACCTACTTGTTTTAAACCTTAATTACTACATTCTTCAATAAGTGTTCAAAATCTTAACTACAATCATGTTTTACTTGAACAGATTAACACTATGTGCAGTATTCCATATTAATATCATCATTACTACAAAAATAGAGTAAAATTGTACAACATACCTCAAGAAATGAAGAACAAACCACCAAAACTAAAAGAATGCACTCCAAACTTCCAATCAATAAGCTCCAATCCAAAATGAAAGGCTCAAATACAAGATGGAAGAGGATAAAATCGATCTAGGGAGGCAGAGGGATGATAACTTGGAGAAAATATCAAGTTTGGATCGTGTAAAATGAAAGACAAGACCTGTCTTTTTATAAACTGCACTTTCATTACGTACGTTAACTCAGCAAGTTAACGTACGTTAGCCTCATTACGTACGCTAACATAAAAGATGTAATGTACGTAATAGACCCCCAGAGACTACTGTCTCAAAATACCTACACCCTTACGTACGTTGCCAGAAAATCATACGTAAGCTCTCCACCATTACGTACGTTATAGCATAAGCATAACGTACGTAATGTACGTTTGACTAAGCTGCCTTGAAATGCCAAATATCTGGATCTGCATGGCCCCCCATGCCGAAAGTTGAGAACGGATCAGATTCCCTCCATTACGTACGTAAGACTAAGCACTTTACGTATGTAATGCCAACGAAATAGCGTACGCTAAACTAGAGCCGTAGCGTACTTTAAGCACTAAATACCTAGCCCATAAATGCAATAATCTACAACACTACTAACAATCGAGCATCGTACGAATGGCAATAATAATTAATTCGATCCTGATACAACTCAACATCGAACAATCATAATACTAGATGCAACAAGATTCAATGATACCCAAATTATCCGAGTAGTACAATAGTAAATAAGAAAATTGATATTCAATAAAATTAGTGATAAATCTGATTTAGAAATAAAAGTAGACAAATATGTATTTGTATAATAATTTTCATAATGGTTTTCAATTAGGCAAAATAATTGTAATTGAAAGGCATGTGATAATATATTCATATATACATGCTCTAACCAAATATGTAGATATTATTGACAAAAATATGCACTGCTTTCAGTTATAAATCTTTCCAACGAGGATGAAGTACAAACACTAAGGGAGTGATTGGTTGAGGGGTTTGGGGGTAAGGTATGCGAATCAAAGTCATAGTGTGTGCTTGGAATTACACTACTATGACTCTAATTCCTCCAAAATGAGGAATCCCCCATACCTCAACAATTTGAGTGGTATGGTATCATTCCTTTCCATTCCCTTTCCATTCCTTCTTATTTTACCAAGCATCCCCTAAGAAATAGTGAGCCAACATATCTTTCGCATTGCACAGTGCGAAATATTACAAAAGCACCCCTGTGGTTAGACCCGGCTTATGGTTTTCATCCGACATTAGTTAGTGAAGCTAATGGAAGTTGACGACAGTACTGGAATATTTTTGCAGTTATATCCCTCGATTTCTTTTAAATGTCGCAAGTAGCCGCAATTTTTTTCTTTCATTTTACGTTTCCATTCCTCAAAATTTTCTCTGTATTACAAATTTTGTCTTATATTTTACATTTGCATTCCTCCCCTAGGCAGTCATGAACTTTTCATACATGTTTTTGAGGTTCCTTAAGCAAATCATAGAAATCCCTTCTCTCAATAATACTATGATTCAAATGGAAGTAGGAAACTGTGAAAAAGGTCCAGGCACACACACGCCAATCACTTCTTACAACAATGATGAACTAAAGGCAACCTATGTTTGCCCTATCTTCAATTCTAGCACTTCCTCATACCAATATCTGTGTTAGTCTTATGCATACATCTGAGATTTAGGGCATTTCGTTCACGGGGGCCGGATGAGACCAAATGTAGAGTGAACTAAATGCGGTCGGGGTTCGGGGCAGTGGCTCAATTTTTCTCTTCTCGAACCTATTACGATTGAAGTGTTTTGAGTGTGTTGTGTCCATATCTCTAGTTTATAGATCCTAATTTGCAGCGTTTTATGCTCAGAATTTTATTTACCAACTATTTTCTTTTATATTCATATTAAATTTATATTTGTCCATAACTCTATTGTTAAACAAAAATAACTAAAATTTCTCACTAAATTAACATACCATATTTTTCAATAGGCTATTTTCATATTTATCACTGTCGATATCCTTCTATTGCAAGGTATGAACTCTTTTTTTTTTTTTTTTGGTTATATAATATCATAGTATACTTATCCATCATGAAGATGTCAGTTCTGTGGAGTCTCTGAAAACCTTCAACATCTCATGCGATGGGAAGAAAAACCAACGTGTAGTCTCTAAAATGTATTGCCAAAAGTATAATATAATATCAAAATAGGGAAAAAACAAAACCTTAATGTGCCGAAAGAGGCTGCAATAAGAGTCTTTTATTTCATTACTTATGATCTTCTGTTTATTAACTTATTACTAAACAGACACATGTCTACTCCACCGACATTTCGTTCCACTTCTCCAGCAGAGCTATATCGAGGAAAACTAGACAATCTACATGATGTAGAGATATGACAAAAATATGTGTGGATGGAAAAAAGTTACCGCTTGATTTCGATAAGGTCACAGGAAAAACTAAAAGGGCTCATAAAGTGAAGTTAAGCACGTATTTGGGAAAACTTGCTCGAGATAATGTTTCTATTTTGCACCCTAGATGGTTAGAAGTACCAGAATCGCATAAGAATATGATTTGGCCGGATGTTTTGGTATTTTCACTAAAATCTCATCTACTTAAATCGCATGTTTTGACATTTTAAGGTATTTCGCCACATTATTATTGCCTAATTCTTCAATTTTCATTGTTATTGTTAGTCCAACATTGATATTAGCAATAGCAAACAATTGAAAGAGAAGATATTGCAATCAGTGGGCTTAAAGTGGAGACAGTTTATGTAACACCCCCAAGATATTCGGAATATGTTACAGCGCCGTAGACCCCTACATGGGACCTACCAGGCTACAATAGAAAAAACTCTACTCGACTAACCATCTTGGTTAGCGAGGATACACAATTAAATAATATGACATATAAAGATACGCCCGGAGCAACCGGCAAAATAGCATCAACCAACAACGAGACAGTTTAAAAACAATACAATACGGAGTTTGAAACAAAGAGCCTAAGTACTCGCGAGTACAATCTATAAGTTTAAAACTGTGGGAACAACCATATCGAAATGGACAAAGGAAATAAGTAGACCCAAATGCACATGTCAACGACCTCGCCAACATCCTCGATCGTCCCGGTGCTCGCTCGTCCGGATAATCATAACTGAAATCCATAACAAGAATTTCCCCGACAACGGGTCCCCAAAGGGGTTAGCAATTACGCTAGTACAAGTATTCAAGGCAAACCAATCGCTTACACATTTCATAGTACATGCACCAAAATCATTTTCGAAAATCAAAACTAGACATGTCTTTTCCGGAAACAAACAGTCAAACAATTTGCCTTGGGAACAGAGTAATATCATAGATTCCCGCACGCGGCCTCTCAGGACCCTCCCGCGCGGGCTATATCACCCAACCAAACACGCCCAGGCATCGCCTTGGGAACAGAGTAATATCATAGATTCCCGCACGAGGCCTCTTAGGACCCTCCCGCACTGGCTAGCTAAACACACTCGTGAAATCCAGTGGCAAAGATAGATTTCCCTCCTTGACCCGTCGGCCAACACGAGGTGAGTTACACACAAGTAATATACATCACCATTTCATGTTAAGCTTAAAGGTTTCCAAAAATACTTGCCTCGAATTATTGACGACGTGAAGAACGGAAAGGAAAGTCACCGACAACCGCTAGGAACCAACGAAACCAAACCTAACGATTCGAAGAACACAAACACAACCGTTTCTAAATGAATACGGAATTGGAATACACCCGAAAACCCGCCTACGATTCATGTATATTCGTATAAAAACAACAACGAGGGCGGACCACAACCAAACCCTCTCGATTCCGTAAAAATCACGAAATATACCATGAATTCGTAGGGAAACTAAGAATACCAACAAGATTAATCATATTCATCATGAATCCATCAACAAAACGGAACGGATCGGAAGAAAATCCCAAAACCCCCAAATTATCCAAAAGTAGGGTTCTAAGAGATTACCTTGGATTTAGGATGAGAAACACAAGTGGATGATGTTAGTCTACACCAAGAACTCAAGCAAAAGAATCTCTGAAGTGATTGGGAGGAGAAAATCGCCTCAAATCGCCTCTGGGGTCGGTCGGTCGCGGAAGATGGAAAGAAATGAGAAATGGTGGTCATCTCGGTCAACTCCTGGTTTATATAGCTGGGAGTGTTAGCGCACGCTAAAGCCTCAAGTTTAGCGTGCGCTAACGGGATAAGATTACAAATCTTATCGTTAGCGTCCCGATCAAGAACTAGGTTTTTGGCCGTTAGCGTGCGCTACCATACATGAGTAGCGTGCGCTAATAACCTCTCGGTAGCGCGCGCTATCGACCAATAGCGTGCGCTACTCGAACATCGGCCGAGTCCGGTGGCAAACTGCCTAGAACCCACTGATACGTTAGCGTGCGCTACCATACAAGCGTAGCGCGCGCTATTCGATCCGTTAGCGTGCGCTACCATACAAGCGTAGCGTGCGCTAATCGGCACTGAACGGGTTCGGTAGTGAACGCCCAAGATCGACACTCACGCTAGCGCACGCCACGGCATCATCGGCGCGCTAGCCCTCGACGTTAGCGTGGCGCAAGCATATGTAGCGACGCTAATACGCTAGTCCGTATACCGAAAACAACACCGCCACTCCTGTGGCTACTCGATAGCGCTACGGAACAAACGTAGCGTGCGCTACTAAGGAACCCCTAGCGCGCGCTATGCAGAAAAATAGCGTGCGCTAGGTATGAAATATGAACGGTTCCCAAAACACCGGAAGGTGAACGAAACATCCAACGGAACATCTCAACGGTTAACATATCATAGAATGGACCCACGGCAACCAAACGGCGGTTCCGCTCAACAATAACGGGGATAAAACCCATAGATAATAGAAAAGATACACTGAAAGATACACAAGGGTCACTACTATCGGGAAATACGCCGAAAAGAAAAATACAAGGGGAAGAAAAATGCGGATATTACATTCTACCCCTCTAAAAACAAGTTTCGTCCCGAAACTTAAGAAACAAACAACTCAGGGTACCTAGCACGCATACTATCCTCGGTCTCCCACGTTGCCTCCTCGACACCGTGTCTCGACCACTGCACCTTGACCAAAGGGATGGTCTTATGCCTCAGCCGTTTCTCCCGATGCTCTAAAATTTTCAAAGGACGTTCCTCAAAAGTAATGTCCTCGGCAACGTCAATCTCCCCATAGTCGATGATGTGACTAGGATCCGGGACATATTTCCTCAGCTGGGAAACATGAAAAACGTTATGAACATGACTCAGGGCCGGGGGTAACGCCAACCGGTATGCTAACCCACCGACTCGCTCAAGGATCTCGAAGGGTCCAATAAATCTCGGACTCAACTTCCCCTTTTTCCCGAAACGGAAAACTCCTCTCGTTGGTGAAACCTTCAGCAAAACGTGGTCTCCACCTCGAATTCTAAAGGTCGACGACGGACATCGGCATATGACTTCTGTCGACTCTGGGCGGTCAGCATCCGTTCTCGAATTAATTCTATCTTCCGTCTCGTCTCTAAAACGACATCCGGTTCGGTCCCGACCAAATCGGACGCCTCATTCCAACAAATCGGCGATCGACATCGCCGCCCATATAGTGCCTCATACGGTGCCATCCGAATCGACGCGTGCCAACTATTGTTGTACGTGAATTCGATCAATGGCAAGTGCTCCTCCCAGTCGCTACTCCAATCGAGGGCACAAGCACGCAACATGTCCTCGAATGTTTGGATAGTGCGCTCCGACTGTCCATCCGATCGGGATGAAAAGAGGTACTCAAATGCAAACGGGTACCTAACGCCTTATGCACCGCCTGCCAAAAGTGCGATACAAAACGGCCATCACGATCCGAAACAATAGACTTCGGAGTACCGTGAAGTCTCACAATCTGCGCGATAAACACACGAGCCAATTTCTCCGGGCCCCAAGTGTCCTTGATGCCCAGAAAATGTGCCGACTTGGTCAGTCGGTCAACAACTACCCATACCATATTCATGCCCGACCTTGATCTCGGCAAACTCGTAACAAAATCCATCGATATATCTTCCCATTTCCATTCTGGAATGGGAAGTGACTGCAATAATCCAGCCGGTCGCTGATGTTCGATTTTGACCTGCTGGCAAGTCAAGCATCTCGCCACAAACCGTGCGACCTCCTCCTTCATATCATTCCACCAGAAGTTCCTCCTCAGGTCCTTGTACATCTTACTCGAACCAGGATGAACGGAATAGGGTGTGGAATGGGCCTCATGCAAAATACTCTGTCGCAACTCTGGATCGTTCGGCACACAAAGCCGACTCTGGAATCTCAAAACGCCATCCTCGTGAATCACAAACCCAGGAGACTTTCCCCTAAGAACGTTCTCGCGGATTTGAGCAATCATCGGATCCTCTAATTGCTTCAGCTTAATTTCATCGATCAAAGACGATGAAATCTCTAGAGCACAAAGTTGCCCGACAGCTCCAGGCAACAAAACTTCAACATCTAACTCGATCAGAGCCGCCGAGCTCGGGCCGAGGCGTAAGGACCTCAAGCGTTCGCAACGCAATCGGTTTCCGGCTCAAGGCGTCGGCCACGACGTTCGCTTTGCCTGGATGATAAAGGATTTCAAGGTCATAATCCTTAATCAGCTCTAACCACCTCCTCTGCCTCATATTCAACTCCCGCTGAGTAAATATGTATTTCAGACTTTTATGATCGGTAAAAATCTGACATGTAGAACCGAAAAGATAGTGACGCCAAATCTTGAGTGCAAAGACTACCGCTGCTAATTCCAAATCGTGAGTAGGGTAGTTAAGTTCATACGACCTTAACTGTCTCGACGCATAGGCAATGGTCTTGCCGTGCTGCATCAATACGCACCCAAGACCCTGACCTGAAGCATCGCTATAAACGGCGAATCCCTCGTTGCCACATGGCAACGCCAAGACCGGGGCTGAAGTCAAACGCTTCTTCAGCTCCTCGAAACTCGACTGCCTCTCAACGGTCCAGACGAACTTCTCGGATTTATGGAGCAACTGAGTAAGTGGCCGAGCTAGTTTTGAGAAACCCTCGACGAACCTACGGTAGTAGCCAGCCAAACCCAAGAAACTACGGACCTCCTTCACATTTGTGGGCGATGCCCAATCCAATACTGCCTCAATTTTCTGCGGATCCACACGAACCCCTTCTATGAAATCACGTGACCCAAAAACATCACTTCCTTCACTAGAACTCACATTTCGAGAACTTCGCATAGAGTTGCTCGGTCCTCAAAATTTCTAACTCTATCCGCAAATTATGGGCATGCTATTCCTCATTCCTCGATTAGTTTAGAATATCGTCAATGAAGACGTCTACACACTTATCCAAATACTCGATAATGACTTTATTCTTCAACTGCATGAACACCGCGGCGCATTAGTTAACCCGAAAGGCATAACTACGAATTCATAATGTCCGTATCTCGTCCGAAAAGGCATTTTGACGTCGGACTCTCTCACCCGGCGATAGTACCCGATTTCAAATCAATCTTCGAGAATACATGACTCCTCGAATCGGGTCAAACAAGTCATCGATTCTCGGCAAAGGATACTTGTTCTTGATGGTCACCTTGTTTAGTTCGCGATAGTCGATACACAAACGTAGTGAACCATCCTTCTTCCGCACAAACAGACCGGTGCGCCCCAAGGCGAGGCACTTGGTCGAACATATCCCGACTCAAGAAGCTCACTCAATCGCTTCTTCAACTCGGACATCTCTGAAGGTGCCATGCGATAGGGCGCCTTGAAATAGGAGCCGCGCCCGGCTCTAACTCTATAGCAAACTCAACCTCACGATCCGGTGGCAATCCCGTAATTCGTCAGAAATACATCAGAAACTCATTAACGATGGAATCAACGAAAGCTCGACTCCACCATCCTCCGCCTTCAAGGCGTAACACCAATATCCGGTACACCCCTTTCGCAGAGACTCACCGCCTTCAAGGCATTAATGACGAATGGTTTCCCTCTTTCGCCCGCGAAAGAGTGCTCTGCCGTCCTCGGCTAACATAGTGATGATTCTCGTGCGGTAGTTCATGATTGCGCCATGCCGCTCGAGCCAATCATCCCCGAGAATCAAATCCTCTCCTCGATATTAACGACAATAAGATTAGAGAGCCAAGCCCTCTCACAAATAATCACAGAACAGTCTCGGACCTCTCGATCACCGACAATTCTATCACCGCTAGGAAGTTTAACGATGAAAGGCTCGCAAGGTGACAAACAGTCGAGACTTAAACGGCGTACACACTCTAGAGAAATGAATGAATGCGTAGCACCCGAATCGAAAAGCACACTGACAGGATGGAAATGAATGTGAACGGTACCTGTCGCCACAGTAGCTGCTGGATCATCGGCCCTCCTCATCTCATAGATACGTGGCTGAGCAGAGCCGACACTGGAAGCTCCACCCCTAGCGGGCTGACCCCGACCCTTACCTCGGCCGGCACTCGGTGGAGGCGGCGGAGCAAATGAGCCCTGGTTCACACTCGGCTCTAACGGTACTGATTGGGAAGAACGGGCGCCACGAAGCTGCTTGATCTGCTCACAAAAAGAGGCCTTGTGGCCCAGCTGTCCACAAGTGTGACAAGTAAACTTCGGACGAGAACACTGCCGGTTCCTATGGCCCTGCACACCACAGTTAAAACATGTGGGTTCACGAGCGGAGGTTCCGGCGGCACCCCGAAAACTCCCAGAGAAACGAGCCGAACCGCCCGTTGAAATATTTGCAGCTTGAGATTTCTGCTGGCCTCCACTCTTAGGACCAGAAAAATTTCCGACCGACTTCTGCTTCTTGCTCTCACGAGCCAAATAGCTAGCCGTCACCGACATATCATAAGCAAGGGCTCGACTATGATAATCCTTCAAGGTAGTACAGACGAGCCCAGACATATAGTCCCGAATGGGCAGCTTCATCCTCCTGGAAAAATGGAAAATTTTGTCGCTCTCTGCGACAACTTGGGTCTTCACATAACCCAACTCTTTGTTGAAATCAGCAATAGCTTGGGATACGGGAATATCCCGAGGTTGAGCATCGTAGAAAGCATGTACTCGAGCCTGTCTGACCGGCCACGGACAATACTCGGTCTCCATCAATTCTTGGAATTCGGCCCCTGAAGCAACGTGATCTTTGGGACCAACGGCCTCCCACCAATCTGTAGCGTCTCCCGTGAGAAAGTATTGAGCAATAGGGACCCTACGGTCCTCGGGGCAATTAGTAGCAGTGAAGACTTTGGATATCTCCTTGATCCACCCTTCCCAGCCGATCGGGTCCGAAGCTCCCGAACGAGGAGGATGCATCTTGATGACATCCACGAAGCCGGCCGATCCGCTCCGCCCGATTAGCATGGGCACGATCGGGGTTACGAA
Organism: Orobanche coerulescens; assembly: GCA_033398695.1. Lineage (NCBI taxonomy): Eukaryota > Viridiplantae > Streptophyta > Magnoliopsida > Lamiales > Orobanchaceae > Orobanche > Orobanche coerulescens. Next base: position 97,641,575 of record CM065813.1, on the reverse strand, counting down.
CCACTGTGCTATAGCCGCCATCTGGTTAACCATTTCTTTGCATGACAAAGAAGAATACCAAGATCGGCGCGCTCTGAGAAGAAGCATGGCGTGACGGTCGCCGTGCTGCCGGCTCGAAGAGTGCGACGTGGCCGCCCCACCGGCCCACGTCCTCGGCCGCGTCCACGGCCACGACCACGACCACGACCACGGTTTCCTCCGGCATCCATACTGGTGTTAAAAGATAACAGGAGCATATCGAGGATGAGTAAGGAAAACTACGATGATAAGCAAAAGAGGGAGAATAACCACGGTTCAAGAAACGAAATACAGTATGTGAAACCAAACAATCGGGTAAGGAAACTTACGAGCACTGGAAGTACTGAGATGCCGGCAGCGGTGTGACAATGTGCAAAACAAAACACGAATAGACCCAAGTAACCGACAAGCCTAGGCATCCATAAACCTAGAGCTCCGATACCATTTTCTGTAACACCCCCAAGATATTCGGAATATGTTACAGCGCCGTAGACCCCTACATGGGACCTACCAGGCTACAATAGAAAAAACTCTACTCGACTAACCATCTTGGTTAGCGAGGATACACAATTAAATAATATGACATATAAAGATACGCCCGGAGCAACCGGCAAAATAGCATCAACCAACAACGAGACAGTTTAAAAACAATACAATACGGAGTTTGAAACAAAGAGCCTAAGTACTCGCGAGTACAATCTATAAGTTTAAAACTGTGGGAACAACCATATCGAAATGGACAAAGGAAATAAGTAGACCCAAATGCACATGTCAACGACCACGACCAACATCCTCGTCTTGTCCTGTTGCTCGCTCGTCCGGATAATCATAACCTGAAATCCATAACAAGAATTTCCCCGACAACGGGTCCCCAAAGGGGTTAGCAATTAAGCTAGTACAAGTATTCAAGGCAAACCAATCGCTTACACATTTCATAGTACATGCACCAAAATCATTTTCGAAAATCAAAACTAGACATGTCTTTTCCGGAAACAAACAGTCAAACAATTTGCCTTGGGAACAGAGTAATATCATAGATTCCCGCACGAGGCCTCTAAGGACCCTCCCGCGCTGGCTATATCACAAAACAAAACACGCACATGCATCGCCTTGGGAACAGAGTAATATCATAGATTCCCGCACGAGGCCTCTAAGGACCCTCTCGCACTGGCTAGCTAAACAAACTCGTGAAATCCAGGGCGGCAGCATAGATTTCCCTCCTTGACCCCGTCGGGCCAACACGAGGTGAGTTACACACAAGTAATATACATCACCATTTCATGTTAAGCTTAAAGGTTTCCAAAAATACTTGCCTCGAATTATTGACGACGTGAAGAACGGAAAGGAAAGTCACCGACAACCGCTAGGAACCAACGAAACCGAACCTAACGATTCGAAGAACACAAACACAACCGTTTCTAAATGAATACGGAATTGGAATACACCCGAAAACCCGCCTACGATTCATGTATATTCGTATAAAAACAACGAGGGCGGACCACAACCAAACCCTCTCGATTCCGTAAAAATCACGAAATATACCATGAATTCGTAGGGAAACTAAGAATACCAACAAGATTAATCATATTCATCATGAATCCATCAACAAAATGGAACGGATCGGAAGAAAGTCCCAAAACTCCCAAATTATCCAAAAGTAGGGTTCTAAGAGATTACCTTGGATTTAGGATGAGAAACACAAGTGGATGATGTTAGTCTACACCAAGAACTCAAGCAAAAGAATCTCTGAAGTGATTGGGAGGAGAAAATCGCCTCAAATCGCCTCTGGGGTCGCTCGGCCGCGGAAGAAGGAAAGAAATGAGAAATGGTGTTCATCTCGGTCAACTCCCTGGTTTATATAGCCAGGGAGTGTTAGCGCACGCTAAAGCCTCAAGTTTAGCGTGCGCTAACGGGATAAGATTACAAATCTTATCGTTAGCGTCCCGATCCGGTAACTGTGGTTTTGGCGTTAGCGTGCGCTACCATACATGAGTAGCGTGCGCTAATAACCTCTCGGTAGCGCGCTATCGACCAATAGCGTGCGCTACGAACATCAGCCGAGTCGGTGGCAAGCGTCTAGAACCCACTGATCGTTAGCGTGCGCTACCATACAAGCGTAGCGCGCTTCTCGATCCGTTAGCGTGCGCTACCATACAAGCGTAGCGTGCGCTTCGCACTGAACGGGTTCGATAGTGAAGCCCAATCGATCTTTGGACACTCACGCTAGCGCACGCCAGGGCATCATCGGTGTCGCTAGCCTCGACGTTAGCGTGCGCTAGCATATGTAGCGACGCTAATACGCTAGTCCGTATACCGGAAAAACAACACTGCCACTCCCAGGGCTACTCGATAGCGCGCGCTACGGAACAAACGTAGCGTGCGCTACTAAGGAACCCCTAGCGCGCGCTATGCAGAAAAATAGCGTGCGCTAGGTATGAAATATGAACGGTTCCCAAAACACCGGAAGGTGAACGAAACATCCAACGGAACATCTCAACGGTTAACATATCATAGAATGGACCCACGGCAACCCCGAAACGGCGGTTCCGCTCAACAATAACGGGGATAAAACCCATAGATAATAGAAAAGATACACTGAAAGATACACAAGGGTCACTACTATCGGGAAATACGCCGAAAAGAAAAATACAAGGGGAAGAAAAATGCGGATATTACAGTTTAAATCCGAATTGACGCGTGACTGGGTATATGGTGCATACAAGGACATGTCTCCTTGTGAAAAATACAATATCTCGGAGATTGATTGGGACGAATTCAAAAAGATTAGGCTAGATACTTCTTGGGAGGTAAATTTGAGTTTTATTATATACTGCAATGCTTGTGTATTGTGCTATTCTTGTGCTAGTATCTCTATTCATAATCACAGGTAAAAAGAAAAAAGCACATGTGTAGGTTATAACTGGCGATCATGGAAAGTAAACTAAAGCAACGACAAGAGAAGCCAAACAATCTTATACTGATACAATTGTTGATCCTCCATCTCCTCCGAGACGCTGCCAAAAATATAAGTTGGGCCGAATTAAGAAATCGGTTGAGATGACACCTGATGCAGCACGCGAGATTGCTAAGAGGATTGTAAGTTATTAATTTTTATTCTGTATTTGCCTCAAATAATGACACAAAACTTAGTGTGTGAATGGTTAGTAAGTTACCTACAGCTTCATGTGCTTAATTTTAATGGCTTTTTCCATTACAAAGGAACATGGCCTGAAGTAACATCATCATATTTATATGTATGATTGTTACTTTCTCACCATCTCTCGTAAGCCATTGGCACTATATCTCAAATCTCCTTTCTTAAATGTTATGAAAATAAAAATTAATATTGCTTTTTTTTTTTTAAATTTATGATATTGCTAAAAACACATTAGTAATAACATTCTCTATATGTAAAACTAATATTAGAAATCCTAAGAAAATTGTAAAAATTAAAAGAAAAAAATGAAAAAAGAAAACCTTAAAAACTCGACAAATACTAAGGAAAAAAACTAAAAGTGCCAAGAAATTATTTTAGAAAAAAAAGCCTAAAAATGGTACAAGAAAACCCTGAAAAACTAAAAGTATTTTACACACTAAAAATATATGACTATTTTACAAGTTATTCAAATGCTCATCTTTATTCGTTGTAGGATGAGTTTGAGTAGCAGTGCTCACAGGGTTCCTTTGTTAACGAGGGTCGCAAGGATATATTATCAGCTGTAGTTGGACGACCAGAGCAACTGGGCCGTGTTCTTGGTGTTGGGTTCGGTGTGGGCATTCGAGAGTACTTTGAAGGTCATTCTTGTGGGTTGGCAACATCATAAATAAGTCCAGAATTTTTGGGCGCCTAACATAAAAGATTACACAAGAAGTCACACAACTTAATGAAGCAGTTCGACCCATCTTTGGAATTATTGAATCAATCTCAACATACTCCAGTACATAATGACACGCCTCCTCTACGTGTCAGCACAAAGGGGAGATGTATTGCTGCTACAAGCCCCTCAAGGGAGGAGACAAACATGGACAAGGTTGATCGAGTTGAGTTGTATATTGATGAGCATCCTCCTCGTCTGGTGGCCCTTGGGAGAGTTATTGAGGGGGGACCAACCTTACACGGTGTGCCTCTATCTGGTGATTTAGCTAGGGTGATTGTTGAAGATGTTCGAGACATTGATGCTCCAGTCTCGGTTCCCACGTCAGAGGTAAGTTTAGTGGGGCAAGCCGTAGGTGGTTTTATTGCATGACCAATGCGTCTAATCAAATCTGTTTCAGCACAGGTATTTCTTCCTTTTATCTTTATTAGAAAAAGTATACATTTTATTAAATAGAAACAGAATAACTAATAATAGTTTTCACTAAGATAGTTATTTGATATTCTTAAGGATATTGCAGGACTAAAAAAGAAACGAGTTCGACCGGTTGATAATTCAGAATCCGTACAAAATCCCATTTTGGAATTGCTTAAAATTTCCCCATCCCTTTATGATAATCCTTTGCGGGTACCGTTGGGTGATTTCTTTGGCATAGTTGATACTGATGTGCCATTGTACGTATGCCACACCGATGTCCTAGAAATCTTTCAGGAGAATGATTGGCTTAGCATCTCAGTTAATAATATGACTTTATGTTGTGTTATGTGACGCACTTCTGCTTTGCCTACTGCTTTTGCATATATACATTATCAGTTGCATATTCTTTTTGTGACAATAATATTATTGTTATTGTAATATTAAATTTGTATTGCAACTCTGATAATAATCTGCATTTAATTTACAGTTATCAAAATTACCTGTCGAAAGTTAAACTTCTTTTTATTGATTATTAGGTATCTAAAATCACTAATCGTAGACACGATGAATGATAATTTGTATGGATTCCTTGAGCCTCAATCCATACAAAGGTTGGGGAATAAGAAGTCTAAAGCCACATCGTATACTCTAAGACATATTCGGGATTCGAAAAAACAGATTTTTCTAGGAGCTTTTCACCACGAGTAAGTACAACGACCTAACAATTAGCGTTAGATTTTTAACAATGCAACACTTTTGGTTAAATAAGAAATTTTATGGCTTGTTTATCAAATTAGCTTGTTTGTTTTCAAAATGCACGTGACATTGGCAACTCTTGGTAATTTTACCTAAGCAAGAAACTGTCGTGTAGTTTTGTTCGTTACATCATAAGTCCAATCAGGATATCAAATTCATAGTGCAGAGGTAAGCTTCTAAAGAAGTAATGCATACAGATAGAATAATTTGTACAAGTTAGTGATTGTTTTTTAGTCATTTCTTCTGCATGCGGTGTGGTTCTGGTCAATGTTTTTGTACCATGGGTTGTTATGTTGGCACCCGTGGACGGGTTTTAGATAGGTGGTTCGATTTAGAATATGGGAGCTGATCTGGTCATCATGTTATATTTAGTTCCTTGTAAATACTAATATTAATATTAGTAAGAGATATTAAGAAATGCCACAGGAAATGGTAAAGTTGGAAAAAAAAGTATCAGACAAGATGAGTTATTTCCTTCTACTCTTTGTCAAAAGTTTAGATATTATCCTTAGGTCGGCCCATGAGTTTCTATACTTCTATCACTCACAAGAAGTAAAACATGTACAAATAACAATAAATCTAGGATAATTACAAAAACTACCCCTGTTGTTTAAAGTAATTATAAGAAAGACAATTGAGGTTTGATTCATGT